>PEGC01000003.1:0-2705760 GCA_002921095.1 Cladosporium sp. SL-16
AATGAGAAGATGAACGTCAGCGCCACATCGCCGGCAGAGGGAAAGCAGAACGCAGACCAGCCGAGTATCCAATTGGACGCGACATTCGAACGAGCTCTGGCGCACTTGCAAGAGAGCGCTACTCCTGCTGACAGCGACGACGTGAGCGAGCATGAACGCGTCACTTCACTGGTGCAGAGTGAGCTGGACGCAGCCCTTGCTCGTGGTCGCGAAGTGAGTGCGAGACTCGAGCAACTTCTGGCCCACTGCCTGGAGGGCGCAACGCCTGTACAGACGCCACTACCAGCAAGCATGGCGTACACCAGAGAAGAAGTCCTCACAAGATACCAAAGCGCTTGTCCCTTCTTCCGCTTGCCACCGGAGCTGCGCAACACCATTTACACCTACGTCTTCCAATGGCTTGCCCCGGTTCGAGTGGCTCACGCTCCCGAAAGACCCGCGTCACAATTCTTTCGGGTATCTCGATTGTCTGCTCGACGAACAGGTCAACCACATGACTCGCGTCAACATCCACATCCATGGCCCGACGCCTTTCACAGTACACCTGCGCTCTGGGCCCGAGGCGGACTCGAGTGTAACTTACTCTGCACCGGGGCCTGTCTGCAACCATCGCTCTATGCTCCCTGAGCCATTGAGTTTGATCGAGCGCGTGGATTCAATTGAGAAGGTCCAGGGTCAGTTGAGTTACCGGGGCGTTGTTGAGATCCTTCGATTTGGGAGCAGGGGCCCAGGCAGTCGTTGGATGCACTTGTGTGGTGAATGTGCGAAGGAGCCTGTGGTCATCTCGGTGCAGAATTTGAGCAGAGCTGGGCTCATCGCCGCTGTTGTGTGGACTTGTGATGGACCGAAGTGCAGGACTGGGGGCTGATACTTTCATTCGATGATGGTATGGCATGAGCGAAGGAAATATTCTCATCCAAAGCAGCACTGGGCGATATTGGCATGGGTATTGGTTGGTCGACGAAAACTTGAACAAATGCAATGTACGAGCCGTCTCCCTTTTCCTTGCGTGCGGCGATGGATTAGTACATAAGTTATGCGAGCAAATGATGTGGATATGCCAGGACAGGCCAAGAGGCTGTGTCCATATATTTACATACGTACTTGTCCCCCATCTTTTTTGGTCCTCCCATCAACAGGCACGCAAACTTATGGTGTCTCAGCCCCTGCTAAACCTTCCACTCCTCATCTTGACACAATTCCCTCCACCACTGATCTTATGCATCGCCAGCGACGGCTCGATCAGCTTGGAGCTACCCCATGATCTATATTTGGCGACCCTGTACTGTATATGCAATGCGCCGTAAACGCCATTAGCGCGGTGTACTTGTTCAGCTCGCGGTATGTGCAACTGCTCAGCCCCAAGTTGTGACGCTGATTAATGGACACTGCCGTCAGCAATTGTTCAGGCAACAGTTCTTGATGAAAAGGATGGATTATCCGACGGTGTCAACATCGGGTTTGGTAAACTTTGGAAAACATGCTGCCTTCTCGTGCAAGCAGTGAAAATACCGACGGGTCCATTGACATCTCGCCCTCTACGCTGCCGATGACCAAGCGGGTCAAGCGTGTAAAGACTGGTTGCGTTACTTGCAGGTGGGTTCGGACGACACAAGCATTGAAGGCGATTGGGGAGCTCTAAGCTAAAAGAATTGAAGAATACGACGTGTCAAGTGCGACGAGAAGAAGCCTGCATGTGAGAAATGCTTGAGCACTGGACGCAAATGCGATGGCTACAGCAGCTTGCCCTTTTCTCGACGGGATCTACATGCTGCGAGTCGGGCTTCTTTTACTACAACGACTTCGGAGGATTCGTCTGGAGGCGAGACAGCACCTTTGGCCCGAATCGTGAGCGACGTAAGTTCGAGTAATGTACTCAAACGCAGAGATCTTGACATGCTGATCTGGGATATTCGTCCTGACAGCCAGCTTTCAGTGATGTGTTGGAAAAACGCTACTTCCAATACTTTCGCCAAAAGACCGTCGCCAGCACCAACAGTCTGATGAACAGCCGATTCTGGGACCGAATAGTGCTACAAGTCTGCCACGTCGAGCCTGCGGTGAGGCATGCGGTATTGGCATTGAGCTCGCTTCACCAAATATCGGAAGCCCGTCGAGATCCAAGTGTTGCTTTGCGTCACCAAAAATACGCAGATCAACACTACTATCAAGCTTTAGGTGCCGCTCAAAGTCTCTTACAATCGTCCGGCGCCGAAGACATCGACAGAGTTCTCATAGCATGTCTGGTGTTCACCTGCTACGAGAACGTGCGTGGGAACTATGTTGCTAGTCAGCTACACACTGGCAGCGGCCGACTCATAATGTCTCAACATCGCGAAAGGCTGAACCGAGTGTCACGCCGCAACGACCTCAACGAAATTCAACAATTGTTTGCCCGTCTCGACATAGGCGCGCTTGCCTTTTCGCCGTGGGACTCACGATATCCTTATGATTTGGCAAGCTTCTACGCAACCAGCCCTAATTTGATCCCAGATGCTTTTGACACCATCGAGGAGGCTCGAGCGCCGTTGATCGATCATATACGCTGGTCGCTAGTGGTCCGACGAACAGATTTAGCCGCCGTCCTGCAAGATCCTGCTCTATTCGCCCAATTTGAGTCAGACCGCTCAAAGGTCGCCGACCATCTCATTCGTTGGTCGTCGCGTTTCGAAGAGCTAGCTGCATGCGAGCCTAATGCTTCGCCCATCTTGATACGTACCCTACGCATCTGGCACCAGCTCGTATCCATCGACGTCGTAGCAAATTGGTATGGCTCCGAACTCCGCTACGACGGCCACGTTGCTCAATACGAGCATCTAGTAGCTACCGCGGAAGAGATAATCGGATTATTGGCACAGAAGCCCGAATGCGGCGCCTTCAGTTTCGATCTCGGCATCACCATACCCCTGTTCGCGACTGCAGAGCGTTGCCGAGACCCACATGTGCGACGTCGAGCGCTGAAAGCTATGCGCAATGGCCCACGGCAGGAAGGTACCTGGGGCCCCGGAGCTGCCCTGGCAGTCGAGAAATGGATTGCGTTTGAAGAACATGGACTCTGGCATGTCGAGAAGGCCTCGGACGTCCCTGAGTGGCGCCGCATACGCAGCATGGATGCGAGCATCAACGTCGACTCTGGAATCGCGGAGGTTGTTTTCGAAGTCACGCCGAGCACGGGACATGAGAACGAGTTGAATTTGGGGTTTCTCGGTTGCACGCTTTTGGATGAAGAGGGTGTTTCGGCTGCGGTGAAGCCTTTCTCGATGGGTTTCGGGCTCACTATGAGCTATAGCGCACGATTTGCTGACGACCCTGAGGATTTGATGTTCGTGTCTGAGGATGGGTGTGGTCTTTCTGTTGTTGCGACGGAACCGTTGACGATGTAGAGAGCGACTTATTAGAGTTCATACGATCACGTTTTCGTCGCCTTGTCTTGGTGTATGACACAAGATACTGCAAAGGTCTGGCCGACTCGAGTGAAGTATCACTTTGGAGTTCCATACCACAGAAGCCCTACAGTCTACACAGGTTCCAACGTATCAAAGTCAAGGTCCAGCGTGCCGTCTGTAAACATGTATTATTGATTGAGACTGATGTTGATTGGGCAATGCTGTAAGCCATCGGTCCGCGAGGCTATTCAACAAAGGCGCCACCAAGCCTTACGCTACCCAACGAGTTCCTCGGCCTGATAGTAGCAATGTGCCATCGCGCGAGAGCGCACCTCGCAAGCTGGCTGACAGGCTGCTTCGCAGCTTTCTCGTCATAGTGTCGCTGTTGTGTTTGTTTGTTCCGGCCTAGTCCCTAATCATAAAACTTTGCAGTCCATCACAACCCGAATGGACACCATGGAGGCGGATTCAAGCATTGTACATGACGAACGCGAAGCTTCTGGGGAAAGGAGAGGCACATGGGACGCGAATAACTGACGAATCATGGATTTGTCTTAATCTCCATTCTGTCTGTCATCGCCATAGCTGGATCAGAGCTCTCATACCACATCTCGTTCGCAATCCAGCTGACGCGTGCCACCTAGTTATTGGTATTGAATTTGGAAGAACACTTCGGGCACGTGTAGAAGATCGTGGATCCCTCGTCGGCGCCACGCGTCTGGGCCTCGCGGAACTGCATCTCAGGGTTGTGGCAATTTGGACATTCCTCGTTAGTGATTTGCTGTGCGCTCGCAATGTCTTGAGAGATCGGAAGCGTGGCGAAGCGATCGCGTTTGCGTTGGAGTGCGGATGGGTAGTCGGTTGGACGAGAGACTGTGCTCGTTAGGTCTGGCCATTCGTCTAAAAGGGTCAGAGAAAGTTAAATTTGCATGAATATATGGTCATACATACTGGTGGTCATGGTGCCGCAAAGGTCGCAGGCAATCTGAGGCACCCTGGCCTTGCTGGCTCGAGGCAGCAGGTTGCCGCACGCTGTGCAAAACAGGAGACCATTGAATGCCATGATCGCAGGATGCTGTCGTGGGTTTGAAACTCGTTGATCTGGGTGTTGCTGCCTACACGTTAAGAATGGCATGATGCACGCACAGACGACATTGCATGGTTGCCTTGTGACACACTGCCCCTCAGTCACTCACTCGCACCCGCATGCGACTGACATACAAGATTGCGAGTTTGAATCGTTATCGATGTTGAAGATCTACATGTTTTAATTCATATCAGTACCTTGCTCTCTCCAACACACAAGTTAATCCTCTGCGAGCTCTTCGGGATGTCTTCCTCAATGTTCAGAGAATCGCGATCAACAACGCGCGACTGTGCCCTAGAAGTCTCTCGTTGTCTGAATGTTGCTTTGGCGATGAGCCAGGCGAGGAAACCCTTGCCCTTCTCGACTACGAAATTGCGCTCCCATATGTGATGAGTCGCTGTGAGTTCACGCCGAGTTGACACGGTCTCAGGCGCACCGAGATCTCTCACTGGATTGGATCCATTATAGACCACTGCCAGAGGATAGATCGTAGGGTCTGCATGAGACGCTTGAATCGCGCCGTCGTGAAGGATCTCTGGGCCGGTGAAAAGGACCGCTTCCGCGAAGTCCTCGTCTTCAATCGGCAAAGTGGACGCATGGCGTTTCTGCCTGCTTCCCACCAATGCCTGAAGCTTAGCCAGTCTGGCGTTTGAGTTGTTGTGGTAGTTGTTGAACGCAATCATGAGTGTGTCGGCCCGATTGGTAGCCTCGTCTTGCTTGGGCAGAGTGCTCAAGCCTACCCACTCCGGAAGTCCAGCAAGGGCGGTCGTGCTCCTCCAATCCTTACAGCCATCTTGTCCAAACTCGTTGATTGTCCCCACGGCGCGAAAGTGCTGCAGCGCGGTAATATTTTGGGCGGCGACATGTTGTGCGAACACAGGCACATCGGGATGAAGCTGTCGGAACGAGTCCTCGTGTAATTTGCTGAGCGATGTGACTGCAACAGCATCTACCAGGGTGTCCAGCTTTCCTATCCGTTCCTCAACTGTGACATTGCTCTTTCTGCTGCTTTCCGGTCGGAGGTCCTTGGCTAGTATTTCCAGATCCTTGAGAAGCTCCTCGAGCGCTGCGATGGTTTGGAGGTGGTTCGACGCGGGCGGTGGTTGAGAGAACCAGCCCTTTGGAGGATTCTGCTGTCTCACGAAGGAAGGATCCACCAGGACATTGTAGTAGAAGCGTGCGCCATGGGCTACTGCATTCGTTGGCCTCGGGATCTGTAGGACCCAGCTGCTGCCTTGTAGGCGATGGAGGAGCGGGCGACGAGTTGCTAGCTCGTGTCGTATGGAACGATTCAAATCCAGCTGTAGCTGGACAGACGGCTCATCCATTGACAAGATGTGCAAAGCAACATTGTTGTATCATATTCGATGTCGTGTACAGAAACAAATGGGTGTCTCCCGCGACGCCGCTGCTGCTTCGTCAATGCTCGCAGCTGCTCGGCACGTGGAAATCGGAAGCTGAGGTGGAGACTTGACAAAGCATGTGCATTCGATCTTCTCACAATATCTCTATAAAATCCGAACCACATTTGCAAGAGAGGCTTTGCTGATAGATATTGAGTGACTGAGAGAAGAAAGTGTACTAAATTGACAACCATTCGAAAGTGAACAGTTGCACTTAACACACGCATATTACAAACAGCCTCGTAACTGACTTTACTTCAATAGAAGGAAATTGACACGATAACACAGGTGTATGCATCACTTGGAGGTCTCATATAGTTTAGAGGCGCAGATCCCACAGTTGATTTCACCCTCCATGTTTCTCAACAACCATCACCTTCATTCCCTCACGTTCCCAGAATCCAGCTTCGTCAGCCATTATCTTCTCATTAGCACTCTCGGTCGACAAGGCGGCAAAGAACCTCTGGGAGGCTGCTTCATCTTCGAATTCCATCAGCACAGCAGCTGCATAAGACTTGTCGTCTGTGTCACCTGCGAGAAGTACTGGTTTGCCGGTGGCACTGTCAAGCTTGGGATAGAACCTGGTGTGAGAGAGAGGAGCTGCATCGCCGGCGATTTCTGCCACCATCAGCATATGGCGCTCGTAGCGAGCCTTGAACTGTTCGTGGGTGACGCCTTGCTTGAGAGGCGCTAAGACCATCACGGTGTGGCCCATGGTGTCGGATGGTCTGATGATGCTGTTGGCGTGGCCGAACTGTTTGATGCGATTGCTACTTGGAATCTCCAATGCGGGAGTGAGAAGATGCTATGGAAACGCTTTAGCTGTCAAAGTAAGTAACGTAGCTGTCTGCTGGAGTGAATTGGCAAACTGAATTCCACGTTTGACGAGAACTTGGTCAGCATAAATAGCAGTTCAATCTCCATTGATAGCCACTACTTCCAACTTCTCGAATGTTCTTGTGGTCTCTGAAACAACGTCGCGTTCGCATTCAGAATTGGACAGCCACGAGGAGTCATTTTGAGTCACGCAAATGGTGGGCTGAGGAGATCGTTATCGCTGTGCATGCTTGTCGCATTGGCATGCAAGTGAGACTGTCGCCGCCGCTGAGAAAGGCTCGATGCTGCGCTCTATAAAGCCACCGATATCTTGGCTAGGTTTAGCAGGAGAGCTTGAGCTCTTCACTGCCTCCACGTTGCATTGTCATCTCTTCACTGCTGTGCTCTGCGTTGTCAAAAGTTACAGCTCGCGTTAAGTGGCACGCGAGACGCGACTGCTGCCTGCTTATCTTATCTTATCCGCGATCTTGCGTATCTGATCGTTTGCCACCAGTCCCTCCTCCCTTTGCTACTAGACCCCTGCGTTCTTGTCGTAACACCACACCACGACATTCCTACTTGCTAGGTGCAGTCAGTCGTGATCGCGTCAACTCCCTCAGCATCACACGATTAATCTCCATTGGCCATGACAGGACGTCGCAACGGTAACCGCATCCGCGGTCCACAGTCTGCGCTTACAGACTTCCTCGCCGTAAGCATCCTACGATGCTCTCTAATGGTCGAGCAATCGTGGCTAACGCATCCAGGCCAACAACATCTCCGCTGCTCAGATCCGTGATGACTACGAACGCCGCAGACGAGAGGCAGACGCCAATGGCGAAGGACCATCCAACGCCGCGGCTGATCCGGCAGCGGTCGACGACGACGATGCGGACGAACTTGCGCCGCCCGAGACCGAAGCAAACAAGAAGAAGCGCAAGCGCGAGGAGAAAGAGGCGATAGATGCGATCAAGAACAAGAAGAAGGCAGAGAAGAAGACAAAGAAGGGCAAAGGCAAGCCCAAGAAGAAGCCTAAGAAAGGCGGTTCTGATGACGATGACGGCTCGGAATACAACGGTGACTTGGGCAACGAGATGTACAAGAAGGCCCGACCGGCACCTGGACAATTTGAGCACTGCGAGATCTGCAGCAAACGCTTCACGGTCACGCCTTATAGCAAGTCGGGCCCTGACGGCGGACTGCTCTGCACGCCGTGCGGTAAAGAGCTGGCCAAGGATGAGAAGGCGGCAAAGAAGCCTGCGAACAAACCTGTTGGCCGTAAGCGACGCAAGCTAGAAAGCGATCGACTGGATGGCTTCGCAGCTGGTGGAGCAAAGACATTGCAGCAAATGTGCATTGAGACTGTCGCAAAGTACCACGACGACATCGAAGAGCTCGGAGATATGCCTGCGCCGATCGTTGAGCGCCTCAGCGAGATTTTCTCGAAGAAGCGAGTCCTCAAGCCAAAGAGCTTGCCACTCTTCCTTCGCCCAGATCTTGACCAGGTCATTCTGCATGATGCTGCGTACCTCGAGGTCGACGATTACAAGCAGATCTTCGCAGTCGTGCCCAACATTCAGAAGCTTGTCTTGGGCAACACATGCCAGATGAAGGACGAGGCTATGGCTTACATGCTCGAAAAATGTCACAACCTCCAGCATCTTCAGATGTATGCTGCTAACCTTGTGACCAATGACATGTGGCAGCAGTACTTCGAGGGAGCAGGCGACAAGCTTGAGACGATCAAGTTGAAGTGGCTCGACGCAGCGTTCGAAGATGAAACTGTGCAAACCATGGTCTCTCATTGCCCAAATCTCAAGCGTCTCAAGTTGGAGCTATGCCGTCGCATCGGCGAGTCAGCCATCGATGCTATTGCGGCGATTCCACAGCTGGAGCATCTGTCGTTGCAGATAGGTCTTGAGGTTTCCGCTGGGAGTCTTGTCAACCTGATCAAACAGCGCGGCAGCAACTTGCGCACATTGTCGCTGAGAAAGTTCCTCGACGCAGATGACACTGTCTTGGACGCAGTTCACGAACACTGCCACCGTCTTTCCAAACTCCGCATTTCTGAAAACGACACAGCATCTGATTCTGGTTATGCCAGGCTATTTACTGACTGGAGCAATCCACCACTTTCATTCGTCGACTTCAACACCACGCGCGACATTGATAACAACAACCCAGATGGACCGGATGATGCCATCGGCTTTGCCAGCACAGCGTTCAGAGCGATGATGAAGCACTCTGGATCCAATTTGAAGCATCTCGACATCTCTTCATGTCGTCACATTGAGCTCGGCGCTTTCATCGACGTCTTTAACGGGGCCGAGTCGTATCCCCTGCTCGAGTACATCAATGTCAGCTTTTGCAACAGGGTGGACACCACGGTCATCGCTGGTATCTTCAAGAGCTGCCCTGCCCTGAAGAAGCTGGTCGCTTTCGGTTGCTTCGACGTGGCCGATGTAGTGGTGCCACGCAACATTGCTTTGATCGGTGTGCCGAGAGCTCAGGATGCAATTGAGCAGTTCGGTGTTGGCATTGATGTCGATGAAGCCCTGGGTCGCATGATCGAGGTTGGTGCTTGAGGATTTTCGGGGTTCACGTGGTTTTACTTTCTTTTTATATCTGCTTGTCGCGGCGGCGCCTGCAGGAACATGATACCCACATTCGGTTCGGCGGAAGGAGTACTAGCGAGACTTGGTGACAGACAGACACCTCGATGGACAATTTCGTATATTATATCAAACTTTGCTTGCTTCCTATCTTACATAATTGGTTCTATTTGTTTTCACTCTCTCGTGACAACTCAGCTTTGCACTCGTCCGCCAAAGCCCTGATCATGTCTGCTACGCGATCTTCTTCGCCTTCACGTACAAATCTATGCATAATCATCAGCGAATCACTCTCGGTTACTCCTGCGCTCATCAGAAACATACAAATGATCATGATAAAACCCGCTCACAGGATTCACCCCAATACTGATCTTCGCCAGCCTCGTCGTCACAGCAGCCATGAACCCAACAGCATCCAAACTGCTGTGCACACCCAGCGTAATTTTCCTGCACGGGAATATCGCTTCCAACCCCAAAGCCTCCGCCGTCGATTTAGATGCGATTAGCGTCCAACCCTCGCTCTCGCGAAACAGCATCTCGAACAAATGTGCCTGGATCCGAGAAAGGAAGGTCGTGTCTGATGATGGCACGGTGGCGAAGACAAAGTTCCCTGGCTGGAGGATCGGTTCCATGGATGCGAGGAGATTGCGAAGGGAGGTGCCGCCTGGAGCTGCCATGCTGTGCGACGCGGTGTGCGCTATGTTGTGCGACGGGTTGTGCGTTTGTATGCAGAGGGATGGAGAACGAGACAGGGGTTCCGTCTGAGGTTATTGTTCGTGTACTGACAAGCGCTGGAAATTACAGGTTCATGCTGCTGGAAGGTGATCGTCTGGTCTTTCGGGGCTACCTCGCGCCCTACGACGACACGACCCTTTGGGAGGAGTCGTGGAAAGGAGACACTCTGATCCCAGTCAAACTTGTCAGGATACTTCTGACCGCACGATTCGGTAGCCGCAAGCAACATATCGCACCGCATCTTTGTACTTGATGCATGCATGTGGTCATTTCAGAATACAGCTGTCTTGGGCACGGGAAGATGGTAAATCTGAAAATCTAAAGACGATCGGCACATTGATCCAACGAGTCATTGATTGCTAACATCATCTACCTAGCGATGGCTCAAACAGGTCTTAGATCTTGAAATGCTACTATCTTTATGCAGAGTCGAAGAATGGAAGTATCGTGCCATTGAGATCACCAATCTTCCCCTCCTTCAGACCCCGCTCAAGCTCTCCACTCTCCACTCCAACAGCTCCATCAGCTCCATTCACTTCCTCGGCTGCCGCAGTATGCCGGCATGTTGTTTACGTTTTAGACTAGCATATGCCGACATCATCTGACCATGCGATTTGCATGTGTGAAGAGGCTGTCAATTGCTTGTTGTTCCTCGAAGCAACCATAAGTGTACCTCCCATTCCTTAACATCAATCTCCATTTCCACACCCCTACCTAACGTCTCTACCATCCTCTGAGAACATCACAAGCTTTCTCACAGACAGCAAAACAACACATCAGCATCACAATGTCTAGTCTACCAAGCACTTACAAGGCATGTGTCTACGACCAGCCAGGCAAGATCTCGACCAAGGTCGTTGATCTCGATATGCCTGAGCCTGGAGCCGGCGAAGTCCTCGTCAACCTGTAAGTCGCACTCAATGACAGCCCACATTACCGTCTTGAAGCTCACAAGCATAATCCAAAGCACCCACTCAGGAGTCTGCCACTCCGATCTGGGCGTCATGACCAACGGCTGGGCCACCTTGCCTCACCCCACACAGCCCAACCAGGTTGGCGGCCACGAGGGTGTAGGCAAGATCGTCAAGCTCGGTCCTGGCAGTGAGAACAGCGACCTGAAAATCGGCGACCGAGTTGGCATCAAGTGGCTTAGTGGGATTTGTGGCAACTGCCCTGCGTGTTTGTCTGGGCATGATGGTACAGCGTTCTCTTATTCTGACTGCAACGAGAGATATTCTTGTTAACAGGCATTCGCCCGCAGGTCAATGCTTCAATCAAAAGATCAGCGGCTACTACACTCCTGGTACTTTCCAGCAATATGTTCTTGGCCCAGGTATGATTGCCGGAGATTCACAGTAGCGTACTATTGTGCGAACTGACATTCCACAGCGAACTATGTTACAAAAATCCCAGAGAGCCTCGAGAGCGCCGATGCTGCTCCAATGCTTTGCGCCGGAGTCACAGTCTACAGCGCCCTGCGCAAGTCAGGCGCGAAGAGCGGAGACTGGGTCGCTCTGTTGGGAGCAGGAGGCGGAGTAAGTCAAATCGCCTCCATCTACCTCTATGCACACCACTAACATATGTACCTCAAGCTTGGCCACATCGCCATCCAAATCGCAGCCCGTGGCATGGGCATGCGCGTCATCGGCATCGACTCCCCAGGCAAGCAAGACCTAATCAAAGAATGCGGCGCCGAAGTCTACATCAACCACGAAGCCGGCAACGCAGAAGAAGAAGTCAAGAAAGCAACCGGCGGGCTCGGCGCCCAGGCTGTGCTCGTGCTGACAGCAGCCAACGGCGCCTACGCCTCTGCGATGGGTCTGCTGCGCTACGGCGGCACGCTCGTTGCCGTCGGTCTGCCTGAGGGTGAGATGAAACCGATTGCGACTGCTTTCCCGTCGGTTATGGTCGCGAAGGCGTTGAGTATTGTTGGCGTTGCTGTAGGTGATCGCAAGGATGCTGTTGAGACGCTGGAGTTTGCTGAGAGGGGGATTGTTAAGACGCACTTCCGATTGGCGAAGATGGAGGAGTTGACCAGTGTATTTGAGGAGATGGATAGCCAGAAGCTGAAGGGCAGAGTGGTTCTTGATCTGAGTTAGTGTGCCAGCTTAACTTTGACACAGGGTGGCGAATTTGGTTGGTTGTAAATCATGATAGGAAGTTCGACAGCCAAACAAACCCCAGAAATCATAGATTTGACGGTCATCATCAAGGTTCTCATCAGCCGCTCACCTGTACCAATACGAGGTGAATGAGAAGTAATGTGCAAATTATGTGTGGATGAACGAAATCGTCATTTTGATGAAGCTACGAAATAACGCAATAAACTCTCCCCGTGCTTGATGACCAAGTGAGCTCTCCGCACTGGTAGCGACAGACAAGAAGCGAAAAAAAAAATCAGAAAGATCAAAATATCTCCAAGATACTGATCGATCAAAACCAAGAATCGAAAAAGGAAAAATTCAATTCATATGCCAGATGCCAGATGCATATGCATGAAGAAGAATTGTTTTTTTTGGATATACCCTGAACCCTTCGTGAAATTCGTAGCTCCAATCCTGAAAATAAATGAGAAAGCCGGTCGCCAAAGAACTAGCTTCGCTGGCCGTGCAATCTGTCGAAAGTGTCGTGTTTGTCAATGGCGTCTGGTGGTCGTCTTCTGGGAGTCGTGCGCGCTTTCGCTAAGCATCTAGCTCGCTGAGAGTCGCGCATCTCCGGTGCTTGTGCTTGTTGGTTCGTGATTGTGCCATGTGTGTTCTCAGGATCCCGCCGAGGTGGGTGAAGGCGTCTTGGGCATTCAATTTTCAAACGAGTGTGAGTGTGGTGCTTTACTGCAGGGCTTTGGAGACAACGCCGGTGCCGTACGCAATGTTCTCGACAGCCTGGCCCTCCATGAGGGTCTGGAGACCGAGCTGGTGAGGGCAGGTGGGTTGGTTGCCCTTAGTGAGGTCGGGGTACTCGCACCTCTCGTCAACGCCGAGGGTGCAGGCAGAGTTGGCGATGTTGAAGAGAGAGAAGTGGTTGCCAACCCAAGAGTCGGTTTCCTTGCAGCTGGTGACGAAGTTCATGGAGTTGGCAGCGGTGAAGGCAAGAGTCTTGTCCTTGGTCAGGAGGAGATCCTCGCACTCGCTCATGGGGACATCCTCGTAGGTAGCGGAGACGCCACCGCCCCTGATAGGGTCCTCAGTGGCGGACTTGCCGGTGACGAGATAGTTGTAAGCGTCATAGGCGATGTCGTAAGCGCTGGCGGAAGAGTCGATCTTCAGGAGGTTGACGCTGCGGCCGTTGGCAGATACGCGAACGCACATCTTGTCGCAGCTAACAGCGCCGGGCCAGTAGGCGACACGGTCAGTGTTGATCTTGCAACCAAGCACACCAACCGAAGAGGAGAAAGAGTCGTGAGGAGTGATGTCGATGGTCTCGCGTTTGGCGGGAATCGCAAGGGCAGAGGTGCTGGCCGCGAGGGCTGCAACGGTGGCAACGGAGAAGAACATGTTTAAGGAGTGTTGTCCTGGAAATTGATTCGTGATCTTTGAGAGAGTGTTGGTTTTCAAGTGAAGGAATGTCAGGTGGTTAGTAGGGACAGACGGTCGCAGATGCGAAAATGAGGGAAGGACTGGTGGTGATTCTCCTGGAACCTAAAGATACGATACCAAAGTGATGGACGATGTTGGGAAATGAATAGAGCGAGTAGGGAAAGAGGAGATTATAAGTACGTGTGCGCAAAGCGTCGCAGATAAACGCACGTGAATTCGCCGAGTCACTTGCCAACCTGGCGCATTCAACCTACCAAACTCGCACGGCGCAAACCGTGACATCGTGCATGCAGAGTGTGGTGCTCTCGTCGAATGGGCGGACGAGGCGTGGAGTGACATCCGGCCCACAGCTGCGGTGCGGTGCGCAAAGACTTTTCCACATTGTGCGATGAGGTTTGCCGTGCATCTAGAATCACAGAAAATGGAGCAAGGACAGCAATGCACTGATCCACCAGAAAGACACGAAAGACCGTGAATGGACAGATGCAGGTACGCGGATCCTAGGGCGCCAGACATATCATTTTGCAAAGAAAGGTTATTTGGCGGAACGGGCCAGGGAACGTGAGGTGAGTGGTCAGGAACAGAAGTTGGCGCCGGCAGTACCTGAGCGAAGCCGCGTGGATGCCTCGCATGGCCGTTGAGAGTTGCCAAGAAGCGTTTCGAGACTCCCTCAGTTGGCGCTTGTACTTCGCTCTCCAGCGCGGAGACCTGGCAAGTGGTTCCCGCCGGAAAAGAAGTCCCACAGATCCATAACGCCTTACCCGGCCGGTCGACAAGGATGTCATCGCGGCTCCACGCTTCGTGTCTGATCGCCCACGCTTCCGAGCCGCCAACGAGGAAATTGAGCTCGTGAGGTAAGCAGTGGGTAGAGACAAGCCGTTGGGTCGGCACAGGCTGTCAACGAATGCGGGTCGGCAGGTGTCACGGCTGAGTCAAGTGTCGTAGCAGTGATTCAGCCTGAGAGTAGTAGTGACGAGGGAGGATTTGAAGAGGTTCCTCGCAGGCTTCGGCTGCATCTCAACAGGTTTGCCCGCGGGCATTGCGTTGAAGTGCCAGACCCAAGCATGCGAGCGGCGCAGCAGAACTCTGAAGAATTTGTCTCAATTGCCGCCGATAACAGGCTTCCTCAGTACCAGAGATTATTATACCCGAGGTCTGCGTAGAGCAGCTCGTGAGGCTCAACACTCCCAGTCTTTCAGTAATGGACAACCACGTGATGATCAACTGGCGCAGGTTGCGAAGAGGGCATGCGCTGCTCTGACGCACGCAGAGGAGTTCGCGTGCACATGGGATCACATATTGCATGCCCGATCGGCACGGGGATTGAAGTCATGATCCCGTCCAGTCGTTCCTCGCTGAATATCCGGACGGTGATCGGAGGCCGACTTCTGCGCCGGCTTCATCTCCTTTGGGCAAAACCGGCGAGGGCTCAGGAAAAGTCACGTGCCTATCGTTGTTTCAGCTCCTCTTGCCGCAGCTACCACGTCGCACGCCATGAACTGCAGCTCAGCTTAGCTCAGGTTGCGATGCTACGCAGCGTCGGGTCTTTGAAAACTCCTTGTCCCGAAAGGTTTCATTTACAGTAGGCGAGCACCGCTGGAGAGAGCTCTGTGCTTTTGAACATTGAACATAAGACGCTGTGGATGCCCATACCATTTTGACGTAGTCCATCCTTCGAGCCAAGTACCAACACCGCAGCTTACATCGACACTAAGACCACCAGACCCGGCTGACACCTCAGTAACCACGTGCTCCGAATCACTGCACATCCTCAGCTGTCCTCTCTATATTCTGTTCTCTCCTCATCACCAGCATGGCGGCCATCTTCGCACGACGACCTGTTCTTACGACCGCCGCGGCGACAGCCTTGGTCGGTACAGCATTCTACATGTCTCGACCAGCGCCTCTACGGCTCGACGCAGCGTACAGGGAGCCTTCCAAGACTCTCTCATTCCCTCGTTCTATGGTCTTCTCCCAGAGCCTAAAAGTCAAGGCTGTGGAGCAAGTCAACCACGATACGAAGCGCATCACCTTTGAGCTTCCCGGCGGCGAGCATGAGATCAGCGGCGTACCAGCTTCATGTATGTGAGAGAAGGAACAGTATCAGTAGGCACTTTGGGCATGAATGGCTAATCATGTATCAGCTGCGATCCTCACCCAACATACTGCGCCTGGTGATTGGCTCCCGACTCTGCGCCCATACACACCCATCTCGCCACCCACTCAAAATGGTACCCTCGATCTCATGGTGAAGCACTACCCTTCTGGTCGTGCATCGACCCACATGCATAACCTGCAGCCTGGCGACTCTCTTACTGTCCGTGGACCCATACCCGGTTACGGCTACAAGCCAAGTCCCGCAGAACCGCGCTCTGTTGTCTTGGTAGCAGGCGGCGCTGGCATAACCCCAATTTTCTCACTCGCCCGCGAGATCCTCACAAACGATGCCAAAGATCAAACCTCTGTTCAATTACTCTGGGGCGTCAACGGTTCTCGCGACATCGTGCTGCGCCACGAGCTCGAAGAACTAGAAGCACAGTTCCCGCAGCGACTTCGTGTAACATACGCTGTGTCAGGCTCTGGACCTACAGAGAGTGATAAGGAAAAGTACCGGAAGGGATACGTGGATCATGCGCTCTTGGAAGAGGCGATCGCAAAATGCGGCTCTAACTTTGGCGACCAAAAGGGTACAAAGGTGTTTTTGTGCGGTCCTCCCAAGATGGAGGAGGCAGTCGCCGGCAAGGCTGGAGTGTTGGCAGAGTTCGGTTTGAGCAAGAAAGAGATCCACCGATTCTGAGCTGATGATGTTTTTTGACGGTGATTTTGCGCGGCGTTCGGTTTTGCAGATTGTCATTTCGCGTGGTTCTTTTGGGATGGCACCTGTGATGATACATCCATTAGAACAACATATTGTATCTGAGATCAAACATACAATCTGCTGAATCTCTAATGAATGAGATCTTGAGAAGTACTTTTGCTTCAAAGTGTTTTGGCCATCGTTATTGCGCAGCAGCTGTCAAGGACCTCGATAAATGTTGCCATACTATGGATTCAGAGACCATCAGACCCCATCGTACATGTAACTCCAACATAGTAAACCTTGATAGCTCACCGATTATCCGCTATTTGCATCGCGTACATTCGTTACATGCACAAGTACATGTAATCATCGCGAGCTCTCTTAGGGTTTGGGGTAAAGATCAGAGCAGCCCCGCAGACCGACATCGCCCATGAGTGAACCACACTCCTCGTCCTCCCGGTTCGAGAACAAATGCATGCACATGTAACACTCAACATGAGCAATCTCAATAGCTTGCCCGAAGAGTTACAATTGCTCATCCTCGAATTTCTCGATACGCCGCCGCCTTCATCTAGCAGGTTACGCCAGGAGCCTAGTCTTGCGCTTACCCACAACGAAGACCGGACTTTGAAAGGCTTTTCGCTGGTCTCGAAGCGATGGCGACGACTTGTCTTGCCGACGCTGTTCAAATATGCTAGGCTACGACTTGACAGACCACCCAGGCCTGAGTGGAATGCTTGCCTGGTCTGTAACGGGTCCATCGTCGCTACTGGTCAAGCCGATATGGCTCAGTCAGACCAGTCCGGTAAAATCGACCAGTATCATGTCGACATGGTTTCTGCAGCTTTATCACAACGTGGCTCCATCTTGGCATCAGGTAAGTTGCACGCTGAGATTCTAGCAGACAACAGCGATGTAGCCGCTGTCCAGCCGTCAACTACGTTTACATGGATCCGACGATTTTACCATGCCATGCTTGACTTCAAGGAGTTTCTGCAAGCCAACGATATTGCAAACGTTGTTGAAAACTTTGTACTCTATACCGACAAAATGCTTGAAGCAAAGTTGCACCGATTCCCTCACGAAGTTGCCGACAAAGACTGGCGATTCCCAGCAAGTGCAGCTTTCTGGGCCCATCTCCTCACGATCATCGATCCATTTACCATCACAATTCTAGCACCGCCCCTGGATCTCGCTTGTCTCACAAATTGTGCCGTGGATACTTTTGGGGACTGGGCTTTCGGAGAGATGGATTACCACATCATCACGCTCCAGCAGGCTACGCGCGACAACGAGAGCACCGGAATCCCCACATATGCCTCGCTGCGCTCGACCCCGACTTCATATCCATCGATTGCGGCCTCAAGTATTTTGAACTTGCGCCCTTGGACCCATCTTGGTCTGAACGAAGGCCCTTTCCTCAAAGCTTATGGTACCTACGAGTTCTTCGAGCGCGGGCCTCCCTCAATAGTCTATTCGATCAAGGATAGCATCATCCGCAAGCACCGACAGCTACAAACCACTGTCCAAGGTCAGCAAAGTGATCCATTCATTGTACAGCCGCTGTGGAATTTGACGAGCTTGGACTACACCGCCATCTTCCCTTTCTCCAATCACGCCGACTTCTCATCGATCTTGCATCAGATCTCCCACCTCTCTCTCCAACTCGCCCCTAGTGCAGAGTCCAACATTCTGAACGACCGCGTCCGGCTTGGCAAAGCAGATCTGGCTGATTGCTGGACAGAACTGTTGACCACCTATGCGCAAGTGGTGGAGCCGTTAGCTTCTGTGCGACGGCCGTCAACTGTCAATGCCGATATGTATGGCGGAGATTTTACATGGGACACGAATTGGCACGACGTCGCTGTACGCAAATTGGTAGCCATGGACTTCAGGATCAAAGCCATGCATGCCGATCTGGACGAGCTCTTTACGCCACTGTGTCTGCCGGTATGGGTCGAGACACCGGCTGGCGTGTTCACGAGGATGCACCAGGATGACGAGGGTCTGTGACTTCGGTTGTGGTACTTGAAACAACATGCTGTACACAGAGTACATGTGGATTCTCGCAGTTTCTGTGATATGAGTGCGTGCATACGGTACGCTAATAGATCGGTCACGCCTGCGTAGCGCAACTATCGTGCATATCTGTGGTGGAGCAAAGCATGAGGTCTCTGCATGTCGGCTGTACACTCTTGAAGCCGCTCCAGGACGAGTTAGATACCACCGTCGTGCTACCTAAAGGGTTGACGTGTCCAATGAAAGGGATCTGTTTGCTTTCTCGCGTGTGAACTGGCGTCACGAGCATCTGATTTTCTGGAAAGAACCATGTGTTGAGCCCAATGATCTTTCGCCGCGCTGAACCCAACGCAGCAGCGAAGTTGAACGACAACGATGGAATGTTCTAGGGCACAGTCTAGGCATGAAGGGTCCATGTATCGTAACGTACACGCTTGCTTCGACGTCGCGATGCACAAACATCATTCAATGATCTGGTTCGAGAACCTACTCGTGCCCCTATAGTTGAACGAAACTCGAAACTTGAATGACGCAAAGGTCAGGTCACCACAGCTGGCATTGGAGTATTGAGGCGCAGGATCTTGCAGAACAATATGTGTCGTGAACGATCGCTTGCGCTGGTGTGTCCAGTGGCATGACACATTGTGCATCTGCCAGCCCAAGAAGGTCACGCAGGCACTCGCTTTTGACCCCAGACGAAGCTACCTTCTAACTCGCAGACTACCCACGCAAGAGTTACGTTCTGCCGGCGACGTGTCGCCCGTCAATCACACTGGTGATCGCCAAGAGTATCCTGCATACCTTGCGATCGCAAGAGACAGTCTTTTCGTCACGGGAGTACACGCCCATCGTATCACAATTACACCCAATCCCGGCAGAGTGACGGTCTGTATGCTGCGGACCAGCCTTATCAGCCAAAATGGCGCCTAATGTGGCGTCTCGCTTGCAAAAGGTGGGAGAGCCTCAGTGCGAGACACTCCCGTCTTTTGCCGGTTTCTATGCTCCCAGAGATACAGGTCACTACATTTGGAGCGCCGGAAGAGCACGACATTACGTAAATGTACTGACCATGTCGCTAAGATACGCAAGGCCTTCAGTGCCAGCTGCACTTCGCTGCAGGGTCCTTCTCTCGAAGGCGGTATTGAACTGACATGCTCTTTGCTACGGATGCCGCAAGAGAGAACCTTCCATTTGTTAAGGTGACCATGATACGTAGTCTATGCGGCCATGTGCTTGGCGATGCTTACGGGCCACTGCATGAGCATGTTTTCATTGGCATCCGGTATCGTTGCCGTCACGGCTCCAGCACACTACTTTCCCGACCAGGCTTGTCGTCTTTCTAAGAAAGATCATCGGATTGTTACAAATTCGATGCAGCTTTACCGTTGCGTACACCATGCGGTGTCACACATGCATGCTCACGCGGCAATCTCGACGCTTTGTTTGGATTGTTGCACGGCTTCCGTGGTCTTGATGTGGTCACTCATTGCATGGTCCAAGCTTCTCCGCGGCCTCTCATCTCGGCGGTCATCAATATTACACTGCGCATGGTCCGTATATCTGGTGTTCTTGGGATCTCGGTTATCGAAAGCTGTGGGCTTTCCAAACTTCTGGGTTCAAGTGGTGAGTGGTGAGAGCGATGCACGCCACGCATGAGCATAAGCGACCGCCGTAAAATCCCCAGGCGCGTTGAGTTTTTATATGGAACCTTACGTTGGCATTGCACGGCACCACTCTTCGGTTGCTTTATGAGCAGCCACATATGCTCTGAACGTCTGTCATGTCAATAGAACGATGCTCCCGCAGCCCATCGCCGCGTGTTTTGCGAAAGGGACGAATGACTAGCACAGCATGCCTAGTCTGTCGTAGGAAAAAGGTCAAGGTAATATTACGATTGCGACGGTACTCGATCATCTCGATGAGAGCTGATATCAGCTTTGAAGTGCTTCGGCGAGAGACCGGCATGCACTAGATGCGTCCGCAAAGATGAGATCTGCATTTACGATGCTGCCGAAGGAGTTAGCAGGCAGCAAGACCTACGCATGAGACTGCACTCCGTCGAAGCGGAACTTGGACAGACGAGAAGTTTCATTCACAATCTACAGCACAGCTCAAATGGGGATGCAGCGGTACTCCTGACACGTCTCCGTCTGGGAGAAGACGTTGCAGAGCTGGCCAGCACTGGAATACGACAAACAGTCAGGTATTCTCGCTTCTTAACAGTCTGTCGTCGTACGATTCTAACCTTCCAAGGCGAGAGCCTCCGCCATACTACACGAATGACGATGACTTGCCCACACAAACCATGGTTCATGAGTCGCCGCAAGCACACACACCACAAACCTATAGACCATCCTTCGCTCCTCTCAGTCAATCCTGGCAAGACTTAAACTTGCCACCTTTCACGATTCACCAAACTGGGACGTTTACCACCGACCAAGTCCCCCAGCTCCGCACAAACCGTTTGACGATCACATCAATGCGCCCAACGTCGGGATACAACTTCTTATACGAGACAGATCAGGACGCGCAGACCGCGCAATGGAGCGAGTTGTCTTGATCGATGAGCGAAACGCCGGAGACGTTGCGACTGCTGTCGAGTACCATATCATTTGTAGCAAGCGTAGCAGAGAATTTCATCGTCACACAGAAAGAAGTTGAAGAAGGGAGGGAGCAGCACGCTCAAGTTTTGGTGCAATCTGTATTGAACGCTAAACAGTACCTAGTGATCTTGCAATATCCAATGGATCACTTCCAGCCCGGATTTGCCTAACGGTGCCCTCCGCTTCAACACTGGAGCTGGTGCGGATGTGAATGACTAGCTTGTGCAAAAGATCAAGCTCGTACTGAAGGCTTTCGTTCTTCCGCTGCATCGAAGCGAAGCGTGATGTGTTTGGTTCAACGTCGTACCTGCACAAAATACCATTCTTTGCGCAAAGGGCACACGAGGGGCGATTGCCATCGCACTGCTTTGGGTATTAGAGCAGAGTTTGTGTATATCGTATAAGACTCGTTGACAGACTTTGGTTTTCCTCTTGTGACATGCGACACAAGGCGCTTGGACTTGAATCCTCTTCAACGGTGACTTCGATGTGACGGACGACTCATGGAATTGCGGGTCTATGTTGTACGTTCGAGGCTCGAAGCGAGGATCTGATGGCTTCGGAAGCAAGGGTAACGGTGAACGTCTCTCGTTCGACATCGTCCGGCTGTATTGTTCGGTACTCTTTTCGACACTGCCGACATCGTTTCGCACCGCGGGCAACTAGTCAGTCATATGATTTAACAAGAGACTGCACAGCCCCGTTTGGAGGAGATGAGATGTTCTCTTCGAGTGTCTCATGCATAGTGATCTGCGGGCTGGAATTGCATATGGGGGGCGGACGGTACAATTTGCAGCGTCTTACATGCATATGTGAGGCGACCGGTAGTTGCGGCCAATCGAGTCGACTCAGTGACAGTGCTTGTAAACAATTCACGCGACAATTGATGGCATGAAGTTCGCGCGATGTGCGCACACCCGAACACATTCCAACGCTATCTACTAGCTCAATCTGCGCGACGACTGACAAGCGAAGGCGCCGTGCATATGGTGTGTCGTTACAGGTCCGGTGGCGTGGCTCCCTATGCGGAATGCGGAATCACACCGTGCCTCCCAACTTTTGCCCATGAGCTTCATGTGTTCCTGCAACGTCGGTGAATCGTCTCGCGGGCTTGCAGACATGTATGAGACTCGTGCGTTGGGCTTGAGATCTGCGCAACTGACTTTGTTACGAACCACTACAATCGCCACTATCGAAGCTCACAACCTCCTCAGTCTTAGACTTCCGAGTACACTGCATATGCTCAACCAGCCAGTCACAGACGGCTTCTCAAAGGCTGCTATGGCAACCTCTGAAGGGTACTTGTCAGGTATCGCCCCACGTTGTGTATGAACGGACCGGTGCACCCGAGTTTCCGGCTTTGGCGACTAATTTTTGGTTGATCGGACTGTTCGGACTCACTGCCAGTCGGCGTAGTCTCTTCTCTCAAAGCGAACTTGGTAGCTCCCGGGACCGGCGGATATCGCACCGAGGGTTCCGTAGATGAGGACCAGGTCATATTTGCCGTGGCCAGGACATGAGCTAAGTTCGGTGATGAGACGGATGTTGCCGTATTGTCGATGTTGGACAACGTGGGCCATGTGCTTGATGATTTTAGTGGTGGGTACTGGCAGGGCGTACGCAGAAGAATAGACATATCGGAAGACATTTTTTGCCCAGTAAGCGGCGTAGGCGATCTGGTGCAGTTCAGTTGCTTCGTCGTGAACGCGGCGGCACGTGAGTGTCAGGGCGGATTGAGGTGCGAGTGTCCGAGCATCTTGAAGATGGATGTGGTCATCAACGATGCCATCTCCAAACACCAAGTCGTAAATGGAGTCGCGGAGTTCTCGAGGCAGGCGGAAAAGATGACAGTCGGTCTGCGGATCCATGGCTGTGACAACGCCACAAGATGATGGTTCGGTGCTGTGCGTGGCAATTCGCGATATAACTTTCTCGAGCCCAACTTTGGAATTGGTGTATTGACGCGCCGAGTCGAGGTTGCACTGTTTGTTGTGTGTTTCTGTTTGCTGTTTAAGAAGGGAGCGGTGGAACGTTCCGACGCCAAGAGAGGGAAAGCCAGATCGTGAAGCAAAATAAGATGAAGTGAAAGTGGCGCGAAAGTCTACAGACTGACTCGGAGACATCGGCGGGAGTAGAGTGATGTACTGCAGCATCGTGTGTATTGACAGCCGGATAGAGACTAGCGATTTTCCTGACATCTTGTAGTCCCGAAGACTCTAGTCCTGAAATCCGCCCGATAGAGAGCGGCCCAGATCGAAACGTCCACATATTCCGTTCCAATACTATGACAAGACATATATGACCCGGTACAAGCCAGTTCTCTTTCCCGCTAGAGAAAATGCTTTCGCCTCGTCAGCAAAACGAGTAGTCGCAATCCAGCCTTGCATACTGTCTCCTCTCGCAGTCAAATGCCACTCTCGCAGGTCATTTCGATGGTCGCAGGAGATGATGACTTTCTGGACCAGAGCAAGTTCCCGATCGTGCAGGGTGTCAACAACCTGTTATGCTGACAGCCATATTAACATGTTCTTGCCCAATCGGTCGACGTAGAAAGTGCTTTCCCTCCAGTATGCTGTTCGTGCCACTCTGTAGATACCGTTCGACTCAGCAAATATTCGTTGGCAAGTAAGTAACAGGTTACTCCATGGTCGCTGGCTTTTTGCTGTTTCCAGATCCTTGTGTGTAGCTTCATCTGTTGTAAAGACGTATTCGTAGATCTGGTTTCGCAGCTCTGGTGACAGCTTTGCGAAAAGCGGACATGCAGCCTGTGAAGCCAAAGCAATATCCAGGTTGTTGTCGCAGAATAGCATGTCACAGTATCAGGGCTGGTCTGTAATTTCAATGGACATGTAGACGTGTATGCCAGGGTTATCAATGAGAAGATGGTAGAAAGAAATGAGGGGGTGCAAGTGAGTGCTGCTAGAGAAATCTACTTTGTCTTTCCGCCCGGCGAGCAGGGGAAATATCATGCGCATTGGCAGCGATTCCAGACGTCTTAAGAAGACAAAAGGAGGTCATCCTGTCAGATTGAAGCATCTCCAATCATCGGCAGGCATTAGTAGTTGCTTCCAGGATGCAATACCAACATGTGTGGTAATATTCGCGTCCATATGTACTGACCAGTCGCGATCACATACCTTGAAGGACTTTTATACTCCTGGTCCGATACGATGGATGAGATAAATATGTTGGCGAAAGGAAGTTGAAGGCGGAGAGGAACGAGCAAGAGGATCGGAGAAAGGATCTGTCCATTCCCGTTGCGGCTTAGTGCCAACTCAAATCGTCATATCGTCGGGCGAAATTGAACAAATTCCATGTCCCAATCGATCTCCCGCTAGGTATTGACCAAGAACCAAGCAAACACTCATCGATCATGTCTTTCAGCTTTGGCTTCTCGGGAGACGATGTAGGAGACGACAGCGATGTCGTTGGGCAGGCCGACAGTGCTCCAGCTCAGACCCAAGCACAATCACAATTCGTTGGGCTACCAGCCGAGGAGCACTCTCTTGACGATCTGGTAGGTCTGCATATTTCGATACGATTCCCAAACCTCCTCCAAAATGGCTCGGTCCGGTCATGGAATCCAAAACGCGTTCTGAGATTGAGATTCGACCACGGGGTAATGCAGGAGCTCAACATCTGAACGGACTACCAGTTCGCTTAGCACACAACCAAAGGATTGCCCGAGACAGACTTACAATATCTCTCATTTCCGCCAGAGACTCCCTTAGACATACGTGGGTGCTGGACATAATGCGTTACTGACCAATATCCACAGCTCGCCACCCTGCCCGACCACCTCTGCTACAGCGCCATCCAGATCGAGTCACCCACCGGCAAAACGATAAACCTGCCACGACGAGACCTGTCCGACATCCGCGTGCAATTGATGGCCGAAGACGAAGCCGCCAACGACGAAACCCTCAATGACATCGAGGACTCCGACATTCGCACTGGCGTCTACGAAGGCGGCTTCAAGACCTGGGAATGCTCCGTCGACCTAGCCAGCATTCTGCTCGACCGTGGCCCTCGCAAAGATATCGACGAGCTATTCAAATGTGATCAAATCGTTGAGGTATGTCTCATGAGTTTCTAAAACACCATCATGATCGCCAAACTAACAACCTCACCCAGCTCGGCTGCGGCACCGCCCTCCCCACTCTAACTCTCTTCCAACACTGCCTCACCAACTCCATCCCCCAAACATTCACCATCCAAGACTACAACTCCTCCGTCCTCCGCCTCGCCACCCTCCCCAACCTCCTCCTAACCTGGGCGACCGCCACCTCCCCACCCTTAATCTCACCCACCGAATCCTCACAAACAGGAGATATCGAGCTCACGCCCGAAATACTCTCCTCCTTCCGCGAGGCCCTTACCAAGAACCAAATCACCCTCAAGTTCCTCTCCGGCTCCTGGTCGTCCGAGCTAGCAGCTCTGATCCCCTCCTCCGCGCCAGACATGGGCACGCTGGTTCTTGGCGCAGAGACGATCTACTCACCTGCAGCCACGGACGCTTTCGTCGCGATCTTAATGATCTTGCTGCAACGGGTGAAGATGGCCAAGGCCATGGTCGCTGCGAAGAAGTTCTACTTTGGCGTGGGTGGCAGTGTGGATGGGTTGAAGGAGGCTTGTGCTACTAAGGGTGCTGTGGCGTATGAGATTGAGAACCATGGCGTGCCTGGGCTGGAGGCTGGCGTGGGGAGGAGTTTGGTCGAGGTGCAGATGTATTGATTGATGATGAGGATGGCAGCTACAGCAGCCTAGGCATATTTTAGAGAGATGAGATGGATATCTTAGAGGTGAGAGTGGGTCAAATGACAATGCGAGTTCAATGCCATTTCAGGGCTGTTTTCGCCACTGCGGGTATCTAATGGAATGAGGTACGGGCACACAACGTCGTACTGTCCGCCGTACATGAATCGTTGCATCGTTAGAAAAGCAAATCAAGCAAAAGTATGCAAAAATCGACCGCCATACCGCTGTGAACTCTCGACTCAAACAGTCTCACAACTCCTTCTCTGCAATTCTCATCTTTTCGTCTGCCCTGCCGGTGATGCTGGCAAGCCTCTCCTGCTCCAACTTCCGGCTCGAATCACGCTGCTGCTCCAGTCTCTCGATACCCAGGTTGATGTTCTCGATGTGGACCTCGAGAGGTACGACATCACCAAGAACCTCTGGCATAGCGACACGCTCACGGAGATCCTCGAGATTATCACGAATAGCCATGAGCTTGATAATCGCACCGTTGACGTGAGCCCAAGCCATGCGTCGGTATGAACCTACATGATTCAAGAGTGACAGCTGTTTGTCCAGCTTGGCGACTGAACTGCGGTGACCTCCTAGCTTCGTCCACAGCAATGAGAGGAGCTCGTCCTTGCCGTTCCCGACACTGACGCCGTCCTGGGCCGCGATAGAGGCGATGACATCGAGACGTCCGTCTAGGTTGTCCAGAATGGCGAGAAGAGCTTGCGCTTCGGTGATGAGGGAAAGAATCTGTTCTTCGACGGCGTCGGTGTGGCGGAGGTACTGGTCCAGAAGAGTGTTGCGGGTCAAAGCCACGGGCTGGAAAGGCGCGAAGACGTTAAGGTTTTTAGAGATCCACTTGTTAAGAGTGCCGCGGTTCGCATCTTGAGATGCGACACCGTCAATAACTCGAAGCGTCCAGCGGTTGGTTGAAAGAATGTGGTCGACTGCGCGGCCAATGCGAGAGTTGAAGCGGCTGAGATCGTTGCTGGCCTGGCGAGCTGTCTCGATGAAGCCCTCGAACTCGAAGACGAGATCGCGACGAGAAGGAAGTTGCGAGAACTCCACAACGTGCTTGAGGTCGCGGATGCTGGCTTCGCTAGATTTCATCTCAAATGGCAAGAAAGCTCCGGTAGCGGAAGCAGCGAGAACATCCTCAAAAGAAGACTGTGCTTCAACAAGCTTGTCGAATTCTGCTGGTCTTGATAGCTCGTGAGTGGTCCCAGTGGGGCAGAAAGGTAGGTTCAGGTAGGAACTTCCTGGTATGCGGCATAATGGCGACAGGGCGTTGCTTACAGTGTTGTTGACGAAGTTGCCAGCAAGCATAAAAGCACCCACCACGAGCCAGATTGCGAGTACACTCTTCGTGAAAGGGTTTGTCGCGGCGATCCGTAGAACATCCAAAGCGTACCACAGGGTCGGCACGACTGCCTTCTGCCAGACCATGATCGGCCAGTTCAAGTCACTAGTCTCATCGATCTCGTCATCGTACTCAGCCTTGCTTTGCCCAGGCGCTGGTCCCTGAGCTTTGCGCAAGAAAGAGCCAGCATCGCTTGTGAGCGAGCGCTGGTTGAGTCTCGAATGAGGTGTCTTCGCGCGTGATATCGACGCCCTTTTCTGAGCGCCGTCCGGTGAGGAGGGCATGACAAGCTCCGATTCTCCCGATCTTGCACCGCGTTTGCGAGGCTTGATATCGTTGTCCAACGTTCCGCTGTTGCGCAAGGCGTTGCGAGCGGCTTCCGGCGACACGTCGTCTTCGTCTTCTAGCTGGGCTTGCGACCTTGATGCCCTCTGTCGCTCTGAGGCGTATGATCCGCCTAGCTCTTCACGTTCGTCTCCAGGCGCGAAGATCTCGGATTCGAAGTCTTGCTCGTCAACGTCGTCCCAAGATTCCGTGAGGCCAGGACGTGAGCGTCTTGATCGAGCCATGGTTGTAGGTGGTCGGTTGAAGAGGAGGGAAGCTTCAGGTTGACTGCAAGTTGTTCTTTGTGGCTTCACAGGAATGTGCCTGGGTGGGTGTGGTGTTTGTCTGGTGAGACAGCTTCAGAGACCGGCAGCAGTGTTTTACCGCGCGTGCGTATGTCGTCGCTGAGGAGGTCAAGCAAAAAAAAGCAAGACTGTGTCTAGAGCGAGCAAGGCACTACTCCTCAACAACAAGCAAGCAGTGCCCTGCTGCATATGGAGGCGCCCGGCGCATCCATGTCCGTCGCGTGCCAGTCCAGACACCTCAAAAGTGACATATGCCCAATGACGTAGCTGAAAACGCTCCTGCTTTCACGTACAAGGGTAAGGGTAAAGGTAAGGGTAAGGGTAAGGGTAGGTACCTACCTCCATGTTCCATGTTCCCAAAGGATCAACGTTTCTTCCTTCCCTCACTTGCGTGATACACAAATGTATGTACACGCACTCTGCACCTTTAAGATTGCATTCTTACCATGCTCTGCCGTACACTCGGTTCGATGCATGCCCAATATATGTCGAGCCACGCGGCACTCCATGGGCACAGTAGCGCAGACAGACTGGCAGGCGTTCTAACAAGCTAATGCAACCCGTCTCGCTACACGTGCAAGTCAAGTCGGGTCAAGAGGGTATAGCAGCACTGATATTGTATATACATGCAATCTAACCACTGCTAGGCGCATGTCCTTCAGGATAGCTCCAGTCAACTGCAGTCAGCTGGCAGATGCAACTAACAAGCGAACGCAATGCATGCGACCTTGACGAGCCCACCGATATGAGAGCATCCCATCCCATAGAACACCCCACTTCCCATCGCTGCCATAAGTACAGCTTCATCCTCGCCTCGGAAACATATATCTTCATAAGTGTGTAGTGCTCTATCTATGCTTCGTCTGTCGAGGCCAACATGACTTCGTCCAAGCTCCTTTCCGTGGCCTCTGAGCCCATCAAACATTTGACCATACCGCAAGCAGTGGCCGGCCTCGTGGGGGTGGTGAGTGCTTCTGTCCCCAAGTCGAAGCTCTTCTTCCCTAATGGCTGACCACTGACCGATGCATAGTTCGTAACATATCAGTTTCTCACCATCATCCACTGCCTCTACTTCCACCCGCTCGCTGCCTATCCTGGTCCTCTGCTTGCGCGCTCCACCAGGTTGTGGTATGTCTACTACTTGACTAAGGGCAAGATTCCCTATGCCGTCAAGGAACTCCACGACAGATATGGACCTACTGTTCGCGTGGCGCCGGATGAACTGTCTTACGTCGGCGAAGACGCTTTCAAGGCCATCTATGGTTACAAGCATGGCACTGGTGGGGAAATGCCAAAAGATCCTAAGATGTTCGGCAACTCATCAGCAGGAACGCTCAGTATTATTGCTGCCCCCTCACACCGCCACGGCCAATTGAGAAGACTCCTATCTCATGGATTCTCCGAAAAGGCTCTCCGCTTTCAGGAGTCCATCATCCAGGGTTACTTGGATTTGTTCATTCGGCGTCTCCGGGACTTGGGTGCAACAGGCGTCGACATTGACATTGTCACCTGGTATAACGTGAGTACTCTTGCGGTCGTGCTGTAACATGATGGCTGACATGGCAGTTCTTCACTTTCGACGTCATCGGCGATCTGGCATTCGCCGAATCCTTTGGCTGCCTAGAGCAGTCCAAGTACCACCCTTGGATTGATTCCGCGTTCGAGTCTTTGGTTATGATGACAATGATGCAAGCTATGGATCATTACCCCTTGTTCAAGCGATTGGCCATGATGATGGTGTCACAGGCTACCTTGAATGGCTTTCAAGCTCACGTCGACTATGTCAAGCAAAAAGCATTGCATCGCCTGAGCCTACCAGAGGGTCGCGCAGACCTGATGGGCAAGATGGCCGCCAAAGACAGTGGTATATCGCAAGAGGAGTTTATCGCTAACGGTGACACCGTGTTGCTCGGCGGCAGCGAGACTACGTCGTCACTGTTGTCGGGCCTCACATACTATCTCTTGAAGAACCCGCGTGTGCTACAAAAGCTCACCCACGAGATCCGTGCCAAGTTCCAGCGCGAGGAAGACATCGACTTCACCGGCGTCAACTCGCTGGACTACATGCTCGCCTGTATCGACGAGGCCTTCCGTCTCTATCCTCCGGTCCCGAGCGCACTTCTGCGCAAGACACGCGAAGGTGACGTGATATGCGGACAATACGTCCCGCCTAACGTATGCCTTTTCCTTTGCTGCTATGTGGCCGTGGCGCCTTGACTGACTTTGAGCCCAGACCATCGTGGGCATCCATCACTGGGCCATATTCCGCAGCCCTGACCATTTCGCCGAAGTGGACGCATTCATTCCGGAACGCTGGACTGAGAGTGAAGGGCGCTTTGCCAATGACAAGCGCAGCGTTCTGCAGCCCTTCAGCTATGGTCCGAGGAATTGTGTTGGTCGCAAGTAAGTTCCTTCGCAGCGCCTCATTACCCTTGCCAAATTACTGACAGTGCAACGAAAAGCCTGGCCTACTTCGAGATGCGCTTGACCCTGGCGCGTCTTCTGTTCAACTTTGACATCGAACCCACGCCCGCCATCGAAGGTTGGACCGACCAGAAGATCTATCTGGTCTGGCAGAAGAAACCTCTGTTTATGAAGTTGGTTCCGAGAGATGTTGAATCTGCTCCTGGTGTTGTTAATTTGGCGTCAACCAAGGTTTGAGCATTATTCTTGAAACCGAAGGTGTTAGGCGGTCAAGCGAAAGAAGAGGACATAGAGTTGTGGGAGTGCCTTGATATTGTTTTGATCCAATTTGGCAGATCGTAACTTTGACAAAGCGATGGTTCAGTGGTGTTTTGGAGTGCGGATAGGAGAGAAGAGTCTCAGCGTCTGATCACCCTCTGATCAAATCACTGACCATCATCTACGTCGCTTGCGACTACGCACGCATTTCGATGTTTAATGTTGTTTATGTGCATATCCGATGACGTAGCCGCCTGTGTAGCGCCTGCCTCAGGTCTGTGCCTTCGTTCGCCGGGCGAGCGACCCTTCTGCACTGCACTGATGTGCTGTATGTTTCTACTTGACTCCGCGTACAAGATCTCCGAACATCATCGAATTAGACGCTGGTCAATCAAAACATGAATAATTTAAATGCTTAGAAACGCCTGACTCGGACGGTAGGGAGGCGTACTGCGCGACGCGCGCGGCTTGCATGCGCAGCCGCCCTCAAGCAGGTTGTACGGCTCAGCCTCGTCGATGCATGGCTATCTTCTTTCATCTGGCCATAAGCGACATCCTGAATATGTCGTCTATGCGAAGTAGCCCTCAAAATCTGACTCCTACTATCCTGCCCGGTCCCCAGGGTCTTGCGACATCAAAGGATATCCGAAAGGCTACTCAGAAGCCATGGAAGTTGTCGTCGCACTCGTCGAGGTGACCGGTAAGCTTGCCAAGAGTGCTTTAGCCAAGTTGAAGGAAGTCTAAGAGGGACTGTCGATGTGGATCAGCTTCATCTCCCTGTGAGTGATGACCTCGAACTCGTGTGGCATTAGATACTGACAGCGCTACAGCAAGGGCCACAGCTTGACTCTGCAGCAATCTCACAAAACCCAACAGATCCTCATGGTCGGATTCACAGAGATGAAGCAAATGTTCTCTGCCGTGACTATCACCAACCAACTCCCTGGAACCTCCTCAGATCCGAATGTAAATTTTTCATCGTCTGTCTCGCCGCCCGCACAGGTGATGACAGCACGCACCCAGTCCACCTCAGCAGTCAGACGCATGTTCGGAGGCGTTTCCTGGAAGGCGAGCAGCACGTGACGGTCCTGGGGTCTACGCGGTAAAGTTATCTGGAGCACAAAAGGAACGTCCACTGATTATGACGTTACATTCAGTGTTCGCCTACCCCTAGCATGGTGGTTTGGCGCTCACGTTTTGAAAGGAGGACTGGCAATGTCCGTTCCTCGCCAAAACACACTCACACTTCGACACCCCAGCTACTTAGCTGTGGGGCGTGTCCTCGACTCCTCGCATCCGTTCTTTGATGCTTGCAGATCCAACGACGTCGTTGTCATTCGAGAAATGCTACGCAATGGCGAAGGAAGGCCAACCGACGAGGATCCTAGCGGTTATGGTCCTCACTGGGTACGTGCAACGTAGGTGTGATTTCGAAAACAATCCCTCGACTAACGGAGATCCAGTATGCAGTATGTCTCGGCAACGTCGAAGCTGTGGTTGAGTTGCTTGAGAACGGCGCCGACATGGACACATCAATCAATCATAACCAAAGCACGCCACTGGAACTGGCGGCAAAGAATAAGCATGTGGATGTGCTGCGTATGCTACTCGGACGTGGTGCTTCCGCAGACCATTGCGATGTTATTGGCATCGATGTGTATATCTCCTGCTGGTACCCCAGCTCCAACGGCACAGAACCATTCTCGTCGAGGGACGTTTTCAGCGTCGTGAATGAGTATATCGCACTAGACCACACGTATACCTGGGGCTACGGCCTGACAGTGTTGCAAGCCGTAGCCACGGCCGTCAAGGGTTCCGACATTAATGCCTTGGTCTCTTACGGACATAACATTGAAGGCACAGACATGGGAGGTCGCACGGCGCTTTTCTACGCTGCCTGCTTCGGCAATTCGTCAGCGTTATCGCACTGCTAGCCCAAGGCGCTGATATGGACTATGAGCCATTCTCAGTCGAACTCATGTTACACGAAGCAATCACCGGCGCAGCCAACAGAACAGAACGCACGCTCTCGCCGGTACGAAGATACGACGCGATCGCAAGGCATCTCTTGCGAAACGGAAATCCGGACATGAATCTTATATTTGACATCGCCCCCGAGAGCTCATCAGATCCAGCAAGCATTCGCGGGCGCAGAGTAACATTAGAACAAATTGCTAAAGCAAACGGGCCCCGGATCGAAACCTGGTTTCTGACGCTCTTACGCTAATCCGGTCACCCACATCTCTTCACCAAGGAAGATAAGCTTAGACTGCGCGCTTTGAGGCCTGAAGGATACGCTCAGCAAGTTTGTATGCTTGGTGAAGACGAAAGTCGCTTTGAGCATGATGGAACGGCCCAAAGTGAAGACCAGACTGATGAGGATGATGGCGATGATCACTTTGCTGGAGATCACAAAAGTGATGCTAGATATACTCATGATGCAAGTAGCGATGCAGAAGAAGAGCAATTCTGGGACGCCGAGCAAGACCTGCAAAGTCGTTGAACGAGTCAAGTTTGGGGAGGGGCATGCGGTTGATGGGAACAAGAATACTCACTGCGGTGACAATACCCAGTCGATAGTCGTGCCCGAGGGATCCGAGTTGGCACATATATCACACCACCGAGCGGCATATCGCACAACGATGGGATAAGCCCATCTGGCCACAGCATGGTAAATGCCAGTCTCTCAACCCCTCAATTTTACCTACACCGACTTGTCCCTGATGTCCCAATTTTTCGAGTGTCTGCTTTGGGCAATTGCAAGCATTGAGTAAAGCGATGTTCACCGCTGTGGACCTATAATCGGCAATTCCGCAAGCCATTATAGGATGAGAGCCGTGCGAGCAGCAGTCTACGGAATTGGGTGAATGGAGTGACGATCCAACCAACAGTGCGGCATATTTCTTCATCGTTATAGCGTTCGCACCGAAGAATCGACTCGTGTGATACACAGCGGCTTGCATGGTCGAAGCGCTCGCAGACGGGATTTGTATATAAGAAGAGCCACCGGCGCGTTCTTGAAAAACCCACCCCACTCATCTAATCACTTGTCTACCTCCAGGAACAGTCTCTTGCAACAATGTTCCCTAAATTTTTGCTCCTCCTTGCAGCAGTCTCTGGCTGCTGCTATGCTCAGCAAGCTGCATCAGATGTGGTCGCCAGCCTCGACAGCATCACGCAAAGTCTGTCCGACCTTACGGTTTTTGTCAAGGCTATTTCTAGTCCAGAGAAGGCACAGGTGTGTTTGGCTGCTGAATAATTCTGAGTCGAGACACATCAGCTGACATCAAGTTCGAGGCTGTAATCGACCAGTATCAAAAAATCGTCCTGGTAGAGAACAACGTCGCCAACGCCAACGGCCAGGGGTCTCCGCCAGCCTTCACCGAAACCGAACAAGGACAGATCTGTGGTTCTCTAAAGACGGTGAGTTCAGCGCTTTAACATTGGCCGAAGTCATGTACACGCTGACATGCTCCCGCAGTCCAATGGCGAGCACATCTCACTTCTTGATGCGTGGTTTGCCCAGCACGACGTCTTCCCCAGCTCTTACATCCCAATCATCGCCAGCCTGCTGAACAACGACGAAGCCACTACAGATGCCATTACTTTCCAGACCATCGACATGACACCGTCGTGCCAGGAGACAACGAGGGAGAGCTCGAGTAACCTGGCTGCCAAGTTCCAGGATGTGATGGAGCAGTACAAATACTAGTGTGCGTGAGACAGGTACATGGATGTAGGTGGCTGGCCGTGGCATGAAATTATGAGGGCAAGGTGGCTTTCGTACTTGTAGTGAGGTAGCAAATACTTCTCCTTAGATGCATCAGATGTCCCCATGGTGATGCCAAGATTAACGGGGGAAGTTCGCGATTTCGGAGCGTGACTTCGCAACTTGATCAATGTCTTTGTAAACATCGACCAAACTTAGGTAACCATTGTCACCCATCAATGCCTCTCAACAGGCCCAGCATGGCATCACCACCGATGACAGCGAAACGTCGCAGACTCAACAATGCTACGAACACGCTCAGTAAACCTTTCGTCTCGCCGCTCAAGACTGCCGATGCCCTTAAGACTCCTTCTAAGAGCCGGCGCAGTGAGGTGATCGCGACCAGCAACACGTCTTACGTTCCAAGTACCCTTGCGCATACAATCAATGCCGTCAACAGTGTTCCTCCACCCAAGCCTCAGTCGACCCGACCCTCAGCCATCACTCCAGTGCGCTCCAACCCCGTCCGCAAACACGCATACTCGACACCGTTCGCGAAGCGCTCAGACCCGGCCGAGCAGGCAGCGCGAAAGGAAATAACATCGCTAGAGCTTCAGATCAAAGCCATGCGGAATGACATAGACGCGCTGAAGCAAGCCGCAAAATATACGAGCGACACCGACAATGACCTCGAAGAGCTAGCGGTGAAGTGGAAGCTTGCGTCGCAGGCTGCAGCCGAAGAGATCTTCGGGTCTGTCAAAGAGCGCGTCAACCGCATGGGCGGTGTAGAAGCATGGCGGGATAGTGAGAAGCAGAAGTATGAGCGCAGTAACGGCATTGGAGAATTCGCAGAGCCTGTAGTGGAAGATGATGCGGATTGTGAGTTTGACAGTCAAGGCGAGGAGCTACCGGAAGACGAGCAGGAGTACAGGAAGAAAGAGAAGAGACGTCTACAACGCGAGGCTATGGAGTCTGCTGATGTCGATGAGAGAGTCGTCGAGGATGACACAGGTCCGAAACAAGTATGGCAGCAGATAGGGAATGGTGACGACGTGAGTATGGGACTGTTTGATCGGCGTGCGCCATATACTGATCTCTTGCAGTCTTTCACGATCGATATGATGCTTCAGTCACTCAACATCGATCTCGATGTCATCGGATACGATAAAGAAGGACAGCGATGGGTCTAGTGAAGAAACATGAGGCGTTACATCGCTATGGGAACATGAAGATGTATTTGCTACGACTGATGAGGAACGAGGATGACAAACTTCGCCAAGATACCCCAATGATGAACCGATAGAGCTTGCTGCAATGGAAAACCCAAACAGATCTTCGATCGGCATTGACTTCAGTCATAAAAACGTAAAACCGTGATATTTCTTATTTGCGTGCATGGTCTGTTCACAAGTGACGCGATTGATCGGTCAATACCCAAACAGCGCAAGTCTTGAACGTCTTAACAACGCATCACTTCGTCAAAAGAGTACGACTGACAGCAGCGCCAACAAATCTCTCCCATCCGCTTCCTCCTACGCAAGCAGAACGACCCCGAGCGGGCAGATGTTTCTGCTGCGGCCCACAACCCTACACTCATAACCACCGACAGCCCAAGATCCGCCCATCCCGCCGATGGAACCACGAGGCACGTCTAGTTCTCAAACCAACCTCACACGAACCACTAGCACTAGCTCGCCTCGTGATCAGCTGGTTCCAGCCAGCAGATAACAGCTACACGCGCGAGCAACAAGCCGCTTTAAAGGGTTGGCGCTCGCTCTGGCGAGGCCACCTCGTCTTCTTCCGCTCACCTAACAGTGCTACAAGACAACTAGCCTTCATCCGTAGCGCCTACAAGGTCTTCAATACTATCTTCTTCTGCCGCAAACTGCCGAGCGTGGACATCGATTCGAGCAGTCCACGAGACATTCCGGTGGGTGCACCGCCCTGGATGGCAAACACGGTATACAGCACCAACGCGTTCACACGGACGCGCATAATTTTCCACGCGAGCATACTCGCAGAACCGCGTCTCACGGAGCTTTTCAACACGCTGCTGCATCAGATGATACACGTCTACCTCATCCACTTCGCTTGCGCGGATACGGCTTGTGTTTGCTATCAAGGCCTACGCGAGAATCTAGGGAGTAGGGGACATGGTAGGGCGTTCTTGTGGATGGCGACTGCCATGGAGGAAGTTTCGGAGAGACTTTTGGGCTGGTGGGCTGACATTTGGGGGTCGGAAGATCATCGAGGAGATGTCGAGAGGGGAGGGGAGCATTGCTCGCTGCATGATTTGGATGCGTGTTGGCCGGGGATGCAATGTCAGAGACCTGGGTATCGGTGGGTTTGTGGAAAGAATGCTTCATGTCTGTTGGTCGTTGGAGCCTGTTCCTCCCGATGTGTAAGTTTGTGGGTCAGTTGAACATCGTTCTGAGATCGACACTCAGGTTCGACGTTGTTGGCAATGCAATAGCTCGTGACGATAACCGCAGGTCTCGCTTCCAGTCACTCCTCCAAGAAACATCGAACGCCACGTCTTGGACTTTAAGATGAACTTGCGCCTCGGTTCGGAAGGAGTGCTAAATGCTGCGATTCGAGATTATCGTTGCCAGGTACCTTTGTAATTGTGATATTTCGCGTGGCGATGTATAGGAAAAGCCACTCTCGAAACCTTAACACCAGCCCCGAACGCGAGCCTCGGTCTGGTATACACTGAAAGTGCTCTGATTGGACACTTTTCGATCTCGCAGTTCTTGTAATAATTACTTGGCTGGGAAACGTGTGGTGTGTACTTGTCCGTCCGTTTACCTCTTTCGAGGTCAAGCCTCGGTAGGGTTTCTGCTGTAATAGCTTTGATTCGTTGCTTGAAGCAATAGCTAAGGTCAGGTACATGTGCCTACAGCTTCTGTCAATGCCAACGCCGCAAATGCCAAAATGTCTTGACCACGAGGCTGGCGAGGGAGTGGTCAGCTGATGTAGGGCCTGCCTGGCTGGCTATCCACGGATGTGATAGACGAGAAAGATAAACGAGAGAAGGCGAGAAAGCGCAAAGCCGTCTCACCCATCATTTCGTATCATTGCAGCTCCGTTTCCGCGCACATGCGATGACTCGCATGCACTATAGCCATTGCAGACAATGCTCCGACGGCAGCCACGAAGGCACCGCCGCCACAATGAGCAACTCTAATGGGCAAAGTTGGCGGTTTTGGCTTCAGCCGCGTTACCTGTCAGGAAAGTCTCTCTCTGACATACTGCGCAATGCTTCACTACACTGCCAGACTGTCAAGTAAAACGCCTTACGATTCCTTCTCGGAGCACTACTCCTTGCAGTCCCACTTGCCTCTTGGCCATGACCGTTCCTGTCTCCATTCAATCGGTCAATCTCCAACTCCGAGCACCAGCGGCTATCCCGGCGCCCCCCTCATCCGCTCTTTGAAGAGCCACCAAGCCCTCAGCCAAGCCGCTTGACGACGCAATGCACGATTCGCGTGGGCCAGGATGTAACGTGGAGAAAGAAGCGCTGTTTGACTCCGCAATTCGCCTCCAGGTTTCGCCTTGACACTCCGGGGACTTTGATGGGGCACGGTTGGGGAGAAAGGTGGGAGTTGTGGGCCTGAGCTGGCGCGCCCTTCGTAGGCGAGTGGTCATGCTTGTCCTGGGCCTGTAACGATGTGGGGAGTGGTCGTTCCGCCAGCTTGCGAAATGCAAGCCAAGAGGAGAGAGCGTCTTGGTAATGGGTCCAGGGCCGATTTGAGAAGGCGAGGCCGAGGCACTTTCGCTCGGTTGGAGTGCAGAGTCGGGAAGGTAACAGGGATTGGGCGGAAGTGAGGAGGAAGAATATGTATAATAGTGGATAGGAAGGGCGGTTTGCTGTCAGATATCAGATACTGGAGTAAGTGTGGAGTTTGAGTACCTATCCATCCTCCTTCGTTGCGTGTCACCAGCTGGGGCTGAACCTTTTGAGAAACTACTCCTGCGTGCAACAACTACCTTCGCCCTGTGAGCTTGATCTCCTCACTCACACCCAAACACCCAACACCACTCCCCACAGCCCTACAGGAGTGGAACCTGGAACACCGCCCACCATGGCAACCACGAACAACCCACCCACCACCCTAGACCAGGACAACAAAGTCCAGCACGTTTCCCACCTCGAACACGGCCGCACAAGCGACGACGAGAAGAAATCCCTCGAAGATGACCCCCTCACCTACTTCACCCCGGAAGAGCAAAAGAAAATCATCCACCGCCTCGACAGACGCTTGGTCGTCGTCGTTGGCGTCATGTACTGCGTCTCCCTGATGGACCGCACGAACTTGTCCAACGCGGCCATCGCGGGCATGAGTCTGGAGTTGAAATTGGGGATTGAGATGAGATATGTGAGTTTGTTGGACATTGGACGGTTTGGGAGATCGCAGTACCGGAAGTGAACGTGCTGACATACTTTGCTACGCAGTCTATCATCACGCTTGTGTTCTTCATCACATACATCATTTTCCAGCCTCCCGCCACCGTCCTCACGCGCAAGATCGGCCCTCGCATTTTCCTCGCGGGCTTGTGTATTGCTTGGGGCGCTGTTATGATTGGCATGGGTTTCACAAAGGACTGGGCTGCTCTGGCCGCGTGTCGTGTGATCTTGGGATTGCTTGAGGCTGGTTTCTTCCCTGTAAGTGAACACATTGAGACTTTAGCCTTTGAGATCACCTGCTAAATATGCCTCCAGGGATGCGTCTACCTCCTTTCGACCTGGTACGTCCGTTATGACATGGGGAAGCGATACTCGGTCTTCTACCTTCTCGGCGTGGTCGCCTCTGCTTTCAGCGGTATTCTCGCTTTCGGTCTCATGCAGATGAAGGGTTTGGCTGGCTTGGGCGGATGGAGGTATGCTGAACAGCCCGCGTGTCAATTTGGTTCCTCGCTAACGCTCGCCGCAGATGGATCTTCATCATCGAAGGCATCCTGACTGTCCTCGTCGGAATCATGGGCTACTGCCTCCTCGTCCCCTTCCCCGACGCAGAGCCCGAGAAAGCCTGGAAATTCCTCAACAAGCGCGAAGTCGCTTTCATCATCGCGCGCGTCAACGCCGACAGAGCAGACGTTATCGTCGAGCCTTTCAACCTCATCAAGTTCTTGAAGCCCGGTCTCGACCTCAAGGTCTGGGGTTTCGCTATGTGCTTCTGTTGCTTGACAACCGTCTCCTATGCTCTGGCTTACTTCCTGCCGCAAATTCTCCAGGGCGGTATGGGCTTTAGCGTTGGAGCTGCGCAGTGTCTTGTGGCGCCACCATGTGAGTGTGACCAGCTATCAGTGACCAAACAACGCTAATCAAGTAACAGACGCTTTTGCCGGTATGTGCATGTACGCCACAGCATGGGTAGCGGATAAGTACCGCATCCGTGGACCCATTATCATGGGCAATGCCGTTATCACAATCATGGGACTCGCCATGATGGGCTGGGCGCCCAACATTCCGGGCCAATATGCTGGAGTCTTCTTCACATGTGCTGGAGCCAACTCCAACATCCCGCACATGATGAGCTGGCAGGCAAACAACATCCGCGGCCAGTGGAAGCGTGCGTTCTGCAGCGCGACACTTGTTGCCTTTGGTGGCATTGGCGGTATTGCTGGCAGTCTGGTGTTCAGGTTTGTCGATAGGGCTGTCTTTGCTTCTGGATTGTGTGCTGACGAGATATTCCAGAGAACAAGACAAGCCAGGCTACAAGCCGGGTCTCTGGGCTTGCATCACCGGCAACCTGATCATTCTCACGATTATTTCCATCACCGACGTCTACTTCTACTTCTGCAACAAGAAGCAAGCTCGTGGAGAGCTTATCATTGAGCCTGTTCCTGGCACTGACTCCTCGGTAAGTTATCGTGAGCAATCAAATCCGAAGAACTTTTGCTAATTCCTCATACAGGACAAGTTCAGGTACACTTACTGAGCGGAAGGGAGGGTTTAATCATGACTTTGACGACAGCGTGGATCATCCAAAAACGGGCAAGCGTCCAGTAGAGTAGCGGCCAGTCGATACCATGTGTACACCTTTTTGAGAAGATTGCCGTGTCTTTACTGACTCGTGCGGCGATTATCGTCTGAGCACCGAGGACACTGCCACAGCGGTAGTCTGTTTATCTTGCCCCCATGTCGGTTTGCGGCGCTCGGTACATGCACATGTGCAGCCACGGGCCGCCGCAAGACTGCGACTAGGGCACCTTGGGTATTGATTGCAATGCAGTGTTGTGTCGCGTCCAGAGACAAAGCAGTTCTGGCTATGCGCACCTCGACTGGGAGACTCATGCCTTGACGCGTCGCGCTCTTCTCGTTTGCCACTACAGCCACTGTAGCCACGCCTCAAGCAGTTGTTAGATGCTAGAGAGTTGCCTTAATGGGTAAGAGTCAGTCGGGAAACAGACAGATCTGTGAAGCGAATGCGCCAGCAAATTTACCCCTCCACCGGCGCTTAGAGAGGATGCAGAAGCAACGGCACAGCATCTCGCCGCCGCACCGTTGGCCATGTTGGCTTCTGCAAGATGCGAGCTCGTGAGTGGCCAGGCGGCGCCGGCGAGAGTATCCGGGTGTTGGCGAGCAGACTGTTGCGCATCATGATTAATGCCGTTGTAATGTCCACGGTATTCTTTGGGCGATGTGGGCGGTGGCGCGGACGAGAGTTGCTGTTACCAAGCGAGCTCTTGTGGCAGCAGAAGGCTTGAAGGAAGCACACCATGCCCGGGCTGGTTTGGTGCGTCTGGCGGGAAGAGGCGTCCTGCAGGTTATGGCTGAGATGGCCCAAGGCCCCTCTGGGTAGGTAGCTCTTCGCGCACGGCCGGTGTTGAACAACATACACCCACTGCTCGCCCACTGCTCGCGACGTGTTGGATGGCCGCCGTGTTGTCTGTATCCTGTCTTCATCGCCTCATCGCCACACACACGCCATATCTGCTGTCCATATCAGGAGACGCATTTCCCCTTTGGACGCTGCTGCAGGCGATATTGGCGACACGGCGTATCTGGAGCAGCGCATTTGGACTACCGGACTCAGCCTTACTGCTGCGGCGCGTCTGACCTCTTTCTTCTTCTTCATGTTCAGCGGCATAATCTCTGGAGCTCATGCCATTGGAAACCTATAATTCTCATTAATCTTTGGAACCTGCCTCGACGCTGGACGTAGTGACATGTGGCACTAGTAGCTCCATCGCGACTACATCCGTGCTGACGGCCTCCGCAACGCCTGCCTGTCTATAATACCCAAGCACACGCAATGGCGCTCAAGAGCCCCATGATGATGCCTTCACCCACCGGCGGGCTCTCGTCTGCCTTCTCGCCGTACACGGACTCACCGAGCTCGCCGGCGCCGTTCAGCTCGCTGCACCACAACCATTCCAACAGGTATATCTTGTGGCGCCACCATGGCAGCTGAGATGACATGTCACTGACATCTGAGCTGAAGATCATCGGGTCCCACAGATTCTCTTGCACCCCCAGCGAGCCCATATCCCTCTCAGATCGAGCCATCGCCAGTGGACTCAAACGGCACCGAGAGCACGGAAATCGAAGAAGATGCCCAAGAAGACCCCGAGCTGAAATCGCCTACGCCTACTTCTGCTACCGAGCTCAAATCGCCAGATATTGAGATCAGCAGTCCTCGAAGTACAAATAGTGTAAGTCTTCCGGTGTAGCTATCTCATGATCGCCACTCACCACTGCTTCAGGAACGACCTCAGATCAACACGCAGCTTCCAATGCGCATGCGGTCCGATTCGCAAGATGAAGCACCCCAATCCGTCATTCATGTCCCGGCTGGATTCAAAGACTTTCGAGAAGGCCAGAGTAGTCGGACTCCTTCCGACACCGATCAGCCGCCACTTGCTCTCCAGTCTCCGACTACTCCAGAGGCTGCACAGAGTCCCAATAACAAAGTAAGCTTGTTGCATGATATTCACCACTTTATGCATGCTGACGGTGCCTCAAGCGGCCTGCTAGTCTTTCACCAGTGAACACTGATGTGCCTCGCCATTCGGACCGATCTACACCACGAGCACAGACCCGTGGTGACCTAGAGGATGAACTTGGAAGACGTAGCAGGCGGACATCGAGTCTTGAAGGTAGCTAAGAACGCTTCACAATTGATTTTATACAACCGCTGACCTGCTCTGTAGATATACCCGAGGCTTTAGGTAAGGATGACGAGGACTCTGATCAGCCAAATACTGCTGGCCTTGTCGGCGACGGCTCGATGAAAGATGCCCAAAAAGCTTCAACACCTCACGAACAGGAAGTAGCGGCTTTACGAACTGCTCTAAGCGAATGCTGGACACTCTGTAACACCCTGGCCAATCTCTCTTCAAGCCATCGCAAGCGCACTTTCCAAGTAGCTGGTCGGCAAGAGCAACAAGAGTCAGCATGGCTTAGCTGTTGGCGTCTCTGTCAACAGCTGTACTATGCGCGCGATGAGGAGCACGCTTCTCAAACAACACCAACGCTGGAACTATGCCGAGACTTTTGCCAGTCTTTGTTTGATGCTCGTGAAAAGAGTGATGAAGCGTCAGACTCGGTCTTACGGGTGAGCTTCGAGCTCAATAACCATCTTTACAACACACACGATCGTAGCTTACCGGACGCCTTCAACGAGCGAACGCTGGACTTTTACATAACACTTTGCCACCGACTTGTCAAGTTACCAACCTCACTGCCACAAGAGACAGATGCATTACTGCGCGCTTGCTGGTCACTGGCAGAGATGCTCTTCAGCCTGCGCCAGTCAACTCGCGATGGCCGATCACCAGATGAAGAACTTCTTGGATCCGCAGTACAATCCTGCTGGGACCTCTGCGATCTCTTCCGCGAAGGATGGGCTCAGATCCGCCCCGAAAGAAGCACCCCAAGACCCTCACAAACGACGTTCCCCTTCCACTCCTCCAAAACCTCACACGGCTCAACCCGCGGCTCAAACACAGAACGCAGCTCCTCAAGCCTAAGCAACCGCCAATACCACGACGCAGCCGCCTCCCTCCCCCCAGAAACGCCCACAACAATTTTCGACGACGCCACAACCGCCAACTCCTCGCCCACAGACTCCATCACAATTCCCAACATCCTCGTCCTCGGCCCCGCGCCCAGCACAAGCACCACAAGCAGCACAGCAAGCAACCCCAGCTCCCTCCGCGGCACAACCACAGCCCCGCATCACGACCGCTGGTCCAGCAACGCCAGCGTCCTCTCCGGCTACTCCGAATCCGCCTCTTCGCAACGAACTTCAAGCACCGCAACAGCAAGCAAAACAACCGAAGAAGCCCACCTCACCAGACTAAGATACCTCCTTCTCCGCGCCGCCATCAGCCAAACAGCCTACTCCCGCTCCGCCGGCATCCCATTACCACAACACATCCAGTCCCAGCCTTCGACGTCTTTCGGCAGTTTGCCCTGGCAGATGAAAGTTTGGAGCATTTACCAGAAACTTGTCGTTAACGACAAGAGTATGGGCACGGTGCACACTTTCCCTTCGAGGAGGCTTGGTGCTGGGGAAGCGGCGAAGAGCGTGAAGTGGCTGGGGAGGAATGAGCAGTGGGTGTGGATGCGGGATTTGTATCGGTTGGTGTTTGGGTTTGGGGTCGAGGAGGCTAGTGGGAGGGGTGGGAGTGCGGTGCAGGTTTGATGGTTCGTTGGTGATGATGGGTGGTGATGGAGAGAGTAGTGGATCTACAGGGTGAAGCGTGAGATGGGCGATATCTGTACATCCGGCGCGTTGGATTGGACTTTGGCGAGGAGGAGTGGTTACAATCTATGCGATTTCCAGAGCGACGGCGTTTGGTTTTCAGAGGGGAGCGAAACAAATTACTAGAGGGCAGGTATGGGAGGCTTTTTGTGTGCTCTTCTCCCGTGTGGAAATGAAATAAGAACGACATTTTTTTCTACTTCATATGTTCGAGGAATGGGCTGAGTTTCGCACATGAGTGGGATTTGATAGAGGTGAACTGCACATTGGCACAAAGCAAGTGAAGGGTAGCACAATCGATTCTATGCGCGAGTCCTAGCTACGTACGTGCACAGAGAAGGGGAAAAAAGGAAAACACAGGGTATCGTCACCAAGCATCGAAAAGAAAGGAAACGAAGGAAGAACAGGCTTTCCCAGTTTGAAACGAAAAGCCTTTTCTTTCCAGGTCATCTCAGTACACGCCGAAACGCCTCCGCGAATGTTGTTTTGAAAGCCGTAAAGCATACATGCTGATCCGAAATAAAAGAACCAGTGACGCCTCCGCTAAAGCAAGCAAAGGGACAAAAAAAAAAGAGGATTAAGATGGGCATGCAGATGCATGAAATGATGGAAGGGTCGAGAGAACGAGGCACACATCAATCTAGCTCGATCACTTCTACGACTCTCTGCTTTCCCGGCGCGCCAGGGATGATCGAGGTCCTCGAGTTTGCCGCAGCCGACATTGCCGCTGAAGCCGCAGCCGCTTCTTCGATTTCGAGACTTGCACTGCGGACGCCTGTGGGCTGCGCTTCGACTCTGGGTTTCCAGGAGCCGTTCTCTTTGACGATGATGGCTCGGGTGTCGAGCAGGCCCTTTTGCGCTAGCTCTTCTTTGACTTGCATTAGGAAGCCATCTCTGACCAGAGTCTGGGGTCGCACGTCGCCTTTGCAGATGGGACAGCGCCAGCAGTCGGGCACGCATGGATAACCGGGCTGTTCGCGCTTGCATTGGGAAAGGAAGGTCTCGAGATCGAAGCACCCTCGATGCAAGCATGCGGATCCGCGGACGGGAGTATCGCAGATTCGGTCGTTTCGATAGGGCTCGAAGAGTGGTATTGTCAGGGTGGAGGATGTCATAGCTATGTCATCGTCTTCATCTGGTGGACTCTCGAGAGAGTGCTTGATGGCTGCTAGGGAGTCTGTAGCGGATATAGGGGTGACGGCGGACATGATCGTGTCATGTGAGGAAACACCGACTATCTCGATCGCGACCACGTGGTCGCTACTTTCGGAGGGACTGGGGACGGTATAGACACTGAGAGTGTTATCTCCAGCGTGAAAGAGTGAGGTCAGGTCGATAGGTAGGCAGCGGCCGTGGTGTAACTTGCGCCGTGGCTCGAGGAATCTATCATTCAGCTTGAAAGTAAACATATCAGGCCATGTAGTCGTGGCAGTAACCCAAGAAGCCTCAGTGTCAAAGCCTTTGCCTGGCGGCATCTTGCAGCAGCGAAGGCGATACAGGACTAAGCCTTCCTGTAGCGTCCGCAGTCCGGGTTCTCCAGGTAGCAGGCCTGTCGAAGTAGCAGGAACTTGGTCCAAGTCTGCCCGCGACACAGATAGTGTGATCGACTGAGCGCATAGATTTCTGTCGAGCTGTGTTGGAGCAAGTGCATAGCCCGTAACATGCCGGTACAATGGCTGTGCACCTGCGAGCAGCTGCCGATTGCCTGGTATTGGAGATCGCAGATGCGCTTGGTGCAGAGACACGCGAGCAGTGTCAGGCTGTACCGGCAAAGGTCTGGCCGGGACGTTCGCTGGTGGTATCAGGCGGTTCAATTGGGTCGGTGCATAGGTGGAGGGTTGATATGCAGACATTTGAGGTATGCTCGGAATTGGTCGTGGAGCAATGCTGCTCTGCAATAAAATTCGCGACTGCTCAGCAGAGAGCCCAGGGACGGGCTGGCGCTGGGCGAGGATGCGGTGGTTCATCTCCATGAGCTGCTGCCGTTGTGCTGCGCCCCGGCTGAACTGACCATTTACACTGACGCTCGAAGCTTGTTGCATGCTTGGGGGTGGCCGTTGAAAGAATTCTCGAGCACCTGGGAGCGTAAACTGTCCTTCACTAACTCCTGGTAGCATGCACGATTGCTGCCAGACAGTGTGGACATATGTAAAGATGCCGTATGCTGCTTCTCTCTCTGACTTGGAACGCCTCCATTGCCGGTAGGTGTATGTTTCCTGATCCAGTTTATGCAGGACCTCTAGAAATTGTAAACCAGGATTGTCCTCGCCCCCATTCCAGAATATCCGGGCGATAGCTCGGAATGCAGTAGTTTGAACAATGGGAGAGATCAGATAAAGCTCTTCCACCATGTCCTGGGTCAGTGGTGGAGCTAGCATGCGTCTGCTAGCTTCAATCATGGCATCCCACCGACGAGGTAGCTCGTGCAGGAAGCTCTCAATGATAACAAGCTGGTTCAAATAGAATTGGAATTCTCCGCTGGCAAAGATGATGTGCACTGGCGCTGGAAATGCAGCGAACCATTCAACTACCAACGGACTCATAGCTTTGTTGGAGCACAGCAGCCTTTCCAGGTAGGTCCAGGACGATGGGGCAACATTCCCAAGCTGTTTCGGAATGAGGTTTCGATCACTTGTATACAGGCAGAAGACTTGGCTGAGTATCAGGTAAAAGAAGTCATCCTTCCGAATTGCATCTTGTAGAAGTATTCTCCGGCCAAGGTCAATTGGATTGAGCATCTGTTCGCGAGGCTTGAAGTATTCATCAAGACGCTGTTGCATTCTGGCCACGCCAAACAGCCCTCCGGAGTTGTTTTGCCGTTGTGACTGAGGAGACTGCATATTTTGTTGATGTGGCGAGACTGCAACGTTGGTCGTATGTGCCAGGCTGTTTGTAGGTGAATGGGAAGGAGCAAGATTCGAAGTTGGCGTGTTAACGCGCGAGTTCATTTGCAGCTGTGATGGGGTGATGGGTGATGCAGTTGCACGTGGGCCGACGTTAAAACTTCGCACAGGTGCCATATTTGCGGTATGTACGTCGACTGGGTACTTTCGAGGTCGACCTGGTCCTCGCTTTGCAGGAGCAACATTTGACGGCAAAATCGGGCCTGGTTTATCAGGCAGCACGATGACGCTGCCGGGCGAGTTTGCATGTTCCTCACTAGGCGCCGGTGAAGGCAGGCTAGGATGCGGTGTAGAGACAGAGGGAGGGCGTGATTGCAATGCTGCGGCGGCCGTCATGGGCGTGGGGAACTGAGTAGTGTATGGCGACTCGTAGTCGACCAAATCTGGCTGTGCTGTTGCTGCTTGTGCAGTGACTGTGTTGACATTCAAAGTGGGAGGCCGTGATGGTTGCGCATTTGCAGGTTGTACGTTGTCATGCGGACGTGGAGGTGCTCCTGCATTATTGTCCCGTGAGACGCTGTTGCCTGTTGTGCTCGCCGTCGCCGTCGTTCCTTCCTCACTTGGACCTCGAGAGGAAGTCTGCAAATTTTGCATGTGCATCCACCTATTTTGTTTGTTGCTCGTGAACATGTGAAGAGTGGCATTGGTATCGATAATCTGTTGCGCCGTCGCTTGGGCATCATCCGTCCGTCGCCTCTTGGGTGATGAAGCGTTGGAATAGACCACCATCTCGATAGCGGTCTGGTGTGGGCGGTGTCGGTCGCGACGTGGGCATTGTGGCGAGCGTAGTCGTCAACCTGAAGGTCCAAGGTGTCGGCTCGTCACATGCGCGCGTTTGACGAAACACGGTCGCCTCCCGGGCGTGTGAGGGTAAGGATGATTGTCGATAGTAAGTGAAGTGAGTGAATGGGAATCCGTCGGTGCAGGAGCAATAATCTTAGGCCGGCCAGCGGGCGCAGGAATGGTGAGTACTTGATATGCAGGCTCGCGGCGCAACGAAACAGAGCGGTCACTTTGCTATCGTGGTGTGCCCAATACCAGTATAGACGGACGCGAGGGGAAGCCGCGGGCCAGCCCGGCGCATATCCAAGATGAGGTGAACCTATCAGAAGGAAGATGCATGCAGGAAGACAGGGTTATTCCAAGGGGAAGGAATCGATTGTTTAATTGTTTGAGAGGGTAGCACGACAGGACTGTGGTTCTGATGTGTTGCTGTTTATGGGTGTATGCTACGAACAACTCGGCGTGGCGTGGCTGCTTCTGGCTGCTTCCGATGAGCAGACAGCACAGCTGCACGGGCAACGATAACAGAGTTCAGGTATGACAGCTTGGTGGAGGTCTCCGCAAGAGGAACAAAGTCAACTGGCTCTGGGCTGCATCAATAGTCAGGTAGGACAGAAGCAGGGTCGAGTTGCATGTGCTGGCAGTTGCCGTATACTGCCTCGGAGATGGGCACCTGACAAACGGACTGGACCCAGCGACCGTTGGCCACGTGAAAAGGATGACTATTCATTGTCTCGTTTGAACATGTCGTGCATGCCATTCTCCATCTTGCTCGGCAAAGCAATTCAATAGATCCCCCGGCTAGACCAGTGCCGCCGTCTGTGCTGCGATATGGGCAGCACGGCTAACTTTACATGGCCGAAAGAGGCATCGCCTATGAACTTGTGATCGATTCGAGGCCCGCCCGCTCGACCAAGGTAGACCTACCACCGCGCTCGGACTCGCCCGTCCACGAGGTGCGGCCTTGATCTACCCAGGCCAGCAGCTCTTCTTGTCTTCTTGTTATTATTGCTACTGCACTGACGAACATCCACCTCCTACGCGTCTTTCTGACTGCTGCAACACGTCAATCCGACCCGCCAGCATCTACATCCAAATCCACGTCCAAAGCCAACGCTTGCTCCCTCAGCGCCGACCCCGATCCCGCTCCACCAGCAAGCATCCATCCATCCAGCACCCGCGTCTCCCCACGTCACCAACGTACATTTGTCTCGCCCTACCCAACAACCACGAGCGTCCGCATGGTACACCGTTAAATATTCGCCTAGTGTGCAGACGAGAATGGGCCTGTGAAGAATCTTTGACCGCAACGCATGCAACTTCATAGCATCAGCTGTGCGCGCACGCCAGACACCACACCACACACTGCTCCGACATGGCGGCAAGACAGGGCAGCATGGCAAATGCCCCGGCCGGCTCGATTCTGCTGGTCGTGCACGATTTCATAGCACGCAGCGCCGACGAGTTGAGCCTGGCAAAGGGCGACCGCATTGAGCTCATAGAGCGTGACGACGATTTTGGCGATGGCTGGTTCTTGGGCCGACACATGAACAACGGCAACACTGGCCTTTTCCCTGAAGGTAGGCACATGATTTTGCAATTCTTACGCCAATCACGTGGGAGAGGCTTCGCTTGCTAACAACTCAATAGTCTACACTACACCCGCGCCAAAGGGTACTCTGTCAAATGCTGCTCTCAATGGCGCACGACGCGCAACCGAGAACCTCTCGCGACCATCGACTAGCTCGGATGCTACAGCCTCAGTTCAGCAACGCCAATCTTCTGCTCCTATCCAGCAGCGACCTGCCAGTGCCAGCAGCCCCAAAGTCAGCAGCCCACTCGCTCCCACCTCTCCCGCAAATGCGCCTACTCCTACAATACGAACATCCTTAGTGAGCGATTTGAACCCACCGAACCCTTCATACAGCTCTATGAGCATGCAGTCGCCCGTCATGAACGAGACTCTGAGTGTGATCAATGAGCACATCACCGACATGAGCACACCACGCAGTTCATACGCCAACGGCAGCAAGCGCGACACTATGGGCTCAGTCTACAGCAATCCACTGAGCTCCGTCTACAGCAACCCAATGAACTCCGTTTATAGCAACCAGCCAACAAATCGATCTTCTTTCATCGCGGGGCACGAGACTGATGAGGAAGAGCACAACATGTACACCGAAGAAGAAGTCATGAAATGGAGCGCACAGCGCGTTGCGGAATACCTGGAAGACAGCGGAGTCGAGCGGTCGCATTGCGATGCGTTCCTGGAGCAAGAAATATCTGGCGATGTCCTGCTGGCGATGGAGCAAAGCAGCGTCTTCATGAAAGAGTTCGATCTTGGACCAGTCGGCCGGAGATTGCGTACTTGGCACAAAATCAAGGCATTGCAGGATGAGGTGCAGAGATCTGCCAAAGCGGGCACTGCCAGAAGCGTATCCGAATATTCTGCCGGTGGTGCTCAAGAAGAAGTGCCGGAGGAAGAATTGCGCGAGTTGGGTAGAAACCGCAGCGCCAGTGCTGCCTCGGCCTTGCCACGCGCACTTTCCACTCGACAGAGCATAGACGGCAGGAGCAGTACGATGCAATCGTACCAGCAGCCGAATTCAGCAGCAAGTCGCGCCAGTGGAGTCCCAATGTCACCACTACAGTCGATGACTTCGTTCGCGCGCCCAGAGAGCACTTACAGGCCGTCAGCACAGAACGTGCGCTCGATGAACCATAACAGACGGCACTCCAGCATGGGTAGTGTAGAAGCCGGAGCGACTGCTCGAGATATCGCCACGAACCGCATGAGCCATAGGAAGCAACCTTCAATCGACACTAAGTGGGCCCCCGGACAGGCCCAAATCAATAGCACAGGGAACTATGGACATGCTTATTCTATGAGTTCAGAAACACCAAGGCCAGACATGACTCGCCAATCAAGTGGTGGCGCGTCAGTCACCGCTTCACCCAATGAGCTGGAGAAGGGATACTTCTCAGCCACAGACACAGATCCCCGGTCCAGGTGGGCGAAGCCAAATGTGCTCCAGAAGAAGTCTTACACCACAAGTGGAAGCTTCAGGCAGAATAGCGGCTCTTCAAAAGACCCTAGCAGCCCCGCCTTGCCTCCAAGTCGTCTATCGGATGCGACGACTGCGGTAAGCTCGAAGTTTGCCAGTATCAGGACAGCAAGCATGCCCCAATTCCATGAGAAGCCACTTGTGACATCTGATGATCCCACGACCCCGATGGTGACAAAGTTGTCCTACGACACCACTCCCTCGTCTCAAACTGCATCAAGCCCCATCAAACCAGGAAGCGACGCATCAAGTACAGCACCGGCAAAGAGCCCACCTATGGCATCGCAATTACCGTTCTTCATCACCAAGGCCAAGATAAAGGGTCTGCGTGCGACCAGCGATGCTGTCACGACACAAGAAAAGACGGCTGTGAGCCCGACAAAGCAAGATCCATCTTCACCCGCGCGGACAGGCTCCAGTACTCCAAGCACAGATCAAAGGAGCATCGACCTACCCAAATCGGCCACGCGAACATCCACAGGGTCTGGAAGCGCAAATCTTATGCCGCCACCAGCATCTACCAAACGACCGCAACGGAAGAGCAAGAAAGAGACTTCGGCTTACACGCGTGGTCTAGCACAGAAAACCCCAGCAGAACAGATTGCCACAGCGGATTACTCTGGTTGGATGAAGAAGAAGTCTGGCTCACTTATGACCACCTGGAAGCCTCGTCTCTTCGTGCTCAAAGGACGCAGACTCTCATACTACTACTCTGAGAATGATACCGAGGAGAAGGGATTGATCGACATTTCCTACCACAATGTCATGGTCGCCCACAACGAGAAGCTGACTGGCCTCCACGCTGCCATGACGGGTGCAAGCGGCCCTCTTGTAAGCCCCAGCAACGCGACCTTCACCTCCGCACAGCAGGACCTGCAAAAGAACCCTCCTGCGCCTGGATCCGACGACGATGGCCTCTTCATCTTCAAGCTCGTTCCACCCAAGTCAGCCCGCGGCGTGACCTTCACCAAGCCAACCGTTCACTACTTCGCCGTCAACAGCCGGCAAGAAGGCAGATTGTGGATGGCCGCGCTGATGAAAGCCGTCATCGACCGCGAGCAAGACGGTGTGGTCACTACGACTTACAACCAGAAGACCATCTCGCTCGCCAAGGCTCGCGCGCGCAAGGAGCGTCCGCTGGCTTTCCAGGAAGACTCGGAAGCGGAGGCCAACTCAGTCAAGGCTGCCACTACTCCCGTCGAGCTGGATGCCGCTGGATCTGATGCAAACCACACGAATGGTAATAGCAACGGCCAAGGTTTGGGAATCGAAGGCTTGTCCATGTCAAGCGAGGCACAACCCGGCGCAGACCGCGATAGAGACTCCACAGCTGGCAGCTCCAAGGCCACAGATGTTTACTCCACGGCGCCGAGCTCTGCTGCTGCGAACGGTACCGACAATGAGAACGACGCCGGTCTTAGTGTGACTGAGCGAGAGGCTGTGGCTATGAATGGCTGATGTTGAGACAAGTGGCTATCGAACATCCGGTGCTGATGTTTGGCTGCTTCCTACTATTTCCTTGCGTTCTACCACTTTTATGCCTGGTTATGTGTATGATGGGAATGAGATTTGGATGAAAAAACTTTGTAACAAGCAACGCGATTGATTTCCTCTGTGACGAAGAGACGGACGGATGGGCGGGTTTTTCTTATTAATTTTCTCTGGAGGTCTTCAGGGTCTCTCTTTACTTTTGCTTCTTCTTCTACGGAGCTCGAGCTGGGCTGAGAATGGTAGGCAGTTGTTAAGATTCTACTGCTTTCCATACTGATGATGCTGATGGAGGTTTGAAGAAGTCGGTCGGATTGAGGGGTTTGGAGGGTTTTAGAGTAATGTTTGAAATGTCGAATGAACGGAGTGTTGAACAAAACATGTGTTCTTGAGTAACCCGCAGTCTTGATCCTTTCTGTGGTTGCTGACATGTGTGTGGGCAGGCAAAGCCGCAAGCGGAAAGTGGGCGTTCTACGAAGTGGAAGTGTACGGCCTGGTGTCTGTGTCTGTGACTTGTCGCAATCCAGGATTTCTGGGATAGGTAATTTGATGTTTGTGTAACTGATGACGTTGCTTTTGCATTCCCTGAGCGGCAAAGAAACACGAAGATGAGAAGGATGCGTGCAAATACATGTAAGTTACATATAGATCTGTAAGTGCAGTGTGTTTCCATGTTTGCAACGAGATGGGGCACAACCCGAGCCCTAAGCGGGAGGTCTCTTCTTGGCAAGGTCAAGTTGTTGGCGGTGTTCATGTTTATGCCTAGAGGTGTGTAGCATTCCTCTCTCCCTCCTCGCCATCATGTTTCGACGTTCATCTGCATTCCAGCTGGATCTGGGAACGACTCAACTTCTGCACACTCGATACTTTATCGCAAGTTTGACCTGTTGATATGATGTCGGCCGAGATGGCGATGCAGAGATTGTTTCGCGAGGATGAGGTGACTTTCTTCCCTGGCACATGGGCTGATCCGATAGCAAGCGCGACGCGTACAGCATCCCTTTGAAATGGGGTTCTCATCACGCCGTTGACTTGAATACCTAATCATCACTGTGTGGACAATGCGAAAATACAAACATGGTGTCTTAGCTGGAGACGAAATATTAGCTGCGCTCGTGGCTACATGGTGGCTGTAAGTCCGCAACAGCACCAGACAGCTCCTGACGCCGCCGTGTGCCGTCAACGTCCCTTGGTCGTCGTTATCGGCATTGTAAGGCCGATGCTACACTAACGCGCAAGGTTCAACGACTACAAGGTAAAATGCACACGTTGTATATCAGTCTACTTGCAGCCGCTGTGCTGTTGGGTCAAGTTTCCTTTATTGTCTGGCGATGCAGCATGTGTGGCCTTTGTTTCGTCCCCGGCGCATTGACAAGCCCGACATGGCATGGCATGTCTTTCCGGATGCAATATGGATTGTCACTAACAAAGAAATCTCTGGGACTTGTTGCTAAGGATGCTTTCTGGCTTGAGTGACAAGACCTGGTCGACAGCTGTCGTAGACTATCATCAAGTCATTGCTCGCATCGAATTTGATATTTGACAGTCGCAATGGCACCCAGAAAATCACAGCACAAGCAGAACGCTGCCACGCAGCCCAAATCTGCCGCTCTACCAGGACTTCAACGATCGCCTACCAAGCCAGCCAAGAAGAAAGCCGCCAATCATACCACTGCGCAGCCCGAACCTCCTGTTGATGACATTCCCGACAATTTCGACTATTATCGACAGTGGGTCAGACGAGCCGACAGGGACGTCCCAGAGGTTTCTTTTTCCAAAGTCCGCCGAGAATGGGATGAGCTTCCCCCAGAACGTGCAGCCGCCTTTGCAGGCGCTGTGAGAGCTTTTCTGGATGCCGAAGATTTCCAGACTGCTGCGAAAGTTGCGTTGCGAAAAGTGTTGCAAGGAGTGTCAGAATTCAAGCATAGCGACGAGCGCGGCGAGAAGAGGAGAATTGGCCGGGAAGCAGGAGCTCTGTACCAGGCTCTGGGCCTAGAACTCGAAGTTTGCCAGTCAGCAACCGAGGCAGTGCTGTCACAATTGGACGCGGTGCAGAATGCCTTGGCTACGATGCCACAAGGGGGACTCCATTCGCTCCTGAGAACATACCAGCAGGGGCTGAGAGGGCAGATCGAAGTGATAGATGCAAGCATCAGGTCCTGGATCGAAGAGATTCGAGAAATCCCCAATGGTGAGTTGTGGACTCTCGAAAACATTCAAAAGGTTAAGAAGTCCGCCAAAGCCATCGAAAGCGCCCTTGAAACAGCTGGACCACCTTCACAGCCGCCGGCTGGGAGCAGTTCATCATCGTCCAAGCGAAAGCGACAGGGCGACGCCGAAGAACCAAACCCCAAATCGCCGCGCAGATCTCGGGATCCCGATGTGGCAGGCAGCGGAAGCGCAAGAAGCGGCGCAGCGCAGCGGTCCTCCAGACCTCACGCAACGGGCCAGCACGCTGAACAAGCGGATGTTGTGGGATCTGTGAACCAACATGTTGCCGTACCCGGTTTGCAACATCCTCGCAAGGAACCCACGGGTCATCAACAAACCACACCTGATGCAGCACCCGGAGCTCCGCCTCCCAACCCTCAGCCACCCTTTATTCCTACAAATGCCACGCAACTCGAACCTCCCGCACAGGACGCGCCAACCGAAAATCCGCAGGCCGTACCTCAACCGCTACCATTCCCCACAACCGGCGTAGCTGGCCCAATGACGGCCGTTCTACGTGACGAACCGCCACAACATGCGCCTGAGTACATGTCTTGGTGCCACCGCCAGCTGGTTAAGTACAATTTCCAGACTTTGGACAATTGTGAACAACTAGTCGAAGCTCTCAGCTTGTTCCTCGAAAGTACACTACCTGACCACGACTGGGAAAATGAAGCTGACGTTCCATGGCTCCCTTTCACTTCTGGTGACATCAATCGTGGTTGCGTGGACCAAATCAAGTGGGGAAATCTTCGTCGACTACATGCCATGAAACAGGGTGCGTCTGCTCCGATCCGCCAGTACTACAATCGGAACGTGGTACACGATGGATGGTTCGTTGATAATGCCGACTCGATCGCCTACGAGATCATCAAGCTGGTCCAAGGAAAAGGTCCGTCGCATGATTGGGAGAACGAAAAAGACCATGTCATACACATACCATCTGTCGAGACTACGACAAAAATTGCCCTTGAGAATTTGAGCCGGAACGGCTGCTGGAACGTAAGTACATTGATGTCGTTGTGGCAGTGTTTGGGAAGCTTTGGACTGACATCCAAACAGTTCCGCGGGGTTGCTGGCAAAGGGGGTAATGGTCGCGCATTATTGTACTGTAAATACGACAGTGCTGGGAACATACTACAGGTAAGTTTGCATCGACAATGAGTACTGATGGAAAGTCGCTACGGGTTGCCCAAAATGCCAACAGAGCGTGCTTGATGTTGACTTGGAACTTTTACAGCGTGTGATCTCCAGGGAGAGCTTCGTAAGCAAATACTGGAACTCGCATTACTACTGGTCTGGACTGGTCGCAAGCCGGATGCCCATCGAAGCTGGAATGCATCGCTTGTTTCCAAGAAACCCCCATATAATCGAATATCTGGGCTTTCATGTGAACAAACAGCTCCGGATGGTACGCCATTACACGGCATTTGCAGAGCTGGGTGACTTGTCGTCACTCTACGACAACCATGCAAGCCGTGTAAATGCTGTCGATGAACATGGCGTCGCTCTGCCACGACCGTCCATCCCTGTTGTGGCAATTATCTACATGTTTCAAGCGATGGCTGCTGGTGCATGCCTCATGGCCCAAGGCGCGGTCCCAGACGACGAGGGCCGCTGGCCCGGTGGCCAGCCTCGCGTTTGGAATTACAACATCATCCATCGAGACATCAAGCCCCTCAACTACTTCCTCTCCTCGTCTGAGAGCTCCGTGATCTGGCCTAAACTTCCGATCCTTGCATTGGGCGACTTCGGTAACGCGGTCGACATAGCTGGTCTCGAAGATGCTCAGAGTGCACGCGGCGCCGGCACACCATTCTGGATGGCGCCCGAACAATCCTACGAGACGCCGGCTGACCTCCCGGTGTCTCCAGCAACCAACGTATACCAAATCGGTCTCACGATCTCACACCTCATGCATCTAAAGGCTCCAGCGTTCCAAGCAGAGTACGGCTATGATCAAGTCCCTTTCCCGGGCTTCTCCGACGATGCAACCTTTTACCCTCAAGACTTGATCAACATAGTAGAAGACTGTGCGCAAATGCTGCCATCAGACAGGCCGACGCCTGTAGAGCTCTACCATAGCATTCGGAACCTGGCGAGCAGCTATCCAGATAATTCTAACAAAGTCACCCCATGGCGTAAGTACCAACAGAAGAGGAAGACAATTCAATCATATCACGCTAACATTATCTCTGCTAGAACTCCAAACCATTCCTCCGAACGAACTCCTCCGGACGAAGCTTGACGAATTGGCTGTGTAGAGTGCTTTGAAGAATGTTTTGAGCTGAGCGGCTGCTGATCAGCAGTATGGTTGTATTATTTAGCTTGTTGATATGATGATTGAAGGATTTGATGAGTTTGGTTTGCACGACTATGAGATGTATGTTGATGTGTATCTCACATGTCCCGCCTTGTTACTGAAGGACTCCACACAGATAAGACACCACGGGTCTGCATGATGCACACTCTCCCAATCCCGCCAAATCCCGCCGCAATTGAGACAAAGACACGCGCACAGCACTCGGCCACCAACAAACGAGAAACAAAGAACAAAGAACACATCCGACCAGATGCGACCGCCGCATGGCTGCTGCGAACTATTCCTATGTGCGAGACATTGCATGCGATCACTTTTGTAATCACCCGACTGCCGTACTGGAATCGCCATCTGGTTAGACTGCAACTCGTTACACATACGAACAACACCGCACACGCACCATGGCGCTCAACAATCACGACTGGCATCTCTTCGTCAACCACGTCTCCGCGCTCCACCGCCGTCTGTCTCTGCGACGAAGACCGGGCACCGGCAGTCTCAATGCATTCAGCGACCCGGCTGCATACGTCCAAGCCCTTTCCGACACGTCCTGCGACGGAAGACTTCGAGGAGGTGATTCTCGTCGAGGAGAGGAGGTCGGAGAACCCTTACCAGCCGTGGCGCCAGCGCGATATCGATGTGCTTCGGAGGGCGGAAGCTTCGCGCAAGATTCTATGGAATGTTTTGCAGCGGTTCGCGACGGAGCAGAATCGTACTCGTCCGAATGTGGTTGCGAATACTGATGAGATCAGTCGTGAGTGGACTGAGTGGCTGGGGGATGAGATGGGGGTTTGGGAGCAGTACGTTGGTGAACTGCTGGCTCAGGCCCTGGACGCTAGCGTTGCTCGAAATCGGACTGAATCTCGGTCTTTTTCTGCTGTCACTTCTAGTCGTGGAGACGATGCAGCTGGGCCTGCCGCCGGGGGCGGACAAGGCCGGGTGGTCGCCGGGCAAAGTGCTAGGTGCGCCTGGGTGGCAGATGTGGTGTCAGTTGTCGATGTAGCGATGAGGGTGTGCTTCGGTTGGATGTTCGAAGGATCTGGTCGAAAGTCAGTGGAAGTCGAGGGGCGAGCCAATCGCACAGCTAGCGTGTACATTTTTCATATCGTATTGATTATCTCTGAAAACAAGTCCCTTATAGACAAGCATGCACATATGTCAAAAGTGGATGAAGACGAAAGCGCGAGGAATTTACTGCATTCACAGACCAATTATGACAACTCTTAAATATCATATCGGTCCGACTTCGAATGCTCAGGCCTGTAAACAAAGTAGTCGAACTTCGCCTCCAAAGCCGTACCATTCAGATCCGAGCAAGCCACACCAACAAATGCGCCGGTGAAACTGCCATGTCCCGGGTGTCCGCCACATTCATCACAGAGCAACGAGGCATCACACACCGGACCAATCTTTTGCAGCTCACCGTCACCCACAGCGAAAGAGAACTGTAGGCTGGGACCGCGAATGGAGAGTGCGAGCTTGACTTTGCCCTCGTTTGGAATCTTGGCAGGTTCAGCGAAAGGCTTGTTGAGGTTACCGAATGGGAACGAGGCCTCGGAAGTCATGAGCAGAACTTCTCTTTGGCCGTCTGCGTCAGCAGTGACGGTCAGATAGAAGAAGTTGAAGCGGCAATAGTACGCTGTCAACCCAGCGAACTGCCTTTCATCCTCGGGCGAGAAGTCCACAACAGTCTCTGCATCGTATGAGAAGTGAGTCTGGCGGCGAGCGACTAGCGCTTGCTCGTACCAAGACCCTATAGACTCACGGCCGGCCAACGTGAGCTTGCTGTCCTTGAGCTGGAAGATACGATCCGTCTCGGGCGTGCGAAGCCACTGGAAGTCCTTATGCAACTCCTTGTCGAAGGTGTAGCGCTGTTCGGCCCAGTACTTGGACTCGTCTCTGGTTCCTGGGACTTCGACATAGAGCGATGGAACGGGACCGTTCTTGACATAAAGCCAGTCGTCCTCCTTCCAGTATGCTTCTTGGAGACCGGTCTCACGGCCCAAGACGCAATGGCGCTCCTGAGTGGTCGGCCTGCCAGTGAGGTGAACCAAGTAGGTCTTGCCGTCAGGCGTATCAACGATACTTCCATGGCCAGCGCGCTGCAGAGCCGCATGTGGGTGATCTTTGGAGGTCAAGATGTATTGTTCGGGATGCACTTCGTATGGGCCCCAGATGTCTCGCGATCTTGCAAGTGTACAGGCGTGGTCGTATGCAGTTCCGCCCTCTGCTGTCAGGAGGTAGTAGTAGCCATTCCTCTTGTAGAGATGCGGGCCTTCGACCAGATCGAGATCAGTACCGTAGAACACGGTCTTGCGAGGTCCTACCAGCTTCTCCGCCTTGGCGTCATATTCCTGCAGCCGGATTCCAGCGAAAGCGCGAGGGCGGCTGCGGTGGTCCCACAGCATGTTGACGAACCACTTCTTGCCATCGTCGTCATGGAAGAGCGAAGGGTCGAAACCTGAGGAGTTCACATGAACTGGGTCGCTCCAGGGCCCTTCAATCTTAGGTGCAGTGACAATGTAGTTGTGACTGTCTTTGAAAGAGCCATCCTTACGTCTGACATCAGTGTAGACGAGCCAGAACTTCTCGCCATCGTGCGTGAGACATGGTGCCCAGACTCCGCAGCTGTCGGGCTCGCCTCGCATGTCAAGCTGGGACTTTCTGTTGAGTGGGCGGATGACAAGATCCCAGTTTGCCAGGTCTTTCGAGTGGTGGATTTGAACACCTGGGTACCATTCGAAAGTAGATGTGGCGATGTAGTAGTCTTCACCGACCCTCAGGATGGACGGGTCGGCGTTGAAGCCTGGGAGGATTGGGTTTCGAATCTGAGGCATTGTGACGAAGGGTAGTATAAAAGCTGCAATGGAGTAAAATGACAGCTACCTTACCAACACATATATATATGTTATCGTGCAGGAGTGTCAGTAGTCATGGATATTAATCCCGCCTGACCACTACACTTTAGCCATTTACCCGGCTGTCGTCTTCATAAGCCGAGGGCACGCATCGTTTCAGAGCTCCACCTGTCTTCAGGACAGTCTCACGTGCGTGTAGGCGCCAAGAACAATGCATCAGAGTTTCTCTCGTCTGATGAATTGCGCGAGCGAAGACAAAAATCGACGGTGGTGAATAGGTACGATGGTGACAAGGAGTACCGCGAGCTGATGGGGGCTTGATCGTAACGTCCCCTTGGTCGGCATTTGCACCTGCTGCTTGGCGGTGATCCTCAGGCAACAACATCATAATGAGCCATCTTGTAGACAACATTTCAGTGGCCGCACTGATGATACATAGAAGTAGCTCAACCCTGGAAAGCCCCAGGCTTGAAGAATGAGGCAAACGTCCATATACAACTCGACCAAATACTATTCATCTTCCGCTCACCACTTCCATCTTCCACAATGAGCCAACAGCACGACCTCATGTCGCCAGATGGCGTCAAGAGCTATCTTCAGACAAACGGCTACCCATCATGCGTCTCTGTGGACCAACTGAGCGGAGGGTCTTCAGGCTTTACGTTTCGAGCACACCTAGGTGAAAGCGACGGCCGTAAGCATCTTGCCCAATTGACAGACTGATCAGGTCGTTGCTGAGGCTTGACAGATCCATCTTCCATTGTCATCAAACATGTCGAGAATTATGCAGCGAGATTGCCAGACTTCAAAATCGGCCAGGAGAGAATGGTCTGTCGCTCTACTAGGACTGTGTTTGTCTTCCGCGCCTGTAATCTGACAGCATCACAGGTGTACGAGGCCAAAGCCCTCGGGTTCCTGGGCAAGCTCCCCGCCAACACCGAGACCACACCAGTGCGCGTTCCACATCTTCTTGCATTTGACAGCGACAACCACACCCTCATCATGGAAGACGCTGGCAATGTTCCCTCCCTCAAATCGTGGTTGACAGCAGATTCGGTTCGCGACCAGGTCACTTCCGTCGGTCGAGGTCTCGGCTCGTATTTGGCTCATGTTCACAATACGACAGCCACTGACTCAAAAGTCAAAGAGGCGTTCGGCTCCAACGTCATCGGGAAGAACGTCTCTAGCTCCGTGTATTATGGCGGCCTCCCAGCCGCGGCGAGAAAGTTTGGCTATACACAGCCCTTCGTCACAGCTGCGGCAAAGTTCGCCGAGCAAGAAGTCTTAACTGCAAACGAAGTGTTAACACTTGGAGACTTCTGGACAGGCAACGTGCTGGTCTCGACACCGCAAGGGCAGGGCGAGCTAAGGCTCACAGTCCATGACCTCGAGCTGGCAAAGCCTGGCACTGCAGCATTCGACGTTGGACAAATGGGCGCAGAAATGCTCTGTCTCGCACGATTCCGCTCCGAAGAGCAAGGGTCTCTGCTGCTCCAGAGTTTCTTCCGGGCGTACAAAGCGGAGCGCAAAGCAGATGTAGATGCTGCGGCAGTGGCAATCCGAATGTAAGCGTGTTTTGTGTTACGACGAGATGCTTTGGATGCTTTGCTGACTTCTGCTCTTCACTCTCACTTAGTGGTGCGCATCTCTTCATGATTATGCCCATGGCTTGGCAAGCCGATATAGGTGATAGCAAGGTCAAAGAAGGCCTGGAAGAAGGCTTCGAATTGTTGAAGATGGGCTGGGAGAAGGACGAGCTTGCTCTGAAGAACTCCATCGTGGGAATTCTCATGGACTAGGCGAAGAGGTACAGTCGCTAAGCCAAGCGATCTGCTATGTCACCAAAGTCGGTGCGAATGTCGGTCGCTAAAGTCTCAGCGCTTCGTCGTGGGGAATTGAATCCGCTCGTTTGGTACTCGCTTGATGCGCGCGACTCAACATCTCGAGAATGAATGAAAGGCTGATGGGCATCTTTAAATCTTTGCTCATGTGAATGTCCAAAACCAGCTCCAGGGAGTCCTAATTGATGTCCGGCCAGCGAGATACTTCGGTGGCGCTGATGGTGCTGGCAGTCCGGACATGAGTTGGACTGCCACGTGATGGTTGGTAGCTCGATCAGGCTGGCGGATCGAATGCTAAGGAAAAGGTGTATGGCACTAATGATGGCAAAAGTTAGAGAGTACATCGAGGCAGACGGGAATATTCGTACAAATTTATCATCATGGTCGTTGTTCCGTATGTGCCCAGCATGATTAGACCTGCGCCATTCCAATCACGATGTAAGACTTGTAGCCAACTAGTGAGAATTGTCAGATGTTGTAGCCTGGTATGTTGGTAATCATTACTCACCTAGGAATCAGGAGCGCGAAATATAATATTGTCAAGGCGATGTCGATGATGGCTCTCTTAACCGGAGAACGCAGCAAGCCGCCGTACATGAAGCTCCCTAGCACGGTGGAAAACAACATTGGCGTAATGCCAACGGCCGGAAAGGCCAATCCAGTGATCACGGCATATGGTATTATCAGCCCTAGTCCCAAGGGGAATGTAAGGATCGTTATTGCTCGGAGTTGGCGACAGTCTTCGCCGGACCGCATACCGATCACTGGGCGTTGCATGTTGCGGGCTAGGATCAAAGATCTGACCTCGAATAGTGAATAGACTATTCAGGCTATGCTAAGCCGCAAATGGCTCTTTTGAGTTTGTGTTGTGCAGCTGTGGCGGTTGTACAGCAGTTGTCAGGAGACACGGATTTCTGCCTAGACTAGAGCAACTTCAGCAACGCAGCACCAATCACGAAGTGTCTGTCAACAATGACGCGCTAAGGGGCGGCTGACAACGAATTGCCTGGCAGTCTACAATCAAACTCCGTATCGACTCTCCGATGATACGCGAAGAATTATAGACTTTGAAGCCAAATCACGAGGCTGTCAAAGCGCCGTGTCGCTTGTCGACGGTCCAGGGTGCTGGCCCACAATAATCTCAGTTCCTCCGAGGCTTTACTACATTCAACAATGCTCTCTTCATTACACTTGAAGAGATCACTCACAATGCGATACATCCAGATCTCGAAGCTTCTCCTTGACAACGGGCACACTGTTCTCAGTTGCCGTGAATACATACTATGCCTATCTAAATGAAACCAGCTCGCCTGACGAACCACGCTAGCCCGCCGGCAAACGCAGTACATCCGGAAAATATGATAATTGAGCCATACTCCGATCCATATGCCGAGATCGCAGCACCGTGTAACGATTTGCTCTCATCCACCAGTGTCTCACTTAGCGGACCTGAGATGATTGAGCCAACGCCCCGTCCCATGGCGAGCAGACCGAAGACCACGTTGGCGTCAGTCTTTTCATGTTTCTGCTGCAGCTCTCTGATGACACCGCCCCAGCTCGTAGAGTATGCGGCTGCTGTCAAGCCATACAGCAGGCTGAAGACAAAGAGTGGTGCAATCGATGTCGTGAAGCCCAAAGCGACGAACACCGCGATGCACGAGAGAATGCCCTGGCCAAGTAAGACTAACGTCACGTCGAACCGGTCGACGAGGGCGCCAACGCCAATGCAGCCAAAGATTCCGGTCAAGTTGACGCAGAGAATAGTCAGCGACCCCAATGTTCGGCCTAGCCCCAAGCTCTCGGCAATGGTTGGGAGATAATTCGTTGGCAGGAAGTATCCCAATGCCTGGATCGTGTTGAAGAGCTGGAGCGTCCAGAAGAATGGCGATTTGAGGAAGGCGAGATCGACTGGCGGTGCTACATGGCTGGCCGATATTGGAAGACGAGGCTTCAAGAGGAACAGAATTGGTGATGCGAGTATGACAATCATCAGAGCGACGACGCGAAGTGTCTACGCAATGTCAATTAGCAAATGATCTGGTAACATTGTGGGAACAACGACGCTGACTTACCCATCGGAAGCCAAGTTCGTTGAGGACAGCCTGCAAAATCAAAGGCATCGCAACGCCGCCAGCGAAGTCCCCGGCAATGGCGATACCGATCGCTAGTCCTCTCTTCTGTGAGAACCATTCATTGATGAGATTGATGGTGGGCATTACAAGAGCGTTGCCTGCAATGCCGTACACGACGCCTTGGCAGACGATGAGCTGCGGTACCGTGTTCGCAAAAGATGCGCCAACAAGTGCCGCGGCAATGGTAGGAACACTTGCCCAGAGAGACCATTTACGAGCTTTGGGCCATCTCTGGAAACCCCAGAGGAAGAGTGGCATTGTCAAGTACATGACTCCAGTGGATGTTGTGCCGATAGCGGCAATGCCACCTTGAGAGGCAAAGGGCTCGTGTGACGCATAAAACTCTTGCAAGATACCGAATGACAGCGCAAAACCCCAGATCAAGAAGTTGCTGAAGAATCCTCCTGCAAGAGCAACCCAGGCATGATATCCCTGGTCCGTTGGAGGCAATGCGTACTGAGCGCGGGAAGCCTGTCTGTCGAGTGGGATTCCATCGTTGCTGCCCTCGTATTGATCGGATGCCATGCTGTTGCGGTTGGATAATTCCATTGTGGCAGTGAACTGATATCTATGGACGAGAGTACTTCTGATGTTTTCATCCGTGGGAATATTTAGTTGCGACCTATGATGCCGAGCCTCTCGTACAGTCAGCGACCCGCTATCGGCTAGTGTGGGTTCAACATTTTACGCCCTACGGATGCGCATCCGATGCTGTGGACCCGTGGACAACTTCCACCTTAATTACATGCACGTAAATGTGATTGTAACATTCATGAATTGAACGATAGGGCGTGCTGATTGGTAATACGGCGCATATAGTGACGTCCTTGCCCAGAACATGATTCTGTCAACTCTTTGCACGCGATGACACTGCCGATCAGCTACCCTGGAAGCGAAAATGTTGCACATGTGAGAGAGACGTACACCTGGCACTCAAAGAGTCAATGAACTATTCAAATGGCCACTCCAAATCTGGAGGGAGACGTATGCTATTATGTCAACACACACATGCAAACATCCTCCGGAGGATGCACATGCGTACAATCGAAAATGTTCTGATAGATATCGTACACTAACCCTACTAGCCCCATGCATTCGGTGCCTACAAACACAAACAAATGTGCGTGGGACCTCTTTCAGTACAGTCTAGGGCTCGAGGAGGGCTTCTGCAGTTTTCTCGAGGCCCTCAGTAGGCTGAATGCGAGTGAGCTGTTCTTCGGAGGCGCATTAGCTGTTGTTTCTTCATCTTCGACAAGAGCCTTTTGTCTGTGAACAAGCGCAGACTCAAGGTGTACGCGGAGAGCTAATGGGAATCTTGAAAGTACTGATGACATAGTCTCGGTCTTCGAGCACAAAGAAGCTATTGTTGGGTATCGATCTATCGATCTAAACGTTAAGCTCATTCTTGCCCTCAACATGGCTGGCGGTAGCCTTCTCAGCGAACATTTGCTGGCCAGAGTGCGCCGAGTTCCTCCTGCTCTTGCTCTCCACAGCGGCCTGCTCTAGAGCATCGCGGTGTGGACCAGGCTTGGCAAACAAGACATCAATTTCTTCAAGAGTGCGACCGGTGGTCTCTGGGCAGTAGTACCACACGTAGGCAGCGGCGAGGAAACAGCAGATCAACGGCCAGATGAAGATCTTGGGACCAACCGCTGAGATACCAGTACCACCACCGAAGACCATGACCCAGGTGGAGAACCATTCGCCTGCTGCACCAAGGCTGCCTGCGACGTGGCGGTAGCGGAGAGGAGCAATTTCGGGACCTGTCGAGGGATTAGTACGTGGCTATTGACTAATATGCAGACGATGACTTACCGTAGATCCAGCAAGTCCCGAGCCAACCAAAGGCAAATACAACATTGTAAAGAATGATGAACACAACAGCAGCCCAGTTGGTTGCGGTGGTAGGGTTGGCGACTGTCGTAAGTCCGACGTAGATGATCATGCAGACACCACAGCCGAGAGCGCACCAGAACATCATGGCACGACGACCGAGCTTCTCGATGAACCAGATCGGTGGGTACGAAGCGATGGCGAAGATGGTGTTCATAACACCAGCGAGGATGCCCGAGAGCATGGGGGAGTAGCCCAAGTTGGAGAAGATCTGAGTCGAGAAATAGACCAGCATATTGATTCCAAGGAACTGCTGCGCCCACAGAATGAGGAACGAAGTACGCAGACGACGACCGAATTGAAGCTCGCTGTTGTCCCAGAACAGAAGCCACCAGTTGAAGGAGGCGGAGTCGTTCTCTTCGTCCTTGAGCGAGTTCAAGACCTCTTCCCTAGTCTGCTGCACAACCTCAGACTCAACAGGCAATGAATAAAGTCGTGCAAGGCACTTGTCGGCCTCGTCGTAGCGACCTCTGGCGTAGTACCACCTCGGAGTGTCAGGCAGGAAAGCTAGCAAGCAAGTCGAAAAGATGGCGAAGCAGCTTTGCATCGCTAATGGGATGCGCCAAAGCCATGGGTGTCTATCGAGACCTTGGACGAAGCCAAGGTCGATCCAGTATGCCAGTGCGACACCAGAGATCAGGAGAGCCAGTTGGTAGGAGACTTCGGGACCACGCTCGTTCGCCTCCAGGGACATCTCTGCCATGTAAGTTGGGACAGTGCTAGCAATGCAACCGATTCCGGCGCCAGTCACAATGCGACCAACCAGGATGTGAGCGACCGAGTACGAAGAAGCTTGCAGAACCGCTCCGATGCAAATGAGAAGGTTGCCCAGCAAGATGGTCCGCTTTCTGCCCAACTGCATGGCGAAGAATGAAGTGCACAAAGACATGACTCCAGCCGCCAGGTTGTAGGATGAGGCGATAAGTGGAATCGTGAAAGATCCTTGAGGGTTGCCAATGGCCTCACGGAATTGTTTCGTTTCCTGGAAACCGCCCAAGACGCCAGCGTCGTAGCCGTACAACATGAATGCAGCACCGCATGCTGCACTCATCGTCTTGTAAAGGGCCTTGCCCTGCAGCTGTCCGATGCCCAGCATGGTCGCGTGTCAGATCAAGAGATGATTGCCAAGATGAAGAAGCCTTTGGGCCCAGGATCCCAATTGTACGGGTATTGGAGTTGCAGAAAACTCGAACGAGAAGACTGCAATGAGATACTGATCGCCTGTGAGTTGTACGATGATGAATCTAGATGTCAAACAGGGAGGCATTGGCTCGACCTATATACACGCAGATCACTCTCAGCGACAATCATGAGGCCGCTGGCTGTTCTCGACAGGATAGAGTTGTCAAAGCCGGAGCACGTGGAAATTGGTGCGGTAGTCATGGTACCCTGCAGATTGAGGTCGTCGATACGCAGAACGATTTGCTGGAGAGCCGCATCGACCGCGCTACACCATCCTGTATTGGTACCTTCAGCAGGCGCAACCGGCGGATCCAGACGTACGGAGCAGTTTGAGGCTATAGAGTGCTCTTGGCCAGCGATCTAGCCCGGGTGTAAATCAAATACTACAAATCCCATGGGGAAAAGCGTTTATTTCCGGAGATCTGCACGCGGTCAACGCGCAGGTGGCTGATATGTTTGTGGAAGATCAGCAGCGAGACAGCGGGGTGAGACATCGAAATCGTCATCTCGATGGCGCACTCTTCCACGTGTTAAGAACGTGCATTTGAGCCGAGTATGAGTTCGCGTCGATGAACGAACAGGATTGGGTATCTTCGGACTTCAAGGTCAATGGGCTAGACCACAGTTACCAAGTGACAGCGACATGATCGATGTGTCTTCAAGCAGTCTTCAGCCAATGAGCCTGCCAATTAGAATAGTACCGCGATCCTGTCTCAAAGACGAGAAAAGAATCATCGGTCCTTGCGTGGCTTAGTATGGCTTTGATCGTTCACTTCGAGAAGTAAACGTCGAAGTAGAATCAGTCAGTGGTGAAGATATCAGGATTTATTCAGGTCGATGCCAACAGTGGGCCTCGCAGTTGCAGCTATTCTGCAAGCCATTGTATTCAGAGCGATAGGATTGACAGTCTGTACAGCAGCACTTGATCTCCAAGAGTCAATCGAGATCAACTACCCGCATAAGTTCCATTCTGAGACGTGTCCTGGCATTAAATTTAAGCCACGCATCTTCAGCTGCATCGGAAACTCCCATTCGCCCATTTTGCATTGTTACTATCCTGTGGAAATGAATAGCCTTCTTTGAATCCGTATGGTGCTCCAAACACAGCATCAGGCCACATCGTGAACCTTTACGAACAAGACTGCGACAACGTGGAGCTGGGAAGCGAGTACGTCATCATGTTTTTGTATCGTTGGAGGTACTCGCAAAATGGTTTGAAGAAGTAAAGCTGTTGCGCCTATCGGTGTACGCTGAAGCTCAATCTTTTCATCCCCAGCAGCACGACACCCTGCTTCCACATTCACGTACATCACGTTCGTTTCGGAATGAGAGCACCCTGTGAGACTAGTAAGCTGGGGTCCTTGTAAGCGCTCAGTGTCTCGACTTACCTTTTGGACGGCTTCGGTATTGACTCGCATCCTGCGAGTGGCTTCTTCACCAAGCCATTGCGGCTGCGTAGCATAAAGGCTGTCCTCGAATTCGAAGCTATCTCCGCCTTCTACATAGAAAGCCTTCCCGTTCATCTCGTTGGACGATAAAATGCCCAAGATGACCTTTGCGACAGCCTCTGCCGGCTGCCAGAACAAGCCCGCGTCCTTGAAGGGTTGGATGATGGCAGCTGTCATTGGCGTGTCCGTCACTCCAGGACAGACGGCGTTGACTCTGATGCCGTCTCTTTCTTGGAGGGTCTTGCGTGTGGAACGTAATATACCTTGGATGGCATGCTTCGAAGTCTGATACAAGTACAGACCGGGACTGTCGCGGAAGGCATTGACGCTCGATAGCAAGGTCAGTGACTTGTTGCTGTTCTCTTGCCTTGACTCCCGCAAGAAGACAGCTGCGATACGTGCGAAGTGTAGAGTGCCAATGAGGTTGACATCCAGTACTTTGGTGTTCCCTGGATCCTCCTTGATGTTGTCAATAGTATAATTTGGATCAAACCAATTGCCTTGCTCGAAGGTGCCAGCGCAAGAAATTGCGTGGTCAACCCGACCAAATTGATCGTGTGTCTTCTTGAACAACTGGTAGATGTCGTCGTATTTTGTCACATCGCATTCCAAGAAGGCGGCCGATGTACTCGATTCATGAGCGGCAGCGACATTGATATCTCCAAAGACTACGTGCGCACCATGTTTGACAAGAAGCTTTACAGTGGCAGCTCCGATGCCAGTAGATCCTCCTGAGCAGAGTTAGCGGGTGAGCATTTGCAGCATGGATATTGTTGAACAAGACGTACCTGTCAGGACGACCACCGAGCCTTTCAGCTCAGCGAAGGCTTTTGGATCCGGTTCGAAGAGCGACATCTTGCTTGGAATTGAGTAACTCAATGCTACTGGGACAGACTGTAGATCCCCGCAAGAAGTGAGGGATTCGCCTCCGCCCGTTCAGTGTTGTTCTTATCTTCGGCGTTTGGAATGTTTGTGGCGGAGTCTTCTAATTTGGTTTCGACCTCTCGGAGGAAGGAGTATCGATATGCCAACCTATATAACGTACGGCTCGCGGTGTCTTACGGCAGACACCGACAAGCGAGATGCATCAAACATCGGAGTTAGTGCTCGTTATTGCCGGCAATGGTACCTTACCGGTTATGTTCATCACTCTCTGGAAACGGTGGTCTCCTACATAGCAAACCCAAAAGACTGGTGCTTCGGTTGGCGATGCCATGCATCCAGGAAATATTGATGGAATTCGATGACTAGAGACTCAATATGTGAGGTCCTTTCCGCCTGGTCTCAAGCTGATGCGAGCAGGACGATGACGTACGCATCCTATACCCCTGCCAGTTCTCCCCCTAGTCTGTTGTCGAGCACAGAGCCCTGTCCTCAGTCCAACCTCACAGCTGTTCGCACCAACCAAAGTGGCACAACGTGAAGGACGAAAAGTGACTTCTGTGTGCCACCTCGCTCGTTGTGGAAAGAAAATAGCTGGCTGGGTTCATAGCGCGATCATTCTCACAGTGTTTACTGACTACTAGCTATCCACAATTCGGAAGAAGTATTTGATCAGGATGATCTTGGACACGCACGTTCCACTGGGTCAATTGTACTCCAGCAATGACGAGATGCGCGCTGCTATGGTCGAAATCGCGCAGCACAAGATCGACGGACGCGAGGCTGCGGAACATTGGTCTAACCATCTGAGGTTTCTCGCTGCCGACACAACTTCACGGCCCGTCGAACCTCAAGCAGTAGATCTGAACGAGCCAGACTCCGAGGACTGTACCTGCGTATCATATCCTTCAACCAGCCTAAGCAAGGACGAGAGGCAACTCATGGTGACAGACCCTGCCGACTTGACCGAATGTACGCACTACCTTGCCGTGTCGTACTGTTGTTCGAGCTCAGCCGAGGCAAGGTACTATGGCCTGCCATATTCTGTTCGCCGTAAAGGGATCGTGGGAGCTCCTGCGTGTCCGTCCGATTTGCTGAGACGAGTGATCAACTTCGCCAGAGAGTGTAGCCTCGACTATCTTTGGATCGACCAGGAGTGTATAGAGCAAGATGACCCAGACGACAAAGATGTCGGCATTCAAGCAATGGATCTTGTCTATCAGATGGCGGAACAGTCCGTGGCCGTTCTTGAAGTCCAAATAAACCAGCAGCGTCACCTCGATGCTCTGGGTTTACTGCAAGTCTGCGACGGAGAAGAAGACCTCACGCCCACAGATTTACAGGACTTGATAGAAGCTCTTGAGATCGTCCTGGGCGATCGGTGGTTCGAGCGGACCTGGTGTCTGCAAGAATCAACGTCGGCCGCTCGGAAGATGGCACTGCTCATACGACGAGATCCCTCGCTGCAATTACCGGACAGTCTGAGAGGCAGAACCCAGACTCGAACGGAGTTTGAGCTTGATCTTTCAGCCTTGCAAGAACAAATTCCTGGGTGGCTCGCAAGTCAAGTTGACCTAGTCGGAGAGACTGACGACCACGTTCTACACGCCAGAGGAAGTGCAATCCTTGCCGCGTGGTCATCACTTCTGGTCCCGGATGTGGGACCAAGCGACGATCTTGGAGGACGACCTATCTGTGACGCAGCAGAGGCTCTGTGGCACATGAGTCGTCGCTCCAATTCCATCACGTCCGACAGACTGGCCATACTCGCCAATCTTTGTGAGTACGATATCCGTCTGGACAACAGGACATTGGAAGAGCTGGGCTATGGCTTTAGCATTTGCGTCATTGTACTCGCGGTCCTCAATGGCGACTTCACATTGATGGCAGGCATCGCAACTTACAATGCTGGCTTAGCCGGCAAAGTCAGCATGCTTCTATCGGATAATGGGAAGGCAGCAGATCAAGGCGCGGGTTTCTCTTGGAACATTCCAGCTAAACTCTCTGTTGAACAAATGTTATACTGGGACAAACGTCAAGACTCGCTACGCCACAAGTTCGAACCGAGCCTCTCTGATAAAGGACTCCTAGTGAGCGGATGTCTCTGGTATATCGACACAGTCATTGATCTTTCTCACATCAGGGACTCGTTTCTGCAACATGAGGATCAACCAAACATCACAAGCTTACTCGAAGATGGCCCTCTCGGAGGACGAGCACCTTCTGAGGAAGCCCGGGCGAGATTATTGATTTCTCTGCTATGTCATCTACACAAAAACGGTTACAGATCACTGGCAAAGCGCATCTGGCAAGAGCTGAGGTTGAAGCACTCCTCCAATGGCAACCCCGAAATCGAGGCTTGGAGAAACGCCGAGTTCGAGGAGATCGTTGACGTGGAATCTGCAACTCTGAAGTGGCATTCGCCTATTCCTATTCCAAAGTATCGGCTGGAACGGGCGCCGGTGGATCCATTCCGTTTCCTCAGCAATCGCTTTGTGCACTACCTCCTCTCATCAATTTTGGTATGTGGACAACTCCCGGTCGGCCAGCTGCACAATAGTCGGTTTCAGAGCGACGTCTATAATGCGATCTTCGAGAATGCTAGTCTAGGCGAGATATACGTCTCTCCAGCTACCAACATGGGTTTCAGCAGTCCTTCGCGAGATCGTAATTGGTATCCTGTCTCTTGGCGCGTTACTCGAGATGTGGACGCTGCTCTCAATATTGCCATGCCCGCTTTCCAATGCCATGGGCTGGTATGTGGGCACTGGACTGCTCATGCCGACGATATGATAGAGGTAAGACTGATTTAATTGATTGCACAACATACAATCTTGTGTCAAATGATCAAATGATTTCGTTCAAGAAGAGCATCGTTGATTTTTGACGCCTGTCAACCGTAGTTGTCTTCATTTTGGCAACGCGGATCGATCATGCTGGCGACAAAGCTATTTAAACATCTGATACTAGTGAATCGCCATAAATATTTCTCAGACTTGTATTAGATCGACATAAACACATGTTGATGTACATGTGCCTGAATGTGGGCAGGAACGACTCAAAAGGGTTAGGGTCCTCAGAAGTGAAGCCTCGGAGTATCAATCCTGCGCCTCCATCTCGACTTTTCTTGAAGCCTCACAAAATAAACCAATTCAGGTTCGCTTTGCGACAACTCACGCCACACACAACCAACCAATATGGCACCCATACAAAAGCACCCGGTTGCCACAACCGTCAACGACTTCGTCGTCCTCCCTCTCCGCTGCCCGGCCCTCCCATCCTTCCCCAAAGAAACCACACACCACCTCTACCTCCGCGCCAACACCCCAAAAGTACCCACAGTCGACACTCCCCGCGAGCTCTTCCTCGTCAACGTCCCAATCGACGCAACAGAAACCCACATTCGATCGCTGTTCGCCGACCAGCTCGGCGGCGCTAGAATCGAGAATGTAGCCTTCGAAGGCGCCCGCGTCGGCAAAGGAATCACAGCACCCGTAGCGCCCGCACGGAGGAAGAGAAAACGCGACCAGGACGGACAGGAAGGTGACGATGGCGAAGACATAGCGGCGCAAGTCGGCCAGTTGCCAGCGACGTACGACCGCTCCGTGCACCGTAGCGGCAGCACAGCCGTTGCGACGTTCGTCGACAAAGCCAGCGCAGAGCTTGCGCTGAAAGAAGCGAAGAAAGCCGTCAAGAACAGCAAAACTATCACCTGGGCCGCTGGCGTGGGAAGCAAAGTCTCGCCTCTGGGCAGCGCGCGCTACCTTTCGCACCACAAACTGCGCTACCCTTCGCGCCACGAGCTTCAAGCCTCGATCGACGCTTTCATGGGCGCGCTCTCAGCACAAGAGGTCGCTCGCGCAAGGGCACGTTCGAGACAATTGTCGGCGCCGGACGCAGATGGCTTCATCACGGTTGGACGCGGTGGCAAGGGTGATGCGGCCAGGGAGGAGGCGGCCAAGCTCAAGGGCGAGGAGCTGGCGAAGAGGCAGAAGAAGATGATCGGCGAGGACTTCTACCGCTTCCAGGTGCGCGAGAAGAAGAAGGACGAGGCGAAGGATCTTATTAGAGGCTTTGAGGAGGACAGGAGGAAGGTCGAGGAGCTGAGGAAGAGGAGGGGTAAGGCGAGACCCGAGTGAGATGCAAAAGAAAAATTGAAGACAGGCTACGACCTGCATGATATTTTGCGTCGATGTGACCGATCGCTCCAGTGGCCGGGGCCATCGATGCTGGACGCGCACTATTTGGGCTCTCTTTTGGGTCTTCTGCCAAAAAATGAACGAAAGCTGCGCAACTCTGCCGAGACAGAAAAGCAGCGCCGTGGCTACGAGACGCCGTCAGAATCGCAATACAATATTGCGCCACAAGAGTGGACACCGGAGTCTCAGACTTAGGAACGGCGCAGTCAATCGCCTCGATCGATGCAATAGGCATCGACCCGCAAAACAAAAGTCGCCTACCGAAGCGCCTAGCCAGAGAGATGTGTAGAACTATGTATAAGAGGGCACAAATAGCCACACTTGTGGCTCACAACAGCCGTAAAATACATATTGTGCATCCCACACGGATACGTTGCTTTGCATGGAGGGCAAGCCGTCCATGATCGAAACCTGCCCTCCCCAATAGCCACTCCCATTCACATCTAATCAGACACAGAACAATTGCTATTAACACCACAGTCTTCAAGTTCGAAACGTATGAGAAAAAGCAAATTGCTTTCTTTCCAATCATATATACAAGCCCACCACCGAACAAACAACAACAAAAAAGTCCGAGATAGTAATAGTAGTAAGTAGTAATAATATAAGGCCCGTACTGAAACCCGAGGCACACTTCCTGAGGATTTCTTCTTTTTGTATCCCTCTTTCCTCATCATCAAACACAAACAGATTCCTGTAACGCCAGTAGAGAATCCAGCTCGTGCCAGAGCGGAAAGACAAACCCCCCGAAACACCATCGCTCTGAAGGAAAAAAAAAAACGATCACGAAAAAGAGATCGAGAACCTTGTAGCACTTTTTCCTCCAACCTCACCCTCCCACCGATCAACTCCTCGACAACGGACTAATTCCCCTCTCATCCCCAACCGGGCCAACCCTCATCCCAAACTGGCCCACAGCCACAGAAGGGCTCGTGGGCGTGGGCGGCTTCCCATTCGCCTCCTTCGTACAGACCTTTTCATCTTTCTTCCCAGCAGTAGAAGCAGCAGAGCCATCAACCCTCAGCCCCAGCCCAACAGAACTTTTTCTCCTCTCAAGATCCGGACTATCAGCCTCTTCCTCCTCGGCGATCGGCGCACAGTACTCCTTGAGAACCTTCTTCAGCTGCGGACGGCGGATGGGTTTGCTGAGGAAGAAGTTCATGCCGCTGTCGAGACAATCGCGGATATTGCTCTCTTCGCTGAAAGCCGTGAGGGCGACGATGGGAGCTCTGTACCCGATTTCACGGATCAATCTCGTGCTCTGTAGTCCGTCCATGGTCGGCATCTGTACGTCCATGAGGACTAGATTGAAAGGCTCGCCGGCGGGGTCGTGCATAGATTCCTTGACAAGATCGAGAGCTTCCTGGCCGTCGCGGGCAACGGTGACGTCGTAGATTTCTTCGAGCTTGAGCATGCGCAGGACGACTTCTTGGTTGGTTTTGTTGTCTTCGGCAACGAGAACGCGGATGCGGTGGGCGGGTTGATTGACGGCTTGGGCGGCGATTTGCTCCATGGCGGCGGGCTGGGAGCCGGGGGATTCTAGTGGTTGCGATGTGGCGAAGAAGGGTTGTGAGAGGCCGACGAGGCGTGGTTTGGAGTCACGCGTCGGCGTTGCTGCGCCGCTGGGCTCCGGTGGGTGGAGTTTTCCGTCTGGGTGGGTTTCCTCCACGATTTGTCGACTGTGGCGGGCAGGCGTACGGTCTCCGCCGTCGTCGATTGCAGCGGTGCGACGATCAAGCTCGCGCAGATCAATATTTGAGGAGGCGTTGCTGTCGGCGCGAGAATGTGTAAGTCGCAGTGGGATTGTCATTGTGAAAGTGCTGCCCTCGCCGACAGTCGACCGCACGCTCATGCCACCACGCATAAGGCCTGCCAGTTGTGAACAGATGCTCAAGCCCAGGCCGGTGCCGCCATACTTTTTGCTGAGTCCGAGGTCGCCCTGCACGAAAGGTTCGAAGATCTGCTGTAGCAAATGCTCTGGAATACCAGGACCGGAGTCCTGGACCTCAAACTCGAACGTCAGATATTTGCCAGGTGGCGGCGAAGGAGCCCGCTCGTAAAACTGCGCGAAAGGCCTCTCCTTGAGTGGAGCATGATTCGCATCGTGACGAGCTGTCGCGAGCGTTGCGTCTGAGCCTTGATGTCTCGAGGACCGTTGCCTTGATTTCTTCGAGTTCCGAGATTGCATTGAGCTCCTACGCGAACCAACATCCGGAAGCTCTGGTAGAACACGGATCCTCAAGAGAACTGAGCCTCCTATCGGGGTGAACTTAAGGCTATTGGAAACGAGATTGATGACAACCTGTAATATTCGGTGGGTATCGCCCCAGAGAATCATGTCTTTGATTCTTCCAGTGCCAACAGGTCCAAAGTCAGACGCTTGGGGAATCGTGCCGTCGGCATGTGCTTCTGGTACTCCCTGGAACTCCACCTTCAAATCAATTTGGCCATCTGTCGCCTGCTTGTCGAAGATAGCCAATACCTGCGAGGATATGTCTCGTAGTCGGAACTCCCTCTCGTCAAGTGCAATCTGGTGGCCGACCTCGTTCTTACTGAATGTGAGCAAATCAGTAAGCAGATTAAGTAAAAGGTCACCACTTTTGTAAATAATGCCGAGTGACCGCTTGAGGCGTTGTGGGTCATCTTCTTGCATGCAGACTGCACACATTCCCATGATACCATTCAAAGGTGTTTTGAGTTCGTGTGAGATGTTCGCAATGAACAGCGTCTTGCTTTCGTTGGCAGCTTCAGCAGCCTTCTTGCTCAATTCCAGCTCAGCAGTGCGTTGTTGCACTCGCTCCTCCAATTTCTCATACTGCATCATGAGCTCATCTGACATCTCGTTGAAAGTTTCGGTCAGGTCTGACAATTCGTCTCGGATCCAGCTCTTTCGCTCCCTGACCTTCCCTGGAATGCGAAATTGTCGTTTTCTTCGCTCTAACTGCCGCTGTTCTCGATCTGTGCCTCGAGCTTTGAAGCGTGAAATGATATTCCAGCCTTCCTTTCGGGCTTCTTCTTCCTGTACCGCTGTAATGCCTTCATCGCTGGGTCCATCGTTTTGTGGGGTTGAACCAAATGACTCGAAACTCGACCTACTAGGATGTGAGTTGGGTGGCTCGATTGATTTGACGGTAGCTTCGCGCAATCTTCTGATAGGCTTGACAGCAAAGTGTGCAAGCGGCCAGGCAAGAATGGCCAAGAAGCCAGCAGTGGCAAAAATGCAAGCGATCAAGATATCGCGAAGGTGATTGATCGGCTCCCAGACTTCGCTTTTGGCTTGCTCCACCAGAACCACCCAGTTGACCATATCAACTCGAGGAATTGCGTAACCTACCGAGACAGCATCGTCATGTTCGTTGTGTGTAGAGATCATGGAGTCTGACAAGTCATCTTGATCGGGATTCTGATCCAGTGCTCGCGTGATTGCCGGATAACTGGAAGCATTGAAAGGTACGTCTGGGCCATCACCGCGGTCCTTGGAGTGCCTGTTCGTGTTATTACTCCTAGGTGGCAACACGTATTGCACCAATTGTGGACCAGTGGGATTCCCGCCAAATGTTTCGGCATTGATCCTATTAGAACGATCCGCGGGACCAACTATCATGGTTTGTCCAGTATTGCCCAATCCTTCAGTACTTTGCATCACTTGAGTGATGAGTCGTGCATCCATGACGACGGTTAGCCACCCGAGAACATCCGCAGCGGAGGTGTTGTTGACTATTGGCACAGTCAAAGACACGAGCGAGAAGCTATCATTCACAGGCCAAGGTCCGAGGAACAGAGGAGGAGAGTTGTATGTGAGCAGTAAACCGTCTGCTTCGGCGCGGGCGTCGTTGAAGGTGTCGTTGTATTGGCCAGATGAGTAGGTCAGGTTGGGGTAAAGTGCTGCGGGATATCCCAGTCCTTCATCGCCGAGAAACACCGGTGACCCATCTTCGTTGCGAAGCGGGAGCTCCAGCGTATGATTCCACGTACTACTCGTGGTGTTGAGCACGCTGTATGGTCCGTTGAGACCGTTGGCATCCTTTGGGAAGACCTTTGACTGAAGCAAAAGCGATTGTCCGATGGACCCTCCTCCATTTATCGCTGAGCCCATGTCGGAGCGCGCTCTTACCCAATTCGCATCAGAGTTGTTAGACTGCTGGCCGTAGCGTTGGAGGGCGCTCTGCACAAGAACTCGCGAGGAGATGAATCCGACCGATGTTTGCATAATATCCAAATTCGAAGCTAGCTGGGCGGCCTTGAGAGATGCTGTGAGGGAGAGGCGCGTGGAGCGAACGTCCAGGACGAAGGCGTGGTTGGTGATCCATGTCGCGACAGAGATGACGGCCAAGCCAATGAGGGCGGATGCAAGGATGAGCAGGGCCAGTTGTTCCCGGATTGGTATGCGCATCTTGAACCGCCGCAAGAGTCACGCGAGCCTCGTGAGGCGCATGAAGGGTTGTGTGGTGTTTCTGTTCGCCAGGTCGTCTTTCTGTAACTATCGGGCTGCTCTCGTCGGGCGGGATTCGAACGGATAGCAGCGGAGGTAGCGCCGTAGGCTAAAGGTGGGTGTCGACGGCAGAGGAGCAATACAGGGCCATATCAGCACGGCGGATGCATTAGCAAGCGACAGACTTGGAGACAGCGCAGCCAAAAACAGTCGCAGGCACTCGAGTCGCGAAGGCGTGAGGTGTCGGGCGAGGTGTGGCTGAAGTTTTGTCGCAAAGGCTCGGCTGACAAGGAATGGAAAGAGAGGAGAAGAGGAAGCTGCAAGGCGGCTGGACTCGCTACCAGGCGAAGAGATGCTCGAGCTGAGTGGTGGTGGTATGTCGTGGAGTACCTCGTGAGTGCCGAACAATGAGTGGAGGCGTGCCTGGCGCTTGGGATGGATGGACACGGGAGTTGATAGAAGCGTTCTTGAGCAACACTCTCCCAAGCCGAACTCGGGCAGCAGAAAGTCAGCACAGCAAAGAAGCTCGCAGTCGCGAGATCTGGACTGCAGATCGCATGCACGCACCGGTCAAAGTGGACTCGACGCCAAAACACTGGGCCGCTAAATCCTCTGCCTCCACGGCACACCCTTGTGCCCTTGCAACACCAATTTGGCCCGCGGCATATGGTCGTTTAATCCTTGCTTCTTATACACTACCTTGTCCTAGCCGTGTGTGTCGTGTCCATGGCCTGAGAGAGTGTGTTGCGTTTATGCCAACAGCCACTAGACTCGCCCATCTGCCAGCCCAATGCGGCTCTTCTCGCAGTTGTTAGCCCGAGCATGGCGTGGGACAGGGTCGTACCGGGGCGTACATCGAGGATCCCCCAGCACTAACCAAACGCTCTCCACACCGGCCCACATGCCAATGCACCTTAGAGTTGGCGCTTTGATGGTTCGGTTCGCGAAATGTTCTCTTAGCCGACGGCCTGGAAGCCTTCCGCCGGTTGAGAAGCTGATAACAGCCTATCGCGACGCCTGTCGTCTTGCCACTACTGCTGCCACCACGCTGACTCCCGCACCACACCCGCCGCCATCTCCTACTGTGCACCCTCGTGCAGTGCACTACTCTTCCAAGCCCTGCCTATCGCGGATATGAACCTTCTTATATGGCGGAGAGTACAGAGTGAGCACCTGCGCTGGACTCAGCTCCGGCTGTTCGTCTCATGTACACTTGGCGGGTGGAAGTACATGAGAGATCGTGCAAGTCACGCGCACGTCGCAGCGGATAATGTTCTTATACACACTCTTTGCGGAGGTGTTGTAGAGTGGTAGGGCTATTTCCCAGGCCCATGCTACCGGACGGACTATCCTCGTCTTGCGGCGGCCTGGCTGTCATTTACCACCCGTCGCGGGTGTAACACGTGGTATGGAACATGTCAGCCAATCCTTCGCCCTAAAGAACTGAACTCACATCTCTATACACCAGCCGTCAACTGCCAACGCTTACCATTACCGCAAACAGAGCCGATCGCACAGCAAAACACAAGTCCTACTCTATCAACGCGCCTCTTCCCACGCGCACCACTCAAGTTACACGCGCAGTAGCCGACGCTGCACCTGTGGCACCGCCTCGCACATGGCGCTACTGCACATCGCCACACCGCAAACTCCCTTCATTGGCCACCTCACGGCCACACCACTTCTGAAACTGCCCGATCTGCGACTACCCCGGCCCCTCCACCGACCGCCGACCAAACATCACGTCTATAACGTTCTACTTTCGTGCTATCTTCGTGTCTTACTCTTTGCGCGTTGCTCTTGAAGTGCAGTTCACACGCTTCAGCTTTGCAGTTCACACTACTTCATACGACTCGAGGGCAGTGTGACTCACACTTCGTGCAGCTTCGATGTGGCGACTAGTGAATGCCATTGTCAACATCGGTCGGTGGCAGGTAGGTGGGTAAAAGGTACACTGTCGCGGTGCCTGAGTTTCTCGGATGTATTTTTCTGATCCTGCGTGTCTTACTTGGTCGCGTTCGCAAAATTGATATCGATAATCCGCCAGTCTCAACTTCCACGAAACCCAGCATCATGAGCATCAAGCAGCGCAGGCCGTCTGCTTCGAACCTCCACCGCCTCCCCTCGACTTCCTTTTCAACATTCTCTTCTGCCGTCTCAGCCACCTCGGTAGGAACCAGTAGAAGTGGAGGAAGCCGACTCCTCTTCGGAGAAATTGATCTCACGAGTGACCGATGTACTTATACTTCCTTCTTACTTATCAGCAGTATTCTACACAATCTAACACGCAACCCGCAGCCTCCGAGACTGTCGCATCCGTCTGCAGCCTGGTGCTGTCGGACAGCAGCACCTTCCTGAAATTCTGGTTGACCGATCGATGCCGCGAACAACTCATCTCATCGTTGCCCAAGCGGGACTTGGCCAATCTGCGACTCGTGTGCCACGACTTCAGCGCGCGGGCTGCGCCGAGTCTATTCCAGGATCTGAGCATCACTTTCAAAGCCAACACATTCACAAGACCGGCCAGGCTAGCTGCTCTCGATCGTGTGGGCTACCATGCGAAGCACTTGACCTTCAAGGTCCCTCACACGCCTGAGACTCTTCTGCCACCATTGATACACCCAGAGACCGGCGAAGAACTCAATTTCACATACAAGCCCCAGACAGAGTCAGGCCCAAACCATGCCAAGTATGGCGATGAAGACACTGCAGAGCTCCTGGCGTATCAGTACCCACCTCTGTTTCACGCCGCAACGAATGTTCCAGCATTCATCCGTGGTCTGTCGTGCTTCCCGAGTCTTGCACATCTTGAGATCAGCTGCCCTGGCGCCGCTTCCTCTAGCCAATCCCGTCGCAGCACAGTTGACTTTGCACTCATCTCTTTACGCATCGCCATCGAACGGAATATGTTCAATGCTCTGGACACGCTGACACTCTCACCCATTCACACCACTGGCCTGCTCTCTCTATCGCCTTTGACTGGCTGTGGCGCATCTCCGGCTTCTGCAAAACGCTGGACATGCATACAACATCTTTCGATTGATACACAGAGCCTGTCGCCATCGTACTCGCCGACTTCTCAGCAACCGGATGACCCAAACAAACTGCTCACGTCGTACCTATCAACGTTCCAAGCCAACCTCATCAGCCTCCGCTTTGCATGGCTCGGCTCCAAAGGTCCCCTCCCTTTCCACCAGGCTACTTCGCCCGCAACACCACAATCTCACCACCCGAACCACCATCGCCGCAAGCCCCGGGACCACTCGACACAACTGTTCTTCCCGCGCATCGCCACCATCAACCTAGGGAGCGCCACCGCCAAAGCCTCCCATATACGCAAGCTCGCCATCCAGCATGCCTCGACCCTCCAGACTTTTGAACTCACCAACGTCGACCTGACCGAAGGCACCTGGGAAGAAGCTTTCGCTCCTCTCATCGCAGCCCAAAAACCCTTGCCGTCAACTCCTCGTACGCGTCACTCCCAGAACAGGCTCCGAACTCCCAACACCGACTCCGTAGAAATGGCCGACATTCCCATCATGTTCACTCCACGAAGCGCGAAGCCATCTCCCTCTCCCTCGCAACGACCTTCGCACCCGCTTCTTCGAGACGTGCATCCTTCGGCGCGGGCGCCGAGGACGTCGGAGAGCAATCATGCAAGTCCTGCTCACCGATACCAGCATCATCCACGCGCGAGGAAGCACCCGCCGCCCACGCCCACGGATTTGCTGTCTCCGCTGCCGAAAAAAATGAAGCGCGTGGAAGCACCGGTGCAGCCGGCGAAGAAAGTTGGAATTCTGGGAAGGGTGGCGAGGGGTGTGAAGAAGACTTTCGGCGGTTGAAAGGGTGGGGCTGGGTTGTGGTGGAGGTTGAAGAGGAAAAGCATTGATGCATTTACGAAACATATGTGTAGCAAACGAATCACACGATTGATGTTTTAACGATTACGATGTTCTGAATCGCGTTCGATGCATGTATAATGCATCAGTGTGCTGTGGTGTGGTCTGTGTTCGACGGTTTACTTGATGCTATGTCAGAGCAGAACTATGCTGCTGTCAGTTGAAGGAATTGTGAGACTCGGCCACGCTGCCTGGATATAATTCTAGTGAGCGGCAATGCAAGAGCGGTGCTGCCATCAGTATTCTGGGCAGCACCGCCACCATCGCTAAGACCTTCGAAGATGAAAAGCTGCAACTTTCCGTCTCTCAAGGACTGCTGCTACCATCACCCAAGCTGTGCTACCTCGCTGCTATCCGCTGCGAATCACGAAAGGAGTCAGCCGTATCGGATTTGGAAATTCGGAGATTGATTACGAGTTCGTGCTTTCGGCGGCGTCTGAGCTGGTATAATCGCTATCCCGCCATTATGGAAAGACTGATTGCCATTGAGATACATTTGCGCTCTTTCTAACCTGCCGGAAGCACTGTTTCTCGTACAAATTCAGGTGTGCCGTTGCAATGCGTTTGTATTCTCACTCGTCTTCGAGCTGTTACCTAAGCCGTTCACTTATCGAAAATGCGTGTCTACCGCTGAGAGTTGCTTCTATACCTTTGACATACCAATCTGCCGTCAAGCAAGTACCTAGACAATCACAATAATAACGCTCTACATGTACCGGTGAGAGACGATACGATCTCGATGGTCTCTCAGCGACAGATATGCAAGTACCAACACTGCTGGTCTGAGAAATGTACATGGACGCCAGTGAGAGACGGCTCGTATCTCATGGGCTCTCAATAGTATGTGTGCAAGTACCGAAGCCGTTCCATCTAGAAAAAAACTATGGATGCCAATGAGAGAGGTCTCGTATCTCCGGGTCTCTCGCTGGCATTGGTGGAAGCATCGCCGCCGCGAGTCTGAGAAAGATACATATATCCCGGAGAGAGGTTTTTTCCATTTCACGGGCTCTCAATGACGTACCGACGCTGCTGCTTTGGAAACCCTCTATGGATTCCAGCGAGAGACGTCTTGTATCTCACTTGCTGTCGTTGTCATGCATGCAAGTATCGGAGCAGCTGGTCTATGAAAAATACATAGATTCCAGTGAGAGAGTTTTTGTATCTCACCGGCTCTCATTAGCCCACGTGCAGTCGTATGAGCAGTTGTTCCCGCAAATTGCTATAGAGTGCCCATGAGATATATTATACCTCTCACCGGCTCTCGCTGGCATTTGTGCAAGTACCGAAGCTGCTGGTGTGAGATCGATTTATCGATACCAGTGAGAGACGTCTCGGATCTCACTAGCTTTCACTGGCACATAAGCACTTGTATGAGCCACTGTTGCCACCAAATTATTCTGGTTGCCGACGAGATACATTGTGACTCTCATCGGCTCTCGATGGCGTTTGTGCAGGTATCGAAGCTGCTAGTATAGCAAGGATCTATAAATGCCAGTGACAGATGTTCCGCATCTCATTGCTCTGCACTGGCGCATAAGCCGTTGCATAGGCTTTTGGTCCTGCAAACTTCTTTCGGGTGCCGACGAGATACATTCCAACTCTCATCCACTTTCACTGGCGTTGGGGCGCAAATATTCAAAACGCTGTTTTTCGAAAGCCATCATGCTCGCCATAGAGATATCCTACTTCTGTCGTAGGCTCTCAGTGGGCGAAATGCTAGTATCTTCCCCTCTAGCCTCAAAGTGTCTCTATGGTCTCCAGAGAGAGTAGCAATAATATGTTCATTTCGAGACAAAGTTTCCATACAGTCTGCTATCGACAAAGAATACCAGGACTCCAATAGTAAAGCACAATATCAATTTGGGAATCTCTGCCGCTTGTAGTAGGAGTAGCCGCAGAGGCCGCCTAAATGCTGGTTACAAACAGTTCCCCCAGCAGAAAAAAGGAACCCCAGGGACGGACAACGCAAAAAGAAATTGACAAAATAGTCTCCGTCGGCTCTGAAGTGGTAGTGGGTGCGGCAGTAATCGTCAGACCCATCTCCACGGTCAATCCTTAAATGTCACTGTCGGGACTTCCAGCGCGGCGACACTCTTCTCAAGACGTGCTCCTCCGTCTTGAGTCGTCGCAGCCGTGATCGAAGCAGTCGGGATATCTAGCGCGGACTCACTCCTTTCCGGTTTTAATGGCGGAGGGGGCGTGGTGGAGCGGGGAGGTAGACCACTGTCTTCCCTCCGGGTGCTGCAGATTATGCAACATTCACTTCCCCGGTTCACCAGAATTGTCCGAGAGCAATCCGCGGTATCCGGAGGTCGCAGCCCACCGGATCGCATGTCATTATGGTGCCCCACCTGGTATCGCTTGAGGAGGGTAGGCCCTCCACGGGTCGCGTTGGGAATGTTCTAATTGGTGTCGTGTGCGGAGCATCGAACGGAGTTTGGGGAGTCGAAGTTGGGAATACTGTGAGCGAAATCGTCGGGATTTGGAAGTTACAGGCTGTTACGAGAGTGACCACCGTGCGCTTGGCCTTGCAAACGCCCCCGTTGATGGCGCTGGTACAAGACGCTATGTCTGTCGTGTACGTGCAAGAGCTCTCCGAAGCGGAGTTGGATTGACTCACGCTGCCGGTGGGAACGTCCAGCGAGTATGCATTCTGTTCAGTATGTCCTTGTCCTGTTGTCGTTATACTTGTGGATGAGGACGTCCATGAGGGTGACGTTGAAGATGTCCATGAGGATGAGGATGTCCATGAGGATGAAGATGTCGATGTTCACGAGGATGAGGATGTCGATGACCAGGAGGATGAAGACGTCGATGTCCATGAGGAGGAGGATGAGGATGTGTTCGACTCCTCCGGGGTCCAGTTCTTGTCGTCTTCGGGATCATCAGTCAACGTTGATTCTTCCAGCATGCCATCCGTGATAGGGAATTGCATCCAGCCGGGAATCGGTATGCCTGCAGCTTCGAAGGTCGCCATGGCAATCTATTGTTCTTCTGGGACCCAGGTACACGAGTCTCCTTCGGAAGTTGTAATCGCAGTCGTTGTAGTCGGCTCGATACTACACCCGACCGTCTGTTCACACTCTGTGGTGTAGCACATCGTTGTGATGGTCGTACTACTATCGCTGGTAGAAGGAAATGCCGAACAAGCGACACGGCAGTCTGTGACCGTGGTTGTTCCGGCCGAGCATGATTCTGTAGACGAAGAGGTGCTGGAAGGCTGAGTCGAACTCGTTGATCCGCTAGTTGTCGACTCGCTTTTGGTCTCAGAGCTAGATTCCTGCGTCGAAGTGGCTGGCTTGTTGGTTCCCGGGTCGCTTTTGCTCTCTGGCTTGCCTTCTTCCTCAGCAACAGGCGGACTGTTGCAGTCGCTCAACAATGGAATGCAGGGAATTTTGAAGCTCGGGAGGCTGGGCAGCTCCCAGACAACCGCAGTCACGCTGGGAAGACCCCAGATTACGACTGGCCCTCCACATGTCGGGCACCAGATCACGGGAACAACGGTCGTTGAAGACTCACTTCCTTTGCTGGTGGTCAACCAGGAGTTAGCAGAGAGTCCGCTTTTAGTGATCAACTCCGTTGAGAAACTTTCGGGTACTGTCGTGATCGTCGACGTAGCCAAAGAGGTTCCAGATACTGACGCTCCTGATGGCGAGGTGGTCGAAGACTGTGTACTGTGGCTAGTAGATCCAGAGCTGGTTGATCCACCAGAAAAAGTGCTACTTGCCACTGTGGCAGTGGACTGCGGTGAAGCGGATGTTCCAGTGGTGCTTGACTTTGCGGTTGTTGTGCTCCCACTGCTGCTCCATGAGCTTGTGGATGCAGATTTTGTTGACGTACTTGTACTCATCGTCGAATTACGACTGCTACTCGTAGAACTTTGCAGTGTAGACGATTTTCCACTGCTCGAAGATTTTGAACTGCTGCTTGAAGTGCTCTTCCAGCTCGATGTCGAATTGCCTTGACTTGACGTCCATGGAGCAGAACCTTGCGTAGTGCTTGACCAAGTCTTGCTCGATGAGGTGGTGTGCGTTGACGAACTAGTGGTGCTGTTCGATAGCACATCGCCCCGGATGATGACTGATCTAGCATAGAGCTTATCGTTATCCTCAGGATCTACCCAAATCACCGGTCCCGGAGATGGGCCTGCAGACCGACGAGTGGCCAATGGTAATCATGGAGACCGTGGACTTTGGCAAAGTACCGGTGGTCTCCCTGAGATGCATGACTAGCACAGAAAACAAAGCTGGAGCCCGACAAGTCACGAACTTTAGGAGACCTTCTGGAAACACCTACAAAGCCGTCGTTTCCCCAGAGTCCATCGCGGCTGAAGTAAGGGTTGTTGTCGAGAAAAATGGTCTTCGAAGACCACATAGGATGATCCAGCAATTCTGTCTCTGAAGACAAGATGGACTTTGCCTCTTCGGCGGCTTCCAGCATGCGCTCGCGCCGCCCGTAATTTTTTCTTGAGGATGACATTGCGTCGATCACAGTTGTGGACTCGCGTGGTCGGTCGTAGCCACGGTGGAAGGATCTGTATCGCTAGGGGACGTGAGTGAGATGATTCGACAAGAAGGGCAAATGGTGAGAAGAACAAGTTGTGTTTTGAAGAATTGAAGCGGGCTGGAGAGCTTTGTCACGAAATCCAAGTCATGTGTTTGTTTGCTTGTGTAACGCCAATGATACAAGACGCAACCACACCAACATCAGAGTTGTCTTCACTTGAGCTTCGGCGCTTCGCAAAGTGAGAGAAAGCTTGTGATGTCAACATGTTATGTCCCAATACCTCGTGTTGCCTTCACTTGAACTCCGCCACTTCGCAAAGTGAAGGATGGCTTGTGAAGTCAACGTCGCACGTCCCAACACCCCATGTTGCTACCAAGTGAAATCGTACAGCAAGACTGCAGCCAATCATTGCAACGCGCTCATCCTCATGTTAAGGATACCACTTTGCGTTGAGGCAGCAGAGGTCCTTAGGTTGTCCAGAAGAGTGATCGAAACGAAACGGCAACCAATCACTGCACAACGCCCATCCAATAGTGAAGGATATCGTTCTTTGTTGGGGCGCCAGAGGTCCTCAGGCCTTGTAGAAGTGAAGGTCTTGATGTTTTCGTGCCTTCCTCACCGGCGGCCCGCCCAACGCTCCTGCCTCGACAGTGAGCGCTTCTCGAGTCCCTACATAAGCAGTGTCACCAACCCACATCCTTTGAGTCTTCCCAAACTTACACCACTTCCACATACACTTCCCACTCAACCACCACCTCCAATACCAACACTGCCAACATGGCCTTCTCCACCAAGATCTCCGCAGTCATGCTGCTTCTTCTCACCATCTTCAGCGTTCTCAGCTTGGGCGCTGCTCTCCTTGTCACCACCAACCTCGTAAGTACTCGAATATGTCAGACAGACAGCAGAGTCCTTACTAACACCATCCAGGCCATCCGCGACTCCTTCGACCAGACTGCCCCGACTTCTCTCACCAACCTCAAGCGCGCTGTCCCGGCCGGCTCCACTCTCCAGTGCGACAGTGTGACCGCGCCGACCAGCAAGGACGCCGTGAGATCCAACTTCGTCGAGAAGTACTGTGGCCGCATCGACGGCGAGGTCTTCCGCAAGAGCGGCATTGAGGAGGTTTGCACCGAGCTCATCACCACCATGTACATATTCGTCAAGACCATCAACGGCGACTAGGTGAGTCGAGTCCAATAGCATTGCAAGCGATTGTGCCAGAGGCTGACGATCTTCAGGTCTACGTCAACGAGAAGGCTCGCTGGATCAGCACTTTCAACGTCATCATCGACGGCTGCAGCGATGACAAGACTTTCGGTAAGCTCAATAATTAGACTCACAAGTTTTCTTGACAATGCTGACCATCTTGCAGTACGTACTAGCCCATGCCGTGACGTAGACTTGCACTTTTAGTGCTTTTGTCTGTATATTCGGAACATCTCAACTAACTTGTAAACTTTTACAGAGGGGCGGCACCTTGGTCATCGACGACCACGTCAGGTACATCCTCAAGGTCTTCAAGGTTGGAGGCATGACCGGAAAGGAGCCCAAGTGCCTGACTTAAGCTTGAGATGATCGTTGAGGCCAGTCTCTAGGGACATCAGGCACGGATATTCAGCTTCGGAATTGCGCCTTTGCGCGCGGCCAAGGAAGAGACGGTATGCTCAGAATTAGTTGTTCTTGCTGTACTGGAGAACTCTTTTAGCATATCCAAAGCTATTAAAATTGCGTACTAGTTATCACATTCCGTTCCACTCAGTATATGTATACTTCTTGGTCTGCGGCAGTCCAGGAGAGCAAGCGCAAATGCTGTTCCTGACGGATTCCAATGAACCTTGAAAGCTCTACGCCGTAGCCATACCCTGTGGGTAAAGCGACGCCAAATGAGCGGCTCGCATGGGTGTTGAGGGCCATATATCTTCGCGAGTTGTGATGCGTGTCTGCCTCGAGGAATTGAGGAGGCCAAAGAGAGTCGTGGAGGAAGATGTCGTCCATTGAGTATGCACGTGTAGATTACCTGCATCTTGTCGCATCATCTGTTTGGCTGAGAGCCCGAGTCCCTGCTGCGGAATCCTCGGGAGGCGCATTTCTCAAACAGACAGCGGTTTTGCCACGTTCACCAGGAAATGAAAGATTCAGCCTCCGCATTCTTGCCAACACTCCACGCAAGTCAGACAGGGGCTTTCACAGCATGACAATTTGTTGCACATCGAGTCCAGGAGAAGGCTATAGCAGAAGGAAATAATGAAATGGCGAGGAAAGCCGTTACAATCAAACGTTGGCCAGAGGCGTAGACCTCGGACTCGATCTCGGACTGAAGGACGTCCGCCGTGAAGGAAGAATTGGCTCAGGAACAGACACGCTAAGCTTCACGCCGTCGACTTAGTCTGGAACATACTCGACCTCCTCGACCACTACCATCTCGACATCATCCATGGCCTCATCAATTCGCGTCTCCCTGATCGTCGGCCTTACAGGTTGATCTTCCAAGGCAACGCAAAGTCTAGATTCTCCTCCCGCGGCGCGTGTCTGCCGGCACCGAAAGGAGTCGCGAGTACACTTACATTTGATTTTCTCCGATCCATCTTTCTTCTTGTACATGTAACTTACATGTAGTCAGTGACTCTTATACTACCACATACCTCTTTTACTCTACCCCCGCACGCTGCGCTTGCGTTTCTTCTGTCTTGCCACTTGTATTATCATTCCTTGCTTACCACTCACAAACCACGTTTCTCTTACACAATTACCAAGCACCGATTTATCCGTCTATAAGGTCACGAGTGCCTCGCTCCAAGCATTGGCGTTGTGTAATTGCCATTTACAGGACGCACCCCAGCATTCCTCAAGCAACGCATTCCTCTGGCACCCTAAGCGACTGGTTTCAGATACTCTGTTGTTGACATCAGACTCGACTACTTTGACGACGATCATCCTTACTTTCTCTATTATATTTTCGTATTCACAAGCACATATTGCTAGCAATGCAGTTCCGCAACGCAGTCATCGCGCTATGCGCTACTACTTTGGCCCAGGCTGCGCCGTAAGTTGGAGCATACAACACGGGCAGCGGAACGAAGCTGACTGATCATCTGCAGACTTATCATTGACAGGCGCGCAGACAAGGATGCGCCCTTTTCTTGGGCTAACGAGAAAGTCCGTGGAGTCAACCTTGGTGGCTGGCTGGTCCTCGAGCCCTGGATCACCCCATCGATCTTCCAGAAGTACGACAACTCGCGAGGCATCATCGACGAGTACACCCTCACACAATCACTCGGTGCCGAAGCAGCACTGAACGATGTCCTGAGGCCCCACTGGCAGAACTGGGTGAAGCTTCAAGACTTTGAGAAGATCAGAGACAGCGGCTTCAACATGGTCAGAATTCCGGTTGGCTTCTGGGCGTTCGACAACGCCGACACTCCATACGCCCAGGGCGCAGCAGAATTCCTCGAACAAGGTGTCAACTGGGCAGGCCAAGTCGGCATCAAGGTCACTATCGATCTCCACGGCGCACCCGGCTCGCAGAACGGCTTCGACAACTCGGGCCAGAAAGTGGCAAAGCCTGGCTGGCAGCAAGGAAACACGGTCGACCGCACACTTGCCGTTCTCAAGCAAATTCAAACAAAGTACTCCGATTCTAAGTACGACAACATCGTCGCCGCCATTGAGGCCCTCAACGAGCCTCTCGATCCCGCTCTCAACGCCGAAGTCACCCGCCAGTTCCACCGCGATGCCTACGGCAACCAGCGTGAGCTCTCCCAATCCCGCGTCTTCATGTTCCACGACGGTTTCGCACAAACGAACACCTTCAACGGCTTCCTGACTCCCTCCGATAACAACGCGCAATGGGTCGTGATCGACCACCACGAGTACTCCTGCTTCAGCGATGGCCTCGTCGCCATGGAGCCTTGGCAACACCGCCAGCACGTCTGCAACAACAAGTACGCCTACTACGGCTCTGACAAGTGGTCTATCGTCGGCGAGTGGTCCGCCGCTATGACTGACTGTGCCGCTGCTCTCAACGGCTACGGCATCGGTGCTCGCTACGATGGCACATACCCCGGCTCCACTTACCACGGCAGCTGCGAGAACAGGAACTACATCGAGACTTGGTCCCAGACTTTGAAGGATGATGTGCGCGGCTTCATCGAGGCGCAGCTTGAAACTTTCGAGCGCAACACCAACGGCTGGTAAGTTGACCAAAAGTATTCTATTCCACTTCATGAGCGCAACGACTAACAAAACCACAGGGTATTCTGGAACTTCAAAACCGAAGGCTCCCCCGAATGGGACGCTTTCCGCCTCATCGACAACGGCATCTTCCCCCAGCCGCTGACCGATCGTAAATTCGGCCAAATCTGCACAAACTAAATGACACCACCACAAATGCGCGCGCCTGCAAACTGATCTCGTAATGTCTAGAGCGATTGAGCTGGATATATGCCTCCAAGAGAGGATTGAGAGAACCATCGTCGTCATTGGATTGATCGACAAAAAGAAGGGATACTTGCACATACTGTTCATTTTCTTCCCGATACCCCCATTTACTCGCCTCCACCGTCGGCGACTATAGACGAGTTTTCTTTTCTTTTTGGTTTTCGTACCTTCTTTTCTTATTAGCATAGACTTGGATGCTATAATGTCATAATGCAAATTGATGTGTTCAAAATCGAAGGTGGTGTTGGATGTTCTGGTTGTGAAGTTCAACGCGCCCTCCAGACATGGCACCGAATGTTACTCAGTGTCTTGCGGCAATGGACGGCGGCCTCGCATATCGACCTTGAATCGTGCGCTTATGCTTCGGTGCTGCTTTTCTGAACATTAGAATTCAAGGACTCGGGACAGATCGACTCCAACAGCCCAACTATCACATCGGCCCAAGCACAATTCGCTGTCATCCCGAGATACTGATTTATGGCAGGGTTTCTCCTCACAGTGGGAAATGTTCGTACCTTATCTGAAGAAGGCGAAGACGATCTCCAAAAGGCACAATTGTATAACTACACTGTGGCTACCCGGAACACCACCCTTCCGTTCACGTACCTATTCAAGGAGAAGACGAAACACCGAGCCCTATAACAAACCTCACATAAGCCCTTCTGAGCGAGCTCGCCACCAGATCAAGCATTTTTGTTCCCACTTAGACAGCTATTTGCGGCAATAATCACAACGGTTGCACTTACTCCAGACTATGCCCAGAAGACGTCAATCTCGATAGTGAGCATGCAAAGCCTGTGGACGGAAGAAAGATGCCGCCTAGCCAAGATGCTGTCTTAGTTTGAGATAAGTCGGGAAAGAAGTCTATAAGGAGTGACAGCTTCTTGTTAATCTCGTCGTGGGCTCTGCTGCACGCCGTTTCCCAACCAGCAAGGTGATCGCCATGAAGACTGCCATCCTCACCCTAGCAGCAGTAGCAGTAGCCGCTGCGCTGCCCATCTCACCACTCCAAGTCAGAGTAGATATCCAACAACATCCCTCTCAGCACCCTCCAAACTCACTAACAATGCCCTTCAAATAACAGCAAGATCTCCTCACAGCGTCAACAACAACCCCACCAACCTCCCTTCTCGACGCAATCCCAATCAACATCGTGACTTCCCTGCGCCGACCAAATGGGGACGTCATCGTACGTGACAGACCCCATCCTCGGTCCCACAATCCCAAAAAAGGATAAAAACACGTGCTAATCGCTGCAAGTACAGGGCATTCTCAAACCACGCGGCCAGGTTTCTGGTGCTGTTGACGTGGTTTGATGCGCAAGAGACACCACTTCCCCTTACAACGTTCCAACAAAACTTAAGGGCACACACCACGATCGCACAAATTGGCAACTTGAGCGAGAGATATCTTGTAACAAGGAGGGAACCGCACAGCAGCCCCTCCACTTTTCTGGTATTTTCTTCTTTGGTATGACCTTTTTTCCGACAACGAGAGCGGTAGAGTGCAAACGAGTGTATAGAAAGTCCATTGTCCGCAAAGACTACTATGTAAAACAAACTAAACCCCCCAAGAACTCCGATCCTGATTCCGATTGTCCATTAATCCATGTGCTGTGTTTGATTGCCCGCCAACTCCAAAAATCACCGATGCCACCTTGATTAGAGTACGAAATTGACGCTTCACGTTCCGACACGCTTAGCGGATGGTGGTAGCCTTGGTGAGGCTTGCCTTGGCGGAAGAGCTTCCACCAGCGGCGAGAGAGCCGGAGCCAGCCTTCTTCTCAAAGACCTTCCAGAACTTGAGAGACTCATCGGCGGCGGCGGTGGCAAGCATCTGGCCGTCGGGGCTGAGAGCAGAGTGCAGGACGCGGGACTCGTGGGCAGGGATCTCGACGTTCTTGACCAGAGTCGGGTAGCTCCAGATGCTCAAGCTGTTGTCGGGGAAGCCGGAGGAGGAAACGATCTCCTTGTAGCCGGAGCTCCAGCGGAGAGAAGTGACCTGGCTGCCAGTGTCGATGCTGTTGACGCGAGCGCCCGAGGTGGTGTTCCAGAAGTGGATCATGCGGTCGTGGCTGCCACCACCAGTGGCGAGCAGGTTTGACTGCCAAGGGCACCAAGAGAGAGCCTTGATGGCGGCCTTGTGGTTGGTCTTCTGGAATTTGGGAGCGTTGAGTGAGCGAGCGTCCCAGATGGAAACGAGGTTGTCGTTGCCACCAGTGGCAAGCTGCGCACCGTCGGCGCGCCACTCAAGACCACAGACCTCGGAGGTGTGGGAGACGAGCTCAGCGACCTTGTGCTGGGCGATGCGGACATCGTGGTTGAAGACGAGACCGGAGCGAGCACCAGTGGAAAGAAGGTGCTTGTTCCAGCCCATGGCGCTAACACGGGTGTCGTGGCCGTGCATGGAGCGCAGTTTGGTGCCATCTTCAACATCCCAAATCTGAACCTCTCCCGTGCCGAGACCGGCAGCCACATAAGCGCCGTCGCCAGACCACTTGACAGAGGAGATGTAGGTATCTTCGGGGCACTCGAGGAGTGATGCGACAGAGCCGGACTCAGCAGACCAGACGTAGACGTTGCGCTCAAGACCGATCGCGACCTGATTGCCGGAAGACCAGTCAAGAAGGTTGAGATAGTAGTCATCAACAAGGCCAGGGGCGTCAAGGACACGCTCAGGCGCAGTGAGGACACGACGACGGAACTGTGACGCGGCGGCGGCCGTAGGCTTGAGAGGACGGTTGTACTGTGAACGGAGGTCGATGGGACGAGACGACTCTGGGGCGGCTGGCTTAAACTCAAGGATGCGCTGCTTGATGGAGACACCGCAGGCCTCAGCAACAGACTTCTGGTAAGCACGAGTGTTGGGGCTGATCTTGTTCTTGGGGGCGTCATCCTCGTCATCCTCATCGTCGTTTAGGCTGAGACCTTCGAGGGAAAGTGTGGCATCCGCAGCGGACCGTGGGCGACCAAGGTCGAAGGCGCTGGCGGCACCAGCAGCAAGAGTGGCAGAGCCATCAGCAGCAATGGACTTTGGACGCTTGGGAGTCTGCTCGCCAGCGAGCTTGACGACTGCACCGGAGGAAGAGATGGCCTCGCTGGCGTTGCGGTTGGGCACGAAGCGGTCGGCAGCGGTGTAGTTGATCTTGCCTTGGGCCCTCTTAGGGGTACGGTGGACAGAGCCAGCACGGCGAGTGCGTGAAGGCGTGGTCTTGGCTGAAGAGCTGGCACGGGGACCGGTGCCGGTCAGAGACAGGTCGGTGAAGCCGGTGTCGGTGCGGCGAGGCGAGGGACGGCTAGCAATGTTGGACTTGGGCGAGTCGCGCACATTGGTCTTGGAGATGGAACGGGTGAAGCGGGCCATCAAGTTGGCGTTGCTGTTGTGGATGCTATCATTGGCACCATCGTGGACGAGTTGCGTCCTGGGAGTCTGAGGCGAGGGTGTGAGAGGCATGCGGCCACCAGCAAGACGGGTGGAGAAGACGCCGTCGCGGCGCTTGACAGGCGTGAGGTGTACTGATGAAGTTGCCATATCCGCGGTGTGATTGCGGTATGTATGTGGTGCGAGGTGGTGTTGGCGCTGTAGATGGCCCAATCAAGGGATCCGGTTAGTATGCGGTGTCGCAGATATTTGCAGTACTGAGGCGGAGGATGGAGTTGATGAAGCCCTGGGGCTTGTGCGCGTATGATGCTTTGTGTGGTAATTTTCAGTTTTTGTGTATGTGTGAGAGTGCTTAAGATGCTGGGAGGAGAGTGTGTGTAGTGCGGGTGGACGGCTTAAATTGTTGGCAAGTGCAAACACTCGGGCGCAGTTGGCAGAGCAACAGAGAGAAAGCGCGTCCGACGTCACATCCCGCGTCGTCGGCTGTACAACGCAAACGTGAACCCTTGTTGCTTGGACGTTCAGCCGAAACATACGCGTGCAGCATCAATTTGCACTGGAAATAATGTTCACATGAGCTGATTTCTCATTTGATGGACAGAGAGATGCATGTTAGCAACTTCAGCTGTCCTTCCTTGGAGCTGATGTACCAGGCGACGCCACCGTCGGCTGTCCAACGCCCACTCTATCCCACGTGATGCATCCACCCATCCATCTGCAGCCTACCTTACACTTACTTTCTCAAGTCGCTCAAAGACCTTGCCGCTTCACGGTGGAAACTGGTATACCGACGACTCGCTGTCATTTCGACGGACGACAGCAGGCGTGACACTCTCTCGGGTTCCCTTCGTGGGATTTGCCTAGAGGAAGCATGCACCGCACGTATCCGCTCCAGGCGAACATCCCCTCGAAGTACAAAGGCACTGCGAACAAGTATCATGCTACTATTACTCGCCATGTGACAATCGAGATGGGATCGGAATGGTTGGAAGTGTGTGACATGCCATGCATAAAAGAGCTGCATCCCACCAAGAGCTTACCCTGAAATGTACATTGCATCGCAACCCCTCACTCCGGTCCGAAACTCCACCAGACGGTCAACAAAAGGTCATAGAAAGTACAGCTGTGTTTTTTTCTATAGTTGATCTATGTAGATACAATATATAATACAACGTTCCAAGTCTGCGACTCAACTTCAATCCAGAAACCATTCACCGACCAACCATGTCTTCTTCCTACACCCAAAACCCCTCCCCAGGCCAAATCCCCCAAAACCTCCCAGGCCCCACCGCATACCTGACCACCCACGACGAAAAATCCGGCAAAGCAGTCATCCACTCCGCCCGCCCCGTCGCATGGCACAGATACGACGAAGACAAGATGGGCATGGGCGTAGCCTACACGACGCAATTCCCGCCCGACCTCAACGACCACGCCGACGTGACCGAGCACGACAGGAAAATGCAAGAGTCGGGCGGAAAGCTAGGCCTCGTTTCTGGCGGCGGCACGGTGCTTCGATATGTTGATTTTGCGCCAGAGTACACTTGCATGGTATGTGAATGAAGGGTACAGCCCAATCTCGCGGTCTAGTTCAGTCTCCGTACTGGTCTCAGAGCAGCAGGGCGAGCAGTACGGATGTTGAAGCTAGACCACGAGAGCTCGTGTCGAATCTGAGACACTACACTGACTTGAACCGTTTGCTCTATAGATGCACCGAACCCAATCGCTCGACTACGGCATCGTGCTAGAGGGCCAGATTGAGAGTGTTTTGGACTCGGGCGAGACGCAGATTATGGGGAGGGGAGATGTGATGGTGCAGCGTGCGACCATGCACGCCTGGAGGAACCCTTCCAAGACTGAGTGGGCGAGGATGCTGTTCTGCTTGCAGGATTGTAAGCCACTGTTCGTGGGCGGAGAACGCTTTGGAGAGGACCTTGGACGTGGAACGGAGGGTGTGCCTGCGAGTGGAAACGATGCGTGAGGTGGGAGTGGTTGCAGCGGCTGTGACAAGCTGCGAGATGTGGTGTACAGACGGCTAGATGGCTAGATTAGATGCAAAGCTAATTGCATATGTCGATCATGCGCCTGGAACTGGTGACAGATGGCCGTTCTTGTCGTACTTCGCTTCTAAATGATTGTTAGCATCTCGTGCAAAATACAATGCTGCAATATCACAATATCGCAGCATCTTGACCAACTTACTGAAGAAAGTGTAGTTCAAAGTAATCGTATCGATGCCCTTCATAGCAGGATCCTTCAAAAATTCGGGATCAATGTAGAAGAACACCGGCATATCCACCGTCTCGCCAGCATTCAACCGTTGCTCTTCGAAACAGAAGCATTGAATCTTGCTGAAGTACGGAGCGACCTGACCAGGTGTCACACTGTATGTTGCAACGCCGATCACATCCTCCTCACTCTTGTTCGTTGCTGTGTAGAAAGCAAGCGCCGTCTCACCAGGCAGTACACGCACTTCGCGCTGCTGCGGCGTGAACTTCCAGGGTAGCACATCAGACGTCGAACCTTGGAAAGTGATACGCAGGCGTCGCGACGATGTGATAGGTGTGAGCTTCGTCGCAATGTCTTCCTCCTGGCTCAAGTCGGTTTTAATGGGTGTTCCGCCCCAGCCGGTTTCCTGGCAGAGGGTCTTGTAGAGAGGCACAGAGCCGTAGGACAATGCGACCGTTCCGAGGATGACGGACAGTGTGTAGTAGATGGTGTTCGCATTTTGCTTGTCGAAAGATTTGCGCACATCGTTCATGTTGGGTGCGGCATGCTGGCGCGATCTTTGAGAGGTCTGTACGAGGCGAGTCTGTTGCTGCTGAGGACGGAAGAATGCTCGTTGCTGCAGGAGGCTGCGGGTGCACGAATTACAGGTATATGATGTGCGGTTTGTAGCGAGATCCAGAAGACTGCGAAAGCGTGGAGGAGACATGGTCGGTATTGTTATATATTGTATGTGGTTGAAAGGTACAGCACCAATGTGTAGAAGATGGAGCTTGCTCTCGTCATGCACATCGAGTAGCGGAGGTCTTCGCCGCAATCCGACCCTCCGAGCCGACTTTCACATGCTTTGCAGCCGAACGTCCTTCTCGATATTCTAACAACGACCTGAAAAGGTTCACATCAATCAAATGCATCTCACAACCCGATAAACATAACAACAAAACAATGCGCCCCCAGCCATGGCAATCATCTGCGGCGTCTGCAACTCAGCAGACTCAAAATACAAGTGCCCGACCTGCGAGCTGAGATACTGCTCCATCAAATGCTACAAACCACACAAAGCCCAGCACGAAGCCGAAGCGCAACGCAACCCCCAAAAACCAGCCGGAAATGTTGCGCCTCAAAAACAAGATCGACCGGGAACTACCCAGCGGACAGCGAAACCAGACCTGTCGACTCTTGCTTCAGATCCTGAGTTCAAGCGTCTGTTGACGCGCTACCCGACGCTGCACGCTCAGCTAGGCGCCATGTATGCTCTTACGCTGGATCCTGGACCGGAGGAGGTGCGTGGTTGGAATCGACAGCCGCTGCCGTCGCTTGAGCGGCCGCAGTTTCACAACTTCCGTGGTAGAGGCAGAGGAAGGGGTGGGAGGGGAGGTCGCGGCGGTCGTGGTGGGTTCAAAGTTGAAGAATCGGAGGAGCGACAGAGGGGCATGTGGACCAGGGAAAAGGGCGACAAGGAAGCACTGTCTGTCATGAAAAAGATGAAAAGTGGAGCGGCAGACGATGATCGGGCAGAGGGAGTGAGGGAGTTTGTGAGACTGGTCGTAATGAGGTTCGGTCCTGATGCTGTGAACACGGGAGACGAGCGACCCGGAGACCCTATGATAATGTGAAGAAGTAACGGAAGATCGAATATACGACTGGTAATTTCGGGTACTATGGAGCTAGGTTATGCACACGAACCATTGCGAAGACGTATAGTAGGCCAAAAAGAACAACGCTGCACCCACGCACCCAACCTATCTCTCGAATCAATCTGCATCGCTGGCCATGCTTCACCGCAGGACTATGCGGTAGGAAGTTGGTTTGGCCAGATCTGCCGTGCACATCATTGTGAAAAGCCTTGGAGCCGCCGGGATAGCTCTGGATGTCTTCTGTCATCTCATTCTCAAGCTGGGCGACTTGATATGGCAGGTGTACGCCGCGATGTGTGCAAGCAAGTGCTAAACACCATCATTGACGACTTCTGGGCACGATGACAATACCATTGTCATGCTGTCGGTCATTGATGCGGCCAGTTCCGGGATGCATCAATGGCCGCTTCCGGGTTGACCAGGCCTCTGTCGTAATTGGCGACTATGCGCCGTGTGAAGGCGCATTCGTACTGCAATTTGTGTTCCAGCTCTCTGGCACAAATTCAATGGTGTACGTACGAGCTAGGCGAAAGACCAAAATACTCGGGCTCTGGTGTCTTGGCCTTATCAACGATCTCGCTATGCGTGCGATTGTCGATAGCCAGCACATCCGAATTCTGCGGCGTCATGTCGTGGTACGTCGCCGATCCCTCCAAGCTGAAGATCCGGACCAGAGCAGAAGCAAGACGTTCGCCCGAGAGTTTGCGCAGCGAGTCCGTGTTCACGCTCGAGGCCAGCGTCTCGGCGGTATGGCGGGTGTCGACTTCCATCAGTAACGCATATCTGGCGCCTTGCTGGGGTCCCTGCGCCTGGGCAGGATCTAACTCGAAGAGAAGCTGTCTAACCCAGAACGGGAGATCGGATTGCAGCCGTAGTGCAATATCGTTCACGGCCTCGACCGCTTCCGTGCTGCAGTCGATCTCGACGTGCAAGAGATGGGCTGCAGGGGCTGTCGACGATACGTTAGCATTGCCCGCTCACATTTAACTCCAGCGTATGACTTACGTGGGATGACATTTGCATCAGAGCGGCAGAATTGATCTTTCAAGATCAAGTCTCCCTCCAGGAAAGCCCCAGGCGTAAACAATTTGCGAATCGCAGGCCACGAGAGCATCGGCGACGCCAACCGATTCTCAAAACTATCGAAGCGCCACGTTGTATTGATATGCAACAGTGTCAAGGTGAGATCGCCATCGAGGAGTCCTTGGCGGGCCGTCGACGTTGCTTTGGCAGTGCTTCGATCGTGATCGTGATCGTGATCGAGATCCGAGCGACGCGATGAGCCCGCAGCAACAATGGCGCGTTTCTCGATCGTTGACGGATTCCCACTGTAACGGCACGTGAAGACGGCGGCATGTAGCGCGTTCCCTGCCGAGACGTACTGTTGGACTTCTTGCAGTAGTCGCAGCGTATCGTTTTCGTATGCAAAAATCTGCGCAACATAGTCGCCTTTCGAGTATCGTGATGCCATTTGCTTCTGCTTTTGATTGGTTTTCTCTTAGTGACTCGCAATGCCGTAATCGTGAAATTGCTGGACGAGATGCCACGATCGGAAGATGCGCGCAACAAACATCGATGCCCGAGTCTTTTGCAACAAACGCAAGCGACGTCATACCATGGCATTTAGAAACGTGCCAAAGTTAAAATTTCCATACAGAGTCTTGTTGGACCCCTCCAACGCCACATGCAACGTCGCAGTGCATCAAGTTTGTGACAATTTCAGGTCGAAGAGCCCGGCAGCTTGCAGCAAGAGTGGCACAAACATTTGGGGGGATAACGGGGTCGCCTCCGCAATGACACAATGGCGTTGAGTGATGTCATCTTCCAAATCTCAATATGCCCGCCTCCGTCGAAGGGTCTCAACCGTGCGGCTATATCGACGAGCGTGTTGGAGACGCGTTTTGCCGTCGAATATCACCAACACTGAGCGTTCGGAAGATCCCGGCGTACCTCAATTTTAAAGCATGGTCGACTGTCACATGCATACTCATGTGAATTGACTTCCTGCTGAAATGATTTAAATTTCTGGTATATTTGTCGCTCATGTATGGTAGCCGCCCTGATTGATTGCTTTGCCGAGCGTTACTTGCCCTCCCGCGTCTCCGAGACCAGTTTCGTGAGATCCTTCATCCGGATTGGTTTGGTGAGGTACTTGTTGACGCCAGCGTCGTACGCGGTGTTCCTCGCTTCTTCGTTCGTAACGCCCGTGAGAGCAGCGATGTTAGTCGCCGTGAGATCGTTCTTGCGCTCGAACGCGCGGATCTTGGCTGTTGATTCGAAACCGTCCATTACCGGCATGTTCATGTCCATCAATATTAGGAAGTAACGACCTGGGTTCTCCGTGTATTTGTTGAGCGCTTGCAGGCCGTCTTCGGCACTGTCGTATGGCAAGCCTTGCTTCTTCATGAGAGCTATTAGCAGCTAATGAGAACGTGGTTAGTTTAAGTTTTGCGGATCGAAAATTTGACCGAGAGACGACTTCGCGAAACTGAGACCAGGGCCTGCTGTGGGAAGTCTTACCCTCATGTTGATAGCGTTGTCTTCCACCAATAATATCACATCTCCGCCGAGCGGTTGGTTGCCAGACGTTGACTCTTCTGCGGGTGTCTCGCTAGAGCGGTTCGTTGGCATGTGTGCCTCGGGTGTCTTTGCAGAAGATGCATCCATGAAGGTAGTGGGTGTGATGAGGGAGCTCGTGCGCGATTCATCGTTTGGTGGGAGGTCGAAATATGAATCGCCTTCGATAGTCTTGGGTTTTGGTTCACGGAAGCTGGTGTAATCTGTCTTGTAGTCACTTTGTTGTCGGGTGATAGTCGAACTCCTTGCGTATTGGAGTACTCGTCGCAGTTTGCGAGGACCGATTCTGATGGACAAGTTAGTTATGCCAATGCTTGCACATGCATGGGTAGCTTACGGTTGATGCATGTATATTGGCTTGCGTGCAAACCCTTGGAAATCGAATTCGGGCTGACTGGAAGCTATTGATCGTCCAAACACTAGCAGTGAAGCGCCAGACTCAGCGAGCGTGTCTATGAGATTTTTGGCACCGTTGTCGTGTATAGTGTTGAGCAATGAGAGTTCATCTTCTGATGTGACACAAAGTCTGGCTTGACTTGTAGGCCCTGATCCTTGCGATTTTGATATTTCGCAGCCATGCCACTGCGAGGCTATCCGTTCAATGCTGTCCGCAACACTCTGGGTAACGGAAGAGATCGGCCGGTCAAGATACTTCGCCATTTGAAGCATGCAAATCTGCTTGGTCCATAGATCCAGATGTCCCTTGGGGCCATCGTCTGCAGCTTCCGCGGCTTCCGTGAAATTAGCAGCAAACCTGACCGAGACGCGTGAGCCTTTGCCGATTTCGCTATCCACGTGGAGCGAGCCCTTGAATTCCTTGACAACTTGCTTCACTATGCTCAAGCCAAGACCCGTTCCGGTCGAATGTGAATCGGCTTGTCGGAAAGGAACGAATAAATCGTTGGAAATGAAGTCTTCAGACATGCCAATTCCAGTATCCTCGACCTGAAGGGTGACGTGATGCATGCCGTCGGCAGAATTCTCGTCTGAGGAGAGCCTAACAGTGATCAACCCACTGGGGGTATACTTGAGCGCGTTGCCAACTATGTTTGTCAAAACTCTGGTCCAGCTTCCGGGGGTTATCCTGGTATCCCAGCTGTCCCTCTTTTCAATGTCGAGGATGACTGATACGGTGTCTCCATCATGTGGCGCGTGCGACTGGGTGCGCGACACAGCACTGCTGCGGTCGAACGATTTAGAGAATCGGGAAGCTGAAACGACAGTCTCCACTACATCCTCTGTGATGCGCGCTAGATCGACGACAGCCAAAATACTCTCGGCATTCTCGTCCACGTGAGCAGACTTGTGCCTGGCAGCATCAACCCTCGCGCGATCTGTCTTTTGGTCGCGAGTCAAATTGCTGATTTTGCTGTAATCAAGGATGTGATTGACTGTGTCGAGAAGCGTCCTGCCGGCTAATGCAACGGAGAGAGACATTTCTTCTTGGAAAGGCGTAAGTTGAGTGTCTTGTAGGAGTTCTACCCCAGCAAGGATTCCATGGAGCGGTGAGCCTGTTGGAAACAATGTGTTAGTGACAAGCCCGGTGAGAATTCAAGCCAAATGTGGCTTGGTGATCCGGACTCATGCAAAGGTCGCCAAGGCTGTGGGCAAGGGGTAACGTACGAAGCTCATGAGAAACAGAGGATATGAATTTGCCCTTTGAAATATCAGAAGAAATCGTTTCGATGCGACTGATCTCTGCACGAAGGCTGTGACCGAAAGCGGACAAGTAGGTCATGTCCTCTTTAGTGTCGAAGAATCGATTGGCCTACAAAGCTAGGTTAGTGACACCACACAATGGCAAGCAGAAGGGGGGCCCTGGCAAAACCGTAGCTCCACATCGGACTTGGTCCTTGTTTGCAGGATGGAAGGGAAACGTACTGTAATGGTGTCAGCAAGGTCCTTCAACGGAGGTGTACTTGTCGTATTAATCGTACCATGGAGTGTCCACGCGAATAAGCAAGAGCGGTATTTCTTGTTTGTGGTGTCCCATATGGGATAGAAGGCGATAGAGCGAGCGTCGCCAACGACTTTCCTCAACAATCGGGCGTGGCGGTTGTGCTTAGGATTTGCACGTAATGACTTTGTATTTTCTCCTGGGGCAGATTCGCTCGATGCTCCCCCTGAGCCGGCACTGTCGTCTGACCCAGAATAAGGGGTTCCCGATGCTGCATAGTTGAAGACCTTTCCAGATGGGTATGATTTGATCAATTTTGCCAGATCGCGCTCGGTGATGCGTAAATGCGATGCGCGCACATTGTCCTCTTTAGCTTGAACTTGCGTCGAGGTACCCAACACCCTGCAGGGCCTGGAACGCGGTTCTGACTCCGAGAAATCGGTGTCACTAGTCAATCGCATTCGCGAGTCGTCAGAAGATGCTGATGGGGATGTGGTCATGGTGCCTGAACTGCTCGTTGAGTCGCCTGTTGTAGATTCAGAGGATCTTGAGGTTTGCGGGCGTGATGCAGCTGCAGCACTGGCATCCATGAATACTATCCCTGCTGAGCCAGTGGACTCGCGCAAGAGGGTGCTCGCGCGACTATACACATTCTTCATCTCCGCTGTCGAGTCAAAATCTGGTGAGGCTTTGGAAGCATCCTTCGCCTTTTTGCGCTCCAACGAGGCCTGTTGTGCTTTTGATCCGCGAGATGGAAGAGAGACACTATCAGCATCACGGTGGGGTGGGTGTGCAGAAGTATCACTGAAGTCGTGGCCGGATACATGATTATCGACGCGGTTCTGAGTTGCTTGATCGTTGCCGTCAGTCGCAGATCTGGGTTTCCTGGATTGGATGTTCCTAACAGACGACCGCGGGCGCTCGTTCCTGGACCGTGATTCCCGCCGAGAAGAAGTAATGCTACCTTCTTCGGCTCCGAACTCATGCCTGAACCGTCTGTTCTTCTCATCGGCATCGTAAACGACGTCCCTTCGTCGGCCGCCACGTTGCATGCCTGTGTTGTCTTGCCCGATCCACCAATCTTTCAGAGATCTTCCACCGCTGTTGAAAGTGCCCAAAGCTTGGATCAAGCGTTCGCTGCGTTGCCTTTGAGTAGCGACCATTGACCCAAAGACGTGTTGTGCGATTGTATCACTGAGATCCTCGCAGAACAACATCTCATGCGCACTAACGCCATATCGTGGCTTATCGTCCAGCATCGACAGACTGCCAATAACCGTTCCTTCGGAGTCGCGCAGAGGTATTGAGAAGTAGAAGCGCGGAGACTGTGCGCGAGCAATCAGCGGCCGATCCTTGACACTGGGGTTCGTGCCTGCATCGCTGACAATACACCAATGAGGCGAAGAGCCTTCGGTGTAATAATGGTCGTCGTTCACCGGTATTTTCCTATACTGCCGAGCTTTGCGCCAATCATCGACCGCGGTATCGTTGATCCCGTCGGTGCGGGCGATGCAAGACGTTCCTAGCCAGCTCTTATCCTTTGCGTCTGCTGTAAAATCGGACTGGAGCGACATGGTCCTGGTGGCTTCCACGAGGATATACTCGGTCTCTCGAGACATGATCGTTACGAAGGCCCGGCGGACTCCAATGCGCAGCGCTGCGAGCTGCGCAAAGGCGGCCAGGCCACTGTCGAGACATCCCGCTGGCGCAGGAATGGTGCTATTGTCCGGGAATGCATTGCGATCGATAAAGTCGGGTTTGTACAGCTCTGTCCAGGCGTGCAGGTAGCTAGAGCTCAGTCAGTGGTGAACAAGAAGAGTGCGTGGGATAGATGGCAGTCGCACCGCAGGGCAATGCGCTCTCGTGTGAGCTCAGTCAGTAGGCGGAGCGAGCTCTTGTCGCGACGGAGTGGTGGTGGAGGACTAGTAGTCGTGGTCTGATCACCATGGCTCACACCAAGTGGTGCTTTGTCTGTGCTGGCCATATGGATCTGCCACCGACTGCTCCCAGTGTTGCGATCAAGGAGTGTGCAGGCGATGAACAGGACATCGTCTTCTGCAAGTCTACGCCGATTCGGATCGTCAACCCACGTCTAGATCGGCGCTACACCATGGCACGGTGGCCTTTATCGGGGCAACCACAGCCGCTAACATGCGCGCATCGGAGCGTGTTCGCGCGGCACCCAAATTTGTGATCTTTGGAACGTCTTACCGTACGGAGGTACCGTAGCGTCTGAAGAAGCTGTGCCGGCGTGCTAACCTCCCAGACCCACTCTAAATTTGTCAGTGTCTGGGGTCCCGATAAACGACTCGCCGAGCCCTCTCGAGTGGAGCCCTAACTAAACAGGCACATGGCCACAAGCATACGGGGGAAGTCTGGACAAGGTTTTACTGCACTGCACATTTATACATGCTGATACTCTTAGCATTCAGTCCTGTCCATAGCGATGGTGGCGACAGCTCATCAGGTTCAGCTCCAAAGTGGACATGCTTGGACCACTCGTTTGGAGACGCGAGTCAAGGCTGATTAGCACAAAGATTTTGGTACCCTCAGAGAAAGCGAAAAAGTCAAAAGCCTCCAGGATGACCATCTCTGCATCTACGCTGCCCAACTGACCGGAGCCATCGTGTTCTCCAGCTCCCTCTTAGCCGCCCTCGGAAAATCACACACTTCCGAATAGTTCTGCGCACCTGTATCCTTGAAGTACTTTTCCAACCTCCTCAGATCAATCACCACACATTCCCCATCAGCCCTCTCAGCCTTGAGCCAAGGTCCGGTTTTGAACTTGGGTCCAAATTTCTCCCAACCTGGCAGGGGCGTAGGAGCTGGAATGGGCGCACCATCATCGACATCCTTCGGGTATCTGTGTTTCAAGCCTTCTGCCAATCTGGCGGTGAATGCATACGCATAATCTTTCGCAGGGTCGACTTTGCCCGCAAGACCAACGATACCAGCAGCTTTGGCGTGCACGAGTTCCGCGTTCTCTTCTTCGGTTCGATCTGCATGTATGGGAGGGGGAATGGACCGTACGTTGTTCTTGCCGGATGGCAAGACTGCGGAACAGTGTTGTTAGCACCCGGGTCAGGCGGCGTGAGGTGTCCGAATAAGAACTTACGAATGTTCACCGTGCCGAGCGGTTTGTTCAAACTAGGTATTTGTGGCTTGACGATTCCACTTCTCAATAGCCCAGCATATTGGAACGCTTCTATTGTGTTGTTGAGCCACAGCATAGTGTTTGTTCCTCCGTTGTTGTTAGGGTTGTTCACTGTCATAGCAACCGTAGTCTCGGTCTCGGTCCAAACACTTTGTATTATTCTGGCTATAGAGCGCATTAGTCGTTGCATATGCCGCATGCGCACCGAGCTTTCGTTTATCGGGGTTCTGGTCACTTACCATTGCGAAATTCTTCGCTGAAATCTTGGATGTTTGCCAACGTCGCTGTTCGATCTCGTGGTGTGTGGAAACGAAAAGAGCACTTGTATGGGTCGGTGATGTCGAAGCCTTGACCTTCGACCAGAGGGTCTAGCTGAGTGATGATGTTTCCGGTCGAATCTTCCTTGAAAGTATCGAGTCCGACGTACTCGCAACCGATGGAGAGCCCTTGGGCGGCGAGAGAGAGCAGGACAGCGATGCTTTGTAGCATGAACATGGTCATTGTGAGCTGAAGGATAATGATGATGAGGCGATGGTATCCATAATTGTGAGTGTCAAGTCCTCCATATATATGTAAGATCGAAGAACAAAGAACGAACATCGTCGCTTTCCTCAATCTGCACCCGCTAAGGATTGGGCGCTTTCGTGATTCCATTTGGTATAATGTTGCGCCAGATATTCTTAGACTCCTGTCGATTGTTCGTGGATACTCTCATTGGTCGGAGATGACTCGTGTCCTTCCCAATCTCTTCTCGCATCCTTTGGTACTCTTAAAATGATGATATTAGACCAGACGTGCAAGGATACTTGGTGGTCAACGAGACGTAGGCAAGCTCAATGCTTCGGCCAAGTATCGTATTGTAACAATCGCCGAGACGCTTGCGATCCTTCCTGTGAGCTTAAAGACGCTAGCGTTGGGACAAACGAAATGATATACGCAAGGTCCCAACAATCCTCCAATTCTTGCTTCGATTTGTGCTTCATTTTCCCGGAAGAGTCTCGGTGCAAGGTGGGGAGGCGCAGGCACAACCTCTCGTCAACCAATGAGACACTCTTAAATCAGCCAAAACCAACTAGTTCATGCAGGCATTCCTTCGAATTGCTATATGAATTGTACGAGCTATAATTAACTACTATTCTAGACCGTAACCACTAGCCTGGGTCGAAGATAGTTTAGGATTTGGCAACAGGGACAAAGCGCACGACAGTGCTTGATTGAAGGATTTTGACGCGCGATATTGCCTATTCGGGAAAGGAGTCCTATCGACACTGGAAGTATCTTTCACCTCATGGTTACGATGTTGCTCGAACAACTTCGCCATGCACAGTATATCTATGAGACTCATAGACCGCAATACATCACGCGATAAGTCTTCGCCATCAACTTCTTTTGTTTCCCCCCTTTGTCTCAACAACCGATTGATTCTCTAAACCATTGATCGATCATCATCGTTCCTCTCGAGTCTTTAGACCAATGTACAACTCTGTTCGAACCCTGGCCTTCGCTGCCTCCGTGGCAAGCACTTTAGCAACGATCTCACCAACCACATATGTGAACAATGCTGCCACGCATGTTTCCGCATCAACAGTAACGCCGCCACCTCGTCCACGCCTCGATCGCAGTCTCCGCAAACGAGCAGAATGGGTATCCGTCTGCGCAGACGGCGCCGCCAACTGTCCAGTCATCGGCATCTCGGACATCATGACAGAAACAGACGGCGACCACTACATCCCGATATGTGACAGCACCTCCTGCCAGTGGATCGGATACGCCGAACCATCGTCGAAAGTCGAAGGCGCCACAAGCTACTCGCTCAGCTCGAGTGCGGACACTGACATCATCATCCCCATAATCCTTCCAATTGGAGGAGGAGAGCCAGTCATCGTTCCACCCGGGGGCGAGGGCGATGGACCTGATGGTCCCATCGAAGACTTCTCAACCATCTCCCCACCGTCGAAGACCTGTCGCACTGTCAGCACAGCATCCACCGTGACGGAGTGGTTGACCTTCGCCCAGGATGACTGGAACACCGAGACCGGGGCCATCGCAGCCGAAACACTAGCATGGCTCGACTACTTCGACGTGATTTGCCCTGCCAACAAGAGACCCTGCAATGCTCCAGACGCTACTCCCACCGAACCTCCAGCACCTCCTCCCGCTGACCCAACACCCACACCAAAACCCGCGCCCTACGCCGAAGGCACATGCCGCGTCAGCGTCCAGCTCGACCAGTGGCCAGGAGACAGAGACAGCATCTCGCCCTTCTGGATGCAAATCCACGGCATGACCGACAACGCCGGCAAGAACCTGCGCGGCACAGAAGACGAGGCCGGATGGCAGAAGTGCGGCGCCTCCGAGCCTTGCTTCGCGGACACGCTGCTCGAAGACCGGTTCGTTATGCGTCCGATCCTGGCGCCGGACTCGTCGGTGCCGTACATCCACTTCGAAGCAGGCGCGCAGAATTGGCGGAGCGATCAGACTGGAGAGTTGGGCAAGGGTGCTGTGCCGGCGTGCACTATGATTCCGTGTTTGTCGTGCGAGGGCCCGTAAGTTTGACCTTTCGTTTTTTTTTTTCATTTATTCCTTTTTGAGATGGAGAAAGATACTGACTACGATGACAGAACGACGTACGACTTTACTTGCGACTTTGTGTGTGGCTATGGAGGCGGCAAATCGTCGATTGAAGGTTGATTCTGTCGTTAAGTTCGTTGAAGTTGAGCATTGCTAGCCACTAATTGTCCATTAACAAAAATTGAACTCCTGTCGTATTCAGCGATGGGTCTAAACTCCCTGCGCCCCAAGCAATAATTTGTGATCAATGAGAACAGTGTAATGTTGCATGCTCACTTCGGATCTCTCGAGTCTCGATGGCGTTTCATGACACTCCACATCGTGGATGCGAGAGAGTAGCCACTGAGAGTGTCATCATCTTGCTCTTCACCGGGCAACGAACAATGAGAATAAAGTCCTCAAGCTATGTCCCCAAATCAACGAGATCTTCTACTAAATAGAAACTATCAATCTAATCCCTTCGATCGTTGAAGCCAAAGTTCAAACATTCCCACCCAAACCATCTCATCCCCTCGTCTTCCTCTTCGGTACCCTGCAAAGCCAATACAAACCCACAGCCGCCGCAATATTGAAGCAAATATACACCCACATCATCCCATAATCTCTCCACCGATTGGCAAAATCGATGCCAACGGTCTCCAAGAACTGTGTCGTATCCTTCACCGGGCAGTACTGGCAAACACCCTTAACCTCAGGATTGGTAATAAAGCCTCCTGCGGTCTCGACGTATAAGGCAAGGTACTGCTCGCAAGTCTGTGACCCAGGCGTTTCCATGGTGAGAAGCTCGTCCGTAGCGCACTGTACTGGCGCTTCGCCGATGGCCGCGGAGAGGAAGCTCGATGCCAGGTAGGTGAAGGGGTTGACTCGGTACATGAAGATCCAGAATCCCGGTAGATTTCCAGGCTGAACCAGGACGCCAGCGAAAGCGTACATCATGATGCCCAGAACGTTTCCCAGCGCAGAAGCAGCTTCCGAGCTAGGAGCACCGGCAATAAGTGCGTGCGCAAGAGTGCTGCCGAAGAGGAAAGCCGCCCAAATGACGAGGAAGACAAGAGTGCTTCTGGTGTGTACGGTGCCGGTCCATCTTGCATTGCGGAAGAGGCCCATTGGATAGAACCAGACCAAGAAACAGATGATGGCGACTCCAGTGTTCCAGACGAGCTCGGCGACCACATTCGAAAGGACGAAAGCCGCCCAATGGTAAGTGCGGCACTTTCGTTCCCTGTGCAAGGATCAATGTTAGTGACAAATGACTAGGGTGTGGTACTGTTGTATCACGTACCTCGCTTCGTACAGCTCTCGTTGCAGAACAAATACTGGTATAATCTGGAGGATGAGCGATATAACAACGAAGAGGAAGACGAGAACGCCAAACATCTGGTTCTGGAGGCCCTGTTGGGTGTTGTTCGACATGAAGAATGAGAAGCCTATAAGCAGTGACTGTAGCTGACGTTAGCTCTCACATCGTCTGATGGTAGATACATATCTATGACTTACTGCACCAATAGTCAATAGCGCTTTCGAGTTGATATAAGCAGGAGAACGCCAGTACTGCTGAAAAGTCCTCTTCATCGCATATCGGAGTTGTTCCACGAAAGATGCAGCAAACTCGGCGTAGTCGGACTGGTCAACTGGCTTGTCTCCACACCGTGATACCTGCTTGAGGCGCTGCAACTCCGTCTTGACGCCTCTGTACTCTTCGCTGGACCGCCATACTGCCGGCCAATCGATGTCGGATTTCACTCCCGGTGCAGCTCCGATGGTCTCCAGCATCCATTCAGCAGGGTTAGAGCAAGCGAGAGGCGGAGAGCCACCTTGACGGACGAAGTATTCGATGAGCGTTTTCGAGTTTGCGCCGATGTCACCAAAGTAGACTGTACGACCACCTGTGTTGCATGTCAATAGGTGCGGACCAGTGGGATAGATTGGTGCTTACCTTTAGCCAGAAGTAAGAGTCGATCAAAGCGTTGGAATAAAATCGCCGAAGGCTGGTGGATGGTGCAAAGTACCGCTTGGCCACTTTTTGACAGCTTCGTGAGGAGATTGACAATGCTCCAAGAAGTCTGAGAGTCAAGACCCGATGTGGGCTCGTCCAAGAACAGCAGAAGTGCCGGTCTGGCAACAAGTTCAACACCAATGGTTAGACGCTTTCGTTGTTCGACGTTCAGGCCCTCACCAGGGATACCAACGACTGCGTCTCTGTAAGACTGCATTTCAAGCATGTTGATGACCTCGTCGACGTATGCGAGCTTCTCTTGTTTCGAATAACGGCTCGGTTGTCGGAGAAGAGCGGAGAACTCCAGCGTCTCGCGTACCGTGGCTGTGGGAAGGTGCAAATCTTGCTGTTGAACGTAGCCAGTCTTCCTCTGAAACGAGTCATCACCTAACAAATCATCAGTATCACGGTCGTTGGGATCAAATAGGGTACGACCTACGAGGCGCAGCATCCACCAGCATATCTCCCGTCACAACGCCCATGGTGACTCGACTCGCAAGTACGTCGAGAAGCGTGGTCTTGCCAGCCTGTAACATTATTAGCATGGGTACTCATGTACTGATCGGACAGGTCACCACTAACACCACTGACGCCCATCAGGGCTGTCAAAGTGCCAGGTTTCACCCAACCATCAACATTGTCCAGGATAAGTCTCTCTCCACCACCAGTCTTGACAGTATACGACACATCCTGCCAGTGTAGGATCGAAGTCTGCTTCTCCACGTTGGCCTGCACCGATTCTTTCTCCTTCTCAAGATCACTGCGGCGACCAGGCGGAACTTGATGTTCTTCGTCACCAACGATGGCGCCTTTCTGCTGCTCTCTCAACGCACCGCGCTTGAACACGAGAACCTCGCCCTTGGAGCGAGCAGCAGCAACAAGTTCGCTCACGATGAGATGAGCAACACACAGAGCAATAGTGAAGGCAACGAGGATGCCGAAATTTCTCCACTTCGAGCTGTTCACATATCCGAAAGCCACACGGACGTACTCGGTGCCGTCGACAAAGCTTTCACCAGGTCGCGCACCTTTGACAGCGCAGGTCATGGCGCTGTTGGGAATATCAGCGTACTCTGGCCCCGCAGGGACCATCTGGTCACACGGAAACTGGCGGTCCACAAATTCGTTCAGCATTGCGCTTTCGAAACCGTAGTAAGCTGGATTGATCCAGCGGATCCAGGAGGCCCAGCCGCGCATATACTCGACAGGGATGGCGAAGCCGGTGTAGAGCACCTGAGCAATCAGTATCACACTGGCAGGAGCGAGCGCCTGCTCGATGGTCTTGGTCAAAGATGCGAAGAGCCTGAAAAACATGGACATGCTGAGTGCCACAGTAAACGAGTTGAGCAGAAAGAAGAAGAAGCGGCCTGGTTCCTGGCGTAGGTTGACCATGAAGTAATAGAGAACGACTGTGCAAATGCAGTTGGTGAGCTTGTACGGCATATCCATGATCATCGATGCCAACGCTTCCGCGCTGGGGTGGTACAGCACATAGCGTTTGTGCTTCTCAACGATGTTGCGTTTCGCGTAGAGTCCAATGATCTCCAGGAGGGATCCAAACGCGTTTAGAAGAATGAGCACGAAGATAGCAGCTCCACGGGCGTAGAAGCTGGAGGTGGTCTCGTCAAGGCCGAAAAAGATCGATGCTACGACGACAGCCTCGGTGAGATTCATGGCCAGCATTACGACAGGCACGCTCGGATCCGCTTTGAGCCGCTGCCAGTCGCGCCAGAGACATAATTTGATTTGGCGCCAGTAAGACATTGTATACGGAGAGCGCACACGCTGCTTGCGTGACTTCTCAAGGCGTCTTTGTTCGGCAAACTGTTGATAAGCCTGTGACATCGGCGGGTGTTCAGCATTGTACTCCGAAATTTGACCAAGAAGTAGCTTTCGCTCGGCGCTATGCACCCAGGCTTTCACAAAATCGTCCGGGGAACGCGGAACGGTATGTTCAAGCCCTGGCAGAGGAGTCCTCTGGTCCGCACTCGACATGGAAGTCAAAAAGTCAGGAGTGCTCATGCCTTCCGGGCAAAGGAAGCCAAGCCGCTCGAAGTACCCTTGGGCCTCTTTGGCAGGTCCGAAATAGATCTGCCGGCCTTCATACAAGACACAGACGCTGTCGAAGACATCGTAAGCGGATTGAGGTGCTTGATAGATGGCCACCAGACTTGCCACACCGAACACGGTTGCCTGTGTGCGCAGGGTTCTGCAGAATTCAATAGCGTTTGCGCTGTCTAGACCTCTTGTAGAGTTGTCCCAGCACTGCAGCGGAGCGCCACTGAGAGTGGCTTCAGCGATAGTGACACGCTTCCTCTCTCCACCAGATACACCTCTTACAAAGTCGTCCCCGACTTTAGTTCCTCGGATATGCGATATCCCGAGCTGCGACATGACCACGTCACGCATGTGCGCGGCATACTGTTCCCTTGAGATGCCGGATGGGAGTGAATAGGGGGTTCTCGCGAGTGCGGCAAAGTACAATGTCGTTCCAACGTCGAGCATAGGATAGTGTTGATCAACTTCCGCCGTATAGATTGCTTCTCCGCGGAACATGGAGCGTAAGGTCTCTGGCAGGATGCCGTTGTAGTTTAGCTTTGACTCCTCGCCGATGTTGAGCCCGTGCGTGTCTCCAGAGATTGTTTTTAACAATGTCGAACATCCAGATCCAGGCGGCCCTAGAACGCAAACCATCTCGCCGGGCCTAATCAGCCCTTCGAAGTCGCGAAGGATGTCGACTTTCTGGCCACGGTTACCCAAGAGTCGGTGGGCAAGCTCAGGTAGCTTGAACGGCCAGTTGCCAACGGTGTTCTGGAAGTCCGTGTCGCTACCGTAGCCAAAGACATGTAGGTTCTCGTACGCAACGCCCATCACACGTACGGGGTCGGATGCGTACAAGGTATTGTAGAATTGTTTGGCCCATGCCTTCGCATCGAACGCCTCCGAATTTGGGTCCAAGGGTCCTCCTTCGGGCGCGTCGAACGGTGAAGTGTGCCCAAGATGCCTTGATTCGGCTGAGATATGGCGTGCAAGATGCACCATATCCGTCTCCGAAGATGAGGATGGTGTATTTGTCTCTCTCGATTTCTCGTTTGGGTCCATGGTGACAGGGCCCTGAAGCTGCATCGTGCTCATGCTGCACCTCTCAGTGGATGTGTTGGCCTGTAATAGTGCGAGTGCGTATGGTCACACCTTGGTGAATCTGTGTGCTTTTGGTGTGGGCTCTGGTGCTTTGTGGAATCGGTGCAGGGTCCGTATTAATGATGTTATTCTAAGATGTAGGTGATGTGTCTTCAACAGGAGAGTACCATGCCATCGTTTCAAGGCATATATACCTACAATGTTGATTACTATGCTTTCGTGATGTTCGCTGCCCTCGGACGCCGTGTGCAGTCAGTGATAACGCATCGCGCGGGCGCCGAAGATGCCAAGGGTCTTGGTATCGTACGGTTGCCTGTAGTAGTTGTCACCACGGTCGGTGACATATAACCGTGCATGAGCTATATGAGGTCGCCAAATGCCACGACTTCTGCTTACACGCACAAGATGGTTCTTAGTCATCTTTCTATGTTCTCTCATTGAACGTACGATTCTTGATGATATTTGTGTCAAGCCGCACCTGGGCGATCTTCTCCAGCCACCAGCGCGACGCGTCGTAGACCGTGTCCCCAATGTCGTCAAGCTCAGTAAATCATACAGCAATTAAGGGTATTTACATGTGTGTCTGCACCAATCAGATGATATCGAGAACAGCTTTTCTCAGCGCGAGGCTCATTTTCATGCTCGCAAGTATGGCTCGTATAGGAGACTAATGAGAGAAGTGGCATTTGATGGCAGGAGCACAGGGAGGATGGAGGAGCAGACTCAAGCCACATGGACCACGTCATGATGAGTGTGGCTGCGGGTGTGGCGGCATCTCGCAGTGATCCGCGCGCTGCCGATCAGATTAGGTGGTGGTGAGATCCGGATTTTGGGCTGGGCGAGGCTTGGAGTAGGTTTGCTCGAGGCACGCAAAGGCAGCTCACGGGGGCTGCTGACTATAATGCTCCCAGTGAAATGCTCGCGCGTCTCTTTGCACGCAGAGCCGCCTCTCCCTCTTACAAACCACAAAATCGCAAAATCACATACATACCCGCGTCTTACACGCGTTTCTCCCGCCTCGCCTGCCTTACACATCACTCTCGCCTACATACACGGAAGCACACCCACCCTTGACCACTGATGACATCGCCGCCCTAGTCGCCTCCTCCTCCGCCCCCCAACAACTAGACCACCCCAGCTCCCCACGCGGCTTTGTCCGCCAATTGCCACAACATGCCTTCCGTGTTCTGGACATCCCATCGCCGGTGGAAAGTGAGATATTGGGTCCTCACTGCTACTGTTCTCTACGTTTCATATTGTTTCTTGCGCGGTATGCCGCTCCTCAGCACCAACCTGCCGCCCTACACCGGCAAACACGATGTCGGCACCATTGATCTTGAGGTCCCTGTCAACCCACCCCGACGCGTCGACGAGACCATCAACAAAGAGACTGGCGAGCCGGCTTTCCAAGTCGACACTGTGCTGTTCTCTGTTTTCTACCCCTCTGTGAATGGCTCCCAGAGCAACAAGGAGAAGCACCTCTGGGTGCCCAAGCCAATTGCCCTGCACGCTGAAGGCTACGCCCGTTTTGCCCACGTGAACAACTGGCTCACCAACAATGTCTTCGCCCTCGGCCTATGGACGCTCGTCGGTGGCAATACTGTTCCTGCCGAAGTCGACGTACGCATGCATGGCACTTCGAGGTCCTCCCATACATACGGCGACTCTGCTGAATCGCATCAAGACGACTACGGCCTACCCGAATTCCCCGTCATTGTCTTCTCTCACGGCATGGCATCTGCGAGGACCAGCTACACTCAGTACTGTGGCGAGCTTGCATCAAGAGGCAACATAGTCATTGCCATCGAGCACAGAGATGGCAGCGGTCCTGGTTCTTTGCTTATGCACAATGGTACTGCCAAGGGTGTTTTCCACATTTCAGAAGACTCATTAGATCCTAAGCCGGACACGCCCAAGCTGAAAGAGCTGCAGCTTGCCATGAGGCAGATCGAGGTGGAAGAGGCTGTCAAGGTGCTGCGGAGAATCAACGAGGGCGAGGGCTCGGAAATCTTCAAGTCAAACCCTCGCGAGGAAGGTAAAGTTCTTTCCGATTGGAAGCACCGCCTCAACATGGACCGCATTGCCATTGCTGGTCACTCCTATGGCGCCACACTCGCTCTGCAAGCTCTCAAAGGAGCACCTTCGGAAGCCCTACCTTTCGTTGGAGGTATCATCCTCGACCCTGGCAAGTCCTCCGGCCCTCTGAACCACGACATCAACGTCCCTATCATGGTCATCCACTCTCAATCTTGGTCTTCCAAGCACTCGATTTTCGGAGGCCGCCCTCACTTTGACGTGGTCAAAGAGCTAGTCGAAGGCGTAATGAAGCGCAAGAAGTTCGCATGGTTCCTCACCTCCAAGGGCACAACACACCCCTCCGTCACCGACGCTCCCCTCATCGAGCCCATGCTGCTCTCTTGGACGACCGGCAGCACCATCGACGCCCACGAGGGCGTCAACCAATACGTCAAAGTCAGCGAGACATTCATGAAGTACTTGGGCGATGGCCACCGCCGGGAAGTGCTCAAAGAGGAAGTCAGCCACCCTACCTATAACGACCAAGTAAGAAAGATCGACAACCCAGATATCGCAAAGTTCTGGCAGGTGCATGTATCACCAAGCACTTTCTGCGCTTTCCCTGGGCTTTGTGGGATTGAGAAGGACAAGGAACGCCGTGCTGCGGTGCCGTATACGGCTTGATTGGGTTTTCCTTTTGGGTTGGGTTCAATGATTGTATGATCAACTTTCATGATGTTGGGATGGGTCAAGGGAGGTCATGTTTTGTCAGTCAAAGCGAGGTGTATGGTACTTGGAAAGGCTGCTTTCAGCGCTGGCGAACCCGGGACGCATAGTCTACCAAAACCCGATTGCAGCTTTTGCTTCGAAAGAAATGTAAAGAAATTTTACAAAAGGATTTGTTCATGCATCCATGCCGCTGCAACGGAAGCTAGAACGTCCACAAGCTCTGTTGCTCGGTCTGGATGACTGATAATAATGGGCATGGTGGTGCTGATTCATATCAGTGAATACATGAGCATGGTGTTGTGGGCAATACACGTACGCTACGCATTTAGACTCACGGCTTGGTCATTTCAACGGATTCGACCACCCGGTAGTATTATAGACATTGGCATGCTATGAGTAGCGGTGAAGTAAGGCTTGGTCATAAGGTATTTACCCACTCATACAAAAGTCCTGTGATAAAATACATACCTATTCATTTGAGTGCATATACACATGCATGTAGAAAACAGAAAAGGCGAGTTTTCATCAACACCAACCCTAACCCTCGACGACAAAAGTGCAGCGCTCACAGGCACATACATGTACTCTTCATGTTGTTTCCTCCTCCTGCACATGCATATGTGTATGTACATGTCCACGTATGCCAACAACAGGTCCGGACACTGTGTGCATGGGAACGGATTGCCATGCTAAGGGTACATGTACATTGCAACACGTACACATACCCTACTACTATGCTACGTCTGTTATTAGGCACCTACATGTACTTCGTCTCAGCCGTACCAAGCTCTGTGAAGTAGTACTCTCATGCCTTAACCCCAAGAACGAGAGATACACTTTTACATGTACATCCTCCATGTACGCAACGACTCAAACGACGTGCTCATTCGCGAACACAGCTTGCCACTAATGGCTGGACGCTTCCCGCCGGAGCGTCGTCCTAGACCAGAGTTTGGCGAACGTTTGTTCCCATCGAAGACAGCACCGCATCTGCTGTCCGAGTTGAGTCGAGCTGGGCACGGAATGGAATGTACAAGTCAAGCAGTCTTGAAAAGGGGGGAGGGGGCGCGTTCGGGCATCGTCTCCTTATTTGAGGACTCAACAAACATAAAATAAAATAAAAATCAAGCAACGAGAGAGAAATCCTTCCATCCTCACAGATAGATCAATCTCCAAAAGTCCTCACAAATCTCGCACAAGCACCCAAGATTATTGTTCCCTCCTCTAGTTGAGATCACGCGTCTGTCCAACTGGACGCCTTAGCTGCATCTTCTTCTGAGGCCGCTCCGCTGCAATCTAAGAAATATTCTACAGACACTGCTCAATGGCTCGACATCCAGCCAGCGCTAAGGGGATGTCGCTTCCCGTCGGACACTGCTCCATGTTTCGACGGAAAGTCAGCCGAGCAGCAAACAACAAGAAGGGAAAGAGTGCAGAGAAGCTCGGAGGTACATCCGCTCTATCTGACTCGTTGGTTTTCTGCTCGTTTCGTGAGCGTAGGTAGGATTGTTTGATGCTCATGCTAAGTCTTGGAAACGTCTACTTCGTGAGACTGCTGAGATTTCTGACGAGTTTCTTGCCTTTTCGGCGCGATGGGGATGTTCGGATGATGGGTTTATGTTGACTGGCTTTCTTCTTATTTACCTCTTACCTCCTACAGGACCGGAAGGCTTGTCGGTAAGATGGGAGAGAAGGATTGTTCGGCCTCTTGTTGCTGGATGAGGATGGCACTAACGGGCTTTCCCTGCGCTCGGCTCCTCTAGACGACCTGATGGATCAAACAACGAGCTCTGGAGCTGGATGGCAGGACACCGGTCTCATTGACCCCGAGCCTGTTGCAACAATCACATCTGGCCAGGAAGTCTACTACATGCTTACTTGACATACAAACGTCTTAGCAACAAACCAAAAGAACCACGCAGGCCAGAAGCACATCATTATCCGTTGACGGGAGACGTCCCAAGTATTGCCTTTTGCTCCGCATGGCGGTTCGCATAGCATCCACCCATAATCTCCTTGCCGGTCTCCAGAGCGCGATACCCTCTCGCCTCAGCTTCCATAACCTGAACCCGGCTACAGCGTCCCACGAGACCTAAGGCATTTGCTGCTTTCTCTATCTCTCCACGAAGCATAGCATCAAGCTCCGCACCACGCAGCGCGCGAATCCCAAGCAGCTCGTTGTCCGTATGCTCAAAGCGGCAGAGCGCACGACCGGACCAAAGAGACAGGTTGATGAATGGTAGCGCCCATTCTGTTGGATCGGTTGCTGGACGGTGGAAGGCTTTCCACGCTGCTCGTTCGGCTGCCGTGCCGTTGATGTCGGTGATGCGGAAGGTAGGTGCTTGTTTGGAGTTCTCCCCCGCGAGGGAGAGGACGTTTTGCGCGTAAGCTATGAGCTTGTTTTGAGTTGTGGTTCCTTCGTGGATGAAGATGGCGCGGTTCTTGGTTTCGTGTGGCCGTGTGAGGATGGCGGCGACGGCGTTGCCTACGGTGGGTGTCCGGGTGATGCTGAATGGGACGTTGCCTCCGTCGATGACTACAGGACGCTGTGTCAGTTGCGCAATCTAGTAAGCAGTGCATCAAAGACCGGAAGTCTCAAGGAGGCCATGCTTAATGATACGATACCTTCAGCAGTCTTTGTCCCGATGTTTATAATGAACGGCACCTTACTCAGTCCCCAGTCGAGGAAAGGCCCTGTGATCAGCAAACTGAAGCTAAAATCCCGACAGGTCCTCGCTGCTTGCCGCAGACGGCGCTGATGTTCGACTTTCGCTCTGAAGAATGGATATGACATGACGTGTGGATTTATAGTTCCGAACCATATTCTGAAGGCACGAAACGATTGACACCGGCAGCGAGAGAGGCCTTGAGAAGGGAATTCTGTGCTTGTACCGCAGCTGGCGCGTCTCCCAAACAAGACACTACGGCGTCTTGGTGTCGAAGGACTTTACGCAGAGCATTGTCGTCGTTGTAATTCACTTCCACGACATTGACTGTGCCAGGGAAGGAAGTTGTTTGTCGACGGCGTGTAAGCGCTTGCACACGAGAACCTGCAGCATTGAGGGAATTTATGATTGATGGTCCGATGGCACCTGATATCTGTGAATGGTTGGTATGAAATGTCGGCTTGGCAATTGACAGCCTTGCTTACCCCTGCGACGGTCACGTGTTTGATAGAGCGAGAGACCATGGTTAGTAAAATAATGTAGGCAGAGAAATACAATTGCGAACAATGAAGAAATCAGCATGAAAGATACCACACCTTCAACAGCAAACATATCTCCGAAGGAAGTCGAGTTTGCCATGTCTGGTTTCCCGAGACCCATGAACAGTGAAATGGCTGTACAAATCTGTCGCACAGCAGTCGTCGCATCGAGCAAACGCGTGCGACTGTATACGGCAGACGCAGCGAGGCAATGCGAGCCAAGCCGAGCTTTTCATCGGCAAAGAGGCCTGATGGCTGACCAGCCGGAACATGATATTGTCCTACACGGCAACGCGCGCAACGTGGAGACACACCCCAATTTAGCCACACTCAATCCAACGTATCCCTACCGTTAGTCGTCACCGGCAAGCACATGCATGAATGCAGGCACATTTGTGACAGTCACCGTAGTAGTAAGCAGCACTGCAGCATGGGTAGGTGGTTATGGCGAAGGTGACACGACTGCTCGTAAAGGTGAGGGGAAAGATGCCCAAAATTCTCCGATGGAGGATGCGAAGAGGGCTGTCGTGACTCGTGGGTGCTGGGAATGGCGTAGCAGTGTCTGCGTTGGGAGAAGCGCTTTGACTGGATTTTCCTTGATCGGACTGCCCCAGACGGCGATGGCGTGAAGAAAGTATTGGATGGCTGTTAGGGTTGTCGCGGTCTGGAGTCTAGACTGGAGCGTTGCTGCTGCTGCTGCTGCTGCTGCTGCTTCTTCTTCTTCTTGGAAGGTGCTACCTTGCGAGTGAGCAGATTCACGGCATGCCGCGTGCAGTTCGCAGCGCACACAGCGTTGAGACATTTTGTGTGCGTATAGACTAAGTTATAGAGCTTGGCAACGACAGGGCAGAACACGAGGAAAGAGGCAGCGGCGTTCTTTCCTAGCGGGGATCGTGTGGTCTAATAATATATATAACAGAGAACAGAGTTGTCGGGTGGAGCAAGCGCAAGCTGAAGCGATGAATTGCCGGGTGAAGGATGGGAGCGACGATGTCATGCAGGTGTGGAAGCGTGTAGAGTACCAGGGTTCCGTAAGTACTCTCTACGTAGGTACTCTCGGTACTCTGCAGTAAGATGAGGTGCGTAGGGTTTGGTGGAGGGGTGCATATTGGCGCTGTGCAGGTATTAATCTATCCTCAATCAATTGGGACACGAGTTAGATTAACACCCTGCCGCTCCTACGTATGTCCGTATGTCCTGGTCCGAGTTGCCAAGCAGCCTTCTCTCGCTGAGCCCTTCCCTTCTCCGACGCTGGCCTGCCGCTCACCTCGTACCGCCTCGCCACTCGAGCTTCTTGCGCTGGCAGAGCGTGAGTCGCAGCATCAGACGCCATTTCACCGTATTTGCCTGGCCAGTGTGTGCCTTACCTTACCTTGAACACAGAAGTCTGCCGACGCAGCAGATAATTCTTTCTATTCCTCGCATCAAGTCAGTCCCCTGGACCTAGTCAAAAGCAGCCAGGCGTCCATTCGTCCATTCTCGACCAAGCGACCGTTACGCCGCTGCCACACCTCGCCCGCTTCTCGCGAACGAGCCCGTTCACTACTACTCCATCCAACCTCACCTCACCTCCCCGTCGCTATCCATTGTCGCCCACGCCCGCACCCACCCCGCACCACACCACCGACCTACGCTTTCATCGCTCTTCGCGCTGTCGCCATAGCGCTCGCCTTTCGCCTGCCGGCCTCTGGTCCGACGTCCATTCGCTTCCAAACTGCGTCTGCATCTGCATCCATCCTTCAGTCAATCCATCTGCTCCGAGCTTCTGCGAAGCCACCACCACTCGCTCAATCTCAATCGCCCTAAGCCACCTACGAGACCGAACACATGAGCTATTGTCAGCTATAGCCACCGCCGTCCACCAAACAACCTCCGCCTCTGCGTCCCATACCAGCAATTCCCGCTGCAGCAACAAGGAGGAGACCCTACCCAACTGACCACACCTTTCGAAACCGGCCCTCAGGAGGCCCTCACACATGGACGACACAATGGCTCCACCTAGTAAAAGAAGAAAGCTGCTGGACCCGGCCCAGGATGTCGCGCAGCAGCCAGAATTAGCGACGAAGGGCTCCATCCCGCCCTTTTCTCATGGCGTGGAACACATCCCGGCAACCAAGCCCACACAATCGCTTCATGCGCGCCCGTCACCGCACTATGTTGAAGAAGTACACTTTGAAATTCACACGAGATCAGTTCCCAGCGCCGAAGAACAACTCCGCGTACTCAGGCGCCAGGGCACGGCAGCATTGACCGACATCATCACCACAAATTCCGACGCAGATGTCGTGGTAGCCGTGACTGCCATGGTGGATGCTCTGGGTAGCACAACTGCCTTGACAACTGCCGCTGTCACAGTAGATGTTCCGGATTTGCCATCCCTATTGGCAACGTCAACCACCACTGATGTGGTCTCTGAGGATTCGGCTGGACCCACTGCTTCCTCTGCACAGGAAACGTCCGCAGATCCCACTCCATCATCTTCTCAGGAAACATCGGCGGAACCAACCTCATCGTCTGTTCAGGAAACATCACCAGATTCCACCCCATCGTCTGCCCAAGATTCGTCTCCGGCACCCACCTCATCACCTGGCTCCGGCCAATCAGAACCTGCTAGCTCATTAAACGAATCCCGCTCGTCCGATGCACCAAGCTCAACAAACGCATCTACCAGCAATTCTTCCAGTTCAGACGCGCCGTTACCAAGTTACGCGGTTTCCCCAGCTTCGGAAAACGGCACCGATAATGACCCACAGAGTTCATCTCAATCTGAATCCTCCACAGAGTCTGAAACTGGCAGCTCAGTCGTTCCTTCCTCAACAAATGGAAGTGCGCCTGCAAGCTACGGTCCTGCAAGTTATGGTGCTTCTACAAGTTCCGGTTCATCATCCTCACAAAACACCGCAACATTGGAGTCCTCCACGTCGTCTAACAGTACCGTGGCGGTCTCCACAACAGCCAGCAGCCAATCGCAAACTTCACAAACAGTCTTTTCTCCAACAGGCAGTGGCTACTCAGTGCAGACTGGCCCTGCTTCGTCCAGGAATGGCTTGAATATGACAACTTCTGGTAAGCGTGCATCGAGCTCTTTTCTAATTCAGAGTTGACTGACTGACTTTGGCATAGCATCGACTTCAACAAGTGGCAGTTTTATATTAGTGTCGGACTTCACCGCCAGCTATGCGTCTTCAACCTCCGAGACCGCTTCCCAAGTCACCGACTCGAGTTCTTCAATTGATCTCAATCTTTTGTACTTACTAACTCAGTCTGACGGCGAGGTCTCAACTATCACCCGGTCAGATGAACCATTTACGACATCATTGAGCGGCGGCTCGGAAATAGTTGTACCGGCGTCCTCATCCGCTGCCTCGAACAGTGACATTTCAGCTTCTTCTGTGAGCGCATATGTCACTACCATCTCGAACGATCAAACGACCGTACGATCTACTGCCTTCTCCACAGCTTCAGCATCTCCGACCCAAAGTTCTGCCGACGACCCCGATGGTGTTGGATTTGCTGGTGTTGCGGGCGACGGCGCAACCGCCACATCGAACGGCGTGTCCAGCACTAGCGCACCAGCAGACACCAATGATGGCGATGACGAACCTGCGCCTGCTGGAACTATTGCCGGCGGCGTTGTTGGCGGCGCGGCGGGACTTGCACTCGTTGCTCTCATCATTCTGCTATTCTTACGGCAATACAAGAAACGTGCCCAGCTGGGCCGCGTGGCATTGCCTGCCAATGCTGCTGGGCCAGTGGAAGGTGGTAGCACCGGATCTGGCTCTGGCGGCCGTGGTATGGCTGAGCGTGCAGGTCTGATGCCACTCGTCGGCGCAATTCCAGCACTCTTCAGACATCAGAACAACAGCCAAAATAGTGGATCGGAAACTGGCGAGCGCGGGTTCCAGCGTGTTGCCGGGCGCAAGCTGCCCTCTGCCTTCAGTGAAGGCATGACGGGGCCACCACAACCGACAATGTCACCTCCACCATCTATGCCTCTGGTCGGCGATGATGGCCATGAAAGAAACCTGAGCAGCCATTCTTTCTACCGAGACAGCGCAGGCTTCTATGGCGGTGACGGTTCTACCGCCACATCACCAAACCCGTTCTCGGACTCAAATCTTCCTGCGGCAGCTGCTGGCAGCGCGGCTGCACACCAAATGGTAATGTCTCCCGGCCCACAGAGACGACCAACGATACACGCTCCCAAGCCCAACGTCCAGGAACCGAGCGTCGCCACTTCTGGCACACCATCTTGGACTCCCAGTTACTTCGCCAGAAGCGAGACACCTGCTTCCCTCGACTCAGGGAGGAACAGCAGATTCACTGAAGAAGTGTAAATCATTTGCATAAACGCACGGCCTGGACCTGCCAAAGCGACAACATGAGCGATTTTCTCTTTTTCTCTTTCCTTTTCCTATTCTTTCAATGATACCCGCCATGGTGCAAAGAAGCATTTTGACGTTTGTGCATTTTCTCTTTCGATTCAGCGCTGCGAATGAAATGATATAGATATATATATATATACCTCTACAGCGGCGGGAAAATAGTGTTCAGGGGCTTCACTGCATCGACGGAGGATGAATGAAGCAAAAATACGGACTTTGGAGGTTGATACCGATGGGCATATTTAAGCAGTTCCGGGACGTTTTGTGTTCTGCAATGAACGTGGCCGGACATACATACATGTAATGTTTCTCTAGAACAGTGTAGTCACTGGGGGTGGATGTGATTGTCTGATTGGCATATTACACAAATGGAATATTTCCAATCTGTTTTTGTCTTTGCCAGAAGTTTTTGAGATGTTTGTGAGGAATATATGACCTCGAATGCGATTGAAAGTGAAGCTCTCCTTTGAGCGGTAACATGCAGCTCCGCAGTCTTATCGCACTCGCAATGATCGACGTATATAAACATGCAGTTATTGACGCATAAATGATCTCAAATATGGCCAGTGCATCTCACGTGCAGGCGTGCTATAGCGCGAGTACTAAGGGCGGCCGAGGTGCGCGCGTTGGACCTGCAATTCGAGATGCAACTTCGTTGATAGAAGCTCTTTCCCATTCATCTGCAGACCCGTTTTTTGTTCATTTACTTTCTGCCAATTTCTCATTGTAACGACAGGACCTGGACCCGGACACATGCACACTCTGGCCAAATAAATCAACAGAGGATTCGACTTCTACACACAGGCCACTGTTGTGTTCTCCCGTTTCCACCGCATCGCCAATCCCTCTCTCTCCTCTCCCTCCTCGCTTCGCCAAACAGACAGACCACCCAATCCGCAGCCTCTCCACGCCCAGCAGCAGCAGCAGCTGCATCCACCCGCAAGGCCGCAGCAACCATGAACACGCCCTACTTCCGCGGCTCCAACGAAGAAAACGCTTTCGCGACCAGCCCGCTCGCCCCCCCTCCAAACACCATCCACGCAACCCCGAACCGCCGCGTGCTCGGCGATGTCTCTACCAACCCCAGAGTGTACAGCTCGCCCGCGACCGGAGGTCTTTTCAGCAAGAAAGTCATGATGGGCAGTCCGCTTAAGAGGACGTTCACGGCGGCCGTGGAGGATGGGTATGGGTTGAAGTATCTGAAGAGGAGGCGCATGTCGGGGGAGATGGGGTTTGGGCCGGTGGTTGAGCAGAGGGTTAGGAGGGAGGATGGTGGACATGGGAGTGGGAGTGGGAGTGGGAATGGCGTTGGCGCTGGGGGTTTGAGGGCGAGGTCGGTGCCGGAGGGTATGGCGGTAAGGAATATGCATTGCTGCGATTGCGCTGTTTATGGTGGACGTTTTGGCTGACGAGAGCTTGTGCCGTGCTAGACGCTCCCTGAACCCGCAGACGAGCCTTTACTATACTCGCCGACAGAGCCCAACACGCCCTCAGATAGCGGCGGCGAGACGCACGACTCGTTTGCCTCGTTGATCAACTTCGACCCTTCATCACAGCACATCACCTCAAATCACCAATCGCGGCACCATCACCAGCACGAACAAGAGCAACAACAACAGCAGCAGCTCCCTCGCTTCCTCCACGACAACCACGCCCACCTCCTGCCACCACCTCCACACTTCCCTCCTCCACAACAGCATCAGCAGCAGCAGCAATCATCAGGCCTGATCTTCCCAACAGCCAGCCACGCCGAAACACTTAAACTCCGCCTCCAAGTCGCAATGTACAAGATCCGCACAAACCAAGTCAACGTGCCTTTCGCAGAGCTACAAATCGAAGGCGAGCAGAGGAATACAGAAGAAGAGACGAAAAGATCGCGACACCGCGTCAGCGAAGCCGTGGAAGCTGCTGTCGCGACTATGCGGCGAGAAGCCATGGATAGCATGCCGCGGAGTACAGGTCCGCCGCCGATGTTGATACCGGGACCGCTGTTGTATCCGACGGCGTATAGCAGTCGGATGATCCAGCAGCCGGATCCTGTGCCGCTGCAGCACCAGCAGTATCACAATCAGCAGTTTGATTTGGGACCTTTGGCGGCGGCGGGGCTGTTTATGAGTGATCAGCAGGCGCAGGGTGGGGATTTGATGGAGGATATGTAGAGTCTGAGAGGAAGGACTCAGGTATAGGTGCTCGTGTGTGCGCACACCGATTCAAGACGAGCATGACGGAAGATGCTGGGCATGATTATTGGTAGTCTGGCTGTCAGGACTCTGGCATGGGTACTTGTGCCTGCGAGCACAACAGACTTATGTCGGGCACGATGGAAGATGCAGGGCATGATTATTGATTCTCGGGACGATTACACTTATACATTTATTGATAGCTGGAGACTGGGCCAGCTGGGCCAGCAAGCGGCATTCATTGCTGCAACAATGCCTGTCATTACTCAGATGCACTTATGATATTTTCTAATGCCATTCTCATGTGGAATGCTTTTGACCCTGGCTGATTCTTGACTGCATGAATGTTCTTGTTTCTCGACGTATCGTTTGACATACACGTGCGTTTGCTGGCAGCGCTCTCTCTGCGGCTACGGAGCTTATACCATAACCGGCCGCATGCAAACGGGCATCCAACGGGACAGCAGAGCCAACGAGAAGGATTTTGCATCATCTGCCGAAGCCCTCACGACGTGTATGTGCACGCAATCTGCAATATCCACAACGGCCCGCTTCGAGCGAATGCAGCCACATGTTGAAAGGGAAGGTATTGACGGTCGCTCTTGCTCAGAAACGGGTTTGCATCTGTCCATCCCATGTATCTCGGTCGATTTGGGCGTTGATAGAATGACAAGTCGTCAAAGGAACTGCAACATCGTGAATATCATCAATTATACTTTAAACTCTAGTCAGCTAGGGCATCGGAACCGCGATTCTAGAGCCATGACCACACTAGCTCGCAATCTAGGTTCAAACTCCTAGCTGACCTGCCAGCGACAGGGCGATCAGTATGGACTTTGAAGCCAGACCATCTCCAACAGGCTAGGAGCCACAGGAGCCATGACCGGGAGATCAGAAAGTCAAAATGTCCCCACCTACGACCCGAAGGATCATACCCGTCACGCTCAAGGCTCGTGACAGCCGCCACAACAATCTTTTTCACTCTCTCCTCGCGCTGTTAGCTGAAGTATGACACTGGTCATTGGCATGGAGCTGACGGATACGGCTTATTCTATTGCTGTGCAGTAGAAGCTACGCCACGCCTGCCCAGCCCGACCAGTCGCGGGACATTGAAATCCTGCTATAGTTCACCACGCGGCTACACGGCCTGGCGCGAATCATGATCGACAACCCCGACGACGTCGCACGGCAGCTTGCGAACTCCATCTCTGAGCGCTTGCCGGACGCTATCAACCAGATACTACAGAGGACACCATCGGGAGATTTCACTGGCCTTCGCTTCGACTGCAATCTGAGCCTTGGTGGTCACCCAACTTCCGCAGGCCAAGAGCTTCCCGTGCAGGTCCTCTCGATTGATCTGGCAGCTCTGCTTCCATCGTTGACGGCGGCGAGGAATGCGAATGCGAACAACCAGCTGGCGCCTGCGTCGTTTGAACGGACGCCTTTGCCGCCCTTGGAGCCTGTCGAGCCTGTCCCAACGCCGGATGTAGAGGCTCGCAACTTCAGACCGCGCTCGGCGTTGGTTTCGCCGGTATCGACGCCACAAGAAACTGATGACTATCCATCAAAGGCTCGCAAAGCCACAGGTGGTCTTCGAGTCAGAGTGGCCGCAAATGCAGAACCAGCCTCTGGCTCTGCGGCGAACACCGCCCGCAGACTCGAAAGCGATGGCCGTGTCTTCCCCCAGCGCAAGAAGAACGTTGGTGACAATCCAGTCTTCCAACCTTCGTCTCTGCAGAAATTTGTGAAAGGCGTATGGGAGAGCATCTTCTCCGGCATCAAGATGGACCCGACGGATGTCATCGAGCAGTGGCAAGCGATCGAATCGAGCGGCCAGCCGAAACTGCTCGCTAACACTGAGAGTGAGATCTCGTATAGAGAAAATTCGCTCACGTGTGGCACTTTTGGCAAGATGAGCGTACTCGCTCGCAAGCTCAGTCAGACGAGTCGGACGTGCCGATCGCTGGAAGTCATTGTGCAAGCCAAGTGGGTCCAGCTGTTTGACGACCGCTTGCGTGAGTTGTCAGCTACTATGAGCAAAGAGAAGGCTAAAAAGGCCACGATCTCGGAGGCATGTCTGGATTTCCACTGGACGGAGAAGGAGCTTCGCAACAAGATGGGTGTTTGGCGTGGCTATCACGACATTCAGAAAACTGGAGGCTGGGCTGCTCTCGTGTTTGCAGGAATGGGGCTTTACCGCTTCTGCAAATACCGAGTCTCATTCGACGACGAGTCTTTCCAAGCTTTCCGCGTGCTGAGGCATAGGTTCGAAGTGGCAGCGGACACGCTCCACCCCCGTTGGAGACAATTACTAGGCATCGTCGGCGCACCCACAGAACGGAAGTACACCGGACATCCGCACGACTACGTGATCGGCATGCCCAACAACGAACCCACCCCGCTGTCTGTCACCTACCATCAATGGGATAAAGATTTCAGCTACGTCCACCTGGACACCTGCCAAGTCGACGAGGAGGCTTGGGGCCTGTACGACCCTCGCGTGGTGCACAATGCCCGCAACCAGGACGTCCACACGTGCCAGATCTGCAACGAAAGGCAATCCGATGACCCGCCTGAGAACAATTGCAACTGCTTTCCCAACCTGTACCCTCAGATCGTGCCGTATATTGCTCCAGTGCAAGTCTACCGCACGCCTAATGGCCGCAATAACGGACTGATAGCTTGTCTGCCTTTCGAAAGAGGTGCTGCGATAGGCGAGTTTGTTGGCCAAATCACGTCTGGATTGTCAAACCTTGATGTTATGGTTGGGCAAACGGAGTCGGCTTCATATCAGATCTGGCAAGGCCGTCAGGGCAATTACACGCGTTTTGTCAATCATTCTTGCCAGCCCAATAGCCAGTATGAGCGCTTCATGTGGGCGGGCACGCAACGGATTGTACTTGTGTCCAAAGGACTCGAGGCTGGAGACGAGATTACCGTGGATTATTCGGATACGTATTGGAGGGTGAGTCTGAAATCGCGGACAATTTTTCGCGAGTAGAATATTCTATTGGGTATATATACTAATGATATTTGCAGAACCTCGACAAGGAGTGTCTTTGCGGCCAGCCAAAGTGCCGATACAAGAGTCGACTTCGTACTCTAACGCCTCCTTTAAGTCGTTAATATGACTATCGCCTGATGCTATGGCTCTCAATAATAGTCGTAGTATCATGGTTATTGCTCATCAAATTACTGCAATGCAATATAGCTTATTCATGCTAAGCTATCACGCCTCGAATCTGCCGGGACGGTTCTAGGCCTGAACTTCGTGTGGAAGTTCAGCTGCCGCACGAACCACGCGTTGTACGTCTGCCACTCTGTACCTGGCGTCTCGAGCTCCACTTCGAAATTTCTGAGGAATGTGGGCACAAGCTTGTAGATCTCGAGCAAGCTGGAACAGATCGTTAGCATGATTACGGATGATGTGGAGGGGTCTTGTACGAGACTTCTTACCTGATGTTCTTGCCAATGCAAGTCCGAGCGCCCGCGCCGAACTGGAACATTGTCGCTTTCATCTCTTTCAGCTGCGCGGGAGGCGCTTCCAGCCATCTTTCAGGCCGGAACTCATCGACGTCTTCGCCGAAGACTTCGGGTCTGCGGTGCAGGACCCATGCGTTGCAGCCTACGATGGTGCCGCCGGGAATGTGTTCTCCCAGGATGTCCATACCCTGGGGCGGGACGATGCGCTCGAGGATGAGACCAGGCGCTGGGTGGAGTCTGAAAGACTCTTGGATCACGGCGTCCAGGAAGGGCAAAGTCTGCGACTCCTTCCAGCCGACTTTGTGGTATGGCTTTTCGGCAATTGCGCCGCTGCGAGCTGCATCGTCGAGCTCTTCCATCAGCTTTTTGTACGCTTTCGGGTGTTTGACAAGGTTGTAGAAGACGCTGCTCAGACTGATCGCGGTGGTCTCCGAGCCGGCGAAGACCATGCTGTTGCATGAGGATAAGACCTGCTGGTCGGTCATGAACTCGGGGTGGTCGTGCTGCGCTTGCGTGAACTTGGTGAGCAAGTCGATGCCCTTGCCGCTGGTCGCATTCGCTTCGCCGGTCTCGCGGACTTTCTTCATCTCGCTTTCGCGCATGGCTGATTGTTTCTGGGCGAAATGCGTGACCGGGAAGACGGTCTTAGACAACCCGAATCGCTCTACCGCAAGGCGAATCGGGTTCTTCTGCCACACCAAATCCAAAAGCGGCATCTGGCCAACTGGACCTGCATAAGAGAGGAACTTCCCGATAAACGCCACGATCCCATCGACGTCTTCGTTCTTCTCCACGAAGCCGAGGCGTTTGCTCCAAGTCAGGTCGCCGATGACATCGAAAGCGAAGAACTGCAGCCACTGCGCGAAATCACACTTCTTGCCGGTTTCGAGGTAGCGCTGCTGCGTCTGCTCGATGAAGGCGTCGGTGGTGCTGTCGACGAGGGGTTCGTAGTTGACGAGCGAGGACATGGAGAAAGCGCTGTTGACGCAGCGGCGGTATTTGGCGTGGTAGCCTTCGTCCGTGGTGCTGAAGAGGGAGTAGATGGGGCGGCCTTTGGCGATGGCGGCTTGGACGGGGTAGAATTCGGACTGGGAGGGTTGATGTTAGAGGAAGGTACTCAAGAAATGATACAGTTGAGGATTGAGAGAAATTCTTACTTTCGTCATTCCCTTGTTGAGACCGTAGATTGTTTTAATCGCTCGAGGGTCCGCGAACGATAAAACGTTTGGCCCCAAGCGCACGATGTCGCCGTGTTTCCTGTGCAAGTCGATGTGTGTCCATTGGGCTCTTCGGCCTCGGACATCAAAGTACCGCCACCAGTTCGTATATCCTGCCAAAGGGTGCCCGGGGTATTTATTCAGACCATTGTGAAATTTATTCCGGGTCAGACGTAATACCACACCGACTACAAGGATAACAGGCCAATAGGCTCTGATCAGTGGGAGCAGCTCGCTGGCCAGCATGTTGAAGTATTGCTGGCTTTAGGGGGAGTTGAGAAAAGATATGGGTTATGAAGAAATTCGTTCTGCGATGAGAGAGATCAGGGGGAGTGAATGGGAGAGATACATGGTAGTTATACTTGTGTCCATTGCCCGCCTAAGCCGTTGGACGATGCTTATCGGCCTACGGCACGCTTCGGTGTTCCCACATTGTCGTATCAAGACGAGGACGGCAGATCGAGAGGACCGGCATATGGGTTTGCTGGCAGAGGCTCGAGTCGAGAAGGTGAGGTGGACAGGCTCGGCGCGGCGGCGACAGGCTTGTCTACCTAGGGCTGCGGCTGAATGGGTTTCGAGGCGGATGACCTCAAGGAGCTGTGAATCTTTTGCGATGATGCTTTATATGGCAGTGTACGTACCGCCGACTTGTGGCGATACTCCTGTACGACATGGTCTCTTCTTCGTGAGGCTTTTGCCCACCTGCTGATGTCTTTCCTTGTAAAATCGGTGGAACGGGATGGTGGCTCTCGTTGGCACGTCTCGAACTGCCGTGCACTCGCCGTCACTGGCCGTGTCACTTTCCCCAGTATTTGACTCTGGAGAATGATGGAGAGGGATCCACATGATTGTTTGAGAGTCGGCAGTTGTGGGTGAATGGATCTGCCGTTCTTTCGTCTGTTTGAGTGTTGGCGACTCAAGTCGTGGTCTTCGAGACCCCTCGACTTCTGCCTCAACGGCCCCCAGCAACGCAACAACAACGTGAAGTAAACAAGCCGGGCTAGTGAAACGGGGCGCCAGCAGGCATTGGTATTGCCTCAGATCACCATACCCATCTGTAACATACTTATACTACTCGTCACTAGTGTCGCCAGCTTTTGCGACAACAACACTTCGACGCACGCTCGTTTGGAAACCCCACATGCGGCCGCCGTGAACGGGCGGCGCAACCCCGAACATGGATGCCCAGCATTCCATCTTCTCGCCTTCCACGTGCTTCACAGTGGCGTGTGTCGCATTCACGACCTTCTTCGCCGTGTCGAGTGCGTGGAAGAGCACACCTGCGACTGAGAAGGTCGAAGCAAAAGAGGCTCGACCGCGACCCAGAAGGCGAGTCGCTGTGGACAGTATTTATGCAGAAGCGTCCAGCTCGAGCAATGGTGAGCCGGACTCGCCACTGACAGTGCTGGCGGAACTTATTGGCTCTTGCGCGAAACTATCGGATCGATTGCGCAAATCTGGCTCTGAGTATGTAGTAACGGCGCTCCTGACAGAGCTTTCTCTCATTACAGCAAGCCTGTGTCAGATCCAAGCAGCGGTATGCACCAATCCGGGAGCCATTGCGCCTGGGACAGGCCCTGGTGCTTGCTTCACGGCTTCGGCGAGTTCTCTACAGGCGACCGTGCGATATCTCGTCGCATCTGAGGAACGCAAAGAAGGACTGGAGCAGTTGAGAGCACAGAAGCCGGCCCTGGAATTCTTGTTGAGTACCATTAATACACCTGGACTACCGCCTACGCCGCCTATGGATCAAGACAGCAATCATATCTTCAAGACTCCAGACGTAGATGTTCTCCCAACTGGGATGACTCCTGGCATGGAGTCTAGGGATTGGATGGAGCCGCCACCAGAGTACAGCCCTCCAGCGAGCGGAAGCACTGTAGTCCTAGCAGAGAAGGGTAAGGAGAAGGCCGAAGTCGTGGAAGAATCCAGCACTCAGCCGCAAGTCGAGAATGCTGGTGGTGACGTCAACGTCGAAGCCTTGTACCAAGCGGTCACCGACGACGATGCTCAACTCCTTTCAGAACTCCTCGAAGCAGGCCTTTCAGCCAACGAAGGCTTCGGAGAACTCCAGCGCACGCCTCTGCATCAAGCTGCCCACCTCAACTTCTGCACATGCCTATCAATTCTCCTAAGACACGGCGCAGACATGAGCGCGGAAGACACCAAAGGCGACACGCCTCTACACTTGGCCGCGTGGGCCGGCAACGTCGAAGCTCTCGCCTCTCTCCTGTCTCATGGTGCAGACGTGGACTGGCTCAGCGGCCGCGACGGCTACAGCCCTTTATGGTGCGCAATCAGCGCGAACCACATCGACGCCGCCCGCCTCCTGCTCTCAAAGTACGGCGCTCGCGTCAGTTTGCGCTCTGGCAGTGGCCTCATGCCCTTACACCAAGCAGCCGTAACCGGCCAAAGCGCCATGTGCGAGCTACTCCTCGACCGCGGCGCACAATTGGACGCTCGAGACGACGATCAAAACACCGCGCTGCACTACGCCGCAGCTTCCGGGTCAAAATCCTCGGTCCGCATACTATTGCAAGCAGGCGCAGCGGTCACGGCGCAGCAAGCACAGGGCTTGACGGCGTTGCACTGGGCGGCGCACAAGGGGCACGTCGACGCTTTGACTCTGCTGCTGGATCACATGGCGCCTCTGAACGCTGGCGCAGAAGAAGGAGCTACGCCGTTGCATTTGGCGGCGAATCGCGGCCATTTGGCAGCTGTCAGGATTCTGCTCGAGCGTGGATGTAAGCGGAAGGTCTTCGCGGTCTGGGATGGTGTGGAGGGTACTGCGGCCGAGATGGCCAGGGCCAAGAACCATGCGAGAGTCGCCAGGGCCATACAGTCTTGGGAGTCATCCAGCTAAGAAATTTTCATTTTGTACAAGGTGTTGGGAACATGCTGCTGTGAAATTACGGGTTTGGGATCTATACCAATTATTTATTTGTTTTTCTTTTTCTTCATCAAATGGAATTCATGCTTTCCGTCTTCTCGATGCGGTCCAGAATGAGCGCGTTGAACTCCTTTCTAATTTCCACTGGGCCGACATGACCGAGACCCTCATGGAAAGACTTGGTCACACCTTCTTGCTCACCACCTAGCTCCCTGAGCAACATCTCTGCGTGCACGAAGTCGATCATGTGATCGCTGGTACCATGGAACACCAACATGCGCTCGCGACCAACAGAGTCACCAAGCTGCTTCAGTTGCGAAGCACTCTTATGATGGAAGCCCGCTGCCGCAAGTTGACACAGAAAGCCCTGCCTTGTGAATGCGCCAGGAGACGAACGCTTGTTAAGCTCCGCTGCCGCAAATCGATCACCGTTGGTCGGGAACGACTGAACAGTAGGCTCTGTTTCATCAGGCCTGGCTAGCCATTCGGCAGAGTAGCAATCAGCCTTGACGTGAGCAATCTGCACGTCGATCGCTTTGGGGATCATCAAATTGATTCTGTTGCGGATATTCTCAAAGAAAGGCTTCGTGCGGACGATGCGTGGCGCGGTGGAGATGAGGTTGAGGCTGCATATGCGTTCGGGGATGAGCATGCCCTGGTGGTAGACTGTCAGCGGGCGCCCGATCGTTCGTGATTGAGAGTGAGACATACAAGTTCCTGTGCGATCATGCCACCCATAGAGATACCAACGACGTGCACGCTACGTTTCTCAGTCCAGCCAACATGGTCCAGGAGCTCGACGAGGTCCTTCGCCATTTCGGAGGTGGTGTATCGTAGAAGCGGTTTGCCGCTCTCGCCCATGCCTCTGTTATCGAAGACAAGAGCAGAGTACTTGTCGGCTTCGGTGTGCCCGAAATCCTTAAGCTGTCGTTGCCATGTCTTCATGAAACCGCCCAGCCCCATGATCCACTAACAGAACATCTCCGTCAGCAAGCCACCCAGGGACACCATCAAGCCTCGTCAAGATTCGAGTGACAAAAAAGACTCATAGCTCAACGAGAGATACATACCACAATCCTACGCGGCCCGTGCCCGTGAATCTCATAGGCCAGCTTCAAAGGGCCTCCACGACCTTTGGCGACATCGATCGAGTCCTTCTTGGTTGGCTTCAGGTCCCAGTAGACGTGAGGGTACTCCGGGTGCGCCGCGATCTCTGCGGCCGTGAGAGGTCTGGAAAAGTCTTTTGATCAGCATGGATGTTCCACTTTGTTACATGCTTTCGCCGGATCTGGCTCCTACGTACGCCGCCATGTTGGAACTGTGGTTGGGCTGTGTTTGGGTTACGTGAGGGTCGCTTGGTCGAGCGTGGGAGTATTTGATTTAGGTTTTCACCAGCGACTGGGAAACCTCCTTGGATTAGTGATTAATAATAATGCAAATAGGAAAAAAATGTTGTCGTGAATATCTTGAACGGAGGAAGGAACAACCGGATGGGCAATTATTGCGTCAGACCAAAGTCAGGCAGAAGTTTAGATGCCTTAGGCATTCACGGCATGTCGACACTACTCAAGAGAGGTCACACAAGACCTAGAAGAGCTCCAGCGCCTTGAACAACGCAACCCGAAGTTGTTAGCATAAGCAGTGCTTGCAACTTCGTACGTCTAACGTTGTGTGGATTGTGGGATGTACCTGAGACATCTCAGCACACTCGTGCATGGTGAGTTTCCTGGAACGGCACCCAGGCGCACCCTGTTGCACGCGTCTAGCACCAGTTCTCTTGAGGTATTCGAACACATCTTGCACACAAAGGAAGCTCGAGATTCTCCGGTAGGCGTACCTGAGCCATCGTGCAGCTTTGCTAACTCTGGAGACCACCAAAGACGCCGCTCGCGGCCCCTGTACCTGCATCGTAGCACGCACGGCTTGGAAACTTGGTGACATGCGCCTCACGGAAAGGGGCATATGGCATTTGTTTGTGCTCATATCCGCCGGAGTGTCGCCTCTGTGCTCCCGTAATGCTCTCCAAGGTGTGAGTTGCAGGCTGTATCGATTTAGCGGTCACGGCAGCATCTCGCTCGACTGACTTCCGGAGATGTCTCATACACACGAGCATACAACGCTGATGTTGCACTCATCAAGCCATTGTAGTGTGTCTCTGCCATCCTAGGAAGATTTTCTGTCTTTAAGAAGGCGTTGCAGCCGCCTAATCACCACCTACAAACACCATCCTCAAGCCAAACTAAGAAACGACTCTGCTGGACGTAGCAACCGACAAACGACACCATGGCGTCCTTCGCCTACTTCGTGACACTTGCGACCTCGCTCTTACTCCTTGGTAAGGTAAATTGTCAGGGCTTGGCGATTAACCCAATTTGCCATCGCGGTGATACAACCGATGTCGACACTCTCGAGCGATGCGCGGACACTGCGATAGCCGCCATCCGCGCCGCTTCGAACGCCAGCAATGATTTCGGCGAAGCCTGCGATGACTTGGATGATGCTCAAGCCGCGGACCAAGGGCTGGATGTCACATTCTATAAATTCCTGATTTGTGGTGAATTCGGTGGACGGGGTCAATTCTATGGCAACACCGACGATGCTATCACCTCTGTGGCTCTCTTGAAGGTGGCTTTGGAGGTCGCGGCAGAAGACCCTACTGATCCTGCACTCCGGTTCATCTGTCGAGGTCTGGACTTGCCCTTGTACCGGGGATTACAGCTGGCTGTAGACACCAACTACGATGTTGCGTGTGGCGGACTGTACATTCCCGCGCCTTCGAGTAGCGCTTCGTCATCCTCGGTCTTCAGCACGGCCTCCAGCACCACTGAGCAGTCTAGCAGCACTTCCACTCTCAGTCCTTACAGCCTCGCCACGCCACCAACTTATCCGACCAGTAGCAGCTCTTGGCCGAGTGGATATAGCTCGACTTCGTGCACGACTTCATCATCATCTTCCATCGCTGTTTACCGGCGACAGAGTGAAGATGATGTTGACTTTTGGATCAAAGTCATCAACAGTGCCTTGTGGGCGCTCGGTCTGATCGAATCCAATGAAGACGAGGAAAGATGTCAAGTCGGCTATTACTGGACCGACCAGTGGGACAGCATGGGCTACTTTGGCGATTACGTCCAGGCTCTCATGTAAGTACCAGCAAGGAAATTGGCTGTGCTCTTCTGACGACTCCAAGTTGTGCTTCAGCGGCGAACAACACGATTTTCCCACCAAGGACGATTAGCCAAGCCAGAGCGAGCCTCATCACAACTCTCAAAGGCATCATTCTCGCGCGAGACGACCCAGGCAATTTGGCGAGGAAGATTGCTTGCGACAATTTGAGCTATGCTGTTCTCGTGCAAGCAGAGTTTGATTCGCAAGACATCACTGCTATCATCAGCTTTGTCTGCTATCCTGCCGGCTTCTCTAGTTCGAGTTCGAGCGATGGCCCGACAAGCTCGACTTCGTCCTCTGTCAGTGTGACATCGACTCCTTCCTCCACTTCTGCGACAACGACATCTGCGAGCCTTAGCTCGACGTCTGCGTCGATCAGTAGCACCACAACTTCGACCCCGAGTGGACTTTCGTCTACATCGTCGCGCTCCACGTCTACGTCTTTGAGCGGTACTACATCTGCGTCTTCCAGCACACTGTCCACATCGCCCTCCAGCACACTGTCCACATCGCCTTCCAGCTCGCTGTCAACATCATCTTCGAGCACTTCTTCATCGACAAGTTCAACGTCATCTTCCAGCTCGTTGTCCACTTCTTCGACCAGCACTTCTACGAGCACTTCTACTAGCACTGCTTCCTCCTCAGCTTCAACGACCTCTTCAACGACAAGCTCTTTGTCGTCGAGCAGTTTCATGGTCGACCCGAACAGCGCGACATCGTCCAGTATCAGTAGCAGCAGCAGCAGCAGCAGCAGTTCACCTTGCTCTTATGTGTACGGCAACGGCGGCTACATCTACACTTGCGCAACCACTACTCTGGGCACTTCTTACAGCACGACTGCCACGCCACGTGGTTATTATTAATGCAACAGCTCGATGCAATGCAGCAGTTCATGCCAAGTGCCTTGCGCTAGTGTGTCGATTTCCAACTATGCTTCTTTCCCTCCTTCGCGCGTCGGCTGGAACCGGCTTGTTTGTTTGTTAAGGTTTCGCACGTTTGCGTGGGAGCATGATTCGTTTATAATCGAGTTAAGATGTATGAATATAAATTACAATATGAATCTTGAGGTGGAGACTGGTCCGTGGAATGAATGCAACAGTGATTCTTCCCATTTGTTGGCAGCATCTGCGGTGAATCTCATGCAGGTGTCGACGATGTGCAGGTCACTGAGAAAACAAGATACTAAGTCCGCACAATCCTCACATGCCTTAAGTCCGAACGCACAGAATACTGTGCTAGGTTTGTACGCTCAGAGCAGGTGATGGCCCAGCTTGAGCATTCAATGTCTTGGTCAATTTTGAATGTCCTTGATTCGTCGAGAGAAGGATTCGTTCTCCACTGTATAAAGTCAGGCAGGTCTAGATGATCTTGGGCCGATGATAGGCTCGGAACGGCATCGCAGGGCCATCCGAGCCACCGACTCTCCGTGCGAGAGAAGCTTGGCCCTTACAAAGATGACGCAGCAAATGAGGGCCATTTGGAGGGTCCTGCGTGCATCGCTTTTGCGCTGGCCCTGATGTTTCGGTGCGAATGCGAGAAGTCGCTCCATGACCGGATGACTGCTGCCCAAGGCCCTTACGCTCCCGGCTGGCCTCTGTATCCATTCGGACCTCACTTGTCATTGAAGCTGCCAACTACACCATATTCTGGATCTGGCCGATGATTTGCGCGCAAGCCTCGCAGTAGTCGAAACGGCAGCCGGAGCCGCCGGGCAGTTAATGACGGAGGGCCTCACGAACAGAGTTTCGATTCATCTTGATCCAGCTTGATCAAGCCAGCGCAGATGGACCACCGCCAGATGGGCGGTGACCCTCCACCAAACAACATAATGCAAAACACACCCTCCGTATTCGGTGCCGGCATGCCGCAGATGCCCCAAGAGATGCGCGCCGACTATGCGCAGGGCACGCAATGGTACCAAAACGACGAGTATGGCTACGACGATGGCGACGGAGGCGCTGCGGATGATGGCGATGGCATGCGCGACTCGAAGCGGCGCCGCATCGCACGCGCGTGTGACATGTGTCGCAAGAAGAAGATCAAGTGCGACGGCAAGATGCCCAAGTGTAGCCATTGTGAGAATTACAAGACGGAATGCATATTCACGCAGGTGGAGAAGAAGCGCGCCCCGCCCAAGGGAGCGAAGTATATCGAGGGACTAGAGAACAGACTGGGTCGTATGGAGAGCCTGTTGCGCCTGAGTGGACTGCTGGCCGAGGATGACGGCGGGAGGACTGATCTCGGGACGCTGGAAAAGAGGCTACAGGAACGCAGCATGAGCAACGCGAAGAGTAATGTGACCAGCCCGCAGTCACAAGCATCTCCTACAAATCCGCTTGGGAGACCCGTCGGGAGCCCGAGCATCAGCACACCTCAAAATCAAAATGTGACGAGTCCCGACACGGGCAATACATCTACGCCGGATGCATCTAACAAGGATCCACAGAAGGAGAAGAATGTCGATGCGCTGGCAGACCAAATGTGCAGCTTAATTACCAACACCGCTGGCGAGACTAGATATATCGGCAGCTCATCTGGCTTCTCCATCTTCAGCCCCAAGGGCATACAATGGGTGAACAACAAGACAGGAGACAGCTCTTTCCAAAGTATGATTGCTGCCGCCGCCGAAGATGGACACAAATTCGACCATTGGAAACCGGAGGTCTTTGATGACTTGTTCAGTCGGCGTGTCTTCAAACCTTTGCCCAGCAAGCAAGAGTGCTACAGCCTGCTCAAGGACTTCTTCGAAAACTTCAATGTGATGTTCCCGCTATACCACGAGCCGACGTTCATGCATCTGGTGGAGAAGCATTACTCTCTGGACCCATACGAAGGCAGCGGCTGGTGGGCTTCTCTCAATGTCGCTCTCGCCATTGCACACAGATTGCGTGTCATGAGCAACGTCGTGGATTCGGAAGAAGATGATCAAGCTTGGGGTTACCTTAAAAATGCAATGGCTGTCATGACCGAGCTGACCATGCGAAACACGGACCTTTTGTCGATACAAGCACTTCTCGGCATGGCTCTATTCTTACAGGGAACACCTAATCCACAGCCTTCGTTCTTCCTGGTAGCTGCTGCGACACGCCTCAGTCATTCCATTGGCCTACATAAGCGAGGTTCTGGATTCAATTTGAACGAAGTCGAGAACGAGCAGCGCAAGCGTGTTTTCTGGATCGCGTACATGCTGGACAAGGACATATGCCTGCGATCTGGTCGTCCTCCCGCACAAGACGATGATGACATGAACGTAGAATTACCTTCAGAAGAGCCGCCCGACAACGTCGGCAGCATACCCTTGGTCAACGAGACTCCAGATGGCAAGAAGACGATGAACCTGTTCCGCCAACTCTGCATTTTCGCACAAATACAAAGTCGCGTGTACAGGCAGCTTTACAGCGTCAAAGCTGCTAGGCAGTCTGACGGCGAGCTGCTGAACACGATTGGCGACCTGGATCAGGTTCTTGAAGAGTGGAAGGAAAGCATCCCGCTTGACTTCAGACCGGAGCATGAGATCAAAGGCAGCAACACCCCATTGATCATGCATGTTGTTGTACTGCACTTTGCGTACTACAATTGTCTGACAACTATCCACCGCATGAGCGTGCATCACGGCTACTGGAGCAGCAGGCTTAGTGATTACGCGATACAAGGACTCAATGCTCGACCACTAAACCCGAGAGTGTTTATGAGCGCTGCCTTGTGCGTCAATGCAGCGAGGACAAGCATCGGTCTTATCAGATACATACCACAGGGGGACTATGCTTGTGTCTGGTAAGTCGCCATCGAGGTTTTACTCCAGTCAACTGCAGCTAACTAGTTGTTCTTTTAGGCTCGTACTATACTATCCAGTCTCATCTTTGGTGACTCTTTTCGCCAACATCTTGCAAAATCCACAGGATGTTCGCGCGCGCAGTGACCTCAAGCTCATGTCGTCTGTCGTCAGCTTCCTGACCATGCTTGAGCGTGACGTGCAGGAGTCGAACAGCCAGGTTCGCCGCATGCTTTCGGTCTGCGCCGAGTTCGAACGTATCGCCAAAGTGGTGCTTGACAAAGCTGAACGTGATGTGCGCGGTCGTGGGAAGAAAAAGCAGGCAGAGAGGGAGAGGGAGAAGGATCGCATGAACGGTGCGATCTCTGCTGAGCTCGAGCGAGGCAAGACTCTTGAGCAGATACAAGTTGAGACACAAGCGGCCTACCGCCGACCAGTGCAGACAAGTTCGCTCCGCGCAAGCATGTCGCAGCCGGGGAGTGTTAACGCTGGAAGTCCGGCTAGCTGGAGCGGTAGCCAGGCTGGAAGCACCTACAATGGGCCGGGACAACAACACTTGCAGCAAGATCAACCAATGCGACAGGCGACTCCGCAAACGACCAACGGGCAATGGAATCCAGCGCCCTTCGCCATGCCCATGGCGAGTAACAGCGCGCCTCCTCACCTGGGCCAAGTCCCTCCTCCGGGCATGACCACGGCCGCGCAAACCGGCGATTTCACACAGACCGCTTTCCCAGACAACTTCAACCCGCCAAACATGAACGAGCCACTCGCAGACTTCGGCATGCCCAACGCGTACGCCTCGCCTAACAGTAACACTTTCGGCGCCTCGTTCCAACAGCCTTTCGTGCCGCAGGACTTGTGGCAGATGCCCATGACGCTGGAGTGGGACTGGGCTGAAGGTTTGGGCATGGGCAGCTTCACGCCGGGGCCGATGTACACTGAACAGGATGGTTACTTGGGACAAACAGGTGTTGGGGGCATGTTTGCGAATGGACATGGACATGGAGCGGGACCAGGAGGAATGGGCCCTATGGGCGGGCAGGGACAGGGTCATGGCCATGATCAAGGGCGTAATCGCGGTTGATATTGGGCGTGGAAAGTTTATGATGGTTTATGATGGCGTTGGGTGCTTGACAGGATAGGAGTTTTGGACTATGTCTGAGGGCATGGTGTTGGTTTGGGTTGGCTGCTGGGTCTTTGATGATTGAGGGGAATAGACCACCGGACAAAATGTATGATACCACTCGAATTTCCGCTCTTGCAATTACCTTGTTATGCAATGCAATACAACAAATATAGATGAGTGCAAATGCATATCCTAGGTAAGAGAGGGGCAATGCGATGGTGGCAGCAAGGGCTCTCGCGGCCCGCACCCGGCGCACCTTCTTTTCAGTGCACATCCCTCGAGCACCACCGACAAGCACAAGCAGGCGTCGCTGCCCTCAACTCCACACACCAGCTCGCGTCGTCCCTCTCTCGCTGCCTTCCTCCCTCTCTTCCCTCCACCTCTCCCTCTCTCTCTTCACCACCACCCACTACCATCTCCGCCCTCCCATGCTTCTGCTCTCGCAATAACCTCCGCCACCGCACCTCTCGCCGACTCTCTTCTCCGCGTTCCTCCCCCTCCGCCGTCTCTGCGCCGCGCCTCCAATTCTCCGCTACTGTAGGGTCCCTGCCCCACTTCCCCAGCAGCAAGCTGCTTCGCGCGCGCCGTGACTGACTGGATATCGCTTAGCTTTACCGCCCTCACCACACCACCACTCCTCTCGACCACCTTCACTCACTAGCCCTACCTCCACCACAACTCTACCACCTCCCCGACTTTCTGCCATGTCTTCCGAGGACGTTCAGTCGCCGCCCGTTGACGGCGGTGTTGACAACATCGCCGACCAGCTTGGCTCGCTCAACACCGACGGCGCCGAGCACCCTCGCACCGAGGAAGAGTACAACCAGGCTCAGCTCACTCTCCGTGCCGTTGTCACTTCCAAGGAGGCCGGTGTGATCATTGGCAAGGCTGGCCAGAACGTCGCCGACCTTCGCGACAAGACTGGTGTTCGCGCTGGCGTCAGCAAGGTTGTCCCCGGCGTCCACGACCGTGTCCTCACCGTTACTGGTTCGCTCGCATCCATTGCTGATGCTTACGGCCTTGTCGCGGACTGCCTGGTCAAGGGCGCACCCCAGATGGGCATGGGTGGTGTAGTTGCCAACCCCAACACTCACCGTAAGTTCGAGGTCGCAATGCTTGTACTATTGCAATCGTACTGACTATCTCATAGCCGTCCGTCTCCTCATCTCCCACAACCAGATGGGCACCATCATCGGCCGTCAGGGTGCCAAGATCAAGCAAATCCAGGATGGTTCCGGAGTTCGCATGGTCGCGCAGAAGGAGATGCTTCCTCAATCTACAGAGCGCATTGTCGAGGTCCAGGGTACTCCTGATGGCGTCCAGAAGGCTGTCTGGGAGATCGGCAAGTGTCTTGTAGACGATGAGCAGCGCGGCTACGGCACCGTCCTCTACAGCCCTTCAGTCCGCGTTCAGGGTGCTGGCGTTAGCGGTGCGGCCAATGGCACTGGTTACGGTGCTCCTCGCAGCTTCAACCGCACTGGCAACGGTGCCGACTTCACTGCTTCCTCGCCTCCGTCTTACAACGCCCGCCCGGACGTCGGTGCCAGCGGTCTTGGATCGCCCACCGTTGAAGAAGGCGAAGACATTCAGACCCAGAACATCTCCATTCCCGCGGACATGGTCGGATGCATCATCGGCCGTGGTGGCAGCAAGATCAGCGAGATCCGCAAGTCCTCTGGCGCCCGCATCAGCATTGCTAAAGCTCCCCACGACGAGACCGGTGAGCGCATGTTCACCATCACTGGCGGCCCCAACGCCAACGAGAAGGCGCTGTACCTTCTTTACGAGAACCTCGAGGCAGAGAAGGGACGTCGCAGCCAGATTCCGGAGGCGACGGCATAGACCGCTGGCACCTTTCTCCAATCGCATCCGATTTGCTGAGATCTGGATGTTCTGTCGCAGCTCACTCAGCAGTACACGCCTGTCGAGTATACTCGAAAAAAGCGACTTCTTTCAAATCATTCGACTTCGACCCTTGCAACACTGGCACATCCTCGTAACGCCTAATGATTATGATAACCATGCATGCTTCGATGAGAAATCTTCCGAGCAACTCGAAATACCCAAAAAGCTGAGCAAGGCGTCGCCGTCTTTTGTTTTCAGGTCGGATATCATCGCGATAGCACCTTATACTACGATTGCGGGTGACAGGGCCTGGCTTCGGCTTATGCTTTAGTCTGGATTCGATTCAGGCGGACGACGTGGGGTTTCTTTCCTATGGTTTTTGATTCAGCTTCTGTTTGACGGCGAAGAGAAACGTGGCTTTGCATAGCACTATACCATTTTATCTTGCTTTCTCATGGGATGTGGCAGCGAGGGCGAAGCGAATATGTGTAAAGCGTTTTCTGTGGTGTTTTTTTACTAGTTCTGAAAGTTTCCCATTATACCAAGATAGGGGTTTGCAATCGGTTGCTAAAGTATACTGATTATTCGCGAATCACAATGACACGGTTTTTGATTGGCTGAGCACTTCTTCGTTTCTTGCTTGGTTTTGAATGGTGATGTTACATTACACCGTACAAGAGACGTTGGAAGTCTTCTGTCATGGCTCTCCATGCATGTTAACTTGATCCTACGGTGTTTCGCTGACGCCTGTATGGAATCAATGACGAGGTGGCTCGCCCTTCTAAAACGCGTTTCAAACGCGGAAGGCTCTTTTGGAACCTCCGATAAATAACAAGGGTGTTCGTTGTTTCCGTCCTCCAGCTTCTCGGCTCTGTGAAGTTCCCGTCGCTGGAGCCTTTTGCGGTTCCGGACTTTCGGGACCTGATGACCTGCCGGGACTTCGATACCAAAGTCTACAAGGTAACTGGGTATGCTGTTGTTTTATTCAGAGCTGAGCAGTCAAGCATGGCGTCAATCATGCTATGCGACAGAGATTTGCCAAGCTGGTAACTGCTTGCTTGCTGCTGGGCCAAGGTCCCAACTTCTTCGGCTATGGTAAGTCAGCCTGATGTTACGGTACACTAACGGATTTTCTTCTTCGAGTCTGCGATCCCGCTTTCGCAAGACGATTTGCAGCACACGAGAGCCGTTAGAGTTGCCGGGCCCTTTCCCGTGAAGAACCTGATGACACATGGACGCTATTCTTGTCTGCCGTGTGGTGATTTCCAGGTACCATGGGTGTGGTTTTCGGTGCGTTCATGTTTTGCTTGGGTTGGTGACGTCTTTTACTCACATGCTGTGTCCTCCTGACAGCATGATTGTAGAGTTGCGGTTGCATGCCACTGTCGGTATTGCTGTTGCTGGCCAGCTACCTCACATGGGGATGCGTGCTGAGCATGGCAGTCCGACCGCACGGTCTGGACTCGTTACATTGGCGACGTATGCGGTTGCCAGGGACGAGGCCTGGGACGCTTACATGTTGTATGTCAGTCAAACTCATGCCCTCCCCGCAGTGCGGCTCTCTGCACAGGAAAGCCTCCGGGCGTTGTGGTGTCTGACGAGGAGTCTGGGTCCTGCAGAAATCCGCTTCGCTTCTTTTCTCAAGCTTTCGCTGGCGCGTGGAGTCGAGATTGCAATCGCCACAACTCGCCAACTCGTCCCATGGGAGCCTCACCTGTAAGGCGTGTCGCCGGGTGGAGTCTGAGGGACCTTGCGTTTGTTTTTCTGCGGTTTCTGTTGGAGGGCTGCGACGGGGGCTAGTGGGTTGTCGCAAATGTTGGGATACTGTGGTTCGGAGAGGATGCGGTGCCAGATTTCGATGGGTTTTGGGCATGGAAGGCGTGGTTTGAGATGGGCGTTGTGGAGATTAATGGGCTGAGGTACCGAGGATTGAAGATGGGGTTGGTTTAATTGTTCTTGGGAATCTAGTCATGGACAGGCAGAGATTTGGAAAAAGGAGTAAGGTAGTGGTCGCTACGTTATTTTATATACTGCCGATGGTCTCGCCATTCATAGTATGAGATGAAACACTGGTGCTCCGATTTTTCCGTGAAGAGAGCAGTGTTCGTTGATGGCGTCCTGTCTACTTGATCGATCGGTGGCTCCAGGTTGATGAAGTCAATTCTATATCAGCTCCTCCTTCCCTACAGTGAATATCAATCTATACCGTGCCTATGTGAGCTGATGACAAGTGACATAGTTTTCCGGATAGAAAAGCGTAGCTAGTTTATGCTTCAATTCCATCTCAGTGTGGGCGCTCTCAATGGCTGCCTCATGTGGATATCATATATCTCCTCCGCGCATACACATACATGTAAGTTACATGTACATGGTACAACGTTTCCAAATCCTGAGTCTTGCTGGCCTTATTATTTCAAGGTCCAGACTTTCGTCCCCCTCAGGTCACTGTCCAACCCATCACTCTCCTCTCGCAAACTCCATGCGTGTCAGCCGAGGCTCTCATGCGATCTTCAATCCAGCCTGACTGCGCACCCTCGGCCGCCTGACCCATCAGGCCTTCTTGTGAGAAGTAGCAGCCCATGTCTGCAAGCGAGTATTGCACGCAGCCACGCGAAGCCTCGCACATAGCTCGACACTCGCTGAGCGTACTGTTCTGAGTACCTGCTCGCAGCTCGGGTGACAGGTTCGACCAGTCAGTCCTGTCTCCTGCCGTGGTGCTGGGTAGGACGTATGATCGGAAGACGTCTTGGTGGTGAACGCGCATGCGCTCAGTCTGGCGCCAAGAAATGTACCCAGATCGATTCTCCTTGAGTTCCTGTGTCGAGCGTATCCATTCTTGCTCGAAGGCGAACATACTCTCAATCTCTGAGGGTGAGAGGTGATGGTAGGAGAGTGCAGGCGCGCACCAGAGATCCCTGCCATCTGGTTTTGATTCTTTGAAGTCCATCGTATGAGGGTTGCCACCTTGGAACATGGGCCAGGACCATGTAAGTGGCGTGCCTGACTCGGCCAGTGCTTTTCCGAGAATGCAATCGCCGGCCCAGTGAGCAGATGTCAGAGCGTGCCAGTCGGCAGCGTTTTCTTGGTAGAGCTTTACGACTTCTTGAAGGGCAGGATTGGAGATGACGAAGCTGGAGCCGCCGTGGGCGAATACATCCGGTCCGATTTGCACTTCGCTGCCATAGTATGCAGGCTCGGTGGGATCGAGTTGATGCAGCCAATCGAGTAGGTTTGACCACATGATGTAGGTGTCTGGCTCGAGGAAGACGTAGTACTTCATGTCCGGGTACAGCTCTAGCGTTCGCACGGCCATAGGGAGGAACTTCCACTTGTCAAGCTTCCAACCATCGTTACCAGTCTTCCCTGTTGCTCCACTATCCTCACTGATGGCACCGCTGAGTTCAGCATCGTCTAAGGACTCTCTTCCGTAGGCGCGGAGTCTACGCCATAGTGCAAAGTCTGGGTGGTTTTCTTTGACATCGTCCTCAACACCGGCCAGCAAGTCGTACACGTGGTGTCCTTCGAAGTCTTCTTCGTAATCCGAGAAGATGACATAGTTGTTGTAGCATTGTAGAGTCGTGTTCAAGTGTGCTGGAAGCTTGTCTTTGATCTCGGTGGCGCCTGTGCGCATAACGACAAGCACGTCCTCGCCGCCTTCCAGTTTCTTGCAAGGTAGCTCCTCTTCTTCCGCGAGAGATGTACTTGTAACATTTGGTAGTGCTTCCGTCCCCATGTTTGTTGGGATTCTCCAGCTCGCCAGCGAGGGATATGTGTAACACAAATGAACGGCCAGTAGAAGAGTCATTCCGATGACCATCAGAATCAAAGCCTTTGGCGTCGCCCGCGACGCCGTGGTGGTGCTTAAGCCCTTCATTGTGTAGAAGCGCGAATTGCGATGGGATAAAGAGAGTAGTTCGATGAAAGTGGGGGGAATAAACAAAAGACTACTCGCTCATCGAAACGAGTGACTTTGAGAGGCAGCTTCCGCTACAAGGAGATAGTGAGGTGTGGATAGAGACGTGAGACAGGGAAAGAGTGACAGGTGACTCGAGAGAGTACACGGCCTCAAGAGAGAGAAGGAAAGACTGAGCACATTACCAGTCCACTGTATAATAAGATAAGCATGTCGAGTACACGTGCGCGTTGGCCTGATCGTCAGATCAGGACATGGTGCAAAGTCAAGTATGGGACCTGGTCGAGCGGCGGCGGACACCATCATGGAGAGGGGCCGAGTGTGGGCTGATGATGATATCTAAGTGGCTCGAGGGGATGGCGTTTCGTGTGGATGTAGCCTTTGTGAAGATCGGCGTTGGACCTTGCAGAGAAGCTTACGACGAGCCGCAGATTTGCCCTGCTCGCCCTGTCGACGTCGAACTTTGGCTCCGCAGTTGATTAAATGCTTATCGTTCGCTTAGCAAGGGGAGATGGATCAACAAAGATATACTTCGATGCTGTTGCCAGTGTTCCCCTGCTTGGATAGTATACTTGAGAACTGACGATATACTGATCCTTTTCGATCATCTGCATAATAAACGCGAAGTCAGACTACAATGTCAGCAGCTCTCCTTGCAGACGCCTTGTCTCACCTCGAAGTCCTTGTCTCGAACGTCTTGAAACTCGCACACAATGTATCACTTCTAACACATGAAGCACGCGTGGCCTTCGCAAAGATCGAGCAAGGATTTGCCGTGAAGTGTCTCATGGTATTAGGAGGTATCATACCAGTATCTCAACTAATCGAGAGGTTGTCGAATTGTCTCTCCCATTTCGGCCGAGTTTCTGAGTGATTGACAAAACCGACTGTCATGCCAGGGAAGTGCTTGGTCACTTCTCATGCGTCTTGAGAGCGGCGCCCCTTTGCGACATGTATGCGTTTTGAGAATAAGCTGCTCAATGTGATCGAAGGTTGGCGCTCCTGTCTTCGCATATCATCCTCCATCAAGATTCCCGGCAACTTCGCTCAGTCTATTGAACGCGATGGCACGGTCGCCCTGTTTGCTGCCAGGTGTTGCGATGTGACCATGAGCTTCTGTCTGAGCTTCGTATTGGCTCTCCGCGGTGCATGCGCCTCCCCAAAGTGCTTTTTCGGGCGCAGTCGCGAGCGAGTTCTTGTTGTCGCCGACAGTAGTAGATGAGACAAAGCGTGTAAGGAAATGTAGCCGACACATCTCCTGGCATAAGCTGTCGCAGTCTGCGAGCGCAATCGACGCGAATCAGGTAGAATGCCCTTGGTAACCCACAAAGTACACACCTTCGCGTCACGTTGCCATGCCCATTCTTGTCATCTTGTGTAGCCAAACATGCAAACCCTTTCTACTCAAGCAGCCTCCTTCTTCCTCATCTCACAAACGCCCTCCAGCTCCTTCCTCACAGCCTCCACGCCCCCATCCGCCGCCGCAACAGGCACGACCAAACTGCCCTCATGTCCATTCGCGTGCCCATTCTCGTCGTCGCGGCCCTCGAGCCTCACTCTAGCTTTCACCTTTTCCATCGCCTCAAAATAGCTCGTACATTCACCCGACCGGAACAGGTTCAGCACGTACTCGCGCAGGTTCTCGCTCCAGCCAGCTTCGTCGAGGCGCTGGCGCAGCGCGGTCTGGATGCGCGCGATGCCGCCGTTCGCGAGCAGCGCAAGTGTGATTTGGTCTTGTAGGTCGCGCGCGGTTTGTGGGTTGGTGCTGGTTGTGGAGGCGCTGGAGACGGGGATTTTGGGCGGGTTGGCCATTGTTCTTGTGTTGAGAGGTATTGAGGAAGTCCTGCAATGACGATGTTGGGGCGAATTTTAGGTTGAGTGGAGATATGTGAGTGTTAAGGGCAGGTTGAGCTGGGTTTATGCTTTTGCGTGTTGTTGACGGTCGCATGTGAGAGAGTAGTGCGCGCGACCTGAGAAGGCCCAAGTCCGTGCGTCGGCAGTGCTTTTGACATGTGCTTGAATGCTGGCTACCTTCCTTGAGCTACAATCTCCCACACCTACTCCCGTCAGGCTCTTCACTAGGCTTTACTCCTCCACGTAGTCTTTGCTTGCGTAGAACAACAACGACATCGGCCATGCAGTCCGTCCGGCAAATTGCCCGCCTGAACGAGCTCGAGCTCCAAAAATGCGTCCCGCCAAACGCTTCCTGGCATACAGACTACCGCGACACAGCCTACATCCACATCGGCGGCCTACCATTCGAGCTCAGTGAAGGCGACGTCCTTACCATCTTCTCACAATACGGAAATCCCGTGCACCTGAACCTTGCGCGCGATAAAGAAACTGGCAAGAGCAGAGGGTTCGCGTTCTTGAAATATGAGGATCAAAGGAGCTGTGATTTGGCGGTGGACAATTTGAGTGGAGCGGGAGTTTTGGGGAGGGTGCTTGGGGTGGATCACTGTCGGTATCAGTTGAAGGAGGGTGAGGTGGAGGGCATTCCAGATGAGGATGCCGCGGACGATGCTGGTGATGACACAGATCGCGAGGGAGACGCGAGGAGGAAGAAGCGCAGGCGGAGTCACAGCGAGAGTGAGAGTGAAGATGAGGAGCGGAGACCTTTGCTCAAGGAGGAGGCAGAGCTGGCGAAGCTGCTGAGGGAGCATGATGAGGACGACCCTATGAAGAGCTACTTGGTGAAAGAGAAGAAGGACGAGATCGCTGAGGCGCTGAAGAGGCTTGAGGTGTCGAAGAAAGATGAGAAAGGCAAAGAACGTGGAGATGAGAGGAAGCGCAGGCATCACAGGTCGCGGAGACACGGCTCTGACGACGAAGAGGACGAGAAGAGGAGAGAGAGACATCGATCCAGACGACATGAGGAGAAAGATGACAGCCGAGGTGATAAACACCGATCACGACGAGGCGACGGCGGTGATGGTGAAGGCGACAAGCAACGCTCACTAAGAGATGTCGACGACAAAAATCGTTCAAATGGTCGACAGAGATCAGAACGCTACCATCCATCCGACGACGAACACGACCGAAGAAGGGACGACCGCAAACACAGGCGGGATGAGGAACGGGGAGACCACTATAAAGCACGCGACCACTCGAGAGAGGACGAGTGTCCGCGTCGCGATTGAGGAGCAGATTGATAAAAAAGCACCAATCGCGATAGGTTATCGCATGCTGACGGTCGGCAGCTGCTAGATGTCTGCCCTTCCACATTTGACCGTAAGATCCGTCTACTTTCTATGCACAAGAAAACGCTGCGGTTGGAACCAGACCAGCAATGTAGGAGACGCGATCTCGAAGTGCCGTCTAATTCGGAAACTTACGTCCTAGAGCATTGTCAGTCTAAAATGACTAGCAGATGCCGGCTTGTCCAGTCAGCTTGTGTTGTCGCATGGCCCGGAGGATCCTTCTGAATGACCTTCATCCGACGAATCTTCGTGTTCAAAGTCGGAAGTGCATTTGCTTCGATAAGATACGATTGCTCATGGCATCGACAATGATCCATGTCGGCGAATAACATGTATGTTATGCTTGTAGCCCTTCGCAATGAGCGGGCATAAATCTGCGTAAGAGGGAAGGCACGCTTTCCTATACCTGAACGCACAATGGATCGTCTCAAGAAGAAACACGAGATACATTTCATTAGCTTTGGATGATTCAAGACTGCTTTGTGGTATAAATCTGTAAAACTTTGGACTAAAATTCCACACATCATGATGCTCGATATCAAACAAATAGCTCATCATTGGAAAGTTATTTTATCTTCGGATTTTATGAGCGGGTCGAATATGACAGGGCATTAGGTGATGGTAACTGATACTCTCAATCATAATGCATGGCCACTGTTCGAAACTTTGAACGGTAACATTTAATATTAAAGTGAGTCCACATGTACACATGCATCTGTTTGGGGTTGGTTGCGTTACCCTAAAACGCACCACCTCGACTCAGGGAAGGATCAGTCTCACACATACACCCAGTATCAAGCATACACGAGCCAAGGCATCCAACTTCTCGAGACTGTACTTACAACTCTCATAGGAGGTCTTGACCGCCGTACAATGCTCCAGCGATACCATGCCCTCGCCGCTATCGCGCTTCCAGCCTGATGCATCGTCTCATTCCAACTTAGCACTCCCGGCGCTGCTCTTCCTCGCATCCCTTGTCGCCAACGTCTTCAGACCGACCAATAACTCGCTCCTCACCAGTGCTATTGCATGGCTAGCAGTATGCGCCTCTAGCACCCCAAAAGGCAGCGCGCGCAGTCTGCTGGAGGCGACCAGTGCTAGAAAGACAGCATGGGCGGCAGGATTGCTGTTCGCGCTTGCGCAGGTGTGCGACAAGGCAGCTGATGGACGGGCGATCTGGTGGGCAAAGGTCATATCACATTTGGGCGGTTTCTGGCAATAGGACGTAGGCTGAGACTCTATATAGGCTCTTCTTCCCGTAGTTGTGTACGCCGTCGCTGGGTCGGTCTCGTCAACGAGCGAGGCTGGGACCAGTGAGCACTCGAACGCGAACAAGCCGGCTGCGGTTCCTGTAGCGGGCTCGAAGACATCGCTGGTGATTTTGACTGCGACTGCTGTGACTGCTGCTTCCACATCTACTGGTTCGAATGCCACTGTTGCTCTCGGCCTGTCGTATGCGCTCGTCAGCGCGGCGGGTATTCTGCTCGTCCAGCGTGCTACATGGCTGGCGCAGAGCTCGCGTAGCAACGGCATTTATTCTGCCAATGGCTTCCTTGCGCAACCCGAGGACTCTGAGCGTAGTGATGGCAGCGGCAGTAGCCAAAGCTCGTTCGACGTAGTGCGCGATGTGTGCGCTGCAGCCGGCCTGGCAACGCTTGTGGCGTCTGTCACCCTCGAGAGCTGGCGTATTGGCGGGTTGCTACATCGCTTACCTGTCGGCAATTGGGTGGCGCGCAATAGCTACGCCGGCTTTGCGATCACTCTGGCCATTCTGGCGGTGCATATTCTCATGTACTGGTCTCTTCTGTTGATGGTATGTTGAGTCCGCGTTGTTGCTTTCTGGCTGTCCACACTGCTACAGCAGCCCGGAGCATCGCCGCTTCGACTAGCGCTCCTTCCCTCTTCCCTCTTCCAATACCTTTCGCCTCCTTGCGCATACTGACACCCTCAACTACAGATCACCAGACAGGGCGCCTTCATCACAACCCTCGTCCCTCTAGCGGCCGCTGTCTCGTCACAGCTCATTCTCGCCTTCTCTGTCGCTCGACTATGGTTTGCCGCTCTAGCTGCAGCTTCTGCCTTCGTGTTCATGGATGAAACGGACACTTTTGGATCACGAAAGATGATTCGTGTGTCGAAACTTCTCACGCTCGTCACACTGCTCTCTTTCATTGTCTTGGCCCTCTTGCGCATGAGACAACCTTCGACACTTTCCGTCCATTCAAGCCTTCCAAGCCTGAATGGTAGGCCAGCAGATGGCCCTCCTATGGGTCCCGCAACAAAGCCTCTACAGCCATTGCAGTACACAGACACCAAGTCCCACCCGGTGGATCAGCTGATCCGGTCGTCGGAAAAGTCCTGGATCCAGACTCTCGACTCTCAATCTAAGACGTTGGAAGCTGCAGCTGCGGAATACAGACGCCGTTACCAGATCCCACCTCCACCAAACTTCGACAAGTGGTTCGCTTTTGCCAAAGAAAGGAACGTGCAGCTCATTGATGAATATGACTCTATCTACCACTCGCTCCTACCATTCTGGGCGCTGTCGCCAGCTACGATTCGGAGCCGCGTGAGAGAAGCCCTCGGCTTTGGTGGCAACAATCTGATAGGTCTGCTCATTCGAGATGGCGCAGCTGCGCACATTGAAAATGGGCAAGAGTGGCAGCAGGAGGCGACGATTGGCATGATGGAGAAATTCGTACAATACTTACCGGATATGGATCTGGCTTTTAACGTCCATGACGAGCCCAGAGTCGTCGTGCCCCACGATGCGCTTTCCAAGTTCATTCAGATTGCCAAAACCGAGAACATGCCCGCAGCGTTCGCCAGCAACACACTCAACAATGCCTTCTCATCTCGTCCCAAAGACATGAATAGCGGTAAACGCATCGCGGAGGTCAAGACTACACGCTTTAACGTCTTTGCGCACCAGCCAGTGTGGATCCCGTCGCGCCTGTCCTGCTCGCCAGACAGCCCGGCACGCGCAGTGGTCGATGATTCCAAATCCTACGACAACCTTACTGCTTATGCAGTAGGTGATCTAGGCTTTGTGTACAACCAGACTGCATTTTCCGATGTCTGCAATTCACCTTCTTTCTCTTCAACACATGGCTTCTTCGATCGGCCGAATGCCTTTAATGTCGTGCACGAACTCATTCCCATCTTCAGCCAAAGCAAGATGAGCAGCTTCCAGGATATTCTCTACCCTAGCCCATGGTACTGGTACGGCAAGGTCTCATACGATGAGAAACGCGACATGGACTGGAAGGAGAAGGAAAGCAAGCTCTGGTGGCGTGGAAGCACTACTGGTGGCTTCAGTCGCGATGGTGGGTGGCGCAGACAGCACCGCCAGCATTTCGTGCAAACGATGAACGCGCGCAACGAGGCTAAAATCTTGTCAAACGTCAACAAAGACTCGGCTTCCGCAGTCCCTGACTGGCAAACGCGCGAAGTGCTCCGTCAAGACTACAAGGACATCATGGACGTCCATTTCTCGCACATTGGACAGTGTGATCCTGGCGACTGCGATGCGCAGCGTGAGTTCTTCGAGATCGTGGACCCAGCGGATCAGCAAGACGCCTGGCGTTACAAGTATCTTCTTGATATCGACGGCAACGCTTTCTCGGGCCGCTTCTATGCTTTCCTCGAATCACACAGCCTGACGTTCAAGATGGCCGTGTTCAGGGAGTGGCACGAGGAATGGATCAAGCCGTGGGTACACTACATCCCGCTCTCACTCCGTGGCGAAGAAGGCCTCGAGGCTGTGAGATATTTTGCTGGAGAAGAGGAAGGCAAGTCTCAAGGAGTCCGAATGGCCGAGGCCGGAAGGGACTGGGCGAAGAAGGCTCTGAGGAACGATGATTTTGAGGTGTGGTTCTTCCGCTTGTTGCTTGAGTAAGTTGCCCTTCCCCTTTTTGGCGTCGTTGATGCTGTGATACTGACTGGTTGCTTGTAGGTATGGTCGTGTTATCGACGACAATCGCGCCAACATAGGCTTTACTGGTTCATAGTGTAGATCAATGTTAATACTGTACATGCTGTACTAATAGTGTACCGGCATCTTCTGGGTGTTGATACGTTGCTCTGTACTTGTGAAGCCGGCCGTCTGAAGTGGATTGTCGTCAACTACTGTACCGAGAGACAATTGTCTGAAGCCAGTCGTATTGAATTACCGAATAGTGTCCCCATTGAAAACGATTTGGAGTGGGAGAAGCAAGGTAGGTTAATATGTACAGTCCCTTATCGACCTGCGATCCAGCACTCTGGTGTTAGATGTACATCTACGCCATCGCACGTGGGACTGTCAGAATCTGCCTGCACAATATAAAGTGATTGGCATGGAGCTGAACAGCCATGGGCTGCACGGAGCCTGTAGAAGTGGAGCCCACCTTAAATAAGATGACAATCTCACAGCCCCAGCGCTTAGCTGCCCTCCAGGTTGGACTTCGGTTTACCGACTTGCATGGTAACATGAAACACTTGACAGTTCAGCCTGATCATGATAGCACATCGCACTGATAGCCTGCATATACATATACTGAGATATGGTATAAGATTATTACTCCGTCGAGCTTCGATTAGCTAGTCTCTCGTCTCCCATCTCTCATCGAAAGCCATCAGTGTTGCGATCAGCGGCCAGCAGCGCGCACTCAGCCACACCAACTTTGGCGTGCGGCTGCGATGCACACAAGTCTGTTCCGGTGTTGCTAGCGTTGCGCTCGCAATCCTTCCAGGTTTCGCAGGCATGGGTATTAGATAGCACCTGTCGGCCGTGCCTGTCGGACTGGATGCTGGCTATAATCTACGTGCTGGGCGAGCGTGGGCGTTTTCTTGCGCGGTATTTATTCCAATCCCTGGTCTGCTTCACGCCCTGCTACTAGACGACATTTTGCTGGGTGCTTTCTGCAGCGACAGTTGTACGCATCCTTTGTATTGAGGATGTGGTCGACTCAAAGCGTTGTCTCATGTCTGGCTTTGCATCTCACGGCGGTTGCTGGCGCCATAAATCACGATGCCGAGCCTTATGTCATTGCCATGGTCAATAACGCCTCTATCGGCCCTGACGGTGCGTATACTTTCGACTGCTGTGAGACTACCTGCTAACCAAGATGGTTTGATAGGGCCCTGGTGGTATGTCTGGCAGGCAGTAGACTATCCGTAGGTGATCTCTTCAATCCCATCCTGGAGACCATCTGACTAATTTGAATGACTAGGGACCAATACCTACCCATGCTCCCTTCAATAGCACAGACTTCCCTTACTGTGAACGAAAGTGCTTGCCGCAGCCAGCAAGCATCGTGTCCACTTCCGCTACCGAACATGTGGACCATTAGCGGCGCTTATCAAGTCGACAAGGGCCCTGACACACAGAGTAATCTGGTCAACGCGGCATCATGGGATCAAGGCTACGCCGCTCTGCTCGATATGAGTGGTTCGGGGAGACATTTCAGAGATCGGATGACTTTACATCGCAATGGCGATTTTGCTGATCCTGTCTTCCTGGGCCACGCTATGAGCATTTCTGCGAATTACACGGTTGAATACTCGGATAATGCTGAGTATACCGTCAACGCGGGCTTTGTGAGTACTTTAGTCGCCGTGTAGAGCAAAGAAAACTTGGATTTATGATGCTGACTTTCCCAGTTCTCCCTCAACGGCGCCCGCGAGACCGAAGAATGGGAGGGCGCTAACGGAGCCGATGTTGCTGGAAACACCACCCTGGTTCAGACCTACAAAGACGGCGCGATTCCATCATTGTCGTACGGACTTCACGTAGGCTCCGTAGAGCCAAACATTACTGGAAGTCTTGTCCTGGGCGGCTACGACAGCTCTCGCTGCCTCACCGATCCGATCGTCTCCAGCTTCGATACAGTCCAGTTGCGCGGCATTGCTCTGAATGTGTCCAGCGGAGGTCATGCGTACCTCGACACCGAGTCAGCGTACATTCCAGATCTATTGAGAGCCAACGGAAGTGCTGTGAACAACATCTCGGTTCATCCACGACCTGGAGTACCTCACCTATACCTGCCGAAGGACACTTGCGACGCCATTGCCTCACATCTGCCCGTGACTTACAGCTCGGAGTTCAATCTGTATCTCTGGAACACTGATAAGCAAGCGTACAAAGACATCGTATCCTCGCCTCATCACCTGGCATTTACATTCGCATCAGACAACGGAGACGAAAGCACAATCAGCGTACCTTTCGCTCTCCTCAACCTCACCATCACATCGCCCATCGTCAGCACAGCCACGCAGTACTTCCCATGCAAGCCCTGGACGCCAGACTCTACCGGCTACACTCTCGGCAACGCATTCCTGCAGTCCGCTTTCCTCGCACAAAACTGGGAGCAGAACAAACTCTTCCTCGCTCAAGCTCCCGGACCAGACTTCCTCAGCTCAAGCATCCAGAAGATAGGAAACACTGATACCACTCTCACTCCGGCGAGGAACCCGCCAAGTTGGGAAAGCTCCTGGTCCAGCACGCTCAAAGCGCTACCTGCTCGCTCAAGTGAATCCTCCCCATCATCTGAGCCAGCGAAGGCCGAAGAAAGCTCAGCAATATCAGGAGGTGCCATCGCCGGCATTGTCGTTGGCGCGATCGCAGGATTGGCCATAGTCGGAATTCTGGTGTGGTTATTCATGCGAAGACGGAAGCAGAGCACATCGCACGAGACTATGTCGGAGGCTCCGAACACTCCCTTGCCGCAGTATCACAGTGGGAATGAGAATGGCGTGCCATACTACGGCAAGCCTGCGATGGCGCCTCACGAGGTCGAAGGCCAGCAAACGCAGATTTCTGAACTGGGGCCTGGGCGGGAAGTAGCGGAGTTGCCAGCACAAGGGCCTGATAAACCTGGGCCGGTGTATGCGTAGCCGTTAAACTGTAAACAATGTATTTTGAAGATTCACGTGTTGTTCAATTTTCCTAATACTTTTACCTCGATCCGGGCCAGTAGTCAGGGAAGGGGTGTGCGAAGAGGTGAAATTCATCTTGCACAGATATGCTCCCAGCAAAGGCACGTCGGACCGGGAGCGACTTCGATTGAACTTGCAGCGTTTTGTCAAGAGGTCAAAAAGGCAATGAGACTCTCGTTATGGCGAGGGCGAGGTAGAGAAATTGGCATTGTAAATTGTACACAGACGATACTGGTGTACTGCGGCGCATTGTAAATCGAAGGAAACCACGATCGTGGACTCAGGAGTTATAGGGTGTTGCCGCAGCGGGAGCATGTTAGGTAGTCACGGGATGGCTTTTGCATCGATAGGTGTACGCATTAGTCTAGTAAACCGTATCGGTGGTAATTCCAAAGTCAATTCCTGGGTATCTTTTTGAACTCCTATAGCGCCTCGAACTAGAATTTGCCAATATGTCGCTTACTCGTCGACTCGTCCACCAGCGGCTTTCAGCACCGTGCGGACATTGTTGCGCATGTCCGGAATGGCGCTCATCATCTCTCTTCCCAAGATGTCCCTAAAATCCGCAAACGCCTGTGCTCTTCCCTTCTGTAACTGGTTGTACTGCATAACAAGTTCGATAATCTGACGCTTGTAAACGTCCGGGTTGCGCTTGTCCTCGACGTACTGGATCAAGTCTACTGGAACGGTGGTCGGTAGACGGCGGGATGTCCTCGTGAGCTCCTGCAGATTCATGATCAGGCGCTTGATGTAGTCCGTCAGTTGCAGTTTGCTTTCGTCATTTCCTTTGAAGTCGTAGGCTTGAACGAGGATGAAGTAGAGGTTACTGATGATGTCGCGAAGATGTTCTGTGAGCGTGTCAGTGTAGCACAGCCTGAAGCTTAACAAGTTCGACTTCATACTGTCCACATCTATTGTCGTGGCGTCCATCACCGGGGCCGCCATGTTGATTGCGACGACGAGTTGTAGTGTCGTTGGTTCAAGACCAACTTGGAGGGATCTGGATCTGTTTGACAGTGTTGATCCAGGGCAAGCTTGAAGCATGAGGCTGATATTAGGGTTCGGACGGCATCGGCCCTCTTTCGGGATTGCCCCGCGCTCCGTCATTGTTCACAGAATTCAATTCACTTGCGACGAGAGCACATGCCTCACATTTGTGCTGTTTCCACATACACCAAACCCTCGGCACACTACAGTCACGCGCAGCATTACGAATCTTGCTGCAAGAGATCCGGACTCGAAAGACCTGCGGCCAGGAACAAAAACCACATAACACAAAACCCGCGCGGGGGACGCACACCTGCCCATCATGGCGACCACCGTGGATAAGGTACGATGTTCAGCAGCACCTTGAATCGCACACGCACTGACGGAATGTCGCACAGATCAAGCAAATCGAGGATGAGATGGCCAAGACGCAAAAGAACAAGGCCACATCCTTCCATTTGGGACAACTGAAAGCAAAGCTCTCGAAGCTGAAGAAAGAGCTGCTCACTCCCACCACCAGCGGCGGAGGAGGAGGCGCGGGTTTCGATGTTGCGCGCACAGGTGTGGCATCTGTGGGATTCATTGGCTTCCCATCAGTGGGAAAATCAACACTCATGTCACGTTTGACTGGACAACACTCCGAAGCAGCAGCATACGAGTTCACAACCCTTACTACCGTTCCCGGCCAGATCATATACAACGGTGCTAAGATTCAGATTCTGGATCTGCCAGGTATCATTCAGGGCGCGAAGGACGGTAAGGGCCGTGGTCGACAAGTCATTGCTGTGGCTAAGACATGTCATCTGATCTTTATCGTCTTGGACGTCAACAAGCCCTTGACCGACAAGTCGGTTATCGAAAACGAACTGGAAGGATTCGGTATCCGGATCAACAAGTCACCTCCCAACATCAAGATCACAAAGAAGGAAAAGGGCGGAATCTCCGTCACAAACACCCAACCTCTCAATCACATCACACCCGAAGAGATCAAGGCGGTGCTGAACGAATACCGCATGGCCAATTGCGACGTTGCAATCCGATGCGATGCTACCGTGGACGACCTTATCGATGTGATTGAAGCAAAGAGTAGATCTTACATCCCTGTCGTCTACGCACTGAACAAGATTGACGCCATCTCGATCGAGGAACTTGACTTGCTCTACCGAATCCCCAACGCTTGCCCTATCAGCAGTGAACACGGCTGGAACGTCGACGAATTGATGGAACAAATGTGGGAGAAGCTCCAGTTGGTGCGAGTCTACACCAAGCCCAAGGGCAAGATGCCTGACTACACAGCGCCTGTCGTGTTGAGGAGCACGGCTTCAACGGTGGAAGATTTCTGTAACGCTATTCACAAGACTATTGTGGACGAGTTCAAGCTTGCGATTGTGTATGGCAAGAGTGTGAAGCACCAGCCTCAAAGAGTGGGCCTGTCGCACGTACTGGAGGATGAGGATGTTCTTACGATTGTCAAGAGATGAAAATATGAGAAAGCGAATGCCAGAGCAAAGTGCCCTCAGTCTATCACTGCACAAAATGATGCTCCAAGTTTTGACAAACCCTTTCTCAAGGAGAGCCGGTTCCCCATGAGATTCTCACGCCATGCTCAACACATGCCAATGCCATTCCACCGCACACCTGCAACACGTCACCGGTATAGCCACACTCACGATTCAGGTAAAACATCTGCGGATCCGGTTGCCGGCATCCTTTCCCCACTGCCCCTATAACACACCCCAAATAGGTTCTATGCATCACGACAGGATTACGGACCAGACGTTCCGCCGCACTAGCGGCATCCTCGCGGCAATTCCAGCGCAACGGCCTTCGGCGCTCCCTCTGCATCTGTATGATCCTAGTCGTCGACAAGTTATAATTTGCTTGCAGATGTCTAGCATTTGCTCAGTGCTCGGGCATTTCAGATCCTGCCAAGTAGGCAGCTCCGTCATGCAGGCGAGGTGTGCATGATGCTATTGTGATCCTTGATATATCGCAAGATCGGGCGCCGCGAAGGGGCGGAGCCTTGCGGATTTTTTCTTCCTGTTGTGTGCAGCGCCAGAGATGCGGCGCGAGATCTGGACCCGAAGCGTTGGGATTGAGATGGCCGTCCCGGCGCACGAGGTTTGGGATGCATATCTCTATTGGCACCTTGCCCTGCTGTGATTCCTTTCAGCTCATCACCAGAGACACTTGCGCTCGGTCTGGCACCCCGTGCAGGTTGCCTGTAGAATTGTCTCTTCGCTCGCGCCACAGCGTGGCAGGCTGCCTCGCGAGCCTCGCCAGTTTCAGGGCTCCTGTCAGGGCTCCTGTCAAATTCGGCGCCGGCGTGTTAGTCGCTATAGCATATGTTTGCTATACCTCAGGAGCACGTGTCGTAGATTGACGTTGGGGGCGTTCTCGAAGGACCCTCGCTTGGGAGGCCGACGCGTCCCCGGGCCTCCCGAAACGATGGTTGCTGGTGGAGTGGCTGGCTGTCAATATGCATGCGCTGCCCACATGAAGCCGTTGTTCCTCTCTGGGACAGGTGCTCGTGCCAGGAGTGGGCTGTGTGCAGGGAAAGTGTTCGCAGGATGTGCCCTACGACAAAACCTGTCGGTGTACACGTGTATGTGTCCTCGAGTCGTGTGCCTGGTTCTTGCGAATGTGAGTCTAGTCATGATGGGATTAGTTTTCACGGCAACGCCGCTCCCCAAGCGGGAGGACTACTGCTTCCTTTGCATCCGCCGGCAGATCGACCGTTAAGACATGGGCATGAGAGAAGAGTCAGGGTCCAAGTAAAGACCAATTCAAACCTGGCAGAAATACTACTGTCAAAGTCGGTTAACCTTGACGCGTCTCCCGTGCGCTATTGCGATGGGAATGCTGACGTGTTGGCGTCGATGGTACAGAGCTAGAGAAGCAAAGCGAAGTCAAATGATGGCGACGCGCCTAGGGTCTAGTCCGACTCGGCTGGGGAGTAGGCAAGGCCAAAGAAGAAATTGATCGTTCAACTCTGAAGTGAGACATGCATGCTAGTTGGGTCGTCAGTATAGTGGTATCGTGGCTATGAACGCCTTCCTGTTAGAGCCTTGCGCAGGTACATGACTCCTGACCGTGCAAGACGCCATAACTTTCAAAAAGGCTGGCTAAACTTACATCTCCCAAAGGGGATGATTCGCGGTTGAGTTGCTTCTCGCGAAGGAAGCAAGTTCTATCCATGAGCGGAGGCGTTTCGGATCCGGTTCATAACGAAGCCGTCTCCAGACAAGGGTGTACTTACTGAAATGTCGAGTGGAGTGTGTAAAGCTGTATTCGCAAAGTAGCGCCCAGCATTACGTGCCCCTGCGAGTGGCGCGAGATATACTCTGATGCGCGCCTTATCGTGCGCATCCCCGTAGCCCATCGATAGTCGGCATTAGTGAACGAACTTCGGAAGATGACTCCGCGTAAAAGCGGTCCCCTTGACGTGTTAGAGTGGAGATTGCTTGAGCAGACTTTGAACGTTTCCCTACCGATGGCGCAGAAAGCGATCAGTCGCTCTCGAAAGTTGGACTGTCGCCAAGCATGTGACCTTGAGGACGGCTCGAACAGGGGATCACAAGATTTGGAAATCTACAAGACTTACTTTTCCCGAGCTGTACGAGCTCAAATGGTTTCCTACTCGGGAGCGCTAAGGTCCAGTTTCTCTCAGACTAGATGAAGACGGCGGACGATCACAAGCTCGGTCTGGCGCTCGCCGTGGTGGATCTTTGAGCGGAGTCTGGAGTAGCGACTATCATGACAGGGGAGTCGTAATTCGGTAGTCGGAAAGATGGACAGCAGAGCGCCAAACTCTCAGCGGCAAAGCATTGTTCGGCTACGCAGGAACGAGTTCAAAGATAGGCGGACCTGAGTCGTTCATCCTAGATCGTTCCGAGATTTCCTTCTACCAGCATACCATTGCAATGTAACGCCCAAGGTATCGATTGATAATCATGCATAATTCCGAGAAGCCGGGTAAGCTCCAGTTTATAAAATTGCATTATCGCAATCTACTGAAAGTCATTCGCGATCGATCATTGGCCGCAACTTCTGATATCCATGCCCCTGCCAATCGCAGCCGACCCCGTTCATACTGTATGTACAGCTCGCTTGCTATCGCTTGACAGATTGCACTGAGCTAGTTGCCGAAAGGGCCCCGGGGAAAATAAACAGGTCAAGTCGGGCCATCCGCCCATCATCCCCAAGGCCCCTAGCTGTTTACCGCACTGCCGCAGACACAAAACTCCAATGTCCTGGAACGGTGCTTGCGAGGAAGCGAACTGCCGAGATCATCCACAAGCCCTAGGTGCTCGGTGATAAAATTGCGATATGATTGTAGCATCCAGCGAGGTATGCTGAACGCAGGAGCTGCCCGATCCGATTGTCGGTCACATCCAGGTACGCATAATAGAGACGATCCGATCGCGAGGACGCGACAGATGTCGACACTAATCGAGATGCTGTCTGGTTGCTCACAGCCAGCAATGGGCAGTACACGGTCGTGTGCCTGGACTACGGACCACTGCCGTGGTGCAATACTGCGCTGCGGGTGAGCCTGCTGCAGCTGCTACAGGGCAGACTGGCAAAGCGGTGCAGGCGTCAATGGTATCGCAGAGCATGGCCTGCACAGCACGATTGGAGCAGACTAACGTTGGGCGATGTGGAGGATGATCGGCCAAGGCGAGAGACGGGAGGCTTCCCATTCGCCAGCGACGGGTCTGAGTTGCGGTCGCAGCATTCAGCGATGGCTACTTGCAGGGGGCTCACGGACGGTTTGCTGCATGGTACAGCGCAAGCAGGCCGGCTGCAGCCAGCCAGACGTTTGGTCGACGAGGCTGCCAACGATGTCGCCGTGGTGCACTAGCCGGACACCTGGAGGCCAGTGGGCAACAGGGTAAGAGGGTAAGAGGGCCCTAGCGAGAGGAGGAGGATGAGCAGCCCTCAGGGCCCTGTGAACATGGCGCCCCCCATCTCATTATCTCATCGTCTCATCATCCGTCCAAGGTCCCTACTCGCATCCGGCGGCCAGCCAGCATCGCTCGAGCCATGCTCGCCATGCTCCCCACGCTGGCACCGCCTGTCACGGCGTGCTTAGACCAGTGGCCGCCAACGGCGTGTGTCCATCACTCCTCAGCGCGAGCAGTAGACTGCCAGTAGTGGCTGTTAGGAGTGCCCTTTCGTGGCCTCTGGTGCCCGAGCTGCCTCCTCCCCTGGACCCTCTCGTGTCAAGTAGCCTCCAATCTGTGCCTCGTCCTCCCCCCGCTGGTTCGGGACAGCAGGCGCGCCACCGGCGTGCTTTTGCTGCTTCCGCCCACTCCTCCGCCATGCGCTGCAGAGATGTGCCAAAGCCTGCCCTGAGCAAGGCCCATCGATCAGCGAACTCACACCCTTCTGCCTCGCGCCGAACCGCACGCCAGGCTGCCCTAGTGCTCCATCGCTCCCATCGCTGCACCGTCTCCGCAACTGGTCTGGCTCGTCCATCTTAAGCACGCCAACGCCCGCCCCATAAGCACCTCGTCCTGCACCTCACTTTCCCTTCCTGCATATGCACGCAGGACAGGAAGCATGCCTCCCTGTCTCCTTGTCTCCTATTAAATCCGCGCGCTGCGTCTGTCATCCTAATCTAGGAACCCTGCAGCCGTCGTTGCCCATCAAGCCACAGCCCCCAGGCCCCGACAGCGCCGTGCAAGGTTGCACTTACACCTTTCGATCGACCACTTGATCGTTTCCGTTCTCTTGTGTACCCGCCACCCGGCACTTCCCCTGCGCACACCGACGCAATGGCCGACGACCACCACCAGTCGACGTATCAACCCTCGCCGTCTATTACTTGGGGAAGGAGCCCACACATCTATCCCCATTCACACCACGGGACACCCGCACAGGAATACTCCAACTTCCACTTTGGCTCACCACAACTATCCTTGGGCTCAAGCACATTCGAGAGTACGATGCCTCAACGACCCGTTCAACAACAGCTACAGCCGCTGGTAATGCCGCAGTGGCCATCGATGCTCAACAGTCAATCGCATCAAACATTCCAACCGAGCTATCCGCAAAATGTGCAACCCATCCAGCCCATGACCATGGCACCTCTGCCAACACCCATATCGGCAACTTCATCCCGATCCGCATCGACACCTCGTAAGACGTTGACCGACGCCGACCGCAAACAAATGTGCCAGTATGCCGAAGACAACCCGTCAGCTAAACAGACGGAGATTGGGGGTAGGTCGATCGTATCGCATTCCCAACGACTCCGCTAACATTGTCACAGCTCGGTTCGGTGTCGAGAGAAGGTAGATTCACTTGATTCTTCTGACTCGTTGGAAAGTGGCTGATTTCGTGGTTTAGTACGGTCTCCAAGGTCCTCCGTCAAAAGGAGAAATACCTGTTCCAAGACGACGGCAGCCGGTCACCAGCCAAACGTCCCAAAGGTCGATCTCCGGATATTGAGCGTGCCCTTGCAGTCTGGGCAAAGAACCAAGTAAGTAAAGTGACGCTATCATTTCCTACTCATTTGCTAAACGCCGACACAGGAGAAAAAAGGGGTTGCACTGTCAGATGAGTCCATTCGTCACAAGGCGCAAGCCTTTTCGGCAACCTCGAACAACCCAGATGTGCAAGCTGGCCTCAGCACAAGTTGGCTCGAGAAGTTCAAGATGAAGAACAACCTGATGGGCGCCAAGTCCAGGAAGAGCTCTCTCGTGGACGATGCAGACGATGGTTCTTTGACGGCATCCATCTCGCACACGCCCAACAACGCATCTCCGACTTCTCAGCATGCCTTGAGCTCGCCTTCTGCAGAAGAATTACGCGAGGCACACAGTAACGAGAACATGAGGTTGGAAATACCGAACTGCTACCCTGACTTCAATAGAGGTGCACCTTTTCACTCCGAAAGCCACACGTCTCTGCACAGCGCATTCACAGATACGGCATCATCTTTCTCGCCTGCACCCCTGAGCCCTACAGCATCTCCATTCTTCACTCCAGACTCTGGCACATCCGCCAGCCCATTCATAGCCCAGAACGGAAGGCAGTCTCTGCACCCGAACTCCAACATCCACCCACACGCCAGCTCACACCGACAAAGGAGTCAGACTTTCCCCCAGCTTGACCACTACATGTCCGACACGACCAGCTCAGCCGACCCTCCAACGCCAAAATACATCTCGTCTTCCACATTCGACTCGCCAATGCAAGAGCTGACCGAGCCTCTCCCCACTCTCAACTCCACGCTTCACGACTTACCAACCAACATCCAACCACACACAATGGCGCCTTCAGAGATGATGCGTCCGCCCCCCCTGCCTTCCAACATGGCAATCCCCAGGTCTTTCACCCCATCTTCAGCACAACATCTCTCCGCCACGAGCCCCGAAGAAGCCCGCCAGGCGATGGAAATCGTCCTCAGCTTCTTCGAGCAGCAACCGCACGGCTATCTCGACCTCCAGGAGAGCATCACCGTCGGCAAGCTAATGGAGAAGCTAAGACTCGAGCCGCGGGCCATGTGATGGACTGGACTGATTGACTATCGGTGCACGACCCCCATCACGCAACTTCGCTTACACGACTTCGCCAACCGGAGCCAATCTCCCCCTTTCGTCCCTCCGTTCCTCGACCTGAACGGAGGAACTGTGTATTTTTTGTACAGCTTCTCACTATCAATCTCGGCTTTTGGGATTTTCTTCTCGCGTTTCGAGTGTTTCTTCTCTGGTTCTCCTTTTTCATCATAGCAGGCGGCGGGGTTTTTCTGTTTTTCTGGGACATTTTTCATAGCATATTTTCCATTGGCTCGGACAAAACCGGGGTTGGAAATGGGACGAATCGGTCCAAGGACTCGAGAAGGATATGGACATGGGACACGGATGTTGGACATACACGATCCACCAAAAAAGCTACACACACGTGGTGGGTCTACACAACAAAAGGAAGGTAGGACGCTGCTCACGCGGCTCAAACGGGATATTTATTAGCGACGAAATTTGGTTTGAGAGAGGGATTAAAGACGAAGGCAGATGCGACACTGGGCGAATTCTCGTTCTTCTGGCGTCGGGCCTACGGTGTATATGATTTTATTCTTCCTTCATCATTCGCTTTCTCTAATTGTTGCTTGCACGCATTCTTCAGGACGACTGGTCATAAACGAGACCACCTCTACTCCTCGCCAATCTCAGGGAACAGACGCAGGAAGATCAGCTCGACGATGTCAACGATCAGGTGCTTGTTGATGAACGAGTCCGCGAACAAATCCAACGACTCCTCGACATCGTCTCGCATGACCTCAACGTCACCTGTCGCAAAGTACTTGGAGCGGACGTACGGCGGTACAACCTCGACGATGACTCGCGCGCACTCTCGCCTGATGGCGACGACTTCGTCATCGGAAGGTAGCACGCGCGCAGGACCGAGCGCGTCATCTGGGAAGATGGCACGCCGAATGGCCTGCAAGGCCGGCGGCAGTAGAGCGGAGTTTAACACGCGAGCGTGGATGGTGTGAGAGAGCAATCTGTGCAAGATGGAACGGGAGCTTGTCAGCGAAAGGATTCTTCTCGTACTTGGTGAACGAATGATGAATGTTATGCGACGTGTAACGTGAGCGCTTGCATATGCGGCGGCGCGCGGCAGGACGAGGACAAAGAAGCATGCAACTGTGAGTGTGGGTGAGGGATGCTCGGGGCCAGAATGTGTAGTCTTTGGCCTCGTCCCCGGGTCCAGTCGGGGAAGGCGAAGCTTCGTATGTCCGATGTGAGGCTGGGCGCAGGCGTTCAAGGCCGGTAGCGGGAATTGTATGGATTATTGGGATGTCGTATTGCCAGCAAATGCGCGTTGCTAGCCCTGGTATGCATTTGCTGTTCGAAGATGTCGTCTCCGATCCGAGCGAGGCCCGGTGCAGACCCTGGCACCCTGTCGCTTTCGGCGTTTGGGTTTGCGCCACGCGGCCGACCGTTGCGCCGCGACGGGATGGAGTCGGGCGTGAGTGGTCGGTCGGGCCCGAGCCACGGGTTGGGCATGCCGCGATATATTCGTACAAGTCTGCCCAGCGGCCAGGTTTGCCCTTGTTGAGATTGGGATGCGCTGGCGTGGGAGAGTGATGCCCAACTTCTCAAGCTGCAAGCTTCGCCATTTGCTGAAAACTTCTGCCCATTTGCGCGCCCGCTGCACCGGAGACGATGTTTCAACGGCAAAGAGCATAGCTATCGAAAAGACATGCGTCTGACGTTCGCAGCTCCAGGGGTGCTCTCGGCTGCGGGGTGGCCTCGCATCGTAATCAGCCGGCTGATGGCAGCCATGGCAAGCCATCATGCACGACGATAAGATACGGCATGCTGAGGGGCGGGCCGTGGGGTACTGGCATTGGCCGCGTCGAAGTCATATGACATTTAGCGTATGCGGCCGCCCGTTCGTGCATTCACAGTGGCTTTGGTGTAAGGCGAATGAGAACAGCAAGTGACGACAATGCTGTTATGAGTGGTGGAGGAAGCGGGCTTGCGCGGCCACTTCGTTTCGAAAGCAGAGACGGACGCTGCGCCGACGTTGCATGGAGCGCGAAAGGAAACTGTGACAACATACCTATCAAATCTGCTGTTGGTGCAGCACACTTGTCCAGGTCCGTGAAGCAGGAGCCACTGCATGAGCGACAATGTACCTGTCAGCCATGGCATGCGCTCCTGAAGATGCGCGAGCTTTGAGACACAGGTCCAGAGCGCCATCCCTAGGATCGGTATGTTCTGCGAGGCTGCAGACACACCTTGTTTCTCTGTAGATGTATCATGCAAACTGCTCGAAACATCGGCGATGCTGTCGAGCTTGGAATACTGTTCGTGAGTAGATCTTGCCGGCAACGAAGAAGCTTGCATCAACGAAACTAGCGCAAAGCGCATCATGATCCAGACCAGCCAGAAGGATTGCAGCAAGGCCCAGAACCCTTGGCTGAGAGCGTCGAACCGGTGTCGACTGGTTTTTGGATTGGTCATATTCTCCTCCTTGGACACTAGACCGAATTGCTTGAGTTGGTTGACTGGTTGCTGATCGACAGGTTGAGCCGGTACCAAGTCGGGCCGAAGTACATAGATGACTTTTGTGACACCTTCCCATAGCAGCCAGTTTTCGCATGCTTTGCCGCAGATGCCATTGTGGAATATCATCTCAGCCAATATTTCAGATACTAAGACCTGCAGACATGGATTCTGGTGTTCATCGTAAGGTAGGAGTAGCGCCAAAGCTCGGTTCACCACCATCTGACACCAGGCGCTTTCGTTCTCTTGTTGGTCGGCGAGTTCATCTGGGGAGACCGGAATAGGTGTCAATGCATGGTGCGGGCGTAGAGCATGATAAATGGCGCGGTTGGAGCCACTGAAATTCGTTGACTGTGTCGTTTGGGAAGCTATCCGTATGGCTGAAGTGTGCGTCAGTGATTGACAACAATGCTACATCGAGCCTGCAGACTGACCATCAATATGCTCATTGAGAATGGCAGGCAGCTCTTCCAGTAACAATCCTTCCAGATCGACGTCCCTGAGACGCTGTTCCAGCCCTCGCGTGCAGTGAGCAATGATCTGGACAACATTGGCAACAAAATCCTGATCGGGCGTGATTTTGTTGTACCAAGTTTGCACGAACAAGTTGAGGACAACAGCTATCAGGGCATAGAGTTGGACGTCGATCTCATTGGAACTTGTCAGAGGTGGAAGAAGTTCCTCCAAAGGTTTGTGGTCGATCTCGTCAGACGAGTCAGCCTGAAGAGCAGGGGGAGTCTTCTTGCAGAGGACACGCTTGATGTAATTTATTGTTGCTTCGTCTGGCACATTTGGTTGGTTCGCTTGATTCTTCTCGCTCTTGTCGACAAGAGCAGCAATTCTGCTATGTTGGCGGGCATGCCGTGTAGGCCGTCGATTACCTTGGGCCATGATCTTAGCAGTGGTACGTGGGCATATCGTCAGCCTGCACGTGTATAGCTATATCTTTGCCACACGCAACCGAGACAGCCCAGTGTTTGGTGAGCAAGTAGTAGCCGCGGTCGCTTCGCTCAGTGATGACCTGCGCCAATGATCGTGGCCTGCGAGCCCGGAGTCGGTCTGTGATTGCCTGCTTGTGGAGAGGGCGGGCAACTGCGGTGGCAAGTCGGACGATATCTTGGCAGCGCCCACCACAGACACCCTACCAGCGCTGTTCACCAATGAAAACCTCTTATCTTGACCTCACCTTGTTATACCCTTTTTGCACTCAACCAAATTCGGCTGGCACTCGAGCACGCCATCGATGGCGCTCGTTCTTGACGTGATTTGAAGGCGACAAGTCGCAACTACACCTCCTGTGGCCTCTGACTTCCTATACCATGCCTCATCTCCCTCGAACCTTCATCGCTTTCTTCCCACGCTTTTCGCAGCTTGCGTGGGCGATACAGAAGCTGTGAATCGCCCACGCACTCGTCAGGCAACCACCTGCACGTGACAGCTCGGAAATGGCGCACCGGCGCTGCAGAGATTTGCTCGCCTGCGCGATTCCCTTACCGCAGCCAAGTGATAAGCTCGGTCTATGGCCAACATGAATCTGACGCTGAAATTGCGCCCGGCAAAGACCGGCTTTGCCAGCAATGCAACCATCCGCGCAAGCAGCAGCAGCGTTTGTATGCATGTACTGCGGTGCAATGATATCCGGTAGGCAATATGCTGGCGATGCCTGCTCTTACTCTGTTGTGGTGGACGCGGCACCCAGCAAATAGCTCACAGTCACCGCCGATACAGGCGAAGCAACCATGATGATACGCAACCTTGCCCTTCGTGGCAAACGCATTATGGAACGGGCTCCGCTGCGATCCACCACTTCGGTCCCTTTCCATACTTTAATCCAGCCAGACTCTCATCCTCCTTTCCTCTACCTCCCTCATCTCACTCACCGTATCATCGGGAATTACCATTCCAGACCCAACCATCAATCTCAGTCCACCATGTCATCTCCACCCACTTTCCCCCGCGACTCCACCCGTCCATCACCTGAACCCGCGGATAACTTCACCGACCTTGTCGCCGAAATCAACAAGGTCCTTGGGCCGAGCAATGGCATCGATAGTGCCGGTGTCAATGTGCAAGACCTCAAGGATGCCATGCTTTCCTACACCTCATGTGAGGCCGACTGGTCAAAATTCGCTCTCGCTGATACCAGCCGTGCCTACACCCGCAACCTGGTCGACAACTGCAATGGCAAATCGAATCTTCTGATCCTGGTGTGGAACCCAGGCAAGAGCAGTCCAATCCACGACCATGCAAACGCTCACTGTGTCATGAAGATCCTGAAGGGCACGCTGAAAGAGACGTTGTACAGCTGGCCATGCCAACATGGGGATAATGCAGCTTCATGCGCACAACAATCAGAGGGCGACTGCCCTAGCACAGAGCACACTTGCTCCGCTACTTCACAAAACCTCGAGCCTACCGCGTTGAACATCCAGAGAGATACCGCGTACGAAAAGGACCAAGTGACCTACATGAGCGACAAAATTGGGCTCCATCGCATCACCAACCCCAGCGACAGTGAACTTGCTGTCAGCCTGCACCTGTACACAGTATGTGACTTTCCCATCGTCTCAGATCTCATGATAGTGCGTGCAGAATTGTGACTGACATCATCCAAGCCTCCAAACGCGAGCAAACACGGCTGCCACATCTTCGATCCGAAGACGGGCAAGAGCAGTAAAGTCTCACAGTGTGGGTTCTACAGCTCTTACGGCATCAAGGAATAATTTTTTCGTTTCTTTCTCACGGCGGGACTCGGGTTCGCACCGATCGCGCCACTGCGATCCGTCGCTAGGCATTCGCTTTTTTTCTGGTTAGTCACCATTTTGGAGTTCGGGGATGGCGCATGGCACTTCTAACGACCAGCATGACGTTCTGCTTTTTCTGTCAATTTTCTTGCTTTTTGGCGCGATGGCGTGATAGCAGGGCTGACTGCCTCTCGGTCCCTCAACGGCCGAAGCATACGCGGAGTACGCGCATGTCCAACTCGCATAGTTCAATGCCACGGGCGCACGGTTACCGTGTTGCTATTCATTATTCATCAATGCTACTACAGTCAGGCAGATGCATACGAATTTGTTTACTTTCGACTGAGATACCGCTATGAGTCCAAAAGCGCTGCTGTTTGATGCATGCAAGTACCGTCAGAAATGGAGATTTTATCGACAGTCAATGCCACTGGGACACCGCCAACAAGGCCTGGCCATCTTAGCAGCTAGTGTGAGGGCATTGTTGACTTGCGTGGCAGATCTAGACCTAATCGCCGTTGAGATACTGCTGATCAGGTATGACCAAATCCAACAGCTAGGATGCCAGTATCTTCGACAATGGGCGTACATGACTTCCTACTCCCCATTAAGATACCACCAGCATTGCACGAATATCTCTACTACACTTATGTCTCTGCTATCAGCTTTGGATGCTTTAGAAGGAAACCTGGTTGCTAGCGAGAGGTTACGTGCATACACTCGGGCACTCGCTATGAAAGATTGGCGGCACTAGCATAATTTGAGAGTACAGTATGGATTATATTCTTGCAGTGCTAATTCACGACAGAAAGAACAAACGTACCACGACGCAAGTGATGAGCTCTATCATCCCCAAGCGAGCCCGAACGGATTCAATTTTCTCGACACGCATTCCATTGTCTCTGGACCCTGCCAAATTCCTGGTCGTTTCCGAGACGCAATTCCTCGCTCAAGAATGACACTTCGACTTGAAGGCTCCCATCAGCCTCTCGTACTGCACTTCGAACATGTTCGCCAGCCAGTCGGCCGCGTTGGCTCTTTCGGCTTGTTCTTCAAGGGCTTGCTTCCGCTGCATGTAGGCCGTGATTTTGCCCAAAGGCGAACCGCCGGTCTGGAAAAGACTTGGATATGCCGACATGAAAGTGTTGAGTTCCTCACGCATTGTTTCTGCTTGAGAAGTGCAGGTAGCACGGTGGTTCGAATCGATTGCCGACTTGTGGACGTCGCGGAGGTCGTCTTCGTCCTCAAGGCTCGTGGCGATGTTCTTTTCGAGTTCAAGCTCGCCGACCTGGTGGTTCACGAAGGTCGAGTATTCTCCATTGCGGCCCTCGAGAGCTGCCCTCATAGTGTCAAAAACGAGGCTCATAGCTGCAGCGTCGTCAAGTTCCTTCTCGCTATTGCAGCCATTCACAGTCCAGCCTACCCGATCTGCCACGAATCCGAGCTGGAATTTCAGGTCGTAGATGGAGCGGCACACGCCAGCCTCGGCCATGAGATCCTCCACCGCGTCTCTGCCCTTTGCCTCAACGAACTGAGAGTCTAGGAAATCACCGCCCTGTTTGACCTTGGCTTCCCAGCTGGCTTGACTGGTCAAGGTGTTGGCGCCGTCATGAGTCGTGGTCTGTTTTTTGCGCCAACGCACCCAGATGCCTTTTTGTTCGAGCTGGCCTTTGTGGTCCAAGTACTTGTCGGTTATACGTTTGCGAGGAAGGCGTGTAAGGGTCACACCCGGACTGTGACCCGCCGCGGGAGCGACATGGACGCGTGGAAGTGTCGCGACATCACTTGCGTACTTCTTCAGAAGCTGACTTGGAACGAACTTGCGCTCGACTTCGAGCTTGGAGATGATCGAGCGGCTGCTGAGGGCTTTGCTGGCCGGTAACATGTTTCTGCTGTATTGGTCTGTTGGTCTTAGGGGAGTGGTTGCGGTGGGTGTTCATGCTCTTGATCGCTTCATCGAGGAAGCTTTATGCACTAATTTCAGGCGAGTGAGACCCGGTTAGCGCGCATGTGACCACGCTAGCGCGTGAGAAGACTTCACTCACGCTGCCACCGTTTCTTCACTTGCGTCATCGCACGTGAAGTGCGACTGGGCACAGTCACTGTAAGATAATTGTTGACTGTTGAGGTATCGATCAAGATAGCTTAGCATCAGTCCAGCTAATGTGCTAGTGCCGTCAGCGATTAGTGCTGAAGCGACTACATTTGCCATGGAGATCTTGACCGTAACAACATTGTACTTCCCTAGCTGATATGACGATATTATCAACTTCCGGCGACAAAACAACCATGTTTGCCATTGAGATGCCGATCGGGTTAGTTGATTCCTCTTTTCCTACAGCGCTGTCACCATCATCTACAGATGAGGATATCACTGCGTTTGCCATTGAGCCACTGTCACATATCACGTGCAAAACTGTGAGAACAATGCTCTTCGTGGCGGTGTCTCCGAGTACCACTTCACTTCCGCTGGCTTCGCCTCTTGCTCGCACCATCACAAGCCCACCCAATAACATCCACACGCTCTTCAACCCCCGTTCACACCTTCTCAGTATTACCTCGCCTTCAAAAGACGCCAGACTATCAGTTGCTGCATCTCACCGTGAGCAAAGCCACGATGCCACCTAAAGCCTTGAAGCGCAAGTCAGGAGAAGAAGAGGCACCTGGACTATCAACCGACCCATAAGATACACTCTCGTTGGGGCCCATGAGGCGAAAGGCGAGTTCTGATAGCTAGGACGCTGACAAGGAGGGCAGGGTAGGTGCTAAGAATGTCTTTCTGGCGACAATGAGTACAGCATATACTGACAACTTCATAAAATGACCTAGGAAATAAAAGCAGTAATGGCAAGACAGCCTCCGGAAGGCGCTTTGTCGCTGGAGATCGGAGTCGACCTAGCACATTGTGCCTTTGAACAGATCCGCGACGTTTGGCTTGCGGGCAACATCATGGAGACCTTTTCGACATCCTAGAACGATGTCGACAGATACAAGCCGTCAACTCCTCGAGACGAGACTTATGGCCAGCTTTCAACCAATGACAAGGAACAGACAGATCAGTACCTTGCCCAGATACTGATCTTGATGGTGGAAGAGTACACACAAGCCGCTCCATTTGTGGTGGCCAAAGAGGAACATGACGAATTCTCCAAGAAGCTCATACAGCTGAAGCCAAAGATCAGTACTGTGCCGGACATCTCTGGCCGGCTGGTACGTCTGCCGTAGATTAAGTGTGAGCCCTCAGTAGGCCGAATAGCGCAAGAGTCAGACCTCGAAGCGTACAATCGCGCTCTCAACCTTCTTCGTCGCATGTGCCACACAACGAACAACGCATGGTCTGATCGGTACGAAAAGGGCAACTGGGATCGATCCAGTGCGATCGATCCAGAATTAATTCTAGCATTCATGCATTATGAACCGATCGTGGTGGCTCCGAAGTACACAGTGGCGGAAGCTCTCAAGGCGGGCAACTTCTCTGAGAAGAAGTTCATACTTTCATGGTCCTTGTTGGAAAGGGACGATGAAGCTAGGGAGGGGTATCTCGAGAACCGCAAAGATCTGCTTCTGCCGCCGGTGACGGGGATGCGTGGGCTTGGTGACCTGCGTATCCTCGACTCGTTGCAATATCGCGATTCCTTACGCGTGCAGTACTGCTGTCATGAGAATGGACTTCAGTTGGCGGCTGTCAAAATGTCTTTCCCACTTTCAAAGTCAAGGTGGAAGGATGAGGAGTGGGACGATCAGGGTGAGGAGTATGACGTGTTCTCCTCGAGGTGGACAGAAACCTGTAAAGCTCTCCAAAAGGAATATCCAGGCACCAACGAAGTTCACGTACAGACCAAGCTTCAACTGTTGGACAAGGAAAGCGATGAGCGGCTCTTGGAGTCACACACAGCTCTACACGAAATGGAAGAGCTGCTTGGTATTCGAAGATGTTGTGTGTCAGTAGGCTTTCATATGGAGCAGCTCAATTGGAAATCCCGAGGTTTTGAGTGTTCGGTATAAGACCTGGGGAGAGGTCCACAGTCGTCTGAGGTGGAGCATTTTCGTCATTAAGGTCTCACATATGGTTACAATTGCTCTCCCGTTTTTTCGTCACGTAAAAGTGGCGGCCAGCATGCGTTACAAATCTGATAGCAGCTTTTAAGCGTACAGGTAGTTCAGTCGGGCACCACTGTATACATTATTCGTGCCATCGAGATACTGATGTGAATGGTGTATGTCTTACTGGCTCACGTGCTGTAGTCATCCACCATGAATGCTCGAGCATCATGTTTGCGTTTGAGACACAACATGTTGCTCAGTGGGTGTGCTGACTCACGACGAATTAACAAGGTGCCCCTCGTACCACATTTTTGGTGCCAGGATTGGAAAGATCCGAAGAGATCTCAAGCTCGCGCGAAGACTTAGGGATGAAGCAAAGCTTTTGTAGAACACGGTTGGCAAAATCTGAATATCATCAATGTCCCGAAGAAGATAGTATCGGAAAGTTCGGGGTGGCGTAACGAGTTGTAAGAAGTAAGAAGACAGTGCTTTACTGATCAGCGCCTGCACCCGCTAGCCCATCCAGAGCCGTGCCTATACCGCTCAACACCGCCGTGGGGTTCAGAGTCAACAGGCCAATTCCACTAGTCGCCACGCCTGCAAATAGACTGATCAAGGGCATCAGCGAGGCCTGTTTCTTGTTGGGTTTGGCTTGCTGAAGTTGTTGCATCTGTTCCTGGATGGCATGAGCATGCTGCTGCTGTTGTTGCCTCTCGAAAGCAAACTTCTCTTCCATCTGCTGCTGCATCCTGTCGAGTTTCTCCTTGTCTTCTCGTGCTCTTTCGGCCTCCGTGACTTTCTGTGCTTTGATGAGCTCTTGCATGCGTTGCTCGGCTTCTTCACGCTGTCGCTCGTACACTTCGCGCTCCTTGCGGTGACGCTCTGCTTCTTTCTCTTGTTCATCTTGCAAGCGGTCGAGCTCTGCTTGGCGAGCTGCATACTCCGCGGCACGTTGACGCTTGTCCTCCTGCATATCGTGTACCATCTGGGCATACTCCGCTGTCTTCTCTGCGCACAGCTTCTCGAATGTGACCTTCAAGTTCTCTTGTGCTTCGCCAGCTTTCTGGAGCTTCTTCTCGAGATCGTCTCGTTGTTCTCGGAGGATTTCTGCTAGTTGCTCGTCGCGATCTTTGAGGGCTTCATCGTAAGACTCTTGCAAGTCGGAAATCTGCTCCTCAAACTTCTTTTTGGCGATGGAGAGCTCGAGATCGACCGCTTGACCAGCGGCAGTGTCCTCGAGAGACAGTTTCTCATCGACCATTTCTTTCTGAATGTCGAGAACAACGGGCCCGCCTTGGTTGCGGCGCTGGATGAGGTCCTCGATCATCTCCATGGCGCACTCTTTCGTGCCATCGTGACGTACGACTGAGCTTCCACGCTCGCACATGAGACCCCACCACTCTTTTCGATCGAGGAGCTCCTTCTCCCGAGCTACTCCGGTGTCGTAAGAGAGATTTGGCCCGTTCAGGTTCTTCCACATGGTAGTTGCCAATTTAATGTGCTGGAAGGCATTCTCTCCGCACAGCTTCTTGAACATGGTCAAGTTCCTTAGACTGGAGCCGCTCATGCGATCATCTGTGATGCGGTGCAGGTATATGATGCCGCTGAGCTGGACGGTGGTCTTGTATGCTTCGCCGAGCCAGAAAGCAAGTTGTTTGAGGACGTCGGTATCTATTGTTGTCAGTCCGTGACGACGCGTATGATCCTGAGATGCATTCATGCTTACCGGTTCTGTTGGTATCATCGAATCCAGGTGTGTCGATCAGATACACGCGTCGAGTGTTCTTGTAGATGAATGAGTGGACTTGGATGTCCTCAGTGCCTTGATTACTGGTCAGTGGTGATATTGTCTGCGAGAGCTGCCAATTGCCTTACACGAAGTCAACTCATGGCCGATCTGGACGTAGTCATCGGAGAGCAGGCTTATAAGTGTGCTCTTTCTGAAGCGAGCATCCAAGTCAGCAAGATGCCCAAACAGGAAGGAGAGCGATTCTTTGCACGAACCCACTTCCCGTTATACCCATGAGCGCGATGACGATGTCATCCTTGCTCAATTTGTTGATCTGGGCGATGCCAGCGTCTGTCATCGTGAACGTGGAGTGGATTTAACAAGTCCTTCGACACAAGCTTGCACAAACTTCTAGCACCAGAGTCGTAGATCTGTATGTGGTTGATGTGTGGAAGAAATACGATGAAGGTTCTGGGAGCGTTCGACAGTCGCGCTTGTCTTCAAGAACAGAGTGCTTCTGTACCGGACGTGATAAGGGCTGTAACGATCTGTGCGACATCATGGTCGCATGGTCTCCTGATACAGCCTCAGCCTCTGTACTGCCGCAAGCTACTGGATTGGAAGATCCGCAGGGGTAGGTGACTCCGTCTGATCTAGCCCAATAATGGTATGGCAGTCATGCAAGCAGTGCCACCATCGGCTTTGGCTATCGAAATCATGCATCAAAGCGTGTGGCTAGAGTATGGCATGATGCGGTCGCATGCAGGCACCGAGAGGCCGCATGTTCATCTTCCGGCACGCGAAGAGGATAGTCTGGTGCGGCTGAGCATCAGGCTTGACGGCAACTACTGTACAGTCGATCTGATAAAATCAATCTCCATGGTCAACTATGCATCTAACAGTGATGGTGATGCAGGTACGGGCATGCCTGAAGCTGAATAACAAAGTGCGTTTGGTGGAGCTCTCCACGGTAAAATGCAAATGTGCCGAACACGACAGTGATGGCATGAGTATGAGCAGAGCGGAGAGATGCAGTCGGGTGTCACTGCAGGAAAGCCACCGACCAGCCACATGGCCACATGGTCTGTCGGCTCGGCAATTGAGGTCGAATCGGGCCGGTGGCGGAGCTCCCTCGCTACACCACCACTGCCCTATGGACGACAGCGCATTAATGCTGGACCTCCTAGTTGGCGCCGGGTGGCCTTTGTTCGATATGTAGCTAGTTGCATGGCCGAATACGGACACCTTTGATGCAAGCTGATGCTAAAACCAGGAACCAGCCAATGGAGGCATCTCTCCGCCGGATGCCCCCTGAACGCATGACCTGATGATAGGGTGTGGTAAGTACAGATTATGGAGATCATCACGGGCTCACCGGTAGCCCTAGACATGCCTATGCAGGTGTGGCTGTCATCGTGTGTCTAAAGCGTTACAAGCATGCCAGCCCTGGCATGGGCCACTGCTATGTACCAAGAATATGGCGATGATAAGCCTTCTTAGCACCCCAAACTCTTCGCGTGCTCAAGCTTTGACAGCATGGTATCCAAGATAGCTTCATGGTCCAGTACAGCCTCACACGTCTCAAAGATCGACTGGTAGAGACAGATGTGATGGGATCCCAAACTCCTGATCAGAGTCGTTCTCGATCCGAAGAAGTGACGATGAACGTAGACCAGAGAGCCTTTCGAGACGGCTACGAACCAGCGACCGGCGATGTCTTCATAGCGATCCTAGGCGTGACCGGCGCTGGTAAATCGACATTCATCAGCAAGTGCTCCGAGAAACAAGTCGCCATCGGCCACAACCTCCAAGCCTGCACCCAAGAAGTCGGCGTCTACCTATGCAAATCCAGAGACTCCAACATCTACCTCGTAGACACACCCGGCTTCGATGACACCGATCGATCAGACACAGAGGTGCTCCGCGAAATCGCCTCATGGCTGACAGCGTCCTACTCAAACTCCATCAAACTCCACGGCATCATCTACCTACACCGCATCACCGATCCGCGCATGCAAGGCTCTGGGATGCGTAATCTGCACATGTTCAAAAGACTCTGTGGAGATCAGAACCTGAGCAATGTGGTTATGGCGACTTGCCAGTGGGAGCGAGTGTTGGAGGAAGATGGCATTGAACGTGAGAGACAGTTGAAGGAGACTAGGAATTTCTGGGGCTACATGGTCGAGCGCGGCAGCCAGGTCCATCGACACTACAACACCCGAGAATCTGCACTCAAACTGATCGACAGCTTGGTCGGCGGCACTACTTCGAGACCGAAGATTGTTCTTGATATCCAGGCTCAGATGGTCGACGAAGGCAAAGATCTTGCCTCCACTGGAGCAGGACAAGCTATTGACGATGCCATCTCCAAAGAGAGGAATCGCTTCGCAAAGCAAATTGCAGAATCTCAAGCCGACCTGAAAGAAGCGCTGGCATCTCGGGATCGCGAGACAGCCGAGATACTGCGACAACATCAAGAGGAGATGAACGCTCGAGTCCGCAAGCTCGACACCGAGCATTCAGCTCTGCAAGTCAGCCTAGAGCGGCTCCAAGAAGAGCGATTCATAAAACTGAAGAGAGCGCTAGAAGAGGCAGAGAGAGTGAACGCGGAAGCGAGAGAGATGATGGAATTGACGCGCCGAGAACAGGAACGAAGGCAAAAGATCCTAGAAGACCAGATCAAAGCCAAAGACGACGCAGCAGCGAAACACAAGCAGGAGATGGCCGAGCTGCAGGCGAAAGTCGACGCTTTGCAGCTTCCGCAAGCAGTCCTGGTGGAGAGGTATGCAATAGCCCTCCACGACTTCGACGGTGAAGTTGAGGGCGACTTAAAATTCGTGGAAGGCGATCGGATCCTGGTGACGAAACATTCACCGCGCTCCGATGAGTGGTGGACAGGCGAACTCTCAGGCGTGACTGGCCTATTCCCAGCAAACTACGTAGAATGGGAGCATACCGAAGCCGCACCGCAACGTAAAGCGACGGCACCACAACCAAAGGCCAAGACAGTGAGCGCGAACAAGCTCCGGGTACGCTCTCCTCCTGGCATCAATAGCCTGCTGCTCTGGTCTGCCAGCATCTCTCTTTGGGCGGATAGCTACTTCTTGATTGCCTACACCACAGACATGAGCGGCAACCTCCCAGCAGACATGCCCGCAGAGCGAACCGGGCCTAACAACGGCAACCGCTACGCTGCACTAGGCGAGAACGGATCGTTCTACGTGCACTACCACGACGCTCTCATGCAGTGCTGGACTTTGCGGAGCGACAACTTCAGCACACAGTATCCTGAAGCAGAGAACTATCTGACCACGTACGAGCAGTTTGGCTGTCCTACGTGCGTCTCATTGGGCAAAAACTCAATGTACTTCATCCGCACCGCCTGGGGAGCTTCCTACAGCATCCCAAACGACGCCGAGGCCCATCTGGGCGACATGTCTTTAGTCCAGAGTTTCTGGTTCGGCAAAGACGGCGCCTGGGTCGCGATCAAAACCAACGGCGACCGATCCTGGAATCTGAAGAACCACTACCCCGGGCTGGCGGAGAGGATCAAGAACGGTATAAATGGCGAGACGAGAATCCAGGTTAGTTGTTATGTACTTGATTCATAGTTACGAGAAGCTAACCCGCGATGCTCCACCGCAGACGATAGCAATGAACCCCGAAGACGACAAGCAATACATAATCCTCTGGAAAAACGGCATCGCAGCCTACAATCTCGGCAGCCGCAACAACATCGATTACTTCGAGCTCCAGGAGCACTGCACGAAGAATTTCGGGTGCACATGGTCTGAGGGGTGAGACGGGCTAGGGTCTTCGCAAGGGGTAATGCAACGACAACGATACAACAATGCTAGCTATGACGATACCAAGGGAATGAGAAATGAGTTTTTCAGTGAGTCGATATCCGCAAAGGGACTCTCAGTGGTACCCGTCTTATTCCCATTGTTCATCCTTGACAGCAGCAATACAAGCTTAGCTGCAGCACTCATACGTCCCTAGTAGTATCGCAACGGGAAGTTTTACATTCAGATGTGCATACCCGATGGCGGCAGCGCAGAGCGCGTTGGAGATACATTTAAATTTGATCTCCATCGAGAAATGTCGTCTTTGAAACAATCGAACCACACGTCCGTGTCTCGTCCGAAAGAAATAGGTTTCCAATGACATTCTCCAATATCATAATATCTGTTGCTTAGGAATACCCTGCCCTTCTCCAAACTCGTCTATCAACACAATCTTCCGAACGCATGTGCGTAGTCGCTCCAACAACAAGGTTAATAAGATAACACAAAACATGTACATAAATCTCTAGAATCCGACAGCTCTCATCAAGCCGTAACCAACGGTAACAATAATGCCATACGCCACGATACTTGCAGGAATACCCCTCGTGATGAAGTGGCGGACCTGCAGGTATCTCTGTCCGGTTTGAGGATCTTCCATCATGATGGCGGTCATGTTGGGGAAGCCGGAGGTCGGCAGACCCATGGCGGCGGAAGCCATCAGCACGCTGCCCATGACCAATAGGTTGGGGTGAGGCTCGGCCATGCTGGCGCCGACCTGCTGCACAAGAGGGAGCACGATCAGCGCAGCGACGGTGTGCGAGATGAAAGTTGCGACGACGCCGATCAGAGCGGCGAAGACGCAGAGCACGGCGTAGAGGGAAAGACCAGCCACACGGTCGGTGATGGCCATGGCGATAGTGTGCAAGAGGCCAGAAGAGTTGACTGCCTTTCCAAGGGCCAAACCGCCTGCAGCGAGGATGATGATGGTCCACAGGAAGTTGTTGAAGTCTTCTTTGGTCAAGATGCCGGTACCGAAGAAGAGGACGATAGGGATAATAGCTACCACGCCCATATCACCGAAGATACCCTCGAGCTGGTGACTGACACACCAGAGCACGATGGTGAGCAGGGTGGTCACGGTGATGAACCATTGAATGCCAGTGAAACGGTCCTTCATAGGCCTGATGGGGACGATGGTGGTGTTGCGACCAGGGCGGAACGTGACAAGGAGAAGGAGCCAGATCAAAATGATCGAAATAATGCACACGGGGAGTGCGATGAAGAACCAGATACCCCAGCCCGGCGCCGGGTTCATGTTCTGAAGAGCAATCAAGTTCTGAGGAGACGCGATTGGGGATGCGGCACCGCCAATGTTGCTGGCAAGAGCAATTCCTAGGAGAAGCGCCTTTGTCATGTCGGAGTCGGCAGGCAAGTTGCGGAGGATGGGCTGATGGACGTTAGCGAAAAGATCGTGCACACGAGATGATTGTTACCTAGGTACTCACCTGAATGATACTGAAACAGAGCACTGGCGCTGCGACGTTGCTGATCCACATACTGGCGAACATAGCAACACCCATGCATGTGAGAAGTACGGTCCTCGGCTTGGTTCCTGCTTTGCTCAAGGTGAAGGTCGCCATCATCTTTGCGATGTTGTACTTGCTAAGTGCTGCTGCAATGGTGAATCCACCGAGCAACAACATGATCACAGGCGTCCACATAGCGGCGAAAATGTAAGATGCAGCTGCCTTGGAAGTCAATCGAGCATGAGGCTTGACGTCTTGTCGCACCACTTGGAGCACGACGACCAAGAAAGGCACGAGGAGCGATGTGACGAAAAGCGGAATGGCCTGGAATATTGTTAGTGATGCTGTCTCTGATGTATCCGTTGACGGCACTTACCTCAGTCGCCCACAACAAGCTCACGAAAACAACAAGAGCGAGACAATTTTGTTGCTCTGGCTCCTCCATGATGGGAACCGCCAAAAGAATTGCGAAAATAGCGATGGTCGCAACCAGGATCCAGAACGTGCTGCTGAGGAGGAACTTAGGGCAGGCATAGCGGCCAACAGGAGTCTGTACCTCCTTCATTGCGCTGTCTTCATTGTCGCCCTGCAGACGCGCCTTCTTTGGGTCATTATCTGAACCAAGAATGGTGCCTCTGATGCCGAGATTAGCTGCTTGAGCCTTTCTCTCAATGCCAATCATCTCTCTCCAGACAGTATTACGCTCCCAAACGACGTGCTCACGCAGATGTAGGCGCAGCTCTCGGCGTGCCATTTCGATGTCGCCTCTCGTAACTATGTCGGCGTATGCCTTCTCCACACGAGCCAAGTGCTCACCAAGACGATCCATAGTCGAGGGTTGGAAAGGATATGCGGGCTTCACGTTCTCTTTGATCCATTTGGACTTCAGGTTGCGGTCCAGAATTTTGTCGTACTTCTTCAATACTTTGCTGAAACCAGTCTCGTTGAGTTGGATGAAGGAACGAAGTTCGCATACGGTCACGTAAAGATTCACCGTGCGTTTCTTAAGCGTGATGCCCTCATCGTACAAGGCTTGCAAGGCATCGTCGCCGAAGTCATTGAAGGCGGTACTGGGTCTGCGCCTCAGCTCATTCGAACCTCGGTGGTTGTCGGCTGTGTCTCCATTCGTTTGGTCTTTGCCCTTGCTTGAAGATCGGCCATCGGTTGCAGAACGTGTGCGCTGGAGCGCAGAGTTTTCGTTCGCGTCGTCATCGCTGTCGTCCTCCTCGGGTATGGCAGCTTCTCTGCTGCTGATGTTGGAGCCGCGACGCTTCTTGTTGAATGTAAAGCTGCGGAAGAGACTTTGCTGCCTTGCCTTTGCCCAGGCGCTCTGTCTCCTTGCGCCCGACTCGCCAACAGCCTCGCCGGCCTCGTGTTCTGCCTCAAACTCTTCCTCGTCTCTGAGCAGGGCATCCACCTCGCCAAAGACCTCCAACTCTTTTACTTGGTAAAAAGAACAAATCTTCTCCAACTCTTCATTCAATTTGCGCGCGAAGATGGTGTCGGGGTCCTTCAAGCTGCCATTGCCCTCGAGCAGTGGGCTGCTTTCTGCATCGTGCTCGGCTCCGCCAGCACTGCTGCCTTGGTGTAATTGCTTCTCGAGCTGGAAGATGAGCTTCTTCAGGTTGGAGTAGCTGATGTACTGCGAGGACCAGTCCGGGACGGCATTGAATTGGATGCTGTGGGAGAACTTCATTTCCGCTTCGAGCAGCGCGCAGAGCTTGTCCCTGCGCCGGAGGAGTGTTTCTGTGCAAGGTCGAGGACGCGCGAGTGGGCGATGATGTAAAGAGTCGGAGGATAAGAGGGCGGGCGGCGGTAATTCGGCGAGCTCAATATCGGAGTCCAGATTGGCGCGTACACGGCTCACCTCACGCCGGACGGGCTACGTGAGGCTCTTGTAGACACGCGACAAGCGTGCAGCGCAGCGAGCGCAGGTGGTCACAGGACAATTGGTGGTGGTGGTATAGTGTGAGTGTATGGATGTAGCTGCTGCGGCGAAACGATGGGCGTGGTCGAGAGCGATGTGGTGATTGGGCGAGCGAGACTGAGCAAGGTGGGCGATGCCGCACATGATTCCGACGCCGCCGTGACCTCCAAGCACCGGCCAAGAGTTGGAGAGTGGTGAGGCTGCCAGCCTGCCTCGTCCAAAAGGGACAGCGACAAACATCCTGAGACTTCATAGACGTCGGTGGTGGTACGAGTGCTTCAGTGCGTTGTATCTCATTGCGACGGGAAGCAATAGCTGTACCTGCACCTGACACTCGTACCTGCCCCTTGGACGATTGCAACCCTCGTGACCACCACTTGCCGCATTTCTAGTGCGTCCGAAGCCGCATCTTTTTCAGCCTCGCATCCGTCAGATTGATCGAGGTCATTATAGCAATATCCCTTTCTGACTAGAGCATGACCTGCCGTCAGTCAACCGTTCGGGTTGTTGATCTACCAACAGCTCGAGTCTCATCGCAACAATACACAGCACTGCAGTTCCAATCGCAGTCGATTACCACATGATTGCATACAATATTGCCAGAACATACATGTACGCAGACGCTCGACACTGCTGACGACAATGTCTCAAAGCTCTTGAACCATCTCGGTGGTACCTGTGCTCATTCGAAGCTCCAGTGCTGATTACACTAGTGTCTAGGGATGGGTGGCAGCACGAATCCTTGTGCTTAGAACTTACCATCAAAAAAGTCTTGAGCTGGTACAGCAACCACTACGACAGACTGGTTTTACATAGCGTCATACCACCATATCTCGATCAGTGTGTGTTTACACAACACCAAATCAACCCCATCGCCACTACGGCTTATCTTTGATGAGCGCAGCCGCCACATGCAAAGAATATACCATCCTGCCACGATGGATTTGATATCTGGAGTTCCGGGTCCTGGTAATGTGATGAGCAACATCGTTCCGTCGGCCGACAACCAATGTCGGTCGTTCCAGCCCGTATCGACACAACAGCCCCGCAGGTGAAAAGGCATGGACATTTGGCCTGTGGGCCATGTGCCTTCTGGTTGCGTGGTCCGTCGACAAGGTTTCCTGTTGCAGGACGTGGTCAAATCGAAAGAGCATCGTATCCGATGAAGCAAATCTCGGACAGCTGCACTGTTAATGCTCAGAACCCACAGAAAACCAGACCATTAACAAAGCTAACGCGTGGAGTAACGCCATCGTGCCAACGGAAGAAGTCGTAGTTCTCCCATCAGCCACAAAAAATGTCTTACTTAGCACGCAACAAAATGGTACTCGATGATCACGCCACTGAACAGCCCGCGAAGGTCTTTTGAGCGGATTGTCTTGACGTTAGCAAGTTCCCTCCTGGTGTAAGACAAGGCAATCTAGCAAAGAAACCACAATCATGCGTAGCTTACCTCGTACGTTTGTTGGACAATGTGCCGTGGCCATGTGAACAGCCAGGGGGAGTTGACGCACAAAGGGATTCGTACCGTGCATCAATTTACAAGCCTGGACACACGATGTACAATACATACATTAGTGTCGACTCCTACGAAACCTTGCCCGCATCCCCATGCACGGAATGCATCCTCCGATGCTTTTTCGAGCCGCAAGACATACTATTGCTGCGGATGCGGCTTTTTGCCTAAGCGGCTTGTTCCTGGCGGTCCTTACCGTTCCAGATCTTCCTCTTATGAAGGTTCGGTGCTATTGCTAGATCTGCAGTGCATGCTTGGAGGCGTACAATGGCTTCCCTGAATCTCCCGACATACATAGTGACCTGTGTGCTCACTGGTCCGGGCCTACCACGGTAGACGGCTATTACTGCCATTGAGATGGCCTCTTACATGGGGCCGTATTGTTGGATTTTGTGGGAACATTGTCGAGTCATCTGGTGAGAAGCGACGAGACTGTCACCGTTGACTCAATATTACATTCGAGGCTTACTTTTTAAGAACTTGGTGCATCAACATACTGGTGGCTCTACTAGAGACGCTGGGCTGATGACATCGAAGATGCGACGTGGGTAGCGCGCGCCGAGAAACTGAGATGTCGGTATTTGAACATTCACGCCAAAGCTACTGGTGCCGCTACTGAGAACGTGAAGTACGAGGTTCATGCACGCGTAGCATATGGTGGCGCTCTCTGGAAGACGTGGTATCTGAGCTACCCTTCTCAAGACCGGCAATGCTGGCCGCTGAGAACACAATGCAACGATCGTTCATATCAGTGATACATCAAGTGATTTCTGCACAAGGACTGCCGTTTCAACAATAAATGATGCATAGGGCAACACCCTCCACAGTCCACCTCCACTTACAGTGCTTCAGTCCGGTCCATCAATACATCTCATTCCCCGCGACTCCACCTCGCTTCGTGTAGCTTCTGGGCTCGCATGTTGAGGCATCTGAGTGGAGTTGGCCTAAGATTGCACGTACCAGGAGGTAGTGAAGTGGCGCTATCCAACAAAGCGCTTGAGAAATAATCAACATTCTCCGCGGTTGAGACCGGAGCACAGACGGCTGATATCTTTCTGACCCGCAGTTCAGCCCGGTCCGGAGGCTTGGTTTATCCGGAGATTTTTGGTTTCGATGCCCGACCGCCTCGTGGCGATAGCGTTGTGTAGAAGCGTGGCAGAATACGGGGATGAAACTCACGATGGTCTCCGTGTTAGAGTTGTTTCCATGAGGCATGAGTTACATGCTCTTGAACCTTACCTCGACTACCGGCAGTCATCATTGTCACAGAACGTCGAAGCCCATCCGTTGAACAGGTCTTTCCGACCCCCGGTCATTCGCACCAACCGAAATCCTTTTCCGCCCAAGTCGGATAATGGGAAAGAAATGTCAGTCCGGCGGCTTCCCCAGAGTGGGATAGCGGAGACAGCAGAATGGAGACGAGGGCAGATGATGTGGAGAAAAGAAGGCGCTCTCCACGCGCTCTTAATCACACTAGCCGACGCTTCTGCCACTTTCAAGCAAATGCAAAGGCTCAAAAGCCATGCCGGGCAACACTGGCCCTCCACTTGGCACGGACGATGGCCGACCTGCAGTGCAAGACAAGCAGCTGACAAGCATGGCACCTGCCATGGCGGGCGCCTCCGACCTCATTATGCTTCACCGCTAGGCTCGTCTGCGAGCCTTTCAAACGCCGATCTCACGTCTCGCCCAAACAAAATCTTTGCTCGCCCGTACTTTTGTACCTGCTCATGCTTAGCCTTTGCTTGGCTGCCACCGCCGAGACGAGGGCCAGTACCACGCTACCTTGCACCTGTACGACGAGGTTCCTGCACGACGATAATCGCTGTTCGGGGTCTCCGCCTGCGATGCTAACGACTGAGGGCTGGGGAAGGGCCTGGGGTTCTCCATGTGGAGCGCGGGTGAGATCTCTGGAGAAGACAGTGCACCGTCCATGTTCTAATTCGCCGAGATGGTGGTGGATGGTGGTGGCATGGTGGGCCTCGACACGGGTCCCCCACTAGGAGATTGTACTGTACTTACTCGCCTGCAGTATTAAAGAGTCTTTGTGTCGCCGACCGTGAGTGCTGGGTTTCCTTCTCATCATCCATCCGTTCCATTCACTCCGACCTTTGGGCTATCTGGTCGTCTTGGTTGTACTTTGTACCGATCGCCTTAGCTTTGCCTTGTCCAAGCTAAGCTACTCCACCAAGCAGCCAAGATGTTGGCAGTGCTTTTCAACAAGAACAAGCTCGGCGAGGATACGCCTCATGCCGTCTTGAACTGGCGTCTCTGGTATGGCGTCTTTGGTAAGTCGTTGTTGAACCATGTCGTTCACGATCGATCATACTAACATGATAACCAGTCTTCGGTCTCATGGGCGCTGCCCGCGGTCTCGATGAAGGTCTCATCGGCACCAGCGCCGAACAGCCATCCTTCCAGAGACTCTTCGGTCTCGATGAAGCGTCCGGAAAGAGCGAGGAAGAGATCGCCGCCACACTGGGTAACATCACTGGCATGGTCCAGATGGGCTCCATTCTCGGCGCTTTGATTGCCTTCTACCTCACCGACAAGATTGGTCGTCTCTGGGCTACTCGCCAGCTGTGCTTCCTTTGGGTCCTTGGCATTGTCATCTTCCTTTGTGCTGCCACCAACGGTAGCCTTGGAATGGTCTACGCTGGTCGATTCATCGCCGGTGTCGGCATTGGACAGACCACTGTCGTTGCCCCAACATACCTTGCTGAGACTGCCCCGCGCACAGTCCGTGGTTTCTGCGTCTGCATGTTCTCAGGCGCAGTCTACCTTGGGATCATGATTGCATACTTCACCAGCTACGGCTCAAACCTCCACATCTCTGGCGACACAGAACTTCAATGGGTTATTCCTAATGCCACCCATATATATTTTGCCGCCATTATCTTTGTGGCTAGCTTCTTCGCCATCGAGTCACCTCGCTGGTTGGTGAAGGTCGGAAAGCACGAGAAGGCTGCTGCCAACCTTGCCAAGCTCCGCAACCTGGATGTCGACCACTGGTACGTTCAGTCCGAACTTATCGACATCAACGACCAGCTCGAGCGTGAGCGTGAGGCCACCAAGGGTACGACCTGGCTTGGCCCCATCCGCGAGCTCTTCAGCAGCAAGTCCAACCTCTACCGCATCCAGCTCTCTATCATGTCCCAGCTGCTATCTCAGTGGTCCGGCGCCTCTTCGATCACTATCTACGCCGCTAAGTACTTCGCCATGATGGGAACGACTGGCGACAAGGAGAAGCTGTTCGCCACTGCCATCTTCGGTGTCGTCAAGTTCGTGTCAGCAATGCTTTGCGCTTTCTTCCTTATCGACTACATCGGACGTAAGCGTTCGCTTATGATTGGTATCACCTGCCAGCTCTTTGCTATGCTCTACATGGCAATTTTCCTGATCATGGATACTGGCATTGGCGAGAAGGGATACGTGCCAACTGGCAGCGTCAAGGCTGCAGCCATGTGCGCGATTGTGATGATTTACATTTCTGGCTTCGGTTGGGCACTCGGTAAGAATATCCTGACTTCATCACACTTCGAACAATTGCTAACAGCGTTGCAGGCTGGAACTCAGTTCAATACCTGATCAACAGTGAGATCTACCCTCTGAGGCTTCGTGCATTGGGAGGTTCGTTCGCCATGACTTTCCACTTCGTCAACCGTAAGTTATCCATCGATAGTATGCTACCGTTCAACCCATCTAACGATCCACACAGAATACGGCAACTCCAAGGCCGTCCCGACCATGTTCATCGCCATGTCCACCGGCGGCACCATGTTCTTCTTCGTCGGCATCACCGCCATCGGTCTCGCCTGGGTTTACTTCTTCCTGCCCGAGCTGGCCAACAAGAGTCTCGAGTCTGTGGACGCCGTCTTCAACCTCCCCTGGCACCAGATCGGCCGCCGCGGCAAGGAGCTCACCCAGGGTATGGGTGGTGTTGCCGAGAACTACGGCGCGGACAAGGAGAAGATGGACATGGTCGAGAACGTTGCAGAGGTGCAACCAGAGAGGAGGGTTTGATGAATGAATCAGGGAGCGCTTTACGGAAAAGAGCATGATACCCAATGATGATTATGAATATATTGAATGAGAAAGCATATTTGCATCGTAACAAATACTCTCTGATGTTTTGCCAATCTGCCATCTGTTGTTCTGATCTATATGCTACATGCAGCTACTAGTCTTGTTCGTGTCTCGAAAAGGGTAGTCAAAGTTATTACAAGCCTGCGTATAGGATACGATAGATATCTCAAGGGAACGGCCCTAATATTCTTCGAGTAGTAGGAAGGATAGCACCTTATTATCATAATAACCGTATATGAGATGCGATAGCTATTCTAAGGGAAAGGTCCTTATGTTCTTCGAGTAGTAGGAAAGGTAGCGCCTTATTGTCACAAGGGGTTCGCGTATGAGACACGGTAGTGATCTCAAGGGAAAGGATCTAGTATTCATTATCGATACCTCGAGATAGTAGTACGGATACTACCAAGATACTCGTATAATCCTGTTAGTATCTCGACAGCATACTGTTCTCTTCTAGGACTGTACGAGACGGTACTCGTGCGAGATTGTGTGCTAAAAATTGATGACTGCGTGCTGCCACCTACCTTTGTTGCAGAAATCTGTGCTTCCATTTCATTTGTCCGGGCATGATGTCAGAGTCCATCTGAATTCTCCTCTCCATAGACGAAACAAACAAGACACGAGTCCATGATACCCATGATGTACGGCCAAGTCAGAATGTTGCTGTCCGTACGACATGACCAAACCGCTCTACGTCTCATGCGAAACTCCGCTCTTGGTACCGCCCAGCTGCTCCATCAAGGGTCCGACTTTCTCATGAAGGCCATCCCAGGTCTCCCCCATCCCCGTTGTCGTGTCGACACGAACAATGATGTCACTGTACATCTGCATAATCTCTCCACTCAAACTCTCAAACTCGTCGTGCCTCGTCCGAAAGATCTCCACACTATCGTCCGCAGACCGTTTGCGCTTCAGGAAACGAGCTTGGCTTGCTCGCGGGGACAGTCGAAGAAGAGAACACTAGATGGCGCGCCCCAGCGAGCATCAGCAAGCACAGCTGATTTGTGGGTGCGAGGAAAGCCGTTCACGAGGATGATTGGGTTGTCAATTCCACTTGCCGAGGCTTTGCTAGAGGTCATCTTCAAAAAGCTGTCGACAATCGAGACAATTGTCTCGGCCGGTAACAGTTGGCGCCGCTGCATGAGAGTGCTGAAAGTTTCTTGGTCCATGCCATCGAGAGGCTGCGATGTGGGTTGGGAGGAGTCCTGGGTGGAAAGATTGCGGAGGTGGTCGCCGATGGATAAGTGGTAGACATTTGTGAACTGATCGGAAAGTGGGTTACAGAGCGACCCTTTTCCTACACCTGGTGCCCCTAGGATGTAGATGAGCCTTGACCTGGGCGACGCTGTGGTCGGTTGAGAGATTGGTTCAGCCATGATGGGTGCCATGTGTGGATGATGTGTTGAATGGTGAGGATAAGAATGAGTGCGGTGGCCATGATCTTATGTATATGCAGAGCATGGCTGTCTTTGGATGGTTGGTGAATGCAAACCAGCTTGTGGTTTTCTCTTTGAGTCTTTGATATCACAGTGGACTTAGAGACACGGCGAGCATGCTAGATCACAGCTTGCTGTGGTAAAAGAAGGTTGACCAGCATTCATCTTTTCCATTGATCCAAACAACACACAGCTGGTCTCAAAAGCGAGTTTGCTTGCTTTCACCAAGGTGCCTGCATTCTGCTTGTAAGATGTGTTTGTGCACCATCACGAGTGCCCTCCGAAAGCAATCATTGTTGCACAAAGTAAAATGATCATGGCAAACGACTTCTCTGGTGCCTGGACACACCTATAAAAGACGACCGCAGTTTTCTCCGAGAGCCTGTTTCATTTGATCATATCAACAGCAGCATGGTGTTCATACACTCGATCGTTCATTCCACTTTGGGACTTATCGCGATCGCTCTACTCGCTCTTGCGTTCGGCTTCTACATCGAGGTTCGCCACTTGCGTCCGTTCAGAAGGCACGTCGACTGCGCCTCTGTCAACTATCACTTCACTCGCAAATGCAACAAGACTTGCAAGTTCTGCTTCCACACTGAGAAGTCATCGCATGTGGCTTCCGAAGAAGAGATGAAGCGTGGCCTGCGGCTTTTGAAGGAAGCAGGCATGTGCAAGATCAAATTTGCCGGCGGAGAACCTTCCTGTATCCTCAGAAACTTGGATTACTTTGTCAGTACTGCAAGGAAGTAAAGTACTTGGATTGGAAAGTGTTTCCATCATCACGAACGGCACCAAGGTCACCAAGGCTTGGCTGGATAAGTACGGCAAGTTTGTGGATGTCATGGGAGTTTCCTGTGACAGCTTCGACGAGAAGACCAACGAGCTCATTGGCCGTGGAACTGGCGAAAATGTCCAGCAGCTGTTCCGGGTTCGCGACTGGTGCAAAGAACTCAAGATCAAATTCAAGCTCAACACCGTCGTCTGCAAGCTCAATTGGCAGGAGGACATGGTGGCGACTATCCAAGTCTCCGCTGGAAGTGTTTCCAGGGTCTTTTCGTCGAGGATGAAAACGACGCCAGCATGGCTGACACGGCCCTGGACAAGCGCAAGCGGGATGCTAGAGACCTTCTCATTACGACCGAGCAGTGGCAATCTTTCTGTGAGAAACACCAGCACCTTGATGCGTTTGTCCCGGAGTCCAACGATCTCATGGCCTCAAGCTATCTTATCTTAGACGAGTACTTGTGCTTCCTGGACAAGGGCAAAGGAAAAGAAAAGCAGTCCAAGTCGATCCTTGAAGTGGGCGTTGCTCGGGCGCTGGAAGAAGTACACTTCGACAAGGCGGCATTCATCAGGAGAGGTGGCGAGTATGATTGGAGCAAGGAGAAGGAGGAAGGATGTGGTGCGAAGATGTTGGAGGAGCCGGGATGGTAAACATGAGGGCTTTCGTGATTATGTGGTCGTGGCGAGGATAGTGGTGCTTAGTGCTGTATATGTAACATTGTTATAAAGCACCTACTTAAGCTACTTTGTCTTCTCGGTTCCTGTGCTGTGTCAGCTACGGTCAGTCTCTGCCACATCGTGGCTTGCAATCCTCAATGACACTTACAATTCTGATCTACTTGGCAGTGCCAGCCTTCGGCGGGTACTCCTTCTCGTCGACAGTAAACTTAGGGCCGCATTGGCACCACTCATTCTCTGGAACGACATCCATAACCCGTGGCACATGAAGTCCGCAACCGAACCATGAAGTTTTGGCTATACCCGAATCAGCTAAGACCTTCAATTGGGTGACCATGATGGTCAGTGATAGACGATCCACTTACAGCAGGTGGGGCAAGTATCTTTCCTGCACATCTTGTCTAGTTTCTGGTTTTGTCGGTACAGTGTCTTGATATTTCGGACGTGGTTGTGATGACTGTAGTCTTTGACTTTTGTGAGCAACACGATCGCAGATAGAGCAGGCCCGCTGCGGCGGCCGAATTAGAGTTCAACCAAATGCGATTGACACTAACCCTACATGTCACGTGTATAAAAACGTCTCGGCGCCTTTATGTTCATTCAAGTGTTATTTTCCGATGACAGTGGCACATTCTTGATGGAGATACTACCACTTTAAGCGCTTGGCATAGCTAAGTTCGCAATAGCACCTCAGTGGCAAGTATCAGTGTGCTTAATCTGTGCTCTATAGTCGTACCACAAATTTTAAGGTACTGTACTGAGATAGTTCCTACTATCCCGATGGCAGTGATACGATTCACAACACCTATCTACGATAACGAAAGCGTCTGCGAAAGTGTATGGTGGCGAGGTACATCGAAACATGATCCAGCGCATTTTGAGATTGTGTGTTAAGCCTCCCACCAACTGAAGGAATGCGCTCGTTTTTATCTTGCAGGACTCAAAGTACTCCGACACAGCCACCACCGAACGCCCGTAAAGCTACAAGTCATATGACGCTAAACGCAGGGCAAGGCTTCTATTTCTGTCAACTATGAAACCTCAATTCAAGTCTCCGTTCATGAAGGTTCCGACCAATCGATCTGCTCGGTGAGCGGCGCGCCACCATCTTTGGAGTATGTGAGTCGCAGGCGAAGACGAAGCTTGGGCGGAGGAGGCTAAAGAAAGGACCAAAGGTTAGCACACATGACCTGTACGAAACATGGAAGGATCTCAATCAAACTTACCCCTTGGACACTCGTAACCCTCATCTGCTGCTGAGCTTCCTGACCACCCACGAGTTCCGCACTGCTGATGGCCTGCAATTGCAGCTTCTGTGATTTCGGCACGGCGGCTTGCAAGTTGAGGGCGCCGAAAGTCTCGAAAGCGCTCTGATTCTTGAAGCGGGCCAGTAGCTGCACTGCTTGCGCGCTACGTTGCACGGTGAAAGTGACTGACAGGTCGTTCTTGTCGTATGCGGTGTGGGTGGGAGCAGAGGGCTGCTGCTGTTGCTGGGGAGGTGGGCTGCTCATGCCGCCGAACAAATCGTTGGAAGAGGATGTTTGTGCTTGTGGTCTTTGTGTTTGGGGCTGAGGTGTGCTGGAAGAACCCGAATCGAATAGATCCATAATGGAGGACATGTTGTTTTGAGATGAGCCGTTTGCCACCGGGCTTGCACTTGTTGGTGAAGACACAGAAGTGCCACCGAGGATGTCTGCTAGTAGGTCGGCGTTGTTTGCCGAGCCATTGATGGTCGCACTTGTGTCAGTAGAGGGCATTGACGAGTCACCACCCATGAGATCAAGGAGCATGTCCTGTTCTGTGATCTGGCTAGGCTTCTTCTTCGCCGGCACCTTGCTGTGGCGCTTCTTCGTCGCCTCGCCAAGCACTCTTTGCTCTTCTCTGATCTCAGGCGGTGGCATGCGCTCAAGAACGCCCCTCTTGACCTCGTCGTAGCCAAATAAATTGCCATATTCGACGGCACGCTGCTGCACTTCAATATCAAGGTTGGTCTGGTAGTTGAGCATTAGACGGCGCAGGCGATCGATCTGAGCTGGGTCTTGCAGACGTGTGGTGAGCTTCATGGCTGAGGTGATGATGTACTCTGTAACACTTGTGCCAGCGTAGCTCGAATGAAGAATAGCCTGGAAAGTGTCGACAATCTCACTCTCCTTGACTTCCTTGACGAGCTCTTCTTCCTCGTAGGATCCACCACGGATGAGCGCATCACCATATTCGCCAATGACCCAGGCTCCTGCCAGGTTAAGGCCTTCCTGACTGATGTCGTCCCGGAGCGCTGAGTAAAGCTTCTGTGCACAGTAGGTTTGTAGTTCAGGCGTGGTAGCAATCAACCGGACGAATGACGAGAGAATCTGTTCCTTGATGTAGCTGCCGGCAAGCTTCAACACACGCATCATGGTGTCCACGTGCCATCGCTTGTTAGGAGCGAAACGGTCTGCTGCAATGCCGATCTGAGAAGTCATGATCGGCTTGAACTCGGCGTCTGCTACTTCCAGGAAGGCCAGAAGCTCACGAATAAGAACACGTACGTTACTCTCGTTGATTAGCGTGAAACTGAGATCCAGTGCTCGCCTTCGAATACTGATATCGGGATCGCGCAAACAGTCGAGGATAGTGTTACGGTGTCGTTGGACAGCATTGGGCTCGATGGCGACGACTTTGATGAGGGTGTTGAGTGCAACATAACGAATGTTGTTGTCCTTGTTGGTTAAGAATTTTCCGAGGATGTTGACACCGAGTACACGAAGACCGGAGTCTGCCTCGATGTCAAGGATTGTCAAGACAGCCTCATATAGAATAGAGTTGCCGACGTTCTTTGATGAGTCCGTGTTCGTCGCGACTTGGGCCAGAATGTCGTTGATCTGTTCACTGATCTGTGCATCGCCAGTTCCAAGGATTCTGAGCAGTCGTAGGATCTTCACCTGCAAGAAGGGATCCGTGATGCCAGTAACATCATGCTCCGGCGCATATCCTGACTGCGAAAGGCTCTTGAGTGACTTGACCAGGCCGCCCGTTAAAGGCTTAAAGATGTCCACTGTACTTTGTTCGCGATCCTCATCCTCTTCATCTGCTTCGCACATGCTTGTGACCAATGTGAGACCGGTGAGCATGACGCCGTGGTTCCGGTCGCTGAGCAGTGCCTTGGCTTTGTCGATGAAATGCTCCTGTAGGTCAGGTACCTTCTTGCAGATGCGCATGGCGCACAGAGCCGCTTTCCGTCGGATGTATGGGTTGGAAGATGCTATGATCGTCTCCACTTCGGGGAAGAGGTCTCGTGCCATCTCGACACTGGCAATGTTGCCGAGTGTACACAGCGCCAGACCAACGATGTACTGGTTGTTGTGGTTGAGATCACTGCCAGGGTTAGCTGGCCGTATATGACTTGTACCCGCCAATGAGTGTACCTACTTTTTCAACGAGTTCGTGACCAGTGTAAGGACCTCCTGGTTCTCATCCAGTAACAGCATAGTCCCAAGGTATCCCAGACGCTTGTCCGCAAAGCGCGGTGAAGCGAGGAGCTTCAGACATTCTATTTGGCCGAAATGCGTTCGCTCACCAAGCGTGAACAGGTATAGTAGTTTCGCAACATTGTTCCTCCTGCATTGCATTGTCAGCGCGTACCGCCGATTTTAACTGCTCTTGACATGACCTACCGCAGGTCTGAGTTGTGACTCTCCTCCCTAAAGCTTGCTCTGATCGCGGCGCTCTCCTTCTGTACAACCGCACGCTCGTCGGCAATGGTCTTCGCGGCTCGCACGTTGCGGATAAACTGTTTTACTGCGCATCGGTATAGTCAGCGCCAATCGCTCTTCTGGTCCAGCTTGCGTGTCCAGACGTACGAGAGCTCATTGTGCCAGCCGCGGGGACGCCGTTGTTGTGGTTTCGTGAGGTGTTCGGTGTGTTCACTTGCTCACGACCATATTACTCGTCTTCTTCTGGTTCACGGTCTTGTTTGCGGTTGCGGCGATGAGGGCAGGTTGGTCTTGGCTCTTGTTGTTGCATAAGTCCAAGGCCCTCTCCATAACAGCCAATTCCATGAAGCCAGCCAGACCCCACGCTAGACTAGAGCCACGTCACATGACCGTCTTCACGCATCACTTTTGCTGTCTAACCACCCTGAGCAAATAGTATTGCCTCACTAATATGCTTATACTTGAAAGTCGTCTATTCGAACGTGCGGCACGGATAAAATCGGACTGTCATATAGGACGACAGCTCCATCACCCTAGATGAGAAACCATGCCTGAAGTCACATACTTTTACTGCTCTAGAAAGGAGGGACGCATGCGTTAGAAGCCGTTATATCGGCTGCTCAAAATTCGTTCATTCATGTGTTCAATATCGTAACTCTACATGTACTCGGCTCGTAGGAGTAATATCTATACTACGAGGCCAGCCAATGCATCCTTCAAGCCTATCTCAGCACATGGCTCCCACTTTGCTGCCATCTTCTCTGCAGCTCCTGTGCTCTGCGAGTCGCCTCGATCCTCTGAGCGGCCTGCGCTTGCGCTTGACTAGCTGCGTAGTCTGGGAGCTCGTCTTCAATAGGAAGACTATCGGCAATATCTTGCCAGCTACCAAGTGGCGCATGTGCTGACATCTGCGGCATGGAATGTTGTTGGGTAAGCCGTGGTGGTGCTGGTGGAGACTGCAGCCAATCGTCGAAGTTCGACCCAAATCTCTGCAAATCTGGCCTTATTGGCTGTGTATCATGTGTGCCTTGAGGCATTTGTGCTAGATGTTGTAAGGCTTGGACCGTGTTCGGTGTTTCTGCAATCGGCGAGACGAAGCGGTGGCTTTCTTCGCGATGTGAGGGTCGGATGTCGACAGGTTGGCTTCCGGAAAGATTTGAGACAAACATTTGGTCATCTATACTTGCAATCGGGCCGAGGCCGGCTGTTGCTTCGACAAACAGCCTGAACTCGTGTTCGTCGTTGAATGCAGCGTCGTTGGCGGAGAAGCCTCTTTCGCTGAATTGGTTCTCCACACCAGGTCCGTAACTAGATAAGTCTGTGGCGTACGTATCATGTGCTCCAGTCGTCGTTTCTCCCAGGCGTGGAGTTACTGGCTGGCTTACAGATCGAGGGTAGTAGTCGAAGGTGGTGTGTGAAGAGTCATCTTCAGCCTGACTGTAAGGACTCATTTGTGGATATAATAGTGTCGCATTCATGGGCTCGTGTAATCGCTCCTGGTCCAATGGTCTGGGTCTTCGTTTCGGCCTCGAAGCAGCAAGTCCTGGTGTTGGTAGGTCTCTTCGGTACCTAAGTCCAGTGCTTTGTGTTCGCTGAATAGATGTAATGTGTGGATTGGACGCAATGAAAGCACCAAACTCGCGTGGGCGTGACAGATCTGTTCTTTGTCTGGGTGGGGTCGATGTCGTCGCAGACTGTCTTTGTGCTTCCGCTTGACGTGTATGTTGGTCTATCGGTGCAGCATGCCGAACAGACGGCTCCATATGTGGGGTCTCGTTATATTGCCAGTCATAAAGAGGGTCCATGAACGACCAATGTTTCTCAACAAAAGCGTCCCTTGCGCGAATGTCGTTACTTCCGTCTGATATCAGGTTCGACACTGAGGAATACTGGGGTGGTCTGTCAGCACGTTGAGGGGCCAATCTCCAGACGTAAGGCGATGACATTGCAGCAGTGGATTGTGATGAAAATCGGTGTAGTGAACTCGGAAAGCAGGGATGGAGTGCCGTACATAATGCGCATAGCAGATCTTCGGCTGAATTGGATGTCAAAACGCCGTAGCCATTCAGCTTGGGTTTGCTGAAGCGAGTATTGTCCGTGCTTGTCTTAGAAGAGTGGCGATGATTCGAGGTACCGAAGACTATTCCCCCGTATTGCGGACCGTTGGAATCCGTAACTCTCGTACTGGTCTAGAAGTGCAAGGCGAGCTGCTGAAGATGGGAATCGTGATATCCGGGGAGGCGATGACAATATAGGGTCTTGGTCCTGACTGCAGAGCGCCACACCACTGCTATTCATGGCACGTGAGGTAAGGTCAGGATTTAGCATGTAGACGAAGGCCCATGCTGTCGGATGGTGTCTCATTTCCACCGCTTGGGCTTCTATTCCCCTACCATATGGCTCTGTTATGGCACACGGACGGCAGGCTCAGCTACTTTGCTCTCGAAACGTTCTACGGATCGTCAACACCAAGACCATGATCTGAGCCGCAGCCGACAAGCGTTAACGCCACAACATGCCGGGCGCAGGAGAAGGAGCAGGTGAGAACGGGTGCTTCCAGGGCTCGCAAATTGCTGTTGGTAAAGATCGAAAATAGTCGGGTTCTGACTAGTCGGAGTAGGTTCTTTTCTGGGCGGATCAAGATGCCGAATTACGAACCGCAGATGCAAGTGGTGTCCCTGCTTCGGCACAAGTCGCCGACAAAGCATGGAGGAGGGCCCATGCATTTGGTCGACTTTGCGACGTATGGCTGCAGGAATTCTGGAGGTCGACAGCAGAGGGCGTCGACAGCAGGACCTCGTCATGCCGCTATCGTGTATTGCTGACCGCTGATGATGTATGTGTAAAGGCCTTGGTCTGCCATGATCTGCAGAGGGAAGGGCGGTCGATGCACCCACGATGCCATTTTGGATACGAGAAGTCTAAAGATAGAGCGCGCTAAGGAGACTAGCTCACTTCGACTTTAGCCCTCTTCCAGAATATCTCCATTTTCTCCTCGATTAGCGAGTCGTGATTCTCGCACCAGTCTATCTCTTTTCAGGACCTGCGAAGAGCCTTTTTCCGTATGAGAAATCGTTCCGGAAGACTTTCTGCTTCTTGCTGAATCAAACTCACTCCATGACGCATCGGGAAGGAGGCATGTTTCAGCACTATACCTACGTACGGCTCTGGAAACGCCCACCGCCGCCCGCAATCTATGTATACCTATTTGGTATACAATCTTCCATCGGTTAGCTGCGAGACTCTTCTGGCATACATCTCGATCATATCTCAAGCACTGCATTGTAACGAAGCGAGCCAGCCAAGAAACTCGACATGTCTCCCAAAGTTGGCCAATATTTCGCACCAATCAGTCGATAAGTGACCGACTCCGGTACCGAATTGTCGGTTTATTCAAGCAGCTTTCATGTGCCATTGCAGATTTCACTCTGTCATACATGCATAGCGGAAGGAATATCACTGATCTCGCAACATCCGAACAGCCACCAACACCGAACCCGCATTTGACTCTAGGGCTTGACAATCTTCAATTTCCGCAAAAGTGGAAAATCATGTGGAGTTGCCGTCGTATTGATCCTGCTCCTTCGAGCTGAAAAGTGCTCGACGGTTTCACTTTGAACATGTGCCAAGTGTAAATAAGTACGCCGAGATGCTCTCTCAAGAATGTGGAGTGATATTCCTTATTATGGCTAATGATAGCTGCTTCAACGTCACCAGCGAACCCACGGAGACACTCGAGATCCACAATCACTGGGCATGACAGCTGTTGGGCACATCTCGAGGGACATCTTGCTGGCCGCCAGCAGGATTGTAACTGGCGAGGGTCTATACTACCTCGATGTCGAGACTGTCGTTTGAACACTAGTGCTAGCGATACTACCTCGAGGCCACGGAGAGATCAACACTACTATGATAACATCTCACGAGTCACAGTGTCCTACACAGTCTCCGTATTTCATGACGACCGCACACGCACTTTTGGGACGAATGGTGAGATCCAAGAACAACACTTCGTGCCAAAGCATAATACTCCACATTGTTACCAAGTATTTGGTCAACAATGAGCAAGAGCATTGGAGTATAGAGCTTCACTTCGATTGGGCCTGGACTTCGCGTGCTCAAATGAGCATCTCATGCACGGAGACAGGCCCGCCATCCCAGTCAGTCTAGCCAAACCAAAGAGCTAACGTTACATCTCGAGCTCAAGCTCGCGCTCGGCCATGTCGTCCTCGTCGACACCATCACTGGACAGTTTGATCAGAGGCTGCGTCGCATCCTCAACATCTGCCTCAGCTTCAACACCCACCACCCTGCCGCCCATACCCAACATCGCTGACCCAAGCTGCTCAACCTCACAGTCCAGCACCTCGCTGAACACAGCTTCGCTCTGCAAAATCACGTCCTCCACTTTCTTGAGTTCAAACTTCTCCGGCTTGCCTGCCACACGATCCCTGCCAGCCTCGGTTCCAATCACAGCCTTATAGTCGCGCGCGATGGCCTCGTACAAGCGTTGTACGCGGCCATTCAACGTAATCCGATTCTGTTTGCACATGGAGTCGAGCTGGTTCCTGACTTCCACTATCGTATTCTGGAACATGACGTTTTGGTTTGCGGAGATATCGTCGTGCATGATCTCCTTCATGCGGCGGAAGGAGCCGAGGCCTACAAGTTGAGTTAGCATTACAGATCAAAATCAGTGCACAATGGGTGAAGGAGACATTACCATTCTCTTGAGCGCAACGTTCGTATGTTGGACCCATGGCTAGAGTAACCGAAGGGGTGAACTCTCTGTTGATCTCGCGTTGAGCTTCGTTGACGTTGAAGATAGTCTGCTTTCCGAGATCGTTGAAGGCCGACTTGAGAACCTCAATGTTCTCGTTCAATCGGGCAATGCGTGAGACCCCGAGGCTTTCGCTCTCGCAGCGTTGCTTGACAGCGTCGTGGAAGTTCCCGATGATAGTGTTCGCCATCGTGGGGAAGTTGTCGAAGATCTCGGGCAAACGGCGTTGGAAAGTCTTCTCCCAACACTTCATCAGATTCTTGATCATGGGAGCGCTCAGCTCTTTATTGAAGTCGCGCTCCCCGGAGGCGCCATGGAAAACGCCATAACGACGAACAGTAGCCTTGTACGTGGCCCAGAACAGCCCTCCCTTGTCACGGGGCGCTCCCCATACGTCGGAGGTCTGCACAGCTTTCTTGGCCGCCCTGTTCGCGGCCGCGGCGAGGTGGTCAAACAGCTGTGTTTCCAACGATTGCTCCACATCTTCCATAGTCTGGCGGACCGCTTGCTCCAGTTGGTCCTTGAGTGTATCCAGGTTCTTAGTCACGAAGACTTGCATCATTCTGCGCTGCTGCGTGCTCGATTCTGGACCGCTGCCGTCGTCCGACGCCCAAAGGCTCAATGAGTTGAGAAGTCGACTGAGATTGTTGAGGAAGACTTTGCAGCCCTGTAGTCTACCAGCTTCTGTGAGTTTGCGGCAGTGCGCTTGTAGTTGTGGGATCTCGGTCTGGCTCAGCGAATTGAAGCCATTGACACCACCGTCTTTCTGGAGACGGCCGCTGAGCTTCTGGTAAGCTCGGCTACTCACACAAAAGACTGGCAACGAGCGGGCGACGTCCCTGTAATCTCTGATCTCCTCCTCGGGATCAAACTCATAAGGATTCTCTTCGGCAGCATTCTCTTGGTCGAGCTCTTTGATGCCCTCTGCGAAGTCCTCGCAGATGCGTCTACGAGACCAATCGTTGCGACCTGTGATGCACAATTCTTCTGCCTCTTGGTCGATTTGTGCCTTGCGCTTTTCAAGTCCATTGATTGTCTCCTGCAATCTTGCAATCTCATCTCTCAGTTTTGTGCCTTCCTGACGAGCGGTCCGCTTGAGTCGCTTGTGCTCATCGATCTTGCTTTGCACTTGCTCTGCGGTAGGTGGCTGGTCGTCAGATGTCTCGGTGGACTCGTGATCAGTCGCGCGCTTGCGCTTATTGGTCGATGATACGACCGCAGTGATGGGTTCGCCGTTCTCGACCTTGTCCAGGACTTCTTCCCAATAAGCGATCCGGCCATCATGATGCTCAATGAGGTCGTCTTGGGCTTCTTTCTCAGCTTTCGCACTTTTCTTGTCGTTTGCCTTAGCATGCTTTTGTATTTCAATGCTCTCGCGCTCGGCATCCTGCTCTGCCACGATGTCCCCAAGCTGGAGAGCATCGGCAGCCTCTGTCCTGGAAATTTCGTCGGTCTTGGAGCAGATGAACGTCACCGCGTTGTAGGATCCGTCGTACTTGAGCTGGCGCTTGAAGGTGGTGCCCAGCAAGTTCTTCGCAGCTTTGTCGTCAACAGCACGCGTGATGGGTGCTACAATCCAGAGACCGGTGCATGCTTTGATGTAGCTCTCCGCGACTGCAGCACGAGCAGCATTGGAGTCCTGAACACCTGGGAGATCGACAAGAACGGCGCCGGTAGAAAGTGCCTCGGCCTCTGTGTAGATACGAACCACTTTGATCAGTGGCCACAGCTGAGGCTCGCGGATGGGCTTGGCGCCCTTGGTGCTGTTCGGTGTTTGCTGACTGTCGACGTAGTGCTGAAGGCGTTGATAGAAGCTTGCACAGTCGCGACTCTGAACTCGCTTGACGGTGCCGAGAATGTTGTTGACACTTGGCACGTTCATCAGCTGTTCGATGGTGCTGTTTCGTAGCATATCCTTCGTGTGCTTCGGGTAGACAGCACGGATCTTGGCGTACGCAACACCAGCGACTGAGTCTGGGTTGTTTGCGTCTTTGCTCAGATTTTGCCCATCAAACACCTCCTCGAAGAGCATTGCAAGCTCACGCTGCCAGTCTTTGCGCTGGATGAACTCGATCTCAGCTCGATATTTGGCAGAGTCGTTGTCGATCTTGTTGTATGAAATCTCGGTCACAACAGCCGTGCAGGCTCGCATGCAGTTTGTTGGCACCAATCGCTCCTCGTCGAGAAGGGCATTGATGACACTGCTCTTTCCTGCTCCGGTGTTGCCCACAACACCAATGACTGCGCGGCTCGACTTGTCCAGATCTTGTACCATCTTAATCTGTTGCAGCCACTGCTGCGCATCGGGGTCTTGCTGCAGAGTAAATAGCAGGTCCTGAATTTCCGATAGGACAGTGGCGCCTTTCACAACGGCTGCCTCCAGACGTTCTGGGAGAGTTTCCTGAAGTAGACGCTGCAAAGGCTTCTGCACGGACGTTGGCAGGCTCTCGGCCAGCTCGTCCACACCAAAAGGGTTGGGAATCATGCGAGGTACGTATGCGCTGCTTGATGAATGTTGTTCAGTGGCCTTGACAGGCGTCCTCGGAGAGTTGCGATCGGTTTGGCTACCTTGCTCTGGCATGGCGTCCAACAGACGTCCGACGGCGAGGGAAGTAGATGCGCCAGGCTCTGGCAGAGAATCATGCTCATGCATGGGAAAGTCCGCGGTTGAGTACTCCATGTCGCCACCCTCGGGCGGATCTGGAGTATCGCCTTGATCGTGCTGTGGCATGAACATTGCTTGGTCGCCTGTGATTGGAGCTAGGTCTTCCAAAGATTGTCCCTTCTGGGACATAGCGTCTTGTGGTGGGTCGGAAGGAGGTGCCTTGGCTGTGGCCAAGCTTGTATCGCGGGTGGACGACTTAGGCGTGGATGTGTGAAGATCGTGACTGGATTCGGGTCCAGAAGGCGGCAAGGAGGTGAAGTGCGCTGTTGGACTGGCAGGTTTTTGGGTAGTGAAGACCACGTACACGTCGCCGTGGAGGTTGAGTTCGCCCAGCGTTGTAGAATTTTCCTGGATCTGCCCGTTGACACTCAGTGTAGGTGGTACGGCTAAGTACTTGTAGTGATCGCAGTAGCTTTTCTTGATGTCGGCGACGGTGTGTTTCTAATATGAAAGTTAGCGGCAAGCTGCAGGTAGTCATGCACATAGGAGACGGGAGTGGGGCAGCAAGCAGTTTCAGTGAAGCAGTGAGACCCTTGACTTACATATTTTGCCTTGACCCAGAGGAAGCGGTCCCTATCCTGCTTGCGTCCATCGCGCCAGTCACAGTTATGGCGCTCGATGGCCACGACCATGTTCTGCGGCTTTGCGAGATGCTCGTTCAAGTCTTTGATGGCGTCTGGCGCAGCGCGTACCGCCAAACCATGTATGCGCACCTCTTCAGGGCGGTCCATCACACTCGAGACCATCTTGGTGCAGTTTGATCGGGGTGGCGTTGCGGTCGAGAGGGGTAGGGATGAGGGCGCCGGTCGTAAGGTGGGATGCTCTGTGAGCGATACTAGTTTAGTTTCTCAGCCCACAAGCAATGCAACTGACGCTGCTACGTGCGTCGCTGGGGCTTGAAGGAAAGTCGCTGGCAGTGGAGAAGAAAAGTAGTGGCAAAGCGCAGTGTGACGCTGCCGAGGTAGGTGATTGGTTGGTGTTTTGGTTTCGTGTTTGGTCAATTGATGTGGGTGTGGTCGTCAGGGTGACAAGGCAGCGACTAGTTGTACGAAAGATTGTGAGATTCACTTCTCCTAAGGACCAAGCACACGGGAGCTTTGTGATGCTATGGGCAGCGGCCTAAGTGGGGTCAATTGGAAGCCTGTGAGAAATATCTGGTTGCGAAAGTCATGTGACAATTAATAAGCAGAACCCGTGACACAGCTTGTTAGCTATGTGAATGTGAAAATCCACTGCAGAACCGCCGTCTGACACAAAGTCAGCAAGACGGTGCATCAAAAACTGAAGATTGATTCTCGCAAGTGCTCACACTACTATCAAATCGTCTGTTCACATCTCCCGAGTGAGACCTACGAGATCGCATGTTGAAATCGACAAGCGCCATCCGTGGCCGACCGCTGTTGCTGCTACTACGCACTATCAGCACTTCCAAAAACACGATGCCAGTGAGAGTGCCTGGCCGAACGCTTCCGCTGTCTCACATCCTACTCGACCAGCATAAGCTACGCTGCGGCAGATACCAGTCTTTCTTAAGAAGCCAGGTTTCGAAGAGAACGCGGGAGCGTGCAGACATGCAGCAACAGCTTATCCCCGGGCTGTGATCACAGGCCGGAGATGAAGTTCGTCAAGCCATTCCGCTCGCGGAGGCGCTACCGGAAAGCATCGGATAGCAGTGAGAACGAGGAGGCAGATATTGGAACTCGGTGCTAGTCCTGTGATGGATGCTGTAAAATCATGTCGATGCTACGTTAGAATCATCAAATCTTCAATCCACACGAGCACCCACACTCCGGCTCAGCACAAACACTGTGCCCCTCGAACCACTTCAGCGCATGATCCGCATGATATCCATGCCCACACGCAGCGCAGAAGCTCAAAAACCTGCCCATCGCCTCCTCCTTATTCGAAACTTCTTTCTTCTCAGCATGATTGCTGGGATCAGGCGTTCCCAGCCATAGAGCGCAGATCGCGCAGCGAGGCATGTGACGGCCGCACTTTGGACAGACAGTTCCAGCATTCGCTGCTGGACCTTTGATCTTGGGGTGTTTTGAAGCTGAGCCTTGTGAGGCCTTGCCCTCTGGGAGACCGTTGTTGTGTTTTGCAAGAGAGCCCAAGCAGTGTGCGCATTTGAGAGCGACTTGGGCTGGGATTTGTGCGATTGTGGATTTGTTGTCACGGGAGCGAGCAAGGCGGTTATGCTGCATCACGAATCTTGAGCGCTCGTTGAAAGCACGCCAGGACTGCATTTGTTGGAAGTATACTTCGCGCCACATGTCCCAGCGAACGTCGTCGACGTACAGCGGGTTGGTGAAACTCGCGGCAAGTACTGCTGTTTGAAGGTCGTTCGTTCGTGTGACGTATGTTTGAAGAAGGTCCATGGCTTGTGAACCAAGACCTGTAAGGAGGATGCCCTCGAGGTCGCCGTTGCGAATGGCACGGGCAGTCTCCGACTGGATGAAGCCACTAAGCTCGGTGTCGTTGAGATACCTCAGTCCAAGCGCAACTCGGTAACCTAGATGTAGGTAATTCGTCTTCATTACATCCCTCCAGTCTCCATTCGTGAGATACGTCAACAATGCTTTCAGTGCTGGGTCGTCAGTATCGGCCGACATCCACATGCACATCTCTCGCTGCGCCTCGTTGATCTCATCCGAAGCCAGTAGAGCGCCAAGACCAATATTGGGTATCGTCTTACTCCTGATCAAGGTACGAAGTAGGTTCAAAGCTACGTTTCGGTAGCCATGCAGAACGGCCTGCACGATTGCTTGGTAATGGAAGCCACGATCGATCAGTTCCTGGCATTCCGCTTCCAGGGTATCGAGGGTGAATTTCCAACCACAGACAGCCAAGCACATCTGTCGATGCTCGGGAAATTCTGTCCGCTCGCCTTCGAAAGACGGTATTTCTTTTTCCTCCGCCAGACCGATCAGAGCATCTTCGGGCTCGGTGGGCGCAGGGGAGAAGAACCTGTTCGGACTATGGCCCGGACTGGAAGACCACAGACCAGCGACGCCTACATAACTTAGATCCAAATTATTGTAGATCATCCCACCATCCTCTGCTTGTTCTTGAAAGCGGCCAACGATCTCCCACAACCGCTCGAGTTGCCAGTTCCCTCTGACAATTTGCATGTTTTTGCGGCAGTTGAACAGGTAGCCACGTCTGCAGCGCTCACGAGGTATCGTGCCGGGCGCTAAAAGTGACATGACTTGTGGATTGCCTGGTGCGCAAACGGGTGCTGCAACCTCTTCGTCCCGGTTCAACTCGCCACTGTACTGAAGCGGCCCGAAATCTTCTGCTTCGGATGCACCGTGGCGCTGTTCGTATGTCATGCCATGCTGTGAGTTGTCTGTGGCCGCACTCGGCTCTGTGATCGAGAGATCTTTCAGCGCGATGCTCAACTCATGCCGAGGAGTCACTTCTGTAAGAGGCTTGTCGGTCGCAACGCGCAAGATGTCTACTGAGCGGTTGGGACGTAGCACAAGTACGCCCTGATCTAAAGTTGGACTTTTGTCTTGTAACCAGTCAAACGCGACAATTCTGCTGTTGCTTGGTCTGCCATCGCGGACATAGTGCCAGGGGTGCTCTAGACTCTTGCTCTCCGATATATATCGATTGGTAGTCCAGTGAGAGCCTCCATAGGGATTGAACGGCATATACTCAGAGGACTGCGAAAGATGTGTTCTGCCTTCGACCATATCAATAATCTTGAGTTCACCGGTGCTCGAACAGACAGCCAGTCGGCCTCGTTGTTGGCCCGAGTATCGCAGACTCCAGACTGAGGTCCTCAGACTGCTATCAACTGCTGGCCTGAAATCGAAGACGGCACCTGTGTTGGCTCCACTAGCAGCGTGCGCGATCCATCGCTTATCCCAGACGGTCACTGATGGATCATCTGTCGAACCAGCCGATGCAAAGTAATTATCATCCATGGGATCGACAGCAATATTGTTGACGTTTTTGGTTGAGGCTTGTATATTGGCGCTGTTGTTGCCATGCGGATCTGCACGGCGTCAGCCAAATGTTCTCTAACTTCACATTACACGTTCGACTAACCTCTCAAATCATACAGCCTAACAAACGATCTTTGAGCTGCAAGCACCAGCTCCTGCGGTTGACGAGGAAAAAACCGCACACTCGACACCAGCTCAGCAGGACAGAGCCTCCTGATCGGATCATTGTGATTTCCAGGCGCGGCTCCAGCATCGTAGATATTGAGACAGACATCCGAACGCGTCTTATCCAACGCCACAGCAAGCCAGTTCTCCGTACTGAAAGCAATCGAATTGCATTTTCGCTGCTGCTTGATCCTGAACGTGGTCACGACTTCTGACGGCTCGTTGTTCTCGCTAAGTCTCACCAGACTTGCATTGCCAGATACCAGGCCAAGCGCCACCAGATGTTCGTCTGTCCGGGACCAGTCGAAAGCGGCAAAGTTGGGCAGTTTGCCATGGTGAGCGACTCTGTGATGAGGAATCTTCGCCTTGGGCTCGTCGAGATTACGTGTGTCGATTTCATTGAGTGTCACGCTGCTCTCGGCCACGTCAACCAGCAGAAATCGCTTCTTGTCGCCATTGGAGTGTGGCGACCAGCGCACAGCTGCTTCCATTGGCGGGCAGTTCTTCGAAAGCACGAAGAAGGCTGATCTGCATTGCGATCAAATAGGTGCGCAGGTGGATCCTCAAGCAATATCCCAAACGCGTGGGAGAGAGGAGTGAAGTGCCAGCCTTACCAAAGCGGGAAAGATCAGCGGATCTGCCGAGGCGATCCTTCCATCTCGAGGGTCTTTCTCCGAAAAAGTCCAATCCAATCCTCAATCTACACTCGCAATACCAAATCGCTCCACCACAACCACTTTCCTAATACCAACCCACCAAACCAACCTTAGCAACAAAAAACAGAGGCCACCCCTCTCCCCCACTGCCAAAAATGGCCACCACCAAACGCGGCGCCCACGACATCCACCCCTCCCGCCAAAACCTCCTCCCCCGCGACAAGACCAACTCGCGCAAACGCCAAAAGCCCGACAACCTGAGCGGCAGCAAATCCTTCAAAAAAGCCCGCCCCATCAACGACCTCAAAACCTCCATCCGCAACCTCCGCCGCCTCCTCGACCGCGCCCCCGACGCCACAACCGGCAAAGAAGCCCTCCCGCCCAAAATCCGCATCGTCAAAGAGCGCGAGCTCGCCAGCGCGCAACATGAACTCGCCGAGTCGCAAGCGGCCGAAGCGCGCAGTAAAATGATCGCGCGGTACCATAAAGTAAGGTTCTTCGACAGGCAGAAAGCTACGAAGAGGCTGAAGAGGGCTAGGAAGGCGATGAAGGAGGTTGAGGATGATGCGGTGGAGAGGGAGAGGTTGGCGCTTGAGGCGGACGAGTGCGAGGTTGATGTGCAGTATGCGATGTACTACCCGCTGGATGTGGCGTATGTGGCGCTATATCCTAGTGTGAGGAAGGTGGAGGGGAAGGAGGAGGAGGAGGAGGATGGCGGTGCGAAAGCGGAGGTGCAGAGGCAGGGCGATGCGAAGATGAGGGCTTTGTTGAAGAAGTGTGCGAAAGAGGGTAAGTTGGATGCGCTTAGGAATGGAAAGCTGGATATGGATGGCAACTACAAGGTTGTGGAGGAGGTCAAGGACGAAGACGAACAGCCGAAGAGCAAGAAGAAGGCTGAGGGCAAGGGCAAAGAGGTTACTGGCAGCAAGCGCAAGGCCGAGACCATCGAGCCCGAAGCAAGCGGCGACGAAAGCGACGGAGGCTTCTTCGAGTAGAGAGAAAGAGACTGGCGAGCGAGCGAGCATACCGCATTACTGGCGTCCTGGTTTTTTCACTTACAAGCTCAGAAAGAGCGGATGATACCCACTATATTTTACCTGCTGTAGACAAACATATCGACAAGGGAACACTACATACACGTAACTCGTTCAAACCAGCCTGTCGGTCCAGCCGATTGCGCTGCGCACACCGGGTATCCGAATGAGAAAAAGGTGTCTGGTCAACGTCAAAGGCATGCTCGCGTCTTCACACCTTCGACCTACGACTTCATCCCTATCCTCTGCATTCCAGCCTCGATACCGCCTTGGTCTTTTACCCAGCCTTCAATCCTCTCCGAAACGTCTCCAACCAGCCTTTCGTATCGCTCGTCGACGAAGAAAAGCCCGCAGTGAGCTCCCACTTCATCAACATCTTTCATGAACACCCGCGGCCAGCACGGGTCGCGTTGACCTTGCGAGTCCTTTGGGGGCAGTGTGCAGAACTTGCGGTCCTTCGGCGGCTTCTTCTCCTTCTCTTCGGCTTTCGGAGATGACTTCCGAATCTGTGGCGGCGGGCTAGAAGAAGAGGCAGTGGTCGATGGCGCAGAAGGCTCCGAACCTGATCTCTCAGACTCACTGGATCGCTCTTCTTTCACCTCCGGCTCAGGCTCGCCTCGCATCCTCCTGGCCTCTTTCTCCATTCGCTCACGCTCGTCAGCAAGTCGCTTCTCCTCTTTCTCTGAGTGCGTCAATTCCCTGCTCTCCGCCTTGTCCATCTTCTTAACCTGCTTGCCATCCTCCTTCTCGGCCTTTTCGCGAGCTTTCTGAGCCTCCTTCTCCGCTTTGGTGCTTTCTTTCTTTTCCTTTTTCTCACGCTTCTCCTCCAATTTCGCACGGTCACGAATGATACGCTCGCGTTCTTTGACAGCCTTCTCGTATGCTTTCGTGGCGCGAGAGTGTTCTTTCTCGACCAGTTTGCGGGTCTGCTTGTCTTCGATGTAAGTGACATCTAGTGGCGCAGGTGCGGCGGGCATGTCGGGGATCGGAGGAAGCGAAGAAACGGTGGACAGTGCTGATGTTGAAGGGGTAGCGGCCAAGCTTTGTGAATCATTTGGAGTGTCGATTGGTGCTTCTGGGAAGGCTTCATCGATGTCGTCCACCGGGGTAGGATCGACATGGAGCATCTCGGGAGAAGATCTGGCGTCATCGTAAAGAGAAGAATTGTCAGACTCGTTGGCTCGGATGTCTTCTTCCGGTGTAGGATGCGAGTCATCGGCTTTGTGCTGACTTGCATCTCGCTCCTCTGGCTTGATGCTAGGACTCGTTGACCGTGTACTGCCCACACTCTGCTTCGAAACACTGTTTTCGACTATCTCCAAAGACGCCGTACTTCCCACGCCCTCAGGCAGCTCCTCTTGTGGTGTCTTCGGCTTCTTCGGTCGTCCAGTGCTTGCAGTGTAGTAGTTCACGAATCGCACTCTTGGCGGCGTACCTCCATCAACCACGCTCTTTCTCACCGCGTCACTATCCTCCTCAAGTGCCCTCAAACGTGCGTATCTCGTCTTCAGTTCTCCATAATTAGCCATGGCGCCGCCGAACTCCAAGTGAGATGTCACTAGCTGCTTGGTCGCTTCTCGCAGATTATCGGAGTGCTTCGAGACAAAGTGCCACGCATTGCTCCAGCCCTTGCGCGTGGACAATTTGACATCGTTCTGGAATGAAGGATTGAAGTTGGGGTCTGCCTTTTCAGGCCTCCAAAGTTCGTCCGACATGGACGAGGGCGCTGGCGAGGTCGCACGCTGTCCGTTGCTTGGACCGCCGCCATCTGCATCAGCACCCAGCTGGGTGTCTTGCCAGCGATCTGTGGGCTCTTCTGGTGGTGCAGAGAATATACTTGCGAGACCACTCTTCACAACGCCGGGGTGCATGCCCAAGAACGGTACGTCAAAGTTGACAGTGCCTACTATCCGATGTTTCAAAGGCCGATCACTTGTGGGAGATGGCATCAACGCAACCTCCGCAATCACCAAGCCGCCCATACTGTGCCCAAGAAGCACAACATCCGTGTTGTCACCTTCGTGTGGGGTCAGCCACGCGCTGAAGTCGTCACGAGCGCATGTGATATTCCGGCGAGAGCGATAGCGCGGGTAGATCTTGGTATGAACCGCATGTGTCTCGGAGAGCAAGACCGCAAGCAGGTTGTGGACATGCGCAGGGAAGGAGCGGAAAGAAGTCTCGTTACCCATGAAGCCGTGGACGTAGATGCAGAGGAGCTTCCTGCGGCGGTCATTCTGGGGATTGTGTTGAAGATCATGGGCGGTGTTGTCGTCGGAAGGCATGAGCGAGTCGGCGGACGATGCTCGAGGGTCATTTCCAGCGGTCCATTGTTGGTAAGGGGAGGCGGCGATGGAGTCGTAGGGCGGCGGCGCATCGGTAGGCATAGCAGAGGTCGAGGACATAGATGATGGCTGACGTGGTGGTAGTGGTGGGGGTTGCCTGCCACGGGTTGGAGGTTGTTTTGAGTCCATGTTGTGAGTGCGAGGTGCTCTTATCAAAGAGCGGTATTGGTGTGATGTTGGTAACTCCCGGTCTTGAACGACCGAGCAACAAGTAGGATGGCTACATGGTGTGATATTTATCAGACGTGCACTCATGCATGCTTGCCAGCTCAACACTGCATAGCCCCACGCAATCAAGCTTCCCTGCCCTATGATGTAGGACCCTGGCCACGTGCGCCTGCCGAACGCCTCGCATTGAACCCGAGTCCCGATACTGGCGGCATTTCCGTTTTGACAAGGACATGTTCAAGTACGCATCCTGGTCTTGTGTGCTTGTGCTCGGAGATGGTGCGGATCTAGTACTTCTCACAACTATCTTCGATCGTTCTTGTCGCTGGGTCACACGGACTCGATCAATTTCATGTCGACTAGCACTGTTCAGTCGTCGTCCAAGGTGGATTGCAGTTCCTCACAAAAGTACCATGTGTCAACGTCAAGCAACTCCCACCACCAGTTATCCTCGCTAGAATCGCCTAAATCATGGATAAAACCCATATATGTTGGACAGGAATAAAACTACCGCATTTGTCTTTCAAAGATTGCAAAAGAGCGGTTGGATATCAAAACAACACTAACCCTAGTTACACCAAATGTGATGGAAGTCAGACGCGCACACATACGCATACATTTCCTTATATATGAGCCGAGATCACAGATACATCAACACAATCACTCGAGGGATCAACGGCGCAGGATGATCCGTGGTGGAAGTCCAAGCATCGACCACAAGCTTCGATTCCCCATTAGATCGAAGAACTTGAATCCGGCACTGGGGGTTACTCGGATGTAAAAGATGGCTTGGACTTGACAATGACATTCGTGATCGCAATTCGGCGCTGCGACTAGTCGTCGCCGTCAAGTTGAGGAGAACAAGAATTGCTTGTAGGCAACGCGTACAATCGAATCGAACCAACACGCTATCAAAAGGTCGAGACCTGCTCGTTGATGATCGATACGAAGTATGATCTTAACTTGTGTCATGGCTATCTTAGACCTCAAAGATACCCAACAAAACTGTCGAAGATCGAAAGGGGAAAGAGAGCATCAAAATTGCAAACAAATGTCGACTTGCATGCTTTGAGTGCGGATCAGCCATGTATGCTCTACATGTGACGTTTGCAATCATTGCCCTCTTCAACGATGTGTGCTCCCTTCCTAGAGCCATACAATCGCTCCGTGCCAACCCAAAGGCGGTTTCATCATTGTGTGCCCTGGCAATTGCACGTTTGGCAAATCTTAGTCTGGTAGACGATTCGAGATGATCAAGACCCAAGTAGCTTGAAAAACTGTCGCGCGCGCATGAGGAGCCGACGTCTGCGGACTTGGATTGTTCCAGATGGTTCGATCCAAATCCCAGTCCAGAAAGCAGTGGCAGCAAGATCTTGTAGGATACGTGGTGTGATGAATCTCGTTGCAGTAGGTGGCGTGGACGAAGATGGAGAATCTCAAAATTTACGGCTCAAGGACAGCCGATGGCGACGCGCTTGATCGGAAACTCAAGTGGCCATAGCAATGCCTTGTATGACATGCTGATTTGGTACTTCCTCGCCTGCCGCATCGAGCTCCAGGAATAGAATGGGAGCGCATCAACCATTGGGACGTCCAATCGAAGAACGACCGCGTGAGAGAAACAGCACCATCACTCCTTCGGCGCAGTATAAGCAGCCATCCAAGCATTGGTCAAATTCTCAACAACATCCGGTCTCAGGATGTCCTTACGGAACTGCTCCTGCTGGACAAGATCCAATGCCTTGAGGGTAGGGCCAGGGTATCTATGTTTATGTCAGCACCGCTAGTTAGTCTAGAAAGAGGCGCTTTTAAGCTTCTCCGCGCGCGGAAAAACACGCCACAGGGCCACACGTGACAGGAAACGTACGAAAGAAAAGGGAGGTACTCGGGCTGGGAGAAGTATTTGAGGTACTTGCACCATTCGACGAAGGCGTCGTCCTCGAAGTACTTTTGAACGCACAGGTGGTGCAGGTAGTAGGGGTTTGAGAGTGATTGGACGAACTGGGTTTGGTGTTAGTTTGTGGCAGTGGGAGGTGGCAGGTGGCAGGTTGGCAGCGAGGAGGTTTGTTCTCGCCTAAGGTTTTGTCTCATACCTCGAGTTCAAGCTCGAATCTGGTGGCACCCGCGTACCACTCAGTCTTGCTCGCAGCGGGAGCAGCAGCGTCGCCGTTTGCGCGCACCTCAGCAGCCATAATTATTCCTTGATGCAATGGCTCGATTGGTGCAAGTGCGGGCTCTTCCCGGGAGAGTGAAGTCGAGAGCGGTTGACCCTGAAGAAGATCTGCGTAATGGGATGGACAGGGGTAGCTCGGCACGCGGCAGCGGCGAGGGTGTGCGAATGAGGCGTCTCCACAGCTGAGATGTGGGAGGATCCAAGAAGCACTTAGAGCAGACGGGAGATGAGGAGTTGGGCGCGAGAGTGCACGCGCGTGGTGCCGAAGTTCGGAATTGAGTGCAGAGAGTGTTCGGCACGGTTGTCGTCAGCAGCAGCGTACCCTTTAGAGCGATATGCGGGCACTACCAGGGCGCGAGGCAAAGTCTGTGAGGGTGGCTCAGGAACGCGCAGGGCTCACAGGGCTGGGCAGGAGATTTGGCTCTGGTAGTGGTGGGGAGTGGTGTAGTGGTAGGGCATGCTACACGACCTGGCTTACTGTGCATACAGACACGAGGAGGTGCGATAGTCGATAGTGGTGTAGCAACGACGGGGTGCAATACTCCGCGATGCCTCGGGCCAGGTGACTACTATGTGCGTGCTATGGTCGGAGAGGGGCTGGTGGCGGCGAGGGGGAGAGTGTTCTTCGTGTGGGCGTGGCTTAGGCGAGCCCGGGTTCATCCTCCTTGACGAGAACGTGACTTGTGGCCGGGGAGAGAGTTCGGCGAGGGCAGACGGATCAAAGGCTAATATGGCCGTACGGGTCATGCTGGCAGCGATGGAGGATGGAGAGGATTATCAGATGTTTTGCCGTGATTATTGTTGCTTTCTGCCACTGGCCTGCTCCCTAATCTTGTTCCTGTCTGTAACTACTCCTTGTACCTGTACTGCATACCACAACCGCACCACGCCAGCTATTCAGCCGAGCAGCAATATACACAGTGACGAGCACGGTGCATCATTCCTGCTCTCGGCCAGCCTCCGGCATCACCAAAGCAAAGCGAAAGCAGCAAGCAAGCCAGCAAGCAAGCACCGATCACCGAAGTGGTGGAGTGATCCCTGTCCGCGCACCCGACTCTTGTCCCTGTCTGTCCCTGGCTCTGGGAAAGCAAGAGCAAGCAGCAGCAAAACCACGGCCAGCCCTCATAACAACCGCCAGCCGGCCAGCAAGCAAACAAAACACACCTCCCTCCTACGAACGGCGCCAGCAACACCACCCCGCTCGCCACCACCGCCGCCTCCTCCTCCGCGCGCACACACACAGATACTGTAGCATCACACACACGCCCCTGCAATAATCATGGCCGCCGTCGTGCCAGGTACGCATCCGCTGTCCTATCTACCACCTATCGCTGTCCGCTCTCCTCCTGCCCCTGCGCATTCCCTTGTGAAGATGCCCAACGCAAGCGCTGCTCCTGTTTCACTCTTGCCGCTCTCCCGCCCACGCCCAACCACGCTCTCACAGTGCACCTCACACTTCACTCCATCTGCCCAAACCACCGCCGCACTGCTCTCCGCGTGTCCGCCCACCGCCTCCACAAACACTGACATTCTTGAACCCTGCAGAGGCCCGGCGCCCTTCGCCCAACACTGCTGCCCGCGAGACTGCCACCCTATCCGTCAACCTGTCCTCCAATAACCCCTTCCGTAATCGCGCCGTATCCCCAGGCCTACTCAGCAGCTCTCCACGAAGCTTCGATACCGCAAACAACAGAATGTCACGGAATCCCTTTTTAGACGCCTCAGACTTTCCACCCGCGCCTCCGCCCAGCAAAGAGGTCAATGGATTGACCGCGGATATTTTTGTGAGTGCTCTTCACATCCTTCTCACTGCTACGTGAAAGTGGCGCAGACCATGCACCTCCCCGGCTCGTTTCCGCTTTGTGCGACGCGAAGAGTATGACATGTTTACCTCAAACGCTGCGCTCAAATTGCTTCACCCTTCGCCGGAGCGAGTACATAAGCAATCTCAATCATGGCCATGGAACGCTTCCAACGCTGCCGCGACTTGTTCGCTAACTTCAAGTTTTCGCAGGGCGAGATGTCCCTACTCGATACTCCCGCCAATGGTGTGTATATGTTGTTTGCTTGACCCTGGGATTGCGACTGACTCATCCGTAGATCCTGCGCCCAAACGAACAGCCCCTCGGGTTCCACCACCACGCTCAGCAGCACCACCTGTAAACCCACCCCGTCCTTATGGATCAGAGCAACGTCGCGATCAACCTCGTGGCCCACCACCACCAAACGCTGGCAATCGTGCACCAACGCAAAGGCCACGGGGACTCTCCGCATCCTCAGTTATGGACAGCCAAGAGCGTGAAGGTCGTCGGGACCGCGAGCGTGGCGATCGTCCTCCCCGCACAGAATCAGAGGAACGCAGGAGACGTGAAAGGCGGAAAGAGCGTGAAGATCGCCATAGGCGCGAAAAGGAGAAGATCCGAACTGGCGGCCGCTCCAAGAAGCCACAAGGACTCGATATAATTGACAAATTGGACGTCACTGGTATTTACGGCCAAGGGCGTAAGTTGACCGACATCAGTACTGACACTGCAATCGCTGACAAAATACCCAGTTTTCCACCATGATGGGCCATTCGACGCCTGCAACCCTCACCGCAACGCAAAGAAAGACAAACGCGCACCCATGGAGGCTTTCCCTGCCAACTCAGCAAATATGGCTCTCGGAGGCTCCGGACCTCTGAACTCTCGCATTGACCTCGACCGATTCCATGGCCGTGGCGAGGAAGCTTTCGACACATTCGGCAGCACGACACGCAAGACCGACGCCAACATCATCGATCCCACCCGACGAGGCGATTACGTCCATGGCGCTGAGTCTACCGGTCTCGGCACATCCACGTTCCTCGATGGTGCACCTGCGAGCAGACGCGATATGACACGCCGTGACTCTGAGGACAAGACTGCAGGACTCAACAACGGCGGTGGCCTCTCGCGCAAGAAGTCCATCGCCCAGCGCTTCCGTGGCATGTCCAACAACCGCCGCACACCAGACGCCCGCTACCATCAGGCCAGTAGCAGCAATGACGATGCCATCGACGTCAGCCCGCCAGGCTACAACAAGGCCGTATCTGCCGGCGGCCCAGCACGCGCACAAGCAAACTACAGGAACGAAAATGAAATCAACCCCTTCGACCAAGACTACGAAAACGCATACGCCCGCAAGGGTGCACAAATTCGCATCGCGGAGCAGGACCGCCCTTCAGCCACGCGGAACTTATCCGCCAGCTCTGCGATTCCATCCGGCCAAGGCAGAGGTCTAACTAGGAGTGTGACCGCCGACAGTGCAACCCGACCGACGAGCAACGATGGCGAGAAGCCTTCGAGTGGCGGTGGCTTCCTCAGCCGCATGAAGAGTTTGAAGGGCGGGCGCCGAGCCCGACCTGAGAGGAAGGACGGAGCATAGATGATGCTACTACTGTGGATTTTCTTTGGGAAAGGGATGCATTCGAGAGGCGCGGCTAATTGTGTTTTTCGTGATCGATCGCCAGGCGTCCGGAGAGTTGAAACCAAAAATGCGGGTCCATTGGATTACCAGGGCATGTGACTTTTTCTTCTTCTTCTTTCCCTCAGAATTGACAGAGAGAAACAAAACAGTTGAGGCATCATAATGAGAAAGCAAGATTTCTAAACATAGGTGTTCCACTGAACGTGGTTCCACTTCAAGACTTTTGGTCATAATTCTTCTCTCAATTTCCCTGATAAGTGGACGGGCATGCACCCACTGGGACCCATTCTGCGTCTTTTCTGCGGCCTTACGATACCACTCGACCAGGCCGTTGATGTCCTCATCATTGATTGGTCATGTGAAACAACACGCCATTTTCGTCGCAGCAACTTCATCAGCCGTCTTCTCCGCGAAGTCGATCCACGCAGATTCGCCGACGACGAACATCTCACAAACGTTCTGCTTGCGTACGGGATCACTTTTGTCTTTTCACCATCGCCGATTGGAACACGGCTGATCCATGAAATGTTTCCTTCCGTCCTGATTACTGTGTACAGATGCGAAGTCTTCGGCGCAGACTCAGCGATCATAGGACAAAAATGCACAAAGGCGACTCACCAAGCTCGACACTTTTCTGCAAGGAGACCCATCGCCGCCATGCAAGCACGGCCTGTGAGTTCCACTGCCATCGAACCCCTGTACATGAAACCCTTACCGATGCGGCGTGGCAAATTTGATGAAAAGAGTCGACAAGACTGTCACCATCCCTAACAGCGTCGTCCTCCCCAGAGGAACTATTTTCGAAGCTGCTATTCAAGCAGCCGATCCGATCTTTCGTGATCCCAGACTGCACCGTCCAGACAAGTGGGACGGTTTCCGGTTCCGCGAGACGCGTCGACCTGAAGGCTTCAGCGATGAGGCCGCGAGAGAGCACGAATGGGGCACTTCCAAACGAGATGACATCGACTTTGGCTACGGCATGCATCATTGCCCCGGCAATGCGGTTGGGTGTAGTATGCTCAAGATATTCCTCACTAAGCTGCTCAAGATTTACGATCTCAAGCCCGAGGAAGGTGCACCTGAGCGCTACAAGGGATGTGCATTTTGGCCAGTACGTAAGTGACAATGTTGCTCTGGCGGGTGTGGTGGAAATGTCAATGACTTCGTCTAGATCGAGCCGGGTGTTACTAGGACTGTTATGGTGAGGCGCGGAGCGGGCATAGATGAGAGTCAGCAATGACTGCCGTTTTGATCGGACACCAGATTGTTGTACGAGCATATGCATTAACGGCCGGCTAATAAACACTTCATGTTCTGCTCACCATTGGATTTGCCCTCGCTAACCCCCAGTTCCACTGTGTATAGCCTGTTTCCTCATGCGCCATTACATCACTTCGCAGCCAGCCAGCCATTGCAATCTATTATGCGCCAACCACGAGCTGTCAGCCTCGCCTAGATGCAATATAGCTCCCAAGTACGATAAGGCTTACATGATGACAACTATCCTGCTGTGTTATATATCATAAGCATCCAACAGTACTGCTTTGGATCTTCCTAGCCAAAGCAACCGCGTTGTAGACATTACTGTCAGTCGGTACTCGTTGCTATAGCATCGACTTTATCAATCGCCATGTATCTCGAGGCCTGCATTGCCGCTGCTGCCGCCCTACTGGCTACTCTGTGCCTCGTAATATATCGCCTCCACCTCCATCCGCTCGCACGCTTCCCTGGTCCGAAGCTCGCGGCTGCCACGAAATGGTATGAGTTCTGGTACGACGTGATCATGCCTCCTGGGGGCCAGTTCTCAGCGCAAATAGAGCGCCTACACGACCAGTATGGGCCTATCGTGCGCATCAACCCTCAGGAGCTTCACATCCGCGACCCGGACATGTACGAGCAAGTCTATGCCAGTAGCACGAAGCGCGACAGGTGGTACAACGCCGCGCGAATGACTGGAAAGACCATGGATAGCTTCTCGACGATACCGCACGATCTGCATCGAAGGCGGAGGACGGCCAACGCGCCCATAATGTCGCGTCGGACTGTCAATGCGAAAAAGACTGTCCTCTCTGCGAGTGCGGCGGCGCTGAAGGCGAATTTGGAGCGTGCTGCGGAGAGGGGGGAGGTTGTTGATCTAGGTATCGTGTTTATTGGGTATTCGCTCGATGTCGTGGGGGCGTTTTGCTTTGGGCGCAATCTGGGTGCGCAGGAGGATTTGGGGCTCGCGAGGAAGTGGTACACGGTTGGGAGGAGCATGGCAAGGATCACGCCGATTATGAAGCAGTTTCCGAGTTTGGCGAAGGTGGTGGCAAGGCTGCCGGGACCAGTGGTCAAGATGGTGTGGCCTGATGCTTGTGTTGTTGCTGACCTTGACGAGCAGATGCTAGGCTGGATATTGGAGCATCGGAAGCAAGAGAAGAAGGCGAGCGACCTGGGTTCTAGAGAAGACGTGGACGCGGCGTCGAGCACGTTATTTGAGGTCATCGACAATAGCAAACTTCCCGAAGAAGACAAGTCTGCACATCGCCTGGTTGAGGAAGCAGTCGGAATCATCGTTGCCGGCAGCGAAACTACGGCGAAGATACTGACGCGGACAGCTTACGAGCTGATAGCCAACCCTTCTGTACTGAAAAAAGCGAGAGAAGAACTTGCCAACGCTGCTTTGCAGCTGAGTAAACCAAAGCTCGATCTCGCTGATCTGGAAAAGCTGCCTTACCTGGTAAGCGTACTAAATCACGCCGAATGTTAATAAACTGCTGACAAGCACCCCAAAACAGACAGCCCTGGTCAAAGAAGCCCTCCGCGTCACTGCCATTGTGACCTCGCGCTTCCCTGTGCAGCTGTACGAGCCTCTACGATACAGCGGCTTTGACATACCCGCAATGGTAGACAAGAGACACCTCCACAACTTTCGTCTCCGGATGTTCTGATCACTGATACCAGTCGCAGACGCCCATCTCTCTTACGCCCGCTTCGATCCTCCACGACAAGAACCTTTTCCCAGACCCTCTGACTTTCAAACCCGAACGCTGGCTTAACACGAAGGGAACTTTACAAGAGAACGATATCCGACTCGAGCGGTACTTTGTGCCTTTTGGTAAAGGCTCGAGGATGTGTCAAGGCGTTCAGTAAGTAATGACGAGTTCCATGTCAAGGTTGGCTGTTGCTGACACGATTCACAGCCTCGCTTGGGCTGAATTGTATCTTGCTTTGGCATTGCTGATTGCCGATTTCGATCTTGTTTCTGAGGGTGTGGTTAGGGAGCGAGATATCGACTTTGTTGGAGACTTTTTTGTCGGAGGCGTGAGGAATGATAGCCCTGGTGTGAGGGTCAAGGTGCGGAAAGCCAGCTGAATTTGCGATGTGTTTCTGCAAATTTTTATCTTAGCTTGCGATTAGGTTGGAGATCGCGTGAGTCGTCGTTCGATGGAGGGTAGGTAGAGAACCGTTTTTTTGTGCAAAGAAGACTTTCTCTTACAACAAGGAAGAGAGCCCATCTCGCCTACTCAAGCTTCCTAACGTACTACACTGGCCCAACATACCTCTTCCTCCCCCAAACAACAAAGTAAACCGCACCGAACAGTACCACCGCCAGGAAGACAACAACCGACCAGTTCATAGCCGCCATTGTCAACGACGGAGCAGGCACACTGGGGAAGAACGCTATCACAAACACCAAGCACACCCACCCCAGCGCTACCATGTTCACGCAAAGACCAAACACGCGACCCATATTAAATCGTGAAGGCAACAGCGGCTCACCTGCGAGCTTAACGCCAGACGATGATTGCGATGCAGATGATGTAGGAAATTATGAGAGTGCCGGTGCCGAGGGACGTCACGATGTTTGGACGTTGACCGCTGGATGGATCTGTGCGAGCAATAATCAGATTCACGCCTATATGTATCGAACGCTTTTGTGCGGCCGCGATGCCACAATTACGTACCTTCGCGATCCATTTGGAGAAAGCCATGCCTTCGTCGCGAGCAAAAGCGAAGAGCTGCCGAGAGGAGCCTGCCATGACAGTGACGTTGCCGAAAAACCCTAAGATCAAGATGAGAGCAGTCATCGCATTCGTCGCGGCGAGAGATCCTGTGACATTGTAGAAGATCTGGATGTATGGGTAAGCTGTTGGTGTTGATAGCACTAATGGGCCGTCAGCAGGAGCAAGTCTGTTGTTGCTTCCAATGAATCTTTTGCTTACCAGATTCGAGGCCACCAATGCAATACGTGACGGTAACAGCCATGACGAACATCATGCCTCCGTTGATGACGGTGGCCCACGGCATGACGCGAGGTAGCCTGTACGACGCATCTTGAAGCTCCTCGGCCATATGTGCTTATCGAGAGTCAGATTGGTACGGTTCAGAAGATGGACGTTGGAAACAGATCTTACCAGCTGCGTCTGCTCCGAGCAAACAAGAAGTACTGGCAACAATACCACCAGACATGAAAGTCCTTGGTTGCCCCAGCCAGGATCGTAGAAAGTTGTCCACACTTGTTGTGATGGGGCCTTCTCTGCGAGCACCAAGAGTGTGATAAGGAGGCAGAAGAAGCCTGCGACGTGCAGAATTAAGACTGCGATTTCCTAGAGACACAGATCAGCATAGGGCTATAACCCAAGCCTTTACCAAGGGTTATTACCACAAGGTGAAGCTTCTGGGCGAAGAAAGTGTTGAATGTGATAGACAAGCTCAATATCGCTATCGTCAGCAAAGTGCCGTGCCAGCTCTTGAAGATGTATGATTCTGGGTGATTCAATACCAGCAGAGCTGTAACATCCTGCATTAGGATCTGTGACGATGAATCATGCTTCGCACATCACGGTGGACAAACCTTGTATCTGCGTCCCAGCTAGAAAACTCGAAAAGGCCACACCAACCTCCCAGCTCAACACCTCGAGCCAGCCTAAATGCTATCAGTGCCAGCTACTAATCTCCATGAGCTTTTTTTGAAGGGGGCGCTCACCGACGATATAGCTCGGACCTCTCTGGAATCTTCTTGGTGAGAACTCACTTACCCAATGGAACTGACCACCTATACTGCCATCAGTCATGCTCAGCACGAATGACTGGAGAGTGCATATCTACCAGAAGTAGGAGCCATACTCCCCATCTCTCCAAGAGATGCGTAGAAGGCAATGAAGCCAAGCCAAGTCGCAAGGCACGTATACAAGAAGCCAGCGCTTCCGCCATTGGTAAGGCCGAGAGCGGCTGTCGAGAGGATGGCCTCCCACGACGCCATCAGGATCACGCTGAAGCCGAACATGGAGACGGTGCTGAAGTTGCGCTGCACAATTGGTTGTCAGTATCGAGAGCATTGTGAAGTGTAAAAGTCTGAGTTGCACCTTCATCTCCTGCGGTTTGCCCATGCGAGCCATGTCGCGAGCGTCCGCAGCGCTGCTTTTTGTGCTGTTCAAGAGACTTTCATCGTAAGAGATGTCTGACGCCTGGAACATGCCCTCATTCGGATGTTTCTCCATCGTAGCCATTGTAAGAGTTGCAACCAAAGGAAGGTCTGCTAAGAAGGCACCGAGGGGCTTTTGGAGTTCAGCGGGACATGTTGAGAATAGTAGAAAGAACACAACACCGGCATACGCGACGTGTACCCACCGTGCAAGGTACTATACAGCGCAGAGTGCCCACAGCTGAAGCAGGCATGGATCCAGACGCGGAACATGTATGAAGTCCTGTGTGTCACAGGCCCTCAGACCGTACAGCTATCTGCTCGTGCATGCAAGCGAGTCGATGTGCTGTCATGGTAATCTCCGGTGTAACAACGCTGCAGAGCTGAACAGCACACTGTCGCAACAGCGTTGCACAAAGCTGTAGGGCTTGACCGATCAAGGAAGCAGTGTTGGAAACGGAAGCTCTAGCTGCAGGTTTCAAGATCGTTGGGTGGGTTGAGACGTCGTTCACGGAGGAAGCTTAGCATTCTATGTCCGGCCAAGAGGCTGTACGCTAGCGAGACTGACCATTGGGCCGTGTAGGCTAGGACGCTGGTGTTAGTTTGTTGCGCAGACCTTTCGTGGCTTCAGGCGTATGATCAATATGAAATGCATTTTCATACGATTGCCCATATGGAACTAATAGAAGATGATCATCCAAAGTGGCATGGTATTGTACTTAACAACCGTCACTCACTCACTATAGTTGAGCTTTTGAGTTCAGTAGACATGTACAGCACGTTCGTATCTGTAATGAATTCACAAAGATCTTCGGAAGGTCGCAGGTCGTTTGCCACAAGTGTGGAGGCACACTGGCTGGCGTAGTGGAACGATATGGCCACTCAGCATTGATTAAAATGAGAAGAAGCGTAGATTCTTACAACTGTCCGATATACCCATGCAATACGTTTCCTTTGCCGCCTTTCCGGTGACGTAACGCCTTCGAAATTATACTTACACGTAAACACCCACTCCCTCTACAGAGCCTCAGATCTATGACCTGAGACCAAGGAGGAAGGAGCCCTTGCCGCCGTTGCCATCGCCACTACCTGAGCCACCAGGGAGGTAAGTGACGTTGGTGTTGTTGGCAAGAGCTTGAGCAACCTCCTTCTGTGTCTCCAGTCTACGGATCTGGATCAGACCGTCGCCACTCTTCGCCACAGCCTTGGAGATAACATCTGCAGCCTCACTCTCACCCTCGGCGCGGATGACGCTAGCCTGTCTCTCCTGCTCGGCCTTCTCGACGATGAATCGTGCGCGCTCGGCTTCTTGCTGTGCGATCTGCTTCTCCTCGACGGCCTTGGTGAACTCGCGGCCGAAAGTCATGTGTGTAATTGAGACATCCTCAAGAGAGATGTTGAACTCGTTTGCGCGCTTCAGAAGCTCGGTGCGGATGCGATTTGAGACGGCCTCACGCTGGGTGATAAGCTCGGCGGCATCGAATTGCGCGACGATGGCTTTGAGGACTTCGTTTCCGATGGAGGGAAGGACACGCTCGTCGTAGTCTTGGCCAAGGTTCTGTGGCGCTTGTTAGTGTTGTTCTACTTCTGTTAATGTAATATATCTCGTCGCATACCTGGTAGATGGTGGACAGCTTTGAGACCTCGGGCCTGTGCAGAACTCTGAGGGTCAAGCTAACCATCTGCAAGTCCTTGCTGCCGGTGGTTGTGGAAATGTTTCTAGGCTTGGTGCGCACATCGTAAACGATCGCCTTCTGGAGCCAGGGAATGAGGAAGTGGGTGCCCTCGTTGACGACGCCCTCGCGAACACCGCTCAGACGGTCGAAGATGATGGCGCGGTTGCCGCCCTTGACATCGTAGATGGAAGCCTGGGCGAGACCGAACCCGGCGGCGAGCGGGATGGCGAAGCGGTAGATAGTGTTGAGAGCGTTGGCGGCCATTATGGAGTTTATGTGGTGATTGACGGGTGTGGTATTGCAGGCAGGCAAGCTGTATCACGGTCGGCCTCGCTGTAGCTGCGTTTCGATGATGCTGGCGTAGTTCGTCGCGAGCTAGCACCTCCGCTGCTGCCCCGAGCGGGATGTTCGGGATTACCCGCTACGCCTTCCGGCTTCGAGAGCGAGAAGGACATCAGCACTCCATACCAGCATTACTGTCGCAGCCGCTGTATAATCTCCTCTCCGACTAACCGTATCACCACACATCACACACACACAACATGCGTCCTACTCAGATGCTCATGGGCGGTGGCGGCCAGAAGCCCGGCAAGTAAGTGCGCCCCGAAGCCATGCGCCTCCCACCCGGTCGCGCGCAGGTGTAGCAACGCAAGTGTACCTCGAAAAATGTCCTGCTAACGCCTCACAGCTACCTCGGACCCTGGGGTGCCCTTGGTAAGCACTGATCACGACTACGAAACCGCTACAGGCGAACACGAGACCAGCAGCAGCATCCTAACCCGATTTCCCAATGCAGGCTCTCTCCCCCAGAAGGGCATTGTCCACTACGGCCTCGCCCAGAACCGTCAGAACCCTCTCGCCGGAACCCTCAACGCTGCCATCTTCAACACCTTCCGCCGCACCCGTGGCCAGATCCTCTACTGGGGCGTTCCCCTGCTCATCGCATACGAGACCATGCAGTGGGCCATTGAGAAGTGAGTGCAGGCCTATATCTGAGAAGAGGGGGTTATGATTCAAAGAGAGTGGATCAAGAGAGACTTGAAGTCCAGGGGCGATGGCACAAAGACAAAGATCAAGATAAAAGGCAAGAAGCAAATGCTGACCACACACACACAGGAACGAGTTCGTCAACTCTAAGGAGGGCCGCGCTCTTTACGGCGACGAGGAGTAGATTATTTCTTTTGTTAAGTGAAGGCTGGAAGTGCCGCGAGCGCGAGATGCGGTTCTGTAAATATCCCACCACAATGTACCAAAGCCGTCAACACTATCGTAGCCACGAGGCTTGAATTCTGTTCCCGGGTCAGTCTATCTCTGGCGGCAATGCTATCGTCACTAGTAGTAGTTGCTGTTTCGATGCGTTTGCTCAAGAAATGTGCACATGTACCTCTCGAATCTGGAATTCTGCCGGGCTTACTCACTCGAAGCTGATTGGTCAACAGCTTAATGCTTATATAAGCACAGATCGATCGACTGTTGATCGACTGTTGAGCAATTTATACTATCATCACGACAATTACATCAACGACAACAGGTCAAATATATTCTTGGTTTCGCGGCCATTACAGAAAGTAACAAAGATTCCACCCTGAAACAAACCAGAAACGCTCAGCTTGCCCTTGCTATCATCCTGACATACGAATATCATCCTCGAACCCATTCTGCAGAAGCAACATGGCCACGCCATCATGGCCTTCCTTTCTCGCAAACTGCAATGCCCTCGAGCCTTGAACTTCCGCATCCAGGTTGAGCAACAGCTGTACCATGTCAAGGCGGCCATGCTCTGCAGCGCCTTCGAGTGCAGTTCGTCCATTCTCGCCCAAGGGGGCAGCATTCACGTTGGCACCCTTCTGGATCAGCTCGTTGGCGATGGCGATCGAGCCTGATATGGCGGCAAACTGTAGAGCCGTTCCTTCCTCGTATACAGAGATCAATGAGCGCTCGACCTCTGCGCCTTCTTCAAGCAAAAGTCGAACCACCTCTAGGTGACCATACTGTGCTGCTGCTTGTAGGGCCGTCCTCTCTGTCCAAATAGTGTCACACGGAAGTAGGGCATTGATATCAGTTCCCGCGTGTATGAGAAGCTTTGCGTGTTCGTAGAAGCCTAAGCGTGCCGCCGCCTGTAGCGCCTGCCCTTTCTCCTCTGGGTCAGACTCATGCTCAAGCAGAAGCTGCAAAATCTCGAGCCCGGCCAGGCCTGTTATCGCATCTTCAAGCACCTGACAGTAACTATACGCGTCGAGATCCAATGCTAGCTTCACGAGATGCAGGTCGTCTTCGAAGATCGCGTAACGAAGCGCGCAACTAATTTGAAGTACGCCATGTTCGAGGAGCGATGACATCAGCTCACAGTCTAGGTTCCACGTGTTTGGCCTCGTACCCAAAGTTTGGATCCGGACCGTCGACACCAGAGCTTCCGATACTGTTCAGAAGAAGCTGCACAATCTCGACAGAGTTACCTGACCCGTCATCTGCTTTAAGTGCTGCCGTGGTTGCTAATGCTCCTTGCTTGAATTTGTCTGCGCCATAGTCCAGTAGGAGCCGTACAATTTCGAGGCTGCCCGCTCCCGCTGCTGCTTCCAGTGACATCTTGCCACGTCTAGATGAACATGCGTTCACATCTGCGCCCGCGTCAAGAAGAAGCCTTACAAGCTTGATAGTGCATGAATGCGCTGCAATCTGGAGCGCGGTTTCTCCCCAATCTCCTCTAGCAACAGCGTTGACATCCGCCCCAAACGAGATCAGCAGGCGTACGAGGCCGATGTCCCCTTCTATCACTGCCTCCTGAAGTGCAGTTGTCCGTCTCGCGTCATTAGTGGCCGTCCGAGCTTCCAAATCCACGTTGAGTTCCAGAAGGCTTTGAACGAATTGATAATCGCCAGATCGAATTCCCGCTTTCAGCGCCATCCGTTTGTAGACTTCATTGTCTGTGTCGTCGAGGCCGATACCGAATGACGATAAGCGTTGAGCGGCTTGCCTGTGGCGATGCTCTAATGCACTCTCAATCGCAGGGAGAATGTTCGACGCACCCCACATCAATAGCAAATCGATAACTTCCAGGTTCCCAGTGGATGCTGCTCCTTGCAATGCTGTTTTTCCTTGGTTGGTGGCGGGAGCGTTGACGTTAGCACCGTGTAACATAAGCATCTGCACAAGTGCAATATCCCTTTGCTTGACCGCTGCTTGCAGTGCTGTTTCTCCCCATAAGTGATTATCTGGGCCAGCATTCACGTCTGCGCCCGCACTCAGTAGTAGTTGTGCTATCTTGAACCTGTCCTTTTCTGCTGCAGCTTGCAATCTTCGAAGGTAGGAGACTGGTGCTCCGACTGCAGCTTGGAGAGCTGTTGTGTAACCCGTACTTGCATGAGCGTTGACATCTGCTCCAGCTTTAAGGAGTATCTGTACGAGCTCAAAGTGACCTTGTGCAGCAGCGTACACCAGAGGGCTCGACGTATCCTTAGCCCAAGGCAAATTGACTCGTGCTCCATATTCCAACAAAAGCTGTATCAAGTCTAGAGTACCCTTGTCCAACCCACCCTCGGCAATGGCGAATTGGAGAGGCGTTCTCAGAGTGTGGTCCATAGGTGCGTCTGGACTTACGCTCGTGTCGAGAAGTGAGCGGACGAGTTCCAAGTCCAGAGATCTTATGGCGGCAGGCAAGAGACTTCGAGCAATGGCTTGTGTTGCAGGCGATGGCGTCGAGATCAAAGCGTTGAACACTCGACGGCCGCTGCCTAGGCGAATTATGCCCACTAACTTCGAGGCTTCGTACCACGCGAGACGGTTGTTGGAAGCCCGATGCAGCATGGGCAGGACGAAGGGCGAAAGTTCGCCGGCGCAGGAGACCTGGAATAAATGTTGTAAATTCTTGCCATCCAGTTTACATGCCGTAAGAAGTGTAAGGTCCAAGTCACTTTCGCATGCTGATATTACTTGATCGTTGCCTATGGAATTGTCGGTGTTCTCTTGAAAAGGATTCTGTGAGGCGTCCATGTGAGCGGATGCTTCTAGCTTGTTAGCACGGGTGCATGTTTGGTATGATCACTGGAACAGTTCCCGTACCAAATGATTTCAGTTGGCCGAAGAGCTGCAAAGAAGGTAGATTGTTGATCAAGAGGGGCGGCGTGGTCTCGCCCATCGGAGTGCAAACGGTGAAACCTTTTGGTGTTTGAGGAGGTTCCTCTATTGCATGTCGGCAAAAGCTCTCGACGCAACAGGCAGTTCCGGAGGATCGATTGGAATTGAACAGCTCCTCAACCTTGCAGAAGTTATGGCGCTTCTCTTTGTTGAGCTTTTCGACCTGAACATGCTGTCCAGATTTGTATACTGCACTTTTCTTGCCCTGGCTCTGTCGCTTTTGGATCTTGCCGTGAATGACTTTCCAATCTTCGGATGTGTTGTTTTTGCGGAAGCCCCATTTCTTGAATTGACGCTCGTATTGGCCTTTGCTGTGGATAGGTTAGGAGCATATCTGAACGTCCACGCTTCAACAATGTAGACACATACCTTGCAACGAAACTGTGTTGTGTTTCCATGTGGGCCATGATGCTTCGAAGTGTTCCGATCTCACGATTCTTGGAAGAATAAAGCTTGCGAAGCACATCTTTGTGTTGCTCCCAGGAGTCCATCTTGGAAGCGCGATTGAGAAAGACGAGGTATGGTGAGAAAATGTTCGAGGAGATGTGGTGGGTTTTGGTTGACTGGGACCGTTCGGCGGCATCCTTATAGCTTCCGAACTAGGTGAATAGGTCGTTGCCTTCACTTGAAGCTCACGGGCCCGGTACTGCTGTGCCGCCTATCAAACCGTCAGAGCGCAGTGAGATTTTGGCCACAGCCAATAATCGCAATCATGCAAGCCCACAAGTTCGGTGTCAGCTCAGGCACAAGTGGTGTCTCGAGATTCTGGCAACAGCCTATCAAACATGCAGACGTGCGATGCAAGCCGCATGCCCAGGCTCGATTTGCCTGAGCCTGATTGGCGCCGGCCAAAATCTCATGCAAGCCTGGTCTTGGTGGCGGCTATGCTCGGTATCGCGCATGAGGTGGCGCACGCGCTTGCGTATCACCCGTCGTTCCGTTTGGCGATGGCCAAAATATCGCCTTCACACAGTTGAAGATCTGTTTGGCTCTGTCCAAATTCTCGACCTGTCTCGAGCGTTTCTTCCCATGCGATGCACGATACACCATGCTGCTGAAGATTCCAACGTCAGCGCTCATTGAGCCACGAGGCTTCGGGTCCGGGTCACACTGCCATGCTGATAGTTCAAATGGTTCGACTTGTCTTCTGCCATAACTTCAATCATCTCATTCGCAAAATCGTTCTCACTCCTTGAAGTCGCCTGTCACTTTAAGCTGTAAGACTGCCCGCGATTACAACCCGTTCATGGATCCAACAACTACCGATTCCAAGGCGATCCCAACCCCTGTCGACCACGATGCCCGTAATCTCGCCATCGTTTACGGTAGCTTGGGAACATCGATCGCTTTCGCAACCCTCGTCTTCGCCATCCTGAGCTGGATGAGGTTTCGCCATCAAAGATTGGCTACTCGCCAGCCCTTCGTTGATGTTGAACTGGGCGTCAACCCTTCGCAAGACACTTCTCGCATGCCACAGGAGTTGCAAACCCCTGAGGGTGTCAGTCACAAGTATGCCTCTACCAACAAGAGATACGATACTCATTCGAAGCTTACCTCGCACAGCGACCACCACGAAATGTCATCGGCGCTTCCTCATATAGACATCACTCAGCCTCAACCTCCTTTTGAGCTCGAAGCAAATGCCACTATGCCGCCGTGCGCTCACGAAAGTCGCCTTGCCGCCGAATCCACCAACACCATAAATATTCCTTGTAACGCGCCAGTCGCGCCGCAGAAAACTTGAAGCAAGATGTGATCAGTCAAGACTGAAACTCATGGTCCAAGGTGTGTCCAAATAAGCAGTTGGACAGGGTCAATCGAAATCTGGGGATGTACTGTCATTTTTGTCTTTCATTATAAATCGTCGATACCTACGTTCCCTCACCACTAGTAAGACATCCAAACTGAAACCAGCTGCTCGTGCTTTTGCAATCTAGTGTTAAGCACTACCTTACTTCATCCTGTCAGTGCATTCCAGAACACTCCATGTGCTGACTCGGTCCATTCCGCTGGGGCCCGAATGAAAGCGGACAACCACAACGCCGCCCTGATGCCAATCACACTTTCGTAATTTTTTCAAGATGCTGGACAGAACGTCGTTGAATTACCACTCGAACTCGCCGTTGCCCTTGTGGAACAGCCACTCCTTGCCGTTGGCGTTGAGCACACCGTCTTTGAGAGTGCACTTCCACTTGTTCTTCACCCTCTGGACCTTGTCGTAAGTGCATAGGATGGTGTCGCCGTTGTCATCATCATCGTCGTTAATCTGGTTCGTCTCGTCTTCGGGATCGTCAAGGTCTGAGTTGATAGCGTCTTCATCTTCCTCGTCGTCGCCTGCATCACCATCCATTTGTGCAATCTTGGGTATGGAAGATGTACCAGTGGTGTTGGATTGCGCGGCAGCCCTCTTGGCCTTCAAGGCCGCGGCTTTACGGTTGCGTGCTTGCAAACGACCTTGTTGCTCGTCCAGAGGCAGCATGAGGCCACTCTGTAGTTCATCTGAAAGAGCTGATATGCGCTCACGCATCATTCGGTTTGCGCGCTCGGTCTGGTTCGCCGCGATAGCACGTCGCTCCGCCAACATTGCTCGCCACTCTTCGAGAGCATCGTCAGCATCATCAACACCGTCTGTCTGGCTGTAGTTCGCAGCCGGCGGCTGCTGGTACTGGTTCTGAGCGCCGTTTTGATTGTTGTTCTCCACCTTGATCTGGGGGTTCTGCTGTTGTTGGTTCAGCTGTTGCTGCTGACGTTGTTGCATTGCTTGTTGCTGTTGTTGCTGATATTGATTCTGCATTTGCTGAGGGTTGTTTGGCGGAAGCTGAAGTCCCTGTGGGTGAGCTTGTGGTTTAGCATTCTGCTGACCAGGCAGGGCAAGTCCACCACGTTGGAACCCAGCTGTGGCGCCAGGACCAAACTGTTGCTCAACCAGTTGCTGCGCACGAACTGCACCTCCACCCTGGCCACCGTTGATCTGTGAGTAGCTGCTCATGGGTGGTAAACCATGATACTGCTGTTGCTGTTGCTGCGGCTGCTGCTGCTGCTGCTGTTGTTCCATTCCGGGCTCAGTCTTGATGCGACCGGCACCGTTCGAAGGCGTGGGGACGTTGTTCTGATAGCCACCATAGGAGGCCGGCGGCATACCGTTGTTACCAGGGTTCGGCAATCCGGCGTTATGGACAGGCTGCTGCTGTTGCTGCTGTTGATGATGCTGTTGCACTTGCTGCGGCGGTTGCTGCACCACAGGCGGAACGGGTTTTGGGTCCCATGGCATCTGAGCGACGCCGCGCCCTGAAAGCTTGTGTTGCCATTCCTGTACGGGTATGTTAGTTGTTTACCTAAATCTAACGACTGAACCAAAATGAGTTCATATATGTCAAGATGTGGGAAGACAGCAAGGACAAGACCACGTGATCTTACAGACCAACTGCAAGCGGTTAAGCGTGGCCATCGAGTGGGGCTGTGCGGCAATCAGAGGGCTTTTAAGCGTTGGTGCAAAAGCAGCGGGCAGCCCGGTGCTCTCGATCCTTGAGCCCCCCGCTTTGCCTGCCTGCCTGCACTGCGCGCGCTGATGGCTGCTGCGGCGATTGCTGGTACAGCGGCTAGGAGCCAGCGGTCTGCGAAGAGCGATACCGCCAGTCATGGCAGCGCGCCCATGCCTCGATCGCCATTGACATGGCTGTCTTGCTGTCGACTCTGCTCGTGTCTTGTGTGCATGGAGGCAACTCGAACAGGAGGAAAGAGACGTGTTGGAGATTCATTGCTTACCTGTTGCAGCTCGTTCAGCGTGCCTTGTCCGACACCACTTTCCTCGAAGTCGTTCTTAGACGCATCCACCACCTCCTGGATGATCTTCTCGTAGACATCGCCCTATTCCTCAGCATTAGCTACTGCAATCTTGCGTACCCTGATCGGCGCCGGGGTAGGAGCCAGCATACCACCAGCGCGTTCGTCATGACTGCGAATGATTGAACAAGGAGGACAAGAAGCTGGCAAAGAATCCGTGGGTATCAGAGGATAGCAATACGCGGTCGCAAAGTTGTCCAAGATGTCGCTGTCGCAGAGGAAGCGTATCGGACTGGAACAGCCTAGGAGAGAGGAGCGGCGAAGAGGCTCTAGAAGGTCCGTCTTGCGCAAGGAGGGTGCGCTTTCGCTACGTGGGTATAATTCCTTGCTTTTTGACGTCGCTGAGTACTATCTGCGTCTCTTCCGAGCCGTCGTCGCTGTCGTGGCTGGTTGTTGGTTGGTGGTCCGCGGTATTTGTACTGGCGGACTTTCGGAGGACGGCTGCGATGTTCGACCCAAGGCGGCAAAGCGCACTCTTGGCGTCGTCACGTGCAGGTTCACTCGTTCCATCACTTCAGGTTCAAATGTGATGACGGGGCATATCAATGCGCCGCTACGTGTGAGAATCTTCATGCATCTATTCATTTCACCCCCTCTACCTCACATGTGTTGACCAGGTATGTCAATGCGATGTCACATGAAAGTCTCAATGCATTGATTCATTCATTCCATCTGATTCATGTGTATTGAGCAGGTATATTAATGTGGCATCACACGTGAAAGTCCCCATACATCATTAGTCATTACGACAGCTCCCCTTCACTCAGACTTCTCTGAAATCGACCCAACCTTTCTTCTCGTCCTGCCGCAGCATGTGATCGTCGCCTGTGGGCGGCGGTGCATAGTCAGGTCGCGGTGCATCGACGGGTGCAATGTCTATCGCAATCGCATCTTCGTAGCTCGGCGGCGCCTCTGAGTAATCAGGTGGAGCCTGTGAGACCGGCTGGCCAGGTCTTGCCGGGATGTGAGGCGCAGTTTCTTGTATCGGCGTTGGTGGGATGTTTGAACTTGGTCCCGCCGCAGATGAATTTCGACCTTCAGTCCTGAGCTTCTCATCCATTGCTGATGACTGCGTCGGTTCCACAGGACGTTTGACATCTGTACGAGCTTCGGCCATCCTCTGCAGTACTTCGGGTGGTGGTGCAATGCCAGAGTATACCTGCACGTCGAGTCGAAGGGGTAGTACGACGCTCTGCGGCTGTAGGGTTTGGTTAGCAAGCAGGTCTCTATGTAAAACACACCAATGGTGTCAGGCTCACAGTCTGCTGCAAGTACGATTTGCTTACCTTGCCACCATGAGATGGTCCACTGCAACTCAAGCCGATCCGCACATCCAGGAAATAGCTTCGAGCGATGTTGCACGTCTCAAACGAAGGTGCTACAGTGTTTGGCAGCACTTGTCCGCGCCACAGGCTGTCGTCAATCGCCACTTCAGTCCCTTCAGGGTCCGTCTTCGAGCCGATCAAGACACCCATGTTGCTCTTGCTCATGATGATCCAGCTGTTTTGCTCAGTCCTAAAAATGTCATGTGCGCGAATCTTAGTATTGGCGATGAGTGAGACTTGCAGAGACTGCATATAGATAGGATCGCTGCTGGAATTCAGTCGTTTTAGCAGGATTGATAAGGGGATGCCTTGATTGCAAGTCAACACTGCTGGCTCCGGCAATCTGGCATCAACACTGATCAGAGGCGCGTCGGCATTCCGAGGAGCAGGTTCGCTGGGCTTCTTCCCGAAGAAACTCTTCATCTTTTCTTTCACAGGAGCTTCGGGGAACGGCATGAAAGCATGCCGTTGACGTGCGTAAACCTGGGATCCGGTGGGTGCTGGCCTCGGTGGCTCAATCGGGAAGAAATTGTAAGGCACGTAGGCGCGAGGATTCTCTTTGAAGAATGATTGTCTTCCTACCGTAGCCTTGACGAAGTAGCGGATTTCGGCTTCACCGGGGAAACCGCTGAGGGTTGGCGGAAGTGTTCTGTGAACGTGTTGGGTCGCTATCTTTGGAGCTTCCAGGCCGATTTGGGCCAAAGGTGAGGATGCAATCAAGCTTTTCTGAGCGTGACATGCGTTGTTGAACGGCAACTAGCAGGCTTCGTCAGCACTTGAATGGCTAGGTACGAAGCGCAGGAAACCTACTTTGAACTTCCAAGGATACTCATGTGTGCCAGCTGGCAGCGTGTAAGCCCCCTTCCCAGCTGCTCGTCCTTCAAGAACATCCGATGGCGGGAAGACCATTTGTACCTTATAGAGAATCTACGGCAATTAGCCAGAGCCAGCGTCATCAGGAGCTCAGAATTGCGAACCTTGTGGTATTCTAGCTGAGGCTTTGGTCGCTCGCCGTCCGGTCCACCAGCGCTCATCAGTCGAGTGCGACTCTCACCTTCTAGCTTGACGACAATAGTGGTGATGTCAACGCTTTTCGAACATCGTACCACAACTCTACCACTGATCACATCGAGATTTGTGAATGAGACATTTCCGGGCTGGTCGAGGACGATGGAGGCTTGCATCGACATGCTTGCAGACCATGGCGGCGCGATGGAAGCGCTCGGAGTGTATTGCGGCATAAGACTGTCCCCTCGACAATGCGATTTGCCTCAAAAAGTGTCTCTTCTGCGAAACACCGCAGGCGAGTCACGGATGGGTCGGAGGGCGAGGTTGTTGGCGGCTTGGCGGGCTTGTCGTGGAAGGAGTTGGTGGGGACTGAAGGACGGACGCACAGGGCTGAGAAGACTCCACTTCGAATTGCTCGCTCAAATTAAGTGCCAACCTTCTTCAAGGAACTTGCGAATGTACAAACACATCGATAATTTACTATTTGATCATTTATCGTACCGCCACAAGATACGTCATTTGGAGACGCGAAGGCCTGCGCCACAATGGCTGCTAATAAGTCTCCATCCCCAGCTAGGCAACAACATTATTCCTAAATTGTGCCTACAGTCAAATTGCCGCCCAGGTTTCGGCTATGACAATAACAACTCGCAATGCCTCTACCTTGCCTGATACTATTACTCATCTTCAAACCGTCGGTACTCGTCTTGAAGGGACTGCGCCCTGCTGTTGCATCTTGCATGGCTGAAGCATGACGGTCCGTCCACTATAAACCCGGATGATGGGCGCGTATGGTGATTACAGCAGGGTTGGACTTCTGCTTATGATTTACCTGGCCACAAGCTCATGTCGTTATTCGGCGCTGAAAACGCGTATCTGGTCGCCCTCTTGTCTTGCCCATTGGTCGTGCGCCGCTGACGTCCCCATTCCGTCTGGCCGCCTCTGCCATGCGAGCGTATGCCATTGCCATTGCTACGACCTGTCGACTTGCCATCTTGGGAGGTCAAGACGTCCTCTGAGCTCCGACTTGGACTTCTGGTGAGTGGGATGTCGGTGTGAGAAGCTGGCGAGCTCCTGGTGGTGAGCTCTGTGTTATGCTGACGAAGACAAGGATCGTCGTGACTTGTCATCGATTGTCCTCATGCTTCGCTGTCGCAAGTCTCACATCAGACCGCCGTAAACATCGTCGCCACGACGATCCTGGTTTGCATGCGCTTGCGGGAACGATAGCCGAAATCTCCTCTTCTCCTTCTGCGAAGGGTCCGGGTATGCATATCCTTGCGGGAGGGACATCCGAAATCTCTTCTTCTTCTCCTTCTGCGACTCCTCCTGATGTTCATGTACTGGCGGGAGCGACATTCGGAATCTCTTCTTCCTCTCCGTCTGTGGCTCAGCCTGGTTTGCATGTGCTTGCGGGAGCGACATGCGAAATCTCTTCTTCTTCTTCTCCTTCTGCAGTTCTTCCTCATTCGCAGATGCTGCGTACGGGAACGACAGCCGGAATTTCTTCTTCTCCTTCGGGGTGGTGTCTCGATGTCCTCTCGTGTAGGCAATTCTTGGTGGTCCTTCTCCGTTCATCCGTTTGGCCAAATATGCTCGGGCGAACGACATGAACATCTCGACGTCGAACTCTTGAACGAGACCATGATGGTGGAGCCCGTAAAGAACCAGACGCATCCAATGCTCGGATCCCACGCTCCCATCGAGGTCCAATGGGCAGACTTCAAAGCCAGCATCAAGTCGATCGCCTAGCCTTTGAGCTGACGTGGGTGCATTGCGCTGGATAAGAATGCTGCCTACGATACCAAAATTCGTTGGCGATACCTTCTCGAGCCTATGCTGGTCGTCTTCTTCGTTCCAGACTACGGAGTAGTGTGTGGGGTTTGGATCCTTGCGCTGTGCACCCAGAAGGCTGTAACTCGTTGCTTCGACTGTCAACATCCATGTGTGGCGAGGTGCTAGGCGTCGTCTCTCTCCTTCCTGGTAGTCGTAACTGGGGCATATTGAGACGAAGATGTTTGTCTTGGGACCGAACATGTCGATAGTAAACATATCAGTCGCTTTGGTGGCGTACGATCTGAGCGCCATATCTTTCATGATATTCCGAATAATTATTAGACAAAAGAACCGGGTTTTCTACAGCGAAAGCGCGCGAGCCTAGACCTTATACAATCTCACATCATAACAAATGATCGGCGGTATGCGGCGCATCAACGGGCCTCCAGATTATCTGCACCCAAGTCATGTCGAGATCGAACTTCCGCAAATCTTCCGCGACAGGGATTTCCCTGATGCGCCTTGGCAGGCTCATTAGACATTCATCACCAACATGCTATAGCCCACGGTAAGCCTTGTTCCATGATGAACTCATACGTCTTATCTGAGGGTTCGCTTGGAACGCTTAGTCCTGTCAACAATCAGTGCTGTTTAAGGTCTGGCCGTCTGGGGCCATGAACAGCAGGAAACTTGGAAGCTGGGGATGCGACACCGCCCCTTGGGCACGAGTGGCGAGAAAACACGTACACTACCGACTAGTTTTAACACGTGAATTTACAAGTCATGGCATTAGGCTCTAGGGCGTCTCCTTTACCAGCAACGTCCTTCGATAATTACGCTTTTTGGCGTTGGACGAGGTCAAACACCGCGTCGGCTTCATGAGTGGCTTGAAATTAGATTAGACACATGAAGAACAGTGTTGTGACATCAGAGAGTCGCTCAAATCACGCTAAGAGACCTTCTCGAAGGATAGTACGAAGGATGATGCTGGTTGAGGACGTGATGGTTTCTAGATGGCACTTTATAGCGGCCTTACCGAACTCTACTTGCACACCAAACAGTGGCTGAAACAATTCGGTGTAGGGTCACGTTTGTCACGTGATGGCAACGGGCTAGAGTTAGAGTATCTGTCTACATGTACTTAAAAATAAAACGATAACATAACAATGTGCGTCATCGATAGTACACGAAGGAATACGATTGATGTTCAGTTATCTTCGGATGACTGACAGGCTAGCTAGCATGGTGTGGTTCCAATGATCAGAAGAATTGCTTTAATCTGGCGTGAAGTTGACAACAGCAAGGAAGACTACCGTCGTTGACCTCCTACATGTCCATAGAATGAACTAGAGAATGACATTGTGTCCCAATACTGATCGAACTTCACGGGGCTCACGCAGTGGTTCTTCGTCCAACGGTAACGAGATCTGTTGACGACCGATATGCCAAATTAGACCAATCCTGGTATTCTCTTTCAGCTGAGCGCGTCGTCGAAGAGACCCTGTCAGACTGCAGGATCACCATGTTCCTTGTCTGTCGCAACGAACCACCAGCTCAATTCTCAGCACGTACTATTAAAGCGTGGTAACACAATATAGCTTCCAATACACTCAAACCATGGCCAGCGAACTCCCAGTCTACGTCCTCATCACCGGTGTCTCCCCCGGCGGCCTGGGCGACGCCCTCACAACCGAACTGCTCAAACGGCCCAACATCCACGTCCTAGCCAGCGGCCTCGAGACTAGCCACCTCTCACATCTCCCCAAGCATGATCGCATCTCAAGACTTCAACTCGACGTGACATCGCCCCCATCCATCGCCGCAGCCGTCACAGCCGTAGCCAGCATCACGAACGGCCGTCTCCACTACCTAATCAACAATGCCGGCTACGGCTACATGATGCCACTGCTCGACGCCGAAGCGCAAGCTGTAAAGCAGAACTTTGAAGTCAACGTCTTTGGGCTCTTGGCTGTTACGCAAGCTTTCTTCCCTCTGCTGAGAGAAAGCAAAGGAACGGTCGTCAATCAATGTTCAATTGCATCACTGGCAGGCGGCAGACAGCCGTACATTGGCACTTACTGTGCCACGAAAGCTGCGTTGGCAAGCTTGAATGATACGATGAGGGTGGAGTTTGCGCCGTTTGGGGTGAAGGTAATTTTACATTCTCTAAAGCTCGTAGATGAGCATTTAAATATTGAACTGACGGTACTGACGATGATACTTACAGGTCGTCGAGTTGGTCACCGGCGACGTCCGTACCGGCTTCTGGGCCCATACACCAGGCGCAGCAAGCGGCTTGCCTGCCTCTTCGCTTTACGGGCCGATAAGTGCTCACGTGGCGCAAATGATGCGCGGCGAGACGAACCCGCCTGGTCAGCACACTCGTGAGCGATGGGCCGCGGGTGTCGCGCGAGATCTCCTCCAACCGCGACCAAGTCGTTTCATCAGACGCGGTTTCCTTGCCTGGACGATGATGGTCGCTAGTCTGCTGTTGCCAGTGTGGTTACTTGACTGGCTTTTCACCAGAACCACCAAACTGGCGGAGTTGAGGCGCATTGTGCAGTCTGAAGATGCGAAGAAGCAAGAGTAGAGTCTGCAAGCATGATCTACCTGCGCATCTTCTTGTCCATGCGACGCTTCTTCATGTCGAAAGCACCTCCCATAGAATCGCCCATGCCATCGCCGCGCGGACCATCCTCTGTAGCCCTGCGCTTGCGGCTCTTGTCGAGCACAGTGTCCTTGCCCTTCTTGCGCGTAAGCTCCCCAATCCTGTCCAAGCTCTCGCCCAAGCCCTTCCACTCCTCTCCACCATAGTTGGCACGATCCTTCTGCTTGTACTTGGCCAACTCTTTCTTGCTCTCCTTTGGTAGACGGACCAAGTTCGTCTCTTCGTAGTTGCGCCTCTCCGCCTCTCTGGCAAGGGCCTTTGCGTTCTTCACAGAGCGACCACGGTCCGCAAGGTTGCTGCCAATACTGGGTTGCGCCACAGGGTTTGCAGAAAGTTCGTTGGTAATGTATTCGTCGACAGTAGCAGAGTGACCGGGTCTGGCAGCGCGCTTCTCACGTTGCTCGGTGGTGGGCATGGAAGTCGCGGAGATGCGAGGAGGCCTGTATACGCCATCTTCGTTCTTGCCAGAGTAACGACCGACCTTCTCAGGCTCGTCCTCAGCCTTTGGCGCCGCAAAGGCGGCCGGGTTGGGCCTGTAGGACAGCTCGTCGATGTCCTCGCCAGCGGAAGCTGCGCTCTCTCCGTCCGAATCGTCGTCCGAGTCGTCGCTGGAGTCCTCGTCGGCCTTTGCGGCGCTGTTCGCGGCAGGCTTTGGTTGCTGGGTTGCTGCGCGGTGTTCATCCTCGGCAGCCTTCACAACCTTGTCGACCTGGTACTTGATGCGTTGCTCCAAAGGTTTAACACCGCGATCGAGGTAGACTCTGTGTTCGATGAGTTTCCTGGTAAGCTTGTCGCTCAGCTCGCTTGCCTCATCCGCCTTCTTTCCATTTTTAATTCCTCTGAGAACGTTCAGGTTGCGCAGGGCAAGAGATTGCAGATAGGAGAGGAAGATCTCATTCTTCGCATCCAGCAGAGTGATTCCAGAGTCGGGTGGTAGAATGGTCTCAGATTCCGGCAGACCAGTAGTGGCCAACTTGGTGGATGCTGTGAAGCTGGACAGGACGTCCTTCAGCGATGCGGCTGCCATAATATCGGGCGATTTTGGTATCCTAGACGGTGTCGCGGAAGTCTTCACATGAAAGAAAGGTCTCGGAAATTCTTCCTACATTTTTAGGCTTCGCCGAGGAAGCGCGCGCCTCGACTTTTGGCACGCGAACTTCGCTTCCCGTCCTCACTACTGCTCTCCACGCGCGGCTCTTTCCACCCGCAACATCAATGCCAGTTCAATGAAATCAAGAACAACATGAACACACTGCACCACCATCTTGTATCACAGTAAACCGGCAGCGACCTCTATAGTCACTTGTGCTAGTACAACACGATCAGTACCATTTCAAATCGAGCGTCCTGAGCCTCACTTTCCATCACCATCAACAACAAGCACGCAGTGATGATCAGTGCGGCTCGCATCAACTCAGCATCGAGCCAGGGAGACTGTCGTAAACAGCAGGCTGAAATCTCCTTTTCTACCCTGACACACATCCCACATCACTCGCCATGGTGGTCAGGCTTCTCCCAATCTTCAACTGCGACTCCGACGGCGACTCAGGCAAGTGGCCAACCGCGGATAAGGGCTACAAACGCAACGACGAATACTTCCTGCAAAAGATCGCAACCGACTTCTGGGCTAAGGATCGTGATCAAAGTGATCTAGAAGGGCCGCCGTCAAGCGCTACTTGGCGTCTCGATCGACTGCCAAATGGCTACGCTGGATTCGAAAAGACGAGGCCCGATGGGAAGCATGTCGACAGATACTTGTACGGTCACCCACGGGGCCAATTTAGATCGCTGGCAGAATTCTATCCACATTTCAAGCACTTGATGGACAATGGAGGACCCATTGGTTGTCCGTGTAAAGTGTGCAGTGGCAACAAGCGTGCCAGTATCGGAGGCGCCAACAGTGGTAGCAACGGCGTGAGGAGTGTTAGTCCCGCTCAAACGTCCCGTTACTTCACTCAGACGCAGACGAAACCAACCGCGCCACAACAAGCGCGTCCGATCTCACATCCCAACAACACTGCTCGGCCCACTGGTGTGCCTCTCTTGTCGCAAGGGCGCCTGCCTTCGCCGACACCGCCGCGAGCACCTCGCAAGCAAGTGGACGAAGACGGTACTACGGACATCTTCCGCGTACTACTTGATGAGTTGAAGGCTGCCGACGACGACGTTGTGATTGATCGAAAGATCGTCGAGTCCACGTCACCTGACTGGCGAGTGAGCCACGACTTACTCAAAGAGCTCCTGGATGACTGGAAATCTCAACCCCGATTCGCACCACGTACAGGTGAGCTGGTTTTTTTCGTAAGTGACCTCAAAACAGAAGAAACCCTGGCTTGGGACGATGATCTGCATACATGGCGCAAGGCAGAACAAGAGACTGGTAACATGCTCGCGCGGCCGAATTGGGAAGCCGGTGTGATTACTCAAATGCCTCTTCAACACATCGATGCGGTTGACTTGACAAAACTTCCAAACCCCAAGGACAGCGTAGTCAACTCCGGTTACAGAGTTGAACCTTTATCCAAACCCGGAAACGATGATAAGAGACATGCAAAGCAACATCGCTACCTGCCTCTGCACGGTATAAGACCACTCACATACTGGCAAGATTGCCTTCACGATCTCCCGGAGGCGGAATGGCATCCTACTGTCAAGCATGCAATCTCCGTCGCCAACACATTCTGCGTGGTTGGTAGAAACAGGTTCAAGGCAGTTCGAGACGAGCTTTCGGGATCTCAGGCGACAGTATTTTGTCGAGGTGCTTACATCGGCTCTGAGTTGATCACCGTTGGCGATGCCGTACGCTTGCTGCCTAATCCTGACGAGCAGAAACCAAGCGAGGTGACAGATATCCTGGTCGTCACTGCCATCAAACTCAGACTGGTCAACATTGACGATGCTGGTGATGACGACTGGGACGACGGTCGCCCATACAACATCTGCTTGCACATAAGTGGTAAAGCATTCACCCTCGACCGCAAAAGGAGTTTCGACGGTGTTGGAAAGATACCAGTTCCTTCAGACTCGGACCTGTTGCCGCCAGGACTAGAAGGATACGGCCAATGGTACCACTTCACCGATCCCAAGCAAATGAAAGCGCGCCTCGAAGTTCCTTACACTCGCATCTTCGGCCGCGTTCAGGAGAGCGTCGCGCTAGAGACTTGGTTTCAAGCACCCACACCCAAATCGCCACAGAATAGCATTCAGCAATTCAGAAAGCCCGCTATGGCCGCTGGCTACAAGTGTCTTAGTCGTGGCTTATCCGGGCTGGTGCAGGCCAGGGCGTACTCTTACGCAGAAGATCCACGTATCGACAAAGCAGCCGGCAAGTCATGGTTCTGGGCGGATACCCGAGTTGAGGCTCTCGACTTGCACGAGGTTAACAACCGTTTTGTTGGGCCCAAGGATGACACGAGGACTAAAGAACAGATGGGTGGTTGGCGTAAGGCTCTCAAAGCGCTAGATGGAAGCAAACACGGACTAGCCGCCTACCATGCTGAGAGGGTCAAGCGAGAGGAGGATAGTAGGAAAGAGAAGCAGGGGCTTGCTGCTGGGAGCTACGGTATGGTCGGTGCCGCTGTCACTATGCCGGATGTCACGAGTGAAAGCGGCACTGACACTCCGCAACTTGCCGAAGATGACGACGATGATCAAGACATGGTTGACGTTGGAGAAGACGGGGACGACATGGATGAAGATGATGAAGAAGATGAGCTTGCTGCCACCGATGCCAGAGGTGGAGCGCTGGTGGTGAACAAGGATGGAGTGATTGAGCTCTCGGACGACGACGATTGAATTTTATTCAGACGGATTCGAACGCCGCAAAAATGGGATGTGTCGAGGTCAAGTGATGGCCACCTAATGCGCTGAATGAACATTGGAGAAGTGAAGACATGCTTTGATCACGATGTCGTTTGCTAAAACTGATATGATAGCCACAGAGAAGGCGAGAACCCGCTGTTGTGTCACACTCAGTAGTGTGTGAATTTCAGTTGCGCCGTAGGTATGTAAAACTGTTCAGCTCAGGCATTCGAAAGATCGAAGAAGCACATTTTGAGACTACAACTGAACCACTATCACTCGGGACATTAGCAGTTCACAAGTCGTGCACGTGATTGTCAAGAGAGCGAATCTAAGGCCACGTGAGTGCGATTCTCTCGTCTATAATAAGGATGCTGCCCACCACATGGCGTCCAACTACTTTTTCCTTCGACCCGACCGAGCATTCGACGACATTCACGAACAACTCCTCCTCCACTTCATTCTAACATCCGACAACTACCTTAAACGTGTCAGGATGTCTGAAAACCTCGACTCTCGGCCTGGCGGTCACCTACTTGCCTTGCCAAGCGAAGTCCGCCTGCTCATCTACGAGATGATCTTTCCTACCTGCAGAGTCGACCTCTACACCTCAGAGCGCGTTGACAGAAAAATCATAACAATCGGAACCCGCCATCCTGGTCACTTGCCACACCATTCATGCGGAGGCCAAGCCTGTCCTCTACCAGAACACCGAGCTCTACCTCGGGCTTACATGCGATCCCATGAGCTTTGAGGACTCACTTTCAGAGGACGACGATAACGCCGCTTTGGACGACCTTTACCAGCAAGCGAGACCGCACATCGATCGGATGCGCAAGCTGTCCCTCAAAATCACTTTCCAGGACGGTGATCTCTGGGAGACATCCGAGGGCAAAGAAAGATGGTTTGGAGAAATGGCCTCTGAGCTTGCTCTGCTGGGCGAGGCTCCACACCTAGGGAAAATGCACATGAAGTTCGAAGTCAGCAGGTGCAGTAAGATCACAGAGAATCTCAATCGAATCGTCAGCTTGGTCGGTCGTCATATGTGCAAGGTCACGGTTACGGCTGAGATCAACCCTTCGCTCAGATTCACTGATTTCCAACCATCTCCTTATTATGATACCATCGGCAAGCTGAAGTGGATTGTACATGACTGCTACTACGGTTCTACAGAGCTAACGCTAATCTGTCCAGGGTCGACACCACGCGGGAGGCCTACTCGGAGAAGCTCGCAGGCCTAAGAAATGAACGGTCCCAAGTTGTGTCCAACATCCAAAGCAGGTTGACATGGGCAGCAGCCAAGAGCGCCGAGTACCGCGACATCGTGAACAACGACAACTTCTTTGAGGAAGGCTCTGTCTTGCGAGAACAAGCTCGATTGATTTCTGGCGTAGTCGAAAGGAGGTTCCATGAGATCCTCGAGTGGGAAAATGAGCTTTCGGACTTGAGGAACGAGATCACATCTACAGAAGAGTATCTGGGATGGGTTGCGAAGAGTGACTCGACATACCGTCAAGCAGCATGAGACACAAGCGGTGATTGACTGAGCCCCATCCTGAACGCCGAGCTCAGAGCGAGAGGTGTTGATCCCCGTGACTTGGAGAATCGGGATCGCAGGAAGCGGCAGTAAGTGCGGTCTCGGACGAGGACGATCGATGCCAGTACAACATCCTGTGAAGTCAAGCTCGGGAATAATAGGCCTTATGCTTTATGCTGGTTGAAGGACAGGCCAGCTCAATCTTCAAAAGTAATGGCAGCAACAACTCTATGGCTCCCAAATCGAAAAGTATCACAAAACGAATAAGGAGATCGAATAGTATTAGCGAACAACCAATGACTAATCACGTTATGAAAGTCCCGGTACCGTCTCCAGGCTGCGAAACTATGTGTTCCCGGCGTGTGAAGAGTGAAATCGGGATCACATGCTGGAAATGAAACCAAACGAACAAATCTTCTCGCGTCATTTAGGAAACCCCTCACCGCGCACATGACCACTGAGTGAACTGCTAATCTCAAAGATACGTGCTCGCCAGAACCCCATCACACATGAAGCACCCTCCCTCGCTCTCTCGCAGCACTAGACTGCAACTTCACATCCACTGCTCATTTACACCACTCTTCAATCTCCACCAAGCCGCGACTCGGCCTCTCAATTCTCATAACTTCTCCTCACCCCCGCCACTCAACAACCTCGCAAGCAGTTTCAAAATGTCCGACAACCTCGACGCCCAGCCTGGGGGCCGTCTACTCAAGTTACCTGCTGAAGTCCGCCTCCTCATCTACGAACACCTCTTCCCTCCTTGCAAAGTCAACATTCACGCCCCACTCGAGGGCGAATGGGCAGACGGCGACGACATCCACGTCAAAAGCGTAGACATCGCTATCCTGGCAACGTGCCGTACCATCTACACCGAGGCCGCGCCTGTGCTCCACGAGGACACCGAGTTCTACATCAGGCTCGCATGCAGCGGCCGGGACCTCGGCTCGATGGAGTATGGAAAGCACAGGATCTACGCACAGCTGCAGCGAGATCTGCAGGGTAGAGTGAGGTCGCTCTACAACCAGGCACGCAAAGTCAACCTCTCGATATTTTCCACCAACAGCGGCGAGTGGGGAGACTGCGAGGATAAATGGTTCCATTTGATGACTTCCGAGCTCGCGCGGCTAAGCGCGAGTCCGAAACTGAAGCAATTGCACATCACATTCGAAGCCGACGATTATTCCGGGACACCGGAGTGGGAAGAAGCCACGGTTGAAGAGGAAGTCGACCACGTCCTCGGCGTGCTTGAAGGCGTAGAGTGCCATGCCGCCGTGACAGCAGCTATCCACCCAACGCTCGGCAAGACGGATTTCGACCTGCCGACGTACCTCGACACCCTCGCCAAGCTACAATGGTAAGTACACACGTGCCATGTTGCTGCCAGATAGGGCGCTGACAGAGATTATTCAGGGCCGATGATACGCTCGAGTTGTACTCGAAGGAGGCCGCGCGCTTATCAAGCATCCGCTGCCGTCTCGAGAAAGAGCTCCGAGATGAAAAGGCGTGGGTGGTGTCCCGAGACGCTAGATATCTCAACACTTTTAATAGCACTAGAAGAAGCACTCCCGACATCGACTATGACGGAATACATCAAGCAACGTGCAGCTTTGATCGAGTGATTGACGCGGCTCTGTTAGCGATGTCTGCGCAGGTGACGGAGCTTGAGTATCTGAAGAGGGAGATCGTTCACTTGAGATGGTATGCCAAAGCATGTTCGGCCTTAGCCAAGGCAGGTTGATCCACCGCTGACAACACGCACCCAGTCGTTGGCTGCGTGCTGCTCATGAGGGGACCGATATGCTGCGGGGCCTGTAACTGAGAACAGCATGATGATTTGGCAGGAGATGTGTCGGATTTGTTGCAGCGGACGCGGTGCTCAAAAAGTTCATGGGCCAGCCTGATTGGGATACTGAGCCTGGCGAAAGACGTTAGGGCTTCTTTGCGCCACAGCAGGACTTGGAATAGACATCGAGACGTTGAGACACCCTAAATGGCTAAGAAAGTTGTCAACAACTTAAAACCATGGCGGACCTACGAGTGAGGAATGGCAGTGGTAATCGAACAGCTTTTGTATACATACTATAGCATGAGTATCGTAGTGTTTCTGTCGAACTCTTCTGCTGATCAAACTTCCCTGTGTGCTCTACTTCAAGGCCTCCCTAGTGTCGTAGGTGTACTTAAGGTCCAAATGCCAGTAGTTCGCAGTCGTCGGCTGTGCAATCTTCCACGCCTCGTCCAACGCCTCCAGAACCTCAGCAGGAAGCGGGCCCTTCTCAACATCCTTCAAGTTGCCCTCAAGCTGCGCCTCGCTGCTTACACCAATAATGATACCATCGTTGCCGTCGGTAACGTTGAGCTTGGAGTGGTGGATGACCCATCTGAAAGCCGTCTCGAGCAGAGTGAGATTGTGCTTCTGCACGACCGGCTCAATGACTGCCAGCGCCTCGAAAGTGGCGTCCTTGAAGTAGCGCTTCCTGTACATGCCGCCGCGGGTGCCTTCCTTGTCGCTGAAACGGCCGCTCTCGGGAACATCGGTGGTCTTGTATTTGCCGCTGAAGAGGCCGCCGGCGACGGGATTGTAGACTACGACGTCGAGGCCGTAGCGGCGGCAGGTGGGGATAAGCTCGGCTTCGATGGAGCGGGTGATGGCGTTGTACTGTGAGAATGGTCAGTAAGAGGGGCAGAAAGATTGACAAGAGCTAAGACTTCACTAACCATTCCCTGGTAGATCGTCGGGCGAACCCAGTTGTTGTACTTGCAGTGCATAACCACCTCAGCGACCTCGAAAGCAGTAAAGTTCGAGAGACCGAGCTGGACAAACTTGCCCTGCTTGTGCAGCTCATTGAGCTTCTCCAAAGACTTCTGGAAAGGCACACTCCTGTCCGCAGCATGCAGGTAGAAGATATCGATGCAGTCCGTACCGAGCTCCTTCAGCGACTCGTTCAGCTTCTCCTCAATCACCTCGGGTTCGTGGGCACCAGCATAGTGAGGGTACCACTTGGTCGCACAGGTAAGTCCGCGCTCCTTCCACTTGGCCTCGCGAGTAAAGGCTTCCTGCTTGCCGCCGACGTAGACTCTGGCGGTGTCGATCTCGTTGTAGCCGGCGCCTTGGAAGCGGTCGAGGATCTTGTTGTAGTCGTCGATGTCGGTGATGCGGGCGCCCTCTGACTCATCGGGACCAAATGTCATGGTCCCGAGGATGACGCGAGGCTTGCCGGTGCTGGTGATGAGAGGCATGTTGTGAGTTGTGGTTGTAGTAAAACACCTGAGTGGCGGGATTGGTGTTGCGGTCAATGGCTTTGAGTGCAAGAGGGTGGGAAGGACTGATTGGGACAAGAGCCTCTTGAACATATATACTACTCGAAGATGGAGTTAACGGGGGATTACGTCTTCTGTTTGGAAGAAGCAACAGTGACTCTTTACTTGATGTTCATTACATACGCAATCGCGGCATCTGGAGGACGACCCCACCTACAGTCGGCTTTAGGAGGTAAGATGCAAGCAGACGCCCCACGCGCAGACCAAGGGACAGTAGTGACGCGATGGCTCACAGGGCGGATCTTATCTGCAAGGCGGCCTTGCTGGCAGTGTAGCGTGCACGCCAGTCGCCTTAGTCTGTTGTGTGAGTGGTAGGGCGGGCGGCGACGGAGATAGCGGTGTCGCCTGGTACTGTACATTCACTTGCATTGCACAGAGTCAGCCTGGAAGGAAGGAACGACCCAGGTTGCACAGTTGCACAGCAGGACAGAACAGCAGGGGAATAATAATTCGTCGTGTCGCGCATCAGCCGCAAGTCGAATCCCGGCGCTGAGGCCGCTGCATGTTCCGAGAGTCATCTTGAAGCCGCCCTCGAGCCACTCAAGGAGGCCCCTGGTCCCTTGAAACTCCCAAGCAAAGCCGGGGCGATGCGCATGCTCTCAGGTGTCCCAGATACTCACAGGACTCCTACTCGCAGCACGCCATCCTCCAATAACTCGCCCACGCACTACTCCAACTATCTTGTGCCCCCACTCGCTCTTCACACGTGCGCCTTAGCCGCAGCACGAAATCACTCGCTAACCCCCAAAGACACCTGCCCGCCGGCCCACCCCATCTGACACCACCCAAGGCACCCACCCGCGCACGCCGGCTTCGAAGCATATATATAGCCAGGAACCGCATGGATGTCTAACAGGGCCTTCCAGCGCCATGGGCCTGATTCCTCCCTACCTGGTCTCCAATCACTGCCTGTCCCCGACAAGCGCAACCAAGATACTTGCTCGCCTACAGCCTCCAGCAGCGACTTGGTACACTTGTCACATGACGGCAGCAGACAAGCCTCTCCCTTTGAGCAACTCCCACATCCCGACAGCTTTGCTGCAAGCAGGAAAGCTGGCAAGGGCAAAGAGATCGACGACGACGAGAGCGATTTCGATCCCTGGGACGACGATATCGAAAGCGCTTCCGGCGTGAACGATTCAAATATGCCCTCCGATCATCGAGTTGGGCGTTCATCCCAGAACCTACCTCTACTAGCAGGAGACAAGCAAGGCGATTATGAGGAACGCGATGCTTCGACGCACACTCGGCATAGCCGCTTCCGCGAGCAGGACTCGGAGCAGATCGCAAAGCAGGCAACGAAGAAGAGATATACATACGCGGCGTGTTTCTTGCTGGTGTCGTTGATTAGTTTCGCGGTTCAGACTGAGACGGCTGTATACATTCAACATAATTTGGGGTGGAAGAAGCCATACTGCATGCTGTATGATCATCCGTTGGATATATTCAGGAGACACATTTGCTAACATTTTCCACAGTTACTTCACACACGGCTCATGGGCAGTCCTATGGCCAACACAACTCCTCATCCTTCGCCTTCAAAAGCTGCAGCAACCTTGGCCACAATTCTGGCGCCGCCATGTTTCCATCCTCCGCTCGACTGCGCAAATGATCGAACACCGCAGTCTTACGATCCCGCCCCAGCACATCGACAAGTCGCCTGTACCATACATGTTGCGCACGACTGCTTTCGTCACTTGCGCTCTGACAGTTGCTGGAGGCAGTTGGTACGTTGCGGTAGATCTCACCACCGCCTCAGACCTGACAGCCATCTACAACTGCTCTGCCTTCTTTGCCTATGCGTTCGCGATTCCTATGCTTGGTGAGAAGTTACGCTGGAGTAAGGTCTTCGCCGTGGCAGTTGCAATCGGTGGTGTGCTCATCGTGGCGTACGGAGACACGGACACAACAGCAAAGCACGGCTCCAAATCTGGCGGTGGCACTGGCGGCGCAGACGCGCCTGAAGAACACGAAGCCACCAACCGCTTCCTAGGAAACATGGTCATCGGAATCGGCTCCGTTCTCTACGGCTTCTACGAAGTGCTCTACAAGAAAGTCGCCTGCCCACCCGAGAACTGCAACCCTAGCCGCGGAATGATGTTCGCCAACACCTTCGGCAGTCTGATCGGCACCTTCACTCTGCTGGTCCTGTGGATCCCTCTGCCCCTGCTGCACATCACCGGAATCGAGACGTTCGAGCTTCCTACAGGAAAAGCAGCATGGATGCTTTGCATTTCCGTGCTGTCCAACGCGACCTTTTCGGGATCGTTCCTCGTGCTCATCTCCCTCACTTCGCCTGTATTGTCATCTGTCGCGGCGCTGTTGACGATCTTCATCGTGGCGCTGTGCGACGAGCTGTTGCCAGAGCCTCTGCACAACGACTTGTCCACCGCAGCTGTTGGAGGTGGCATTTTGATTATCGTAGCATTCGGGTTACTGTCGTGGGCGACTTTCAGGGAGATGAATGAGGAGGAGCACAAGCACCCCGAAGAGATGGTTGAGGAGAGCGATCTTGAGGACGGGCGCTTCTAGAGAAGAGTCGTAAATTGGGCATCTGATTGATCTTTCACGGCATGGGATGGAGTTTGATGATCTCTACTATGTGTTGCACCTTGGGCAAAGGAGTCTTGGGGAAATCAACAGAGCGTGGCAAGTGCTGCCTGCGAATGACAGAAAAATTGTATTTTCGGGTACTAGAGATTAGATCTCTTGGGCGTTTTAATGGGAAAGTGATAGATTGGTTGGATGTGTCGATCGAGAATAGACACATGCTTTTCGACTCTGTCCTTGTGATCATCTGTGTCTCATATCCTTCGCTTTATCGTCGTTTCGCAAGACAGAAGCTCATGTTCCGTGCCATGTTCCGAGCCGAGCGTAGAATTGTGGGAATGCTCTTTTGATCTCGCGATGGCTCCATATGTGCAGGTTGGCGAATCTCGTTGGTCTTTGGTCGTGTCGTGTCATAGCTTGTTGTATCGTAAGGCGCGTGTCGCAAATATCGTCGGTATACTTGTAATCCAACGATTCACGCATCTGCCGAAAAGAAAGTCGCTATCCTGCTCGTGAGTGTATCTGCATGGTCTGCGTGGACGGACAAAATGGTGTATGATGGTCCAATCCGGCGCTGGTGGCTGTGGTTTGTAGTCCTGAGTACACCAGTGCAAGCCGCCTTGCTCGAAACACGTATCTCTCTCAATCTCAGCATCCCACATATCACCATTGTATTCCAATACCATCACCTCTTCACCCAATCATACTCTTCTTCCGCCCCCTCATCCTCACATCCTCTAACCTCCTCAACGTCCCCTTCGACCCCTTAGGAAAAGCCTCCCTATACCCCTCCAACACCTCCCCAAACATGCCCTCCTCCCTCGGATGCGTCGACCCAAACGCTCGCTCAAGAACATACAAATCCACCGCGCGATCCTCCTCCTGCACCGTCTGCGCCGCGAGTCCGAAATCGATCAGCACGATTTCTCCTTCTAGCCCTCCCTCTTTCCCGTCCTCTGATTTTTCTTCAGGAGCCAGCATCATATTACTAGTCGTCAAATCCCCATGCACAACCCCAACAGCATGCAACCCCCCAACAGCCTGTCCAATCCTCCTCATCAACGCCCTCAACCCCTCCTCCGCACCATCACTATCCACATCTCTCCCCCTAACAGCAGCCTTAACAGTCGGCCCATCAATCCACTCCGCCGCAACCCAGCCCTCCTCCCAACTCACCCCCAACACAGCCGGCACTCTCACACCTTCCTTCGCACATTTGAGTAACACGCGGGCTTCAGCGAGGACGCGCTGCCGCGTCAGGCGTTTATCGAGAGCAGGGTGGCGCCAGGGTTTTTGCAAGCGGATTTTGAGAGCGCAGGGTGTTGTTGGTGTGAGGAAGGTTGTGCGGTAGAGGAGGGCTTCGGCGCCTTGGGTTATGAGGGTGAGGGAGTCGGGGGAGGAGGAGAAAGGGGCGGGAAGGCGGGGGTGCTTTTGGGGTTGTATTGGTGTGGCCATTTTGAGTGGGTGGTTGTTCGTGGTTTGGTTTGGAGACTGAATGTTGTGTGTTGAGTCAAGGGAGTTAGAATTTCTGGAGTCGTTTTGGTAGAGCAAGGCGTTATCGACTTATCAACCCCACTATCAAGCGTTATCCACCCCACGTATGCCGTCACATACATCAACACATTTGGGAGGTGTGAAGTTGTCAAGCGATGGTCCTGTTGAATTCAATTGATTGATGATGTCGTTGAAGTGAGACAAAGTGAATGGCTGGTTTTTGGAAAAGTGTTCATAGTTCTCATTCTACATAGGATGCTGTTGACCGCCTAATTTCCATGCGCCTGGAATATCACCATGCGCCCAATGAAAGAAAAGCCTAATACATGCTTGGACAGAAAAAGAAAACATGCAGCCGCCTCGTTTTCATCTCTGCGATGAAAGGGCATGGGTATCGTCACACACCGTTAAGACACAGTCTTTGATAATGAAAAACAAGATTGAAAGCGAGAACAAACACGCCATGATCCCAAAGAGGAAAAACTCCAATCTTGCAGCTTTGGCACCCCCTCGGCGAGGAGCAGTGAGTGTGTGTGGGTGTATTGGCACCCGAGTCGAAGTTCTGATGGCTCGAGCGTAAAGTCGTGAGGAGGCGTAGCGGCCGACTTGCCAATCGTGTGCAAACTCCATCCGAAGAACGAAACAAAAGCGTGGGAAGCCCGTATGCAGTCGGACTCAAGCGAAAGTCAACATGAGGAGCGACATGGCTAGAACTGCACAGGTCAAGCCCTCAGCATGTTGCAAGAAACATTCAGTCTTCCCAGATCGTCTCCAGGTCGAGGTCCGCCCTCCTCTCTCCGCCACAGATGCTCCACCTCTTCCTCTCCCTGCCTGAGCCACCATTTCGGCCAAATCCAAAGCCTCTGGGAACATCCAAGCTTCGCCTACGAGGTCCCTCTTCCTCTTCGTCACTCTCAGCAATAAGCTTCAGTCGCTGCGATTCTTCCTCGACAGCCTCGGATTCGAGATCAGGCACATCCTCGATGGTGTCCAGAGAACTGATGGATGGCGAGCGCGAGCGTGCGGAGGATGGCGTAGATGAGACCGAGCTGAAAGAGCTGTTGCTAGCGTAGTGGTGCAATGACAGTGCTGATGGGAATGCTTCGTTGTACCTTTGGGCGCTAAGACTAGGGCTGGAAGATGTCGAACTTGGGTACATGTTGAGGTTGGCGTTCTGGTCGATCACGTTGGCAGGGAATGAAGTCGGTGGCTGTTGGATAATGGCAGGCGCGTTGGCGAAGCTGTGAAGAGGCGAGGCTGGACGGCGTCTCAAAGATCCGGAACGTGAGAAGGAGGCACTCGCAGCCGCAACGGGCTGCTGGCGAGGTGTGAGGTCCAGCTCGCTGTCTTCTTGAATACTCTCAATCGCTCCGGCGGTGGAGGCGCTACTTTCGAACCAGCTGGGCGATCGTGGAGGAGGCACGTAACCCTCGTCTGGACCGACTCGGAACGGAGAGCGCACTCTTGCGGGTGAGCCGTGCATGGGAGAAGGCGAAAGTGAGCCAGAAGGTGGGCTAGCAGACTGCAAATCGTAACCTCGACTGGCCGAGTTCACGCTGGGCAGAGAGTGTGCCCGGGTCATGGGTGGTGCTGCGAGTGATGAGCCGCCGGAGCGAGATCGCACGTGTGGCCTGGAGTATGGAGAGCGATTGCGATGGCTGGATGTCGGTCGAGCAGCAGGAGGACTCGAGAAGTAGTTTTGCAAAAGGACTGCAGGCGAGGGTTCGGTGGTGCTGCGTGAGCTGTCTGAGCGTTGTTTGGGCAGGGCGTGGGTGGTGGTGTCCATGGTGGATGAAGTCGGCGAGCTGGGCTCTGAGTGACCAGGATCTGCAGAGCGACATGGCAGGGTTTGCTCCAGCTGAGCGAGTTGTTTGTGATGCATGACGAAGAGCGTGGGGGTTGTTTTGGCGACACCGGGCCGGGCGAGCAGGGTTGTTGTGTGGAATGCGCCGGGGTGTGTGGTGGAGAAGGCGGGTGTTGATGGTGCAGTAGTGGTTGTTGTTGACGATGCGCTGGAGTCGTTGGCCAGCAAGACTGTCGCAGTGAGAGGGAGGGGTGGATGTCGGTGTCGAGGGCGTGGAGAGGGAGGAGGACGAGTGGAGATGCCGTGAGGTGAGCGAAAGGCAGGCGAGTATTGCCCGGTGGTCTTGCGTGAGATTGCAGGTACAGCAGCAGCGAAAGCGGACACTCGGCTCGCAAGGGACCCTGGCGCTGGCTTCCTTCTGGCGGGCGTCGCTTGTCGGCAGGGACACAGAAGATCGGCGGGTGGAGAATGTCGATCTCGAGGGCAAAATACGAAATCCTTCTTTGGGCGTGATGTGCTTGCAGTGAAGAAGTAATCGTTGAGGCAGAACACGCAAGGCGCAAGGAAGCAGGTTTGTTATACGGCAACCTCCCTTACTGCAAAGACCAGCAGACTCGGCCTCGCCGCAGGCAGACAGACGGGTGAGAAGGCTATTTGTGGCGTTCTGGACTGCAACGCTCTCCAGTGCTAGCAATACTAGTCGGCCCTGTGGAGACAGCACAGTCTCTCAAGAGTCGCCGTGCATGTCTCGTCTTTCCCTGCTGTTGCAACGCTCCAAGTCTCTACCCGTTGCTGCTGATTTGATCATCCTGCAAATGAGCGCTGCTGACTCAACACCTGACTCTGGATCCAAATGACCGCCTAGTATTAATTTCCTCCGAACGCGAGGCTGAGCCATGGACGCGCGACATGTTTGCATGTGCCTAGGAGATATCATGGGGGAGACGCTGGCTGCAGGAACGCTTTCTTCCGACTCGTCCACTGCCACCAAACTCGACTCGTGCATGCATGTGCCTCTCCAACCGCGTGCGGGGTGAACATACAGGCACCTGCGAGCGCCTGTTGATCATGGACGTATACGTATACGCATTCACAGCGCACGCGATGCTCCAAGCAAGCCATTCTCATGCTCACTACCGCCATACACTACAGCCACAGACCTCAACATGCGTCAGTTCGCGCACAACACGCAACGTGCACCTGCCAAATTACGCGTACGGCTGTCCATTCCCACATGGGAAATCTCCAGCCCTGACAATCCCATTGGCTCAGCCGTACAGCGAGATCGACCTATAGCAATCTACCCTCTATAGCCCCACGCGGCGAGCCAGGCGTCATACTGCCTGAAGGCCACCATGTGCATCCGATCTGCGAGCATGACATGACCTGTTTGCATATGTGAATAACCCGTCGGACTATAATATCCTGCAAACTGATAACCACTAGATCTATGCAGCGAAGTGGCTAAAATCAACATGTACTTGCGCTTCAACGGAAAGAACTCCTGCCGCTGGCGTCTCTCCAAGCACAGCCTTCGAGTGTCTCACTGCGCCGCGGCCAGCGCGCCACAGCAGAAGACACAACGTTCGAGACCACAGTGAGTTCTCATCATCATCTGCACATGAGAACACCTTCATCTGAGCGACGCACTCTCAAACATGCCGCTCCCATGGTAAGACTTCGCGCCAACTTCCCCCAGGGGCGGAGAAAATCGGGTCTGCACTCTGTAGGGCTGCCAGACAAGGTTTGGGAGATCTCCGTTTGGGTTTCGCGGTAGGGTGTCGACGGAAGCTTGAGTTGACTATACTTCCTTCCTGTATGTCGTGTGTGAAGAGAGAGGGTTTCTTGGGGTAGGATGCGTAAGCCTTTCGTTTGACGTCGTTCGTTGAGTTGTTTTTGGGGATGATGATGCAATGGGGAAATGATGGGATTTTTTTTATTTTGGGGACTTTCTGCCAGAGGATTGGAGATTTGACATGGTATCAGATGAGACTTTGTCACTTGTGGTTTTGGTGATGTTTATCTCGATTTTTGATCCTGGCCACGACACGTGCAGGATCTCATAGCAACGTGTTAATCGAGACTACTTCGTCTCCAGATACTCCACGCTCAGACCCTCTCCTCCCAGACCCTCGCTGTCGTCCTCGTCAGCCCCATCGAGCCCCGCCTGTCTCTTCGTACGCTTCTTCGACTTCATCTCGACGCCTCCCTGAGGCCCAACAAGCTCTCCATTCTCAAACTTCCAACCTTTACTCTGCATCTCCCTCCACTGCCTGGCGACTCTGACCCTAACAAGATCACCCGTGGCAACCGCGTCTTCCAGCGAATCGTGCCCGCGGTCTCCACCCATCTGAATGTCTCGCTCGAGGTACTTCTTCGTGAGCATTTTGAGGCCGTAGCGTAGAGGTAAGCCGCGTGGGTGAGGATACAGGAGCATCGTGTCGATGATTTTGGGGTGGCATAGGCGTGTGGCGTTGAGATCGTTTTCTATCGCGTGGCCGATCAAGGGTGTGCTTGGTGTAAGGAATGAGCAGAGTAATTCACGCGCCTTCTGAGGATTGTCGACAATGGGGAGAGGCGGTGGAGTCGCGCTTGGGTCTTGTGGTTCCGACGGTGGTTGCCAGCTGGCGTATGGGACTGCATTGGCGAAGTGCTCCGAGAAGACACCAGAAAAGCGACTGTTGAGCTCGATGATGGTGCCAAGAGGTCGGACAAGCACATCGAGAAGGAGCTCATGCTCCGGCCAGCTGACAGCAGTGATGCGGATGACTTCCAGACCAAAAGCTGTGTAACCCATCTCGCAATCAAAGCCGACAGCGCCGACCACTCTACCCTTGCGATCTTTCGCTGGGCTTGGGTTCTCCGGAGTCGTGATGAACGGGAGTACTGCTGCGAGTCGTGCTGGGCTGCTGGTCTTGAAGACATGGTCATCGGCTGTGGTGCAGCCCTGAGAGCCGACTTGCTCCTGACAACACGGGTAGTATGGCTGGTTGCCACCTGTGTAGAAGTCCGTCTTCTGCTTAGGAGGAAAGATTTTCTTGCGTGGGTGATGCCTGCAAGGCCCGTTGGTTGTGAGCTTGCCTTCATCGTTGCGATCAGGAAAGACTCGGAAGCGTGCTGTACAACGGTCACACTCCTCGTAGTTCATGCTTGCTTCAACAGCCCTGGCAGCCTCGTCTGCTTGTGCAGCTGTTGGGGGTGTAGGCACGTAACCATGCGGGATGAGTACATTCTGATCGGCAACAACGAGATGATGGGCCACCTTCACCTCTTCGGCAGGTGTGAGTCCAGTGTGTATGGCCTTCCCTTGATTCACCTGTGCGGGCTTTGGAGCGCCCTTGTTGAACGCGGTCTTCACAACATCAACAAACGCATCAGGCTTCATCTTCCGATATGCGGCGATGCGATTCTTGATGACGTTCGCGTACACTTTCGGTTGATCGCGCGCAGCCTTTTCCTCCTCGTCGAGTGCTAGCTTGATCACTTCTTGGTCGTTGAGAGCGAGTAACTTCAGCTTGTCTGGTGGCAGGTTTCTGATGGGCTGTGTGCTGCTTTTGAGCTCGCTGTTCAGCCGATACATGTCTTTGTGAAGGTGTTGGAGGAAGATTGTTCGCTTGGCATGAGACTCTGGTGCACTCGTCAGGAGTCGCGGGTTCAGTGCCTCTTTCTTCACTGGGGCAGGCTTCTTCGCTTCACTTGTGGTGTTCACGTTGACGGAAGCCGGCATTGTGTTTGTTTGCTTCGATGCCGATTTCACTCCGCCGGCTACAGGTGGCGAAACAGGCCTGGCGAGACTTGCAGGAGTGGTGTTCACATTATTTGTGGCAGACGCCACAGGCTTGATGTGTGAAGGTGACACATCAGCACGTTTGGCAGATCTTGATGCTTCCAGATCTGCCTTGATCTTTTCAGCCCTGCTAGGTGGCTTGTCTGCGAGACTCTCATACGTGACTCGTCTACGCTTGGTCGCAGGTTCGGATTCCTCTTCTGCTGAAGGCTGCGCTGGGGCATGTGCTCCATTGGATGATGGTGCCATCTTGGGTGGTGCCGTGATGGAGACTGCTGACGCTGGTGTCTCGGCTGCCTGCGGTTGTGGTTGTGGCTTATGACCGTAGATGCAATTTGTGAGTTTGCAGCATTCGCCTTCAGGGCACTGAATGCTCTTGAAGAGGTTAGTAGTTGTGAAGACCATGTTGGCAACAGCACTGGCAGTGTCGCTCCTGGTGTGGTTGTGTGGTCGGTTCAGCCGGTCCTTCCAATTGCACTGCAAACGTGACGGGGTGGCGTATTCATCCGAGGAGAAGATTGTGAAACAAGGCTTGAGGTGAGGCGGTTTTGGACACGGCTGCAGCGTGGGTTGCTGGTCAGTCCAATGTTGACAGTAAAGTTCTTTGGTTGACCGTTCACGGCATGTTGCAAAGCAGAGAGTCAGATCGTATGGTGGCGAAGGCTGATGAAGTGCGAGCAGTTATGAGTGGCCGTGGTTCCCGCCTGTGTCTTACCAAGGCTGATTGCCTGCAGTACTATACATTCATGTGTTGTTTGCTGAGGCATGCAGTTGGATGTTGCAGTGATGCGTCTCGTCCAAACAAAGGGTTGGACCCTTCTCCCTTCCTTCCTCAGTGAGTGGCGGCTTTTGGGCTTGGTATCTCCGAGTCGGACTCGCTTTTAGACTGCGCCCGCGGGCACGGAGCTGAAACATGTCCGTCGCGCGTCATCATTTCACGCTGGGTGCCTGGCGCATCGCCTTCCTTATCATTCCCATTGAAGAAGGCCATTCCCCAGCATAAAATCTTTGCTGCCGCTGTACAATCTGCCCTAGAGATCCAACGCCACTCTAAGATCATCCACAACATGGAGACTGGCGACGCCACCAAGGCAGAACATCTCTGCGTCCTTGTCCATGGCCTGTGGGGCAAACCCCTGCATCTGAACCACCTGAAAACCACCATCTCGGAGCAGTATCCCGACGGCCGACTCTATGTCTTAGTTCCAAATAGCAATGCCGAATATCTCACATACGATGGCATTGAACTTGGAGCCGAACGAATTACGAATGAGATCGAACAGAAGGTGGAAGAGCTGGACAAGCAAGGCGCAAAGCTGAGCAAGATCAGCATAATTGGATATTCGCTTGGAGGATTGATCGCACGCTATGCAATAGGCTTGCTATACAAGAACGGCCTCTTCGACAGGTTACAGCCTATCAACTTCACCACCTTTGCTACACCCCATCTGGGCGTGCGGTCGCCTTCGACTGGATATGGTGGACAGGTGTGGAACTCGCTAGGCGCAAAGACACTTTCTACCAGTGGAGCGCAGATGTTCCTTGCCGACAATTTCAGAGACACTGGCAAGCCATTGTTGAGCGTGCTTGCCGAACCCAACAGCATCTTCATCAAGGGCTTACGGCTGTTCAAGAACAAAAGCGTCTACGCAAACACAATGAACGACCGAAGCGTTCCATACTTCACCTCTGGTATCAGCAGGGTCGATCAATTTGTGGATCCTGATGCCATCGATGTCAACTACCTCCCAGGCCAAGATCCAGAAAAGCAAGTCATTCTTGATCCTTCAAATCCTGTCTCGCTCCGCCAAAGCCCAGAAGCCACCCGCTCGATGATATCGCGTTACACATACATGAAGCAAAGCACAATCAACAATATCCCTTTCTACGCGGCCCTCACAGTCCTACTACCCATCGGCGGCACTTTCTTCCTCGCCAATGCAGGCATTCAAAGCTATCGCTCGGCCCAGCGCGTGCGCCAGCACGAAGAAGGCAAGTCTGGTTTCAGCATCGACCGCTACCGCATCCCTCTGCTCGAAAGCGCACAAGCTATGCAAGACCGCATCTCGAGAACCCTGAGCAACCAGGGCGAGCAATACCTCCCCACGCCACCTCCCGAACCTGCTTCTGAGCCAGCTTCTTCCGCTGCATCTACGGCTCCGCTGTCAGAAGAGAAGAAACTCGCTCGTGACGAAACGGCCAAAGAAGACTCATCATTCCCTCTTCTTGCTCTCACACCGGAGCAGTTCGCTATGATCGACAGTTTGAACGACGTCGGTTTGACCAAGTACCCCGTGCACATTCAGAATGTAATGCATACGCATGCTGCGATCGTTGTGCGATCGAACCGGGAGTCGTTCTGGGAAGGCAAGGTTGTGGTTTCACATTGGGCGAAGACGTTCGAGTTATAGTAAAGAGTAGAGGCGGTAGCATGTGTAAGGGTTTACAGGACAACATGTCGTCGGTTTAGCATAGGACCATTTTACGCTTTGATTTAGGCATTTAGGTAGCGATGGAGTTTCTTGAAAGGTGTTGATTGCATACTGTTTACTGATGCCTTATTCTGAGTCGCGCCAGTTGTACTACTGTCTTGCTGTCGAATCTTGGGCATATTGTGCATTGGAGCAGCGTTCGCGTCTTGAGCGAGTCCCATTGGCCCCATTATTTGCAGTGCTTCACTGACGCCTCATGCATGCAAGCATTACACCGTTGTTCCTCGTAGACCGACGACCACGGATTACTGGCATTTGGATCTCAAGTACACTTATGACACCAAGGAGGCTTTGAAGTGATTGGAACGCCAGTCACTGTTGACGTAGAATGAACGATCAATGCTATCAAGAATGACTGCGTAGCAAAGCTACTCCTGTGGTCCTCGCTGCGAACTCTCCAGCTGTCGAGCCTCCTCCTGGTCAAGTTCGTACTGTTTCGTATTCGGAATAATGTTTTTTGTTTTGTTTCTTTCCTCGTTTCTTGTTGATCGATCGATCACACCTCAGTCCGCATCCTCCTCGCTTGACTCTGTAAGGTCGGGGCGCGAACCGTGGAATACTGCAATGTCATCGAGTCACTGATTTGAGCGTAGATGACCATAAGCTTCAACGCAAGATGCATTGTTGGTGCGGTACACTTGCTGCGGCTTGCTTCATGGCATGATACAGTTTCGTCAATGTGTCCGAGTTAGGACGTTTCAGACAGAACTCAAGCGGTGTTCAGGGTCTGCCCAGGAGTGACTGTCGTCGCTGCTCCAGCTCATCCATTCTGCGCTTTGTCTGGTCGAGTTCCTTCTGCAGCTTGTAGATTTCATGTGACAACGTCCGGATCTCGCGCCTTAGTCTATGCGCTTGAATTCTCGAAGCATCGCGTCCGAACCAGCCGACTTCCTTCACAATGTCGGTGCGCTCGGATGTTTTCGAGTTTAGGCGTGTTGATAGGAGGACGAGCTCTTGGTGGACGCTTTCGTGCCGAGTCGAGAGGACCGCCAGCTCTTTCGTATACACCACCTGAGTCTTGTCCGTACTACATTAGTCAGCTTGCAGTCGTTGAAAGAGAATTTGGGATAAAACTCACGCTCCCAGAGTACGACGCATGACGTCGTACCTTACTGTCTCGAAGCCCACATCTCCGAGTGGCAAGTCCATTGCCGCCGTGATGCTGCCTGTGCACTTGAGTGTTGCAAGCAAGGACAAAACATGATCGGCTTGCCTATGGATATCAACAGAATGCAGCCTATCTGTCGACAGCGTGATGTGTAGGCTCTTCAGATCGGAGAAGCTACTGAGAAGAGCAGGCAATCTGCCAAGCCAAGTATTGCCCCAACTCTTGGACAAAGCCTCGCTGGTGAACTTGATATTGATGTCAACGTTTCGAGCTTGCTGTATGTTGACTGATCTTTCCAATGTCATGCGTGGTAACCACTGAAATGGTCCCCACTTCGCTTCAACCATGGCTCTCCAAGCGGCAGGAGCCAGTTCCAACGAGCACGAGACTTCGAAGTGTGTGTTTGCGTAGAGTGCCGGTTCGGCTTCGTCGTGAATGGCGTGGCATGTAGTAAGTATTGCTACAGAAGCGCCAGCGGAGACCTTTGCATTCGGCGCTTTGAGCAATTGGTTACGGACAGCGAAAAGGCCGACAGTCTCATGCGAGAAGATGAGATCGTAGATTTCGAGTCTGAGTTCGGCCGGCAATATGAACAGGAGTCCTCCAGCTTGAGTTTTAGACTGCATGTTGGGCGTGGCGGCTGAAGTCATGGTTGCGTGCCCGCGTTCGAGTGACAGTACTTGGGGCGTTGCGGAATATGGTGGTGAGCTTTGAGTAGTCGATGTTCGTGAATCGCTGTTCGTAGGATGTTATTCGTCAGGCGGTGTTCGTAAAGCGATGTTCGCAAGGGGATTTTCGTATGGCGTTGTTGGCGTATGAATGGTGTAGAGTGGCAGGAGTGGCGCTGATGGTGCTTTTATATCTGCGGTGCAGGGACTACGTTTGCAAGGTGATGTCTCATGTGAAATCACATGCATGTTATCTCGTCGAGTCGCTGACTGCGTGGCATGTGAAAATCCGGCCTGTATCAGAATTAGAGTGAAGACTGGTACCAGATCTTGAATGAGCAGGGCACACCGTTCGGCGCAGCCATACTCTTAGGCAAAACATATCGAGCGCCCAGTGATTAGGAAGTGAATCGTCTCTTACTAATATCACTTCTCATGGTTCGGGAATATACTTGCGAAGCATACACATATCCGATCCTGTTATTATACAAGGATTCATGGGACAGCATGTCGTTGTTTGAGTTTAGGATCAATTGTACGTTTTGATTTAGGCATTAGGGTAGTGAAGGAGTTTCTTGTGAAAGGCCATCAAATGCATGCTGCTTACTAAGGTGTCTCTCTCAGTCGTCCCAGGTTTTCTGTAGGATTTTTCTCGCCGTCTAGCTTCAGTTTCTGCTGGTCCACATCAGTACCTCTGTCTCCAGTAGTGATGTTGGTCCTCACTTCGTGGGCATCACTGTCGTCACACGTCTGCAGTATTTCCCGCTGCACTGCTGTGTGGGAATCATTCACACATCAACGCTTCTCTCTCCCTCAAGCGCGCACGCAAGATGGAATCAGTGATCGCTAGTGTATGTCTCCAAGGAAAGCCAATTGAAACTTCTTGATGATGTGCTGAACGCTTCTCCGTAACCCGTGTCATATTTCAATGCTTTGAGCTCGTTCGGGGTTTTTTTTTTGGAGATGTAGAACACCCGGACTTTTTGTCGTAGAGTATGTGGTACCGTGGTACGCTCGCTGCGGCTTGCTTGGTTTAAAAATGTGGTCTTCAAGATATGCCTGCGATGGATATCTCAAACTTACTTGAGCGGTGTTTCGCAATGTGGTCTCCAGAATATGTCTGTGATTGGCATCTCAGACCTCAGACGGACTTGAGCAGCGCCTCACGTCCAGCCAAGAGCAAATCTCGTCGTTGTTCAATCTTCTGGTCGATGACCCTCGATCGCTCGATGCTCTTGTACACGCCGGAGATGTACCTCTGGAGAGCCTGCATCTCTTGGGTGAGCACTTCCGCCCTAGCCTTCAGATCAGGGTCATCGTCGCAGCACTGATCCTTCTGGACATCGTCGAGCTCGGCTGTTGTTAGCGCCAGCTGCGACGATTTCGTTTTGAGCGGCTCTTGCTCTCGAGCAATCTTCCGGGACGTAGCCAAGTACTTTGAGTGTTCCTCGTAGGTCTTGTCCGTACTAGACAGGTCAGTTGCAACTCGGCACAAATGGAAATCAGGGCGCTACTTACCCTTTCAAGGCGTCAAGCATAGCGTAGTAACTCGAAGTCTTGAAACCTTTGAGGCCTAGAAAACCGATGGACGTCTCCATCGCCGCTGTGACAGTGCCCTTGCATTTGATCTTCGCAAACAAAGACATCGTGTGATCTACCTGGGACTGGAACTCTGTAGAACACACAGGGTTTGACACTGATCAGAACGAGATGTGGAGTCTGCGTAGGTTGAGAGCGCCGCTGATTTCGATGGGTATTTTCTGCAACCACGGATCGACGTTCATGGTATGTGGATCAAGGTAGACTTTGAGCGAGATCGAGCGAGCATGTTGCAGGTGGTGAAAGACGTCGGCTTCTGGTGCGCAATTGCGCCACGATCTCCAAGGACCACTGGGATCGCGTGCGCTTGTGAGTTTCGCATGAAGTGAAAAGCAACGAAATCTTTCATCCCCAGAGCAATAAATCTTGAACTGTGTGTTCTCAAAGAGTATCGGTTTGGCTTCGTCGTGGACCGCGCGACACGTAGCAAGCATCGCTGTGTATTCGCGTGCAACGAGGCGCGGGCTGCGGTCGTCTGTAGAGGCGGGTAGACTATGGTCGCGTGCAAAGGGATGTGGTTTCCAGTCGTCTTCGGTTGGGTGCGGTGGACTCCGAGCGAGTTTCAGGTGGTCGCGGATCGAGCATAGATTTATCTTGCCGGGCGGGAGCATCATGTTGTATATCTGGAGCCTCAGCTCTTTTGACAGCTTGGACAGAACTCCTCCAGCCCGAGTTCCTGACTGCGATTCGGGTGTGGCGGCCGAAGTCATCTTTGCGTGTTTGTTGTGGTGGGCGGTATCTGCACGGTAATTTCTTTGGTGGTTTTTGGTCGTGGTATGATGTCGCGAAGTGGTTTCATACAGCGGTGCCGCAGGCTGGTAGGAGTGGCGCTGCTGGGAGTGGTGCCGCTGGGAGTGGTGTCGCGGGCAGTGGATTTGTAGGGAAGCTTTTCTTTCGGGAAAGAGGCAAAGGAAGGCAGGAGGGCAGTATTTACCAGTGATGTCACACGTGAAATCGCGCATGAATTTGCGTCACTTGATTAAGTCACTGATTTTGCATCAAGTGTGAAATGCCGACTTGGTCGGGGACTAGGGTGAAGGGTGGCGACACATCCTCTGCATCCAATGGAGCCCGCTGATGGCGGCACTATGTTCCAGGTGAGACGTGCCGAGAACGCCGCGAAGGTGAATTGTTTCTCATTAGCATCATTTCTGGTGACCCAGATTGTTGGTTACATCGAACCAGTGCCGTTCTCCCGTCGCGGAAGCCCATGCTTCCTGTGAGATTAAGATGCCCATTCCACTACCATTGAACCAGCATTCTCCATAACTCTACGGCCATCTCTTCAATCCGTTCATCCGACTCATGCCAATGTCCGAATTTTACTCCATGCACACACCAAGCTTTGGGCCGTCAAGCTACTCAACGTCATGTCTTGTTCCTCACTTTCAGCGACTCGAAGCGGCGCTGCAGCAGCGCCTTCTCCTTCTCCAGCTCTTGCAGCTTCGTTTCTAGATCGGCCATCTCCTTCAGTATCTCGTCGATGTTGACCTTCAACTTGTCGGGGACCCTTTTCATGGTGTTGTAGTCGGTCCACGTAGACTGCGCCTCTGTGAACTTGACCCGGTCTTCGGTCCTTGACCTTAGCGAGCGGATCTATTTCTTGAGTTGCTGAACGGTATTTGCATGTTCAGACTGGAGATTGGCGAGTTTGCTCGAGAAAATGTCGTATGTCTTGTCAGCCCTGAGTCCATTAGTCTCCAGTACGATTGGGGGAGCACCTGTAGCATAACTCACCCTTTGAATCCATCAAACATTTTATAGTGCCTTCCTGAGTCAAACCCCTTCGATCCGAGTGTTAGGTCCATCTCTGCAGTCACCAGTCCACGGCACTTGACATACAGCCCAAGGAGCGCCAAGATTCTGTCAGCAGAGTGCTGACACGGGGTGTCTTCAGGTATATCGCCGATTGAAATGTGAAGCTTTTGGATGTTTAAAGCCGCACGAAGAGTATGTTTGATCTGAGCTGTCCAGGTGTAGCTGTGTGCTACAGGGTTCATGCTGCATTCGATGGCGAGCGTGAGCTTGCGAACATTGTTAATGGAGACAATCGAGCGCGGATTTTCGAGCCAGGGATTAGACTCGATCCACTCGTTTGACAGAGGCTCGTCCAGATAGTCTTCTACCTCGAACGATTCCTCGTACACGTCGGCGTTCCAAATGTGTAGCCAGTAGAAATTCCGGAATCGGATGCAAAACTCAGTATTGTTGTAGAGAACAGGCTTGGCTTCGCTGTAAATCGTGCGGCATGTGGTGAGAATTGCCACATGGTCGCCTGCGACATAGTGCCCATCCTCGGCCTTGTGGAAGCTTCCTCTGATGGCGTAAACGTCGAATTTGTCCCCCGGGAACATGCAGTTGTAAATCATGAGTCTGAGTTCGGCTGGGAGATTGAGCAGAGGTCCTCCTGGCGGCGCTTCGGGCTTGCTGAGCTGCTGTGTGCATTTTGCGCCGAACCTTAGTGTGGTCTGTTTTCCCGACTGCGTCTTGGGCTTGAACATTGGGGGCTTGAATACCGGAGCCTTGCTGGGCGCACCAGTGTTCCTGGTCGACCCACGACTTCGCGCCATGACGCCGGGCGATGAGAAGATTTTGGTGTGTTGTGTCGTGAGCTTGTGTACCAAGGTTTAGTTTTGAAGCTGATGAGCAGTGGCAGTGATGCCTAAAATTGACGTAAGGAAGGCGCGATTCTGCCCACGCTCCTGAAGCTGCTGCCCGTCCAGACACGAACTAGACTTCACATGCTTGAATAAGGGCTGTCGTCCATGATCCTCTCACTTCTGCGCAACACCCATGGTGTGCTGTACTTGCATGTAGAATAGCTACGCTCGGGATTGTGTGCGGTGGGATGACATTTTTGTATCAGCATCGCAATCGAGGCTCTTTGAGGCTGAATCAGTGACAGCAGTCACAGACTAGCTGCTAACATAACTAGACGCCCTTGAAATCATCTTGATGCTCAGCATACTTTTTAAAACACCTACATTACTTGGTAGCATAGCATACAAGGCTGGCGAAATCGAATGCTGTACAAAAACTTACGCCCACGACCTCTACACTCAGTATTATCCAAAGGCTCGCCGTAACCATTCAGCATGTTTTGGCGCCAAGAAGTCGAAGACGTTGTACTCGTGAAGATGTGTAGAAAAGATAATTTGGAGGAGGAGAAGGAAGATATCACGGTATTGAAGCAACAAGCCATCAAGGTTGAAAGAAGAGCAACGCCACCGCTGGACCCCGCAGGCATGTGAAAGCCGCTCCAGACTCGGTGACAATCATCTGAACAGCCCTTGCTCTTTGCTCCTACACGACAACAACACACACATCAACATGCCTTCCGCCACACCACTACCAGACTCGGCGGTTCCAGTCAACCCTCCAGATCTCTCGAAACAACTACCTAAACTCACACCGCGTCGCCGCCCACAGACAGAACGAGAGGCTCCGAACCCCCCACCAGACACACCAGCCTTGCCAGAGCCTCCAAAACTTGACAACCACACTTTCTTCACACCCTCAAGGCGCATTCTGTCCGAGCGAGATCACAAGACGTTCCTCGAGTCAGAAACCCACAACCTTATTGTCAGCTTTGTCTTCACCCTAGCCGACTCTGTTCGAGGAAAGACCGTGAGCGAAGCCAAGAGGTCAGAAGAGATACAAGACCCTACAATAGTCGCATTGCTGGCTGTATTGGAAAACGCAGATGAGCTATTGAAACAATGTCCGCCTTTGGACACAGGATCACGATTCGGAAACCCGGTGTTCAGGACATTCTTGGCGGCGCTGGAGAAGAAGCAAGACGCATGGCATGAGACACTCGGCGTTAAAGATGCCGCGGCAGTATCAGAGCTCTCAACGTACCTCTCGAACGCTTTTGGCAATAGTTCACGGATAGACTACGGCTCAGGGCATGAGCTGAACTTCTTGCTGTGGCTGCTATGCCTCCGACAACTGGGACTGATCCGCGAGTCGACGTTCCCGGTGCTCACGCTGGTCGTCTTCCCGCGCTACTTGATGGTCATGCGCGACGTGCAAAGTACGTACTACCTCGAGCCTGCAGGTAGCCACGGTGTCTGGGGCTTGGACGATTACCAGTTCCTGCCATTCCTCTTCGGCGCAAGCCAGCTTGTCAACCACAAGCACATCCGACCCTTGAGCATTCACAACCAAATGATTGTAGAAGAGTGCGCAAAGGACTACTTGTACCTCGATCAGATTCAGTGGGTCAATGCCACCAAAACTGTGCAAGGCTTGCGCTGGCACAGCCCTATGCTTGACGACATTAGCGCTGCAAAGAACTGGGGCAAGGTCGATGCAGGCATGCGACGCATGTTCCTGGCAGAGGTTTTGGCTAAGTTGCCAGTGGCTCAGCATTTCCTGTTTGGCAGCTTGCTTCCTGCAGCGCCTGAGATGAGCCGAGATGCTGAAGCTGTGGTGGGTGACGAGGAAGTTGGCGAGGTTGAACTCACAGTTGGTGGCTTGAAGCACAAGCATGCTACAGGTAGTTGGAGCGATTGCTGTGGTATCAAGGTTCCATCTGCAGTTGGTGCAAGGCAAGAGGCTAAGAAGCATGGTGAAGACAGCGGATTGAGACGGTTGCCTTTTGACTAGACTCTGAGATAGCCATACGACATAATGAAAGTTTTGATACAAGTCGATCTTTGACAATATCAAAGGTCAATGTAAAGACGCGAGCTGTAGAAAATAAGGTACATTTGTAGGCAACTTCAAGCTTCATGAAGACAGAGTGATCGACGTGGCTGCAAGCCGCTAGCGCCACCAGTGATGCCATCGCAAGTGAATAGTCCACAATCTTGAACTTGAACATGCATGCATGCATAACTAAACAAACAAACACATCTCCCACAACCAACAACACAACCCACGATGGACCCCTCCCAAACAATCACCCTAAACCGCCTCCTCCAACGCCTAGACCAAACCCTCCTCTCCGCCTCCGCAGACCCCAAACTCCGCTACTCGCAATACGAGCGCAACCGCGTCGGCGTCAACCTCGAAAACGCCCGAACCCTGCTCCTCACTCTCGAGAAACAATCCTCCACCGTCCGCACCCAATTAGCCCAAAAGCAGCAAATCCAAGCAGACCTCCAGCGAAAACGCGAGCTCGTCAAGAAGCTCAATGCACGACTGGAAGAGCTCAACAAGCTAGACGAAGCGGAAGACAGCGACAGCGATGATGAGGATGGGGAAGAGGATCCGGATGTGCCGCGGCCTTCTTATGCGCCGGCGAGAGCGGACGCGGAGGATGGTATAGATGCGGGCAGTGAGCCGCAGGAGTTTCTACGATCGGCGGCGGAGCATGTAGAAGCACAGCAGCAGCAGCAACAGCAGGAGATTCGCTCGCGCAAACCGGTTTCTGCGGCGGATAACAGGAGTGCTGCTTCGACGACGGCGAGGGAGAATTTGTTCGCGGGGCGGAAGCAGCATCCGGATCTTGAGACTACAGAGGCGCTCATGTCGCATAATCGCTCTGAGCAAGATGCTCTTACGAAGGGACTACTGGGTCTGGCGAGATCATTGAAAGAGAGCACGGTGAACTTTGGCGCGAGCTTGGAAGCGGAGAAGGACGTGATGAAGCGTGCAGAAGGGAGTTTGGAGAAGAGCAGTTTGGGTATGGAAGCTGCTGGGAAGAAGATGGGCACTCTTAGACGGATGAGCGAGGGGCAGGGTTGGTGGGGACGGATCAAGCTCTACGGGTGCATTTTTGCGCTCTGGGTGTTCTTGTTTCTCATTGTCTTCCTTGGGCCGAAGCTCAGGTTCTAGTGTGCTCCTTCTTGACGACCTCTAAATGATCATGACTACGTTGGTGTCGGCGCGGTTGTGGCGGCCGGCACGTTTTGCAATGCTCCTCCCATCTAGCCATCGCTGCCTCTTCAATTCCCAGTGACTCCTTGAACGCCGCTTCGCTTTTAATGATGTGTGACCCTTGTCCTGATTCCTAGCTGTTGGTCACTACTCAAGGCTCGAACTTGGGGTTGTACTTCGCCATAGCAGCCTGGAAAGCCTCTCTCTTCGCTGCAAGATCGGCCAGGATCTCGCTCTCCTTGTCCACGCTCTCGAGCTTTGTGCGGGCCTCGCTGGCGTCCTTGCCAGCAATGGTGTCGAGGACAAACTTGTTCGCGATCGCAATGCTGTTTCCGGGCTCAAGAGCCAGGGCCTGGTCGAGTGCTGTCTCAGCCTCTTCGATGCGTCCCATGTGCAGCTCAGAGACGGCTTGAGCGATCAGCGAGGTGGCAGAAGTGGAAGATGGTGCTTGGGCGAGCTCTTCGAAGACGTAGAAGGATTTCTGGTAGTTCTCGCCGCCCTGTGTTGTTCACGTTAGTTCAAGACTGAGTACCTGGCTGCTCCTGAGACCAGAATAGACATACCTGTCGAATACCAATCCAGCTCTCAGCCAAGTTGACCAACAACGCATCCTGCGCAAAGCTCCTCGCACCCTTCGCCTCCTTCACAGCCAAATCAGTCCTGTTCTGGCTAAGGTGAATCTGAACGATCAGAGCAACAGCATCCAAGCTACCCTGGTGCTTAGCCAACAACTGCAACGCCTGCTCCTGCTTTCCAGCCCTCGCCAAAACCGTACCGCAAAGCAGCTGCACCGTCAAATTGTCTCCCTGCGCCTCGCTCAACTTCTCCGCTTCGGCAACAGCTTTCTCGTCTTGTGCGCCCTTCTTGCTGACGAACGATGCGTACGTCCGTACTGCTGCGAGGTCGGGAGTGCTGGATGCTTGGGCGCTGGAGATGGCTGATAGGACTTCTGCGGCCTGGCCGAGCTCGCATTGGGCGCGGTATTGCAGGACTTGGACGGGGAGGCGGTTGGTTTCTGAGAAGTCGCTGGCGTCGAAGTCGGAGAGGACGAGTTGGTATTGGCCTTGGATGAAGGCTGTGTGGATGTTGACGAGCTCGCCTTCGGCGCTGAAGGGATCCATGGTTGCGGTGGGTACGTCGTTTGTTTTTGAGAGGTATTTAGTGTTTCTTTTGGTCGCGAGAGAGTCGGGAATGTGCAATGCTCGAGGGTGGTCGGCAGGGAGTCTGTACAGGTGGTCGCTGAGGAGCGCTTGGCACTTTGACTTCCGCTTGGTGACAACGATCGTCGAGGGACAAACACCGAGCTGTTGGGTGATGAAACAGCCCTGGAGCGACTCGACACAATTACCTTAACAATACAATGCTTCAATGTTCGTTTAAGCTCACTGCATTCGAAACTCCATCATCGAGCTTTAATCCTTCTACAAGCCTGCCAGTAAACATCAGGTGTGTGCACATATAGCTTCACTCCACGGTGACAATGGTTCTTTGAGGCTGAGACCCAGGAGACGCATCTTGCACACCGCAGACACTGATACATCGATGTAACGTGATTACAGCTCGAACCAACCACAACGCATTCTCTCTAGATACATACACGTACATGTACATGCTGACCACATGCATACATGTAAGTTACATGTATACCAACATGCACGTACAGGTGCGCCTGGGTTAAGCAGGGTTAGGGTGGTGCATACAAAAAACATCCAAACGACAGGAGGAGTTCATTTTCCTCCATTTCCTTCGTACATTATATGTACATACATGATGTAACAAAGGGTATGTGGTTGCGGTGTCATGATGGCAAGCCACTATGCAGCTTTGTGGCGACCTTTACCCGTACTACAGGGCCTCAGATGCACTAGGGTTCTTCGACGTTGCCTGTGACAGAGATGGTTGTGGCACCGATACAGCCAATTTGACCCCCTGTGCATTCAAGTTGCTACTAGAACGTACACTCAGCAGCATGTGGGCGGACCATGCGAGGCCTGTTGTTAGAATGTGAGCCCCTAAAGCCAAAGGCTCAACAACGTTCGAGACATCCATCCGTCCGTCAAGGTGCCAGCAGAGTGAGATCGCTTCACAGAGCACGATGATAGGCGATGAATTGGGGTTTCAGATGGTCTGCAGTTGATGACGTTGTTTCGGAAGCTTTATCGAGAAGCATTGTGGTAGAAGTTGGACACATGCATGCATAGGAGGATATGCAGATTGAGCGATCGATGTGGTGTGAAATGCAGGAGTGCCTGACGCCCTCAGGCAGGCCAGCGTGGAGTGAGGTGATGAGATGGGCGAGATGAGACGCCCGACTTTTGTCTGAAATGGAATCAGCCGAAGGGAGGAAACGAGTCTCGATCGGAACGCGCGCGCCTTCTCTTTCCGGCGCCCATCTTTGTTTGTGAGCGAATGCTGTGATGTGATAGTGGAACGCCAAAAATCACCGATATTCTCGACACTTTATATCTGATCATTGATATTTGATGACCATCCCCATATACATCTCTCAAAATATTTGCAGGCGTTGTTGTACACACGCGCCTCGGCCAATCGGCATGCCGCAAGGGCGCTGTTGGCCCCAGCTCCTCGCGAGGCAAGCGCACCTGGCACTCTTCTCGCGGACGGAGGACGTGTGCAAAGAAGCCAGCCAACGCCCGCGCAAGGCCGATGATCCCGCTACGAGTGAGCAGACAATGGAGCAAAAGCTTACCATCATGAGCCCCCGGCTTGACCGCCCACGCGCAACTTCTTTCTTTGCAACACCCTCTCCCTGCCACCCTATACCACGCTCCACCACCGCCCACCACCACCCTCACCACCAACGACCGTCACGCCGCCGGGAATCCAGCGAGCCAGCCTGACAACACGCGCTACAGCGTGCGACATTCCACCCAACCCCAATATAACCGCCGCTTGGCCGCCTCAACACTCGCCCACCGCGCCTGGCTTGGGTGTGTGCTTCGCCTGAACAACCTCCATCACTGCCACGGTCCATATCGACCTCGCCATATCGATCGACAATATACTCGTCCTCCATAATGGCAACACCCGCCAAGGCGACGCCCAAGGGTTCGCGGAAGACCAGAATCGTCACCCTCAGCGTTGCGCCCGAAGCCCTGGCACGAATCGTGTCCGGCTCCAACGCTTCGTCACGAAAGACGTCGACCTCGACACCAGACATCAAGACCCTTGATTCTGCACCAACCATCACACAGCCTGAGCCATCGTCGGCGTCAAAATCTGAGGTTTCAAACTCGACACCAGTGCCTGCCACGGGCGCTGACACACCTGACCCCAACTCACTTGCACCGCCGCCAAAAATTGATGGCCGCCGCAAGAGAGGTGGTGGTGCTGTCGCTGGACGAAAGAGAGCTGCGCCTGTGATCGACCCCAATGCGCCTCCTAGGGAGAGAGGCAGGCCAGGACCGAAGAAGAAGCCCAGACTGTAAGTGTACCCAAGCCAGATCGCATAGCCTATCTTGCTATTGCATCCATCACATATGCTTAAGCATACCGTCCCGAACACTCGCTAACCAATCTCCAGACCGGATGGTACCATCGACCGATCAGGCGAGAGTGGCGCACCCGTCAAGACTACTGGCAACGCAGCAGCGCATAAACTTGGCCCCAAAGCCAACACAGGTGCCATCAACGCGGGTCTACGTGCTCTCGATCGTTCAGGCAAGCCTTGCCGTCGATGGGAGAAAAAGGGTCTCTCACTCAAGTCCTTCACTGGTACCGTTTGGGGCATGTCATCCTGGAAGGCACCAACGCGTGCCAATGGCCTTGACGCCAACGGAGAGACGAAGAGCGACAGCTCAAGCGAAGTAAAGGCTCCTGGTAGCAGCGCGCTGCCAAGCGACAAGGAAAGTCATGGTGGCGATCCCGGCGATACCACCATGATGACTGGCATGGAAAGCTCACCGGCTCCCGTTGCCACTCCTGCTTAATTGTGCTTAATTGGTATGTTCATTGCCTCAATACGGTCTCGACTGAAGCCGATCACTTGCTAACATCCAACAGCATAGCTCGCAGTCAATACGGGTAGCCCGGTGCACACCTTCTGAACTGCAGTCCAACTTCTGCTACACTGTGGTGTCTCTTCAAAGACACGCCCATGTGTCTGCGCACATGCGCATTGCTATACTTATTACTATCTGATGTTACTTTGGGAGCGAGGCGTTCGGTCAACAGCACAGGCCTTGCTATGATACACTCTGGGCGAGCGAAGGTGCTCGAGACATGATTCCATCTCTCACCTTGGCCAGCATCGGGCCAACAGTGTATACTATCTACTATTGGAGGGTACGGATAAGGCCAGCCTTGGAGTTCTTTTGTTTCACTTGTGTATTATAGCGATATATCTTTAGTCTCTGAAAGGCCCAAGATAATTCAAACCGTTCCCAATCACGTTATCGCAAGTCTTCATGTGACAACATGCTGTCATGCCTAGCATGAACCTACAGGCGCGGGTGATGCTATTGCGGGGATGTGGACATAGGATCAGCCAGTTACGTAGCGCTGCGAACATCATACAGACCGAACGACATGCTTGCTCTCTCTTAATCTCTTCTCCTGATAACACTTTTACGATTTTCACTCACGAAGTCATGTCCCTCGCTGTTGTCAGTGGTGTGGAAAGCGTGACCCGGTGACTACACGAGACCGCCTGCTCGTTTTAATCCTGGTAGACGCTCGCTCGGTTCGGGTCTCAACGGCATACGACATCGCCATACGCCATAGTCCTGCACCTTTGCGGCCAGCAAAACACTACAACACAAGCCTCACAATACCTACTCAACCTGTTAGCCTCCACAAACAAATCCATCGCCGAATATCCGTCAGACATCGTCCGCAGCAAGCACAGCAAGCACAGCAAGCAGGTGGCTACCCTCTAGCCGCGGATTGAACACCCACGTCGGCCCGGTTTGCCGTCAGCAGCATACACAAACACAAGACAGCGCCATACCTGCTTGTGGTACTCTAATCAGATCTGATCCGATCCGATCTCATTGCGTACACGCCACCAGCCCGCAACGAAACATCGTCATGAGCGGCGCGTTCCACTCTTCTCCCCACCGCCCTGGCTCGGGCAGAGCACCCTCAACTTCCCACCGCAACACGAACAGCACATCTGGCCTTCCCCGATTCCAATCTTTGACACGGATCGCCAATCAGAACACCGGCGGCGGTAGTAGCGGTGGTGAACAAGAGCAGCGCCCGCGTAGTATTGAGAGGCGCAAGATGCCTTGGGAGCGAAGGTGGAGCGGCGAAAAGATGCGATATGAGGACAACCTGGGATGTACAGTTCACGATCAGCACGCACCGTTCTTCGTGCCCTCGTATTTGCGCCAGAGCAGTTTCGTGGACCGATTAAAACGCGATTGGGAAGCGCATCTGGCGGAGCTGGAGGAAAGCAGAGGTACACGCGAGGATCAGAGGACTCCGAGAAAGAGCGCAGGATCACATAGGGGAGTTGCTCAGGACGTCGTAGAGAGACCTCCTGCGGGTCTGCTTAGTGGAGTGCACAGCAACAGCGACGAGGACGAGGATTGGGGCAGAGGGCTGCCTAGTCGTTGGAACGAGGACGACAAATGGAGCGGACTGGACGTCTTGGGGGATGGGACTGAGGTGAAGTTCGAGGGCACCTGCAAAACATCGGATGAAGCGGCGTCGATTCGAACGGACCATCCCATGCCTATGGAGTGTGGACTTTATTACTACGAAGTGACGATATTGTCTCGGTGCAAAGAGGGTCTGATTGGGATTGGCTTCTCTGGCAAGAAGACTCCTCTAAATCGATTGCCGGGCTGGGAAACAGAAAGTTGGGCATACCACGGCGACGATGGTTATTCTTTTGCATGCAGTGCGAATGGTAAGGGATACGGGCCGAAGTTCGAGACACAGGATGTCATCGGCTGCGGCATCAACTTTAGGACAGGGCATGCTTTCTTCACGAAGAATGGCGTACATCTTGGTGGGTTCTCTTCGATGCTACTCTGACATCATTGGTCCCTACTAACCGATTCGCAGGAACTGCATTCACCGGGCTCAAGAATATAGAGCTTTACCCCTCTATCGGCATCAAAAAGTCTGGCGAGCAACTTCGAGCGAACTTTGGTCGCCACCGCTTCGTGTTCGACATCGACGGCATGATGGATGAGGAACGACGACACGTCCGCAGACAGCTCAACCAGGCGGATGTCAAACAATTACACCCACCGGATGACGAGAACGCACTGATTCAGAAACTTGTCGGCCAGTACCTCGCGCATGAAGGCTATGTCGAGACCTCGAAAGCTTTCGCTGCAGATGTACGAAATCGCGCCACATCGCTCGCCACACCAGACTCAGAACCACCATCACTAGGAGGAGAAGATGACTTGCACACCATGAACCGGCAAAAGATTCGACGAGCGATATTAGATGGCGACATTGACAAAGCATTGAAGTACACTCACACCTTCTACCCGCTGGTCCTGCAAGATAAGCGCAACGAAGACATCTACTTCCAGCTGCGATGCCGGAAATTCGTCGAGATGATGCGACGATATTCAGAACTGCAAGTCGCTGGATCAGTAGAAAGCGGCAGCAATGGACACGACGATGCGTTGGACAACCAAATGGAGCTCGACGACCAATTGAACCGCGAATCGATGAAACAGCACACGCAGTCAGAAGAAGACGTGGACATGGAGACATCAACAGCATCTCTTCCTAGATCGGGTCTGATGAAGTCGAATGACTACCTCACAGCCGCACTGCAGTATGGCCAAGAGCTGCAGGCCGAGTTCGGTGGCGACACTCGGCCCCCAGTCAAAGAGAAGCTCCGCGAGGTGTTTGCAATTATGGCATACGTTGATCCTCGGGAAAGCATTGTGGGCGGTCTGCTTGATAAGCGAGGACGCGTGGGTATTGCGGAGGGCGTTAATGGGGCCATACTGGGTAAGTTGAAGTTTCCGGATTCGTTCAAGTTAACTTTGTGGTCGTCCATTGCTAACACATATCGTTCACAGTATCATTGGGCAAACCTTCATCCGCTGCTCTCGAAAAGCTCTGCGCCCAGACAGAAGCTTTCCTCGATGCTGTTGCGGCCAAGGCCGGTGGCAAGGCGGGCATGGTCAATGTGCGAGAGGATTTCCTTAGGCCTCAGTGAAGGAAGGCATGTGTACTACAGGTTGCACTCAGGGCATCCCGAGGCGTGATTGGGTTTGGGTCACGGCGTTACATATCTCTCTTCGAAGGATTCAGGAGTTTCGATCATGCTGGGGTTCTCCATAGACTTCTCGTCTCAGTCTCTCTGGCTTGTCGGCAATGCGGCGTTCTCTTGTACATATTTGTTCTGAAGGGTAGATTAGGGATGTGGAAATACAGATTATCGTTCAACAGGCTCAAGAGTTCGAGTCTTCCTGCATTCCCCAAAATACAGTACATTATTCTCAGTAATTCAACAGTGCCTCAGCATCCTGCGCAAGCGCTTGCATCATCCTCGTCTGCATGCTCGGCCCAACACTCACTCTCGCCACCCCAATCTCCGCCAACTGCTTAACACTCAATCCCTCAAAATCAAGCTTAACGCTCAACCTGCCTTGAAAAGCCTCAACAAGCTTCCTAACCTCTTCCTCACTAACACCACGCTTGCCACCCCAAACAAACACCGCGGACGCTCCAGCAGCAAGATACGCATTGCCCCGTCGAATCACCTCCGCAAGATCCCCACCATGATGCAGCGAATCGCACCTCGCATTGACAACGAAATCCGCTTCGTCTCGTTCCCTCGCCACAGCCATCGTCCGCTCAACACGCTTCGCAGCTTCATCCTCACCGTACATTGTCGAATTAGCACCATCATAGTCTTCAAGATTACACCCCGCAACATCTAAATCCAGCAGCGCTCCGATCGCTTCTTCCAAACGATCGCCATAGCCGTCTTGGATGTCTGCTGTCAGGGGTTTGTCGTACTCGTGGGCTACTTTTGCGATTTCGCGGATGCCGTGGAGGTTTTGTTCGTAGGTTAAAGCATCGTCGGTGGTGTTGGCAGCGATGGCGATGGCGTAGCTGGCTGTTGCGAGGGTTTTGCAGGAGGCTAGGGGGGCGATTGCGCGGGCGGAGACGATGTCCCATACGTTGGTGAGGAGGAGGGGGGTGCCGGGGATGTGGAGGGATTTGAGAGTGGTTGGGGTCGTTTTTGAAGTCATTTTGTTCTTGTGTTCTTGTGTTGTGAGGTTTTGGTGGTTATGTAGCTGTTGAGATGCTTCTTCTGGTGGAGGCGTGAAGTTTTGCTGTTCTGTCAGGCAGTGGCTACGACCTTGTATAATTGGTATGTGAGCACGACCAGCAACCCCTCTTCCGCCCTGGCAGCTGCATATTGAGTTGGTGAGTCAAAGAAACATGGATGAGGACCTCGGCATGATGTGGTGTACCAGAGAGCTGTTGCCAAGTCGACAACCAGTGCCGGAGTCAGAGACAGCCAAGAAAGACGCTTCATTGCGAGAGCGTCCTGTTGGAGTCCTCGCCGTGCAACGACCCGATGGAACTGGATGCAAAATGGTTCCTTGGAACAAGAAGTCAAAGCCCTTGCCCCCTCCAGGCCTCATCATCATCTGTCCAACTCCTTCCCCACACTTGCACAGGATAACTACGACTCACGACGAACGACCAAAAGAAAAACATGAAGGGACTGCGTTTACGGCGCCTGCACATGACATTGTGCATACCTGAGTGTTGCTCAAAAAACAATACTTCATTGCTGCACGCCATATCATGTGAGCACGTCTCGACTGACCATTCATTGCTGAAAAGAACGATTGCAGGGCTGTGAATGCTGCAACTCCCATGCTGTCCATGCAAGTCGCAAAGAGAGACCTTGGATTCACAAGGGCGTGTATGATACCTAATGGTCAAGTAAAAGCAGGCAACCTGTTGCGACTGGATGCCAACGCATCGTACAGCCCACTGCCTCCTTTTTCTCCCAGAATGGGGCCAGAAGGCACGTCATGCTGTGCCTCACGGTCAGCTCACGAGGAACGTAGATGAATTCGCATCTTATAGGTGAAAACATGCGTCTGTGAAGGTCATGGCTTGCTTACTGGGCGGACAGGTAGCATATCCCAGGCTACGAGGCTGAGTATTTGTATTGGCCATCTGATCTATCCTTGAGATCGTCGCTCGATCGGCGTTCTATCAACACGCAGGATGAGATATGGACGACCAAGTATGCTGTGTCAGTTCATAATCTCACTGACACGTCTGGCACGATACCACTTATTCATTGGAACGGAAACCGTTTCTTCCAAGTGCGTTAAGACTACTTTGATAGGGCATCGAGTCTTCGCCACTCTTGAAGCAGCAGAGCACACCCAAACATCGATCCTCTTCGTTCCGCGACACGTAGGCAGTGGCGTTATACGTCGCCTCACTTGTAAGAAATGGCAAGGCAAACAATCGGCAGTGCAGTAAGGCAAGGCTGCAGGTCTAGATACACGTATTTGGCACAAGGCTGTCACGAGGCTCACATATATGGTCTTTGCAGAGCCTTTCTCGCACCATCCAATTTGCGCGCAAGGATCCATCCCGACCTCATCTCGCCTTAAAGCCACTCAAAGACCCACAAACCTTCACTCAAGGTACCGATCACCATATCTCTCCCGCATCTATCCTCGCCGAACATTACTCCGAACATCACTCAAGCTGCTGACTCTAACTGCAGTCTTCGCCCGGTGCAAGTCAAGGCCCGCCATGTGCACCAAAGTCATTATCAACTGGTACTGCCAAAAGTGCTACGCCAGCTTGGGCACTACATCGGAGGTCTCGCAATGCCCGAAACGCGCGTCTGGACAGCGATGTGGCAAGCTGGACACTACGAGGCAGGATGAGTCCAAACCGACGGGTTTCTCGGACAGTCACTGCAGTGACGATGATGAGTAGTTACGCGCTCAGTAGTATCCAGAGTTGATTAGCCGAGAGCGCATGTTACTGTGGAAATTGAGGTCAGGAGCTTCTCCGAGATGAAGCAGCGGCAGTGATGGCTTTGAGTTTAGATTTCAATGTTGTGTCTTCTTCGTGTTTTTGTATCGATGTTCGTGTGCTATCTCTGATCAACGCTCGTTAACAAGATGTCACGAATCAGCTCTATACAGACGCCAGCTTTCTGTTCGATAGGTAATTATAGTCTAAGCGTAACACTTGTGCGAGGCTCGTAGTCCTTCTAGCAGATGGGGAGTCAACATGAAGAAGCGAGTTGTGCATGAATCTATCAGATCGAGAGTTAAAGCACAGGTAGCGGGAGAGATCGGCGGAATCCCATTTCCAGACTGCAAACCTCGTGTCAGGAAAACAGCTACCTTGTTGGGAAGACAAACTTGTTCATCAACCCCAAAGAGCTGATGTATCCTGGATTCATTCTGATCGTGACAGGGCTACAAAGTTTTCGAACTTATGAGTAATAAATGGGCGATGCTTCAAATGTACAGATACGACTACACGAACAAATCTTTATCGTGCCCACTACACACACCATCCCACGGCAGGAACGTCCTGCGGTCTGTCCAGGCTCCCAGGACATTTCCCTTGCTGCCGTTATCTGCCAATCCCTTTGCACCAACATACGAGGTACCCCTTACTTCGGCGACAATCTTAGTGTCGAAGTTTGATTCAGCAGCGGACTCCTTCGCGGCTTCAAACAGTGCTTTTGCATGAGGATGAAACCACATGTTCGGCCACCATGAGACTCTCTGGACTTTCTCGTTGGTGATGTGTAACAGCGGGAATGCTTGCTGCGTGATCGCGTTTGTTCCCAGCATCATGTCTTCCCAGCCTTTGCCTGCTGGCACGGTTTTGTCCGTCTTGCTGATCGCGAACGGAGGACGCGAACGTAGAACGTCATCAGAGAGAACGATCTGATCCATGCGCCTCATAGTTCTACTCTCTTGGCCGACAGTTGTTGTGCTGTGGTTGAAGCTCATCCAGCTTATATATTCGGTGTAATATGCCGAAGTCTGGAAGGCGTCCGAATCGTAGTCAATCGCCACATGGAACTCCGTGCGTATGCCTTCAGGGACCTCCGGCAGAATGCCTTGCACATCTCCTTTGACCATCGGAGCTTCCAACGTGCCATTCTTCAGCTCGAGACGTCCAATCTCTTGCTCCGTCCACATTTCTTGGAAATAGAATTGGTCGGAGGTCTTGTATACGTAGTCCTCATCGAATTTTCGACGTAATACACTCATTGTGGCATTGAACATGGCGCGCATATCTTTTGCGGGGCCCATGATCGTGCCTGAGTTCAGCCAGCGAGGACGATTCGGCACAACCCAGGCATCAGTGCTCGGACCGAAAGCATCAGAAGGCAACGTAGATTCTGGGACAGCCCAACATGCCGCTCGACGCTCGTCATCGGGCCAGCAAGTTTTGTCAGGGCCAAAGAGAATGCTGTTTTTGATCTCTGCGCCGCCGTGATCGACACCGTATGTGCCTTCGGCTCTCAGTCGAGCGTTTCCTTTCTCGAGAGCAACATGGTAGCGCTCGATGAGCACGTCTGGCGGTAGCTGGAGCCAGATGTCGTAAGCGTCCAGAATAAGCACCAGGTCGTCGTCGGCGGTTGGAGGCAGGCGATTGAGATACGCGAGTGTTTCTGAAATCTTGAACAGATGCGATTCTGATCCGTTGTACTGGCCGTACCCTTCCCAGCCTAATAAGATCGGATTGGGGTATCCAGTGATTGCTGCCGAGAGCAACAGCTTACAGAAGTTGACATTGCTGGCTGTCGCAGGTAGCAGCAAGTGGAAATGTGGGTTTGGTTCCTTGAAAGGCGACGACAGGTAGCTTGCCACCCATGCTCCCGAAGATGTGGTGAAGAGGCCAATGATAAGTGTGATTAGGAAGACGCCTGCAATAGTGAGCGGCAGGCGCATCCGTTGCGAAAAGACTATCATACTGAACTACCACTGTCATGCACATACGGCACGAACGGCAAAAAAGTAACAACTAATCGTCCATGTGGTTGCACGCACAATCGGGTTTTCTCAATAATCGTTACGGCCTCTTGTGTCACATTAAGTGAAACCTACCTTATCTCCAGATCACGCCAGCGCAGGTGGGCTCCAAGTCCCGTCCCGTGCATCTCGACCAGCTCAAGCGCACGGGACGAAGGAGGCTGTCGTGCATGCATGGATTATTTACGACTTCCCGCAGTCGACCAGGGTATGCAGCGGAGGAGATGCACTGCTGCACTCGGTACCGTAGCTTACATGTCCTGAAGCGTAGCGGTCTTTTGCAATCGCGACCACCTTACATCCGGTTCGCAGTGAGACGTGGCGTGAGTGGAGGAGTCTGGAGCTGCAGCTCGAGAAGCTGAAGTGCCCAGGAAGATCATCGCAGGGACTTCTTCAAATGTTGGGTCAGTGCGTTATTAGCCTCCGGCCGCCACGGCATCATCCTGTATTTCGCATGGCCAGAACGGCTGATTGCGGCAATCAAGATAGCTGGACGGCGAGGACGGCTATTTCTTCGAAAGCCCTAGACGCTAGGAGGTACCTTTGATGCGATACAAATCTTTCTGCAATCTCGATGTCTTCGGGCTGGGTGTCTCGAGGGTGTACCTCGACCCAGCGCATGGGAAACCTGAAGAACTGCACGTGGCGAAAGCTCGGAGGCCCAGAGGTCTATAATCTCAAGTCTCAAGATCGAGCTCAGACAACAACTAATAAGCGAGGATGACTGAGCACGAGTCGGGTAATGTTAGCTGGAAATTACTCGCGGTTCACTGCCTAACTAGAGACGGCATGCGTTAGTGACGAGTAGACACTGGCCGCCTTGCAGAATCCTGCAGGCTATACCGTTGCACATGTCTCCGTGGCCTTCTACATCTGCTATGACTGTCGGGCAATGGCATCTGAAGGGGATATGGCACCATCAATATAAAAAAGGAATGTTTGAGTGTCGCTGTATCACTTATACTACCAAATCCTGTTGTACATGGTTGCCAGTGAGGTACTACACGCAGAATCTTGTGCATTCGCTGTATGTGTGCCACTAGATATTGGGGTGGGTTGCCACTAATCCACATCGTATTACCGCCGTAACGCAGGGAACACGCGATGTTATCGCTCCTTCGCTCCCTGCAGACTTCCTCCTTTATGTAAAGTCGTACAACCGACACCACTAAATGCTGACCACCGGATCGTAACGCCAATTCCTGTCACTCAACGCCCTTCCCTACATGTAACATTCGGGCCATGCCGCTAGAAGAAAAGGAAAAGTTCAAAATATGTCGCTCCATAAATCATGCTCTGACGTGAGGACGGGCACCGGCCTTGCCGATACATTCGACCCTGAAGCCGAGCGAGGCAAGTCTTTGGGCGTCGACAACGTTGCGGCCATCGAATACCAGACGAGGTCGGCGCATGACTTGTGCAATGCGTGACCAGTTCACGCGCTCGAAGCCAGGCTTACCCTCCAACGCAGTCTCCGAAGGTGGTGTTGACAGAGGAGAGGCATGCGCGTTGTAGTCTGGGCTTTCACTGCCAGCATCGGAACTGGCAGACGAGTGGTCGCTGATAATGCCTTCGTCAACAGTCAGAGCTCGTAGTTGAGCCACAGGCGCCTTGTTCAAAACTTCAGGTTGTGGCTCCGGCTCAGGGATGAGGTCGGTCTTGAATTGATCCCACTCGGTGAGGATTGCAATAGCACATGCGTCTGAACAAGCAGAGACCGCATCGTGGTAGATTGTGATACTGTCCTTGATGTTCAAGGTGGGGTTTGCGCTCTGCAAATCATTGAAGATTTGCTGCTCTGAGACCTGTGGGTCGTAGATGGCGACCTTGGCGCCCTCAGCAATCAACTGGCTGATGACGGTAATGGCGGCAGTCTCGCGTGTGTCGCCAGTGTTCTTCTTGTAAGCGAATCCGAGAACAGCGATCTTCTTGCGTGAAAGAGTGTTATACAGGCGCTTGATGATACGCCTGGTGAAGCGGTGCTTCTGGTACTCGTTGATTTCTACCACGGATCGCCAGTATTCGGCAACCTCAGGTAGGTGCAGTGTCTCGGAGATGTAGACCAAACTCAGCACATCCTTCTTGAAACACGAGCCACCGAATCCAGCAGATGCCTTAAGCATACGACTTCCGATTCTGGTGTCAAGACCAACAGCGAAAGCGACTTCGTCAATGTCAGCACCAGTGGCCTCGCAGACGGCGCTGAGGGAGTTGATGCTGGAAATTCTCTGGGCAAGCATGCAGTTTGCTGCCAGCTTGGCAAGCTCTGAAGACCACAAGTTGATGGTCTTGATGCGATCTTTGGGCACCCATGCTGAGTAGACGTCCACGAGTGCGTCGGCTGCAGCATTCTCTTCCGGCAAGTGGCCGATGAGGATACGGTCAGGCTCGAGAAGATCATTGATAGCGGTTCCCTCGGCCAAGAATTCTGGGTTAGAAAGGATGTGGAATTTGACATTAGGGTCCGCGAGTCCAGCAAAGATTTCGCGCAAGCTCTCTGCGGTGCCACAAGGCACTGTGCTCTTCTCGACGATAATCTTGTCCGTGGTAGAAACTTCTGCGATGTGGCGAGCAGCGGACTCGACGTACGCGAGGTCAGATGCCGACCCTGAGCCGACGCCGCCAAGTTTGGTGGGTGTGTTGACAGAGATGAAGATCAAGTCGGCTTCGTCAATCGCCTTTGAGATTTCTGTGGAGAAATGCAGGTTTGGTTGCCTTCCGTCGGTGCCATCTCTGGCGACTTCGACGATTTCATGGAGCCCAGGCTCATAGATGGGCAGAGAATCAGACTTCCATGCCGCAATACGAGGCTCGCTTAGATCCACAACGGTGACTTTGATGTGAGGGTTCTGTTTAGCTATAATGGCACATGTCGGACCGCCCTGTTTGGCATACATTTAGCAGAAGATTTTGGGAGGCGCAAAATGGCTGACAGTTCGGCGAACTTACCACGTAGCCGGCGCCGATGCAGCAGATGTTGGTGACTTTGCCCGTAGATTTCCAGCTGGCCATTTTGAAAGAATTGTGCAAAGCAGGATTTTGATATGGAACAGTGTGACAACAAGCTCAGATGCAGAAGAGGCGTCGAACGGCCTTTCAATCACAAAAGTTATGTCGCGTCTTGGCACTTGTTGGGTGATGAGGACAGGCGGAGGACAGGTGAGGACGGTCGGCGCCACGCTGCAGGTACAGGGCCATTTGACCTGGGCCGGCAGGGCAAAGCAGCAGGCTGAAGGCGGTGGGGGGCGCTGGATCCTCTCGGCGCTCTCTCGACTAAACTACTCTACTCGCCCTTCTTCTGGGAATACTGCCCTGCCCTGTCGCGTCTCGGGTGCGCTAGCGAAAGAACGTGGGTTGACGGACGATGGGCGGCCACGAGCAATTACCTTCAGACTCGGCCCCACGCATGATTACAGCACAATGCAAATGCACTACTAGGAGGTACCATTTGCCCGCGAACGGCCTACATCATCATGTTTTGTGCAAACTCTTTTCCACATCAGGCTAAGCTAGGTTTTCGCGTTGTGGAAAGCTTCCTGTTTCCAGACTTCCCAACTGTCCAACTCTGCTCCAGCTCGAGATCTCAGATCTCAGCAACCTCAGAATGAAAGTTTCACTTGATTCGAGTAGAGAGGATCCGCAAACTCCGGGCGCCTTGGCATGTCTTTCGCCAAGGATAGAGTTGAGCAGTTGAGCAACTGGGCTGAAGGCCGCGCGCGTCCGTGACAAGGCTCACAAGGCTAGGCGAACTTCGAAGGGGCAGGACTCGCAGGAGAGGGATGGATGCACAAGCACGCCATCACGCGATACAGACTACAGCACAGAGGTACACTGTATCGACCAGCTCGTGACGTGGCCTCGAGGCCCCTTCAGCTTGCATATACTCAAAGTGTCTTCCTTCATGTGCACACATCATGCCCTCATAGGGCTTTGGTATTGATTATCAGTAGCACACTGCCCACCCACTGATGGCCGAGGACTGCAATTCCGCAGCCTCGAGTCTGTGTGAGGCGAGTCCACCGGCACGATAATCTCCCGTTGAGGTTCTGAGCAGCGAGCGGGTCCTCTCCGCATCGCATCCAATGCGAGATTCGCTGGCATGCTGGAGACTGGTAAATAAGGCTGGGAAAACTCCGTCCTCCGTTGTTTGCTTGAAATAACCCAGCGGAGGAGATGGAGTAGTGTTACCTCCGATATGTTAGCAGCGCCGCTATACTGGGACTCAAGGCCCTTGGCAACGGAAGATCGGAACACGAAGGGCTTCCGTTTGCACGTATTGCCTGCAGGAGTGCCGTGCTATCCTCGTCGCAGTATTGTTGTTCACCGCATCAGGATCCGAGCTGGGCGATAACCGTGGCTCAGTAGGGTTTGTTTGCTTAGCATATCTTTGCCACTGATAGCATAACAGCTAGAAGCCGGCATACACACGCGTATGTCCCGCGAAAGGCCTACGTACGTGAGAGATAAGGTACAGACAATCTAACCACCAGCGCAGCCCTGCCGCTTCACTACGCAATCTGGTAGGGCAATACCAAGCCACCGCCGCGAACTAGAGGCAGCCAAAAGGCTCGGCTGCCGCCGCACCCTGCTCGTCACCGGCACTACCGTCTCATCGCGAGCGGTGCCGATTGGGCACATCTTGCTACTTGATTAGTTCATATCCAACGCTGTGCCCCCGTTACGGCATCCCTCCCGCTGCTGCAATTCCGGCGTAACCGTTTGGCCTTGGACTTGAACTTGACCAGTACAAGGCTGCTTCTGACAGTCCTCGCCTGACACCTGATCACGATCAACCGGGACACCCGTTTCTCCAGAGTCCATCCACAACAGCTCCGCGGTTGCATTCTCCACGGTCGACGAATCTTCTTTCGACTTCCATCTTTCCCACCAGTCCTCACAGTACCGAGCTGGTGCATTCTAATCACATTACTCCCACCATAACGGAAACCCAAATTCTTCTCGCGAGATCAATTAGCCTCAGCAATCAATCGTCGAATCCCTTGCATATTCCATAAGAGATTAGTACACAATGGCTACGGCGGGTGCTGCGTACCGGCAGAGCGGTGATCACGCGCAACAGGAGGGCGAAAAATACAGTATGGAGAGAACCTCGATCTCGAGCGATGCGCCTTTGAACAAGGACGACGAGGATATTGAGGCACAAATGGCTACACCTGCACAACCACCTCCGGCGCAGCCTTTGGAATACAGCATATCCACAACCAAGAAGCTTGTCTTCCTTGGATTGTACTTTTCCCTGAGTCTTGGTCTGACTTTGTCTAACAAGGCATTGATGAAGACTGTAAGTGCCTGGAAGGATTGCTTCATGTGACGACTAGAGCTGACATACGTGCAGGTCAAACTTCCGTGGTTGCTCACAGTATTGCACACTGGTTCAACTTTTATTGGATGCTGTATGCTCCTGGCGAGTGGACAGCTCAAGCTATCCAGACTAGGGACGAAGGAGAACCTGATTTTGGTCGCCTTCTCTACACTTTTCACTCTTAATATCGCAATCAGCAATGTCTCACTGTTAGTCACTCGAAGATACGAATGCACGATTACAGTCACTAACATGGCCACAGTTCGCTTGTATCTGTACCATTCCACCAAGTTTTGCGATCGACTTGTCCTGTCGCAACCATCATCATCTACCGCGTTGCTTACGCACGATCATACTCCCGCGACACTTACATCTCGATGATTCCGCTCATCTTCGGTGTCGCATTGGCGACGTTTGGTGACTACTATTTCACCATGATTGGCTTCCTTCTCACAGCGCTTGGCGTGGTTCTGGCAGCCATCAAGACCGTCGCAACCAACCGCCTCATGACTGGATCCCTCGCGCTCTCCGCCATGGAGGTACTCTTCCGTATGTCTCCACTCGCCGCAACCCAGTGCCTGTTCTATGCCTACGCAAGCGGCGAGTTTACCGGCTTCCAGGTCGCAGTCGCCGAAGGTGTCTTCGACGGGCAATTCCTTTTCGCCATTGTTTGCAACGGCATCATGGCATTCTCGCTCAACATTGTCTCTTTCCAGACGAACAAGGTCGCTGGCGCCCTTACCGTTTCTGTGTGCGGCAACCTCAAGCAGTGCCTCACTATTCTCCTCGGCATCGTGCTCTTCGATGTCACGGTCACGCCACTCAACGGCGTTGGTATGTTCATTACCGTGATGGGCGCCGCGTACTACTCCAAAGTTGAGCTGGACCGGAAGCGTGCAGCCGCACCCAAATGAACACGCATAGCGCCACGTGGTTCTTCCCTTTCCTGTACATGCGTATACCCGCACCCGGCGAGCAAAAAGCAGCCAATAGATAGCGATAGCATAAGCATTAGCATCAGCCATTCATAACGACCTCTATTAATAATGCCAATTTCCTGATAATTGTTCTCCCATTGCCGCGTCATATCTGATTACACGCCGCCACCTGCCACAAAGAGCCAAATATCAAGTGATACTGGCTAGCGCCATTTGTAACATCGCGGGTCGCAAGGAGCAGAGATTTGGATTATTGGATGGCCTCCGACCCGCTTTCTCTCCAGCCGTTTCTTCATCCTGGTCTTGATCTCAAACGCCTGACAGGCTCTAACAGCAATCTAGATTCGGAGATACGCCCATCACGGCCCACTCTATTCATTTCGTCGCTTCGGCCTTCGAGACGTCACTGCGAAGGCGTGATTCCCACGGTCGCGTCAAGTAAATGCCATTTAGCCCCCTCCCGTCTCGCTACGGCAGAAGCTGATGCGCCGGTAGACAGATACGCCCGGGCGTACTGCACCATGCACTACCAAGCGAACCCTGCCTCGAACTAGGCTCTTGGGGTCACTGCATGTGCCATCGGAAGATGGTGCTGACACAGTCCAGATAACACCACTACATCCAATCCGGATTACTAAGGTCCCGGCCCTGCACTGACTCCTAGTCTAAAAGCCCTTGCCGGCTTCGTTCTCGATCTGCGCAACCCCGCCGTACCACACTTGGACGTAAGGTACATGTAGGGTTTTGCCTTTCAGTGATTCCCTACCCTTGAAATATGGGCGAAAGTAGCCGGTCTGGCGCAAGGGCGAACTTTTGTGATCTGGAACTTCACTCCAGTCCGCTCTGGCCGAAGATGCGCCCGACAGCTGAACGGTACGGTAGTCTGCGCTGCGCTGTGTGGGAACACGATGGCTCGTGAATCCTACGGGGCAGCCAAGAAATGTTCCCGATATCACCAGTAGTGGCGCCTTTAGCTGATGGTATGTGCCGGTGCGGTATGCGCACCGGTTTGGCTTGCATCGGCTTGTCAGTCAGGTCTCTTTCTTGGTTTTTGGTTTTCTGTACTACTTTCATTCTTGGTTTCATCTTTTTTGGCTTTTGACCTACGACATGTCGCGGGTTTTGCGACTGCTGCCAGCGCTCAAGGACTCGGCAGAGCGATGGCTGGTTCCATCATCATCGAGACACGACCATAATTTACATGAGCACAATGAGCGTCTGCTCGAGCAAGAGAAGAGTCACAATGCGCCATCGTGGACAGACCGGTTGCAAGTCTTCTATCTCTCGAAGACACGACGCTATATCGCTCTCGGCAGTGTCGCAGGATTACTAATGCTGCTACTCACGTACACATCTCTGAGCACATCTCATCGACAAATTGAACCCATCGAGATTCCCGAACGCAACACACAGACTTTGCATCTCGCCATTCCGACACCAGACCTCAATTCTGAAGTCTGTAAGGCTATACTGAGCGCAGAAGTGCTTCATTACTCGACGCCTACCTTCATCCGCTGGGACGTTGATGAAGAGGACCCGCGGCCAAAGGCTCAGCGCCGAATGACAGTGGTGCGCGACTATCTCAACAAGCTACTGGAACACCAAGGAAACGACACTGTGATCCTCACAGGCAGTGCGAGTACGTGGTTTCAGCTGCGGCCGGAAGTTCTGCTGAAGCGATACTACGGTATCAATCGTCAAGGAAATGAGAGGCTAGCAGCTTCGATTGGCGCTGAAAGGGTCCTGGAGGAATCTATCGAGCAGACTGTCGTATTTTCTGCGTCTTCGGAGTGCGGTGCGGCATCCGTCGATGCTATCGAGTGCTCTCGGGTTCCTGAGTATCCCTTGGAAAGAATTTCTTCACACATGAGCGCACCAAAATATCTCAGCCAAGACGTCGTCATTGGAAGAGTGAAGGATGTCTTCGAGATCTATCGACGAGCTGTGGCAGTTGCTGAACAACGAGAAGAAATCGCGAGCGAGCTTGCTATCTTTAGTGAGATTTTCTCCAGCCAAGAGCGCCATCGCAGCCTCTTGCGCCCTGAGACTCCTTCGTGGTCACAACGATTCCGGGGATGGTTCTCTGGCAGCTACTCACACGCTCCGCTTGCTGGAAGGAACTCGACAATTCACCGCCAGCCCCACGCCGATGAATTCGGTATTGGTCTGGACTATGCTGGCGAGCTAAGCATGGATGCCTCCAAAGGACCAGAAAGCTACATGTTCGCACAGCACAAGAATCTACCCCAAGACGTGGTCTCTTCGATGCCTCCCTTCTGGTCTACTACAGGACAAGGCTTGCCCTCAGACAAGACATGGTCGGATCTTGAAATGTTCACCAACGCGCAAACGCATTCGTCACCAGTTATGATACGCACTAACAGCACGGATTTCCCAGATGTGCGCGAGAGGCAATGGTCTAGGTTTTGGCTTCAACCGCACACGCGCAAACTTTTCGATGCATACATGACTGTACCTTTAATGCCGATCGCCTCGGTAATCGACAACGAGGGTGTGGAGCAAGTTTTCTGGAGTCCAACAAATGGGGAGAAGGCTGGCGCGAAAGATTCAGATGGCAAGTGGTACAGTTGGCACGATATTTGCAAGGGAGAAGATCTGGCCGCCGAGCTATTTGGAGACGAACTGGGAGAGTGGAAGGCTTCGAAGCCTTGATTTGTGCTTCGTAATTACATCTGCGCTTCTTCTTCAAGGATGATACCCATAAAAGAACACCGGCTTTTGGCCTCAGGTCAGACCCATCAAACAACAGCATACACCAACCAGGAAACGAATGCGATGACCAGCGTCCCGAACACAGCCATGTTCCGCAACGCTATGTTGTCGTGCTCCTGCATGGTTGCTCCAACTCGCTGCATCCACTCCGTCGTAGGATTGCCTTTGGGGAAAGGAACGTCGGCAGGGACGGGCTTGTTCAAGAACCCGCAAAGAGGCGCCCATCCGTCAGCAGCCTGCCATTCGAGCAGCCGTTCGCGTGGCAGACCAAGGCCTCGAACCATTGCAATATGCTCTTGGTACACCCAGACGCCATTGGAGGCGAACGACCCAGCGAAGAAGCCGGGCAGCTGGGACCTACCCATGTACTGACGTGCCCAGAATAGCTCGGCACTAATTAATCTGTCAGCAAATATTGTATCTCATTCAAATGTGCGCACTGCAATATACCAGAACCAACTCTTGCACCAGTCCCAATTCTTCGGGTTCTTATCGAAGGTTCCAATGGTCGATGCGAAGCTGGAATACCATCCTGCCATATCGCTGCGCGTATTGAGAATCACTTTGGCCTCAGGATACGCTGCGATCAATTCGCGCGCAAAGGCAGCACCAGGTAAGTCACAAATGCCAGCGCAGTGGCCTATGATGGCATCGAAGTCTTCTCGCGTCACTTTCAGCCCATCGACCAGGCTGCTTTCGCTGGGCGTACTTCGCCATTTCTTGACGACGAGCTTGCACCATTCCTCTAAACAGTATGGGGGAAGGATCGAATCGTAGCCGTGCCAGACGTGTTCGATTCCGAGAGTGTGCAGGGCTTGCTGGAGCGATTCGGTGGCTGAGCGGGAGATTCCTACTGCAATCACTTGCATGGGCTGGGTGCGGGTTTGGGGAGGATGGTTGGTGGCGTAGAGGGTGTGGTAAATGCGGTCTTTGAATTCGTCCATGGTGTCAACTGTGATCTAGTATTAAAGCAGATCCGACTAGTATGGTAACCGTTCAGGCAGTGCTGCAGTCATGACACGAACAGCTCTACATATATAATAAGTTGCCAGCAACGCACCGGAGAAGTGGAGCTACTCTCTTTCGGGTCCTTTACAGCGCTCGTGGGATTAGACCAATCATGAAAGCGATACAAAAATTACACAAGCTTCCCGACTTCGAAACACGCTCTCTGCTCCGCACCTTTGCTGTGAACTCACATCGGCGCGAAATCTGAGTTCTGGCCGTCCAGCTCAGCCGCACCGAAGTGCAGAATTGAGGACTGCGGCTGAATCTCGAGTTCCGATTGAAGGAATAGGTCACAATGATAAGGGAGGGTACACAATCTACCGAGACTACCAGATACTGCCAGTAGTATCTCGGTGCTAAGCATACTGATGTATATGCCTATCGTCGATAGTATTACTGTACTAACATAGGCCGCTAGGGAGAACCTTGCGTTTTGCGCGCACCTATGGGTACGAATCGTCGTCCTGAAGACCCTCGACAAGACACTTGAACCGACTCTCAGGTCTGCATCGATTGTGAAGCGCTTTTACACATCTCGCGGAATGATTCCAACTTCCGAATCTGTTTTCCTTCTGCATCAAAGTTCTCTGCATCCAGCCACATCTCTAAGCTAGCTCTCGTGAATCCATTCCATTCATCGTCAAGCATGCTGAAGAACTCTGAGTCCCGTGACCGCTCGCACATTATCATGTGCTTCCTGAATGTTCCCTCGAACGTGAAACCAAGGCGCTCCGCCGCTCGACGACTAGCAGCATTACGCTGGTTGCATTTCCAAACGATGCGACGATATGGTGGCGACAGGGGCGCTGGGGACTGACCGAATGCGTACAGAAGCAGTAGGTATTGCGCCTCAGTGGCAGCGGCGGTTTTTCGCAACGCTGGTCCATACAAAACAGCACCGACTTCCAGTGCACGGTGCTCTGGCTGTATGTCAAGGAAAGCAAGCGTCCCAATAGTTTCCGTGCGAGCTTGTGGATTCGACGGTGGCCCCGTGGGTGACAGGCAATTGAGGTCAGCCTTGATGGCGAACAGAACCATGCCCCGATCTCGAAGACTCCGAAGGATGATGCGAAGGTTGTCTGGGTTGTCTTGTCGTAGCATTGGGAGGTATTGATATACATGGCTATCGAGATTACGCCAAAGAGAGGGAATATCGTCGTCCGAAAGACCTTTCAACGTGACGTACTTTCCAACGATCTCAATATGTTCAGATGGCCGTGGCGAGGGCTCAGTTGAGATCCTTGGGCCCAGGAAGAAGTCATCAAGATCTTGTGATGCAGTCGATGGACTACTCGGACTGGTGACATTTCTGCGAGTGCGAAAGATGGAGCCTTCTCTGCCTTGCGCATCTGAAGCCGAACATACCTTTTGCCACTGCCTCGATGCATTCTTGACGGCCTGGAGTGACAGCCATTTGCCGCCAGCATCGAAGAAATGCTGCTGAGCCACGGGATCGTGATCGCAAAGGAGGCGCCGGCGCACGTCTGGTGGAGAGATGTCATAGTCCACTAAACGGCCAGCAATACCCATGATGGCCGAGTTCATTTTCAGTGGCTCGATCTCCTCGGCTGTGTGATTGTGCTCTGTGCCACGAGAGACATTGACTAGGTAGGCCACAATCTCGCTATCCAACAACGCTTCGGCTCGGACGGGTTCAATGACGATCTTGCTGGGGCAATTGAAGACCGTACGGGGGGACACTTTTTGACGCTGTTTCTCGGGCTCTGATGTCTTTACGCTCTTGCGACTGTATGAGCGAAACATGCGACAGCGGAAGTGCACCGACTTCTGCTCCTCGCGATAAAGAGTCCAGTAGTTATCGCAGTAGGGCCAGATCTGTTGATACTCGTGAACAGGTATCACCACGCCGTCCTTTGGATGGAACAAGAGTCTACGCCAATGCGCGATGTTTGGAGGCGTACGCGCAGCTTTGAGTATTGGATGGACGCCCGGCTCCGCGCGCAACCGCTCCGAGTCAGCCTTAAGGTCATCTTTGAGGTCATCGAAGCACCAGTGGAAGTGGTTCATGGTGAAAGGAAGATCAATGTCAAGTGTTGCTCGGAAAAGTGGATTAATGTTAGCGTGTACTGTACAGTCGCGACGACACTCAGCAGGCAGATTAAGGAGGGACGCAGAAGCTTGGCAGCGCTGCACTCGCACCTGTAAAATCCCGGGCGGAATAACACCGTCTCTTCCTAAGGTATTTACCCGTTGACCTACGACCTCCATCCATCGTCCATGTGTTCGCTCAGACTCAACCGAGGATGATGATGGATGCGAGAACATTACGCTCGTTTCTTCTCGCCCAGGCAAACATGCTACGCTCGTGCTATCTACGAGTAGCTCCACAGGCATGCATACTACGTGCCAGCGCCATCATTCGCTGTAGACAGGCACCAACTAAGCGCGTTGTCTCGCTTAAGTGGCAATCCTTCTACAGCGTGGCATGTGAGTGCTGCTGTACAAGCAGACACGAACGAGCTTTGCATCCTGGCCAATTAGAGAACATTGTCTCCTCTTATCGGAAGTACAATCAAGCTAAATCGCCGAAGCAGTCGATGTGAGACCGGGGTGAGTGCAATAAACTTGGAGTCGCAAGCGACACAATGTGCTGGTGCTGCAGGGAAACAGCATCCTAGCATGTTTGCAACCGAGACCTAGTTCCTTCTCTTCCCCGCCGGTTGTGCGCAGGTACGGAGGTATGATTTGGTATATTTCCGCCTCTCTTGCTGCCATCGGTGAGTAATGATTTCAATCCTCTTCCATACTTTGCTATAAGACTAGCGACTGTTTGCTTTTATACAAGACAGCTTGTGGTTAGATTACACGCTCTGTGTTGTACACAAATCATCTCCATCATGGCAGCCTTGATCCTCACTGTGCTGTTGGCCGTCTCTGTTCTCTGTCTGCCTCTCTTGAGAATTGGCAGGCGACCAAAGAATCTCCCACCAGGCCCACCAACCCTGCCGTTGATTGGCAACCTTCACCAGGTAAGACCGGGAAAATCGCATTACTTCCATGCCATGACTAAAGATGATAGATGCCTACACGGGATGCACATCTTCAATTCCAGGCTTGGGCCGAACACTACGGACCTGTGTATTCGTTGATACTCGGGACGAAGACCATGATTGTCCTGAGCAGTCACGAGGCCGTCAAAGGTGTGTTTACCTCCCGATAAACTGGATGTTTGTGGCAAGGTATCGATGCAGGCCAATCATGCTCACTAAATCTCCAAAGAGCTTCTTGATCGCCGGTCAGCTATATACAGGTAATCTATAGCGACGCTGTCCTCAAACACTCGTCGCTGACAACTTGAAGTGATCGCCTCGACGCGTATCTCGCGGGTACAGTTGCATCAAACGATATGAGGTTGCTCACGATGCATTATGGACCAAGATGGAGAATGATCCGCAAAGTGCTGCATTCAATGCTACATGTCACTGTGGCCAAACGCTATGTCCCTTATCAAAGCCTGGAAGCCAAACAGATGCTGCAGGAGATCTTGGACCATCCAGAGGGCCTGATGGAGAGCCTTCAGCGCTATACTAACAGCCTGACAAGTCAGATGACTTTCGGATGGCGCACCATCAGCAATCAAGACCCCAAGCTCACGATCCTGTTCGAGAGTCTAGACAGATTCGAGCACCTAACACAGACTGGTATTGCTGCTGTTGTAGATTTCTTCCCGATCCTGCAAGCTCTACCGGGCTTCTTGATGCCATTGAAGGCTTTTGCAACGAAAATCTACGACGACCAGAAAGGACTGTACGTCGGACATTGGCTCGAAGTCAAAAGTGCTATCCAGGCAGGAACATCGAAGCCATGCCTCTCAGTGGATCTTGCGAAACTGCAGGATGAAGAAGGGTTTAGCGATGAGCAAGCCGCCTTCATAGCTGGTGAGTGCTTCCTTCCGAGCTGTCGCAGGATTATGTGCGATCAGCGGCGCTTGAATGGCAAACGGTATCTGCCAGCATTCGCGCCATCTGGGGGAATACACCAACCGCGAGACACTTTCCAGGGCTGCATGCAACCCACGTTCTGAAGGTGTTGCGTGATCAAGTCGGGTTCCGAAAGCTGACCTTAAGCAGGTACTGCGCTAGAGGCTGGCTCTGAAACAACGTCTGCTACCTTATACGCTTTCGTACAGGCCATGATCCTCTTCCCAGAATGTCAGGGAAAGGCCCAGGCGCAAATTGAAGCAGTTTGCGGTAACCGTTTGCCAGAAATGGAGGACTTTGACAACCTGCCTTACATCAGGTCGACCATGAAAGAGGTCTTTCGTTGGCTCCCAGCAGCTACGCTAGGCGCAGTGGTAATATCTCCCGGCCGCTTCAAGTAGTCACAATGCTGACACTGTACTCGAAGCCTCATGCTGTTACCCAGGACGACTACTACGAAGGTTACCTAATTCCCAAAGGCGCTGGAGTCATCAATAACGCCTACACGATCTCCTCCAATTCTGATCGGTACCCTGATCCTCGCCGCTTCGACCCCGAAAGATACAAGGATGACCACAACACCATTGCAGAGACCGCCACTTCATCCGATGTCAACGTCCGGGACCACTTTACGTTCGGTGCAGGCCGTCGTATCTGCCAGGGTATGCACGTTGCCGAGCGTTCCTTGTTCTTGGGCATGAGTCGTCTTCTGTGGGCATTCGACTTCCACCCCGTACCTGGCAAGGATCCAGATCCGACACTACTTACCCAAGGCTTTCTTGCTACGCCCGAGAAGTATGAAGCTGATATCAGGCCCAAAGAAGGGAGAGCAGCTCAAATCCGGAAGATTTGGGAAGAAGCGCAAAGTGTTCTGGACGATGAAGGGCAGTGGCTGGTCTTGCCTGACGAATTAAAGGCATAGAAGAAGCAGCGTCCGAGTGACAACAAAGGTTTCTGTCATCAAGAGTCGTATTCGGGCAATGACGGTATGTTACAGTGGTGGCCTAGTCTCTTGCTGCCATGCCGTAAGTCTGCATCGAGAACAATTCTGATAGTGCCTTTCTCAACGGTGACGATAACGACAACGCTCATTAGTCTGTACTTTAAAGCAGTAACGCAAATGATGTTGAGATACTCGTGTGGTCCTGCTTGTTTTTTGATGGCGAATGCCTCTGTTCAATAATGTGTACGAGACTGACGTGATGGCCGAAGATATACGGACAAGTGCGACGAAGAACTGTAGCAGAAATTGTTGGCTGTGGCATGGTCGTCGGTAATGCAGGAGTTTTCTGGGCAGGAATATAATACTAGAAAACGACTGGACTATGAAAACAAACTCTGACATCACGACAACCCTCATTTCTTTCCCTTATTCCTCTTCGCTGCCGCCGCGTCTTTCTTGGCTTGCTTTTCAGCATTCGCGGCGTCCACTGCCTCCTTTTTCCGCCTTTCCTTTTCCTCTTTGGCCTTGTCAGCGTCCTCTTTCTCTTCCGTTACCCTGTCCTTCTCCCCGTCATCGTATGACATGGCTAGCCTGTAGCGTTCTTTGATTGACGAATGCCAGATTGGCTCAGCTCCTGCTAATATGGAATGTCCCGCTCTCATGCCATCGGCGAGATCTGCAATTCCGGGTGCCGCTTCTGTGCCAGCGGTAAGTGGCGAAATTGAGTCGAGCAGATCATGTGCACCTATGCGATCGTCTCCCCTGTAACACACGCATGCGCTGAGAAGGTCTCGGAGTTCCTGGCTGTAGCCTTGTTGCGCGTTGTCGTTGAATGTGGGAATGGCCATTTTTGGCTGTAGAAATCGGTCGTCGGCTCAATCTCTCGGTTGCAAATGGAGATCAAAAACGCACCGAGACTCCAGATGTTTGTTGCACTTCCGAGCTTACCCATAGGCTTGTAGCGCTTGGTGTCTGGATCGCTCATTGAGCACAGTTCCAGAGGCCTGAAGCCCGGCGTCCCTTCGCAGTAGTTGTAGGACATTGGGTTGTGCTCATCCTCATCGTTAGTGTAGATTGCTGAGCCTAAAGTATTGTCAGCAGATGATGCTTGAAAGACATCGGCGCGAGACTGTACTTACCGAAATCTCCGAGTGTGGCAACAGGATATCCTGGCCACTCGCCGGCATCTTCCGATGGCGTGTCCAAGAAGATATTGAGGGGTTTGATGTCTCGGTGCACAATCGTATGCTGGCCTGACTGCCGGCTTGTCGAATCACTCGGATGGTCTTTGCCATTCTCCAGGAGAACGCACGCCTTGGCCAGGTCCTCGAACCACTTCCATACCAACGGTTCTGGAACCTCCCGACCATCGTCGTATATCTCCGGGGTCTTCTTGGCCTTTCTAAGTCCCACGCGCTCTTGCGGCCTAGGGTTCGCCTTGTGCATGGATCCAAAGGGGCAGTAGGTCATGATGATTCGGTAAGCTGGTCCTTGTTGGCGATACATGTGAGTAAGATGGATAAGCACACATACTGTAGAGATCGTCGTAATGCTCAGAGCCACGCAGCAAGACGCAGCGGTTGGCCTTTGCATCGTCCGCTATGTCTTTCATGACCTTGATTTCCATGTGCTCTCTGTTGTTGGCATCCCAAGGAATGCCCCACCATCTGCCCCAGTCCATCTGTATAATGGTCAGTATTGCGAGGTTTACCAAGTGTAGAAATGGTTTCTGACTTACCAATGATCTCTTCGGAGAGCAGTATCCTTGACCGCGATTCGATCGAAGATGACTCCTTGTCAATCCTCACAATAGAAGGCCCATGCCGCGCCATAAGCGCCAGCACCTAACCCGGCTCCGCCCTTCCAGACGAACGAGCCATAATCTGGCGGATGACTGCTCCTCTCCTTCAAAGTGGCTGCCCTGGCGTCTGCAAACTGCTTTGCGGCTTTCGACCATTCAACATGGTTTTGTGTACCGTCCGCTGGTTCAAACCAATCCTGTTGTCATCAGCGCGTGAGTTCTCATCAATACAATGAAGGTTGTTGTTGGAGCACGACACGGCACTTACATTTGCATCAGCAGCATCTTCCTTTTCTTTGCCTTTGCCTTTACCCTTGGCCTTTCCTTTTTTGGGTGCCGGAGGCTGGTTTCCACTTGTAGCATCGGCTGTAGGCGGTGCAGATCCGGTGGCATCGCGAGTTCTGGATCGTGCAGCTCCGGTCTTGCGTGCTTTCGAGCTTGGCCCGTCATTGACAGCGGGAGCCGGTCGCTTCAAGTTCCTTCCAGGCTTTGGGGCAGGTGGCGCGTCATCATCAGCTTCTTCTCCTTCTTCTTCTACCACTTCCTCATCGTCGACAGCGTCTTCGTCTTCATCGGCGACGGGCTTTGCCTTCTTCCCACCCTTATCTGGCCTTTGGCGCTTGGGCGATTGTTGTTGCGGCGCTGGCTGCTGCGGATCAGAGTACCGCTTATTGCGAGTTGCGACCATGGTGCCGGTTAGCGATGAAGTAGTGTAGTGAATGATAGTGTACCAAGATGACACAGCGAAAGTTGTGAAGTGCGAGGGTCCAAATCACGACAGTGTGCTACAGAGATCGTAGGATCCTTTGTTGAAGCTTATTCTTTATTGTTTTGGGGGCTTGCATCAATTGCTACCGGATGCGGGCATCATACCTAGAATTTTTCTTTGTATGGATTCCTGTTTCAAACACTGGATCTGGCTTTGTGAATACAGGTCTCGCACACATATGCACATGCGCCTGGTTCCGGGGAGGTGTGTTATTCTCAACGGGAACGTGTTCTGTACATGCTTGTTGATGCCAGCACGTCAAATATTGGGATGCTTGAAACCCCAAACTAGGATACCTCCGGCGGTGTTCGTGAATCTTGCATTGTTCCTGCTAATGCTACTTGGGTAGCGGCTAGGATTGATGTACGCAAATTCGTGTAGCGAGATTGCAGGCCATCCACGAGGTGAGCGACTGCTTGGAACTCTTGTTCCCATATCCTCCTCGACTTCTCTTGCTTGGAGCGCTCCTTCTTCGAATGTGACTTCTTCACTCCGCTCGGCGTCTTCGCGCTCATGTTGGTCGCTTCGGTGTTCGCGTTCGTGCACTGCGGTAAGGCTTTCAAGGCTTTCAGGGCTTTGATGATCTCTTCGGCATGCATGTCTCGAGTAAGACTCTCATGACTCCTCAGCAGCGTGCATTGGAGGGACATGGTATGCGAAATTGGCACCGACATTTAGCGTTGGTCATCGTGCATGTCGCCTAGCTTCAACAAGCTTGTGTCGATTCTTCATTCGAGTGGCAACGGCAAGCTCACTCCCCGCGCCTTCTCTTGAACCCAGCATGCCCGTTGGGCTCTCCTGAGTCGGTATCCATGTCATCACCTTCAAGTAGCTCGCTCTCCTCCCTTGCGGTGCTTTTCCTTCTGAACTGCCCAGCGCCGATCGCAACCATCTCATCCTCACTGTCGCTTTCATCAACGCCCATCAATACTGGCATGCGGAATATGCCATCAGGGCCAGCAAATTTCGCTCCGCCCTCTCTTTCAAGCTGCATCTGATCGACAGTAAGCACGTCCACCTCTTCGTCTTCTTGATCGAGGCGGCGCTTTTGGAGTTCGTCGAGTGGGTGAATGTCAAACTCGTCTTCCTGTTCGATGTACTCCACATTCTCCTCGACTTCGAGGAAGTCTGGTGCGAGAGCCGACCAGCGTTGTGGCGTATGAATCGACCAGATGTAAATGCGCCCACTTTCAACACCGGTTGCTGCGACGAAAGGACGTGTAGGGTGCCACTGCGTCAATGTTAGCTCTCAATCGCATGTGGATTTCAATCTTGAATTTTACCTCAACTGCACCAAGCTCTTCCTTGGGCCCTTCCAGAATCTTTACAAGCGAACCGAGACCACGTTCCCAGATGTAGACATCGTGATTCATAAGCGTCGAGGCCATAACATAGTCCGCATTGCTGCTGAAGGCGACGTGGTTCCAGCTCAATCTGTTGACCACATCCTGGAATTTATGTTCGACTTCCAGATTGATGCTGTCTGGCTGCAAGTTCGGGTCCGAGAAGTCCGGCAGCTTGATCGTGCGAATAATTGTGTCCGATGCATTCACAAGGAGATCTCGTCCTGAACTGCTGAGGCGGATCAACAGGATGGGCTTGGAGCAAAGGCGTGTGCTGTACACAGTCTCTCTTGTCTTCGTGTCGATCACGTTGAGCCAGCCTTTTGTAGTGCCCGTGATGACATGGCTACCAGTTGATGTGAAAGCTGCAACGGTCGTGAAGTGCTTAGCGTCCGCCTTCTCGTTCGCTTCGTGCTCATGTGCCGCACGCTTGGGAAGGTTGGGTAGCGGCAGTTGTCGCACTTTCTTGTCTGAGAACTCTGCGATTGCAGGTCTGTACTCGTAGAGCGCAGCGACACATTTGAAGTGGTCTTGTGGGTGCAAGTCCGCGATGTACACCGGCGCGCCCATGTTCACTGTCCGCACTCTACTGCCATCTTTTAGATCCCACAGGATGACTTTCCAGTCAATGCTGCTGCTGAGCAGGTACCGTCCGCTCTTCTCCCATGACAGAGACTGTACGGTGCGTCCAGTGGTGTGTCCCTTCAATTTGCGCGCAACACCGTTGGTCTCGAGATCGAAAATGGCAATGGTGCCTTTGGCTGTGCCGGCTGCGAGTAGATCGCCGCGGTGGGAGAAGCGAATGCAGACAGCTTGACCGGAGGAGCGCAGGCGGGCTGTGAGGATCTCTGGGATGTCCTGGGCAAGGAGCACCGGGTCGGACAGAGGCAGGTTCATGGCAGCAGGATGCTGGTATTTGCTGTTTCACGTGCTTCGTTGCGCTTCATGGATGGACGGCGAGGTTGCGCTGCTTCAAATTGAGGATGCGTAGCAATATCTGGCATCCATAGCGATCACTCAATTCATGCGTGACTTCAAGTGGGCTCTCACGCAACTCAAGGCCTCACTTCACACGTCCAGTCTTCACTATTGCACCGTCACTTGCATGTGACAACAGCCTGCCTGCCCGCTTCCTTCAGTTCAGATCGAGTCCCGTGACTCGTGAGGCCCGTGCGCCCCGCCGTTCCCGTCTCGCGCTGAAAGGCGAAGAACGCATGGGCGACGAGCGCGGCCAGCCATCATCACAACAACCCACCGACTCCGCACACGACATCACTCAGTATCGCCTGGACCGCCGCGATATTGTCGGAATCGCCTCTCTCCTTACCCACATAATACTCGCGACAGTCAGCATCCCGCTGGCCGGACGCCGACTGCGCCGACGCGCTCACATCCTTCGACTGCATACGTACTTTGCCACGACCGCGCCTCGCGCATCAAACCCATCCGAGCCATCATCGGCAAACCCGCTACGACTTCGACGAAGTGGAGGATTGAACGAAAGAGAGAGTAGCTGCAAAGCGGAGGCGCGCCTCACGCAGATTGCGCCGTGTCAAAGGGGTGGACGCAGGCAGCAGCGGACGAGCAGCACGCAGGACCCATAAAAGGGCGACAGCAAACAAGAGCAGCATTCACGTGTAGCTCGTTAGATAGCGTGTTCCTGATTGGAAAGCTATTGCTTGGATAATAATACTTCTAGCGCAAGCAGCGCCAGAACCAAAAACACACCCGCCGCCATGTCGACCGCACCTGGCTTCCCCTACTCGGAGGCCCCGTTGAAGACGGTGCAGGAGATCCAATTCGGTCTCTTCTCCCCGGAAGAGACCAAGAACATGAGTGTTTGCCACATCGAGTACCCAGAGACTATGGACGAGCAGCGCCAAAGACCACGTGAAAAGGGCCTGAACGATCCCAAGCTGGGCAGCATCGATCGCGCGTACCGATGTGCGACGTGCGGCGAGAACATGACCGAGTGTCCTGGGCATTTTGGCCACATTGAACTCGCCGTACCCGTCTTTCATCCTGGTAAGCTTTAGTGACGCCATACCATTATTTCGACTATTGCTAACCAGGCCATCAACAGGCTTCGTGACCAAAGTCAAGAAGATTCTCGAGTCGGTTTGCCACAACTGCGGAAAGATCTTGGATGACGAAGTATGTTACTTAGCACATTGATCACAATTGTTCAAGCGCTAACATGACTCCCTTCAGCGCAACCCCCAGTTCAAACAGGCTGTCAACATCCGTGACCCGAAACGCCGCTTCGACCAGGTCCACAAGATTTGCAAGCCGAAGATGATCTGTGAGCCTGACTCTCAAGAAGACGGCAACGATGACTTCGGTGGCGACCCCAAGGCCAAACTGAAGATCAAGGGCCACGGCGGTTGCGGCAACATTCAGCCGGAAATCCGTAAGGAGGCCCTCAAGCTGAACGGTACTTGGAAGTTGCCCAAGGGCCAAGAAGATGAGGAAGGAGACAAGGGTCCTGAAAAGAGACCCATCACACCACAGATGGCGCTGAACGTCTTCCGCAACATTTCCGACCGCGACCTCACCATTCTTGGTTGCAACGCAGACTACGCTCGCCCCGAGTGGATGATCATGACAGTCATGCCTGTTCCTCCGCCTGCAGTTCGCCCCAGTATCTCCGTCGACGGTACCAGCCAAGGCATGCGCTCCGAGGACGATTTGACCTACAAGCTGTCCGACATTATCCGTGCCAACTCGAACGTCAAGAGATGTGAGCAGGAGGGTTCTCCTCAGCACGTGGTGGAAGAGTTCATCTCCCTTCTACAGTATCACGTTGCTACCTACATGGACAACGATATTGCTGGTCTACCCAAGGCACAACAGAAGTCCGGTCGCCCGGTGAAGGCTATCCGTGCACGTCTGAAGTCCAAGGAGGGACGTCTTCGTGGTAACTTGATGGGCAAGCGTGTCGATTTCTCTGCACGCACTGTCATCACTGGCGACCCTAATCTGTCTCTCGATGAAGTTGGTGTTCCTCGGTCTATTGCAAGGACACTCTCCTTCCCCGAGACTGTCAACAACTACAACATCAACAAGATGCACGAGCTGGTTCGTAACGGCCCAGACATCCACCCTGGTGCCAAGTACGTCATCCGTGACACTGGTGAGCGTATCGATCTCAGGCACCACAAGCGCCCTCAGGACATTCAGCTTCAGCTCGGTTGGAAGGTGGAGCGCCACGTTGTTGATGGTGATTACATTGTCTTCAACCGTCAACCCTCTCTGCACAAAGAATCCATGATGGGTCACAGGGTGAGAGTCATGCCTTACTCCACCTTCCGCATGAACCTTTCCGTCACCTCGCCCTATAACGCCGATTTCGATGGTGACGAGATGAACTTGCACGTCCCTCAGTCCCACGAGACACGCGCCGAGGTTATGAACCTTTGCGCCGTTCCCCTCAACATTGTTTCTCCTCAGAAGAACGGTCCGCTCATGGGTATCGTTCAAGACACCATGGCTGGCATTTACAAGCTCACTAGGCGTGACACAATGCTCACTCACCAAGAAGTCATGAACACCATGATGTGGGTGCCTGGTTGGGACGGCATTCTGCCTCATCCTGCCATTCTTAAGCCAAGCCCGCGATGGACAGGCAAACAGATTATCTCCATGGCTCTTCCTTCTGGACTCAACATTCTGCGCTATGACGACAAAGATGGTCACATTCCGCTAAAGGATGGTGGTCTTCTCATCCAGGATGGTATGCTCGAGTACGGCCAGCTGGTGAAGAAGGTCGTCGGTGCATCTGGCGGCAGTATCATCCACGTCATTTTCAATGAGCGCGGTCCCGACGCGGCAGTCGACTTCTTCAATGCTGCTCAGCGGATCGTCTGCTACTGGCTTCTGCACAATGGCTTCAGTGTCGGCATTGGTGACACCGTGCCTGACGAGAAGACTGCCCAAGGTATCGAGGACGCCGTTTCCACAGAGAAGGCACATGTCGACGATTTGATCAAGGAGGTGCAAGAGAACAGACTTGAACCACTTCCTGGTATGACTATTAGAGAGAGTTTCGAATCTCGCGCCAAGGCTTTCTTGGAAGAGGCTCGTAACCAGGCTGGTGATGTCTCTTCCAAGGGTGTTAAGGACTTCAACAACGTTGGACAGATGGTCAAATCTGGTTCCAAGGGATCTTCTGTCAACATTTCGCAGATGACTGCCGCTGTCGGTCAGCAATCTTTGGAAGGCAAACGTCTTCCCTTCGGCTTCAAATACAGGACCCTGCCTCATTTCCCCAAGGATGACTACTCGCCTGCTTCTCGCGGTTTCGTCGAGAACTCCTACCTTCGTGGTTTGACGCCTACTGAGTTCTTCTTCCACGCTATGGGTGGTCGTGAAGGTCTTATTGATACTGCTGTCAAGACTGCCGAGACTGGTTACATTCAGCGTCGTCTTGTCAAGGCCTTGGAAGAGGTCATGGTCAAGTACGACGGTACCGTCCGCAACTCCCTCGGCGATATTGTGCAATTCATCTATGGTGAAGATGGTCTTGACGCCGTTTACATTGAGAAGCAGTCGCTGGATATCATCAACATCTCTCACGCAAAGTTCGACCAGAAGTACAAGATCGACATCTGCGACCCAAAGAACAAGCACGAGATGCTCACTAATGACGACATTGACGTCGCCGATGAGATCAACGGTGATGTCGATGTGCAAAAGCTCTTTGACCAGGAGTATGAGGCGATCTTGGATGACCGTGAGAAGATCCGCAAGAGCGTCAACGAGCCTGATCCTGACCGACAACTACCCCTCAACATCAGCCGCATGATCGACGCAGCTAAGACCAAGTTCCGCATTAAAGAGGGTACACGCAGCGATCTTGACCCCAGAGATGTTATCCCCAAGGTCCAGGCCATGCTTGACAGACTGGTTGTCGTACGTGGCGACGACCCTCTTACAAAGGAAGCCGACCTGAACGCCACTCTCCTTGTCAAGGCTCTTTACAGGTCTAGGTTGGCATTCAAGAAGCTGGTCAAACAGGATTTCCTGAACACTTTGGCTCTGGACAACGTCCTTGGTGACGTTGAGAACCGCTTCTCTCGCGCTCTTGCCAGCCCTGGTGAAATGGTCGGTGTCCTGGCTGCACAGTCTATCGGTGAGCCCGCTACTCAGATGACGTTGAACACTTTCCATTTCGCTGGTGTGTCTGCGAAGAACGTGACGTTGGGTGTGCCTCGTCTGAAGGAAATTCTCAACGTTGCTGAGAACCTCAAAACACCTTCGATGAAGGTCTACCAGGAACCCGGAATGGTTCTTGACCAGGATAACTGCAAGCTCCTCCGTTCCGCGGTGGAGTTCACAAGCTTGAAGTCCGTTACTGACGAGACTGAGATCTACTATGATCCGGATGTCCTCGGTACCGTCATCGATGCTGACCGTGACATGGTTGAGTCTTACTTCATCCTTCCCGATGAACAGGGTGCACCGCCAGAGATGCAGAGCAAGTGGCTCCTGCGTATCGTTCTCGGACGTAGACAGCTTCTTGACAAGGGCTTGTCGGTCACTCACGTCGCCAGCAAGATCAAGGAAATGTATGGTAAGGACATCGCTGTCATCTTCTCTGACGACAACGCCGACGAGCAAGTTGTTCGTATTCGCATGGTCACACCCGACAAGGGTGAAGATGAGAACCAGGAGGAAGAAGACACACTCAAACGCTTGGAGACACACATGCTTGAGAAGGTCGTGCTCAGGGGTATCGACGACATCAAGCGTGTATACGTCACCTCCGAGGAACGCATGCGCGAGGGCGATGATGGCTCGCTCATCAAGGTCAAGTCCGACCCTGCTTGCAAGGAGTGGTACCTCGACACAGACGGTGTCAATCTGAAGGCTGTACTCGGCATTGATGGAATTGACCCTTACCGCACGACTTGCAACCACTTCACGCACATTAAGGAGTGCTTCGGTATTGAGGCCACCAGAGCGGCTCTCATCAAGGAACTGCACGCTGTGCTCAGTTTCGACGGTTCCTACGTCAACCATCGTCACATGGCCTTGCTTTGTGACGTTATGACTGCTCGCGGTACGCTCATGGCTGTCACGAGACACGGCATTAACCGCTCCGACACTGGTGCACTTATGCGTTGTTCGTTCGAAGAGACTGTCGAAATTCTCTTCGACGCTGCCGCGTCCGGTGAATTGGATGACTGCCGTGGTGTCTCTGAGAACATCATCCTGGGTCAGCTCGCTCCCAGTGGCACTGGCGAGTTTGACATGCTTCTCGACCAGAAGATGTTGGAGAACGTGGTCTCGACTGTGAGGAGGCCTATGGGAGGTATCTCTCTTGGTTCAGCCACACCGATGGAGGGCGCTATGACGCCCTACGACACTGGCTCGCCAATGGCAGAAGGTGGCTACGCTAGCGGACCTGACTACGCTGCTGCATTCTCGCCTATGGTCAATCCTGGCCAGGAAGAGAGTGGTGGTTTCAGTACATATGGTGGCGGCTTCGGCGGCGCCAGTCCTTACAATGGTGGCATGAGCCCTGGATATGCTCCAACCAGTCCGTTCAGCGGTATGAGCCCAACGTCCCCTGGATATGGTGGCTACTCCCCTACGTCACCTGGCTACTCTCCGACGTCTCCTGGTCAAGGCCTTACCAGCCCGAGCTACCAGGTCACCTCGCCAGCCTTTGGGTCGCCTTCCAGCCCGGCGTATACTCCTACCTCGCCGTCGTACTCGCCTACTTCCCCTGCTTACAGCGGGAACAAGGTCTCGCCCACGTCACCATCTTACTCACCCACTTCGCCATCTTACTCGCCGACTTCACCGTCATACTCTCCCACGTCGCCCAACTACAGTCCGACTTCGCCAGCTGCGCACGCGCCCGGCAGTGCTACGTCGCCCAAGTACTCTCCGACGTCTCCCAACTACAGCCCGACTTCGCCGACGTCGCCTGCATACTCTCCTACCTCGCCAACGTACTCGCCGACTTCTCCCAAGTACGGTGGTCCAGGAGCCAGCGGTGCATCACCCACGTCTCCGAGCTACTCACCAACTTCTCCCATGTACAGCCCGGGTCGCAACGGCTACTCGCCCACGTCACCGGCGTACAGTCCCACCTCGCCACAATACTCGCCTAACTCGCCAAAGGAGAACTCAGGCTCTGGTTCCTGAAAACCTGTTTTTGCAGGCAACAAATATAACATAACAAAAAACACAGGCTGCGGTCTTGCTAAAACTACGCGTTCTCTTGGTTGAGCCCACGTGCAGTACGGTACAGCAGTTCATTACGTCTTACGACAACCAAAAAAAAAATTACATTGTACAACAATTGCTCTTAACATCAGCGTTTACTTGGTTTTACACGCATGGGTCACGGCGTTTTTCATTCTTTTGCCGTTTCTGCGGCATCATCAGTACCACACCCCAAAAAGACCAGTTCGCGAAGGAAGTGGAATAGACTGATACGTGCGCCAAGCGCATTCCGAAGATTGTTGGAGAGCCGGGAATGGTGTATTCGAGCGAAGCGGGGGGCGTTAATGATTTTAGACGATTTTCAGCTCTAGGGGATGGTTGGGTGCTTTGGTTGCGGTGCTGCGGCCGTGACAAGCAAGGTCAACAGAAGCAGTGTTATCCTTCAGCACACTTGGCGCAGGACGGCGCGCGAGCTGCCGCGCCTTCGATAGAGTATCTCTCTCAATAATTGCCAAAAACAAACAATTTGAAAGTCGTGGACGCTCTGCTCTTTCTAATCTGTGATATGCATATCCCCAGCGGGAAGTTCTCGAACCCGCTTTCTCACATTCCTTGCGCTTTATGATGTGTTGCAATGTTACCGTTTAGGCGTGCACAACATACAATTCCGGCGCTATTAGCAATCGCCTGGAGCTGGACGAATGGATGTCGAGGGGCATGGTATGGGAGCTAGTGGATGGCCTGTTTCGCGGCCTCGCCCTCTTTTCCGCCCGTGCTTGGCCTGAGGGGAAGCCGTTTAGCAGAACTGGATTGGAATGGTATTGGAGTTATGCAATTGTGCTTGTACCGTGCGTCTATTTTGCTATCTGATATGTCGCTGGATGTTCTGAACAAAAGATAGTAAAGCTTAGTGCTGATGTAGGAAGAGAGCGAATTGTTGATGTTCAATTTTGAGGCTCGGAGTCGCTCAAGTCTTCTTCAAGTTGCAACGACATGAGTCAATTTCGTCTCTTCAATTTGCTGAACATGATTTGATGAATACAGTAGCTTAACAACAAAATTACAAACCCTACTCAAAATGGCAAACAGTGCATACGGATACGTTCGCGACTTCGAACAACCAGACTCCCTCCCTCTCTCAAACTGGATCGTCGTGCGCATCGACGGCCGCGGCTTCAGCAAGCTCACAAAGAAATATGACTTCACAAAACCAAACGACGTCCGAGCCCTAGATCTCATGAACGCCGCCGCCATCGAAGTCACCAAATCCCTCGTCGACATCGTGCTCGCCTACGGCCAAAGCGACGAGTACAGCTTCGTCCTCCACGAAAACACAAACCTCTTCGACCGCCGCGCCGCAAAACTCGCCACCACCATCGCCACGACCTTCACCGCGGAGTACTGCATGCTCTGGTCGCAATACTTTCCCGACACACCTCTGACACGGCCGTTTCCTACTTTCGATGCGAGATGTGTGTGCTATCCTAAGCGGAAGATTTTGCGCGATTACCTGTGCTGGCGCCAGGCGGATTGCCACATTAATAATCTCTACAACACTACTTTCTGGAACATGGTGATTAAGGGTGAGACGAGCCAGACTGATGCCGAATTGGAGCTTAAGGGGACGGTGTCGGGTGATAAGAATGAGATTTTGTTCAAGCGGTTTGGCATCAACTACAATAATGAACCTATGATCTTCAGGAAGGGCAGTGTGGTGTACCGCAAGTACGATGTCAAAGAGGGCTCTGCTGGTGATATTGGAGACAAGGGAGATGTTCCGATGACTAAGACGCAGCTTGAGAAGGAGCGGAAGAAGAAGATGAAGGCGGAGGTCGTGGTGGAGCATTGCGATTTGATCCAGGATGCTTTTTGGGAAGCGAGGCCTTATATCTTGGCTGGCAAGAGAGGTGTGCTTGGTGATGAGTAAGGAATTGCGGTTTGCAGCGACGCCATATACGACCCGATGAAGCTACAAAGGTCTGGCAAGCGACGCCTCGATGAATTGGAAAGTGTGATCACTAACACGCTTGTTTTTCGGCTGAGCTCATCGCGGGACTTGTGCGCTGGACTCGACTGTTCTGGACAACACTATCAGAGTCTGTCGAGCTCGGCAAAATCTTACACTACCCTCAAAGATCTGTGCGCCAAATCACAGCCGTCTCCTACGCCAGTACTCGCGACAATAGCAGCCGCTCCGGTCCCTTGACCGTACAAATATTGAGGAATTGGTTCGCGCTCACTATTTATGCCATGATCACTTACGAGTCACGGTCGTTTCTCTTGTGGCGGACTAAGCAGTAAATTACGCAGCGTAACCAAGATTATATTCAGCACTCGCAAATCAGCTTTGGCGCAGTCATAAAATCATACATTTCATCACCCATAATTCCTATACTCGCATCGACACTCATCTCCTTCTGACACCGGCTCCAGCCCTTCGACCCTCGCTCCTAGCTTGCCATCAGCAGTCTCATAGCAATCAGGAGTGCCTTCTCCACTCGGACTGCTTTGGATGACCTCGACGGCATACGGCCAGTCCTGATAGCTGCTTGGCCCTGTGGAGTTGGCCGTGGAGTCTAGCGAGCTTGCCAAGTAAATTGTTCCTGACAGAATGGTGTTGTTGAAGTAGCACTGTGTTACAGCGTTGTTTGATGTGAGAGCGGAGGTGGGCACGACTATCTTGGGAAGAGTAAAGGCGAATGTGAGCCGTGGAGATGTCGCGTTCGTATCGGCGTGGTATGTCAGATCCTGAGCGGTGAAGGCCAGGGCGAATGGGTTGTTGGTGGTGCTGATTGTGAGGTTGGCTGGGACGCCAGATGGTGGTGTGTTGGGGTTTGTACTGGTGGCGTAGACGGTTGATGTGTTTCGGATGATCCAGTCGAATGTGGACATTGAGCTAGCTTGGGTGCTTGGATCTGAAGGATTGTAGACGGCGTAGGGATAGCATCGCCAGGTAGCTGGGTTGGAGGAGCAGTTTGTCTGCTGAGCACGTAGAGTGGTGGCAAAGCTGTATTGGCCGAGAGGCAGTTGTTGGATCAATGTTGGCTGATGAGTGTCTCCGCTATTGCTAGTCGCAGTGCTCTCGTTTTCGTGGTCTTTCTTCCGACCTACTGTCAACCCTACACCTAGTCCCACCGCGAGTCCTAGGACTACCACAACGGCCACCGCAAGGACGACTAGACGTCCCCAGCCACCTCGCGTCCCAGTCGTACCGGACCATGTCTTGCGCAGACGCGCAAGCTTCTCTTCCTCGCCGGCATCAGGAGCACTTCCGTCTCCAGCAACCGACCCAGGTCTTGATGTATAGGGTGGAGGAGCGGTGCGATGAGTGGCGGCACTCGACGTGCTGTTTCGAATATTGGAAAGCCGCGACCAACGCCCTGGCTCAGGCGCCTGCGCACCCTCGGTGATAGTCGACAGGCGCTGGGACACCGGCAGGGAGATCCGCCTGGCCGCTGGCAGTCGCAGGGAGGGCGGGCTGGGAGGGAATTTGAATTCAGACATTGTTCGTTCGTTGGCGCTGAGGGCAGTCGCGACCACCGTCTGTTGCTACATAAGGTATGTGATTTTGCTATCGCTCTAGGTGTACGTCCAGGGGAGGTTGGAATCACATCAGCAGCTCTGGTGTGCTCTGGGGAGCCGACCATTGGTATTTGAGAGGCGATGTCGATCGTGGCGCTTCTAATGAAACTCTCTTGCCATTTTGGGGTTGCGCCTGGAATGAAACCAGACTGTCGGCTCGGTTACTGTTTTGGCCGACAACATTGTTAGTAAGCGAGGCCTGTAAATACAACGAGCATACCGGTGTAGACACATATTTGATGATACGTCTATTCAATCGATACCATGTCATGTGGCGAGAGACCACATCCGATAGGAGACATGTATCCCTATCCAGCGCTACACACGCACCTCACTTCATTCTTCTTCGTCAAATCGAGATGGATCGATCAGGAGGGTTAGGGTTGGTGTCACTTTGGTTCGTTCTAACCTCCCTTTAGGCACTCAGTCCGTCAGTATATGTACTAATCACTGCGCCCGATTGGATTGGATTGTGATTTGTGACATTCTATCGGCCATAATGCTTCCTGTGTGGCACTATGTTCAACGTTGTTTGTCATTTTGATATTTATGGTCTTCTCAGCTTGAGACGCCAGGCTGCAAGAGTACAAACATGTGGCCTTGCAGATATTGGTGTCTGCATGAGGTAGAGGAGTGAGTACCATGTGCGTTCGAAATCTATATATGATGCTTCTATGCTGAACCGATTGCATTGACGCGGCCGACATCTTATGCCACCTCTAGCACAAATGCTGTGTCAGGTGTTGGGTTCCGATATTAGTTGGTTTCGTATGAACCTGTGTATGACCCAGTCAATTTAAATGAGGTAGATGGTATTCTTCGTTAGTCCTGTTGGTCTCACAGTCCCTACTTGTGAATTAGCATCCATCTCTCAGCGGTGGTTAAACCCGGCATCTCCCTCCATGTCGATGATACTACCTCGGACGCCAACGAGATGTAAGAATTGCAATCACAGCATCTCCGTTGCAAGGGCAGTCGTTCCCATACATAGTCTGGAGTATAGGTATGCAAGATGCCAAGATCCAAATCAAGCTCTCGTGGTATCTCAATCGTAATCCTGACAGTGTTGAAACCTGCACCCTTCGACGTGATCATAGTGGCCATCGAGATAGCTGCACCTCATGCGCAACAATCCAAATCGCTCAACTCGAGACCTGAGACAACGGCCACAGTTCTCCGCTCACCATATGCACGCTTCCTGTACGCCGAGGTTGTACTTATGGATATCGCCGGCCTGGACCCAAGTGACGTGATGTGCGTGTCTTCAGGCTATGCGTGAGTAAGGTACGCCCTATATCGCTCAAATCATATAGCGAGCACAACCCACGCCGACCTCGCCGAGCCAAGAGTTCGAGACCAGGTGGCCTTTTCGCATACCACGCACATAAGCGGGCATCGCGAAATCGCAAGTCATCGTCATATCAAGAACCCTAGGAGGAGGTGTTAGTTGGTGATATCTAAAGACCCCTCACCTTCTCCACCCAACAACCGGCTGCCCCTCCTCGAGCCTCCACAATCGCTCCGAGCAGTGGATCTTCGGGCACTCTCTGCGCCACACGACCCCTCGTGGCCTGCAGACCTGCACATCATTCGCGGGACCGGCCTTGAATGGTAGTTAATCTAGCGAAAGACCTGGAGCTGGCGGGCGCCCGTTGATGCCCGCCCGCAGGCGCAACCCCAAAGCCGGAACAGCCCGCATCGGACGGACAACGCCATGCTGCTGCGCGGCGTGGGAATACGGAGCTACCGGGAACAGGATCGCCAACGCAGCGCGCGCGTGAACAGGTGGGAGCTCGTCTGTGGCTGCGTTTCTCAACTAGCTTTATGCGCCTGCGGAGAGTTGGGTGCTGCAGGTTGGCAGCGTGTCTCGTAAGGATGACTCGATACGGCTCTCGGCTGCTCGCTGTACGCGGGTAAGGCCGGGAGCGTGCGATCGACTTGGCTGGGTGTAACACGGGCAGATTTGGCTGTGTCTGCACCTATGGCGACAGGTAGGGTCAGGAGGTCATTATTGTAATTCGCCGCGCGGACTGGGCGGGATGTGGCGTGTCGGTGGTTGAGGGTGAGGCAGCAGTGAAAGGGGACATGACGCTGTGATCTCAGGAGACGGGTGTCATGGCGCGTGACTCCTGGTTCATGTTACCTGTTTACCTGTTTGGAGTAGGATGATGATGACGGTCGAGTATGTGAGGAAGGCATGAAGGTTTCCATGACTGCGCGCGAATACCGTGGGCGCGATTTAGATTTGGATTTGGGCATTTCTGGCAGCGGTGGCGCTCGTTAGCCTATCATTATGGCCTCGTGGGCCAGAGCCGGCAAGTGGTGAAGTCTAATGGGTGGCAGATGGTCGAGGGCGTGGGAGAGTGAGAGATGGCGATAAAGGAGGAAGGGCCAATCACGGTTGCGTTGGATGCACGCGCATTACTATACGCCTCCGTCCGCCTGCTCTCACTCCCTGTACACCAGCACACATCAAACAAACTCAACTGCTAGTCCGCTCCATCGCACGCACACAACCATTTCGTCCATCGCACCCGCGTAATAATAAGTCGCCCTTGTCCGCCCTTCGCCTCGCGCCCATCACCATCACCATCATCACCGTTGCATACCAACATCCCAGCCAGCTCGCCCGCTGCAGCCTGCCGTCGCCCCATCACACACGCTTATCTTCGACTCATCATCGCAGCGACCGCAACAGCTTTCTTGACGCGATTCAAGTGAGTCCTCCCCTGCGTCTCCACCGGACGCACAGAACACCCGCAGCACACAAACACACATATCCCTATTTCCATATCATATACATATCACCTCCTCCGCGCGCCTGTCGCGATCGACGTTCCCACTCCAACCCTCCCCAGCAACCCGTATCGCCCGCTTCGCCACGAGCGCCGATCACCAAACCATCCCGCCGCCGTCGACCACCACTGTACCAAGCTATAGCATAGCTTCCAGCGCATTCTTGACTCACGCCTCTCCACAGGAAAGCTTCATCTCTCCAGCTCCCACGCTCATGGCTACGGCTCAATCCAACGCGATGGCTCCTGCCTCGCCTGCCCAGTCCATCACCATCCCCAAGGGACGCGACTTCAAGTCCGTCGCCACCAAGTCTGGCATCGCGCGTGGCCTTGCCATGCTGACCCCGCCCAACTCCATCTCTCCGACCATGCCGGCGCATGGCGCGCACCACCCCGTGACCTCTGCGCCGCTGCTCAACATCGAAGAAGAGATGAGTTTGGAGGACGGCGAGGTCGCGCAGGGCACCACGCCGCCGCAAGAGGAGATCCCGGGCGGGCTTCCGCTCTCCAAGGGCGCCTTGTCTGGGCTTGATGCCAGTGCTGCAATCACTCCTGCAATGTTGGCCAAGGACTACCTGCCCAACATTATGCTGGGCAACGGACCGACGGCGATCCGCATCGTGATCGGCGAGCTGAACCACAGCGTGCCAGGCTTCTCTCGCATCCCCCCAGCTAAGGCCCGTCGCCTGGTAGTTGCAGCTCTTGAGAGTCGCGCAGGTGGCGGTCCTGAAGGCAACATTGCTTTCTGCAAGACCGGCTGGGGTCGTTGGGATGCGCACGTTAAGGGATCTTCTCGCGACAGTGCCGTTGGCTCTTTCAACGAAGGTCGTTTCTCTCCACGCAGCGAGCGTAGCAGCTTTGCCATGTCATACAATGACTCTGCTCTTGGCATGTCTGGCCCACCCAAGCCTTACCGTGACCATTCGGGTGAGAGCTGGACCAACTCCGGCAGCCATCGTGAAGAAGACGAGCTTGATCACATGGACATGGATGTGCCGGAGGAGGAGGCCGACAAGATGTCCCTTGATGGCGATCTGCCAACCGAGTCCGAGGCTGACTCAGACTCCGCGACCGACGAAGAGGATTGGTCTATTCCTGGACCTGTGGCACTAAGGAAGGCTTCATTGCCCACTCCTGGCATGCCGCGACAGAATTACCAAGCCCTCAGTATACCAATGGCCATGCGCCGCCCTTCGCAAGCTTGGTCGAGACGCTATTCTGGCATGACCGAGCGCAGCATGCACTCGGCGTCTGTTCCTCGCCACACAGTGGACCCGATGGATCCGGGGCAACAAACTCCCGAGGAAAGGGCAGCTGTAGAGGCTCTTCTCCAACTTGGATCGATGTAAGCTTCAGTGCTTACCTTATACCTTTCTACACAACGTTTCAACACACCACCTATCATCATGCTGGCCATTACAACTAGCAGGTGGCGGCCACAACTCACGACTACGATACCCAACATATCTCTTTACATCTTGTTTAACGAACGGTACTGGGCACCAGTCTTCGCAAGTCAAGTGCTGACGGAAGAACCTGGATTGACATGGGTGACGTTCACACTCAACAGCTTTTAACCTCTATGATACCCCGAACACTCAAGCCTTGGACCCGGTAATTACTGGATTCGAGCGGCTTCTCTCTTTGCTTTGCATATTTAAATTTTTTGTGGCGGAGAACAGTACACCAACCACACGCGAACATGGTCATCACGAGTTACATTGCAGCGTCCAACGAATTGGACATCCTGCATACACAACCACAAAAGCTCACCTGGTGAAGTGACTATCACCCAACGACCATCAGCAATTGGCTGGACATACGCTACACGACTCTCAACTCTTTTATTCTTCTCCTGGATGGACCGGATCTCGATCGACCAAGGGCAGCAACGATGACAATAAGCTCGCGGCTCCGAAACAAGGCCTGCTTGAGCACGATGGAGTTACTCATCCCTTTGGTCTATCTTCCCGGATCATGCCTGATAATTTTGTGGTGGACGATTTTGCGCACGTTTCCCTTTGAAAGCAGCGTGTTACTTGCAACGAGCTTGTTTTTTGCTCAGAGTTTGCAATGACGGGATGCCCCGAGCATGCCCGGCTGATTAGGCACACTTGTGGCGAGACTCCGCCTTGAGAGATATCGGTTGCGGTCCCATTCATTTGGTATACCGTTGGATCGTGTCGCTCGATGCTCTGGAAGTCTTGCTGCAAGGTGTGCCGTTGGTAGGCTGGCTGTTCGCATGGTAGTTTCCTGATCTCAGTAGCAAACAAATATCTATGTAGTCTCTTGTGCAATGCATAGGCATCTATGATATGAATTGTTTCATCATATCACTAGCAACATCACTTATCCCCTCCAAATGCGTGAAGTCGTAGACGTCCAATGACTTGCTCACATTGTTCGGATTGTCATGGCTCTGCCGCGGGCAGCTCATATCACAGCACCACCCCTCGTTGCCATGATCGTAGGGGTGCGACCACGACACAATTATTGTGAGCTTTCTGGATCAAGTTTTCGTATACAGATCGATGCTATGCTTGCAATAGCTCGATGCAAACATGGCCAGTTTAGAGAGCGCTAAGGGAAGTACACGTACAGTTTGGACAGCATCCTAGCGATTAGGGTAAGTTTGTTTATCGGCCCACGAATAGTGGCCCTGGTACGATGGTTGCTGAAGAAGAACGCGGCTTATAGAGTATAGTACATGTATCGATTCGTGGCGGGAGTGAGCGCATCATCGGGTCTGCGCATGATCGTATGTAGTATTGCAATGACTGCTAAAGAGAAGCATAGCTTCGACAGCATCTCAGCAACGAACGAACGAATGAGTGTACGTACGTGCCTACACTCGATGGCCGTAGCATGTGTAGAGGATAAAGGAGCGCAGACTGACGAGCAAGCACCACAGCAGGAGTGGTTACCTTCGGATCACAAGCCGCCTTCCTGTGACTAGGGGAGGGCCGCAGCTTCATGCTTACTTACAAGCAAGAGCAATGTCACGCGACTCGATTCATCACGCCACAAACACAGCAAGCCAGATCCTGCTGCAGTGCTACCTTTGTTAATGATCGGATCGTAAAGAGCCTCGTCTCGTCACGTCTCCTACGCGTCGTGACGCGATGGACAGACGTTTCTTTTGTCTCTCAATCCCATCGGATGAGAGCCGTTAGTGTGGCAAACGATGCAGCCTTCACACGTGAATTCAACCATCACGCTCGAGGACGTTGCGCGTTGCGATGCGTTGGGGTGGCGGGTGCAATCTGCTTTTACTGTTTTTGTTGCTGGTTCTTGCTCACACACGTGGGAGTTGGTTGTTGATTGTCTTTGCGCCGCGCGATATAACGGTCGTTGATCGTGCGAGTCTCGCTCCGAGAAAGGGTTGTTTGTCGGGACGGAGGCGGTAAGGTGTCGCGTGTATCGTGTATCGTGTATCGTGTATCGTGTATCGTGTATCGTGTATCGTGTATCGTGTATCGTGTATCGTGTATCGTGTATCGTGTATCGTGTATCGTGTATCGTGTATCGTGTATCGTGTATCGTGTATCGTGTATCGTGTATCGTGTATCGTGTATCGTGTATCGTGTATCGTGTATCGTGTATCGTGTATCGTGTATCGTGTATCGTGTATCGTGTATCGTGTATCGTGTATCGTGTATCGTGTATCGTGTATCGTGTATCGTGTATCGTGTATCGTGTATCGTGTATCGTGTATCGTGTATCGTGTATCGTGTATCGTGTATCGTGTATCGTGTATCGTGTATCGTGTATCGTGTATCGTGTATCGTGTATCGTGTATCGTGTATCGTGTATCGTGTATCGTGTATCGTGTATCGTGTATCGTGTATCGTGTATCGTGTATCGTGTATCGTGTATCGTGTATCGTGTATCGTGTATCGTGTATCGTGTATCGTGTATCGTGTATCGTGTATCGTGTATCGTGTATCGTGTATCGTGTATCGTGTATCGTGTATCGTGTATCGTGTATCGTGTATCGTGTATCGTGTATCGTGTATCGTGTATCGTGTATCGTGTATCGTGTATCGTGTATCGTGTATCGTGTATCGTGTAACGTGTGATGTGGCGAGAAGGTCGTGGTGTGAGCGCAGCAATGAAAACAAGAAGAAGAAGAAGAAGAAGAAGAGTGTGCTTTCTCGCGTATGGATTACGTTAGAGGGTGTGAAATATCAAGCGCATCATGTCGAGCATGGCCGATCGTATGGCATGACCCCACCATACCATACCACTCACTCACTCACATTCCCTGATCTCCAAAGCCTAGAACCTCCACCTCAATACCTCACTATCCCATTCCCTGGCACGAGACCCGACACCCGGGAGACCCGTACCTGTCGAACCCCAAGCCTCCTCCGCATTCCCAAGAAAAGAAACCGAAAGCAGTCGATCGGCCCACGACACCCGTACCACGCCCACGGGTTAGTCTCCGATATACTTCCCCTTCAGCTGCGAGATTGAATTGATCGAGAGACGCCCACCGGGCCGAGCATCGTCCAGTGCCCTGGGTTGGTCAAGGGCAGATCGCGCGCAGGGCCAAGGAGACCGCCCGAACGAACGGGAAGAGGGGCGGGAACGCGAACGGTAGGCGCAGGTCTTACTTGCATAGTATGTGTGTGTGTATGTGGGTGTGATATAGCTGCAGACGTCGCTGTTATGGACAGGCATTTTAACCTTTTGGGGGTTTATTTGCGGAGCAGTCGCCGAACGGGTCGGAGCGGTACCGATTTTCCCTTCCTTCCTGCATGCCGTAAGGCTGGGGAGAATTCTCGGAGACCGGTTCTGGTGGTTGTTTTTGCTGATGTGCAGTTTCAGACTGGGACGAGGTTGGTTGGGCTATAACGTGGGGATGTTTTATTGTTTTACGTGTTGGTTGTATGCTTGCTGGTGGCAGGTTGGGGGGAGTTCGTTTCTCTCTGTTTTGTCCCATTTAGGAAAATGGATGTGGATTCCTGGTGGTACTCGGGTGAGGCTCCCCGAGGCTGGTGCTCAGGGTGTTGTCACCCTTCTCCATCCTCCATGCATGGCTGTGGATACTGTACACGTAGTTTGATGGATGCTGTGGAGAGAGACACAGACAGAGGTGGATCTGTCAGGCTACTGCTGGACATAGAGAGTCTGCGCTCACTGCTCGTCATTATCACTGGAAACAGATCGAAGTTGAGGCGTCCATCGAACCTATCGATTTCTGGTGACTGGGTCACTGATAAGGTCGCGAGTTAATTGACAGCGCACACACGCAGTGGGCGTCGTCGCCGTCATCACGTGTATACACATTTTCTCCAAACCAATCTTCCGATGTATTGTCTCACAATCAAGAGATAGAGTTCGGTAGAGGCAAAACCCACGACCGAGTTTCCGCCAGGCGTCACTCGTACGATTCACCAAATCCTAACGGTCGGGCGTGTCTCTGTCAAGCCGGCAGATTGGCACCACGACGAAAGCAGACGATCCAAACACGTTTCGCACGCAGGACCCCTAAGCCTGCCTCTGCTGTTTTTCGGCGCGCGACGACTCACGGGCCGAAGGTTCGAGCGATCGTCCCGTGCTGTCGAAACATAAGTCAAGGGCTGATTGGTATGGAAAGCATGCCGTTGCGTTACCAACTTCACATATATTCTCCGTGGGCACGGTGTGTGCGCTGGTTCAGGCAGTTGCCACGAAGCGATAGGAAGAACATGGCGGAATACGGGACTGTTGTTCCGACAGGGATGTTTGTGGAAGATGCCAGGCGCGCACTCTCACTCATCGTACACACACTCACTCACACTCAGCCACTCAGCCGAGGCCACATCATGACAGGCAGGCAGCAGGCAAACAAGGACAGGCCGCCCGGGAGAATGCAAATGCAATCGAGAAGAAAAGTGATGCGGCGTCCCCCCAGGATTCCGGGTCAACCGGGCCAACATGTTGGGCGTCCTGCAAACAGGCAAGATCCGAGTGGTGGCACGTCACATTCGTATCTGGATGACAGCTGCAGCGTGCATTGCATTGCAGTAGTGCGGCTCAAACAGGAACGAACCAATGGGTCATTTTTGCTTCGCACCAGAACCCTGGGGAGTCCACGTTTCACAGAGGAACAGAGACCCGGCTGCTCGCCCAGGCTGGTGGAGCGCCCGGATCTCGCGCGTCGCGCTGCGAACATGTACGGCCGTTGCCACCAAACGCACGCTACTGCATTCCCCGGCTGGTAAGATGCACGCCCAAGAGCGCGGGTCGGTGGCTACTCGATTGCTTCCGCGACCCGCGATGCGCTGGGATACATGCGTGACATGGACGACATCAAAAGTGTGCAAAGTAAGGCGAGGCAGGGAACATCAGAGTAAGCCCTGGTAAGCGAGCTGCGGCGCGGTAGGTTGGAACGGAGGTTTCTACGTACAGGGCAGGCAGGAGGAGAAGAAAAACTTACCGCCGTGACAAGAAACAGCAAACGCCCGTGTTCTATGATGTAGCTCCAGATGGCCGGTGCGGACGGGCGTGAGTGTTTGCGTTTCGTTTGATTCTACAGGGCGGGTTTGAGGTGTTTGTATCAGATCTGCCACGCGTGGCGGCAATGCGTCCATGACAGAGAGCGCAAATGGAAACATTCTGGTGAGCAGCAGGATCCTGGGGCTGCATTACAGACGTGTTTCTGGTTGTTTGTGGGTTGGGCGATGCTCGTTTGGGACGAAATTGGACGGGCTAGGGCGAGCGTTTCGGCAGACGCGAGCTCGCGTGCCTTGGTTCTGCAGCCTTGCGAGCGACATACCTTATTCTGGGGCTATGCACCCCGATATGGAGGCCGGCTACCCTTGCATCTGATTGACATTCACGACACATTCATTTTTCATCACCAGGGTAAGTGCAGAAAAAAAAAACCTGAAAGGCGGCCCAGCGGGCGCAGGGTGGTGAGAGCGTATCGTGCATGACAGCCATCTACTCATCCAAATCCATGCGTGCGTGGCATGGTAGGGATTACACCTTCTCGAAGGACGCATCGCAATTTTCCGGGACGCGGGAAGCGATGCCAGGACAGCAGGGCTGGGGATCGAAGCGGCCTCGTGTTGACGATCTGGGAGGCCAGGGCCGGCGACGGACGCAGCACAGAACAAGAACGAGAGCGTGTTTCTGCGGTTTCTGGCGGCCTTCTAGCGCGATACATACAGCGCGATGAGTCGTACGTCTGGCCGTGCTGATGAGAAGGGAAGAAGAAGCCGGGCTGGCGTGCTGGGGCCTGTGCACAGGGCAAATTGGATGGACGGCGGGCATGACACGAATGGAGGGAGGGAGGCTCGGAGTGCGAGTCGAACACAGGGTGTGCGACATGGCAGTGGCAGCGATAGAGGAAGGGAGGGAGGGAGGCCGGCATCATGCATGATGGTGGAAGTGGTAGCAGTGCCAGCAGTGTGGGAGGCGTAGTGCGTTGACTACTGCCGGCACTTACAGTACTACTGCTGCTGTATGATGGAGTGCCCTTGAATATGCAGGTGGCGTGGTGGTCTCCTGCAGGCCTTGGGCAGATCAGAGAGAGTCCACTACTGGCACTGCTGTAGTAGGCTTTCCGGAGGAACAAGCGCCGCACAGAGTGCCTCCTCCTACCAAGATGCGAGACCAACGCCCGGGTGACAGGCCGGTGGTGCGACGGGTGCTGCTACTGTCCCAGAGGTCAAGACGGGCGACGTTCGCTGCAGCATTCTAGCTTCAACGGTAGCTTCGGTGCCTGCATTAGCCTTGGGAGCCACCCATGCCCGCGGCTCGCATGCACCGGGACAGCTGCTAGCTGGTGTCGATCGGGAATCCGCCGGGAGCATGAAAGGGGCAGCTTTGTTTCGAAACACGTCCGGCTTCGTCTCCCCGTCGAAACACCGTCCAAAGCCTGCGCGCACTGACGTAGCAAAGCAGAGCCTACGCAAATTGTTGTCTCTCTCGCTTGTCCAGGGGTCGACGGCGAGCGAAATGCGTCCGCGCGCACCAGGCAGATTGGGGGCGCCCTGCCGTGTGCTATTGATATTTCGAGCGCGGACGAAGAGCCCGTATGTATATACTTGCAATCGCCTCGTTCGTCTGCCTCTCTTTCCGTCCTCCCAGATCCATATCTACCACCATCATCGCCCTGTGACCTCTTCCTCCTCTCCGCGCCTAGCACCCGCTAACTGCCGCCCTATCGTCGCATACCGCAGCATACAATACCACCACTAAATCCACTCTTCGCCTCGCCTCGTCCGTCACCGCGCGCGCCTTCACGGCCCTTACGCTCCTTTGCACTCTTTCATACATCGCACCAAGCGCCGCCCTATCATTTCAACGCCGCATTCCAGCGTCCAACACCGCACCCATCCCGTGCACAGAAACCAAATACTGCCGATTGCCAAACGCGCCGACAAGCCTTCCCATCCGCGCAATCGCCCTGAGCCTGTTTGTCCCACGCAGGCTGTCTGTTTGCCCAACCCCGGTACTTCGCTGCCCTTGCTCCAGGTGAGTCAACCCTTGTGCCACTTGCATTCCGTCATACAAGCCCCTTGGGACGTTATATGCTGACCCGTCCGTCGCGCAGTTCTCACATCTTTCACAATGATCACCAGGACCTCTTCCCACACCGAGATGATCATGGGTCGTGGCGCGTACGATACCACCGGCACTCCCAAGCCCAAGCCTCCGCCAAAGAGGAGATGAGCTCGCATCTGCTCATCAACAATAACCCTGTCGCAATACTTCGCATGCGAACTCTTCGATCGCAACAATTTGTCGACGCTTCGCAGAGCTTCTGTCGGCACAGCTGGCTGCGTGTGAGATGAACCAGCGGGACCTCCGCGCCCTTCCTGTACGTACCCACCCAACTTGCAGGCATCCTGCATGCTCGTCTACCGCTGCCGAAAGCCAAAACTAACACGCATCCCAGCACACATCAACGTTGCAGTCACGCACTCTATCAGCAGCAACAATACTGCCGACCACATTCGCTTCGTCAACCATACATTTCGACAACCGGTTTCTTGACTTTTCTTTCGGCTCTGCATAATATCTCTGGTCCAGCGTTTTTAGCGACATCATTCACTCTGCTTCTTCGGTCCACCGCATCGCAGCGCAACTCACATTCTGCGTGTATCACACCTCACCACCGACCATATTCAATCACCACATCAATCTGCTTTCCTCGGACATCGGCGTTTTTGGTTCACCAAAAAAAGACTTGGGTACATCGGTGGCGACACCAAGGGTTTCTTGGTATAGAACAACACGGCACCAGCAGCAGAGCAATCTGCCCAATCGGGACAAACTTTTTTCTCCTCAAAACATCATCACCTGTACAACAACTATCTCTGGGCATACTTCCGCAACTCGGCGTTTCTGGTCAAAGACCTCCTTACAGCTTGAGCTTGGCTGGCACGGCTTGGTTGGAAACATCAGGCGCTTTGACGTCGTCGACGATGATTCATTCCGTCTGACAGGGGAAATTCGCGGGTCTTGTTTTTTGTTTTCCTTTTCTTGCTTCATCGTTCGCGACGCTGCCGCCCGCTTCTTGCTCACCTGTGCGCCGGGCGCCCAATACTAAGCAGCCTAATTGAAGGAAGCGGACGGCATTCTTGGACCACAGCGTTTTTACATGGGTCTTCCACTCGTTATCTTTTCCGGCAGGCGTTTCTTGTCCCTTTTTGTTTCCCTGTCTCTCGTTGTAATCACAGATACCCATAGCTGCAACTTTTTCTTTCGTGTACCGGAAATCAAAAATGGGAATCGGGTTCCACCTTGCAATCTACCTTCAAGTCTCACATCCTACTCCAAATCTACCTTGTCAGTCTTACCTCACACCTCCCGTCGACCTTGTCAGTCTCACAAATCAACTCCACCGTACCGTACCTCGATCATCTTGTGTCACACAACATCACAAATTTGACAGATCTATCGATCCGATGATGTCGCCCTGCAGCTGTCAGCCTGTCACCTGGTTGCGCCTGCAGGCAACCCCTGCCCACTATTGATGCCGTGCTACGCTCCAGGTGCCGGAACCAGATCGTGTGACTGACGCCTCAGTGCTCCAAAGAGGCGCCTGTGGTGTTTCTGCCAAGGGGAACTGCGGCAGGGACTCTCCTGCCTATCTGTCAAAAGTTGCTTAGGAAAATTGGTCTCATTACAGCGGCTTAACTGTGGCACAGCCCAGATCGGGCTAATCCTCCCCTCATGTCTGATCCTGATCCCCCGACTCGCCCCATTTCTGCATCCTTGCTGCTTATTGCTACTACTGTACCATTGCACAGCCAGCGGGGCGTCCGGACTTTTTTTTGTTTCGTTGCCGCTTTTTTGTTGTTGTTTCTTCGCGGTCGCCCCCTGCGACACCTGGAGTTAAACACAGACTCTTCAACGTCGCCTGAATAGGACGAGCGTGATTTCGTTCATCGACTCGCCGGCGCATGGTCACACGGAAGGACCCGGCCGCTTGCGATGCAATTGCTGATCCTAGCACGTCGCCTTGATCCAGATCCCCGATCCCAGTACCCCAAAAAATGCTACACGACCACCGGGCTGCCTGTCTTCTGTACGAGGGCAGCTCGCTGTGCCGCTTCCACCGCCTGCTGCTCCCTGACCAGCGCTAGCAATTCAGGATACCAGCGCTCCGACACATCCGGGTGGCTTTTGACGCGGTTGAACAGCGTCGCTTCCCCCATGTGGTTCCATTTGCCTTTCACAAATGTGAACTCAGCGTCGTCTCTGCGGCCCTCGCGGTCGAGGATTTCTTTGCGCAGTGCACGGACGTGGGCTGGGACGTCCATGCTTTCGAACTTTGCGTCGTAGGACACGCCTTGGAAGAAGGGAATGCTGAAGCGCGCGCCCTGGCCTGCCTGCGGAGATAGAACGCGGTGGGTAGTGCTGGCGCAGACTCCGCCGGTGAGAGCTTCGAGGCCTTGGCCTATCGCTACTACAAGCGTGCCGCGGATTGGAGGACAATCTATCCACTCGCCTTGAGTATTTTGCGCTTGAAGACCTTTGACCTCGCTCGCTTGGAGGAGATAGCTAGTCAACATGCTGTCCTTGTGAGGTCCGACGCCTTGGCCTACGCCTGTGCCATTGTCAGGGTATTTGACGATTTTCAGCTTGTGTTGCTGGTCTTTGTCGAAGAATTGGTCGAACGCTGTGGCGGGTAGGCCTAAGCTCTCGGCGATGAGACTTGTGAAGAGGATGCTGACTTCAGACATTTGCCGCATGTACTCTTCGTACGTTGGTCGGAATGAAGGCATCAGCTCGGCTTTCGGCCACTGATTCGGTGCGAGTAGGTTGTGGTAGGTTGGTGCTTCTGGTCCAGGGATCTCATGAGGCGTACTTAGGTCCAATTGTTCGCGCCAGTCTGCTTGCGATGCCGTGAACTCATTGCCGAGCTGCGGGTGTGGTCAGCGGTGGTCGACATTGTATGTGCAGGAAACAATTACCTTAGAATAGCCCAAGAAGCTTTTCGCATTCTTCATCTCAATCCGTAGCTTCTCATCTTCCGGCAAGTCAAAGAAACGAATGCCTTCCGCGCAAACTTTGTCGAAGAGAGCCTGGTCGATGCCGGTGTTCTTGATATAGAGGAAGCCGACATTGAGAAGAGCATCTAACAATTGTTCAAGGAAAGCAGGCTTAGTTGACTCATCCCTCGCCAAAGACAAGTCCAGGACGGGTATTTCTCGAAAAGGCATGTTTACGGCTATGCGTGGCCAAGCTTGTTATCTTGAGTGGCGGGACTGATTGCGCCTCGGTGAGACGATCTCTAGCTCAGCTGTTGATGAAGTACACTGTAACTGCTGTGAGCGCGGTGAATTTGGTGATGAATAGCATCAACACAGCTGCGAACAGTACGGGTTCCATGGCGTGCTTGTAGATAGTTGATGTCGCTATCGAACCAAGTGGATCAAAGGAAGGAAGTTGGAGCGGGGTTCTCAAGGAGTGAAGACGGCAGATCCCGTGCCCTTGATCGTGCGTCGTCGTTGTGCATGACGAAGGCGGTGTGTGTTTTCCGTGTCAGAAGACATGCACTAGAGACTCATGAAAAGCAAAAAGGCATGTGAGAATGGTTGCGAAGAAATGCCTGAATTGGCCGGCAGGCTTCACGAAGAGTCGGTGTGCACTCAACGACGAGGATGTATCATAAGTCTGCGTGCGAACTGCTTTTGCTCTTGCTGCGGTGAGTACGCAAGTCTGAGGCCGTATGTAGACATCTTCAGCTCTGAAGGAGGGAATAGATTTTATCAGCTCATACACTCGTTTGCACTATATGTGACGATGGTTGCGTTCCTGACATCCTCGCCTGATACTGTACTTCTTTTTTCCCCTCGCGACCTCTTCGGCATCTGGCACTGACCCTTTCCAGTGACGCCAACCGATCTTCTCGAGAAATTCATCTTGGGACGATGCTCTCGACATACGTTATCGGAGACAACCAAATCCAGCTTTCGCAGACTTATGAATCTGCAATGTCGCGATCTTCTGGTGCCGTGGCCCCCAATGCGTAGACCCAAGTGCCCATCCCAGTCAGTGGAGTGGAATGGAAGTCTACCATGGGCCCTAGGTCAAACCTCCACGTGGAGCCAACAGCCACGGGTCCGCTCATTGTGTATTTCGGCAGCAAAAAGATACTCAAGTCAGTCTCCCACCGCATAGGTCGCTGCTTGCTTCTCTGGTCTCAAATTTCGATCATGAACAATACACGATCTCATCAGTTCTCACGCCACTCAGTAGCACACTCCACACACTTGTAAAAGCTCGTGGAAGGCTCGTCGGCACTGCGAATCTGCACCTGTCTGAAGTATGCCATGCGGCACTCGCAACCTTCGCGCGGACATTTGGCTGCCGGTAGTCAGCACACTTGTTCCTGATGTCGCGTTCAGGAGCGCAGGCTTACCCTCTGTTTTGTCCACGTTTTTCCAGCTGTCTGCGCCGCCCAGCACGTCTTCTGCGCCTTTGGTTTCCATGTTCTTACGCTCGTAGTAGCGACGATCGAGGATCATCTGGTACGGGCATGTCCGGCATTCGAAGCGGTTCTTGCCAGCATGTGCTTGATCTGAGGGCGCGAGCTCGTGGTGCTTGAGAGTCGAGATGGTGAGCATGTTGCTGCAGGATGGGCAGACTGTTGCGCGTTAGTTCTGAACGAGCGTCCCTAATCGACGGGTGGTCGCATACAGAGCAGCATCTTGGCGAGTTGTGTGATTGATTGTTTAAATGTAGCGCAATTGTGCAGGTCGCGGAGCAAGAGAGTCAGCGAGTAGATTATATTTGCATGTGAAAGCGAAAGCTCAAGGCTTCTCGAAGTTTGGGCGACGCAATGCAGATCACTGCCGCCCAAGTGCCCCCACTCCCACTCCCCAGTCTCGTGCCCGCAGTCGTCAGGTTGATGATGCCCGTGCCACATCCACAATCTTGACTTTCTACATCCTCCAACAATCTACACCTGTCCCCTTCTTGAAAATACACCTTACTCTTCGAACTCTCGGAACCGCCTGATCTGCGCCGTCGTAGGAGTCTCCTCTCACGCTCTCGATTCTCGTCAACGAACCAAACAATACCTCCTGGCACCAGCCACACATCGCTCCCAGGCAACAACAATGTCCGACGACGGCGCAACCCCGAAAGAGCTCCTCTTCGAATCTTGCCGTCGCAACAACACTACTCTCCTCAACGACCTCTTTTCCCAACCGCCTCTCTCTTCAGACGCTTCCAAAATCGCCGATTTCCTCAACACAACCACTGACAGCCTCGGAGCCAGCGGCTTGCACATTGCCTCCAAGTATGGCTCTTATGAAGTTTTAGACATCATCCTGGACCAAGAGGGAGTCGAGATTGACCACCAGGAGAAGCGAGAGGGTGATTCATGCTTGCACTCTGCTGTGCGCTATGTCAACGGCCTGAGGCCTGACGAGTGGGACGGAGAGGGCAAGGCTCTGTTGGAGATTCTGGTGGATGCTGGATGCGACCCGAGGTCAAGGAACAAGGCTCGTCTACGCCCTATCGACCTGCTGGATCCCAGGAACCAGGTTGTCAAGAGCGTCTTACAGAAGGCTGAGTTGCAGTTCATGGCGGGCGCAGATGTTGTCGATGAGGACGACGATAGGCCAAACGGCCCTGGCAGTGAGAGCGATTGAGCGACGGCAAAGGTGCATCAGAACATGCTACACCGAGAGGACTTCTCGGCAATACAGAACAAGTCGCGAAAAGGTCGGTGTGGAACGTGATTTTTGCATAGCCATGGTGTTTGGCCCGCAGCCGATGTTAGGCTGCATAGGGCAGGCTTGCGGTCGTCTTGGTTATAGACGTATATATGTGCTGTCTCCCAACAGTGCTTTTCAAAATGCTGCTCTTTGCGCTCCAATTCTGCCTCAATTCCACCCCAGACGTGCTTCACTCACCCTGCGGGTGTCCTTGTCCCACGCATAGGTGCTCCATCAAAAGCCTGGTCTCTCCCAAACCTTTCTCCTTGTGTGGGGGTTATAACGGTGTTCGCGACAACGCCTGTCTCCTTTCACTCATCCTCGGTCGCGGGCGGCGGCCCAACGGGTAGCACCATACCTTCCATGCAGTGGCGGCGCACAGCTTCCACGTTCGTGCCCATGCCCACGCTCATGTAGAGCAGCATACTCGGGTGGCCCTGGAACGAGGCATACGAGTCGCGCATGATGTTGGATGTCCACTCGTGCTTGGTGGTGTCGGCGTGCCCAGTGCCGATGTATTTGTTCTGCAGGGCTTCGAGCTGCTGCTGTGTGCGGAGTTTGTCGGCCTAGTGGGACGAGGTATTAGTATATATGTAGGCGAATGCGACTTATTTGGGAGTGCGGATTCTTACCATTTTGTGAAGTTGTTTGGGTGGTTTGAGAATCGACTGGTTGCGAGCCTTGGATCTTGTCCAAGACGGCTTGTTAAGCGAGAGTCTTCGGAAAGAGCAACCCTAAGGCAGCTGAACGTCACATGTCAAACGCGAAACCCACGCGACACTATAGGTTAATAGCTGCAGAATCACGTCCACCAAACCCACGCGACGTTGTAAATGTTGCCCGTCCATCTTTCTGCAACATGCCACTGATTCAGCGAAAAAGACGCGCTGTAAGTACTCTCGCAATTCTGTCGCAAGAAGTAGGACTGACAATCACCTCAAGCAACCCGAAGAAGAAGACGATGAATCTCCAGACGACTCACCTCAGCCGCCAACACAGAGGCGAAGGGAACATGCTTCACCAGAGGACGATGCATTCGACGGCGACGTCGGCACGCAGGCAGACAGTAGCCAAGATCAAATGGTGAAGAAGCTCGTGCGATTGGCTCTCGCGAGCGAATACCAAAGACGGCCCATCAGACGCGCAGATATCAGCGAAAAAGTGCTTGGAAGCCAAGGGCGACAGTTCAAGGCGGTGTTCGATCAGGCACAACAAGATTTGAGAGCAGTCTTTGGCATGGAGTTGCGAGAACTTCCAGCGAAAGACAAGGTCACGCTACAGCAGCGAAGAGGTAAAATCATCTTGTCGTGTGTTTGGTAGATTGTCATGAAATACTAACAGTGGATAGCTGCTGCGAAGTCAGACAAACCAAACAAGACCACCGCCTCTTGGGTGCTCATTTCGACTCTACCAGCTGCACTGCATGACCCGGAGATCCTGCCATCTGCAGCCATCCCAACCGAGAGCGAGGAGGGGACATACACAGGCATCTACACCGTAGTCGTAGCGCTGATCTCGCTGTCTGGTGGGACATTGAACGATAGCAAGCTGGAGCGCTACCTGAAACGCATGCACCTCGATGATTCCACGCCTGTTGAGGGTTACGAGAAGCCTGCCCTGCTACTCAAGCGTATGGAGCGGGACGGCTATGTTGTACGAATCAAAGAGACCGGCCCGAGTGGCGAGGAGGACATCTCCTGGATCTTGGGCTCAAGAGCAAAGGTCGAAATTGGTGATGAGGGCGTGAAAGGCTTGACGAAGGCGGTCTACAACCAACTTGGAGGCGCCGAGGAAGAGGAGCTAGATAAGAGGATTGCTCGATCTTTGGGGGTGGGCGACAGACCAGCTGATCTGCAGCGACAAGCTGAGGGTGGTGCGGAACCAAGAAAGCGAGGACGGCGCAGGAGAGACGAGCAGAACGGTGAAGATGATGGCAATGACGAGAGCGACGATGAGTAAATGTGTTTGCTTTACGAATGATACCCACATACTGAATGAGAATGCTGTAGCTATCCATCCCTTGTTTCACCCACCCTAATAGCATGCATCTCCTAGCGTCATAGATCCACTGAAAAGTGATGCCTAAGAGAAGATTCATTACTTTAAAGGACGCAGTGCCGGTCGCTCCTTCCTCGTCTTCAATCTGCCAAAAAAAGTCTTGGCTCACAATCCCGCTCAACTTCATCCGTCTTCCACCAAACATCGCCACCACGGTCTACTTTCACCATATCCGTAAAAATAACTCCCACGAGAAACCAAAAGCGCGCGATGCCTGAGCACAGAGGTATACACATTTCGCTTGTGTCACAGTATGACGCCAAACTCATACCCGAACACTACTCTCCCGACGAGAACGACGATGACGCTGGGAAAGAACCTCAGATCCGCACTATCGATACCTACATTTCGAACTACGCCGCGAGCCAGTTCTGGATCCGCTATGCTTGCGACATGTCAACACAAGAACTGGACACGCGCTTCTTCTGTTTCAAGCTCTACGTCGCTGGAACATTTGCAGTAGCGTGGGGATGTGGTGCGCAGGATGAGTGGGAAGGCAAGACACTTTTCGTGCCGAAAGACGTCGGCCGTGAGAAGCTTGGTCTCTTCTTTCCGCGCGATATCAAAGAGACTTCACAGGCTCCGGCCCTCGAGATCCTAGTTCACAGGGCAAAGGCACGGAGGCGACAAGAGCGGCAATACGCTCCTACAACCGAGATCCAGGGCGGAGATGGTGCGGTTCAGTAAGCAGACAGCCACCGCTCAAATCGGAGTGGAAATATTGCTGACGCAGTCTAGTCTGGAATCGATCGGAACCATTAAGAGCAGAGAACCACAACGCTTTTACAGCTACGCGTTGTTGGATCCCCAGGAAGAGCCGCACGCATGTTTCCGCTACCACTGTCTAGCCCACGGTACGTGTCAATTCTTGTTGAGCTGGTGGATCAACTGACATGCTGTTGTAGAAGACTTGCGAAGCCGTGGTTTGGTGAAACGAGGCGCACGAGCTGCACGACCCACACAGAACACCCGTGAAGTTCTCCGTGACTGTATTGGATATTACCTCGATAGTCTTCCGGCATCCCATGGAGGAGACGAACACGGCCAGGAGGAAAAGCACGGCGACGGAGAGGATGTCTTGCCGTCACCAACGGACTTTCGTACAACTCGACTAGCCACGGAATGAGTGAGAATGAGATATGCAGCTTGGTGAACTCATCTTGTGCATATGCATACAAGTTCGTGGTTCACATGCATTCACAAGCTCGGAAAATCGATTTAGTCTCCAGTGTCTAGGTTGGATCGACCAGCATTGCATTCAAATCAATACCAACGGAAGATCGAAGTACCTCCGACGAGATTCACGGATCGTTGTGGGTCCGAAACAGTACATAATGTTACCCACATAATTCTTCCGCCGCTTTGTTATCTGAGTCCGGAAGCCCGGGATCCTGCGCGGCTCAGCAGTTGCTGAGTATTGAAACTGCACGTAAGCGAACCGTAACGGTGGGTCAGGTTTAAGCGCCTGACTAGCCACCCCTGTTAGACTCAGATGTTATACAAGACAACAAGATCATGTAACCGACGTCTAGAAGAGAACAGTAGTGACGAAGAAGGATGACGTCTTGGATAACAAGTGTAGAGGCCACCATCATCTTGTTCGGTTTGCCTCCAAACGCCATTCTAGCCCTAGAAGCAAGGCAGCAGGAAGGAGATATCGGAGCACAACTTCTCTCGGCATCTCCTAGTATCTGAGTGGCTGTCACGCAAGAGAGGGATGGGACCGACACCGAGCCATGCCCCAACCGGTAAACGCAAAGGTTACGTGCATGTACGACATGTGAAAGGGATATGAATAGAATCGGGCGTCATCATACTGCCAAGATCTCCCGCTGCGCATTCTGTTTGATCTGCTACTTCCACCTTCCGTCCTGCTTCTTTGTCTGACAATGCTAAATTATGCTAGTACTGCTGTCGATCCAAGAAAAGAAGAGCTGTTCCAGAGAAATCGAACAGGAACGCATTTACGCGAGATCATCGCCACGTCATCGCCTGTGCCGTATCGACAAAGGCATTTCCTCCATACATCCTCGTTTTGACTTAAACCCATGTCGCCTGGGCTACGACGATGCGGAACGAATGATTCAGCCATGTTGGCTTCGAGTGGTTGCATCGACGGCGGGATTTCTGCAAGGCCCTTCAACGCCATACGACTCATAAGGTCGGTATCGTGGTGTTTCCGTGGCTCTTGTCGCCAGTTGAGTAACACACAACCCTTTCTCCAAGGCTATTATGGTGGTTTACATGAGCCTGGCACGGATTTATGAGGCGCACAGGATCCAATGTGTGGTTGCGTCGACTCACGTTTATCAGCGACTAGCCAAAATCGTGACACATCAACCACTTAGGATATCATGCCTTACACCTTCAAACAAGGCCAATACGGAGGTCTTGTAGGCCTTGGAAGAAGCGCTTGCAAGGTTCGTCCAGGAAGCTAACCGGGAAGATAAAGTCCAGCAGAATGCTCCGAACATGCTCCCAGGCTTGGACGCCAAGATCCTGGAACAAGGTGTGCAAAAGCTGGTGGAAGATACTAGCCGCAGATCCTGCGCCGGTGGTGACGCTGATGATCATAATGGCCCAGATCGATGCTTGCGCTGTCTTGGGTTCCGCAAGTGCGCCTTGATCCATCATGGTGACTTCGGACCAGGCAGCTGTCAGCCCGGCATTGTATTTAGGATCTCCGGCAAACTTCTGGCCATCGGCTCGCTGGCCCTGAAAGATCGTCAGGCATGTGCAAGCTATGCGTAGATGGCCTTGTATAGCGTGTCCGGGAACTAGTGAGCCAATTATGCGTCCCCCTGCCGAAGATAGGATCAGGTCGAGCAAAAGCTGGTGGAGTCTGGACTCCACACCAGGACTACCGAAGTCGAAGCAAGCCGTGCGACTGATTAATGTGAGGAATTCACCTGAGATATCGACTCTCTGTTTGAGCATTGCGAAGCCACGAGGTACAGCCAACGGTAATTGTCGACCGCTTTCTCCGCCAAAACTTGAGAACAAGGATTGGAACGGCGAGCCACCAGGCTCTGCAACAGATGGGCTACGAGCAGGACTCAGAACAGATGCAGCCTGTGCCAAAGTACCCTCGGTGACTCCGGCAGCTCCTGGCGCAGCCCCTAGCCAGGATAAGAGAGGTGCTTGGCCAGATAGCTCAGGAGGCGCAACAGCGCTGGGTGTCGAAACTTCCTGAGAGCCCATGACTACTACCTGCTCGCCAAACGAGAGAAGCTCTCCTCGACCCTCACGCTGGTCGCGGTTGCGTGCTCTAGTGATCCGGCTTTGCGCAGCGCTGGCACGAGCAGCCTGGGCGCGGACCACCCTTCGAGATGCCTCGTCATGCCGTCCCAGTTCGTTGACAATGACCAGAGGAGGGTTCTGCGCGAAGTTTTGTTGCCCTCCACCATTCGACGCTCCGCCTTCACGCGGACTGCGTGGCATTGGAGGAGGTTGCTGACGATGAGGGAGGTGGCGAATGTCGGTTAGGGCTAGAATCACACCCGTGAAGATGGTATTGTTGAAGCAGAGCGATGTCCAATATCGTCCCGAAGAGGATGGGCTGGCACCGAGAAGTTCCGGAGTTTTAAGGCGATTGCTGCGCGGCTGACCTCAAATCTGATCTGATGTTCTGGCGGAAGCGACTGTCCTCAAGATGCTTGCGACGTGATGCGGAGTTACTGCCGGTACGTCCAGCAAGGTTCAAAGGTGCATGTTTCGTCTTGGTTTGCTGGATGTGGCGATAGCTATGTGTTGTACAAGAGTGGCAACCACATCTGACTCAAGAAGACGGTCCACCCTGGGAGACAGTAGTGAAAGGGACCAAATTTGTCGGTCTTGAACGCCAAGCAACTCAATGGCGTTGCTGCAATCAAGGAAAGCCCTTCAAACGGCGCTCTTTCAGACTGCCGATCGATTAGGTGCTTCAGGACTGGCACATCTCTCAGCGGTAGGATCGCACAAGCGCAACGCGATGTTTGAACTATACACAGCCCGCCAAGCCGCATTTGATACTCGCTACCTAATTACGATCGTTCAAGCATCCGCTACTGCTATGGCGGGATCTCGACGAGCTGGGACAGCCTTTTCTCAATTTGTGAGAGTGGCAACGTCATTTTCTGATATTGCAGCCCGATATCGTCGCCGCATCCCGGCAGCTGGGCCTCTCGAATGAGGCTCTCGCAGGCCTTGAGCAGTGGCGTGGTCCGGCAATGACGACCAGCTCCGCGGTAGCTTAGGGTATCTTTTGCGTTGGCTAGCTGGTGTGCTAGCGGAACAAAAGCATAAGCAACCGAAAGCATGCTCAGCGGTGAGCCACCGTTTCAGATAGGTTGGCTGGCTTTTGAGGATGCCGCCCTGCTGGTTTCCTTTAAATGGCTATCGATCTTCTCGACCTCACCTGCATGTTTGCAGACAAAGGGCGTGGTCTTCATTCGATCACACAGGCAGACGAACAAACCGGCTTTGGAGTTAGCGTTGTTTTGTGCTGGAGCGGGGACTGCGCGGCAGTCACGGCGTTCAGGAGACAGCCCTGGCATGTTGCGAGCACAGACGACGTTAACTGCCACTTGTAATGCTGCTATAGACGATCAGTGTTTGCCGTGCTGTCAACGCTGTCGGCTATCCACTTCTATGAGTCGAGTGGGTACACGCAGATGTTCCATCATTTTATAGGCTAGAACAAGCATAATTTACGATGAATACGAACAGATACGGACATGCGGATGCGCCTGTCACCCTACCTTAGTGAGCTACGCAAGCCCCAGTTTCGAACCATCTGCGTTTTCCCAGACAGGTGATTGCTCGGTCTTGATCGAAGCCCCGGCCCTGACTCCGACGCTGGTGAAAGCTCTTGCTCTTGGGGATGCTCGGATGGCCACTTCGATGACGTCTGGCTCGATCCACGCAGAAATCCCATTGGTCCACGACCAGAGAATGCAAGCACATGTTTCGGGCGATTGGTCGGTGATGGTCTAAGAAGACTTGGGTTTGCCTGTAGCCATTTATTTAGGCGCCAACTCTACAGCCTTCCGACGGACCACGAGGCGGGCCCCGCTATTTTACCGCGATATCGTTGACTTGTCCAGCATGCCTGCCATATCGAGGCGTTCTCAGGCCGCGATATCCGACTAAGACTTCACAGACAGTCGAGTGCTTTCCATCCTCATCCCTCTTCCACATTTCTCGACTTCTATGCTTAAAACCAATCGGCTATCATTACCACGTGAATGTGCTGAGATGTGCTTCATGTAGGTTTCATGTTCAGAGTGATTTTTTGCACCGACGCCAGCCGCGCAGCCGACATCCGACGACTTGAGATCAACAAACATACATACAAGCTGCCCTTTGTCTGACGTTCAGGCACTGACTGTCACCTAAAGAATTCCAAATTTTCCCCGTTACACAAGAAACCGTTTCTGGCCGTTGTATGCCCGCCCCGCGTGGAGTGGGGTGCGTGGGCGTGGATGCCCAAGAACCGTTCTCCTTTTGTGGTCTTTTGCTTCTGAACTTATCAATCGATGACTGATATGAGGAAAGAAACTCGGAGGATCATCCGATACGAAAGAAGAGGGTCATCTACAGTATGTCTGTGTCCGCGTGTATGTAATTCACCGGGCTTGCAGGTGGCCCCTGCAATAATGATTGCGATGTCGTTGCCGCACAAGTGCATATGCACATATTCGCCGCAGATCCACCCTGCTACGCTTTCGCGCTACATCCTTCGCCGCGGCGTGAAGGTATACCAGCGCTGATATATCACACGACTTGCTTGGTCACGTGGCTGTGGGCACGAAAAAGGCCGAGCTCGGCGGTGTTCATGGGCGCTCTGTTCACGCGAGCTCAGATGGATTAGGCGGTGTGGTGGGCCTGCGACACGGCGTCTCATCGACAGGCGTAGATGCTCTAGTCTCTTGACCTGCCAACTGCTAAAAAACTCGAAGATGCGATGATGCCTAAGCTGACAGAATCCAACGTGAAATTTTGATGATCCTAAGCACACACGCGCTAAGCAGCCCCATGACACCTGTTACTAGGATATGCTGTGTACACATGCACGAGAATCATCCAATTGGCACATCGTATCTCATCGCATGCTGCGTAAACAAGGACTTTCAAATCCAGCCACTCATGACTCTGTCACTGTCTTTCTGCCTCACTCGCTCAATCCACTGCTTCCCTCTTCCTCGAAGTCCGACGCTCGCTCTCCTCCTAACGGCTTTGAACTCGAAGCGGCGATCAAGCTTCTCGCGAAAGTTCAAAGCGGTTGCTGGTCGAGCGTCAGTCGCGACTGAACCCATGTCATCTGCACACATGAACGGATTGGTGTTTGTGGAGAGACCATCAGGAGTGCTTGCAAGGCCAAACCCAAGGGTGTGTGGTGCAATATGATATCTCCGCATGCTGTGAGTGTGGTCGTAAGTCTCGGTGGGGAGTTTCAGTGTCGGCCGGACGTTCTCCAGTGGGATTGTGGTTTGAGCGAGTGGCTTGGGTCGCATTCTCGCGATTGACTTTTTGCTGTGGATGGAGTCGAAACTGTGCATTCTTCGTAGTCGGTCGCGCAAAGTGTCTACTTTGGTTTCGGGCGCATTTTGTCCTTGTAAAGACTGTATGTCTCGCTGTTTTGGAGGTGGTGTGTGATAGCGAATGCTACCGAAAAGACTTCCACTGACAGAGCTCTTGCCTTCAAGCGAGAGAGCACCAAAGGAGAGCGCACTGCTGTGGTTTTGTAGGTACAGAGGTCGAGGTGGTGGCTGAAGGTTTGATTGTGGAGGATGCTTACGAGGCGAGTTGTCAATCATATCTTGCAACTCGGCCATCTGGACCTTTTCCGCCCGCCGGCGGTCCAATGATTGTTGTCTCGGCGCAGCAAAAGCTCGTCCCTGAGTATACGAAGGCCGGCGGCTTAGATCGGTCAGACGTGCAGGCGACGAGTTTGAACGCTGCCTTCGATGTCTCTCGTCTTTGTTAGGTGGCGGGATTCTCCGACCTTGGTGCATACGCTTCTCCTCGATTGCTGCAGCAACCTGTGCGACAGAGTTGGGCAAGACATCCAGAGAGTTCATGTGAACCAGGATGATAGGCAATTGCACAGAGACCAATTTCGAACTTGATAAGCTTGCCGTGACGTTCAGAAAATACCGGACCTCGAAATACTTGCCACATTTTACCGTAGCATGTCCTCGGGGCACGAGAAGCTCACATGTTCGAGCGTCAGATGTGTAAGCTTCCGTTCCGCTCCATCCATCGTAGTCTTCTCTGTGTGTCGACTTTGCCAGGATCATGCGATCGTTACTTTCGGATATACGTGCTTGACCCGATATTTTCTCCAGCGTGGCTGCGGCGGCATGTTTGTAGCAAAGAACGTCGCGCTCCAAAGATAGCTCCACTCGCTTGACCGGCTTGTGAGTCTTGTTTGAGACGTGCAAATCGACAAATATGCTGCTTCCGCTTACCCAGACTTGGCGATACATTCCAGCCGTAAGGTTGAGTGTTTCAACGGCGCCCCAGCGCTGCAGTGACAGCTCGTCGGAGGCGACCAAAGGGCTAGGAAGCGAGGTGAGTGCCTTCTCGGGATCGTATGTCGGCACGACGCATATGTCTTGAGAGGTCCGCACTCGATAGCGTTTTCCAGCATCTCGTATAGTCGCAGTGACGCATAACAAAAAGCGAATCTTGGCTTGTTTGGATGCGAAAGGTGGTGGGCCTGTGTCCAGGGGTAGACTGAGCATGAAGGGTAAGGCTGATACTGATGGTTTGAGGCCCCAGAACCTCTCGCCATGCACCAATGGGTTATCAGGCTCGACCGTTGTGCTGGGAGGCGGATGATTAGAGTCCATGAGCTCGGTTCCCAATGCAAGGAATGTGGCCCGGCGATGACCTGCCACTTCTTCAAAACCCACAAGGTCGATCGTGGTGGCTGCGATTCCAAGACTTCGCCGATGCTTTAGCTTCTCATTATCGTCCACAATGACCTTCACATGACCCTCCACGCTGCCGCCTCCAACAAACAGTGGTGCCGAAGTGTGAAGCTCAAGCCTGACTCTTGGGTGCCTGTAGACTGGAAAGTCTAGTATATCTGTAGGCGCAGGGGTGCGAATGTATGTCTTGGAAGGCATCTTTCTTGCAATGTCCGAAGAGACGGCGTTGAGACGCGTGCCAACATCCTTCACTGGCGACCTGCTCGGACCGTGGTTGGTGACGATGAATTGGGTATTTGGCGGATTGTTCGCAATAGGGAAAGTTGATCTGGAATCCTCGGCTCGCACGCTGCGTATTGATGGCTTGCGATTATGTGTTCGATTGATGTGCGCTTGTGATGAAGATCTCCTCGGCACACTGGACTGAGGAATCGCATAACAACTCGATGCCTCTGGTGTGGAGGAATATGACGACGACCCATTCTCAGCTGATCGCGTTCTCATATGCTCCCGCCTGGCCTGATGTTCTGCCGCCTTGAGTGAGCCATTGCGACTGATGGACCCACCTCGTTTCATAGAGTTGGACCTGGATGTCTTTCTCTGATGTGGCGCAGGTACCTGCTGAGATTGACGCTGTGCATAGTTGACCATATCGATGAGGCTGGGTTCAGTGATTTCGCGGATATCAGACAGCGGTCGCATCCCTGTTGGTGGCCACTGGGATACATTGTCGCGTGGGACTGCACCATTGTGCGGTTCTGCTGGCCTCGGTGCAGGCTGCCAAGTCTCCATGCTTCATGGGTTGATGGTGAAGGCGAAGAAGTGTGCGCCGGCTGCACGGCACACCATTGGCAAGGGTGTTGTGAGAAACGCTGCGCACCATTGCGGGCGCACCTTGACAGACAAACACTGCCAGATTTAGCTTGCGTGAAGATGGAAGTCGCGGAAGACGACCTCGAGTACGGCCATGGAAGGCGCAACACTGAGCTCAACATTCCCTCAGGACAGAGACATGCAGCACAGTGTATGCTGGTCCTCTGTTTGCCTATACATGTGTGGTCCAGTCGAGCCTCAGCCAAGTTATCAACAAACATTTCGACTCACACCGAGCTGGATCAATCTCACTCAGGATCGATCGGATCCTTCATTTTTGAGATGTCGCTGGGTTCGCGCCATCTCAGGCACCACAGCAGCAATGGAACACACGGCCAGGTCGGGCCAGATCGGGGGCTAACTCAGCATGAGTATGCCTTCGCAACACGATGTATTCTCTGTACGTGGCCACCATGAGCTCGTACCGAAGAGCGAAGTCGCCAACACTGAGGCCACCCAAATGATAATACCAAGGAATTAAGCCGCGGAGAACTCATTTCCTACCTTTCGACCCGCCTCGGGCTTCCCATTGCGACTAGCCTGGTGGATTCCATTGAGTAACACGCAGCGAATCGCTTCGATTCCGGGACGCAGGATCTGCATCTCTCCGCGTTCTACCCCAGGCACGGCGTTGAAGACGAGTTTTGCGTGATGATGCTTTGCATCCTGACCATCGCAAACATGCCACTGGCGGTCGTGCACGGCGAATGGCCATGCCTAGAGCAGGCACTGGGTGGATGAGAAGCAGTCAGGCGTGAAGCGACAACGGCGTCACGACAGCGAAGGCCCTGTCAGGGCACAATTTCTCCGAGTCGTGAGGCATTCATTATGGGGTGTAGGAAGACACAACGGTCGGGAAGCGTGACGATTCTTCGGCACCGCGTGATCACGCACACGCACCGGCTCGACACACACGGGCAGCCGACGACGGCGGTACCAGGTGTCCTTCTCGTATGCACCACCAAAACGCCCTCCATCTGTTGGCTGTCCGGCCTGCACCTACAGGTACCCGCCTGCTCGCCTCGCTCACGCGCACGCTGCTTGCCCACTGCCAGCTTGAAGTCTCTTCATCTCCGCCGCCCAAAGCCCGGCCTGCCCGCCCCCGCTTGACTGCTGCACGCGTGCAGTTTTTCTCGCCCATCTTCGGCCGCGTTTCCATTAGCCAACCTCTTACCTCACCTCTGTCTGCTCGTTTGCTCCTGCAACCTTATCAATTGCGACTTTCATTTCATTACACACTGATACCCGCCCACGTGCCCGCATTCCCCAGCTCTCAGCCTTGTGCTGCCTACCGACGCTTCGGATAGGCCAGCCCACGCTCTAACTCGCTTGGGCTATTGCTATCGACCTCTTGTTATTTTGCCGGGTACCTGCAGATGGCCGACAACGATGCTGCCAGCAGCATCACCGGCCTGGATGCTGGCGACGATGTCACCACTGTCGGCAAGATCGACGTCACCCGCGATGGCACGCCCAGCTCAATGGGGTCGACGCCAGAGCACGATGGTGACATGGAGACGACGCAAGAGCCCACGGCTCAACCTCAGAAACGCAAAGGCGGGAGGAAGCCGGCAAGTACTGATGTCGAGTATTGTCTGCTCAATTTCCACTAACGATCGCTAAGATCTACGCAACGTCTGAAGAACGGAAGCAGCGGAACAGACAAGCTCAAGCTGCGTTCAGAGAACGTCGAACCGAGTATATCAAACAACTCGAGGCGACGATCAAGCAAAACGAAGAGACGCTAGGAACTCTTCAGCAGAGCCATCGTTCTGCCGCAGACGAGTGTCTCATGCTGCGGTACAAGAACTCTTTGCTTGAACGAATTCTCCTTGAGAAAGGTACGATGATCGCCTTTGAAATCTGATTATGCAACGATTAATGATTTTATCAGGCATCGACGTTCAGACCGAGTTGCAGATGAAAAGTGGAAGCCCAGCCTTCCCTCCAGGTTTCATGCAACAACTCACCGGCATGTCGCAGATGCAATCCTCCCAGCCTCCTCTACAGCGTGCTGCAATTCAGAGGCAACATGCTCGACGATCTGGCCAGGCATTGACGCCCAAGCTTGCCCCTGGACACTCTCATGGAGACCTGGGTTTCAATTCGACTTCTCCGCAAGCGGGCCCGACACCATCATCGCACGTGTCCTCGCCATCCAATCTTTCGACTCGATCGCCAATCGCTATGCAAACAGGTGGGATGACCCCGCCAGCTTCAGGCGTACATGCTCAGTCTCAGGGACAGCACACATCGCATTTCCCCCGATCTCAGCAATCTTCGCTTAATCCCGTGATGTATCAGCCTCCGCAAGTATCGCATCTTCAACGAGCTCAACGACCTGGCCAGTTCCAGGCTGGTGGACATGGTTTGCCCAAGCCTCCAAACAACAACCAATCAAACGGTCCGCACCCGCCAGGGAGCTCAGGCAGTGGCGCCAACGGCACTGCCGGTTCCGTGACCTCAGCGTCTGCATACTACCCAAGTCCTTTCCAAAAGCACATTGATCAGCTCGGCAAGTTGGCCCTTCCCCTTACCCATAAGCAGTGGAACTTTGTCGTCCTAGGGTTAATTCGTGAGTACAGAACAGGAGTACGACACCACGAATGGTTCACACTCCATGCTCGACCAGCACGACACCGATCCCGACCACGCCAGCGACCCCGACAATCTCGATGCACACCACAACCTGCACGGCAATTACCCTCCACAGCAGTACGATCCGGCCCATCCTCCCGCAGGACAAGGCTTCGGCTACCAGCAATCCGGGCAATCATCCCACATGCCTCCGCCCGGCCAACAGCAGATGACGCCTCAATATGAGCAGCAACAGCAGCAACACCTAGCACAAGGTCAACAGCAGCAGGGAAGTGAGAGTGAAAGCGGCGCATACGCATCGATTCCTCACATGATCGACCCCAACGACCCATTGCTAGACGCAGATCCCTTCGGACTCAGTGCCAGTATGCACTACCCCACCTCCTACTCATTTGACCAAGGAGGCGGCGGAAGGTGAGCGCTCTCCTTTCTGGGTCTTATCGTCGTGCGATTACAGCAACGGATCTACCAAAAAGTTATCATTACGGCCGATTCATTTTGAGGGCCACACTGCACGGACGGCGTTTCTTGTTTGCACGGTCACTGCGAGAGAACACAAAAAAAGCATTCTGGGTTGTACGTTTTTCTGAATGGCTGCATGATGGATGGGTAAAAAGAAAAAGTTATTTTACAGCGAAGGCGCTGGCGAGCTGGGTTTGGATGGTTGGGAAAGAAGTTCTCTTTTGAGACCGGGTTAATTGCGATGTGTGTTGATATCGCAATACTGGATGATCGGTATATGATAGCATACTGTAATGTCATTGCGTTGGTATCAATGTAATCTGGCTGCAGGCATGTGACAAATGGAAACGTATGTTGCGAATTTAACAGTGATGCAAAGTAGATGATCTCGCAATTGAGATGCTTGCATGCCATCAGCGCTTTCGCCTCTACTGTCTTGCATGTATGATCAAGCCCATAAGCTTGTCTATGGGAGAAGCGCGCATTGGTCATCAGTTAGGGTATCGCCTTCGAGAGGCTTCATGTTTGCACGTATCTTAGCTACGTCTATGGCTAATTTGGTCAAAAGAGACAGACACATCCACATCCTGACGCTGAATTCGTTTATACATCATGGTCATGCATATATATGTAGATGTAGACATTCCTTTCCTCCGTTGATTCGGAGGATGTTAGTCTGGTAACCTATGACGTCGTTCTCATTGATGATCGTCGAAGTGTACGCAAACTTGTGCATGTTGGCTTCCTGCGTCTGATGATGGTGCCATTGAGGTGCTGGCTGTGAGTATTCTTCACGTGCATATGCCACATGTAACGCAAGTGCAGATGACTATATCAAGTCACATTATATTTATGCACGCATATACCACCAACACGTGGGCTGCCCGCACGCAAATGATGTGTCTCCGTGATGATGATGCTGCTGCCCGTTTCCGCCAAGACAAAGCGAGGAACTGAGCAGCAACGCACCAATTTTCGAGCGGCCAGCGGGTACAGCCGCAGCAAGCCTGGCTGCCCTTCGGTCCACCTGATCGCGACCTTTCTTTGAATGGGAGAGCGTTTGTGAAACTGCAGGAGAGATCATGAGCCAGATTGCGAGCAAAGTACGTTATCGCCCTTCTAACACCCTGTTGTCGCGCCGTCCAGCGATGCCATGGAGCACGCATTGGAGCCCTTGCTGTAGCCTTGCGCGATGCCATTGCCAATGCTGCTCCATCGCCCACGCCAGGCCACCCGAACAGGAACACGTCCAAATCGCGCGCAATGCTGACCGTTTCATCGCTATAGAACCTTTACGAGCTCCTGGGTATGCACCACCAATCGCCAATGCGCCGCGACGCGAGCTCGCCCGAGCTACTCGAGGCCGCGAAAGCGGGACATTATGGAAAACGAACTCTGGCGCTGACACGTTACTCCCAAAGGCAACGACCTGGAGCTCGACCCTAACAGGGAGCCCGAGCCGCCCGTCAAGGTCATTGACAAGCCCGTCCAGCGCACCGGAAAGCGCAACCCTGGTGCTGAGCCCAAGGCCGCTGCTGGTCAGGTTCCTGGTACGTGGAAATTCTCGGAGGATGTGGTTGGACTGGCCCGGAGGGAGGTGATGTGTGGAAGAGGGTGGAATGGAGATGCGACGGGGAGAGGAGATTGTTTGAGGTTGGAGATGGAAGGGCATGTGCTAATACGGATCTTGTTACAGCTGCCACCAACACCCGCCCCGAGAGGCGCGATGATGGCCCTCGTGGCGACCGTCGCCCCCGCGGTAAGATTCACTGCAAGAACTGGACTCACGAAGCATACTGACATCAAACAGAGCCCCGTGACCCCAACGCTCGTGGCCGTGGTGGCCGCGGCCGTGGAGGCCGTGGTGCTGACGGCAACCGCCCCGCTAGGACCGCCCGCGATGACCGTCACAGCCACACTGGCATTGGGTAAGTTCGCATGCCTCAAATACACCACGAGTCCATTTCACTGACATGCTTACAGCGAGCACGAGAAGCAGGCCGGTCACGGCTGGGGCAAGGTAGAGGGCCAGGCCGAGTGGTCTGACGAGAAGGCTGGCGCCGACATTGCCGCCACCGAGGTTAAGGACGCCGCTGGCAACACCGAGCCTGAGGTCGCCGCCGCCCCCGAGCCCGAGGAGGAGGACAACACCAAGTCCTACGAGCAGTACCTCGCCGATCTCGCCGAGAAGCGCCAGGCTCTTGCCGGCGACAGCCTCGCCATCCGCAAGGCCAACGAAGGCTCCAGCCAGAAGTTCCCCGAGGGCAAGGCCGTCGAGCGTGTTCACGAGGAGTACTTCGCTGGCGCTGGCGCCAAGCAGCACCGCGCCAAGGAGAACAAGGCCAAGAACTCTCTTGCTCTTGATGGCCAGTACTACGCCGCCCCCGACACTGGTGACCGTGGCCGTGGTGGTGCCCGTGGTGGCCGTGGTGAGGGACGTGGTGGACGTGGTCGCGGCGAGGGCCGTGGCCGTGGTGGACGTGGCCGTGGCGAGGGTCGCGGTGGTGCCCCCAGCGGTGCCCGCACCGAGCAGCGCAGCGGTCCCCGTGGCGGTGCTATCAACACCAAGGACGAGTCTGCATTCCCGTCCCTCGGCGCCTAAATTAGGCCCATCCGAGCTGCACTATTCATGTGGACGTGAGCTGTTGCCAACAAGCAGCGAGCGCCCTCCATGTTGTTCGTGTTGAAAAGGAAACCAACGAGCCGGTTAATGTCGTATGGCTCCGACACTGATGTCGGTATGATGCTTGAACGGAACGGAAGCGCGGGAGCTCAGTATCTTGCTTGCTGCTTTTCTTGATCCGCCAGATAGTCATCTTTCGACTCTGAACAGAAAAAAATCACATACTTTTTCTCATTTCCATTCGTGTGTCACGGGAATGCTCACATGGTTTCAGTACTGCTCGCTTGTGTACAATGCTCCGCCTCCACTGATATTGATCGTGAAGTACTACTTGCTCTAGATCGCAAGGGTGTGCAAAGGCGTAGGTTTACGTCCTGCATAGACCGAATGCCCAGCCATATGGTCTGAGCCCAGCACGGAATGATTTCCTTTGGACGGTGTAACCGACGAGACTGTATGCTCTATACGAATTACGAAGGCACAGCGCAAGGATGTCTAGTGTCCAGTAGGAATGTTTTCTCCTAACAGTGTGACCGACGAGACAATACGGTCGATACGGAGGCACAGGGCAAGGGTATTTAGCATGATTTACCGGTGATTCGGGGAATATTAATCCTTCACTTGAGGATCCTTGGAAGGAGCAGGAAGGTTTTTACATACGTTCCTTTTTCAAATTGTTGCGTAGCCTGCTAGTCCTTGCTAGTTACTACCTGCTGTATTCAGCGCGGCGTGGTTTTGCGAGATTAGCTGTTGATATCCGTGCGGTGTTCAATCTTCTTGTTGTGCAATGTTGATTGGTCGTCTGTACGAGTCGAATTGGGGCGCTTTGGACTTTCGATTACTTGGTACTGGGCTTGGTCAATCAATGGGCTAGCACGCGTATGTCGTGGAGGCTGTGTCAGTGCGAGTTGGGAGTGTAGTGTGTTTATACTTCCTGTTCCCCCGCACGTGGCATGTTTCGCGTGTAAAGTATGTGTGAACTGTGAAGGAGGCCGACGGAGCCGAGGACGATGACATGGCATGGCATGGCATGACTGATCGCGACGGTGAGTGCTGGCTGTGCTCGCTGTGCTGCACGGCAGTCGTGATGGCGGCCAAGAGAAGCTTGTGTTGTTCGACAGCGCAGCGTTCCACGCGTACACGGCTTGCAGCTACATCCTAGGCCATTGGTGTTGTGACGATGGTGGAGAGCTATCTACCGTGTCGAGCTGTCATGAACGGATCGCCCAATGCGAAGATGTCCTGTGATAAGCAAGCAAGAGCATGTATACGCGCACGGTGCATATGAGCCAAGTCAGTGATACTATCTCAACAATGCACATCGATCCTGCCACGTTTTCCATCGCCACGGTATTCTGTTGGCATCGCGAAGAAGATCGCGGCGGTAAACGATTGAATGAAACACCGAATGGTGACGACTTCGAGTAACACATTCCGCGTGCCATTCGAATTGCCAAGTCAACCTTAATGTCTTACGGGAGCTTGCAGCCGACGAAGGCTTCATCCTGGCGTCGAAGTATGTCGGCAGCCAGCTTCGAGCCATTGAGGTTAGATAGATAGATTGATCGCACGCGTATTGTGGAGGCTTGGGTCGTTCGCTTGTAAGGAGTGTTGTAAACTGTCATGATTGCGGAACTATTCCTCATTGTTCAAGCCACTTTTGATGAATGGATCATTATGGATGTCAGACTCGACCAGCCCCATGATTCAGCCTTCTCAGACAAACACGAGGAGAGAGACGCTCGGACCTGTGTTGTCGTGAGCCGCGAGCCTATCACGACGCCAGCAATGCTGTTGACGGGCGTGGATACCTTATACTTTCGAGCCTCTTTGCTTCGTCGAGGCTGCGGAATGTAATGCCTCCGAGCAAGCCTTGATTGCACACAGCAACCCAACATGATGCTGAAAGCCGGCCGCGCGTTCGTGCTCGCAGCACCTTCGTACGCCGCGCCGGAATACCAAGAGTGAGCGACGTGAGGCAACCCGGCTCTCCTCCAGGATCCCGTCTGTGGCTAGGCGCAACCAACGACGACGCCTGCGGTGTGCAGCCTCGCAGAATTATGGTACGGGCGTGCTTCGATAAGCAGATGGCTGCCCTATCCGCGAGGTCGGTCGGTGTTGGTGGTGCATGGCCTGCCTGCAAGGTGTGCGCGCGCCGGAGCCATGCAGCTGTCAGCCGCGAAACACATGTCTGGGCTTTTGCGGGTGCCGGGCGCAGCAGCTGGTATGCTTTCGGATGGCTGGCATTGAGTCGTGTGGGTTTCTTTTTTGGAGATGCGGCGGCAGGATGCTGGGGTCTTCTATCATGCAGGTAAGGTATATGCCGTGGCTTGGGCTGACACTCCATGGGTATCTTTATTACTGTAGCTCATCTCCCTGGTCTGTCGTTGGTTGATAACTCACCATCACATCGCTCCTGCTTCTTCTATATATACATGAAGGCAGGATCCTGATATCCGTCCTCTTCATCACAGCTTGACTACCATCATTCTACAACACAACACTGCCTGTTAGGGTCATCGACATTATGAGGTCGTCCTTTACAGTCGCCGCAGCGGCTCTGAGCCTTGGTTCGTATCTCGTACCAGCTTACGATCAGAACGAAGCATCTAATGCTAACATCCTCCAGGCTCAACTGCATTTGCACAGCTCTCCCAACAATGTAACGGCGATATCTGCTACCAACTCAACATCCCACAAAGCACTGCAGACTCGGGCAGCGGCGACATCTTCATTCAGATCAAGGCTCCTACCAACTATGCATGGGTTGGCCTTGGTCAAGGCTCATCTATGAGCGGCGCCAACATGTTCATTATGTATCAATCTGCAGATGGCACCAACGTCACTGTCTCCCCCAGGACTTCCTCCGGACACAACACACCTTCGGTCTCATCTTCTGCCAATATCGCCCTGCTCGAAGGTTCCGGCGTTGAGGGCAACACCATGACAGCCAACATCCGATGCAGCAGCTGCTCCAGCTGGAGTGGCGGCAGCATGGACTTCTCCAGCTCAAGCGCATCCTGGATTCATGCCTCCGGGTCTGGATCGCCCATCCAGTCTGACAGCACAGATGCAAGCATCCGTCAACACGGTAACGACTACGGCTCTTTCGACTGGAGCTTCTCCAGCGCAAAGGGTGGCAGCGAAGTAAACCCGCTTGTCAGTGCTAGTACCAGCGGGTCATCCAACTCAGGATCATCCTCATCTGGTACAGCCGCAGGCTCTGCTTCTGCTACTTGCACCGTGGCACCATCAAGCACTCTTGCGTCCGTCACTGGTACTTCTGGATGCCCGACCGCATTCCCAACCGAATACTCCACCGCATGGCCAACTGCTCGCCCTACTGAATTCGCTGGTTGCGGCCCGATAGGCAATGGTCGTGGCCCGTACGGACGCCGCAACGCAGACGCATGGCCTACCGCCGCCCCCTGGCGAACCAACGAAAAGCGCGCCCTCCCAGAATGTGAAAACGGCGCCTCTCCCACCGGCTCCAGCAGCAGCAACTCAGGCTCCAGCTCAAGCAACCAACTCTCCCAAAACGGCCGCAACGGCGCCTCCGGCATTTCAACCCAAACCCTGCTCCTCGCCCACGGCGTCATGGCCTCTCTCGCTTTCGTCGCCTTCTTCCCCATCGGCGGCATCCTGATCCGCGTCGCCAGCTTCACCGGCCTCGTCTGGGTGCACGCCGCGCTGCAAATCCTCGGCTTCTTCGTCTACATCGCCGCTTTCGGCATCGGAATCTGGATCGCTATCAATGGCAACTACCTCTCCCAGGCGCACCCGATCATCGGCATCGTGCTGCTTATCTTGCTCGTCGGCCAGCCTCTGGGTGGCTGGCTACACCATCGCGCGTTCAAGAAGTACGGCCGTCGCACGACGATCTCTTACGCGCACGTCGGTATCGGCCGCATCGCTATCGTTCTCGGTATGATCAACGGTGGTCTTGGCTTGAAGCTCGCTGGCAAGCGGGGCGGTCCTGTCATCGCGTACGCGGTTTGTGCGGCTGTCATGGGCTTCTTGTACATCGCTTCGATCTTCTACGGCGAGAGGAAGAGGAGCCAGCGCGCGCCTTCAGTGGACCAACAAAGGGGTCAGAAGGAGCAGGTTAGGCATTATGAGAGCAGCGGCTCTCCTGTCTCTGGGTATGAGGTTCCTCCGCCGCCGAGGGGTGGGTCGAGGGAGTACTACTCTAAGAGGGATAGTCGTCGCTAGAGCTCGCTTCAGTGTGTTTTGTGAGAAAGTTGTAAAAGGGCTTGTGAGAGCGGGCTAATTGGATCGTAGAGCGTGATGACATCGCACTGTATATATGACGAACCGGGAGAGTAGTAAGTTAGAATATGAGATTGCACAGGACAAGAGTAGACATGATAGAGAAGCAATGAAGAGATCTAAATCATACGGCCCCAACTCTAGTACAGCGTGTGGTTTCCGGTTACCGTTAATGAGTCCCGGTCGTGGTTATACTAGTAACGTTCTCACAGTAAAAACAAAAAGGTTCCTTGCACAGACATGTAAACATACCAAAGTAGGGACCTACCATTCTTCTCATGGGGCTCTCCGACATTTACTATCAGGCAAGTACGTGTGTAAACTTCACCGTGCGCAGCAAGAACCTTTTCAAGTCGAGACCTATGATGAGATACAGGTATAAAAAAAGCAGAATTCATAACATGCATTAGAGTATCTAGAGTATCATAAATCACGCGCGTGGCCGTAATCTAAAACAAGAGGAGGTATCGTCAAACTCGCAGATCCATCATCGACGAATAGTTTACTTCTTCGCCTCGCCCTCCTTCTTGCCGCCGCCGGGCAGGAAGCTGCCAACGTAGCCACCGGCGCTCGAGAGGCCACCAGTCACGCTACTTCCGACTGAGCCTGCGGCGTTGCCGACAGCACCACCGTAGGAGCCCTGATGAAGTGTGTTAGTTTCTCTTCGGGTGGGATTTATGTATGAATGTGGTGCGGAACGACTTGACTTACGGACTCATCCTTGCCGCCGCGCTCGGTGCGGTTGATGCCCTCCTTGGAGAAAGCGTCGCCAACGCCTTGCAGGGCACCACCCTTGCCGAACTGGCCGCCGACGAGGTTGTTGACGCCGTCTTGGGCCTTGTCGACGGGCTCGATGCCGGTGACCTTAGTCTTGTCGAGGGTGTCTGTTGTTCGATGGATGTCAGTATTGAATAGACGGTATGAAGCTCATATGTTTTCAGTCCGACTCACCCTTGGCAGCATAGCTGGTCTTGTTGTCGTTGGTGAACCACTTGAGGTACTGGTCCTCGATCCAAGGCATCCAGTTCTCGTACTGGTTGTGGTAGCCCTCCTTCACCCACTCAAGGTAGCTCTTGCCCTGCTTCTTCTCTTGGGGGAGCGAGTCGAAGGTCTGCTTCTTCTGGTCTTCGCTCATCTTGTCCCAGCTGTTGCTTGCTGAGCCAGCGGCGTTCTTGACTTGGTCGGCCATTGTTGTGTTGATAGTAGGGTGGTGATAGTAAGGTTATTCGATGCGATGTTGTCTGAACGATGAAAGTGTGAGTTGTTTGGCTTCAGTGTTTGATTTAGGAGCGAAGGGTTACCTTTTTGTCTAGTGGCTAACGCAATACTGCCGATACGTAGATGGGTTCTCAACTCCTGAGTAAAACAGGGCAGCATATCGTCATGTTTTATTTACCCTCTCCACGCGGCAACAGAGTTCACGCGGACCACAGCCTGTGACGTCGTTGCACAGCACGCCCACACACCCGTTACGCCAACTTGCCTGGGCTGTGCCACGCCAGACCCGTAGATCTGGGCTTGCCCGAAAATCAGCATCAGCATGTGAATGCTCCGTGGTGATGATCTGCGAGTTTGGGCGTGTTGACCTGCGCCCATCAGATGTTCTGGAACACCATTAAATAAGAATGGTAGCATCGATGGAGTTGCTTCGAATACATGTATCTACTTGGCTTGACGAGCATGGATCAGCGTAAGTGCCAACTCTACGTCACGTCTCTCGATGACTTCGTCTGGTCTTTGGAAGTGGCCTTTGGAGTGTCTAGTAACCGTAATCTTGACTTAGTTGGAGAATGGCTATATTCATGTGTCGGTCGACGTTGAATTTAATGCTTGCATTCTGATGCCCTGGGTCAGATGTTGACCCCAACCATCAGGGCTGGAGTGTTGGACCAGTGTTTGGCAGCCTTCCGGATACCGATCACCCTGAAACAAGTACCATTCGCAATATCTAGATTGAGGGTATACAATGTAACGTATACACTCGCATGATTGTCAATTGAAACATCCCTGCAACTGCCCTGTTCGTGTCATCAGTCCGTCTACATGCGAACGAAACAAGGGTTGTTTGGGAGGGTTCGGGGTTGGTGCAGCCCCAACTGCTCAGCCGTTATCTGCACGAGCAAATGCAAGCAGCTTACCTACCTTACCTTGCTCATTTTTTTACGTTTGGTTACTCAACGGCTAGAGATCCAATGCCATCTTAAGTGCACACGTACTGACTTGCTCTGCTCTCGCATGCAATCAATCCAGCACCGCAAGGCGAAACGCACGTCACCCTCTCTGACTTCGGTAACGACTGCTTGCTCCACTAAGGCCGGCCTAGGCAATCATTGCCCGACGAAGAGTGTCGCATGCCTGCCCCGAGTTCACTCACCATAATTGCCCTGGTAGGTCCCAAGGTGATTCTCCTTCTATTCTTCTCCTTCTTCTTCTTCGCTTCCAGTGTTTACTACAACTTTTGATACGTGTTCACCCTCATCCATTGAACCTTCAATCACCCCTCCACACAAAGCACTACACACCAAAAGCAGCAGCAGAATGAACCACTCGAATCGCTCCGTGAGCGGCCGCAAACCAGTCGTCATTCCCTCAATCTACACCCAAGGCACCCGGAATTCTTCCGTCTCATCGCACCGCCCCAGCACGACCTTGTCGAGCATTTCCACAAACTTCTCCTCCAACAACTCCGCTCAAACTCCTGTGAAAGCCGAGCCGGCCGCGCCGCCCACGGCTCCCACGCTACCACGGAATGTCGGAGTGCTATTGCTCGTGATTGCCGGCAGTCCGAGCAGGCACCTCAAGAGCTATGTACAGAGTGCGTTGCTGAAGGATCCGGCCATAGCGGAGGTCTTGGTTGTGGGCGAGGCGAAGGATGAGCAGGCGATCAAGCAGTTGAAGGTTGAGCTTTATGGGTTGGCGGGCAGTCTGACAAGAGAACTGTCGCTGAGGGTGGAAATCGTACAAGGCGCTGTGACTGAGGAGCAGCTTAGGCAGCATTTGAGCAGCGTGCTGGACAGTAAGAGTCAGACTGGCGGCGAAGCGGACAAGAAGGAGCTACATGGCGTGCTGTGCGATCTGGACGAACGCGAAGCCCAACAACCTTTGGACGTGCTGGAGATTGAGACGGCAGCTCTTATGGATCAATGGCTGCATAGTGTCGGCTTTGTTCACGCTGTTGCTAGAACCTCTATCCCTTTGCTACGAGTTGCCGCTCACCGAGCAGCACAAGCTACACCTTCACCCGAGCATGCCACAAGGCAACCATTCTTCGCTACAACGTTGAGCTCCTCAGCAGCTGCCAGCACATCAATGCATACTACAGGTCTACGTGCTCTCCTGGACAGCCTGAGCACGCTTGGGAACCGCGAGATTACATTCGCACCAGCCGACACACTTCTTGCGCCTGAGCCTGAGCCAGTTGTTCAACAGTACCAGCCCGTTGTAGCACCGACAAACGGATGGAGTCAAGACCCAGCTGAATTCTCGCCGGGAGAGTCGCCCACTAAGCTATGGGGAATGTGGTCGCAGTATCAAGACCAAGAGGGCGCTTATTGAGAAAATGAAGGAACTTGCTGACAACATCCTTACTCAACCGGAGAAGCGATTGTACTACCTATTCCCAAGCCCATCGCTTTTTACACCACTTGATAACATACACCAAAGCCACCAGCACTGGCACTTCGATCAAAGGTCCCACTGTAGCCGCCAACGCCTCCTGGCTGCCAGCTCCGTAGACCGCTACAACGACTGCAATAGCGAGCTCGAAGTTGTTGCTCGCTGCGGTGAACGACTGCGTACAGCTGATCTTGTACCCAAAACCCAAGCGCCACATAACCCAAGCCGTACTGGTAAACACCACGAGGAAGTACACCACAAGCGGCGCACACACCCGCAGAACGGACGTAATCTGCTCAACAACGTGCAGGCCCTGCGAGCCGAAGAGCACGATGATGGTGTAGAGCAGGCCGATGAGCGAGAACGGCGCTATGTAACGGATGAAATAGTGCTGGTACCTGTATTCTCCGATCAAAGCTCTCAGTGCCAGTCGCGTGACCACCGCCGCCGCCAGCGGAATCCCGAGGAAAACTGCCACGGACGTGGCCGATTTCTCGTAAATGTCGCCGTCGATCGCGCTGCCCGATTTGCGAGACACGACTTGCACGTAGAACACCGCCAGCGGCGCGAACAGCACGATCTGCAAGATGCTGTTGAAAGCCACCAGCACGGCGCAGTAGTCTGCGTCGCCGCCAGCGAGGTCCGTCCAGATGAGAACCATAGCAATACACCTCGCCACACCAACAAAAATCAACCCGTCCCGCAGCCCTTGCCTGTCAGGCAAGAACGCCCAGGCCAAAGCGGTCATGAACATGGGCATGACGATCCAGTTCAGCACGAAGCTGATGGCAATCTGCTTCCACAGCTCGCGCGTGCGGAAGAGCAGGTGCAGCGTCTCGAAGCGCACTTTGCACAGGATCGGGTACATCATGACCAGCAGGCCGACGGCTATGGGCGCGCTGACTCCCACGAAAGTGCCGCGTTGGAGGGCGGGGCCGGTGGAGGGGACGAGGTTGGCGAGGATGATGCCGATTGCCATGGCGAGGATTATCCAGATTACGAGGAAGCGGTCGAGGAAGGACAGGCCTTTGAAGGGAGGCGGTGGGGTGGTGGTGGGGTCTGGGGGTGTGGTTAGTTTGCTTGTTTTTGATGGTGTGAATTACGGCTGTTCGTAGAAGTTTGACCTTACCATCTTGACCAGAACTGTTCTCACTCTGCGATCCATGTTGTTCTTTCACAGCGCCCAGGTTGGCTTCTTCGTCCCGGTTCTCGTTCTTACCCGCGTTCGCGTGGCGTAGTACGCCTCGCTCTGGGGTGTCCATGTCGATCTATCTAGAGATGAGACGAACGATGTATTAGAAAAAGGCAATATTACTGCCTCAATGTGCACACTCGCCACAATCCGATCTAGAGGTATATATATACATGTACACCCCGATCATCAACTTCTATCTTCTGGCCCGAAGGACGAATAGACCTGCAGCCAATGAGGGCGAGCGAGGATGTCTCCAGAAGAATGGGGTGTGATTGATTGGCCAATCACAGCGTTGCAGTGACAGCCTATACCGCATGTCACCCACCGCTGGTTGAACGTACTATATGTGTTTCTTGGTGGTGGCGACTTGTTCTTTGGAATTCGGATGCTTACATATGGTATTAGCATGCTGACTGTAGATAGACCCGGCTCACGCAGAGTACCTGCGTTCGTTTAGCGGCGGCCCAAACGATTCATGTTTCGGCATCTCACGCCAATCGATACGCGTGGACTCGAGTTTGATCTCGTCGTTGTCCATGTTGGCCTTGCTCGAGCAAATAGCGAACGCGAATATCAACGACGTGGCCAAAGACCGTCAGCGTTGGAGAACAACATATACAAGAAGTCCAGAGCATAACCGAAGTGGGAGTTGCCCAACGCGTTTCAATTCTTTTCTAATTTTCATTACTGGTAATCGTGCCTTTTCTTTTGTACATAGTCATACACCAACACCGCGTCCTCATTATACTATCACACTGGTAATACACCCCTTCACATGGGAGCAATCATCTCCTCTTCTTTGGTCTGTGGCTCGGATCACGTCCGTGCTTGTCCAGCCTGCGCTCCGGCTTGGGAGGAACAAAAGGTACATTCTTCAATGAGGCCTCCACAAGTTTGATCATGTAGTTGTCGATGTGTCCTTCGAGGCTGGCGGCCGCCACGGCGTCTTCTTCTTGTGGGTCGTCAGGGCCAGTGGCACCTGGGGTTGGCGGAACAGATGGATTCTTGCTCGTCCCGTCGGCGAATTCGTCTGCGTCTTGCTGTTGTTCTTTCTGAGCTTGTTGCGCTGCCTGCACGTCCTCTTTGTCTTCGACGGACTCGAAGGTTTTGGCGACAGCTTTGTCGCCTCCGGACAGGAAACGATCAATGGCAGCAGAGACGTCATCTGGCTCTTCATCTTCTGACCCAGCCTTGGGAGGGATATTGTAGTCTGTGGTGAAGCGACCATCTTGAATGACAGCTTGGTCGAGCAGAGACTTCTGGTTGGCTCGTCGCAGAATGTTCTCTTCGACAGTCTTCTCGCTGACCATCTTGAAGACTTCGACATCGCGCACCTGACCGATGCGGTGGGCGCGGTCCATGCACTGTTTGTCCATCTGCGGGTTCCAGTCGAGATCGAAGAAGATGACCGAGCTGGCACCTGTCAAGTTCAAACCCACACCTCCAGCGCGAGAAGAGAGGATCATGCACTGGTACTTGGACTCAGGGTGGTTGAACTCGGTGGTGACGAACTGGCGACGCTCCGGACTTGTGCTACCGTCCAGGCGCAAGTAAGTAAGCCCCAGCAAGTTCAAGAAGCGCTCGAGAATATCCAGAGCATATGTCATCTGCGTGAAAATGAGGCATCGTGAGCCCTTGGCCTGGAGATCACGGAGCAGTACCGTCAAACGCTGGAGCTTGCCACTGTCGTACACGAGCAGACGGGAGTCTGGGAACACGATGCTGTTCCGGATGCGTGCTTCGTGAGCGTAGTCGGCAGCGAACGGATATGTCTTGTCTGCGCGTATGAGGCTCTGCACCTTTTGCGGCAGCACCATGTTGAGGACCGGCGACGTCACGCCAGGCGTGCAGAATGCGAAACGAGTCAAGGTACTTTGGAATCGCTCGCCGTAGTGCTCCAATGTGGGCAGACCCCGCTGGATCATGGTGCTGCTGGACTGAAGGCGGTCAAAGGCACCCTCTGCAAGTATGAACTCGGCGGGACCGACCCTTGTATCTGCATTCGGTGTAAGCATGGATAGTTTACCCAAGACTGCGCAGCCCAGGGAAGCCTTGGTGCCCTTGACAGTCATTATTTCTCTCAAGTCAGATCCGTAGACCGGAGATTTCGCCAGAGTAGCCTCCGTGAAGACGATTGCCTGACGAATTTGCGTCAGCCTGCCTTGTCGTTGGCGGAAGCGCTGGTATGCTTGACAGCCGGTGACGGTGGACAAATCATGTTTCGCGGGACCCAGGCTTCGCTCAAGCTCTGCAACTTGACGATTGAGATGTGCCACACCAGACAAATGTTTCGATCTGCGAGACACCAGTCTGCTCGCTCCTTCGTTTGCAGCAGGGAGCAAATATTGTGGCGTGTCTGGTCGCGCTCCCAGCATCTCTCTGACGAGCCTTTCCTTGATAGCAAAAGGCTCAAGAGGGCTATGTGCCATAGCGAAGCTGGTCTGAATCGGTCGAGGGTCGAACAAATCAGGGTGGTTGCAAACGCGCCTGAGAGCTAATAGAACTCTGCCTGCAGACACGGCATTGCCCTGCTTGAGTTTTGCTTTGGTATCCGCGAGTCCCATGTAGTCCTGGTAGAGCTCTCGCTGCCGCTTGGAAAGTTTGCAGACGACTGTATGCTCTGTCTTCTTTGGCAAATCCTTTTCAACCTCTGATTTGAGACGACGCAGCATGAAAGGGCGTAGCGACATGTGCAGTTGGCTGACGACACGCGACGCTTCGTCGGACAGTGTTTGGACGCCTCGATCGAAAATCTCCTTGACAGGCTCTTTCCAGTTTGTGAGAAATTCTTCCAAAGTGCCGTGGTGGGCAGCATCATCTTCGTCACCAGCGGCAAGGAAGGTGAGCAGAGACCAAAGTTCGGTCAGCGAGTTCTGCAATGGCGTACCTGTCAACAACAAACGAGCCTTTGTCCGGAGGCGGATGAGAACCTGGAAGCGCTGGCTGTTGAAGTTGCGGATATTGTGGGCTTCATCCAAGATCATGTAATGCCACTTGACGTTGCGCAATGCGTTGATATCCCTCAAAGCTATGTTGTAAGAGGTCACCACTACATTGTAGCCACGCTTGTCCTTTTGATCGTGGTGTGGATCGTTGACCCAGCCCCTTCGCTTCAACATGCGTTCTTCAGTCGTGCCGTAATAGCCTAGGACACGGAAACCAGGGAGGAACTTCTGGAACTCAGTCACCCAGTTGAGAATGACCGAGGTAGGCACAATGACCAAGTGCGTGTCCCAGACTCCGTGCTGCTCTGCCAAGTAGGCAAGGAGGGCTATGGTTTGAATTGTTTTGCCAAGACCCATTTCATCTGCCAGGATACCGTTCGTCTTGTTCCGATATAGTGATGCTAGCCACTCAAGACCTGCCTGCTGATACGAACGTAGATCGCCGCGGAGCAAAGTCGGCTGCGGAACAGCTTGCTTGATCAGACTGTCGGAACGGGTTTGTGATATTGGCGTTCCAGGTGCTGATGTTTCGAGAAGTGTGTGTGCTACTCGCAGTGGAGCGATGTCGTCGCTGGCCTGATCTGCGGTATGTTCCGTCATGACCACATCGGCATCCTTCGCAAGATCGGCTTTTGAAGATTGGTCTTCTGTGACTTCTTCTACCAGAGACTTTGGTTCCTCTGTTTCAACGTATGGTTGATCGTCTTCTCGGTCGTCCGGATTCTCCTCTGCGCTGGTTACCGGAGTCGGTAGTCCAAGAGCCTTCTTCTCTTTGGCCGAGAACAAAGCCCACAAACTATTGGAGTGACCTGGATCCTCACTTGAGATGGACTGGTCCTCATCATCGTCGCTGCCATCGTTGTTGTCTTCATCCGTGTCGTCCATATCTTCGTCAGAATCGTAATCTTCGGAGTCCATATTAGTGGACTCGTCTGAAGAAAGCCCGTCGTCAGCATTGGGGGTCTCCTGGGCAGTGATCGCATTATGCCCATCCGGTGGAAGCGGTTTCCTGGCATCCACGCTCGTGTCGGCCGTTGATACAACATTGTCATTTTCTGTACCGTCTACGTCCATGGGAGAACCAGAATCTCGGGATGTTGCTAGGCCTTCAGTACCAGTGTTGTCAACAACACTACTACCCCTTGTCGTGGTATCTCGAGTCTTTCCAACCTCCGATCCAGAATCACTGGCACTTTGTTCATCATCATCTTCGTCTTGCTGTTCCAGCGCGCGTTGGAGTGGATCTGCATCGCGCTGAGCCAAGTATGCAGCCAGTGCATCCTCATCCATATCGCCCTCTTCTTCCTCTTCCTCTTCACCGCCATTCGAGAGCACTTCGCTTGCCGATTCGGACATATTCTCCTCGCTGTCCTCGTCATCATCAGAGTTGCCGTCTTGGTCGCTTGCGGAATCGTCGCCAACACTGTCATCGTCATCCGACATATCGAGATCACTCTCCGCCTCTCCTCTTTGCCTAGCCACCATGTTCTGGCTCCACTCGAGTTGTTTGTTCAAGCGCTCCTGACGCTTGATCTCTTGTTCGGCCTCCCATTGTGCTCGTCTACGATCGTCGACGTATTTTTGTACCATCTCCCATTTTGCACGCAGATCGAAAGCAACTTGCTTCGCAATGAGCTTGAAAGTCTTGTCCGCTTCCGCTCTCAGGTCCTCTTCAGTAGGTCCGCGTTTCGTCTTCCAGTAGTCCAAAGCTTCAAAAGCTATCTTCTTGGCAATCTGGCGATGGTTCTGTTTCTCCCGAAGTTGCAAGTGCCGAAAGTATAGTACATGAGAAGCAAGATGATCAGAGTGGCCGTACTGCAGGGGCGGTTCCTTCTGTGCATGATCTTCGCGGTAAAGACTGCAAACATCGGCGCTGAGTGGCTTGCCAGGCTGCGCAGCATCAAGAATCTTTCGACGCATGATCGCTTCTTGCTCTGCCGCCCTTTGGTGACGAATGGCAAATTCTTCTCTTGAAGGCGGGCCTCGCTCATTTTCCGAATAAGGTTGTTGTTGCTCCTTGAGTTCATAATCTTCGATGACCTGGTACAAGTTGCGTTTCGGCGGCCTTGGTGGTGAAGGCGGTACAGCATTTGGGTGGGGAGGTTCGACAGGTGTGAAGTTGTTCTGACGGCGGAGCTTGAGTTTCAAGCCTGGGCGTGTCGTTTCGGGAGACTCGGAGACATCACTCTGTCGACGGAGCTTGCGCTGAGAGGTGGGCGAAGTTTGGCGACGCAAGCTGCGCGTCTCTCCAGCATGGCGCTTTTTCTTCTGCTCTGATTCGGCATCATCGTTGTCGATAGGGGATGCGAATGATCGCGTGGGGTCCAGTTCGGCAATCCGTGCTTTGAGGTCCTCAATCTTAGCCTGGTCTCCAGTCCCACGAGTAGATCGCAGTGATTCCCTTGTCGGCTTCCTTGTCGGTGTTTCCACGGCCACCTTGCTACTCGCTTTGACCTTGCTATTGCTCACTTTTACACTGCTCGCCAATTTGTCCACGACCGTCTTTGACCTTGGGCTTACACGCTTCGGCTGCGGGGTTTCAACCGTCTCTTTATTCACGCGACCACTCTTCCTCTTTCCATCCACCTGCAATGTAGTCGGTCCTTGTGCAGCAAACTTCTTCCATGGTGGACTCGGTGGTCTTGACTGTGAAGTCGCTCGGCTGTCGCTCCGGGCGCGGCTTTCTGTCTCGCTCACTGCTGGTGTATTGGTGCCGGTGCCGAATCGCGCCGAAACACGCCGTCCATCCGCGGTCTTGATTGTCGATGTTTGCGCAGTCGGGAACTGCCATGGCGGCGAAACTCCACGCTTGCGCTTTTTGTCCGACTTGGTCTTGACTTCTGGTGCACCTTCCTCCGCTGCCGTTGACTCTCTGCGCTTCGTACTAGGCTGTGGTGCTGGCCGAAGCGTGGTTGCAGTCTCAGGGGATCCAGACGCCTCATCGATATCCATTTCGTGCCCATTTGCCTGATTCAACGATTCCTCCTTGATGCCTGCCGAGCCAATCGCGTGATCGGAAGGCGGATCACCATTCTCCAGGGATGCTCCAGCAACGGCGTCCTCGTCTTTTGATGGCGACGCGTCAATATCGGCGTGTTTCGATTCCGCCGACGATTTATCCTCCAAGTCTGGAGGTGCTGTCGCGGTCATTAACGTGGCCTGACCCCTCCAACCGTCATCGAGCCAATCCTAGAATTCCAGCCTGGGCAGTCCAAAGGTAGAGTCTGATGCGCTGATTGCTGTGGAAATGCGGGATTTGCGATGCGGGTGGCGGTTGTTGAGATATGCCGTCCGGAAGGGGTTGTGATGCGATGCGCGTGAGCCGTGAAAGCGCGCACCAGTGCGAAGTTCACCTTTGGCGAAACAGTTTCGCCTTTACTCAGGCAGCCACGCTAGTTCAAGCCGGGCCTAGTACAATATCGTTCGGAAGCTCGACGACGGACTGCCTGCGACAGCACGACGAGCGCGCGCATTGAATCGATTGAGTGTCGGTACCAGTCAACCCTCTCCACTCACCACCAAACCACCGACGTTCCAAACACACACACCATGGCCACGGCCTTCAGAGCACTGCGCCTTGCGCAGCGCGCACCCATCTCGCGCCAGATGCCCGTCTCCCGCATCGCCTCTGCCCTTCCTCGCACCTATGCCACAGCCACTATCCGCGAGGCCACACCCAACAAGCCTGCCGACCAGGTCGAGCAGGCCAGCGAGGATCTCTCTGGAGAGGATGTCAACATGAACGGCCACTACCCCGACCCGTCCAAGACCTCGGCCCTGCCATTGAAGAGGCAGTTCAGAGACCCGCACGCAGAGTGGTGGGACCCCCAGGAGAGGAGAAACTACGGCGAGCCCGTTCACGAGGTGAGAATGAGTGCATGAGGGAACTATGGGAGGACAATGGCTGATCGGAGCTGTAGGATAACGATATTCTGGGTATCTTCACACCCGAGTCATACACTCACGTTACCCCCGGCTGGGGCCTCGTGCTCATTGTAAGTTTGAAGCACATGCTGTGCTGAAAAATTGAAGAATTTCTGGATTAACATAAAGCAGGGCTCTTTCGTTGCCGCCTTCTGCGGCATGCTGACCGTCGTGTCTACCTACTACCCCGACAAGCCATCCACCCCTCGCACATTCCCCGGCGGACTTGAGGCTGAGCTCGGTGGACCCAGGGCTGTCATCGCCCGCAAGACCGAGGACGAGTAGACTGTCATGAGTTAGAGGAAGCACAGCGGTTCATGTGCTTGATGGATTTCTTTTGTGTGCTGTAAATAACAATCAAGCAGAATATTGAACACATGCGACTCTCACAATTCGAGGAGCTCCATCCATATTAGCTGTGTACAGAAACACGATGGCAAAAATGCTCCTTTGGCAACTGAGAGAATACTTGACACTGACCAATCGAGATACGCTTACATAAGCAAGACGATTCAAGAGAGTTGCACATGCGCCCATGTTCATTTGCCAGACCAAACAGCCGACTATTGAAATACCTGGCTGATGCAGTCAAGATTATCTTACACATGTCAATTTATCGCAGAGACATGGCTGGTAGTGAGCAGCTGACACTCTCAAACGTTCGGAGCTCGCCAGGCTGCTCCGCCGCGATTCTCCGGCCAATCTGGTCGTTCCAACATACCGGCTTGTTTTCTCAACCCTCATGCACCTGGTCTGGGAGCCGACCGTGACTATGTACTCACGAATACATATAGCGGAAAGCACCGTCGCGGTGTACACTATATGATGTGGCCACACCACGCTGAAGGACCACTGCCACCTTCATCAAAGCATCACATCAACAGCCAACACCGCCACCAACCCATCCTACATCCAAGTCTATGCGCCCATACCTCGAAGAAATGGCCGACATGCCCATTCCTCTATTCGGCTACGACAGCCCACCAATGTTCGCCGACCACTCTCACGCACGCGAGCACCAACACATGACCTACCTCCAATTCCTGGCCCGCAAACAGCCAGATCAAAAGACCCACCCCAACTACCCCGACGTCGACATCCGCGACGCCGTCTCCCACTACCTCATCGAGCTCGAATGCCCCGGCGTCAAAGACCCAGCCGACATCCATTGCCAATGGACTTCCTCCCGCCACCTGACTGTCAGCGGCACGACCGCGCGGCCTGAGTACGTTCCTTACAGTGATGATGAGCTTCTTGCGCTGATGCCTGGGGTTTGCAGAGAAAAGGACATCCCGGCGCTTCAGGATGGGGAGGAGCACGAGAGGCCTGTTTATGTTGTTTTGGGCGAGAGACGCATTGGCTCTTTCCGGAGGTTGTTCACTTTTCCGGTTGAAGTGGAGCATGAGAGTATGACTGCGAAGCTTGAGGCTGGATTACTGAGGATCAGGGTGATGAAGAAGTTGCACCATGTTCCGAAGGGCTCGGGGAAGGTTGATATTGATGTTGTGGAGTAATATTTTCTTTTTGATTCGATGAACAATCTGTCTCTTGAGTTTGAAATATGTAGCTAATGTGCGATCTGGTTTTCTCAAAGATCAAGCTTAATTGCCCTTCATAGACCAAGAACGTCAACACTTATCAGAACGTTGCTGTATCCATAGAACATGAAAGCGATGAATTGGTATCACGATTCGCAACTATCACATATATATTTCCATTCTTTCAAACGAAAAAGATGAACAAAGGAGGAGTAACTCTAACCCTATGGTAGCTTGGCTAAACGAGCGACAAGGACGTGCACATGTATCAACTGCAAGCAGGTCAGAAGATCCAGTGTGCGATTCTTTTGGCTACAGTATCAGGAAAGTACTCGAGGCGGCGAGGCCGGTATCTATAACCTGACCACAACCCATATTCAGACCCAACGATTCGGAAACAGATCGTCGCCTTGTTCACCAAATCTGGGGTGTGCAAAACACCAATCGGTCCTTCCCAAATCGCACGATCGACAAAATCTCTCGATTGATCCGCCGCGGCCGACGATCTGCTGCCGTCCAGCATCACAATCACACACACGACAACCGTTTCACTGATGAAAGACCTGGGCAGCCGTTCTGTGATGCGATGATGCGCTCTTCCCGCCCCCTACGATGTCCTAGCCGCGGATCTCAAGACGATGATTCAGATGCACGACCCATCGTGGTCTTCCTGAATATCCACCTTGCTCGTCATGGCATCTCAACTTCGCCGTAAGAAGCAGTTGCACGATATCAGAACCTCATGTATGCGAAATGATCTACAAGCCTTGCGCCGACACGCTCTCGGTCATGGAGGCCATGGCCGTTGAAAATTTATGGAGAAAGAAAAACTGGATTACCTTACGGAGATCAGAGTAAAGGTCTCAGTATTCGAGGCAGCCGAGTGGATGACAATTGCTTTCCAGCATATATAGCAGGTATCTGGCGACCTTTCCTTCTAAATCCTGTCGCCATCCATTTTTTCTTTTGGAACGCGACTCACGATAGCCCACACCCATGAGATTGTCACATTTCGGTGCAGCAGCACTGTCTGCGCTAACCTCCAGAATTGCCAATGCACAGTTCCCGCCCAAGCCCGAAGGCTTGAAGGTGTTGGAGAGCAGATTTGGTGATGGTGTCCAGATCAGCTACAAGGAGGTACGTTACAATCACCTGCCTACAATTTCACCCGCGGTCGCATCTCGAAGGCAAGCATGGTCGCTTAGGATGCTCAGAGATGATGGCAGCACCCCAAGGGCGCTGGAATGCCCAGTCGAACGCTTGCTGACATCTCTTTAGACTGATATCTGCGAGACGACCGAAGGCGTGCGAAGCTACACAGGTTACGTGCACCTGCCAAAAGGAACCCTCAGTGATGTCGGAGTGATGAACCAAGACTATCCGATCAACACATTCTTCTGGTTCTTCGAGTCGCGGAACGACCCAGTGCAAGCGCCGCTTTCAATTTGGCTGAACGGAGGCCCGGGATCTTCTTCTATGCTGGGATTGCTGAACGGAAACGGTCCTTGCTACGTCCATGCTGACTCGAACTCGACCTATCTCAATGAATGGAGCTGGAACACACACTCTAATATGCTCTACATTGACCAACCGGTACAGGTTGGGTTCAGCTATGATAGGCTGCAGAACATCACTAAGAACCTCGCGACTAGCTCTGTGTCGCTACTTGAACCGAATGACGATATCCCTGAACAAAATACCACATTCCTCGTAGGCACATCTCCGAGTCGCGAGAGTAACAACACCGCACAAGGCGTACGGAATGCCGCCAAAGCCGTGTGGCACTTCATGCAAACATTCACGCAAGAGTTCCCGGCGTACCAGCCAAACAACTCTAAAATCTCCGTCACTGCAGAATCATTTGTAAGTAGATTGGAGCTTTGATTTAAGTGTTGTGATACTGATCCGACCCTACAGGGAGGGAGATGGGCTCCAGAGCTGGCTGCATACCTCGAAGAACAGAACCAGAAGATCGAAAATGGTACCATCAAGGGATATAACGGCACATCTGAGGCTCAGAAATTGGACTTGGACACACTACTGATCATCAATGGTTGTGCCGACCGTCTGACTATGTGGCCAACTTACGTGAGAATGGCTTCTGACAATACGTATGGCATCAAAGCTATCAACGACTCTCAGGTGCAAGAAATGGAAGATGCTTGGGGAATGCCTGGTGGGTGCAGAGATCAGGTCCTGGATTGTCACGAGGCAGCTCGTGTCGGTGATCCAAAGAATTTGGGCGACAACGCGACAGTCAATGCGGTTTGCGAGGCATCAGAGACTTTCTGCTACAGCTACATCATGGATGGATACCGTAATGCCTCCAGCCGGGGTTATTTCGACATCGGAACTATCGACGGGTCCTCATCGAAGTTTCACCAGGCCTTCCTCAACCAACCTCACGTGCAAAAGGCCATTGGCGTACCTTTGAACTGGACATCGTCGTCAAGCACCGTCAAGAGTCGTTTTCAAAAATTAGGCGCATACCCACGAGATGCATCAGTGCCAAACATGGCCTACCTTCTGGACAACGGTGTCAAAGTCGCATTGATCTACGGGGATCGTGATTTCGCCTGCAATTGGTACGGAGGAGAGCAGGTGTCGCTCGCTATTCCTCATTCTGAGCAGGATGAGTTCAAGGCCGCGGGGTACACACCCTTGATGACCAACGCATCCTACTCTGGTGGCCAGGTACGCCAACACGGGAACCTGTCCTTCTCTCGTGTCTACGAAGCCGGCCACGAGGTTGCCTCATACCAGCCTGAGACTGCTTACCGCATTTTCATGCGTGCAATCTTTGGTCTTGACATCGCGACCGGTCAAGTCAGCGCTCAGAACTACACCACCATTGGGCCTGAGGACACGTACCACATTCTCAACAAGCCTCTGGATCCACAGCCATTGAGATACTGTTACTCTTGGTCGCCAGGGTCGTGCTCGGATGACGAAATGGCTGCAATGCTAAATGGATCGGCCACTATCTGCAGTTACATCCTGAAAGACAAAAACTCGACGCAGCTGTTCCCAGAGATTACTGGTAGGCTTCACGAGCCAGGTTGTGGGACGGGAATCACAGGCTATTAGACCTCTTACGTACGTACCAATGGTACTCGAAATCGATTGCCAATCTCTGTCGACTATCTTCCCTATTGCATTTGCATGTTTTTCCAAAGTGGTGTTACCATGGACAGCCAGCGTCAGGGAGTTTCAGCTCAATACCGTGGCAGCTGTCATTGCTCCAGCCAACCGCCACATCAGACCATCAGGTGACATATCCCTTTGGTGTTGCCTCTGCCGCAAGTTTTGCGTAACGCATCACTGGCAAAAAAAGAACACACTACGTCCGAGGCTCACTTGCTGTAACATGTGAGCCTGACCGGTGAATTGTAGACCGCTCTGAGTTGTGTCAACAAGTGACCCATGTCCTGCTTGTGGTTGATCCAAATGTGCTGCCTTTAGAGACACTGTGTGACATGCAGGAAATAGAGAAACACGACCTCGTATTTCAGCTCTTGGCAATCACGCACTGCAACAACAACCGGGTGTCATGGACCGGTGAGGATACCATGGGCAGAGGTGGAATGTTGGGAAAGCATCATCTTCGATCACGCACAGTACTCCGCCAGAGACACACATGAGGCTTCATTGACATCGAGAAGGCATGTGTCCTTCCCACTCAATTCAAAAGAAATCTGCGAAGTCTTACAAACCTATTATTCATACCATTCTCAGATTCCATCATGAAGCTTTCCGCCATTGCTGCATTGATTGCTCTCGGCCTCAGTGCCCTCGCCGCTCCAGCACCGCAGGACGCCGCCATCTCCGAGGAGCCCGTCACTACAGACTTAGAGGCCCAAGCAGTCAACTCCCCAAATATCCCTGGCTACGACCAGAGACAGTCCAACAACGCTTGGGCTATCATCAAGCAGATCAAAGCCGAGAAGTTTGGCAAGGATGCTCTGACAGCTTGCAAAGTCGCCTTTGCTACTGCCATCACTGAGTCGAACATCTATATCTACGCCAACAAGAACGCCCCCAAGTCCAAGAACTATCCACACGACAAGATTGGCAGCGATCATGACAGTGTCGGTGTCTTCCAGCAGCGCGTCAAGTATTACCCGCTTCCGGAAGCCATCGATCCGGCCACGTCTGCCCATCTGTTCTTCAAGAAGATGAAGACTGTGAAGGACTGGAAGAAGGCGAAGACGGACAAGTAAATCGGTGTGGTTTGTCAGAAGGTCCAAGGTTCCGGTAAGAGACTGAGGATCTCCCCATCAAAGCTGTGTTTTGAAAAATTCAACTAACTCGTGGCTTTCAACCTGGTAGCTTTCCCTGACCGGTATCAGAAGCATGTCGACGAGGCAGCAAAGATCTTTAAGGCTGGCAAGATCAGCTGATCTGGGTGGCATGAAAGACGGAAGAAGTGCGCAGCTTTGGTGATGCTCATTACTCATGGCACTACGACGTGACGATTGTCTTTTGGCCTCGCGTGACTTGTTACATGCGATAGTCTGTCCCTACAACGATGTATTGACACGATGCTAGCTCGACTAAAGAATGCAGAACTGCGAGATATTGCTCTTGCATCTCAGAGTCAATCTTGCTTTCCGCGCGTGTATTTTCGCTGATAAGACCTCTCCAAATCCACAATGACCTGAACGTGGAACTCTTGAGATCGGAGTGCAAAACAGTGTCAAGTTGGACAGCGCCTGCGCATGAGTGTATGCATGGTGGTTTCTGTGGCCACGAAGCACTCCTGTAGCACCGGCGACAAATTCGGCTTTCAACCTGTGAAGGGCTGCCATTGAGATACCGCTTGAATTTTCGACATATCCAAGCAACTAGCGTACCATTACGATGCGTACTGAACTAGAAACGACTGCGTCTTCCATTGAGATACGACTGGCCAAGCTGTACATATATTCATGCGCACGAACTGTACGTGCCCTAGATAGCCAGATTCTCCCATGGTGGCATCGCCATACCCAAAGCATAGTTATTCGCCGGCAAACCACTCAGCAACGTTAGCCCCGGCGGTAACGCATTTCTTGTAGCAAACCGAGCTCCAAGCGCATAGTCTCTCAAGCCTGGCGTTGGCACAGTGTAGTAGCGCAAAGATTCAAGCAGAGATGTGAAAGTCGGTCGGTCATCCTGTCTAAACTGCACACAAGCTCGCACCAGATCCCGCAGCTTAGCGCTATATCCAGCGACCGCAGCCGGCGTGAAGTCTGGAAAAGCAGAGGATCCAACTCGTCTGTTGCCGCCTGCTGGAATTGTCGGTTTATTGCGGGGGCGTTCAGATTCATCAGAGTCATCACGGTGATGCCGACTCCCCAGACGTTCGTTTTGGCGTTCAGATGGGGTCTAGGTTGCCTCCCATGGTAGTGCAGTATTTGCTCGGGAGGGAAGTAACCGGGTGTTCCCCTTCCAATGTACACCTTGGGCGTACTTTCTGCGAGGCGGCGGTAGGTCGCTAAACCAAAGTCGCCTAGCTTGATAGTCGGGTACATGGCAAAATTGTTAGGAGCAACGTCTGGGTCGTTAGGAGGGTAGTCGCCGAGGAAGATGTTGTCAGGTTTGAAGTCTAGATGGACGACTTCTGACACATTCTGAGCATTGATTTGGTCGTCGTCGTTCACGAACACTCGCTCCATGGTGATCCCGGCCTTGATCAGCGAATTGAAAATGTGCCAGATCGCCGGCTCGGGGATGTAGATGTTCGGTTACTGACTGTTTTGTTGCTGGTTGTTCACATTCTGCGCCCTGTAGTGCTCTAGTAAGTGCATCCCGTCGCCGTTAGGGCAATATTCCATATAATCTGGGAGGTGTCAGAATTGGATCGCCTCACAATGGATGCTCTGGACCTACCCGGTACACGTATTTCTCTGGAGCCATATGCCAGGCCCTCATGCGCAAGATATGATCTCGCTCGGTGGCGGTGAGCCTTCCCGTTATGTGTACTTCGCGTGGTACCTTGGCCGTAGGATCCCGAGGATCTCCCATCCAGAAGCCTATGTCGGTCCACAGATTGGGGTGGTTAGTAAACCACATGTCTTTCATGACGAAGCGATCCACGATCCGATTGTGCTGATCGCCGGTCAGACAAAAGCCAACTAAGGACAGATCGCCGTGGGCAAGGTAACCGCGCCAATGTCGATGACCGGTTGGAGGTATGGGCAGTGAAATGTTCTGGGAGACATCGCGGCGATGAGTCGTGCCGATGGGATCTCCCTCTTGCCCCCGGCGGAGAATAGCCATGTAATCACCCTCGATTCGGATGTTCCTTTTCAGAGTAGCGATTTCGCGTTCACCATGGGCCCGGATGAAGTCAGATGCCCTCCCCACTCGTTGTTCGACCCCTGCAAGATCATTCAAGGCCGCTAGAGCCCTCACTCGGGCCGCGATCAAGTCTTCGTAGATCTCGACTGGACCAATGAATCCAGTTGCCCTCTGGGCTCTGACGGTGCTGAGATCGCGCTCGACCGATCGATTGGCAGCCGTGGTCCTTCGTATTGCGTTACCAAGATCTAGCTTGAGCTCCACATGGTTTTCGGGATGATCGGTCCTGATCCTCTCCCAATCATCATGAATTTGTTTTTTCAGTTTCTTCTTTTCGCGTGCGGTGTGGCGTCGTCCATTGGGGAGGCGGGCGGTCCTCCGATAAAGGCCGTTGAAGGCTGCCCAAGCGTCTCTTGCGTTGTATCCTGACTTGAGATTCTCCATGGTTATCGCTGTAGCGCAGATCTTGGTTCGTTACGAGTGTCAAGTCGAAGTGGCAGACTTTGCAAAATGTTCATTGTCACAAAATGTTAGTATTGACAAAGCCGGATGCGGACCTGGCCGCAAAATCTCCCCTTTGTGTGCATTCGACGTTATGGGCTGGCTCAAGACAAAGCACTTTGCCTGAACATCAGATCTGTTGTTATTGAACATGTTGGCAAGTTCTGGGATCGAACAAAGAACTGGAGAACTTGATCTTCTGGAGTCGAAGCATTACGGTCTATCAAGTTGCTGAAGCTGGCTTCCAATGTCAAATTTGATAGCTGAAGTTATTGATGGTGAGCTAACACACTGGCGATAAGCGGCAACTACCTTTTCTGTTCGAGTAGCCAGCGCACTCCTTTCACGGACTCTTCCACGAATTTCTTGCTCGACGGAAGAGTGTTGAACACCGACCAGAACCCATGAGGAAGGCCAGGATACACATTCACCTTCGTCTTGATCCCCTCTTCCTCGCGCAGAACCCTCTCATAGATCAAAGCCTCGTCGCGTAGCGGGTCAGCGCCACAGATTTGAAAGTAGGTTGGCGGCAATCCAGCGTGACCGGTTTTGAAGATGAGGGGACTAAACAGCTCGCTGCCGCGATCAGAGTGGTTTGGTACATAGTTGTCGAAGAAAAGATCGCAGGCTTTCTGGGAGAGGATGGCGGCATTCTTGTTCTGCTCCCAGGAGTGCGCGTCTTTCCTGTACTTTTCTGGCAGTTCCGCGTTGACGCAAACAGACGGGATCATCAAGTGAGTGCCAGTGAGGGGTGGACTGAGCTTCTCATCGCGAGCCAAGTGGGAGATTGTTGTGGCAAGGTTGCCGCCCGCCGAATTGCCGCCAATGATGAATCCTTTGCTTGGATCTGCACCAAGCTGCGAAGCGTTCTCGGCAGCCTAGAGCTATTAGCTACCTTTCTGTTGACTAGCAACAGTCACTATGCTTACCCATACTGTCGCATCCCAGCAGTCGTTGTGTGCTATCGGGAAAGTATGCTCGGGCGCAAGGCGATAGTCCACACTGACGACGACGAAGCCAAGTTTCCCACACACCAAGCGACTTAGCAGATCCTCGCTCGCCAGATCTCCAACGCACCAGCCGCCGCCGTGGATCATAACGTACAATGGCCCGCCAGCCTTTTCAGGCGTGTATGTTCGCACTGTGATTTTCTCACCATCGCGCACGGTAATCTGCCGGTCCGTTTCTTCTTTCACTCCGGAGATCGGACCCCAGGCTGCAGTGGCGTCCTTCTTGGTAGCGCGGAGGAAGTCACGGAGAGTCATGATGTCCGAAAAAGTACCAATGTCAAAGACCTGGCCTCCCATGGCCTTGACTACCTGTATGACATGTCAACGGGTTTGCCGAATAGCGATGGATTTGGAGAGTATTACCGCATCCCATTCTGGGGTGGAATCGCTCAGTGAACGCCAGTCTTGAATGTCAGCCATGTTGATAGCGTGATAGAGAAGTGTTCGTAAGAGAAGGCAGAAGAACAAGGAGAGATGCAGCTATACTTATTCGTTCGGAGTGCTTGCATATCTATGCTCCACGCTGGAGCAGTCGGCAAGTCGGGTTCCCGGATGATTTGACTATCCGTCCCATTGCTGGTGAAGATGTGGTGCCGGTTGTGGCAGACGGACTCTTTAGCTCGAAAGTTATACCATACCTCGGCATTCGCTCCTCATGGCAGTGCCTTTATGGCGTGCATGGCACTGTTGACGTCTTGAATAGTGTTTGGGGGAGGCGGGGTTCATGTGATCAGATTGCCGAGCCGACCTTGTATCCCCTGATCATCCTTCCGAGGCGTGCTATGCACGTTGTGCATATTTTGGGTACAAACTTAGCTATCTTGATGTCCCGTGCTGTGCGATTGGATTGTATTTGGCGAACAAGTGGTTGTTGATGAAGTCGTGAAGTCCGATTCCTAAAAGTGCCATTTTGTGGATGGCCAAGCCGACCCGTGTCACCATCCCTTTTCATCACACGCGTACGCATTGATGACCACCGCACACACAATCTTTTCATCCGAGCGACGCAGATCCAATGCCGATACATCAGCATGGCTGCAATGATAGTCTGCACACTCGACTCCCTCGGGTCTAATATCAGGCTGTCGGAAGTTTAGGAGGCCATGCTACCTTGATGAGCCAGCAATCGATACCGCAGGAGCAAAAGACCGCACCCTCCCCTACTTCCATCCTCGCTTCAAGGAGTACGCCAGCGAGCTCGTCTCTTCCCGCACAAACCTCACGCGCAAGAAAGCCAGCAAGGCCTCTCACATGGCGCCGTGCGCTATCCCGTGACGTGACAACAGAGCGACGCGTACTTATAACGCAGATCCTATCGTAACGGGCGGCCACTCAAGCTACACCAAGCCTTCCTTAGCAGACTACTCTATCACCATCAAGCAACAACCCACAAACGGGTTTGTCTCATCTCACTCCTTTTGAAAGATAACGAGTTCCTCTGGGCGAATGAGGTGGCGTCCTGCCTTCATGCCATCGGTTGAGGTCGCACGCAAAGACATATTATGATGTCGGGCAACGACGTCCGAACTCCCCGTCAGCTTTCTACTTGCCCCTGTACTCTGCTGGCAGGTGTTCAATGGTTTCCTTCACCGACGTTCACACAGGAACGTGCCTCACTTCCCCAGGTGATGAGCATTGTGTGCAAGCTATGTCTCATCTTCTGAGATGCCCCTTGTGATGGTGTGCGCACTCACCGGTTGTCCTGTGCACGTATGTAGGATGCCTGAAGGATGAGCCGTTCTGGTTGTTACTCAGCCTCCGCCTACCTCTTGGTAGATCTCGCTGATGGTGCAGACTACGCACAAGGCCTAGACCTCAGTGTATCACTTCTGAAGATAACCGGAGACTGCTATCTTGGCCAAGAACGATACACAGACTTCGTGCAACGACGACCTGTCCACTTACCTTCAAGCCTGCACTTCACAAGATGTCCAGAAACAACAGCAACAACAACGCAACACGATCATGGCCCTACGCAACTCTCCCTGGCTCAAAATCACACCCCGAACCCATCATAATCAGCGTCCCCCGCCAAAACGAGACACGATGGGTGGAATGCCGAGAACTTCCTCCAGTAACGATCAACGACCTCGAGTCGCAAGGAACTACCACCCAAGGGCCTAGGACTTCCCGACTAAGCCGCCTATCGATGCTCAACCACGACGACATCACAAACTTCTCTGCCCACGACGAGAGCGGCAGACGCGGCTTCCATCCCTGGACCTTCTTAGTGATTTGCTGGAAATCCTCCTCGCGCATGAGCATGATGACCAACTCCCTCTGGCCTTTCACCATCGCCGCATTGGTCTTGCACTTCTGTGACATAGACAGCCAGCTCTGGATCTTCGTCACGGCATACATAGGAATGGTCCCCGCCGCCAATCTCGTCGGCTTCGCCGGCCACCAACTCGCTCGGAAACTGCCTACGACTTTCGGCGTGCTGGTGGAAACGGCGATAGGATCTTGTGTTGAGCTCATCCTACTCACAGTCCTCATTCAGCAGCCTGGAAAAATGAGCATTCGCGTCATTCGCGCTGTCATTCTTGGATCCATCCTAGCAAACCTGCTCCTGTGCTTGGGCTTGTGCTTCTTCGTCGGCGGCATCTCCTACCCCAACCAATCCTTCCACGTCGCGATCAGTGAAGTAGCTTGCAATCTAATGCTAGTAGCCGGCATGGGCCTAGTCATCCCTTCAATCTTCTACAACTCGCTCCGCTTGAGCTCGAACTACTCCTCAGACTTTCTGGAAGACAGCGCGCTGCGGCTGTCGAGAGTGGTTGCGGTGGTTCTACTCCTGGCATTTCTGGCTTATCTCTGGTTCCAGATGAGATCGCATTTCGGAATCTACCAGGATATATTGCAAGCGGATGAGACCAGTGACCGCAGAAACCAGCATAAAGTCGCGGCGAAGCTTACGCTGACTGAAGCCTTGGTGGCGGTTGCGGTTGGAGTGACGTTCGTGTCATTCATGGCGGTGTTTCTGGTGCAGCAGATCGAGGTAAGAGATGCCCACCGACCCTTTTGATTTCTTCCGCATTCATCTTCCCTCGTGAGCTAACGCATCAATTCCGCCACAGTACATCGTCATCGACCGCAACCTCAGCGAAGAATTCAAAGGCCTCATCCTCGTGCCCATCGTCGAAAAAGTCTCCGAGCACCTCACAGCCATGAACAAAGCGCGGCAAAACCAGATGAACTACGCCATCGCGCAAGTCCTCGGCTCCTCAATCCAAACAGCACTGCTGAACACGCCGCTCGTCATCCTCGTCGGCTGGGCGCTGGGGAAAGAGATGAGTTTGAACTTTGAGGTGTTTGACGCGGCGATGTTGATTTTGGCTGTTATTGTTGTGAGTAGTTTCTTGAAGGATGGGAAGAGTGATTATCTGGAGGGGATGTTGGGCGTTTTTGTGTATTTGCTTGTTGCGGTGGCGGCGTTCTATTATCCGAATCCTACGGCACATGCGGCTCATGGGCAATCGGTGCAGGGGAGTGGGAGTGGAGAGTGATTGTTTTTGGGTCTGGAGGAGAATGCTTCATGGGTATTATGGATATACAATGATAAGATGAGATTGGCTGGTGATAGTGAACGGGCATCTCCATGGTAGGGAATTTGCATGATAGATCGGATCGTCTGATAGAAGCACAACTTCTTTAAAGTCTTGAATTTACATGCGCTGTCATATTCTGCGAGACGTGTGGCAAGAAAGACTGCTGGCAGTCGCCGAACTCCTATACATATCGCCGAACTTCCTTCGGCATAGGCCGAGTGTTTGCAGCGCCAAAAACATAAATCTTCAGAGGGAGTCATTGTATGGACACCGGGAGAATTGCCAGTGTTCTTCTGAAGACATGGTCAGAAAAACATCTGGACTAAACCCTCTGACCGCCTCCACCCACTTGCCGGGCGCTATGAATAACAAGCAATACATCAACAATCTCTCACCACCGCCAAGCCGGATAAATGAGACGAGCTCGCTTCTTCCTATCCGGCTGCAGGGTCCGTCATTGTGTCGTGGAGCCGAGTTAGGGCGCGCCGCCGTCGGTGTTTGCTGAGAGCTAGACTGTGCTATCTCCAGAATTTGTATGTAGCCTGAACACATCACGCATCCACTTATCCTTTAGGCGGATTATTCACGCGTATCTTATATTTTTCTGTTCTCCATTGTGTCTCTTCGTTGACCTACCACTGTCTTGCTATCACTTCTCACCAAACAACCACCGCACACATCGCTACCATGGGCGCAGAAGTAAGTCCACCACCACCCAATGCCCCGCCATGATGCCCCTCCACCGAGCAGACAAGGATTATAATTGCACACACCGCCAGCAAGAGAACACGTCGAGCGTTGGGAAAACACCTTCCGCCCACAGAGTACTAATTCATCCTCCTACAGAACCTCTCCTTCGTGCTCGAGAAGCCGTACGCCGTCAAATTCGAAGACCGCCCCGTCCCCACCGTCGCCGACCCTCACGATGTCATTGTCAACGTCAAGTTCACCGGCATCTGCGGCAGTGATGTGCACTACTGGACTCACGGCGCCATTGGTCACTTCGTCGTGAAGGAGCCCATGGTCCTGGGCCATGAGTCCGCTGGTATCGTGCACTCTGTCGGCGATGCCGTTACCACCCTCAAAGTCGGCGACCGCGTCGCTATGGAGCCTGGTATTCCTTGCCGCCGCTGCGTCAGGTGCAAGGAGGGAGACTACAACCTTTGCGTCGACATGCGCTTCGCTGCCACTCCGCCTTACGACGGCACTCTCGCCAAGTACTACCGCCTGCCCGAGGACTTCTGCTACAAGCTGCCCGAGAGCGTCTCGCTAGAGGAAGGCGCTCTCGTCGAGCCTCTGGCTGTCGGCGTTCACATCACCCGCCAGGGTAATATCAAGCCTGGTAACAGCGTTGTTGTCTTCGGCGCCGGTCCCGTCGGCCTGCTCTGCATGGCTGTTGCTAAGGCCTTTGGCGCCAGCAAGATCGTCAGCGTCGACATCAACGAGGACCGCTTGCAGTTCGCCCACAAGTACGCCGCCACACACCTCTTCCGCTCCGCTCGTGTTTCAGCGCAAGAGAACGCCGCCAACCTGATCAAGGAGTGCGAGCTCGGCCTCGGCGCAGACGTGATCATCGACGCCTCGGGCGCCGAGCCATGCATTCAGACCGCCATCCACGCGCTCCGCGTCGGTGGTACCTACGTGCAGGGTGGCATGGGCAAGGACGAGATCACATGGCCTATCGCCGCCATGTGCTCCAAGGAACTCACTGTCAAGGGCAGCTTCCGCTACTCGCAGGGCGACTACGAGTTGGCGGTTAAGCTGCTCGAGACTGGTGAGGTCAAGGTGCAGGATCTCATCACTGGCACTGTCGAGTTCGAGGACGCGGAGAAGGCTTTCGAGAGTGTGCGTAAGGCGGAGGGTATTAAGACCCTTATCAAGGGCCCTGAGTAAGGGTCTGTCCGATGCATTTTGTGTTGAACAAAATATAACGAAGGCTATGAGGACGACGACGATGGTGTAGAAATTTGGATTATGACCCGAGAATGGGCTGACGATGCATTTAATTAGCGATTGATATAAAGAAAAGCGTGTATCCCAGAACAATGATCCCAGAGCAATACATGAGAATGTGATCACATTATCGCTAACATCGTAACGAGTTGCCTGTTGGATTTTCTGCCCAGCAAATTTACGATAAGCTATATGGGTGTGACCTTGATCCCCTTCAGACTCTTATACTCAACATCCCCAACACCAATAGCACCCGATCCACCACCAACGAACCAACTCTTCGCTCTCTCATCCCCTCGCAAGACCCACTGCAAAACATATCTTCCAACAATCCCCGGAATCCCAGCATTAGGCACATCAAAGGCGACAGAATGTCCCAGCTCGTGGTTCCCCTTCCAAGCCGGTGTCCCACGAGGAAGACTCGCATAGTCCCGCTCACCATTCGGATACGCCACATCTTCCGGTCCGCCCAGCAGATAGAATACCGGCTTCGTGAGCCGCCCAGCAACAGCTTCACTAGCAGAAGCATTCAACTGCCCGCTGTTGAAAATTGCCAAATGCCCTACACGAGGGTCGTCGACTCCGGCGGAGTATGCTTCTAGCCCGCCGCAGCTCTGGCCCCAGACGCCGATGCGCGAAGCGTCGATGTGCGACCAGGGGGGTTTGCCGGCGTGGGAGCGGACCCAGTCGATGGCTGTCGTGAGGGCGTCGGGGTTTTCGCCTAGGTTGTTGGGGTCGAGGGGGGAGTCGTCGACGGCGTAGGTTTCTGGGTCGATGTAGATGGGGCCTGTGGCGATTGCGAGGGCGCCGTGGGAGGTTACTTCGCTGAGGAAGCTGCGGAAAGCTGAGCCGACTAGGGGTGGTGTTAGTGAGGATTAGTGGATGGTGGTTATGGGTGGTTTGAGTACTGGATGTTGGTTAGCTTTGGTTGCTTGGTTGCTGGTTTATGGAGGAAGGATTGGCTTACCATGGTTTACAGCCTCCGTTGCCCCATACAATTACAGGCAGTGTCAAAGAGGAGTGGCCTGCTGATTCTAGTGGCTGGTAGAAGGTGTGGTTGGCTAGCGATTCTACTTCGAATGCATACTTCAAGTTATTAGTATATGGTACGTCGGTTCAAGGATATTAGTTGAGTTGGTAGGCACGTACAGACTTGTAAGGACCAGAACCGCCGTACTGCACATCGTTTCGATCAGTATCGTTCAAACATTGAAGTATCAACAGGGAACATACTGTGGGGCCATGATCGGTAGCGGAGGCTACAGCGGCGACGAGGAGAATGGCGAGGTGATTCATGACTTCTTGAGATCCGAATGTATCGATCTCAACTTGCTACCAAAATGGTGGATTAATAACCATCTTATGTATCCCATGTCCGATCGCCATAGAACGCAAGTGCCGTTGCCCGTTGTACGGGGCCCCATGATCATCAAGGACTTATCCGAGGTCACTCGATATCTTTGCAGTCAACAGAACGTCGTCAAGCCTTTATGACTTTTGGCTATGATGGAGGTGGAGTCGACATGGCTCTCTCTGTGCTTTGGAAGATGTCAACCCCGTTGTCTCCACATTCGGAGGCGGGTCCATGTCGACCAAGCACATGTGGGAAAACCGGACTTTCCCACATTCCCACTTCCACGTGCGGAGAAGCATGCGGACTCGACTACTACCTCCCGTGGGTATCTGAGCCATGTCGAGCAGCACGCGATGTCTTGGTGAACGTCTCGTTATGAAGTGCCGAGAGTGACTTGGACCGAGAGCGGAACAAGTGGAGAACATTGGCACTCTGGCTACCGACAAATGCTAGCAGAGTAGAACGATGTCTTTAGCAATGTCAGCCAAAGATACACGGTCGCCAATTCTATTGACGTGGTGTAATGAAGCAAAGAGTCTCGAAGAACTCATTGGCGACCATGTTCGCATCCCTGGTGCAAACCTCGATACTGCTCTGGATCTTCAGCACTGTTGCATATGCCTCTGTACACATCGCTAATGGCACCATGGACGGTGTCATCGATAATGACAGTGGCGTCGAAAGATTCTTAGGCATACCCTTCGCTGAACCTCCCGTAGGCGATCGACGTCTCCGTCAAGCTGCACCATTGGAACAGGCGTTTGGCACGCTCGAAGCTGACAAATTTGGGCCCAGCTGCATTTCTGCACAGAACCAAGACCCCGAAAGCGAGAACTGCTTGACGCTGAACATCTGGAGGCCTTTGGATGCGGCTAAGAGTAATGTGTCTCTGCCGGTGCTGGTCTGGCTGTACGGCGGTTCTTTGACCTCTGGATATACGGTAAGTTCACACGCAGCCGGAATAGCCATGACCATCTTAGCTCATCCAGACAGGCCGATCCTCGAAATGAAGCTACTGCTATGACAAGGATCTCAAACGAGATCGGAAAGCCAATCATCGTTGTCTCTGTTGTAGGTCGTGACTGATACCACGCGATGATGATGCATGCTGACAGTTTCACTGAAGAACTATCGATTAGGTCCATTCGGCTTTTTGAACGGAGCAGAGATGGCAGCACTCGGTCAGCTCAATCTCGGAATGCTGGACCAAAGATTGGCGCTTCACTGGCTGCAAGACAACATAAAAGCGTTCGGAGGCGATCCTGCGAAGGTCACATTGGCCGGACAATCGTAAGGTATGTGCCTCAACCTCCGAAACAATGACTAACAAATCACAGAGCTGGTGCAGTGTCTATCTATTCGCATATGATGGCATATGACGGCCGAGATGATGGACTCTTCCGCGGTGCCATTCTTCAGAGCGGAGGAGCTTTCCCGCTCACTGCACCAAACACGACAGCTTTCCAGTCCACTTTCGACTCATTGATCACGAACACGACCTGTAGGCCGCTCGTCAACTCGTCTGCGGCGGAGAAACTGGATTGTATCAGATCGCTACCGCTAGAAGTCTTCAGAGCGAACGTGGGACAATCTACAGGGCAATCCATAGACGGCGATTTCGCACGCACGTCGATCCAGCGAGCGCTCCCAGCGGGCAAATATGTCAAAGTTGCCACTATTGTGGGATGTATGAGTATGCTGCATTCCATCTTTCGGATCTACACTGACAACCCATCAGCGAATACGGACGAAGGTACAACATCGGCCCCGACCAGGGTCAACACAACGCAAGATCTTGTGGATCCAGTTTGTAAGGCTGACTTCCTCCACTGTTACTTTGTGATAGTGTCGCTCACACGACCGTAGCTCGGGGATTCTTCAGACCCCAAAGACTTCCGAACAACACCGTCTCAACATTGGTCGACTTGTATCCCGATAATCCCCGACTAGGCTGCCCATACAACACAGGCGACGTCCCACTGACACCAGAAAAACTCGACAAGAAAGCATGCTCCATATTCGGAGACATCGTTCAGATTGGACCTGCACGCATGATCGCTCAGAATCTTGCTCGAGATGGCGTTCCAGTCTACCGATATCGATTCAACCACCTCGCGTACAATACATCGACTGTCAGCAGGGGCATAACCACTGGATCGGAGTTGCCGTATATGTTCTCGAACGGCGTCTCGAATTATGCCTGGGATCAGAGCTTGGCGTATCAGATGACGGCGGCATGGGCGAGCTTTGCTCATGATCTTGACCCTAATGTCGGAGCAGCTGGTAAGTGTCCGTTGAAGTGAACAGTCAAAACACTGGGTTGATCAAGTTTACAGATACAGGGCTGCCGCATTGGCCTCAGTATGGAGGTGACGCGAACACCATGGTGTTCAACGGCTATGGGTCGAGCATACAGCCGGACAACGATCGATCGGAAGGTATCCAGTATATCATCGACAATGTTCTGACGGATGGTGCGCTGTAGAGGCATGATAGACATACATAAATACTCATTTATGTACATCGCGCTTCCCAAGAGCCCACTACTTCTTCCATTTCTTGCGTCACACCCCAGTTCTGAGATAAGCTGTGTAATAGCATTCTGATAGAACTGAGCTCATAGAAAAGGTTTCGAGCAGTCCAGTTCGCTGAGGGCGTGTCAATGCTGCTTTCGAGAAACCTCAAAGTGTCCTGTCTGGCGTTGGCTGGCGCAGATGTTATCGGCATCTGTGCATCGTCATCGTCGAGTCCGCTGAGAATGACCGTGTCCCAATCAATAGCGGCTGGCAGGAATACCTTGGTCAACCCAGGCAAAGCGAACGAAGCGTAGGTCGTCGCTGCGGCAAAGAGTGCTCCAGGTAGACATGTGTCGTGCATGATTCCAAGCGGTATCTCGGAAGCAATTTTGTGAATCTCAATAGCGTGGAGCAAGCTTTTCCGAGCCAGAAGGCCTTGAGCCCAGCGTTCTGGGTCAACAGGACCTGGCTCTTGTCGTTTCTTGCCGCCGAAGATGTGCTGCGTGATGCCGTAGTAGTGGCACATTCTTCGAGCTCCTCTGGCGGTACTACCTACCAGGTTCAGACAGACTGCATGCCAACGAAGCAGTCCGATGGTCTTGTCCGCCGTTGACAAGGCAGTGCTTTGTGAGAGTATGTTGCGGAGCGTTCCGAGCGCTTTCGTTGCTCCCACTTTGCATCGTAACCCAGTGGGCCCTGGAGTTACTCTTTCGAAGTCTGCTGCTAGTGAAGCGAGGATCTCCAATAAGATCTTAATGTTAAGTAGTCCAGAAAGATTGTTCACCAGACTGGAGTTGGGCCCGTCAACCAGCAGTGAGTGATAGACGTCGTAGAAGCGTGTGTTGGTAGAGCTTTGCGAGCTACTCCTTTCTCGCATCACGATAAGCCACTCATCTACGTTGCTCGCCTCAAAGGCTTGATTGTCAGCTGCAAGCGGAAGAGAGTTGGTCGCTGCCCACGTGTTGACAAAATTGCCGCTAAATTGTGACACAACGCCATCGATGACGCAGAGACCTAGCAAGGCTCTGAGCTGTGTTTCTCTTGCTGCCCATGTTTTCCAAGCACCGATCTTGGTCTCAATGGGATCGCCCACTTGCGGCAGTTCGGGAGTCGAAGCTCGGCCAACATCATAAAGGCCGCAATATTGGGCCCAGTGCATACTCAGACCATAGAATGTCTGACTTGTCATCCTCAGAACGCGGTTCTGCGAAACAGCATGTTAGTGCCAATCTGACTCGACAGGGAGACTTATTCAGCTTGTTTTCAGGAGAGAGTTATCTCTGTCGTACTTTCGAAAATGCAGCATATGCTTGACTCAGCAGAGCTCCAAGTACCAGCTCCACACCACTGCAAGTATCGTAGTCTCTTTGGTGGCCGATCATATCGGGCCAAGCTGTAGCAATTGCTGTGTGCGCAAGCCTCCATAGACATTCGCCCTGAGGCTCAAATGTCAGCTATTATCATCTTGAAAGGCTTACAGCATGCCTATACCGTCTCACTTGCATCCTGAGTACCAATGAAGAGCGAGCCAAGCGAGATTGCGTTCAACAGTAGAGGCGCCGAACATTCCCGGTACACGAACGTTTCCTTATGGATCACGGGAAGTATGGTTAGAAATTTGGTGAAGAATGTATGTAAGCTGCTGTCGAGAAACCGTGGTGTCAGATCAAACAGTGCCGTATTGGACGTAACACTCAGAAGCTGTGATATAAATTAGTCGTTTGACTCAACTTTCCTCAGCAGCTAGGCCGATATCCACGTACCGTATTGGTGAGAAGCCCGTTTGTAGTCTGTACAGCTCGACGGCCATCTTCGGTGACAGTGGGCTCATCATACGGCGACTGCCCTACCATAACTGGCGGGACAGCTATGGCTTGAGGACCTCCTTGGGGTAAGTGCTCCAGTGAGATCAAGCCAGGCATAGATTGATCCCACAATCCTCCGTCCGTGAGGCTTAGGAAAAGGCTCTCGGAATCAGGCCATAGTAGAGACGAAGACAATTCAGGCTGAATAGCATTGCTGCTAGATGGGCCGGCATCCTGTGTTGGCCAGAGCAAAGCATCGCCAGACTGAAAATGCTGCCCTTGAACTTCTTCGAGCTGTGGAGTGGTAGTAGCAAGTGGTATACCTTGCGGGTGGTTTGGAGGTACTCGGACGCTACCAGACACGATCTCACTGTGGTCGACCGCTAAGCTGTCTCTTTCCCTAGTGGGCGATGGAATGGGAGTGGCTCGTTTGTGCCCTTTCACATGGCGATTCAAGACATCTCCACGCGAGAATCCTCGGTCACAGATACCGCACTTGAACGGCTTTGAGCCTGTGTCTGTATTTGGGGGAAGTCAACATTGCACCGATGCAACGATATAGCCCTTACCGTGCGCTTACGGGCTCTTTCGTGTCGCTATGAACTATTCAGCTGACGTTTCACCCTTGCAGTGCGAGCTCAGGGTTACCTTGAGATGCTCTTTCTTGGTGAATACCCGCTGACAAAACGTGCATTGGAAGTCTGCTCCCGTGGTCGTATCGCACGACCCATCTGCCATCATGTATGGCACATGGTGTCAAACGATCTCGCTTGTCGGAGCGAAGGTGGGGATCGTGGTGGCACAGCCCTGAGACCTTCGAAGGTTCCTGCATGATCGAGCCACAACCTCGGTACGACATCAAGAAAAGAGGAAAGAGTTGAGGGCGTCATTTGGCAGACAAAACATGGCTTCGCAATGTCCAGCAGTTCCGCAAACATGATAGCCTCTCCGCCAAAGATAATCCCAATCATGTTGGATCGTCTCAAAAACGGAAGGATTGAGATCAGAACGTTTTCCAGAATCTGAAGCATGTAACTTACATGTATTTTTGAACGAATCCAATGGGTCAGCAGTAGAGTTCGTGCTCTGGAAAGCGTTAGGCGAGGCAGCTGGGAGATATGTACATATTCGCATGTCCTTGTACGTACATGTACGTCTAGGACAAATGATCTTGATCTGTCTTGGTAGTAGAGTTCCAGCCATACCACCATCCCACACCCAAACCCTAACCCGAAGCAAAGGTAGATGAGCGTATCAATCCAATCGACCCTGTATGTGGTATGTAGAATTTCGAAACTTGTGGCCAAGTTCCCTTTGGCGAAAAGACACCGTATGTGTGGCTAGCCCGGATACTCACCTTCCCTCATTCGAATTAGGCGAGCTTATCATCTATCAATTAGATTGATTCAGAGTACTTAGACGAGATAAGTTGCAAAGTATAACCTTGGGCCCAGAATTGTTCGGCGCTCGCTGCAGATTGAGGCAGGTACGCTCCGCTCCCTCTTTGGGTCAAGAGGATGACTCTAACGACATATGCAGCATGATGGCTCCGGGCTAGCGTCGATATGAGGAAGTTCGATATTCACACGTGTGTGGATCTCAAGAACCCTGACAGGCGCATATTTGCTCAGTCTCGTGCGCGCACGTCTTCAGAATGTAGAGGATGGCGTATGTACAAGGTTATCAATAAAGGCACAGCTGCCCACTGCGCTACGATGAGCATCAGGTCAAGTTCTCGATTAAGTCTCTCTGTCGACTGGGTATAATGAGGCTTCTAATCGGCGTGGCGCTTCTTGCGTCTTTATCTCGGTGCCTTGCTCAAGACACTCATGGAGACGACATTGCGAATCCTTCGCCTAACAACTTTATCCTGGAATACGATCAGGTCAGTGATCACGCCCTAATTCGAGAATCTGTTTTCACCAATTTTGGCTGACTGTGTTGTCCAGTCCACCCATCTCAAGGTCAAGCGCGACGAAGAAATCTCACAGGGTGACGTCCAAGTTCTCAAAGAATTTGAGTCGTCTGTCTTCAAAGGTGCTCAAGTCGTGGCCGGCCATCATGGCATTCACCAGCTGGCGGCTCTCCCAGGTGTCGTTAGAGTATGGGCCGATTCTGTCGTAAAGCTCCTCAGGCCTATGGAGAAGCGGCAGGAGTCCACCAAATTCACCATCAAGGACGCTGATAGCCACACAATCCACTGGGCCACTGGCGTAGACGAGCTACACAAGCGAGGCATCTATGGTAAGGGAGTCAAGGTGGGTATCGTCGACACCGGCATCTGGTACAATCACGAGGCCCTTGGCAAAGGCTTTGGCGAAGGCAAGAAGGTTGCAGGTGGATGGGATTTTGTGGGTGATGGTTGGGTTGTAGGTGGCGAGCGCAAGCCTGACGCTGACCCCGTGGACGAGAATGGCCACGGAACGCATGTTGCAGGTATTCTTGCTGGCTCAGTAGAAGGTTGGAAGGGCGTTGCGCCTGAGGCCGAATTGCACTCCTACAAGGTCTTCGGCCCTTCCGAGTCGACAAGCACTTCTATTATCATTGAGGCCTTCATCCAGGCATATGAGGATGGCATGGATATCATTACCGCCAGTCTCGGCTCTGCGAGTGGCTACTCCGATAACCCTCTTGCTCTGGTCGCTAACCGCATTGCCGCCGAGGGTGTGGTTGTCACCGTAGCTGCCGGAAACACCGGTAGTGCTGGTCCATTCTATCCCAGCAACGGCGGCGCCGGTGATTTGACCCTCAGCGTTGCAAGCGCCGATGTCAAGACGAATAGCAATGTCTCAGTCGTGCACCCCAGCTCTTTCACCAGCTGGGGCGGGTTGTACGACCTCTCTGTCAAACCGGACATCACGGCGCCGGGTCGCGATATCTTCAGTGCCTGGGCCGGCGCTGAAGATGCCTACAATGTCATCAGTGGTACCAGCATGGCCACACCTTATATCGCTGGTGTCGCTGCACTGTACCTCTCGGACAAGGGCGGCCGCGAGATCCATGACAAGGATCTGGCGAGTGATCTCAGCATGCGCATCGTTTCCAGCGGTCGTTCAATCAGCTCCGCCAGCTTTGAGAACATTATTAACGACGCCTTCAAGGCATCGACTTTCCAAGTTGGTACCGGCCTTGTCGACGCCCGTAAAGTTATTGACAGCAAAGTATCCTTGGGTCTTCAACGCTTCGCGCTGAATGACACCCGCCATACCAGCCGCGATCAAGACTTGACTATCCGCAATGATGGCAACACTGCGCTCAGCTTCACTTTTGAGCTGGAGCCTGCTGCTGGTTATGAGATACTCCAAGAAGCCCTGCCCACCGATTTTTCCACCGAGTTTCCTCGCATCAAGGCTTCAAGGGAGCTGGTGCCCATAGAGGCCAAGGCGAATGTACAAGCTCCCGCCAACTTCGAGTTGGCTCCTGGACAATCTCAAAATGCACGGTGAGCAAAGCTTGAAGGAACGATGCTTCTCAAATTTGCATTGAGACTGACTGATGTGAAAGCTTCGTCTTTGATGCACCCCAGGGCCTGAACGCCACTTTGCTTCCCATCTATAGCGGCAAGCTCCTCGTCAAGGCCAGCAACGGTGACGTGCTTGCAGTACCTTACCAAGGTGTTGGCTTCAGCCTGTCAGATGAGCTAGAGAACATGTCTGTGGGCACTTACCCATGGCTACGTGCTGGCTTCCCGCCCACAGAACAAACAATGTAAAGCGCCGGATTTTCATGTCTTCCAACGTTGGCACTTGAGTTGACACTTTCCCAGATTCACACTCAACCAAAGCACTGCAGCACAGAGTTACCCGAAAATCTTCTCCAAGATCAAATGGGGCTCCCGCGAGATCCGCTGGGATGTAAGTCACGCTTACAATACCCAGAAACAAGTTCACGGACAAGTCTAACAAATTTCAGATCTACGAGGCAGGCTTCAACGAAACGCAGTGGAGCTACCCGCCTGTCGTCGGTGAGCAGGGCTACCTTGGGTCCGCCACTTCGTGGGCTTACGGTCCTAACGTTGCATTCTTCAACCCTGCGAAACACAACGCGAGCGACCTCATCAGCTTCCCGCTCCGGGATCAGAACAGAAACGCGCTTGTCAGCTTAAGTTTCACTTCTACGTACTACTGGTTTGGCCCGTTGGCGAATGGAACACTCATAAGACCTGGAACCTATACGTGAGTCCAATCAAAAAGTAGCGAGTGTTCATGATAACTAACAACAACGCAGCATGCGATATGCCGTACTCAAGCCGTTCAGTGGGCCAATACAGAGCAGTAGCTGGAGCATTTTTACTCAGGAAATTACATTGACGCACAAGCGGGAAGAGCCAGCAAACAACGCCTCAATTGCCGTGCAAAAGTGGCGTGCGTGAGCGCCAACGTATCGAGCGACCTCCGCAAAGGAAGAAAGCGGGAGGTACTGTTAGAGTATATGAGCCAATATGACATGACTGACCATCTATTGATTAATCCTTGCAACAGAACCATCTGGTCTACCCCTTATTGTATTAACGCCATTGGGCAGCTGATGATGCCCAGCTCAGGCATCCGCGAATATCGAAGCTCACCCGCCACATTGAAATCTTTCGTGTTTCGGAGTGTAACACGAAGCATTACATCCAAGCTTCTGCGTAATTGTCAGTATACGCCAAAATATCCGGTCGCAAGCATATTTACTCACAGTCTGGCAAGCGGCATTCCGGCGCACCGGTGCTTGCCTCGTCCAAAGCCCATATGCGCCGTCGCATTCGGCCTGCCCATGATGAATGTATCAGGGTCATCGAAAACTTCTGGATCACGATTGGCAGCTGTGTAGCACAGTGTGACAGGCTCTCTCGGTCTGATCGTCTCTCCATGAAGATGCACATCCTTGGTAGTGGTGCGAGCGAACCCCCGATATGGGCTATACAGTCGCATGAACTCTTCCATTGCCGACGGGATCAGTGATTCATCGTCTCGAAGTTGCCTCTGTAACTCTTTGTCCACAGAGAGGTGATGACATATTGACCCGATCAATACTGGTGGGGCGACCACACCAACCACCAATGCTTGCCGAAGACAACCACTGTGTAAAGTCAGTATTCTGCTGAGTACCGTGAAGCAAGTCATCCCGCACTCACACAAGGTTCTCCTCACTCAATGGATTTCCATTGGTATCTCTCTCGAGAAGTAGTGACGATGCTGGATCATCCTCCGGCTCACGAGGATTGAGACGACGATCTGCTAACAGATCTGACGCGATCCGGTACATCTTTTGCGAATTCGCGGTGACGACTTCACCATCCTGCATTCTCCATGCATTCAGCCAATTCGCTGCTGTCGTTGCCAGCTCGGTAGCAACTCCAGCTTCCAGGTTAAGCCATTCACTTTCCATCCGAGCTACGAAGTTCGCTCCGAATTCAGCACTGATATCTCCATGACCACGAGCCAAAAGAGGTGCCAGCTGAGCTTCTGCATGTTCGTACAAAGGCTGTTTGAGGCGAGCGAGTCGAGCCGGTTTCACTGTGCGTTCTAGAGCCGTTCGGAAGGGCGTGTGTGCCGGCGCATCGAAGTTCAGAGGTGGCCGTCGAAGACCTCGTGGATCGCTCGGGACGACTGCCTTGACGCTTGAAATGTAGGTCTCGGAATCCATGGCTGCACGTTTGACATCTTCGTATCTGGTCATCAGCCAATAGCCACCATACTGGCTGGTGTGAATGACTGGACAATGCTTCCGTAGATGGCGGTACTCTTCGTATATCTCTGCGGGATTGTCGCTGATCACTGCGGCGGAGTTGTCGATATCGAATTGCTGGATATTCTTACGGACCTGTCGATCGATTTCAATGACAGTCATTGTGGTATGGCAAGAATTCAAAAGGCTTTTCAACAGCAAAATGTAGGTGATGTTGGCAACGGCGTCGTGCAAGAGAACGACATTACTGGCAAGACAGATAGTTATGGTGCATGAAACTCCGGCACCATGCCTCGCTGTGGGGCTCCGCTACACTGGCAATATCGAATATGCACTACAACCCCCTGGTATGGATACCAAGTGGCCGGCATATCGACCTCCCCACATGTCTACATAAGTGTGAGTGGGAAAGTGGGAAACATGCATGGTATCTCCGCAAATCCCCCACAACAAACTAAAAATTAGCGTTGGAGAGAACCTGGGGTTCGTGAGGGCAGTGAAGGTACGTCCTTGGCCAAGAAGCCTTCGTAAACCTTTGATACAAGTACAAGATGCTGTAACTGGTCATTACCAGATGTGTGGTCCTTCGCTTCGATCCGAAATCATTTCACACTGACTCAAGTCAAGGAGGCAGCACGCCAACGTGAACCGAACATGGATCGAACTACAGCTCAAGAGAAAGGCATCGTCGAGCCTAAACACCTTGAGATTGTCCAGGACAATGCTACCCAATTGCAGCCGACTTACTACCGACCACAGAATGACGCCGAGCGGAGACTCGACAAGAAGGTCAACCTCAAGCTCGATCTCATCGTGGTAACTCTACTTGCCGTCGAATTCATCGTGAGCGCTCTCTCAAGCTCGAGACCGAATCATTCCAGTATCTCACTGACAAATACAGTTCTGCGGAATCGACAAGACCAACGTCGGTTTTGTCGCAACCAGCTCGTTCGTCAAAGACGCTAATCTATCCCCCAATGACATTCCAAATTCGCTCTCACTCTTCTCGGCCACCTACGTTCCCTTGCAACCATTCATGGTCATCATGGCACGACGTGTCGGCGTGAAGTACTTCATCGGATGCCAGCTCATGCTATGGGGTGGTCTGTGCATGTGTCATGCAGCGATACGAGGTTCTGGAACACTCATCGCCTTGAGAGTCCTGATTGGCGGTGCTGAGGCTGGGTTCACCCAGATTGGTATGTTTTATCTGTCAACGCTCTACCCGAAGTATGGTGTTGGCATCCGAATGGGGATGTTCACTGGAATGTACTCCGTGGCTGGAGCCTTTGCTGGAGTCCTCGCGTATGGCCTTCTCCGAGTGAAGTCGAGTGTTCTTCACGGATGGCAGGTATTGTTTTTGGTCGAAGGCGGCATCACAGTCTTTCTAGGAATTATCAGCTTCTTCCTTCTTCCGAAAAGTTTGTCCAAGGCATGGTTCCTCACGGAAGAAGAGCGCGCACATGCGATCCGGCGCATGGAGCTGGACCTAGCTGGTGCACAGGAAGAGGGTGATATCGACAGTACTGCTCTCTCCAGGCGCGACTTTATCGATGTGGCTAAGGACTGGAAGAAGCTGATGACGGTCCTCTGCAATATCACTACTGTCCTCCCCGTTACTGCGTTCACGACGTTCATGCCCTTGATCGTTCAAGGAATGGGGTACTCAGGCATCAAAGCGACGCTCATGAGCGTTCCACCATTTGTCGTGTGAGTCGTGTCACTTCTGTTATTTATCCACCCAGCTGACATGCTCACGATAACAGCGGGACCACGGGTTTACTCATCGTCGTATACTCCAGTGATCACTTCCGAGAACGTTCGATGCACACCGTTGGTGGTATGAGTTTGGGTATCATCGGTCTCATTGTGATGGCCACATCGACCGACACACAAGTTCGTTACGGCTTTGCGCATGTGTGCATGGCAGGTGTGTTCGTTGGCGGCCCACTGCTAGCCGTATGGATTGCAGGCAACACGCCCTGGAAAGGGACAAGGAGCGTCGTCATGGGTGTGAACGGTTGGTCGAACATTGCAGGCGTGATTGCTGGCCAGCTATTTAAGACCAAGTACAGACCAAGATGTGAGTTGCAACGACGCACGACAGCCGATCGGGCCTGATTGCTGACCACTGCGATAGACGAGACACCGCTGATCGTGACTATGGCTCTTATGGTCTTCGGCATCTGCGGCTTGAGCTTTCTAAAGTTCATGTACCTTCGCGAGAACAAGAAGCGAGCGCGGGAAGTTTCAACTTGGGACGAGGCAGACTTTGCAAGCGAAGCAGCTTCCAAGGAGCGAAGAGGCGATCAGAAGCGTACATTCATGTACGGAACATGAGATCTTGTCTCGCGACGAGGCCGAGACAGTGGAGACTTTCTCGTATATCTCGGCCCGACATATTAGGCAGAACGCGAAGGCGACGATCCAATGGCATGATCAATTAGGCGATGCCTCAACGTACTGATGCTGAGGCTTATCGTGACTATCAACCTTGGCTCCCAACTCCAAGATCCCCACTGCTTTCGTCCTCTAACTTACTTTCGTCGCGGTCGCATCGCACCAGTGAGCGATCGCTATCAGCCGGCCATTTGCCGCATACCGTAAAGAACCTCCCCTGTCGTGATCATCGTCAATAGACCAGCCAAGCCAAACGTCAGGAGTGCACATCCAGACAACAACTCTTTGCGAAAAAGTCCTCAAATGGATGGCTGCAGTAACTTGAGTTGATTATACCAGAACAGGCAATTGGATGGATATTAATCCCCCCAGTCTCGACTCCGACCCACCGACTCCTGCTTTCACAGGTCGTACCGAGGAAGCGGAACTGGTATTGAAACCCCCCACATATTATGCAGATCTTGGCTTACTATAACAGGAACCAATATAAGTTCCACGTCAGAGCTTGCCATCCCAGTTCGCTCTCTTCCTCTTAAACCACGAAGGCTTCATCAGCTGCAGAACTATTAGACGTTCGTACCGACAGGGTGGTGCGGCTCCTGCATGCCGGCAGGGACTGGTGCATGGGTTGACGGGCTGCTGCAGAGAGGGGGCCACATGTGATGATCCCATGGAGATCAATCAGGCATGCAGGCAAGTGCCGGCCAGCAAACCACTTGAGCTGCTTGCGGTATATAATTCACTGTAGTATCAAGTCTCGGTGTGGTCAAATATGCTACAATTACTCCCACAATGAGCAGCAACGACCAAGATCGAACGACTCATTTCCTCGCCAGCACTTTCACCCTGCTGGCTGTCTCATGGCTCGTCTACGCCTGCAGACTGTACACGCGTCTGCGTCTCGTCAACCGGATCTTCTCAGAGGATGTGTTTGTTACTATTGCAATGGTACGTGTCATACGATTGAACCACAAGGGTTTGCTGGCTGACATATCTCAGGTATCGTTGACTGTCTTCGCCGCGATGGTGCCAGTCCAAACATCGCACGGTGGTGGTCGACACCTCGTTGACCTGCCGAATCCCACTCAAGAACTCCCACGCTGGGGACAAGCTTTCTTCGTTGCCCAGATCATGTATCTCATCACGCTCTGGGGCGTGAAACTGTCAGTAGCCTTCCTCTTGCTGAGGTTCAGCACCTCGAAAGCAGTCACCTGGACCCTCAGATCGACCGCGGCAGTCATCACCTGCCTGACGATCGCCTTCATCCTCTGGGTCACGTTCATGTGCACACCAGTACAAGCCCAGTGGGACCCCAGCGTCAACGGCAGTTGCGCGAGCCGAAAGTCATACATGATATCCGTGTACGTTCTGAGTTCCATCTCAGCGGTGACGGATATCATCATGGCCGTAATGCCAGTGTTCATTCTGCGCGAGTTGAAGATCGATTTGCGAACAAGATGTTATGCCGTAGCCACAATGGGGCTTGGGTCGCTGTAAGTTGGTTCTATGCCCGCGGGTCGATGTATGTATGCATCAACAATAGACTGATCACAAGTTCAACAGCGCCTGCATCGCAACCTTGGTTCGCTTCAAATACATACGCGACTTTTCGATCTCCGAAGATCTGACCTGTAAGCGACAACCGCCAATACTCACAGAAACTCCTGCATTTGCTGACCAGGCGCGCCGCGCACCTTACAGATACAATGGTTCCATTGAGCATTTGCAGCTTCATCGAGGTCTCGCTCGGCTGTATTTGCGCTTCTTTAGCGACGCTGCGCCCACTGCTTCAGCAGATCGGCATGGCGACGCGCTCACACCTTGTCAGCGAGGAAGAGGAAGCCCAGAGCAGGCTGTTCGAGTTTTCCAGGAGCAAAATTAGCGTCACCGACGGACATCGCGAGACTTGGATATGAAATAAAGTCTAGTGTGAGGCACGGTTTTCGAGGGGCGTTTGTTGGTGGGGACATGTAATGTTTAATTCCAGTGATGTTTCTGTGGGTGTTGCAGCCTGCAAGAAGTATCATTGGTTGCTTTTGCGATGGAGAAGATTTCGCTTGATAACATGGTGCTATGAGATCAGTCCACGGTCCGCTTGCGAGCATGATTGCTCATGACCGATCCGAGCGCAATCGTAGAATTCAGCGCTCCTTTCCACGTCCCTTGAAATCTCCCATCAAACTCATCCAGCTCCCGATTTGCCCTTTCGATGTCTTCTTGATCCTTCCTCCTTAACATCTGCCCATGCGACTCCCGTGCCGGAGTATCCATAGCGACGCCAATTGCGTCCATAAGGTCCTGCGACTCATGCTCCGAGGTATCAATAGCGACTCCAATCACGTCCATGAGATGATGTAGTCTTGCTATTTGCAGCGTGGCGTCCTCTAAGCTTTTACTCTGCTGCGTATCGCCTGTATAGCCCCGACGTTTCCGGCGATCGTACGAATGGCGCAAGTGTCCACGTAGAGTAAAACCGAAGTGCGAAAAGAAGTCGAAAGTCGAGCGTTCAGGATCACGACCGTCAGAGCTAGACTCGCAACGCCTTCGTTTTGCATCAAGGGCCAGAATTGCTTTTCCGTGTGTCCATCCAGTTTCGTTAATGCGGGCCGCAGCGCCGAGACTTGAAATGAACGCCAAGATGTTTTCTGCGTCCTTTTCTGGGCCTATGGTTTCAAACGGCTGTGTGTCTGCGGAGTGGTACGAGGAAGAGGATGACGAGTGCAGTTCAGAGTGGGCGTTGAGATACTGCGAAGCAATGATGCTCTCAGAGGATGACAACGTTTCGAAATCGGAATCCTCATCGTGGTGGTAGCCTTGTGGGCTGAACATCTAGACTATGCTTGTTGATCGAGTCGAAGATTTGACTGTGTGAAGAAAGGTCGCATTTTTCGGCTGACAGCGTCAGAGAAGACGCTGCATGGCGGTAGGCGACAGTGGCGGTGATATATTGTGAGATCGCTGTTTGCCAGTGAAAAAGGCGATCCGATTGATATCTCGTCAGCAAGAGCGTGAAGTGCGCAGTGGCAGTGCCCAGCTCACAGCATTTACCGCCTCTTGTTTGGCTCACAACATCAAAGAAGTTTGCCAAGATCTGTGAAGCATTCACTGAGCCATCACTCCCGACCCCAGATGCTCCACCAGCACTTGACTTCCGAGAGCTCTTCGCCCTGGCCTGCAGACCAATCATCGTAGCCAACTTCTTCGCCTTGCTCGATAATTTTAAGACCAATCCCAGCCAGCCTGTCTCTAAGGTCTTGGCGCTCATCGGCGTAAGCCTCGCGTAGTGGAAGTTCGATCACCAGCCTAGCGTTCTCATCCACCTTAAGGTGACATTCAATGGCGTCAACCAGCATGCGCGGGTGATCGGAAGAGTAGATGGGGTCGGCGACGACTATAAGGGGAAACGAGTTGGATAAACCGTCGAAGGAGTCAAGCTCAAGCTCATCTGGCCGTGTCCAATCGAGCACGGCAGCAGAGACGGAGCCGCCACGGGAAGCTATGACTTCCGAGTTGAAACCCGCGTTTTGCTCTAGGTTGGGAACGATCTCGGGCAGATCTGTCAAGATGGTGTGGCGTTCAAAGACCAGAGCAGCTGCCATGCCCACCAAGCCTGTACCAGCACCAAGCTCTAAAATTGCTGCGTCAGGCGCGAGATCCGGTATGTGCTGTTGGAGCGAACACAGCTGTTTGGCCAGTAGGTATGACGATGCCCAAGTCTTCAGACCAAGGTTGTCAGAAGTCATAGGTGGCTCGTACAAGGTGAGTTGGACCGCAGTATTGGTCTCACAATCCTGAGGTAGCTCGTTGCTCAAACTCGGAACTTGTGTAGATTGATCTGACAACACTGGTATGGCAAACGACCTGGTAATGGCACCCATGGCCGTTCGGCCGCTCCGCTCACTCAGGCGCTGCGACGCTGCTTCCCATATCTGCTCTTTCTCTGCATCGTCGTCAATCCAGACCAATGGACTTGATATGATCTTTGTCAGATATTGCGGTACTCCTTCGTTGTTTATCTTCCTCTTGCGTCGCTGTGGCTCAGCACTAGCAGCATCATTTTGCGGCACTTTGTCCCAAGAGAGAGGTTGCACACTCAAATCGGCGAGCGTGGAAAGCAGTATAGGCGCAGACGGTTTGGTGTAGAGCTGAGGGAGGTCGAGCACTATCAAAAACTGCCGTTAGTACTTGTCTGCACATGCGATCGCAGGAGTTCCATACCATCCAGTGGCTCCTCATCTTCGTCCTGCCAGACTGTCCTTTGCATCCGCATCGTAGATATTTGGTACTTAAACCCCACCGTGACAGTGTCACAAATATGGAGATCGGTATCGGAAACGAAATTCCAGCAGTTGCTAAACACCGAGTTATCTCCGCCGAGAGCAGTCGCCGATGCTGGACCCGATACAATGCATATCAGCATAACTAGAAGGATCATGACTGCAGAACGCCCTTGAAGCCATCATAGGCAAGCTGCATATCGAATTGCAGTTCTCGAGCCTGCTCCGAGCTCAGCTCCTCAGCCACACGCATCTGGTTGAGGGTGATGAGCCATTGAATGATCTTGGCCTTGTTCTCAAAGTCGCGATCCGTGACTTTGTTCACAGCCTGGATGGTGTCGACCAAGATCGGATGCAGAGTCTCCTTGGACAACATGTTGAGTTTGATGGCGTCCAGGAGGGTGATGAAGCTCTCGGATGCCGAAACGATGTGGGTGGCGGCGGCATTGTTGGTTGGCTGTTGACTATTCGGCCGCTGCTGGGAAGCAGGTGCAGTCTCAACGGTGGCAGGAATACCAATACGCAGTCGTTCCGTGGCCTTTGGTACTTCAAGGAGCCATTCTGCCTTGAAGCGCTCCAAGTCACCGAAGGCGTCAGCAACGGTCTCGTCGGCAAGATTACTCTTGTACTGCCTCAGCAGACGGTCACATGTTTCGGTGTACTCGGATTCGTGTATGGAATCGCGAAGATACGCCTTTTCTAATGCGTCGAGAGTGATGATGATGCTGTAGATCTCAGCCAGCGACTCATACAGCTCACGCTCAGTGGCGCTGTCCGCGAGCTTGACTTCTTGGTCGAGGTTGATGGTCGCCGCGAGATTACTGCTGGGCGTGTAGCTGTATGGCGTGGGCGCGTACGCCAGTTGTTGAGCACCGTACATGGTTGATTTTGACCTTGGGGTATTTAAAGTGTTATGCTTTGAAGGAGATATTGATTAATGCCACCTGCACCCACGCGGCTGAGGCTCCAAGACAAGACAAGACAAGACGACAGCTCTCTCCGCAATCGACGGCTCGCCTGGCCCGTGCACCCTCCTTGAACCGAACCGCCGAACTTTTTTGCGACCAACCCAAATCTTTCTGAGGCCTCGCGCTTGACTTGGGCAACACTCGTGCTTCAAGCAAAATTACAATCATCCGCCAACATGCCTAAAGGAAAGGCAACCAAGAAGTTCGAGCAGAGGCATCTCAAGGACACCCTCGACAAGCGCAACTCCCTCAAGAAGACCAAGCAGAAGCAGCAATTGAAGGAGAGGAAAAAGGCCAGGCGTGCTGAGGAAGAGGGCAAAGATCCCAATGAGAAGCAGGATGAGACCGCGAAGCCTGCCACCAAGGCTGCACAGGACCCGGCTGCCTTCCAGAACATGAGCGTCGACGACTTCTTCCAGGGCGGATTCGAGGTGCCCGAGGACCCTAAGCAGAAGGGCGACAAGAAGCGCAAGCGCGCACAACCCGTAAAGGCCGACGATGAGGGCAGCGACAGCGAGTCATCAGACGACTCGGTCATGCACGAGCCTGTCGTGCCGGACGACGACGACTCAGCTTCTGACAGCGACGACAACGACCCTGAGGAGCACAAGAGGCAGCTGGATGCGCTGGCCCAGAACGATCCCGAATTCCACAAATACCTTCAGGAGAACGAGCCTGAGCTTTTGGGCGCAGACCTTGAGAACATGGGCACATTGAGCAGCGACGACGAGGACGAGGCAGACACACCTAAGCGCAAGAAGCAAAGGAAGAACGCGGACCACTCTGACGACGAGGGTGCTGTTGGCAAGAATGAACTTCAGCTTCACACAGTTGCCAAGTGGGCGACCGCCATGCAGGAGCAGCACTCTCTCCGTGCCGCGAAGGAGACTGTTCTGGCCTTCCGCTCGGCCGCTCATGTCTCTGACCTGGAAGACAAGGACTTCAAGTACTCCATCTCAGACCCTGAAGTCTACCACCAACTTCTCACAACTGCGCTCAAGCTCATCCCAGATGTCTTGCAGCACCACTTGCCCGTACAAGAGAACAAGTCAGGCAAGGCACACGTCGCGACCGAAGGAAAGAAGTTCAAGACGCTCGCACCGCTGCTCAAGTCACAGGTTGCCAGCATCATTCACCTTCTCGACAACCTCTCAGAGCCTGCGACTCTTCGTCTCACCCTCACATCCATCATTCCCCTCCTACCATACCTGCTCTCTTTCAAGAAGCTCATCCGCGACATCTGCCGCGCGGTCACCGCCATCTGGTCCACCACTGCCACCACTGAAGCCACAAGAATCGCTGCCTTCCTGGTCCTCCGCCGCCTGACTGTCATTGGCGATGCTGGTATCCGCGAGAACGCCCTCAAGGCCGCTTACCAGGGCCTCGTCAAGGGCAGCCGCAATACCACCGTCCACTCGATCGCTGGTGTTAACCTGATGAAGAACTCTGGCGCTGAGCTTTGGGGCATTGACGAGTCCGTCGGTTACACCACCGGCTTCACGTTCATTCGCCAATTGGCTATTCACCTTCGCACCAGCATCACCAACAACAGCAATGAGAGCTACAAGACCGTTTACAACTGGCAATATGTCCACAGTCTCGACTTCTGGTCGCGTGTGTTGTCTGCACACTGCAAGGAAGCCGACTCAGCTTTGCGACCTTTGATCTACCCTCTGGTCCAGGTGACCATGGGAGCTCTCCGTCTCATCCCCACCGCAACCTACTTCCCTCTCCGCTTCCAGCTTACCCGCTCCCTTCTCCGCCTGAGCATGGCAACCAGCACATACATTCCTCTCGCCGCCCCTCTATACGAAGTCCTCAACTCCGCCGAGATGCGCAAGGCTCCCAAATCAAGCACCCTGAAGCCTTTGGACTTCGACACCATCATTCGCGTCCCCAAGAGCTACCTCAAGACCCGCACATACCAGGACGGCATCGGCGAGCAAGTACAAGAACTGCTCAGTGAGTTCTTCGGTCTGTGGAGCAAGAACATCGCTTTCCCCGAGCTTGCTCTTCCCGTCGTCGTGATGCTCAAGCGCTGGCTCAAGGACGTCAACAGCCGCACACCCGGTGCCGGCAACAAGAACCAGAAAGTCAACGGCTTGATCGCGTTGCTTGTACAGAAGATTGACGCTAACGTCAAGTTCATTGAGGACAAGCGCGCAAAGGTCGACTTCGCTCCCAACAACCGCAAGGGCGTGACGAGCTTCTTGGACGATCTGGAGTGGGAGAAGACTCCTATCGGCGCTTTCCTCGTCGGCCAGAGAAAGGTGCGCGAGGAGAAGGCAAAGGTTATGGAAGCTGCTCGCAAAGAGGAGGAGGAGAGGAAGGAGAAGGACAAGAAGGAGAGCAAGGAGTCCAAGGCTATCGTTGCCGACGATGACGAAGACAGCGCAAGCGAAGAGGAGGATGAGGATGATGATGAGGAGATGATCATGGACGGCGGAGACGATGATGAGAGCGACGGCGACGAGGTGATGGAGTTTGAGTAGATCGACGTGCCGACTCGCGAGTGGCGTGTAAGAATGATAGATATAAATGATCGTGCGAGCAGAGTGCTCGTGGTCACTGGTGTACTAAGATACCCTCACCAAAACAGAAGTTCATTTTCCATTGAGTCTATATGATCTCCTTCAGGTTCTTGAAGCACCAAATAGATATTCAAGGGTCTAATATAGGTAATAAGAGGATGGCGGGAGATCCACGCTTCCCGAAAGTCTGCGTACCTGCAAACTAGTCATGGCGGCACCACAACCTGGAAGTCACGATATAGGCTATGCGCCTAGTCTCTTGTGCAAGACGGCTTGGGTGAGGCATGGTCATTCGCATTACACAGCAAGCAAGCGGCATACTCCATTCATAAGCGAACCTGATACTGATGCGCGCCACCTATTTCTATCCGTCTACACCGCACACGATCGACGGCTTTCGCGAAGCACTTTCCTGCTCACACCGATATCGAGCCGAGAGACTGCGTCTAGAATGTCCGTAGCTCTGGGCGAATTCACACTGAAAGCCAGCGCTAGCATCTAACTCCGCTCCTTGGACTCATACTTGTTGACATTCTTGACCACCAAGCACCGACTTCGCGGGATGTCCGTAGCACGTGCGGCTCCACCGGGCCAGGGCAAGTTCCTGGCTAGTCAACCTTGACCTCTATCTATTACAACTATACAACTGAACAACAATAAAAATTCGAAGCCGCTGCCGCCTAGACTACTGGATTTCCTGTCTGATCATGCATGCATGCATACACACAGAATAAAGCCACAAACAGCAATGGCCATGTCAAGGACAATTGTCCGACCTACAGGCTACAGCAGGCACAGACGGGAAACGAAGTTCAGCTTAAACCCATCAGCCACCAAACGCCATTGTGGACCCTTTTGGATTTCGTATCCAAATAGCGTGGCATTTCTCGCTTCATACCGTTGAACAGACTCCTCGTGGCATTTTCATGCGTCCCAAAACAGCCAATGCTCAAGTGGTCAAATCCGCCTTTTGGAAAGGCCTCAGCTCCATATAGCTGCGAGTCGTGCATCAGTCACCAATGTGGTCTGGAACAAACACGGCGTGGCCGCACGATTCGATAGATCTCTGAGCTATGAGCGCAACACTCAGAGTGCACACAGCCTGCCGCGGTGAGGAGTCCAATTGGCTACAATCGCTAACGGACTGTCAGGATATGTCTTTGATATGCTTGTGGAAGCGAGCTATCGGGCCACACGATGCGAAATGGCTTGGAGCAGCGCGCGCCGTTGTCTTGACATTATGTGATGTCTTGAAGATGTATGCTGCCAATTGACTCAAGCCACTGTGTGGGATATAAAGGGGGAGAAGATGGCCCATAAGTTGCTCGCTCACCTGCTACCAACACGCCCAAGTAATTGGAGAGTAGGACCTCTTTGACACACCCACGACATCCATCATGCGCTATCAGGGCGCCTTATTGTCTGCGCTGGCAAGTATTGTTCTTGCCAGTGACGATGCAACCGCTGGCAACCCATTGGCTGTCCCGGATGCTCTCCCTCTCGATGATCTGAGGGACATCCCGGTCCCTACTTACTCCGTCGCAACTGGCACCAGCCAGGATATCCCCTACGCAACCTCTGCTGCCATTGCTGAAGTGGCCGCCCAAATTGCTGCAACTCCACTGTCTGTGTTCCCTGCTGCTACTGACGTTCCGATCAATGCAGCTGGATCAACAGACAGCGACGAAGCCGGTGGAGATGGAGGCAACTCGAACGTCATTGTCAACTCGGGATCCATCTCGAAAAGAGAGTTGACAGGTGTAGCTCGTCAGCCTCGCAAACGCGGTGCCTGCAGCCCTCAGCCTACTATCGGCAACTTCTACAATGTTGACCTCAGCACTGCAGCCGCGTTCAAAGCTGACGCTATGATCGCCTCTGTTGCATCTGGCGCAAGCACTCCTACTGGCTACTACCAGAACTTCAAGAACCTCGGTGCCGCGAACAGTGCTATGAACTACCTGGGTTACACGATGGTCAACACGGGCAAAGGCTACGACGTCGACTATTGCGCTGCCAAGTGCGACGCCAAGGCCGGCTGTCTGTCTTTCAACATTTACTTCGAGCGTGACCCCACGGTCGAACCAGCTGCTAATTGCCCGAATCCCGAAGCTTTTGCAAATATCAAGTGCTCGTTCTGGGGCACTGGTCTTGATGCTACTACGGCCAACAACAAGGGCCAGTGGCGTAACAAGTTTGAGATTGCTATCGCTGGAAGCAACGCTTATACTTCCTACAAGCTGGGAGGACCGCTTGACGGCTGGAATGGACCCCAGAAGCTGGACAATGCTGCTCTGAATGCACCCCTATGGGATTGCACCGATACCTGGACCTACCTCGGATACAAGCTTCTACAGGCTGGCTCTGTCGACCCGCGTCTCTGTGCCGCAGCCTGTGATGCTCAAACAGCATACAACAAGCAACACCCTTCGGGACCGAATGCCGTACCCTGCAATGCTTTCGGCTCCTACATCCTGAACAAGAGCAACTCCACTGGAACCTACCAACAAGGACAGATGTGCACATTCTACACTGCCAACTGGGATGCGAAGTACGCTAAGAACACCGGCGGATTCGATGGCGCCGTTGGTGCTACGTACAAGTTCACATACAGTACCTTGTACGGCAAGAAAGACGTGCAGCCGACGTGCGGATCTGAGTACGTCTCGTCGTCGAGCACCTACATCAAGGGCGGCGACGCGAACAGAGGTTCTACGAACGAGGCGAAGAAAGTCATTACGGCTAGTTCATTGCAGCCATTTTGCTCTAATCTCCTCGGGTACACCACACCTACTGAGACTGCCACAGCTACGAGTATCGTCAAGCCTCTAACTACTCTGGAAGTGGTCGCAACCACAACGTATGTTGCAGAGGAGACAACCGCCACCGTCACAATTTCGCCGAATGAGAAGCGTCAGACCATGGAAACAGATAGTTACATCTACATCAACACAGCCGACTATCCCAATCACTTATTGCCCACGGAAGCTGCGGCCATAGCAAAGAGAGACGCCACTTCAACGCCTGGAGCGCTCGCCAGATTTCCGGCTACTATCCTCTCATCCGCATGCTCGCTCGCCGTCACCTCACCAACCCAAACATCCACCACGACGACCACGCTCACCACAACTGAGCCCGTCTCAACCTTCATCACAACAATCTCCACGATCTCCATTCCCTCAACATCCACCTCGACCCTCACCGTCACCGCCTCCCCATCGCCCTCCAGCCCCTCCTCGACAATCTGCCCAGCCATCGCCTCCCCCATCCCAGCATCTCTCGCCCTCAAGACCTCAGCCTGCGACTGCACTTACACGGCAAGCTGCGGCAGCCTCGAGAACCAAGACGGCAGCTGCTACTACAGCATCGGCTCACAGGGCACTTACGGCGAATGCGCAACGCAGTGCGATTTCTTCTCTAACTGCTACCAGTTCCACTGGAACGGCGCAGGCGACAAGGACTGCGTTCTGTGCGCGGAGAACGGCCATCGCGCGGACGGGGGCGTGCAGGGCTTTGCGTCGGGGACGAGGACGAGCTGTGCTATTGATATGGGTTGCGAGGTGGGAAGCTAGCTTAGCCTTCGATAGATGGATCTGCTTCACAAATGCATGCATGCACGAATGATGGTGCCGTGACAGTCGCCGATTGCGAAGGATCTAGTGTTTTATATGCGACTCTAGTCAATGCAGATGGGCCGGGTGTAAGCCAGTGTTTGCAATCAACAAATGTGGCAAAAGATACCTGTGGTTCGTTCGTCTCCAAGTTTTACAAATGACGTCGAAAGTCATACATGTAACGTTACACACACTCTGATACGCCCAGGCCTAGTGACGGCATGTTGTGTTTTGGGGGACTGGATTCATGCCTGTGTCCATGTACATACACTTCACCGCTTCAACGACTCATCGTCATCACGCCAGTGTTTCTTTCGTCGTGTCTCTTCACGGTCATGCGGCAAGGTTTAATAGAAGGTATTCATGGGTAGGTATCAGACGCCGGCCGGCTTCAAAGACCGAAGACTTGGAGTCAGGGCTCACCGACCGACCGGATGAAAGAGAGACGGAAATAATGGTTTGCATGCGGGTGATGCTAAGCATGGACTATGTTAGTCGCAGGCCTGTCGGTAGTGCACCATCTGGACTCTACGCTAGAACGTAGGAGTCGCTTCGCTGGCGGCAGAAATGGTGTGGTCACGAGACACATCGCTTGTGGTAGTGGTATTGCTGGCACGTTCCCACGGCCGAGGCACAAGTATGCAGAAGAAGAAGACACGACACGAGCCAGGAGCAGATCCCGAGTGCTGGGAGAGGGTAAGCAGAAAGGAAGCCGGACATCATCCGCGTAGGCCGTCGCTTGAGCTCTGATCACCTTTGCCCTGAAGCCTCTCCACGTCCCGATCGACAGTGCCAGCTTTGCCCACAAGACCCCACCAAACCTGCCCCGCGCTCCTCGAGTCGAGTGTCCGACGGATAAATTGAGAAGACACCTTGTTGCCCTGCGTCGCACATCCGACTGGCGCGGAATCTTGCGAATGTGGACAGCCTCAGAGAAGAAGTGGAGGAAGGGAAACAGCCATGCTTTGGCGCACACTACTGACTGGAGCCCTTCAAAACATCCAGAGCCGCCATGACGCTCTAGGTAAGTCGTTCACATCTTTCCTGCTATTCTCTTCTTCTCCCATCCTCTGCTCTGCATTCCTCTCGCCAGCGTCAGACATCTCTTCGTTGCAAGACTCACATTGTTGCTTTTCTCCCCGAAAGCACACATCACCGCCAAAATGTGTCCGACCACCACAACCACGACCACTATCGCGCCTTCCGTGAAGAACATTGGTGTCTACACTAACCCAGAGCACGACCTGTGGGTGGCAGAGACATCGCCTAGCAAAGAGGAGGTCGAGAGCGGCGAGGCACTCAAGGAGGGCGAGATTACCGTTGCCGTGAAGAGCACAGGGATTTGCGGGTAAGACAGCAGGATAATTATTATCTATCTTCTTTCTCAAGAAAACACCCCAACAACTAACACAAATCATCTTCCAGCTCCGACGTCCACTTCTGGAAACATGGCGCCATCGGCCCCATGATCGTCAACGACACACATGTCCTGGGTCACGAATCCGCCGGCATCGTCGTCGCCAAACACCCCTCCGTTACCACTCACAACATCGGCGACCGCGTCGCCATCGAGCCCAACATCATCTGCGGCGAGTGCGAGCCCTGCCTCACTGGCAAGTACAACGGCTGCGTCAGCGTCGAGTTCCGCAGCACGCCACCCGTCGCTGGCCTGCTCCGCCGCTATGTCAACCACCCGGCCGTCTGGTGCCACAAGATCGGCGACATGACCTACGAAGACGGCGCCCTCCTCGAGCCCCTCAGCGTCGCCCTCGCTGGCATGCAGCGCGCCAACATCACCCTCGGCGACAGCGTGCTCGTCTGCGGCGCTGGCCCCATCGGCCTCGTCACTCTCGCCTGCGTAAAAGCCGCCGGCGCCGAGCCCATCGTCATCACCGACATCGACGAGGGCCGTCTCGCCTTCGCAAAGCAATTCTGCCCCAGCGTCCGCACCCACAAGGTCGAGTTCTCCGACTCCCCCGAGCAGTTCGCCGAGAAAGTCGTAGCTCTCGCCGACGGCGTCGAGCCCGCCGTGGTGATGGAGTGCACCGGCGTCGAGTCCTCCATCTCCGGCGCCATCCACGCCGCCAAGTTCGGCGGCAAGGTCTTCGTGATCGGCGTCGGCAGGCCCGAGATCAAGATTCCCTTCATGCGCCTCAGCACCCGCGAGGTCGACTTGCAGTTCCAGTACCGCTACGCCAACACCTGGCCCAGAGCTATCAGACTGCTACGCGGCGGCGTCATCGATCTCAAGTCTCTGGTTACTCACCGCTTCAAGCTTGAGGATGCGATTAAGGCTTTCGAGGTTGCGGCTGATGCTAAGCAGGGTGGTATCAAGGTTATGATTCAGAGCATGGACGAGGGCGAGAAGTAAAGATGCTAGGCATGCATGAGTTGGTCAACGGATACGTGTTACGAGAGGGAGCCAAGGCGTCCGGCTTATTTGTCTGGAGAAGACATGTCGTAGAATGGAGGGCATAGAAGAGTAGAAACGCTCCACGAACGACAACAAATAGAGATCGAAACGAATTTAAGAAAGAAAAACAATTAAAATTAAGCCTGTACCTTGACAATGGTGCTTTTCGATACCGCGTTCTGTATCTTAGTTGTTTTCTTTTCCTTCTCTTCCCAAGTCAACTTCTCAAATCTCAGAAAATCAATAAGCAACATCAAACTCGCCTCCCAAAAAACAAACCCACCTCTCCACAACCCCCTCGACCCCAAAAAGCGGCACACACCTCGCCCTCACCCTCCCCTTTCCTTGCCCAAGCGACACAAACGTCTCAAACTCCTCCCCAAACGCCAGCCGCGGCGCAACAGCAGCAATCACAGCTTCCCTGAAAATCCTCCCTTTCAACCCGCCATGACTTGACGAAGCCGCAGCGGAGGAAGTAGAAGACGATGAAGACGACACCACCCCACCCATCTTCTCAAACCTCTCCTGCAACTTCCTCGACACCAGCGGGATTTTCACACCCGCCAATGTTCCTTGCGAATCGAACCGCGTCGGCTGCAAGATCAAGAAAGTCGCGTGCGCGGTTTGTAGGCGCGCGAGCTCGGAGAGGAGGGTGAGGGTTTTCATCGTGCAGGTCTCGGCTGAGAATGGCGCGGTGGCGACATTGGTCGTTGAAGAAGAAGAGGAAGAGGAAGTGAACATCTCAAGCGTCTCGTGCAGAATGTCGCTGGCAGGAGACCTCATTTCCACTCCATCGTCCTTGTCAAGGTTACACCAATCAATCGACTCCCCACCAGGACTCCACGCCAGCGCAGCATCAGCAGTCGGCGTGCGAATCTCAATATCATCCAGCGCCAATCCCTGCTTACCCGCAAGTTCTGTGAGCGCCGCGCGGGCGAACGACGGCGTGACATCCGTTTCTGCGAGGAAACTTAGATTGGCTCGCGAGTGGGTCTTGCGGTCTAGAGTGGCGAAGAGAGATTGCAGGATGATTTTGCTTTCGGCGTTGGGAATTTGCGCGGGCTCGATGCGGAGCGTGTTGGTGGTGCTGAGGCCGTAAGGGAGGGACAGGTGCGTGCAGGTTCCGGGCGTGAAAGCGTCGGTGGAGGTTAGAGTTATTGGGGCTCCAGTTGTGGTGCTGTTGAGGAGGGCGATGCCGCCGGTTATGTCTGGTGAGGTGGATGATTCGGAGGGTGGTGGGGTTGGGAGGCCGGTTGGGTTCTCAGTGGTGGTGAGGGTGTTGTTTTCTGGGGCGTGGTCGATAGATGGAGATGTCATGTTCTCTGGCAAAGCGTTCAAGTGCGAGCCGCGCACTCGCATCTGCACCAGCGGTGCCTGAGCGAGCGCAGTGGTGATCCGATCGACGTGAGCAAGAGTCAAAGTCACCTTACGACCATCGATAGGCCTTCCAACACCAGCAATCTCAACCATCTCCGGCTCCTTGGTCGAAGCAGTCTCAATCGCAAGCTCAGCGACCTTCTTAACGACAACCTCTCCAAGTTTCGCCTGCTCATCATCGGCTTTGATCAAGGGATCAGAAGGCGAGATTGGCGGACTAGGCTGCGGGCTCGACAAGAAAACCTGGCTCCTAGTCGCATCGATCGGCGAGAAGTAGATCTCCGAGCCCGCAGAGCTGGTCGGAGTGTGCGAAGCCTTCCTCTCGCGACGGCTGTCTGTACGGCCAATGGTGAGGGATATAGGCGGAGTGATATACTCATAGTACTGGCTGATGCGCTTCTCGAGTTCAGGCGACGATCTGCCCTTGCGCGGAGCATCGATCACAGGGACTCTCGTCGTGCGCTGATTTTCAGAAGCCAGAGTGACGTTCTGATTTTTAATTCCAGGCGCTGTAGGCGTCGTAGGCGTGTACACCGAAGCAGGAAGCGTAAGGATCTCACCTTCGGTCACCACGGCTGGGACGTCCGTTCTGATCTTCACTATGTCAGTAACAGCAAGGACGCCGCTTGAGCACGAAGCGCGGAGACGTACTGTGTCTAAAGGCGTTGGAGGCAGAGGCTTAGTAGGCGCTATCCCTCTGCTTGGTTGGTCGGCAGCTTTCACGTGCTCTCTGGCGTGGTTAGCAGCACTTGTAGATTTCGACTTGCTGCCGGAGACACGAACTGCTGGCAAGCGGCCCAGCAGCTGCTGGGCGGTGGAGACGGTGTAGTTTGACTGTACCATGGTTTGCTAGTCTGTACGTTTCAGATTCTGTGAGAAAGCGGGTGGATGCAGCTTGCGTTGGAGGAAAGGGTCAAATGCGATTGATCACTGTCCTGCAGCGTTTGTATGGGAATGTCTTGGTCTTGGTCGTGAGGTCTCAGATCTTTGCGTGTGCGTTGAAGCAGTGAAGCAGCGAATGTCGGACCTGTGAATACATCAAATCGATGAGAGCCATATCAGAGCAAATGTCGACAATGTCGAACAAAGGGATATTAAAGCTTTGATCGGGGGAAATTGGAGAAGAGGATGCCATCCTTAAACAAACAGACTGCGGGATTGTTGAAAGAAAGTGGTCTTGAAACACAAAGAACATGTGAATATGTGACGTAACTTTGTACGTTTGAGAGCATGTGCCAAAATCTGTATTTGGCTTGTGGAAGTCCATTACTGGTCGTGTCATCGTTGTAAAGTAAGTGCGAGGTACGTTACAGAATGGCCGCCCTCGCTTGAAACGCCGTGCGTGTACATCTACAACCACCGGCTTGAGAGATATGTGATCGAAGTGGGCATTGTGAATCCGGCTCGCTTTAAACGCTAGATTCGTGGCAGCTGCACGTGGATTTGTGAGCTTACATGCATGCCTGGACGCCGCCTCGGTGTGCCACTCACCGTTGACTGCAAGAGAAAAGAGAATGTAGTTGTATGACCACATGCATGAATCAGCCGCTGAACAGGTACTCGATGGCACCTTGAACGCTGCCGCCGCTGCGCCTCAGCGCTTGAACGTTGCGCTCGAACTCGTAGAAACCCATATCGTTCAGCTGTCGCAGCTGCGCCGCATATCGCTCCTCAGGAGGGGTGTTGTCGACAGGGGCCTGTTGTTGCTGGCCTTGTCCGCCAAATCCACCCATGGCCGCGAAAGGGTTGAAGCCAGCCTCACCTGCTCCTCCTGCGCCGCCCTGACCTCCCATCATTTGCATCATCTGTTGCATCATTTGAGGGTTCTGCATCATCTGTTGTGCAGCTGACGCGAAGGGGTTTGATTGGTCTTGTCCTCCTTGTCCTCCCTGTGCTCCAGTACCAAAAATGTTGGCGAACGGGTTGGCTGGTGGCGGTGAGCCAGCGTTTTGGCCAGGTGTAGTTCCAGCACCAGCTCCAGCACCGAGACCTGCGCCCGCACCAGCGCCCGCACCAGGGAAGAGTGCAGCGAATGGGTTTGCGCCACCTGCACCACCGAAGGGATTGGGCGGTGCGTTTGTGTTTCCGGTCTGACCCTCTGCGCTGCCAGTGTTCTGTCCAGCCGGTGTTGTGTCCGTTGAGCCTGGCATGGGGAAGCTTCCGCCACCCTGTCCACCGCCGCCCATCGAGCGCTGCATCTGCATCTGCATCCTGATCATGTCCGGGTTCATCATCATGCGCCTGAGCTCCGGGTTCTCAATCGCTGCGCGCGCCATCGGGTTGTCGCGGATCATTGGGTTATTGCGGAGCATCTCGATCACAGCAGGGTTGTTCATAGCCTCGTTCATTTGCTGTGCGAAGTTTGGGTCATCGAGCATGCGAAGCATTTGGTCTGGGTTGGGTGGTGCGCCCAAGCCTCCGTCCGCACCGAACATGTCGGCACCGGGCAGGCCGTGGAAACCAGCATAGCGTGCGCCAGTCAACTGAGCCAGAGGATCTCCTGCACTAGTGCCAGCCTGGATGTTCTGAGGGACGTTGTTTGCTGGGCTGCCACCAGCTCCTGCTGATGTCGCTGAACCGCCTTGGTTGGCGGGGTTCTGTCTCTGGTTGCTCTCTGCACCCTTGACCAGGTGTACAGTGTTACCCTCCTTGATCTTGCATGCGCTGAGCGTGTCCGGGTCCTTCAGTACGCGGCCGCTATAGATCAACCGTTGCCTCTCGACCGGGATGTTGGCATAGTCGGCAGTTGCTAGCTTTTGCTTGAGGTCGCCAACAGTAGAGGATAGCGAGACAGTGACAACGTGCTTCTGGTCTGAGGATGATTTGATGGTGAAGGTGACCTGCTGGTCTGCGATTGCGCTCTCGTCGGCCATGGTGGCCAGTGTGTGTATGACGAGTGGGGTGATTAGAGGTGGTTCGATAGAGCGAGGATGGTATTGTGGTGGCGAGTGAGCAAGGAGAATGTAAATGGATAGGTGGTTTGATGTGCAAGAGAATCTAGACTGCAGGTGTCTAGTCAGCAAACATGCAGTATTGAAGGGTTATCGGTGTTGGAAGCGAACAGAAGGCCGAAGATCGCAAGATGAGATGAAGCCACAGAAGCCTTGCCTTGTCCGCATCGTCACCAGCTCGTGGCAGGTGCCGGCTAGAACGTGGAACCCGAACCCTGATCTTCACCCGATCACGTGCGAGCTGTCGCCTTATCGATAACGATCATGCCTCGGTAAGATGCTCCTGGCGACCACGCTGAACACCTACCCGAGGGGAGATCAAGCATGTAACTAAGATAGCTATACACACTTGTACACAGATACATCTAGCCATACCAGCCTCTTTTCATAGAGGTAATTCACTGTCCAAGTGATATTCTTCGATCTGTGCCTTTGTCATACACACTTCTAGCTATCTACCCAATCACCACATCGTCGTCTCACAGCCTCTCCCAATCATGCGCGGCATCCAAGTAAAAGAATATGTTTCGGTATGCCTGCACTCGCCAATCCCTCCAGAACCCCATCTAACACCTCCCTCAGGGCCCCCAAGACCTCCGCGTAACCGACCTCCCCAACCCAACCCCAGCACCCGACCAATACACAATCCGCATCCACAGCACAGCAACAAACTTCTTCGACCTGCTGCAAATCCGCGGCAAATACCAGCACCAGCCTCCCCTCCCCTGGATCAGCGGCTCTGAGTTCAGCGGCGTAATCACAGCCGTCCCTACCACTCCCTCTTCCACCGGCCCACACTATGCCGTCGGCGACAAAGTCTTCGGCGCAGCCCAGGGCGGCTACGCTGAGGTCGTCTGCGCCAAAGGCGAGCAGCTGAAACCCATGCCTAAGGGCTGGTCGTTCTTCGAAGCGGCGGGGTTGTTCGTCACCATGCCTACGTCCTATGCTGCGCTCGTGCAGCGTGCGAACATCAAAGCCGGCGACTGGGTGCTCGTCCACGCCGCTGCTGGAGGTGTCGGCTTAGCAGCCGTGCAAATCGCCAAAGCCTTCGGCGCTACCGTCGTCGCAACCGCAGGCACGCAGCACAAGCTCGACGTCGCGAAGCGTTTCGGCGCAGACCACTGCATCGACTACAAAGACCCGGAGTGGCCGCTCAAAGTCAAAGCCCTCACCCCGGGTAAGAAGGGTGTCGACATTGTCTACGACCCTGTAGGTCTGATCGACAAAAGCACCAAGTGCATTGCCTGGAATGGACGGTTGATCGTCGTCGGCTTTGTTGGCGGCACCATTGAGAAGGTTGCTATGAACAAGCTACTGCTGAAGAACATTGCTGTGATTGGTCTGCACTGGGGCGCGTACGCGTACAACGAGCCTGAGACGCAGCAGGTTGTATGGGATGGTCTGTTCGAGCTTATGGAGGCTGGTAAGATCCGCGGGACGAACTTTGAGGACAAGGAGTATGTTGGCTTGGAGAAGGTGGGTGAGGCGCTGCAGGCGCTGGGCGCAAGAGAGACTTGGGGCAAGGTTGTGGTTAAGGTGCCGCAGAGTGGCGAGTCCAAACTTTAGAGGATGCAATAGTGCAAATACGCATGTCATGGAGATGCATTGTAATCTCAGTATCTATGAGAATGCGTGCATTTGATGGGAGGTTCGAATACATGGTCAATTCTGCAATCTCCTGCGGTTCAGCGCGAAGCCGACCAATGTCTGTATTGCAAGTATTCCGATAGAGCACAGTGCTGGACCCGACAACCCACGACAGAGATATACATTGGCAATCCACCTATCACAGTGCACAGGCTCGCTGCATTGTATCCGTTGAGATACTGAATTTGAGAACCTATTTCAGCAGAATGCAAGTCAGTGCGCGTTCCAACCGCTCGATACAAAGAAGTCGATGAGTGAGTGAGTTCATTGATTCAGATAATGAGAAGATTGTAAAGCTGGCGTGAAAGCATAGCCAACCGGCAACCTCGGAAGCGGTTGGCGTCTTCTGGCCCCAGCTGCATTCATCATGTGTTGGAGAAAGAAAGGGAGCAGAGCATACCTGGAATGTGGTTCCGTAGCGTCGAAGCCTTCAACAGTAGAACAGATAGAGCTGTCGCCTTTCACAGCTGTTTGATGGCGACTTGGAAATGGATATCTGCTCTCAGGCCCTCCATGCCGGCGGTATGTGTGAAACCTTTCTTTAGAACGCTTGTCGCCTCAGGAATTGGCACAAAGCCAGCGCGTGGCCAGAAGTCCTTTGTCTCAATCGAAGAGTAATTCACAGCGAGTCGTTGGCCACCCTGATCCCGAACGGCGGCTTCGACGGCTTTCAGCAATATTTTGCTCAACCCCTGGTACCTGTGATTGGGATGTACGCAAAAGCAGCAGACCTCCCATTGCTCAGGTGCTGTGTGCGGTTGTTCGTGCTCTGAGTTGGGAGACTCGGAGTCCTCAAGCAATCCGTCCTGACTCTTCTCTTTGTTGATCCAGTCATTTCCCCGGAATGGCAAAAGGCCACTGCATCCTATCGCCTCGCCATCTACCAGCAGCACGACAAGACAGCCCTGGTCTCCCAATTCTTTACCCAACCCGCTGATACCAATGGCTGGGTCCGGATTGAGGCGCGTCCACGAAAGTGGGAAAGCTTGTATATCTTTGCGCTTGAACGCCTGGATAATAGTGCTGTGAAGAGACTCTGCCCAGGGCTGGCCCCAAAGTGTATTGGCGGGAACCGTGATTATTTCGGGATTGGCTGCCATCGTATACGTACTCGCGTATGCGGCGATGGCAAACGCTTAGGTCAGTATTGCTTGGGTTGGCAGCGCCGCCATCTGTCAGCTGGCGGCGCTACCATTATACTCACAGAGACTCAGGGAAACAAGGTGGAAACTCGCTTCGACTCACCGAAGGCTCGCTAGCCTCATCTGGCGGCGGTGTCGCTGGCTTTGGGATAGCGAGCTCGTTTGCTTCAGCATGCACTGTATTTTGCTGTCCTCGTTCGCGTAGCTATGATCGATACCCGGCGGTCTTCGAGTCCGCTGTCACTCCCGATTCGGCCGCAAGTTGTCGAAGTTGCGAAATGCGGTCTCGGACTTGCTGACAACTAGCCACGGCATCCTCCGGGTAGACAGGCATTTGCAGGCATTTGGCACCGAGGTCATGACGATTCCACCACGGCCAAATTTGCGCGTTGCTCTCTTTGGCGTCTCGACCATATTGCTCAAGCCCAAAGCTGTCCTGCCTCCCTGGCAATCGGGCCAGGATCGAGGAAAAGTGATGTCTTTCACAATCGCTTTTCCGAATGACAGCGATCGTAAAACCTCGGACTTGCGGCTAGTGTTCAGTTATTATTAACAGGAGCTTGCTAAGCCGCCACGACGCAGGCTGAGCGCTGCCGCCGGTAAGCTATTGCTCCTAGCAAAGTCAATAGTGCGTACGTCGTATGCAGAACTTTCCCTCAGCTTGCGTGGTGGTGTGGGAGATGCCATCCGCCAGTGAGACAGGCAGCTCAACTGCATCGTCGTAGAAAGTGAAAATGCAAAGATCTTGCTGCGCCGTGTCGCGCATCTACTGCATCGCATCATCCCTGTGCCTCTCATCTCCTCTGACAGAAGCCATCAAAGTCCACCTCCGCATCTCGCATCTTGCCTGCACCGCAAACTGCGCCGTGCTTCGCATCTGCCGCGGGCGCAGACGTCATCTGTGCTGTGACGAAGCAACTCACGCACATGTGCGCCGCCTGACTCCGGCGCCGGACCAGTCCGATTTGCAGGGAAGAGGGGGGAAAGGCAAAAGGCAAAAGCGCAATCAAAGAGATAATGCACTAGCCGCCCTGTTCCTGCAGAAAGTCTCGACTCTGATGTCGTCGTGAGATTGTGACAGTCCTTGTCGCGACACTGTTGTTGAACATCGTTTGATCGCGCCGGCTGCTGCTGGCTGTGGAGCGAGGAGGATTGTATCATTGTGGAGAAAGAGACAGACACGGGACGGGATAAACAAGCATATTTGCTGAAGGTTGAAACGTAATTGCCAGTGCTGTTCTAAGTCACTGTTGCAGTTCGATACAACATTGTCGCCGACGAGATGGCGACGTTTTGGGATCGAGTAAAGAGCGGAGGAAAGACCGGTTTCGACAAGGCATACAAGGTCGTCGATAAACTAGGTCCTCCGGTCAACAAACTGAGTAACAAACTCGGCAGCGAAGCATTCTGGCCAACGACACTGGACAAGGAGAGCGATAAAGCCGCGAGGATATTGCAGTCATTCTGCAAAGATGGCTTCTACGCCGAAGAAGAGCAAGGAACAACCGACGGACCCAAGCAAAAGCAGAAGGTTCTCAAGAAGATCCCAGCAGAAGTGATCAAGAATGCGAAAGCGCTTGCGATCTTCACCACAATGCGCACTGGTCTTTGGATGTCAGGCGCCGGCGGCTCTGGCATTCTCATTGCGAAGAAAGATGATGGTTCTTGGAGTCCGCCCTCGGGGATCATGTTACACACCGCAGGATTGGGTTTCATGGTTGGAATTGATATCTACGATTGTGTTGTGGTCATCAATTCTGCTCAAGCGTTGGAGGCTTTCTACAAAATTCGCTGCACGCTTGGAAGCGAAGTTAGCGTCGCAGCCGGACCCATCGGCGCAGGAGGAGTGCTAGAGACGGAAGTGCATAAGCGACAAGCACCCATATTCACCTACATGAAGAGTCGAGGATTTTATGCTGGTGTCCAAATCGATGGTACGATTGTCATCGAGCGAACCGACGAGAACGAGCGATTTTACGGCCAAAAGATAGGCGCAAGAGACATTCTCGAGGGCAAGGTGCAATATCCACCTACAGAGGTCAAGCGTCTACTGGAAACGATCAAGGCTGCCCAAGGAGATACAGATGTCGACGAGAGCTTTTTGCCTAGCGAGCCTCCACCCAGCGATTACGAAGTAGACGACGGCCACTTCTTCGGCGTACCCGACAACGAAGATCCCGATCCATATGGTGTCCTAGCTCTGGAAAAGGAGGGAATGGCAGTGCGCGATGCTAATACACATGAGCGCGCTTCGTGGGAGCAATTCAGCTTCAACCCTTCACCTACGAGCCCCATACACGCTGTTTTTGCTGCTCGCACTTCTGGCGAACGACCACGATCGATAGTCAGTCGTCCAGCAAGTTGGCGGACAAGTACACAGAGTTCACTGCTTACAGCTCCACCAAAAGCGCCTTCAAGTCTGCGGACCAGCATGGAACAGTCACGACCTCCTCCTGTCATGGCCGATAGCAGTACTCAGACAGACTTCCCAGAACTACCCGTTTCCGGTCGCTCTAGCATGAACGAGAGCAGAAGAAGCAGCAGAGGCAGCGAGCGCCGCTCTTCAAAAATGCAAGGCGTCCCCGAGAACGACATCCTCGACACCAGCCCAGAGCGCCACGAACCAGTCAACGTGAGCAAAGCCAACGGCTACACAACTCCCCCTCGTACTCCACCTCTCGACGCAACGCCTCAACCCGCCGCACGCCACCTCAGCCCCAAAGCCGACCATAAGCCCACCGAGAACGACCAAGACCACGACTACGACGACCACGAAGAAGCGCAAATCATCGAGCAGCCCGTCGTCCACAGCATCCAAACCATCCAGCCCGCCACGCAGCAAAAGATCTCCAAAGCCCGCCTTGTAACAGTCGCAAAGCGCACAGCGCCCAAGCTACCTCCCCGTAACCCCAACCGCGGCGGTAAAGGCCCGCTGATCATCGGCGGAAGCCCTACAGGCAGCACTGCCGACGAGATGGAGACATCGCCCGCAACTAGCGACAAGGAAAGTGGCCGATTGAGCAGCAGAGCCGGCCGCCGAGCCAGCAGCACTACTTCCCTACATCTCTCCGCGGCCAACGTGGACGTCGCAAAGGGCATGGAGGAGATCAAGCTGACAGACAACGACCTTGAGGAGGAGGAGATCGAGCAGCGCAACCCGTGGGCGAAGGTCCAGGAACAGAGGAAGAGCGAGGAGGAGAAGAGGACGGGTCGTGAAAGCATGCCCGGTGGTTTCGACTAAAGGGAAGGAGGAACCCTGTCAGAGGAAGGGCATGGGAGGGACGGCATTATTTTAATCGAGATCTGAGCCGGCCGGATCTTTTTACGACTTGACATGTTACGATTTTGACGCTTTAGCGTGGGGTTTTCTGGGAGGACACATTGAGGAGGTCGGATATCTACTAGGTGTATACGTGTAGGCATAGCCAGGTCACTATTTCATGACTGAGTTGTATACATTGTGCTGAGGAAAAAAGGCTCCCGTTCTGACATGCTCCATGCGCTGTCAACTGTTACAAATACCTGTTTGGTAACAAGCATAATACATGCCATATACGTGCACGTACATGTGGTGTTTCCTATTGAGTGACGCCACAACAAAATGATATGAATGCCTGTGTTTACATGTGCATGTACGTGTTCATGTTGTCGAAGCGTCACTCGTAACACCAACCCTAATCCGTAGTCTATGAACGGAACGGGCCGCGGCTTCCGCGAACCATGCCCGAATAGTCTCCACCAAGATGGAGAAGTCGACAGTCGCGCAGGCTCGCGTCCAATGATCAGACCTCAACCTCACTTCGACATTGTCATCGCCTCATCCATTATACAATGTCGGTCCTACTAGAGACATCAGCAGGCGATATCACGATCGACCTGCTTGTGAAAGAGGCACCGAAATGCTGTGAAAAGTAAGTCTGATCTCTCTCTGTGCAAGATGTTTGAGAAGCACTACGAATGCTCACTCATCCTGATGCAGATGAGCTGTGTGTCAAACGAAACCTTTCCACACTGCTTCGTGGATTTTCTGTTCCCTCGTGGCTATATGCTAATCTGAATCCAGTTTCCTGAAGCTTTGCAAAGCAAAGTACTACAACTTCTCTCCAGTCTACAATGTGCAGCCAAATTTCTCCTTTCAGACTGGTGACCCTATCGGCCCCGAAGCAAAGGGCAGTGACGGAGGTGCATCGACCTGGAGTTTACCTGACGGTGCCACGAAGCGACCAGCTCATCCTGAACGTATGACCTTTAAGCCCGAGATCTCGAAGAAGCGAAAGCACTCGGAGCGCGGTACGGTCAGTATGGCAACCTCTGTCAGCAAGATCAATCCCGACGATCGATTTGCCAGCAGCCAGTTCATCATAACGCTTGGCGAGAACATCGAAGACCTCGACGGCAAGGCCGCTATCTTCGGCGAGGTTGTCGAGGGCTTTGACGCTTTGGAGAAGATCAACACAGCATTCATCGACAACAACGGCAGGCCACTTCAAGACATCAGAATTCTGCACACAGTGGTACTCGACGACCCTTATGACGACCCGCCTGGATTCATCGAACCGCCCTCGAGTCCGCTGCCCTCGGACGAGCAACGTGCCACCGTACGGATCGCATACGATGAGGTTCTCGAGGAGAACACAGACCCGGAAAAACTCGAGAAGGTTCGCCGAGAACGCGAGGCTCGGGCACAGGCACTCACACTAGAACTCATTGGAGATCTACCTTCTGCCGATATCACGCCCCCCGAGCAAATTCTCTTTGTTTGCAAGCTCAATCCTGTAACACGCGACGAAGATCTGGAGCTCATTTTCTCACGATTTGGCAAAATATTGTCATGCGAGGTGATTCGTGACAAGACATCGGGCGACAGCTTGCAGTATGCATTCATCGAATTCGCCACCAAAGAAGATTGCGAACGTGCATATTTCAAGATGCAAGGTGTTCTGATCGATGACCACCGTATTCACGTCGATTTCTCGCAGAGTGTATCGAAGCTATCTGCAGACTGGCGCCAAAATTCGAAGAGCAACACTGCGCGCAGTAGAGGAGGATTCGGTGGAATCGACAGCTTGGAGCGCCGCAAGCAGTACCGTGGGGAGGAGGGAGGTCGTGATCGCGGCGATAGATATGACTACGTGTTCGACAAAGAGGAGCGCAGGAGGCGTGGCGAGCCTGATGAGCCTCGAGGAAACCCACGCAGCAGAAGTCCGCCTCGACGAGATGATGCTAGACACAGCCGGTCTGAAAGAAGTGACAGGGACAGATACGAGCCATCACGGCGTCGTGACGAGGACCGCGACCACCGAAGGCGCAGAAGCCCAGAAAGGCGCAGAAGTCGCGACAAGTACGAGAGAAGAAGATAGTGCAGTTACAATTCACAAACCCCCCAAAGCCACTGTCACGGCATCTTCACGGAATTTCGACTGGTAGTAAGATTAATACGTTCACTGATTAGCCAATGGTGCGTCTTCGAACAAGGCCTCATAAGTTAATGATGGCAAGCATTGGCGCGCTCAAGTCACTGTTTCCTTTGGTTCATCGCGTCGGCAGGCGACACCTCGCGACCGCATTCAGCGTTAACGACCACCATTGACACTCGCGCCTTTGTTTATAATTCCACCGGCCAACGTAGAACCACTGAGCTTTTCAAATCCAACAGAAGGAATCAGTATCCACACGCACCGCCAACATGACTTCCTCCAGCAAAGTCCTCGTCTACCACCACCGCCACAACTCCTCCGACTCTATCGTCTCTAACGGTCTCGCCGTCATCCCGACTTCAGAGCTCGACGAGATCCTCCAGACCCGTAAGTTTCCGCGTCCTCAATTGCTCCCATGCTTTTGCCGTCCACAAGCTAACAGACTCCGACCACAGATTCGGAGCTGCAGCGTTCTTCGAAACCCATCGCCAAAGGCTCCCTCAACATCGAGATATACGAGCGCGACCTGTTGACCGAAGTCCAGAAGCCGCAGTTCGCTGGCATGCCGAACTACACCACCAACGTGGCTGGTGTGACCGTGCCGTTCAAGGTGTTTCTCGGGAAACTCGTTGGGTCGAAGGACTTCGATGACTTGGTCATCTTGAGTGCGAAGAGGGAAGTGATGGAAGAGTCTTGTATGATAGCGTCTAGCTACATGAGTAGGATGTAATGCTTACTGTATGGACTCGGCTTGATCTCTGTCACAGCGTCACGTGACTTAGACGTTCAACTAAATCGCAGAAATGTGACACCCCGGCAATTGAGCTATGGATGCATTGTAAGCTTCCCGTGTATCTGAATCGATCACATGAGTTTGTCTGAAACCGATGTTGTCGCCAATATGTTCAGCTTCGACGCCATCGTCGTCTCCGCTCGTTCGTCGAGGAAGATTCTAGAAATCTTGTCCCACCAGGCCGGTTCGATCGTTTTGGCCGATCCCTATACCCTCGAACGATCGAAACAACCGCATATGTGGCGTTCTCTGGTGATGGTGGGGTGACGAAGGATGCATCGAGGGCGCTGCTCGTGCGGTCCACAGTAGACGTTGGGCCGCGCGTGAGCGCCTGCTTCGCTTAGCCTATCGGCCTCTGGCCCGAGGTCTAGTCCCTCCAACATAGCAGTCTACGATCCTACCCGATCAATTATTCTAGCTTGTGATTACCGAGATCCCCAGATTGCCTCGTTTAAGTCGATGCTCACTGCTTGTTAGGGTTGGATAGTGAAGCCATCCTGTTACATGACTCTCGAGCTTGCATCGTCTCAGGTGAGCATGTATCGTGTGAGCATGGCACCAATGTCACAATCCTTCTGCAGTTGACTTGTTGGAGCTGACTGATCCATAAAATGCATGCAATGGTAAATGGTACTCAAGTGATTCAGCTGGAGATATGATCGATAGCCATAGCGGGCTTTCCGCGATCCGGACCACGTCGCTTACAAGGTTACTGTCGGATGACCCGAGGGCTGGCGTACAGTATTTGTAGATTGAGATCTTTGACGAATTTGGAGAGCGATGGCCACGAGTATTGGTACATAGCAGAGCAATGTTCAGAGTATCTTTCATTCCATCGTGATTGTTGTCGTTAAAACAGCGTGAAGTACCAGGGCAACGACACACGGCATACAGCACCACAAGCGGTTGCCGAGAGCGAGGGCACAGGGCACAAACAGCCCTAAGTGACTCAAGGGACTCCCAAAGTAGTTGCTTCATCAAACCGCACATCTCGCTCTGAACAGTTTACCTAGCGATGTGAGATGTTCCCGGGGGTCTTCTCCAGCCGTTCATGCACCACTCACATGGCGAAGTGGGTCGTGGTATGTGAAGATCCTGTCCTTGTCCGCAGAGACGCCAGGCGCTCGGAAAGTACTGATGCCGGTCTTTTCGTCGTAAGTGTCGTAAGTGGCCGCAAGCCTTTTGCCACCACCGCCAGGCAAGTCCACAACGAATGAGGGTATCATGAATCCTGCGATTGTACCTCGGATCTGCTTCTCGAGCTCCAAGATCGTCGACAGAGGTGTTCGCATATCTTCGACACCTTTGACCATGTCGGATTGATAGACGTAGTAAGGATGGATGTTCAGATCGGCCAAGGAACGGATCAGCGTTGACATGGTTGCCACGTTGTCATTGACGCCACGCAGGAGGACGCTCTGATTCCGTACCATAACTCCGCGACGGAATAGGCTAGCTGCAGCTCGGCGAGTCGCGAAAGTTATCTCGTTGGGGTGATTGAAATGGGTATGCATGGCAACTTGCTTTCCCATCTCTTTTCCCATATCGCTTAGAGCAACGAAGGAGTCGATCCAGCCGTCGCTAGTGTCGGTAATCCGCATGGGACACACGGCCAAGCCTTTGGTTGCAAAACGGAAGCGCCTCACATGCGGTATCGCGAGTAGACGCTCTCCGATGAGCGTCAATTGTTCGGGTTCGATGTAGTACGAGTCGCCTCCGGACACAACGACGTCGTTGATCTGCGGTGTCGCCTCGATGTACTCGAACATTTTGTTCCATCTTCTCAGCGTTGGCTTGACCGAAGATTTCTTAACGGTTTCTGTAGGAGCGCCCACGGCGTACGACCGTGTACAAAATCGACAGTATACTGGGCATACCGATGTGGCTGCGAGCAATGATCAACAACAGCGTTCTAGTGTAACGTTGGCTCACCACTGGGGTGACGTACCGAGGAAAAGCACTTTATCCGGGTAGCGATGTACCAGCCCCGGAACCGGCGAATCACCTTCCTCATGTAGCGAGTCCAGGGTTAATTTTGGATGATCTGGTAGAAGGTTCGACTTCAGCGGAACGAATTGGCGAATGATCGGATCGTTGAAAGGTGCGGTCCAGTCTGCAACACTCATGATATGCGGCGTCAGTCGAACGGACATCGGAGCTGCTTTCGTGCCAGCTTCCACGTCAGAGAGAAAAGCTTCGCGCGTCGTGATGGGTTTGTGTCCTGCACTTCGGTTATCCGGTATGCGTGAGGGCAAGATCTGATCCAGGAACCCTAGGAGCTTATCTGGCCGCTCGATCGTATTCGCTTTCTGATATCAAAGGTCAGTCTTGCCGTGAATGGAGGATCGTTGACGCAACGTACTTGCCAACCGTAATTGAGGAATTCATCTGCGTGCACATTCTTCCATGGACCCACGCTCCTCCAATATGGGTTTTGCTCAGTGTCAGAGGCGTGCTGATTGGATCCATATGTAGTTGCGAAACTCCGTGATGTTGCCAAAACATTGCTTGGGTGTAATCTTCTAGCAAAGGTCCTTATAGTTCTTTCCGAGAGCTTGAGTTTGTCCCAACTTGTTAGCATCGTGTTGGTTGAAATTGATGTTGGCATTGTGTTGGTCGAGTAAGATTGAGAAAACCTAGAATCATGATTTTTCTGCAGGCGGACTGTTATATGTAGGCCTTGGGCCATCCGACGCCTTGTCGATGCGATCTCTCCGATTCAAGCAGTATGACAGTATTTGTGGATACTGATATGCAAGAAGGTATCGCAGATGCCGTAGATCCTTGAACAGGGTCGGCAGAATGCAATATCACCGACGATAGGGTCCGGGTATGACAGCGCAGAAATTCTTTGTTAGTGACCTCCCAAGAATCCACCGGCTGCAACACTGAATCTCGGAGCAGCGCCGGTGGTCATGCTGAGCATAACGAATGTGGTATCCACCGTCCAGCCCGGGAGCCCGGCGGGTTATAGTTGGTGCTAAGTACCTGCCTGTCGGTACTGAAGTGGTACTGGTGAAGGCGCCATGGCGTTGACCATCGACAAAGATAGACGTAGAAGAGTGCATTCGGTCGTGTGATCAGTCCCACATACCGGTCTCAGATTCCACAAACCAATGGTCAACTAAGAATGACATGATCACCAACATTACGGTATCGTATCTCACTTAGCTGCATGGGTGCATGTTGACGCAGACTTGCTGTACAGTAGCAACGGCCTCGGCGTTGTCTGCGAGGGGCGGGGAGCTAGCTGGGACTGCATCATGCATGAGCCCTACTTATTGCACGAACTGCAGGGTTCATGAAGTATGTTGGCTTGGTTGGGTTCGCTGAAGCGACTAGGCAAGTCTTGACGAGTGGATCAACCCTTTCAAGTGTATTTTTTGGTTTGCGACGATGCTGTTTCTCGAAGTGGATTCCGCGAATTTCAAACTCTCCAGCATCTAGCTTTTGTCCATACGACCAACAATTAGCTGTGTAAAAAAATTGTAGTACTGAAGTATCATTGCTGATGGGGCCAGAACTCCCCTGCGTCGTACTCCAGATCTCAGATCTCGGTTTACATGTCATTGGCATAGTGGAGTGAGGGCTGGAATTTGCCATCACGATCACGCATCACAGCCAGGTCAGCAAAAAATCGGAGTTCGGGGCACCGGCAGCTATACCGATATCGAAGGAGTAATAACAGGTGAAAGCACCTCACCTGATCCAGCGCAAACCAAAGCGTTCTTATCGAACGCCTTCAAGGACAGCCCTGGAAACTTCCATCCTTCGACGTAGCCTACCAAAACTACGCGTAGAGTATAGCGGAGAACATCCCGTAGCGCCTGTCACCAGCTCGAACCTTATGCATTATAAGTGGAGATCTTCGCCTCTCGCCTCGTGCTCCCCTTGTGTGCGGCGCGGGCCTTTCCCTTTTAGGCGCCAGTGGTGCTCTACTGCACGCTGCTGCACGTCAAATGCGGACCTAACCCACATCGAGGCCTTACGGTGCGATGGTTGTTGGAGGGCTTTTTCACAACTTAGCCTGCTCCTCGTCACAGGACTAGGGCGTCAAACCGCCGAAGCTTGACACCTCCCAAAGACATGTTTACGAGGGAAAAATATGCGCTTGCGCGTTACATACCGGGCGGCGTGTGTATGCGTTGTTTGCGGGTCCTGTCTAGACTCCAGAGAGCCACGAAAAGCGCGCCCAGGCACTTTACGAATGACGCGTCTGGCGGACAACGGATGCCAATATTTGTTGTTTGGAAAATTAGCGTCGCCGGCTTAATTGTCCCGTAGAGCCTCATCTGGTTTGAAGACCACTAGCATTATTGCCAGCCTGGAGTTCCCGTCGAGCATCATTTGTTTTATTAATAGACCGTGTCGATGACAATCGATACATCTTTTCTTTAGGCGTTGTCGGCACACATAGCTCCAACCGGACCAGCATGTTCTAGCCACGCAAAGCGAAATTGATCCGTCGGCACTTATGGCCAAGGCAAGATTTGGCTTTGCTAAAAAAACGCAACCATCCTGCTTTGGTAAACGCCAGCGCCAAATCAAATTGTTAGACACATCCTCGCGGTGCATGTTCGAACTCTATCATCGGCCGAAAACCCCGAGGCCGGCCAGATACAGACTTCAGTCCTGCGCCGCGAGGTTCCCAAGCATGCCCTTTATGGGAAGGTATATCCCATCCTTAACCACTTTGGGGCCCAGTTGGATGGGACGCCAGTGACGACAGAGAGGGTTTGAAACACGTCGAGTGAGATGTTGTACTTGTGGCATCCAGTCATCGATCGATCCTCCATCCGTCGCGAGAACGTCACTCAAAGTGTTACATATCAGCCAGCGAAGAGCTTGAAACAGTATCGGACAAAGCGAACAGACCGATGAGGCCGCATTTCATTCTTCATATCATACGTTACCACAGCCAACCACATACCATGCTCAATTAGTAAAGCTCTTCGCCACTTCCTGCGACAATGCAAGACGCAGCACCGCCAAAACTTCCTTGGAAGTAATGCTCGCGCCGCCGACTCCGTCAAGACCCTTCCTCCAATCCCAACCGCGGTTGATTTCTGCTGTGGCCTTGCCCTTTTCTTGTGATTGTGCCAAGTAGGACGAAGCCAGCATGTCGTAGCTTGACGCCGACAGGTCGCTCTTTGACTTCTTCATAGGTTCAAAACCACGTCCGCGGTACGTGTTGCCACTCGTTTGGAACAGGTCTTCCGCCCGCTCGCGGATCCGAGCTGGCGCGGTGGAGAAATCTTCGACGATGCGTAGTAGAGTGAAAATGTTGGCTTTGGTGAATATGCGTTGCTCGGTGCTGAGGAGAGGCAGAGTTTCTCCGAGCAAGATCAGCAAAGCATCTGCAGGGATGGCGGACTCGATTTCGGGATCGAAGAGTCCGCCACGGATACAGTCGGATGCGCTCTCAATGATGGCCATGAGCGCTTTGGCAGCCTCCCTTTTGCGTTCGACAGGCCTCAGATGCTGAGTAGTAATGGCGCCGGCAGGCATCACGTCCTGATCACGGAGATCATAGAATTTGCGGAGTGTCGCGTAGCCGCTGAAGTTAGAAGCCAGGAGAGTCGCAGCTTTTGGATCAGACCGGGCCAGGCAGACAATCGTAGGGCGTTCTTTGCTCAGCAATGACGCAAGCTGTTGGTCAACTTCACTGGTTGCTGGAACAACCGCAGATTGAATGAGCGAGAGCGATGTTAGGAGTGAGACTAGGTCTTTGAGCTTCGTCGCTGCGTGAGCGCGAGCGTAGAATGTCAGCGCTAGACCATAGGCTTGCGGCGAGTCGGCCAGACTGTCTGCATATCGCTGTGCATTGTTAGCAATCTGCAACGTATGTCTGCTAAAGGGATAACATACCTCAGAGATAGCTCGTGCTTGTTCTACAAGACCGAGATCGCTGCACAGTGTGAGCACTTTGTCGACCCTCACATCGTCGCTCAGTTCAATGTCCTGGAGCAAACTCTCAATTCTGCTCTTAGCAGAGGTGGCATTGTCCAGTCGTCCAAGGACTGATACGGCAAGCTCCCAACCTTCTTTCTTGGATGAGCTTTCATCAACTTGGAATGAATCCCTCTCAGCCAGACGATCTGCATACTGAAGTAGGACATCGTCGCGTTCAATGTCTGTGTCTGGCTTCTTAGTGGTCGGACCGTGACTCAAAACCATGAGATCCTCGCTGCTGAAGCCCTGCTCCGCTAAGCCTCTGCTTCTCGGTCTGCCTTGTGGCAACCAACCTCCAAGCGAGCCAACTTCCACAACCGAGACGGCTATGGGCAGACTCCAGGTCCGCAAAAGCGCGACCACGCCTTCAACGTTGTCTTCCATTACGGAAGCTAGTGCGACCAGCAATGGGTTCATGGTGTCCACTTGGAAAACAGAATCCTCAGGGTTGGTCGTGACTTCAGCATGAGCGTCTGCAAGTCGATTGCGATACGCTGCCAACGGGGCAACATCAACCTCTCTCGTACGTTGGCCAGCGGCCGTGCTTCGGCGAAGAGCGCTCCGTGAGAGACTGGCGGAAGCGTCGGCCTCATCTTCGCCGTCCCACCAAACTGTCAAATACACACACGCTTCGAGCCAATCCTGGGCAACAAGAACGATCTCGTCTGTAGAACCAAGCAGCTGTCCGTAAAGTGCTCGCAAGTTTTCGTAGATAGTCCATGGAATTTTGCTCTCAGCACGTTTGCTTGCTGTGCTGAAACTCATAGTTTCCTTGAAATTACTCGCGGTGGAGCGAGTAAATGCGTTACTGCCCTGGAAGTCGCGATCTTGATCATCGCCTTCGGCGAATTCCTCGAGTTCGCTGATAGCCTGGCGAATGCGCTGCCTGAACAAGGTCCAGTCAGGGCCCTTGAGGTCCCAGTCGTCATACTCAAGCGCGGGACACGACTCTAAAACGCCCACACAGTGTGCTACCACCGCTTCGGTATTGTCGAGCTGTTTGCCACGGTACCCGGGCTGTCCTGCGCCATCATCAAGCGCAGTGGCGGCGTGTTCAAAGCGTGCGTCTTTCAACAGGCGAATGAGGCGAGCAAATTTGCCACGCAAGGCTGATGCGTACACCACATCCCAGAAAGCTTCGTTGCTGGACGGTGCAGGCTGGGTCATGTGGATAACGTCGTAGTCATCTGGATAAGGATTGTGATGCGCATTCAACCAATTGAGCAGAGCTTTTGGAAGTGGAATGGCGGATGTGGGAGCCCGTTGACCGAGCGCTGCACGCTGGAAGCGAGAGGCTGTCGCTGGTTGAACGGGCTTAGCGGTATGAGGGTGATGCATCTGTAGTAAAAACGAGGCAACATAGCTAGCCTGCGCAATCGCATTGTCGCCAGCTGGACCAATGATTCCTTCTTCCGTCGAGGGTGGTGCGAAGCGACTCCAAAGGTTGGTCAGCTGCGCTGAACCGTTGGCCAGCGCGCCGTCCAGCTCAGACAGAGGTTGCCTTTGCGCTTTGGAGTCCAATTCAGCCACGATATCTCCGCTCGATATGACAAGGTCGTCAGGTTCATCCAAATGTGCCAGACCGGCCTGCTTCGCCAAGCTTCGCGCAATTGCAGGCATGTCACTTTCGTGTCGAGGCTGCACCCTGCCGCTCCTGCTTCGTTTCAGACCACGCGGGCTGTTCACCGATGAGCCAAAAATGCCACTCTCTAGCCTGACTCCTCTGGGCGCGAAACTGTGCGCCATCAAGTCCTCCTCCTCGCCTTCGGCATCCTCGTCGTGTTCCCGTGGTGGGCTACTCTGTGGTGGGAGCGTGAAGCCCTTCAGCGGCGTTCCTCGTCCGCGAGGGAATGTGTTGTTGGCATTGAAAGAGCTTCCGTAGACCGAGCGCGGCGGAGGGCCAGGAGGTGTGGTCGACGCATTGGTGAGGTAAGTTGGTGGTTCGTGCGAAGGTGTTGTGCTCTTGGGAGGATGGAAGAAAGCGTTGTGGTCGCGAGGTGGAGTGCTGGGCAGGTCGTCTGAGTCTGGTACTCGGAACATGATGGCGCTTGTGTGTATGCGATGAATGCGCAAGGATCCAACACGGCGCGAGTGAAGAGCAAATGCTATGCTGCAAGCGTGTGTTGTCGCGACGATGATTGAATGGCTGGCTGTTTCTTGATCTTGAACTTGGACCTCGAAGTTGGCCGCGCTTGGACGCGCGCCGGCCGACAATTCAAAAGACGCGAAGGCCGCCAGCAGACTCGCCTAGATTACATAAACAACCACACTTCACTCTTCACCAGGACACCAAGACTGGCGGTCACGTGTGTTTATCCACCTAAATTCACTGCGCCATCGGACTGCACGTGTTCACACTCACCTCAGTGGCTACCTTACCTTCAACATCCCGCCACGCTGGGTCACCTGACAAGAAAAAGACACACGCTGCTCGTCATGCCTACGCTGCTCGTCATGCCTGACCGCGATTGCCGCCAATATGAAACTCAAGACGGCATGAGTGTGAACCTGAAACTGCTTTTCATCCAGGTTCCTCCCCAGCAATACGTTGTTGGGCCAATGCTTGCATCCTGACCCGGTACCGTGGTCCTTAGGGCGCCACCGTCTGACAACACAGCGACGTGACTGCAGGACAGAGAGGGGCTGGATGCTAACCTCCCCTGAGTAAACATGAGATGTAATCACCAGACTGCCAGTATGACTGGTAGCATGAGCTCTAGGTCAATTCAGCGTCACATCATACCGTACACCGCAATGGTCGGTCGCGTACAACTCAAATTTCTGCCCTTCTATGCCTCCCAGCGTCCACTCGCCCGTGCGATACGCAGAAAACCCATCCAACGTTTCGGGAAGCGATCTATCGTAATTACTAACGGGACAACGCATCAGCAATCATGCAGGACTGTTTGGTTTCATCGCTGTACATGAGCCAGCTCAACAGAGAGGCGTCGCTTGACTGATTTCAACGCGTGGCCACGTCCATTCCAAGTCCCGGCGAAAATTGGACGGATCATCCTGCGCTGTACAAACGCAACCTGGAGGACACGATTGCCAGGCATCCAGTCGGTCAAGACATGACGCAACAGTTTGTGCACGACCACATGCAGGCATCCGAATCCGCGGCAGCAATGTGCCGTTGACCGTCAACGAAGTGCTCGAGCTCTAGAGGGAAGGCATTCTTACGGATCTCGTGAAACTTCCAACAAGTAGGTACCCTTAGCCTCATTGCGCAAGAGTCTTCCAGAAGTCTTGCGCAGCCAGACGTCAAGGTTCTCCCATCGGCATTTCCCCTGCATGTAACTGGTACATCACTGCCAGGGCTACCCCTAACAGTGGCGTTAGAGGTCTACCTGAACATGCTGTAAAATGCGAGATACTGGCTGTTACCTGTCTTGACAAGCACAGTGCGCTTGACATAGCCCGACCACCTAGCCCGGTACAACTTGCCTCTGGACTGGTGAAATCTGCATGGCACGACCGTGGCGGGTAGATACAGTTTCCAAACCCACTAAGAGTGACTCGCATATAATCTTCGGCACACGTATGTATCCGATGTTTGAGAAAGCCCATTTGCAAAAGCAGTGCAAGAAAACGATCCTGACAGAATCACGGACCTGCAAGTCAAGCAAAAAAGCGATTTGGAGTCACGCCAATGTGTGTCGATACGTGCTTACAGCACACGTTATCGAAAGAGCAGTCTCGCTTTGTGAGAGGTAAGAAACGACACGTTCAATGCTGGTGGCGTGCATGGACGGATGCACTGCATAAGACAGCAGGAGCTGTGACCGCCGCCGACAGACAACGACAGGCCCAGGGACGGCTGGCGAGCCCATTAGCTTCCGCATCACAAGGCCAGGGCACTGGTGGTGCACTGCCTTGTTGACACTACTAAGCGCAGGTAATCGGCTGCAACAGCGAGCGTTAGCCGCTTCATGCGCAACACTGTGCGGGAGCTAGAACGTGCCCTCTTCAGCTCAAGATGATTCAGAGGACAACCCGGTATCTTCCAGACCCAATCGATGCTCTTCCTCTCGGCTCTTCCCACTCCTCACTATTGCCTCGCTCGAGCCAGGTCTCACCCTTCTATCGATTTGTGCTACGCAAACGATCGCCATTCACCATCATCACCCTTTGGGCGCATGTTTGCTTCGATCGCTAGCCCATCCTCTCCTTGGTCATCCGTGGTAATGCGCATAGGTCGGCTCCAGCGATTGTTCCTTGACACCGCAAGTTGGACGCCTACGCGTTTTTGCACTACTTTCCCATGACCGAATCGCTTCTGGGCACTCATCCTGTTCTTTTAAGCATCTCGCCCATCGCTACTACTACACCTTCCTGCTGACGGAATCGGAATGTCTCCATGACATGTTACTATGATGATGCAGCAGTCATATCATGGCGGAAGCGACGTCGACGCTTTCCACCGAACAAACCACCGCAACATGGCGCACACGGCTCACTACGATCGAGCTACACCATACGGCGGCTACTATGAGCCTCGTCACGAGATTCGTCAGACATATCCTGGCCGCATTCCCACTCATACATCAATACATGAGCCTGACGAGCCTCTCACTGCCGGCGGTCAAGCTAGACGCCGCATAGCGGTTGCCGTAAGTACGAAAGTACAACTTCAGTCAAGCTTTGTAACTGACTTGCATACGTCAAAAAGTGCGGACGCTGCAGAAGACGCAAGATCAAGTGCTCTGGTGACCCGGGAGATGGTACAGGATGTCAGGCCTGTAGAACCTCTGGCATCAAACTGGAAGACTGTAATTTCTGCAGAGTGAGTATCAACGGGAACACTCACATGGGCTATTATTGATTAGACCCTCAGGTGAACTCAGAAACCTTGGAGGTCATTCCCGCAGGGAACGATGCCGTCAGCACGAGACAGTACAGCATCGACTCCTCTCCGCCAACCATCGGCAACGCGACAGCAACATACCCAGGCCAGCAACGTCCTTCTTTGCCAGTCCTGCAGACTCGTACGACCTGGCCTCCTGAATTCGACACACAGTACGAGAACTCACCGGTTGATGCGTACACCTGCGGGTCGGCTTCCGCTCCTCGCCATGACTCCATTGCAGGCGGCGCATATGGCTCACCCGAGAGTTACCGCACTTATGGCACTAGTGCACCTCTCTCTGCGCCTGTCTCATCACCTTACTACGAGACTGGTACGTATTCCTTCGGGAACTTGCACTCTCCAGCCCCAGCATATGTTGGCAACGCTCGCCTTCCAAGCGTGAGTGCGGAAAGCATGTCTTCGCTGGACATGGGCTCATTACACTCATCTTTGCCCAGCCACACACCTCTCGAGCGGCGGCTACCACCGGTAGTCCCTTACTCAATCACCTACCCACAACGGCAGCCGTACTCCCAGAGCCTGCCCGAGCCTCCAGCCATCAACCCGGTAACAGCAAACTTCAGGCCTTACATCAACGGCGTTCATAGCCGTCACGCAATGCCATGGTCCGTTGACTCGCACAGCTCACGCCACGGCTCAAGCAGTATGCACTCCCCCAACTATGCAAGCACTTCTCCGAGCCAACATCAGATGCGCGGCGGATTGCCGGTCACGACGGCGCCAATGACTGATGCAGTTCTGGGCTACCAGTTCCAACCTCCGACCAGCACTTACAGTCCGGAGTCTTCTCCTCCAGTCGTTTCCACGCTCGGCGAATCCTTCCCAAGCACGGTGACAACTGCAATGCTTCCTCCAGCATACCCCAATAGCCTCCGCTACAACGCTTCCAGTACTTCCCCTCCGGCCATACAAGCACCCATCGATGGCGCAAGACCATCGTCTTCTCGGGCTTCTGAGATGCACGCACCTGCACCCATGGCTAGCCTCTACAGCTACAGCTCGGAGACATCAGACCGCAGCAGCAATGATGCCACCGCACGCGACAACAGCGGCCGCGATGATGGCAGCCCAGGTCCTGAAGCGAGCTCTTCAGACACATCTTACGCCAGCTACCCACAGGCCAGACACAACACGCAGCCCCAGCACTCTGCCAGCCATGATGGTCTGAGGAGGCAATCAGAGTACGACCATCAGCGTACTGGCGGTCCTGGGCACCGCATGAGCGTGCGCTCTCTCAATGAGCGTTACTGATCATGTGCACACGATCCATTGTTGTGGCAGGGTGATGCCCTCGAGGTCGTTGCCATCGTCACCCGTTAACCCCCTTCGACAGAAATTACACTTGACGATACCCAAAACGACTTGCCGCTGAGACTCTTCCGAGCTCTCCAAGAAGCAACATCGACAAGACTCCTCCCCATCAATTCGAGACGTCGTCGCAACCTCCGAGCATCCGCTCCCACTGAATGTCGCAAGAGATCCCCCAAAGCTTCGTCGGACACGACACTGCTTCTCTCGAGCTCCTCGCCACCAGCTTGACCATAGCCTTTTTCCAATTTCAGCATATCCTCCACCAACATCAAACCCACTCCAGCATGACATATCTGCGTTAGCACCGAAAGCGATCATCACATATTGGCAGCGGCAGCACTCCCACCCTCCCCAGCTCGTGCTGGTCACGCAGCTTACTATTTCGGCTCACGCTTTGTTTCTCGAAAGGTCAAAACGAAAATTGCACTCTTTGGACGGTCCGATTCAGCGTATAACACTACCCGGTGGTGTCTCTTTTCTTGGTGCATGGTCACGGCAGAAAAGAAAGCAAGCGAGCATTGTGTTGGGGTTTGGTCCTTTCGTGTTGTGGACGAGCGCGTCGCAGCAGTTCCAGGGTTGTTTCGTTTTTGTGCGTCTTGTTTTTTTTTCTTTCTCTTACGATCAAAGGTCTTTAGTCAGTAGAGTAGTAAGTAATGTACTTGTATCTAATATATGTAGCTGTGTCGTATGCCTTTTTGTCCTGTCACTGTGTTGTGGTCCGCGTGGTGCCTATGCCTCGGACATGGCCGGATGTATCAAGTCACCTCATGCAAATAAGCAGGCAATCAGACAATCAACCATGCAACCTGCGTGAATTCGACCCAGGGCTCAGACTTCGATTGACATATGCGTCACGCAATGGCAAAATCAAAATGTAAGGGAAAAAAGTCTATTCACACAGTGCAAGCTAAAGACGCATCTTTTGGATAATCGTACATCACTCCTCATCACTCTCGTCAGCCACAGTCCCATCCTCGCCTTCGACTAGAGGAACCACGCGGAACTCTACGAAGGTATGATGGCCCTGACCGCCTCCCACAGCTTCCACTTCAATCAGGAACTGCAAGTTCAGCACACCTTCTTCATCGATGCGAAGGGAGACTTTAGTTGCTGTAGCCATGGCGCGTTGTGCCGCTTTGAGCAAAGAGAACGTGTAGCTGGCGCTGGTCTTGCGGTGGCAAGTGTAGGTTTCTAAGATTGGCGTGTCGGATGGTGTAGAGGTGCTGAACTCCACTGTAGCTGAGCCTAGAGATCCAGCTGCGGACAGCGAGAGAACTGATGACGAGGATGTTGAAGCTGTCGCGGTGATGGTGATAGTGGCTGGGTTCAAAGATGACAATTCGTTGACCGCGTCCAGGAGGCTCGTCGACCGCATGATAGTCTTCAGTGCAACGGCATCCCTGTCGAAGGGGATCTCCTCGTTGCTGATCGGATCATAAGTGGTCAGGTCGCAGGTTGTCGTTACACCAGTCTCAGTCATGTGAATGCTGAGAGGATTGCCTTCGCCAGCATATGACAAAGTGCAAATTCCAGCAGTATGAGAAGTAAAGGCATCGATGCCTGCGTGACGGCTGAGCCTGTGTGCAGCGTACGGGTCGGAAGGATCGGAGCGCTTGGTAGCATTGGGATCCGAGAGGGTGAAGATGTTGAGAGTTTCCAGGAGAGAAGCGAGAGAGACTTGAAAATGTGGCGAGTCCGGAGGATCGTCCTGGGAGGAAGCTGGGAGGAATTGATTGTAGGTATAGTTTGTGAATAGCGACTTTTCTATGAAGACGAAAGCTTCCATTACGCTGCCATCTTCAGTAGTGATGCGCAGTCCTTCTTGAGCGATGCGCACGTGCGCTTTGTCGGTGAATGAGATGCAGCGAAGAAGCTGTAGTAGTTGCCGGGCCGATGAGGAGACGGCTGTGAAGAGGTTTGAGTCGATAGCCATGGCGGGCTAGGTGCTGGGGTTGTCGACGGTGTTTCGAGATGGGTTGCCGGGATCTTCGTAATGTTTAGGTGATTCAAATGAGCGCTTACACGTAGACGCCCACAGCGCAGATCATGTAAACGGCACCGAAGCTACAATGTGGTCAGTGTCTGGAGCGTGCAGTGCATATTGTGTGAGAGCTTACCCGAAAGTCAGAGATGCAGGAACAGCGAACAGGGGCAGATTCTTGAGGCTGTTGTCTGCGGTCTTGTTAGTATGATGATATATGTAGATATAGTGACGATGCGCGCCACATACTCATGCCAAAGAGACCAGTGAGGACCAGAGCTGCGAACAGAAGGGTGAAGCCAACGGTGAACTGCTGGTCCTTGGAGATGGTGGGAGTGAAGGGCTGGCTCGCCGAGGCGTCCCAGAGGCTTTGAAGGGGAGTGGAAGACATTGATGTGTTGGAGGAGTATGTGTGGTTGTGAAGTGAGGTCGAGTGTAGTAGTCGTGTCTCTCGCCAACGTCGTCCCTTGAATCTCGAGATGTTGCTGCCATTGAACAGCTGTAGCTCGGCTCGGCTTCTGAGATGCACGGATGCCTTGGTGCCTCAGTTCACTTTCACGTGTCAGCTCCGACTCCGCAAGCACTACCCCAAAGAGCATCATCGCATTCTATACCACCGACTGAACCACTTGCTTACTCGCGCCGAGTTCACCCACTAACAGCAACACGAGCATGGCGCAAGGCTCGCTTGCAGACGAAGGTATGCTTAAATTACTGCAGCATATCCAGTTTATTTTCAGCACGCCGTTACTCTGAGCATCTTCAACTCGAGACGCGCCATGCGACACCTCTTAACAACCACAAATACTGACCAATTTACTACAGCCCCTAAGAGGAAGGCCGAGTCGGAGCTGAACGGAGGCGCAAATGGCCACGAAGCAAAGCGAATTAAACCCTCGACATCCCCCGAATCCGAGATCCCACCTGCAGCCAACGGCGACGACGAGACGAACGAGACAAATCGCACGAATGGCAAGTCGCCAAACGAGCCAGTCATACCCTTCCCAGAGAAGCCAGCGGTCATAGAAGAACGCAACGGCGACATCGCCTTCTACGTCGTGAACAACGATGGCCGCAACCATTCCTCGATTATCCTTACCGGACTCAAATGCATTTTCCAAAAACAATTGCCAAAGATGCCAAAAGACTACATAGCCAGGCTGGTTTACGACAGAACACATCTGAGCATAGCAATCGTCAAGCGCCCACCTATCGGAAGCTTCGCCGACAGCTCAGGCTTGCCTGGAGAAGTTGTTGGAGGAATCACATACCGACCTTTCAAGGGTCGTCAGTTTGCTGAGATTGTCTTTTGCGCAATCAGCAGCGACCAGCAAGTGAAGGGTTACGGTGCACATTTGATGTGCCACCTGAAAGACTACGTACGGGCTTCGAGCGATGTGATGCACTTCCTGACCTACGCCGACAACTATGCAATCGGATATTTTAAGAAGCAAGGTTTCACCAAAGACATTACCCTCGACAAGCCCAGATGGATGGGTTACATCAAGGACTACGAAGGCGGTACGATCATGCAGTGCTCCATGCTGCCCAAGGTCCGCTACCTAGAGATGGGACGCCTGCTGCTCAAGCAGAAGGCTGCTGTACACGCCAAGATCAGTGTCAACAGCGCCAGCTACACCCTACACCAACCACCCGCACAATGGAAGAAGCTCAAACCCGGCGAGAAAATCCCACCCATCGACCCTCTTTCCATCGACGCGATCAAAGCCACCGGCTGGAGCCCCGACATGGACGCCCTTTCGCGCCAACCCCGCCGCAACCAATCTCACAGTCTCTTCATGAGTCTTCTAAACGCCCTCCAAACTTCTTCTGCCTCATGGCCCTTCCTTGCACCTGTCAACAAAGAGGAAGTTCAGGATTACTACACCGTGATCAAGGAACCTATGGACCTGAGCACCATGGAGCAGAAGCTGGAGAATGACCAGTACGAAGCGGTCGAGGACTTCGTCAAGGATGTGTTGCTTGTCGTGCGCAATTGCAAGCGCTACAATGCAGAGAACACGCCTTATGCCAAGGCGGCGAACAAGCTGGAGAAGGAGATGTGGAAGCGCATCAAGGAGATTCCCGAGTGGAGTTATCTGGAGTCGGAGAGCTTCGAGACGACGAATAGGCAGGACGGCAAGTGAGTTTGAGATTCTGGCGGTGTGGGTTTGCGGTTGACAGGATAGAAAAGTCCCAGAGTTCTTTTGATACCCCTAACATACATGTTTCTCTCTGTAGATGAACGAATTTCTTCAACAATATCTCTCGGGACGCTTAAGTTCCATAGCTGGGTGTCACAGTATGCCGTTCTAAGGTGACGCCACATCTGTGCTGGTAATGCGCTAGTGCCGCACCTGCATGCTTCAAAAGGCGAAGCTGCATGAGCTGAATCTCGGATGGCTGAACCACAATAATGCCTCTCAGCCTGATTCTTCTTCGTGTTTGACTTGAGCATCCTTCAATGTCCAAGCCAGTGACATCTTCAAGCTTAAGTCAACGGCCGAGAATCCTGATTCAAGCTCCGAGAGCGTAGCCGGAGAAACTGCTGAGCCGCTCAGTTATGGCGACAAACCGCTCCGGACACAGCTACAGCAACATCTACAATTCTGACGCCAGTCGCAGCCATCTGGGCGATGTTTACAACCAGTATGGCCCATCGCCCGATCAGCAAGCGTTTCGCGCGGTGCTTGACAGCCTGCGCTATGATGGCATGGACGATCGCAGAGATCGCTTGAACAGCGCTGAGCGTGGGACGTTTGAGTGGGCGCTTGCTGCAAGAGATACCGACGACATGCGAGATCGCGATGACACGAGTGATGGAGGCGACACGAGTGATGGAGGCGACACGAGTGATGGAGACGACACGAGTGATGAACATGGACAGGATGATGAAGAAGACAGTGAGCGCTACGATGAAGGCTCTACGGACAGCGAAGGTGAAGATGATGGTTCGGAGAGTGGCGAAAACGATGAGCGTTGCGATGAAAGTGACGAGGATGATAGGAGTTATAGTGAACGGGGAGTGTCTACAGACGGTGAGGACGACGAAGAGCCCACAGATGGCGAAGACTACGAAGAATTTGCAAACGCATACTATCTCTGGCACAGCACCAAAACAATCGACGGGGCCTTCGCGGATTGGTTAGCGGCCGATGGAGAGGAAGGCAATTTGTTCTGCTTCATGGGCAAGCCTGGATCGGGAAAGTCTACGCTCATGTACGCATTTTCGAAGGATAAGACGGCTGGCTGGTGTGTCCTGCGCTGACTTGATGAATCGCACAGCAAGTTTCTATCAACCGATCCCAAAGTCGAACAATATCTGGAATTATGGACAGCGGACAAAGAATTGATCCGTGCGGAGCACTTTTTCTGGATCATGGGAGACCCGGTGCAGAAGAGCCGCGAGGGGCTTTTGAGACACCTTCTCTACTCTGCGCTGCTTTCTCTACCAGCGAACGACTTGGATCTGGCGAAGCGGGTTTGTGGGTCGAGACGGCTATCGACTTCTGGTCAGCGTGCTTGGTCCTACGAAGAGCTATACGATATGCTCGTCCGCTTGGTCACCTGCTCGAAGGCGAAATTCTTCTTCCTGGTTGATGCACTTGACGAATGCGATCCACAAGACCGCCACAGAGAACTTGCGGAGGAGGTGACGAAGATATCGCAATTGCCGAACGTGAAACTGTGTGTCTCCTGTCGACCGTGGAAGCCATTCGCGTCAAAGTTTCGACAAGAGGGTACTCTACATTTGGATGACATGACGTATGAAGGCATGAAAATCTACATTCGCCATCGTCTGGCGAATGCCGATGGCGAGAACGATCTCTGCTCGGAGTTTCGGTCAACTGGCACAACTGAGCGAGCAGCTCAATTTGTAGCTGACCTCGCAGACGCTGCTGAGGGCGTTTTCCTCTGGACAGAACTTGTAGTCAAGGCACTCAGTAGCGAGCTACGCAAAGGCTATGATTTTCAACGTCTCCAGAAAGCGCGTTCTGAGTTTCCGATGGGGCTTGATGAATACTTCCAAAAACTGGTGTTCGACCGCGTCACCAGGACTCGCCAAAACACTTCCGACACGGCAGCCGCCCTTCTGCTGGCCCTCAAAATCGCAGAAGATGATAAAATATTTGTTCCGCCTCGTGGCCCCCATCCATATTCTTTCTTCAACTTCTGGCTTTTGGCGACTGGGCAACTCACGGCTGGCTTCTCGTGGATTTATCACGGCGAAAAATACTATGCCCGCGAGGACTTCAACCAAATGATAAAGCTGACCTCCAAATTTGTCCAAGAAACCTGCAAAGATCTCCTGGTGGTCGTCGAAAGAGCCGATTCTTGTCTTTCTTCGGATGTCGAGTTTCTCCACCGCACCGTATTTGATTTTCTACATGACAGTCACTTGAGACTCGTCATAGAGCAGCAATCGCCGGATCATTTCAAGGATCTGGACTTCCTAGTCGGCCTCGGTAAATTGCGCTCTGTAGGCCTTTTAAGCAAGAGCTGGCTGAATTGTGAGGATGCCGAAGATATTTTTGCTAGCGCAATCACCTGGTCACAGTCGTCGCCGCAGCCTGATGTCGCATGGTCCTCCAGGTGCGAGTTACTCATGCTCAATGTCCATCAGCGAATGCAGAAAGCTGGCATTTGTCGTGAAAGCCATCATCAAACAGCATGGATCCACAAATACATTGAAGTCGGATTGTTTGAGTACCTTATGGCTCTGATGGTCTTATGGCCTTGTCTTGCTATCCGCCCAAGTCTCATAACCTGCACCACTGATCATTATGACGTTATCCTGGAGAGTTTTCTTTGGGGTTGGCTTACCTCAAACTTCGCAGAGCCTCGCATCAGGATACTTAACAGGACCGTGGTGTGTGGTCTCCGATCAATTTCAAGTTCATGGGGCCATGTTGTGTCTTTGGAAGAGAAATATGCATGCTCGCAAGACCGTTCTACTGCGTATTTGCAATGCCCCTTGTCTTGCATGCTGGGGGACAGGCGTTTCGGGTTATTCAACTACCTCCTGAGCTGCGGCATTGATCCAAATCGACAAATTCACGGGTACTTTGGCGTACCACTACCCAAGCCTGAATGCAGACGCTCAATCTGGCAAAATTGGCTGAGAGCCGTAAGTCTCAAGATTAAGTTAGAAAACTTCAGACATCCCGCTGGCTTTGGCAGTGTTTCGAATCACATCAAGGACACAGTCGGGGATATTGTGGCTGTTTTCCTGCGGCATGGCGCAGACCCTACTTGCTTGGTATGCGTTTCTAATCATTATGGTTGCGGGGACTGCAGGCTGGAGCCTCTGGAGAGTGTCCTTGCGACTATCACGTCGCAAGACCGTCTGAGCCAACTGCAAGCCCTGCGTATCAAGTATTCGACACACTTCGACCGGCGTATCGCACGATTTGATCGCATGCTCAGAGCAATGAGGTCTTGGACAGTATCAAGAAGGAGGGACTCCAGTTCTGACAAGTACCAAGATCGACAGGACTCATGCAAATTCCTTTGTGGCTTTGTCCAGAATGTAAGTAACTTTTCCTGCGACTGCTTCCCAAGATGCGATGGACTTCTTGGGTTTGCATCTGCATTTTGCTTAACCTGCGCATGCGGCTACTTTGTATGTGCGGCCGCTGCACGAAGACGGTACCGTAAAGTCCCGACTCGCAATGACGCAAGTAGGCACCTGATTCACGAATCTCTATCATCAGGTGAAACTCATGTATTCATCTGGTTTGGATATCACAAAACCAGTCCGCGGTGCTGGCCAACTTACGGTGTGGAAAGATCCATGTCCGTACTCGAGGATTGGTACGCCAGGAACACGAATGGGGAAGATTCCACACTCGACTAAACATGGTCTGTCAGCGTACATGATACATAAACGATGAGGAACACTCGAGCACCATTCACTCAGGACCGATCGTGAGAATTTGTCTCGCAGATCCTCTTGTCGACTGCCAGGCTCTGACAAACGACGGGCGCTTACCAGCTAGCTGGTCTATGACACACTGAAAACTCCACCCTCCCTTCCAACTACAGGTTCAATCACGCAGCAGTAACTTACGGCGTATGCCAAAGCGCCTTGCGTCTAGCGAATCATCGACATGGAATCACGCGCGCGCTTCGCCCGCATCCTCCACCATTCTCATCGTGGATCAAGTTTGCATGGACTGAAACAAGAAGCGCCGAATGTGTGACATAAGAGACCTTCGGACCAAGTCAGCTTCCAAGACAACTCACGCACATCCCCTCCAAAATCTCTGCAAACGACCCTGGACACCATGCTCCAACTCAAACTGAGGCTCGCAACGACAACCGAAGACTCCATCAAATCAACCAAGGAGCAGCTCGAGCGGTTCAGTGACCGGATCACACCCTCCTCACACAACACAGAAACAGACGAGATCGTCTTCGACTTCGACGTCGCCGACGACGAAGTCTACCAGGCGCTCGGAGACCAGTTTCAAGCATGGATCGAGGAGCCCAACCCCAGCGTCATTATGTACGCTTTGATCCGAGGGAATTAATCCCTACACTTTTGCTTGCTGTGGCAGGCTTTGCCTTCGCCCCGAATGCTATTCCAGCGCCCATCTTGGACAACAAGGTGCAGCAGAACGTTGACAATTTTAGTTCCACTTGAAGCCTTCCCAGTCTTCTGCCATGCTTTTCGCGCCGCCAGAATTAACAGTGCCAGCGCCAAGAGGCCTGCCGTCAATAAAACAACCCCTACAAGAGCCAGAATCGGTGCCCACCAAACGAACCCTTCCTGGCCCTTGATGTTCATGCCAAAGATGCTAGTGACCAGTGTCAACGGTACATAGATGAATGCAAGTACAGCAATTCCAGTCGCCAGCCGAGTCTGCCGCGTGCTCTCATGTCCTTCGCGCACACTCACAGAACTCATCAAGATCTGAAAATCGTCCAATATGAGCTCGTCGAGCTTGCTAGCCCGGTTGAGGATCTCCGACAAATGTCCGACGGGAGACATGTACGTGGCTTCGTGCCGGTGCCGTATCATGGGGAAGTTCTCGTAGTAGACGGCCAGGTATGCCGGCATGTGGGTCCTGGTATGCTCCACTTGGCTGACCAGAGTTCCCAGGTCTTCGCGGAAGTCGTACAGCATCTCATTGATCTTGACCATTTCGTCCATGTCTTTGGCGTTGCGAAGACGCCGGATGTTGGGAATGTTCAGTTCGTTTTCTAGGTATCGGAGGTTTCTTTCCAAGAGTGCGCTTGAGAGCATCAGAAGAAATGCTTGCGGATCCAGAGCAGTGTAAAGTTTCGAGCGCGACGAAGCGGGTCGTCGTTGCCATTGAGGCCTCGTGTGTAGTCTTCGTACGTTGGTAGAAGTTTTTGCTCCCCGCACAGTATCTCAGCATGCCACGCATCCTGGGAGAAGAGCTTCAAGGACTCGTAAAGTCCCGGTTTGGAAGCTTCCAGGAGTTCGGATACAACGAGGCCACTTCCAGCACAGGCGTGTGGGAGTTTGGCGTTGACCCTGCTGCGTCCGGAACGGCGAGGCGCGAAGTACTCAAGGGATGGCTGTGAATCCACCAATATCAGACCTTTGAGTATTGAGCATTAGTTTTGACCAGGTATTTTTGCAATGATGACTTACAGAGCGTCTTGTCAACCCTTATGTAGGATATCTTTGTGTCTGAACTGTGTCTCCCATGAGGCGAGTCTGTGTCGTGTTGCGATTTTGCTGGAGTGAAGCTTGGTACTTGCCGAGTATCTCGAGCAAAGAAGGGCGTGGTAACTTGTCTTAGCTCTTTGTTGGAAGGTACATGCTCTTCGAACTCGTGGGTTGCGTATAGATTGAAGAAGCGCCGAAGTTGCAAGAACCCTAAGTCTGCCATCTGCCGGTGCAAAGCTCTGGCGGAGATGGGCTCGCTTTTGAGACTGTTCCTGCTGGCCGAGCGACCCACTGATGTTGCTGTCTCTTTCAACTTGCCTAAGACTGATTTGCACTCAGCCACACACGAGGCAGCACGGTTGAGCTCGTGCGAGCTTACGCCGTACAGCATCCAAGTGTCGACCGATGTCTTGACAACCACGCTTGCTTCGCAGAGAGTGTTGATGATTTTCTTGACAGAGTGTTCTTTCTTCTTCCTCAAGATCCTTCTTCCCAGTGGCAAAGCACGTTCGATAATGTCGTCCATGGAGGGAATGTAAGTACCCTGCCTGACAGGCTGCGTAGTGTAGCTGCTCGCTTGTCCAGCGAAGAACTCATGGGGTATGTCTAGCTCAGCAGCAGCTCCCAGGGCCTGTATTCAGTGACCGTTGACGTTCTCGATGATGCATATAGAGTCTTTCTTCTCCTTCATGGCCTGGACAAGCCGATCGATTACTATCGAAGGGGATTCCTCGTCCACGATAACGGCAGTGCCTTCCGTGAAGATACTGCAACGACTCTGGCCAGCTTTTTCCTCCGGGAAAATTGCGTCTCTGCTAGGCCAGGCTCTATGATACGACTCGCACAAGCTTCAACCCTGGCGTAGTAATATCGACCAGCGGTAGTCGGTGAGGATGCATGGACATCGTCGCCAGCCGACACCTCAGACTCTGGCTGTAGTGCTGCTTTGAACGTCTTCTCGAGTTCCTCCTGGAACGAAGCATCTGCAGGTGTCCAGCCAAGCATCGGTTTGGTCCATGTGGTGGTTCTAATGTCAGAGCCTGGACTGGGGGGACTCATGTAGTAGAGGTCGTTCTCGGGACTTCGGGCGACATCCCAGCCCTCTGGCATGCCATCCTCTGGGTCGTCCTCGGTATCGGACTCCTCTGCGTATCTGATCGTACTGTACACATCGCCGAAATGTGCGTGAGAACTATCAGACGCCATTCTATCGCGGTATTGATGTCCACGGATGGAGTTTACTTGGACACCCGAACCATAGTCAAGGATGTCCTCTCCTGGCCATGGACCCGCCATATCGGCCAGGTAGGTTGGAAAACGTTGGGAGAATTTGAGGTATTAGATGACTCTGAACAACGCAAAGCTCAAAATGATAGTTGTATCAGCGAAGGAGTTGCGATATTGTGATTCAATGATTTCTTATCCGAAATCCTCAGCCTCGCGGCCCTTGTCAAAGCGGAAGAGGCTTGCAGCTCCACGTCACAATATTGGTGGTTCCCGCAGCTTCTGTTTCAGCCTCGCGTATGTTGCGTCCAGTGCGATTGCCCCATCACAACGGTTTGGAGGTGCGAAACGGCACAGCTACCATGCTGTTCTTCAGCTACGGTAGCTATTCTGCGCAGAAGATCTACCCACACATATGGTAACAAGATTCAGCTCTATTCCGCGCGATGGAACAAGGGACATCGTTGAACCCAGTTTATTATTCATTTGTCAATGACGCTCCAGTTGAATCATCTAACATACAGCTAGCGATCGCATCCGTCTCTCATCAAAGTGCCCAACAAGGTCCTGGGGCACTTATTCGTCGACCTCGAGGAAATCAAGCATGACATCGTAGAACGCGCTAGCGTTACGATGCAAGTTAAGTCCATGCCCTGCGTCCGGCTGTATGTATGTCGCGAAATTGGCAGAAGCCGGGAAAGCCTCCGCCGCGGGCTCCAGGACGCCTTCGCAATTACCGCCGCAGAAGGCTAGGTCCGAGTCGCCGGTGATGATCTGGACACCGTGGTTAGTTTCTAAGTGTTCGTATAGGATACGGGTCACGAGTTTAAAGCTCTTGTACTCACAAGGACTGGTCCAGTAAAGTTCGGCGCCACCAGTGATGGTATCCACAGAGTAAGGAACTCGCTAACGGCGAACGGCGCTTTGATCTTTTCGGCTTGCGCGAGGACTACCGGTTCAAAGTACGGGTGCTTCAAGAAGTTGTATTGCAGGGTCAGCTCATCGGCCCAAGTCAGGATACCGGTGCTGTAATTGCCCCATAGCTCTGGGCGATTCTCTTTGGCCAAGTGGAAATTGGTCGAAATTGGGAAACCAGGCGGGAAAGAGGAGTTGTGCGAAAACCCGGTGAGGATCACGCCGTCGCTGAGCTCGGGATTCTTTGCGATCAAAACGTTGCTCATGATAGATCCGAAGGAGTGGCCCACATGAACAACTCTGCCACTAGGAGTGGGAAGATCTCCGTGCAGGTCGCCAGAGCGGAAGCGTTTCGTGATTTCAATGAGCACTGCAGCTTGGACGTCGGCTTGCAGGATGCTATAAGGGCTGGCGGAACTCGAGTTGCCAGTACCAGGACGACTCCAGTGTAGAGTGGCATAACCGGCATCGGTCGCGGCGCGCACGTAGTTGTAACTGCTATTTTGACCGCCAAAGTCCCAGTATCTCTTGTCCTGTGCAGGAGGAAGAGTGAATGTCAGCAATAATTCCCAAAACCATGATATTCTTTAGACTTACGAAGCCAACGCCGTGAGTCAGGATCTGGACATCTTGGTTCTCACTGGGAGCACCATCTTCAGTGCAGAACGAGGCGTCGATTGAGAATGTTACAGTGACATTCTCGGCTCCGGAGAATGGTGATACGGTCCTTTCCGTGACTCTTGTCGTGAGATCGGCAAGGAACTGCACTGAATCGAAGTGAGAGCCAAACTCTGTGAAGCTTGGAATGTAGGAAGGTGCGGTGACGGTGATAGGGGTATTGAAATCTATGCACGAGTAAGCGTGAGCGAGGCCCACCAAGGGCAGGATATTTCGCAGCGCCAGAGAAAGCATGATGATAAGATTTGACTCGGTTGGAATTGCTATTGTATCGGATGTAGAGACAGCATCTGCGGCTCTTTATATCTTGAGCGTGACATCGCCAAGCTGTCAGAGAGCCACGCCATGCATTTCGTATACTTTCGAGCATCGTTCTCAGGGCACGGAGCGATTTGGAAGACAATGCAGGGCTCTAGCAGGCACACGGAGTCCAGTGCTCGGCTCCAGCTATGCTAGCGAGCCACACTGCACGAACTGCAGTCTTTTAGGGAAAGTTGTCACCGTCCCGATGGTGTCAGCATTGTAGGCTGGGGCTAGTGACGACGATAAACATTGGATATGGATTACCAGCCTGCATGGTGACGAACCTCGGTCTCGCAATCGTACTCATCATTGGAGGTGCGATCCTAAGCAACCAGTATGCTGTCAAAACAGAAGCCATAGCGCTGACCACTTCATAAGCGTGCATTTGGAATATGTATGCAGCTTACATACCAGCAAGACTGCAGTAGGGCAGCATAAGCCGAATGACGGTGGCTGGCTGTACAGTGTTGAAAATTTTGAAGATCGGAAAGTGTCAGATTGAGAGTACACATTGCATAGGAGCCATTTGTCATATACATTGATGCTGCGACCAGGGATATCGCATCGCGTATTATGTTGTAGGTGAGGGTAAGATATTCTGTTGATATCGAGGAGGCAAGATAGATGAGGTCAGTCCCTGAGATCGGCGGTCGGCGAGTCGAGGCTTGGCAGTGAAGTTGGAGGCGGGTGGGGAATCTTTTGCACATGCCGCTCGTTCAAGGTTCAAGCAAGGTATTGTCGCAACAGCTCAGTCATCTGTCACACTACTGCCCCAAATTTCTTACCGGCAACACTGGTACAACACTGGACGATGATACGGTAGCAACACCTCAACTCGACATAGCACATCTCCACAATGTCGAAGCTATCCGAAGAAGCGACCAACCTCCACGATGCGACTTTCGCAAATGCGAAGATCTCGACGGAGGGCGTCAGCAAGTCCTTCGCCCAGCGCGAGCTCATGGACTTGAGTGGAATCACAGAACCCGGCGAGCTTATCAGAATCGTGCAAGAGCTCGTGCGCCACCAGCTCTTCCGCACCCTCAAAGCCGAGCGCACTCTATACTGGTCTCCGCGATCGCGAGAAGTCGCCTCACAGCTTTCCAGCCTGGACAATGATGAGCGACTTATCTACGAGGCGATCGAGAACTCCGAGACTACGGGCATATGGTTGAAGAGGCTGAAGCAGAACACGGGTGTTGCGCCGGGCAATGTGAACAAGATTATCAAGAAGCTGGAATCAAGCCAGCTGATCAAGAGCATAAAGAGTGTCAAGTCGCCGGCGCAGCGCATATACATGCTCTTCCACCTTGCGCCTGCTGAGGACGTCACTGGAGGTAGTTTCTTCGACTCGGGCGATCTTGACGAGGGCTTGGTGGAGGAATTGGGCAACTTGATCGTTTTCCATGTGCGCAGTCAGAGCTGGGTGGAGGTGAAGCCTACGAGGTCCCGGCACGAGAGCAACGGCACACCTATCGATGTGGATGCGGAGGACGGAGAGAAAAGTGGCAGCAAACGGAAACGAAACTCTACTAGTGGTGAGGATGCGCCATCAGCAGCAAAGAAGCGCAACAGGAAGAACGAGCCTATGATCACCCAGGTCGCCTTCCCAGCCGGCAGCCGCAGCTACCCAACGGCAGAAAGCATCCACAACTTCATCACAAGCTCGAATGCCATTCGAGAGTCAAAAGCTGCCTCCATCACCATCCGCGAGGTACAAGAGATTCTCAACGTCCTGGTCTGGGATGAGAAGCTTGAGAAGGTTGGCAACGGATTCCGCACAGTGCTTGGTGTAAAATTCAGGCCTCCAGGGTCTTTCGACGCGGACGGCATCGAGGACATTGTTGGCAATGGCCTCACTGAAGCTCCATGCGGAAGATGTCCCGTCTTCGACCTCTGTGCTCCTGGTGGCCCGATCAACGCGGGGAACTGCGTATACTTCGATCAATGGCTCAAGGCGTGAGCAAGGGCGTGTGGCGATGGTGTGACGTTGCCGACGTTGGTGTTTCATACAAAGGCCGTTGACAAGAACGGGAGTGTAGAATTGCGGGTGTCATTTGACTGACGGTTTTAGCGACGGCGTTGGGCAAGGAATAAGGATGCGCATCAAAGCATTTGAACAAACTCGTGTATAGAATTTCTTGAAGGCATGTCTGTTATCTTTCACGTGCGGCTGAACGTATAGTAGTGCCGTAGACCAGTGCAGAAACCACCAGACAGTCCCAAATGGGAAACATGGACATCGTCCAGCCCCTAGAAGGTGCAGCTCATCGATCAGCAAAAGTAGCCCGCCAAGGACTCGCATCTTCAAGCTACAGCCAAGCTGCGTCAAGCCAATCTCCGTCTTCACAGCGTTGCGACGCCGCCATCCAATGAGCTCTCTTCATCCTCGTTTTAGCGCAACGAACTCCATTCACCATAGATTGGCAGTTCTGGGGCTCCTGGGCTTAATGGGAAGTTTGGCAATTTTTGGCAAAGACCAATCCGTCCCGTCAGGTGCGATTCGCGAGCGATGGATGGATGGATGCGTGGTTGACCGTTGGGAGAGCGCCCGCCCGTTCGAGGCCTTGTCGCCGACATGCACCCTTGTATAGCTGTGTCGCTGGTATCCTTGTTCGCGTGTTTTGTTGCTGTTTTGTATATGTAACTGCTCTTGCATTCCGTCTTGTCGCATCCACTCGGTTCCGTGTTTCGCTCCTTCTGCTCTGCAGCCCGCTCCATCGCACTTCCGCTCTCTCACAGGAAATCTCATCATCATCATCAGTCGCTCATTTGGCATAACAAAGCACATTCCTTCGACATCTGCGATCGCATCAGCACGTCACGAGCCACCCAGCACCCACCACCAGCCAGCCACCCAGCCCTACAGAGATCTAATCTACTAGATTACATTCCAGAGCCTGCCTCGGGATAGTAAGGATATCATCGCACCACTCGAGCTGCTACAGGATCAACACCTTCCGCCGGTGACCTCAATTACTGGACTACTATTCGCGTTATTACACACAACAATCAGCGCACAACCGCCGCATCCAAAGCCAACAGATAGAACCAACAACACACATATATCAACAACCAAACACTCACAAATCACAATGGCTGGCGTCCGCGATCCCGCTTTCTGGAAACGCTTTTCCGTCGCCGTGCACATGGACGAGGAGCAGGGCGAGAAACTCGGCGCGCAATACAAAGACCCGTATGCCAATCCTCCCATATATGTACTGCATCCCAACCCTCTTGAACCTTTGGCTGATTGTTACATTACAGAGACTCATGGCTCGCGCGCCAAAACAGCAAGAAAAAGAACCGCACCGTGGTCTGCTGGTGTTTCTGGATATTCTTCCTCGCCATCGTCGCCGGCGTTGTCGGCGTGATTATCTGGTTGGTCGAGAGTGGGACTTTCGAGAAAATTGGGCAGAGTATGGATGGGGATGCTTCATGACCTGAGACTCGCCTTTCGTTCATCTTTCCTTTCTTTTTTCTTATTTCTTTTCGATGCCTTTGCGGCGGTGTCGGCGCTTTCGGAGGTCTTTTCTTTTCAATCGCGCTTCACAGTAGCGGCTTACATGTATAGATTTTTATATGATACCAATGATTGGGATGTGGACGATGTGGGAGTCTGCAGAGGTGCTTTAGATAAGAGATTGGAATTGACCTCGAGAAAGGTCATCAGCTTTTCTAATGAATACATAAAATAACTTCTTGTTCTTCGAATCGCGCTACTGTACATCTTTTCCCTGATTTTCAAGACTTCGCTGAGAGCACCGGGTATCATTCGCTTCGTTTGGTCCAGCGTTGTGGCGCTATAGTGAAGAGTCTAGCGCCTCTTTCGGAAGCACTTTCGCGTACATGTTGCAAATGGCAGTGCTTATTGCTCGCCGCGGAGTACGGTGCTTGAGTGTTCCTTTTTATCCCTGGTCGTTGGCGTCCCTTGTCGCCGACGATGTTGACTTCTTCGCTCATATGATGCAACCCTTCACGCCCGCCTCATTGGACTGTAGAATCGCGACAGTACTGGCAGACATGATCCCCACGAGTCTGCACGCGCAGGACATGTCGAGCCAGTTTTTCTGACAGCCCGCCTAGTACCTCGGCCTCGAAGGCTCCGGGCTAGCACTCCTGCTCACACTGCGCTCGTCCCTGCCGCGCTCGCGCAGCCACTTCTTAGTCGCCAACTCAAGCTCCCTGTCCAGCTCCGGCGAAGGCTCCTTGCGATGAATGAAGTTGCAGAACCCGCCGCGCACACACCCCTCGCCACTGTTAAGCCTACAGCACGCCTCGCGAAAATCCGTCACCGGGCTGAGCTCACTGTAAATCGGCCTTCCAGCATACCACCTGCTATTCAAGCTCTCACTAGCCGCCTGCGCCGAATCCTCGTACTTGAATCGCGCGTACACATTTCCAATCAAATGATCATTGTTGTTGTCGCACACCACCACCTCCTCGATCTCGCCGAACTTGCACATCTCGCACCAGAAGTCCTCGTAGAAGGCGTCGAAGTGGTTCTGCAGTTGCGCGGGCGTCATGCGCGATTTGCCGTCGTAGGCGGGGTTTTGGTAGAGGTTTGGGAGGAGGATGGTTTGGCTGTAGGAGGGTTTGACGTGTTTGCGCGAGCAGCGGTCGCCGTGGCGGCAGGCGCCGATTTTGTAGTAGAAGGAGCAGTTGACTTTGTCTTGCTCGGTGCCGAAGATGGAGGCGAGGTAGTTGGCCATGATGGCGGTGTGGTGTGTGCTGTTGTGAAAGGTTTTGAGAGTGGCGTGAGAGGAAGGAGATTAGAAGCGTGCCTCAGATGTGTTGTCGCGAAGTTGATTGAATGTTGGCGTGTGGTCTTCTGAGAGGTCGCGGTCGCGCGAGAGAAGTTGGAGCCAGCGAGCTCTGAAATAGGGTTAGGGTCGATGCGTAATCAACCCCAAGCTGTTCTAGTTCCTTCGAGGAGTTTACAGTGTTCAAGATGCACCTGCTACATGTACCTGCATATGTGGACAAGGCCTCGGCATATCCATGTCGTTGCTTGGTCGGCGGATGATGTTACTTGCGTTATATCCGGGCTAGCACTTGCCAGACATACAATGAGATCGTTTTCGGTTTGCTCGTAGCGAACAGCCAGCAATACAGACGCCCGGAGACTTTCTTTCCATGCTGATTCGGCTTGTTCGATCTAAGTACGCACGTAGCCGTCACTCTGTATAGCCCATACTAAGCTTACGACAGCCGCTCTCAATGGCACGTGTCAGTTTGTTTCACGTGTCATGCAGTCTAGCCCAATGCCATCTCACTGCGACATGTTCTTGTGAGATGCAGATAGGCAGCAGCCGAGTGAGGGGCAAAGCTTCAAGGAGGAAGGACTAACGGAACCTAGCCCTCGGTAGGTGAACGTGAATAGATTATAAGCGAAGAGCATATCTCGTGTTCATGATCCTTCGCTCATATATATCCCTTTATTTATTTGACAGTCAACTGTATCTTGCAGGCCACATTCCTCCTGCACATTCATCTACTAAACCCAGCTCAAACACCATTGCCCTCATCAACATGGCTGCCAGACCTGCGACTTTGATCGACAAACTGTCACTGGTCGGACCAGTCGTTGTTGGATTACCAGTGGGCCTCTTCCGTCTAGCGACAAGACCATTCACAAACGACGTGAAGCCCCAGACAGCTTACAAGGACTTCGTCTACGCAGTCTTCCGCCATGTCCTGGCCAGGGTAACCATCACACAAGAAAAGTGGCTCACAGTTCCAACCGAAAAAACGTACCTCACTTGGGCTGAGAAGAAAGGCATCCCGACTGACACTGCGGTCTTGGCGAGCGGATTGAAAGTGCATTGGATCGGAAATCCTTCTTCTGAGAAGGTCTTCCTCTACTTCCATGGCGGCGGATATGTCAACCCCGTCACACCCGAGCACCTGGACTGGCTTCTGGAGCTGCAAACGGATCTGTCACACAAGAAAAACGTGGCGGTCGCTGTAGTCGGCTACACTTGTGCTCCAGAAGGCCAGTACCCGGTCCAGCTTCGCGAAGCCGCAGAGAGCCTTCTTTGGCTACTGAATGATCAAGGCAAGAAGCCCGAAGATGTAAGCCATCAATCCATATTGAGACACAGGTGGCGACGTGTTGACTGATGTGTCCTACGCAGATCTTCATCGGCGGCGATTCAGCAGGTGGCAACATGGCTCTTGGTCTGTTGTCTCACATCTTGCACTCTCATCCCAATCTGAAAGATGAACTTCGCATCAAACTGTCCGGCCCACTCGCCGGCGCAATCCTCACTTCACCGTGGGTGAAGTTCCCTACCGACGATGACTCTGCCACGCGCAACGCGGGCAGTGATTTTGTATGCAAGGAAGCTGGAGATCGTTGGGGCGCTGCTTTCCAAGGTATGTACTAATGTCCTATCTTGGAGTCGACACATGACTGACCAAAAATCCATTAGGCTCTGCACCCTACGACAACTACACCCAGCCTCTACTGTCACCAAACGACTGGTTCTCTGATCTCGACAAGATAGTCAAAGGCATCATTGTCACCGGGGGAGAAATGGAGATCTTGATCGACAGTATCGACGCCATCGTGAAGAGACTAAAGGCCAGCCCTGCGAGTACTGAATATGTGCGATCTCTGGGAGGCGCACATGTAGGATGGCTGTCGCACAAAATCATTGGAATTCCTGGCAAGGAGGAGACCACTCAGACCATCGAGACTTGGATGGCTGCTAGGTTGTAGTTGCACGAGCCTGTCGAAGTTTTTGGCGCTTTCTTGTGTTACCAGCAGTGTTGCGTGCTGCCAGAGGAATTCATCAGCACTCTGGCAAGCTGATTGATAGTCTAGAGATATCTTATCGACCGGCCGATGTAGATAGCAGTACCGGTAGAGAATGAGATGTCATGTTAAACCTTCGCATACCCGCACGACCACTGACCTAACTTGAAGTATGCTACTGGCAAAGTCGATCAAACATCAGCGCAATATTAAGTACTTTTGTACCTGAAAACCGATCGTGTAAAGTTGTACTCAATCATTCCTACGGCAATTATTCCCATGAGTAATGTGAATGGCGGGTCAGATAACACGCAGCTTACCCAGGGTCATTCGATCATTAGTTAGGGCAATAATCTTACGCAATCGTGCGATTCCGCTTGAAATGCGGTGTCTACATGGTGCCACGGGACCTGGCTCCGACCGCATCTGATCGTCACGACACCAATCAGATACAAGCAAAAAGCAATGCGGCCACCTCTAAACCCTCCGGAGATCGCTCGAAGGATGTCACGATATCTGGATGACTCGCCTTACTCTTGAAAGCTCCAAGTCCAGCGAAAAAAGCAATCAGCCGCTTGTCACTTGGACGTTGGGCGTCAACTGTCAATAATCTTATAGCGCAATACCGATCGCCAGGTCCGTGGTTCTGGCGGCATGGCGCCAGTACGGCTCACAGGTACCGACTATCTCACGATCTGGCAGAACTCTATCTGCCCTCATAACGCTTCACAACGCATAAGCAGCCCTATTCATCTACAACTGTGTTCTCCGTTTGCGGCGTGTCCCCCGATACTGCGCCTTCTCCACACCCCTATTGCAGTATTCGCACCGAACCTGTTCACGCGTGTCACTCGGAGACCCGCACGCTACTGCCACCCGCCATGGATGCCGCTATTCACAGCAACCGAAAACCTTGAACTATAATGCAGCTGCCGTGAGGGCAAGATGGATAGATCACCACAACATCCTGGGTCCATAGCCCCTTGCTCACCGCACCGCGCAATGTAGTTACATTACTTCGATCTTCGCTGCTGCCGCGTTCCGGTGCACAGCGCTTGACACTGAACTTACTTGCATGTGAGGCAATCTATTGAGTCGCAATTCGGTATGGCTTTGAAACCTGCAGGGCGCGGCATAGAGGTCTTTGCTGTTTACTTGTTGTTCCTTGCCCTCACGACTATATCGGTTGCACTGCGCGTGTACTGTCGAGCTCATATCCAAAAAGCGTTCGGTACTGACGATTACTTCGCCGTGCTTGCTTGGGTAAGTCATCTACTTTTGAGCACCATTGTCGACGATCAAAAACTGACATGTCAAGATCCTCTTCGTTTTACATGCTGCTTTTGCGATTACCGGCGTCCATCATGGCACTGGTCAACATGCCTGGGAGATCCAACCACCAACAGAGATTCCCATTGGTCTGAAGGTATTTTGTTTCATCACTACTGTTCAGCAAGGACACCATACTGACCATCGTAGAACTGGTGGCTCTGCGAGCCGGTATACGTGCTCTCCAACATGGCTATCAAAGCAAGCATTGCTCTCATGTTGCTTCGCCTGAGTGTCCGACCGACTCATAAGTATATCCTCTGGGTCACCTTTATCGTCACCGAGCTGTACAGCACGTTCTTCTTCTTTCTATTCATCTTTCAGTGCATTCCTTCTCAGTATTTCTGGACGCGTTTCACCGACGGCCAAGGCTCTTGCCTTGACACATCGGTGATCATAGCAGCTACCTATGGGTACTCTGCCATCACATGTGTAGGAGATCTCGTCTTCTCGATCTTGCCAGTACTTCTTGTGCTGCCGCTGCAGATGGGCCGCAAAGAAAAGGCCGCGGTCATCGTCGTCTTGGCGATGGGAGCAATGTGAGTACGCCCAGGACCTTACAACGGATCGATCCCCTCCATCTAGAATGTCGATGATCAATGTCCTCTTTCTAGATCGTTCTATCCTTATATACACACACTAACAATACAACCACGCAGTGCATCAGTAGCTACAATCGTCCGAATCCCCTACGTCCAAACCCTCGGCAACCAGTCCGACTTCCTCTACGCGACCGCCGACATCGCCATCTGGTCCTGCAGCGAGACAGGCCTCGGCATCACAGCAGCCTGCTGCGCCGTCCTGCGCCCTCTGTTCAGAGAGGTACTCGCTTCCAACCGCTTCCTCAGCTCAAGAGTGCTATCGCGAGGCGCTACGCAGCACTCCCGCGGCCAGAGCAGCGCAACATGGGCCCATGAGAGCCGGCGCGGGTACAAGCGCAGCTCAAGCAGTGGCTGGGACGATGAAGTCACGCTGCAGAATTTGAAGACGCATGGTCAGATGCCTGGGAAGGATGGGAAGGGTTTTGGCGTGACGACCAGTGCGTGGTACAATGAGGAGTCCGAGATCAATAGGGATCCCGAGGTGGGAAGTAGTCCGTTAAACACGGAAGGCGACACCATTGTCGTTACGACGACCAGGAATGTTACTTCGGCTTGAGGATTTAGCTTGTATAAACGTTGTCGATATAAGGTTCGATAATCAGTAACGAAATTACATTACCATAATCATTTACCTCCCAGAAGTGAGTATTCGATCCAAGCGAGATCGCATTTGCTCAGGAAAATTGATCACGCCAGGGTATACCCAAAGACTTATACGAGTGAAAGAACAGAAACAATCATGACCAGCACCCTCCTCTTCAAACCTCACTGCGAGTCCCGACTCTCAAGGTGTGGCTTTTCCCGAAGCAACTGCATCACTGGTCTCCTCCAAAGCATTTTTCGTAAGGGTATCATCGGGTCCCGTATCACCAGTATCGTGGTACGCTTGAACCAGAGCTCCGCCGTAAGACGTGGAAGGTATTGACCCGTAGTTGATGTCAGATCGCAACGGAGACGAGCTCGCGCTTACATGGCCTGAACTTGATGGTGCTTGGAAGTGATCCGTGTAGAGGTGAGGAAGAGAGCTTGGTGCGACTTTCTGCTTTCCGTTGGGGTTGTAAGAGTATCTGCGACCGGTGAAGTTCTGGTATGGCGAGCCTGTATGTTGATGGTTTGCGGTGGAGTTGAAACTTTGCGGGCTATTTATGAGAAATTGCTGGCCGTCCAGAGGAAGGGCCGTTGATAATGGCTCGACAGAGTATCCACTCTGCGCCTGTAACGATCGATCGAAGAACCTTGGATCGTTGGAGTTGTGTAATGATGTGGGGTGCTGAGGATGCTGGGGACTGCCAGCCATGTCGACAGCAGAGTCTATGCGCGTTATGTTGCCCGGGTTCAGGCCGTCCATGGGTACACCAGAGCTGGAACATGGTGGTGGCATGGTCGAGCTGGATGGGAGAGACATCTGTCTACCGCCAAAGGATGGGCTGCTGAACATTGACTGTGGGTATCGCTGATCGAATCCAGGGACATTTGTTGAAGCAGGCTGACCCTGCTGCCTCCAAGGCATGTCTTGAGTGGCAAATGGGTAAGGCGATTGTCTGTAGTTGATCATGTTTCCAGCAGTCGGCGAAGCAGAGGGAACATGCAAGAATGGCTCTTGTGGCGTGCCGCGGGTGTCGAAATGTGACTGCTCATTCTGCCAGCAGTCTGACACTGCTTGTCGTGTCGCCATCTGACATGATAGATATGCTAAGAGTCTCCGATCGAACTCTGCACTTTGAGTCTGCAGGTGTGCGTTCAGACGACGATGCTCCGCAGGTAAGTCGTTGATCTCTTCGTACATCTCTTCGTTAATGACATCGGCTTCTGTGATCCGCAGGGCCCGACCAGTACGTTTTTCGTGAATCGCCGACGCACGCCGTGCAGATTCTATACGTGCTTCGAGACCACGATCGCTTCGGCGAGATGCAGCGATGTAAGCTCTTCACTTGGTCAGCGAACATCGTTTGCCACCATGAGCATAGCCAACTGACCTCTCCTGGTTTTCCTCGTGTGTTCGCTCGTATTTGACGGGATTTGTTATTGATCCTTTTCTGATTGGAGGCATTGTGGCGTTATGTCTTCCACACAAGTAAGAACTTTACGAGTAACACGCTGTGAAACCGTCCGTCTGGGTGTCGCTCGGGGGAAAACGAATGAGGGAATCGGGAGTTTCTAGATGTCAGCCCATGCATCCTCCATCTAGCACCGAGGCTCCACCCACATCGTGTCATTTATCGTGGGGCTCAGCTGCCGGCGATCGATTGACGTTGAATAGGTTTGGAGAGCCAATGGGATTAGCTGAGACTGGGTTCAAGTAGTACGCACGGGTTGTGGGTGGCCAAGAGGTACGGCTGCTGCGTTGGCTGGATCGTCTACCATCGGGTCCGCGCTGACCCACCCGGGCTTCTGAGAGAGCTTGACCTCCACCCGTATGGACAACATGGGCGACCCGTCTACGATATTTGGAAGATTCGCCACCATCAACGAAGAGACTGAGTGAAGCTGCACGTTACCTCATAGAACTTTGGAAACGAAAGCTCCCACTCGCACAATAGCGCCGTGAACCTCGTTGCATCGACCGTTCTTGTGGTGTCCCCGTGATGGATTTAGGAGTTGAGTCCGAGATCCAATGGAGTACGGAACTCAAAGTGCAAGGTGTAGGTTCTGGGCCGTCTCACCCAAGTTTCTCACCTGTCTATTTGTTTATCGAAGTGGGACGGTCTCATGTTGATCTGTCCCGAAAGCCGTCGTGAAAGCCTTTACTAAACTGTCCTTGTGTAGTGGTCTACAGGAGGTTGGTGCCGCCGTTGTGGCTGCAGACTCAACCTGCAACATACGAGCTCACGAGAGATCTGAGGTCCCTTCGACTGAGGATGCAGCAGGGTTGCTCAGATCGCCTGTATTGCATAATCCCCGGTCGCTTGCCCAACTGCCGTTTCTGTTCTTCATCCGATCGATCTCTTCGCTTACGCTGCTTGCTGCAACTCAGGCTATGCGTTTCGGAGGCAGCAGCGCCGGCAACATGGCTACGCGGTTATGATCGCATATCTCACGGACAGAGGTTGACACTCTCCCAGGCAGTCACGTGTTGATGCCGTGGGGCCCCGTTCTTCGTAGGCTGTGTGGGCACAGATACAACTGAACAGGCACAGGTCCAACCGAAGGACCTCATCCAACGCGGTCTTCCACTGCTCTGCCTCATCGGCTGTAATGCGCCAGAAGGCCTATCTCCTCATAAGCGATGGTGTCGGTGACCAGGGTGCCCTGAACCCCGAGTTGGCACGCGTAACGGAAAGCAGGTAAAATTTCTGTCAGTCGTCATGGCTCTAGGAGAAATGCCAGTCCTAGAGATCAGCCAGCGACCCGCTACGGAGATATGCTACTCTGGTCCCTTGATCGGACAATCTATCCGGAGAGTCGACCTCAATGGCTGCGATGGTGTCAGTTGAGGCAGCTCAGGCGGTTGAGACGTGTGATTGCGCTATCAGATTGCTCCGCGATGTGGAGGGTAATGTTAAGAATGTTGAAGGTTGGAGTATGGCACAACCAAACCGGTTCGCCCGTTGTCCCTATTCCATTGTTTGAAGACACTGGTTCGTTCGGGCACTTTGGGGGAATCTTTTTCGCCTTCCTGCTTCCCCGCCCCACCCTCGTCACTTTCACCGCCATCATCATTGGTCGATGGAGTCGTTCGGAGCCAGGTCCACCGGTGGTGTCTAGGATGAGCTCCTAGCGGGGCACTTCGTTCAAGGGCCCCCTGGTTCCTTTGGCGACCAGAATTGATCGTCAGCCACACTCGAGCCACTTAGGGCTGCCAACTGCTTGCAATGTCGTCTCCAACGTCCCTCAACTTGCGTGAATAGACGGAGTCGAACTCCATGAAACCAGACAGTTCGATTGCGAAGCTTTGTGGGCATTGGCTATGCAGCTGCGTCAGGGAGACCTGAGCTTTTCAATGGAGATACGAATCACCCGCACGTGTGTATGACAGGGCGGCGCCTGGGTATCTAAGTGGCATGCTGCTCAGGCTGTCAGGGCTTTTACTTTCTGCTCCTCATAGCGAGTCTTGACTTGATGCCTTTGTTCCCAATCCACCGCTCTGGTCTGGGTTCCGTCATCGCAACCACTTGTCTGAACTCTGCTTGGACTCCAAGACACCATCCGGCACAATGGAGTTCAATCATGCCTCTCCGAACATTGCCATCACTCATGTCGGCACAACAGCGCCAGAGGCGTTCGACCGTGGAATCTGGCTCAACAAGGATTCAATTTCTATTTCACCTCAGTCTCCTTTTGCATCTCTTCACATACCCCAAGCACCACACACACAGCACGGTGCTGAAGCCGTGAACGCTTCAAGCTCGATGGTGATTGGCCGACGCGCATCTCAACTTGACCTGCCCAAAGCAAAAGCCGCCTGTCTGCGGTGCAGAGGCAAGAAATCGAGATGCTCTGGCCAGCGACCCTGCGGAGGCTGTACTAACGACGGCCTCGACTGCATCTGGGACGACGACAAAGCCAAACAGAAACGCGACGGCCGTAAAAACTCCACCGACAGCAAGCGAAAAGTGGCCAAGGGTAAAAATTCTCTCCTTCAAGTGAGAAGTGCCTGCACGCGCTGCCAGCACCGAAAAGCGAAATGCACCGGCACCAGGCCCGCGTGCGCATACTGCGTCGAACGCCAGCTCGAGTGCACTTACGATGTTGCTGAGGGCGAGACTCGGACCAATGATCTCAAGCGCAAGCTTAGGGACTCCGAGATTAGGGGGCAGGCCTTTGGCCGCATTCTGGCGGTGATGCGTGAAGGCAACATCTATCAGGCGACAGAGGTGTTAGCAAGGCTACGCATGGGCGACACTCCTCGAGACGTCCTCCAGGCGCTTCCCGCGAGCATAGCATCTCCATCTCCCAACGGCGAATCTGTGCAGTCGGAACTGCATCGACGGTTTTCGACATAACGACACGCGCTTGCTTTGCAGAAAGTGCAAGGTGTAGTAAACTGGAAAGGCTGTTTGATGTTTAATCGCAAACCCCCTCATCGAGGCAAGCGGATTATTGGCATATGGTCTTCGACAGGGAGGAATTTTGTTTCTGTTTCTTTTTCTGTACAATGGCTTCACGCATAGCAACACGTGGCTTTCTTTGGTTAATCATGCACCTGGTAACGGCCAAAACGGGGTTTAATAGCTGGAGCTGCAGTCACAGCGATGTAGTACACGATAGATGCATCGGATATGATATAATGACTTACGATGAACCCATGAGAGCTTGTGCCGGCGGCACTTTCACTCGTCCATCCTCGACACATATCCACTGATAACTATCATGTCATCCGAACATGATTTCGTTTCGGTCAGATATCGCGATGGCACTCACCACAAAAGTCCCAAAGACATGCGGATTCCTAAAGAGCAGAGATATTATCTATGTGCATTTATTGACATCTCGATTCTGGCAAGACATTTTTTGAGCATCGGCATCCTTTGAACCGCAAAACACTTGATAGCTCATATCTAGTGTCAAGCGCCACCGCAACCTCGCTTTCGCATACGGAACGGTGGCAGTGGCGGGAACTTTGCTTTCGTCGATTCACTGGGAGTCTTCGTCGGTGTTGTCTGTTCAGATAATGGCCTCCACATCGCCTCTACGCTCGGATTCCGGAAGATCTGGCCATATCGACGCTCATCGGCTCGTACTTCTGGAAGAAGGGTGTTTGTTGTTCCTGGCTGCTTCCCTAACGATTTATTCGAAGGCAGAGGCTCCTGCTTCGGCGGACTCTCATCTGTGGCCTGAGGAGATGTTATTCCTGATTGGCTGGTGCCAAGTACCAAGTAATCCGAGTGCGTGGCTAACGCCCGTGAATGAGAAGAAGCCGATGCGTCTTCAGATTGAGGTGGTTGCTTCGCCTTTCGCTCAGAGTTCATCAAAAGGCGGCAAAGACGGCGAAGTCCCATGCTGGATTTCTGTAGCCGGTAAATCAACAACAGCGGTTTATAAACCTTGACCAATACAACAGGGAAAGTCCGACTTTTACTGGTGCCTTGTTTGTACCTACGTTTGCCTCCAATGAGTAATCTTGATGGTCTGTCTACACGATTTGGTAGTAATCTCAATAAATGGAAGGTAAAATTGCAGCAAGCACTGATAGACACCATGCTGCTGCAACACACCGTGTGGAACAAACAACATGAAGCTGCCGAGATGATTAAGTTTCCCCGATGTCTGTCCTGGACGGTCTCGAAAAGGAGGCTGGCAGTCCCTTGGTCGTGAAAGTGGACGTCCCTTATGGATCCTCCCCGCCATGTCTCGGCATTTGGTGACAGCAAGCTCAAGCTGCATCATCACCACCTCTGAGGTGACGTTGACTCTGGCGGGCGGCTCCAAGAAGCACGTGTCTACCTATTCTGGTACCTGATTCAACTCGATTTGGTAGTTCTGCAGGCAGTGATTATCATCAGCCTATCCACCTTGACCTCTATGCTGTAACCGGCTATACTGCCAGCAAGCAGCATAATGGCGCAGGTGCCCGAGAAGGTCCTCTCGTGGCTCTACAGCGTGCTTCACGTACGCCATACCGCACTCGCCTACCCAAGATAATGCGCTCACACTCGCGCAGGAATACCAGGACCCGCAGCGCACCTATTCGGACGTTGCGCGCACACTCTCCGCCTTTCCCTCCTTGAGCCCTCGAACCGAAGTCTATACCTACGAGAATGGCGGTTCAGCATTGCTTCTCACAGTCTCCGGGACCCTGCCTGTGGACTTTCGTGGAGCGACGTATCGCTTTCCAATCAAGATATGGGTACCTCAGGCCTACCCGCAAGATTCGCCCATGGTCTATGTGACCCCGGGCAGGGATATGTTGGTGCGGCCTGGACAGCATGTGGGCGTGGAAGGGCGGGTGTATCATCCGTACCTAAGAGACTGGAGTAGTATCTGGGACAGGGCAAACGTGGCCGACTTCCTCGCTCTTCTCCAGCAAGCGTTTGCCAGAGAGCCTCCGCTTGTGAGCAAGGCCCAACAACAACAGTTGCAGCGACCTGTGGGACATCAAGTGCAAGGACCTAACGGTAGCCATGCCGGGCCACCACAACTGCCTCCTAAACAACGTCCGGGTGAGATGATGCCTGTCGAAATGCCAAGCGCGAATACGCCTCCACCAAGGCCCCCGAAACCAGGCGAGGAAGATACAAGGGCAGGCTCATCACAGCAATATGGATTGAGTGGTCCCCCCTTGCCTCCATTACCAGGCGCAAATCCTCAAAGCACATATCACATGCATCAGAACAACCATAATCCGGCCTTGCCACAACGACCAAACTCTTCTTTCTCACAACCTGGGGGATACAGGAACGATTATCCTGCCGGGCAACCTCCGCTACCTGCCTTTCCGCAGCACGTACAGTACGAGCAGCAACGACTAGGGAATGACAGGAGTCCTGTTTCGCCGATGTCTCCAGCCCAGGCTCAACCAAATGTGCAACCGGGCAGGCCACCTCAACCATCGCATCCGTCCTATCAGTCTCAACCTCAGGTATACGCACAGCACACCCATCAACAAGGGCCACCGCCACCTCAACACCCTTACCATTCGCAGCAGCAACATCAGCAGCTACCACAGCATACCCATCAGTTGCGCAACTCATACGCTCCGCAAAAGAACCAGCCTGCCTTCCAAAATGTGCCGCACGCGCAGCAACAGCCCAAGAAACAACCGCCGCCTGACTTACTTTCGGACCCTTTCGAAATTGCATTACCATCTAACCCTGGTTCTGCCGGACCAGCACCTCCGATTCCTCCTAATCCTGAAAGGGAACATCTACTCACAGCGATTTCTGCATCGCTGGTGCAGCAGGCTCAGCAGAAAGTTAATCAGAACATGTCAGCGATGGCTCCCCTGCAAGCACAGCAAAACGCATTGCGTGCTGCTCATGCCCGGCTTGAAGCTGAGATAGCTCAGCTGGAGCGTCTTGACGCCACGTTATCATCCAACGAACATATCCTGCATCGCAGCATCCAGGACTGCACAACAACCATCTCGGAAGCAAAAAGCAAAAAGCAGCCGCCTATCGACGAAGTACTCGTGGCGCCTACTCTTGTAGCTCAGCAGCTATGGACCTTGACGGCGGAGGAGGCGGCTTGCCGAGAGGCTATGTACGTGCTACAGAAGGCTGTCGACCGCGGCCGCATCAGTGGTAGTGACTTTGTGCGGCAGATGAGAGGCTTGGGCAGAGAGAGCTTCTTGAAGATGGTGCTGGCGAGGAAGTGTGCGAGGGGATTGGGTTTGGATGCTGATCACTGAAGTCACTGAAAGGTTCAATGTTTCGCTAAACTTCAATGATTAATGTGCGAGAATAGCATGACATATACTGTGATCTTGAACGCCTAGATGAATATCTCCCGACACACAAGTAGCTAAGTAGCCAAAGCGGCCAGCAGGCTAACCTGAAATACTCGATGAATTGCTGTTCCTGGACAAGAGACGCTGCCCTAACACGTCTTTAAAGCGGCCATTGCACCTGATTACTGACCATTTCCTACCTCCCTGCCTTTGAGCTAAATTTGTGTTGCCAGCATACTCGGACACGGCTGCTGGACTACCGTAGCCATCTTCGGACTGCTGTGTAAAGACCTGTCGCGAGTGGTTGTGTTGCACGAATACCTCAAGGGAGTCCCATGCAAGGCCCAGCATCGGCCAAGATGGCTATCGGCGATCGCGCATCAGCACAGGCCGACTCTTGCGGTATAGCTGTGCCGTGCCAACATAATTTCGAAACCACGGAATTTGAGTTTCAATATGTTGTACGAACGCCAAAACCACAACACTCATATCTGTCGCAGAAACACCATCGGATTCAATGTCGACACACAAGGCCAACATAAAAGTACAACAAAACAGTGCTCAAGTCCTATCTGCATGATGCGTTGCCAAAAACCCAGTATGGTCGTTGGGTCGTCGCAGGATCCTGATCGGTGGGTCCACTTTACATCATTTGCCAAACTGTGATCAAACTGTTAGTAAACTCTGCGATGGATGCCCGAAAATCTGCCAACACGGCAACACCGCCTTCGGCGGTGTCGCAGTATCGTTTGCATGAGTCCTTCTCATCGCGAGGCACTGTGAACAAGGCCGATTCTGAAGGCCGAATCAACCAAAAAAGTGGAAAATCGCTTTCTGTATCAACGTCATTACTGTTGAACAAAGAGACATCATGGGATCCGTCCAACCAGCAACACAAGCCTACGTCCTCCAGCCCATCCCAGGCAAAGGCAGAGGCCTAATCGCAACCCGCGCCATCAAACAAGGCGACCTAATCCTCAGCGAACCACCCCTCTTCACAACAGCCTCCCTCACCAACCCATCAACCTTCGAGAAAGACCTAGCCGCCATCGTCAAAGGCCTGCCCAAAGACGGCCAGCGCGCTTTCCTCTCTCTGCACAACAACAACCCCGGCGCGGACCCTTTCTCCAACATCGTCCGTTCCAACGGCTACCCTCTAGGACCCAACAGCGAAGTTGGCGCCATTTTCCCGCTCGTCGCCAGACTCAATCATGCTTGCAGGCCTAATGCCCAACACGCCTGGAACGAAGCCCGCGGCATCGAAGTCGTCCACGCTGTGCGAGATATCCAGCAAGGCCAAGAACTCACCCTCTCCTACCTCGCCGGCGGGCCCTCCTCAGAACGCCAAAGCCGTCTGAAAGACTACTTCGGCTTCGACTGCAGCTGCGAAACCTGCTCTCTACACGCCAAAGCCCTCGAAACCAGCGACGCTCGTCTGAAGCGCGCGCAGAAACTCGACGAGGCGATTGGAGACCCCAGGCGTGTTCGCCACTTGCCTGAGCGTGCGTTGGCGGATTGCAGAGCGTTGCTGGGGATCTACCAGGAAGAGGGGATTTTTGATCTTAGATTGCCGAGGTTGTATTACGATGCATTCCAGATTGCGGCTATGCATGCTGATGGTGCGCGGGCGAGCGTGTTTGCGAAGGCTTGTGCTGATGCGAGGACAGTGTGTGAGGGAGTGGAGAGTGAAGAGGTTACGAGCATGAAGGAGTTACAGGCTAAGCCATCTGGGTTTGACAACTGGGCCGCGACGAAGAAGTGGAAGAGCAACGTCGAGGACATACCGAAGAATGCAAGTGATGAGGCGTTTGAGAAGTGGCTATGGAAGGCGGATGCTTAGATGCGATGGCAAATTTTCATGATCAATGTGTTTGAAGATGATGGGATATTTGGAGGGAAAGGAGTTTGGTTTACGTTTGAGATTACATGTGATTGCTTTCAGGAAAGCCGTATTTTGCAATGGACGCCATATAGCTGAGCCGGCCCAGTAAAACAACAAATCACGAGATGACACAAAGTAGTTACCTCAAAACGTTTCACAGCGCTAGACCAACCAAGCACGCGATAAGGCTGTACACGGCACACACACCGATGGAACTCGATTACAAAGCACCACTTCAGATATATAGCACCAGACTCGGTGATTGCTCGCGCACTGATTGCGATTTGCGACTTGCAACAGCGACGACAAGGATCACATCGATATGTTTAATTTGCACCGCAGGAGATAAGGGCAACCTATCCAGGTTCCTGTGCCGTGTGCTGGCGTGTCGGAGGATATTTCTGGCTTTCTGATCTACGCGGACCGTAAGAAAGCGAGATGAGGGCTTCCCTTTCGACGGGCGTTAGCTCTTCTAGTGTGGTCCGGTGCATCGGTGCTTTGCAAAGGGAAAAGAGACCGGCGCTGAGATATTCGAGAGATCAGATTCAGGGGTCTTGCTTGCGTACAGCACATTGAGCATAGTAGATGATTAAACCTCGCTGGTGGCAGTTGCTTCAGTTTGTGTGTTGATGGGTTAACTTCGAGATAGATTAATGTCGCTCGTCACTGTGACATAGCGCTGTTGGAGATCTACGGTGAAGTGAGGAGGTCAAACACAACGCTCCCTCGTGGACGACGGGGCATTTGGACTGCAGTATCCACGCCACGTTGGGCCAGCTGCAGCTGACGCGAATCGCGTGTAAGATGCGATTTCTTGATTGCCTGTTCACTGCATGAACCATGCTGCACGTGGCTGCAGGGGTGGGGAATCAGGTGTGGCACATGATTCTGTAGGCTAAGGGCGGTTGTCTGAGACGTTCGACTTCTTCGAATGGATCTTCCCTCACAATCAAAGGGTGGCCATTGAAGAAAAACTCGCAGATCGTTGAACCCGGCTATGGCAGATGCTTCTTGAGTCGTGCGGGTTTGTGTTTGTGCACCCAAACGATAGATCACGCCACGAGAGCAAGGCGAGTCATTGGTAGTCAGTGCCAAGGCTGCTGGCATTTGGAAACACTCGCGTGGCTGGTGACGGCGTGGCTTCGTGATTCGAAGGTTCGGCAAAGGGATTGACACTGACTTCCAAGCCGAAACCCCTAAAATCGTCTAGAATTTTGCGGATTGCCATGTGTATGGAACAAGGTTGACAAGGATCATGCCACGCCGCAGCGCCGCAACATGCTTGTCCTGCAATTTTTTCCCGCGCTCGACGTTTGACGTTTCTGTCAGAAAATTAAGCAACTGGTGCTTTGAACGACTCGAGTCGGCTCCGGCGATCACAGGCGACTGCTGGTACCTTACATCAGTTACATATGCATGCTAAGGCTGCCGGCTCGGCTCATGCTGCTCCGCTGCAGTTGTCTCATTGGGCGCGCGTAGCCAGCACTATAAGATGCTTTCTATAGAAGCCAATACTTGCTGCAAGCCGGCAAAGGTATAGAGGCGAGCAATATTGCGATGGTTGCGCCTTATGTGCTCAAGCGGAGGAATAGCTGGCGCGTGGGTCGCGCAGCGCTTACGCTCACGGCAACACGTGTATCTGCAGGTCGCGCCGTATGAGGTAGCATTTGGATCACGATGCAGCTGCTCGTGCAAGCGCATGCCGCGATCCGGTGGCTGGCCTGCGCAGCTGCTCCTTTCAGCGCGCATTGGTTCGTCCCCTGAACGTGGGCAGCACTGGGCCACGAGGCTGCTGCGAGTTAGAGCGTGTGCGAGTAAGTGTACGCTGCGCGCGGACGGCGGACACACCCCGGCAGGCGTCCTGGCCGCGGCGGCGGAGACTATGCCCATTAGTCAAGAGGGTTGGTGCTTGTTGGTGGGAGTGGACGTGGGTGTACTGTACTGTACTGTAAGAAGAGGAAAGAAGAGGTGAGGCGATGAGGTTCAGTATAGGCCTCTGTAGGGTGATAGTAGTAACATGTCCAGCGAGAGCAGCCTCCAGTAGTAGTGGTGTATACCTATCATATATCTCACCTCATGCAGCAGTCTACCTAAGCAAACACCCACCTGCTTCCTCCTTGTATACGCGAGCGGCTGAAGGTCACTGCTGGCTCCGCCCTGGACGCTGGCGGTGTTGATCGCAATGGGATACAGGTGTGATGGGACGCTCCTCTCGACATCTCCTGGGGCTGCCACGCTGCTAGTATGTCGTTAATCAACGTGCTGTTACTATTGTAGTCGTAGATTGATCGCTACTCGTGCCTCGTGCCGCGCACACAATCACTACCTGGCGATGATGATGCCTGTCTCCTTCCATGTCTGACTGCCTGCACAAGCAAGCGTGCTCTGCTCTACCCGCGGCAAACTCCCTGCTTGCTGGGTGATAAAGTGCAATCAATCGATCACGCCGCCCACACCGCACCACCACCACCACCAACTTACCAACACCACGCAGTCCGCTGCACATCCCTCCTCCACCGCGCCGTCGCCGTAACAGGCATCTACTGCCTGCGCGCATCCATCGCCCGCCGCCGCCGCCCGCCCTCACCCACCGTGCGGTGTTCTGGAAGGCCTTTGTCTGCCCGCCCTCAATCCACCCTTCGTCGAATTCCGGCCTCCCGACCAGACCGAGCACATCGCGCGGGAGCACTAGCCCACTAGGCGCGCGCCATCCCCCTACCCGCAAAGCTAAGGTACGCCGGCCGGCATCAAACCCTCGTTGCAGCAGCAGCACGCTCCGCCGACAGGAGGAACCTTGGGAGCAGCGAGAGAGCGCACTTCCTCTACCATCGACGCACCCTGTTCCACCTCGCCTCTCTCTCACCTACACCCCTCCCTCTCTCCACCACACCACACCACTCCACCAACCCATCCTTTCAGCGTCGCCGTCCACCGTCGCCTCAGCACCGTCGAGGCCCCGGTGCCACCTCCTCACATCCCCTGTGCTACTGCGCTCGGTGCTTTGTGAGAGTTTCCCACGATTCGGCCACAAGTGAGAGCGACGTCTCGACACGGCGTCTGGCGTCACACCGCAGTCTGCTCCACTGAACTGCAACCTGCCCACAGTCGCTCCTTGGAAGCCTGAGCGCCTCTTCCCGCCCGCTGCATCCTCGCGACTAGTGCCAGCGCCGCTCTACATTTCCGACTCTCTACCAGCTTCTGCTCAGTCGAGAGATCACTCCTGGCGCATCGACCGCCTTCCACTTCCGAACAGCCTCATTTCTAGACCCGAGGGTCACTCCCGCCGTCATGTGCTTCGGCGGAGACAAGGCAGGGGACGACCCTGATGCGAAGAAGAGCAAGGAGATCGAGAAGCAGCTTCGCGAAGACCAGAAGAAGATGGCCAAGGAGGTCAAGATGTTGCTACTCGGTAAGGCAGCACCTGAAGTACGATTTAAGGGGCCATTGGTGTACTGACAATATCAAAGGTGCCGGTGAGTCTGGCAAGTCGACCGTGCTGAAACAGATGCGCCTCCTCCACACCAAGGGCTTCTCATCATCCGAGCGCAAACAATGGAAGGTCACCATCTTCAACAACCTGTTGCACGCCTTCCAGGTCATTTTCGGCGCCATGGAGGAGCAAGAGGTTGATTTCGCACACGAAAGCAACATTGTAAGCCTGCCGCTTTGCCGAACCGCCTCGAAAACACGTGCTGACATTCTCAAAGCGTTTCGCAGAAATCATCGCTGCTGACCCTGAAATTGGTACCGAGGACTCTATGCCCTTGGACTGCATGAATGCATTCAAGAGCCTCTGGAGAGACGAAGGTGTCCAAATTGCCATTCGCAAGGGCAATGAATACGCGCTACACGACAATCTTCAATAGTGAGCTGCCGCGTCTTACTTTCCCATATCAATGCACGACTAACCACCTCCCAGCTACTTCTCCGACCTCGATCGCCTCTTCGCGAAAGACTTTACACCCACAGATCAAGATATTTTGCGCGCACGGTTACGAACAACTGGCATCAGCGAGACCATCTTCGACACCGGCAACCTAACATACCGCATGTTCGATGTCGGTGGACAAAGATCGGAGCGTAAGAAGTGGATCCACGTGTTCGACAACGTTCAAGTCGTGCTTTTCCTTGTTGCAATCAGCGGATACGACCACGTGCTCGTGGAAGATCGCAATGGCGTAAGTTTAATATCACTGAAGGAGCACCAACAAATTCTGACTTCTACAGAACCAAATGCAAGAAGCCCTCATGCTGTTCGAAAGCATTGCCAACAGCAAGTACTTCGAGAAATCGGCGCTCATTCTGTTCCTCAACAAGATCGATCTCTTCCGCGAGAAGGTCATGAGCGGCAAGTCGCCCATTCGCGAACACTTCCCGGACTTCCCTGGCGGCGACAAGGACATCGACGCCGGCCAAGAATTCTTCGCGCGCAAATTCAAGAACCTCGTGCGCGACCCTGGCAAGGAGGCTTACGTCCACTTCACCAACGCAACCGACACCAACCTGCTCGACAAGACCATGAAGAGCGTGCAAGACATGATTGTGCAAAGGAACTTGCACCAGTTAATGCTGTGAGCACCCTCGATTCCCGTTCCTTCTATCCTGTACTTTGCCCGGAAGCCTTTTATTTCCTTTATCATGCGCCATTTTTGGGCGCACCTTCTATGTTTTCTTTTTATTGAAAGACACTTCTTTCTTTTCATTTGCATGCTGCGATTAGAGCAGCGCTGGGGAAAATAAAGGGCAGCAAAATCGGAGAACATGGAACATGTGCCCCAGAGTACGGTATGGACATCTGGAACGACTACCATTTTCGTATCTGTCCATCCGCCTTATGATCTCTTCTTCCCTCTCGCCGCCGTCCTGTAGGCAGCGAGAGGACAATCTTCCTGTTCTCGCTCCTACCTCTGAAAACAATTGCACAACCTCGTTGAGTTGAAACACCCCTTTGAGATCATCATTCTGATCATTTGGCTTGTTACCTCGCAGATTGAGCTAAGCGCCAAGAACAACGGCTTGGCACGAACGAACAGAAGAACAAAAGGACCCCGGCACCACCCTCTCCTTTCTCTATCTCTCCCTCCCTCATCATCTCTCTCAGTCTCCAATTACGACGACTTCAAAGACGGAAAAGGATTCAAGCGTTGTTGGCGAAAACTCTCCGAGACGTCTTGTTTGTTTTTCTACCATCTGAGCGAGCGAGCGGAAAGCAACAGACAGGATATACTACTTACTATTAGTATTACTTTTTTTTTTTTCAACAGTTGATCAAATGCTTGCGGTTGTCTGTTTGTTTTTATGTTTATCTTTGAGGGGTTTGTTGTGTTGATGGTGATGTTTATCCCAATGGCCTGCAAAGAATATGTCTTGGCTTCTTCAGGCTATTGGCCTTTGATCGAGCAATTGTGTGCCCGCGACCACATGTATGGTCTTTCAGACATTTCTATTAGCAAGGTCGCTGTGAGTGCTTGTTGGGCCGCAGTTGGCCGGGCGGGAGGATATACAATGGCTTTACACGACGTGTATTACATTGGCAGCTCGCTACAGTTGGACGCGGTTTGGAAACTTCCAAACCGACAGTGCAAGCGGCCACGAAGGCGACTTGCATGTGGCTGGGTTGGGCGTTCCACGAGCTAAGTTGATGTTCAGATGGAAGGTGCGACCAGACCGGTGAGTTTGTTTTGACTTCACCTCTTCCGCGCACAAGCAAACGCGCATGCAATCAAACACCTCACGTTAACCAGGAGAACAAAGGGGTCACGTGCCGTGTGTCTTTCACTGCTGTCTTTCACTAACACGGCCCCGTCCTTCTGCTGTTCCTCACTTGTTGCAATTCTACTACTACAAAAGGCGAACCTAGTTCCAAACCAGTCCTGAACCAGCTTCTACCTCAACCTCACTATATACGAGACGAAATCCACCAGCACGTCCGTACTGCCCACCATGGACCGACCTCTGACCTCAGAACTACGGCCTACTAAGCCACCAAACACCCTCTTCACTCCACAAGACGACCATCACCCTAAGCTCGAGCACGCCAAGAATTCCGTCTTGACTGCCAGACTACAGCAACAAACTACATCTTTACTTCACCACCCTTACGATCCATCTGGATGGATTGCTCGGTCAGCTACTCTCACCACCCTCGGCTTCCCGGAGCTAGCTGTAGGCGACGCTCACAAAGCCATAAGGCTTTGCAAGACCATGCTTGCTTTCTTGGACTCCAGGCGTGATGAACACTGGTCTTTGGGCAGTAGCAGCGGCTTCTGGATGCTTGATGAAAGCAGGACAATCACGAACGAAGGCCAAGGCGGCGAGGAACAGCTAAGAGCCTCACTACAAACATTCGTTCTACAGGCGAGCCAACTACAGGTTTCGAATTTCCGCTACAAGGAACACAAGGAGGGAAAGTACGTCCCGCAGGAGTATCCATGGCTCGAAGAGAGACATCGCAGACGAAGCCAACACATTCTGGACGACATCACTGCCGAGATTGCGAACAACGAAGCCAAAATAGCATCTGGACAGCCTTGTATCGAGGTCAAACGATGCACTTTCCGGCCTGGCGAAGAAGATGAAAGCGACGGCTCGGCTCTAGGAGTTTTCGCAAAACGCGATCTACAAAAGGGCACTAAGATCCTTGTCGACAGGACCGCATTCTTCGGCTGTAACGGCCCTGGTCCCAAGAACTGTAGAGCAAACTTGGGCGGTGGTCTAGGATGTCTGCACCCTGTCCATCCCAACATCGGTGCTGACGATAGAAAGCACGATCTGAGATGGGTTCGCGAGCGAGCCGGCAGCCACGCCGCGGATCCACTACTTGTTTGCCGTGTATTGATGGCTTGCGCGCAAGCAAACCTGGACTCTCCACTCGACCTGCCGGCGATTGCACGACTTACCCCAACCTATCACCGCCAAGCTGTAAAGACATTTCGGCTCGATCGCGACTTTGCGATCATCAACGACGCTCTGGAATTATTCGGCTTTGATATCTTCGCCAACCAAAACTACGACACCTGGATTCTATTCACACTGTCAGCAAGGTTGAGCAACAACGGTTGGACCAACCCCATGTCCGTCAGCTTGAACCCGCTGTTCAGTCTCTTCAACCACAGCTGTGAACCCAACGTCGACTGGGCAACTCAAAAGGATCATCGGACAGTGGTCATGCGTGTCTCAAAAATCGTCGTGGCAGGAGAGCAACTCTTTGTAGAGTACGACGGATTCGAACACGACAAACCAGTCGATCAGAGACGCAAAAGGCTTGACAGGTGGATTGACGGCCTTTGTATGTGCAGCAGATGTGTACGTGAGGAGCAGGCAGTGCGGGATGCGCAACTGGGCAACGAACAGATGCAAGACGGGCAAATTGCTGACGTGAGTTGAATCTCCCACGGACATTGTGTGATTGGATGCGCTGACGGATTGAAAGACTCCAGCCTCAAACGGCTTGAATGGTGCACTTGTATATAACGGACACAACAACAGCTCAATGACACCACCTGCTTGGGATACATCAGAAAAGCCCACTTTTCCTGAAGATTCGTACTGGGCAGCAGTTTTGTAAAATATATCAAAAGGTTTGGACTTTGATTTGCTATTATGTAAGCGATGTTGTTTGTTGATACTGTATTAAGTACAAAAAGGTCGCGACCACAGCGATGCATCCCCGTCTCCGTCAGCAGTAAAACGTAAGATTAGAATATCCTTGTCGTAATTAATGCCTTGATGGTCGTCTGTCGTGAACGTTGTTGACTCGCATCTCCATCTCGACAGTCTACGCATGTGCTGCTGCGTTGCACTGCCTTGTCAAGAATAGCAGTTGCGACCATTGAGAGGGTCTAGTCTTCCTTTATCCATCGTTGTTTGTGTTCTCTTCAATCGCCAAATCCGCATGTGCTGCTGCGCTGAGATGCCTCGCCAAATATGCCAGTCGTGACCATTGAGAGGCTCAGTCTTCCCAGGTCTAGCGATGCTTCTCATTCTCCACAGGCCACCATGCACCACCTCAGCGATGCGTTCCCTATCAGTCATGTCTGACAGGCATCCTCATCTCGACGGTAAACAAACGTGATGCTGCGTTGCAATGCCTTGTCAAGAATTGCGGTGGCGACCATTGAGAAGCTTGTTCAATCCCAGAGATGCTCCTCAAGTTCTCACTGGCGAGCATACAACGACTCAGCAACGCCTTGTAACCAAAGCTCACAAGCAAGGTCTCTCTGGATATCGCGCAAGATCAGGCCACTCGTCTCCTCAAAATCACGCATAACCTCCACAAACTTCTCTCTCGTGCGGCCGCCAGGGTGCTGGATGTACCTGAAGCGCCTGATAGCAGCGAAGGCGGATTTGACTAATGGATCTGTAATGCTGCCCTCGCGGGAGGCACGGCCATTGAGCTCGCGTCTGTGGCGCTCGAGAGCTGCTTGGGCGCGGCGCAGAGAGCGGGTCGCGGACTCGGCTTTTTTGCGTTGTTTTGCGTTGAGGTGCAGGATGAGGGGCGGGTGGGCGCTGTCTTGACGGTTGGTGGGTGCGTTGTTGGAGTTGGGGGTGCTGGTAGGAGCACCGTTGCTTGCGGTGGTGTTCTTGAGAGTGAGCTTAGGCATTTTTGCTGTGGTTGATGTGAATTGGTTCGGAATCGTGTATGGTGGTTATTGTTCTGGTGTTTCGATGGGAAGTGAGAGATGATGGAAACAGTGCAGATAGTACTACTATCTTGAGCAATGCTTGCGGCCATTGAATAATCGTTCATGCTATAGTGTTTCGCTAGCTTGGGTATGAGGACAGCTATGTCAGCAAGCACAGAGCACGTGTGTGAGGACCAGTGAGATGTGCAGCGAATCAAACGATCGCATATTGTCATTTTGCATTTTCGAACTGTTTGATTCTGCGCTCTCAATGGCTAATCTTTTCCGTGATGGGTTGTTTATAGTGCGCTGGTCCTGAGAAAGGATGACAAAGCCATTGAGAAACTTTAGATGTGAGAGCACATATATTCAACAATCCAATCTCGATCTATCGACCCTGTCAGCAAAACAATCTATGTTTACAGCTTCGCCTTCCCTTCAACCAAAGGAATACCAGTGATACGCTCAAGCTCCTTTACCGCCTCATCCGTCTTTCCCAATGTGACCTTGACCGTCTGCATGCCCACCTTCCTACCAGTGCGCAAGTTCCCACCGATATCATCCAAAAACACCACATCCGACATCCTCACATCCTCACCATTCCATCCACTCTGTCGCATAAACTCTGCGACACGCCCCAAAGTGTAAAAGTAGATATCCTCAGCCGGCTTCCTCAGCCCAACATGCGCCGACGAGACAAACACATCGAACAAGCCCTTAAGCTCAGCATTCTGCTTCCCCTCCGGCGTCGACACATCATTGAAAGCGTGGTCCGCCGGGAATATAGACGTATTCGACATAGCCGCAACAACAAGCTTCCCATTGCTCGCATCCGCCGCGGCGCGCAACTTCTTCAGCGCAGGGTACATGTGCGGATCCGGTTCGCGCGCAATGCGCATCATCTCCCAGTACAGCCACTCAGCATCAATATCCGGGACTGGCGGAACATTATAGGCTGCTTCTTCCGCGGCATCGGAGCCCTTCTCGTTGCGCTCGCGCGCGAGGTGTTTGGTGTAGAACACGCGCCATCTCTTGTCGTCCGAGAGGTCGCGCTTGAATTCTGCGAACCAGGCTTTGTCGAGGGGCACCTCGCCGCGCTCGATTTTCTGCCAGGCGCCGTTTGGGTTGGTGGCTGAGATGGAGTGGTTGACCCAGCCCGGTGGGATGCCGTTGGCGCGTTCGTAGTCTAGGATTGCTTGGAAGGGCGAGATGACCTGGGTGTGAGTTCAGCGTTTATGCTAAGTAAGGTATCTATCTATCGTCAAGTCAACATACGCAGACACCGCCAATGTCGAAGAGTAAGACCCGCGGTCTGCTTGGTTGTGGAGGAGGCATTTGGAAGGTGGAACCAAAGAGGATGTATGACTTATTCTTCTTGGTCCAAAGACTCGACATGTTGGCTAATACATTGCCTTGTATAAGCTCTCTCTGACCTACTATTAACAAGTGCCTCGGCCATTTGGGTCCGCCATCACTGAGTCTCGTAGGTGATGAGAGTGTAGCGTTCAGGTAGCCGCGGCTATCAGCTTGCAGATGACGGCGAAGGCAGCGTGCACGAGCCACACTGATTGTGAGGGCATTGGAAAGATGCCATGTATATCGCCATTAGGTATGCTGGATGTCGATACTCTACATTTATTGACATATATTACAGTGTCTTACAATCATCGCAACGCTCCTATCGTACAACACCACAGCACCATATTGACTTAACGACTCCCTCTAACGAATGCCTGCACCTCATCGGTAAGCTGCTCTCGCTGCCATTGTGCCAGTCTAGGCCACGCCCACACATTGCCTTGTTGATGAGTGACATGTTGTGATTCGTGCGCCTGTTGCCACAGCTCGTCACCAGCGGCAGTCTTCTCCTGGGCGTGTCGATCCCATGCCATCCTCGTGCACAGATGTTGCATACGTCTTCGGCTACGCAGCTGTTGACGCTTTGTGTGCTGCTGCGTTCGTTCAGTGATCGCCGCAAGCCGTGCTTCAAGACGCTTCTTTTCTACGGCTTCGTTTATGGCCAAGCGGCGAATTTGAAGTGGAGGATGTTCACTGTTTCGTGTCGCAAGATGTTTTTGTTCCACCGCCTCGCTGATTCTCAGTCGTCGGATACGCAAGGTGGGTTGTTCCTGTTCTCGAGTCTGGGAATCTGCCGAAGGTGAATCTACGGTGACTTTGCGCAGCTTCCTTGAGATTGCTGTACCCGTTGACGGCTTCGTCCTTTTGATAGCACTGGCCGCCAATCGGCGAGCACGATTCCTGCGATTATCTTTCTTTGCCGTGTGATTATTCACACGAACGTCAACATTTCCCTTCACAGGTGAGAACTGCTGGTACCGTCGCATCTGGGACGGATCAACGACGAACAAAGCATTCTCTTCTGTCCTGCGTTGAGATTTGAGCTCAACTAACAGTTGTTCCAAGCGCTTAACAGCGGACAAGCAAAGTCGAAGCCACTCTGTCTTTCTTTTCGACCTTGACAACTCAGCCCAATCTACACCTTCGATCTTCGGCTTCAATTCACCCGCGACAGCATCCGTGATTTGTTGGCCAGTAAAGCCTGCCTTGATAATTCTCTCATGTGCAACGTTATAGCGCCCAATCAGAGAGCCGAATTCGTGTCGACGAACCTGGAAAGGCCAAGTAGCTGCGAGAGCTACATACGCATTATGCAGAAGGCTCAGGCTGTCCGATTTGGCGAGTCACCGCGGCGTCAACAACGAGTCCAAATTGTCGTTTTTGAGGTCGGCCAGAGTCGGGTTTGCGTCTTTCGCTTCGTCATGCTCGGCAAAGCTCTGGAAAAGATCCGCCACTGCGGTGTCCTCAGAGGCGTTTCCAGTCTGCACAGGCTCAGTTGTTCGTTCCGCCTCGTTTGCGCTGGGGACCTGTTGTGCCTCGCTGGCCCGAGATGCTACTGAGCCGGCAGCGACCAGTTCTATCCATTGGGCAACGCTTTGGGGCGTGTAGTAATTTTTGCCGTCTTGGCGGAAGTTGCATCTTCCAAAAGGCACGTCCACTTTGGACTGGCCACGAATTCCGTGCATCAGACTGACTGTCATTGCCATTCCTCCTTCCGACAGCATACCAAAGCGGCCAGGATAGTGGCGAACTGTGGCGGCGTTCGTATTAGAGGTGACGTCTTGAGGGACCATGTCGATAGACGAGGGAATAGCCCCGAAAGTAAGATCGAGCATGTTTTCCGAATTTGTTATCACATCGTATTCCTGACTTCGAATGACAGGTACATGCTCCGGTTTCGGAGCCAGCAGGAACATTATCCTCTCGCCTTTCTTCACAATCTGGCCCAGAGCTTGATTCTTGTGTGCCTCTGCAGCAGTCCCTGTGCCGTCATCGACACCATCAAAATCGAACTTCCAGCCCTGATCGTGTCGCAGATCGCGGGTAGAGTATTCAACGTCAGGATCTAGACTAAGCAAGCCAGCCTTCTTGCCCCAGCCTCCTCCTCCGGAAAGGACTTTGATGAGGCGAGCACCATGTTGAATCATATTTCGGATTACCTTATTGACATTTTTGGCCATGAGAACTCCAGCCTCTGTGTCGGGGTGCCATGCGCTCGTAATCGACTTTTCATCGACAGAGAATATGTTCTTCATGCTCGCGCCACTCATCATTTTTTCCGCCGATTCAGAGTAAGGGGCGTCTGGCACCACGAGCGCCCAAACGCTCACCGTTTCCGGCTGCAAATCAAGCGCCTCAAAGTATCGCGATACCGATTTCTCAAGCTCTTCAGACGCAGGCATACTGGTGTCAGCTCCTTCAGAGCCCTCATTTTGCTCAATCTTGCCGTTCTTCGGGGCCTCTATTGACCCAGTGGGCTGGGAAGACAGCTTCCTGATGATGTTACCCATGACATATTCGATCGTCCGGAAAGGTGTGAGCGGAACTAGCGGCACTTTGAAACCATGTGTGCCTAAGGTTTGTCGCATTGCGGGCAATTGCAATGTCTGACTCTCAAGACTTTGCTCATGGAGTAATCTTAGTGTTGATGGTGTTGGTGGATCGTTCACCGCGAATGTCCGGTGGATAAGGGTTGACACCAAACCGGTCGTAAAGACTGTCTGTGAGAGAGGAAGCTGCAACTCGTAATCGATCAAAGGCGAGGATTCCAGCTTAACCAATCTGGGCAACCTGAATGTCAGAGACCCTGGTTTCTGTGTAGACTGCTGGAACGCCGTTTGATCCTCAGGCTTGGCCTTTGGGGGGTCGCGGAACAGCATATATGCCATACCCTCCGAACCCTCTGGTTTGTCAACTGCTGCAGGCAGCCGGTCGACTATGGCGGACGTGGTTTCGATCTGCACTCCAAGCTCGAACCGGATCCTGAAACGCTCATACAGAGCATGTGTTAACCTGCTGTCTAGTGCATATCGGGCAAGACCTGGTGTCAGCAATATGACCAGTAGGGTCGGAGTTTCCCGGGGTCCCTGTATTTTAGCGTTCGGTAATGGTTCAATGTCTCTGACGAGTTCATCAAGTGATGTGTCGGCGGGACGCGATGTTGTTACGACTCCGAAAGCCACTCGGCCTGGCATTTGCCTACCATTCACCCCCTTTGCATTCTTCGGCTGTAGTTTTCCTTGTGGTTTGCTTTTGGCGTTCTGAATGCTCTGGACATTTGGAGCGCCATTCTGTTTCTTCCAATGTTCTTTCTTGGACATCTCGCTCTCCGGCTTCTTCTCATTCCGCTTTTTGCTCGCTGGTCTCATTTGCAGCCCATATGATTCTTTTGCCCGTTGTCCTTCCAAGAGAACTCTCCGGAAGCTTGGATACTCGGCAGATGCACTTTGCGGAGGCGCGCTCTTTTCGCCATCCTGGGCGCCATTCCGCGTCTTGGAGTCGGATCGGTTGCCAAAGACGTCGATATAAGTCCTCGTAGAAATAGCGATGCACTGGTTTCCTGTCGCGGCTCGTCCACGGCCCAGTCGTGCCGGCAGAAGCCCTCTTGCGCGGCTGAGCATTGTAGCAAACGGACTCCGATAGAGCGGACGCGCGCACAAAGTTGTTGAGATGTAGCGTAAGGAGCGGAAGTGTGGTGTGTTTGGTTGCTGTCACGGAGGAAGCTTACGAGCCGCGGTCCAGGCACAGATTCAATGTTCTGGTCAGCACAGACGTCATCACCAACATGTTCAGCCCTACGGAATACAACATTGAAGGTATGCACATTCTTAGAAGCGAACGTGCAGCTCTTCCGCCAGATCCATCGGAATAATATGAACAGCATCCAGCCATCTGAAGACCTGGCTAACATCAACTGGCTATCGAGGTGTTGAAGTTTTACACACAGACTTCAGCCTAGCTTCTGTAGAGTGTAGACGAGATATCTCGCATTACGATGCTGCTACACCCGAATCACGAGGTGGGTCGATTAAGCTGTGCGATGGGGGATTTGTACGAAATGCCAGACGATAGCGACTGATTTGAGCAAGCGAGCAATGTACCAACGTCCATCTTCGCAGCAACCATCTAAAGGTGAAGACCCCGAACATTAAGAGCCATGGTCGCCAGCCAAGAAGTGATAACAGTCCAACCAACCCAACACATGAGCCCACGTTCGAAACGACTGAACATATGCAAGACTCCCCTTCCAGCGCAGCTACTACGCAAGATCAAGCTCCTCCTCACCATCCCTGGCTCACTTCTTCTCTCCCGTCTTCCACTCTGGGAGATCTTCCTTGATGCCCAGCTTTTCGAACTCCCCAGCAAGCTCTTTCGGCACGCTGTTCGCCGCCACCACACTGGAATTATGGTGCCTCACGAACTCCTCGCACTCGCGAACGCTGCCCACGTTCACCGCAGCAAGTCTTAGTCCAGTGTCCCTAGTGTCAGAAGTAGCAGGCTGGCTGATGCTCGATGTCAGTTGTATGTCGGCCAAGTTGACAGGTGCGCTTCCCCTCCTGGTTGCAGTAGGGCCACTGGCACTGGGCATGTCAGACGTGAGAATACCGCTGTTCGTCGGACCGATCATTTGGGAGTTGTGGTGTCTTCCTTCCTGCTTGCCTTGGCTTTTCCCTGCTGTCGGGCGCTCGTTCGCATTCAGTCTAGACTTCCTGGCTGGCTTAGACGTCTGAGACGCCCCGTTGAATCCTGTGTCTCGAGCGGACGGACCTGCCCTTGGTTTTCGCCCACTCTTCGGGACAGGGAATACCTTCTTCTTCAGACTCACTCCCGGAAAACCAGGCTCCTCAGCGACTGGTCTATTGTGAGAACCCTGCATCATGCGCCCCAACTCTCGCTCGCGCCAAGGCGATTCGGTCCCTTTGGGCAGCATGAAGAGCGGATCTTCCGCCATCTTCCTTGCGAATGTGTTGAGATTGGCTAGATTGCCCTTAGGCTTCACGACATCGCCTTTCTTTTTGTACTACTTGAGTCGGCGGAGGCTTTTCTCGCGTTGCGTCGATCCGAGTGTAAGGGGTTCTTTGCGAAAGCAGATGCCTGCGATGATGTACTTGGCGCAGGCTCGACTTGACTTCGCGTCGGAGGACCATGAGTGGACTCGACCATCGGGGTTGTAAACGCGCATACCGTGGAAAGTGTTCGAAAGGACTTGCAGAAACTCGTTGCGCGAGATCAAGGGAGCTCCTGTCGGTTGTGTTGGACACTGTCCTGCTTGCGTGCTTTGCAATTTCTCTTTGGGCGCTTGCTGCCCTTGTCTGTCCTCCTCTTCCAGCCATAGCTCTTGCGGTTGGTCCTCCTGCTCTGATTTCTGCTTCCCCTTGGGCATCGGGCTTTCGAGTGGTGTCGCGGGCATCATCGGTGAGTCTTCAGGGCTGAACGGCTCGCAACACTTGCAGTAGCCGTCGTAGAGGCTTTCGAACCGCATGGGAAAGCCATTGCAAGCGACGTGAAACATCTTCAGCCATTGCGAAGCCCGACGTGGCTCTGAGAGGCGAAAAACTTTCGGTTCGTCGCGACGATGAGCATGCACCATGTCTTCTTCTTTGATATCTTGCTCGCCTAAATGATGGAGACAAGCCTCTTCCGGGTGCTGACATGGATCCTCGTCAGAACGCACTTGATGAGGACAACGACGTCTGTCATCGTACAAGGCGTAAAAACATGCCTGGCGGTATTCTTCCTGGTCGGCGTTAGAAATCACAGCCTCGAATATGCGCGCGTGTGCACTGATACCTCGCTCAGGCCTTATTCACAGCAAAGAGCAGGGTTGGTCTCAGTTGAGGCAGTAGACATATTGATGGCTTCCAGGCGGTAAATCTGCAAGCGCTTAACGATTGCGCGAAAGCGAAAGATGGTGTGATAGTGATGGATGTCGCAAGAATATAGCTTGCATGCGATGAGGATAGCGGGAGAGTCGAAGTCGAAGAATTGAACGCAAGCAGAAGAGCAGGAGAGAGATGGGTAAAGAGGCAGGAGCAGTCTGCGCATAAACTCGCTCCTTTCTCAATCACATGCAACACCTCTCTTGCATCACCGGCTTGAACATGCCAGCAAATTTTAGTACCGTCACCTTGTGCATCTTTGGAAGAAGTGATTCGATACTGTCGGTGAGATCACTCAATTTTGTACCGTGATCGTCTCATCTCGAAGCTCGCTCAAACGCATATGACATGAATAATTAGCAGCATACATACCGCGCACCCGACCGCTTCTAGTAACCCTTCTTCTCCCCGTTCCCGTTCTCCGCAGGTGACAAGATACCTTCGTATCCACTTCCTGCTTGTCTCCGTCCCTTTGCACGAATCTCCTTGGCCCACTCACTCATAGCGTACAACCATCCACCCGCAACCAACACGCCAGAAACAACGTTGACCAGACGGATGAGTAGAGAAAGAACAGACGCCCATTCTTCTGCAATCGTAAGCATGACCGGCTCGATGTCAAACTTGACGAAAACGCCGGGCACGCTCATTTCCGAGACCGGGTGTGATTGCTCGGTCACTGCGTACTGGTTGGTGAAAACGGTGTCCTTAGCGTAGCGCTTAGCATGCTTCTGCAAGCCATCCTCGCCGCTCGAAGGCGACTCGTGGTACTTGTCGGTGTATTTCTTGAGAGATTTGGGGTCGGTCGTGTAGACTGTGGGGACCACGGAAAGGTAGTACTGGAACTTCTGGAAGTGGTTTTCGCTCGTCGCAACGGTGTTGTCTAGCGGGTTTACGAGCGATGGGTAGTACGGGCCGAAGGATAGCTCGTTGATGTGATGAGAGAAGTTGAATGCTGAAAAGAATGGTTAGCTCGTGCGACACATCTCACCACGCCAAATCCGTGCTTACCACTGTGGTCGAGGTGTTGGCCCATTTCCATGTAACCGTGGCCTCTCGCTGTGATGTGGAAATCTCCCTGGACCTTGTTGCCCTCCATACTGCCATAAATTCTGCAGCTGTCTGTGAACACATGCTTCGGCAGTCTAGGAGTCTTCGACCATTTCTTAGACGCTCTGGCCGCTCCAAGGTAGTTGTGCACATCCTCCTCCTTGTATTCACCGAAACCCGGGTATCCGCTCAAATCCAGTCTCTCATCTTTTGACTTGGGCAAATAATGGAGCTTGCGGTCATCTCCCCACTGAACCCAAGCTGTGGGATCTTTGTTCAGCTTCGAGCCAGCCAGAATCCTGTCTCCACTGGCGTCTTGAACATTGACGTGCAAATCCTCGCATTGCATGTGCACCACAACGTCCAAGTTGATCTGCAAGTCGTGTCCAATTCCTTGTTCAACACTGAATGTGTGTGTTGTCTCTCCCGTCCACCATCGTCCAAGCTCTGTAGATCCCAGCCATATGCTCGCAAGCACGAGCACTATTGTCCAGATGCCGCCGGAGTGGCTCTGTTCGGTGTATGAAGGTTTGGTCTTGGGGAATGCGTCGAATGCTTTCACCGCATTGAACGCGCCCTTGTCGCCAAAATTATCCTCGTCCATGGCCGAGTCGCCGAAACCATTGTTGCCGTTCATGGCTGCGTCCAGGTGCTGTAAGCGCGAAAGCCGGGAGGCTGTGAGACCGGGTTACGATGCGACGCAGTTATTTTGTGTCGAACCTGTGCTATCGAAGGAGCATTGAGGGGTGCAAGGAGTAAGGAGAGTGGGTGGTATATGGCAATAATAAGGAGTGGGTGGATCGACGAGCCCTGGTGTATCAGGTTATGGCGGCTCCCCCGAACGTGCAAGGCCACATGTCACTAAACACGTCGGCTTCGGAGAGGCAGAGGCTAAATTAATCCTCTACAACAACTCTAAGCTTACCCTGGATTATTAAACGGCCCGCTACAACTCATTCGCCGAGGCGGCTCTGCTCCATCGTCAGGAGCATCAAATTGTCCTCTTCTTCGGCATGTGATAGGTATATTTGCTTCGTCTTGATCTTGCTATGTTCCCATTGCAAACCAGCAACCCTGTCAGCCTTGCGGACACGCACTGTACAGGGAAAGAGAGATTACATGAAGATTTACAGCATGCTTTCACAGGCCTGTTGTGCGTGTATCACATACTGTGAGATCCAATAGATACAATTCATCTGCTCAGCAAGACTTCATATCGTCACAAGTCTTCGATTCGACTCTGGCGTGCTGACGGGACACGATCCGGCATTTGTGTATTTGATTGCTGCTGGACAAAACTCATCTACCAAGCACGGTACAATCCCTATGACCATACTTCAAGCCAAACTGGTTACTTTACTGTCTGCATCGTGTTCAGGCTAGTGCATCGCTATCTGCCTCTGTACGTGTGGCTGCCTCCAGTCAACAAGGGAAACAACACATCTGTCTCAAACACCACACACTTTTACAAAAAGCACTTCCAAACCACTGCACGTGGCCACACCCATCTTACAAACCATCTTGTGATGAGTGATACTTTAGCCAAAACAATGGCGTGCCCTAAGACCGCAGCCAGCCAGCCTTTCGGCTTGTGTGTGGGGACCGCAACACCACCATGCCCAGCGTGCGGTGCCTCCTCCACTTCACCTTGTCGCAGTCTTCACGTTACGTGCATGCAGTGACATCACGCATATTCTATCCCATATGCAGAATGCTGAACAGCCCTCCACACTCTCACTGGCCATGACAACAACCGAGCAGCCTCCTGCGCAAAAGCGCAGCTTAGCGTCGAAGGGTACGTGCTGGATCGCATACGTTCGTGGTTTTATTGAAAGGGACACTGATGTCTTGCAGTAAGATAGGATCTCCGAATTTACGTTCTCTAAGCATGGTACAACGAAGTCATGCACTAGATGTACTTCGTTCTCCCCTATCATCTTAGATGGACGATCTTGCCCGACCTCATTCAATTGCCTCGAGAGTCTTGCAGTTAAATTCGCGCATTCTCCTGGTACTCATCTTCCAGCTGACAACTATATCTAGGCATGCGACGGTTGTAGAATGAGGAAAGTAAGATGTAAGGATGGTGGTACTGCTGGGCCGTGCAGCAGATGTACACATCTTTCGTTGGCTTGCACGTTTGATCTACCATCTTCAGCACGAGGGCCGAAGCGTCGGTGGGTAATCATCTTCTAAAGACTTTCTTACTATTCTAACCATAATACAGCAAGCAAGATCTCCCACCCATACGATTACCGGACAAAAGTGTTGAGCTTGACACACAAAACATCTCTTCTGCTACAGGCTCGACCGAAATCACTGAAGCTGTTAGCAGTCCAGGACTACTTTCTCCAGAGGATACTCGCTCTAACTTCAGCGGACCATCAACAACGACAGTCACGACTCCAGGTACAAATACGAAATATGCCACGGACGCCCTTTGTCCACGGGAAATGGTTCTGTGGATGCTGGACGATTTCCTCACCTCTCTCTATCCCCTGATACCAGTAATACACAGACCTAGTTTCAGACGATCCATTGCAATGAACCAGGACAACGAGGATTCAGACCTTCGAGGTCTGATTTATGGACTTTGCGCTGCCGTGGTCGGGACGATGCCCAGCAAATATCTGGCGTACCGAAACCACAATCCCGCCCTCACATTTGGGTCTCGTCAAGACTTTATAGATCACGCCTACACTGTCCTACTCCAGCTGCGTGGACCTGACTTTTTTGATAAGATCAGCTACAAAAAGTTCGCCACGTCTTACCTTTTCGACATAGCATACCTCCAGATTGGAAATGCGAACCGGGCTCGGATGATCGAAGTGGAATGCTTACAACTTGGAAGAATGCTCAACCTCCATCGCATCACCGAGTACAAAGGCCTCAATCACATTGAAACACAACTTAGGAAAAAGGGCTTCTGGCTTCTGTTCTACAGTTATGTACACGGACAAGTGCAATCTCTCCGCCGGGAGCGTCTCACGTTCCTGGACCCTGCTCTGGTTGAAACAATTGATCTCGAATCGCTGATTCCCATAGATGTCGACGATGAAGCGATATTCGAAGATCATATTGTACCTGGCTTGTCTTCACGGCCAAACCTCACAACGGCATACAACCTCACCTCGGCGGTGTTTTGGGCTGCGATAGAATCACGACAAGCTTGCACAGCAGTCGGCTCCGCTTCACATATGTGCGAATGCTCGAAAGACAAAAGGCAGAAACAGATCGCTCACCTACAGAGGCGACTGCAAGATTTGAAGTATAGCTTAGACACCATTCCGCCTGAACTACGGCAGTGGTCAGTCCGGCCTATGCCTCTTTCTCCGGACATGGCATCAAATGCGCCAGGCGTCGTCATTTCTCAGCTCGGAGCTGTCCGAGGTAATCTTCATGTCACTCACTTATGGCTACAAAGCGTCTTACTGGATCAGCTGGAGGCACTTCTGCAAGACGATACCCCTCCGTTCGATACTCCCGCCTACCTTGCAACTGTCCGCAGCAGGTGGTCAGAACGAGAGAGTCTATGTTCCCAGCTCATACACGTTCTCACCAAGATACCGCAGAAGGACCTCGAGCCCAACGGGTTGCACTTCGTGTTCAAGGTGCGTGACGTGGCCGTCGGCCTCCTCAGCTGCCCCTTCGAACCACACGAACCGGCTTCTCTCCGCGCTGCGGAGTTCGTGCGCGAGTTTACACAAATACTCTCGATACTGGACTCTAGCGAATGCATCGCGACTACGAATCTGAAGACTTGGGTCGACACCGACCGAGAACAAGGCCGCAAAGGACTACATGACATGCAGTGTGACGGCATCTTTGGCTGGTCTTGAAACGGAAGAAATTCACGCTTTTATTCGAACTGAATCGCGCGCTAGGCATTCTTGAAGCAAATTCAAGCCCAAAGACTATTCTTGGTCTGTCTCAGATCAGCGTACGCGCATTTCTAAACACGCTCCTGATGCTCACTCGAAATGATGATGGCGCCCTTCTCCGACACCAGACTCTTGGACCGTTGCGCCATGTCTGCTGGCGATGGGACCTCGGCATGACCATCGAAGATGACCGCCATCTGCTCCAATGTGTGGCCTCGGGTTTCTGGGTAGAAGAAGTACACCGTGATGCCCAAGAGAATGAGCATGACGATAAAGACAAAGTAGTACTTCCAGCCAATGCTCTCAAGAGCAACAGGGTTGACGAAAGTATTGAAGAAGATCGCAACAACGGAAGTCGTCAAAGTGACGACCAGACCGCGCGAACGCAGGCGGTACGGCCAGATTTCGCAAGGATATGCAGTCTGGAAAGGTGTCCTGGATTCTTAGTCAGCGTTTGCGCCAAGAAGAAATGTCCGCCTGGGGAACTTACATTGCGATATCATAGCCAGCGAAGAACACGAAGAGGAAAGGAATGACAGCGATTCCCGTTGCACCGGCGCCTCCCTCTGCAAACGCGCCTGATAGACCAGTCACGAGGATGAAGCCGACCAGCATGATTGCCGCGGATGCCAGGAAGAGAGGGCGTCGACCCACTCTGTCGACGGAGAATGCTGCTGCGACAGAGAACAACAAGTTCCAGACATTGAGAAATGCTGATATGAGCGTTTGGTCGGTAACACTGGTGACTCCGACAGTCTCGAGGACAAGAGCTAGATAGTAGCTGACGACGCCATTGCCAGCTGTTTTCATAGCATATAGTGTCAGCGAATCTCATCAGAGAGCAGGGGCAGGGCAAGACGATTTGTACTTACACCACTGAACAAATATCCCAAGCGAAACGGAGATGAAAAGACGATGTCTGTTGCCCGGCGTCTTGAACATCTCGGCGTAGCTCGCGCTATCATGTGCATCCTTCTCGGCTCTTAAAGTCTCCGTGATCTCCATCATCTCGTAATTGATCAATGCTGAGTTCTTGTCACCATCGGCGTGCCATTTCTCCAACAGCTCTCTTGCTTCTTCCGTACGGTCGTTGGAAATCAACCAGCGAGGGGACTCCGGCGCCCAGATCAAGCCAGGGAGACTCAGAATCGGGATCAGGACTTGTAGGATTGTTGGGATGCGCCAGGCTATGTTGCCCTCCATGTTACGTGTACCGAATGTCTGTCGGAGTAAAACTCGGTCGTCAGTAAGCCATCCGAAGGACAAGGCAGATACTCATCTCACTTACGATAAAAGCAGCGATAGTACCTCCGACATACCACCCACACATGAACAATGCGTTCGCAATACCACGGTGAGTGGGATACGCGATCTCATTGATGAGCAGCGGTACTGTCGCGGCAAAGCAAGCAGACGCACAACCCACAAAGAATCGAGACAAGATGAAGCCAGTCTCGTTATTCGTACCACACAGCCCGACTCCCAATGCAAGGAAACCGTAGCCCATGTATATGCCCAACTTGCGGCCGTACCTATTGGATATCCAGGGCATGGTCAGGTACGTGATTCCGGTGCCAGCCCAGTAAATCGCATTGATGAACCCGAGCCAAACACCCGTGGGCGTGTTCATGAAATCGCGCCATTGGTGTAATGCTTGCAGGCCATTCATCAAGGACCCATCGTATCCGTTTGCAGATGCTGCGGCAGTCAGTGGACAGGCCGTTGGGCTACGCTGCGAGGCAAGGCGACGTACAGAACATGACCAGCGAGAAGACGCAGAAGTGAAGCTTCAGCATGTGTGCCTTCTTATACCACGGAAGGCCATCCTTGGGCAGGACAGCGAGCAGTTCACTTCCAACGGCCTTTTGCGTCGCTGTGTCTCCATTTTGGCCCATCTTGAATGCGTCGAAGGCTGGTGGCGAAGCCTTGAAAGATACGACAAATGTCAAAAGATGACTATAGACGAACCGCCAGCACCACTCAACAAGTCATCAAAGCGAGCCTGCAGCGTATCAAAGATAAAAGGTGCCGTATATACACCCTCGAGAACTTCAACCAAGATGGACAAGACGGTTACCCTTGCGTGCCCTCGAGTCGCGGACAAGGCGAACCCCTCCGCAGAACGCCTCCAGAAAACTCCACATTAGACTCCAGACCTCTGAATCTTCTGTTTCGATCGGTCCTTCGGTGGATCATGTGGGAGAAGACTCCGCCCTGAAGCGTAGGCCTGTGCCGAAACGCTATTTCCCGCCCTCGCAGGGATGGGAGGCTGGAGGTTGATGCCGACCCGGGGTTGAGACACTTTGGCGTTCGTGCATAGACTTGTGAAATGATGAGGTTGGACTTTGAGCTTGAAGGCCAAGATACGCTCAGTATCACAAGTATTCATGCTCATCAAATCTCGGTGTGTGAACGAAAGATGTTAGATTGGACATTGACTGCATGCCTCGCACCACCTTTTTCGGTACCCTGATACATGCACTGTCGTGACCACAATTATCGACAAGAATCTCCCGAATAGGTAACCCGCGACCACAGACCCCAACCCTAAGGCAACCTTCGTATGAGGGCTATGAGGCTTGTGATAACGCGGAATATCACTAGAAACCCGGCTCAGATTCTCCGCTCGGTCCTGAATCGTGTCCACTACGCAACGTGGTCGTGATCGGTTGTGCGGGGCGTAGTACCGGTTTCCATTACGACGAAAGGTGCATTGTGATACTTGGGACTTCGCTTGGTATTCGCACTAACTTTCCCGATAACTTCCATTGGCATTGTAGAGCATTGAAGCGTTACAAATGACAGACACGCACCCTGTCTTTCAGGCTTCCAATCCCACGTACAGTTCTTGTCTTGAGACCAAAATGGCGGCTTCTGAAACATGTTACAGGCTGTCAGGCAGTGATGATCATGTCACTCGAAGCTTGGTTGAAGGCAGTTTTGAGGTTGAGTCTTTGCTCGCTCAATTGACCATTGAAGAGAAGGCCTCACTGCTTTCCGGTATCGTTGCCACCTGTTCAGGATAGCTATAAGGCAATGTCTAACAATACGTAGGAAAGGATTTCTGGCATACGCAGGAGGTCCCCAGGTTAAAGATCCCATCAATTCGCACTTCTGATGGCCCCAATGGTATCCGCGGAACACATTTCTACGGGAGCACACCTTCCGCCTGCCTCCCATGCGGTACCGCCATCGGAGCAACATTCGACAAAGACCTAGTCCACCGTATTGGCAACCTGCTCGCCGACGAGGCGAAAGCAAAGGGCGCTCACGTTGTCCTTGGACCCACAATCAACATCCAGCGAGGCCCTCTTGGTGGCAGAGGCTTCGAGTCGTACTCCGAGGACCCTCTGCTTTCGGGCACACTTGCTGGCGCATACTGCAATGGCATCCAAGAAAAGGATATCGTGGCCTGTCTCAAGCACTTTGTTTGTAACGACCAGGAACATGAGCGTATGGCTGTGAGCTCTATCGTCACTGACCGTGCTCTCCGCGAAATCTATCTGTTGCCCTTCCAGCTTGCGATCAGAGCATCTAAGCCTGGAGCCGTCATGACAGCTTACAACCAAGTAAACGGATTACACGCATCGGAGAACCCCAAATTGCTACGTGATATCCTCAGAGGCGAATGGGGCTGGGAGGGCCTCGTAATGTCAGACTGGTAAGTTCCTCGTATTCCTAAAATGGAAACTCAATGCTAACAGTCCGCAGGTTTGGGACCTACAGCACAACCGAATCCATCCAAGCAGGTCTCGACCTCGAAATGCCTGGCCCAACTAGATGGCGAGGCGCTGCCTTGACTCACGCAGTATCATCCAACAAGGTCAAGATCTCCGAGCTCGATGCCCGAGTCCGACAAGTCCTGAAATTGATCAAAACCGCCGCCAAGTCAGGAGTCCCAGAAAATGCTCCAGAGGAAGAACTCAACCGCGCCGAGGACCGCAAACTGCTCAGAGAAGTCGCCGCCAACGCCGCTGTATTGCTCAAGAACGACGACAGCATCCTGCCTTTCAAGAAGGACAAGAAAATCGCCGTGATCGGCCCAAACAGCAAGATCGCAACGTACTGCGGCGGAGGCAGCGCGGCGTTGAACGCTTACCGAGCAGTGACTCCCTTCGACGGCATCAGCGCCCAAGCAGAAGGCGGCGTGGAATTCGCACAAGGTGCCTACGGCCACAAAATGCTGCCCCAGCTTGGCCAGAATCTCGTCACTGCGGAAGGCAAGCAAGGCTTCACAGTCCGCACATTCAACGACCCACCAAGCGTATCCGATCGAAAGCCCCTGGAAGAGCGCCACCTCAGCGATGCCAACATCTTCTTCGTAGACTATGTCCACGCTAACCTCAACACGATCTGGTACGCCGAAGCGGACGGCATCTTCACTCCGACTGAATCAGGCCTGTACGATTTTGGACTTGCGGTTACCGGTACTGCTCAATTATTCCTCGACGGCAAACTTCTCATCGACAACGTCAAGAACCAAAGACCGGGTTCCAGCTTCCTCGGAACGGGCACCGTCGAAGAAAAAGGCCACAAGGAACTCCAAGCAGGTCATTCGTACCACATCAACGTGCAATGGGGCTGCGCGAAGACTAGCACACTCCACAAAGCAGGTACCGTAGACTTCGGCCACGGCGGCCTACGCTTCAGCGGCTGCAAGCGAATCGAGACCAAGACTTCGATCAAGGAAGCCGCCGATCTCGCTTCAAAAGTCGATCAAGTCATCATTTTCGCTGGACTGAGCGGCGAATGGGAATCCGAGGGCGAGGACCGCGATACCATGGATCTCCCTCCTAACACCGATGACTTGATCTCACATGTCCTAGACGCGAATCCGAACACAGTCGTTGTAATTCAGAGCGGAACGCCCGTAACCATGCCCTGGCTGCACAAAGCGAAAGTCGTCATCCAGGCTTGGTACGGAGGCGACGAGACTGGGCATGGAATCGCGGATGTGATTTACGGCGAAGTCAATCCTTCTGCGAAGCTTCCTCTCACGTTCCCTACTCGCGTGAAGGACAACCCTACGTACCTGAACTACAGGTCTGAGGGTGGGCGCGTGCTTTACGGAGAAGATGTGTACGTCGGCTACCGATATTACGAGCAGTTGGAGACTGAACCGTCCTTTGCGTTCGGTCATGGTTTGTCGTACACGACCTTTGAGCTCTCAGACCTCAGTCTCCAGCAGAAGAAGGGCAACGAGCTCTCTGTTCGCTGCAAACTTGAGAACACTGGCGGCCGTGAGGGCGCGGAAGTCGTGCAAGTCTACATCGCACCCGTCTCGCCACCCATCAAGCGACCCGTGAAGGAGCTCAAGGGCTTCACCAAAAAGTTACTGAAGCGAGGCGAAAGCGCAGATATCACGATTGACATGGACATAGTCAGAGCGACCAGTTTCTGGGACGAGAAAGAAAGCCGATGGTGCAGCTCCGCAGGAGAGTTCAAGATCCTGGTCGGCACGAGCAGTGTCGGCGACTTCCTCGAGACATCTATCAGGATTCAGAAGACGACTTACTGGAATGGTTTGTAATGTGTTAGTTTCACGGCACACTTGGGAAAAGAAAGTTACGTTGATCAAATTTCGATACAGTATCAATGCATGTATGTAGCTGAGGGAAGTGTAGGAACCAGAGCATACCTGTGTTGTGAGTACTTTGCACAACGCTGACTTCAAAGTTCGACTCCCTCGAGTTGCTTGTCGATGTCACCAACCGTGGTAGCCTGACGCTCCTGTTCTCTCAATTGCGTTCCTCCCCATCCAGCGCTCCACTTCGCCTCCTCAGCCACCGCAGCCTCCTCCCCACGATCGGACGCCAATCTATTGTGCACGTGATAGTACGCACGGTCCGTGCGCCTCGTTATGAGGTCGTCCAGGGCCTTGACCCACGGACTCTGATCTTCAATCACCTTCTTCTCCCACTCCGCGCGCGTGAGCTCGAAGTCATAGTGGCGGACCCTGTGTTCCTTCTTGATGTAGATCTCCAGTTCTAGGCGTAGGTACTCTCCCAGGAGCTCTTTGTCGTAGAAGTGCACAGCCCCGAGGTACGAATTGCCGTAGCCACGGGCCACGTTCTCGAAAGCGGCGAATTGAGGGAGGAGCTCGTCTTCGGGTAAGCTTGCGTTGGCTCGTTCCTCGATGGGAATGTGGATGAGGCATTTGGACTGGTAGACACCTGCGCGTGTTTGATCATGAGGGGGAGCCTGGCGGTTGCCGAGCCCGACGGGAGGTGTGAGCAGTGGCCCTGTGTCCTGTGATAGGATTTCGCAGTCTGGGTACGCAATTTCGAGGGTGTGTTTGGTAGGCTCGATGCCTAAGTCTCCGAACAGAGCAGCGAGGAGGTTGGGGTCTGCCATGTCGAAGGTCGTAGGTGGTGGGGTGCTTGCTGATTCTAGGATCTAGGGAGAGGATGGAAGGCTTATGTGTTTTCTCGGAGGTGAACGGTGGTTTCCTTGAACGCTAATGTGAATTCCATCCTTTGACGACACTAACTTTCACTCGTACTTTTCTGCGGGCTTGTAGCAGCACAATGCCTTTGTTCTTTTCAGGCCATTGAGGCGTCGTCTGCTCTCCAACACCCCAATGTGACCACGGGAGAATGTGAATTGTGATGTTGAGATAGAGAAACCAGTCGAATGCGTGCTTCGCTGGTGCCGAAGTGAATTTAGCTTCTAGATGTTGCCGCGAGAGTAACGAGTACGCGTATTACTCGATCTCGAGTCTGCGACATGTCGTGGGGATGTAGAGTCAATCCCATCGCCTCCAGTGCCGTTCAGTGAGAACAAAGAATGTTTTCCATGCCTGTACAACGGACACGAGCCTAGCCGTACTGTCCAGTGACAAGATCCTATCTTTCCAACGCGACCTGCGTTCCCTCATGCTTGAAACCAGCTCCCAAATTCTTTCAAGATATCTCCCCCTCACTCATCATCCACAAAACTACTCGCCAACCGCCCAAAGAAAGGCACCTCCACCCTATCCAGCGTCTCCGCATGCCTCCAAGCCCCCAGCGCCAAATACGCAATCAACAGCACATCAAACGCAAACAGCACCCAACTGACAATACTCGTCCAGCTGAAAATCACATGCACCAAAAACAACGCCCCAAACACCAACGAGCTCTGCCACGCATGGAAGCGAACATAGTCCGACTTGTGCTCGAACAGCAGCAACACCACACCACCCGCGGGCGGTAGCACGAGGTACGCGAGACACGCTTCGAGCTGGAGGGATATGCCGAGGGAGGTTTCGAAGAGGGAGGTGTTGCCGGTGTAGGTGTAGACGTCGCCGCGGTTGTCTAGGTAGTCGTTTTGGCGGGGGTCGCCGCGCTCGAGGTCGGTGTAGCCTCCCGGGTTGAAGTCATCTTCGTCGTCGTCGGCGTATTGTGATGGTGAGGGGAGGCGTTGTGCTCGCGCGGCGGCCCAGGGGTCTTCGGTGCTGGGGTTTGTGGCTGCGGAGAGGTTTGATTGTTGTGGTTTGGCTTGTTGTGGTTTGGGCGAGGTGGTGGGAGAGCGGAGGGGAGGTGATAAGGCTCGCGTGGACTCGGGAGGAGAGGATTGGTAGGGGGCGAAGTTCATGGTTGTTTGGTGGTTGAAGTTTTGGTTCGAGTGGAGCGAAGTTTCTGTGGTACAGGGACACAAGATACTAGTGTTTACAACAGTTGAACAAATGAGCGAAGATGCAATGATCGGTGTGCTTCACCATCGACAGCTAGCACGGCTCACGGCCCCGATCACATGCCACTCCACGACTCGGCACGTCATCCTGAACTTCCACATCTCGTTAGCGCCAAACATGAAGACGCACTACATCTGTACCCTTATCTTCGTGTCAACTCTGCTATCATTCCTGTTGTATAGACTCTATTCTTCGTGTCACGCCGAACTCTGTGGCACATAACAAAGACAATGGGACTCGACTTCATAACAAAGAAAACATTCTATAACGCCTGACCCGGATTTACAACCTCTGTGCTACTCTGTACGACATGATACTTAAGATACACTCGATAAGAATAGCAAAACCAGTTTCCGCCATCAATCTCTCGACAACGCCATGAACGCCGAAATGCCAAACTTGGGACTCGGTATGTGACTCGGATCCTGGCCCAACACCCGTTGCAAGTAGGTCGGCGACATGCGCCTTTGTCCACCCCCACCACTGCTGCGCGTGGGAGTCGAGCCCTTGGAGCCAGGACCCGCATTACCAAACTCAGCCAGCTGTATGTCTGAGGTCTCCTTCAGTATAGTGCTAGGAGATTTGCCAGTAAGAATGGCGTTGTATCGTGCATCGCGCTCGGCACGCTGAAGGTCAAATAGCCGTTTGTCGCCCATGGAGGGCGTGCGGATCGGGCTGCTTCCGGGTGCCTGTAGGGTTGAAGTGCTTGCAGGTGTCTGAGGCGAGGGTGGGCCATGGACCGGAGTATTATTTGATTGCTTGCGGATATGAAGTGGTGCTGGCCGCTCGATGGCACGTTCGAACAGCCCGACGTCGCAAGATTCAGTATCGTCGGACTCTGTGTCGTCCAAGTCCAGAGATGGCTGGCTTGAATACCGGACAGGGCTGCTCGTACTGACCGTGGTGTGTGGGAAGTACTTTTGTCGCAGAGACGGATCAGAGCCAGGCCGGAAAACACCAAGGTGCTTCGCGGCAACACGGTCAAGAATCGGCTTGAAGAGTGTGGACTCGAAGGAAGTGTGTTGCGTCAACGTCTTGGGACGTAAAGGCAGCCTGACGCGTCTCTCTGGAGACGGCGGTCCATGCTGATGTACGATCCCGTGCTTCGTCTCCTCGAACCAGGCCAACCCGTCTCTGCAGTTCTCCTTGTCTTCCCGAATGTAATCTGCTGTGTCTGTTGTTTTGCTTGGGATCTGAATGGCGTCGAAGTTCTCGTCCAATGGCGAAGGATGCACAGCCGGCACTAAGCTCAGGCTTCGGCACAAAGGTGCTGGTGTTCCCGGGGCTCCAACAAACGGGTTCTGTTCGACGTGCCGAGTGACTTCTGGATCCAGCTTCTCCAGCTCTAAGCCTTCCTCTAGTCCTGCCAGGCTATCGCGGTATCTCCTCTGTGCGCGGGATTTTGCGGTGTCTACTGGAGCCTTGTTACTGTCGTTTGGGGTGTCCGGTGAAGTTTTCGGGTCAGTCTGTTCAAAGACGCCAGAATGCTGTGATGACGGTATCCTGATTGCCACAACCGGCGAAGGGAGCAGGAGCACATCGATTGCATCGTCAGGCGAGTCCTTGCGAATGGGAACAGGGTCAGTTTGTGTCTCTGGTGTCATCGCGCTGGCCTCGTGGCTTGGGCCTGTTGGAACACAGCAAGTGGCTATCTCTCTACGCTCCAGACTTGGGTGTTCCGTGGCGCCGTCCATTCTGTCGCTCGCAGCGGTTGAATGGTGCGACATCTTCGTCAAAGAGCAAGAAACCTGAAATGGATCGTTACAATCAGCTTCATGAGGAGCAGAGCCACGACAAGAGTGTTCGTATAAAAGTGCGACGTGTGACTCTTCGGGGCTAGGAGGGCCGTGGCGCATCAGGTCTGAAGTACGTTGCTCCAAGGGGTCATCGTGTCCACCAGCAAACATATACGATGGTAATGGTGCAACAGGATGGAACGTGGCTGGCGTCCGGTGAGTACCGATCTCTGGTAGCTCACTGCTTGCCACGGCGGCTCGAGATTGCAGGCGCGAAGGTATGTCCTTGTCTCGCCAGTTCAGGGGGCAAGATTGTGGTATGCCTGTGGTGATATTCGATGGATCTTGTAAGACCTTGATCTCAGCGAGGTCTGAGTGGGTCATCTGGAAGGGCGATAGCATTGCAGGCGGGCCAAGATCAACTCTCAAGACAGGCAGCGGCACTGGTATGTCGATAGGAGAAGATGGTAACGGGACCAGCGTCGCAGGGTCTCTGATCTTGTTTCCATCTTTGCCCAATGGAGATGCTGTCGTCCTCACATCTTGCGAGTTGCGGACGATGGTCTCCGGATCGTATGTTCCACGAAGGCTGGACGCATCGACGCTTCTGCGAAACACGCTTGACACGCTTCCTCGCCCGGAGCGGCGTGAGTGCCGGCTGAGATTCTGGCGCAGAGACGCAATGGCAGATCTGGGTGTTGGCGACTTGTCGCGAGCTGATTGCTTATCGGGTGTAGCGCACTTGATGGGTGAGACGTTCGAGTGATCTGTATCATCGGCCGATGTACTGTTCTCTCTGTCAGTCGCTGTGGCGAAGGAGGTCATGTTTGCATGATGTAGTACGTACATGCTGCCATGACTGCCTCTCAAAGACTCCACGACGGCCTTTGCAGACAAGGCACTTCGATGTACTGCACTTCTGAAGCTGCCGAACCATGACTGCTTTTTGTTGAGTGTTAGTGGCTCGTCCAGCGCTGCTCGCGTTGGCGAACAATCATCTGATGCTTGAGGAAGCATGTTGTGTACCACTCGTTGATGTTCAGAGGCATGGAATAAGAGAAGACGCGCATCCTACCTTGCCTTGGGAGGCATTGTATGCCAGCCAAAGGTCGCTTCCATTTGCTTAATTGCCACTGCTGTAGCATTTGCTATGTCTTCGATTGTCACTGCCATCAAGCACCCATTTGTTGCCACGAATTGGCTAGCATCATCGTAAGGCAGGCATACTGCTTGCATGAGCAATATTGGTATTTCAAGAAGGACATGGCGAATCATGAGCTTCCATTTGGATCCATCTTTGTGCATGTCTACGCTCTTGCATCTATCAAGTGAATGGTGGTGCCAGGTGAAGAGTGAGAGTTGCAGCTGCCACTCAAGTTCCGGGGAGCGCGCGACCGAACACGAGCTTGAGCCAAAAGTGCAACGCTCGCTCGCGACACACAAACACTGCCTGACCACCACCAACAACTAATAACATCCTGTCGCAACCTCTTTTTCGCATCTCGAACCTGTAATTTGATACCGTATCAACACTCTCTCTAATACACAACCCCTCTCACATCACCATGGCCGACGGAAAGAAGCAGCCAGTCTCCTTCGACGACATCATCAAGGCTGGTGAGCCAACAACATGCGCCGGACCAGCACATAAAACACTTGTCACTAACCTCACTTCAAGGCCGTCAAAAGCGCAAGAATGAGCAGCTCGCACAAGACATCTTCGGCAAGAACCGCCGCCAGAGCGCTCCTGCTGCTGGCAACACCAAGAAGGGTCCCATTGGAGGCAGTCTGGCCAGCCGAGTCGGAGTGAACAAGGTATGCCTTCGAGCTATATCGCCGTTCTCGAGCAATTTGACTAATTGTTTCAACAGCGCACAGCATCGATCCCTCGCTCGAATAGCGCGACACCTCGCAATGGCCGTGGCCCCACCAGGCCGCCGCTCTCAAGCAACAACAGCCACCGCGGCGCCAACGTACCCTCAAAACTTGCACCCGAGCCTAGAAAGAACAATGCAGGAAGAAACGCGGCCTCGAATGGGGGCAGCATCAGCATAAGAGGCGCTGCTGGCGGACCGTACGTCGTGATGGCCAGCAACTTCGCACCGGGAACCACAGCGGCAGACATTGAGAGTGTGATGCGCAGCGTGGGCGGCGATCTGCAGTTCTGTAGGCTTGTTGCCGCGACACCTACAGTTATCGCCGAGATGGGCTTCACAAATGCTGAGGACGCCGACAAGGTCATCGAGACTTTTAACAACAAGAGGGTAAGTTTGGGAAGAATATACTGAAAAAGCGCGCATATACTTACGTCGTGAACAGGCCGACGGCAGACTTCTGCACGTGTACTACAAGGACAGCAGCGCAGCCGCGAGACCCATTGCGCAACCCATCGAACAGCCAGTCCAGGTCCAGGAGGACGAAGTCATGGAATTGGACGACAGCGCAGATACAAGGGAGGCTGAGAATCGTCTGCGCGAGGAGCGCCGCGGTAGAGATGACAGGGACCGCCGTGAGGTCTTCCCGTCAGGACCCAGAGGTGGCAGAGGGTATTACGAGGACTGGCAGGGAGCTGGGCCTCAACCCGGTTACAACGACGGTCGCTACGGTGGTGGTCAGGGTGGCCAGGGCGGCTACGGCCCACGCGACAGGATGCCCAACGGTCCCAGGTACGGCGGCCGCGGTGGAGGAGGTGGCGGTCAAGGCGGCTGGAGGTCGTGAACGAGGAACACAGCACAGTGAGTGAGTGAATGGTTTTGGCAGGAAAGCGCAGATTTCGCGCTATGAAGTTCATGCATAGCAAGACTTTACGGAAGGGCCAGCGCCCATGCGCTTGTGGTAATAACAAAGTCAGAACTCTAATCGCTTCGCCGAGTTGGACTCTAGGAGGGTTCCTTTGATACCCTAAATCGGTCTAGGTCTAGAAAAACATCGAAAAATGAACATCAACTATCAGCCTCACCACCAAGCAGCCCAACCCGCTCTCCACGACCCCATTTCTCCTCCACGAAATCAATCAATTCCACCAAATCTCGGCAGTTCATCAACGCCATCTTCTGCTTCTTGCCCATCCCATCCATCTTAGCCGTCATATCCACCAAGTGATGCCGCACCAACTCAAAAGGAATCGGACACCGAATCGCATAGCCCATAAACATATGCACGCACTCCACAGGCGTAATATCATACCCCGCGAACAGAGCAGGATTCTCCAGCATCCCTCGCGCAGCCATAACGCCATCAACTCCAGTCTTCGCCGCAATGTCCTTGACGCCCTGCAGCGTGTACGCATCGCCATTAGCAATAATCGGTACGCGCGCATATTCTTTCAGAATCCGCACAGCTTCGTAGTCAGGCGGCGTGCTCGATCGCTGACTACGTAACCGTCCGTGGATCGTGATGTAGTCGACATCAGCGTCTTGCACGAGATCGATCCAGCGCTTCGTCTGGCTCAAGTCTTTGGCGATGCGGATCTTGACGCTGACGCTTTTGCCTTTAGGCGCGAGAACAGCTTTTACAGCGCGCACCATGTCGGCTACCAACTCAGGAGTCTCCATAAGGTGGCAGCCGATGCCTTCTTTGATCGCCCAGGACTGCGGGCAGCCGCAATTGAGGTTCACGCCGTCGACCCAGGGCTCGATGAGGGATGAGGCGCGGGCGAATTCTTCTGGCGACGAGCTGGCGAACTGGGCGATGAGGACGTGTGGCCGGTTGTCGTGGGGTGTTGTTTGTCGTTCCTGGGGGTGTGTGGTGAAGTCGCTGTCGCGGGCGATGTGGCTGCGGGTGAATTCGTGGGCGAGCATCATCGGGGTGTAGAGCACGTCTGTGGCGTAGTGGCGGGCGACCATGCGGAAGGAGAGTTTGGAGTATCTGGTTGGGGCGTATGAATATGATTTCGACTTGTATGTGAGTGAGTGATCGTGAGCTTACCGCACCATGGGCGCTGAGACTAGGCAGGGCTTTAGTAGGTGATTATGGAAGGGAATAATTATATTGAACTCTACGTACCGTGCAGTGGTCTGCCTTCGGCTTTTGCATTATCGAAGAGCGAGAAGATACTGGTTGGATTACTATGTCAATATCTACTATATTGAAAAGGTGTTTGCGGTTGAACGCCACGATGAGTCTTCGATTTTCCCTTCAATGTGAGAATATCCAACATCAATCCGGATGTACCTACCGAGGGCGTGGAGGTTTCCCATCCTCCAGGCTGAGGCTCTCCATCTCTGATATGGATGCGTACGCGATCAAAAGTACCTTATGTCGTCAAGTTTTCCAGTTGCCCTTCCAGCCTGGTGGAGGCTCTAAGATGGGTACTTCCGATTATCGATTGCCAGTCCAGATAGGCTTTCGGGGGAGCCAAGGAGCAGTCTGCGGCGAGGGCGAAACGTGATTGGCGCGCATTCTACCGCGAATGGAAATAATCGATCGGAAAGTCAAGTGGGTTCAGCCTCGGGCACTTGATAGCGGCTCTGGTTTCTTTTGACTGCCCCCCCCCCTGTGTTGGTGCGGTGTGAGGTACTTGGGTACTTGGGTACTTGGTTACACAGTGTTACATGTATGTCATGACATGTGCCTCGAAGCCAATTTATGAGGTGATGACACTGCAGGATGTGATGTGGCACGCTGCCAGCTGATACTGCACCAAATGGGCTGACCAGCGCCGTACCTGGCGCATGATACCATCAAGGTGTGCGTTTGAGCCTCTCGCAATGCGCCGGAAGACGACTCCTGTCAAACACACCAGACAGCCTTTCGTACTACGTACATCGCCCTTATCCGCGATTACGCCGACCCATTTCTCTTCCGTCGTGTGCTTATCATCATGCCGCGGATATGGTGTGATGCTACTAGGAATGCTGCGATAGCGGCCCTCTGTCGACTCTCGTGCTCCCTCTCGTCCCTCTGACTCCTTACACCGTACTCACGGCTCTTTTCTAGCCTCTCGAACCACAGCCTGGCCAAAGAGTAAACTTCGCACCATGCAGCCTTCGTATACTTCCTGCGTCGAGCACTACCGCTCTCAACAACCTCAAGTGCAAAAGATCCCACTGCCGGCGACCGCTGGGACCTCAGAGTCGGCTACTCTGCCAGGAGACTCATGTTTCCTTCGCCTGCCCACGGAGATTAGATTGCAGATATATCAGTTGCTCGTGCTGCCTCGCGAGCACGACGAGCTTCTCCCGTCATATACCAAGATCACTGCCAGTGCGCCAGACTTCTTCGACTACGACCATGTCGTGCCAGGCACAACTCATTTAGCTTCTGCAGACCTTCGCAAGCCAACCCTGCGCTTCCGTACAATCGATCCTCTCCGGCACGATACACGCTTGGGGAAAATCGAAGATCAGCATATCCGCAGCACCTACAGCGTCCACTGCGACCGCTTCCGTGCGAGATGTCTTGGAACAACATACCATTGCGTGAACAGCCCAAACCTGAGCGACTGCGTCGGTCTCATGCGTGCGAACAAGCAGATCCACGAAGAAGTCGCTGAACTGCTCTACGGCCACTACGCTTTTGACTTTGACAACCACGTGGAAGCCATCGTGCCCTTCATGCAAGACCTCACGCCTTTCTCACGCTCGTGCATCAAGTCGATTCGCGTCGTGAAACGCTCCTTGGCCTATGAGAAAGAGTTCGACAAGTGCGAGTGGGCGAACGCCATGCAGTGCTTGAGCTGTCCGGAGATTGGCCTCGGGCTCCAGAGCCTGGATCTAGGCATCGTTGCAGGTCGTCCGGGTCCCAATGGCTGGGATATGGTTCCTCCGTACAGCGCGCTGGAGTTCGGATGGCTTAAAGATATGGAGGGAATGGAGTGGCTGCGAGATCTGTTGGAAATCAAGGGATTGCAAGCGCTCAATGTTAATCCGATTATTGAGCATTCTCCACCGGCAACGACTAGCAGAGCTATGGCGGGATATATCCGGTTTTCGTCGAGTATAGAAGGCGGTCTGTCGGAGTTCTTGCATAAGGAGATGTTGGTATGAGATGAGAGCCCTCTGTGTGGGTAAGAGCGGTACACAGGACGCGCCCTATGCCAATTATGACCTTGAATTAGAACGATATATTTGCAATTATATGTTACGCAACCTTCGATAGAAACATTGACAAACCTCATCCGACCGCTATAGGGCTAGAGTCTGAGCTCTGCCGGCTGTTCCTTCCGCCTGCGCTCCTTTCAATGCAGATCCAAACGTGCGCACCTCAACCAGACTCCACCACAATGCAACCTTGAACATTAATATCATTCCCCTTCACATTGGCTCCTTATGTATATGTAATAGTATCGGCCAGCTCCGTGACATATCTCAAAACGTGCTATCGAGGCTATCTCTCCCAATTGGAACAATGATCGCACATCCACAACCAGAAAACCGAGCAGACCCACTTCTTTCTTCGATGCCATCATCCTCCCCATCTCTAACGTCTTTTTTCTTCTCTATCTGGGTACCGCACATGGCAGCATCGGGACACAGTGCCGTACAATTCTCGGCGCTATGGTCTTTACAGTTTTCGAGAATGGATACTTGATCGTCATCGCGTGCGATAGACGCGATAACGTGCGCGATAGACGGCACTCCAGCGCCCTTAGGTTGTTGAAATATGAGTCCGTTGGGTAATGCGCACGGTGTAGTATAGTAGACTTCTGGGAGATCAGTGCTGGGAGTACATATAATTGTGCCGGTACCCTTTGCTTCCATGTTTGCTGCTCGTTTATATTGCTAGCCTCTAGACAATCCCATTTCCGAGAGATACTTCAGCTTCAACATGCTCGCCAAACAGACACTACTTCTCTCGACTCTGCTGTCCACGGCCTTCGCGGCGCCAGCTTCTGGATCGCAAGGCAACACAACCGCTGCAGTCAATGGCACCGGTGCGGCCATCAAGCCGAAGGCCATTCTCGACAATGACTGGTACCCTGCTGGATTTCTCCCTTACGTCCAGGTCTTGCGAGCTGGCTGGGACGTCCTGGGAATCACTTCCTCCACTGCCAACTCATGGGCTCGTCAGACCGCTTATCACGCCCTGGCCACTCTTGAGAGAGGCAATCTGAGCTGTATTCCCGTCTACTACGGCTCGGACTACCCGCTCCTCAACACTCCCAAGCTGTTCCAAGCATGGGAGGAGGTTCACGGCAAACTCCCCTGGGAAGGTGCCTTCGCACCTGAGAACTCGACAACCGAGAATGCCGACCCTACAAGCGGTGATCCCAAGCGTATCGTCCGCTCGGCTTTCACAGCTGGATTCCCCAACAACACTGTAAACTCAGACCTCAGCGCTGCCGAGTTCATGGTCCAGAGCGTCCGCAAATACCCTGGCCAAGTAAGCATCTGGACAGCCGGCGCCTTGACCAACGTCGCTCTCGCCATCCGTCTGGACTCTTCCTTCGCCGCCAACGCCCGCGAGCTCGTCATCATGGGCGGCTACCTCGACGTCAACCTCCTCATGACGACCGGCAGCGTGCTGCTCGCAGACTACCAGTCCGACATCAACCTTATGATCGACCCCGAAGCCGCCAAGATCGCTCTGACAGCCGATTGGAAGAACGTGACCGTCACCGGCAACGTGGCCAACCAGGTGCTTATTGGCCCTTCGTTCTTCGAGGAGATGGCCAACGAGACCCAGAACGCTTACACCGACATCCTGACGGACACTTACCCTACTCAGTTCCCCTTGTGGGACGAGACTGCGGCTGCTTTGATGGTTGACCCTAGTCTGGCCACCAATGTTACTGAATTCTACATTGATGTTGATACTAGCTATGCCAGCTCAAGGTATGGCAACATCCACGCTTACCAGGAAGCTCTTGCTCCTGCTGCACAAGATCTGAAGAAGGTTAGATTTGTGCTTGAGGTCAACGAGGAGGGCGTCAAGGAGAACATCAGGAAGGCTGTTGTGGAGCCTGTTAGCTGCGCAGATCTGTAGATAGATGAATAGCATGTTTTCTTCTTTGAACAGAGTATCGATTTGCTCTCCTGTGATCAATACTTCAATCTCGTATCACAACAGATGACCGAGATGCCTTGCAATTGAAATTCATGATTCTCGTCGTGCTTTGATGTTGTATTTTATGGCGACTCAGGCGTCATCCTGTATGAAGCCTGCCAAGAGATCCATCGGCAACCTGAGCTTGAGAGCTTGTCTTCCAGACATTCCTCGACACCGCGAACACTACTTTACTATAGGATGTGATGCGCCCAACGCTATACAGGTCGCGGAACGCTCTCTTCTCGAGCGCAAAGCGATATCAGCACAATGTGAGCGCGCGACAGAAGCCCAGCGGGCTCGAAGCAACCATCCACCACATCCAAGATACCATTGGAGCCACGACCGGTACGAGAAGACTGCATCTCTACCTTCGACCATGATACTGACGTAAAGTTGCAGGCTCGCTCGCCGGAAAATCCATAGCAGTCAAGGACAACATCGTCACAGCATCTCAGCCTACCACCGCCGCCTCGAAGGTCCTCTCTGGCTTCACTTCGCCATTCGATGCGACAGTCGTCAAGCTTTTCCAGGATGCGGGTGCCAGCATCCAGTCGAAAGCAATTCTGGATGAGTTCGGCATGGGATCTCACTCGCAGTCTAGCTACCCCGAACCCGTACAGAGTCCTTTCACTCGCAACGGCGAGCCGCTGTCACCAGGAGGTAGCAGTGGAGGAAGCGCTGTGGCTGTTGCAAACGGAGAGGCTTGGGCGGCTTTGGGAACGGATACTGGCGGAAGTGTAAGGCTTCCGGCTGCATACTGTGGTGTGGTGGGCTTCAAGCCGAGCTACGGATTGCTGTCAAGATGGGGAGTGATACAGTATGCGAACTCTTTGGACACCGTCGGCGTTTTGGCGAAGAGTGTTGGCGACGTGGACAGCGTCTTTGGTGTTCTGAACAAGCACGATACAAACGATCCGACCAGCTTGTCTGACGCTGCGAGACAACGCATCGCCTCGCAAGAGCCGTACAAGACCGCCAGTCTGCGCATCGGTGTGCCTCAAGAGTACAACATCGAAGAGCTCACCGCGCCCGTACGCACAGCATGGAACAACACCCTTTCGAAACTGCAACAAGCCAGCCATACACTCGTCTCCGTATCTTTGCCCACAACGCAGCAAGCGCTCAGTGCATACTACGTTCTTGCGCCAGCCGAAGCAAGCTCAAACCTAGCCAAATACGATGGTGTCCGCTACGGCCACCGTACCGCCGGATCAGACGCCTCACCCAAAGAGAACCTCCCTCTCTACGCCCGTACGCGAGGCGAAGGCTTCGGCGAGGAAGTCCGCCGCAGAATCCTCCTGGGAGCTTACGCCCTGAGCTCAGAGGCTATCGACAACTACTTCATCCAGGCGCAGAAAGTGCGCAGGCTCGTGCAGCAGGACTTCGACTCTGTGTTTGCAGCCAAAAACCCGCTTCACGACGGAAATGAGGGTGAATCAACAGCTGGTGTCGATTTTCTGATTACACCCACGGCGCCTTCCCTGCCGCCAACGCTAGCCGAGCTGGAGCGCCAGAGCACGGTCGAGAGCTACATGCTTGATGTCTTCACGGTGCCGGCGAGCTTGGCTGGGTTGCCGGCTCTTAGTGTGCCAGTACCGTTTGGAGCTGAGGCTCGTGGCGAGGTGGATCCGCATGATGTGCAAAGCGTGGGAATGCAGATTATCGGACAGTATGGCTCGGATGAGGGCGTGTTGGCCGTTGGAAAGCTCATTGAAGAGCTGGGAACGAGCGCTTAATACAATATGTAGCAATTTGCTTCGCGCAGAACATGCAATGCTGAACAAAGCAACGTGAACAATTGTGTGAGACGCCTGCTTTCATTTACATCGTACCAATCCGAGTTCCTGTTGGCTGTCGCTCGCTACTCGCAGTAACCGAGACCGAACATCGCACCACTCAACCTTTACCTACCATACCCAACGTTACCCGCGCTCTCTCCAAACCTCACCTCATCCTCTCCAATCGCCACTCCGCCACCACCCAAGCCTCTGCGACTGCTAGCAGTAGTGCTCTGACTCTCGCTTCTCTCTCTCGGGCCTGCAACGCCACGTACACCACCATCTCCAGCTGCCCACGCCGCGATGCCCGCAGCAGCAGTGGCGTTCGGACTGGTGGCGTTTGGGCTCACTGCACCGTGGTCTCGATCCCGCGTAGCTCTCAGCGTAGAGTCTGGCGCGCGGCCCTCGGCCTGGCTGGTGCTGCTATCGCGTCTGCGAGCACGTAGAGCTCGCTCGAGCGCTCGTACACGTTGGCGCAGATTCTCGTTCTCTGCTTTGACGAGCTCCATCTCGGATTTGTAGGCGGCGGTGTCGGTGTAGTTTTGCGTGGATAAGTGAGTGCTCTGGCTTGGGCTCTGGGCAGGCGATGGCAAAGGCTGGGGGACGTGGTGTGGTGTTCCAGCTGTCGCAGTAGTGGAGCCGGCGTAGCTGTGGTCTCGCGAGATGGATGGTCGATGAGGGAGGGTGTAGATCGTACCGCCACTGGCTATCCCGCCACCGATGGATGGGTTGCGGAAGTTATCGAAGCTTTGACGAGCTGGAGTTGAGGTGCCGCTTTGTGCTGAGATGGATGGTTGGCGAGAGATAGTCGTGCTTCCTGTGCCACCTGTTGCTGCTGCTGCACGGTCAAACGAAGCTTGACTTACGCCGCCGTGCGTGCCTGGGTGGGAGTGTTGAGCGCTACCGGCTTGGGCTTGAGTGCCCATGGTGCTGCCCGTAGCAGACATGGATGTTGAAGGCGTAGGTATCGACCTCGACGACACTGATGACGAGCTCCGGTCGCGGCGAGAGGGCGTTGGGTGAGTTGCTCCCAGGATTTGGTGAGTTGGGTTGGGGTCTGAAATGTCGACCGGAAGAAGAGATGCTGAAGTCGAGGTGCTTGACTGAGAGTGATTTGATGCCACAGATGCAGACTGGGCTCGAAGGGCAGTAAGCTCCCTAGTGAGGCGGTTGACCTAGATAGTTGTTTCAGTAGTTTACTCTAATATAACGACAAACCGGGTTGGTGTGCATACCACAGCTTCTTGCTCTTTCTCACATTCAGCATACAGCTCCGCCGCAGTCAAAGGCCTGGGGTGTCTCAACGGCCCATCATGCTCATGGCTCGAAGACACTCTGTGCGGCATATGGACTCTGTCCGAGTTTGTGTGATGGGGTCCTGCAGCAGACGCAGGAACAGTGGGTGGTCCCATGATTTGAGAAGTCCTCCTCGAGCTGGCGCCAGACCGAGCTGACTGGGAGGTCCTTCGGGCAGGCTGAGAGTGTTCGTTTTGGGAGGGCTGTGAGAGCATGTTCAAGTCTGGAGCCATTCCCCCGTGTGAAGGGTGCTCAGGTTGTAGTTGGAGAGAAGATGTATAAAGAGGAAGGTTCCAGGGCTGATACACGTGCGGTAGGAGGTATAGTGTATTGGCGGGGCGGACACGAATACGCTGATAAGGAGCAGGCAGGCACGAGTGTTGCGCGTTCCGCGACTGACTATTTCGGTGTGAGGCAATATGTCGCGGGCTACGCAATGGTCACGTTGCAGGGCAAAGTGAATGAGGTAATATTGGACATGAAGTGAAGAGCTCCGACCCTTTGTTTACTCGAGGCGGTGGATGATTGCGCGAGACTTTTGGTGTCAGGAAGAGGGGTCCGCGTAATGTTTCAGGAAATGGTTTGCTAGGAATGCTCCCTGAGCCTGCAGATCACATCACATCTCAATCACATGCAGCCAGATTATTTGCGGGGCAAGCGAGCGACTTTTGCTTGTCTCAGCGCGCACGACTTGAGGGTGTCCTGTGGCATATATGTGGCATATACAACAAACTAACGGTTGTCTGATAGTATATAGATACTCATGTCAGCACACTACATGTACATCAGGAGTTGGGATTGTGCAAATGCTGCAAATGTCCAACTGTAGGCTATTATTGACACTACTGTCTTTGCAGCCGCTATCAACAATTCAACAGCAACCTTCTCGAGTACAGGTACATTAATACCTTGCGCCATCCCGCAGTACTCCAGGGTCTCATAATCAAGCTTTCAACCTGACACTTTGCAGATCTTCTTTCGCGTCTTTCAACAAGAAACTGTCTCATGCGTCAGCAAACCGTCTCACACAGCCTCAGCACAGTCATGGATACTCACTTATACCACCAGATCGTTGGTCCAACGGTACCCAAATGCCACAGAGCATGGGCATCGAGCATACCCCACCAAGGCGGGAAATCGAACAACTCAAGGCTCATTGCCAAAATGATCCACGCAACAATCAAACCGGGCCAAGCAGCCCACAAACTGCCGATCTTCCTGTATCTCATGATACTGAATCCTGTCCACAAAATGTTCTGAATGATGCCTACAGCCACGTTTGCAGCCATGTTGTAGGTGTAGTCGAAGCGCACAAACGACAGATACGATATGTGCGCAATGTACATCGATGCACACAGTAACGTCCAGACTCGTAGCAGCGTCGCAGACTTGCTGCTGCCGGTGAGAGGATTGTGCCGATCGAGTCTGAAAATGCGAATGACAGTGAAGAACAAGCCATACATGACACTCAGACCCGCAGCGAAGTAGTCCAGCTTCTCCGTGAGATTGAAGTCGCGCGTGTGGAAGATCATACTGAAGATCCAGCTCGCGAAGCCACAATATCCAAATCCAACGTAGTATTTGCGCAGGGTGTAGCTGGCGGGCACCTCAGCCTTCAGCTTCGACACCCCCCAGTAGTGTGCGAGGAAGTTGAAGAGCGAGAACAGGACGCTTGCTGGCTCTTGGATGCCCGAGAGGCGGTAGAAGGGCCACTTGCCGTGGAACTGGAGGATGGGCTCGAGATATGGCGGGTCGCGGGCGAGGCGCGATTGAGTGGTGATGTGTTGACATGTGTAGTCACACTCCGAGGGGCAGTCCCAGAGGAGAAGGCGGCGGTCGAGGGCTGTAGGAGTGTTCAGTTCATGTTGTCGTTGGCGCGTCGGTGTGTGTGCTCATACGAATGGACAGTCCGCCAGCGCCGCAGTTAATATGGATGCAATCCTACAAGAAACACTGTCAGCCTTATCACTCAATGATCACATCGCCGACCAGTCCACTGTCGACTTCAAGACTGGGAACTCACGTGGACGCAGCTCCTGAACTCAGGCTGGCGATCACCTAGCGAGGCGTGCACCACAGGAACCAGAGCGAGGGCAATGCATAAAAGAGAAGACAGCCGGTGTGGCCGCGAGAGGCTGTGAAGGCGCATGGTCGTACACTGTGTTGTTCTGGAAGAGCGTCTCTCCCGACCAAAGGTACTCGTGCGCCACTGGGCAGCGCCACGGTCGAGCATGGATCAACTGTCTTTCGCGCGCGTGTGGGGTAGCGCTAACGAGGTTCCTTATCTTATCGTCAAGCATTGAAGCTTCGCGACGCCTCCTCCATTTCTGAGTTGCTACCCGACCTCAATCCTGCCCTTCTCCAACCAGACATGGAGCACACCAAGAGCTGAGTCTGAACTGTCAACGGCACAGGCGCGTGGTGTTCAAGCATCGGAATCGTCCGAGTCGTTGTCATATCCAATTGGGATGTGCGTACCACCATAATCGCCACATCACAGCCGTAAGCTAAGTCTATCAGCGTCTTTTCCTTGCACTTCTACACACCTCTCACCATGTCGCGTCGAACCACCGCCAGGAGAGCGTCTGCCAAAAAGCGTTACACTCTCGACCCCTTCGAAGGGATTGAGGAGCTGCAGGATGGCGACTCCGAGCACTCACCTGTCCGCCGTTCCCGGGAGTCTGACAGCGAGGACGAATTTGTCGTCGAGGCTGAGGTAGCCGATGCACCCGAGGACGAAGATGACGACGACGAGATGTCTGGTATGGATGCGGAGCCCGAGGCGCAATCCGACGGTGCGAGTGATGCCGGCGAGCAGGATTTGGACGATGCAATTTCCATCGCCGTCGACGAAGAAGAAGGCGATGAGGACGACGAAGATCGCCCCTCTGGAGGACGCAGCGTGCCTCGGAAACCAAGAGCGCCTCTCTCTGGACCCGATGGACTTTTGTTCAATCGCGGACTACCCGACAGCGTAACGCGGAAAAGTGGCAAGCACGACAAACGACTCTTTTTATTCGGATCGTCTATCAAGGAGTTCGCCGCCATTGAGAAAGCCTGCATCAAGTGGGATGGTCAAGATACATTGCCTGCACGCCGCAAACCTCAAGAAGCTGCCGGTAGCGCATTCGATTACAGCTACTGGCAAGGGGCTACAAAGCGCAAGCGCGAGGAAGAGGAGAGCTGGAGATGGTATTTCGACCTCGGAGGCAAAGAAACTTATGCGAAACGACAGGCTATCAGCATGCTGAGCATCAAAGAAGGCCAGGCCAGAATTCTGACCAGTGAAATACCGGAAAGATCGTTCCTCGCAGGCCCTCTGAATGCTCCTCAGCTTATCAAACTAAGTGTTGGCGCAACCATATCGATCAAAGAAATGTGGAACAAATCACAATCCAAAGGATTCAAGGCTGTACCGAAGGGTTCTGCCAGCAAAGCAGGCTTCATACTCAATCTCGGTGCCAAGATAAGATGCACTGAATGGGTGCCCAACAAGTCAGGTTCGGCACAATACCTTGCATTGTCGACTATACAAGCAAGAGACATCCCGAAAGGCACTGCTCCTGCGTTCACTCCACAACAACCTCACAAGGCAGAAATTCAAATATGGAACTTCACCGCATCTTCACGGAACTCCATAGACTCGGACATCGCACCAGCTCTGAAGTATGTAATATGTACTGCGTGGGGCGATGTCAAGTCAATGAAGTGGTGCCCTGCGCCGCACAAAACGACGTCAACTCCGACGAAACGGTCACTTGGACTTCTTGCAGGAATCTGGGGTGACGGAGGTTTGAGAGTGATCGATCTCATGGAACAACCTGAGCCACTAGCAACCGACTACATAAATGTGACAAAGGCCGCGCTTGAATCGCATCCTCCAGACACGCTTTTCACCACACTAACTTGGCTCTCGGCGACACGCATCGCAGCAGGATGTGCGAATGGCTGCGTGGCTGTCTACGACCTGGCGCAATGTTCTGTATCTGGTAGCACCAGGCCTGTCATCTACTCATCGATTGCGAGTGGCTACATTCTCTCAATCGCATCTTGCTACCCATCGCATCAGAATCTACTTTTGACAACTTCGACCGACGGATATCCACGCTTGACAGATCTCAACGAGCCAGATCCCGCCACACCCACGGGAACAGTGCAAGCGCCCCGAAGTCGTTCTACGCAGGACATTGCCGTTTGGAACGACTTTTGTCAGAATGCACTTGTGATGGACGACAATTTCGCACTGAAAGGCCTTCCTCTGCGCCGCTTCTTCACGACTATTTCTTTGGGCCGTGCGAGGAGCGTTGGCACAGCACTAGCCACAAGTCCATGCCATCCATTCGTACTCATTGGTACGGCCCATGGAGAAGTCACGGGCTCGAATCCCATTCGCCGCATCATTCAACCCAAGGTGCTGCCTCTTCTGCAAACTTGGTTCGCCCACGAGTGGCGACGCCCTACTGAAGCAGAGCTGGAAGGTAACGAGACTGGCCCTCAGGCCATTGGGCCACACGGCTTGAGTCGTTTCGTGGAGGGTCACAAGCTTGAACAGGGGCAGCGTACGTATCGCGAAGGTTCGATGCAGAACTCCGATGACAAGGAGCATGGGCTGCACTTTCACACTATTCACGAGGAGGAGACGGCCGTGTCTTCGCTGGCTTGGAACCCGAACAAGGAATTTGGAGCTTGGGCGGCGGCTGGTCTGGCTGATGGGCTGGTAAGGGTTGAGGATCTGGCTGCTGCTTGAGGCAATGCCTCTTGTCGAATTGGGGTGGCTGTGTCTTGCCAGCCTACGAGGAGCAACTGGAAGTTGTAGAGTAGCCATTGATGAATACAATTGTGCAGTATGTCAAATACAAGTAAGGCACTTGATTCCCAACGATGAACGATCGCACAGCTCAGCGGCAAATGATCGATCAGGCAGGCTCATTGATCAGTTCTTTCAACCACAGGCTGCTACAACTTGTACCTTGTTATGACATTCATCCCCGCACTGACTTTCTCTGCCAGATCGACGCGGCTCCTTCCTACATAAAGACGAGCGTCCAAAAAGTCAACCCCTATCGTCCAAAATGGATCACAGGCAAAAATGCATCGGCCGGGAATCGAACCCGGGGCTGGCCGAATCATCAGAGATGATATCTCTTATGGCAACGGCCAATTTTACCACTAAACCACCAATGCAGGTTGTTGTTGTTTCGTTACATTGATTCTTAATATAGCGAGAACATTTCTCAGGGTGGCAATCGACCAAGAATGCCCGGGGCATCCAGTATCTCTGCAGGACTGCGCTTGGAATAGGTGGTAATTGGATGGCCGTACGCGAGGTATGTTATTGCTCCACTGAGCAAGTAAAGGTCCGAGGTGTCCGAAGGCTTGATCAGGCCCAGAGTCATATAAATGGCTGACTGACGGCAGCACAGTCGAATTAGTTGGTTTGTAGACACGAGGGTCCGAAGGTGAAGGCCTCACAGAGCTCACTTTGTTGTGATACCTGACCTTGCTCTTGGTTGTTGCCAGATACCTTCGAATATACTTGCTGTCTGCCATGGAAGCTCAGGTTACGATCATGTGCTGAAATGAATCAGACAGCGGCGAGTGTGAAAGCTGTGAGGCGGCACATAAATTTCGTAGGGCCATCGAGATACAGAGTCTTCAAGTTTTGTTCGAGATAATCAAAAGCGGTCGTCCCAATCGTCACTATCATAGCAAGGTAAGAAGTCGAGGTAGTCAAACGCCTTGATGGTACTTCTAGGAACGCACGGACTCTGCCCCGCCACGCACCCCTCCACTCAACTCAACTTTCCCATGTGACAAAGTCCAGGAAATTTTGTACAGCACCACCACCGCTGCCCAACCACGTGCTCTACATCGATCTGTACACGCATTCTTGCGCTCGGTATAGCCAGAAACAGCGACAAACACTACACATCATGGAAGAGGACCGCGCAATCGCCGACCTTGGCCCCGAGCTGCCCGTCGATCTGGACGGCGAGGACGAGACGGCAAAGAAGACGCCCAAGAGACGGTTCATCGGCAGACGTGCAGCAGACGCAAAGGCTGCGGCTAAAGGAGATGCGCAAGCGACCGGAAGTGGCACAATCGAGGATAGCGGAGCAGTACAAGGTGCAGATTACACTTATACAGTAGGACAATATAATGGAATCATAAGCTCATGCCTCGTGCAGTTGCTCCCCGCCGTCGCGCACCCCGTGCCTTGAACAATGTTCCCGATGAGATCCTGCATGACGAGGCCATCAACGAGGCCATTGCCTTGCTGCCCAAGAACTACAGCTTCGAGCTACACAAGACCATCCATCGTGTGCGTACATCAGGCGCGAAGAAGATCGCATTGCAGCTTCCAGAAGGTCTGCTTCTTTTCGCCACTACTATCAGCGACATTATTACGCAGTTCTGTCCTGGTACCTCAACGACAATCATGGGCGATGTGACATACGGTGCCTGCTGTATCGACGACTACACTGCCCGCGCTCTTGGCTGCGATATGCTGATTCACTACGCCCACTCCTGTCTGATTCCAGTCAACATCACCCAGATCCAGACACTCTATGTCTTTGTGGACATTGGCATCGACGTCGATCATCTTCTTGCAACAATCGAGCGCAACTTCAAAGCTGGAAGTACCATCGCCCTCGTTGGCACGATTCAATTCAACGCCACAATTCATGGTACGGCATCACCGCTACGAGCCGCCGGTTTCAATGTTATCATCCCGCAGATTGCACCATTAAGTAAGGGTGAGATTCTCGGATGCACCTCACCTCACTTGAACAACACGAAGGAGACTCCTGTGGACTGCATTCTATACCTCGGCGATGGTCGATTCCATCTGGAGAGTGCCATGATCCACAATCCTTCGATTCCCGCATACCGATACGACCCATACTCACGCCGACTGACACACGAAGTATACGACCACGAGACGCTGCTCTCCGATCGCAGCAAAGCCTTGACTGGCGCCCGGAAGGCGAAGAAATGGGGCTTGATCCTCGGCGCTCTCGGTCGTCAAGGCAACCCACACACAATGACCATGATCGAGAACGAGCTGCGCTCACGCGGTATTCCATGGGTCAATTTGCTACTTTCTGAAATCTTCCCTGGCAAGCTTGCCATGATGCCTGATGTCGAATGCTGGGTGCAGGTGGCTTGTCCACGCCTTAGTATTGACTGGGGTTATGCATTTCCCCGACCCTTGCTCACGCCATATGAAGCCTTGGTGGTGTTGGGCTGCAGAGACGGCTGGGAGAAGGAGGGCAGGTACAGGATGGACTACTATGGCAAGGAAGGACTTGGTCGGGTCAAGGCAGAGGATCTTGCTGTGAAAACGATCGAACCTGTCGCTACTGCTGCTTAAAGGGGAAGTACTGAAAATGATTACGATATACACATAAATGAGCATACATATTTCAGGAATACTGCAGAGATAATTTCCATCCTCGAATCGATGTCGAGATGATGACACTGAGGGTTAGGGTTGGGGTATCCTATTTTTCAACCACCGCTCCTTCCATGGTCTCCTGAGTTCAGTTGTAATATTCACAATTCTGTTACAAAAAGAATTGTCACTGTACAGTGCGATACTATTGAGTCTGTCTCTCTGTGGTGCCATGGTGGTTTAATCACATTGCAAAGCACCAAAGCGAACATGAACCTCCGAACATGAACCTCGGCCCAACCGGCTCTGAATGAACTGCTGCTTGCACATCTTTGGAGAGAACAATGCACAAACAAGACAAAAGTACTCAAGTATATCAAAACACTACTAGCGCCCAGTTTGACATATCCTCAACACAATATGCCCAAAACTCTGGGACTAGACCTCACCTCCAAGCGGCAAAGAAAGAGAAGCGATTACACATACCGCGAGGACTATCGAACAAGATGGTACGCTCGTTCCATTGCTTTATCACGAACCACCATTGACAACTGATGAAACAGGGCAGACAACGACATGTTCCACCACCTCAACAACCCAATCTACGGCGTCCTAATCGACTCCATCATCAACAGCTATCTCATCCAACACTGCGGCTACAGCACATCCGGCGCCAAACACATCGGCCTCGTAGCAAACAGCTACTGCGACTACTTCGGCGCCGCACACTACCCTGGTATGCTGGACGTTGGATTGCGCGTCGTGAAGATCGGCAACAGCTCGGTCATGTATGAAGTGGCGATTTTCCAGGAGGGCGAGGAGCAGGTTAAGGCTGTGGGCGGGTTTACGCAGATTTGGGTGGATAGGGCAACTAATAAGGTCACGCCGGAGGGTGTGCCGGGGAGTATTAGGGAGCCTTTGAGGCCGTTGTTGGTTGGGAGTGAGCAGGTGGTAGGGGGTGCGAAGTTGTGATGGATGTGGCGATTGCAATGGATTCTGGGGGCGTGGTAGACTCATTGTGTCACACGGCGCGCACGTATAGCAGCGATAGAAGGAACGGAGTACGGCTCCCTGCAATGTGGACCAGTATCTCTAGATGAATGATAAAGTCTGACAATTCGTTGCACTGGTCTAAGCTGCGTAGCTCACGTAACTCATGCAATGGCGACGTGCTCCCTTTGGTAATTTTGTACGTTCGCCGGCTAGCAGCAGCGCTCGGAAAGAAACACATAGATGCAGTCAGTTGGCAAGATACCTATGGGGCGGGATCAATCAATCGTTTCATATCGTGGGATGAAACCAGAAGTGACATTCTGACGCTCAACGCGAACCTGCCGAGGCTTTGTGCGGGCTGTCCACATCTCGAATCTTTCCAACAACTCATCGTCCACGATCACAACAACCTGGCCTTGGAGATGACACGATAGATCCGACGGATCAGCTGACCTGATAACATATAGCCAAAAGACTGCGGCTGGATTAGAGCATTGGGCTTGTATACGACGAAATCCTGCGCCGTAAGATTGCTGATTAATCGAGTCACACTCGACATCCACGACGCTTACGATCGCTGGATCACGGAGCTCACTTGGACATTGAGATTTGCTATAGACACTTTCTGCCAGAGTTCCATCGCTCGAACCGCCACATTATCTTCGGGTCGCAGAGGTCTTTGCCGCCAACCACGCGATCAGACATGGCAGCAGCAAAAAACTCGGTCTGTATCGTCGGCGCCGGACCTGCGGGTCTGGTAGCAGCCAAGACTTTCCTTAGGACTGGACGATGCGAAGTGACGATATACGAGAAAGCCGATCGACTTGGAGGCATCTGGGCTCTAGACGAATCCTCAGTTGGCAATTACCTCAGTCCTCACACTCCAACGAACCTGTCCAAGTTCACAGTGGGCTTTTCTGACCTGTCATGGGATTCTGTGGGTCTGAACACGAATGACAATGTGACTGGAGCGCCCATGTTTCCCAAGGCATGGCAGGTCAACGCATATCTGGAAGCTTACCGGAAGCGTTTCATTCCTGACGCCGTGATTAAGTACGGCCGCGAAGTCACAAACACTTCCAGGAGAAAGATGCTTGCGAAGGGAGCCAAGGAGCGTTGGAGAGTCACTACCAAGGACCAAAATGGTTTGGAAGAGGAGCAAGACTTCGACCACCTTGTTGTCGCTTCGGGCTTCTTCACAACTCCCAGGCCACTGCAACAAACCGTGTCAGCCGACAGCGACAAGATGCCCATCAAAGCCATCCACAGTTCTCGCTTCCGTAATCTAGAGGATCTGTTCCCTGGAGATACTCCGGCTGCTGGAAAGACCGTATTGATCATTGGGGGTGGCAATTCCTCGGGTGAGGTAGCTGCCGCTGTTGCATCGAATCTCTCCAACACACAATGGTCACCTGATCGTGCTCTGCAAGAGAAATTCAAGGGTTGTAGGATCGTCCACGTAAGTCCAAGACCTCTCTATGGGTTACCTCCGTTTGTGGCAACGGACGAGAGCTCGACCGCTTTCGTTCCGGTCGACTTCCATCTGTACAACATTTCAAGGAGACCGCCAGGACCGATCACAGGAAATGCAGGCCGAGTTACTGAGGAAGTGAAGAATATGATTCACGGTGCTATGCGTTCAATGCTGGGAGGAGACCAGTCGGATCTTGGCGCGGAGGCCCTGGTCACCCCTGAAGGGAGCAGTGAAAAAGGAACTGTGCAGGTGGCTTTGAGCGAGAGCTATCCTGAGTACGTTCGATCTGGACTGATCGAAGTACTTGCTGGTCGTGTCACTGCTATCCAGGCCAATGGTGACGATGTCACGTCAGCAGTTGTCCAGAATGGCGAGAAGACCATCACTCTCGACAACGTGGGAGCTGTTGTGTATGCGACTGGCTACAGCCCAGTGACAGCCCTTGACCTTCTCCATCCCTCCGAACACAAGGCCCTGCACTACGACCCCAACAGCATGCGTCTCCCTCTGATCCTGGAACAATGGCAAACCACAAGCAACGCCAGCTCCAACTTGGCCTTCATCGGATACTACGAAGGCCCATACTGGCCCATCATGGAAATGCAAGCCCGACTAACAGCCGCACGCTGGCTCAATGACAAGCAAATCCCCAGCAAACCACAAGAAGAAGCGGAAAAACTCCTCGAGCTCCGCAAAGCAATGCAAGCCCGCGATCTCGACGTCCCGCAGTACTGGTTCGGAGACTACGCTGGCTACATGGAAGAGCTGACCACCGCGCTCCACCTACAGCGTAACGACGGCCAATTCGCCGAGCGAGAGGGAGGCGTCTCACCAGCAAGATACCTCGCGCCCGAAGACGAGAAATCCGAAGCCGACAAGATCATGGCGGACATGTACAAAGTCTGGACATCCTGCCGGACAGAAGGCACATACGTTCCAAGAGCAGTGTTCCGCGCTCTGCATGGCACTTGGGCCGTTCACCGTCGAATCACCAGCACTAAAGGTTCTTTCCCTTCTGGCGTGTTCTCCGGCACCGCAAACTTCCACCCTCGCTTCCCGATACCCGACAAGAGCGGCGCCAAGTTCGACCTCGAGTACCTGTACATCGAGTCCGGCACTTTCGCTCCAGAGACTGGAGGATCAATCACGGCCAGCCGGCGCTACGTCTACCGATACTCGGAGTCGAAGAAGCAATTGAGCGTGTGGTTCGTGAAGCCTGATCGAAACCTAGAGGTGGATTACTTGTTCCACAATCTTACCTTCGCGCCGCCGGAGGAAGCGAAAGAGGAAGGAGCGTGCGTAGCGGAAGCGGATCATTTGTGCGTGAAAGACATGTACGAGACGAAGTACCGCTTTCCGCTGAAGGGTATTGCATTGCACGCATTCCAGTGCACGCACACCGTTAAAGGGCCGAGCAAGGATTATGTTGCGTTGACAGACTATAGGCGCGAGAGGAAGACTTCGGCGAAGTGAGTTTGGCCTCCGCAAGGAACGAGACGGTGATCGCCACAAGACGGCAGAAAAGCATGTCGATAGAAGAATCAACTTTTTCCTTCATATCATTACATAAACCGGTGTTCTCTCAAGAAAAAGTGCCAAATGGCTAAATGATCAAAGGGTCGGGATCACCACCCAATCCATCCACACCTTGCGCGCCGTAAATCTTCAGTGGGACCGCAATTTCAAACGTCTCGGCCATCAGTCTCTCCCTAGCCAACAGGTTCGTGCCTCGCTCGTCCCTGCCAATCTCTTCCAATAGCTCTCGGCCGTTCTCGTGATCATCGTCCTCAGGCCATGAGATCTGCGCAGGCTGACGCCCGGTCGTAAACTCGACGCGCAATCGCCACAGCAGGCTGACACCAGTCGTCTCGAAAGTGGGCGTCGCGTGTGCAGGGATGGCCAGGCTGAAGCTCAAGGAGCGCGCAAAGAGCGAATTCTCACGCATTGAGGCGTGGACTTTGCGCGTGACGCGCTGGATGGAAGACCCGCTGCGGAGGGCCAGAGAAGGATCAACACGCTCTGCTGATTCGAGTTCGAGGTTTACGGAGTATGTAGGTGCTTGTTCCGCGGCATCGCCCAAGATGGGCGGCACAGTAAAGTCGATAGTGCCAATGATAGTTTCGCCCAGGCGATATGCTGGGCGCAGGAGTGTAAGCACTGCCACTGGCTGACCGGAGCGGGCAATATTGAATCGATTCGAGCTCTGGGACATTCCGGGCTGGCTTGTCTGGTTGGAGCGCAAAATGGCGAAGTCAATGATCTCTTTAGTCGTGGTTGGCTGAGGTTCTCCTTGACTCTGTCTGCGTGGAGTTGATGGCGACAAGACTGGTGATGTCGGCGATGTTGGTGATGTAGGTGACAACAGCACCCCGTTGGCGTCCATCGGCGATGCTAGCAACCGCTCTGTATAACGAAGGAAGTCTTCCAAGCCTTGTTTAGCTGGTTTAGCCTTCTTGTCAACTTTGTCCGGGAACGCTGGGAAGACGCCAGGAGAGGATGCAGGCGCAGATACACTCTTAGTTCGAGCGGAGTCTTTTAGCATAATGTAAGGGGACATTAGGTCATGACCTAACACTTCTCCTCGACTGTTGACGCTACCAAGAACGCGGAAAGGTATCTCTATCTGCTTGACAGGCTGACCGCCCGGGCGTTGAATGCCGAGCGATATATGGTATGATATCTTGATGGCTCTCCCGCGGTAAGTAGGTGGCAGGCCTCGGGGCAAAGCAAAAGAGTAGTGATAGCTCGAGCTCTCACCAGGAGCCAGACAGAGATCGACGAATAGAAGACTCTGCGGCGTTGAAAGCAATGGCACAGTCTTGGAGCTCGCCGTCGCTTTCATCTGCGCGATGGAGCTCATATCATCGTTGCCGAGCAGGCCACCTATTGATTCGCCCAAACTGCCCCAACTGAACGCACCAAACATGCCGGAGGCTCGCTTTGAGGAACGTTCCACACCAACGACACCACCGCCGCCTTGGATACCTTTGCGTTTGACGTCCTCGAATGGGGCTGCGTTGACGAGACTCCCGTCTAGTGTGAAATGACCCGTCGTTTGCGCGTGGCCCATCATAAGTGTTTCTGGTCCCGCAGGCGCGCTCTCATCGGGTCGTATCGAACGTGAAGCTTCTCGAGAATGTAGCTGCTTCGCTGGAAACCTGCCGTTCGCCTGAGACTGATATGGAAGCTCTGATGCCAGAGTTTCGTCGCTGTGGTTGCTCATGCTGTAGAAATCGCCACTGCTCCGGGGCGTCCCACCAGCGGAAGACTCTGTAATGACCCTCGTTATGGGATGCAGATTGCTCATTGGACCAGACCACCCCTCTGGAGGCCGAGGGGAAATGCCCCTATTCTGGCTAGAATGCATGTTCGAGTGGTTCCGGAGAAGCTTTGGCGGAGAAGGCTGAGGTGTGGGACGGTCGTCCGTGGCAGGTTGTCGCGGTGGAAACTCGAAGTTGGGACTCATGCCTCCACTCATTGCGCTTGGACTCCTCCTGTGTCCACGTGGTGTGAAATCGGCAGATACTGTGCCAGGCCGTCGCCTTGGTGGTTGGAGCGATGTGGATTCATCTCGTGCTCCTGTAGGCGTGAATGACTCGTACAGCGGCGAAGGTTGTCTGTATGAGCCTGAACCACCGGTGATGTGCGGCGTTGGCAGAGGTGGAGGCTTCGATGTGACTTGCAAGCTTGCACTTCTTGTATGGCCCCTAGTCGGCCTTTTGTTCGTAGGCGGTGGCATGGCCAGGCGGCCTTCGCTTGGCGCCTCACTTCCTAACGACATAATCGACAATGACCTGCCGTGTCCTTTGACAGGACGAGCTGATGTGGGTGTCCGTCCGGGCATAGGGGCGCTGTGTAGACCAGCGCTTTGCGGGCCATTTCGCGAGGATGTGCTCAATACATTGAGTGACAGCGCAGGTCTATGTCCTCTTCCATTGGGCGCCTGCCTTGAGCTTGAGAACGATGGCGCCCAGCTTGCTTGCACGCTACTCTGTGCCAAAGACGACCTTCTACTGGCAACGACAGACGGCGCTCGAGAGAAGCCATTGGAATAGGGTGTCTGCGGTTCATCCTCCTCTTGAAGCTCCTGACCAGGGTACGCGGCTATATTCCTGAAAGTGATTATGCATTCGATATCTTCTCCAGCATAAATGCTAGGTTCCTTCCAGTGGACGAAGGCGCGTATGTTCGAGGGTGGAGGAGGCATGGTCGGCGAAGTAAGGGAGCAGCTTTAGGGCCGCGCATGACATCTTACAGACTGCAACATGTTAGTGCTCGGCGAAAGCTAGGTGAGTCGTGGTGACATGTCGTTCGCGTGTAGGTTTATTGTTTTGCTGTATGAAACAGCGTGCTTAGAGTGCTCGAGCAAGCGATGCGGACTGGCTGACTTTCAGGGTGCGAGATGACGATGCTTGGGCGTGCTTGGGCGTGCTCATCTCGGCTCCATCCCAAAAGAGGAAGAGCGAACGACCCACATGTACTACACTTCGTCTTTCTGTGTCTTGGTGATATGAGCTTCGCTATCAGATCTCATGACTATCGTGATGCGAAGTCTTGTGCGACAATGCTAATACATGTTTGACAATATGCTACGTTACACTGCCACGATGCCTGCCGCCCTCAGAGCCATCGTCCCTTGGGTATCGTTTATTGAGTAGAGCCAGGTTACCCACGCCTGCACGTCGAGGACAAGCATATGTACGACCGGTCCAATCCTTATAGCTGATAAGTCGGTAGTCAGTCAATAGAGTGTCCCCCGGTGGTCCCTCGGACTCGTCAGTAATCGCTAGTCAAGGAGCGCTCAAGATTGTGAAAGTCATCATTCCTTCCAAGGTCCTGAGACATGAGGGCGAGAGGGAGAGTGATGGCCAAATGTACCTGAACAATGAGACGAGGCTCTTTGCGCTGTTGCATACCATAAATCACATGCTAGCCCCACCTTCCCTAGTCTTGTTACCGGACCTGCTTCGCCCTTCCACTCCATTCACGACCGCAACAACCACCACCCCCGAAACGCCTGTTGCTGTTTTCGCGACACAACCACCCCAGAGCACACCACCTACTCGTTATGGACCCTCCAAAATGCTCTAGTCTCTCATCAGAGCATCACTCAGCTTCACTGAGCTCACCCAGTCAAATTCACATCACCACGCAATCAAGCTCCGTGCTGCTAGAGTCACCCTCACCGAACTGCCCCCTACTCAACCTACCACCAGAGCTAAGACTGCGCATCTACGAAGAGCTCTTCCAAGTTCACAAAGCAAAGCTCCCCTTGCAATGGTCAACGGAAGCTGGCACAGGATCGACAGTGCAAAAGACTACAGGCCCAAATCTCGCACCCCAGGCAAATGCGTGGCACTACTCGCCACCTTCGAGCAGATCCTCGCTGAAGCGAAACCCGTTCTTTGCGCCAACATCCCACTCGCCCTGTACTTTTGCGACACTGATCCAATGGACTTTTATCCTCAGTCGGTCGATCTGGTCAACGTGATACCATCTGTCCACAAGATCTACATCTGTATTGACCTCCTTGCACTGCAAAACATGACTTCTGAAGAGATCCGCACGTTTCTGGCGCCTGTTGTGAAAATCACGAACAAGGCATTCATGGCACGGGAACTTTGTATTGACCTTACAATCCGGCATGTGGGAAAGCAAGAATCCTTCGATTGGGTTATGCTCTGCTTGGGGGATAACGAGGGCAACGCAAGAATGTTGATATTCCTCAGCATGGACGACTATTCCGACCGTGACGTGGACAATGCAAGCTTCTCTGAGCTGCTCAAGAAACTCTTGAGGTAAGTTAAAAAGGAACATATTACATGACCGCTGACTGACCCAATGAGATAGAGTGGACGAGATGTCAAAAGTTTGGCAGTCACAGCTTGACTGGGAGAAAAAGCGGCACGAATATCAAACAAAAAGATTGCCCAAGGTCAAAGATAAGATGACGCGCAAGTATTCCGAGTTTGAGAACCTATGTTCAGCGGAACACTCTGACCACAGTATGGGATCCTCGGACACGTACACGATAGCGTGGGACTTCAAACAAATGCAAGAAGCATGGGAGTCGTGCTACTGGATTATACAATCCTCAGAGGAAAGCATCGCTGATCTTGAGGAGAAGCTCAGATTGATGGTATCTTCCTGACGGATTGTAATTTCACCTATGTAGAAAGACTGTGCTGTCGAAGCATCGTGGCTTCCGCTCACACAATTTGAGTGGCAGAACACACGGAACGATAGCTCGGTGTAGGCGTGGAGGGTCTGGAACAGTCTATCTTAGCATAGCTTACGATGAAAACATATGTCATCAAGAAGGTAATGAATCAAGATCCCTCCATTTCCATTTCCATTTCAACCGGTTCGTATGTAGACCTGTGTGCAAGAACGGCACCTACACATTTTGGTCTTGAGTAAGCGAGCCGCTTAAGTTCCGCATGAATTATCACAGATGCCCCATGTTCCAATGAGCGACAATTCTGCATGAGCACCAATCAACTATTCTAGCAGCAACTGGATCGTATATCACATAGAGTGGTTCATACTCGATGTAAGTGAGGAAGTGTAAGTATGCCTCAGGCATCAAACACACGCTCTAGCGCCGGCGAACGTCGAGAGCCGCAGAGTAACCCACATCCACAGTGCCTTGGCATCCAAATTCCTCCTCCAGACTTGCAACTCTTGCACGCGACCGATCCTCTCGACAAGCGACCTTCGAACACCAGCCGGCCACCAACCACCGTCGAACCGACAAGATGAAGTTGAACATCTCCTACCCGGCCAACGGCTCTCAGAAGCTCATCGATATCGAGGATGAGCGCAAGCTCCGCGTCTTCATGGACCGCCGCATGGGTCAGGAAGTCCCCGGCGACTCCGTTGGCGACGAGTTCAAGGGCTACGTCTTCAAGATCACCGGCGGCAACGACAAGCAGGGCTTCCCCATGAAGCAGGGTGTCATGCACCCTACCCGTGTGCGCCTGCTCCTCGCCGACGGCCACTCTTGCTACCGCCCCCGCCGCACTGGTGAGCGCAAGCGCAAGTCCGTCCGTGGCTGCATCGTCGCCGCCGACCTTGCTGTCCTTGCCCTCTCCATCGTGAAGCAGGGCGACGCCGAGCTCCCCGGCCTCACCGACACCGTCCACCCCAAGCGTCTTGGTCCCAAGCGTGCCACCAAGATCCGCAGGTTCTTCGGTCTCAGCAAGGAAGACGATGTGAGTACCTCCCACGAGGCTCTATTCCTCTTCGCCAGCCCGTCTCCGTGCCTTATGGCTGCGGCGGGCTGAGTCTGAGACGAATATCAATACTGACCGTAATTGTGATCCAGGTCCGCAAGTTCGTCATTCGCCGTGAGGTCCAGCCCAAGGCTGAGGGTGCCAAGCCCTACACCAAGGCTCCTCGCATCCAGCGTCTCGTCACTCCTCAGCGTCTCCAGCACAAGCGCCACAGGATCGCACTCAAGCGCCGCCAGGCCGAGGCTTCCAAGGACGCTGCCGTAAGTTCATGGAAGATATACTTCGAAGATTGAACAATCACTAACATTACGTAGAACGAGTACGCTCAGCTCATGCACAAGCGTGTCCACGAGGAGAAGGCCAAGAAGGAGGAGATCCGCAAGCGCCGCGCCTCCAGCATGCACAAGTAGATTATACCTGTGCATGGATAGACGCTCCTAGGTTCCAGATTTGCCAAGGTACCGGATATTCATTCTGGGCCGATAACCTGCGCCAGTGGTAGAGCCACTGAGAGGTTAGCTCTAGTCTGCGCGTTCAGCGATGGTTGAGTCCATGTAATGGGCGACGAAAAGTAGACGGAGTTCGACACTTCATAGCGGCAATCAATGGCGGCCTTTCAGCTGCCGTACTCTGATTTTTGATACCCCAAGCTTTTTTTCTGTGAATACTTGACTCGTCCCTTTCTTTTTGTCGTTTCAAATCTCAATCACCATGTCCAAATTCAATTCAATGCTTACTACTGTCGATCAATGCGTTGGTACCTTGGTCCTCCTTTCACTATGATGGAAAATTCTCGTTAAACCTTCCCTCATTACCCCGCTGTCAAAAAAAGCGTCATTCTTCAAGAAGCTGTGCAAGACGGCTGCTTTGCGATCGAATACTTTCCACCATGATACCCAGTTGCCCTAACCAGCGACAAGACACATTTTGCCCAAGATGGCTACCAACTCGATCAAGCTCCTGACCGGCAACAGCCATGGACAGCTCGCAAAGCTCGTGGCTGACCGCCTCGGCATCGAACTGGCCAAGATCATGGTGCTCCAGTACTCGAACAACGAAAGCAGCATCTCGATCGGCGAGAGTGTGCGCGACGAGGATGGTATGGGATGCCCTTGAGTGGATCAAAAACGCAGCAGGCCATGGCTGACTGAAGCGAGCGCAGTCTTCATCATCCAGTCATGCGAGTCCGCCAGCATGAACGATCACATCATGGAGCTCCTCATCCTCATCAACGCCTGCCGCACCGCCTCTGCGCGCCGCATCACCGCCGTTCTGCCCAACTTCCCCTACGCGCGCCAGGACAAGAAGGATAAGAGTAGGGCTCCTATCACCGCCAAGCTCATGGCAAACATGCTGCAGACCGCCGGCTGCAACCATGTCATCACAATGGACCTGCACGCCAGTCAGATCCAGGGCTTCTTCAACGTGCCCGTGGACAACCTCTATGCGGAGCCGAGCACACTCAGGTGGATCCGGGAGAACTTGAACCCGCAGGAATGCGTTATTGTTTCACCCGATGCGGGAGGAGCGAAGAGGTATGATATAAAAGGTTACAGAGATGCTTCTGAGGATCACTCGCTGACACAGCATACACAGAGCAACTGCCATCGCCGACAGCCTCAACATTGAGTTCGCGCTCATCCACAAAGAGCGTGCTCGCCCTAACGAAGTCAGCCGCATGGTCCTCGTTGGTAACGTCAAGGGCCGCACCGCCATCATCGTCGACGACATGGCAGACACTTGCGGAACTCTCTGCAAAGCAGCCGACGTTGTCATCGAGAACGGCGCGACTGCTGCTATTGCCATCGTGACCCACGGTATCCTCAGCGGCGACGCCATCAACAAGATCAACAACAGCCAACTTCAGAAGATGGTTTGCACAAACACAGTTCCTCACGAGGAGAAGAAGAAGCTGTGTGACAGGATTGTGACAATTGATATCTCACCCACTGTAAGTACTTCCAGCCTGGGATATTCGACCTTCGCTTTGACTAATTATTATTCAACAGCTCGCCGAAGCCTGCAGGCGTACTCATAACGGAGAGTCTGTTTCTTTTTTGTTCAAGCATGCGCCTCTGGATTAAAAATCTCAAAATTGGCCGTGTGGCGTTTATAAACCCGGTTGCTCTGAATACCATCAGCTTTTTTTGCTTCTACGGAGCACGACTCCCAGTGCGAATGATCGGCGTTTGGTCGAAATGGCTATCTACCTCATGAATATGGCTTCACGTGTAACTAGATTCCACAAAGATATGGATGTACAGTTCTGTTCGCACAAACTGGTGGCTGGCTGCTGCCAAGCCTGCTGTTGGATAGCAAGACGAGCGTACCGTGCAGAAGGGCAGCAGTACAATGAGTAGCGTCAGAGACAGTGACTGACTAGTATCCTGGCTATGGTGCTTGCTCAAAAGTTCGCGCAGAATTTCGATCTTGGAGCTGCTACCTCTGGGTATGGGCGTTCAAACGTGGGTACATACCATCGAGATACTACTGGAAACCGAATCGATCCACGGCTGGACATAAAGACTTGGCCAAGTAAGAGTTATCAGTGAGGTGCCATGCGCAGACTTAATGTGGGCCGTCTGCTTTACGGGAAGGTTGCGTGCCCATGCATCCCCAGCTACGCAGGAGATAGATAATGCATCACACTATGAGTGAGAGTCTACCGCTATACGCACGAGTCTGTCTGTACGCCAATCCCAACAGCTACCGTGGTTTTGTCAAAGGAGCAGTATCTGAACTCGGCTAGTACTGCCATTGAGACCCCACTAGAGCTAAGTATGTATCTCAGTGGTCTTTCACATCGACTTCACGTCGAGACCCGATGATCGCAGCTCAAGTGTCGCAGAGATAGATCTCAATCACGGGCAGAGTACCTCAATGGCACTCCCGTCGTTCTCAGCGTTGACGCCTGCTGATAGTAGCAGCATACACATCCAACACAGAAATACTGCCACCGCATGTGCTTGGAAAACGATCAAGTCACCCCCAACATCTCAGTATCTCGAGTCGTTCACACGATCAAGCTCAAATTTTTGAATGACCATGCCTGACACAGAGATGCTTGTCCAAGCTTATGCGTATTTGAGTTTGCAAGTATATATGTATCATCAAGCGCAGAGCAAGGAAGGCGCTCATGGTCGTCACAGAGATGGCAATTTAAACTTACGCGTCTTTAGCTTTCCAAGTACTACAGTACTGTAGACGGGTACCATCACGCGCAGACAGGCGAAACACTCATACCTTGCCACCGAGATGTCGTCGACGAGGTCCGGTCGTCTAAGCAGCTATCGTGAGAGCGAATCCGTTGATCAACGAGGTAGATGCTCATGGATGTTCGCCATTGAGATACTGCTGAACAGATATTGACCAATTCCAACTACCTGGCCAGATATTGTGCAAGTCGTCTTCGACAACAGAAGATATCAACAATCATACTCCCCGTTGAAACCTACCTGAGTCGATAGAAATGATCGCAGGCCGGGATCTTGGGACCCCATGGGCCATGGCAGAACTCACGCTTTAACTTCGCTTGCTATGTGGCGCACGCACGCATAGCACCAAAGACTGTTCACACCATTCCTTGATTCCTTGATTCTGACTCGTACTTTTGTTTTGCGTGTGTCGATGCCATTACAGTACGTGTCGCTCGATACAGGCAGGATGTTGTGAATTCGAGGAGGTATCTCAGCTAATATCGTTGTCAAAAGTATCAAGTAGGATTAGGTACTGCTGTGAACAAACAAACTTCTTTTTGAAGCCCTAGATAAAAATTGTTGTGGCATGTTCAAATGCTTAAGTAGGCAAGAGCGATGAGAGATGGGATGAAATAAACAGATGATTTGTGACCAAAGTTTTTGGTATTTGCAGTATTATTACGAGAGCTACAGACAAGACTCTACTCGAGCAACAAACACACCATCGATCGCGAGACCGGGCATGCAAGCAGCCGAGCAAAAGCCCGAGAGAGAAAAAAGCCAACTCCACACTCCCACTCCGCAAAATCGGAGCCGAGAGGGTTGATCTTTGGTATCGTGCATCAAACAAGTAGAAAGAAGAAATTCGTCTCACCCAAGCCTGTTGATCCTTGTTTCCATCTGCCCGAAGAAGAAGACGGGGGGTATCCTTATCCTGCCATGGTACGCGTGTTTCGTTATTGCCTGGTGATTTTCGTGAAGCGGACATTCTTTATTCTGCTGGTCCGCGGGGTTTAGACATTAGGTGAGCCGTCGAGGCTCGGGGTGTTGCTGTGTGTATACAGGTGGTTAAGCTGTTTACAAGGCCATGATGAGCATAGCGGCGGCACCCATGAGGGCAGGCGCGGCAGTCTGCATCACACCGCCAGCAGAGGAAGAGCCGGTAGCGGAAGCGGCGGCATCGCTGGCGGAGCTCTGGGCAGAGGAAGCAGCCTCGGTGGCGGAAGACTCAGCAGATGAAGCACCCTCAGAAGCGCTGGAGCTGGCATCGGAAGCCTCAGATGCAGCAGAGTCAGTGGCAGAGCTGATGGCGTTGCCAGCGGAGTCAGTGGCGGTGGAGATAGCGTTGCCAGCAGAGTCGGTGGCACCGGCGGCACCAGCACCAATGGCGCCAACAACACCAGCAATGCCACCGGCACCAACAGCACCAGCGAGGGCAGAGGCGTCTGAAGCAGCAAGAGTGGTCTCAGTGCCGTTGGCAGATGCAACAACACCGGCGGCAGAGGGAAGAGCAGAGAACTCGACGCCAGAGGTAGAAAGAGCATCACCACCAGCAGTGAGGGTGGTGGAGCCAACAGCGTAGCCAGAAGTACCGCCGTTGATGGCAGAGATACCGGCACCAGCAGCGGCGGCACCAGTCTCGGTGGAGTTGCCAGTGGTGGTCGAGGTGACAGTAGCAGTGGACTCAGCAGAGCCAGAGCCGGAAGCCTGGGTGGCGTTGGCACCGCCGTCAGAGCCCACAGCGGAGGAGAGGACAGAGAGTGCGCTGGCACCAGTGGTGGCCGCGCCAGAGGAAGCGGACTGGAGGGCGTCTGGAGAGGTTGTTAGATAATGCTTCGGTGACGATATTCATTGGTTGTACTCACTGGCGCAGTACTGGGTACCGAAGGAGATGACGGTGGCAGCCTCGCCGGAGCCGCAAGCCTGGTTGGCACAGTCACGGACACCGTAGCCGAAGTTGGGCTCCCTGCAGTAGCAGAGGACGTCGTTCTGGCCGCAGCCGAACTGGGAGGTCGCAATGCCGAGCATGTTGTTGATGCAGGTGCGCTGAGAGGGCTGTTAGCCGAGTTCCGGTCGCGATGATCGATCGCAACGCGCATTGAGCATCCTGAGCATCGCGTGGGATGCCAATGGCTGCGCGATCGATGAGAGAGATACTTACACCGCACTCAGGGAGGGAGGCGACGTCCTGGGCAGCGACGAAGGCGGCGCCGGCAGCGACGAGAGCGAGTGAGTACTTCATCTTGATGAGAGGTGGTGAGGTTGATCGATCGGCGATTGATTGATGATGCTCGTGAGATGGAAATGCTCGAGGGCGGGCGAGTGAGTCGAGATGAGGTTGGTGTGTGAGTGTGTGAGTGAGGAGGAGGGTAGAAGTGAGGCGCAGAAGGGTTGGTTTATGTTTCGCGGCGGACGAGTGCTGGGCTGGGGGACCTCAAGGCATCTGGGTAGCGACGTCACGGCAGGCGGTGTCTCTGAGGGCGGCGCATGGACAATAATCGACAAACGGACGCGCTCAAGCCTCACGCACCGACCTCAGCTACCAAGTTCATGTGCCTACCAACCACCGTCGACTGCTGGCGTTCGGCTCGCCGCTGCTAGAGTGCTTGGACACGCCGTGGCCTCGCTGAGCCTTGATCAAGAACAACAGTCGGCGCGCGCCAAAGCGAGGCCCAGAGCTTGCTGTTGGAGCTTGCCCAGGGCGCAGGATCCACAGTGCTCACAATCGCGCGCTAGCATACCTCCATCCCTGTGCATGCAGGTCCGCACGGCGCGCAATGCCGCCCCTGAGTGCAGTCAGTGAAGTCACTTTGCCGTGCGCTGGCCATGACCATCCATGCCCGAGAGCCTGCTGGCTTAGCTGCCATGCTCGCCATGCCCTGCTGCCATCGCCCTGCCCATCGTCATCTCTGTGATCTTGCGCATCAAGCAAATCCTCAAGCAAATCCCCATCCTTTCTTCCCCGCGCGTGCCAATCGCCAATCGTCCATGCGTCGCGGCCTGCACCCAAAACTTGCTTTCTTGCTTTGACGCCGGGCCACGCGAACTCTCGCGCTGCTTCTTGGAAATGCAACTTGCTGTCTTCGGTTCTCCGAGGGCCCATGGCGTCACTGTCTCGATCGCGTAGGATCGATTGATTGAATCATGTACCGTACATCCGATTACCTGCTGCTTGCAGTAATGCAGACAGACACACACATACATCGGTCACCGTCCCCGAGACCAGGTTGTTCCTCGCGCATGCTACAAGCCACGAGCCGCTGTAATTACACACGATGCAGCTGGCCGTTGTGCCGTGTGTATCATATCGGGAGGGGGAAATAAGCAGCAAATGTTTACGGGCCACAGCGCTTTTCACTGGCTGGCGAGGGATTTGGATGCGCCGTTTGACGTCGGCTATAGTCCTTGGCTCATATCAAGCTTGCTGTTCCGTTTGCCCTGTCGAGTGAAGCGCCGAACTCTCTTCCACTCCCGCTCCACATCGGTCCTTCCCGTCGTGGGATCATCGCCCGTCGCCACACGACAGCTCAGAGCTTGCTCGCTCGCCCTAGGCCACCAGCCACTTCTGGTCTGCAAACCGGCATCGCGCACGCACGAGGCAACGCCTTCACCATGGTCCGGATGCTTGTCGCCAAACTCTGATATACTACTAGCAGTGTGACATCGTGCCAGTCTGTACAGTAGTCGGCACGCATGTGTGACAGGTGGTGAGCCACCGTGTCGCGCATGAAGACTGCCAGAAGAATCACAACATGCATGTACAGAGTGACTTGTAAACAGATCAACACCAGGAAGAAACTCCATCTCCGCACTCTCCATCGTGGTGGTGATCTCCCCATCCACGCAAGCATCGCACGAACATCCTCCACGTTCATCCTTACAAGCTCCTCCCACCCGAGTATCAGCGTACCACAACATCCTGCCCCTTCATTTCCCCCACAAAGCAACCGTCTGTACATCTAACAATCCCACCAGCCAACCACACTCTACACACCAGCCACCGCGTGCCCCTGATCACCAGATACCAAATACCCGCCATCTCGGCGCACCCGAACTATCGGCTCGCTTCACACTGCTCTCTGTAACGAGATATCGCCACCTACAATTTACAAACAGCAGCAGATAGGCACTCTGGCTAATTGAACGACTGAAACTCTCGATCGATCGCCAGTACCTGGTCAGTCCAGTAGTTTAAGCAGATAGCGCCATCAAATCTCCCCCGGCAACCTTAGCGCGACCCTGTCCCGCTCTGCAACACACTCCACCGTCTGCTCGTCTCGTCTCGTCTCTCGTGCGCGAGAACAAAAAATCTGCCAGCCCACGTGCAAACGTCTTTCGTAGCATTGGCCATCGGTTCGGAGTCAAGGAGGGTTCGCTTCGGTCGACTCTCAACAACGATTTGAAATAAATAACGCAGGCGCAGCAGCGCAACGGGCGGACGAGGTCAAGCAAGCGGTATCGCATAGCCCACAGGCACTAGGAGAAAGGCGACGCTTCGCAAACGCCGTATCTCAATGGCAAGCACAGCCATCTCAAGGTCTAGACCTGATAGTGCCAGCACGCGAGATATCATCGAGAAGCAAACTCAAGCTCTCGGTAAAATCTCAATGGTAGATCCAATAGATTTGGCAGGCACATTGATCGTTCGCCTACCATAATCATTTACAACAGCCATTGAGATCGCCGTACGTGAACTCCATGCGCATATGACCGCAACAGTTTGCGCGCCGACTTGCGACCGTCCAACCGCGTCCGCGACGTTGATACTAAGGAGTGTCTAAGAGTTCTAAGGCTGCGCACGAGATACCGTTGTGCCCCTGCAGCTGTGGCAGGATTCTTTCTGCATTGCGCACATGGCACGTTCTTTGTTTTTCCCATTTTTTCCCCCTTCTGTTTACTGTTCGGTCATATCAACGTCTTCTTCGGTCCCCTCATGTCAGTCCGAGCTCCTCCGAATCGCAATGGAAAAAGCACAGAGACTCTCTTGACTCGTAATCGCACAAAGTAAACCTGGAAAAATTTGTCAAGGGGGCGGGCTCACCTTCCAACATCCTCCTCTATTGATGTCATATAGGCTGAACGTCTCGAAGCCTGTAACATTTTGCCACCACTAAAGGAAATTGCAGAGCGGCACCTCCTATGTATCTGTATAGTCGCGCGGTCGAAGCGAGATGGATGGGCGGAACGGGCAGGATTGATCCTTGAGGATCTTGGTCTTTCGATCTTTCGTGACTCGCTTGTGAGGATTATGGCTGATCTATCTACTGCATATGTAATGTTTACGCATCGCCACATTCGGGCCCTCCGATCGTCATGTCATATCGATCCTACCAAAAAAAAAAAAAAAGAAAACTAGATGATGAAAGTATGCCATCTCGTAAAATCCCATCACGATGACCAGTGTCCAATGTCAAACGGCTACGAATCCTTGAAAGTATTGTGCTGAGCAAAAGCCGCAAAATCCATACCGCCTCCACCGCCACCGCGCTGTTGCTGCGCCGCTCTGCGCTGAGGCTCTTCTGAGGACACGCCTAGTGGGTCTCCAACGCTCTGCTGCGCGCTTTGTGGCTTCTCTGGCTCGGATACGGGCTGTTGGGCTTCGGCTTGTTCTTTCGGAGCACTGCCTGAAGACGACTGGCCCGCGTACCGGGCCAGCACATCGGTGTCGGTCTCTTGTGATGGCAGCGGAGGACGCTTGGATGCTTCTGTCAATTTCGAATCGGGCACACCGCTTTGTTCAGCGACCGCGGGTGTCGAAGACTCTGTTGCGCTTTCAGAGCTAGGGTTGCTCATCAGAGCTAGGACACTTGGGATCGTCGTGGTTGAGAGCCTGTAGTTAGACTCTGTGGTCAAAGCCTCGTTTGCTCCAAGAGACGCAGATCGAGCTTCGAGTGCTGACCGCTCAGGCGGAGCAAGCGCTCGCGGAACATTCATCTCCTCGTCCTTCCTGCCGAACAGCATGTTCCACCAGCGCACTTCGACCTCGCGCTCTGCGCCTTGTCGGCGTGGGAAGAGCAGTGGGTCATCCGTCTTTGCAGTGAAGTCGGGATTTGTGAACTCTGCTCTCCGGGCCAGGAAGTAGCCCCATGCCGAAGGAAGCTTGTCTGTGTGTTCTAAACGTTCACGTTCGTTATTGAAGAGGAACTCTCCGTATTGGCCGGCATAGACCTGGTAGAACAGGCGACGGAGGAAGCGTTCATTGAACTCGAAGGCGTTGGGTGCTTGCCACTGGAGTTGGAAGACAGCATCGAGGAATTGGTGGAAGATGGGCGAGACTTCATTCGGATCCATCTTGTGCTTTTTGTCGCTGGTCTTGGAAGCTGTACTGTGCAACACTGGGTTCGGTGGTGGCGACGTCGGTCTTGAGGTAGGGTTGTCTGAAAGGCTGTCGCCGCTGGCGTTCTGCTGTTTGAACAGATTGCCTCTGTTCTTCTCGAACCAGTTCTTCGCACCAGATAGGGCTTTGGAGCTAAGCGCTTGCAAGTTGTTCGCCTCCGAACCACGATCATCTCTCGTCCTCGCCGGCTGTATGCGCTCATTCTCGATTTCAAACCACTTCTCACAGCCCTCGATACCGTTTCTGTCCCGAAATTTGTGGCCAAAGGAGAGAAAGTCTTTCTGCACGAGTGTGATGAATCCGTCGAGCGTACGATAGTGAGGGTCAAGCATTATCTGGGCCAAGGCCGAGACCTGGGAAGTGCGGTCCCAACCGTCAGAGCAGTGGACCAAGACGTGACTACCGCCCAGGCCGACCACCCTTGCAACCATCTCGGACCCATCGATGACACCTGCAATGTGAGATAACCAATTGGATTTGCGCAACAAATCCTGGTTTGGTGGGAGGTCGAGATAGTCTGAGTTCCCCAGACTCTCGATCACTTTGTCGAGGGAAGATCGCATGACGTGAATGTTGGGAATGTTCAAGAAAGCCACTTCGATCGGCATGTCGTTGTGACCCGCATAGTTCGCGGGATTCTCAATTCCACCACCAGTTGCTCGGTTGGCTATCACATTCAGCTTCGGTCTGGCATCGGCGATCACATTCTGGCGCGTGCTGCCATAGATTCTCTTTCGAGGTGCCACAATTTGTTCCTCAAACTGCTCGTCCAGTGCAGTCTCGCTTTTGCTCAGGTGTAGGTTGGAGATGTTAGAATCCAGTGACTCGTCGGCTACGCCAGATCCGTCGGTCTCGCCAACTGCACGAGTCGGATCCTGAGACGGTGAGCCATTCGGAGAGTTCAAAGGCGGAGTGTGGCTCGAGAAAATTGCAGACACTAAGCGCTCGTCCTGGGGATTACGCTTTCCTTGCACACCGACCATAGGCTGCGAACAACGAGTAATGCTGCCACCGTTGGAGTGAAGATAGGCCAAAGCTGGGATTCGAGATTTCTTGCGGAATGTGCCACCATATTTGAGCATGTTGTCGCTCACGATCCGCGGCACACAGAGAACGCTTGGATAGGTACTGGAATAGCCAAAGTCATGGTTGATATCGCTAATCCGCCATGCAGCGCCTGGGCCTTCTGCAGCTTTGGGACTGATGCCCATTCTTGAGAATTCCCTTCGCGCATCGTATGGGTTGCCACAAGCAGATCTCTCCTCGGGTGGCGGTTTGAAGTGGAAGGCATAAAGATCTTCGACGCGGTCGACACAGCAGTGGTCTCGAAGGCTGAAGAATGCTTGACGAGCTGCTTCGTCGGCGTCCTTTTCCGAAGTCGTGAGGTGGAAGTGAAGAGCAAGAACTTGGAAGTCTTTGCAGCGGATGCGTATCGCAGGTGTTCGTGCGCTACCTCCGACCGCCTGGAAATCAACGGCAGGAGCAACAGGTGACGCGGGTCTCCGTGGCGATGCGAACGAATACCGAGTTGCGGAGTCCGTAGAAGGTCGTCCAGCCAAGCTGGTGCCATACGTAGGCGGGAAGCCCTCGTCGTCTTCTTCTGGTGATTCCGTGTCATCGTCAAATCCTGGCGGATGCAAGGTCTTGCTTTGCGCATGACTTGGTCGAAGATTGCAGTAGTTGATAAGAGGATACGGTATGTAGATCTCTTTTGATCGGGGCCGAGGCGCGTTTTTGGGCTTACTTGAAGAGTTGGCCGCATCGTCTTTTGCTGGGTTTTCGGCCTTTTTAACCGTACCATTTGACGCAGGAGCGGCCACGGTATTTTGATTGACGGATGTGCCACGGCTATGGCTCTGTGAAGTTGATGTGTCCTTGCCACCGTTGGTCTGAGAGCTTGGGTAATAGCTGAAGATCAGATGGTGGCGTGTCAGATAAAGAGTGCCATTATCTGGCTTGCCTCTTCGGTGAAGGCTGACATTCTTGAAGCGTAACTCCTTGGGGTCTTTCGCATTATCCGCCATTTTGTGGAAGTTGTCCGACAGCTGAGGATGTAGCCTTTCCGGTCGTGCCGACCTTGACCAAGCTGGCGTGAGATTGTGGCTGAGCCAGCGAAAGCTCTCAAGTGTGCTTCGCACGGGCTAAGTTCTGGGAATGTGAAGACTGCTTTACGCTGACGCCAGTCTGTTGTCCAGAATTATGCTCATATCCCGTGCGATTTGCCGAAGGGGTTTGCTGCTTGCTTGCTTGCGCCAGACGTGTTTCTTTTGGTGGTCAGCTGCAGTGACCAAGGTGACGTGTGGAGCATCAAACGTTTGGCAGGGCAAGCTTGCCGAACGAGCTTGCTTGTGCATGTGGTACAGAGGATCTCACCTGCTCTTTTCCTACGACTCAAAAACGCATCGACCACAATATTCCACTCTGTATTTTTAATATCGAGTTCTTTACTGTAGTCGACGCTCGCCTGGGTGCCGGTAAGGAAATGCGAAGGCGCTGCAGTATGCGTACATGTTCGACTCTCAGTGGCAAAATTGGTTGGTACCAGCTGCTGGGAGCGTGATGTAGCGCTGAATGTCAGGATGATGTTCATTTGAGATTAAAATGCGCTCATATCCAATACCCATGTACGGAGTTGGGCTGCAGGGTGATAAACCTGCGATCGAGCAGCAAAGTGTGAGTTGAAGTCTGGTTAAGCTCGAGTCCATCGCTCCTTCCCTTCTTCTCTTGGGACATGACATCCCACACAGCAATGGTCATGCGAACCACCGCGACGCGTTTCCCAGCTACTACTGATCTCAAGGGCAATACCATCCGCGTAATTTTGGCATCCTTCACGTACATCAATGGCGCCATTGAAGCCTGTCAAGAAAAACGTCGCCGACCAGCGCGTGCAGCTAATACTGGGTTCGTCGGCCAGTCGCCAGCAATGGTATTACTGATGCGATCGCTGACGAGGACCAAGACTTTGCCATTGCCACTGCGCAAGCACTCAATGACCGATCGCCTTTCACGACGAATACGTTGAGTGAACTCGAGGCATTTGTCAAGCAACCTTTCCCGTCACCCAACGCTATCGCACTGGCTCGCAAATCCTCCGAGTATGACACACAAGGTAGTAAGCTATGGAATGCCGCCACCAAAATACTCCGGAATCACGACGATGGTGAAGAACCGGGTCCCAAGGTCGACTTCCATCGATTTGGTATGCTGTTGAGAGCATTCGCTTACCTCTTGCTGGATGCGGCTCACAATACCTCTTCGCGACGAACCAAAAATAGCGACCAGACTATCCGCATCTTCAAGATTGCGCTCAAAGCCTCACGGTGCTCCTTGAACAACAATGACCTAGATCTTGCATTCAAGCTTCTCGAGTCGTGCTCCAAGTACATCAGCGCTTTGGACGAAGCGACACCAGTCATATGCATGGCAGACAGCGAATGTGACGACGAAGGACTTTTGGCCTCACAACTAACTTCTGAGTTCTACCTCTACCGGATGGTTCATGCTTCTAAAACTGGAAGAATTGACCTTGCCGAACACTTCTTCACCAAGGCCAACATCACTGGTGATGGAAGACACAACGAGCTTCTGGAGACAGCAGCAGACCTGTGCTACGAGATAGGACGATCCCAACAAAATCAGAAGCTTTTGGAAAGTGCTCTTTCGTGGCTAGAGCGGGCGTACCAACTCATCAACGGTGAAGACATGGACTCCTCGTCTATGGAGAATGAAGATCTCCGCTTAGCTATCGCTGCTTCGTTTGTTGAAAGCCTGACCGGCACTCCCGACCCTGTCAACACATCACGCGCTTGGAACCTATTGACCAGCCTCGAACTAGACCACGGACTTGGCAATCGAATGGCAGTTCTGGCCATGCAGCTGAATATTCTGATGAAAGCAGATGACATCGACATTACAGCTGCGTCATCGACCGTATCTCGAATGATACGATCTTCGGTACTGACCGACCAGACCTACCGGATGTAAGTAGCACGAACCCTGTTCATTGGCAGCATCTCGCTGATACTATTGCAGGATTATGCATTCGGTTTCCAAGGTCAAAAGGATTAGCTTGAATCATGCACTCGCTGCCATCGAACAGCTAGCTACCACCCGCCTGTTACCCGATCTCGATGCAGTCATGGACAGCGACCAAGTCAAGTCTTGGCTAGAGAAAGCTATCGTTACGCACACCAGTTTCTGCACCGCGTCTGCCGGTTCTCCAAGCCCCAATACGGCTCAGAGGATGTCCATATTCTTCGACCATTTGTTGCAACAAGCCAGCGACCTGCTATCACCCAGAGCCACACACGCAATGCAGGCGCTTATCTGGAAAGCATCGAACGGCTCGGAGGGCTCAGATGCTGAAGCTTGGCTTGACGTACTACAGCATTCGCTCTTCCAGAGCGTCGGAGCTTCCAACAAAGCTCGTATATCACGAAAGGTCATGATGACAGCCCTTCAACGAGACGAGCTTGACACGGCACGAGCAGCATTCTACGGACTCCCCGTGGCATCCCAGAACGAAGGTATGACGAGGTACCTTGCATACAAGCTGGCACTGAAATCGAATGACTTCCGACTTGCTGGTGAGTGCTTGGAAAGCCTCGTGAAGAACATCGACCGAGAATCACGATACTTGTACGCCTGTGTTCTAGAAGCTCAGCAGTCTGGCAACCGGGCAATGGCAGTGTCTGCATTTCAAGCACTTGTCAATCAGCCACCAAATGGCGTTCAGCTTCCCGTCCTATTTCGATGCACAGCAAGATTGCTGATGGAAGAGCTGGGAGATCAATTTCAAGCCAAAGCCGAAGCGACAAGTGAACTCGTGCACCTCTTTGAGACGGCATCCGCAAACACGAAAATTTTCAGACAAGGTTCTGAAGAACAGTGGAGAGCAGAGATCCAGTGGTGGAGCAAAAATGCTTTCAACATCGCCCTTCAGCAGTGCTCTGAGATGCAACCAGAACATCTCGTCCGTCTCTTGCGAGCTTGCAACAAGTTTCTCGAATGTTACCCGGATGACAGCCGGCTCATACACCGCGACGATGTCATACAGCGAAAGCAGATCTGCCACTTCTTGTGTGCCAGTGCGTTAACAATGCTCGGACGAACCGCAGACGACAAGCAACAACAACTACAGCATTACCTCGAAGTACAGCGAGAAGCCAACGCCTTCCTGGCATCATGGCAGCCGCCTCACCACCAAACACCCGAGGCCGAATTGCGCCGCGCGCGAGCCCTCGAATTGCTCCGGTACAACGTTGAGAGCGTGTTCAAGCTTGAGCAATGGGACAAACTCGACGCCGCTCTAGCAGCATGCTTAGATTTCCAAGGAACAGCACGATGGGACACGCTTGCAGATCTCGTGATGGTCATTTACGACCAGACGAGTCGCTTGGCAATCGATTCCTCGGCCACCGCCAAAGTCCCCGAACTCCTCCAGAAGATCATCAACGAAACTTGGTCGAACGACAAAGACATCCTCAGATTGGCGCGATGGCTGCGCTTCACATTCTCGGTCGGATTGGGCGATGCTGACGGCGGCATAAGTGTCAAGCTTGTCGAACAAGCTGCTGTTCTGGCGCGGCGTGGCACGGAGATGAAGAACGATCCGTATCCGGAAGATGAGCTGCAGTGGCTTGCGACGACGGCTTTCAACAAAGCTGTGGATCTGCTGGCTGTAGAGAACCGTCAAGCGGCCGACCAGTGGATTGAGGCCGCGCTTGAGCTGGCGAGGTATGCTGCCGACAATGGTTCGTTGCATGCACAGTTGACAAAAACTCGTCAGGAGGCCGAGAGGAGGATGAAGAGGCAATGAAAGGTTGCTGCTTTTTGCTTGTGATGCACGGATAGCTTATGGTATGGGCACAAGGACTGCGTCACTGGTCATTACGGGGTAGCTTACGGACCGTGTTTGTCCTTCTGATGTGTTAATGGTGGGAAGATGGCCACAGCAAAAGCAAGCTCGTATTAGAATCTCTATCACACGTCCCATAAGCCGGTGCCATTGCTCACAGGGCAATGGCCCTGTCCGTGGCCGCTGAAACGCCATTTGTACGCCTTCGCTTTTCCGCTCCAACCTTTTCCTACTAGCTTACATGGTCACCTCTTTAAAACATGTCTCTCAGTCCTGCCGGCTGATTGACATGGAATCTAGCAGATGAATTCGTTCTCCCGCTCCTTAAGCTGAGCAGCACTCCTGCCAGCGTCCCAGAACAAGGAAACGGCTTCTTGCACGTCGTTGCCGCTGATGACGCCGTTCTCGCTGCCTCTCGCCCGAGCCAGAATGCCAGCGGGCGCAAGAAGTTGCAGAGCGTACCGCAGACTGACGTTCACGCCCTGGGTGGTGAGCTCTTCGAGCGCCTCCGGGCTCAAAGAAGACCTCACGGCAAGCGCTTTGGATGACACGCCGGACTCCTCTGTGAGCTGAGGTGCAGTTGGCGCAGCGAATTCGAGTCGTGATCGGGTCTGAATGATGGTGCGGATCTCGGGTCCGGTGTAAGGGTGTGTGGGGATGATGAGCAGACGCGGGAGAAGGTCTGGGGGAATGCCGTGTGCGCTGATGAGACCGGGGTCCATGGGTGCTAGGGGAGAGGTCGTGCCGCGGATGGTGGTGAGGCCGCGGTTGGAAGCCAGGATCACGATGGGTGAGATGCTGGACTCAAGGGCGCGATTGAGGTAAGTGAAGCACTCGATGTCGAGCATGTGGACCTGTCGAATATGTTAGCGATTGTTATAGTCGATAATTCAAGTCAACCGTACCTCGTCGATGAAAAGCACACCGGGCACGAGCTCGGCGACGCCCTGGTCGATGTACTTGTTGACGACCTTGTTGATCTCGCCGCGAAGCTTCTCTGTGATCTCAGTCTTGCGCGGCTTCATCAGCTGACCCATCATGCTAACAACATCCTGGCCACCTTGCGGTCTTGCGTTTGCGACATCAAGATCGTGCAGTGTAACGTCTTGCACGATGTCCTTCTTCTTGTGCACATCTCCCTTGGGAACAGGCACGTACTCCTCAGCCTCGAGATCGAACTCGGTAGAGAAAGCATCACTTCTGCCCACCCTCTTGACAGCACCAGTGTTCGCCTCGATGTAAACTACGTCTCCAACGCGGACCCTCTCTTTTTGGATCGCCTCGTAGATGCTCGGATCCAGTCTCAGCTTCTTTGTACCCCTCGAACTCCTCAATGTGATCAGAAGGTGGCTGATAGTCCTTCCATAGCTTCCTAGTGGGTTCTCTGCCTCCTCGGGAGTCAACTCAGCGACTTCACCCTCGTAGACTTCCTTCTTCTCCTGCACCCTCAAGCCAATGGCGCGACGGAAGTTCTCCATCAACGCCTCGGTCTTCTTGACCTCCGCGCTGTACACTTCGCTTCCAGTCATCGCGCAGAAGGGCACCTTCGTACCAAGCTCCTGGCTGACGGCCAAAGCAAGCGCGGTCTTTCCGGTTCCAGGTCCACCAGCGAGCAGCACAGCCTTGCCTGCCATCTTCTTCGCCTTGATCAGATCCACCACTAAGCCACATGCTTCTCGTCCAGCGGTCTGGCCAACGAAGCCTTGCGCATTGGCGTCTGCAAAACCATCTGGGCGCAAACCGAGGCCTTTGATGTGAGAGTGTGCGGCTGTGCGGTTCTCGCGCGATGCGGACTGGCGGACTTCGCTGATGTGTACGGGTTTTGCGCCTGCTTGCGCAGCTGGTGCGCTACCGTTCGTAGCCATTGCGGATGGCTATATGTGCTGGAGTTTGTTGAAAAGGTTCGTACGCTGTGATGGTATCCACGTGATTTCCGCTAGTTTCGATTTGGGTGCGCAGCTGGTAGTGGTTCAATGGGTTGTTGGTATTGAGCTCGATGAGATGTATTGCGATGGGTGAATGTCGTGTCTTGCTAGTACATCAATCTCCCTCATGCTCTCGCGTTTCCTCTGCGCGCGCAGAAGCTCGACGCGGCTTTCATCTGCACGTGATCGATTGAGGGTTAGGGTTATGTGAGGTAGTCTTCCAGCCAATCACAGCTCGCGTGATCCAGCATGACGAGGACGAGCCGAGCATGAACCCTTCAACTTCCATTCCGCCGCCGCCTTTCGCCGCTGCAGCACTTCGAATCTACATTACCAAGCACAACAACAACTTTCCCGTCACTTGCATTCGCTTGCTGTTTTCACATTCGCCGTATACCACAATGGCAGCCCTACGAACATACGGTCCGTCCGTGCAATCAATACTCAGATTCACGGCGCAACCTTCATCGACGAGCAGATGCGCCCAGTGCCTCAAAGCGCAAAGATGTCCTTTCTCGTCCTTCCGCCCGCGTCTACAGTCTCACAAACGCCCTCTGATGACCGACTCAGCCTATCGACCATATTCGCTACCTTCAGATATCCCTCCGCCACCTCGGAACGCTGGTGTTCCCGAAACAAGCATTGCCGGAGCCGAAGCACAGCAAAATTGGCCTCCTAGCACACCGTGGCAAAGGCAGCAGGAGCAGGGAGTCAGCGAGAGGGAGGGTGAGGCACAGAAGAGCAAGCCTACAGCCGCAGGAGTGTCAGAGGTGGAAGCCGAGAAGCGGCCAAAGCCAACGATAACCGCGACAGCACAGCCAGCGGGATCAAAGGCGAAGAAGTCGAAGCTGAGGCCGAGGAAGGCACCCATAACAATCACACCTACGGCCGTCTCTCATTTGCGCGAACTGTTGGAACAGCCCGAATCGAAGCTCGTACGAGTAGGAGTGAAAAACCGAGGATGCTCTGGCTTGGCGTACCATTTGGAATACGTTGACAAGGCTGGCGCTTTCGATGAGGCAGTACAACAGGACGGCGTCCAAGTATTGATCGACAGTAAGGCCCTGTTCAGCATCATTGGCAGCGAGATGGACTGGCTGGAAGACAAGCTGAGCGCGAGATTCATCTTCAAGAACCCTAATATCAGTAAGTGCTTCTGCGGCTGTCGCCACCAAACGTCATGGATACTAACAATTGCACAGCTGAGCAATGCGGCTGCGGTGAATCATTCAGCATTTCATAAGACATTCTCACGAGCGATTCTTAATGTGTACATAGATAGAACAGCGGCATTCGTGGCGTTCTTTTGCATTTCCTACATACAACCGGAGGAAGCCTTCAGAGGCAAGAAGAACTGCATACCAACGGCAGTGCATGATTTAGAATACCCCAGGCTCGAAATCAACGACCCTCACATTCTGAATGATCCCATCCAAGCTCGCCACGAACTCTAAATGCGCCGGGTCTTTCTCGAGGCTATCAAAGTGTGTCAGCAAAGAAGTCCGTTGCACTTGCATCCGACTTCACAATTTCCATGACTTACTAGTACTTGCGATCCTCCGTGCTTTCAAACTCGCAAATGAAGCCGTGTGAGAACGCGCCCTGTCGAACATGTGTCAGCGGGGTCGTGCTTAGATCGCAACCGCAAAGGGAGCTACAACTACCTGTTGACCCTCTGGGCTGTTGTCGCGGCCGCCTCCGTGCGATTTCACGTATGGCTTGTTGCTTGTGGGGTGGATGCATTTCTCGGCTAGGCCAACCATGCGTTTACAGACCTGTGAGAAATGGTGGTCAGTTTTGCTTATCATTCGTCGTATCGTTCTGATTGTTTTGGGTACGCACATCTTCGACCTGAGCGTGGGTGGTGGTCGGCTTGAACTCAAAGAGGACGATGTGGAGGATCGGCATCGTATTGACGAGAGGAGGATGATTGAGAAAGTCGGTTTGGTTCTCGCTTGTTGCAACTTGTGTCTCTTCAGACGTTATCAGTATTTGGACCTCTCTAGCTCTGTATTGTGGATTGCGCCTGCTCGTTCTTATGCAGCTGGTGACGTCGAGAGAACGTGCTGTCTTCAGGCGAAGTTGCCGAATGCCGAGTGCTTCAGGCTCAATGATGTTCGGCGAAGGAAGAGATGCAGGGACGCGATATTACCAACCTTATATTCAATCCTCAAACAAATATCAATGGTCTTCAAGTCACGAGCAGCTGCTATATAAACCACACAAATGGCTGACGCAGCACCCGCATTGCCCGCGCAGACCCATGCCCTCTGACACACATCCGCATCTTCCGTCAATCGAGCTTCTGGACGCGTAGCTTATCGCGACACCCGCATAGCTCTCTGATCGATATACACGATGGCCACTACAAGCCTTTCCACGACGCCTCTGGACGTCGTCGTTCGTTTCTCGACATCCGACCCTGACCTTGTCCTCCGAGTCGCACAGCCCGGCGCAACAAGTGCTCTCACCCTCAAGCAACAAATCCGTGCCCAACTTGTGGCGCCGCAATCTGAGAGCAAACTACGTCTTATCCATGCCGGAAAAGTCGTTGCTGATGAGCTCGCGCTCGGCAAGACGCTACATGCTCGAATCTCTCCGCCTCCAAGAGCAGACGATCATGGGAAGAGCGAGAAAGCAAAGGGAAAGCTGCCGGTAAAGGAGCAGGTAGAGGCATCTCGGGTCTACGTGCATTGCTCAATAGGCGATGCGCTTTTACCTTCTGAGTTGGCGACAGAAGCACAAGCGGCTACAGATGCGGACGCTGCGCTGGCATCTACCATACAGCAAGACACAGGCACCAGCTTCACAGGCGATGGACATGCACCGGCTTCAACTACCACACCTGCGCCGAGAGGCTTCGATCGCCTCCTCACAGCTGGCTTCACATCTGCAGAGGTGGCAACGCTTCGCACGCAGTTTCTCGCTATACAGGCACATACTCACACCCCTGATACAATGCCAACTGGCCAGGATCTACTAGCTCTCGAAGAACTGTGGCTGGACAATGGCTCCAACACAGCTACTGCTGGAGGCGATACCGCGGGTGGGTTCGGTGGTGAAGACTCCAGAGGACTTGATGACTTGATCTGGGGCAATCTGATGGGTTTCTTCTGGCCTGTCGGTGCGATGTTCTGGCTGATGAGGGAGGAAGGCGTGTGGAGTGGCAGGAGACAGACAGCGGTGCTGGCCGGATTTGTTATGAACTTGACTTTCGGCTTGTTCAGGATGCTAGGCTGAAATGGTCGTGTCGAACTGGCCTCGACCAAAACCATTCCTCTTAGCTGGACAGCGCAAACGTTGCTTTGGGTCCAGCCAGCACCCGCCGAATACCATGAAGAGACGGAACTCGCGTCCAATCTTCCACGAATGGTCTCTCTCTGCCCAGACCAAGTTGTCCGTTGCCATTGTCACCTACTACGAACAGATGCCCACCATCCGTGACCACAGAGACGTGGTTTCGCCCAATGCCGGCGCTTATGATATCGACCGGTTCTGCATTCGTCTCTGGCATTATCTCGACCAAAGCCACCTCTCCGGGACCTGCATCACTCAGACACCTGATTACGCCATCCTCGCCTGGCATTGGAGTGCCCCAAAGGTACAAAGCACCATCTTCGCTCAAAGCCGAGGCTAGCCAACCAACACCGAGAGCGCATTGGATGCTTGCAATATTTAACCCACCCAGCGCTTCCACAATTCCAGGCTTGTCCGCCGGCACGGCATCCGGACCTGCGATTGGCCTCGCAAGTGTACGGAATCTGGGATCGCCCCAGGTATATACCTCGCCTTCTTCCATCAGCAAGATGAAATTGGCGCCATTGGCAATCAGCTGTTTTGGTCTTCCAGGAAGCATGTGGTGCTCTGCTGGGTAGTTCTCGGCACTGCTGGGATTCGAATGCCACTTTCTGAAATTGTCGAAAGAAGCGAACTCGGCAATGTGTGTAAGGCGCGCGTTGGGCGCTTGCTTGAATGTCACTGCAACCCGTTCGTTTCCTGCTAGTGCGATGTTGCTTATTGGTGGTGATTCTGAGTCGCCTGTCGGCGTCAGGGTCGTCTTTCCGTCTGGTTCCAAGTCCTGTAAGAGCAATACACGACCATCGGAATCCAAACAACCGATCAAGCCGTGTTGATCGCTGCCGAAGGGAATTCTGAGCTCGATGCTCTCAGCAACAACAGGCGTGTCGGTGGTGAATTTCTGAAAGCCGAGACTATGTATTCGAGAGCCGCACCGCAGAGCTGTACTACTCCAGCCCGAGTAGAATATCTCGAGCTCCTCATTGCTTGTTGATGTGAGATCCGATGCCAATGGCTCAAACTCCCAAACGTCGCCTTCGAGGCTGGAAACTTGTTGGAAGGCGTTGAAACCTGCTGTCCAGATCTTCGGTTGCGACATGTTGCTCCGGTCGCTCTCAGTAGATAATGTCTTCTTTGTGCGAGTTTTGAGTTCGAATGGAGGCGTAGTTTGTTGTACACTTAGTCTAGTGCTCAAATCGGCTATGGTTTTGTAAGTGGCCGGGACAACGACATGCCCCGCATTTGACGTCGCTGCCTCCACTCTCGTATCTTCAAGTCAACACACATCACCGTCAGATCTTGAACCAATCGTAACGAAGTTGTCACAATGCCACCACACTTGGTACACACCAATTTTTCCGGGTCAAATGAATGACATACTTATCGTTTGCCTTAGTTCTGCGAGGTCGACGATATGTCGAGATCGGCGTTTCGAGGTGAAGCCGGATTATGATGAGCTTATGACATATATGCGGGCCAACGGTACTGATCGCGAGTCCCTCGACTGTGATAGCTCTAGCATCGTTATGACCCCTCACGTCGTGAACCTAATCATTTCGCACTGATTGAGGCAGTATCTTCTACCGATTTGATTTCAGCTTTGTCGCCACTTCTCTACCTTACCATCAATCCCTAGTCGAAATAGAAACAGGATGCCTGGACGAAGCCATGTCGAAGTGCCTCACTTGGGCGGCACAATCGCCGCCTATCAAACAAGCGGTTCTTTGGCCCCATCCAAGCCGACTCTGGTCATGGTGAATTCATTCTTGACAAACTCTAATCTCTACGGCTCACAATATGCCAACGAGAATCTCGCCAATAACATGAACCTGATCGCCATCGAACTCTTGGGCCACGGAGAGACGAAGACGAAGAGCGAGAACTGGACCTACTGGGATACGGCCATGATGAATCTGCAAGTCCTCGAAGCGTTGGAGAAACGAGGTGAGATCAAAGGCAAGGTATTTGTGCTGGGCACCAGTCAGGGTGGATGGATTACTGCGAGGATGGCATTGTTGGCACCAGACAGGGTATGAGAACTTTTTCATATGATCCATCGAAGATCACAAGCTAAACGTACCAGATCGCCGGCATCATCCCACTCGGCACATCCATGGACTACGAGTCACAAGAATCCCGCGACCTAGGCTGCTGGGACGCCCCCAGCGACCTCGCAGAGCTGATCGACTTCCTCACCACCAACGACACAGTATCCAACTTCGAGCTGCCGCAAAAATACGCCGATTTCCTCATCGACATCGGCTTCGGCAAGAGTATCGCGAACAAAGACCGCGACTACTGGCGCAGAGAGATCGCGCATCACTACTCCGGCGATGATGGACGCAGCCGTGCTCGCATGGCCGCTATCAATTTGAGAGATAGGGATGGTTTGCACGGGCGGTTGTTCGATGTTCGATGTCCGGTGCTGTGGTTGCATGGCACGGCGGATCCGGTGTATTCTGTGGAAAACGCGGAGCGGGAGATTAAGATGTTTGTTAATAGCCCTGATGCAAGGTTGGAGGTTGTGGAGGGGGGTGAGCATTTCTTGAGTTTTTCGCATCCGTCGGATGTTGATGCGGCGCTGGTGGAGTTTGTTGGGAAGTATGGGAAAGCTTGAGTTGAGAGTGAGGGTGGTGGGAACGAGGCCGAAAGGGATGTTCTTACTACGTAGGTGATATCCAAAGACATCGATATTATCAACGTATAAGATTCTGTGCCTGAAGAGTTGCACCAGCGATATTGAAGAGTGATTAAAGATGTATCGAGTTTATATCACAACACTAACCCTAACCCGAAAAGAATAAGTTTCATACGCACGTGTGGTTTCTGTTCTGGTACATGAGATTTGGTGAATACAAAGTACAGGTAAACGATGTATTTAGTGTGCAATGCAGTCGCTACGATCAATGTTATCTGGGAATTAACAACACATGCAGCAGAAGAAGTCATACAGTCCTTGTAGTCGACGAGACATCGCCAACTCCATTGTTTGGTGTGTGTTTGAAACAGTCCCCTTTCACATTCGAAATCCGAAACACACCATCCACAAACACACCCGCCCGTTCGACCAGTCAGCATTGTTGCAGGATCAAACATCAAATCACAAGTATAGCAATATTATTAGATGTCTGCATCGAGCTTGCTACCGATTGTCAAAGGCTACATCTCAGCTATTCAATAGGGAACGGAGCAAAAACCACGAATTGCCTGATCGCTGGCGAGACCCCAAATCGCAATGTTACCTGCATGAAGGGAATTTGCTAGTTCGTGCTTAAGCGACGGCTCGCCCGCACTTTCGAAGCCCCTAAACATGTGACGATGGGAAAAAGAGGTCCCTGGGTCCCGCAGCAATAAATCCTATTTGACTCCAGCAGATGTGTATCTTGATGGGCGCAGATAAGGTAAGCGGCCTCCCGTCTTAGAAAATAAAAAGGCAGGCCGTATTATTGAATATGCAAGTTCAGCCGCGTGCTGACACGATGACGACAATTGTTCCATTTGCGTGTGGTTGCTATGCAATGCAGGCAAGCTTTCTGCAGGTACCAGGCACAGGAGGGAGTCCTGTCGCAAGATCTCACCACTGTCTCGCGGCAGAATCGAGGAAACGAGCGTGTGATATTTTCACTCGCGAAGAGGCTAAGTTGGGCCATTGTTGTCCATTGGCCGGGCCATCTATGATTAATAGCTGATAGTGGTTGGAGTTGAATACGATGGCACGAAATTAGAGCGTCGGCCGCTCTTTCTGCGGGCGGTCTGTGTCTGCAGCGTTGAGATTATGGTGAGCGGACAGGCGAGCAGCGAGGGCTGTCGAGCTGTTGGCAAGCAGACGATCGGAATATCAAGGCCAATATCAAACAGCGTCAGAAGTACGTCTTGCTGTCGCACACCTGCTACAATGACGAGAACGAGCTGACCATTCGCCGTTGAGAGAACAGTGCAGGCAATCCTGCGCACTCGACGGGTACGCGGCCATGGCCAGTGGCCACAGGCAGCTGGGGATTTTGGACTGGAGAGCAACGGCTTCATCTCGTGACCCGGCTGCTCGTTTAGTGCCGTGTATCGGGTGCGGCCCACTCTCCACCTGCCAGAGTGCGTGCTTGCGTGGCCGGGCGGAGGGTGGTGTATCTCGTGTGTGTAGATCTATTCCTGACAGCATGTGCCGGTGATGGGAAGAAGTGCCTTATGTAGCGAGGTCTGCAGGAGATATGCTCACGATGCTTTGAGTATATCAAGAATAGCCTTGCCGCCGCCAGCCGAACGGCGCCACATCTCACGAGTGCTCGACTGGGCGAGGCAAGCAGACAAGCAGAAGATCGGCGGGTATCCTCATCAAGCAACACATTGCGCGTCTTGGGCGTAGTGGCAAGCTCAGGCCTTGGTCGTTGGTGTGTGTGGAAAAGCGGGCCAAACTCGTGCTACAGGGGCGTTCCAGACTAGAGCAAGAGAGCGAGCGCTGCTTGGAGGTGCTTCGCAGCAGGCTAGCCTGGCCGTTGCCTCCTCCACTGCTGCTATTATTGCTTCGTAAATCTGCTGTATGCGCCTCCGCCGCCGCCTTAGTCGCCTCTCACTGCTGTCTTACCCGCCTGCTGCTGCCGCTGCCCCCAACGCGCTACCGTCTCTTCACCACGACGACACGTGAGACATTCATCCGACAGTCTGCTCCCGTGACGCCGCGCCCATCCTCCACCTCCTCCTTGGGCTGCTTGCACACCACCACCACCACCACCACCACCACCACCACCGCCTGTCAATCCGCCGTGTCATCCTCTCCTGGCTCCTGGAGCGCCGGCCGAGAACACTGCATCCACTGCATTCACCGCCGTCGCACCCCAATAGCAAGCACTTGCTATCGTAACACCGCATCCACTGCTCGAGCACGCACGTAGCCAAGCACCACCGACAGAACCAAGCCTCTCCTTCGCCCTGCCGCTCGCGCGGCACTCTCGCGCATCACAATGGACCCAAACGACTCCTTGCCGCCACCCAGGCATGCTCCACCGCACATTCGTATCAATTCTGGCAACGATGACCTCCTCAACCTCCAGGACGACACACAGCTAAGGCAACAGCCCTCACGGCAGGCCTCCTCGCGCTCGCTCACCTCCTCCAACGGCACTGCACCTGCTGCTGGCCTGTACGCAGCGCACGCATCTAGTATGCAAGAATCTGCAGAACATCTCCCTACAGAGCATCTTTTGCCACCCACGAGAACCCGCACGCGACGCCTCCGAGATGACGACAGCGTTGGTTCGCAGTCCCAGAGTGGCTTCAACTCAAGACGAACCTCATGGTCGTCAGAAAGTGCCGGAAGCAGGAACAGCAGAATATACGACGGCCCTTTTGTGACGCCGTTCGACGACTCCAGAGCGCCCTCAAGAGCCGGCAGCGACGATGATGTGAACACGCAGACCGTGAGCGAGAAATATAACATCTTGCCCTCTGCCGGACTGCTGTTGTTCCCCGAAGATGTGGAGAAAGATGACTACCTTCACAACCCGGACCCCAATGACAAGGAGAAGATGAAGTTCTCGGAGCTGTTTACTAAACGTGGTTTCTTGAACGTCGGCGGGTTGGCTCTGATAACACTAGGCCTCCTGACTCTGTTCATTGGATACCCCATCATGTATGTCGAATTGTGGGATGCTGTTCATATGTCACCTTGCTAACATGCGATTACAGCACATTCGTACAGGACAAAGTTCACGAGACGGATGCACTTGAAGACAGTTGCTCATCAAATCCAGACTGTCTCAAATCCGACGTTCCGCTGTTGAAGGGCATCCGGAGAGGACTGATTGATCCTGATACACCGCAAAGTGCCATGACACGCAAGGATGTTAACGGCAAGACGCAGACACTCGCATTCAGTGACGAGTTCAACGATCCAGGCCGCACTTTCTACCCAGGTGACGATCCTTACTTTGTTGGAATGGACTTCTGGTACGGTGTGACTATGGATTTGGAGGTAAGTCTTTTCGGTTGAGATCGAAGCTTGATGCATATATTGATATTCTGCATAGTGGTACGACCCTGACGCGATCACGACTGCCAATGGTACTTTGGCCATCAAATTCGATGCTTTCCAAAACCACAACCTGAACTATCGCTCTGGCATGCTGCAATCCTGGAACATGTTGTGCTTCAAGCAGGGCTACCTGGAGGCCTCAATGTCACTACCTGGAAGAGGAGATACCATCGGTTTCTGGCCTGGCTTCTGGGCTATGGGCAATCTCGGACGTCCTGGCTACCCTTCCACGACTGATGGCATGTGGCCGTTCAGCTACCATGACGAGTGTGATGCCGGAATCACCTACAACCAATCGGACACCACTGGTCTCAGTTTCCTGCCTGGCATGCGTTTGCCTGGATGTACTTGCGAAGGCGGTGATCACCCCAACCCAGGTGTCGCTCGCAGTGCCCCCGAGATCGACGTTATTGAAGCATCAGTCGAGTATCTCGACCCTGAGAACCAGCTAGCTGCTGTGGGATCCGTCTCGCAATCCTTCCAGGTCGCACCATTCGATATTTTCTATCAGCCAGACGCCAACTGGCAGGAGATTTACGACCACAGAATCACCAAGGCCAATTCGTATCAAGGCGGTGTGTATCAGCAGGCTTTGTCAGGTGTGACGCTCCTCAACAATGACTGGTACGACGGCAAGGCGTATCAGAAGTATGGCTTTGAGTATGCGACTGGTGATGACGGCTACATTGTGTGGAATGTGGGCGAAGAGAAGACCTGGAAGGTTTTGCCCGAATCCGTCAGACCCAACGGCATCGTCGGACAACGTGTCATTCCCGAGGAGCCCATGTCAATCATTGTCAACTTCGGCATGAGTAACGGTTTCGCTGCGCTCAACCTCACTGGTCTTAACCCACTCATGCCTGCGACTATGCGTCTGGATTACATTCGTATTTACCAGGACGAAGACGGCGAGATGACTTGCGATCCCAAGGGATATCCTACAACGGATTACATCGCCAAGTTCCCGGAGCCTTATAACAATCCCAACCTTACTCACTGGTAAGCATCCACCACCCGTGATTCATTGGCAGCCAACACCATACTGACTACATGTTCAATAGGGACCAGGCAGGCTTCGAGTGGCCCAAGAACACGTTCATGCACGGCTGTGAAGCCGCAAAGTCTTCGAGCTCCAACAAGCAGCTCAAAGCAGCACGCAAGCAAAAGCGCGACATCGGCAACACTAAGACTAAACGATCATGGATGCCATGGAGCTGATCGGTTGACTGTATGCTCACTTGAAGGCGTGACCTGTCTGGCCACGTCTTGCGCACGACTGAATCCTATACGAGGATCGACGCCATAACGACACACGCGGAAATTCCGTCTCTCATACTTCTCATCTCGTAACGACAAGGAGCACGACACGGAGGCCTCTTTGTACTTCAGCATTCTGACTTTGGGGAATTTCATGATCAAAAGAGCAGCAATAGAACAAAGAATCGCATAATTTTGTATATTCACCTCGCTCTCGAAGGCTTCAAGATGCCACTGGACTCCCCTGGCCAACCCTTGGATACATCCAAAATCACTCGCCTGCCGTCCGTCGACCAAAGCGCATCGAAAAGAACTGTCATCTTACTCGGCAGGTTTGATATCAGACAAATGGTTCATGGGCACACCGGCGCATCGGTACATATGAGTCAGTGGTGACACGTCAGTGGTGACACCGTTCATCTTTCCTCGGTCCAGCAGTGTTCAACATGCCGAACCGAATCTTGTGTATGACAGCCTCCCGCGCCACAGCTTCCCCCTAGTGTGGAGCAGCAGCCACAACGACCAAGGATCCAGACCTCCAGCCTCGTTCACGCATCTTGCATTTGCAGCTTTTTCTCGCGAAGCATCTGTTGCATTTCCATCTGGGCGTTCTCGTTTTTGTTTTCTGCGTTTGTTTACTACATGTTTCATACATTTAGTGTTTTATCGATCGTGTGCCGCACGCTTTTCTGTCGAACGCACCGCCGGGTGAGGAAGCAAAACCCAGGCACGTTCTGCCCAATCATTCCGGGAGCGTTCACAGTGCAAAATGTCAGATACGAGGAAATGGGAAAAAGAGGGAATAAAGAGGTTGACGAAGGGGTTGGCTGGGGAAGGAGCGGACGCCAATGTGTATGTATGTAGGTTGACGACGGAATGTGGTTTCTGGTGACAAAATGAAGAAAGTCTTCGATGTTCTTGTTCCTGATCGTGAAAGTGATTTTTTGTCTCTTAACAACTCACAGTAGGAGGGAGGAATTCGCTCTAAGCTCCGCTGCCGGTCTCTCCAATTGCGTGGTCTCAACGAACGTTAATGTGATTACACTATCACGGCTTGCACAGACCAGTCATATTGGAAATCAGCTCCGCCATGCGGAGGATTTCGAGATCTCCAATGCTAATCCATCGTAGGGATTGAAGTGCACGCGGCCAACTAGCTTAGTAAGGATGAGGCCAATTGTGCCTCGGTCGGTAGATTGCAGTCTGCCTGTTTACTCCACCAAGTGGGGAAACCATGTACATGACCGCATGCCTAGTGTAGGATTGTCTGCTTGCAACTGATGGGAGGATCCATCGCTTGCATGGCAGACGTGCATGCCTATATAAGCTGTACCCTCTGCTGTGCTACCACAACCTTGCCACCCAAAGCGTCTTCAGAACATCCTCAAAATACCAATAGTTACACAACTACTACTGCACAACCATGGCAAACGCATCCTACACCCCTCCCGGCCGCTTGGGCGACCCCAACATGACCGTTGTGACTGATCCTCGAACCCACCCAAAGATCCGTCAGTTCGTAGAGGCTATGGGTCAAGGTCTTACCGCCGCCCCAAAGTTGCCCGAAGAATGGTCGATCGAGTCCCTTACACCCGTGGTAGCCGCTTCTGAAGCAGGCGTCGCGGGCTTGTACGAAATGCTGGAAAATGACTTGCCCACGGATGTAGACGAGCCGGCTGTTGATATCAGCGAGCAGACGATCAAGGGCGTCGATGGCAATGATATTAAATTTTACATTTACAAGCCGGCGAGCGCCCAGGAACCGCTGCCGGCGGTTTTTTACTTCCATGGTGGCGGCATGGTGAGTTGACTTTCTAATACGTTTCCAAGTCGATCTTCCGACATGTTCATAATTCTGGTCCTGATCGATGCAATAGGTCATTATCCCAGCAACCAGCAAAGTCCATAGACGCTGGACCCACTCCCTCGCCGCCAAAGGCGTGATATCGATCCTCGTCGACTACCGCAACGCTTACACAGCCGCCGGCCGCAACCCCTTCCCAGCCGGACTCAACGACTGCGCATCTGTAGTGCAGCACATCGCCGCGCACAAAGCCGAGCTCGGCATCGGAAAAATCATCCTGCAGGGCGAAAGCGGCGGCGGCAACCTGTCGATCGCCACCGCCATGAAAGCCCTCCGTGAAGGCTGGGTCGACCAGATCGACGGCGTGTACGCCGTTGTACCCTACATCAGCGGCGCCTACTCCTGGCCCCTCGAACGCCAACTCAAAGAGTTGCCTTCGCTGGTCGAGAATGACGGCTACATGATCCAAGTGAAGAGCTCGGCCGTGCTCGCGTACTACTACGGGCCCGACGACCTGGAGAACCCGCACGCGTGGCCGTACCATGCCAGCGTGGAAGAGCTCAAGGGCCTGCCGCCCTTCGTCCTGGACATGAACGAGCTTGACCCGTTGAGAGACGAGGGCGTGATCTTCGGGCAGAAGCTCGCCGCGGCTGGAGTGCACGTCGAGTCGAAGGTAACTGCGGGAATCACTCATGGCACTGCTTTGGTTTTCCGCAAGACGGCGCCCGAGTTCCACAATGGAGCCGTGAGGGATATTGTGGCGTTTGCGAGAAGCTTGTGAATCGGTGGCGGATAGCTGTAACATCCGGCATGAGATGAGGATATTGTTCTTTTTAAGAGGCTCAATGATCGATATGAAACGACTTCTTACTCCAATCCCTTCGTTTTGTGTGGTTGTAACGAGCGCGAGAGCACGAGATCCGGTGGTACACTGTTTGCTTGTGTGGCGGTAAGTTGCGAAATTCGATTTGCATGAATGTGTGATGTAACATGCTATGGCCCAACCGTTCCATGACCTGCCCAATTACAATCAATCTGAAAGAGAGATAAAAATTCCAATCGCTCGCCATGCATCCCAATGACCATAGCGCGCTCCATTGCTTAAACTGAACACAAACAGCAGTAACATCTTAAGCTCCGCAAACGTCACATCGCTTCTTGCTGCTGCCATGGTATCTCTCCAAATGGTCCTGCCAATCCAGACGCTCTCCATGCTCTGGGGCCGCACCCAGCATGTTTACGTTCATCTTCTGCTGCAGCTCCTTCGTGACTTTCTCCACTTCGTCTGAGGCGCCCAGGTAGCGCGCGAGGAACTCACCCACCTCGGTGTTCTCATGGTTACCAACTAGGTCTTCTGCCCACTTGGGGTTGGAAGCGAAGATGTTGACGTCGGCGCCAGAGTGGCCGTGTGTGGACCAGCCGAGCTGGGCACGGCGGGAGACCATGTCTGCAAAAGTGTAGGCAGCGATGTCAGGCTTAGCGACTAGGATGTCAAGCTCAGCGTCGCTGGTGTCGTGAATGCCGAGGCCCTTAGATGCGAGGGTTGCGAGATATGATTTTGCCACCTTCTTGGACTCGGCGTCGAGCTCGGTTGAGTCTGCGTTAAGAGTGTCCAGGTGCGAGTGGTACTCTGATGCAGCCCAGCTTGAGGAGTGGGAAGCGTTGGCAAGAACACCTGGGTACCAGAGGTACTCCGGGTAGGTCTCGTGGAGCTGGCGGGAAGCAGCAAGACCGCCGGTTTCGTGGTCAGAAGTGCTGACCATAAGAGTTGGGACGCTGGAGTCCTCAATAAAGTCCAGAACAGCCGCGATGGTCTCGTCGTAAGCCAGGACCTCGTGAACCTGAGCAGCCGGGTCGTTGGCATGACCAGCGTGGTCGATCCTGGAGCCTTCAATCATGATAAAGAAGCCTTGGTCAGTGTCCTTAGTGGCAGCGCTCAGAGCGTCGAGAGCGGTTCTGGCCGTCTCTTTAAGGGATGGGTATGTCTTGTCCTGGTAGCGACGGTCGATCTCGTATGGAACATCACCTCCAGCAAAGAGTCCAAGCATGGGAAGCTTGATGCTGTCGCCCAAGCTGTCGAAGTCGTCGCGGTTGTCAATGTAGCTCCAACCGCCCTTCTTAGCAAGCCCGACGACATCCGTGTCATCTGCACGACAGCTGTGGTCTGTTGTGTTTGGGAGGAAGTGGCAACGGCCACCACCAAACATCAGGTCAACCATGCGGCCAAGTGGGTGCGTCTCGCCAATCATTTGCAAAGCAATGTCGTCCTCCATCTCTCTCCTCCTCACATGGCTGGCAAACACAGCAGGAGTCGCGTCCGTAATCCTGGTAGTCACCACAAGGCCAGTAGTGTATCCCAATCTCTTCGCAGCCTCCATGACACTGCCGCAAGGCTCAAATCCAGGCAGGACCGAGATGGCTCCATTGTAACTTTTGTGTCCGCAGCTGAAAGCAGTCGCGCCAGCAGCGCTATCAGTCACAAGCGAGCTGGAGCTGCGCGTGCGGCTCTGTCCGATGAGGTGTTGGTCGATGATCAGGGTGTCGTCCCAGGGCAGTTGCTCGGTGTGCTGTCTGAAGCCTCGCGTCAAAGCCAGCGAAGTAGGTCCCATGCCATCGCTAACCATGAAGATCAAGTTCCTCTTGCCCTCGGGGATGTTCGCGCCCTTGGAGGCATGGTCTGCGCGCGAGTGCTGGTATACCACGGCTAGCACGACTACGACAGCGGTCGCTACTAGAGCCCAAGCGAAAAGACCGATCTCTTTCCAGTTCCTCCGCACTGTCCTCTCCTGTTTTCCGGTGTGTTGTCCAGTGAGAAGCGCGTCTTCCTCTGCGATACGGTCATCGTTAGAAAGCTGTGATGGTGGGCGATTGTTAGCCAAAAGAGGCTCTGCGCGCGGCATGTTGGCGTGCACCGCGGTGGTGAAGCAAGTTGCGAAGCGGTCGAGTTCGCCAGATAGGCAAGTCTATTATTACAGCAAAGGAAAGACGGTCCAGGAATGTACAGGAAAGAAAGAGAGTCAGGTGGTGGTTCGATGTGTCAAGGGGTCAGATCACATGTCTTACTCTGCGCAGCTATCGCATGTTTCGAGGCTTATCGCCTGGGCAGGCGTCACATGCTGCGGAATGTACTGCTACATTTAAGCTTTGACTACAATAATCACAAGGCAGTCCATAGTGCAAGATACATATATACATGTACATTCTTTTTGTCACACCTGTTCATACTGAAATTCAAGCTTTCGTGGTGATATGAGGCAAGGTTAATTATGAGGCAAGGTTAATAGAGGACGCAAACGCTATCGTCACTTGCACGCTTAAAAGTTCGTAAGCAGTATTGCACATCAGGCATGTTTCTCGTTCTACAGATCTATTCGTCGTGCATGCGACCCTTTTAGTCCTTGTCCAGACGGACGGCTGCATTGCGCTCAATGAAGCCCAAGTCGACCTTGTGGCCCAGCAGCTCACGAATGTTGTCGACACCATACTTGATCATCGTTGGTCGCTCCAGACTCAGACCGAAGCCGTACACCCTGAGGTCTTCGGGCAGACCCATGGCGAGCAGCATCTCAGGCCTGAACATACCGGAGTTGCCAATCTCGACCCACTTGTCAAGACCAGGGTGGAAGCCGAAGATCTCCATTGAAGGCTCGGTGTAAGGGTTGTAGGCGGGCTTGAAGCGAAGGTTGGTAATGCCCAGCTTGCGGAAGAAAGAGGCGAGGAAGTCCATGAGACCACCTAGCGTGAGGCCGTAGTCGGCAATGACACCCTCGATCTGGTGGAATTCAGCCAAGTGAGTGGCGTCAACGGTCTCGTTACGGAAGACACGGTCGATGGAGAAGTAGCGTGCAGGGCGAGGGTTGGCGGCAAGACGGTGCAAGCAGTATGTTGAGACTGCTGTGGTGTGAGTACGCAGGACGAGACGCTCAGTCTCCCAGTCGTTGAACGGGTAACGGTAGCCAATGGAGTCGAAGGCACCATCTTGGTGCACTGCGCGAACGTTCTTGTAGTATTGCTCATAGTCGAGCTTGGAAGCCTTCGCGCCGTCGGCAGAGAAGGTCTTGCTGTCAGCCTCCATCTCATCGAGTGCCTTGTCGGCCAGAGGGTCAGGACCTGGTCGGCCAGCGGTAGGAGGGTCTGAGACGTAGAAAGTATCTTGGAGGTCACGAGCGGGATGTTGCTGCGGGACGAAAAGAGCATCGAAGTTCCAGAAGCCAGAGTCAACGAATCTAGGCAGTGTTAGTCGGCGGTCCCTCCATGGAACAAGCACATTCAAAACTCACCTTGATGTCGGCATTTCCACGAAGTCCCAGTTGAAGAAGATCTTCCTGAACTCCTCCCTCACCTTGTTGAGCGGGTGCAGAGCACCAGCATTCTGTGAAGCACCCAGCGCATTGAAGTTGTAAGGCTTGAAGTTCGCAGTCTTCCAGCTTCCGTCTTCCAACATCTCAGCAGTCAAATCTGTATGTTCCACTGGGATCTCCTTTGCCCACTTCGAGCCCTTGCGCACGGTGTATGAGATAGACTTCTGGGTAGTGACAAGCTTGCGCTTGAGAAGATCCTTGAGCTGCTTGGGGTCCGAAGCAGCACTGTGAGTTTGCACATGTTGGAGGATCTCCTGTGTGCCGTCGGTGACGGTGTCGGCGACTGGGACAAGGTCGTCGCCCTCCTTCTTGATCCATTTTAACTTGAAGGCATTGCCCTGGCCGACCTTGGCAGATTCGGGAGCGACTTTGGTCTAATTTGCCGTCGCGTCAGTCTGAGCCCAACCGTATAAGACATGCGATTCTGCGCCAAATTCATCGTACCGGTAGCTCTTTGATCGAAACCTTTCCGTTGTCCTTCACAACCTTCCACACCTTGTACTCGTGGCTGCCCTCGTCGGCGATTTGCTTGCCCTCGGCGGTAAGAACCACAATCTCGCTGTCGGAAGTGTCGTATTCGACCATGGACCTGCTGGCTAGACGATCGATCGCAGCCTTGATCTCGGCCTGGGAAACGTCGGGGAAAGTGGTCGAGGTTTGGATGGGGTCGGTGTGTTCGAGAGTCTCAAGGATTGTGTGAGGGAGATCGCGCGAGCCAGTGGGCTGCACCACTGGCACGGGGCCACGTTGTCCAGGCATGTTGTATGTGTGTGAGCGCTGTGAAGTGTGGGTGTAGAGCTGAATATCAAGTTCCAGTGATATATTCCAATTCGATATGATGACTGGCCCGAGAACTTTACCCTTGCACTGTCTGACTGGACTGACACCCCACGTCAAGCCTGAGGCACTCACAAATTTGAAGATGAGTGGAATCAACCTTAAATAATAAATCAACATACAGGAGTAGTGGAATATTATTTCGAAATATGGATTTTCCTGACTTTCGATACATTTGATGATGATTTTGTCCCACAACCGCGCCGCTACGAGCCCCACGACTTCTTGAACACATGCCTTCAAACATGTTGTCTACAACGATCGTCAAGTAAGTCATCAGTAAAGCTACCTAGTTGTTGGCTCGTAGAAGAGAATTGCTCACAGATCTCGTCCGTAATGCCTGATCCGATCAGAACTTCGGAATGGGAAGAGCGTTCACGACTGCTTGATCATGTTACCACAAAAATTTCCACCAATACAGGCTTGAAGACTCAAGCCTGGATCTTCAGATGAAACGGTACTACTGTGAATGTCTTCAAAGTTTAACTCTATTGTCGAGCGATCAGGAAATTGCGCTTCAAGATCAGCCATAATACTTCGAATATCATATAGAGCATTTGTCACCTTGGCTCAATCGTTCTAAGTTGCTCTTCATGTATATGTAGCAGACTAGTATTAATAACTCAAAGGTACATTGCTTCATCATCAGCCACAACGTAAATGCCACTCGCACCGTCAACATATCTACACTCCCGAATCGTCCTGCTCCAGACTGGCTTCGCTGACATAGGTATCCCAAGCGCTGCAAGTGCTGTTCATTTGGTCCGAGTCATACAAAGCAGCAATCTCATCCTGCCTCTCGACGAACTGGAGAGCGAAGCCTGCAATACCTCGTTAGTAATCGTTGTTGTTTCTACGCTGGTATGCTGGATATCTCACCTTCACTGGTATGCCATGCGATGTGGCAGTGGCAAAGCCAGGCTCCAGGATTATCAGCCTTGAAAGCCATGACCAAGTATCCTGCACCCGGCAGCATGGCTGTGTCTCTTCTCGGCGGGTTGCTGGTGTTGAGTGTTGGACTGGCGGATGAGTAAGTGCCGGAGCCAGATGCCAGTTCCCAGAAGTCATGTCCGTGGAGGTGGATGGGGTGTGGGACAGCAAGAGTGGTCTCGATGATAAGGTAGTACCATTCGTCGGCGGTGGGTAGCTCAATCACAGCAGAGCTATCGGCGAAAGAAGTGGTGCCGTCCTCCATGATCTGCTTGGCTGTTGGGTCATTCCATTCGACCAAGAAAGTAGTGCCTCCGATGTACCACTTGAAGAGGTTGGCGGTGTTCTTGCCGACCGTCACGGCCAGGTCATCAGTGAGATCGGCGGACGACTCGACATCCAAAGCAAGGTAGGGAACAATGTTCGAGGCATCTTCTCCACCACAGTCATTGTCGTCATACTCGACAGCCGAAGTACCTGGTGTGCCAGTGCTGGATCCGTAGTGCAAGATGCCCTTGATGTCGTTGGTGTTGTCGTTCTCGGAGCAGTACGAATCGGGGATTGAGCGGATCCAGAAGTCGCTGGCGACATCGCTCATGTTCGCGGTGACGAGCACGTCGTACCTTTGACCCATTCCAATACTGAGAACGTCGGTGTAGTACGGCTCAATGGGAACAAAGTCGGTTGCAATGACTTGCAGAGTATGATTGTCAATCGTGAAGTCGAAGTGGCTGTCGGCGGCACCGTTGACTACGCGGAGCAGGTAGACATCGCCTTCCTCCATGGACGTCTCGAACCGAGCTCCGCCATCGTCGCCGATATTCGTGCCGTTAATTAACCCGGTGTCTAGGGTAGGTGGACCTGAAGTTTCTGCGGTGCTGTACAGTTCATCAACAGTCTGGTGGCTCCAGTCGTTGAGGAACAGCATGCCAAGATCTGTGTCGAAGTTTGCCGTGGACGGACCATGGATGACTATGCCACCAAGCACTCCCTCCCAAGCTTGAAGAGAATAATGCGAGTGGTACCACGATGAGCCATACTGTGTCGCTCTCCAGGTGTAGGTCAAAGAATCACCAGGGGCGACTGGGCACTGAGTGATCGATGCCACACCGTCCTGTGAGTTGGTATTGTTCTGGCGAATGCCATGGAAGTGCAGACTTGTACCATTGTTCGCAAGGCTGTTAGTGACGTGGACTTTCACAGTGTCACCCCAGTTTGCCTCGATCGTTGGTCCTGTAGAGTGAATCGCCAAGTCAGCACAGTGTCTCAGGTATTACATCGGCTCCTGGTCTAGCTTCGAAATCCATACTGCTCGCCCTGCCACTGAGATCCCAGTACGGAGTCTGAACCTAGACCGCGATATTGGGTTGTATTTTTCGTTCACGTACCTGGGATACTGCCATTCACGGTAAGCACCGTTCGAGCATAGCCGTCAGGGGATGCAGTGATGTTCGTGAGCTCGAACCAGTATTCGACTGTGACTCCGGTGTCGGGTACCACATCATAGTAATTGGTGCTGATGTCGTAGTCGCACCATACACTGCGATCGCTTGCAGTGTTGCCCGAGCACACATCGCGGGGACTCAGGCCATCGGTTTCGAAAGGCGCTACCCTGCTAAGATCTGTGGACAGAGATGGGACAGGAAGAATGGCAGCGGAAGCAAGATGCGATATCGCCAGAAGCGGTAACGCAAAGACGGATTCCCGCATTAGGAAAGAGTGACTAAAAAGGGTAGTAAACGAGAGTGTAAGGAATTCCCAAAGGAGTGTGTGCAACGGAGGTAAAGGAGATGGGCTGAGCAGAGGTGTGTAGAATCATATCCGCAGGTACCTTGCAGAATACTTGTACCACTGGGCCAAAGCAGTAGCCTACCTGCTGCTGGTAGGACTCATTCCGATATCGTCGCTTGATAGACGACGCACACGAAGAGGTGAAGGGATGTTCCGCATGCCGGGCGTACAATGTATTGGAGCTTGCTAGGATCGGGATCCCATGGACCAGTTGGTATGTTTTGCAAGGCACTGGCTGATTCTACAAGTGGAACAGCCAGCAAGTCTGGGACGCGTAGTAGGCGGTGATGGACAGTGCGTAGCGTGCGAGGTCGTCGTTGGCGAATAGCAAGCCAGATCTGCGACAAGGTTTGCCTGCTTGGCATCGGCGCTGGCGTGTTGTTCAGCTACGCGGAGTCCTGTAGTCTAACCACTACGCCACACTACTTACGACTCGTGGGCCGCGAACGGGCATAATTGTTTCGGCGAGGCGTGTATGTAATCTGCGAGCCAAGACCGACCGCAGTAGTCAGCAAGGGTGTCAAGCTGACGTCCTGATAAGCATCACGGCACGGCGCAGCACATGTGGTGCTTATTCGGCGGCACCAGCCTGTTAGACGACTGTAGGTGGGATGGAGACGGGATGAGACCTCTTCCACTACTATCGAGCACTGGAGTGGTCGCACCAATCGCCTTGCCATCCCTCGACTGCGGCCGACTAACATACATTGATATCTTGGTTATCACCTTGTCCGGCCTCGCGTACTCGCCAGCCCTATTGGTCTTGTCTTGCTAGGATCGGGTGAAAGACTCCGGCGAGGCCACGCAACTGCGGAGTCTTGCGAAAACTCCTGCGCAAGAGCTGTACCACAACGTCTCCTGCCACGCACAGGCACTCGACCCGGCGCAGCACCGGCGCCCGCATTTCTATCTCCTAGCTCGCGAGAAGGCGGCTCACGGGAACGCTCAGCACATGCATCTGATCTCGCCATCTTGCCATCGTAAGACGTCGCAGGGGTTCCAATGGACAATGTGATCATGGCATACCGCTCCGTTAGTGCAAGGAACGCGCGCTTGACCCAAGGCGAGGACGCAGCCATGGCCACGCGGCATCGGCGACATCGCTGGGAAAAAGAGCACACGCTCTGCCAAATCTGGCAACTGCACATATATGTACCACTGCAGTTCAACCCCTTGAAGTCGTCACTATCGCTCTCATCACGTTCGTTCGTACGTCCATCGATCTACTCCCGCCAACTCGCACGATGTTTTCATCAGCTTACGCCTGCGGCTTTGCTCTTGTTCTCGCTCTCGTCGGAGCCGATGTGGTCACCGAAGGCACTCCAATTGGCAGTCTTTACGCCTATGGCAGCGGTATCTCAGGCCTTCCTGTTATCTACAGTGACGGTAAGACATCATCGTGGTGATTTCATGGTTCTCACATACTGACGAGACCGATAGGCTTTGCCCTTCTTGGTTGGGGAACACCATCGATCGCAACTGTGGTTACCAACGTGACCTGTGAGTTGAAATCCTATCATCTCCTGTTCAACCCAAGCTCACTGAATGTACAGTCACCCATACCAACAGCTCCTTGATCGCCGAGCCTAACAACACCGCCCTCGCATCCAACTGGACGACTCCTCTCTTCTATATCGAGACCAGGCCAGGTGCATTGGCTGACGTTGGTTTCGGCGCTTCGGATACCTCTACCAACAGTACTCGCACGTCTACTGGCTTCGACTTTTATGGCAGGCAATTGATGTGGTTGGGCACTGATGAAGACGCCGGTGCCGGGCGTTCCTTCTGGGCTGCACCAATGCCGGATAAAAGTGGCTTCTACAAGTTGTTCTGGAACGCGGACAACAATGCATTAAACGGGTCTGTGCCTGTCGCGGTGAAAAGGTTGCCGCCGCCATCGCTGCCTGCCAGTGAGTAGGACAACCGATCCCGTCGATTTGTCTGAAAGTTGTTGCTATAACACCTCAGTACCGCGACATGTAGTAAGAAATATGAACATACAAATGAGCTTCCACATTCAGTGATGAACTAGTCGATAGGTGCGAAAATACATCTTTTTGGATTTTCAAGGTGATGTTAAGGTACGGTCATCCGGCAATTGCAACTCACGATCAACTTAATTTCCATAAACTTTCTTTCTGACGGTTCTTACCGATGTGCCGAAGCGTTTCACCCCCTCACTACTCATGGCTGTGGACGGATTGATAAATACACTTTTCTTGACCGTCTAGAGCACTGATTGGTGGATATTTTCAACCCGCATACAACGCGTGGAGATGTGATCTTCACGTATATTAATTTCCAAGCGACTAAACAAGGCTTCGCAGGCTTTCTCCGCAATGAGCATACGACACTAACATCCTTTCATACATATTTAAGCAACGCCATAGAAGGAAGAATGGACGACGATATCCAACTATTTGTCGGCTGGCACAGCTTCTACGGGCCGAACATCGACTGTACATCTACGCAAGATGCTGTGGCACGCGATCTTCGGCATGCTGGCACTGGGAGTGTCCGCATCACCACTATCATCATACACTCGCGGATCATGTCAAAAGCCTGGCAACACCAAGCTGAAGGGTTGCCCAAAGAATACTCTGGTCGTTGGACCATCGAGTAACTTTACAAGCATCCAGAAAGCGATCCTCAGCATACCGAACAACAACGATCCTTATGTGATCCTGATCCAACCTGGAAATTACACTGAACAACTCAACATCACACGTCCAGGCCCTTTGACACTTCTCGGCGTGACCGCGTCGCCGAATGACAAGGCCGAAAACCAGGTGAACGTCATTTGGCACAATGCCACTGGAACAGCAACAACTGGCACGTACGACAACGCCTACACTTCGACCTTGACCATTGCACCGACGTTGAACTCCAGCTTGACTGGTTCTGGGCCTACCGGCTTCGCTGTTCCAGCAGATACACCGTTCGGCAACGTCGACTTCAGAACCTACAACTTGAACTTCATCAACGACTACCTACCGTACGCTGCCGGACCAAGTCTGGCGCTCAGCATGTCTTACGCGAACGGTGGATTCTACTACACCCGCTTTTTGAGCTACCAAGACACTGTAAGTCACCTTTGCTGTTGTCGCGATTCAGCTACTAATTTTCACCCAGGTATACATTGGCAAGCTAGGCAACGCCTACATGTACGATTGCGAGATCGCAGGCCAGACCGACTTCTTCTACGGCTTCGGCACTTGCTGGGTGACAAACTCTGATGTCACGCTTCGCGGCTGCGGCGGAGGCATTACAGCTTGGAAGGGCACCAATACCACGTTCGAGAACAAGTACGGCGTCTACATCCACGACAGTGATGTTCGGAAAGCAAATGTGTCGCTCGCGATCACACACAAGTGCTATCTTGGTCGACCGTGGAACGCCCTGCACCGCAGTATCTTCTCTCACAGTTACCTAGATGACAGTATTAACCCGAGCGGTTATGTGCAGTGGGGCCCGACTGACCCGAGGATCAATCAGAGTAAGCATCGAAATCTGGTCATCGTTCCAAGACTTTTGCTGACAATGTAGACACTACCATGGCCGAATTTGAAAGTTATGGCCCAGGTTACAACGCCACTGGACGAGCGGCTGCGGCAAACGTCACCATCGAGTTGACCAAGAAGCAGTATACTCCATTCTCTGTCCTTGAGCGGGTGTTTCAATTCCCAACGGGCAAGTTCGGCAACACAGCATGGATAGACAAACAGCCGCGGGCCTAGGGGACCAAGTTCGTGGACAATAGGCATTGTGCCAAATCCGGTCAATTCATTGGACACACCACTGTAGAGTCTAGGAGTAGATAGCACGCAGTCCCTCATGGTAGGCTACGACACCATAGCAAAATCTCTAGCAAAGATTTACACAATGGCAAATGCAAAGCTGCATCCACAGCAGGCTGAACGTGGATCTCCGCCGGAGTTTCCACAAATCTAATGAGGCAGTCCTTGTTTGCCTTGGCCTCCATCAATGTTGCAATTGTACGCACATCGTCCCTGAACACTTCGAACCCACCCACGGTGAGCAGGACTCGTTCGACTGGCAATCCCACCCAGAAATTGGCAGGAGCTTGGAGAAAATCGGCCCACATCTCATCCTTGGGAGCCCAAAGCCGAGTGAACGCTTCAATCGCTTCGCGGGTCAGGTAATCTTTCTTAGAATTCTCTTCATAGCTTGCGGCAGTGGCCATCTTCGAGACCCATGGACTGATCAAGAGAGCACCTCTCAGCTTGCCGTCAATGGAGACTCGCTCAACATCTGGCACAAGCGGGTGCGGCTGCTTAATGTGTGCGAGCAGTGCCAGGACAAGATTTCCTCCTGCCGAATCACCCCCAATGACCACCTGCTCCGGCCGATAACCCAGCTGAGTCAATAGCAGATTCAACGCGCAAGCAGCTTGCACCAGCTGGCCAGGATATTGCAGCTCTGGAACGAGGCCATATTCAAGAAGAAAGATCCTTCCAGCATCAAGTGCTTCGCCGCATTCCAGAACCACAGGCATATGTCCAGCTTCTTCCAGAGGGTTCCTGTAGCCGCCGCCATGGAAGTAGAGGAATACAGTTTCCTGCGAGTGCGAGCTTGTCTCGATTTCGTGTAGCGTGGCGGACGGCCACTGATCGCAATGTACTTCATGAGATCTCAGCTTCAACTTGCGCTCACGACAGTCATGGCGTATAGAATCGCCGGTTGTGGGCTGCTTATCCCGACGGGCATCCATGAACTTTAGTTCACGGCTCATCCGCAGGAAGCTGACGGCGAAGATGCGGCGCCATGGCCATGATGCAGTTTTGTAGATACTTCTCGACGCAATCGACTCCGTAACTGCGCGGCACACTGGTGGTATGGCATCAGAAGTAGCTCGGGCTCGATGGAGATGGAAGTGTAGACTTACCAGAAGTCAACAATCGCCATTTGATGATGGCTGAGTTGGTGATTGATGGTTCGCGTTTAACGTGACTAGACATGGTTCCGTCCGTCTTTTTAGATCGAGTGAGCGGAACGACGACAGTGACAGGAGGTACCCAATCGGCATTCAAAAGCTTACGCACGCGTTGAGTTGGAAGATGTTGTTCTTCTTAAACATGTTAGTCGAATGACGCGGCAGACAACGGGCCTCGGCTGTATGCAGTTGTATAAAGCTTTAAGACAATATGATGTTATTCTCAGCCTGCTTCGCTATATCACAGATGGGTAAAGTTCAGGCACTGGGTTATCCAACGGGTATGGCTGCTGATTCTCTCGAAAGGTACCAAGTTTCCTGGTGCAGGAGTTGACCGACGGTTTGGTCTTTTCGCAAATCGCTGCATCTGCACATATTGTGGCTTTCTTAAAGTTTGATGATGCCGTCATATATCCGCATTGTGTATCTTCCGTAGGGCGCATTAGACATTTCCCCACGCCATCTCCTGCATTCGGTTGAGATGACTCGTTGATAATACATACTACTGATCTCTGTAACTCCTTGGACAGCAAGATCAACAATTGGCTTCGAAATCTTAGAAAAAGACCTGCCAAAGCCAAAACTCAGACAAATCCAGCCAGCATCAATGGCTGTAAAGGACCCTACACCTGCGACAGTCCACGACTATGCCCACAACGTGGAAGTCGATGCATCGAAACTGATTCCAGGCACAACTTTTCCTGCCAAAAGTGAACAAGTCGACGAGATTTCTCATGCCGGAACACAGGTGCAATCACAATCGCATCCTGGGCCGCTGGTTCACAATAAACCTGCGACAGTGACTCTATACGCCTCACGAGACCTCGAAGCTGCTGGCCTCATACCCGCAATACATGATCTCATCAATGATGCATTTGCTGCCTCACACAACCGCTCAGGTATTATGTCGGATGGGGCATTGCGATTGCAATCGCACCGACAACTCGTGCTGGAGCTCTCTGGACCCGGCACGTTCACTTATGTGATTACCTACGCTGGCACTAACACTGTCATCGGAGTCGCATCCGCCAAGCGATACAAAAATACTCCCTCATCTCAAACAAGCGTACAGAAGAGCGCGTTCACACGCACCGGTGCTGGCGAGCCTAACACAGAGGGGTTCGAGCTGTCTACCATGGCGGTGTCCCCGTCTCTACAGCGTCAAGGCCTTGCAGGCTTGTTGATGAACCTGGTCGAAGAGGAGGTAAAGCGGCGATTCCTGATCAGCAGGGCTGAGACAGGACCTCCAGACCTTGGCCTCGTCATGTTGCTCACAACCGTGAAAGAAATCAATTGCGAATTCTATACGAGACGAGATTACAATGCAGACTATGAGACGTTCCACGGTCCGGGGTTTCTTGGTAGTGAGATCGGATTCACGGTGGTCCATATGAGCAAGAGGGTTGCACTGTAAAGCGAGTCAGCGACGGCGCAATGGAATTGGAAATCATAATCGCACAAGGCTGAAAGCAACCAGAAAGTCTTGCCGATCCATGCGAGTTGAACATGCAGTGAAGTACTGCAATAAAGGTGTCATGAGACTTGAAAAAATGGATATCTCCACATTGCTGACCGGGCTGGTATCGCTAAAGTTTGAGCTAGCCAATGCAGTCAGCTGTATATGCATTTACTTCAGCTCGCCACCACCAATTAAATTTGCTTACATGCACTAGCTACATGATTGGATTACAATTCAAAACTCCGAATCTGTACAGCACAAGGACTCTACCATTACACCCACGGAGCCGATTTTTCTTTAATAAATTTCCAACACCGACCCTCAAAGGTGACAACCGCAACTCTCATATCCGTCCTCAGCCAGATGTCTTCCACACTAGTATCAACGATGAGCCGACCCGTATCACCCAAGATGGATTGCAGCAGATCGACGACCAACCCTTGACCTCCGCGAAGAGGACAAAAGAGGACAGCAACGGCACGGGCCCTATCGGCATCCAAAACTATGACTGAGCCGAGGACAGAAGGCTTTCAATTCGAGTGCACCTTGTGCGGAGAAGAGTGCTTTGGAGTCCCCACACGCATCAACAGGGGACACCCACACGTCGTCGACGAGGAATGCGCTAAAGAAAGCGTTGTGCCTCTGCTACTGGCAGCTCTAGCCAGCGAGTTCTCCTACCCTGCTCTCTGGGGCAATGTGATTATCGAGCACAGGAGGTTTCTTCACCTCTTACCCGAAGACTTCGCGGAAAAGTACAGCGACCAGCGAGACGAGTATCGGACGCCACTTGCACTCCGAATTTATTGCCGGAATGAACTGGAGAAAGAGACTGGTGGGCTGAAAGAGCAGTGTGTTGCCTTTGTTGGGGAGAAAGTGAGTGCGTCAGCTCAGCCCGAAGACAATAATATCAAGTGGGTCAAGTGCCGCATCTGCTCCATTAGGTGTTGCAATAAATGCGGCGCGATAGTGGTGTCAAGGGAACGATGGAGGACTGTCCTCCATCGCTGCGCAGCGCCTACGGACGACGAGGTGTCTGCTTTCGATGTACTAATCCAAGGAGTGCATTACCAAATCTGTCCTGGGTGCGGCATGAAAGTCGAACTAGCAGAGGCCTGCAACGCTTTGAGATGCCTGGGCCGTCCTTGCAGAACCGATTTCTGCGCGATATGCGGTCTCCGAGCAGAACACGACTCGGACCATTGGCAGGCAGGCAAGCCGTGTCCACGATGGAACAAGCCAACTGACGCGAATGCTGGCTTCGATCCTGTGCCCGAAGAACAACCTCGAACGGCGGAGTGGCTTGCAGCTGAGGAGTTGATGAATACCGAGATGAGAGACTGGCGGCTGAGGCCCTATTGCAAGTTGCTTGTGCATGACGAGAAGCATACGATTTGGCTATTACACGTCTCTAACCTGGCTGCCGAGGACGCTTCGATGGGGCGGGATATCGCCGATCTACGGCGGTTCAACTCTCAACTTGAAGACCACTTGGAAGCATACCTCCGGGAAGTTGGCGTTGATTCTGGCTTGCCTCACGCTAGGGGGACAATAGAAGAGCTGTATAGCCGCCTTGAGGATAAAGAGAACCTAACACTCTTCCGTCATCTGCTTCTGATTCATCAAGATACCCTGCAGGTGTTCCCCGTGCATCGATTGGTTGGTCGAAATCTGACAAAGGACCACCTGAGACGGTTGCAGGTCACTTATATTTGCAAGTACTTCAGCATAGTGGCGTTATGGGACACGATCGGGGAGCATTTCATGCTTGAATATCCGCGATTCGTTGATACGCTTCAACGCACGATTGATGGACCTGAATGGACTGTAATCGACATTCGGGAGGAACTGGAAGGGACTGACCATGGAGCGGCTCAGCCAAATGACAGGAATCAGCTTGACGTGCCAATTGCGGAGGACAGACCTGATCTATGGGCGGATTCTTACGAAGTGTACAGAGCACTGGAAAAGACGCGCTTGTCCATGATCGAGCTGGGCGTGGCCCGACCGCCACAACTGGGAGCAGCAATCGACATGTTCTGGCTCAAGTATAGCAATCTGCAGATCCCGAGAGAATTTCGAGAGGCAACCTCGACTGGTGAGAAATACAGACTTATGGTCAACTTCATGGCCGGCGATGAGGAGATCGAGCAGCGCCGAGACGAAATGGGAACGGGTAGGTGGCCAGAAGAGATGAGATTGCCGAACACAGAGCTCTGGGAGCCCACAATGGAGGGATACACTGAGATTGCCACTGAGTTCAAGAAATTGGTTCCGCTGGCCGTGTTGATTGATTACCTGAGAGGCTGGGTCGACTGAGCATCAGCTGGCAGGGCGTTTGGCGTCAGGTTCCATAGTCGTCAGACCCAGTGGGCAGTAAATACTTGTGCTAGATGTAGACATTGGTTAAGATGAATCAAAGCTACCAGCTTTACTTGCGAGTTGGCATACGACAAGCTCAGGAGCAAGTGCAACCTCAGCAATTTTTTGTGGTCGACGGCAGTAGTGCGTGCGACTCATTCATAGAACGAGACATCTCGAGCTGTAGTCCGATAGCAAGCCTGACATGGTCACCAACACTTTCCTGGCGTGACCAAATATGTAGTATGATGTGCAAGGTGAATCCCGGACCTCGTGATGCAGAGAGCACAGGCAAGACAGGGTGCGACCTGAAGACCGGACGGACGTTGAAGTTGCGCAACGTCACAGGGCTTGGCCGGGGCCATCAGCACTGATGATCCCAAGGCTACCTTAACCACACCCTTGGCTAGTAAAGATACGTGGTAGCAATACCAATACCGACGACCAGCTTGTTCTTTTTTGCCAATCCCTCAGCTACTCGATGCCGTGAAGCAACAACCCACCCAGCCGCACCCCCTCCCTACTTCACCTCCGCCATGGCGTATCCTCCTTCCGCCCTCCCACACCGCGGCGCCGCCCACCGTGCACCACCTCCAGTTTCTAATGCGCCTCCCGGTACATTCCTACCTGGGACAAAGGTTCAGGTTGGCAGCCAGCGGGTCATCATAGAAAAATATCTCTCCGAGGGAGGCTTTGCTCATGTCTACGTTGCCCGAGTCCCACGAGACAATAACCAGCATGAAATCGCCGTGCTCAAGCGAGTCGCTGTTCCAGACAAGGACCATCTGGCAAGCATGCGGACGGAAGTGGAAACTATGAAGAAGCTCAAGGGCCACCGGCACATTGTGACCTACATGGACAGCCATGCCAGCCAGCTCAATGGCGGGGGATATGAGGTCTTCCTGCTCATGGAATTCTGCAGTGGAGGAGGTTTGATCGACTTCATGAACACGAGGCTCCAGCACCGACTCACGGAGCCGGAGATCTTGAAAATCTTTGGAGACGTCGCAGAGGGTGTTGCTTGCATGCATTACCTTAAGCCGCCTTTGCTACACCGGGATCTGAAGGTCGAGAACGTGCTCATCTCAAAATCGGAATCTGGTTCAACCATGTACAAGCTGTGCGATTTTGGAAGCACTGCGGCCCCAAGGGCGGCCGCAAAAACACCCGAAGAAGGACGTTTGATCGAGGAAGATGTGCAGAAGCATACCACAATGCAATACAGGAGCCCGGAAATGATTGACGTATGGCGCAGGCAGCCAATTGACGAGAAAGCGGACATTTGGGCGCTTGGCGTGTTGCTGTACAAGCTGTGTTATTACACCACACCCTTCGAGGAGGTCGGTCAGATGGCAATTCTGAACGCAAGCTTTAAGTATCCAAGCTACCCCCAATTCTCGGACAAGCTGAAGAGATTTGTTGGCTCGATGTTACAGGAGGATCCCAGGAACCGGCCGAACATCTACCAAGTGGTCAAGGAAACATGTGGAATGCGCGGAACACCGGTACCCATCAAAGACATCTACGCGGAGCGCACGCAGTCAGAAGCGCGAAGGAACCAAACCGTACCTCCAAGGGAGAGCGCGGCATCTTCACCGGGTCCAATAGGCTTGCAAAAAGCGAGCTCCAAATTGGATGCTCCGCGCATACCGGACATAGCTCCCATGCGTAGAGGCCGTCCTACTGCCACTTCACAACAGATTTCGACTTCTGCACAGCCAAGTCCTTCGCCGGCGAGAGGAGATCCATTTGCAGCTCTCGACTCCAAGAACTACGATGTGCGATCGGGTGCTGTCGATGAGCTGTCCAAACGTTTCCCGAGGCTCGATGAATTCTCCATCGCTCACGAATCAAGTGGCCAATTCGAGTTCGAAAAGCCAGCAACTGTTACCTCTCCTGAACAAAGCAAACCCGACAACCATGCAGCACACGCTCTCGCCGACGGCCTGTTCGCATCGTCCAAGCCGCCAGTAGAGACAGTCAATTCTACGAGCATCCCTCAGCCGGTTCAGAAGCAGGCAGCACCGCCCACGAAACCCAAGATAGCCGAGAGAATGAGGGAATTCACACAGCAGTCCCCTTTGATGCACCAACCGACTCCTATGAGACCTAATTCTAATTACAAGTCTACCGCGGTGGGTAGCTCTCCACCTCCTCCCGCTGTCAGGTCGGAGAAGCCTAGGACTGTCGACAAACCCGAATACAAGATGCCGGAGATCAGCAAACGGCCGATCTGGAAAGTACCGGATCATAGTCGGTCTACCAGTGTGCCTAGAGCATTTGATGGACCAAATGCCGCCACAGAGTCAATGCAACCTCAACTGCAGCCGCCGAAGAGACCTACAATTCTTGACACATTCCGTTCGAAGTCTCACACATCAACTACTTCCATGAAATCTCCCACGTCTTCACGGCCTTCATTGGAAGGACATCGCCCTTCGCAGCTCGAAATCGACGACTCTTCGATCACAAGAGCTCATTCCGCGCAGCAACGTCAACGCCCTAGCAGTGCCTATGTAAGCTCCAATTTGGAGTTCTTGCGGGACCAAGAGGCGGCGCGCAAGTCTTCGGTCGAGATTCGACGGTCCATGGACAAGACTCGTAGCCGGCAATCAAGTCCCAGACTGATGGCATTCGATAGCAACGAACAACTTTCGGATGAGGCTAACATCGAGAATGATCTCGATTATTTGCGGAGCAACGAAGAAGCAGACAATGGTAAGCGAAGACATAGCAAGCAGGGTCCTTCTGGGCACAAGAAGCGTACGAGCCTTCCATCTATCGCAAATGCCAAGAACATCTTCGCGGGCAGATTTGGCGATGCGTTCAAGCGCTTCGAGCCGAGTACCGAGGACGGAAAGAAGACTGAAGACCTGCGGCCCAGAACGCCAGAGGCGCAACATCGTGACGAAGCGTCGCTGTCGCCTATCCAAGGCTCCGAGCCGACTCCAAGCAGGTACAACGACACGGCATTCGACGAGACGGAGGACGTTCCGCCTGAGATGAAGCGAGAGCTGGAACGTCAACAGCTGAGCCAAGAAGAGAAGCGCGTTGCAGAGGCGGCAGCGCAATATCGGGCCAACGTGACAGCCAGTGGCACAGGCAATTCATCCAATCCTAGCCGTGCGAGCACGATCCAGAAGCGCGTGCAATCTCTGCTTGACGAGGGCCGAAGATCACCTGTGGCACCCAAGACGGCTGAAGGTTACGGCAGGTTCACCCAGCAACCAGAGTCTCCGAATCAACCTCTCCCGCCTCGCCCGTCGTCCTCCTTGAACAAACCCGCAGCCCCGTTGCCGTCTCGTCAGTCTCCCGTCGATCTCTCTGTACCAGGTCTCGCGGACCCACGAGTCCGCGCGCAGCCATCAGGCCATACTCTCACGCATACGGCCTCTGCGCCTCCAGCCACTCAGCATCAACGCGTTATTTCGCGTCCCAGTGCACCCCCGAAGCCTAAAGTGCTGCGTACCGGACAGTGGGCGCAGAATCAGGAGCAGGACATGGGGCGTGAGAGGCCAATCCAGGCAAAGCCAACTGGTCTTGCTGCGCTCCTCGCGAAAGACCTGGAGGGCGTGCCGGACTATCCGGGGCAAAGCGCCACGTCTACAACCTCTAGTGAATATCGCGACATTCCTCCTCAGGGCGGAAGCAGATTTGAAGCAGGCGATACGGCCCATGATCTCGAGGCTGATTTCAGCGCAAGGTATCCCAGCTTGACTGGTATTGAGATGGTTGAGAGAGAAATTGGTACCCGTGATGTGAGGGAGGTGTAGGATGTACCATATGTATATACAACTGCGAGGTCGCGTCGTTCAAATCTAACGAGGTGTTGCGATACAAGATCATTACTGAATGGCGATGAACATGTATTGGCCAAGCGACACATCTGTGACCATTTCTTTGATCTGGAATTATGCTAAGCCGGTATAGCGAAAGATCTGGAACAGTAACGCCAGCTAGAGTCGGCCTCATGTCAAGAACAAATGAGGCGATACATCGAATCGATTGATTGGTCTAGCACATCACCGTGCATCCGATTCACTATGATCGAGCCTTTTCGTACTTCCCAGGCACTATGGCCTTTCCCGGATTTTCCTCTCTCATCTACACATACACGTACTCAACCGCGCATTCTGCTTCGCCAGTCGCTACAGGCTCGATTACGGTGGCGCTCGGCGTGAACGCGGGAGTGGAATTGTCAAGGAGACCAGTACTAGGCTTGACACTGACGCTTGTAGCGACGCTTGTCGCGGCGGCAGTGCTCGAGGCGACGCCACTGCTGCTGTTGCTGATCGGAGCTGGGCTAGAGGACGCACCGCTGTACGCCTTCAGGATCGCGTCATAGGCAGGCTTCTTCTTAAAGTCTTCGTCCCACCTGTATGAAAGAAAAGGCATTAGCAGTGTCTCTCAGAGCCCAATTTGCGTGTCTAGAATACTTACGGGAGAGCACCGCCCGTGCCAGGGAAGACGCCAGGCACCCACGAATACTTGTCCGTGAAATCCCAGATGGTCACACCAACGCACTCCTTGACCTCGTTACAGGCTCCAATGGTGGCGGCGTAGTCTTTCGACTGCTGTTCGTTGTACTGGCCTGCTTCGGGGTTCTCGGCACGGATGTCGAGCTCGGTGATGGCGACTTCGAGGCCAAGGGCGGTGAACGCCTTCATATTCGTGACCTGGTCTTCGAGAGACGGACTGGACCCAACGATCAGGTGGTCTTGGAGGCCGATGCCATCAATCTTGACGCCGTAGGACTGCACGAGCTTGACGATGTTCAATGCTGCGGTTGACTTGGCGCCTGGGGATTCGATGGAGCTGTAGAGGGTTAGGCTCTTGGTTCGATTGGGTCTATAATTATTTACTTACTAATCGTTGTAATACAGCTTCGCGTCCGGGTCGGCTGCCGCGGCCGCTGCGAAAGCAATCGGAATGTATGCCTCGCCGATTGTCGAGAGGAAGATGTTGTCACGCAGAGGAGCACCGCTATCGTCGGAAATAGCTTCGTTTACCACGTCCCAGGCGTAGCACTTGCCCTTGTAGTGTGTGACTTCCTCAGTAATATGGTTCTGCAGAATCTCGATCAAGGTGGCGTTGTCAAAACCACCATTGGTCACCCAAGATGGCAATTGGTTGTACCAAACGAGAGTATGGCAGCGTAGCAATTGTCCATTCTTCTCGGCAAGGTCAGCGATTGCATCGCCATTGGCGTAGTCGAAGGTGCCACGAGATGGTTCGATGGTATCCCATTTCATGGAGTTGCCGGGTGTGATCTGTCCGAACTCGTTCGAGTCGGAGAGTATAGCCACATACTCTGAGTCGGTCAATTCGTTGTTGTCCGTGGCGGAACCGAAATACAGCTTCCCGAAAGCCTTCGCCGCGGTATTGAGGCCTTGTTCCGCTTGGCGACGGGTGTTAGAGGGTGTGGCGATGGTGCCACTCGTGGCAAGAGAGAGAAGGGCGATGCTTGATTTCCACATGATGGGCGTTGGCGGATGCAAGTTAGGGCTGACAGCGAGAAGGAGATATGTTATACATTGTACTTATACCAAGCATCCATCTCGCCCAGGAACCAAGTGAGCAACATCTTGCCTGGTTGGGCAGGCTGGCATGCCAGTGCCACCTTGGCCTGCTACAGATAAATGGTTGTAATCAATCTCGCACGGTCCGCGCCCGATCAAGCGAACAGGAGGTGCTCGCTTTTGCGCCTCCGTGCCTCCTCCATACGGAGCATCGCCCGGGGAGGTTTTGTCAGTAGTGTGTCGCTCGTTATTCTTACCACATCTGACTCGCGCTTCCAAACAATGGAAGATGTGACACTACCTCAACGACGATGCCACAGATGGAATGGAATGGAAAGCAAGAGTTAAAAGGAGAAGGAAGTTGATGCCATTGTGGCGTGGGTCGCCAGTCCGGGGTGTCGGGAGATGCACCTGCACTCAAGTCCACAACCGACAGCCGAAGACATCAGCTCGTATGTGGCGTAAGAACGCTTTACTTATTCCAACACTACCATCTAATTTATCTGAAGTACCCGTTCTACTGCATCATCGATCCTTGATATAACAATGGCTCAGTACGAAGCATCTGTTCCCGAAGACGGTTTGCTCAAGCCCGGCATCGCTTCGTTCTTCGAAGCCTTCTACGCAATCTCCGACACAGCGGATGCCCATGAGCAATATGCCGATCAATTCACAAGTGATGCGAAACTGATCATGGGACCTAAGGAGACCAGCGGTCGGCAAGGTATGTCATCTCCCTTGGGCTTCTTGAGACAATTGAAGCTTATCCAGAAACTTCAGGCATTATTGAGATGCGTCAAAGCATGTGGGAGAAGGTCGCTAAGCGATCGCACAAGCCCTCGAAGATCTATTCGTTTGGCAAGAATACATATGATGTTATGCTCCACGGCACTGTGGACTATGAACTGAAAGATGGAAAGCGTGCTGAGGACATTGAGTGGGCTGCGCGCGCTCGTTTTGCGGGTGAAGGCGGTAGCCTTAAGATGGAGTTCTACCAGGTGTACCTTGTGAGTATTGTATTGTGAAAATGATTCCTTGAAGATGCTGACACCCAATTAGGACACTGCCTCTATGGCGGCCAAGGCAAAGTAAAGTTGGAAGTGTTGAGCTCATTACATCTATTCGATCCTGTTGCGCAGAACGACATCTCCAGTACTCGATCTATCGCATTCTCGATGTCGGACCCAACAAGGCGAATCGGTTGGGAACACAAAGAAAAATTGAGAATATAAGTAGCTGCTACTCATATGGTTCTTTGTCCGACGCAATTTCATATGAACAAGGGCAAACGATCACCTACTCGCAAGTCAGCGGACTCGCGAACACGAACAGGATTGTGTCTAGTACAACTTTTTTCGGCCGTTCAATCAATCACAAGTTATCACATTACCATAAACACGTACTTGCAGGCAAGTATTTAAGCAGCACCATACCTTTATCTTCAGCCCGTCGATGCTTTTTGGCTGCTAATCACCCGGAGAAGACATACTGAGTGCAAAGGTCGCGCAAAACAAGTCATAGAGCTTCCTATCGCATACAACAGCCGTGGTCATGATTAGACTTGCTGTCATCGGAGCTATTTTGCTGCTCCTGGAACTGCTCTGTTGGCTGGTCAAGGAACACATCGTGACCGCAGCACTCCTGCTAGCACTCCTGATAGGAATCCTATTCGCCTTACACAACACACGCACTCAACAACGCAGAATCGAAAAGCTCGAAGACGAGTACGCAGGCCAACGTGCTATCAACCTCGCGGCAAAGATGAGGCACAAAACTGCCTACCTCGCACTGCAAAACAACTTCCATTCAATCAGCAACGAAACCACACCATGTACTCGAGCTCACTACGAGCACCCCTCCGCCGACACAGTTCGCGAGAACCGCCATCTCAAAGACCGTCTCCACCAACTGTGCCTCAGCGGAAAGACAAGCACATGCACTCGCACCCATCACGACCGCTCGACCGCCGAGATGACCTGCGCCAATCGCGTGCTCATAAACAGCACGCGCAAACTTCACGCCACAGCCACCAGTCTCAAGTCCGAATTAGAACTCAAGGAAAGGGCCATCAACAGCCTCCAACGGGCTTTGGAGAATTTACAAACAACCCGAGCAGAAGAGGTCAGAGTCAAAAACACTGATATCAAGCATCTTCAACGTAGCGTGGAAGTCGCAGTCGCTCGCCACAGCGGTTGCTCCAAGGAGGTGCTTCAATTGAGAGCAGCAGCGGACGAAGCGAAGAATTCCGCCAGGGAGTTAGAAAGACAGTTGCAAAGTCTCCAGGCACGAGAGAGGAGCTTAGCGGAGCAGAAGGCTGGTAAAGCATCGTCATCGCCGGAAGTAACAAGTGGCACGTCGGATGATGTTGATCAGCAAAAGAAAGAGAGCGAGGTTTTGCAAGAGGGTGTGGATCAGGTTAATGAGGCAAGGCCGTTGTCGCCAAAATGTGCTACGGTTGAAGATGACGACGAAGACGAACTTTGATGGGGCCAGCAATGGTCGGGTATCTATATCAACATCTTAACGCTAGGGCTCCAATCTTTACTTCGCTTTGAGGAACTCATCTGCCTCCTCCTTAGGGGCACCGCCCGGGTTGTCGTCAGTCTTAAGAATCAGACCCTGCTTTTCCCTTCTGATGTCGAACCACATGTCAGTTCTGTCACCGTTCAGCTCCCCATCAAGAAGCTTCGTCTTGAGGTCACGAATGAAATCGTTGAAGATCTCCTCGACGCCTTTGTCGTAGCACTCCTCTCGCATGACGCGAATGAGTTCCAGGCTCTGTTTGTTCTTCATGGTACCGATTGAAGTCTTGATGAGCGTGTGAATGATCTCTTGCAGTTGCTGACAGGCGTTGCGAACGGCATCGATGTCGGTCATGTCTCCGCTGGCGGCGTGGAGGACTTGCTTGAACTCAGGGACTGCGTTCTTAGGGTCGATGCGTTTCTTGCTACGGTGCTCGTCTTGGCGGAGTAGATCATCGACATCGAGCGATGAGATGGGCTTTGGTGGCTCTTTCTTGCCTCTTCCGAAGCGCTTGCCGCGGGCTGGCGGCGGTACGGGTTTGATGTCAGCAGCGTCCTTCAGCCTCGTCAGTGCAGGCTTGGCTTGCTGGATCAATTCGGCTGGAGGGTTTGAATATCGCAGCAAGATGTCATGTGGCTCGGGTACTTCCTTGTCGGGAAAGATGGCGCGGTGTTTGATCACCTGATTGATACGATGGAGCTTCGGACTGAAGGTCTCGTCCAATGGTGCATATTCCGTGGGTTGGCCTTCGTCATCTTTGCCAAAGTTTGACAGGTCCATACTGTCCACATAGTCGCTCATAGCGTCTTTGAGGTCGTCTGAGGGTAGATTGCGGTGCATGGTGAGCTGTTTGCCACTCACAGTGATGACCTTGTCGAGTGGTGGGAATTTGTATGAGCGGACGTCCTCTTTGAACGGAAGCTCGACGTCGTAAAGACACTCAAATTCTGGCTCGATGGCAGGCTGCAACAGCAAGAGGCGAGGCTCTTTGTTCTCTTTGGCAACAAGACGCGCTACAGCATACGATTCGAGCTCGTAGAGAGCATGGATGAGTGATGACAGTGCCATATAGGCCTTCTCGTTGGTTCGCTCGGCGACGATGACGTTTGTCCTGGACATGTCGAAGTACCTTTTGTAGAAGTTGGCCTCAACAAAGCCAACTATGTCCAAGCCTTGCTCAGTCTCGTAGGTGGTGATGTTGCGATCGCTTTCAGATATGTGCACAGCAGTGCGTCCATACTCGTAGCCTTTCGCAAGCTCGTCACGATCAACATCCTTCTTGCCACCGGGGGCACTCTCATCTTCAACTTGGTAAGTTCGTGTTGTGTGGACAGCAGCCAGTCCGTCAGCCGAAGCTTCAGCAGCATCGTCACCGTTCGAGCCGTGGGTCTGGGTTGCCTCGATATCGTTACGAACGACAAACTGGCTTGCAGAAGGTGGAGATGCTGTCATAACTTTCGGGTAGCGCTCAACATTGATCTTCAGTGCGGTATCGTATCTTTTGGGGTCACTCGTCGTCAGTAAATCCTTGTCGTCAGCATTCGAGGCGGAAGCGTACTTGTTGGGGTCGCCCAGGGTCAGCATTCCCTTGAAAGATGGAACTGGCCGCGTCTCTTTGGTTCTTGGGATTTTCATTTCGTCTACCGCCTGGGCCAGCGTGCCGAATACGCCGTCACAGTCGCTGCAGAGTTGCTGAAGGATGGCCTCGTTGCTGGCTTTGATTGGATCTTTCTCTTCTTCCTTGAACCCGAACTCGGCATCGTCGAAGTCAACGCCCAAAACAATAAGCTCGATGGCATCTTCCTTGAGCTTGCTTGTAATCTGACCCAGGTCTGCGGTCTCCATTCGGGTCCTTGCGTCTGTGACGAGGACGATCCGGCGAGTGTATTTCAACTTGCGACACTGGCGCTCGATCATTTGAATGGCAACAATGATAGCAGAAACTGCATCTCCAGAGTTCGTTGCGCTGATTGTCAATTCGTCTCGCAACTTACGCAGCTCTGCCATCTGGATTTGAGCAATCTCCTGTAAAACAGTGATGTTGGTGTACGCAGGGTCTTCTCCGAGTTCATTGCCGGTGCCGTCAGTCCTGAGAGCAACAACACCAGCCATGGCGGTTTTGCGTCCTGTCGCCACAGTCGTGGTAATCTTGTCCCAGACATACTCCAACGCGAAGTCGAGATTGGTCTCCTGGCGGCCGCAGTTGCGTTCTCCCATTGACGAGCCAACGTCTACAATGTAGACAGTGGCTTCTTTGTTTGCCATGTTCGCGATGTGTTATTCGGATTGGTTGACAATATTGAATTCTTTCTCACATGTTGGAAATTGTTCAGCCACAAATGTAGCGATGCTGTGAGGCGTTTGGCGTTTGGCTTGCGGCGATTCAGGCAGCCAACGCGACTTCCACAAATGGAGCGCGTCGCTGTTCCTGATACTACATCCATGCTGAAAGATACGCATCCTTCACTTCACGTTTCCCTTGCAGATGGCGAGGTCCGATAGTGACGTAAACCAATCGCTTGCACGGTCTGGTCGTCACATGTCTACACGCTTGTCCGTAGAAGCTGCCATTCAAAGTTGATAAGGTAGGCGTGCCCGCTCGTCTCTTCTCTTAACCACTTCAACACCCAACCGCCATCATGCCCAGCACAGCGTCTTTCAAGGACCCCAAGGTGTTCCACATCCTAACCTACGGCACCCTACTGGGAAGCAACCTCTTCCAGACCTTCCTCGGCGGTCCTCTCGCTTTCAAAGCACTCCCGCGACCTTCGTTCTCGACGCTCCAGCAAGCCATCTTCCCGCCCTACTTTACGTTCCAGGCCGCCCTTCCGGTCCTACTTGCGCTCACATGGCCCGGAGAGAAGCTTGCGCAGGTCGGAGGAAGCGAGCTCACGCAGAACTCTGGGTTCTGGGGAATATTCTCGGAGAACAACCTGATGACCGCCGGCGTGCCTGTGTTCTTGATGTTTGCTACGAGCGCGGCGAACCTCCTTGTCTTTGGACCGGCGACTACAAAGGTCATGAAAGAGAGGAAACACCAAGGTACGATGGGCGAAAGAGTCGTTATCGGGAGACACGAGGAAGCTAACAATGTCGTAGAAACAAGAGACGGCAAGAAGTACTACGACCCAGGCGAGAAGAGTCCTGAGATGAAGAGGCTGAACAGCAGCTTTGGAAAGCTCCACGGTATCTCCTCAGGACTCAACCTCTTGGGAACATTCGCAATGATCTACTATGGTGCCACACTGGCAGAGCGTCTATAAGTCGTATATACCATCAATTACATATGTAGAGCATTGAGCATACGCTGATGCATTCTTTTGCAACCACCCTACAAGGAGTTCTCGATTTCCATCGCCTCGGCGATGCCCTTCTTGATCTTCTGCCTCTCTTCCTCGCTCAGCCTCTGGAGAGGCTTCCTGGGGAAGCCACCGTAGCCGTACTCGAGCTCAATGGCTGCCTTCGTGCCAGCAATGGCGGACTTTGTGAGCACCCAGTCGCACTTGCTGAGAACCTTCTGGAGCTCGATGGCCTCTTCGTACTTGCCCTCGATGCAAAGGTTCCAGACCTTGACACAGAGCTTGGGAAGAACGTTGGCACCACCGGCAATGATACCACTGCCGCCAGAGGCTGCAGTCTGCACGGTGAAGTCTGCAATGCCTCCGAAGGCCATCCAGCCGCTGCCTTGTGACTTGACGCTGACGGCGTTGGTGGCGTAGGCCACGCGTGTGAGCTTGCCGGTTTGACCGCAGCTGTAGGGTGGTTAGTGACCATAACTAACGCTAACGCTTCAAGCAGTGTACTTACGTGAACTTGGCGCCGCAGACCTTGCCATTGGTTGCCTCTGCAAGTCTGATCATGAAGTCTGAGTCCATGTCGACACCAGAAACCGCACCAGGGTAGTTGTAAAGCAGAAGGGGAATAGGGCTCTGCTCGGCCACGCTGGTGAAGAACTCAAAGATCAAAGCCTCGCTCGACTGGGCTCTGTAATATGAAGGAGGCAGAATGAGAGCGTACTCTGCACCAGCAGCTGCTGCCTCCTTGCACACCTCGACAGCACCGCGAATGCTGTTCTCACTGGCACCAGCAATCACGGGAACGTCCTTGAAGCCGGCCTCATCAAGAGCTTCACGGGTAGCCTTAGTGACAGCGGACTTCTCCTCGCGGGTCATGTGAACGGCTTCACCGTTAGAGCCCATTGTGACGAGACCGACAAGACCGGCCTCGGCGAGACGAACGGCATGCTTCTTGATTGCCGCGATGTCAAGGTCCTCGGTCTCCTTGTCGAAGAAGGTCATCGTGGGGGCATAGATGCCATGGCGAAGAGGAGTAGGGGCCATATTGCCGTTTCGGTACGGTTTCGAGGATCGGCTATAGACGGATGTTGTGGAGGTTCCTGTTCTGTTTAGACCTCTTGCTGGTGTCTGGTGAATGTCTTGATATTCTCTGCGTAGTAGTGAGCAGGAAGAGGCTTGAGATGTGAAGAAAGAAGAGCAGGAGGGACGCGTGCTGGAACAGGACAGAGTTGAACAGTGAATCAACCGGCCAGACTCTGTTTTGACGGATAATCTTGCTCCTCTTAACTGCCTCAACTAGACCCCGGGCTCGCCCACAAGGCCACCACGGCACTGGTAGCCCCGTGGAGTCCGCCTTGGGGCGCCATGGATGGCAGGGCAAAAGACTAACTCGGGCCACTTTTGCGCGACAAGCAGACACCGATACGGGTTCTGGCCTGCAGGGACTCCACGAGGCTCGGGATATTGGCTTGTCAGTGGTGGATGAATGTCAACTTCCACCAATTAAATCTGATCAAGCCCTTGGAGTGGTGGGGTTGAAGATGCCCCGCTGGTGGACGGACTGAGCGTGACGATTGAAGCCGTCTTGTCGGCGACTGACTAGCATTGTTTTGTCGTCGCGGCACATCGCATGCGCAGGTTGGCGTTCCATGTCGCTTGGGTGAGTACTATATTCGCTATTGGCAGTTGTTCTTTTACTTCCTGCACTCTCGCTCTCTCGGTCTTCGTTTCCATCCCAGTTCCTATCTTTTCATCTTTCAAGCCGAGCACAGAAAGACTCTCTGTACACAGAAAGAAGAGCATCTAAAACCGCAAACATGGCACCCAATGTGTTGATGGTCGGCACTGGCGAGTACACCACCGGATTTGTCGGTGGCGGAGCATCCGGCAGCGACAAGAAGGTCGGTGTCGTTGGTCTGACACTCTTCGATCTTCGCCGACGAGGCAAGGTCGGCAACTTGTCCATGGTTGGCACTTCTGGCCAGAAGTTCCCTGCCATTCGTGAGCACCTTACAAAGAACATTACTGAGCACTACAATGGCCTCGACACTTCCTTCGAGTCTTTCCCTGCGAACGACCAGCGCGACCCAGAAGCGTACAAGACGGCGATTGACGCATTGGCACCCGGCGATGCAATCACCATCTTCACACCTGACCCTACCCACTACCCTATTGCGCTTTACGCCATTCAGCGCAAGATCCACGTTATGATCACCAAGCCCGCCGTCAAGCTGCTCAGTGAGCACCAGCACCTGATCGAGGAAGCGGAGAAGAACAACGTCTTCGTCTACATCGAGCACCACAAGCGCTTCGACCCTGCCTACGCGGATGCCCGTGATCGTGCCGTCAGAGGTCTGTTGGGCGAGTTCAACTACTTCTACAGCTACATGAGCCAGCCTAAGTCCCAGCTCGAGACCTTCAAGGCTTGGGCGGGCAAGGACAGCGACATCTCATACTACCTCAACAGCCACCACATCGACGTCAACGAGAGCATGGTGCCTGACTACCGACCCACAAAGGTCACAGCCAGCGCATCTGCCGGTATTGCAACCGATCTTGGCTGCGTGCCAGAGACCGAAGACACCATCACCCTCCTCGTCGACTGGGAGAAGAAGGATGGCTCTGGTCGCAGGGCAACTGGAGTTTACACTGCTTCCTGGACCGCACCTCAGAAGGCTGGCGTGCACTCCAACCAATACTTCCACTTCATGGCTTCCAAGGGCGAGGTTCGCATCAACCAGGCCAAGCGTGGATATGAGTTGGCCGATGACGAGGCTGGATTGTTCCACCTCAACCCTTTCGGTAAGTCTATGAACACATGTGAACCCCGGAGAACTTTGCTAACATCCTCGCAGTACGTTCCTCCTCCTCCCAAACCCCCACGCGAGTCGCGATACGCACATGAATCCGAGCTTCGGTCGCAAGATGCGTCTTGTATACACGAACCATGGCAGTATAGTGCACTCAACGAAGATTATTGATTGCTAACAAATGATCAACAGTACATGAAATACGCCGCAGACGAGGAGGGCAATTTCGCCGGTCAAGGAGGCTACGGCTACGTCAGCTTCGAGAAGTTCATCAACGGCATCGAAGCGCTCCAGTCAGGCCGCAAGACTCTGGACGACCTTGATGCTATGGGTCTGCCCACATTGAAGAACACAATCGCTACCGGTGCCATCCTCGAAGCCGGCAGGAGGAGTCTGGACGAGAAGAGAAGCATTGAGATCGTGGAGAAGGATGGACAATGGACCCTGCAGTAAAATGATTAGATGAATACCACTTTACGATTTTACTTTCATACCCTGCTCGCGATCTCTTAGGCTGATGTTTTATCGCGGTCAAAGCTCGTCTTGCATGCATCGATGATCGGCATCTGAAATTCGTGGGCTGGGAACAATGTCATCACCACTTCCCAGAACGCGAACTCTCTCTCGCGCTTACCTACCGCCTGTTTCTTTGTGCGCCAATAGTGGCCCACGCACTCTAACCCATTCCTTGATCTGTGTAGGTTGTTTCTGTCCTGCCAATTCCTTCTTAAACTCCTTGCAACGACCACATAACTCCAGAAACATCGAGCCTCTCGTAATCTGAAGAGGAAAATGCCTAAACCACGTGTGATATATTGGTTCCGCACCGACTTACGCCTTCACGACTCACCAGCGCTCAAAGCAGCCCTCGACCTGAAGCCGGAAGCCTTTTATCCGATCTGGTGCTGGGACAGCCATTACGTCTACCACGCACGCGTTGGTGTCAATCGCTGGCAGTTCCTGCTCGACTGCCAAAACGACGTGAGCGAGAGCATTACCAAGCTGAACAAGAAGAGCAAGCTCTTTGTGTTGCGCGAGCCCGCGGTGACGCTACTGCCGAAGTTGTGGAAAGCTTGGAAGATTACACACTTGGTCTTCGAGAAGGATACGGATGCATACGGGCGGGAAAGAGATGAGGAGGTGCAGCGCATGGCCAAAGATGCGGGCGTTGAGGTGATCGTGAAGAGTGGGAGAACACTTTGGGATAGCGATGAGATCGTCAAGAAGAACGGTGGGAAACCTACTATGAGCGCGGCCCAGCTGACCAAGGCTGGCGCACTTGTGGGAGCAATAGCGCGGCCGATCGAAGCACCTACGTCGTTGCCAAACCCAGGAGAGATGCATCTGGATGAGCTTGAACAGAAGCAGCCGGAATTAAAGTTCGATATCAATGCACATCACCGCGCCGACGACGAAAAGTCGTATGCTGCCGGTCTGGCGGGACCGAAGGGTGACTTCTCACCGCCAACATTTGAAGAGCTTGGTCTGAAAGCCGCAACAACAACGATCCGAGGAGGCGAGACTGTGATTTTGAAGCGCCTGGAAGAACGTATCTTCTCCGACGAAGACTACATCGCAACCTTTGCAAAGCCTAACACGTCACCCGCTGCTTTTGAGCCACAGTCCACACTATTAACATCACCGTACCTGCACTTCGGTGCATTGAGCTGCCGGTACCTCTATCATCGCACGCTTGATATCGTTGAGAAGCGCCGCAAAGAGAAAAAGCCAGTCAGCGAACCACCCACCTCCATGACTGGCCAGCTACATTTCAGAGATATGTATTTCGCAGCGCAAGCAGCGCTAGGTTGGTCCTTTGGACAAACATACAACAACAGCCACTGTCGCTTCATTCCATGGCATTTGCCTTCGAAAGTTGACACAAAAAGCAAGCTGGTCACTGGTGTTTACGAGGTAGACGATCCAGCAAAAGAGATTGAGTTCCAGCGCTGGGCGCACGGCAAGACAGGCTTTCCTTGGATTGATGCTATCATGCGCCAGTTGCGCACTGAGGGCTGGATCCATCACCTTGCTCGCCACTCTGTCGCTTGCTTCCTGACACGCGGCGGGTGCTACATCAGCTGGGAGCGAGGTGCAGAAGTCTTCGAGGAGCTTTTAGTAGACCATGAAGCCGCGTGCAACATCGGCAACTGGCAATGGTTGAGCTGCACAGCTTTCTTCGCCCAGTTCTATCGCTGCTACAGTCCCGTGGCGTTTGGCAAGAAGTGGGATCCTGAAGGCGATTATATCAGGAAGTACGTCCCAGAACTTGCAGACATGCCGAAGAAGTACATTTATGAACCGCACAAGGCGCCCATTGCGGACCAGAAGAAAGCCAATGTCCGAATTGATGGCGATGGCTGTCAGCAAGAGAAGGATGGGCTGAAACTCTACCCGAAGCCGATGTTCGATTTCAACACACGAAGAGATATATGTCTCGAAGGCATGAAGAACGCCTACCACGTTGGGCTATATGGAAACGATCCAAAGGTGATGGACGGAAGCTGGAAAAAGCTGTTTGAAGACGCCGGTGAAGGTCCAACCAAGGGAGAGATGGGAGGACCCGGCGGTCTTGATACATGGGATGATGCCGATGGTGCAGACGATAATGGGCACGATGAGGCGCCAACTCCCAAGAAGACACGCAAGGATGCGCAGCCAAACGATAAGGCAAGCTCGAGAGCTACGAGAGGCCACAAGAGAGAGGCCAGCCAAGGTACGCTCGACAAAGCGTTCATGAAGAAGACGAAGTGAGTGTTGATTTGCGCATCCCGTGCGCAGCGGCAGGCCCAACGCTGTAGAAGCTGGCAGACGCATGATGAAGCGATCTCCAATGACCTCAGGCCGGATCACTTCTCCGTTCAACATCCGCGCCGTCCGCTGGGAGTTCCATAGGAGTGTCTGCGGGAAGCTCAGCCATGCCACATATGACATCGGCCAAATCTTCCTTGGCCATGTCTTCGTTGTTTGGGAGCTCCGAAAGCATGACTTTGCTATCGACGGGCAGCTCAGGTATCTCTCGAGAACCCCCTGTTAGCTCGACTCTGTCAAGGTCGGCCGCGAGCTCGTGTGCGTGCGCAGAGGCCTGCTCACTGACAATCTCGGCAACAACGATGAGAAATTTGCGGTCTTCGTTTCTCCACTCTCGCTCCTCCCTGGAGCTGTAGGTGAGGGATGGCCTGCGTATGACTCTCGACTTCTTCTTCGGCTTGCGATTTGCGCTGTCCGAGAGCTCCAGTCGGGCTTGGAGGCCCAGTGGTTCGAAGTACAATTTGTTCCACTGCTGAAGTATACCTCTAAGGGAGCCTTCTGACGTGTCAGCTAGGCCAGTTGACACTTTCTTCTCTTGTAAAGATCGGTTGATAGTCCTAGGATGTTGTCAGAGGCGCTCCTTGCCCTAACTATAGCGCGTAACGTACCTTCCAACCCATGCCGTCGTTAACACACTTCCAGTCAATGCTACACTTCCTGCTGCTGCCCACATCTTAGCGTAATCGCCGGAACTGAATTTTGTTGCATCGGTCACTTGGTCGCTGAAGCGCTGCCAGTCATCCGGTCGCACCCGAAGATCGAACAAGCGAGGATGATATGGAAATCCAGATTTCAGGTCGTCGCCTATGGTCCGCACACGCACGCTTGACGTATCTGAAGATATGCTGCCGGAGCTTGTCGACAGGGTTTCGCGATGAGTCTCAATGGACGGAGATCTTCCTGTGTCGGGACGTTCGTGTCCTGGGAGTTCCGAGGGTTCTCTTTGACCATGAGAGTATGGTGGAGGAAGCCCTTGATATATTGTTGCCAACGATGTTGGCGAATCGAGTTCCGAAGGAGCAAGGCTCTTAACTGAATGTCTTCTATGATTTTCGCGATTTGATTAGTAAGCACCCCAACTGATGTCTCTTCGATCAAGCTTCGTCACTTACTCGGTGTGCTGCGTCGACTCTTTAAGATGGAAGTTCGCATACTTGCGATCACTTTCGGGTATTGGCGGCAACCCGCGATGAGATGCTCTGTCTTCTTCCTTCCTTGCTCTCTTATCGCTCGCAGATCGTCCCAGCGCAAAGACCCCAGAGGCAGCTAGCGCAGCTAAAGGCATATTGCAGTTGATTGTCTCTTCACCTTGTGTCTTTAGAGGATAGACGCACGGAGAATACAGGAGTGCTTGATACGAGCGGATTGTTGGTGGCTTGCAGCCTCGTGTCTGTATAGCAAGAAGGATTGGAGGTGCAGGGATATCGACTGTCGATGCACAATCTTGTCATTACTTGTGAGCTGGCAGCGATCGTCGCATTGGCAGCCGAAGAGGGCGATACGGCGCGCCTCAGCTGAGTCGGAATCTCTCCGAATCCTACGGTGACGCTCATCGTTCTTGACTTCAAGATAGTGATACATTCACGCTGCACTGAGTTGCAATCAGACATTTCAAAAGGTTCAATGTACCCAGCTGATGAGTTCACTAAGTTATCAGGCCTCCTTGCTTCAGCCTTCAGGAGACCACAGCTGGTAGCAGGCAACGATACAGTACAGTACTCTGTAGCCGGGCCCGGATTGAATACAGCGATCCATGGCCTTGCCGAAACAAACCCTGGGCCACTCAGCTGCATGATCATCAAGGTACCTACCCAATCCGGAAGCCCTTGCGATCGCAGTTTTAGTGCTGATGCTGTGCTGAATTGCAGTTTGTCTCCACTGGAACGTGGGCTCAGCCCCAGGCGCTCAACTTCACCACGGAAAGTGTTGCTTCGGTGGGTCTGGCGCCTGACAACGAGGCTTGTGTGCAAGAAGATCTGCTCTACGGTGCTTAGTGACAACAGATCCTATACTCAGTCGCATGCATTGGGTACAGGGCTGCATGCAACCCTGGTCTCGGACCAGTGCTCGGCGCAACACAGCCTGTGAGTGCGGCGCAAGTAGTGCCATCGCTGAAAGTGTACTGCTATGCGCGCGCAGCTCTAAGGTCGAGCTCATACTATGTTTGTACCTCAGCTATAGTACTATATAACTCCTCAGTAGCCCTGTGTCAATGTCGATATATTCATCACACACACTCTCATCAGCAACAACATCTTTCACCATCGATCATACACCACTACGAACATTGCCCCTACCAAACCAACAGCATCGACAATGGCCAAAGACAAAAGCTGCCCGATACCAGATGGCGTCCAGGACCTCAACCTCAAAGGCAGCTCTCACAACACTCTCCTACTCATGTCCGCCATATGCACAGCGATCACTCTGGTCAGCTCCATCGCTCTCATAGCGACGCACCTCTATCGCTACCACGCGCCGAAAGAGCAACGCCAAATCGTCCGAATCGCTCTCGCACCATTCGTTTTCGCCCTCGTCTCCCTCGCCGAGATCCACAGCTACTCGATCGCTCGCTACATCGATCCGATCAGCTCCTTCTACGAAGCGACCTGCCTGTGTGCCCTCTTCCTGCTCTACATCCAATTCGCAGCACCGACTTCGAGCACTTTCGGCGAAGATATGTTTGACGCGGTGAAAGCGCAGCAGGAGGCTGGCACCAAAGGTAAGGGCAACTGGCCTCGGAACACCTGGATCGCGGTCTTCCAGTACCCGATTATCGAGATCGTTGCTATCATCATCCTCGAGGCAACGGAAGCCGCTGGAACTTACTGTGCATCCTCACTGCGGCCCAAGTACGGCCACTTCTGGTCGATGATTATCCATTCCGTGGGAATCGTCGTAGCGGTGCTTGGAATCTTCCGCTTCTACGGCCGCATGAAGACACTGATGAAGGCTCGTCGCGGTCTGGCCAAGCTTGTCTGTTTCAAGATTATCGTCGGATTGCGTTTCATCCAGACTGTAAGTCCTCGCCACACTCGCAACATCAAAATCGATCAAAGCTAACCGCAACTCCTAAACAGTGGCTCTTCAACATCCTCACCGACAAGAACGTCCTCAAACCCTCCGATCGCTTTTCCTACGGCGATCTGCTCTACGGCGTCCCCAACGCTCTCATGTGCATCGAGACAGTACTGTTCTCCGCAGCGTTCTGGTACGCTTTTTCATCGGCCGAGTACGCGCACAAGTCCGGCATGCGTCGCTTGCCACTTTGGAGAGCGGTGTTCGATGCCCTGAACCCGTTCGATTTGATCCACGGCGTGGCTAGAGTTGTGACTCTCCTCACCGGCAGCTCTGGCGCACGACGCGATGATGCTGCTACTCCTTATGTTGCGGAGCCTACCACCCGATCAGGGAGAGGGAGGTACAGGACTCTGGAGGGCATGGAGTCTTTGGCTCAGCCGGATAGGAGTCGCAGCCGCACTCCCTTGCAGACTGGCGGTGTAAAGCCGCAGTCGCCACCGAGATATGATGCTTACTCTGGACGTCTTTCGGCTAGTGTTAGGAATGATCGATCTGAGAGTCCTGCGGTGGAGACGCGCTACGATGCTGCTAGAGGAAGAGACATGGTTTGAGTGGGGTTTGCTGCTTGGTACTGTGCATGTTTGATAGACTGGATGTTAGTTGTTGCTCTGAAGTCATTATTGCCGTTGAGTCGCTTCTGTCATATGGCGTTTCATTGTAGTCTTCTCTGGTTATCGAGCTCTATCGCTACATCCGCATATCAACCAGAGTGATCACTGGTCGAAGAAGGTGCAAAGGACCTCTTCATCAAGTTCATCACGTCTCTTACCTGTAACGCCAGCTCAAGTTATCCCAATCATCTTCTTCCAAAGCACGCATAATCATTTCTTGCCATCAATCTTCTTCCACGCCGCCGCCTCGGCCTCAGCGACTTTCGAGCCCGCAGCGCTTGCCCAGCCCTTAACCGCATTCCACATGTTGCCCGCCGTTTGGCTAGCATCCTCTCCAATCACTCCTCCTCCGCTGCCACCAGCGCCTCCACTTGGACCGCCAGGCAACCCAGCGAACATGCTACCCCGTCGTTCAGTCTCCTCTTGCTGATCCAAGCTCGCTCTCTGAGCAGGGCTCATCTCTTGTGCGAACAAGTTCTGCTGGTAGCCTGTTGGGTGGCTGGCGGATACTGAGGGTGGAGGGTTGACGGGTCCGAGGTTGACTGTTGTTACTGGCTGGTATTGGCGCGTGGGTGTGGACGGGTCGGTGGAGTGCGTTGGCGCGAGGTTGATCTGTGGTGGTGGAGCGTGCATGGCGTTCAATGCGCTTGTGAAAGCGCTGCCTTGGCCGGCTCTGGGTGGTGGTGGAAGGCTGCTGGTGGGCTGAGCGGATGGTGTTGGCACGGCGCCTGGTTGAGGAGGAGGCGGGACGGCATCATTTTGTGATGTCTGTGTAGTGCGCGTAGGCGTTGGCTGTGCGAAGGGTGTTGCGCCAGGGACTGGTGGTGCTGCGGGTTGCGCTCGAGGGTAAGCTGGTGGCGGCCCGGCGGCGGCGGCGGTGGTCACGCCTGCATCGGCACTCGTAGTCTTGGTGGGATCGGGAGCGGCAGTCTGTGGAGTGATGCCTTGAGCTTTGCTTGGAGTTATCGGTTCGTCTATGTGGACAGGGATAGGCGGCATCGTTGGGTGTTTGCTGGTCGCTGAATGTATATGGCGCGAGGTCTGGGTGATAGTGTCTCGTACGTGAGTTGCAGCTGTCAGTTCTGGGAGGAAGCGCAAAAATCGACAACGCTACCAGTTACACCAATTGGTGGATGAAAGTGTTGTGTGAAAGAGAGAGTGAGTGAGACAAACACCTACCTTCCTCTGCGTCCCTCCTAGCTTGCACGAGTGACGACGATGCATGCCGATCCATTCACCAAAGCCGCCCTTGCAGCGCCTTTGGCCCCTGGGTGTCCCGTCTGATAATTGTGTGCGCTCACTGATCATGAGATAGATACTCCTACTCTCGTCCTCGACTGACAGTCTTTTAATCTTCACCTCTTGCCTCGCGAGACCAAAGTCCTCGTCTGATGATCGAAGTAAGGCAGACATCCCCAAGCCGGGACGCGGCTCCACCTCACTTCATCTGCTCTCTTGTACAAAGGGCCTGTTTCGCTGTCGAGGATGCTGCCGCTCGTCATCCTGCTTGCGGTCATCAATGCTACGAAGCGATCTTCTGCAAAATGTTCCTCCACAGACCAGCGTACATGCAACAGCGAATGAAAAATAAAATACCTCTACCACAGTAGATGCGTAGCGCCGTTGGGGCATTGGCTCGATAGAACAGGGTCTGGGCCAGAGCTAAGCCCGAAACACACGCCTTCTGATTTGTTTTGCTGGGAAGTACTTTTGAAGTACGGGCTCCCGGTACCGTTTGTGGCGACGGCGGGCCTCCTTTACAGTACGTGGATTCGTCATTGGAAAGTGCGTTGGCATGGGGAGGCAGACGGTAAAAGGTCGACATTTGGACTATGCATTCAGACTCCTGTTCAGCTCCCCCGTAATGAAGCAGCCCGGCCAAAGCGCACGCACGCAGATGCCGCTATCGACCTATCACCAGCCTGGAATTGCCTTTCATCCGTGACTTGGCGAGGCAGAGGCAGGTGTGAGAAATAGAGTGAGAGACGCAGCCAGATATGCGTTTGGACATATCTTTAGTTTCAATGGTAGGGCATGATGACATGGCGTCAATGGCTAAGTACACTTGCACAAGTATAGGCAGAGTAGCTGGAGCATTGAACATTTATTCCAGCACGGCCTATCACATGCTTCTGGTGAACGAGGAGGCTGTTCTGTTGCTACAGCGGCGCCCGTTGCCGAGGGCGGGCTAATTCGTTCGCCACCCAATCCCTGCGCGGGTGTCGAAGTGAAGCAAAACGCCTGTGGTAAGGCTGCATGCGCACGACGAGGATACATGTAGATGGTGGGAGGTAGCAGTACAACAATGCGGAGTGAGTTTACCCAGACAGCATGGATAATAATAATATTATAGCAAGCACAACACAACCCTCCAATTGCCGTGGTCGCGTGCAGCCCGCTCATTCACAAGGCCTGAGCAGTCTAAGTCGCGCTTTCCGTTTACTCCCGAGCGTCCGTGCCCTCCGCCGTCGTTGGGGAGTGCTGCTAGCGTTCGTAAAATCTGCTCCCCTGGGCTTCTTTCTTAAGCTGCGATTCCCTCTTCACCACTTCCATCCATCATCTCCATCAACATCCTCTCCACTCAACCTTATACCCCCCCCCCAAAACCACCGACAAGATGTCTGCCGCTGTTGGAACCCCGACCAAGGATGTCGAGTAAGTTGCGCGCCGCCGCCTGCCAGCCTATAGGGGGCTGGCTGCCATCGCTTGAGACCAGCGAGCTGACAACCATTGCAGCCAGAGCAAGAAGGAGTTCATGGGCATGCCCGGCTTCGTCGTTGACTTCCTGAGTACGTTACACCGTGTCGCGTGATGCAAAGGTGCCATTTGACGACACAACGCGTTGATGGCGGCCGCGCATCTGCGCCGATAAGAGCTCGGAAAACCAGGAACCAGTCGCTAACATTGGACAACAGTGGGTGGTGTCTCTGCCGCCGTCTCTAAGACTGCCGCCGCTCCCATCGAGCGTGTTAAGCTCCTCATCCAGAACCAGGTTAGTCTTCACTGCCAATCTGGCCATCAAGTCGCATGTGCATAGCTTCGCTCGCAAGCATCACAGGCGAACTTGGTCTTGTATCCATCAAACACCATTTAACAACATCAAACAGGATGAGATGCTCCGCTCCGGCCGTCTCGCCAAGCCCTACACCGGCATTGGCGAGTGCTTCAAGCGTGTCATCGCTGAGGAGGGTACCGCCTCCCTGTGGCGTGGCAACACCGCCAACGTTGTCCGTTACTTCCCCACCCAGGCCCTCAACTTCGCTTTCCGCGACACCTACAAGTCCATGTTCGCCTTCAAGAAGGAGCGTGACGGCTACTGGTGGTGGATGGCCGGCAACCTTGCCTCTGGTGGTGCCGCTGGTGCCACTTCCCTCCTCTTCGTCTACTCCCTCGACTACGCCCGTACTCGTCTTGCCAACGACGCCAAGAACGCCAAGTCTGGTGGTGAGCGTCAGTTCAACGGCCTCGTGGACGTCTACCGCAAGACCCTCGCCTCTGACGGTATTGCCGGTCTCTACCGTGGCTTCATGCCCTCCGTCACCGGTATCGTTGTCTACCGTGGTCTCTACTTCGGCATGTACGACTCCATCAAGCCTGTCCTCCTCACTGGCTCTCTTGAGGGTAACTTCCTTGCCTCCTTCCTTCTCGGCTGGACCGTCACCACTGGTGCCGGTATCGCCTCCTACCCCCTTGACACCATCCGTCGTCGCATGATGATGACTTCCGGTGAGGTAAGTGTTACAATTTTCAAACCCCTTTTGAAACCACCAAATACTAACCCCGATTCCTCAGGCCGTCAAGTACAAGTCTTCCATCGACGCTGGTCGCCAGATCATCGCCAAGGAGGGCGTCAAGTCTCTCTTCAAGGGTGCCGGAGCCAACATCCTCCGTGGTGTTGCCGGTGCCGGTGTCCTGTCCATCTACGACCAGGCCCAGCTCCTCATGTTCGGCAAGGCCTTCAAGTAAACGTATCACCACCAAATACGTTGACAACACCATCGCGGCGGAAGTTGCGGCATGGAGGTCTGCACGCCTGTACTGAATGCAGACATAAAAGAAAAGGAGACGTGGAGTGGCGATGTTCCGAGCGGCTACGGCCCACGGAGGGTGGTTTGCATTGGAAGTTGCGCAGTGCGCGTCTCTTCGATACCAGCGATGTGTACCTTTACTCTGGGCCTGGCTTCTCAATACCTGTATTACAATTGGTTGCACTTTTTCATGCAAGGAGTATTGATGCTTTCTCACGATCCGTTCCCATTTCTTGTCACTTGTCTCCGTCTGCTGTTCCAAGTGCTCTGCTTTGTTACATAACTGTCGCTAACTTGACATATCATCTCAACAATGATTTGGACGCATCCATCTTGATGATTCGAGCTGTGTCAGTAGCAGGAGCTGTGGTCAACGGTGTACTTAAACCAATACTTGGAACCCGTAAATGCGATCATGAGGGATCATCTGGCTTGCCAACAACGGATTATCTCCATTCATGATAGATAGACAATAATTGTCGCAAATAGATCCAAGCACTGTGTTGAGCTCTTGAGCTCTGCAGCCTTCGGGGTGATCAAATGATTCGAGGTGCCATTACCATGAGGTCCAGAAAGCCCAGCCCGTGCACTTCCTCCGCTCATGACCTCTGACCTCATCTGCTTGGGATTCGGATCATCGACGACGCTTCAATGCGCTAGACGAAGCTCTTGCCTCTCCTTTCGTTCTTGTACATTAATACCGCAAACATGTCTCTATCATCTCGACCAGCAATGAGACTGCTCTCCACCCGTCTCGTGCAGCTGCAGCGCGCTCCGACAGCAGCGAAGCTCTGCGCAAGCCAGATTCGCCATGCCTCACGCTACAGCGCTCCCGCGAAACGCTCCTACACTGCGGCACCGGCCCAAGACTCCTACTTTGTCAACCCTTCAGGCGAAGATGCCGACCTCAGACACCCAACGGATCCTCCTCGCAACCCGCTCGATGCGCGGGCAGTCTCTGAGGCTGGCGAGGAGAAGCGCCAGTACCACTTGCGCCGCATGCGTTTCGCGGGTATGGGCTTGTTGCTGAGCATGGCCGGCTTGGGCACGGTGGTATGGAACCTTGATCTGGACGATATGGACCAGGCGAAGGACGAGTTTGCAAAGAAGAATGGAACTCTGAAGATGGATGCTTCCAGCGAGGCGGAGGCGAGATTCCACGGCAAGAAGGTACAGATAATTGGCGCAGGAGAAGGAAAGAGGATCGTTGCGCATGGTCAGGGCGAGGACATCGAGCTTGTGGAGACTGGCACGAGCAGTGTCCCACACTTTCCGAGAACAATCTACTTGCCTGCTTCTTCGGGAGAGGACCCCAATGCTTCCACGCCGGTTCCTGGACTCGTCACCGCGGCACAAGCGAACTCGCCCGTGAACACCGGCAACATCACAAACCAGGAAGAATACACTCTTGTCGGATTGGGTATCAGAACGGTTTCGTTCTTGAGCATCCAGGTGTACGTTGTTGGCATGTACGTAAGGACTCAGGACATCAGTGGCCTGCAATCCAAGCTTATCCACCTTGTCAACCCGGAAGCTTCAACTCTTGTGCCCTCCGAGAAGGACGCCCTGAAGCAGAAGCTCGTCGACCCAGTGACCAGTAAGGAGATCTGGAATGAGCTGCTCAGCACTCCAGGCATGAAGAGCGCGTGGCGCATTTCTCCCACTCGCAACACCGACTTTGCTCACCTGCGCGATGGCTGGAAGACGGGTATTGACAAGCGTACTGCCGAGGCGAGACAGGAGGCGAGGAAGATCAACCCGGCTGCTGAGACTCAATACGATGCTGAGGACTTTGGTCTTTCCATGCGCAACTTCATGAGCGTCTTCTCTGGTGGCAAGGCAGCGAAGGGTTCTGTTATGATCCTCACACGTAACCAGCAGGGTGCGCTCGACGTCTACTTCGATGCAGAGCCCGAGAAGCAGGGCAAGGATGTCCAGCATCTTGGCACAGTGAATGATGAGAGGATCAGCAGGTTGATTTGGTTGAACTACCTTGGTGGCCAGAAGGTCAGCTCTGAGGCCGCCAGGCAAGGCGTTGTTGATGGCTGCATCTCATTTGCTTCGAGGCCTGTTGGAAGCGTTGAGACTATGGTCACGTAGGTGTGTTACATTTGTATTATAAAGAAGCTCAATTATGCAGAATAATATGTACACAGCAGCTCCCCTCACGTATCACATCTCATGTAACGCAATTGTTGCCCTCGAGTTCTCGAGTTCAGCATCTAGCCTCACTCAGTGAGCTTTGTTTACGCTACAACACACTTCCACGACATCCATCCTTCCTCCCACACTCTTCGGTATTAACCATCGCCTTGTCAGTTCCCATATCACCGCTTTGGTATCATCCTCCCACCGAGAAGTGCACATCTTCAGCCCAACATGCTCTCTCATCTCAAGCACAAGAGTCGCCACGGCACTCAACTCACAGTCACTTTCTACCTCACCCTGGTGTTCGAGCTCCACACCGACACAGAGCAGTACACATACAGCATTGAGTAAGTCACCTCATTCACTGCACCTTGACCAACCACCTTCATACTAACACGCCCGTCAGCCGATGCTACACATCTCTCGCCCAAGCCAACGACCGCCTCGGCCTGCTCTCCCGCTGCAATGCCAACACCAAAATCCGCGAAACTCTGAGTGCCGGCGAAGACCAAGACACTGGCTGCCAGTGGTGCACCTGGACGCGCCCTGGCGACGATGTCGGCAACTTTCGCTTCTTCGCTGAAGTGAAGAGGATCGTCATGAACGGCGCCATTCGCCACGACGGCCCGACAGAAGACGAGGCCGCGAATTTCGCTGGCGGGCTCGCCTCAACACCCGACTACAGGTATGCATTTGAGCACAAGAAAGATCTCGCCAACCACGTCTGGGTGGTGGCGCTGCACGATCCCGAGCGCAAGAGCGCCGTTGACACTGAAGGTAAGCCGACATCACTCCCCTGGGCTCTGGATGGCGTGTACGAGGCTTCGGGCAATGCTATGGCGCGTGGGAAGCGCCTTTGGAGAGATAAGCTAGCGCAGAAACAAGGTCGCTTCGACCGCATGGACTCGCACTATGGGTTCGCGAGATACCTGCTTATCCCGCAAGAGACGAGCACAGCTGCGTTTAGCGGCAGCAGACAGAGTATCGGCAGTGGCCAGTCCGTTGCGATAACTGAAAACACAGCTCAGATCTGCGTCGAGCGGATCAAAGTGATGCCTCAAGGCGAGATGGTAGCGATGTTTGCGCCCGCGGAAGCCATCTTGTTCAACAGACCCTTCCAGCCCCTGTGCAAAGGTCGAGAGCAAGAGAGAGAGCGCAAAGCTGTGGCGAAAGTTGAGGCTGAGTTACTTGATCTTTTCAGCGCTGCCGGCGAAGATGCCGCTGAGCACAACATCGCCGTTCCTGCTCCTGCTTCTGTTCCTGACTTTAGGACCTTGACTCCGCCGGAAATCCGCAGAAGGAGCCTCTACAGTCCGGAGCAGCGATCGTTCCGCTCAGGCGTCGTGCAGGAGTACGGACAGCTCGCCGCTACGCTCCGCGAGCCCGTGACTCCAGCATCGATATCGAAGGCGCACAACTCTGTGGTCGCCAAGAGCGTCGCGAGCGCGAAAAGGCATTTCTACCACACCATCGAAAAGGACGGTCCCAGGAGCAAGCCTACCAAGACGACGACTGACAGGACTGGAGGCGCCTGCGCGAAGAAGGAGAAGGATAAAAAACGCAGGATGACTTGGGGCTTCGACATGACTATAATGGGCCCTCCCGTCACGCCCGGCCAGGCTGCGTTGGCTGCGCAGCAGACTCTCATGCTGGCGAGTCGTGTGAACAGGGGATGAGAGTGGGCGATCCACGGTTTTGGAAAGAGTTCGGGAACGAGTCCTTGATTTGGACAATGCTGGTTTGATTGGTTAGTCTGCAAGAGCGGCCGAACAGATTCTCCTGAAAAGAGATCAAATGGAAAGGTGACACCCTTGAGCCCTTTGGCTTGTTCGATGTAGGTGTATGTGGGCTCAGGAAGAGAAGACAGGCTGGTCTGGTACTGCTTGGGCGATGCTAGCACCTTGCCTCCGTGGGTTTGCAAGGCCGGCTTGGTCGGTGTCCTTAAGTGAAATCGACCTTCCATCACGACAAAAGCACACTCCATATGAACGAAATGCAACCGTGAAATAAAATTCCACCTCCCTTTCTCGTATGATTTAATGAACAGAGATAGGATGCACGCGCATCAATGACCCATATACTATGCATACACGTATTCATACATGTATGCATACATCAACATCCCGAAAACGAGGGTTCGGGTATGGGGTTCCAGAATGCATACGAATACATGTCTTTATCTCGGAAAGTGGCATTAACCCTTTCGAGTATTACCAGACAACGTTATATTCACTGTATTACCAGAAAGTGCAGGTGCCTCGGAAGCCATGACATGACCTTAATGAGAGGCTTCCATCACCGAAACCCAGATGATAGTGTCAAATACTGATGTCGCTCCTTCGACCTGATCTGAAAAAGAAGTGCCCAAATTCACACACACGTAAACCCATACAAGGCTATGAGGCGAGAACCCGCATTCACTACCAAGTCCATTGGTACAATGTTTTCAATCACCCAGAGCAATGATTTTGCTAGTATTAGTATTCGAAGAGTCGTACTACTAGTTCAGGCGGTTCAACAGATCTTCGCCTGCGATGAAGCGGCGCACATTCTCCGCCTGTTCTTCGTACCAGCGGCAGATCGTACCTATCACGCTGTTAGTCGGGCATTGCACCAAAACAGAACGTAATCATCATGATACTTGAACCTACCTTCGTTGACATAGCCCATATGAGGACTCATCACAAGCTCACTCTTGCCATTATAGCTTCTCCACGGGCTGTCCGATGGTAAGGGCTCCTTCCACCACACATCAAGAGCTGCGCCACGAATGCCGCCCTGCTCCAAAGTCTTAAGCAGAGCAGTCTCATCGATCAACGGACCACGAGACGAATTGATCAACACACTTGTCGATTTCATCATACCCAATTCCTCAGTGCCGACGATTCCACGGCTGCGCGGTGATAGCACGTAGTGCAAGCTGATCACATCGGCATTCTCGAAGAGCTCCTTCTTTGAGACTGCCTTGAATGTGCCGCTAGGGAGACCTGCGCCCTCAGCTGCCGCGTCTGCTTTCTCTTGGGTGAGGTTCTCGCTCCAAGCGATGACATTCATGCCAAAAGCCTGCGCTCCGATGCGAGCGGCGTTAGCTCCTAGCTTGCCCAGTCCACAAAGACCCAACGTCTTGCCACCTAGAGCGAGAGAGAAGCCAGATTGCCAGACTTTGGGGTCAGATCTGAGTGCAGCGTTATCTTGGGGAATTCGAGAGCAGAGACTGAGGATAAGAGCCCATGTGTGTTGGGTTGTGGAGTCGTAGCCAGGTGGTGGAGGAGCCGAAGAGCTTTCTTTGGCCGAGTGATCTGGGTGGCCAGGTTTAGCGCCGGTGGTTCCAGCGATTGCAATGCCTCGTGATGTGGCAGTGGGAATATCCAGAGATGCATTGCGTACTCCAGTCGTTAGGAGGAGTTTGAGGTTTGGAAGTTGAGACTGCAGGGCTGCAGGGAATGGAGTGCGTTCACGCATGGTACTGATGATTGTATAGGGCTTGAGCCGGTCGGCAAGCGCTTGGAGGCCATCTTCTGATGCCGGATCGAGGGTCTCAGGAAAAGAATCGACTTTGAGGCCGGTGATATTGGCGAAGTGCTGGGAGGCAAGGCCGCCGTAGTCATCAAGGATGGCAATTGAGTGATTTTGTGACGAAGACGACATGGTGCGAATGGAATTGCGATGAATTATAGGAACAATGATATGACTACGGAGTGCAGTTAGTCTTGCAGCCATGTCAACTACTGATCACAAATAGTGATTGTGGCTTCTGCTGCGTGTATTATTTACAGCCACGCGATGCAGTCGACATCGCACGCCAACGCCGATGCCGGGGTTAACATGGCTATTCGGCAATTGACCGAATGAAGGATGGGAGACAGGAAACGGCATGCCGAGATCAATTTGTAAGCCGAGACGATGATCTCAGTGGTGAAGGAAAGTGTCTCACGACGGTGCACGATTGCAGACGCTGAGACGCTCTTCACATGTCTCTGCGAAGAGAGACGGCTTGGGTAGGTAGCTACTAGCAAGTGGGTGTCGCACCTTAAGGGCACAGCACGGCGAGAGTTTGTCCGCAGTCAGAGAGAGGCAGAGAAGTGTGTGTGGGTACAGTCACCACGGCATGCGTTCGATGTCGCTACTCGTCCCGCCCGCCCACGTTCTCCGCGCCGCTCTCAGGCAAGACTGGCAGTAGAGTTCGGCTGCAGAGATCGCCGCCGCTCGCCTCGTCTTGCACGTTGGCAGTAGTGTTGGTGGTTAGTGCCAGGACCCGCTCGTGCTGCTGCTGCACGAGAGCACGAGAACAGCACGCCCGCCCGCCCGCCAGAGCACATCTGTCAGCGCCGTCGACGCCGTGGCGGCGCTGAGCTGAGCGGTAAGGTACGACGGTGTCACGGAGGAGGGTAGAAAGTGTGTCCTGCCAGAGAACAAGAATGGAACTGGCTCATACGCCCGTGCCGAAAGTACCGTCCTCGCCGTCTGCTTGTCAGGCTCTCAGGCTGTCCGGCAGCGTCAAAGTCGATCATCAGAGACACTGCTGAGACAACCCTTCACCTCCTGAGAGCGCGCTGAGCGGCTGCAGGCACGCGTCAGCAATAGCAAAGCCTGGTATAGCAGGCCGCCAGGCCGTAACGAGAGCTTGCAGCGCGGGCATGTGAGACTGTGAGACTATTAGACTGCAGTGCCAGTGCCAACACGAGTCGACGGCTGCTAGACTGCTGTCATATGCTGTATGATCGCGCGGAGGCAAAGCGGCATGTGCCTTGTTCGAGCGTGCAGGAGCGAGACCCAAGGACGCTTCGGCTCGCAACTGCAGACCCGCCTTTCTCCTAGCACGACAACCCTGCTTTGCCCTGCCCTGCGACCAGGGAGCACCGAGCGGCGCAGGGTATGGCCGGCTACGGGTGCTCGCCTTGCGAGCCTTGCCATGTGCCCCGATCTGGCGGTATCAGGCACTGCTCCCCGTCCGCCTCTTCTTTGTCTGCAGCAGCTATATAAAGGCCGCCAGCTTGATGAGGGCGAGTTGCCTTCTGAAAGGGCGGGAGGGCGGCGCCCAAAGCTGCCTCTGTGCCACACCACCGCGGCCCATCACCACTATCATCATCATGTGCAAGAGAGGCCTGCGCCAAGTGCGTGCCAGGTCGAGTCCACTCTACGCTGCGCGGGTCATCTCTCCAACGTCTTCTAGGGCTAGCGCCGCGAGGTTAAACGGCGCTGTCCGGGCACTGGCGAAGGCGAGGCCGCTACTCTGTCCTGCTGCTGCTTGCCTGCCTGTAGTACGCTCACCACTACTACGACTGACTTTCATTGTTCTTCCACCTCCAAACTGCGTGCTTCTGCTCCATCCTCGCCCCGTGATACCACCGCCTCTCTCCATCTCCCTCCCGCCGCGGCATGCCTTGACTGGCTATGCTTGTGCTCCCCCGGCAAACATTCTTAGAGGCTGGTGAGTGCTGTCCGGAACGTCATTGCCGATGAGACACGGCGTAGCTGATGTCCTGTGAATCAGCAGCTTTGTGCCCGTTCTGAAAGACAAGCATATGGCTTCTTTGACCACGCATGCACCCCAATTAGCCGACCATTTCCACATAGCCTCTTGTTCTCCCACCAATATCTCTCCCACGCAGCATGGCTGTCTCCGCCATCCCAGATACCGGCTTCTCGCTGCGTGGAGCCCAAGCAGACATGGACGCCAATAAGCACCACTCCAAATCAGCAATTCTGTTCAAACTCTCCCGGAGCATGCTCAATGACCTTCTCGAGGCATCACATGGCAAAGACGGGTTGTACTTTGTGACAGGCAGGGTTCCGGTGAGGCTTTCGTAAGCCAGCGAAAGGGAGTAATCATGCTGAGACCATATCTAGAAACTCCGACTCGGAAAGCGATCCCTTGACCTTAGTATTTCTCCCGATGCATTTCGAAACGAACTGTATACCTCCACCACCTCCTCCTCCAATGATCTCGACTTCGATGCTGTCATCACACACCGTGCCACCGTCGCACCTGCGCAGACCAAGCAACCTGATACTGCTGGAGCAGATGCTGCCCTTGCTGCACTACAAAATAGCATGGCGTCGTACCAACAAGAGAAGAAAGCCAAATCCGCAACCATTACCGACGATGTTATACCAGAACCAAACAGATTGCAGGCAGCAAAGAAACACAGGCGTGGATTATTGGGAATGAACTCTGGAAATTCCAGTCCGTCGCTGAGCGCTGTTGGTACACCAAGACCTGGTCTCTCTGTCACATCTGCACCCAGCGACCAGAACCTCCGCCGACAAGCAATGAAAATACCGATCGTACATTTATTGGCCATGAAGCCGACTTCGACTGATGACATTATCCGTACAACACACATACCGAAATCAGACCTGGAAGCAGTTGTCGGCAAAATTGCACAGCAGATAGATGGTAAATGGAAGTTGTTGGACAGGGCGTACAAGGATTTGAATGTTTGGGAATTTGGATACAGGACGCAGGAAGATCGACAGATGGCTGTTGATAATGCTATCAGAGCATATGACCGTACCAGGGTGGGAAAAGAAGAAAATATCTGGCAGCTGCTTCTGCCCAAGGAGGAGAGGGGAAAGGGAAAGGTGCTCTCGAAACTGCACCTCAGTGCTCCGCAAACGAACAGAGGCTCGACACCAAGTCACATGCCCAGCCCTTTGTTAGATGCGAGCGAAGATGAGAAGCCTATCAGCTCGGCCAACACACCTCGTGTTGGGCAGTCTGGCACGCCCAAATCAGCAGTGGCGAAGTCGGCTGGCTCGGATATGATGAAAAGATTGTTGGCAAAGGACCCAAAGAAAGCACGAGCGGCAGAGGAGGCAAAAGAAAAGAAAAAGCGAGAGCGTGAGGCTGTGGCCAGCGACAGAGAAGGTCGACCGGCGAAGAAGCAGAAGCCAGCCACCACAACCACCAAATCCATGAACGCGACCACAGTAGGGACAAAGGCATCATCAAAGATCAAATCAGCAGAGCTTGTGCACAGCTCGGATGATGATGACGAGGAAGGCGAGGTGAAGGACTCCCCACCAGTCGCTCCTGCCAGACCCGGCAAGCTAGTGGCACCTTCCACTGTCAGGCCCAAGGCACTAGCCACGAGATCACCTGAAAGTGGTGACAATCACGTGAAGCCTATGAAGCTCGCCACAAAAGCAACCGTCACCTCAAAACCCAAGACCAGCACGCCTTCAGTCAAATACACAGCATCACCCGCTGTAAAGCCCACCAAAACAGCCGCACCCGGAGCATCCACGCCATCCAACAGCGCATTGTCTGCACCTCAACGGCAGAGAACGCAGCTGTCTCCTTCCAAGTCTCACAGTCGGCCTACCGTGCCATCACCTCTCGGAGCCGCTCGGCCACGCAACGCCTCCGACGTGTCAGACAGGAGTGCTATCGGCATTCAGCGTACTAAGCAAGGAGGCGCATCCACTCCGAAAGGCCTCGGAATCACGACCACGGTCAACGGAGTACGCAAAAAGCGACAGGACACTGTCACGAGCCACGAATCATTCACCTCCAGCGACGGCGACAAGAAACTACCGGCAAGCAAAGCAGCAAATCGCGCACCTGTTACCAACGGCGTATCCTCACAAAGATCACTTGTGGCAAACAGCGCAAAGCCCGCAATCAACAGCAAGCGCAAAGCCGACGAGCCACTCTCTCGAGGTCACACAGGTCAGGATCCGAAGCACCGCAAGACTGATTCCGTATCGACAACGTCACAACGCTCTCACTCCAGCTCATTTGGCACGATCCGCACCATGGCTACCACCAACGGAACGTCCCCCGATGCGGTGTTCGACAGCGGCAGCAGCGACTCATCCGGCTCCGTCACAGACTCCATCACCTACGAGCAAGGCCTCGAGAAAGCCAAGAATTTCCGCGAAAAGTACTACCCGCAGTACATCAAACTCTACGATTCTATCTCTGATCGCCAGGCCAAGGGCGAGATAATTCGTCAGGAGGAAAGGGAGAAGCTATGGAGAATGCACAGGAGATTGGAGGAGCTGAAGCGGGAAATTGAGGTTGCGGCTAAGAAGGGCGAAGCCTGAGATCGTTGCCCCAGCTATTAGACTAAGCAATTTTCTAGGTTTAGCAATCATAATAAAATCACGAACACATTACACTCAATATCAATTCCTTATACGAGCATCGATTCCTGAACTCCGCAAAAGGCATCGCTTACAATAATCGGACGGAATTCCGTACTCGCTTGAGAGGGTCAAGGATCGTCTTTTCCCCACGCGAGACGGCGTCCGTTAAACTTCCCACATCGAGCGTGGCAGCGAGCATGGCTCCACTCCGAAAAACTAACGTGCCCAGGCTCTATTGCCGAACCAGTACGCTTCCTCGATGACGCGAAGAAAATTGACCGCTCTCGCTGAGTCGCTCCTCGCTCGCCGAAATGGCTTAAGCCCAAAGGTCGAGCAATTCGGCGACTCGGAGGTCGGCATTGCTAATATGCTTGGGGGATTTCAGTCATAATTATTGCACCACACCACACCCCCATGCCGGGCCATTGTGGATATGTATATATATAGCCAGTCGCTTCCTTCGCGTCGAAATATTTCTCCTCCCCCCGAACGAAGGATTGAAACTGTCTTCCATTCCCGAGCAAGGAATCTTTCTTCCTTACGTTTTCCTCTTTTGGATTGAAAGGATATTCTCTCGTCTATGTCAGGCCCTGTCAGCGGTCTCACAGGCGCACGGAAGAAGACTTGAAATACCAACACAACTTTTGATTATTATTACTATTACTATCATTACTCCTTCTGTTGCCCTCGACCACTAGCTACCTAGCTCTTCCTCCTCCCAGCGGCGGATGAGCTACGAAGCCAAAGGCAGCACGCCAGGACTAATCAGAAACAACTCCCTCAGCCTCTCCCTGCACCCCGCCGTCTCTTCGCCACAAACAGCAGCCGCTGTCCTCGAGAGCGAGAAATCATGCCCGCAACTCCAGCCTCGTTCCTCCGGTGCCCCGGCCGCCAGAGCACACCCCAAGGATGAAGAAAAATCGACTTTCGCACACGACAATGACAACAACAACAACAACTTCCTCCCCGTCGCCCCCGCCGGCCAAGCATCCGATAAAGAAGACGTCGAGTATCCCGAAGGCGGCTTGCGAGCCTGGCTCGTGGTCTTTGGATCTTTCTGCGGCATGACTGCTGGCTTCGGGTACATGAACACGATCGGGATTTTCCACGCGTACCTGGGCAGCCACCAGCTAGCGCAGTACGGCGAGCAGGCGATCGGGTGGGTGTTCTCGGTTTATGTGTTTTTGAGCTTCTTCTGTGGAGTGCAGATTGGGCCGGTGTTTGACGCGCATGGGCCGCGGTGGATTTTGGCGATTGGGACGGTGTGTTTGTTGTTGAGTGCGTTTTTGATGGGGGAGTGTACTGGTGAGTTTTTTGATCACTCGTGTGGTTGGCCTTGTGGTTTTTGGTTGGGTATGTGTATGCTGACGGTTGATGGACAGAATACTGGCACTTCATGATCGTCTTTGGCGTCCTGGGCGGCGTGGGAACTTCTCTTATCTTCACGCCTGCTATCTCGGCGATTGGACATTGGTTCTATGTCAAGCGTGCCAATGCGACTGGGATTGCAGCGGCTGGTGGTTCGGTCGGAGGCATCATCTTCCCTCTGATGCTGCAGCAGCTCTTCCCACAAGTCGGCTGGGCGTGGTCGAGCAGAGTCCTAGGCTTCATCTTCATCGGCCTGCTCGCAATGGCGAACCTCCTCATCAGGTCTCGCCTCCCGCCCAAGCCCGGCGGAAGCGTGCTGCCCGACTTCACCATCTTCAGAGACACCCCCTTCCTGATGTGCACGCTCGGCACTTTCTTCCTGGAATACGGCCTCTTCGTGCCCATCACCTACCTCGCCTCCTACACCCTCCGCACCGGCGCCACGAGCGACGCCTTCGCCTACCAGATCATCGCCATCTTCAACGCCGGCTCCTCCCTCGGCCGCTGGCTGCCAGGCTACTTCGCCGACATCCTCGGCCGCTACAACACCATGCTCGTCATGGTCGCTTTGTGCATGCTCTCCTCCGCCGCCCTCTGGCTGCCCGCCACTATCCTCTCCGAAGACGCCAGCACGCGCCCCGCCGTCGTCGAAGGCCTGCTGATCACGTACTGCGTCATCATGGGCTTCGCGAGCGGCAGCAACATCAGCCTGACGCCGGTGTGCGTCGGCATGCTGTGCGACACGCAGGAGTATGGGCGGTACTATGCGACTTGCTACACGATTGTGTCGTTTGGCACGTTGACGGGTATCCCGATTTGTGGCGCTATTATTGCGGCCACGGATGGGGCATATTGGGGGGTTGCGTTGTGGACAGCGGTTTGTTATGTGCTGGCTTTTGGGTGCTTTGCTACGACGAGGGTGTTGAAGGTTGGGTGGAAGTTCACTGCGTTTTATTGAGTGTGAGGCGAAGGTAAAAATTGGGTCTGAGGTACAATGTGGGTGGGCGATCATTTAGTGGGAAGATTTAGTGGAACATGGAGGCGAGTTGTGGAAGGGTGGAATTTGAGTGATTGTGTGAGGATGGTGTGCAGATGCGCATATTCAACCTTAGCTAGGTGGACGATAGAGTAGATAGTGCGAGTATTCAACATGACTCGAGATATGTGACATGCTTGCGCCTCTCCTCTAGGTCAGACACAGTCATGTCAACACTGTTTCGCGTAGAATATCATGACTGAAAGCGCAGTCCAGCCAGCCGCACACTCGGCGACATGCTCACTCAGCGAGGTCATGCGACGAGTACAAAAGCAAGGCACGCACATCACTGGTTGACGGAGGAGTTTGATGGTCAAGAAGGAGAAACAACGACACAGAACAAGGAAGGGCATCGAGTGAGTGAGTGTGTGAGTGGAATGAGTATGGTTTGAATACTTTTGTCTGCCTTGCCAAAAACGAAAGCCATCTATACAAGCCAGCCAATACAAGCCTGGAAGGTACAGAAAACCAAGCGCGATACAAAAGCTTCGAGTGAATCCAAACAGTAGTGAGCCCAACTTTCGTGCATCTCCAACAGTTGTGGGAGGCAGTGAACTCCATCCAATAACGCCGCCGGTTCGTAGTTGTTGTACAAAAGAAAAGGTGCGCAAAACCCAGAAAGGGGGGGTATCGTTGCGAGGAAAGAGAGCCGCCGGGCTGAACGCCGCATCAAGTCGTGCATGTGGGTGTAGTGAAGTGCGTGTACATTGTGGTTGTTGTACCTGGTGATGTTGTCAGTAAGGAGCGAGCGCAATTGATGAGGATGGAAGAGACATACACTTAGTTCTCCCTCTTGACACGCTTGGACTTGCCCTTGGAAGAAGAGCTGCCAGTCGAGCCGGTGTTGGAGACGGTCGGGCTGCTGACCGGGTTGGCGGGGGGAGGGATGAATGTGGTAAGGCTGCTGGCGCGGCGGGTGTCGTTCAGCCCGTCAGTGTAGAACTGCTCGAACCACGCCTCGGTGACGTCGGGGTTCTCCTTCAGCAACTTGCGCTTGAGCTTCTCTTTGATCTCGGTTTGCTTCTTGATCTCGGTGACGGCGGCGTTGAGGACGCTCGCCTCGCTACGGCCGAGTCCGTTCATACCGGGAGTCATGGCGGCGAGGCGGTCGAAGCCCATGCGGATGGCCTGGCGGCGCTTCTGCTCGGACAGGATGTGATTCTGCTTTTTCTCAGCATCGGTAAGGCGGGGGCGGTCGTTGTTGTTAGAACCGGAGCCGTTGCCGCCGGACGGAGAGGAGCGAGAGTTGCCGTGGGAAGACATGGTTGGTGAGTGAGGTTGCTGGCTTGTGATTGAGGTGGTTGGCTTGTGACTGTGAATTGGCGGTTGCTATTGTCGTTCGTATTGTCGAGTTGGCTTGTGATTGTCAGGAGCAGAAGCTTGTGACAGTGGGACGGCTTTTGTATGCGAAGAACGTCCTTGCGACCGGTGAACTGGTGGCGAATGACCACCTTCGCAGTCTTGTTAGCGTCTTCTCGTTTGTTAGTCTGTGCGACGAAAGTGCAAGCGAGCGATCATGGGAACTGGCAGATGGTGACTGTCTGTCTGTGTGAAAGTCAGGTTGAGAGAGTCGAAAGGAAAAATATAGAGTGACGAGCAAACGGAGGCCGACTTCGGTCTTGGCGTGGAGGCGACTGCAAGGTCGTACGGCCCCGGATGACTCGGCATGTTGAAATGAGGGTGTGGAGGTGGTGTAAACAAAACAAACGGAGGTCATGTTTGAGCTCACTTGAAGCGGAAAATCGAAGGGCGAGTGACGGGAGAGTGCTCACCGGTGGATGAAAAGTTGATTTCTTGACTACAATCATTGTTTAGACAGCGTTGGAGATTGGTAGTGATTGAAAAGCAACATACAAGGGTCAGAGTGAGGTTGACTCGTTAACACTCGGCTCTTCAGTTGAGTGAAAGTGACTCCAGGTGGGAGCGGCGAAAGACCGGGGCAAGAATTCTTTGCGTGCTACGATCTTTTCATTTTACTGTGCGGACAGCCATGCGAGCATCATGGCCATACAGTTGAATTACTGTAAAGAAGCATGTTGAAGATAGATAATAGTGAGATGAAGTGAGGTTGAATGTAGGCTGCCAGCTTGGACGCTCACTCTCACTCACTCACGTGCTGCGGCGGGGGCGATCGTCCCGCGTCGGCCCTTGGGCGAGGCTGAAACGCCGGTCCCCTTGGTCGTGCCTTCCCTCTTGTTCGCTGCAATGGACGTCACTGCCTGCTGGCTTGGAGGTTGGTGGTGGGCTGCACTGTGCTGGCCTCAAGTTCTTGTTATTGGCGGAGGACGTGCCCTTGGACGTGCCCTGGGCTAGGGTGGACGAGTAGTTTCATGCGGCCATCGTTCGTCGCAGCCAGCGAGACACTCAGACACCTTCACGCCCGTTGTTTGTCTCACTTGCTCTATACATACACACATACGATCTCTCTGTGTCTCGCACTCTTCACTCTTCACTCTTCACGCTTCACATCCACTTCCGCCCGACCGCCGTGAATATACCTCCTTCTCGACTGCTGCACGTGGTAGCATAGATAGCGATCCCCTACTACCAATACCGCTGCTGCCCTGCCTGCCGTCCTCGACCCTGTCCGGCCTCCTCCCCCACTTGCCATTCCCCGGATCCACGAAGCATGACCTGATGATCTAAACCGCCATATACGACACCCGCCAAACAACTCTCTCGCTGCCTCTGCGGTTGCGAGCGCCAAAATGGCTTCTTCCAATCGCTCTTCGGTCAACAGCAGGCGAACCAACTCCCGCCCTGCACCCTCCATGAGCCTCCGCCGTCACATTGTCCAGGCCAAGCCGCCCCTCAGCGACAATGAGGCCTACACCTACGCCCTGCGCGTTGCCTTTCTTGCATACCTGCTTCAGCCCAGGCAGAAGCGGGTGCAGCATGTTGCGAATACCAGCAAGCCCATCCAGCGGAGCTCCACTAGCATCAACGACATGGTCAAGGACTTTAGCCTCATTCGCGATTCAAAAAGCACAAAGTTCCCACATGCATTCATGGGTGCGTTGGACAAGCGCATGACAAAGGTGTTGATCGGTCAAGAGAAGTTGCCGGAGTACAGTGATGCTTTGATCAAGAGGACGTTCGCTGCATTCTTGAATGAGTTCAAGAACCCGACTTTTCGAAAGTCCATGGAAAAAGACAGAAGAGTTGAGGACTTATTATTGATCTTCTTCTCGAAAGCAACAACGGAGCTACAAAAGGGAAAGGGCCCGGACGATGACAGCTGGAAGATTCTGGTAGATCGACATGTTGCGCTGTTCGTCCGGCTGATCAGCAGCGTGCTCAAGACGAATGACTGGACAAGAGACCGACCAGAGCTGAGTAGCAGACTACATACACTGGAGACAAAGCTTCTACAACACGACCAGGATCTGGCAGACTCGAATCAGCGTGCTGGTGGACAGGGTGGACAAAGTGTCGAGGTCGAGGTCCCCAGAAGCTACGAAGTCAGGGATATGCCCCTGGTCATTCGTGTTTGCCGTATTTTTGCAATTCCCACCGCCCAGGCGCAAAACGACATCAACACGCACAAGGACGAGTGGACAGAGAAGGCTGCGCTCAGAGATCTCAAAGAATACCAGAACCACCTCATGCTGAGCACAAAGGCAACACTCACGCAGGAAGACTTTGAATCGGAAGAGGCGTTTGACACATGGCGCAAGGGCGAAACCAGCGACCTCAGTCAAATGATGTTGGCAATCATACAGGCAAACCCAGAGCTTGCTAAGAGTAGCACAAGTGGCGCTCTACCCGCTTTCAAGGTAGCTGCTAGCATGCAGGCTGAGACCGAATCCTCCGACGCGAGCCGATCCCAAAGTGTCGAAGGCGCCTCGAGCTACATAATCGATCAAGCCATAGATCTCAGCAGTTTGAATCTGGCAGACAGTTCGCCGCGAGACTCCAGGAGCGCATCGCTTGATGGCGCAGCAACAAACTTCACATTCATTCCTTCGGACCCACGATCGTACTATCGTCATGTTCTCAAGGTAGCCCTCACGCATGACATGGCCGATGATGACCTGGAGCCACCTACCGACTCGGAAGATGCCCCTGTGACGAAATTACTGAGTCTACAAAGCACAGAACTTCTCAACGAGGTTGGTCTGCGATGGCGCATACCTCACTCCGCCCGACTTGTCCTTTTCTTGGACGTGATCAAAGAAAAGTTCCTCGCCCAAGATGCCAGTCTCGAGACACTCGATGCAGCTTTTCTCTTCGTCAAAGAGCCTCCGCCTGAGCCCACCAAGAAAGGCAAGACTACAGCTGCCATGCAGACTCAGATCAACATGCTCGATCGCACCAGATGGACGTCTACGGATCAGTCGACATGGCAGAAGGCACTTTCCGCGCTGCACGATGCGCTGCTGCGCGAGCTGTTCAGCGCTTTCGTGCACTGCTATGGGAACAAGCCACCCAGTATTGGCAGTGTGTTGTATGTGATTGACACGCATCTGTATGAAGATCCGCTCTTCACCACAACCCCAGAAGAACTTGACGGCTTCACTGCGTCTCTGATAGACGCTCTTCGCCAGAAGGCACGAGAAAAGTACGGAGAGGTCTTGGCGAAGAACGTGCCTGAACAAGCCGAAGAATGGGAATTTGCGCATGTCATCAAGCTTGGTTCAGCTGTGGTCGCTTTGTGCGAAAAGATTCAGAAGCGATACAGGAAGAACCCAGAGGTTATGGGCGCCAATCCTCTATCCATCTTGGTGGAAGAAATCCTGCCCAGTTTTGCAGAGGATGCACGAGCACTTGTCAGCCGCGTTATGGAGATGTCGAAGGCACGTGGCGAGGAAATACCCATTCAGGACGGCTTTGATTTGTACAAAGAGCTGGTCCAGATTCGACAAGTCCACGCTCAAGCGTTACCAGGACGCGACTTCGGCTTCCATATCGAAGGATTGCTCCAGGAGTTTGTCTGGCGCTGGATTGCCGCAACCGATTCGAAGATGCTGGACTGGATCGAAGGAGCTCTGGCGCAAGATGACTTCAAAGTGCGCACGATGCACGAAGACAACATCCCGACTGATGATGAGCGCCACAGCCAAAGTCCTATCGATGTCTTCCGCATCTTCAATCAGAGCATTGACCAGATTGTGAAGCTCGAGTGGGATGACGACCTGCAGTACGCCAAATTTATGACTGCTACGGGAAAGAGCATTGGTGCAGGAGTGGCACGCTATTGTGAGCTCATGGAGCGCAAGTTTGCTGCTGAGATGGACAGACAAACGCCCGAGCAAGAGGCAGCGGCGCAGCGTACACAGAAAGAGAGATGGGTTGCCATGGCTCGTGATGCCTGGAACCAAAGAGAGAAGGTCGAACCTTTCCAGTTCTTGCCGGAGAGTTTGGTGAAGGTAAATAATGTCGAGTACGCCACCATTCAGCTCGACAAGTTGGAACACGAGATCAACGTCGATGCTTGCGCGGAAGTCATCCAGCGACGTGAACCGCCTCCACCCAAGCTCCGTGGCGCGAAGTTTGTGTTCACGATCAAGATCATTGAAGCTGAAGACCTCAAGGCAGGAGACATGAACGGGCTCAGCGACCCATACGTCGTGCTTGGTGATGAATATCAGAAGCGGTTGGCCAAGACCAAGACCATATATGCAAACCTAAACCCTCGGTGGGATGAGAGCATCGACATTGTTACCACTGGACCGCTCAACATCATTGCCACAGTCTGGGATTGGGATGCACTTGGCGACCACGATTGCCTCGGTCGCACCAGCCTGAAGCTTGACCCGGCTCATTTCAACGACTACATGCCTCGGGAGTATTGGCTTGACCTTGATACCCAAGGTCGTTTGCAGGTCCGCGTCAGTATGGAGGGTGAGCGTGACGACATCCAATTCTACTTTGGCAAGGCTTTCAGGACGCTCAAGCGTACTGAACGCGACATGACACGCAATATTACAGACAAACTCAGCGCATACATTCACCAGTGTCTTTCACGTCGCACGCTTAGAGCACTGACTGCACAGAACATCAATGTCCAGGTCACTGCCGGTCTCAACTCGATGAAGGGATACTGGTCCAAGGTTTCTGGCCGGCCAACTTCTATGGCGGTTGTTCCTACACCGTCGACGGCACCGACTCAGGCTGATGTCAATAATGCGCTCAAGCCACTTCTGACTTACTTTGATGACAATTTTGCCATCATGAAACAGACGCTTACTGATAGCGCAATGGTAATGGTCATGACTAGACTGTGGAAGGAAACTTTGGTCACTCTAGAGAGCTTGCTCGTGCCGCCTTTGAGCGACAAGGTTAGCTCTCAGCGGTCGCTCAGCACACAAGAGGTGGACATCGTCTACAAGTGGTTGCAGGTAAGTCATGACAGAAACGCTGTCCAGTGCAACGTAGAATCAAGTAACTAACACTGCCAGATTCTCTTCGACTTCTTCCATGCCGTCGACGAAGAGACGAACGAAGTTTTGGGCGTGCCACTCGACGTTCTGAAGTCTCCCAAATACCACGACCTCCAGAATCTCAATTTCTTCTACTTCGAGACGACCGACAACCTCATCCGTACCTCGGAATCGATGGCAACTGCTACTGCCACTCGCCAGCAAGAGGCTGCCGCCCGCCTGAACCGCCTGTCCGCACCTCCTACCTTCGGCACCATCGGCGGCACCGCCAACAGTAGCATTTTCGCAGCGATTCCCAATTCTCGCCGTTCTAAGAGCATAATGATGAGCCGCAACCTCGGCACCATGAAGAAAGCCAAGGAAGAGAAGCGTAAGGAGATCCAGGCTGATCCTAACGATGACATGATCTTGCGTATTCTGCGCATGCGACCTGAAGCTGAGAGGTATTTGCGCGACCGCAGTCGACAGAAAGAGAGGCTTGCAGCTGCTGCGGCGGCCGAGCTGATTGTGAGGCAGAGTTTGCAGGCTGGCAAGGGTGGGATTGGAATGATTGGAAGAGGAGCGAGTATTGTCAGATGAGAGAGGCAACGAGGGCTGACGATCATGTTTGAGCTTTTGGCATGGAAGCGAACGGAGTTTCTTTTCCAGGGTTGGCGATATACCATTGCGCATTTTTAGTTTTTGTTTACGGGCATTTCGATGGGCGTGAAACGGCGACGCCTTCTCTTTTCAGCGTGGTTTTTCTTTTTCGGCACGAAAGAGCATGGATGTTGTTAGGCATATCGAGAGTGCATAAGTCTTTTCTCTTTCTTATTTTTGGATCGATAAAATTTGATGAAGTGACTAGATTAATATGACGAATATTGAGGAGAATCCATGATTGAACGAAATGTCTGGAAAATTACATATGGGCTGTCCAGCGATCTCTCATTAAGTGCAAACCTGTTGACTGTCGCAGCCCTTGATTCTAAACACAATCACCTCCTGCACTCTGCATGGCTAATTAGCATCGAATAGTCTTGGTTTTCCTTCGTGCATGTGCCGTTTCGACTGTCAGAGCTGTCCGCTCGGGGATTCACTAACGATGATGATCTTGGAGGGTTGTGAAGCGGGTTCACTGTGATGATGTGTGAAGGAACGTGTATACCCACAGGCATCGAGCTTTTGTCGTGGCTCGCGTTGAGCGGCGCGCTTTGTGTACAGGCAACGGGAAATGGTGAGTATTTGGTCTCATGGTGTCAGTATGGCTTTTTACCATTTCGATCCTAAAATTACACTGTTGTTACATTATCGTGCCGGGCCTATTTCGATCCGTCATCGTTTTTGGCCTCCTTTTCTGCCTCTGCGTCTTCGTTTCTTGTCTCTGTGTCCTCATTTCTTGCCTCTGCATCCTCCTCTATGATCTCTGCGTCCTCTGCTCTTACATCTGCGACCTCCTCACTTGTCTCTACGTCCTTCTCGCTTGCCTCTGCGTCCTCAGTTCTTGTCTCTTCGTGCTCGGCCTCCTGGGCATTGGTGACCTCATACTCTGCATTGCGCAGCGAAGACACATCTGAACGCTCAGAACCAGACGACGCTCTCCAAGTAGTGACTTCGTTCTTGCACGCCCGAGTGACAAAGTCCGCGATGGCCAAAGCAGGGACCAGTATGGATTTCAGTGTTCCAGCGTGCTGCTGAGGCTGGGTAACCTTGGTCTGATCGGCTTCCGGTTCTTCGCTGGTTTGTGCAACGGAGGCTTTTCGATCGTGTAGTTTGAAAGCGATCTCAGTGTGTTTGCCGCCCATGTCCCCAGCGTCAATCTCACTGTATTGAAGGCGTGCGTTCTTGGGGAAGTTGTCGTTGAAGGCGTGGATGCCTGCGTTGTGCTCTGCACGATCGCTCAACGCCTTGATGTTCTTTCTGAACCCAGTGCTTTGCACCTGCTCGAAGCGTTCGAAGATATAAGGTACACTGATTTCAGGTAGGGAACCATCCTGTGCGTTTCGAATGTCGCTGTCAGTCTCGACCATCCACCCCGGCATCCTGAAAATGACATCAGTGCCCTGAAGAGGACCTTTCGAGTTTGTAGACTGCTTGAGTGCAGCGACAAAATGCTGGATTTGAGGGTCAGCAAGAACAGCCGGCATACTGGCATGAGCGCCAATCTTCCTTGTCAGGCGAAGGTCAACGACACGATCCGGCAGAGGAATATCGATGTGATGTTCCCCAGTAATAGCGCGCAGACCATCGATCTTAAGCTCTGTCTCTTCGGAGCCACCACCAGATCTCCGAAGCATAGTCAGCTCAAGTGCAGGGAAGAGGTTCAGAGCTTTAGCGCCACGATCCGTGAAGGGGCTTGGCATGAAGTGGGCGACAATAGCGGATTTGCGAGTGACAAGGTCTGAAGTTCGGACATCGCCATCGACGGTTGGACGCGGGCGACTGTTAGGTTCGAAGTACGAAAGCAGTGTCTCGTACCCTGGCACTTGCCGCAAGAACACAGACGTTTGCTTGGATGATCTCTGGGTGTTGCCTTTCGCTCCGTAATGGACATGCTCGTCTTGCACAAGATGACCCGATTTGTCTGGTATTGATTCATGAAGCAAGAGTCCAAGGCGAGCCCACCAAGTCTGCGACGTCTTGAACTGTCTGCCTGCCCAATATGTCGACGGATCTGACGACCGCTCTGCTACCGCCGCGGGCTCTTCTTCTTCCTTCTGTTGGTCAAAGTCTTTGACCAGGGATGAGATCTTGCGATTAATTCCCTCTGCCTGTCCGTGATATGAACCCCTGGTAGCACTGATCGTCGTTGTCTCTCGTCGTATAGGCAATACAGCCCGAGCGAATGATTTTGAGCGGTCACGGAAGTGTAGCCCTCTATCCGGAAAGACTGGGACCAAGGCAAGTGACAGCGGGCCTGCTTGACCCGTCTGGTGGATGGATGAATCCAACGTCGTGCGCGCAATCTTACGGGACGAAAGGTCCAACAAGCTCAAAAGCAAACGACGCGCGTTAGCCCTGTCAGACTGCTTGAAACTGTATATGGCGATGTTGCCATCTTTTTGCTGCATGAAGAAGGATTGGGTCCGCCGCGAAATCTCAATGAGATCCTGCTGGCGAAAATGCTGCAGCGATTGGCCTTTGGGGTATGTCGCGGCGTGCGTGGGAATGGCATTTTCCATCTGAACCACCTGCTTGCCTATCAAAAGTACTTTGTTCTCCAGTTGTGTTGCAATCTCGTCTGCGTCTTGCCTTCGGGCTGTGATGCGGATGATGTTGTCCAGCCGGTAGGGTCGGATCTCCGACCTTCGCAGAAGGAGTGGAGGCTCGATCAATGTCTGATACTTTGGTACGCCATTGGATGCAAGATCGAAAAACATGGCCAATGCCCATGGCGTCATCTGAACCTCAAGCTCTCCCACCTTCTGCTCGTCCTCTTTTTTTGTGATTCCCCAGGCCATTCGCACGATCCTGTCAGCGGCTCTAGCCTTGGGACCCGATGACGTGCCACGTGACTGAGATGGCTCCGGCAAAGCCGAGATGCGTCGCACATCTAATGGCGTTCGGCCCGGCTGCCATCGTGATCGTGTGAATGAGATGGTCCTTTTGACTGGCGTTGAATTCTTCTTGACTCGACCATTGTATGCAAGCTCTCGAACGACGGTCGTGGAGGTATGGTGTGGTTTGAGCGACTGGCTGAGGTAACGAGACAGCTGCTTTATATTGTAGCTGCCGAGCAGCTTCTTGATCAAGCGGTCAAACTCTGCGTCTTCAAGTACAGGCGCTTCAGGTTGTAAAGCGTCAATAGATTTGGTGACTTCCTCTTCATCCGGCGCCTGTCCAGTTCCCGACAACGCTGCCTCGATCTCCTCCGGCGTCAGGGACAAGCCCTTGAGGCTTTGCTCTCCCAGGCCCACATGGTTCGACTCTTTCTGCTTGTCCACAGCTTTCTTGCGACTCTGGGGAACATCCCGAAAGACGACGATTTCGGATTTCTCTCCCAGGGAATTTGTGGCCAGCGCCTCGGAGGTCTGTCGTTGCTTGCGCCCACGTTTTCCTACGATGCGGCCAGTAGGGGTGATGCGCTTGTAATACACGCCTGATGCATTGTCTCTGGCGGGAGGGGTCGTCCCACTTTCGCCGTCGGCAGAGTGTCGACTATAGGTGGTCGAGAAGGGGCGATGGGCGGCAAATGGTCGAGGATGAATAGCGGGCAGAGGGCGCAGATGGTGCAAGACACGGCGGAGTTGGCACCTCAGGCATGCTGGCGACGGCACCGCTTTGGTGCCAGAGGAGAGCATATGCTTTGGAAGAGGGAGGGTTGTTGATGCCTGCGAGGGAAGTCTGGACGGACAAGCTTAAGCAACAAGCACTATCATGTGAAAAGTGAGGAGATCGGCAGGACGACTTGCCGCATTGGGACTTGTAGGCGTCGAGGGTCAAGACAGCTTTGAGTGTGACACTTTCAAGCATAGAGACAAACGGCTCTGGCTTGCAAACATATATATAGGGGCTGCTGGGCGATGATCAATATATTTACAGGACAGTCCATATATCTCGTTATCCAGTCTTCGTCGCATTTTCATCATCCTTCTTTGATATTCACAAACCAGCACATCTCCACCAATTGAATTGACCCCTGCTGAGGCCACGCACAAGCCCACGCGTCCAACAACACTCAATTGCTAGAAAGCAGCACCAGCAACACCGCCAGTCTCGTTAACTGTATCGGAGCTGCACTACATATAACCATGTCGCAGGACCTCTTTGCAGCATTTGGCCCTGAGGATCGTGTTCCACCCGCCACCTCACAATCCAGTGCAGCCCGCCACAACCCGGCAGGACCTCCAAAGCCACTTGACCTGGAGGCCATTCTCAATGCCAAACCCTACGATGAATTCACGACAACGAACACGATATCACTAGACGATGACGATGATGACGACTTTGGCGATTTCGAGGATGCATCCCCGATGGACGCCGACACGAAAGCAGCCATCCTGAAAGCGCGGATGGGTTCGCCTATACCCAATATGGAGATGCCCTTCTTTGAGGTTCCTACGACAAAACCGGTATCACCGAGCAAGCCTCGAACGCCGTCGAAGCCGGTCACTTCACCTTTCAAATCAAGGACTACAGAGCCGGCAAGATCATCGCCGTCTTCAAGCAGAGCACCTCCTGTGTCGAATCTGCCCTTCAAACCAAAACCTGCTGGTCCGATCCACGTTCCAACATCTTCTAGCCGTGCTTCCGCAGCTTCGAAGCCAGTCTCCAATCATCCTTTCAAACCAAAGCCTGTACAACCAGAGTCGAAAAGCGAAAACATCGGCTCACATCCCTTTGCCGGGCGGATGGACATGCTTTTCGATGCAGACGACAATGACTACGACGCTGGAGCGGATGATCTCAATGTGGACCTTGCGAACGATCCCGAAGCCGCAATGGTGTACTCCAAAAAGCTGATTGCGGATGCAATGGCCCATCAAAAGCCACAAGCATCGCCCGCGCCACGTCCGGACTTGCCCAAGAAAGATGTGAAGCGAGAGCCAAACAAGCTCAGGAAGAATTCAGCATACGCTCCCGCTAAGAATCTTGATGTACTGTTTGATGCCGAAAATCTAAGCGATAATCATGATGACGACGACGACGATTGGGGCACCTTCGAAAGTGGGAGTGCAGAACCACCAAAGGCAAATGACGCTACAAAAAATACAGCCAAATCTTCTAGAGACGCTCTAGGTCTCGATTTACTCGGCTTGGATGACACATCTTCACAATGGGCAACATCGCAAGAAACTGTCCACACCACTCCGATAACCTCCCACAACAAGCAGTCAACTATGCAAGCTGTCCAGGACGACGATGCTTGGGATGATTTCGAGAGCGTCGCACCAACCGCTGCACCAACTACTACCATTCCCAGCCTACCAAAATCCACCATCAACATCGCCGCTCCCGCAAACCCCGCCAACACTTCTGCACTCCCTCCAACCAACATCCCACCGCCTGCCATACTCCTCTCGGTCTTCCCATCCCTCATCACCTCAGCCCAAGGCGCCCTCTTCGACATACTGGCGAATCTCCCACAAGACCAAAAGCAGGACCTCCTCAGCAACGAAGCCACACACCAATTTCTACGCGGCTACATCGGTCTCTCCGTCGTCCTCGCGCACATAATCAGCGGGCGCAAGCAGCGCTGGAAACGCGACCAATTCCTCGCCCAAGGAATGCGGATCGGACCTGCTGCCGCTGGAGGCAAAGGTGGTATGAAACTCACCGGCGTCGACAAATCTGAAGCAGCAAAGGAAGACCGCGAAGTTCTGGATGCCGTGCGGCAGTGGAGGTCGGTCGTTGGTAAACTGCGCAGCGCGGTCTCCGGCGCAAATGTCAAGGCTAGTGTGAAACTGCCTCCTATACCAGAGATTTCGGAATCAATGCCTGTGAAGGTGCTGAAGATTACGGAGGGAGGAATCTCGGCGTCTCATGCGTGTGCGCTTTGTGGGTTGAAGCGTGAGGAGCGGGTGTCTAAGGTTGATGAGAGTGTGGATGATAGTTTTGGGGAGTGGTGGGTGCAGGGGATGAATATGCATTTGCTTTGCAAGAACTTCTGGGATTCGCACAGCGAGCGGATGAAGTCGAGGTAGCGGTTTTGATGTCAATGAGTAGAAGCTCCAAATGTTTAGACCAGCATCGCCTTGAGAGAGGCTTCTTGCGTATACGGCACGTACTCACGAGTTTGTGTGCAACCAAAGCACCGGCTATAGCTTCATCACTATTACTACGTACAAGTGTCACGGGCTGCAAGCGCATTAAAGAGCATGCCGACCATTGAGGCATCATTCATGACGCCTGTCAATCTCAGGAATCGATGTGCTGGTACCTTCAAGAATAGGGAACAGCCAGCCATTATTGCCACTGAGAGTCCGTACACAGACTGGAGCGCACAGCTGCATGGGCTCAGCAGGAACAAAGCTTTGATTTTGTCGATAGTTGCTAATAATACAGATACGTGATTAAGAGTGTGAGATATATGCCAGCCGCCAAAATTATGTCAATCCAAGATATCCCCATGCCAAACGCCATACCGCCCATCATTCAATCGTAACAAAGTAAAAATGCCTGCGCTAGCTCCAGGAACAAAACTTCAAGAGCCTGCACAACTCGCATCGCTCTCACACCCACTAAGACATTCGGAATCTGCTCGTCTCGGGGCTTCGCGGCCACGCGTTCTTGGTTTGGTAACGACGTTGTTTGTGGTTTCACTGGTAGGTTGTTTGATCTGACGGCACAGAGTCACTGGCAGGTCCTCGGCTGAGCAGAGAACGGCAATACTTACGATATCGGATCCGTTTGCGTGTGGATCGATCATGCCGGGGCCGTTCACAGTTAGGCAGAAGTGTTGCGATGGATCTGAGAAGAAGTCGTCATGGAAGAGGACGTCGCCGCAGAATTGGCAGCGGTGGGCGGCTGTGAGTGGCATGTTGTGTGATCTTGCGTTGTGGTTTGAACTGTAGGTGTGGCTCGGTTGCTGTTGGTTGGAGGTGACAGGTTGGTTGATTGCTGTCAACGGTGCTTGATGAGTAATGGGTATTTGAGTTGTTGAGATGTTGCAGTGTGTTTGATGGTTGAAATAATGCGAGGACTATAAAAGAAGAGGCTGCAAGTGTTGCATTATAATGGGATGACAATCGTAGATGACTGGGTCCTACGTGTGGCGAAGGCGGCGCACTCCTACCAAAGTAAACATCATGTGCGGCCTCCTGTGATACCTGTTCACGTATCATCCCGTTTCAGGCATTCTGATCACGAAGATATGTAGGAAGCGCGGGTGTCGGATGCGAGCGCATGGCTGTGTTGTTCCATGTGAGGCATTATCATGGCCACCCTATCGCATCCGGCCGAGGGGGCCACTGAGATTGCTGTTGTACGCTCCGACTGCGCGTCAGCCTCGCAATGTCAGTCAGACGTTCCTCAAAGATTGTTACACGCTATATTGTCATTTCGACCATGGTGAAACAATCGTCTAAAGAGTCACGATCGAGTCTCGAGGTGAAGAGGCAGTACGAACTCATCCATAGTGGTATCATCAGGCTTCAAAGCCCCAATCGTCGTCTCGCTCGTTTCGCTTCCAGCCTGTGAGCGCCGTCGCCAATGCTTTGTCCTTTGCTTCCTTCCTGTCATCATTTGCACACTCTTTCGCTTGTCCATAGGTCGCCTTATCCAGCCTTCCAAGAACAGCTGGCACACCCACTGCGACGGCAACCTCCAATGCAAGCTTCCACAATCCCCTTCTTGACGTGATACTTGCGCCTCTGATATCGAATTGTTTCCGGCCCTGCAGTACACCATTGACCAGGATTTCTTGCCGCTTCGGCGTCCACAAGGCGGATAGATTGCTGCCGCCTGCCTCGGCGCCTTGCGCCGAATTTGCGAATTTCCGTCCTGTTGTTCTCACGTCGAATGGTCTGAATTGGTGTCCAGCTTTTGTACCTTCCCATTCATTCAGCACCTTCATCCGTCCTTCTCTTCCGAACGATCTCTTTACAGCTTCGCTCACTGTCTCCGCCTCCGGCATGACCAATGTTCGCAGATAGCAACCATCGACTTGCACCAATTTCGCTGTGATTCCGGACAGTAGTCCCGTAATTTGTTTCAGGGCCAATTTATCCGAACAACTCTTGCTCATGGTCACAGGCGCATCTGGCCGTGCTGGTTTCCTGCGCACAACTCCCAAGCGATCGAAATGCCCACGTCCGATCATGTCATCTGGCTTTGAAGAAGGCGCTGCATTAGCCCACGGTGTAGCATCTTCTTGCGATGCCATAGTGAGCTCCATCGAGGCGTCTCCGCAAGGAGCTTGAGAGCAGAACATGTGGATTTGCACACCGGGCTTGAGCTTGAAGGGCGGTCGAGGGAAGGATCCAGAATCGAGTTGCTGTGCTTCGTGCTGCTTTCCGTCTGACCATTCTATCCATTGTCTGTCTCCATCTCTTCCTGATTGCGCGAGTAGTGCGCATTCCTCCAATATCCAGCTGTTGAAGCCGCGTATTGCCAACACCTCGGCGTGCCAGTCGTGTAGTACGTTGCCGTTCGCTTGAGAGACCTTCGAGGCGGGCAGACATTTCATGCCCGTCGCAAGCGATGCGCATTGTAAGGCGGGTTCCGTGCTCGTGGTTTCGTTGACATTTTGGTCGTCGCGGCTTTGTGCTGTTTCCAAGTCATCGGAAAGGGTGCTTGTCGTACCGCTGCGGCTGGGATCTAAGCTGCACGAAGCAGACTTGTTAGTAGAGTATACTTCGATGTGTGCACCATAAAGCGCGTACGTCTGCTCAAGACAATCCCAGCGAGAGGAGACCATTCTTTGCGGCCATCGGCCAGAGTACGCGGCTTGAACTTCTGCGGCAAGGCATCGAAGGTGCTGAGTACGCAGTCTGCAATTGCGTCTGGGTTTGGTGCTTCACCGGATGACATGGCGCCTGGTCGAGCTAGTGGTGCATATTGTCATATGTGGATGTGTGCAAGTGTTCTTCGATATTTGTTACAGCAATTTTGGTGTTGACCTCATGCTCAGGGTCGAGAAGCCGGGGCCGAGCCGCTGAAATATACAAATACGGAAACGATCATCGCGAAGGATCAATAAAGATTGTGATATCAAAGTGAACAATAAAAGACATGCGTGAGAATACCTGTATTGTGACGCATCAAACCTCTTGCCTGCTTTTTGTCACTCTATCTCGGGCCCTCGGCCCTAATGTTCTCGGCAACCTTCGCCTTCTCAGTTCCGGGTTCAAGACCGATGTTCCCACCTCATCCCCATCCCCATCAGTGCCATGATTAGGACGACAACTGTCATCCGGTGTCTCCAGTGGCTGTTTCCGCCGCTGAGAAAAATGCCGAGGGCTTAGCTTCCTTCGTTTCGTCTCTCGCACATTGCTGACGCAAGAGCTAATCAAACGCCAAACGCTGAGCTACCGCCGCTGAGAGACGCAGCTTGACAATGAGGCTCGGTCTGTGGTAGACGACGGACGATGGCGGCATAAGCGGCTTCGGCGCCGCAACGGGCCAATCTTCCAGTGTAAAGGATCCAGCTGGCTCACCAAACGGACCAAATTCTGGTTCAGATAGAGGCTCAGGCCATACGAATGGAGCTTTCGATGTTTGCCGGCTTCTCACCATCTCGGTGGCATCACTTGGATGAGCGGCACCAGGCTCGCTGACAACATCTTGGCGGCTGATACAGCTCCTGTCGAACTGCGGCGTCTCAAGGGCAGCACTCGCTTCCTTGGTTCCAGGCTTGATGGTACTATCTCCATGGCCGGGAACGTGTGTTGTCAGAAACTTGGGGGTCACTATCGCAGAGGTCGTGCCTCTGATGACAGGCCTGCTGGGAAATCCATCGTCACCATCGTGGATCTTCTCGGACTGTGGTGTCCAGAGAGCTGCACTTGAGTCCCAGGCGGCAGGCGTGCTGATGCTTCCAGATCCACGAGGGTATGTCTCTCTGAACTCCGGCAACTCGGCCGGAGAGGTCCTAATCCTCTTCCTCGACCCTTCTTGCATGGTAGAGGAGGTACGCTTCGCCGAAGGGTCAGTTGCGTGTCCTGATGGCCACTGAGATTGCACCTGGACGCTGTCGGCTTGATGAAAACAGTCCTTGAGTCCAGCCACTTCTCCGCCCAGTGTTTCCGTCGCTCTGGCCAATTTGAAGACCTCACTGGTCAATTGCGAGACCGCATTGGCCAAGTAGTCAAGGCGTTCGTTTAATCTAGCGGTGTTCGTGTTGGACAAGGCAATCACCTGTCCGAATACGGACTCCAACCTGCGCGCAGTTTCATGTCCGTCTGATCTTTCTCCGCAAGCCACGCCTCTAGCATCGCGAGTCTCTGAGTGGCGTCGGGCGCGACTAGATCGTTCGGGCCGCCATTGAAGGACGACATGCTTGCGGTAGCTGGGAGGCGAAGATGGCGAGCGAAAGGTGAGCAGAAGTCATTTTTGGGCAAGTACCAGCGTGAAGACAGACGTGCGTTCCGCTGAGAGTCTCAATGAATTAGATTCTCGTGTGTTGCAAGAGACGGGATGAGGAACGTGAAGCCACAACTTCAGTTGGCGGTATTGAGGAAGGCACGCGATGGCTGCCTGCCCACCTACAACTTCCATTTTCGAACGACCTTAAGAGCGAGACTCCCAAGTGAGCTCATCAAGCTTACCGTCCATCAGTACAATACAACAGAATACAATATCGGTACCATCGAGAACTATGTTCACACACGGATGCCTCTTCATACTTTGCTAGACAGTGATTGACCAGATGTCAGCATTGACCGACAAGTACGGTGGTTGCCGTGATAACCTTTGAACAAGGGACTGTACCAAGACCCTATAATACCATACCATGTTCTGGTTCATCGAGAGATGAAAGATATACGTTGCCGCAGGGATATGCCTCTCCAACTTCCAGTGAACGAAGGTCGGCCGAGGAGAGATCTTAGCGGCTTAAGAGCTTAGAGCTGAAGAGGTGTTGTATTTTGCCGTTGCCGAACCCGCTAAAGCCTTCAATATTGTGGTTCCCTGTGAGACCATGTTGCATGCAACGGAATGTTGGGTAAACTAAGAAAGTCATGGACATACAATGCATGGCTCACAAAGTCACGGCATTTTATTCAAGTGAAGTCTAGTGTGTGAGCCTTAGTGAGGTAGAGCAAACGTGTCGTAAAGTGAAGTGACTACATATGTATTCGGCCCAGCACACATCGGGCTCCACGATTGCATCTGCACGCTACACGATCAAGGTGACGAATCGTTGAGGCACTTTGCGGAGAAGATAAGGCAGGTCGAGTCAGATGACTTCATTCCTGCGAAGCTACACCGGCCTCAGAGTGAGTCAATGTAAGTCAACGTACAGGCGGTCACCCACTTAGACAGGCGGCGAGAAAAATTCTGAGTGAAAGTGCATGCAAACAACGCGGGTGAAACGGCCAGATCAGGCTCCTTCACGTGCACACGGTTCACTTCGCCACTGAGCTCAGTTAGTGAGTGAGCTGCAGGCCTGCCGCTGCCCAACGAGCCAACCGTGTCGTCACACTTGCCCCGCTATCAAATTTTGTGCAAGCGCCGTCGGTCGCTCTTGCCAAGGCTCAGTCCCCCCACCACCGACCATTTCTCATAAGAGTCTTCTCTGCTTCGCCAGCGACAAAGTTCTCCTTCTTCGTCCGCACACCTTCACACAAGCTGTCGATAACTGGTATGTACATGCATCTCTCCGTGCCGTCACGACCACCGCTAACAACTACTTCAGCAAAAACAAACCGCAAACATGGGGTACGTCCAGCCTCGAGCGCCCGCCGCGGCCTCGCCATCCATCGAAACACCACACCAAAAGAGCATCGTCTGACAAGAGCTGTAGTAAGGAGAAGCTTCACATCAACGTCGTGGTCATCGGCCACGTCGACTCCGGCAAGTCTACCACTACCGGTCGTAAGTACACCCACACTGTCTCTCCAAGATGAGCAAAATGACTCACATACATTACAGACTTGATCTACAAGTGCGGTGGTATTGACAAGCGTACCATCGAGAAGTTCGAGAAGGTGAGCATCACTCGGACACATTTCCATCTTATCGCGATGCCTCATCCCTCTGCCACGCCACAACACCCCGCCTCGTCGCAAATTTGCGATAAGGATGTGGGACGCCCTGGCTTGGCATGGACAGACATCGCGAGAAGCTTGCAACGCCACCCTACACTGAAACCGAACCCTTCACTGACAACCACAACAGGAAGCCGCCGAACTCGGCAAGGGTTCCTTCAAGTACGCATGGGTCCTCGACAAGCTGAAGTCCGAGCGTGAGCGCGGTATCACCATTGATATCGCCCTCTGGAAGTTCGAGACTCCCAAGTACAACGTTACCGTCATTGACGCCCCCGGTCACCGTGATTTCATCAAGAACATGATCACTGGTACCTCCCAGGCTGACTGCGCCATCCTCATCATTGCCGCCGGCACTGGTGAGTTCGAGGCCGGTATCTCCAAGGACGGTCAGACCCGTGAGCACGCTCTTCTCGCCTACACCCTTGGTGTCAAGCAGCTCATCGTTGCCATCAACAAGATGGACACCACCAAGTGGTCCGAGGCCCGTTACCAGGAGATCATCAAGGAGACCTCCGGTTTCATCAAGAAGGTCGGCTTCAACCCCAAGCACGTTCCCTTCGTGCCCATCTCCGGTTTCAACGGTGACAACATGATCGACGTCTCCACCAACTGCCCCTGGTACAAGGGTTGGGAGAAGGAGACCAAGTCCAAGGCCACCGGCAAGACCCTCCTCGAGGCCATTGACGCCATCGACCCCCCCAGCCGTCCCACCGACAAGCCCCTCCGTCTTCCCCTCCAGGATGTCTACAAGATTGGCGGTATTGGCACGGTTCCCGTCGGTCGTGTCGAGACCGGTACCATCAAGGGCGGCATGGTCGTTACCTTCGCCCCCGCTGGTGTCACCACTGAGGTCAAGTCCGTCGAGATGCACCACGAGCAGCTCACCGAGGGTCTCCCCGGTGACAACGTCGGCTTCAACGTCAAGAACGTCTCCGTCAAGGAGATCCGTCGTGGCAACGTCGCTGGTGACTCCAAGAACGACCCCCCCAAGGGCTGCGACAGCTTCAACGCCCAGGTCATCGTCCTCAACCACCCCGGTCAGGTCGGCGCCGGCTACGCGCCCGTCCTCGACTGCCACACTGCTCACATTGCCTGCAAGTTCTCTGAGCTCCTCGAGAAGATCGACCGCCGTTCCGGCAAGTCCATCGAGTCTGGCCCCAAGTTCATCAAGTCTGGTGACGCCGCCATCGTCAAGATGGTTCCCTCCAAGCCTATGTGCGTTGAGGCCTTCACCGACTACCCTCCTCTTGGACGTTTCGCCGTCCGTGACATGCGCCAGACCGTCGCCGTCGGTGTCATTAAGGTATTTGATCTCGTTTCCCACCTACACCTTGACATCCACTAACTCTTTCCCAGTCCGTTGAGAAGTCCGACAAGGCCGGTGCCGGCAAGGTCACCAAGGTAAGTTTACCTGATACATCCTCACCATTTCGAATAAGTACTAACTACCTCTCAGGCTGCCCAGAAGGCTGGCAAGAAATAGATTAGTTCATGACCACGCTCCGGCGTTCATGACTTCTCTTTTCTTAACGTAGCTTATGCAACCACTCGTGTGCTGTTTTGGTCAAAGGAGCAGTGCATGTTTACAATGAAAAAAGTCCTTGACCAAAAGCTTTTCCTTTGTCATTTGGCACGAAAATCACGAAGCGATGTCGTTGGCAGTCTCCATGGTCTGCTCAGTTTAGATTAGCTTCCAGCAAAATCAAACCAGCGTGAAAGTCTCCAAATCTTGTGTCCTCATCGTGTGTCGTGTCTATCTCACTTTTATTTGTATCGGTGTCCGCCCGACATGTAACATCTTGTGTATGTATTGTGTTCCATGCTGGTCGCCGCAAGTCGTTGGTCTTCTAGAGCTCGTCGGTCTTTTCCCATGTTGTGGTGCTCCATGCAGTCGAGCGCTTGGTTTCGTGCATGATATTGCCTGATAATACCTTAGGAGCAATCCTTCTACCTTTGATATACAACAAGCATATTCTCGTACATGATATCTCCCTAGCGGTACCAAGTAATATACTCGGGCACTCGATTCCTTTTTTACAGTTGCTCACCGGCTAGCATGAACGTTTCAAACGCTGTGTTTGACCTCGCTTGTAAAAGTGCCTTGCCTTGTCATCCTCGTCTGGCATCATCGGCAGTAGCAGGAATGCTGCTTTCGTTGTGCACATCTGACGATAAAGCAACTTTTAAGATGATTCGGCGTCCTTGTTGGTTTCTTCCTGCGCTATGCTACGACGTTTGGTTCTGACAGCACCAGCATGTTGGCTCTAGGACGGTGGTTCTGGAGTCTTCTCGATGGCCAATGCTGTTGTATTCGTGGGCGACACGGCATAACTATCGGTTGCTATGGGGGTCTACCTGTCTGTGTTCGTGTACTTCGTGTTTAAAATTGCTAATGCGATCAATGTTCGGCGGTCAAAGGTGTGGTCTATGACACGCTGGACGCAGTCAACTTCGTTGCGGTGTGACAAACTTTTGTTCAAGCAACGTCAACACACTGGAAAACACCAGGTTGACCAAAAAAGCTTGAGAGTAAGGTCCAAACACCTATACGATGCCATACACTGAGTCTTATCGAGCCTGGAGCAACATAGCCGTTGACATTGGAAGATGAATGTTGGTGACAATCATTGGTAGGGTCAGGGTTGGGGCAATCTTTCATGCCGAATCGCATATTTACATATACATGTAACTCAACGGGCAATGTGAGCAATTATGTGGCCAAATCTGCTGACGACTGCGCGATAGCCGCTAGAAATACGCTATCAACGAGATATGTTCCTCTCCATTCCCCTGCGCCTCTTTCCAGTGACATCTCTGCCTTCCTCAATACCCAACATAGCCTCTCTCTTCTTCTCGCCCACAATGTTGAGCGCCTCCCTGACCACACGAGTCTCAATGCTGACCTTATCCTCCTCGTAAGCCTCCATTTCACGCCCCACACGTGCCTCGATCGCCTTCACGAGCTCAACATCACGCTGTCCGACCATGCTGACACTGGTACCCTTCCTCCCAGCACGAGCCGTACGACCGACACGGTGGATGTAATCATCGGGGTCACGCGGGAGATCGTAGTTGATGACGAGACCGACATCCGGAATATCGAGACCACGAGCCGCAACGTCGGTGGCGACAAGGATGCGTGCGGCGCCTGCGCGGAAGCGTGCCAAGTTGTTGATACGCTGGCCTTGCTGCAGGCCGGAGTGTAGGGAGGTAACGCGGTGGTCGAGCAAACGCAGCATGTACTCTAGCAGATTGGCGGTGCTGGTGCGGTTGCAGAAGATGATGGTCGACTTTGGAAGGTTCTCGGGAGTGAGCAGAAGAACGTGCAGGTACTTCTCCTTGTGGACAACGTTGACCAGCTGGTACGTCTGACGCAGGGTATTGGGAATGGCGAGATTGTCGATGTCGACTTCGCAGACGAAGACAGAAGGTCTGGATTTGGGGCGAGGAATGTCTTTGAGAGCGCGGACTTCAGGTGTGACAGTAGCAGTGAAAAGGCAAGTCTGTCGTTCAGCAGCCTTGGGCATGGCACCTAGACAAGTCTGCACAGCTGGAAGCATGCTTCCCTTGCCAGATGCAAGGAGGCGATCTGCTTCATCCATGACCACGTACCGAACTCGTCTGAGACCTTTGATGGTGTCTTCGCCCGAAGTTTCGATGTGGTCAGCGAGACGGCCGGGTGTTGCGATGACAAGATGTGGCCGCTTTGCAAGGTCGAGAGCTTGAGTGCGCATGTCCGCTCCACCAGTGACAAGCACGCACTTGATGCCTTGGCTCGCTCCGATAGCCTGGAACTGCTCGTACAGCTGGAGGGCTAGCTCACGTGTAGGTGTCAAGATTACACCGAAAATGCCCATGGGGTCTCTCGCCCAGTGCTGCAAGATAGGAACAGCAAAAGAAACCGTCTTTCCGGAACCAGTTCTTGAGCCACCAATGCAGTCTCGTCCAGCTAAGATCTCTGGGATAGAAGCCTTTTGAATCCTGGTCGGCCGGTGGATGGCCATGTTTGACAAGGACTTGATCAGCCATGGGTCGACTCCAAGCGTGGCGAAGGTGGCCGTCTCATTCTTTTCTGTGGCGGCGGCGATCGAAGCAGTGGCCGACTCGTCGAGAACTGGCAATTCCTCCTGTATAGGTTGTGTTACAGGTTCAGGAGCAGCCTTTTTGGCCTTGATTCGTGAAATGGTAGAAGTGGATATGGGTGCTGGTTTGAAGTCTTCTTCGTTCAGTTCTTCGGCGTCGGCAGAGAGCCTTCTGCGCTTCTGAGGCCTATCATTCTCCAGTTGGGCATCCTCGTAGTCGCGAACATCGTCGTTCTCAGAGCCCGAGGAAGACATTGCGTTGCGGTATGTTTTATTGGTTGTGTACAAAAATTTGTCTCGCCAACGGGATGTGAAGATGGATGCGATCTTAGCGCAGCCGAGCCGAATATTTTCATGCGCATAAGTTTGTGTACAAGGTACAGTACTGCACTCAACAACAATGTTGCGCCGTATCCTCATCCACTATCCATTCTGGAATGATAATAGCAATATTCAATTATGATACGAGCGAATTGTCTCAGTATCTTTACTACCAGAGGGTGGGTTATCTCACACTTCAACGAGGCATTGTACGCAAACTTCTAGGCTGGAAATTCTAGAAGCTCTCTCTAACAATCTTTTCTCGACCCTCGCTCGCTTGCTTGCACAGTTCTCTGAACCACGGCAACCAACACAACTTTCCACTCACTCCCCCTTACAGCCGATCAAAATGGCGGAGCGTCCTGCTAAGCGCGCCAAGTTCCTGTCCGACAGTGAGTCGGACGGCAGCGACAACGAAGGCGTCAAGCTTCCCAAGAAGACCGCGAACAAGGCCGAGTTCAAGATCAACAACGAATATGCAAAGCGCTTCGAGCACAACAACAAGCGCGCCGATCTTCAGCGCCTGGAAGAGAAGTACGGCAAGGGTGGTTCCGAGGAGGAATCAGACGAATCCTCGACAGACGAATCCGAGGACGACGATGCCGAACTGGTGACTGCAGACCTGGACCAGGAGATTTTCGCTACGCTCAATGCAATCAAGAACAAGGACCCACGAGTGTACGACGAGAAGGTCAAATTCTACAAGGAGTTCGACCCTGAGAACATCGCAAAGGAAGAGAAGAAGGAGAAGGCGATGACGCTGCAAGACTACCACCGTCAGAACCTTCTGTCTGGCTACACCGGCGAGGAAGAAGACAAGGACGTCCCTCAAACATACAACCAAGAGCAGGATGCCCTTCGAAGACAGGTTGTTGGCCAGATGCACGCCATGGCCGACGACGCCGACTCCGACGACGACTTCAAGCCCAAGGCAAAGGGCGCGCACGACTCCTTGCCGACTACAAAGACCAAGAAGGCGAAGAAGCTCACGGAAGATGACATTAAAGCCGCAGACAAGGATCCCGAGACCTATCTTTCAAACTTCATGGCCGCTCAAGCATGGCGACCCACCGAAGGCTCTGGCCCTAATGCTTTCGACTCTGACGACAGTGAAGATGACGCTCGCGCAGACGCATTCGAGGAAGCTTACAACATGCGTTTCGAAGATCCTGCGCTTGCCAACGAGAAGCTGCAGACTTTCGCCCGTGATGTAGGCAAGTACTCTGTCAGACGCGAGGAGGTCAAGGGCAGGAAGTCTGCAAGAGAGAAGGAGCGCGAGAGGAAGGATGCTGAGAGGAGAGAGCGCGAGGAAGATCGCGCTAGGCTGCGAAGACTGAAGATTGAGGAGGCAGAAGAGAAGGTGAAGAAGATCAAGGAGGCTGCAGGTCTGCGCGGCAAGGATGTGGATATCTCGCAATGGCAAGATGTGATCGAGGGCGACTTCAACGACTCTCAGTGGGACAAGGAGATGCAGCGACGCTTTGGCGAGGAATACTATGCCGTGCCTGAGGGCGAAGAAGGCTCAGACGTCGAGATGGCGGATGCAGGCAAGAAGCAGAAGGTCAAGAAGCCTAAGTGGGACGACGACATTGACATCAAGGACCTGATCCCTGAGTTCGAGGACGAGGAGGCCCGCAAATACGCTCTCTCGTCGGACGACGACGAAGAAGGTGGCGCTCCACTGAACGGCAGCGAGGACGAGGAAGATGGCACCGGCGAGAAGCGCAAGACGAAGAAGGATCGCCTGAAGGAGAAGGCAGAGGCAAAGCGCGCATCGCGCAAGGAGCGTCGCGCTATCGAGGAGATGGTCGATGCCACCCTACCTATCGCCCATGCGCCTGTGACCGGTTTCCGCTACCGCGAGACTTCACCCACATCCTTCGGTCTCAGCGCCCGCGACATTCTCTTCGCCGACGACACAGCGCTCAACCAGTTCGCCGGTCTGAAGAAGATGGCTACATGGCGTGATCCTGATAGGAAAGCAAAGGAGGCGAAGAAGCTGTCAAAGAAGGGCCGTCTGAGGCAGTGGCGTAAGGACACCTTTGGCAAGCCTGATGCGCCAGAGGGTGGATTCGAGGTGATTTTGGGTCGCAGCGAGGCTGGTACCGGTGCCAATGCCGCAGAGCCGAAGGCTAAGAAGGGCGAAGATGTTAATGTAAAGGATGGTGACAGGAAGAAGAAGAGGAGCAAGAAGCGTAAGGCCAAAGAGGTGGAGGCCTAGTATTGTAAGTAGCTGTATTGTATGTGGTCGTGCAAAGGGATGTTTCGCTCTGTATCTTCGTGTGCATATGCTGCTATGTTATTCACTGCTCTTATCCCAGGCACGTCTCCCGCTGAGAAAGACTATTGTCGCGGACCTAGTCTTACGTCAGGTATGTTCTCGAGAGCGATGGTATTAGCACTGGGCTAACCATCAGTAGGTCGCGTCGTGGACGGCGTCCCTGTTGCAGACGCGCTCTTGCCAGCGCTCCTGCCAGTCCGAACTGCCCACAACAGGATCGCGCCTGCCATTGAGAGCACGCTACAGCTTGCCTGGTGCCTAAAACCACTTCTTGTGCCGACACAGAAACACATTAGCTTGACCACCTCTACCTCGACTCAGACCCGACATCCACGCATATCTCTGCAAGTTCAAATCACAACACGCCCCCCAACTCGCCATCAGCCGCCATGGCTTCCAGTACTGAGAACATTCGTCACTTCCAATGGGACGCACACCAGGTCCAAACCTACGTCTCGCAGGCCATGGCCGCCCTCAGCCAGGATGCGCGCAGTTCTCGTGCATTCGACACATTCAATGAGCAAAAGGAAGCCGTGAGGGATGTCCTCAAGTTCACTTGGTGCCCACTCTTCGGTACATGGTTCGCCACATACTCCCTCCTCAACGACAAGTACTTCAGATGGAAGGAACGGTTCCCGGCGTTGATCGCTCTGTGTCCAGAGGGCCTATTGACCCGTGTGACGTTGGAACATGAGCGGGTATGATATGTCCCATGAATGGAACTGTCCGCAGCTTGCTGATGTGATACATCTAGACATTCCCCAAAGACGTCGTTGCCACACACGCCACTCAAGATCTCACAGTAGCGGCGACTCCGACGACAAACGGGAACGGCGAATCGTCTGAAAAGCTACATCGTCGACGTGAGATCTTCGTCTTCTCGCCTTCTGGCCACCTCATCGACTTTAGGAGCGACGAGTCTGACGTGGACGATGAGCCTGCCGTGCCGCGAATCCAGGCACCGCCGTCATCTCAAATTCGAGAGGAGACGACCGTTCAAGAGGAGGGCTCCTGGGCTGAGGCGCGCCACAAGAAAAGAGCTCGGACGGTTGATGGGCTGGTGGACCACTCCGATGCACCTCTGCCACCTGCCAGGAAGGTACAGAAGCTCTCAAACCAATCTGGACTTCCACGCCTGCCTTCAGCAAGCGAGCAGGGTCAAGCGTTCTTTGGTGTCGAGAGCAACGAGGCATTTGCTCGGGATCTGCAGGCTGAGCTCAATGGCAAGAAGCGAGCAGACCGAAGCGCCAGATGGTTCTCCGGTTGAGCTGCAACTCTGTCAGTGTTTCGGTCTCGGTGGGAGGTACAGCTTTCTATGCGATCATGTTTGATGGTACTAGCTTTACTCCCTTAGATGTGTATCGTGTGAACACCTCAACGTCTCGTTGGCTTGCTCAGCTCTAGATTGTGACTACATGGAGATACACGTGCTTAAATGTGGTTGCCATCTCGGCTGCGAGTGTGGAGTCTCCTGCCAGAGACCAGTCCCCACCACGGCCGTCTATAATAAGCAAACCACCCTCGCCCAAGAATCAAGAAAGAAGCATGAGACGGAGATACGAAATTATACATGACAAATGAGCGATGACAACAATTCAAGACCTGATCACTGCAAAGTCACACCTGTGCTTTTGCCAATAATCGTTCAAGTGGATTCAAGGTCTATCTACACAAGTCTAATTATGTCCCCCTTAAGCCTGACAAGCAGTCTCAACACAGCCACAATCGTCGAAATTAGCTAGAGTTCTGGGAGATGAGGTAAGACCCCTTGCGCCGTATGTGTATCGAGTATACTGGTTCTTGATGACGACGCCGGCCTTGGCTGCCCAGAGTCGTTGAGATCAGTGGGCGGGAGTGAAAGGTAAGCGAGTTGGCGTGTGTTTGGATACGGAGGTGCTTGAGGGGAGCTGTGTCTTACTACTGGTGAGTGTGAATGATTTGATATTTGTGTTTGATGGTACGAGATGTATGCGGCGATTGTGATTATTCTTGGAGAGACTCTGCTAGTACTGTATCTCAGTGGCAAGTGCGAATGTTCAGATACTTGTGCCTGACCGTCGTGGCATGATACTTGCGGAGATACTGCGGTCAGTATCGATCAAAGCGTCGTACGCAGGATGGACGAATGGGCTGCTTCTGTGACCTAGAAGAAATATGTGAAGCACATGGCTACTCATCAAGCACGTGTGTGCCACACCGGCAGATCGACCGAGAAGAGATGAGGCGGATCTACAGGGTCATCGTGCAGACGAAGGCGCATGATTCGAGTTCATAAGGCTGTAGGAAGCATCTGTCTCAACCAGTAGGACGGATGGCAAATGATGGTAAATGACGCACGGAGTGACACCCACGTGCAATGGCGTGCGCAGCGGCTCCGCAACCCGCGAAACCAAGTGACAGCAACCCGCATTCAGGAACACTTCCGTTGATGCGCTGTATCCCTTGGTCCTCCGTCGTGAAGCGATGGCAGGAGGCTAGACGATAAGGCGCGGCACAAATGCTCGGGGTTCGCGGCTTGCGAACGAAAACACATCGCAGTTGCGGGTGTTAGTGGCTGGAGCAAAAGCATGGTCCCGCGGGAACACGGGGTCGGCACAGAAAAGTGACGGGGGAGGCGCAGCGTGCAGGGAGACCGAAGCTGACTGGTGTGAGCCAGATTGGCCAGGAATGGCAACGAGGTAGTTGTCCACTTGGCAAAGAGAGGGAGCGGACTCAGCGGAATCTGGGCACCCAAAAAGGTTCCGCTCACTGGGCGCCGAGACAGCATCATTGCCCAGATTCTCCGCTATTGATTCAGAACCTCTCGACGCATCCGAGCCGCTTGGCACTGGGCATAAGGCTGAGGGAGGTGGGTTGCCCGGGCCGACTGGGGCGATGTGTCCTGGGTTTGCAGGCAGAATGATGTTGCGTTCTTCTTCTTTCATGATGGCACTCCGACAGAGGCCAAACAACTCCCAGCGGCGGCAACTCGAGCACGTTGTTCGTCTGGCTCTCACGTGCGGTTACTTCCGAGAGGGGTTGTTCATCCAGCTGCGAGCTGCCAAGCAAGAGATAGGCGGCGGGCGTTGTCGAGCACACCCGCGAGTGCTCAATAGCCAACCAGTAAGAGTGAAGTATCACAGTGGCAACGTGACTTTTGCCGGCACGGAGAGAGGACGGGGGATGCTCGTTAATTTGAAGACTCTGCCAAGCGCCAAGTTTCTCGGCGGCTCCACCTCCGCTCGATCGGGACAAGCGGCGAGGTGGTGGTGGTGCCTTGTCAGGTGAGGCTTGGGGTTCCTGTGAAGGCAGGACGTTGCTTGCTTGCGCCGGGAGCGAGGCGTTCTCGTGCTCTTAAGAGAAGTAGCTGCCCAAGTTTTTGGCCAAGCTTGACTTCCGCCCTCGCTCCTCTCGCCACCACCCCCCCCATCCCATCCCTTTACACGTCTTCACGTCTGCTCTATCTCGTCCGACAATTGCACACGTACTATTCTGCGCTGTTGTCAAGCGCATCGAGTCTGGTCGAGTTCGTTCACTCAACAAGCGGGCCTCTCGAAGTTGATACTGCCAAGTGCCAAGGACAACTTTTGCCTACAGCAACATCCAACTACTTCCAAAGCCGTCTCAAAGATGGAGCAAACAGTCGCCGAAGCAGTGGCCGCTGCAACACAGCAACAGCAGGCCGCCGCCCAACAGGCTCAACAGCTCATCAGCCAGCCCTCGCCACCCGTGCAGCCAGTGCAGAACGCCAGCTCAACAATCGACAACCTGACCTGCCAGTGGCAAGGCTGCGGCGAGCGCTGCGACAGTGCCGAAGCTCTCTATGTAAGTTATACTTCTATACAGCCTCGTCGCGAGAAATCATGCACGCATTGCGTCCAAGTATTCTCGTGCGGCGAACGCGTTCCTTCCTCGTCGCAATACCCACCAGACGCTAACAACATCTCCAGGATCACGTATGCGAACGCCACGTCGGCCGCAAGAGCACCAACAACCTTAACCTCACCTGTCAGTGGGGCGCATGTCGCACCACCACCGTCAAGCGTGACCACATCACCTCGCACATTCGCGTTCATGTGCCCTTGAAGCCGCACAAGTGCGACTTCTGTGGCAAAGCATTCAAGCGCCCACAGGATCTCAAGAAGCACGTCAAGACTCACGCAGACGACAGCGTACTCATGAACTCACCTCAACCTGGTGCGAATGCTCGTGCCAACGGTAACGGTCTCGGTCCACAGAACGGGAAGCGTGAGTATCCGTCGCACTCTCCCTCTGACCCAGAGGCTTACTTGGTTGCGCGGCTCACAGCGTCTTCCTACTACGGTAACAACGATCAAATGAACCCTTACCCGAGCTATCAGCCTCAGATGGGTGGACCCAACGGCGCTCACTACCAGCCAAATGGCGCACAGTATGCCGGCTATGGCTCTGTCTCGTACCCCAACAACAACGTACAGGACATTCAAAGCATGGACACCCGTCGCCGTGCCATCGAGGCGCTTAACGACTTCCTTGGTGACATCAAGCGTCGCGCCATTGACCCGAGCAGCTACTACGATGTTGGCCAAAGGTTGCAGAGCAACTCACTGCCTCTTCCGGTCGCGTCTGGCAACGGATACAACACCGGTTACAACAACCAGTCCAACTCGTACGGTGGCTTTAACACAGCCAGCTTGATCGACGCGTTCTCGAACAGCGGCTATAATGTCAACGGCGCCAGTGGCGGTGCTGCTAGCGGCAACGGAGGCGCCAATGTCCACGGCCCTATGGCCCAGCACGGCTACTCTCTTCCTTTGCCCAACGCTCGCTCCAAGGGCGATCTTCAAGACATTGATCGCTTCCTTGAGCAGCTACAGGCTACCGTCTACGAGACCAGCAACTCTGCTGCAACCGCTGGTGTGCAGCAACCAGGCGTCCACACCCAGTCAGTTGATGGCTTCGGATTTGGCAACAGCCACCAATCTTACAACCGCCCAAGTAACAGCCCTCCAAGCATGAACCAAGGCTACTCAAGTTCCGGTACGCTCAGCAGTGTCGGTGGCTCAATGCCCGGCGTAACATCATCGGCTTCGGCATTAGATACACCAGCGCTGACACCAGCTTCAGTGTCGTCGTACAGCTCCGGTCACTCGCCCATGTCAAGCCACGGTCGCTCAAGTCTCAGCAGCATGGGTGGCAACGCCATGTACCCCAACCTGCCATCAGTCACTGGCATCTCAGACATCGGCTCCGGTTACCCAACCACCACATCTGCCCCCGCGTCAGGCCTTGCCTCAGGCTTCGAAGGCCTCGAGGGTCGCCGCTACAGCGGTGGCAGGCTTCAACGCCAGGCCCCAGAGCAGGACACCGAAATGGCCGAGGCGGACGTTGTTACCGAGGACGGTTCTCGTACCCCTAAGCAGTCGGATGTCAAGGGTGCCACTGATAGCATCGACCCTGCACTCCGAGGTGAAGAGGCGAAGTCGCCGTCTGAGGCCGCCGGTACTCCTGCTGCACACTCTGAGACTGACGACAAGCGCCAAGAGGAGTGGGTGGAAAACATCCGCGTCATCGAGGCTCTTCGTCGTTGGATTGGGGATCGCCTTCGTACTGGCGAGTTCGAAAGCGAGGACCAGCAAGACCAGGATCAGCAACATCACGAGCAGAATGCCGAGCCACAAGCTGCTGCTTCTGCCGAGGATGAGTCCATGATGGAGACCGCACGTATGGTTCAAAAATTGGCCGAAGCAAACGCCGCCCATAATGCCGCACAAGAAGCACAGCAACAGCAGCAACAACAACAAAGTCACGAGCAGGCTCAGGATGTCAAGTACCCAAGTCTGCCGTGAGCAGTTGATCTGTATTCACTGGGGAAACCAGAAAGGCGTTCAAAATGATTCATGGGTCTGCGCAGATTCTTACGCGCTTGGAGTTGTCGGGGATGGCGTTTGTCGGAGTTGCCACCACCATCACGGAACGGCTTGTAGTTTATCGAAGAAGGTCTAGGAACACAGTCGAGCTGACCAAGGTCGTCGCTCTTGTTGTTTGTTTGTTTGTTTGCACGGAACGACGTTACGGATAATTCTCTTTATTTTGCTCTTACTATTTTTTACCTTTCTCCGCGGAGATGTCGAATGCAATCTGCTTCATTTCACTTTACATGACTGCCCATTTGCCCTGCCACTCATTCATTCTGTGAAGATCTTCCACATCCTTTGTGCTGTAGTGCATGACCGCGGTGTTGCTGGAATGGAGTTGTATCTCCTTCACCGGCGAGGTCCTTCGGAGATTTGATTAGATAAAACCCATCAGCTAATAACTCCGCCATCTCATCCAAGAAAAATTCAAACAGGTAGTGGGAGTACTAGACTTACTATATATTCTACGTCCTATCGAAAAACTAGATGGTAAACTGGAAGTTGGCGCAGTTATTAGCTAATGGAATTTATCTAATCAAATCTCCGAAGGACCTCGCCGGTGAAGGAGATGTGACTCTGCACTATGATGCTGCAGTTATGTTTTAACACCTGTTTTGCGTCGATCGTTGTGAACACGGTCGCTCAATACCAAATACAGCCTCTATTCTAAAGACAAAACAGCTAGACACCACATTACCATTAGAATCCTCCCACGTTCGTCCTCGAAAGCGCACAATGCAGTGATTGCAGAAAAACTGAAAGAAAGAGAGAAAACAGGGCGATACAAAAAGAAAAGGCACCAAAAAAGCAAAAGCCATTCAAATGCGACGTCGTTTACGGGAGGGGGTATCGTATCCAAAACCAATGCCTTCTCCTGTTTTCCGTGTATGCTTACGTGTATTCCCATCGTGTTCTCCAAATCCCTTCTCTTTTCATTTCTTCGAAACCATGCTCATGCCTTGCCGTAAGCTCGACCCACCCTCGGGTCTACGTGTTCGACCTCCATTTTCGGGCGCATATGTTGTACAGTTCTCTACTTGCCAGCGTGAATGTCGACTCAACATCAACACCTTACGCTCATGCCGTTCATTGCCTAAAGCCCGGGTCCATGATCATGGCATTCCACTCGGCGCCGCCGAAAAGATCTTGAATGTTGATATTATTGGAAAAGCCTTGCGGTGCCTGGCCCATGAATGGTGACTGCTGCTGTTGCTGTTGGGGATGTTGTTGAGGCCAGCCGTTCGGCATGCGACCCATGTTGGGCTGCTGAGAAGGAGTCGAAGTCATTTGCGGTCCACCGTTGAAACTCATGTTGTCTGGTGGGAAGCTAGTCGGAGGAGCTTGTCGTTGGTGGGCGCGCGATTGCTCAAGGTATTGTGGTAGAGCGAAGAATTGTGCTTCCATGTTGTCGTCTCTGCCGTTCCGGGAGGGCGGCGTATTGGGGAAGAGATTCCGGGGCTGTGACATAGGGGTACCGGCATTGCTGTCCATGCTGGCGCCACCGTTGGCAACATTGGCTAGGAAAGGATTCGAAGGTTTGTTGCCAGCAGCAGCAGCGGCTGCAGCGGCGACGAATTGCTGGTTGTTCTCGAATGTTGTCAGTGGCTGGTTGGGATAGAGAAGCGGCTCGTCTCCACCAGACGGGAACATCATGGCTGAGACGTCAGGAAGGGCAGGATTTGCAAAATTAGGAGGTAGTGGTATAGACTGCTGAGATTGCTGCATCATCGGATTGGCAGAGGATCCCGAGAAGTCTTGCTGGAACATCCGCTGGTCGAAGTTGGCTGAGTTAGGAGTCGCTGAGCCGTAAGGTGAGGTCACAGAGCTGTTGCTCCAGGGTGAGCCTGCGAATGAACCTGGTTCAGATTTTGGACCTTGGTGTGGGAATGTACTCGAGCGTTGCATGTAACCAGGGCCTGGAGGCTCTCGAGCTACAGCAGAGACGTCTGGGTGGCTTTGAGCTGCTTTAGGGCCTTGGGCGGATGAGGGACCATGTGAACGTTTCTTGCTTGGCTGTGGTTGATGCTGGCCGTCGCGCATCCAGTCGCTCAGTCGATCAAAGATGTTGGCGAGCGTCGCTGTGCAGCGGTCGGCGGCCATACTGCGGGTCGCGAGCGATGCTAAAATGTCCTTGCCCTCATGTGCATCTTTCAAAACCGCTTCGGTGGTTGGATTATCCGGGTTCTCCGCAGCGAAATAGACAAGCGAAAGAATTGAAAAGAAGGTGGTGTACATTGTAAACCAGAATGAGCCGTTCAACAACCCTTTCTGCTTCATCTGTGAGGTGATGTGGATGATGTTGCGGGACACGTTGACGTAGGACGCGGCACAAGCGTACGCGCGTTGATCAACAGGTTTCGATCGCTTGTCCGCAGCAGTGAAATGCAGAAATGGCCGGTACAACAAGACCTGCGCATGAGCGTATGCAAGTCGAAGCAGCTGCTGCACTCTGAGGTATCGTTGAGGCGCCTCGCATGGACTCAAGATAGGTGGCAAGCTGTTCTTCCAGTTCTCCAGGTCCGACTCCAGTTCTCGAATGGCAGAAAAAGGTACGGTATACGACTTGTCAGTCTGGCCTTGTTGATTCTGTACTTTGATGGGATAGACTTTGCGTATGATCTTCTGCAGAAGCAGCACGAGTCTTGTGTGTGCGTTGAATGCAGTCAACAACGATACTTGGCCCTCCGGCATGGGCTTGATGCCTTCATGTGTGATGTATTCGTCGTCCACTTCGGCTGGGAACTCTTGGTCAATGTCATCGTCGCTGAGTGTCTGCGGCAGGCCAAGCATGGCTCCAACATAGATGTCCATCTTGCGTACAACCCAGAAGACCCGTTTCCGCGTCTCAGCCTCGATTGGGTCCCAGTTTCCAGCATACGATCTGTGAAGTCCCATGCGCAGAGAAGAACGCAAGGCGACGCCAACGTAGGCATAACACTGCGACAGCTTGGCGGAAGATTGCATGAAGAGGATCATGAATATCACTGCTTGGACCGATGTGAGGTCCCTGCAATCGGCGATGTCCATCAATTGACGCGCGGACTTGAAGTATGCGAAGCCCTGCTGGATCGCGTTCTCGTAGCCGACCTGGTTCAGGTTGCTTTGCTCGTTTTGTCCGAACAGAGTACCTAGAGCCATAGAGCTGTACAGAAGAGGCAGAAATCGTTGCTCCTCGTTACCCCAGCTGTCCGAGGGTATTTCGTAGATCCGCTCGAAGGAGGCCCAGAAAGAAGGCTTGTGTACAAATTTGAGAAGCGCAGCAGCATCGTCGATTGCGTTGCTGCAGAACTGCAGCGCTATGTCCTTTGGTGGCAGTTCGCTGCTGGGACTACTTGGGTGATCGGACGGCGAATCGAACGTCGATCTCGGCGAGTCGAGCACGAGTGAAGGTGGCCTGGATTTGACAAATGGCGTAGCTGGGGAGTCAGGTCCCATCAGATCACCGAGTTGTTCTCTCATGCGCCGCATGAAGCTGAGTCCGGACGAGTGTCCATGGTAGTCCCAGTGGCCCTGCTCATCCACATCCATCTGCGCAACCGCGCGCACCATAGATTCCAGGTTGGTGTCTGACTTGTTCTCGGGGTTCGATGCTGGCGGTGGTCGCTGATTCGATTGTACTGCTGCAGCAGAAATGATTCCTCCAGGAGCAGAAGGATGACCTTTGCCAGGAGCGCCAGGAATCCATCCTTGCGCAACTGCGGCGTCAATGCCGGGGTCGTTCAGGTCGAGATTGGGAATGAGAATGTGCAAGAGTGTTTCTGCTCGATGTACTCTGTGCTCAATGTTCTCGACGTATTGTGGCGCGGGGTTTCGCCTTCGGTTAGAGGGCTGATCGTATGTGCATTCTGTTCACCACACGTGTTAGCTTTGAGTCTTGCCAGAAGGGTCACATCACTAACCATAGCTGTAGACAGTGCAATGCGTACAAGGCTGTTTGCCGTCGCATTTAATCTTCTTCCTTCTACATTCGTCGCATGCTCTGGTGACCCTGCGCCTCTTCTGGAGATGCGCAGTCGACTTGGTGCCATTGAGTTTGCTGGTGGCGTTGGGCGATGTTTGCGAGTCTTCCAGCTTGGGCACTACATCATCGTCGCCAGACTCGATCTCGCTGAGCCGGTCGTCGTACTGCTCAGGCGATACGCGCTCCATAGCTTGACAGCGTCACCAGGCCAAGACCTGGAGAACGACGACCTACGAGATACGCTGCGGGGAGGGCAATGGCGCAGTTGGGTTCAGTACCGGATGCGCAGCGCGTGGCAAGAAATCGGCATTAGAGGGCTGACAGAATGATCGCGACTTGGATACTCGGTGAGTTGGTGGATCGCAAATGTCGCAAGGGAAGTTATGAGACGAAAGCACCAGTACAGGATGCGCCTTTGCCTTGGCGATATCGCTCGGTGTTTGGAGAGGAAAGTCCGTCAGGAATAGAGGCTAAGCAATGGGCGCTTGGCGGGTTGTGGCAATGATAGGCACAACGAGGATGATGCACCGGGGACAGACACGAGGCGTGCGGGAGGGCCGGGGAGAGGAGGTGAGTGGACAGAGAAACGCGCGAAAGAGATGCTGAGTGGATTAGTGGCAGTGGTGTGGCAGAGCAAAGCAGCATCCAAAGGCTGACCCCACAGTCGAGCGTCGTCAGCCAAGCATCAGCATCTCTCTTAGGGCTCGGTGCGCGCGCGCCCTAAACACCGAGCGAGCTATAGAGCTTTTTGTAAAATAGCCTTTTTCTTCCTTCCATCGGAAGTCGGCCGAGCTTGTAGACGTTTGTAATCGTGCGTCTCCGCGGTTGTTCAAAGTCAGGTACACGTGAGACCAGCATAGTCAGAGGGTTGCTACAGTTCGCAACGTCCAATACCAGTCCCATGTTTTGCAATCTGTTCGAAATCATTTTGACAAGCGGGCCTCGGTTCGAGCACCAGAAGGAGAAGGAGGCTTGTAGGGCCACTAGCGTCTCGTTGAATGGGGAATCCACAGCGCCGCACGCGAGAGACCCTTGACAAGGTGGATTGCAAAGACACCATGTCCCTGCTGCTGTGCCTTGCGGCAAGGCTGAGATGCCAGTGTACTTGGCAGCATTGGCGGCAGTACATGAATGGTACGCACAACGGAGGCGCTCCCCACCGGTGTGTCATCAAGGATGCACTGATGGCTCCTTGGAGGTTGTGCTGGCATGGCAGATGTCCCCAGTGTGATCTGCAGCTGTAGGGCGAAGCTTGGCCTTTGCCGGCGACTTTACCAGCCGCCGCAGGGCCCGCCGGCGCCGCAGCGTCCGCTGGTCGTTCTGGTACAACCTCGCGTGCAGTCCGAATACGCCTATAGAGAACTTATTTTTCTCGGCTTCGAGGGCAAACAGGAAACAGGACTGGCATTGTGTAAGCTCAGCCCTAAAATGATCAGCACGGCATCAGCAGAACAGGTGGTACTTGTGGGCAGTGCCGTGTCTTTCGGTTCAACTATTATCCGCCTCGTGGAGCACTGGACTGCGATGTTGCAACGCCGCAATTAAAGCGTGCAGAAAACCCAGAGCTGGCTGTCGCACGGTCGCTTGGAGTTCTGCGATGAGATAAGCACTTTTGCTCAAGTCGAACTTTCTTTGCTTGTTCAGAATGTGTTGTCTAATGGAATGCACACGACGACATGCGCCAAGAGGTGATGTCTGTTTGCACGACAAATGTGGCTTGCCGCGAGGCTGCCACGACGCACGCTGTGCACGAGACTTGAGGAAGCGACGAAGGAGCTGCAATCGCTTGTCGATCCGACGCCGCAACAATGTGCTCTCATCTCCCTCGAGGCGTCGAGCATACGTACCATTCTATGAATAGTGGTATAGTACTCCTCTGGGTAAATGCGTATCTGAGACTGCTTACGCAACACGGCTCGCTTCGTACCGTCTTCCATCACGACTCGCGAGACCATGACCCTTATCGTTGAGCCAAACAAAAAATCTAACTGCCGATAGCACAAACCTTCTACAACCCTTGTCCCTTTTGAACTACTTCTATCTTAGTCCATCGTCACAAGATTTTACGGCCGAAAGCGCGCATCGGTGTTGAACACCGAAGTGACGACACTCCTCCGCTCTCGAGAATAATGAGCACAACTCGAAGGTGTTCATGAACGGGATCTAGCATCCAGGTATTATGCTGAGCTGCGATAATGCGTGTAGTTTGCGCTTACCTTGATGAAGGCACCCGGTATAAGCAAGAAAGTGTCGGTCGATTCCCGCGGGATCTCTACGTGCCTCATGCAAGATTTCTCTCCATCGTACCGAACACCCCATCGTTGCCAGCATTCGTATGTCAGTCAGGCCACCGAAGCCAGTTTATGCTCACTTACTGCTCAAATCCCCCTTTACACTAACAGGCACGTCTACAACCACGGCTACAAGAACAAGGCTCACACATCAAATCATTTCCACGACATACGCAAGCATCTAATAGGACTTGATCTCCTGATCATTTTTCTCCGACTTCCGACTTCCGAAAACATAAATCGAGCAGCTGGAAATATCTCCAAACCACTGTCTGTCTAGCACGATAACAGCGCAATATCAAAAAGCATAAACCTACTCGTCAGATCGTTAAAAATAGCTTCACTGAAAATAAGGAAAAACGTTCACGACATGATCAACCGAGACCCCAACAGCCTCAGCCTCAAGCCCAAAACCCATCTCCATGCTCCATATCCCTAACCTTAAACCCAGCATCCCTCATCTCCTTAATCGCCTCCGGCCCCCTCGTGCCAACCTGCGTCGCCAACCTCCAAGGTACATCCAGCATCCCCACGATAATCTCAACAACCTGCGGACCTTTCCCATAACCCACCGGATCCCTGACCTGCTCCCGCGCCAGCACCTCGTCGAGCTCCGCTTTCGTCGCCGCGCGGTGGAAATTGCCCTTCGCTTGCTCGATGGGCATGTTGAAGAAAGGCAGCAAGTGCTCGTACGCGAAGGGAACGATGTCGTTGTAGCTTTGCTTGGCGCCGTGGATGACGCGCTCGATGGTGTAGCCGGCGTTGTTGATGATGATTATCAATGGACTGAGGTTCTGCTTCACCATGTTGCCGATTTCCTGCGCGGTCAGCATCATGCTGCCGTCGCCGGTGACCAGCAGCGTGCGGCCTCGCGGACGCGTGCCGGCGGCGGACTGATCGAGGAGGGCGAATTCGGCGCCGAGGGCGGCGGGTGTGGCCCAGCCGATGGAGCCGTAGTAGGTTTGCGTTATCCATTGGATGTTCTTGGCTGGGAAGGTGGAGTCTGGGATTCCGAAGGCGGCGGTGCCGGTTTCGCCGAAGAGGACGTCGTTGGGTTGGAGGAAGGCGGCGAGGGTGGGCCAGAGGTGGGATTGGGTGACTTCGAGGGCGGAGATGTCGTCTTCTTGCGGACGGGGAGGGAGGGTTGGGATTGGGGCTGAGGGGACTTGGGAGGGGTTGATTTGGGAGATTATGGAGGCGAGGAGGGGTTTTAGGGGCGTGGGGGAGAAGGTGGTGCCTTTGACGGTGACCGTGAAGGCGTCGAGGTAGATTGCGTTCTCGGGCAGGACTTTGCGAGTGAAACCACCGGAGTTTGTGTCGGAGGCGAGACTGCCTACGATGAGCACGCAATCGGATTTTTCGATGGCGGCTGCAACGCCGAGACCTGAGACCATGCCGTTGTAGACGCCGAGGTAGTTCGGGTGCGTCTCGTCGATGATGCCTTTGCCCATGTTGGTGGAGAAGATGGGACATGAGACTTTGTCGACCAGCGTCTCAAGTTCCTTGATAGCGTTGTGGCGATCGACGAGGCAGTCGACGAAGATGGCTGGGCTTTTGGATTCGTACAAGGTGTGCAGCACTGCATCAGTGGCAGCTTGAACGAGCTTATCGTCCTGCGGCGGAGTGAGGTCGAGCGGCTGCTTCAGGGCAGCTGCCGGGACTTGCAAGTCCACAATATCGATCGGCACAAAAATGTAAACCGGCCCCGATTTCACATAGCACTCCCTCAAAACACGATCAATCTCCTCAGTAGCACCCTTCTCGCTCATCAGCTCCGCAGCAGCAACACGGAAATTCACCGAAGCCTTGTTGAAAATCTGATGATCCGGCTCTGGGCCAATGGAATGGTGGATCATCATCTTTCGCTCCTGCATCATCCTCGACGTCTGGCCGACGACGTGAATCACGCGAACCTGCTCGGTCATAGAGCCCGCGATGCCATTGAGGGCAGAGAGTTCGCCGACGCCGTGCGTAGTGACGAGGCAGCCAGCGCCGTGCATTGTTCTAGCGTAGCCATCGGCGGCGTAGGCGGCGTTGAGCTCGTTGGTGTTGCCGACCCATTCCAGGCCGTCGACGTCGTAGATGTGGTCGAGCAGAGTGAGGTTGAAGTCGCCCGGGACGCCGAAGATGCGGTTGACGCCGACTTGTTTTATGCGGGTCCAGAGGTAGAGGCCGAGGGGGACGGTGTCGACTGTGCCGTTCACTCCGTTGCTTGTTGTGTCTGCCATGGTCGGTGGACAGAAGGGCTGGTCAGTTCAACGATGTGTTATCGAAGATTGATGTGATGTGAAGAAGTGACGAAGCAAGCTCTGAATGAGCCAAGATATGGTATAACGGGGCAGGACGTCGATCAATGGGTGATGCACGAACTAGTGTAGGGCGTGAATGACCAAGTGAGGGCAAGGAGCGATCAAGCGAGAGCAACAAGCAAGGAGCAAGGTCTTGTCCGTAGAGAAAGAGACAAAGGTAACAAGTAAGACCAACTCTACCTGAATGCTTGTGTGAATCCCTCAGGATGGCTTTGCTGATGCGCTGCGGTATACCTTGATAGCTCTCTCCTCTTCGGCGGGTCAAAGTCAGACCGAGGTACGCGAGATACCGAGCTGCTGGTTATCGAACGTTGATGTGAGGTGGAAGTCAGCCGCTTATTGGTGGGTTGCAACGGCTAGAGCAGGGCAGATGCGGGCGATACTTCTGGGGGAGCTTAATGAGCCTCAGCCTGGTGTGAACATCACATGCACAGGTGAACACTGATAGTTTTACATCACGAGCCAAACAAACGTCGAGAATGCGATATTCGACGAACTGCACTACCAGTGCTAAAAGGTTGGTAAAGGAAGCCTTATATTCAGTATACATTCCTCTCCTCCCACAATGGCCGGGTGTCTTGGGAGGCTGTGACAGCCCTCAAGCCTACCTCTTTCGCCTTATTGCTTTCACCAACTGGCTTAGCAATACCTGCCTCCAGCAGTCCGATCCCGGACCGAAGCAAGGTCCCTCGGACATGCCGCCGCCATAAGACCGACATGTCTTGTACCCATTTTCTGACCTCTCCATCGACCTCTGATGCTTCAGGGCTCCTGTCTTCCGCCCCTGATATGTTGATGGACGAGATCAAGGAAGCCATGGGCCAGTCCTTCTCGCTTTAATCCCTGCTACTTCAGATACTCAGGCATCAAATGCGCCTTCGCCAGCCGGCCAAAACCTCAATTCACAACCGCAAAATCTCAATCTTGCCAATCCCAGACAGTTTTCAAGAACTGCACCATGTTCACGCGCTTACCTTTCATTTCAACCATCCAAGGATGCTCGAGCATGCGCCAGGGCGTGGCGCGGCGTTCTGCCTGTTTTTCGAGACTAAAGAATGCAAATTCAGCAAATTGTATCTTCTAGGCTTGCAGAAGTGCAGCTTAAAGAGAAGAATCGAAAGACGTACCAGCACTCAATAAAGTACTTGAAGTTCTCACTCCACTTAATTTTCTCATCGGGCTCATCCTTCAGCTTGGGAATCGGTTGACGGACGATATACGTCAGCAGATCGATAAGGCCAGCACGTGGCTGCATTTCCGTTCCGTCGGCCGGGAAGGGGAAGCGATGTTGCGCGACCTCAAGCAGTGTAACGCCGAGGGACCAGACGTCGGATGTGATGGTGTAAGATTGCCCTGTGATACGTTCGGGCGCCATGTAGTACGATGTGCCGATGAAAGTGTTGGCATCGCCCTTAGTGCCAAACTCACCACTCACACCAAAGTCGCAGAGTTTGACATCGCCGCTACGTGTGAGGAGGATGTTGCTAGGCTTGATGTCACGGTGAATGATGCGGCGTGAGTGCAGGTAGGTGAGGCCGTTGAGAACGCCTTCTGCCACCTTCCCGAGCACTTTCTCGCCGGTGCGACCACCAAGTTTCTTGACTTCGCGGTAGATGGAGTCGAGGCTACCACCTTCGCAGAATTCCATACTGATGCCGATGCTGCCTTGGGTGTCATCCATATAAGCGCCATAGTATTGGCAAATATGTGTCGATGCGCAGGATTTGTTGAATGATAGCTCGCGGACAATTTGCTTCTTCACATCTGGATTGGGGTCGGTTGTGATGATCTGTAGGAATCATTGTCAGCCAACGGGATGTCTTCTAGGAACGAAAAATCGCCAAAACATACCTTCAAGGCAAAGACGGTCTTGCCGCCTTTGAGAATACACCTTGTCACGGCACCACCTGCTCCTTCACCCAGACTTCCAAGCTCAACAATCCGGCCTTCTTTACTCGCTACTTTCCAGCCTGCGTCGTCCAAATCTTCAACATCGAGTGGTCTTCCCTTTTCGAGGCTTAGCTTTTCTAGGTCAGGCAGTAGTCCCTGCATGCTATTGTCCCTTTCCATGCCAACACCTCCAGAATGTGCGGAGCCGCTGCTGTAGAGCGAGCCTGCCGCAGACTCAGGATCACCAGGGTTCCGTAGCATATCTGCAAAGTTTAGTGCCGAGTACGACGACGTTGTGGAATTCGAGCCGCCATGGTTCGTGCTGTGCCCAAAACTGTTTGTCCGACTGTGTGCACTGTCATCGCTGCTGCCTCCTCCACTTGCAGATAGGCCACCAGGCATCTGCAATGTGAGCTTCCTTCTTGCTTGGTTATTGTTCTCCTGTGGGGTCCGCACGTTGCCCATGGGTGTGGCCAAGCTCAATTTGGGTAATTGCTGACGTGGAGGTATTGAAAGCGGCGGTAGTGCCGATGTGTTCAGCGACATTGGCGGAGCAGCCGCGCTGTTCACTGGTCGTGCATTTGGCGAAGGAGGGATAGAGAGGCCTAGCTTTGGCACCCTGCTGCCGGATTGTTGGCGGTTGGCGCCTGGAATCGGCGGACGAAGGAGAGGCGCTGGGGAAGCCATGTCCAGGCGGTCGGGAGCAGGATAAGCCACGATGGGCAATTTGAGGAGGCCGTCAAAGAGGCACGAGTTTACCTCTCGACAGCCTGCGTGTAGGGTAAGATCGAGGGTGTTGTGGTGCAGCGAAGCGAGGTGTGTGACAGCGGTCGATTTGGCAAGTTGTGAAGTTGTGAGTTGATCTGGGCGTATGCAATGGTATGCCGAGGCTGGGTGGTATGTTGCAGTATGCTGGAGTGGATGCTAATTGTATGCAAGTAGATTTGGATGTCGTGTGAGTATGTGGGTAATATTGTCGGCGAAGGGGAAGGCGTGGGTGATAATGGCTTTGTGAGTTGATGCAAGCAAGCGGGAGTGAGTAGTGGGAGTGGGGCGATCAGACGGGGTTTGCCGCGTGTCAAGTGCTGGCGGGGTTTGTTTGAGGCGAGATTGGAGTGCCGTTGATCAGCAAGGTGTGATGGTGAAGGAGTGAAGAGAGAGGAGATAAATGGCGTGGTGAGTGATGTATGCGAGAATATGGCGTGGTGCGAGGGAGTGAGTGCAGTGTTGCAAGCAGTGTTGCAAGCAGTGTTTCGGGTGCTGATGACGCCTCGCGGTGATCGAGTAGGTTCGGGTCGTCGCTGCTGAACGGATGGCTGCGTGGGGGCCAGGCGGGAGGACGAGGTAGACGCAACGGTGCCGTAGTGCCCGGCAGACAATGAACAATAATGGCCGAGAGTATGGCGAGGATGCTTTTACCAGGTGAAATAAGCTGATTGTATTATCGCACACAGCAGGAGAATGGGCTCTTGCTGCTTGTTGTGAGTGAGGTAGAGGTGGTCGTGTGAAGAGGATGACACTACTGCTGCTACTACAGTACCACTACTGCTGCGCGAGCTCGCCTACTCCTACGAATGAGGTGGCAGAAGAGTGGAGGGCCTGCGTCGTGTGCGTGCGTGAGGCTGCGTGCGTGAGCGACGACAACTGACGCCGCCCTTCAGCTGCTGCTGCAGGCTATTACTTACGTATTGCTTCTTCCCAGGGTGATGCTGTCTGGAGTTTGAACACCCTCGGGCGCTTATTGGAGTGTGGTGACTGCTCGCTTGCGCTGCATCATCTCCCTCACTGCTGCCTGCCCCATCCTATCACCCCATCGACTCGTGTTTCGTCGCATCGTCTGCCCGCTCTCCCTTCTCGGTACAGTCCCTCAACGCCTACGATGCACGTATTCACGTGTTGTCTCGCCCCGTCCACCTCTCCTCTCCATGTCCACGTGTGCGCAACCGCTCCCTCAACCACTGCAGCATCACCTCTCGTTCGCACCAAGCGTCAAATATTGCTCCGCAGCCACACTTTCCCCTCCACTTCCCACTCCCCCCGGCTTCCATCCATGCCACATGTCATCCATCCCATCCAATCCATTCCCTCCAACCGCGCCGTAGGGCTGCCACACTGCCACACCCGCCGCCATCCTGAACCACCAGCGCATCAATCTCCGCGGCCCACCCCACCCGATTGGCCTGCTCCCCTCCTACGCCCAACTCACCCTGCAGCGAGCGCGCCTGGCTGACCGCATCCTCCTCCGCCCAACTGTACCTGGTTCACGCAGCGCTCGCCTGCCGTCTGGCGGTCTGCACGATATATTGCTGCCACTTGACTTTGTACGCACGACATCCCTCGCCCGCAAACTCTGTTGATCCTCGGAGCTTGCCGAAGAGACATCAACGATCTGGCCTAGGCACTGATGTTGGCGCGTGTCGTCGAGCAAGTGCCGTGGTCAGGTATGATACGAGGCCTTTTATGCCGATATCGAGCAGTAATATTGCAGACGGGCGATTGTTCTCGACCGCTGACTCATCCCATCCTCATATGTGACTTGGTAAGGCCTCCTGCGTGACTTAATGTCCGCTGCAATGCCTACGCAGGTCCGCGATGTCGAACAGCAGAATTCACCTGGGATGTTTCCAGACGTACCAGCTCGTCTGCCATTTACCAAGCGTGCTCGTGGAGTGCGAATGACTGCACTTACTTGTTGCGGGAAAATCCGAGGGCGTTTAGGTTTGTATTGCAAAGTATTTGATGATGTCAAGCTACCATAAAGTGAGAGCCCGAACAGCTCCATACTTTAGCTGACAACACGACGCGCAACCGCAGCCCTCCTCAATGGTCTGACAACAAAGTATCAACTACGCAATTCGGCTCTCCATGGCAAACGCCACACAATTTCACTCCCGCTTCTCTCCAACACACGCTTGTCTCCACCGATCAATCCTCGCCCTCTCCCTGCCCTCCGCAACCAAGCTCACACTATCACTAATCCCCACCTCCCCAGCCTCCCACTCGTCAGATTCTGACCGCCCTCCATCGCCAAACGAAGGAGACCCCACCTCCACGCCCTCCGGCACCTTATCCAGCCACCGTCTGACCGTGGGCGAAGGAACCGAAGCCACCAGCTCCTGCTCTTTGGATATCATGTAAACGACCCCGTCGTCCTCGTCCATGGCTTTGCATACAGTCTCATTGTCTTCAAAGGGCAATGGAACTCCGGCTTCGAATGCGCTGCGCTTGACGTCTGCATATGCGGCTTCGGCGTTGATCAGGTCGCGGGTTAGCTCGCCATAGCGGACTACCCAGCGCACGTCGAAGTCGTCTGGAGTGGCGTCAGTTGTGAGCTCGCCGCGGTTGGCGGCGGTCTGATTGGCTTGGAACTCGCGTGCTCGGATGTCTTCACGTTCTTCGAAGTCGCGATGTGCCTGGTCCAGGGTTTCTTTGGCTGCCCAGAGGGCGTTGATGACTTGTTGGCGAGCTTGCTCTTCTTCGCTGGGTGGTGGGATTTCCAGGTGCTCTGTGTTGGTGTCGAGTAGCGGACCTGCAAATTCGAAAGGCTCATCGTGTGCTGATTCAAGCTTTCGACAGAATATCTCATATTCTTGGTGGACGTCCAAGTTTTCGACTTCGGGCTCGGGCTCGGGCTCCTCTTGTGCCATCAAATTCGCACACACGAACGCTTCCTCGAGCTGAACATTCATCGCAGCCTGCAAACTTCTCAATCGTGTCGCCTGGAAGTCAACTTCGTTGTGCACACCTTGCCGTCGGAGTTCGACGTCTTCCAGCATAAGCTCCAGCTTCTCCCGCTGCTGCTCTAACTTCTGCGCATCCTCACTCTCCGTCCGACCCTCTTCGTCCATCAGCGCTAGCCTCGTGTTGCAGCTCGAGATCTCAAGCTGGACATCATCTTCCAGCCGTGACAGAGATTGCCTGTGGAACAGCCCAGCGTTCTCTGCGCGCAAGTACTCACGATGTCCTTTGATCGCTCCCTGGGTTGCCTGGGACAGGTAAAAGGTCATGAGCAAGGCAGCGCAATGCTTGACGCCATCTTGAGCTACTATGAACCGAGCCGGTCCATCGGTGTAGTCGTCCCTTGCCACTGTACTAAAGCTCACGTAGACTTGGTCATGCACCAATTGGGCTTCCTTAAAGGTCCATTCTGGGTTCTCTTCGTCATGCTCAGGTGCAGTTTCTTGGTCCAAGGCACCAGTGGGCTCTCCAACGTCGCTTCTGGTCTCCATTGGCGAATCAATGTCGTCATGGTGTGGACCGCTTTCTTTGGTCTGTGCTACTGCTTCTTGGTCGTGGTCGGATGGAGTATCAGAAGAATCTCCTGCGTAATTTTCTGTGTCCTCAGTAACTTGCGTCGCTGGCTGCGGCCTCTTGATATCACTCTGGTCTTCCATTGGTGACTCCAGATCGTTGCCAGCTGCGCAAGCTTCTCCAACTGGTACTACTATTCCGTGACGGACGTCGGCGAATGCGTGGTCGGGTTGTTCGGTTCGAATAGCGGGTGCAGTGCCGGGTCTCGTGACTTCAGAGTCTGCAGTTTGTGTTGGTTCAACTGATGCAAGTGGGATAGCCGACCCTCCATGCAGTGTCTCGATCGGACCGTGGTCAAGAGTTTGTGCTCTATCTCTTTTCTTGACCTTGTTCTTCGATTGGTATAAGCCGCGGAAATCGCGCTTGAGGCTTTCGAACGCTTTCATTGCTTGTTGGGGATCGTGTATAGGGGTCACAAATCTGGCTCCACCGAATTTTGGCGTTTTCTGAGTGTTCACTGTAGATGGCCGATGGAAGGTACTGCTTCAAAGACCCACAGCGTATCCTGAGAAAGAAATCCAGGCTGAGATTTGCAATGTGAGTTGCGTGTCTCAATACACCTTTGTCCTGTCTTAGCGCAATTCCGTATGTTCTCTTTGTCTTGTTCACTTGGATTCGACTTCCGCAACAGGACTGCCAGTGTCTTTCATGGAACGCCGCAATTTACTCGTTGTATTACAGGACAAAGACAAAGATGCTTCAGGCTGATCTTTACGCTTCGTCGACAGGCCCGTCTAGATACGAGCCTGCGTACTCCAAAGACTCGCCTTGCATCAATCACTACAGCCTCAGGATCCTGTTTCATATCAAATCGGTGCACACAACAACTATCGCAGTATAGTGGTCTGTTCCATCCGGTCCTAATCATGCCTTTCGACCCTGAATCCAACACTGGGCCAAAGGCGCCATTCAAATCGATTCTGAAGCCGACCACAAAACCATCCCTTGGAGCCAGATTCTAATAACCAAGTCCCGCCGAAACCCTGGTCAGGTGGTACCGGGAACACGCTGAAGAGTGGTCTTGCCGCCGCGCGCGCCCCATCTTAAGCGCCTCTCAATGCTCCGACCGGGCCACGAAACAAATCTGTCGCTATGGCAGATCTACCGCCTCGCGGTCCACGAATCACATCCGTAGTCATGGGCGAGGACTGCCGAATCGATGCCCCACGATCAAACCCACAATAGTGGAGATCAAAGGATGGCAAATACGATCCATCCATGGGTCCTACTCGCTCTACGATGACTACTCCGTTCCGCCATAGCGTGGCATCCAGCCGAGCGTCAACTTCTCGCTCCGCCCGCGTCGCTCACTTCGACAGATACTGCCGCATGACCAACTACACCCGCCGCGACTTCCGCCTAGGCGACGTCATCTCCGCCTCTTTCTACACCTCAAATACAAACCCAGACTACGAAAAAAGCCTCAACGAAGGCCGCATAACCCTCACCCGCGAAGGCCCAGCCTTCTCCAAGCGCCGCATGATGGTCGTTGTCTTCATCCACCTGCGAGACCTATACTGCCTGTCCTTGTACAGTTTCGGCAACCGCGGCTTGAAAGAAAAGCCCGAGTATCTGAAGAAGGAGTACGTGTGCATGGCGAACGAATACGATGCGGATTTTGTGAACCAGGGTTTGTATCCGCCTGTGAGGGTAATTGCGAGACATGCGGTCACGGAGAATACTACGGTGCATTTGACGGGTGGGTTGAGGGTTGGGTGTAATGAGGATGTTAGTGTTGTGGGTAGGTTGACGAGGACAACGTTTTATGCGTTGGCGGAGTTGTGGCAGAGGATGGTTGTTGAGGCCAAGAAGGAGCTGTGGCGATGATTGGTTGTTGCTTGGGGCTTGGAGGGGTCTGTACTGTGTACGTGAAGTATATGTCTATATCTCTTGCAGTGCAGCGTTCTAATCGTGTCGTGCCAGTATGAATCCTGACATGTTTTCATAATCACAATCAGCCTGCTCTTTGGCACTTTGCAATAGCATATAACGTGACGCACCAGACAAGTTACTGTAAGCGTCCGCCACGTAGACGAGTGATTCAATCAGCGCTCGTGAGATTTACGTTATCACCTATACCATGATTGATATCCCGGCCGACAGATTCGCACAGCTACCATTGGGCCCTGTTAATAGGACCAAAGAAAGAAAGCAAGAACCCACAGCTTGAAGAAGGCACAAGATTCCACGCGAAGGAGTTTCCAAAATCTTGCGGACCGGGTTTCGAACTCGCCTACGAGGAACGGACTGTTTCAATGATGCCTATCGATATGATGTTGGTTCGAATCATGCTGGCTAAGGTGGAAGATACGAACAAGCTTGCACAGCTGTTGCGAGAGGTTCCTATCGGGCAGCGTGAGGAGGGAGGTTGGAATTGTGTTGCATGGGTCAGAGAAGCGCTTTCTCGTATTGAGAGATCGGAGGGTGTCGTGGGTACGAGTGTGCTTGGTTGGGAAGTGGTTCGAGAAGCTCCTTTGTCTTATTGTCGGCAGAAGAGAGACCAGCGTCGATTTGATGGTTCGGGCGAGTGTGATGCTACTCAGGTGCCGACTTTCGATATGATTCAAATGAAAGAGACGGCTGGGTGAACATTTTATATGCCTACATCGCCAAGTACCGTTGTTGCGGGACAACTTCTTGCATCGATCGAAGTGTTACAATGGTATCATATCTGCTTCCACCAACCATAACCCGTACCGACATCTCATTGCACAGTCTCCGCGGTCTCGCCATACAACTTCACCCATTCATCTCTAAGCATGCCCATTTCGATAGTATCATGATATTTACCATTGTACCACACGCACTGCCTTGTCCTTCCTTCCAGCACGAACCCAAGACGTTGATAAAGCCGAACAGCACCCTCATTGAATGAGAATGCGCCAATGCTCACACGGTGCATGTTGGCATGCTGGAAAGCCCACTCGAGTGCCCAGAGGATGGCTTCGCCTCCGTAGCCTTGCTTCTGATAAGGGTGCGCGATACTGACAGCAACAGATGTATTGCGGTGATGAGCCCTCTGCGGATCTTGAGGCAGAAGAGCGATGGTGCCAATGGGGATGGTTTCAGGACCAGTTTGAATGCCCTCCGTGACGGCTACATCGTCTTTCGCAGGTCCGGGAATGCAGACGATGCAACCGAGCAGTGCTCCCTGGAGAAACTTGCAGTAATTGGCCGCACCGGCGTTGCCTTGCGGAACCGGCAGTAAGTGTGTGGCGTTTTGGAAGCTGTCTGAATTGTAGGAATTTATGGATGCTAAGAACTGCTCGTCCGAGGTCTCCACGGGGCGAAAAACGAGTCGCTGCGAGCGCCAAATGTTGCGCATGATGATGTTGGCTCTCAAGATAGGAACGGCTTAGGTGCCAGATTGGTAACTAAAGACAGAAAGATAGAGGTATGGGCTTTTGTTTCTTCGCTGTGAAATTCAAAGACTGTTCGATGTATTCTATCCAGTCGATACTGCAAGGTTCCGATTCCGTGTTATTTAAATGCATAGTATCTATGCGTGACTCAGCAGGACCAGGCTTGTAGGCTTAAACGAGATTGGCATTGTGGGTCACTTTAGGGCTTGACGAGTCTGTATCATTTTCCCGAACGACCAACGCCGAGCGCCGGTATTCGTTGTAATAGGCAGCGGTAACTGTATTGAGTTACCGGCATGCGCCCTCCAGATATCGCCTAGCGTTTCGCAAGCGAACTCAAACTAATCGTCTATGAAAAGCCTTCCAGGTGTTTCCGACATTGCCCGACGTAAAAGCTCACACTGCGACTCAAGATCTCGAAGAACATGAGCTGATGTCAACATTGGCACGGTGAAGTGATACAGAATGATCATGCTTAGACTGCACAAATTCACAAGGTGCCCCCCAAGCCACGAAAGGACGTTCCAAGAACTCAGATGCATGGTAAATCTCACTCGAGAGTCGCTTTGAGCTTCAGAAGAGGCTTATTGAATACTTTGCTTGTAAGTTACAATATGCACTAAGACCATGTAGCTTCACTACCCTCGGAGTCTTTTTCGGAGTCTGACGGTGGTCTTCGCAGTCTCTCTGGTGTCGTCAGAATGGGTCTCTGGCGTCGCCTAGGTCAAGCTGCGACTCCACGGCAGCCATACTTCAGCTTCCTTCGCCATTGCGACATCTAGTCTAACTTGTTCTTCGGTATTTCGCACGGAACGATCGTGATCACTCTTCCATCGTGCATCGAAAGCCTCCCGTGTCTCTGGCTCCTTCCCAGCTTGGACGCGACGATCGTGTTGCTGACGGTACAATTCCTCGCGGTTTCCGTCAGAATCGTCTCGCCGGCTTAGCGCAAGCTCGTACATTCGGAGAGACTGTCGGTAGGCACGCATTATTTCATGCTGCCTGGGAGCGGGCCCGAATCGGATTCGGGTTGGCGGCTCGTAGTGCGATTCAGATCCCGAGTCGACGTGGTCGTCATCATCAATGCCTTCTTCTCCTTCTCCTCCTTCTCCTTCTTCTTCTCCTGCAGGATCCGAAGGCGACGTTCTGGCCCGGACGCCGGGGCTTGGCATGCTGCCGCGCTTTTGTTGTTCGGTACTTTGCGAGGCCTCCGCATCGACGCTCGAAGTCTCGCCCGGACCGTGCAAGGCTGCTGTCGAGAGGGAAGGGAACTGTGCGTTGTCCTGGATGTCTCCCTCGAAGATCTTCGAAGATGGTTCGGCTGTCGGCGGAAGCGGCAGCTCTTCGTACATGTAACTGATCGGCCTCTCGACAGAGGGACTCGGCTGACTGTCGGTATAGGAGTGTGGTGGAGTCGGAAGGCGAGGCAAGAGGTTGGCTCCCTCAAAGGCTTTCTCGATTACCTCAGTGACATCAGCCGCGAGGCGACTCATCACCTTCGTTTCCTCCTCCTACGATTCCTCCAATGCTGATTCGCGACGCTTCAGATCTTCATAGCGCACCCGCAGTTCACTCAACCGCTCCTGACATCGCCATATCCCAACAGCGGCCGCATCCGATGCCTGTAACTTGGGGAGCTCCTTTTCGCAATCGTAGATCTCCCTCCACAAAGTATGTGATTCGCGAGAGAGGTCATTCAGCTCGTGCCCTATCTTGCTATAAGTCAAGTCGTGGTCTCTGTGGCGATGCATGTCCTGGTAGATTGCTCTGAAGTCACGGGGACGCATCAGGAGAGCCACACAGTCGTCTCTTGTCGTTTTGGTCGCTACGACCAGACGAAGACGTCCATTGGTATCTTGGATTTCGGCTTCACCGTCAGATTTGACGTTCTCGGCTACGTGCGTCCCATCCCAGCTCTCATCAGCGTAGCGATGGTGAGTTTCGTCGATAAAATCCAGGAGGTGATCGAGATCTCTTTGGAATGGGATCGAAGATTACCCTATTGCTGGTGTTTTTCTTGCAGCCCAGGGCCTGATGTTGGTACGTCGTGCGAGAATTTCAGGTTTGTAGCGGTCGCTCTCACCAATCATTTTGACTTTCGGGGATGCTGGACGTGATGAAGTATGTGCTCGATATTGCGTTCACTGATGTCTGAATCTGTTCGAAGAGCTGACTGACGTTGTTTGGCAGAAAGTGAGAAAGATGGTGGTTTGAGAAAAGCGATGCGATCATGGCCTTGCAATCGGTATCCTTTGTTTGAGATGCGCAATCGAGTGGGCGCCTTTGTCCAGGATATTTCGACGGAAACAGCTTTGCCAAGCACTACCATCAAAGAGATTTCGGTCAGTGTCGCCATTCATTGGTGTAGGGCGGATGCCGAAGATCATGTGGATGGCGAACACACTCGGTTCTGGTATTGTTATATGCCGTTATTGAGCGGCACGCCACAGTCATTGCATCAATGCACGTTCAATCCATCGATCGTGCACGGCACACTTGATTGTAAGCCAACGCCATCAGAATTTTGGAATGAAAGAAGCTCATAACTGGAATATTGTTACCGCGAGACAGTTGTTCCGTCTTAGCCGCTACCCCAGTGTCAGACGCTGGAAACCCTGCCCTTGTCGATAGTCTGAGGCACAACATGACCTTGCGGATTTGTGCGCAGGTGCGGTGTTGTCGCTTCGAACAAAGGGAGCTTTGCGGCTACTGTCTCGGTAGAGCGAAGCCTCGTTGCAGTAAGGGACACTCTGGTGTCGAACGTGTTGATGTTGACAGTGTTCCATGTGAAACGTTGCTATTCGCGGACTCCAGATTGTGCAGCTGGCTGCGCAGGCCTAAAATGATTTCGTATATAGTATTGGCTTGCTTTCGTAGTTGTGTACATCTAACAAGTCAATCCCAACTCCACAAGTGCGCAGTGCGAACAGCTGAACCAAGACACTGATTGTCTGCAAGGCTCTCAAAAGACGCACGATAACAATCTGCTCCCACATCCCGGCACATCTCTTGAGCAGGCTCACTCTTTCATCGGCATAACAATACTTGCGACGTCGGAAGGTGTCTGGACACCACCGAACGACCATATTTTTCCACTTTACAGTTCCTCGTATCCGCGGCGCGAATTGCGGATGCATACGATCCCGTTATAAATCAGCAACAGCTTGCAGCACCGGCGGACACCCAAAGACTCAATATTCGCACACCTACGGGCTGGTTTCATAGGCGGACAACTTTCAGTCCCAAAGGAGAGAGCAACCTTCGACATCTCTAGTACCTTGGACCTGTCGGCTTGAAACACATCATCCAGTACCCGGAGACCCGCATTCAAGTTCCATGGCACAAGGTCAAGGCAAGAAATGCACATGCACCTGTACGTGCAGGTCTTGCGCCATTCCGACCGAGAATGTCTCCCGGAAGAAGACTAAGAAGAGTGAAAGGGTCGATTTCCTGCAAGGTCAGATCTTGCATGTAACGCTTCATGCTCCGAACATGGACCGCAATCTTTCGTGGGGGTGTCCTGAACTGACGCTATCGGCGGCTGGACCGGTACACAGCAAAAGTCGTCTCGTGGTCGTTTTTCGCATATTCCACAAGCAAATGGAATGCTTGCCAATCTACACTCACGGTGGGAAAGGCGTGGCCAGCAAGCACTATGAGGATCCGGAAGAGTGGATCGCTGTGAAGGACGCGAGCTCGGCAAGCAAGGATATCAGTCAATTCTTGTTCGTGCGGCTTAACAACAACCAAGTTGTGAAAGAGAATGCACACGTCCACGTTACAGAAAGCGTGATGGTCGAGCGTGCTGGTGACGTCCAGGTGAGGGGAATGATGGAAGATTCCAGCTTAGCGCAGCTTCATAAGCGGCGCGCCAAGTTGGACAAGATTGCGCGGAAGGAGGCCTTGTAGGAGGAATGTTGACTACCGGGGGAATGATCGCGAACGCGGGCGTTTGTGACGAATCTCGGCTTGCAGTGTGTCGTAGATAGCCTACACCTCAGTCGTCACGCTGGGCGTCACGAACACCTTGGATAGCAAGGTACTTTGAACGATATGCAACTCAACAACAGCGTTCTAATGCGAAGCCTTCCAAGTCTATACTCACACCACCACAGCAAGGAGCCCAATGGCTCCTACAATTGCAGAGATGGACCATGGCAAGTTCGAAGCCCCAGCATTGTCGGACTGAACAGAGGGTGCGCTGCCGTCCGTAGTCGCAGTGGCTCCTGTATTGTTTCCTGTTGATGAAGTAGAAGACGCTCCTCGCGAACCGCTTGCACTGCCGCTTGTCTGCTGATCTCCGGTACTTCCAGTCTCTTGTGATGTCTCGCCAGTTGTGGTGGCTTCGGCCGATGCGATCGAGAGGCCACCCAAGGCCTGAGTTGCGGCAGAATTTATAGATTCGCCAGCTGACGCATCTGCCGTAGGTGCAACAGGAACAGCCTGGCCTTGGCTGTCTGTCGTGAATGATACAGTGTTACCATTCACTGCAATGGCGGATCCAGTGGAAGCGAGCGAGTACGTTGTTCCGTCTACCGTGATGGGCGACCCTCCAGCGACAAGAGGCGTGTTGTTGATCACGAAGGTTGGTGATGCGATTGGATCTGCGCTTCCATCTGAACCTCCGTTAGTGGCGGAGCCCTGTTCACTGGCCTGGGCGTCTTGAGTCTGCGAGCCAACGCTAGCTTCATCTCCAGCACCGGCTGTTCCGATGGGAATAAAGACTCCAGCTTGCGTAGGTTGGTTCGTAGATGCGTCAGGTCTAGAGGTCTCACGGATTTCATCATCATCTCCACTCTGTGTACTTGGGCGGTCTGTAGGCTCCGATGGGAGGTCAAGCTCAGAGCCTGGACTCTCCAGATGTGGCATTTTGGGAGTGCGCGAAACGCTAGTAGTTTGAGTGCCAGGAACAAAGATGTATGTGACAGAACTCTCAACATGGGCAGTTGGAAGCACAGTGACGAAAGAGGTCTCGTCGGAGGCGGTGCCAGTGACCGGGACTATCAGCGATATAACTGTTGGCTGGATAAATGGTTTTGGCTGTCTGCTCTGCGAGGTCCAGTCTTGTGTCGTGATCTCGGTCACTTCAGGCCGCGGTCCACCGAGAGAGAGCTTGGTAATTTCTAGTACAGGAGATGGATATGCCGGAATCGTCGTCAACTCTGCAGGTATTTCCAAGCTGTCCGCAGACGGCTGTGTCTGTGGTGAGAAGATGGTCCAGATTATATCGGGCTCTGAGGAAGTGGTGTTGCTGGTGTCATTTTGTCGCACCTTGAGCTCTGTGTACTGTGTCAGTGCTTCGTCCTGTAGCAAGAAGCTGAGCCATTGGCTACTCACCGTCAAAGGGCGCGCCGTCAACACCAAATATTGCAAACGCGAACAACGCTACTCTGAACATCTGCATATTGCTCTAGTGAAGCAGGATGGCAGCCCAAAACGCCTGCAGGATTCGCAATGCAAGCCCAGAAATCCTCCGACCGTAGAAGGGAATACGAGCAAGACCAAACGCCTTCGCGCTTGCAGTGCAGTGGGCAGGAGGAGGGAAGTGATAAGAATACGAGCGTCCGTAGATTGCGATGCCGGCACGAGATAGTAGAAGGAATAGGACCTTGGGGACCTACGTGTCCAATGTCGTTTAGAAGAATGGCACGCGCACGTGTGCAAAGTAGGAGAATAGGGAAGGTGGTCGGTAAGTAGGTAAGCGAGGACAAGCGAGAGTGAGATATAGTGGTTTGGGTTGGCGTATCTTTACAGGGAACACGCCAGTCCTGGCATGCGGCTGCGCCTTCATCGTTGGAAAGCAACGGCTAGCGCACCGGTGAAGAAAACGCGACCAGACTCGCCAGAGAGACGATCAGCGCACGCTCCTCTGTGAGAGTTTGCAAGCACAGCAGAATACGTGAAGGACGGCATGTTGGGATCGGAATCCTTCGAGCTTGGTCGTAGCTGGAGTTGCCCGGCGGCGGCGGCGGCTTGGCAGCTGAGCGTGTTGCCCCTGTATAGGTATGGTCGCCGGGGAGTTGCTTGCATGGTTGTATGTTTTTGATTGCGGCTGAATGGTGTATCATATAATTCCGTCAAGACCACTTCTTTCGAAGATTCGTGATGAGAGTGTGTTTCAGCGAACCGCGCCCATATCCCGTGGTCGAAGTCGTCGAGCATGATGGATTGAAAGTAACCAATTCTTCTGGTCGGCGAACTCCGGCGGCTGACATTCATACGTGCGACGGATGTACTTCGATCGATGCAACGGTCGTATCTCAACTATGTTGAAGTGGTACCATCAGGTACAGAGTTTGAAGTGATTGAGCTTTTCGCTGTGATGATGTTTCTGCCATCATGGACACTCATCGCTTGTTCATCGAGTCTCCTCCATGGTTTCTACTGCGGAGTCGTAGTCACATTCGAAACTTGAAATGTCTGGCGACAAAAGAACTCAATTATGCCGACAACGTGACGCAACAAACACACTGCGGTTGCTACCCATGCTCCTATAACCCGATTAGAGTCGATTTGATCTCATGCGAACCATACGACCTCACACGGAAGCGTAGCTGCGTTGGAAAAGATATCACTTTTCGAGCATAGGGTTCGGGTTGGGGCTGTTCCAGTCGGATTTTCGATTGCATGCAGCACAATGAGAGTCAAATTGCTGTACGACATGACGTGAACGGCCAGACTGAAAGCGTGCGAGAGTAAGGTAGTCTCAAAAGCCCGGTCGTATACTCAACGTAACGATTTGAGTTGGTAGTGAGGGCCTAGCGACCGCGGCAGCGCCTTGTGGGCCGTTACAGGTAATGGTCCACGGCGACATCACGTATCGAAGAACGTTGTCCGAATTCGATGCCTCATCGTCAAGACAGAAAATCGACAAAATGGGAATGTACAAGCGACTGTCCATCGGAATCATTGTCTGTATATATGCCTCGTCAATGATCTTATGGTTGTACATCCTCTACAGCGTGGTATCAATGCAGCCCAGGTTAGCCTTGCCTTTGCAGACGGCTAAGTGTAGCTTTTCCAGCGCTCGAGCTATTCGCCTTACCAATCTCACTAGTGATCCAATCACCAATCCTGCTGACCTCATCCAAGTCAATTCCAGTTTTCGCACCCAACGAGTGCAAGGTGTAGACCAAGTCTTCCGTCGCCACGTTGCCCGTCGCGCCGGGAGAGTACGGGCATCCACCCAAGCCACCTACCGCAGAATCGAATGTTCTTACTCCGTGCTCGAGCGCAATGATAGTGTTGACCAGCGCTTGACCAAAGGTGTCATGGAAGTGCAGCGCAAGATCCTCGCTTCTGATGCCAGCTTCTTTCAGCGTCTGCAGCAGTTTCCGCGTCCTTGGAGCAGTTCCCATGCCCGTGGTGTCAGCGACTGAGATCTCATCGGCGCCCATCTCTAGCAAGCTGGCGGCGAGGTCAGCAACACGGTGAGGGTCGACGTCTGGGCCTTCGAAGGGACATCCTAGGGCTACCGAAATGTATGCCCGCACATTGTAGCCAGCATCGCGACAAGAGGACATCAGAGGCGCGAAACGTTCGAGGGATTCCTGCACACTGCAGTTGGTATTCTTTTGCGAGAACGACTCTGTAGCGGCCATGAAAATTGAGACTTCGTGGGTCTGGCCGCTTGGGATATTTGACGAGGCGCGTACGTTAGAAGAGTCCTGTTCGGGTGACGGTGAGGGCGGTGGTGATGGGTACGCATCCGAGGGCGAAGCGTTCATGATTTTGAAGTAGTTATCCAGACCCTTGACATTGGGCAGGAGCCATTGGTATGTCATAGCTTGTGGTGCCTTGGGAGGACTCGACAGAATGCTTGAGAGCACCTTGTCCGAGGCGGCCATCTGCGGTACCCATTTCGGGTGCACGAAGCTGCCGGCCTCAATGGTCTCGATACCAGTAGCTGCCAGCCGACGGACGAGTTCTATTTTTGTCTCGACGGGTATACTCGTTTTCTCGTTCTGCAAGCCATCTCTTGGACCGACCTCGACAATGCGCACATGGTCGTTGGCTACCGAGGTGCGTGGGGAGATGGAGAAGCTCCGGCGGCCAGCTGGACGTAGGAGATGTGCGAGACGGTGGCGGAAGAGAGGAGTCATGGTTGCATATACATGCCAGGATGGAAGTGAGGCCTGTGGGAAACGTGGTTCGCTCCTGCCACTGGATATGTAGAAGCTACATGCTATGGCCAAGTAATAAGAGGAAAGGAATCACGAGGAGAACGGCGCCGATAGCCGACAAGGACAACAATGCGGGGACTAAAGGCGTCAGCCACTGTCTGACGTGTGTGTGGCGCAGACATGAGCTCGAGGAAGTCGACCAGCTCGCCTCTTCGACCATCTCACCAGGCAAACGCATTCAAGGAATCCAAAACTTTCAATCCCACCACCCAGCCTGTATACCATATTTCAGCTCAGCACCTGTCTCGAGCCTATCGAAGCACAAAAGCCCAAACACATTGAAATTTGACCCTCACCAACACCATCACCATGTCCAACCAAAACACCAACAACGACGACAACCCATGGGCCGATCCCGCCCGCGACAACCTCCGCCCTCCCCAAGGCCAGCAAAACTTCAACTCACAGTCCACCTCCAATAACCCCTTCTACCAACAATCAAACTCCCCAAACCCATGGCAACTAGGCCAAAACCAAGGGCAAGACTCCCACTACGCCCCTCCTCCCGGGCCTCCACCCAGCCACTCTTCAAACCAGCAACCCTCTTACGGTCAAGCCCAGTCCCAGCAATGGTCCCAGCAGCCCACCGAGCAATACAACCCCTACGCCCCGCAGCAGCAACAGAACCTGTACAACGACGCTCCCACCCCAGGCCTAGGACCTCGCGCCAAATCCTCGACGTTCAACGAGAGTGATTTTGTGCCTGCGGACGAGCGGGGCGAGCAACGCGAGGCCATGGAGCAGTACGAAATCACCAATTCGCGGCCGCAGTCGATGGATGATCGTAACGTTGAGACGCTGCAGCAGGAGTTCCCGGGGTTGGACGGTAGCTTGGTGGCGGCTATTTATATGGATTCTAAGCAGATGGGTGCTGTGAGGGAGATGCTGGGAGAGTTGAGTGGTGGCAAGTAGAAATGAGGCATGATGCGAGTGCTGTTGATGAAGATTTTCTGTTTTTGATTAGATGCAGATGCGTTAAGTGGCAACACGAGAGCATCGATTGCATGAGTATGGGTAAATGCGGTGCTGAGCGGTATCATCTCTTATTAGCTTTGGCCAAACCGTATTTATGGTTGACGTTTCTACGTGATTGAATCGCTCGCAATTCCGCTGTGCTTCTATATGTACCTTTGCTTAAACAACATTGTCAAGATCATGAGGCAGATGTAAGCAACTGAATTGGGAAAGTCTCCATTTTGAGGTATCCAACACCAGGTCCCTGTAATGATGATAATATATACATTGTCGACAACTATGCAAAAAATATGACGCCTTTTCGCTGGTGTGAGTGGTTAAAGGAATACGAGTGAATGTCCATCTAGCGTTTGCGATTGAGTGTCTGCGGCTTAGGCTGCTTGACCTCGACCTCGCTCTCGTCACCATCGTCGTCTTCAACATCCTCATCTTCCGATCCTTCGCTTGCATCGTCCTGAGAACCCTCCTCGTCATCGTCCTCGCCAGAAACCTCTGCCTCGAGATCGAACATGCCATTTTGGGCATCCTCGTCATCCTCATCTTCGGCACTCACACTGCCCTCGTTGGCGGCGGCGCCGTTCAATGCTTCGTCGTCGCTCTCGTCGGATTCGGACGCTGTATGGTATTCTTCGCCTTGGACTTGGTTCTTGCGCTTGGAGGGTTTCTCCAGAGCTGCGAGCTCTGCCTCGGAGCCCTCGTCATCGTCATCACGGCCTTCGATGTAAAGAACGCCAGCCTCATCGTCCTCGTCGTCTTGTGCGCGAGCGGAGGTGGCCAGTGTCTGCCGTCTCAGCTCCAGTTGGGCGCCGAGCATGTCGAGCTTACCCTTGAGCTGGAGCAAAGGCTGCAGACCTTGAGCGCGCTCACGCAGGACCTGGTTCAAGGCGCGAAGCTTGCCCATAATTTCTGGCTGTGTGACGAGGTAGCCGCCGTGGGCGACGAGCGACCACTGTATCCATGTCATGAGGTGTCCAGTGCGGCCAGGGCGACGGTGGATGCGCTCGGCAAGTCTCTGCATAAGTGGGCCAATGAGATGCGATTGAAGACGCTGGATGGTCATGCGAATACTCTGCTGATCGGCGATTTGGAAACAAGTCTCCAACATATCCTTATCGTTTGTGCGGAGTGCCTGTGTGAGGACGGTGCTGAGTGATGTGCCGGTGGGTGCAGCAAGAACCTGCTTGCCCGATGAGGGAACAATAGCACGCTGCTCATCCTGTGGGAAGGCAGACTGGACGTCTATGGGTTCTGGGTGTCTAGCGGAGAGCATGTCACCGAATGATGGCTCCTCTTGCTCTACCGAGTCTTCGGCCTCGCCATCCAGCATGTCGACATCCTCAGCGCCGGCAACGGCCTGCTGGGCCTTAAGTTTACCGTTGGCCTGGGCCTTAAGTTTACCGTTGGCCTGGGCCTTGGTGTTTTCTGCGTCGCTCTCGTATTCGCTGCTTTCCTCCTCTGCGCTGGAAATATCGATCACTTGGCTTGCGTCGGCATTGGCCTCAGGTGCCACGACGGCCTTCGATTCGTCGACTCTGGTCGTCCTCTTGTCCAGCACGCCGTTGGTCAATTTGCCGTCGACCTTCCTGCCCTGTCTTGCATCTTCGTCGACCAGGAAATCCAGACCCTCCTTCCGTTTTGAGGCCGGGGCGTGAGAACTCTTTATCTTCTTCGCAGCATGTTGTTCACTCGCCTCGGCAGGCCGGGCGCGGCTGGTACGGGAGCGCTTGATTGCGCTCATAACTCCAGCGTCATACCCTGACTTCTAGGGTATACGGGTGTGTAGTGGTGCTGGCGCAGATGGTGATACAGGCGTAAAAGAGTGCGCTGTGAAATGTCGTCAACCACAGCCCGATCGCAGAAAGCTTCTCGATCAAATTTCTGAGCGCAGGAAGGCGCGCTAACGCAGCTTTCAGCGGGAAGCGGCGACCGGCCCGCGCGTGCAGCAATGACCATGACCTTTTGGCCGTCGCGCAGAGGCTATCGATGCGAGTTTATTGAACGTGTTGCCAATGATATCTATCACGTTTTCTATCTAGTAGCACTCGAAACTTCATGGAGAGGAAACACGGGCGTCGTTTCGCGTGGCAGTGATGGTGGTACGGCGAGTGAAGTGAAGGAAGGCTTCAAACAGCCCAAAGTGAGCAGAGCCCAATAACGAGTAACGCAGCCAGTGATGAGGCGCGGCTATCAGCTCGGTCCCACCCTCCTCCTGCACTTAAGAGTTAAAGGCTGCCCTTTTGTCGTTTAAAAGCAGGCCTGTCCAATCCCATTATTTCCCCACTGCTGCCCCGTCACAACTTGCTACTTGCTCCCGCCATCTTGGATCTCTGCGTTCTGTTGGTGTCTCGGACTTTGGACTGCAGGACGGTTGAGTCCTTTGGCGCTAATCTCCAATTGCTCAATACCGCCTCTGAATCACTGCGCGCGGTGCTGCAAGCCCTTGCACAACGCTGCACAACCCCACCAACCAGCGCGCACAAAAGCACGGTCGCCTCACTAGTCGATCACCACTACTCTGCGCTTTGCATCACCTCATCTCCCTTCCCAACTTCACGACAGAGCCGTCACGCGCCGCTTCACAACATAAGCAACTACGGCCAACACGGCAGTCGCTCGCCACTGAGCTCGCATTCATTCACTTGCAAGCCTCACCCAGGCGGCAGCCGTGGCGAAGCGCTGTTGCCTCCGAGCGTGAGGTCACGTGTCAAACGCTCACCGGCCCTTCCCGCGCTCCCGTCATTTAGCGCCTGCGAGCTGTGCCGATAAGATTGTTTCCTTCTCAGCGGAACCTGAACCTCTGAACTTCTGTTCGATCGCCGAGCCACACACTACTTCGCGCTTGCGCATCGACCTCCATCAAATATTCAAACACCATCTTTGGGCTTGCAAAACACGCGACTCGACGTGTTTTCTTCATCGACCCATCGACACGCGCGCATTAGTAATCGTTTCTTCTCTTTGCGCGACCATCCGCGCGCGTGTGATTCGCCTACAACTCGGCGCGCATCCTTGAGCTCAGTGGCGCCGGTGTCACGTGTCCGCGACTCCGGTTCTACATTTTACTCATTACCAATCCAATATGGCGTCGGAGATCGCCCAAGACACCGTCGTGCCGCAAGTCAATGGCACCGACGAGTCACTGGCAGCTGCTGTGTCAACACCATCTGAAGCCGTGAATACAGATGCGACCAAGGCTTTAGTGAATGGGTAAGCTTACCTTTCCATACGTCCTCCTTGTTGTTTGTCAGCCAATATTGCATTATATATTGCACAGTCGAATACTTTCGGGCAATATCGGATCTTTGTCCTCATCGCAATCTACGTGCGCTTGTCACAATCGTTCAAACCACTGACTACTGCAATTTAGTGTCGATGTATCACCTGACAATGAGATGCTTGATCAGACCGCGGCTTCACCCAACAAAGAAGCCTTCGATGAGAACCGCAACCTACCTTCGACCAAATTGGAAATCACTGATGCTCCTGCTATTGATGCAAACCCTGGCGGTCCTACTCCGACCGATGATGTCTCAACTGGAATTGCACCTATTGCCGGATTCATCCCCAAAGATGCTCCCAACCTCTCCCATCCCACGCCTCCTCCAGACCAGCCATTGGCATCTGGCGAAGCAGACGTGGATACGGAGATGCGTGATCAACCTACCGAGGAGTCGAAGCCCGTCGATCAAGTCGCATCTGTGGAGGCCGTGCAATCGCAGGACGAATCAACTCCTGCGGACTCCAAGCCGGAGGAGTCTCTGCTTAACGGAGTCGCAAAGCCAACCGAGCCATTGCCAGAGTCGGATTCGAACGCTGAGATCAGTGGCGATGCCAAGCCAGTAGTTCCATCAACAGAATCCACCCAAGACTCTGCACAGTCTGGAACCGTCCGCCAGCGCGAGGATGATGGAGACGATGAGCCGGCTGCAAAGCGTGCTAAGGTCGATGAACCTCAGCCTGCCCAGAAGGACGTCTTGGTGGCGCCTACTCCAACCCCAGCTCCTGCCGCCGAGAGCAAACCTGAGGCGAAACCCGTTTCCACATCGACCCCGCGTCCAGAGACAGCTGTTGCATCCACAGAGAAACCCGCGGCGTCTGAGAGGCCAACGCCTGGCGTACCATCTTCAGAGCCTCGGAAGAGGGAGGCGAAGTACAGCACTATTCCGATGACTGGTGTCCAGAAGAGTTTCCTCATCGAGAAACTGAAGAACACTAAGAAAACCAAGCATGCGATCTTTTTCTTGACTCCAGTCGATCCCGTTGCCCTGAAAATACCCACTTACCCGGATGTTATCAAGCATCCGATGGATCTCGGGACCGTAGAGTCGAAGCTGAAGAACGATCAGTACGCTTCCGTGCAGGCCTTTGCCGACGATCTGCAGCTGATTGTTGACAACGCCGCGAAGTTCAATGGTCCGCAGCACGCTGTCACTCACGCGGGCAATAACATGCTCGCATACACCAACAACTTCATGAGCAAGGTACCAGGCCCCGGCGTAGCTCACACCAAGGTGACGAAGAAGGAGAAGTATTCACCTGCGCCGACCAAGGCGGCCGCGCCACGTCGTGAGGCGCGTCCGGCACCACCACCTCCTGCAAAGGAGCGCTCAAACACTGGTACTGGTGAATCCTTCGCGCTCCAAGCTGATGGCATGCCGACAATTCGTCGCGACTCACAAATCGCGAGGCCCGCGCGTGCGATCAAGCCGCCGACCAAGCACGAAGTGACATACCCCAAGCCGAAGCGCCGAGAGCATCTGCTGGAACTCAAGTTCTCCGAGCATGTTCTTGATCAGATTCGTAGCCCGAGATACGCCCAGTTGAACCACGTCTTCCTCATGCCTGTCGACCCTGTCGCACTTAATATTCCGCATTACCGCCAGATTATTAAGAAACCGATGGATCTTGGAACCATGACGCAAAAGTTGAAGCAGGGCCAGTACGGTAAGGCCTCAGAGCTGAAGGCAGACTTCGATTTGATGATCGAGAACTGCATCGCCTTCAACCCGCCCGGGAACCCCGTGCGCGACCTTGGCATTCAGCTCAAGCGCGAGTTTGACCATCTATGGCGTGAGAAAGACAAGTGGGAGCGTGCCAACAAGCCAAGGTCTGAACGTGCCTCTTCTGCTTCTGGAGACGATAGTGCCGGCGAGGAAAGCGAAGACGAAGAAGAGCCTTTGGACGAGGCGCAGGCAACCATCCGGGCTTTGTCGCAGAAGCTTGCTGAGATGCAGAACCAGCTTGCTGGTCTTGGTCAGGGCAAGGCGCCGAAGGCCAAGAAAGCCAAGGAGATTGCCAAAGTGTCGTCCAAAAAGAAGGCTCTTTCCAGCGCGGTCTCGAGACCAGCCAAACACGTTCCTGCAGCTCCAAAGTCCAAGCCGAAGAAGCAGAAGCCGGTCACGTACGAGGAGAAGCAAGAAATCTCCTCGGCGGTTGAGAAAATGGATGGCCCGCAGATTGAGAGGCTGACTCAAATCATCACCGAGAATTGCGAGAAGTACCGCAACATGGGCGACGAGATGGAGCTTGAGATCGACGATCTGCCGGATGACGTCCAGCGTTTGTTGCTGAAGCATGTGCGTGGCATCTTTGGAAACCCCAACCGCAGCGTGCGTGAACCCTCGCCTGGCGACGACGATCTGGCAGCTGAAGAGGACGACGATTTCCAGCCCTCTCACCGTGCTCGTGGCGGAGGCGGCGGAGGTGACGCCAAGCGCAAGAAGCACAAGCCGATGGGCAAAAAGGAGCAACAGGATAGCATCAACAACTTGCGCAACCAGCTTGCTGCTTTCAAGGGTGGCCCACAGCCCTCCGGCAGCGTGAGCCCCGGCGCAGGTCACGCCGCTGCCGCTCACGGCGACGAAGACGATTCTTCTGGCGACGACAGCGAGGAGAGCGAAGAAGAGTAAATTTTTCTTTCTTCCCATTCTTCCATGATGATGACTTGAGATGCAGCGGCGACACGAGCGTGTTTTGTTTGGTTGTTTTGGCGAGAGAAAAAAACCCCGGGCTTTGGTCCAGCATATTGTAATTGTACGAGATCGAGACAACCCCCCACACTTCTATCCACGAGGAATCCGAGAACAAAGGCTCCAGTCTGCAGGCTTGATGAACATCCAGTTTGCGGAAGAATTGGGCCTGGTTTCCTGTTTGGAATTCTATTTGAGCATTAGTGGGCAATTGAACGAGTGTAGATAGCAAACCATCATGAGCATTTCCACAGATCTTGAGTTCCAGTTCCATCAAGGTAAGTTTCCAGGTCCCGTGATTTGCTGCCTGGCGTGGTGGTGGTAGCAGCGTGATTGGTGAGACAAAAGCCTAGCGGTTTGGTTCGTGTTCTGAGTGGAAGACCTCGATATCGCGCATTAGCTTGCTCTCAGGCGCATAGTAGGTCGAAATCGAGGTTGTGGGTGCGAAGAGAAGATTCGGCGCAGAGATGTGTGTGGCGAGCGCGGGCATGCGCCGGCGACTGGCTGCCCTGGGTCTGGAGGGGCGGAGGTGCGAGGTGGAGGTGCCCTTTCTGAAGGTCGGCTTGCGCATTCTTCGCAGACGAATAGATATTATCGTAGAGCTTGAGATGCTGGAGAGAATGTTTGGGGGAAGAAAGGGTTTAGGGAGAAACATATGAGAGAGGATGCGCTCACAGAGGCCGCCCGTAATGTCGGGCTTTGGAGATGGGTTTGGATTCGAGCGGACGGTTGCAACAGCAGAATATTCTTGCCCTTTGTTCATTGCGGGAAGTATCCGTCGTGCTAGAGAAGGTGATAGAGGAGATTGATGGGATAGGTAATGATTGTCTGTGATGTGACTGGTCGAAGCCCAGCATGGTATGGGAAGCTGGAGGGTTGACTGGAGGTCAGCACCCGACCCGACAGCACATGGCACTATCGATCAATCACGTGGGCGCCAACACAACAACAACCTGACAGCACACGCTATCGCTACGGAGATACTACTACTACGACAGCACCACACTTGACAGGCGGCAGGGCAGGATTGAGTGGGTTAATGGATCTAATTACCCCGCTAGGTCAATCTTGAATCGGGTGATCAAATACGCAATGTAAAGAAGCTCATCCGGCCCGCACCCAATCCAGTACCACAGCTTGAGCCCTGGGCAGCAAAGAGGAGGAGAGAGAAGAGGAGAGCCGCGGTGGTGTTGTGCATGGGCTGCCAGAATGGGTGGACATGACGTCGACTACCCAATAACGGTTTTCCATTCTTCGCCGTCTACTTCAATCGTCTACTCCGCACTTCAGTCCTGGTGAGTGTGTGTTGTACATACTTCTGTTCAACATCTTCGTTCATAATCTCCCTTGTCACGAGCATCCCCAGCGGGCCCACTTCCACGGCCATTGGAGACTTTCGCGCGGTTTACGCACGTTGAACAGCGCTGCTGCTCCTACCCTTCGACAAGCGCCTGTTGAGCGCGTGACCCGAACCTATACGTGGAACGCCACTTGCCCACACCAGCAGTAACCGTACCCCGGCCCTGGAAATACACTATACACTATATCCTCCCGCCCAGCGCCTGGGCAACTCTCACAGCCTGAAACGCCGCTTGCCCTTAGCGAGCACTTTCTGGTCGCGACAATGACTCTTCTTTCTAGCCTCCACTCGCACCGCAGCACTGAGCAGCAGGCCGAGATCCGCGAGGCTCGGCGCATGCTGCAAGGTCGCGTGCGCACCGATTGGAATTATCCTGCGCTGCCACAGTACCAGGACAACAGACCACCACGGCGGCAAGACGAAGCGTCGAAAGTCGCTGGATTCAAATTTCACGCTCCGCGCGCGGACGAACATTTCGAACCTCTGGAATGGCGAGAGCGCGACTACGCTTCGTCCGATGTGGACTCGGAGGAGGATGAGAACGAGCTTGCGGCTGTTAAGGCTGGTAGCGAGAAGAGCATGTTTAGCGGAACGCAGAAGTCCAAGGATATTGCGAGTATGGCAGAGGATATTTCAAATCGGAGACTTGCGAGGAAGCGCAAGAGGAAAGAGCTGTTGGAGGAAGAGATGCAATGGAACGATGGGCTAAGCCACTGGACTACACAACGGGACGCCTGGTGTGTTGCGAAGACTGCCGAGCAAGTGCGTGACTTCGACAGCAGACAAGGTGAAGAGGTGAAGACAGATTCTGCGTCGACGTCGGTGTCTGTAGGCTCCACACCGCGCACGTCTACCTCTTCTGCATCTGCGCAGGCGGCGTCAACCTCCACAAGCGCCACTTCGCCGGATGCGAATACGACTGTTGCCGGCGTGCCTGTCGCACCACCCTCACACATGCTGGTTCCTGTCATGGCCAAAATCCTGCCACACCACCCTATACGAAAGAAGATATCGCCAGCGATGTACCCTGAGATCTACAACAAAATCATTGTGCAGGCGCGCACACCATCAGTACCCATTAATTTGAGTGTTATGATATGGGCGCTCGTGCAGGGCTGGATAGACGATGGAGAATGGCCACCAAAACCGGGCCCAATCGAGAAGAGCTTGACGAAGAAAAAGGGCGGCGGAGTGAAGCAGTCTTTCGCAAGGATCTTGAGGATTACAAGTGGCGACAACACAGTAGCGAAAGGCTGAGACGACGCCTTGCGGGCGGTGATGATCACTTTTCGGCTGCAAGAGTGGCTATGCGGCTACATACCAGAATACCAATCAATAACGACACTTCACCAACGAACCAAGTTCTACTGTATGTACAGCATACCCATGGTACGTAGGTTCTTCACCATGACGTGATGGCAGACTGTCTGCATTGTGTTCTGTACAAAGCAGTTCTTTGTTCTAGACCAGGGAAATCTCGCTTTTGTACAATCCCCATTGTGTTCTTTTCTTTCTCTTTGTTCGGTCTGTCATTATAGATACGATCACTATCCTCTTAGGCCCGTAGTGGCCGAAACTCGAAGCCGCTCTGCCCAAGCAACAACACTAGTCGAGCGACGGCTGCTGTTAAGATTCACACAACACCTCCGCCAAACAGGAAAGTATATCTTCAACCAAAGAACTCTGGCTGGATCCAGACGAGAACATCAACAGTAAGAAGCTCTCATATATAATTCACACTCGCCAAAAACCCTCCAGACCGAAACAATCATGAGTCAGTCTCACCTCAGCGCACCGTCTCACCACGAACGTCCAGACAGCCCCTGTTCTGTCAACTACATCTCAACCAACACAGACGTCTGGTCTCGTCCCAAACAACAACTGACCATAGTCCTCGACGACCCCGTCTCCCCCTTCACACGGCTGTCCACCCCGTCGCCGGTCTTCCGCGTGAGGCGCGGCCGCCGCGTCCGGTTCCAGGTCAGGGCCAGGACCGCATTCAGGAATGCCGAAAAGGGACTGAAAATGGTCTCTGCCCTTGTCAGACCTGGCAGCAGCGGTGCCACTTCGGTCGCGAATCTGAGGCGCGCTGAGTCCAGACTGTCGATGAACGTTCGCAAGTCAGTGATCGAGCCTCATGCGCAGCGTGCCGGCACGCCCAGCGTCTGTCTCACGAGACCCACTTACAGGGGCACCAATGTGCGCCTTTCGATCCATCAAGCCGCGAACACGATGCAGGTCTCCTTGCCTTCGTACAGAGACACCAATGTGCGTTTCTCGGTCCACCAGGCTCCATCTGCGCCGGAAGCTGCTCAGACTCTCTTGCGCGACGTGGAGAGCCCTGTGAGCGATAACGAGGATGACAAGCACAAGAGCATGAGATTCAACCACCCTGTGGTCAGCCACATCATCGTCGGACCTGGTGCCTCGAACCGCGACTCCAGCGACGAGGAGACGATCGGAGAGGAGTCCATCAGTGGTTTCGCTGGCACTCCTACGACGATTGCCACCGTCGACTTCGAGGATCAGGTCAACCCGACGCGCCTGTTCCGACACTCGCGAGCTGTAAGCGACGGCCAGAGCTTCGATGCGTTCAAGAAAGCGATGGACGGCGTGTGCATCAAGGAGATGCCTCGTGTCACCGCTCGTCCTCCCACTTTGCCCCTCATCCCTTATGTTCCAGCTTTGCAGCTAGGTGACTTCCAAGACATCGCTTCCAACAAGCCTGTTACACCCACCGTAGAGGAGCTAGTTCTCCCCGTCGTGCGTGAAACCCCCATCGTCAAGTTCGCCGGCATCACCCACCCCAAAACCCTCGCCATCGGCTCCGGCGTGCTTCTGAGCAAACCTCGCACCACGGCCGCCCGCCCTCACACCACCGGTGAGCTGATCCCAGGCGTCAACACCCTCCCCTACCTCCCCTTCAACCCCAGCTTCAACCCTTACGACTGCACCTCCACCCCTACCCCTGCACCAGCCTCCCCCAAGCCCTCCGCAGACGACCTCGCAGCAGCTTTCGCAGAAGTAGAAGCCGCCGAGCAGTTCATCGCCCACAAGCGCCACACCACGCTCTACGACGAGATCGAGGGCGGCTTGCTCCCGCCGCCGCTCGCGGTGCCTGCACCTGTGGCTGCACCTGTGCACCGCATCAAGCGTAAGCCAGTTCCCACTGCTTCTGCCTCTGCTTCTACCCAGGACGCTGTGAGCTCCGAGCCTGCGACTTCCAAGCCTCTCCCTCCTGTGCCGGCTCCTGGCTCGCCGCGCCGCTACACGCGGGGTTTCGTGCCGTCGGCTCTAGCCATGAATGACAACGGCTATCCTGTTTTGGAGAAGCCGTCGAAGCGTGAGCAGAAGCAGAAGGAGGCGGAGAAGGCGAAGAAGGAGAAGACTGTCAAGCGAGCTGTTGAGAAGGCTTTGCGGAAGTTCTTCTGAGCAGCTTTTCGCTATTGTTGACAGGTAGGTAACTGAAGGAGATGCGCTGGTAAGTATGTGTCTCTTTGGTCCTTTGAGGTGCCCTCTCTTATTCAGGAATATATTTTATATAGTGTTCACCCGGCGCTCGGCGTTCTTCATCTTGTTTCTCGCTCTCAACCAGAATGCCATATGCAGAGTACACGCAAAATCTATTGTTTCTATCACCCTGTTTCCATCTTGACAAAACATCCACTATCTCGCTAACGTCACATCAATAATAACCGCACGATGATCGCTGAGGTACGCGTCACACTCCTCCACGAAGTTCGGTAGGGTAGTGTACGCTGCAAAGTCCCAACCACTTGCAACCCGAGGACCAAACCAAGCGTAATCGATCCTTCCCTTGTGGTCGCCATCGAAGAAATCACCAACTGCTGACTTGCCATCGGATTCGGCATGCTTCGGAGGCTCAAATCCAGTGAAAGTGTCTTCAGGACCAAATCGCTGCGCACTTGGCGTAGCATCAAAGGCATCCAGCGCAAGCCCGCTATTAAGGCAAGCACGGTACGCCTCTCTCTCAGACGTCGAGTTGAAATCGCCTGTAAGCACGAAAGGCAAATTCTCCCCTTCACCGCTCGCTTGCCCGATTCTGCAAGTGCGTTTGATGACTTCGAGGATGACGCCGACGCTCTTCTTCCGCGCCACGGCGCCTCTGTGGTCGAGATGCGTGTTGAAAACTGCGACCTGCTGTCCTGTGGCTTTGTGTTGGAGAACAGCGCTTGCCAGCGCGCGGATGCAGTCTGCGTCCCAGCCTTTGCTGGGTTTGTCTGGGGTTTCGCTGAGCCAGGTGTGGCCGGAACGCACAAGGTCGAAAGTGTCGCGGCGGTAGAGGACAGGAGATATTTCTCCTATCTTGTCGCCGTCTTCGCGGCCGCAGCCGACGTAGTCCCAGAGTGGCGGAATGGAGGTGTTGCCATTTTGCTGACTAGAGGGGGCTGTGGAGTTGAGAGAAGTGACGATGTCGACTATTTGGTGGTGGAGAGCTTCTTGGAGGCAGATTATTGTGGCTGGTGGCGCTGCGTCACGGTCATGGAGAGCGTGAGCCTGCGGCAGTTGCTCTTTGAGTTGTTTTGTGATCCATGGTAGGCGAACTTTCCATGGTTGTTCGTTATCTTTCAGGGCATTGGGGTCGTTGCGGTAAGTTTGCAGGTCGACGCGGATGTTGAGGGTAATTATCCGCAGGGGCAGAGAGTGTGCCATGACTAGAGAGAGCAATGTGTCAGGCAGGTGGTGTGAGAATAAGCAGCGGTGGAAAGTGTCGACATCGTTGAATGGCAACGGCTTTCATCAGACTAGGTGACGCCTCTTTCCCCAGTCAAGAAGTTCTAGGTCATGTTGACCCGTTTTCTCCATTTTGCGCAACCAATCAAAGACGGACTTGTGCAATTGCGCGATGACATTGCGGGTGAGTCAAAAGGCGGTGTATGATGATTGATATGGGTACAGTCCATGTTTGTATCGTCATGTGTGCGTGCCGATTACTCAGTGCTGATACAGCAGATAAGGGCAAGCAAGAACGAAAGGACGAATTCCTGGGCGGAAAACCTCAACGTCACCGTTTGTTGCTTTCTTGTGTCTTGATATACAAAACCCCCCTTTCGCGACATTCATATGGCGGGATGTAGTTGAGTCTTGCTATTCATTCTGATGGCAAGTGACGATGGCTCATTCAGTCCTACGGTGAGGCAAACTGGGCGCCTTTGCAGCAAGTGCTCAAAAGCCCACGTATGAAATCATAAACCCAAGCGGTGTAGCAGCAGTGTAGGCATAGCAGCGAAGTCATTACTGTCGTTCCACAGGGGCTTTAAAAGTGCACAGTCGTATTCCTACCACAATAGGGTCAATAGCGACAGCATAATGAGCTACGGAGATGCGCGCAGACTTATGAGCAAACACTCCTCCCTCTGCATCACTTGATCCACGCTTTGACCAAATCTCCAGCAGTCCCAAGATTTCCTGCTTTCGCTTTCATATCAACGAGATCAACAGCAAGAGGCTTGATGCCGTTCCAAACACCGTTCGCCACCACAGCGAATCGCCACACACCGTCCGCGTGAGCCATAACGCCTATCCTCTTGTCCGGCATGTCGCCGAGGAACGTGGCAGCTCGCTTGAGACCGCCCTTAGCCGGATCTTCCAGCTCTGCTTGATCGTTCCTGGTAGTGATGGGCTGCAAGCGCTCGCTGAGCTGGCCGTCGACTTTACTCTGAAGGATGTCCGGCTCGTCGAAGTGCGCCGCGGTGAGGCCTCTCGTGCTAAGCTGGGTCTTCACGATCTCTGTCTCGGCCGGGTGCGTGAAGCAGTAAGCGCCGATAGCGAGCGCGATGACCGCGAGCACGTAGACGCCTTCCAGCGCGAGCAAGATGTAAAGCGGCAACAAGGGGATACGGGCGAGCTGCCTTGAAATCGAGCGTGTCTGGGTCACGAGGTTGGGCTCGCGCGACATTACACCTGCCGACAGGGCCAATGCTGTCTGAGACCAGTGGTCTGCGAACATGGCGGCCAGAGATCCGGAGTCGTCGGAGGCGCCTGCGGCTGCTGCCACGCTTGATAGCGCGACCTAGCGCTCGCGGAGCCCACTGATCGCAAAGGGTGCACTGACTGTGAACTTGAATCAGATATATGTAACAATGACTAACGATGTGGGAGAGGCTCTTGGGAGAGGTAGGTTGTGAATCAGGGCCAGTTGGCGTGAAGGGTTTCTGCAAGGGCGGGAGAAGTACATACTGTGAGCAATGTTAGAATCGTGTCTCCTTGACAAACCGTGTACCGTGAAACTTACCACAAGGCAGCCGTCTCAGGGGACGAGGGTTCCTTGACGAAGTCCCGCACTGACCCATTGATCCAAGTATATGAGACATCATAGACTGTCGTGGAGCAGCTGAGGACCCACTCAGTCATGCCACTTTGGCTTCTGTATATCTGGCTATCATTTAAAAGAGAATTCGAGACTGCCCAAATGGACTCGGAAGCTGCTTGGGCTTGCCCGAAGCTCGGATATCCAAGGGCCCAGACTGCGAAGTGCAGAGGGTTTGAAGGCTGTAGATACTGGTAGCTGGCGTTTGTCCCGGGCACGACAGACTGCTTCCCTCCGCTTAGTGTCTCAGTCAGGTTCGGATCGTAGCGGCCGATTCGCTCGCTCAATTGTGCATCAATTGAGAAAGCCACTCCGACTAAAGGTTTGTCGCCGAGAGAATTGGAACCGCCATCTTCCAGTGCCGCATCGAGCGTTTGCGAGCCGCCGTCGAACGTGAAGTTCGCACTGAAGCCAGGAGTGCACTGGAAGGTACCGCCGGAGTCAATCGGCCACTCAACATTCGGCAGGCACTGTTGAGTAATCGGAATGCATTGTGTGGAAATGGCATGAGTGCCGGCTTTAAAGTCGACCCAATAAGGCTGGGTAGCTGTGTAAGGATTCGCCAGATAATAGAACGCCTCCATGCCCGATCCAGTGATATGATCTGCTGGATGTGTTGATATAGTGCTGTTTGCTGTCGGAGCTCCTTCCAATGCTCGGATAGCCTCGTCTGAGCCGATCAATTCAAATGAGATTCCTTCAACACCGGCAGGGTCATCGACGTTGAGGTTGCATGACGTCCACAGGACACCATCGGAGGTGCTGTAAGCGCCTGGACCACGAGGACACAGATCGTTCGACAGCATCCTCGAAGAATAGAACGAGACATCGCCCGTGATGTTTTCGATCGTAAGTGGCCGCAGATTGGTCAGCTTTATGGGCGTGGTAGAAATACCGGACCAGGTGTCCACAAGAGGGATGATGAGCCTGCAAATATTAGCAAGGCCTTTTCAGTGAATGTGTTTGAGTGCAGCGATTACCCAAGGGTCGTGATCGCGAACAGAGACCCAAACGCCAGTGGAATCGGGTCCACAAGTTTTCTCTTGTATGTCCAGCGGTGGAGGATGGTGTCTTTGAGAGGTTCAAAGCCTTTGCCTCCAAGTAAGTCGATAAGCAGAGTCAACTGTTCCGGAGTCGGCAAGTCGCTTCCACTACCCTTCTTCGACTTGGTCACAATCCGCCTGGCGGCAAAGAAAGCCACAAGTGCCATTATGGAGCTCGTGAGGTAGGGAATAACACGGCTTGTCCAAGACGCCACAGTCGTGATGGTCGATGGGTTCTCGTTGACATAATACGCGGACCCGGCATTGTGCCTGTAGTAGTCAACCATGTCAATCACGCCCTTGCTTCTCGGCTGGTCTTTCGGTAGGTGTAGCTCAAGTTCTGGCCAGCCTGGGGTAGGATGGACACGTTTGTGTAGCACAATGTAAATAAGAACGCCGGAGATGGCTATGACGGGGATGCAAGGCAAGCCAACGCCGCACACGATGGTCCATATCGCAGCCTTCAGGTTGCCGTCTGCTTTGCGTACACCGCTCTCGTCAGCATCCTGAGAGTCGTCTCCGTCCAGTAGAGCCGTGGTCGTAGCCGTGGCACCAGCCTTAATGCCAGCGTTGACATCTTTCTCCAGAGAGATTCTGCTGAACCCATCTGGGGAAGTTGCGATCGTGTGGTCTTGCTTGGAAGCCATTGTGGCATATTTCAAGGACAAACGGTAGCAGGCCCAAAGCTCTACGAGGTGACAGCAGACATCTTATGGTGAGAACTCCCGCACACACCATCTCTGCTCAATCAGCTGCATAGCTGCAGCTATAGATTGGATTCCACAAAACAGCGTGCCAGAATGTGGATCCATTCGTCCAACCCCAAAGTATTGGTGGGTTCACGTAGCTGAACCGCATGTTTCTGGTACATCTGTGAGAAACACGGCAGCGCAATGTAAATCTACGCGAGAGGCTGAGGTTCTCGAGTCGTCCACGCAAGCCACTTGAAGTCTGCTGCAAAGTGTGTTGGAAAATCTGGAGTTGTCTGCACGCAAGCCACAGAACAACTTCTCCGTAACCTGCCAAGCGCCAATCACCACAACCATCTAAAACGCATGTCGATCATTGAGAGTTCACAACCTTATTTCTAGCTCTTCTACAGGTAGTTCTGAGGCTTTGAGACATACTTCCTCACCACAGGGTACATACACACAAGTGAGAAGTAGACTTGAGTTTCCCGAAGGTGAACACAGCTAACCAGAAGCCCACTGAGCCAGCTCAATGCAAACGATAGTGACTTGTGCAACAATTGTTGTTCTTGGAAAGAGGAAAAAAAAAGAGCTTGAGCAGACGCCACTACTCTCAAAGCTTCATGCTGCCAACGCAGCAATACTTATAACAAAAGAAAGAAAGGACTGGATCCACCGTTCCATAAGATATGCTGTCCTTTGTGTCACACGCCCACCTTTTTGTTCGTGTCTCGCCGTAACGCCATGCTAAGCCAATGCTGCTGGCTGATCGCTCTCAGTACTCCAAGGGCTGAGCTGCCAGGAGAGGAGATCGATCCAATTGTCGTGATAGAAGAAAAGGAAGAAAAAGAAGTCGTAAGAAAGGAAGAAGCAAAGTAAATAAATGAGTGGTCTGAATAGACCTGCCGCTGTCGTGCTGCAGTGGACGAATGTCGTGTGTGGTACGGAATTGCTTCTTAAGCGTTGTTGCTTCGAAAGACTAGAGGCGATCGACCGGGTCGAGCAACTCGTACAGCTCGCGACTGATCAGGTGCCAAGCCTCTTCGACGTACTCGTTGTCTGCCTCCAAGCCAGGAATGTGATGGTGTCTCTCGAAGACCTCGAGCGCCGTCGGAATGTGGTTGTAGTTCTCGAGCGGATACTGCTCGATGACGTTGCGGTGCTGCCAGTTGACGGTTTCGTTGCCCTCGACTCTCGGGGCGCCGAGGAAGCGGCCGTGGAGCTTGTCGGTCGCGATGCGGTCGTCACCCTCGTACTTCATCTCGCTTCTGGACGGCCAAGGTGCGACGAAGTCTTTGCCAGGCATGTAGTTGGGCGTGAAGACCGTGGGCAGGCAGAGGACGGGAGAGAGGTTGGTGTTGAACGTGGTCGTTGTACCGGTCGTGTCGGAGCTGAACTTGCCGCTGAAAGCCGTGCAAGTAGATCCAGCCGGAGATGTAAGGGGAGTCTCGAAGGAACCTGTCTGCGATTGATGGATTTGAGTGGAAGGCAGGTCTCCCTGCTGTGGAAGGATGTGCGGAGACCCCCCGGAAGAGACTGGAGAAGAGGCATCGGAGAAGTCGAGGCGAGCCTGCTGCAAAGCAGCGAATTCACGTTTGTGGGCTTCCAGGTCGAAGTTGAGGGTCCAGAACGGCGAGTTCTTGCAGACTTTGGCGCGAGCCTGGTTGAGTTTCTCGTGGCGCTGCTTGTCGCGCACGTTTGGGGCGATCCACTTCTTGGAATTGCCGTAAGACATCTTGTGTTGAATGCGTTGTCTTTGTGACTTGAAGGAAAGCTGTGGGTGAGCGTTGTTAGTGTTGTAAATCGCTTGAGGATTTCGCGGTAAAGAAAGATGTCCAGGCAAGAGAAGCAAACATGGAAGATCTCTCTGGGTCTGTCAAATGCTTTGTTGAAAAGGCGGTGACCGCTTTTACATTTAACAGCCACTGGCAGGCTTGCGCATTGATGAATGCTGCCTGGGAGATTGTATGGGGAATGTCAAACCTTCGAATACTTGCCTTTGTGTGTCAAGAGCCGGACAAGAGGTCGTTTCTTGTCTGACGAGCGATTGCTTTGGAAGCTTATAAGTGGACGTAGCAGTGTCCGACTGACGTCGATCACGGCATGTGACAGCCGGTATGCCACGTGCAACCGGTGATGAGGGGCATCAGCTGATGGCGCAATTGAAGCTGTGTGTATGATTTTCACACGAAGATGGCGGTTGATACATTGTTATGGTGGCATGAAGTTCTGTCCTGTGAGTAGTTGTTTGTGATGAGTGGCCCGCAAAGCGAGCGCGCGCACGGACCAAACAATATGGAGTGAAGAGACTGTAGTGATCACGTGGAAGCTGACCAGGTAACGGCACACGAAGTCGCGATCTTCCCAAAGCAGCTTTCTCCGGAAGGCCTGTCAAATGAAGTGCTATGACATATACAGTGAGATTCGTAGCCAATGAAAATGGGATTTGCATACACGCAATTGGCTCACAAAAATGCACAGTCGGATGGTCCCATGTGTGTTTTCACAATCTGGTAAAACACCACAACCTTTAAAGTCATGAGGATGCACGAGGAGGCCGATACGTGCGAGACACGACGACACGAGGTGTCCGGTCTCCGGCCCTACGCTGCTTCGAGATTGGAACATCGCCTCCTTCTGAAAAATTTGAAGAATAGACGAGAAGATCAAGAGATGGCAACGGATGGAACAGGCGGAATGGATGGCAGAAGAAGAGGTGAGGTCCGCATGTTTCGATATGGGGAAGTGCTACGACGGAGAAGGACTTGATTGGCTGCGCATTGCGCACAGACATTGCAACCCATGTTGGCAGCGCTCATGCACCGATTGAGGATGGGTATTTTGATGGATGAATGTAGCAGCGACTATACAGCGTTGAGAATATACTAATTCATGTTTTACTATCTGATCACTTGTCTGCGCATATAAAGTAAAGGAGATCGTGTCCATCGTCATCATTAAGCATGTTGGCACAGCAAGTTCGGGCCTGCGTTAGCGCGCGCCCGCTCCAGCCTTCGGTGTGGCGTCGCAGTACAAAACCACGGCGATCCCCAGACGTCGCCTCGTGGTGAGAGAAAGAGCAGGGCTGCCTACCTCGAATCGCTGCGTGCGGCGTGACGGTGGAGGTGGCCCTGCGACTTAACTGTCACGCTGGAGGAGGAAGTTGAGGAGTTGATGAGGAGTTGGACAGGAGAGTTGGCCTGCGTGCGCGTGTGTTTGTTCCGCAACTGCACCGCCGCAGGCCTTTTGGAGAAGTCCTGGGATGGCGCGCGCTGGCTGACGAAATGCGCCGGCGACAACAACAACAACCAACAGCGCAATCGAGCAGCATTGTCCTGGCCAGCCCGCGCAATCTCGCCCGCGCACCATCTCTTTGTTCGGCCTTTCTTCTTCCCTGCCGGCCAGGCACATGGCCCCATGTCTATCTATGGATCTTTCGCCCAGCAGAGCCGCCCTGCCCTGCACCTTCGCGGCGCTTACACGTCCGCACGGACCCCATACCATCAACCCAATCCATTCGAGTCCCAGGCCAGGACGTGGATGCGTGGAGGACCTGCTGAAACGCCGCTATATGGGTGGTCGTGGCCTCCGACAACTAAAGCTCTTGGTTGCATGATTGGCCACGCACAGAGACCACGGTACGTCGTCATTGTCTTTCTTTGTCATTGTCTTTCTTTGTCATTGTACTCCATTGTCTTACTCCCTCTTACGCCACGCTCATCTACGCTGCGACCTTCACTACTCCCCCCCCTCACTCACCATATTCACGATCTTACAATTCTTCTTTGTATCACCTTCCTATCGTGCTGGCACGGCTTCACAGTCACTATTGTAATACATCACAATCACCAACGCGACCCGGCGTCACGTTACAACACTTTCTCTTTGCCCACTTCCTGTTTCGCACAACAACACATCAACACCATCGCACAACCACGCCACCGGCTGGCAATCCCCCGAAACACACGCTGAACATCCACCCAGGCACACCCAGACTTTCGGCACCCTTCATCGCCATGTCATCTCCAGAGAACCAACAGCAATACCCGAATCCTGCGCCGCCACCCGTCTCCGCTGGCAACCATGAGATGCGCGACTTCCATGCTTCGCAGGATGCATCACGACCTACCTCACACACAGAACCATACCTGACACCCTACCTCGGTCTTCGAGCTAGACTCTCGCAGACGTGGATCAACCGGTGGACTATCCTTCTTTTACTTGTACTGATTCGAACTCTTTTCGCAATCGCGACCCTTGACGACAACCTCGGTTCCGCGAGGCGACAAGCACTCTCTGCCTGCACCGCTGTAGAGAATGCAGGCTCTGCCATGGCAAGCATGCCATACTACATGAGCCAGGGCGTCAACGAGCTCACCATCAAAGGCGTCGAGAAGGCCATCAACGGCCTGATTCAAATGCTCATCATGAGTGTTACTGGCGTGCAAGAGCTTGTGCTCTTCATCATCAACCTTCTCACGTCGACTTACGTGTGCTTGATCACACTAGCGGTGGGCGGCAGCTTACACGTCGCTGTCAGCGTCGCTGAAGACGTCGGCGACTTCCTAAATTCTACAATCAAAGACGTTGGCAAGGAAATCGGCGACGCCGCTGACGGCCTCCAGGGCATAGTCAACGGCTTCATGTCTGATGTTGGCAAGATCGGCAGTCTCTTCTCCGGCAAGGAAGCCGACCCTCCGAAAGTCGACTTCACCGACGAGATCAACAAGCTCAACACGCTCCATCTCCCTGACGATTACGACAAAGGACTGCAGAAGCTCAACGACTCGATTCCGACCTTTGATGAAGTTCACAATTTCACCAACGCTGCCATTCGATTCCCATTCCAGGAGGTGAAGAAGCTCCTCAACGAGAGTCTGCCAAGATACACTCTCAATGCTTCCATGTTTCCCGTTCCCGCTAAAGAGAAACTCACCTTCTGCTCAGACAGCAATGGCATCAACGACTTCTTCGACAAGCTGGTCCACATTGAGCATCTGGCCAAGAAAATCTTCCTCGGCGTCCTCATCACCCTTGCAATTTTGGCAATGGTGCCGATGGCATATCGCGAATACCGGCGATGGCGCTTTGCACAAGAACGTGCTGAGCTCATCAAGACTGATGCGCACGACCCGATGGATGCCGTTTACCTTGCATCCAGACCCTACACGTCGTCGTTCGGTCTCACCATTGCCAAACGCTTCAAGTCCCCACGCCGCCAAGCACTTGTCAGATGGAGCATTGCATATGCTACCACAGTTCCTGCCCTCTTTGTCTTATCGCTCGCGGTCGCTGGCCTGCTCGGCTGTCTATGCCAGTACATCCTCCTCAAGTCTATTGAGAAGGAGGTGCCTGCGCTTACGAACGAAGTAGGCGCCTTTGCTGACAAGGTCATGTTCCAACTCAACAACGCAAGCGAACAGTGGGCTGTGGGTACCAACAAGGTCATATCCGACACCAATGTTCAAATCAACGAAGATGTCTTTGGTTGGGTCAACACCACGACTCACGCTGTCAACCACACACTCAACGTCTTTGTCGACGGTATGGTGGACACACTTAACTCCACCTTTGGCCAGACCATCTTGTATGAGCCAATTCTCGATGTCCTCAACTGCCTTGTGCTACTCAAAATTGAAGGCATCCAGAAAGGTCTCACTTGGGTAAGCGACCACGCACATGTGGACTTTCCACTCATGGATGCCAACATGTTCAGCGCGGGCGCCAGTGAGAAAGTATCAGGGTCCCAAAATGAGCTCCTGGCCCAAGGACCGGCGCAGGGCGCTGCTGATGATATCGCTGCTGCGGTACTGCGTGTCACCAACGCTTTGTACCGGGCAATCCGTCAAGAAGCGATTATCAGCACCTGCGTATTGATCATCTGGTTCATCATCTTGTTCATCGGCATCGCTAGGGCATTGGTCCTGATGTCGAAAGGTGGCTCCGAAGGCACGTATCGGCAGCCTCAACCACAAGATCCCTCCAAGCAAGGACATGAGAAGCACGAGCTCGACGATTTCTTCCGCCGCGGTCGCGTTCCGACTTACGAGCAGGCAACTGCCTCTCCAGATTCGGAGGGCCACAGCGGTAACAGATACAATGGCCGGTCCTACACGCTGACACCCAACCCACTACCAACATTCGAGGTGCATAGCGCCACCTCGCCGACCATGCCAAACGATGCTTTCTCTACGTCCAAGTCAGAGAAGCTCGGCAATGTCGGGAGTCAGAGCGTGGATGCTGCCATCCGCCGCCCAACGCATCTTCGCGCCTCAAGCCACGGTGACTACTACGTCTCCTCACCTACCTCGCCACCAACCCTACCGAGTCAAACCCTTAGTTCGAACCCGCCACCCCCCCAACCAGTCCACACGTGATCCCTTCGCTGACCCCGGCCGTTGAGATTTGGAAGTCATGCGCCAGATCTCAGTCCCACATTTGACCGTTCTCCCGCCTGTAGCGCGCAGATGGGGTCCTGTAGTTAATCACGGGATCACGCGGTCCGAGGTCAGTGACTGTTCGTAGAGACTTTAAAAATGCTCAGATCGATAGGGCGTTCAGGTCCCCTTTCTGATTGCCCCTGCTGCAGCCTCAAGTTCTTGAGAGCTGCGCGGGGCCAGACGCTCTATGCAAGCCCTCGCTTCACGGCGAGGACTTGGTACTTGCGCCAAAACTGTGTTCTGTTGTGAGCGCCATGAGTTGTGCGCTGCACCTGCTAATGTTTTGCTTTCTTACTTATGTAATATTACAATCCCGAAGCGTCGAGAAACCCTCTCCCTTTTCCCTCATGGGACGCGAGAAATCACTGGCTCAAGATACCCTCTGCGACCCTGGAACGATCTTGCTTCTAGGAACATTGGACGCACTTGCGGCCGACTATTTCTCGGAACCCATCGCTGTCTGGAACTGGCTTACCTAAAAAGCTTCTGGAGAGCGTTGAAATTTCTCGGAGGTAAACGTTGCGGCACTCTTCGCCCCTTCCCATCCCGCCCCTCTGCCCCAGTCTCCCAGCTCAACGCAGATACCTCACTTTCTTCGGCCTCATCGAGACCGCACTGGTACTATCTCCTCTTCTGTCCCTCCGCGAGCGGGCATCACGTGTGGCTTGCCCCGGGTGCCTGTACCTTGCCGACGCACACGAAGAGGAGAAAGATGCAGCTTGCTGTCCCTTGATGCCGAGATTGCTTGCGACGCACTGCGTTCGATCTGCTGAAGGAGACGGGTGCACGGACCGGACATTTGTTGCCATTCGTACAAGCTTTTGTACTGGGAATGCATGAGTCGTGCTTCATCTTAGGAGAAAAGCGCGGCTTGGGTATGGTTGCTTTACTTTTTTATTCGCCTGCGCCTGTGATTTCTACCCGCTCTTCGCCTCCTTGCTGGACGCTTCGGCGTTCGCGGTACAGAAGACCCGATAGACCTTCGATCCCCTCGCGGCTATGACCTCCCACTGCTCGCTCGTTCACGAGCGGTGCGTGTTTGTGTCTGTTCAAGGCCCGAGCATGATCGAAGGAGCAGGCAGCAGCGCTGAGACCACCCCCGCCAACGACTTCGAATCCGTTCGTCGTCGTCGGCACAATTTACAGCGTCCTTCCGTCCTCCGCCACCTCTCCTCCATCCACTGGACACACCACATCACATCAAACCTTCCTCGGAAGACTTGTTTGTGTTTGTGTGTGTCCAGGCTCGCGAAGGAGGCATACAGGGGATTTCAATACGGTGTCCGAGCGACGGAGAGACGGATGCTGCAGTTGCGCGGTTGTTATTCGGCCAGTCCCTGTCCTCCGGATATGGGGTTGGTTCGCCCGATCGTTTATCCGGCTTTTCGAACTACTCCAAACGCTTTGGTCCGCGGCGTTTCTTCTCGTCTCTCATTTTGGGGAGGCGAAAGATTCGTTTGCAGGACCAGGCGGGTTTGGATCGCTGGATTTACTTGATCGGACTGAAAGAAACTGGTCATTTTGAGTGACCTTTTGGATTTGCTTTTTTGTTTATGGAGTTTTGAATTTCCTTTTGGTTTTTGCTTCAGGAAAGAAGGCGGCTCAGCCCGACATTGGGCTTTTCATGTGCTTGGATTTTTAATCGGCCTTTTTTGGCCTTTCGTGGAAGGAGTTTAGGGAACAGACGCACGCATGTTCTTCGAGTGTGTGTGCATCTGTTTCCCTTGTGTGGACGTTTGTCCACAGGCACAGAACCTGACCGTTAAGTCGATCCTTTGGCTAGGAAGCACCCTTATTTTCCTTCCTTGTCCGTTCGTTAAAACATCAAGAGGAGGCATGTGGGACGAGGCTGTTCGCGAGATCATGGCCATACTTTGGCCGTGGTCTCGTGGGACAGTTTGTTTAGATAGCTTGTATGAAATGTGTCCTTCTCGATTCGTTGGTTCGGTGTTGTTGATGGTTTATTATCTGGTGGGGGTTGGACTCCGGATTGGTGGGAAGCGCCGTTGTGGACGTCCTTGAGCAGTCCCCGTTGCGCTTGTAAAGTCAACTTTAACATTTCAAATATCAGTAGATTCTCACACTTCGTGAATTCCAAACACACAATTACAACTATTTGTGCTGTTTGAAGGACAATCTGCATCCTCGTGTCAAGCAAGCTAAGACATTTTAGCGCTGTCGATCTCGGCGACACATCTGAGAGCGCTGCCGAGCGCTTGTACAAGTTGCATCACCTTGCCGAATAGTACATGCCGGTACCGTACCATTGTACCCTTCTTCGTTCGCATCAACAGCTACGCTATTTTACCCGTACATTTCAAAAGACCATCGCCCAGGGTTGACACTTTCGATTGACGCGTCAACCATCCCACGCTTCACGCGAACATGCAAGACCCTCCTGCAACGAAGAAAGGAGAGTATCGCCAACTCCGTGCGATTACAATGGTGGCTTTTCTCTTTGGCTTCTCGTTGCTGGTGCCATACTGGGATGGTTCTGGGCGTGCTGTGCCGTCGATTGGCATCTTTCCGCTGTTCTTGTCTGCTGTCTCAGGGGCGCTGATAGTCACTGGTCGGCTTCAGTTAGCTGGCAAGATTGCATTGATAGACACTCTGCTGACAATGGCTTATATCGCTATCTTGGTGCCTAGGTAGGTCCATAGTAGTTGCCATTGGCTGTCACTCTATTTCGTGCGGAAACGCTAACGTTTTTGCTTGCTGTAGTTGGTTCGAGCTCGAGGATCGCGGCAATAGAAACTGGGTCGGCGGCGGCGAAACTATGACTGGCGTATACGGAACCGCTGTCATGATGTACAATGTGTACGCAGGCTACAAACTTCCTTCGGTCCCAATTTCTAACACTCGCTAACTCTGCCCGCTCCCAGCCTCATACATTTCTATCTCGCCATCCAAGCCTTCCGCACCGGCGGCCTCGAGATGCCGACCATAGTGTGGCAATCCGGCGCTTGTGCAAACTGTCAGCATCACGAACTGCCTCACCGTAGTGTCTCGGTCGCTGGTCATCGGATGGGCTTGCCTGGTGCTGCGATGGGGTATCCGCACGAGCACGGCAGCAAGGATTTTCATCGGCCGTTCATTCAAGGTGATGATGAGGAGGATTCGCGCGAATCGAGCGAGTATCAGACGAGCGGATTTAACTCGCCGCGGCAGAGTGCGGAGACGTTGGGTACTGATTTCTATGCTGAGGATATTGTATAGATGTGGAATTTTGTATTACATTAGATGATATTATTTGCTGTTGACTTGGCACTTTCGCAACTAACACCGGGTTATAATATATTCATTCCTGGGCTAGAGAGAACGAAGCGAGTCTATCACTGCTCCGGTACATACTGAGAGGCATGCTTCCAGATGGCTTCAGCCGCTTGGTCAGGACTAAGACTGGTAACATCCAACTCCAGCCGCGCCTCCTCGTCCTTAAACAGGTAGACTGGTGGCGGATCTACCTCTTGCCTCCACTGCACAAGGAGCTCACTATCAGTAAGCTTAGTAGAAATAGCTCTCTCGACCCCCTGGATCCTGCGGACATTCTCTTGCTCATCGCACGTGATGAGGATGGGTACAAATTGAGATCCTCGAGCTTTCGCCATCGCCAGATACTCCTCGCATACACCGGAGCCAACAGCGTTTCCGGACTGCCAGTCTGTGAACACGTATATCGTCTCGTATGTCGAACTCTCGTTGACGAGGGTGGTGAAGACTGCTTGTCTGATCGCTGTTCGTAGTTCGTTGTAACTTGGCTGGGAGCGTTCTAGTACGGCTGCTGCTGGGTCGATAAGGAGGTGGTTGTGCACGAGTTTCGCACGAGCGGGACTCGTGCTTCCAGATGAAAGTTGTTTCTCAAAATCGCGGTTGAGTTGCTCGACTAGTTTGCGAGCGATTGTCAACTTTCCAGTGCCGGGGAAGCCGTTGAGATGGATTATGGGCATTGGTTTTAGGCCTTTCGCGGAGACGGTTGATTTCGCCATGGTGCGGTGGTTATGAAGAGTGGAATGGGGTGCTCAGAGCTCGATACGCAAGTTATTTATAAGCGAGTTACGTGATCTGCTTGCAATAGGTGTTCAATCTTATGCGGTGTCCAACTTGAGGGTTCGGTGAGCTGAGTTAACGCTAATGTGAGTCAAGTCGTTATACTATATCAATGAAGAGTACGGGCTGATATGTTCGCAAGCCGAGGTGGTGTTAGATGGTCCCGTCGGCTGTGACTCCTGGTATGGAATGATTCAATGTCAATGCAACGTTACCAGCGTCGGTTACAGTGCGCCGACATTGGGCCGGGTGTGGCTGTGGACATGCCGCAATCGTAAGATTCACGCACGTTCCCAGTGTGGATCGACGAACTATATCCTAACTCAAAGCTGCTTGAGGCTGACTGCCGACACACCGAACGGCAACAGCACACAATGACTGTCGTGACACCTTTAAGATGGTCATCGAAATCACCCCTCTTCTCGATGCCGACTTCACTTTGATACGAATGAGTCAAGACCGGGATAAGGTTTACGAGTTGTCGACAATTTAGATGCATTAAATTGTACTGGAGTGTGAACAAATCTACATCTCTGGAACTCTCTGAACAGCCCGATCAACGTTCGAGCACAACTGCGTGAAAGATTTTGGCTTCGTACCATATCACATCTTGCTCACAGTCTCCTCCTGCAGAATGCTGCCCTTCCTCTCCACCTCCTCGGCACGGTGCTCCAAGTCGTTGGTAGTGAAGTCCTTCATATTCATGGTAGGTACAAACCACGGAGCATTTGTGAAGAGGTAGTTCATCTCTTCGAGCGGCCTCTTCTTGGTCTCGGGTTGCGTAGCCCAGAACCAGACGGCATTGGTGAAGTTGCACACAACGAAGAGGATGTAAAAGCGCCAGCCAATCTTCTCCATGGCAATCGGGGTAACTTGGCCGATCATGGTGTTGAAAGCGAAAGATACCATGACGCCGATACTGACGCCCTTGGAACGAGTACGGGTGTCGAAAATCTCAGCTGGCACAATCCCTGTTGTGATGTTAGTCGATGTAGTTGCAGTAGTGCTGATGTTAATATACGTACATGAGAGAGGACCGTTAGTGGCAGAGAAGCTGATATTGTACAACCAGGTGACGGCGATGAAAGCCCAGGAAGCGGAAGAGTTGTTAGTGGCGCCTGGAGGGAACACGGCCAGCATAACAGTGGCGATGGTGAAGAAGAGGCAGTTGGCAAGGTTGCCACCGATCATAGCCCAGCGACGTCCAACCTTATCAATAGAGGCGATGCAGATCATTTGAGCAACGAGTGCAAGAACGGATGAGATGCCCTGGTACTGGAAGGTGTGCTCCTTGTCGATGCCCATCTGGTCAAAAATGACAGGTGAATAGTACTGGATAGCGCTGACACCAGTCATCTGAACACTGGCCTGGATTGAGACGGCGAGCAGCAGGCGACGGAACGAGCTCTTGTTCTTGAAGAGTTCAAGATATGACTTGGCTTCGTTCTCGTGCTCGAAAGCGATAGTCTCCCGGATTTGATCGTACTCGGCGCGAACCCATGCGTCAGACTCGTCACCATGAGCGTGAAGCTTAGCCAGGGTACGAAGACCTTGTTCGTGCTTTCCGTGGTCGATGAGCCATCTGGGAGACTCAGGGAAGAACATGATCAGGGCAGCAAGGATGACTGCAGGGACGATCTGAACACCAAGACTGATACGCCATTGCTTGTCGCTAGTGGCAGGGAAGTTCTTGTAGCAGCCGTATGAAGCCCATGTCGCGACCAGAGCACCAATTCCAAGCATGAACTGTTGTAATGCTGTCACTGCACCTCTGATGGAAGGGTGCGCCAACTCTGCCTGGTAGAGAGGGATAATCATGACGAGGAAACCAACTCCGAGGCCAGCAATGGCACGACCGGCATAGAGGTAGTCGAGAGACTGGGCAGCGGTTTGCAAGGCTCCACCGACGATGAAGATCAAGGCTCCCAGCATGATAGTCCGCTTTCTTCCGAGATAGTCACCGCTGGGACCAGCAAGCGCGGCGCCGAAAAAGGCACCGCCTGTGAATACCGAGACGACAGCTCCACTTTGGTTCGCTGTCGGCTGGAATGTATTCACGAAATTATCGGAGTGAATGGCCTCTGCAATGACACCAAGATCGTATCCGTAGAGAATGGAACCGACTGATGCGAACATAGACACCAGAAACTGTGGAGATGTGTCAGTACATGTCGAAGATTGCAGGTTGCAATGTGACCTACCTGGTACACCTTGGGAGGAAGAGCCATCTTGACAAAGGTATGCGCGCGATGGCACGATGTCGATTGATAGAAGGGTGTGCCGAGAGTGAGATGATCAAAGTGAGAGATAGTAGACTACATCTTATACCATGTCTCTCTCCACGGGGATCCCATGCGGAGAGAAGCATGATCAGCGATCGACCAACCAGAGACGCATGTCGCCTGGACACTCGGATAGAAACAAGCTCCTATGATGCATGTCTCCGCGTGGCGTCCAGGCCATCAAGCCAGCCTCCATGCTTGTAGGACACTAGCTTGGGGAATCATGGGCGGCATAAGCTGTGCAGAAGCAAGACTTAGCCGGCTTGACTGTCTTGGGGCTAGCTGACCTCGGACTGACACCCGTCCTAGACTCGGATCGGTACCTGAGATGTTCGGCTACTGAACTCTGGCAGAATGGAATGTTTGAATGCCCGTTGCTCTCCACATGGACCTGGTAGTCAAAGGGCGGTTGCCAACCTTTGCCGGCTCAAGCAAGATTCGACCGAACATGTCGGGCGTTCTCGCGTGACTGGGAGATGATGAGGGCAAAGTTGTAGTCCCGGTCCAGTTTGGTTACGCTTTTCGGTGCAAGTGTATCGAGCCCTAAGGCAACATAACGTTCACGGTAGGCTTCCGGCGCCTGTCGACTTCTCCCCAGATTCTCCGCGAATCAACGCCCATTTCATCTCGGGTCCTCCACACCGACCGGTAGTCCAGCCACGCTGCTCCGGCTAATATAAACGATCTCGCTTCAGCACGCCAAGTCAATCGTGGATACCTGAAGGAGGGTCTTCACATTAGCGCTCCTGCATGATTGTGTAGTAGCCTGCCTCGGCAGTAGCTCATGGCATTGGCAGAAGCTCGTGTTGTGTTTTTGTAGACAGACAACAAGCGCTGCTGTCCTCATCTCAACTTCTTACTATCCTCACGTTGTGCTATTGTTGTTGCAAGTTTATCTTATCGAAATGACGACCTTCACGAAGCTCGAAGCCAACGAGCAAGCCACTATCTCCGTGTACCCTACTCACAAGCTTAGCAAGATCAATGACAACATCTATGGCGGTTTCACAGAGCACATGGGACGATGCGTCTACGGCGGCCTGTACGATCCTGAGAACCCCAACAAGGACTTGGTCGACGAGAACGGCTTCCGCAAAGACGTGATCGAGTCTTTGAAAGAGCTCAATGTTCCTGTCGTTCGCTATCCTGGAGGCAACTTTGTCGCAACATACCACTGGATTGACGGCATTGGACCAAGGGAAAAGAGACCCAAGAGACCGGAGCTCGCATGGAGGGCCAAGTCTGAGACCAATGAGTTCGGCACGGACGAGTTCATGAAGTGGTGTGAGGTTGTTGGCACTGAGCCTTTCCTCTCGCTGAACTTTGGTACTGGTGCGTAGAAGGAATCAATATTCCTTGTTTCATTGGACCAGACGTTGACAATCAATAGGTACTCTCGACGAAGGTAAGCTCGCTGCTTGTCCCATAACCCAGGCTTCTACCAGGCTAGACGTGTTACGATCACAGCCAAAAGTAAGAGCCGTGGAATTGTGTAACAACACTAACAGTTGAGTAGCTCTTGCGTGGCTCGAATATTGCAACTCAACAAGAGATACGTACTACGCCAACCTCCGTCGTCAGAACGGCAGGGAAGAGCCATACAACGTCAAGTACTGGGCCCTGGGCAACGAATGCTGGGGCCCGTGGCAAGTCGAGCAGATGACCAAAGAAGACTACGCGAAGAAAGCGTACCAATGGGCCAAGGGACTCAAGCTTCTTGATCCAACCATCACACTGATCCTCTGCGGTGAGACCGGTCACTCCGAGTGGGACTTCCACACGCTGAAGGAGTGCATCCGCTACGATTTGCACGGCCTCGGCGGTGACATGACCGCCAGCTTGATCGACATGCACTCCATTCACATCTACACTGCTTCCGAAGACCCGGTCAAGAATGCAGTGGCTCCTCGCTCCGCCGAGCGTGCGATCGAGATCTGCGCTGGACTGATCGACCTCGCACGTATTCAGAACGGCGTCCCCACCTCGGTGCCCAGACAGACAATTTGCTTCGACGAGTGGAATGTCTGGGATCCTAAGCGTGCACCCGGCGAGGATGGCGCTGAAGAGAAGTACACACTTTCAGACGCGTTGGCCGTTGCGATCTGGCTGAACGTGTTCATCCGACAGAGCAAGTACGTTGGCATGGCCAACATTGCACAGAGCGTCAACGTCATTGCTCCTCTCATGACAACCCCAGAGGGCGTGATCAAGCAGACTATCTGGTGGCCGTTGCTCTTGTTCTGCAAGTACATGCGTGGCACCACAATTGCGACCCATGTCAGCAGCGCGGCATACGAAGGCGAGACAGAGCCCAAGTGGCTAGCCGCCGCGAAGGACACGCCTTGGTTGGACGTCTCTGCTGCAGTTGCCGATGATGGTGTCGTGAGCTTGGTTGTTGTCAATGTGCACCAGACAGAGTCTCAAAAGGTCGAGGTTACCGGACTGAAGCCGTCATCTGGCAGCGTCCAGGTGTACTCCATCGCGGGTGAATCTTGGGATGTGACAAACATGGCTGGCACTGAGAACGTGGGTATCAAGGAGTCTGAGTGGAATGGCGATGGAGCGTTCGAATTCCCGAGCTTCAGCATCACCATGTTGCGCTGGAAGCCATGAAGTTATGATTTTGGACCTGATGAACATAGATATAGACGCTGCAAAATGTAATTTGCCGCCATGAGCTTCACCAATGCCTGCGAAAAGCGTTGTGGTTTGTGATCATTGGCGTCTTTCCTCGCCATTGCCTCGGTGCAGTTTCGTGGTAAACGGTATGGCGTAAGTGCTGTGTTCTGAATATGCACGAGGATGACTCTCCTTGTTGGTATTCCCTGCGCACAATCGCATGCCGCAAGCGATGTAGAAAGTTAGACATCTCGCTAGCTGTGACGTGCTGTTGTTTGCTCGTCCGTCGCAAGTCGTCCTCCTGTTGATACGCGCTTGTAACACCAGTATGCGAGATCAAGCTGTTCATTAAGGAACACAAGCAAGGCATGCCGCTCTGCGAAGCCTCGCCAAAACGAACGGCATGGATTGATCCGCGCTAGCCAGCGTCCGCAACGTCTCTCATAGGCGTCCCATAGCTATTGCTCTTGTTCTCCCTGGCGGATTGATTCGAAGCCAACATCAGAACGAAAAAATTGCTCTCCAAAACCACGGCCTCAGTCGTCAGCCTCCGGGTCCTCCTCTCCATACATCTCCTCTTCACGCTCTTCCTTCTTGCTCCTCTTGCTGGGTCTACCCTCAGCAGCCTTGACGTCCTCCTCCATCTTTTGCGTCAAGACAGCGTTGATCTCGCTCTGCAGCTCTGCGCTCTTCGATCGGAGTGTGCTCAGGTACGCAGTCTTTTCTGTGACATTGCTTGCAGAGGACGATGGAAGGATGTGCGAGAATGTGTGGGTGCCCGAGGGTGAGACATAGTTGGCGGTCAGGCTCGTGTCGGTGGAAGACATTGTGAAGATCTATCGGAATATGCGTTTTGGTTGGGAGCGTTGGCAGATGTCCACAAGAAAGTGTTTTGGGATCGTGTCAGGCTTCGTCATGCATCATGCATGTGGACAAGTGACTGGAGCTCGCTTGATTGTGTGCACTAACCCTAACGATCAAAGTCACGTGCGAAAGCAATCTCCCTTTGCATTCCTGCCTAGTTGCATTGTATGGAACCTTGTGCATTGCGTTGTAGAATTATCTAGTGCCTCATTATGTTCATCAACGTTAGATTTGGACAGAAAGTCCAATGATGGGGCGTGGTCAACACATGTTTGCTGGCTCTCGCCACACGAGGGACGATCTTTTGACTTGAACGGACACAATAAACCAGATAAGCGATATGACTTTACATGTATATTCTATCCCATCTACCATTCTATCTCACTCATCATAAATAAATAAGGTCCTTGTGGATCGCTCATCGACGCCTTGACAGTAGCTTTCGAGAAGACGTGTTGTACCGGATCGTCAATCTGGAAATATGGCAGACTGAGAGAAGACGGCAAGAAGACTCCAAGCAGATCGTCCGCGTTGGCCGGCTCGAACATTTCGGAGTGCGAGCAGTGGGGGAAGGACATCGACGAAGGCACCGGACGACCTGACGCCTGCATGGTGGCGATCAAAGACCGCAAGTTCTTGAGAACACCCGGGACGTCTGCTGCCTCGTCCATGTGAAGATTGATCCTGTACTTCTCCATGTCCCGAAGGAAGGCGGCATCGACCAGCTTTCGTGGCTTGGTGGGTTGTTTCCGGTTGCAGTAGTTCATATCCGGTACAACATCGATGTGGAAGAGTGTCCTTCGGTATAGGATAGGTAGAGCTTCTTTAGCGAAGAGCTTGCAGGTCAGTGGGATGCCTAGAAAGGCGTTCGCTGATTGCTCTGGCGGTAATCTTCTGGTCGATGTGCGACGCTGCATTGCAGTGGGTCTTGTATAACCTGGCCGCAACTTCTCGGAAGCCTTGGACTCGCCCACGGGGGTCGCAACTCGGTCCAGATCTGCGGACGCGATCTCTACGGCCGGGCGAAGAACGAAGTGGCCATAAGCGTATTCGAATATTTGCAACCGAATCTCCGCGGGTAACCTCAACATGAAAGGCTGAACTTGGGTATCGTCAGCAGGAGAGAGCTTCGAAACCCGTGCCGGACGCTCATCAGCAGCGGAGAGCTTCGAGATGCGTGCTGGACGCTTCATGTTCTTGCGTGCTTGCAGTGGCGACGACATAGTTGAGTTTACCGAGGATGTAAAGAAGAAACGGATCTTAAACCCTTGAGGCTCTTCCCTTATAGCAATGGCAAAAGATAAGCTTTCTAACCAGGGTACATGAAGGGGTGATCACCAGGACCCTGGAACCCCACCATTCCCCTTATCGGATGCCCTTTAATGCACCTTGAAGGGTCCCTGAGGTGTACAGTCATACTTGGCACCAGCGGCGTATGCGCGAGTAAGACCGGTCATTTGTCACATCACGGGGTCATAACCATCAGAAGGCTAACGACTCGTGCCTCGAAGGCGCCGAATGGCTGTCATACATATATTACCACAGGGCTGTAAAGACCGACGTGCTAACATCATGTGCGATAACAATCAAATGAGGCATAGATCTGGTAAACTGCTATCAACAGACCGTGTAATGTCCAAGGAGTGACCCGCGTGGAATATGTAAGTGTTGGGTTTGCCTAAGTGAGACAGATAAGCACAGTCGGATCAATACACAAGAATATAGCAAAGGTCTGCTGCTCATACATACTCCCTCGTACAAGGTTTCTTCTACACAAGTTAGGTTCCAATAACAGGCGCACAAGGCCTGCTCCTACGACCGCGCGCCACCAAATCACTGGCCCAAACCATCCTCTTGCGCCAAAGAGACCTGTTACATTCCGTCTCTAACCCCCGTATCCAACAACGTGAAACTCGTGTCGCGATACCAGCGCGCTACGAGAACTGCAATCCTAAAAAACCAAGAAATTCGTCAATCGCCCCTTTCGCACGTCGACATCAAGCGCCGACCAATCCGACTCTTCCTTGATTCCCGGAGTTCTTCATTCCTACCCAGCCTCTTCGATCACGTCCAGTCCGGCCACGCCCAAGCCAATTGTATTTGAGCGCGTTTGTGAGTCTCTCAATAACAGCTTGGCCTGAGTCGCCAGTCTGGCAGGACGCCAGAACATACAGGCATTGTAACATGCGGGCTACAGTTTCTGTAACTTGTGCCGGATCTTGGATAAAGGTAGGGCTAGGGTAGGGCACTGGAGCAAGAGACCCGCCTGTCACGCCGCCTGTTGGTGTCAATGACGGCATTGAGCGGTCGAGGTGTGGAAGACTGGTACCAAAGCTGCCAGCAGAAGTATTTGAAGTCGCACGGCTACGACCGGCAGTGCTTGCGGCGTCTAGCAATGTGGAGCCTTGTGAGTTAAAGCTGCTCATGTGAGGGCTCAGACTGCCAGCCGTGCCAGGGCGTTCTGCTCCAGGTGCTGCAGGATCTGAACGCGCGTGATCTCTCCCTTTGCTAGGATCTGGAGAAGGTGCAGCAGCGCCAATGTTGTCGAGAGACAGTCTACTGAAGATGGCCATGAGTGTTTCATGCTTTGGCAGAATGACCGTGTCGCGGAATATGATGAGTGTGATCCGCCTGACATCCAATTCTTCGCCGAGAGTGGGCATCTTCATCGTGCCGCCTGCGGACGTTGGCCTGTCGTCAGATTTCCACCCTTCAGGCATAGCGCCCCAGAACTCTTCTGCTTCGCGTGCACTCATGTACGTGCCTCTGCCTTTGAATTCCAGATCCAAAGGCAGGAAGACAGCCTGCAGGAATGGGAGGATGGCGCCGTAGACATTAATCCACATTTCTACAAGCTTAGTGATCAACTTATCGTCGGGGGAGCTACGCAGAGTCTGGGCCAAGCTAGAAAAGCCTGTCTGTAATAGCTCACGCAAATCCTCTATTATTGTCGTTGGTGTCTTGCGCTGAATGCATCTCCTAATGTGTACAGACACAAGCACGTTTAGCTCTTCGACTGGACGCAGTAGTGACTCGCCAGAAAAGAGGTTCAGCAGCCGAGCTTTTAGTAGCGGCCAAGCGTCGTCGGGTCCGATGCCCGGTAAACCCATGAGGGCACCAACGCTTCCCAAAGCCTGAGCCGAAACAGTGGAATTCAGTCCATCATTCTGTAGGGAGAACGAGCTCTGCAAGCCTGATGGAGGGCCGAAGGGCGCTTCATAGCTACCAGGACCGGGAAATTCGGATTTCTCCCCAGCAGAGGTATTCGACAATATCGGCGTGAGATCAAGTTTAGCAGCGGCAGCAGCTTTTTCTTCTCTCTTCTTTTCGCGCAGCGCACGACCACCATGTCTAAGGTCGAGCCCAGACATGGACTTGGCGAAAGATCCCGCACCTGGTGAATCAGGTGTAAAGGAATATAGCGGCTGTGGTTTGTCAGGATTTGTGGCTTGAGAGTTCGAACTCGCGGAGGATAATGGAAGCACAGCATGTTCGTTCAGCTTATGCTTTCCTCTAGACAAGAAGTTATGTCGGTGCTTGTCCTTCTCCTTCTCGGCGGAAGCAGGAACCAGGGTCGAAGTCGAGGCATTGGCACTCGCATACAAAGAGCTTCCACTCGAACCAGGGTCCACTAAGCTGGTGGTTGATGCGTTTGCGAAGCCGCCTCGTAGCACATGTGCCCCTATCGTAGACTTTATGGGCGACTGTGCACCAGAAGGAACTTTGATATCCTTTTCTTTAGACAGCGTAATAGTCTTTGGCTTCGAGAACAGCTTCATCTTAGAGCTTTTACTCTTGGGCTCCTTGTCTGAGGGTGGCGGCACTGACGGATTGCTGGGCGGTGGTAAAGGAGGGACCACTCCGGGAGATGGTATGGGACTCCTGCCATTTGGGAAAGCGGCGTTTGCCGCGCTGGCAGCAGCGAGACGATTGCCACCGACAGTCCCATTGCTGTATGTAAGGCCGTTCGCCGAAAGAAGTTGTGGGCTGCCTGTGCCACTCGGTCTCCGGCTCTCATTCGGTCCAATGGTGTTGATTGGAGTCAGTCCTGGGGTTGAGCGCTTCCGGTCTTGGATATGAGGAGGTGAAGGAGATATGTTGTGCATAGCCGCCTGCGCAGCGATTGTGGACGCGCTGAGACCTGCATTATTGCCAGTGGCGTGTGGAAGTGTGGGCTCAAAGAGACCCTGGCTATGCTGCCGCGCGCGATGTCCAAAAGGGTGGCCAGGCATACTCGGCGAGGGAATTCTCATGGAGCCGTCTACCGATGTTCGCATATTCGGGCGAGAAAAGTTCTGCAGATTACTCGTGCTCTGTGAAGGCGTGGGCCCGCCCGACGTCGATGGTCGCACACCAGGTGCAGATATGACAGGTTGCTGCTGTTGCTGCTGAGGACGAAACCTGCTGGAAGAAATAGTGCTGGGCTGGCCTGAGTCCGTAGATACTAAGGATAAGGAGGAGTCACTGCGCAGCGAGCTCGTTGACCGAGAGCCGCCAGGAGAGCGCGGCCGTGGCGGAGGGCGCAGCGGTGGAAAGCGGTCACCCATAGTTGCACGGTGTCACGCGTGTGCGCGGTCAATGACAACGATATGAGGGATGATGCTGGTGTTGAGGTCGGAGTGACGAGGCACTCTCAGCACAATTGCGCGACTTCAGCTCCCGCACTTCCCAAGACTCGGTCTTCGCATCTGTATGCAATACAGCGGCATCAATATTGGTCGTATGATACACGTGATATGTTGGTCATGTCATGATGTTGTTAAGGCCCCAGGGATGATGATGGGGCTTCATGTGGTGATGGAATTGGATATGGAGTAACGCCAGGTAGCCAGCGCGCTTAGGTTTCGCGCTCCCAAACTCTCGGGTCGCTTCTACCGGCCGATCCGGGGTCCGAAAGTCTATTTTTGACAACATGAAATGGGCGAACACACTCTCCCACATCAATATGTGCATATCAACAATGCGTGTTTCCTTCGAGTGGCTTCTAAAAACATTGTGGCCACATCTCAACTCAAACTGCCCCAATGACAAGACCATGTATGCGTGCGATGGTACCATAATTTTCTTTGCATCCAGAGTGGAGATTTGTATATAATCACTTTCGCCCCAACTACTCACAGCCCGACAACACAATATCTCTTATGGCTTCAACACGGTAACCCTCGCGAACCCTGCCGTGTCCGCTGCCCCATCCCAAGCCTCTCTGTAATCATCCAGCCCATACTCGCCCTGCACTTCACAGATCCCCAGATCAAGCAGTCCAGCATTTACCAACTTAAAGAAGTCCCGAATATCGCTCCTCTCATACATCCACTTTCCCTGCAACTTTATGTTCTTGCGCACGATCGGAAAGTGCGGGCTCGGAACGTCGTGAAGATAGCCGCCCATCAACGAGACACGCCCAGCATGCCTCAAAGCCAGGATGGCCGACTTGAAGTGCGTGCTCGCGACCGCTTCGCGTGGGCCAATGTCGAAGTAGGCGTCTACTTCGCCACCAGCAGCTTCTGTGATAGCGGCAAGATCTGCTTCCATGTCGTTTGTGATGGGGACAGTCTTCAGGCGATCGGGCTGTGCCACACGCTGTTCCATTTTCGCGAGCGAGTCGGTGTTGCGGCCCATGGCGATGACTTTTGCACCCATTGCTAGGGCGACGACGACGGCGGCTCCGCCGAATGGGCCGGTGGCAGGTGCACATATCACTGTTTCTCCGGCTTGGAGGTTGATGTCTCGCAGCCCACCGTAAGGAACCAGTAGCGTGGCTGCGTACATCAGCTGGCCAAGGCTGTAGCCAAGGTCATCGACCAAGCGCTTTTCGTCGAGAATCGTCAGTGACTCAAGCGGTGCGCGGCAGTACTCGGCGTAGGTCTGTAGATTTGAGGTTAATTGACATAAATTTTGCAGTAGGCTTCCGAATGTCCTCCAGCGCCTGGCTGTATAAAATGAAACTCACTATCTAGAAGTTAGCTTGTCTGCAACTAGCAGCCACTCAGGAAGCACAAAACTCACCCCAGTCCCTCCAAACATCCCTCATCAGTTTCGCAGACCCCTCGCCAAAACCCTGCGAAATCGCAGCCAAGAAAATATCGTCGCTGTCGCGCGCACGAATCGTGCAATCGACAAACACAAGATCACCAGCCTTCAGCTTCACCGCGTCCGGTCCTACAGCCACCACGCGACCGATAGCCGATGTGCCAACTACCAACGGTGTCGGGAAGGGATAGTTGCGTTTGCCGTTGTAAATGTCGCGAATGTAGCTGATGACACCCGCAGTCAAGACTTGTACCACTGCCGACCCGTGGAAAGGCTGAGGGACGGGGATCTGTTCCACAGTTGGGGGCTGGTCAGTGGAATGGAGGACTAGCGCTCGCATCGTTTCGGGGAGTTGGTTGGCCATGGTTGGGATATTGGTACTCAGCGGATCTGAGGCGTTAAGGATAAGGTTTTGTTTGCTGAAGTTGGAGCATTAGGATTGTACCATTGTATTTGTATCTTCTTCATGTTCACCTCGCCGGACTTTGGGATCATCTCCCTTGGTTTTCGGTCTCAACAACTGATCTTGGTGGACTTAAGCATAGTATCGCCGCTGTATCGTGCATTCGCTAGCCATAAGCGAGGCATTGGTACAGGGATTGATACAGGGCCCGGCGATTGCGGATTTACATTCGGGGAAGGGCGTTCATCGACTTGGAACTGCGTTATAATCGGCTTTAACGGTATATACACGCCGACTTCAGAATGCTATGATCTTCACCGGTATCAGTTGGAATTCAACGTGAACAACGCACCTCCCGAACTCAACAAATCACCCCTTCGATCATCATCCCCACGTCCTCTTAGCACCGAAACCCTCCGCTTTCCTTCCCTGCCCTCTCCCACCAACACACCCGTAATGCACCACTTCGCCATCAGGATGCACCCTGATCGCACTGGCGCCAAATCGCTTGTGACAGACCCGGCAGTGGTCTTCCTCTTTGATCACAACTCTCTTGCTCCTGCCACCAATACCGCCCTTCTCAACAATAGCATCCGCACCCAGGCGGAGGGTACGCTCAGTATGAGCTTTGCGCACATCTTCGAGCGAACGCACGATCTTATCTTGTCGTAGCGCAGACGTCGCATGTCGAATGCGGCCGCGGAAGTAAGCTTCGAGCTCTGCGACGGCCAAGTCATCGGGCATGAGGCTTAGCGTGCTTGAAGCTGGCAGGCGAGCTCCGTGTTTGCTGAGCAAGTCTAGGGCTTGGGGCCACCGTTTCGCTTCGTTGGGCGGAGGACCAAGGTACAGTCCTAGCAAGAGAGCGAAGATGTTTGGTTTGTGAGAGTCATCTTGCAGGTGTGTTGAAACGGAAGGGTGCAGGACTGTGGCGTCGAGCAGACAGGCTTGCTCGGTAAGGTATATGCGATTGCAGTAGTCTTCTGCTTTGACGTAGTCGTTGAGCTGGAACACGTAGATGGCGAGCGCTTGTTTGTGGTTTCCCATTGCGCTGAGAACTAAGGCGCGAGACTCGTAGAGGAGCGGCTCGTCTGATGGTAGCAAGCGGAAGGTTTGGCCTTGACTGTAGGATTTGCTAGTGCCCAGGAAAGCTTCCAACTTGGCCTTGATAGTGTTCTTTTGGTCGGCAGACATAGAAGGGGACCTAATTCGCTCGACATAAAGCTCAATGAGTTTCTGGTGGAACGTGGGCGTCTTGTCGTCCAGCTCATTCACGAGGTGCTCTAGATATGTCATCTCCAACTCTGCTCCTAGGTTTCCAAGGAAGTTCATGACTTTTTGGCGATCGAGACTCTCTGCATTGTCGCTGTCGGCCAAGAAGACCTCCATACCAACGTCGGGGTCCTCCTCTATTGGCCATTCGACGAATTCCAGAATGAGATCAATATGCTCAGCTGAGAGTTGCTTTAGGTAGGTCACGGTCCGCCTAGGCCCATGCATGCCCTCCGCAACTTCACGGTCGGCCTCGTTCCTGCCAAACTTGGCGAGCAGCTCCAGCGCCTGGCGATGAAGCTTCTTGCCGTGCAAGAAATCGACGAGATCGCCATAGCGTTCTGACTCGGACAACGCTGCTTGGACCACATCTGGCTCGCAGAAGTTGTCGGTACGGAAGAGTGAACCTGCAAGAGTCGGGGCGGCAAGCATGTAAGCTCTGAAGAGTGTCGTGTGCACTAGCTGAGCTACTTTGAGAAGCTCAGACTGCCAGTCAACATCGTCATTGTATTTTTCAATCACACTCTGTGGCAGCAAGTGTGCAAACTCAGGCTTGTTCGTTTCAGCATCCAATTTAGGCGGATTCTCTTTCAATTCGCCATCAGGGTTAAGATATCTCTGAATTTGCACTCGAGCCTGAGCGAGGAATGAACATAACTCCCGCGTGGCAAGCTCAAGGTCTTTACCTTCGAGGCGCTTGTCAGCCACAGCGTTGGCCTTTGAAGGAGTACTCTTGCCAGGACGTATACTCATGTTGTCCGTATCAGCTCGCGCCAATGATTTGATCGAGGCTACGTCGGAGTCCCCACGCGCGTGCGAGCCTTTCAACCGACCGAGCATAGACTTTGACGGTGTGATGGGCGGATCCTTAGTCTCACCCTCATGTTCATCTACCACGACCTCGACCTCGCTTTGATCGGGGATTTCTGGTATCGATGTGTGATCACCCGCGATGCTTCTAGGGTATAAAGCCACGACCCTATCGGGAGGAGCAAATGCTTCAATGAACAAATCCAGCGCAGGCCGATACTTTTGCTGCTCAAAGAGTGAAGTCGCCTTCAAGATCTTGATCTCGCGTATCCTGCCCGGTTTGTCGTCGATCAGAGTATCTTCCAGCAGTCCTAGTAGGCTGATGGCTTCATCAAAGCGATGCTTTTCTACAAGTTCGTTTAGTTGTTGCGGGTAAGAGAGCGCGTTCATACGCCAAATGACCCTGTCCGAAGACACAAGGAAGCCCTTCCCCGCATGTGCGAGCGATATGTTTGGTTGAGGGATGTGAAGAACAGTGGCTTGTGGCAGGGAAATAGTCTGCAACAAGCTCAATGTGTCTGGGTTGCGGATTTGCAGTGCACTCTTGTCTGGAGACTGCAAAGCCAGCAGGTATGGATAGCTGTAGCCCACAGCCTCCGGCGCAAATGACCAGGGTATCTGTCGTTTCTCCAGCGCTTTACCCTCGGTGTCCACAAATAGCGTATTCACATCTTTGGCAAGCAAAACCTCGCTGTCCCCAATCTTGGAGGCCATGGGTTTCGGCACCCAGCTACCCATGCCCATGTATCCCATGCCGCTACTGCTGACGGCTGCAAATCGCACTCCTGCAAGCTCTCCTGACACCTCCTCTCTGCTCTGATTCCTTGAGGCAGGCTTGTTCACAGGTACCGACTCCTTGCTTTCGATGTCCACGAAGCTGTATCCTGCGTCCATACCGACGACAATCTTCGTCGCAGTCGCCCATGTCAAGCTTTTCACTGCTGCCTCCATGGCGATCTCGCCCACATCCGCCGAAAGCTCCATATCTTGCCATGTCCAGCACAGCAAGCGGCGCTTCACGCCTACTACCAGGCGCGAAACGAGAGAGGGTATGTTTGTTTCGGGGTCTTTCACGACGTTACTCGTAACAGCAAAGCAAGTCGCGCCTCTTGTCTGCTCCAAGCGCTCGACCAATTGGTACGCCTGCAAATCATACAGCGAGACATAGCTGTCGCTCAGGCTGACTAGCAGATTCGCCTCCTTCACTATCGCAAGCTGCTGGACAGGCTTCCTGCTGAATTTCTCTTCTTCTCTTAATAACTCTACAGCTTTCACCTTAGGAGGCGGCGCTTGAGCGTGTGGGTCGCCATTCTCGGAGGGCTGTGATCCGCCGTCGTCGCGCTCGGCGGGGGAAGTGCGCGGGTCGTTGACACGGTATACACGCAGGGAGCCAGTGTTGAGGCCTACGAGTAGTCGGTCGCCGTATGCGAGGAGGGACTCGATCTTGGATTTATCTTTGGGCCGCAGCTCGTGGATGGGCTCGGGTGTGAAGGCGGACAGCATGCCGTTGGCTGTGGTGATTCTCTATCTCCTGGTGATCATTATGCGAGCAGTCAGATCTAGCCGGTTGTTGTGGGCCAGGTGCAAATCAATGTGGTGCATGCGTAGTGGCGAGTACAACTATATATCATGCGTCGCAAAGCAGCCTGAAGCTCCCCACGTGCAGCTGCCATTCGCCAACGCAAATGACGTTCCAGTCCCAATCGGGCAACGACGACGAGGTATGGTCGAACAATCATTCTTGGGCGCTTGTTTCATGAAGTATTGTTATTTTTGTTCTTGAGAATCATACTTGCAATCAGTTTATACCGACCCTACGTTGTTCTCGCTACAAGGTTGCATGTGTTCATTCTTGATGTCTTCTTGGCGTGGATTTGGAGGCAATGTTACCGCACGTTTTTGACTTTCAAATTGTGTCTCCTACGATATGGCTTTGGACAGTATCTAAGCCCGATATTCTAGACACGCCAGGCCTACATACACGAGCGTAATCAGATGCTAGTCCGATGTTGAGCTACTGTAGATATTCTTTTCCCCCATAGCCTACTGATATCTGCCCCCTAAGTCAGAGACTCTTTCGCCCCCATGTTCGATCTCATCTCATTCCATCGGATCGACCAAGGTTATGACGTCATGATCGATCTCTCATCGAACCCGTCTCTCGTCTACTGTAGCCCTCATCGCCTCGACCCTGCGTCACCATAACGAAGGGCAGAAGAGGCTGTCGGCGCTTGCAAGAAGCCTATGTAGCCTATCCTCTGAGCAAGCTTCTTCCAGCTTCTCCTGTACAAGACCTCACGTGTTCATGTTTGCTATCCTGCTACGAAAGAGTAGAACGATCGTTCCATCCAGCGCTATCAGGGCGACCTTCCCTTCGTCCAGTCCTATATCCTCACATCTGTGCGCGAGAAGTCGCGTTCGAATCTCATCATTCGCAATGGCTGCCACAAAGCGTAAGCAGTCCGCAGCTGCAATCCCAGCCGATACAACAGCAAATGGCGACGCGCCGCCCCCAAAACGAAGAGCATCTGCCAGGAAGCCCTCGGCAGCTGTTGTCAACCCAGACAAGAGCAAAGATATCATCGACGCGCCGGACGCGATGCGTGCTTCTCCTGACAATGACCCAAACGAAGACATAATCCCTGACCCGATCAAGGTCGAAAGGGAAAGGAAATCTGAGAGTCCACTCAGCGATGCGCCGGATGTTGTTGAACCTTCCAAACCTAAGCGCGGACGTGGAAAGAAGGCTGAGGCCGAGAAGAATATCAGGGAAGCGGAGAGTGTTGTTGCGGCAGTTGTCGATGCTGCAGAAAGCAAAGCTCCAGCGAAGAAAGGTCGTGCTAAGAAGAATGAGGTCAAGGTGGAAGAGGGTGCAGATGATGCATCGGTGGCAGCAACAACACCAGCCAAGACGCCCAAAAAGGCAACCAATGGAGAATCTGGCGATCCAGAAGGAGAAGAGGACATTGAAGCTGCCGATCCAGAAGAAGTCAAGTCAGCTGCGTTCAGACCTCCAGCAGTCAACAGCTCTTACCTGCCACTCCCGTGGACAGGGCGCCTCGGATATGCCTGCTTGAACACATATCTACGGACTTCAAATCCTCCAATCTTCAGTTCAAGAACCTGTCGAATCCAATCGATCCTGGAACATCGCCATCCGCTCGAGCACCCAGACCAACCAGAACACCCAACGAAGAACCGTCCCGATCGATCGAAGCCCGCAGACGTCGAGCTAGGTCGACGTTACCTGGAGTCCGTCTGTCTGGCAAACGTAAAAGATGTGTCCAAGATGGTTCGTTGGAACGAGAAGTACAACATTCGCTTCATGCGACTCAGTAGTGAGATGTTCCCATTTGCTTCGCACGCAGAGTATGGCTACACCCTTGCCCCCTTCGCTTCTGAAGCACTCGCAGAAGCAGGAAATGTCATCGCTGAGCTGAATCACCGCGTTACCACACATCCTGGTCAATTCACACAACTTGGTAGCCCACGTCAACCCGTGATCGAGAACGCCATTCGCGATCTCATCTACCACGACGAAATGCTAAGTCTCTTGAAACTCCCTGAGCAGCAGAACAAAGACGCGGTCATGATTCTCCACATGGGCGGCGTCTTCGAAGGCAAAACAGAAACCATCGCACGCTTCAAGGAAAACTACGCCAAGCTCTCCGACTCAGTCAAGAACCGTCTCGTCCTCGAGAACGACGACGTCTGTTACACCGTACACGATCTCCTCCCCGTCTGCGAAGAGCTCAACATCCCCATGGTCCTCGACTACCACCACCACAACATCCTTTTCGACAGCGACAAAATCCGCGAGGGAACCGCCGACATCGTCGACCTCTATCCTCGCATCTTCGCGACCTGGGAGCGAAAGGGCATCACTCCAAAGTTCCACTACTCCGAGCAAACCCCTCCAGCCATCACCGGCAAGCAACGCCGCAAGCACAACCCTCGCCCTTGGACTCTGCCGCCCTGTCCACCTAACTCCGACCTCATGATCGAAGCCAAGGACAAAGAACAAGCCGTCTTCGAGCTCATGCGCACGTTCAAACTCCCCGGTTTCGATCGCATCGCGGACATCATCCCATATGAACGCTTCGACGATAACAAAGAGGCGGAGTCTGCGGCAGGTCAGCGTAAGATTGCTAAGGGCGAGCACTTCGATCTTGTGCCCGAGGAAGAGAGAGGGATGGGAGGTCCTCAAGGTCGCGTTTACTGGCCGCTGGGAATGGAAGAGTGGCTGCGACCCAAGAAGCGGGAGGTCAAGCCGAAGGATACGGCCGAGAAGGACGCGAAGAAGAAGGAGAAGCTAAAGAAAGAGGCCGAGAAGCTGTATGCAGAGCGTCAGGCCACTCTCAACGAAAAGAGTAGTGTGGTCAAGGAGGAGGTGGAAGAGGAAGAGGATAGTGATGCTGACGCCACGCCCGCGACGAAGAAAGCAAAAGCAGCAATGAAGAAAGCCGATGCCGCGCGAGCAGCCAGAGCTGCTGCTAAAGTCGCCCAGGTAGCGGCTAAAGAGGCCGCTGCTGATGAAAAGAAGAAGACTACTCCTGCGAAGAAGGGAGGTGCAAGGAAGAAGGCTGTTGTGGTCGCACAGCCTACTCCAAGTGCTAGCGACGAAGAGGAGGAAGAAGATGTGGACCTCGAAGCCGAAGACAGTGAAGATGGTGAGCTTGTCACTCCTGCGAAGAGACCTGCCGCCAAAAGACAGAGTGGTCGCGCTGGTAGAGCTAAGGTCAGCTATGCTGAAGGAGGCGATGATGAGGATGTCGACATGAAGTAGGGATGAAGGTTACTCTTTTGTAGTTACTAGAATAATGACCCATGTATATTACCATCATATGCTACCTGTGATCTCAAGCATAAGATACGCGTACTTGTAATAATCTCGATGGTCTATGTTGAGAACACCGGCGAATCGAATCCGAGCATGTTTTTGGGCCAGATATCGAACTCCTGTTACGAAGTAACAAGTTTCAATGATGTACCCAAATTCGTGGCGGCTCAACATATCCGCAACACAACATACCAACGACGTCAACGGTGCACCAGTGGTTGGATCGTAACATCCCGGAACACATCTCCAATGACAAGACCCTGATTTGCGAGAGAATAGATCTGTATGGCTCGTGCTTCCAACCACAAGCCTCAGTGGAGGGTCTGGGTGGGCGTGACGTGCAACCCACGCGACCACGATCCTTCGAGCCGATCGTGCGTTCTTCACCAATCTTTCGGAGACTTGGGATGGCACATGAAGAAGTACATCAACTTAACAAGACTATGCTATACAGCACATCACAGAGGTCACCAAGACGCTCGCATGGCACTTCACATGCAATCATGAACGCACTAAGGTTTGGCCCGACCTGGCCACTCATGACGTATTCGCAGAGCGGCGTTCGAGAGCTTGGAGACCGGATATCAAATATATGCTCTTGTCTTCAACATTTATCTACTCACTCTATACAGTATTTCTTTTCTAAGCATTGTGTCACCTTTCCTTGCCGAAATATTGTATCGTTGCACAGAAGATGGCGCTGCCTAATCCCTTCACATATTGGCGCCGCACAGAAAATACAAGAGAGTACGTTCAAACCCACACGATAAACCCGTCGTAACACCTCAAATTAACAACCACCAACAGATGCTGGGGCTACCGCTTCGAACTCACAGACAAACACCTCACGCCCGCAAAATGCAAACCCCTACAGCAAAGCTACGACGTCTTCGGTGAACGCGTGCTCAATCGCTTAAACGAACTTTCGCCACCGCCCAGTAGAGACTTGCCCAGAAACAACAGTAAATTCACCGTGCCAGAGAAACCCACAGAACATCCGGAAGAAAACGAGAAAGAACCCTCGAAACCTCCACCCAGGGATCTGTATGCCGTGCTCAAAGAGAATGTCGAGGGCGACGAGCTGTTGCAGGAATTTTGGACCGAGGTCAATACCGTTCCTGACTGGGTTGATTGGGCGCAGATCGAGCGAGGGCAGGATGTTTTCTACCGGTATGGAGGTGCGTGTCTTACGGGTCTGGCGTATCAGTCGTTACTGGGTGGGATGGGTGCTGCGAGGGTTGTCGAGACTCTTGCACGGACGGGTGGGTTCTCGACGAAAGTCGCGCGGAGTCGAATGTTTGAGACTACCCAGCACATCTTGCAGTGCACGAAGTCTCTGGAGAGCATCCAACCTGGCGGCGATGGGTGGGCGTCGACGCTGCGGGTTCGTTTGTTGCACGTTGCCGTTCGGCAGCGCATCCTTTCTCTTGCGAAGACGAAGCCTGAGTACTACGACACTGAAGCCTGGGGAATTCCGATTAATGATCTCGACTCGATCGCCACCATCGCTACTTTCTCTGCTTCCTTGATCTGGCTCTCACTACCCCGTCAAGGACTCTTCATGCGAAAGCAGGAAATCGAAGATTACACCGCGCTATGGCGGTACATCGGGCATGTAATCGGCTGTCCCACAGAAGGACATTTGGACACACCAGACAACGGCAAGCGCACGATGGAGGCATTGTTGCTCTACGAGATCCAGCCCACGCCGACCTCGCGCATTCTCGCCAACAACATCATCAAATCCCTCGAAGGCCAGGCACCAGGGTATGCATCAGCAGAGTTCCTCACAGCGTCAGCACGCTGGCTGAATGGCAACAAGCTGTGTGATGAGCTTGGCTTGATGCGGCCGGGTTACTACTACTGGGCTCTCATGGCCGGACAGTGCATGTTCTTCTGCTTCTTCATCTACACGTACCGCAGCATACCGACGCTCGACCGCAAGAAGGTAGCCATGCTGAAGAAAGTCTTCTACGATATCGTGGTCAAGTCAAAGTATGGTCTTCGTGGCGAGGAGACCACGTTCGATTTCAAGTACGTGCCCGAGTATTCCACAATCACGGAGATGGGCGAGTGCGAGGAGGAGAAGGCGACGGTGTCGTACGTGGAGAGGCGAAATCTGCGCACTTTCTGCATCGCAGTTGGAGTCCTGGGAGTGGGAAGCTGGATTGGTCTCAAGGTCACTTCGGCTGTTGCCAGAGCATTGTGGTCAGCGTTGAGCTAGAATGAGCTGGAAATTGCCGCTTTCTCTGTATTTGTTGTTTGGTGGCGCCTTATGATATTGTCTGATATCCGGGAGGGTGGTATTTAGGAGCCTATAGCAGCGATGTGATATTGAATGTTATGTGGCCGGCCCGTGTGCTCGGGTCGTCTAAAAGAAACACCACCAACCCCAACCGGCTCGAACAACGACCGACGGGGCTTCATGCCGGCCTTGCATGATATCGGTCTTGTCCGGACACGGGAAGATTGATCGGTCGGCGTAGTCGGTCGGCTGTGCTGCGTTTTGTTTCCACCTTGCTATGCCGTACTGTGATATTGTTATGAGCCTGCATCGCGAACGCGTCAATCGATCGTCAGCCAGGCACATCGCATCACACACAGCTGAAGGCTCCACGCTAGACTGCCCATTCCCACGCACCACACTACCGGGACCCGCCGTTCGCCTCGCCTCTTAACTTCCTGCGTCGAGCTTAGTAGAGAGCCCACCTCTCGCCGGCCAACCACGACCATCGGAGGTTGAGTCCGACGCGCCGTGCAGAGATCGGATTAGCTGCAATATTACCGTGCTGGCCATAAGTGTGAGATCCCGAGCATCATTGCTGCGTTCTGCTAACGCACGCCACGCTGCGTGCATGCTGCTGTGCATGCGCCCAAGGGTGTTCGCTGGCCCAGCTGCACTGGCTACGCGTTCGGCTGGCCTGGCCTTGGTCTTGACTCCTTGACAGCATCCGGCTGCTGCTCCCCTGGCGCGCCGGCACTGGCTGGCCTTGCAGCAGCGTCGACATGCTAGAGGGGGTGCTTGGGTGGAGAAGGAGGAAGATAGTCGAGCGGCGGGTCCAGAAGGACAACAATCACGATCATCGTCAGAGTAAGGCAGGTCAATTACTCGTCGACAAAGTCAAGAAAGACTGTAAAACAGCGAATCAGCTCTCTTAGCGGACAATTGTCATTACTGGGAGGGGCCTATGACCACTAATGACCGTGGGCCATGTGCACGCGAGACACGCGCGTAGCTTAGCCTGACAGATGGCTTGCATATTCGTGCCTCCGGCTCGATGGCTGAGGGTTCCTTGCTATAACTTAGTCGTAGTCCACTTGTCTAGCGCTTCGGTGTCAACGGCCTCTCATCTGCCCGCGTAGCGTATGGCCCAGATCTCTGCTCCACCCCGCCGCTGCTCAAGGAGCCATTCTGCCTTTCTTTCCTTGGGGGTGACTTTCTCGCCGGCAGCCGTCCACAGGTCACTACTGCACCAGCAGCGCTAGATCACTAGACTGCCTGCACCATTACACTCGCTCGCCGTGCTCGTGCGTTTATCGTCTTATTAGCCTTCGCCCGCTTCCTGCTACCTGACTCTTGCCCTTCGGTGCTTGCCTTCCACCAGCTGTACTGTACCGCCGTGCTCTGCTAGCAATTGGTGCGCGAGCGTTTGTCTCGACTGTCCTATTCGCCCTTGTGCTGTGTGCTCTGCTGCTGTGCGGGCGAAGCGTTTGCAACTGGAATTCGGGTGTCTGCATCTGCATCTGCGAACGGCTGCAAGGCGGTGCTGTGCTACCAGCGATTCGAGGACTTTCCAAAGGAGAACACGGGCTGCGACATCGCGGATTGTGGTCTAGGCCTCACCTGGGGAGACATACGAGTGGGACGGGGCATGGCGACGGCGACAACGATGCTGGCATTGGGATCTCTTCTTCTTTCGAACATCACATACGGACCTGCGACTAGCAACAACGGCTGAAGCTGGACCACGCAAAAGCGACTCTTGGCACCACCACCACTACAATCCAAGCAACACACGCGGCGGGTGCCGCAATGCCTGCACCGAGCTCAGGACGCGATTCTCGCAGAGGTTCTAAGGCCAGCGGAGAGAGCGGACCGCACAACTTAGAGCGCAGAGAGAAGGCAAAGAGCACACAGGTGTATGGACATTCTTCGCCGCAGAGATCACAGCAAGGGACTCGAATCACATCAGCTCCGATAGTGGAGAGGAGGCGAGGAAGTGGATATGCGGCGGGTCTGCAACGACTCCCGCCCAGTCAGGAACACATGGCCCAGGCTGGTACTGGGGCGGCGGAAGCAGGGCAGGATGAGGATGAGGTCACGGGAGTGGTGGGCGCCATGCGACAGTATGAGCCTTTTCGAAGCCCACAGGTATGTGACACGGGGGATACTAGGTGGAGGGTTTTGTTGGACATGTACTAATTTTCGACACAGATTGAAGAGCCCATACCCGAGATGAACATCGCAGTCATTGGAAGCGACGGTGTGGGGAAGTCGACATTTGTGCAGAAAGCATTGGACTTGCCATCTCCCTCAGCAACCAAAGCTGCAGACCGCAAGATACCTTACGATGGCACTTTGTACAGAATCCGCTTGCTCGAGATCTCAATAGACGATGTCGAGATTGACGATGACGATACTGTGAGCTGGCCGGACTCTGTAGCAGACAGGATGATGCCGCACATAGATGGCGTTCTCACGCTATATGACGTGGCGGACAGGTCCAGCGCTGAGGATGTCCCTGAGACACTGGGTAAGTCAATGGCCATGTTTGCAAATGACGCTTGGTCTTTTGCTTGTGACCATCTGAATACACATAATTGCAAGTGCTGACGGGAATATCTAGCTGCAATACATAAAGCCGCACTGCCATCAGTCCTCATTTCATGCAAGTGTGATATCGCGCCAGCTGAGAGAGAGCTGGACCCAGTTGGTTTCGAGGCGGGCGCGAAACGCGCCGTCAAGAGTCTCCGCGCCGTGCAGACATCACTGGCCAGCCCAGAGACGTTCAAGATGGGCTTGGCCACACTGGTCAAGGCCGTGGTCACTGGGGACACAAGTGAGTAAAATGGACGGCGCTCGCTACCATCAGCATACTAATAATTTTACAGGTCAGCAAGGTTTCGCTGGCACCCGTCAACGCGCGCAGTCGAACGCCGTGCGATCAGTTTCACCTCGAGCGCCAGGCCTACCTGCGCATGCTCGGGCAAACTCAGATTACACAACCAGCTTATACCGAGATCGAGGCCATTCACGGCACGACTCAAGTCTTGTCGCACAGACTTCCAACGACCATCTGAAGGTACCAGGCGACTCTGAACAAGGGAGCAACTCTTTCCTGCTCGAAGAGTCCGGCGGAGAGAGCGTTTCTGGCTCACAGAGATCATCCACAGACGTCGAAGCGGCGGCGTCAGGGATCTTGAATGTGCAACCTACATCTGTCTTGTCAGAGAATGGAGCGACATTCGAAGAACTTGTAGATCGACTGCTCTCTCAGCCCACTTCCAAGGCAGACGGCAAATTCGTCGTCATCTTCCTGGCTCTCTACCGGAAATTTGCAGCACCGGGCAGACTTCTGGAGGCCATTGTCGAGCGATTCGATGCACTGGAGCGCAACGGAACACCACTCATGATCAAGATGGTAGCGCAGCTCCGTATTCTGTCTGTCATGGAGCAATGGATTAGCCATTATCCTGGTGACTTCGCCTACCAGAAGACACGCCGACGAGTGCGAACTTTTATTGCCAAAATCTCTGCGGTGTCGATCTTCCACGTTGCAGCAAAAGAGATGGGTGCCGGACTTGAGCTGGTGCAAGAAGACGATGACACTGAATGGGGCTACAGCGATAGGAACCGAACAACGACTGACAGCAACACTTACCGCTGGACCATGTCGAAAACCGCCAGCATCTTGATTGATGACGAATCCTTCATCTTCCCGGACAACATGAGCGTAATCACAGCTGATGATGCCAGTTTCGCCCCGAGTCTTGGAGGCGATACTATCCGTTCTCAGAGTTCCACAACATCCTCACATTTGATGTTCAACTTCGAATCCGCACAACGACAAGCAGCTTTGATCAATCCTCGCGAGCGCATGATTTTGTCAAAATTGGAGTGGCGTATGTTGATGGGCCTTGACGACGGCTTGATCGCACGCGAATTGACCCGCATGGACTGGATCATGTTTTCTTCCATTCGGCCACGCGACCTGGTGCGATCAGTATCACTCAAACCTGCAAGCAAAGCCGCTTGCAAAAATCTGGTCAATGTCGAACGCATGAGCGAACACTTCAACCACCTTGCAACGTGGGTAGCCAACTTCATCCTGTTGCGTGACAAGCCAAAGCACCGCGCGCTGATGCTCGAAAAAATGATGCGCGTTGCACGAAAACTGCGTGAGCTCAACAACTACAACGCTCTTGGCGCTTTCCTGGCAGGTCTCCGCAGCACTGCAGTATACCGACTTCAAGCAACACGCGAGCTCATTCCGCCCGCTGTTGGCAAGGACTGGATGAAACTGGAAATCTTGATGAACCCTTCTCGCTCGCATTCAGCATACCGCCTCGCATGGGACAACAGCTCTTCAGAACGCATCCCGTACATCCCGCTGCAACTTCGCGATCTGACGACAGCCGAACAAGGCAACCCGACTTTCATCGGCGACGAGCAGACCGGCCGAATCAACTGGAAGAAATTCGAAGTCATGGGCGAAGTCATTGTCGGCCTGCAAAAGGCCCAAGGTCTCCCTTACCGCGGCCTCGGAAACGGACGAATGGGCGAGCAGGCGCGAGAGCTGGTCATGGATGTTAAACTTGTGAAGGATGAAGAAGTGAGTTCCTTCTGTCTGATCGTCGCAGCTTTTATGGATCGCGAGCAAATTGCTAACATATTGTGTTCTTCAGGAATTATACGAGCGCAGCACGTACTGCGAGCCCATCGCCACGCAAGGTGGCAACACCACTGATAGAATCCGTAGGTTCTTCGGAAGTTAGAGAGAAGAATAAAAACATGAGGCACTAGGCAGTGTCTATGAGCATCTTCCTTGGCGCTTAGCCTGAATGAGTACAGGCAAGAAAAGAGAATAGATCAGGAGAGATGAGGCGACGCCTAAGAGCTCGAATTGCTGAAGGAGCCACACAGATTACGAGCTTGAAATGCCTTGCATGCGAAAAACGATTGGAAACGAACGGTGGCTGTGGCAAGATCTGGTTGTTTTTATTCATGCTGTTAGAATCTTGATACACATTTAGCGCTGAGACTTTGGATATTTTGCAAGCTACGCCTGGTACTGGCTGGATGTGTATTGCATGGTCTTCGACTGAATTTCTGCATCGACCGAGCGACACTGTAGATTGGAAGATCCGTGAGCGTGGTCCAAGGATTCACGGCTTCTCTCCGTGGGTTTGTCACGGACCTCACAAACAACTCGGCACTAGACACATGACATTGGTCACCACATGCCAGGAAGAAACTAGCTGGTATCGGTCTATGCATTATCTGCTCGAGCCAATACCATGCATATCTCAACAACGCGCTTCTTGTGGAGAGTGAGACACATCTTATCAGGCGACGTCCGTTCTCGCTTCCATGACTCTGTACTCGCAACACCATAAATCCACACCTAAATAAGACTTTGCATCGGGCAAGAAGAGAATGATTGCGTGCACGTGCAATGTCACAACTTCGACATTGTCTTACAAAGGATCATTCTGGGTGGACATGTATCACAGAAGCACGCTGGCTTGATGCGTCACACCGCTTAGTTTGCTTTTGCCCAGTTGATACAATGCTCGACCGCATATACTAACGCGACCATATCCATGCGACGGTGACTGCACAAATTGGATACGTTTGCTGGCAAGCTTATCGGTGTGTCATATTGGCCATATCACTGCTCTATACAATGCTTGGGAAGTTCAACTTACACTGACTATCAGATACCACTCTTATTTGCGACGTGCTTTGCTGTCTCGGACACTATACACACGATGAAGAATCTAGGCACAACTGTCGCGGTCTGGAGATACGCGGCTATCCATGAGCTCAACATCACATGGCGCCTCTTGAGTTCAAACATTCTCGCATCGATGGGCTTCCAAACATGTGTCCTTGCCAGCCGTCTAATCCTGGCGCCCGCTGTACACGATCCGATACTTTTACTCCTCAGATTCATCCTCATTGCGATCACTTCAGCATACGGCTTCGAAATGTGCCAGCAGATGATGTCCGTCGAAGAAGACCGACAGAACAAGCCGACACGGCCAATCCCAGCGGGATTGCTGAGCGTTCAAGGAGCGTTCCGAAGATGTGTGCTGTCCTGGGTTCTATCCCCTCTAGCCTTGGTTGCGGCAGGTTCAATCCGAGCATCAAGCTGGCTGGTATGCTCTTTTGCATGGGCTTACTTCTGCTACGTGTGGCCGAGACCACGGCACTGGTTTTTCAAGAATCTGTTTACAGCTGTGCACCAGCTGTTTTTCGTACGGCTCGTGGACAGTCTTCTGATTCTCCATAAACCATTCACTGGGACCAAGGTGGTCCTTGAAGTGATCTTCGCTACATGGATACAGGCGACGATCCATATTCAAGACTTCCATGATGTTGAAGGGGATCGAAAGGTTGGGCGGAAGACTTTGCCTGTGGTTCTGGAGGAATCGACTCTGGTCTTGGTACGACAGGTAACGGCGCAGTTCTTGGTGTTATTTGCGATCCTTGCGGCAACCTTCGGCTACCAGAACAGCGAAAGCAGGACTGTTCTACTATTTGCTGCGCTTCAGCTTGCTGGTGCGATTGCTACGGCCCTTCGCTTCTCACGCACCGAGTCACTGGAAGAATCAGAACGCACCTACAAGCTATTCTATGTACCGGCAGGTCTGATTTTGGTCATGTATCTATCGCTTTTGAACCCGGTCGTATGATACGGCAACGAGGGAAATACAATACACCATTTCTGAAATCTTCTGGTTAAACAAGATGCTTTATGCATGTATCCTCTCATTCCGACCCTGACGTCATCGAAGAAGAAAGCAAGTTAATACGCATGTACTACTCGTGGCTGTGAAGGTCCGAACAAACGTGTGTATGGTCGCCCTAAGGAACATCGAATGCCCTTTTTGCTTGGCTCGTGAACGCCTGATCTTCTACATAACACCACCGTTCTACAACAGGACGACACTTCTCCACCCTCCGATGGCCGTTGATCATGTCATCTCAAACTGATATTGCCGACGCTTTAACGGCATTCTACAAGCAAATCATCAAACATCCATATCTGAATGAAACAGCGCTCAAAATTCCTCCGAGTTCTGGATGGGAGACTATCAACTCTGTTGCTCTACGGAAAATGGGCAAGAGTGAAGCTGTGATCGAACTACTCAAGAACTTGCCCTACCTCGAGGCCGATGGAAGATATGGCAAACTGCTCGTTCAGTACGAAACAGTCGCAATCGCTTACACCAAGAACCCAAGTACTATGATGGAAGAAGTCAACCCCCTCCCCGGCAATTGCGTGTACCTCACCGAGGGCGTTGACCGCGAAGGCTATTCTTTGATCTTAGATGTCGAGAAAGGTGCCCGGCCATTTCCACTACTCCTATGACGAAGTATTTATCCCTAACATGGTACAACAGGCAAAATCACAGCGTACAGCACCTCTGGCTACGAGATCCCATCCGAGTCTCACGAAGGATACGATAGCTTGCCTCGCAGCGAACAATGGCGAGCACACCGCACGCTGCCAGCCGTGGGCTTTTTCGACGAGTGGACTACAAGATACGCGAGGCTCGTTGACATGCTGGTACCAAACGTAATCAACGGGCCGACTACAGGTACTTTTCGCACACGCGCCAAAGACCGACTCACAGGCGATCGGCTAGCACAGGAGACTGGTCCGCTGGAAGAGCGGTATCCCGACATGCAAAAGTTGGTCCAGAGTATTGAAGATAAGCAGATGAGACGGTGCGAGGAAGCTCGCTGGCAGCATGTGGCTGTAAGTTGAATATCTTTTGGGGCAGTAAATGTGTCGACAGCTAATCCGTCATACTCCAGAACATCTACAATTGCTTCCTACGCCACGGATGGCCAGACTCTTTCGACAAAAACGCCTGTAGGATAGAGGTGTTCGAGCTAGAAAAGCAGGCACGGGCGGCGGAGAAGGCATTCATGGAAGCAAACAACCCGGATGCTGCGCTGTTCGATGATTAAACATGGCTACAAGCAAGTAAGATGTTCAAATTCATGACCACCAACAACCTGTGGCGAAGGTGACGACTGCTTCACGCTGCAAAAGATCGCGGCTCAAGCCAGCACATGCAAGTACCCACTTTGAATTGATCATTGATTGACACGGCGTGATTAGTGATCTTAACTGGGTCCAGCGGAGGGAAGTTCGTCCTTTGTCAAGGCCCACGACTCAAGATCCTGTGTTTCAAACCTCTCGGGTTTAGGGCTTGTGTGCCGAAGTGCTGATGCATAAAGGTACTGCTTTTATGGAGCTCCGTGAGATGCCAGAGATTATCTGCATGGTGTATATATATGAAAGGCTGATTCCGGAACAAGGCCTGAAAGTAACCCCAAAAAGAACAAACAACGATCGATTCCAAGTTCCCAAAAAAATTCATTCCCCCATTCATACATCGATACTGATCACTACAATATGGTCGAAACAATCTCCGTGGACTACCTCGTCATCGGGGCGGGTGCGATGGGCATGGCCTTCGTCGATACTCTGCTATCCGACACCCAAGCCACAGCCGCAATCGTGGACCGCTACCACCGTCCAGGAGGGCACTGGAATCTCGCCTACCCTTTCGTCCGCCTCCACCAGCCTTCTGCTTTCTACGGCGTCAACTCCAAAAAACTCGGACGAGGAGCAATTGACAAGGTCGGTGGGAACAAAGGTCTGCACGAGCTCGCGACCTCCGATGAAGTCTGCGCGTACTACAGCCAGGTTTTGGACGATTCGTTCCTGCCGTCGGGTCGGGTTCAGTACTTTCCCAAATGCGAATATGATGGCGATGAGACGTTTCGCTCGCTTGTGAGTGGCAAGGTGTCCCGCGTTACGGAAGCAACACGTATAGTCGATGCGACTTACATGCGAGTGGTCGTGCCGTCCATGCGTCGGCATCCGTACGAGGTGACAGGTGCGGAGTGCATCACACCGAATGACCTTGCGAAGATCTCTCGCCCTTTCAGCAACTACACGATCGTCGGCGCTGGCAAAACAGGTATCGATGCATGTCTGTGGTTACTCAAAGTCGGCGTCCAACCGTGGCAGATCACCTGGATCATGCCTCGCGATTCCTGGTTGCTTGATCGTGCTGCTTTCCAGCCTGGAGCAGAATTCGCAGAGAGGAACAAAGCGTTCGTGATGAACCAAGCCGAAGCTATCATGTCCGCCACTTCTGTCGAAGACTTGTTCCATCGGTTGGAGAAGAGCGGACACCTGCTGCGACTATCCGACAAGGTCTGGCCTAAGATGTATCGCTGCGCAACGGTCTCGCTCGCGGAGTTTGAACAGCTGAAGACCATTGAGAACGTCGTTCGAATGGGACGGGTGAAAAGCATCACCTCAGATCAAAATGTATTGGAGGGCGGTGTTCTTGCATCCGACCGCGACACGCTCTACATCGATTGTTCCGCCGATGGTCTCGCAAAAGGCACACCAGTCCCAGTCTTCAACGGCAACAAGATTACTCTCCAGTCTGTCCGCATGTGCCAGCAAGTCTTCAGCGCCGCCTTCATCTCCCACGTTGAGACCGCATATGACGACGAGAAGGTCAAGAACGAACTCTGTCAACCGATCCCGCACCCCAACGACTGGTTCGACTGGCTGAGAGTCTCAATGCTAAACCACCAAAACACAGTACGGTGGAATGCCGAGCCAGAATTGGTCAAATGGCTCGGAAGCGCTCGTCTCAACTGGTTTGGCACCCTGCAGGCGGCGGTCGTTGGAGATATTGAGCAGGGGTCTAAGGAATGGGTTGCGCTTTCGAGCCAGGTCCAGGGCTTGGCCATGAAACTCGAACAACTGCTCGCCGAGATGCCTCATGAAGAAGCAAAGAAGGGCACAGCGTAGAGTGCGAAGTGAAACCCTCGAACGCGAGGAGACTGAGCGGTTGTTGAGGACAGCTCTCGTTTCGAAGTCGAGACAAGCTGGCGCATCTGGCACAATGTAGCTAGCCACCTGACGCTGTCGGATCCACTGGATAGTACCTCGGATTCTTATAAGGGTCCTCTCCATCAAATTCCTCTTGCTCCATTTCATTGTAATCAACCCAGTCCATATTAGCAATCTCCAGATTCGCCTTGATCTGCGTAGCAGTCTCCAGGTTACAGCGACAGACTCCAACGAAAGATTCACGCTGTTCCGTATCGGCCGTCAGATTGACGAAGAGGACGCCGTTCTCTTTCCAGTCCTCTTGGTCCGCGACGATGAAATAGCTTGGGTCGTGCTGCGAAGTGTCCTGTTTGGCTAGATCGACGTGGTGGTTGTATATGTCGAGTATGCTGTCGAAGTGTGGCTGGGAAGCCAGTTGGGCGACATTCTCGTCTGAAATATCGTCCACATCCCGCAGATCTTGCTCTAGTTGTTGTAGCTGCGATGTTTCAATAGAGAGTGTAGTGTAGATTGCGATCTTTCGAGCTTCGAAGTCCCCGTTGCGGGTTATTGGTGACGTCAAAGGAAGGGTGTCTTCGAGCTCTCTTGTTGACGCCATTTTTCTGCACTTGTCTATCTTGGAGAAGGAATGATGTAAAGGTCTTCTGCTCAATTTACTGTTTGAGAGTCGTTTGAACCTCGATTTTTCGCTCTCGCTCTGAGAGACCCTTGGAACGTCACTGTGGGTCGATGATCATTTCCCTATCTCGTGCCAAATGCGGTACGAACTAGATGTACTTGCTAATAATTTTTTGGTTCGCGCGTAGACGATACCAAGAGTCAGAAGATCTTCTACGTTCCTACTAAACTCAAGCAAACAGAATCGAATAATGCAAGCGTCGAAAGTGACTTCTCCGAACCCTCTCTCGGGCTTCAAGCATATTCAACGGCTTCTTATCTATGTTGTATGCCTCGTTTCTCGTATGCACATCTTTCATCCAGATCTCTCGTGACGTCCTCCTACCAGGCAGATGATCATCATATTTGTCCAACCGCAAAGTCATAACCATGACTCATCCATACTAAAGTGTCCCAAAAATGCAATAACTTTTTTATGTTGTTCATGGCCTCTGCTCGGCGTGAGCGCCGCCAGCGTCAGCGACAGGCTTGACCTCGTCGGCGCTCTCCTTGGTCTGGCCAAGAGGAAGCTTTTCCTTGGAAGCCTCGAGGCTCTCCTCCTGGCCGGAGAGGAGGGTGTGCACGGGGGCGTCGAGCTTCGCGCGGCCCTGGAGGAAGTCGAGCTCCATCATGAAGAGGAAACCGACGAGGTCACCGCCGAGCTTGCGGACGAGAGAGCCAGCTGCGGCTGCGGAGCCACCTAGAATTTGACTGTCAGCTTGATTCCAAAAAAGAAAAACCTTCCCATTCACAATGTCATGACTTACCAGTAGCGATAATGTCGTCCACAATGATGACCTTCTGACCGGGCTTGATCGAGCCCTCCTGCACCTGGAAGTAATCGGTTCCGTACTCCTTCTGGTAACCCTCAGTCACGCACTTGCCAGGGAGCTTGCCCTGCTTCCTGACCGGCACGAAGCCAGCGCCGAGCCTGAGCGCCAGCGTCGGGCCAAACAGGAAACCGCGGCTCTCAAGACCAACGACAACGTCAATGCCGCTCTTCTCGCCGACAGTGGTGTTGAACGCAGCGGCGACCTGGAGCTCCAGCGCGCGCATCAGGTTGGTGAAGTGGGTGTGGTCGGCGAAGATGGGCATGATGTCCTCGAACAGGATGCCGGGCAGCGGGAAGTCGGGGAACTGGCGCAGGGCGGAGCGGAGGTTTACTTTAAGACTGGAGAGTTCGGCGGGACCGGAGGCATTGGCGGCGGCGAGTCCTCCCTGGGCGCCATGGCTAGGGTAGGTGGTGGGATCGGGCTTCTCGGTGGGCGGGTGCGAGGCAGTGGAGGCGCGGTCGGCGTCCTGGGTGGAGGGAGCGGTGTTGTCGGGGTGGCCGTGAGCAGGGTGCTGAGCGTGGGAGACAGAAGTGCCGCTCATATTGAGGGAGGGAGAGAGGATATAGGTTGGGAAGTGATTTTTTGGCGGGCAAGCAGGTGCGTCAGCTTGTGCGAGGCGTGAGGTCAGCGGTGCTTGGGCCGACGGGAGGAGAAGACTGTCGAGTGTTGGATTGGTGGATAGTGGCTTGGTGCGACGGCAGGGTTGTGCTCAGTTGGGCGGGAGGAGGAGGTGATTGTGCAGCAGATAGGGTGCCTTGGGTACATGGACTCTCTTTTTTCGATCAAAACAGCGCAAAGCCAAACGAGGGGTCCGCTGCTGCCCCCACCAACGAGAAGCGAGCCGACAGTCGAGAGGCCACAGCACATGTGTGCGAGCTTTCTCCTCCAACCGTGCCCACCATCCAACCCACGCTCATACTGTGCTAGACACACACAAACTACTACTGCTCAACGCATCCAACGGGTCGAGAACGTTGACGGCCTACGAGCGGGTGCGCGCCCTCTGCACGACTCGTCACGCAATCATCCTGCGGCCCGCCCACGAATGGCGAGCAACGAGTAGCAATGGCCGAGTAGCGGTGTAAACGTGTTCGCGCAGTCCTTCTTGCATATGCATATCGATGCCAAACCTGAACCTTCTCTCGTCGCGGAGCCGTCTTTGTTCTGCGCCCGCCCGCCGGCTGCCTGCAGGAATGGCAGGTTCAGGGTCCCAGTACCAGTCATTCCCAAACGCGACTTGGAACTGCCCAGAGCATGCCCTCAGAAGCCGTGTTACCGTGGCGTCTACCGCACATAAAGGTGCGCAAGGCTCGTGCAGAACAGAATGTGTATCGCCCACTTCGCGCGTTCAACCGCAGACCTGTCGCATCGAACTAGTCTAGCAGCATCGCAAGTCAGGCTGCCAGGCCCACGTTTTTCTCTGTTCTAGAAGCTGTCGTTGCCTTTTGCCGCTAAAGTTCAAGCCTGCCCGCCAGATAAGGATGGGTACACCGTACGATGTAGATTTCCGGAGGCTCTGCCGAAGTTTTGCAACTGGCTGTTCTTCGCTCCGAGCAACCGTGATGGCTGAGTCGTGTAACGAGTGAGGTTCCATCGAACTCTCAGCGTAGGATCATGGCATTGTTGTTCTTCTTCCCGACTGGAAGGAGTGACGGACGTCAGCTGCCGAAGTGGGGACGGATGGGGGGACGGAACATGGGAACGGTGACACGACGCCCAACGAGAATTGTTTGTGTTTGGTATTCATTCATCAGCAATCTCCTCGGCTATGTAGGTAGGCTGCTGTTTGAAACAAGTCCCTGCCAGAGCTCCAACATTGCGAAAACAGTAACAGACCTATCACCCACAGGATGCGGTCATTCGCCAATTGCAACGCGGCTCAAGTCATCAACAAAGACCCTCGCAGCTGACGACCACCCCATTGCCCTGAGCGCCAACGACAGGAGCAGCATTGGCCTCGGTGCTGATGTCGAAAGCCATGCAATCCATAGTCGTCTGGCCACCAGCAGTCCACGCGAACCCACAGTCGGCTGAGCACTTAGCAACACGAGTGAAGCCGCTGAGGCAGGTGTCAAGAGGAAGGTAGACGCCGTTGGGAGTGCACTCGTTGATCACGTTGAAGTGCAGGCGCGTGGCGTTGATGGTGTCGTAGGAGGTGGAGAAGTTGTCGCCGTGGGCGATATTGACGCCCTGGTGCTCTGTGCAGAAGCGGTGCACGATCTCGAACGCCGCGTTCTTCTCGACCGGGGCTGCGGTGCCGTTGCAGTCAAGAGTGCCGAGCTGGAGGCCTGGGCGGAACTGGTCTGCGGAGGGGACGCTCGGGGGTACGACCTGGCGAATGGTCAGTTTGAGTTGTTTGGGAAGAGTGTGTTGCTAATGCTTACCCTGGCGTTGGCCTGATTGATGCCCAGGAGAGCGAGAAGTAGGACGGTGATGAAGATCATGTTGAAGAGCAGTCGAGTGAGAGTGGTGAGGTTGTGAGCGTTGTTGTGAGTCTTGGTAAGTTACGGTAAAGCTGCTTTCGATTTTGCAGATAACTAAAAGTGGCGTTGTTGACAGTGCGGTAAATGTGATCTGCCAAGCGCAGTGAAGTTGAGGAAGGCACGACCAGCGCGCGTTCCTCGAGTAGCAGCATCGCCTCTCCAATGGCGCAAACGTGAATACTAACCAACAATCCCTCGCCATCAGGCGCTTCAAGAGAACCTACTGAACCTCACGGAGCTCTGCACAGAGCTCTGCACAGAGGTCTGCACGGAGTCCTTCGCAGAGCTCTTCACCGGCCCATCCGCCAGCCCATGCTTCTCCAAGAAGTTCGTCGCCAATCCCACGCAGGGCGTCGTCCACCTCTCCAACACCTCCTTCAGCCTTCCCGCCACCTGCTCTTCAACCTCCTTGATAACCTTCCAATTCGAATCCGTGTCCCACTCACTCACACCCTTGGCATCGAGCCTCGCCTTGTAACTCGTCCAGTACCTCCTCGCGAACCTCACAACCGCCTCATCAACACCAGACTTCCCAACCCCAAGCCTGCCGCCAGCCAACTCCTCCACAACTCTCCTCGCGCCAAAAACCGGAATCCTCGGCCACGCCTCGACAATAGAGTCCCAAGTATCCTCGTAGCGGCGGATCTGCGTCGGGTTACAGCACTTCCAGTCATCTTTGCGGTCATTGACAGAGATCCTGTACGCCTCGGCGACGATGAAGCTCGGCACGATGAAGCCGCAGTGGCGCGGGTTCCACGGCTCGTAGTTGTCGTAGATCTGGTAGAGGATACGGCCTTGGGCGAGGGCCATGGTGCGGCAGTACTGGCGGACGTGGAGCGGCTCGGAGTCGAGGACGAGTTGGTGGGTCCAGGGGATGCGCGGGTGGTCGCGAAGCTCGAAGCGGTTGAGGTTGCTGTACTCGTCTCTGGGCATGTTTCTCCAGACGGCCAGGGTTGGGCCGAGGTCAATGTCCTTGTAACCTGGTTCGTACTCCGGCATGGTTGGAATGATTGACAGGGCCATATTTGTGGTGAGGTCGGTGGATTTTTCTTTGTTTCTTTGTTTTGTTCCCGGATTTGGTGCAGCTGTGAGGTTTTGCGTCTTTGTTGGATGTCGGCAGAGCAGTATTTATCGAGTCGTCCATGTTCTGTTCAGCTGTTCATTGTACTATTGTCATGGTCTCTGGTGGTGTATGGCGGCCTGTGCGCTATTGTGGCGAGTGACGAGCAGAACGACCACTATTGTTTCCCAGCCACCGCCGCAGCACAGACGATTCGAATATCTTCGACAGCCTATTACAGTATCGTATGATCCTATTGTAGACGAGAAGCGCGCATCTGAAACGAGTGAACAGCTCACTGTTGCTGTCGTCGTTGGCTCATGTGGACAGTCTTGAGGAAGCGGCTTCTGCACTTCACATGCCTGCAATGGATCCAAAGTCGAAGTCGACAACCGTGACAATGTCGTTCAGGAAGGACGATCGCGCAGACTTGCACCAGGAAGGACATGCCGAGGGTGATATGCTACCGCACACACAGATGGAGGGCCTGGGTTGACAATCACACTCTTTTCGCCTGTTTTACATAACCGAAAGACCATATCAGGTATCTTAGTACAATCCACAAACGCCTTGCTTGCAAGATGAACCATCGTGCCACTCATCCTGAGTGTTTTCGATGCTCAGCCTGACTGATTAGCCGCATGTACTGCTCCCAACCCACTGCCTCCGAATGGCGTCTGAGCGACATCACTATCTTGTCCATCAGGGCCGACACTGCGTTCGCCCGATTCGTCGTCTTGGATTTCAATTGGCTCTTCATTCGTGTTGTCCCTCTGAGCATTGCCTGGCCGCGCATCTCTGCCGGCGGACTGAGGAGTCGCAGAGGGCCCCATCGGCGCTGTAGATGCCAGGTCGTCCGATTCGCCCATGCCATCGACCTCAGGCCAAATACCCTTCCATAGCCAGAGTGCCTGCTTGAAAGTTTGTTCGCACCGTAACATCTCCTCGCGGCCGTTGCCGGATGTCATCGAGTTGGCCACTTCGTCGACTATGGAACGGCAGGCGTCGACAAATTTGCTGAAAGCGGGCGAGGTCCAGTTGGGGATCAATGCTTGGTGGAGGGCGTTGATGTGGCCTTCGTTGCTCAAGCTCGATGAACCATCGGGCCCGAACGGATTTGAGACGTTGCCATGGCCGCCGGTCATGTATGAGGGTAATGAGTAATTTGAGCTGGATGTGCTGTTGTTGGTGAATGTGCTGGCGTAATGCCACGAAGCACGGTAGCACTTTTGGATTCGTTAGTCGCGGGAATCAAGCCTGAGATATCAAGGGTTCGAACTTACGTGCTCGGTAGCCCACAGCAAGACCAGACCTTCTAAGAGGGAAGCACTAGAACTGGAGGCACTAGAAAGCAAGTCGATGAATCCTTTGGTGGCGGGCTTAGGAATTTCGGACTCGACCTGTAGACCCCATTTACTGGCAGTCGTATCGAAGAAGCTCATTTCACGACGAACATTGTTGAGGGTACTGATCAACAGATCGAATGTGCGGAATGTTGTGTTTTCCATCGTAATGGCAGTGTCTGGAAGACGCATCTTGCCGATCAGTCGACCAACGAAACTGACAAACGCTCGTGAGATATGAGCATCTTGGGCTAGCCATTGGGTCAAGGCATGTGAAGATATAGTGCCGCACCCTGCATGAGAAAGGAATGCCTGTTGCGTAGCAGAGTTCACGGCCTCTGGGTCACGATTGAGCAGGTGGTTCACGAGAGATGGTGTTGGCTTCGCAGGAGCTGGTGGAGCCATTATGCGATGCGGAGTGGTGGGTGCTCCGTACAACTGTCGAGGCCTCAATGGTTGATTGGGGCCACGACGAACGGCACTCAAGTGGGGATTGGCAACATTACCACCCAAAATGCCAGTCTGGGCTGCCGTCTTTGGAGGCATACCGATCTCGCCGTTCCTTATTGCTGTTTGCCCTTCGGACGATTCCAGAAAGTCCTGACACTGGAGTAGATGATCTGTCTGGCGAGTAACGTTCGCTGCGCGTACAAAACCACAGTGAAGACAACGGACTCTTGCACACTACGATTGTGGTCAGCGTTGAGGAAGATGAGAATCGCGGTCACTCGCTACATACCTTTTGCGCGTCGTCGTACCAGTCTTCGTATGCCTACATTGCCTATTAGTGCGCCCTAATTAATATTTCCTGACGCGATACTTGGCCGCACCTTTTTCACGTCTATACACAGTTAGCTCATGCAACAAGCGATACGCCAAGCAATGGTCGACTGTACCGGGTTTCTTGGTCAAGATGATAGCAGGGTTAAAGACGTCCTCAAAAGGGCGGTCGTGATCAGAATGCCTGCAAATCTATCAGCACGCGTGTCGGCGCGAGAAGGCAGACCAAGGCGCGAAAGAGCGATGGTGCGGGAGCTAAGCCGAGGCTGGCTAGCTGGATGTGTTTGTTGGTTGGTGCTTACTGTTCGTGACCGAGTGAATTACGGCCTCTCTTGCTGTATACTTGAGAGGGCTGGAGCTCTTCTCCATTGCCAGCAGCGCGCCAGTCGCAGTACGGGATGCACTTTGTCAGATGCATCTTCTTGCGATCAAGACTGCGGATGTTGCCTGTCCATGACTTGCAATGGTTGCAGCGGACTGTGGATTTCCGTGGATCGGCATTCTCATCTGTTATTGAGAATTGGCTATGTGTGTACGAGTCCGTTGGTCGGCCCATTGCTGCGCGGAGAAGGATTGAATCTCCTTGTTCGCGTTCTTCGTTTCTCGTTACGGCACCAGCAAATGTATCGATATGAACAGAGTTGCTTGCAAGTGACCTGGTGTATAGGGGTGGATGTTACAAGTACACGTGACGTGACTGTAAAAAGCCGACGACCGTACTGAAGGCTTGGCCTTGTAACAAGTCTAGACCCAATCGAGTCTGTGTCTCCCAGAGTCCGTCTTTCGGTGTTTCTGTGATTCTCCCCCGCCGATGAAGATCGCAGGGTCTGCACTAGTGGAAGTATGCCATGCTCGACTTCTTGGAAATGTCCGGAATCGCTTATCTTTTTTCCTCGCCTCTCAACTTCCCTTCGACGGACAGCATTGTTCTTTGGAAAGGCCTACGGACTGCAGTTTGGAAATCTTTCTTCGTCGCGAAACCACCAGGCAAGTGCGCCATATCTCTACGCCCATCAATCCCAAGATCCGCGCCACCAAGGTCGCACAGATCTGCAGCCCGCCACTTTAGACTAATATCTGCTATCTGCTACAGAGTAATCCCTGCCTGCCTCCGCATAACACACCACACGACTGTACGCTATCCCACCGTAATGTATTCGAGTAGCACAGCCGAGTCTGGAAGTCAAGATCAAGGTATAGCCCGTATACAGCATGAGCCGGTGCTCGACTTGCAGTTGCGGTGCGACACAACCGTTGCTCTTTACCAGCGCGATGGCTGTGTCGCACCGTAGCAAGAGTCGGGCTGAGATCATACGGCCTTGAACTTGCTCTGGGTAACGCCAGCGAAAGGATCATGCTTCGAGAAACACTTCTCGACCCATAGACATGGAATTGACTTTGGCAGGTTACGATGGAAGAGCACGGAGTTGCGGATGAGTCTGCGCACACGTCGCATCGTCAGAGGATGCACGATGCTGAGAAGATTGGGCCAAACCTTGCGCCCATCACCTCTCGGACAAATACCACCGACCTGGAAGCCGATGCCAGCCATGGAGCCATGCGCTATATGAAGTCTTTCGAAAAGACATTGATACGGTACAACATGGAAGCGCGAGGCATTCAGCGTGTCAAGCCTGAAGACCGACACAGTTTGAGTCAACTGGGCTTCGGTCAGATCGGCATTCTTTGGTTCAGTGTCAACCTGGCTGCCAACAACATCACTTTGGGCATGCTCGGACCCGCTGTGTTCCACTTGGGCTTTCTCGAGGCCAGTCTCTGCGCCGTCTTTGGTATGCTTGTTGGGATTCTGCCCGTCGCCTACGTTGCAACCTTTGGGCCAAGCTCTGGCAACAGAACTATGGTCTTCGCTCGATACTCAATGGGTTGGTACCCTGCCAAGATAATTGTCGTTCTGAACATTGTCGTACTGCTCGGATATTCTCTCCTGGATGCGGTCGTTGCCGGACAAATGCTTAGTGCAGTCAGTGGCACAAGTAACCTGAACATTGTGGTCGGCATTGTCATTGTTGCTGTGATCACCTGGGTCATCACGACATTTGGATACACCGTCTTCCACATGTACGAGCGATATGCCTGGTTGCCGCAGATCGTGATGTTTTCGATCCTGGCAGGCGTGGCCGGACCAAACTTCGACTTAACCACAAGCCCGTCGGAAGGCGAAGACCCACTTACAATTATTGGCAACCGACTCAGCTTCTTCAGCTTGTGCCTGGCTGCTGCTATTACCTATAGCGGAGGTGCTGCAGATCTGTTCGTGTACTACCCAGAGTACGCGCCACGAAGCAAAGTGTTCATCGTCACTGTGATTGGATTGGCACTATCATTCACCTATGCGTTTATCATCGGGATCGGACTTGGCTCTGGTATTGCGCTCAATCAGGTCTGGAGCGATGCATACAGCGTCTCACAAGGAGCTCTCATCGTAGAAGGCTTCCGCCCACTGGGTGCCTTTGGATCGTTCTGTGGAGTCATCGTCGCCCTTGGTCTGGTCGGCAACATCATTCTGCCTGTTTACGCGGCTGGTGTTGACTTCCAGACGCTCGGAGTCAATTTTGAGAAAATCCCACGCGTGATCTGGAATACCCTTGGTGTCATCATATTCACCGTCTGCGCCATCGCTGGACGCGCACACCTCGCCGAGATCTTCACCAACTTCCTGGCTTTGATGGGTTACTGGGTTTCAATCTGGATTGCAATCCTTCTGGAGGAACACATCATCTTCCGCAAATGGCGAGGCCTTGGCTGGAACTGGGATGCGTGGGACGACCATCGCAAGCTACCCGTTGGCCTCGCAGCCCTGGTTGCTTTCCTGATTGGCTGGGCAGGCAGTATCCTCAGTATGGCCCAAGTGTGGTACATCGGACCTATCGCAGCACAGGTTGGAGAATATGGCGGAGACATGGGAAACTATGTTGGCTTCGCCTGGGCCGCTCTCGTGTTCCCGGGTTTGAGGTGGCTTGAGCTGCGTCACTATGGCCGTTGAGAACCTGAGGTTCAAGAGATGGTATCAGTATTCAACTACTGCTGGCTTGTTGTGCAATGGTGAGATGAAATCTCCAGCTGTAGATAGTAATGTACAACCCACGGTCAACAAGACTTACTTTACCCCTTCGGAAGCTGCTGCAATTTAGCACCAAGCGATGCTATACTGCCTTGATCACGAGAGCAATCAATGATTCATGAACGCTCGCACATTGATAAATGATATAACAAGTCTTAAAATTCACCCGACACGTCTTCTTTCACGGTGCCTCATGATTTTTCTTTTCTTTTTCAAAGCCGAGGACTTGTCTACATGTTATGCAATATAGTCACAATGTTATCGTTATAGATAGAGCTCTCACAAGGAGACAGGCGTGCTATCATTGGTTAGCAAATACGCAACATAAAAGCGAACCAGGTGGTACATGTAGTTCTACAGACCGTTGTATACTCCACCAAACTCGTCATATTGAAAGACCGCGCTGAATCCTCGCCAAGACCCTGAATCTTTCGTCGTCACTTCGCGTTTTTGATCCAACGATCCAAATACATCGAACTGAGAAGGAACATACAAACTAACAATGTCACCCTCGCCAATTGATCCCGGCACTGTAGCCTCATCTGACGGAGAGTTGAGATCGGTTGCAAACAATTCGAAAGCTCCACCTTCAACCACCTCCAAGTTTCAACCAAACGACCGCAGCGATACAACACCCGATCTACAGCTGCCGGGTCAAAGATGGCTCACCGTTCTGGAGACACAATGCACATATGGCGCTGACATATTTGAGGAGGTCATGTTGAACTTCATCAAGAATCCCAACGTCACTTCTTCATTTCTCTTCCGCGCGGACATTCTCTACGATACTGAGTCGATCGGCAAAACTTCAGATGGTACGCCTGACCAACAATCCAACACAACTACTGGCGAACACAAGCCCAGGCAGCTCGAACTTCCTGGTTGGACTCAGGAGCGTGTGATCGTACGCCTACTCATTCCTCGAAATCAGCAGCTGGATCGGCCTCTGACACAGACCTGCATTTTGTTCAACAAACCAACAAACGACCACACCACAGAACGCTTGGTAGTCTACCTACCACACGTAGACTCGCCGGAGGAGATACCATTCTACCACCCTCGCATCGAACAGCTCGCCTTCCACCACACCTTCCAGTCCTCCGTGAGTTCAGCCAACTCGCACCCCAATGGATCAAATGCTGGAGTCGGCACCCTCTCAATCTCATACAACCCCTTCAAATCTTCCCCAGAAGTGGACACCAAACTCCATCGCACGGCTCTCAAACTCCTCCAAACCATCCACAAACATGGCCAAGGACAGCTGGGCGGCTACCAAAAGCGCGTGCACCACGACCAGCTGATCCCACAGAAAAGCTACCAAGATACTTATGCCCGGCTCAAAGCCAAGTACGGGCGGAAACTCACCGAGAACTGGGTAGAGGTGACCGACCCGTCGAAGCACGTCTTCGAAGACTTGGGGATTGCAGCATTTTGTTTGGAGTTATGGCGGGGGATGTATGAAGTTCCTGACACGGCGAAGGAAGCACAAGCTGTAGGCGGTGCTGAGGTAGACGACCTGTCATCGTCAATCGAGACTCTAGATGTCAGAGAAGAGCAAGACATCAAACCGCAATTCCCAGGCTTCGTCGACATCGGCTGTGGCAACGGCCTGCTCGTCTACATCCTCCTCTCAGAAGGCTACCCAGGCTCCGGCTTCGACGCCCGCGAGCGCAAAACATGGGAGACGTTCCCTTCAAAAGTCCGCCAGCACCTCCGCCAATCTCTCCTCGTGCCCGAACTACTCCGTCCAGGCAGCGGCAGTGGCAACGACACCTCCATCGAAGACGCCGAAAACTCCTGGCACCCCGGCCTCTTCCCCGAAGGCACCTTCATCATCTCCAACCACGCCGACGAGCTCACAGCCTGGACGCCTCTGCTCGCGCACGTCAACAAAAGCGCTTTCATCGCCATCCCCTGCTGCTCGCACGACCTCGCCGGTTCGCGCTTCCGCGCCCCAGACTCGACCAAAGCCCAAAAAGCACAAGCGGTCGCAGCGAAGAAGAGCGAGCGCAACGAGCACGCCGCCCGACTTCCCCAGCAAGAAGCAGAATCCGTCGACGACAAAGACGAGCAGCACGCCAAACCCCGCGAGCTGCGCCTCACGCAAGCCGCAGAAACAGGCTCGCTGAAGCGCACGCTCGTGCACAAGAAGATGGCGTCGGCTTACAGCACGCTGTGCGCGTACGTGAACGCCCTAGCCGACGCGGTGGGTTTCGACGCTGAGGAAGAAGTTCTGCGGATCCCCAGCACGCGCAATCACAGCATCATCGGGCGTCGCAGGCGCGGAGAGGATGGTGGTCTTACTGAGAGGAGGGTGAGAGTGATTGAGCTTGTGCAAGAGGAGTTGGGACGTGGGATTGAGGATGTGGGCAGGGAGTGGGTGGAGAGGGCGGAGAAGTTGGCGAAGAAGCCGAGTAGTGGGCATTGAGTACCTGATTATTGTGAAGATGTGTTGAGCTGTGTATATGTTTGGGTGTTTATATACTGCACAGACTTCGACAGATGCGGACGAAAGAAGCACCATAACCGATCTCGAAAATCGTAGAGATCTCCAGTGATAAGTATGTAAGATGAAGCTCAAGATTTTTGTTGGCCGCACATGATGTTGACAGTTGTGACGACTTCTTTGCAATGTAATCTAGTCTGATTCCTGCGAAATAATTAGCACGCTGCCCGCCGGAATCCGCAGGTGTTTCGTCTCAGAGAGCGCTTGAATGGATTTCCTGGTGAGTATTCCGAGCCGAGCATGCAGCCTAGACACAACGCGGCATTTGACGCAACGGATGCAAAGAGTGACGGTATTTATACACGTACAAAAGGCGATGCGTAGATTTAATGTGAAAGCAAGTTAACAGCAAGAAAAGCATGGATTGGTAATGGGTATAGCGACAGATCTGACGCGACCAGCAAAATTCAAAATCAACGCAAAGAAAGCAAAGTATCGCGACAAAGGAGACCCGGTTGTGCAGTGATCCCAGATGGATATCCCCCGATTTGCTAGCTAAAAAGTTCTCCGTAATTTTTCGAACATAAGTCGATGCGTATTTATCGTGAAAAGAAATCAAATATCGTACCAGCCAGACCACAAGATATTTTCATATCAGAAGCGAATTAGGTGCAAGCATCGATGGTACGAGATGATTAGAAGAAGTTTCCGTGCGGCACAGCGCAGAAGATGCCGACAAAAACGCACGAGAGCACAAAGGCGCCCAGCAAACTCTGCAGGAAGATGGTGTCTTGGATCTGGCGAAGTGCAGGCTCCTGAATCCAGACCTCGCGATCGAAGATGCGGCGGATGATGTTGCGCTTGGCATACTTGGGTACCCAAGGCTCATCTTCGAACGAGTTGGCGCTTGAGCTGACGAGTGAGTCGTGCGAGGTGGACTTTTCGTTGGTGAGGGAGACTTCGTCGGTGGAGTCGGCGAATAGCTCCCAAGGGCGCAGGTGGCGGTGGTGCATTCCGTGCAAGACGACGCACATACCCTTCCAGGCGGCGATGAGTGTGGCAATACCAATGAACCAGCCAATGAAAGGAAGCACGCGCCAGCCACGACCAGCAGATGAAAGAGTGATGATGATGTTGGCGATGAGACCGGCGGCGATTGTGAAGATACCTAGGCCACGAGCAAAGACAACACGTGGGCGGTTACCGTTGCAGATGGCCCAGCGGATGAAGTTGGGATGAGCCTGCTTGCGGAGGGAGTACTCGACGGTGGCGACTACGTCACGGAAGGCAGATGGGTGGGTCGTGTTCTGCAACGCATGGAGAAGAGCCTGCTTCTCACGAGACGAGAGGTTCAATTCGCGTGGTGAGTTGTCTGCAATGTAGACGGTGATGATGCGGGAGATCTCGTCGCGGTATGGTTGAGTGGTGACTGAGAAGAAGTCAGTATGAATGGTTCATCGCAATGTCAGGATGGGTGAATAGTATGATAATAATACTAGGAGCGTACAGGGTTGCCATTTCATACCCGCGTCGCCGAATGCCTGGCTAGCGATTCCGCGAGCTTTCGCGCTGCTGACGAGGGTCTCATCGCCAGTAGTTGATGCATAGTCAGAAGTGACACCGCCACGGCTCTCGTCGAAGGATACAGCAGGGGGAGTGTGGAAAGGGTCGCCCCTCTCGTTCACCTGGGCGCTGTTTGCGTCGTCGAAGCTGGTGTCCTTGAGGATGGCATGGGCTTCGGTGTTGGCGTGCTTGGTGCGAGTCTGCTGAGCTGCAGATGTTGCCTCAGCCTCAGCCTGCTCTCGTGTCCACTCTGGCGAGAGAGCCCGCTCGCCCTCGGCAAGGTTGTTAAAACGAGCGCTGTAGTCATGGAACCAAAGGTAGAATTGCAAGTTCTCGGCGGAGTGTTCAATGTACTTGAGGTAGTTCATGAAGTCGCGGACAGTGCACGGCTGATAAGACTTGTTAGTTTGGATCAAGATGGCTTACGCGAAGATGGATCAACGAACCGGGCAAGTGCCATTATTGAGGATATTGTCGAAGGATAGGGCGTCGGGAATGCCGGCAGTGCTGCCAGAGCTGCCAGAGGTATAGGATTCAGGCTTGTCTTGGCCGTTAATGGAGGCAGTAGAAGAATTGACGTGGGCCGGACGGCGATAGGTGAGTGAGTACACCATGGTGACGACTCTTTAATCGTTACGTAGTTGACAGACGTTTGAAACGGCGGGTGTTCCTGACCGATGTTCCTTCAAGCGACGGCAGCGGGTGATAGCTTTAAAGGTTCACTTGAGGAGGGACTGAGGGAAAGAATGTGGAGTCCGACGAAACTGCAGGGCGATGTGAGTGAGAAGTAGCTGGGAGGGGCGTGAAGGTTTATGGTTTCCACTTGGTCGCCGGGGGCCTTGAGGCAAATGGGCGTGGGTTGGCCGTCGAGCGTATCACAGGCGTCGAGGCCTGCCGAGCTGGTGGTAGAGCAAGGGCTTGCAGCGCACCCTTGCCACAGGTGATGCTAGCGCGAGATCCAGCCGGAGTCGATCTTGTGTCGTGCTTGGTGGAGTTTCCAGCATATAGGTAGTCGGTTATACCCCCGCTAGCATGCGCAACGGTGCTCGGACGGCGGGCTGGATAGTGTGTCGCGGGCGGAGCGATATGTGAAGCGAAATGGGGCATTCACACTGGCATTTGTTAAAGGCGAATGTGATTGAATGACCATTGATGCTAGGCCATTGACCACGCAAGCCACCGGAAGCAGGCTGAGGAGCCGGGAGGCTTGCTGCTGCTGCTGCATGCTGCATGTCGATCTTCCTGGGCAGTGGGAGGGGACAGAGAGACAGAGAGAGCGAGATGGAAAGATGGAAGGGGCGCGGCGTGGCGGCCACGATTCGGCTCACAGAGCTCGATGTCGTCGTCGCTACCACCCACTGCCTGTGCTCATCAGATGTCACTGCTTTGCTTTGCCATGTGAAGGACCCGGCAAGAACAGCAGAGAGAGCCATGGTTCGGGGTTGCCGTCACGTCTAGCTGTACTGTACAGTACCTCTCTATGCACTCCCGTCGGCAGCCGTTACAGCCGCTCAACATGTTCTGTCAGGTCAGAGTCATCCCATACATCCTCACCACGCCTCTGTATGTTTCGCCTTGAACAGACGCCTGCTGCTACTGCTGCGCAAAGGCACCATAAACCCTCTCAGGGCAGCGCCTGTATCACGCGACTGATGCTCGCTTACACAAATCAACGGCGGGCTTGAAGTCTGTTGAGAGTTGTCCTGGCGGGCCGCCCTGCCAACTCGTCGCCGACTGGTGTCAAGTGAGTCTGTCGAGACTCTCGGCAGAGCCACATCTCCACCCAGGCTGGCGCTAAACACCTGCCACGGACCTTTGACCACGTTGCTGGGATGCCAGGCCCACCTGTGATGGGCTGATTCCGGTTCGCGCGATCGATCTGCTGCGGGGGCTTCTCGCCTCTCTCTCTCTCTCATGCCAAACCCAATCTGGACTTTGCACGTTTGCGCCTTTGCGCTGGGCTCTTCTTGCCTGTGCACGCCGTTCGGCGGGAAACCGTTGGCGACAGACAACGCTGTGGCAAGGCTGATCTAGCACGCACGACCTTGCCTCGCCTTCGTTTGCACATGTCGCTATACCAAGCTCATGCTGAAAAATATGCTGCTGGGCGCTGTTCGATGTGGAACCTACAAGAAACTTTTCGGCGCCATCTTTACGAAACATTGAGGCCACCGAGGGCAAGACATGCGCAATGAGGGAGGCCCGCAGCTCTAGCTCGCCCAAAGCGGCCGCCATCTCGTTTACATATAGTAGGTACGGGTACGTACATTGGATTGCCCTTCCATCCCGCCGATGATCATGGAAATCATCACCCACCTGCTTGGTAGCTGTATGCCACGTCGAGTCGTGTTCGAAAGCTGCTGCACCTCGAAAAGCCTGCTGTCGACCACATGTCTGCAGATGATCTACAATCATGCATATAAAGATAAGCACTACTCTCGCTATCGTGCTTCAGATATGATGCTAGACTTATGCTTCTGTCGACGCATACGTAAAGGTGCGTGCAGCCTCAGCCAGCCCTCACGCACAGCCAAGAGGAAGAAAAACTTGCCATCTACGCAGACAGGCTAGCAATCCTTGCCCATAACGCCGCAACGTCAGTGCGCGCAATCCCTACAATTCCTGCCTCCCGGGCCGTGGGAACCAGCAATCTCATTATCCCGTCTTTCATATATACAACCTCAGCCTCGCGCTTCTTACCGAGGCGTCCAGGAACAGGACTAGAGCCTGACGCCGGCGTCGCACGGAGGCTGCCGCCACGGCGTCGGGCTGGAATGGGTTTGCAGATGCATTGTTCTTGTCGACCTTCTCGATGGGAACAGGTCTGCATCCACGTGCAGGTCGGGTGTCCCGCTCGTTACACACGGCGTGGCAGTGGAGAGGGCTTGAAGTTCCGAGCTGTCAAACTCCCTATTCGGCGACCGTGGTGTCGGACATCGGCTGCAGGTCATCGTTTTCAGTGCTCTGTGCCGGTTTTCTGTGCCACTGAGGGACTGTGGCTCGGGAGTCTCGACCTTCATCGAGAGCGCGTGTTCAAGATACTTTCGAACTTTCGCTGCGTGGTCGAGTTGATTGCATAAATGGTCGTTCAGCTCTCCACTATCAATATATTACAATATTGTCAGGATCTAATTCATTTGCGATCTCGGGGAGCAATTCCGTCATCCATCAAGGTAAAGATAGATCCTGGGACACTGTGCTAACACCCTGGCAAATTAAAGATCGTATACGCAAATTTATGGCACAGGCTTGCAGAGTGGCCATAAATTCCATACGCTACCGTAAACCCAATCACCTAACCCTACGGTTCGATATGTCGACTGTCCAAGAGGACATATAAATGTACTTGGTTCAGAAAGCACTCATCAAAGGTGCTCTTTCACAACCCTGTTTCGATGGTCGTTGTCTTCTGTTTGTCACACATCATTCAGTTGTGTTGTGGCTCTGTATGGCTGACTCGCAATCGCAGCAGCAATCATCAACCGCCTCCAAACCTCTGTTTTGGGCGACACAGAATAAACCATACTTGAAATAGCTTGAACTCCTTCCAATTTCAGGCGTCCTACACTGGAAAAGGATCGAGCAAAGCCGCGATGAGAATAGAAATCGGTCCTTGATTGACGAAACGAGAGTTTCGCACGTTCATCAGCATGGCCAGGCACATGTCGAGCATATACTTCAACAGCATGTGGCATATGGCATCACTCGCAATCATTTCAATTGCCACGTGAAAACCTTGGATGATTACTCGGCTACATACTGTGCCGTTGGCTTCTCTATACCACAGCTCGTACCGTCCACTACTTTGACCTCCTCTTCGCCTGCTGGCTTGTACTTGCCGTCTACTAAATCTTGCATATAAGTATACGGACAGTCGCCAGCCCCGCCAGACACAGCGGCATAACCTCTGTGGCCGAGTTGATACAAGTTGTTCTCGACACCCCAGTTCTTGCGCCGCTCCGAAGCATCGCCTTTGCGGATCTCGCACGCGAAGATCTCGTCGGGCGTGTTGTTGCTGGATTGTCGGATGATGTCGCCTTCGGGGTTGCAGAACATGGCTTCGCCCACTGGAGGTGTCGTATTAGTCGTTCGATGCTTATTTATTCGTGCTGCAGGCAGTGATACATACTCGAATTGAACGTTCCATCGCTGCCTGCCAATGCCACGCTGGCAGTCCACATCAAGTTGCAAAACGAGTTTGAGCGATTTGTGATCTCCCAACTTGCTTTAATGGGGCTCGTGTAGCCTGCCGTGCGGAGCATGATTTCGGCGCCCTTGTAAGCACACTCTCTGGCGACTTCGGGGAACTGGCCGTCGTGGCAGATGATGTGTGCCATGCGGATGCCGCCAGGGCCGTCGAAGACTGGAATTCCGCGGTTGCCTGGATACCTGTTGGTCGCGAGTTGGTAAGCGAAAGATTCTCCATGAACAGAACAGGTAGCTAATGACTAGATTATAAATTACCATGGCTCGACCGGCACCCATGGGTGTAGCTTGCGGTAGTAATTCACCAATTCGCCCTTGTCGTCTATAATCAAACCCGTGTTCCACGGCATACCGAGCGAGTTACGCTCCATAATCGAGAAACAGCCCCAGATGGAATTCTCCTTGCACGCGGTCTTGAATGCTGCGACTTCTGGGCCATCGAGAGTGCACATGATCTCTGGCTTGGTGAGCATGGAGAGGCCGTGGATGCAATACTCGGGAAAGACTATCATGTCCATCTGGGCGTAGGCCGAGCGGGCCTTTTGCACGAGGGCGCAAACATGGTCTGTGGCGGTTTGGAGGTCGCTGCTAGTTTGGACTGAGATGAGCTGCGACTGGCAGAGTCCGATTACGATGGAGTCTGAGAAGGACTTGTTGAGGCCACCAAGACCGGACATGGCTGGGCTGTTGTTGGCAGACGCAGCAGGAGGAGCTGGGCAGGAAGTTTGATGCTGCTGGTCTTAATTTGTTAAAGTGTGCCTACATGTACAACCTTCGAAGAATAGCAGAGGCAGCTGTCGGCAGAGCGATGACACCTCATGCAGCCCTGTAGACTGACATACGCGCACCCCGCTTGGAGAACAGGCATTGGCAGTATTTTGCCGCTGTCATGGCAAATTGAACCAGCATTCTACATTTGCAGGCGGTGATAGGTCTGTTATACGCAGCGCAGTGGGCAGGTCGAAACGCAAGCTTATTCAGCGCACAGCGACAACTCAGCAAGCGCGCGCTCTCGTATTCGCACACGCGCACGCATACTGCTGCTGTACTGCCAGCCACCACGGCCACGCGGATAGTTGGCGATGGTTGACGCCGAGAGGCGCAGAGTTGTCGTCAGCCTGTGAGCCCTTCCCATTCGCACGGATCGCGACGGACGCTAGACATGCGAGCGATGTGAGCCAAGGATATATAGTGCTATACATCGGTAACTGCGGATAGCCTGAGAGCAGCAGTAGTAGCCCGATTTGATGAGCACGAACATATACCCATAGACTGCATTACTCCTTCGCAGTGAGCCTTCCTCTCTCACCTCCTATTACAACACAAGCAAATATCTCTGCCGCCATTGCCAGTGCCCATTTCAATATCTGCCGCCGCAAGTCGCCTCCCGTGTTCCGAGCGTCCTGGAGAAAGGTCAATCCAAGGTCTCTCCTCCACGTCATTCGGGCCAGCCGTTAGGAATTGGCATCTACGACGATCGCCCGGTTACCTTACTTAGAACTTGTCGCCGTGCCAGTAGTGCTGCTGTACTCTGCTCAGTCGCCTCCGCCGAGCAAACCCATACATACTATACAACTCTGGTAACCCACCTGTCTCGCATCCGCGACGCCATCCATTCGCTCACGCCCGTACATATCGCTTACAGCGCAGCCAACTGTGCCACTCAGAGACACCACAGCCAACTAGCGGTGCTTGGAAGCCGCGACCTACTGCTGGAAACGCTCGTGGAGGGTCTCACGCTGGCACGTTGTTGTGCGACGCTCCTCAGGAATCCCCGCGAACATGCCTAGGCCTAGAGGTTCGTTGCAGTGCTTCCTTGCTTCCTGACCCTTCGAGATCTGACCGTCTGCGCAGTGCTTAGTTTTATGACCGCCTGGTCTTCCAACAATTCGGAATCCGGGCCAAACTCACCTACCAGAGCCTCTCGATCGCAGACAGATTTCCCAACCCAGACTCCGCCTCGAAGGCCCCTACCACCCATCAATACCGCCACGCCGCCAGGTGCCGCGCAGGTGCTAGACCAGCTTGCCCAATCTTCGCCTGCGCCGAGCAGTCCGGGTACCCCATCAAGAGCAAGAGCAGACAGTCGGGCAACATACAGACCGGAAAGCATGGTGCAGACATACCAGCCTCAGCAGATGGATGTCTCCCAGGATACGCCGCCAGAATTGGCGCCCATCTTCAGCTATCTGAACAGCCACAGCAATAAGCTCTACCAAGAGGGATACTTTTTGAAGTTGCATGATTTGGATGCTCGCGGTCGACCGAGCGCGGAAAGAGTTTGGACGGAGTGCTTTGCCCAGCTTGTTGGCACCGTTTTGTCTTTGTGGGATGCTGCGGCATTGGATGCCGCAGGCGAAGATGGCGAAGTTGTACCTACGTTCATTAATTTGAGCGACGCTTCTTTGAAGATGGTAAGCCAATTGCTGAGGTACAAATTTTCGAGTCTCTAACGGACCTACAGATCGAATCCCTTCCAATGAGCGGAGCCCAGGGTGGCAGCCTTCAGAACGTACTCAGTATTTCAACAGCTGCGAACAATCGCTACCTGCTGCATTTCAATTCCTACAGCTCTCTGACACAGTGGACCGCCGGCATTCGCCTTGCCATGTTCGAACATGCTACCCTCCAGGAGGCATACACGGGCTCTCTAATCGCAGGCAAGGGAAGATTCTTAAACAATATCAAAATGATTATGGAGCGCTCAAGATTCACCCACGAGGATTGGGCTCGTGTGAGATTCGGAGCTGGAACACCTTGGAAACGATGCTGGTGTGTCGTTTCTCCACCAGACGAGAAGGAATACCAAAAATCACAAAAGACTCTGAAGAAGAGCGCATACGACCGGGAAGTCAAGATTCCCAAGGGCAATATCAAGTTTTACGACACCAGGAAGGTCACAAAGAAGACCAAGCCGATTGCAACTATCACGGACGCTTATGCCGCCTATGCGATCTACCCACAGTCGAAGCCGCTGATTGACCAGTCGACTTTGGTGAAACTCGAAGGCCTGGTCACGATACACGACACCACTGAGACCACCACGGAAGGCTTTGTGTTCGTGATGCCCGAAGTGCATGCGGCTGTTTCAGGATTTGAGATGCTGTTGAGATGGCTGTTCCCTGTCTATGACACCTTTGCGCTTTATGGCCGGCCGTCGAGACTGATTGCGGATACGCTCGACCAGCGTGGATTGATGTTTGCTCTACCTCAGGATCGCCGCTACGGATACCTTGACACCCTTGACGTCTCTAACCTTATACACGCGCCAGGAAGCTCGAACTGGAGTGAACGACAATGGCGCAAGGAGATGAAGAAGATGACGTCCGAGAGGATGAGCACATACAGGGAGAACGGGCTTGGAAGTCTGCGACAACTCAGTCAGCGGCGGAACACTGTGTCAAGAACATCTTTGCCAGGCAATAAGGGCGGTGTCCGCTTCGATGATGGCTCTGACAACTCTGCGCCTCCATCACGGACTATCTCTCCTCTCCCCAAGAACTCTGGCTTCATGCCTCCGAAGAGAACAGATTCCGCACCTCCTGCTCAAAACGGCCACACTCCACACAAGCGCTCAGCTTCTGAAGCGCACGACTACCGCAAGTACATGGCAGAAACACCTTCGCGCCTCTCGTACGAACAGAGTAGGCCTGGGGAGGATGATCTGCCCCCGCCTCCACCAAGACATGGCGTTCCTATGGGATCGCTTCCGGTGCGTCCAGCAGGACCTGGCGGGCTCGAGCGAATCCAATCAGAAGCCGAAGTCCCGACGATCGGCAATGTATACAACGACATGCACGCACAGCATGCATCAACGCCATCTCTTCTCCTGCCAGTGGCCAGCCCACCGGCTTTCCAGCACAATCCGGGCGCGCGCCCGGCCAATTCACCGATGGCACCACCCGAGCTCCGTCGTGCTCATTCCAATGTCGATGCTGCGACACTGTACCAGATGCAGGATGCAGCCCGTGGGCAGCGAACACCGGAAGAGGAGTATGCTAACGGACAGAGCAATCAAAACAATAGGGTAATTTCTTCCCAGACGCCGAACTGTGAAAAATATACTTTATGCTGATCAGTGACTAGGGCTGGTGATTTACGATGAAACGGCGATGCCGAAGGAGCCGGTCGAAGCAGGTGCTATTTTCAGTGGCACTATGCTTCAAAATTCGGGCGCTCAGCTACGGTAGTGGCTCGAGAGCGGAAGGTGTGTGGCTCGAGAGCGGAAAGTGGGGTCTGGCCGTGTCTTTTGATGACGTGGAAGCGGCGGAATATATTGGTGGTGGATGTTTGTTCTTCTTCGACCTCTTGATATGTACAGCAGTTCAGGCAGTCCGCACTATTACAAATGCAGTCGTTGCAAGCAACTCATAGCATATCCCCGGAGGCTGTTGTCCTTGAGAGTCAAATTCCATCTGATGTCTCGCCGCTCGCCACTCCACTGAGCAACGACAGCTCACGCAACAACAGCTTACGAGATGCCTTTATCGACCAAGATGCACTGGACCGCATCCTCGACGACAATAATGACCGCACTAGTACCATGCACAGTGCTGCTTCCACTGAGCCTGACTATGCCAGCACTGTGGGCTCCATTCACGAGGAACGCAAACCCGTTGAGCGACCACGTGCAGGAAAGCTGAAGATAGTTGGCAACCCGGATCTGACCCAGGATGTCCCCAAAGCCAGCAGAGATGAAAGGGTACGCCACTCAATATACAAACAGAGCGTGGATGTACCCAACATCAACTTCGGCCCTACCTACGCCTACAAGCCTTCCGGCCGGCCAGGCAGCAGCGGAATGGCTCTGGACACCAACACGGACGGACCAAGCAGGCCCAGGTCGAAGGACAACTTGCGTTCTTCGGGTCGCAACACACCGGGTGGGCTTAGTCCGGGCGAGAACTACAGGCACTCGTACTTTGGCGGCGCTGCCGACGGCGACCACTCACGAAGCCATAGCAGGAGGCAAAGCGTAGCCTGGACTCCCAGCGGCGGATCTCCAAGTCATCAACAGCGTCCAAGCCTTACGCCTGAGCAGTGGGTGCAGCAGAGAGCTGCCATGGCAGCACAACCACAGTACGCGCCTGCTCCCGCCCAATTGGCCCACCACCGCACTGGCTCCTCTGGTAGCTTCCACGCACAGCAGCAACTCCGTAAGTCTATGACCAAGACTCCGCCGCCCTTCGGACGTAGCCTTTCTGGAGACTGGACGCAGCAAGTGCAGGACCACCAACGCACTCCGCCCAGTCGGCCGAACTCGAGGGGTGCAAGCACGTACTTTGCTCAACAGGCACAGCCGACTCAGCACAGTCGTCCTAACTCTCGTGGTGCTGGAGTCTATCTTGATCAGCAGCCTGTCCGCTCTGCTTCTCGCGGAGCTGGGGCTTATCTTGACCAGCAGCCTAGCCGTCGCAACTCCCAAGGTGCTGGAGCGTTTCTTGATCAGCAGCCAAGCCGTCGCAACTCCCAAGGGGCTGGGGTGTACCTTGATCAGCAGCGTAATCGTTCCAATTCTCGTGGGCTAGGTACATATCTTGACCAGCAGCCTGCCCGCCCTAAATCTCGCAATGCGGGTATGTACCTTGATCAGCAGCCTAGCCGTTCCAACTCTCGTGGTGCTGGGGTCTATCTCGATACGCCGCCGAGTCGCCCTCTCTCACGCAGCGCAGGAACGTACCTGAATCTGGGAATGGGAAGCACCCAGCCCGCCAACCTTTCCGCTCGCGAGCAAATGCACGTCGCTCGAGCCACAGGCACGCCACTCCTCGACACGAGTGCCAACGCGCGCAAAAAGCAACAGGTTGACGAGAAGGCCAGCGCTGGTCTCGTTGGCGCCATTGGAGCTCGGGAGAGGGAGAAGGCCGCGATGAAGGCAAGCCACCGCAGCAGCATGGTTGTGGAAAATGCGATTCGCGCCAGACAGGATCAGCAAGCTGAGGCGCAGATGCAGGTCTATCAACAGCAGATGCAAGAGATGCAGCAGCAGCAGCAGAACATGTACTATAACCAGCAGCAAGTCTACGCAGCACCGGTCACGCCGGGCACGCAGTATGGATACGCGGCTCCGGTGCAGATGCAACAGCCACAGCAACAACAGCAGTACCAACAGCAGCAGATGTGGCAGCAGCAACAGCAGCAAGGAGCACGAACTCCAGGAAACAGGCAGAGCTGGTTTGGTGGAAGCTACTTTGGTCAAGTGCCGCAGTAAGAAAGGAAGACAGTGATGGGGGTGATCAGATTGCTACGATTATTTTTGGCGTGCCTTTCTACCTTGTTCATAAGTATTGGAGCGATTATCTTGGTAGCAATGCATAATTTGAAAAGCAGGTGTGCATAAGTTTATGTCTGCTAAGAATTAATTTGTGTCGCCCTGCTCTTGTTTATGCCACAACAATGCTTGTTGCTACGTGACTCTAGTATGACTCTCGAGTAAGGTATGTCTCACACATAGCAGATATCATTTCTCTTCGTACGCAAAAGTCCCTGATTATTCACGATGACCCACACAATCTGGGGTGGGGAGAACTAGGTTTGCACTAGTGCGTCAGTAGCGCGCGCTCACACGAGCGCCCTTCTCTTGCATTCGACTTTTTCACCACCAAACCATCACAACCCCGCTCGCCTACCACCACGCACGGGCAGCACAACTCTCCATAGCCCAACAGAGCGATCCCTAATGACATCCATACACCAAACAACCACTCTCACTCCCCATTGCCGACCCTAAACATGGTATCTCTCGCCGCCGCCGCTCCGCCCGGCGCCATGGGACCACCACCCACTCCCAAAGCCATGCCACCGCGACCCACCATGGGCCTCAAACGTGACAGCTCATATCTGGACACCGACGACGAAGTCTCGACTGCCACCAAGCGACTAAAAGTGGCTTTTAGCCCGAACGTGGACATCAAGATCCTGGACGAAAGCTGGAACGAGAAGAGCTTCGAGCTTGTCAAAGAGGAGGTCCGTGTGAGCATCGAAAGGCATGCCGACCTCAAGCACGACGTGCAGTACACCAAGCTTGTGGCCCTCCTCGGCCAGGACGCGTTCGATGGCGATGCACCCAGCGGCAAGCTGCTGAGGAAGTACCTCCTCGCCCTCGAAGCGCGCGTAAACTCTCTGGGCGAATGCGGCAAGCTGGTCATCGCTGTGCTCGATCTCGCGTGGCTGGGCCGGGACGAGGTCTTTGTAGGACTTTATGTACGCTTCTTGGTTTCTCTAGCCAGCGCTCAAAGCAAATACATCCCTGCCATTCTGGAGAGACTGGTGTCACAGTTTGCCAAGTTACCCGCGTCACTTGGCCGCCTACCGGGCGAGGAGAGCGTGTCGAGGGCACAGATGTTCGTGCGGCTGCACATGGTCGTCAAGACACTGCTGCGACAGGTTCCTTCAGCGAGTGGCGTTTTGACAAAGTCAATGAAGATCGACTTCCCGAATGATCTGGCGACGACCAGATCCTACATTCAATATCAAAAGCAGCTGCTTAGACTAGCAGAATATGCTACTGAGCTAAAATCTGAAGTGCTCGCCTTGATAATGCAGAGACTTGTTGGCGTCGATGTGCAGATCCAGCAGGATTTGGAAGATCTGGCGGACGAATCAGAGGAGCGCCTGCTTCAACGGCCTAGCTCCAAGGACGGCGACAACGAAGTCGAGGACTCTGATGATAGTGACTCGGACTCGTCTTCAGAAGAGACATCTACCGAGGACGAGCAACGTCTGAAAGAGCTGAGACTGAAGGTTGCAAAGATGGACGGCACACTGGATCTATTGTTTGAGTACTACGTTCCGCTGATCCAAGATGGCTCGGACCCTGAATACAACGAGGCCTATCAGCAAATGCTGTCACACTTCACCACATTCATCCTGCCCAATCGCACGCGGCACGCACAATTCTTGCTCTTCCACTTCGCGCAAACGTCTGAGGAGCACACAGGTCTGTTCACCCGCCGATGCGGTGAGCTGGCCTTTGTCAACGGCATGCCTGCCCAGCGAATTACAGCTATTGCATACCTTGCGAGCTTCATCGCTCGAGCATCTCACATCTCCAGCCACTCAGTACGCGATGTTGTCTGTGCACTCAGCGAATACCTCGATGCTATTCGCAAGCGTGCCGAGCCTGAGTGCCGCGGTCCAGACAGGCGATCATACGCTATCTACTATGCTGTTGCACAGGCGCTCCTGTACATATTCTGCTTCCGCTGGCGAGACCTTGTCATTGGCTCTGCTAACCCGGAGCTTGATGGCGATGACTACAACGCGGATGACATTCTCGCCGAACACCGCGATCTTGCCTGGCTCAGTGGACTGAAAGAGACACTATCACGCAACATTTTCTCACGTCTCAACCCACTCAAGGTCTGCTCGCCTGCCATCGTCGCCGAATTCGCCAACATCGCGCGTCATGTCCGTCTAGTCGAAGTGCTCTCCCTTCTAGAAAGCAACAAGCGCCTTCGTCTTGGTCAAACATCTGGCTACTACGGCACCGGAGGTCGCCACGCCATTGACATCGGCCGTCGCGAAACAGCATGGGACCGCAAGACCGGCGAAGCACACCACCAACTCGAGGCGTACTTCCCCTTCGACCCTTACCACTTGCCCAAGAGCAAGCACTGGGTTGAGGGTGATTACAACGAGTGGAAATTGCCCCGAGGCATGAGGCAAGACGACGACGAAGGCTACAGCGACGAGGACAGCGATGACGACAGTGAGAGCGACTATGACAGCGACGACTCGGTTGCGGAGGCGATCCAAAGCAACGCCGCGTTTGTTGACAGCGCTTCGACGAGCAGCTAGGTGCGCTTCGTCTTTAACGACTTTCTTCTTCTCTTTGGACCTGGATCTTCTCTTCTTGGTTCTCATTATCTTTTGCACAGCGCTCTCTGTCCGTCTTTCTCGAGATGGATAGGCAAAGCTCTGTCGCAGGCACCGTTGTGCCTAGTCCGTATATATTGTTTGTTGGTTTGTTTAGCGAGGCGCTTTTCCGGATGGGCACAAAAATGGGACATGGCGTTTATTGGTCTGGTATTGCATAGCGAACTGAGCGTTATTTTTGACTTGTGTGTTTTGATAGGGGTGTTCAGTGGTTGTAGCTGCTGTAGTAGTATACCCAGTCGAGCAACGAGCTAGCGAGAGAGACAGACAAAAATATGAAAAGTTCTATGATCAATGTTTCTTGTCTGCCAGGTGTTGATTTTTGTGACTTCCCAGTCTCATGAGCAGCTCTCTTTTGGCGCATGTGGTGTCAGTCGTCGCCGTTCTAAAGCACATGAAGCCAACACCAACAGGCTCGGTGCCTTTTGACACACGATACAAGCAATGGAAAGGTCAGATCAAAGGAGAAAAGAAGAGATTCTCCATATCGTGATGTCGGATTACGTGCCTATATGCAACCAAAGAACAGGAATATACATATGTAAGAGAGTAAAGAAAGGAAAATAAAGGCCGTTCCTCGCGGCGTCTCCACACCGGTCCCAATCAGGCATCCACAGACGTGATAAACCTGCCGCGAAAACACACCTGTCTCTCGTCTGGACCTGTAAGGACTCTCGCTAAAACAGTGTCCAGCTGTTGTTGGAAGACACTTGGAGGCTACGAGCCTCCAAACGCAGTGAGAGAAGAGAACGAAGAAAGAAGAAAAATGCCAATCGGTCTAAAGCGCGAGATGGTATCATCAGAGAGCAAAAAAGTAAGGGAAGAAAAAGACGTCGACCAAGAAAGCCAAAGATGAGGTATTATGAGAAGCGGACGCGTGGTTAGTCGGGAAGACCCTCGCACGCTCATCAGGCGGTGGATCACGTTGGAAGTGAAAGCGTCCGGACCGTTGTTCTGATCGCGGGACGCCGCGCAGGTAAGAAATGATGCTGCCTGTGGAAGGCATGTCGTTGCGGTCGAGTGCAATCGTGAGGTCAGGTCACGCTTGACAGCGAATGTATTCGCAAGTGTCAGAGCGGCTTTCAGCGACGGCTTTCCTCCATGTTGCCGGTAAGTTCGGCGACACGGGCTTTGATACGAGCGACTCGCGATTCGATTGCTAATGGAAAAGTTAGTTATGATACGCAAGGACATGACTGCAATGTTGACTTACTCTCTTCCTCGCTCGTCGCGCCATCATCATCTGTCCTCGCGCTTTGGCTTGGACGGCTCTGCTCTTCGCTAGCTCTGGCAGCAGCACGGCGTTGTGCGTTCTCACGGATCTGTGCCCAGCGATCCTGCATCTGCTGTGGTGCGTAGGGCTCGCGCTCGCCTTCCTCTGAGATGATGGACACGGCGTCGTTGTGGGCATCGTTACGCTCCAAAGGTGTCACAAAGCCTTCATCAGGTGTCTGCTGGTTACGGTGGGCAAATGAATGTCCCTGAGCACGTGAATCAAAGCGAGACTTGACGGGTGAGTCTGGTCCATCATTGGCATCATCGTCGATAGAGTCGCGAGGCATGGCTGCAGGCATGTCGTCCATGGGACCTTGATCAAAGCGAGAGAATTCTGCCTCTGCTTCACGCTTCTCATTGATGTCGCTCCGGCTGACGTTCACATCAGAGCCGGTGAAGAGGCCAGGCGACATAGGCGAAACAGGTTCCTTGTATTGTGTGGACTCCGCAGGCTTGAGCTCGGCATATTGGTGGGTAACGGGGCTCACAGGTGGCTGCTCGCGAGCCGGAAGTTCTTGAAGAGGAGGTTCCTGCACGAAAGATTGCTGCCTGGAAGGTGCGTTGGAGACTGGTTCTTGAGCCGCAGGAACTCCAGCAGGAACTGCAGGCATCTGCGCAGTGGTAGGAGAACTAGGCTTCTTGCTGCGCATTTGGGACAAGCGGCGGCTAAGACTCGATTCAGATGGTGGAGACAGGGTCGCTTGTTGGCGCTGCACATCAACAGAATTGCGGTTTGTCTTGTTGCGTCCGAACATCTTCTTGAAAGCACCTCCATTGGGAATGGGCTGCTTCTTGAGCACGTTGTGCTCTTTGGCTGAGTCTGGGCTAGCGTTGACCTTGCTTTCCAACGCTCTTTGCGCTGCGAGCACAGCCGGGCCACGATTGGGCGAGGCAGACGCCCTCACTGTGTGCTCGGTGCCCTTGCCGCGGAGAGCAGGGTGAATCTCGAGGTTACTCTGCTTCGGCAAAGGCTTACGTTCGACCTTTGCAGGGTTCGCAGGAGGAACACCGACCTCCTTGTTAAAGAAGTCAGCGGAGGGACGCACAGTAGGCTCGAACGCAGGAGCTTGGTCGGCAATTGGCGTGTCCTTCTTGGTCTCAATGGGAACGATGCTGGCCTCAGGAGCCTTTGTGGGCGTCTGACCAGCAACAGGAGCAGGGATGGGCGATGGCTGGCGTGTTTCTTCGACGGGAGCTGGCACTGGCGCTGGGGCTGGTGCCTCTTTTTGAGGTAAAGCAGGAAGATCCCGATCCAGTATGTTGTCCTTGGGGAACGTCGTCGAATCAGGAGACAAAGCTGGATATTGGCCGTTCGTAGATGGAGCAGCGCTCACGCGACTCATGTACGAAATTTCTCTAGTAAGATCTTCTTTGCTGTCTCCTCTCGTGCTGTTAAAGTCTTCCCCAAGGTACTGAGCACGCACGGCCTTTTTGTCGTAGCTGTTAGCCCACTTCATCGCTGGTCCTGCGGCGTTCTGAAGTCCAAGTGTCATTGCGCTATTGGTCTTCGAGGCTGCATCTGCTGCACCGCGGCCACGTCTAGACAGCAAATCTGACTGGCTATTCTGCTTCTGAGCGAGGACAGCGGCCGCTGCCTTGATCTTTGCTTGCTGATCCGGTGCCACGCTGTGTTTGCTTGGAGTGGCCGATGTTGTGCGCTCCAAGGGAAGGGGAGGCGGGGATAGAGTTGACTTGTTGTCGACCGCCTTCTTTCCACGGCCACGCTTAGTGAAGCCGAAGCGGCTCTTCTTCTCGACAATGTGAACGCCCTCCATCGGTTCAGGAGAGGCGCCCTGTACTTGTTCTTCCATGATCAGCCACTGGCCATTCATTATGGATGTCTCAATAAGTGCGCAACGGCCGAAGACAGCCTTGCGTTCGTTTGGCTCCTCTCCAGAGAGACTTGTCATCCAGACCCACCAGAAGGCGTCGTCCAGTTCGGTAGTTGCGATTGCGGCGAGCTCACCAGGCGCAAGGTCGTTGTTATCGTGGCCAGAGTTGGCTGCAGGTGTTTGAGCCCGAGAGATTGGAGGAAGAAGATCTCCAGGCGGTACGAATAGCGGAGTGCTTGGCTTAGGACTGCCATTATCCTCGAAACCTGAGTTGAGGAAATCGGCCCAGGATGGTGTCGTCGGTCTTGCATTATTGTTGTGGCTCGATTGTGGCCCTGACTGCAGACCGCCAAATGGTCTCGCAGACCCTACGGCTCCGTTTGAAGCGACTGGCGGCTCAGTGCCAAGGTCAGAGAAGCCCATGTTCGAAAATGCTGACCACGACTCTTCAGGCTTCTGGAGCTTCGCATGCCTTGATTGGGCAGGAGCTGATGAGTTTGTGGTGGCAATTGCATAGAGTACACGCTTGCACTCGTCAGTCAGCGCCTCGACTGGGTCGTCGTACTCCGAAAATTCCTGCAAGACACGATAGTTCGACTGGTACTCGAAGTGTTTGGCTCTTCGGAGCATAGCAAAAGGACCCGGAGACACAGTATCAACCAGCATGAGAACCCTTGGTGTTGTCCTCTGCAGTAATGTCGGTGTTTCAGGCGGATATTCTGTCTGTGCCAACAACGCTTGCAGTGATCGAGGAATGCGTTCAATCACGGTCAACGATGGATCAGTTTCGCCAGACAAAGATCGAAGGTAGGCGAAGAACAAGTGACTCGTTGCGTCCGCAGCTGCAATCCAAGATTTGTATCCGCCTTCGAAGCCCTTGCCATCGTCTGAGTGATCAAAGGCCCACCAGCCCGCCAATCGAGAGACCTTGCGACCGCCCATGCCATTTGTTTTGCCATGAGCTGCTACCGCTGCCAGCAAGTCGAAGAAGTCGACCACGATGTTCTTGCGTGCGGACGACGCTGCCGCAATGGGAATGAATGTCTCAAATGCATGCCTTGCCTGATTCGACTCTTTCTCGCCTATCTTGAACGCCTCGTATACTGGCCAGGTGACGACACCGCCTGGCAGTCTGCTCCAGCACCATTTGAGCACACTGCACAACACATGTGACTCCGTGAGTCGGAGCTCTTGCTGCAGTGATTCACCACGGTACTGCTGTGCACCTGAAGCGTTTGATTTGAAGAATTTGGCGATAAATGCGCGAGCTGGGGTAGGATCGGAGTCGAGGCGGAACGGAAGGAGTAGGAAAGGCGAGTCTAGGGCCTCAGCTGCAGAAATTCGTGTTAGCAGAAATAGCTTGATCTTCTCACTTTGCTTGTAGCTTACCTCTAGATTTCATGTGCGCTGTTGCATGGTGTATGAGCTCCTCGACCTCCTCGGGCACAATCTGGGTGCTGTTCCATGTTGATTGATATTTGGGCTGCACGGGCACCGGCGGTGGGAAAAGACTCTCGGCCTCGGCTTGAGACTTTTCTTTGGAAGGAGTGGCACCCTTGCTCCTGAGGCGCGAGAAGAGAGGCATTGTGGCACGATAGAGCGTTACACCGACCCGCTTGTGCGAGCGGAGCAATTCAGATCAGATGTCGAAGATGGTGGGTAGTTGCAAAAACATTAATTGGCGAAGTGGCCGGTATGAGGTCGCCTTCTGAGAGTACGGGAGGGAGCGTGGGAACGTGGCGGCGTGAGGAGAGGTGATGTGTGGTGTGGTATGGTCGGCAACGGTGTAGGAGAAAAAACGAGCGGCCGTTTCATGCGCGTTGGCAGCAGGTTTGCGCGTCCGTGTGGTGCTCTCTTCACGGGATACGCACGCGAAAGGGGCGGCGGATCAGGTGATGTGGATTGTTATAAGTAGGTTGGTGGACGAGTAGATCGGTGCTGCGGTGGGCGAGGTGGATATTATTTTTTTGGGCGTGCGTCAACAAATAATGAATAGAAGCGCAGCGTTATAGCAGGCGAGCGAGCGAGAGGAGCCACTCCGGCGGGCGGCAACAATGGTCTTTGCTGGCGATGCTGCAGGAGGAGCGCGCCCAAGGCTTTTGTTATCAGGGGTTGACAATCGCGACAGCTTAAGCCTCCAGGGTCACTCGTCCAGAGAGGAATAGTCAACAACCGTGCTCTCGGTAGTAGCTCGAGAAGTGGCAGCGAACGAAACCTTGATCTTCTTGATCTTTGATATGCCCTTATGTCCATGTCCATCCCATCTCCCCCTCGCTGATCCATTGCGCCGTGGCGGTGATATGAGTCGACGTCTACAAACACCCCTACTATCTGCTGTCTCCGCCACGCACTCCTACAGCCCTGCAACTGCCTCCCATTGGCACGACTACATGGCGTATACAGCGCATAGCGTTTCAAAGCGCCCTTCACTTCCCTGTTTCACCTGCATGCAGCCCACTACTCCGGAAGCCGCGCTGGAGATCATCTCCGAAGATAGCTCCCGGCGCCATGACGCGCTAGTGCTTTGAAAGACCTTCCTTCGTTGGACCTGACATGCGCCGCACCGACGGGGCAAATGTGTGATGGGCCAGAATCACATTGACTGCAACTGCCTGCAAGACCTAGGGGGATTGAAGCCCAAGTGATGGGAGATCTTGACACCAAACATACCACTCCGTACATCTCCGTTGTGTCGTCTGCGAAACGAGGTCAGGAAAGACCCTGCTACCACGATCAATCCGAGACCCACGTGTTTCCTGTCTAACCCTACGATCGTGAACCTACCAGGCCTGCGGTCAGTATCTCGAGACAGAAGATAGATCCAGGCTAGGCACAGTCTGTGCTCTCCATGTCGTCAATTTTTGTCTCCTTGTGTCGGCATTACAGATCTCACATGAACTACTGCCTGTGATACTGCCAGCTCCATGCAATACAATCAACGCTTCCGTGCCCTACGAAAGTACGCCACTAGATCTACGCCTCTTCCGGTCAAGCGACAACGATGTAACGTCCTGTCCAATGCGCACTTTCACCTCGCCAAAGCCCACACTCAGACTACGCAGTGAGCTGGGCAAGTCTGTGCCATCTCCAATGCTCTTTCCTGCATTGGGGACGCCACTTTCAGATGGCCTTTGCAGCGCCCAAGCGATGCTGATATGGAATTTCTTTGCCACCTCCGATTCCCGTTTCTGATTCATCTGCACTCCTTGCTTGTGCTTGTTAGACTGGCTTGACTCGTTTTCCTCGTACAATCGTGGCTGACCGTACATGTCAGCCACGGAATTGCAGGCGCGCAGCAACTTCATTAACTCATCGTTGCTGTCTGCGACTCGCAAGACGAGAAACCAGCGAGTACCATCCTCATTCGGATGCCACTGCAGCTGTTCAAGGCGTGTTGTAAACGACTTGACGCCGCTACCACTGACTGCCTTTTTGAGAGTAGGCAAGAACTCATCCTTCTGTTCGCTCTTCAGCACCAAAGGCCGCGAAAGCGACACGTGCAATGGCAATGCGACACCAAGTTCGTTCTGCAACAAGCTGCGGACGTCATTGTCGGCACCTTGCCCTGTCACTCCAGATTTGTCTTGTGGAACAATGAGTTGCGCAAGGGTCTCAGACTCCTCTGGCGAAGGACTCCCTCGGCGGCGTCAGCGATCGCAGTTCGCGCGCGGCGCCGAGGAATACAGAAAGTGGAAATACACAGGAGGTTGAGGGTTCACTTACATTCGAGATAGACATGCGTGGGCCAATTTCCAGCTACATGCGGCGTTACCCTTTTGCGACCGCCGTGCAGCGCTGGATCGTCTTGCGTGCTGGTGCGCACAGTAGACGAGTATAGATCGCGAAATGACTGGGGTAGAGGAGGCAGGCTGGAGGGCGCGTTTGATGAAACTCTGCGCTTCTTTGCTGCCGGGCTGTCGGTGCAGCCCTGCGCCTTGTCGTCGTTTTCATCCTCAGCCTCCACCTCCGAGTCTGAGTAGTCGACCAGAGCCATCGCTCCGTGCGTGCACTCTGCTGGCACACACACTGCTTGCGTATCGCCTTCTGAGAAGGATGGCCTAGAAGGTCTCAACGGCGGCAGTGTTCGGCACGTGCGGAACGGGTGCCAGATGGAATGATGGAAGACCCTTCGCGCACAATATATTCTGATCTGCGAGTGCCTGGCGATGACGAGGCTGTGGGCGAGATTGTAACTGAAGCCCAATATTGGCAGAGTGCACAGACAGAGAGCACGCGCGGAGGCAGTCGCAAGCATCTTCGACGGTGACGTCGTCGGGTGGAGCAGCAGCCTTCAACCATCTGGATGCAGGCGCACTCGAGGTACAGTACATTCACAGCTGCTGCCTCGCTAAGGTAGCTAGCACGCTTCTTCTCCTCTTTCCTGCGAGTCTTCATTCTGTACTTTTCAATCACCTTGCACATTATTCACCTCAGCCTGGCGACAGTAACAAACTCACATACCTGACAAAATGGCGTACGCTGCCGATTCGAAACAGGTATATCTACACGATCCAACGACACTGCTGACCAACTCGATGCTGATCTCACTCTCAGGCGACCGCCGAACTGATCAACCCATTCAACGAACCAGAGCCTGCTCATGAGACTGGTCCTGGCGCACACTTTGGCAGCACCTTTGCTGGCATGCCCGACACCAAAACCGGATCATCATCGTCCCATGCTCGCTCCTCAAGCAACCCGTACCGCGAAAGCTCACAAGACAAGTCTGGTGCCTCCAGCACTGCAAACCCCATAGGTCGATCGAGTCCACCTCGCCATGCGAATCCAAGTGGAAGCCCTCGCATCCGCGGCAGTCCGACAAACCGTGCCAGCCCACCCACCAAGTTTCCGGAATATCGCGAGGCAGGATCTCCCCAACGTCCTCGCAACAGCAGTGATGCACCTCCTCCCTCATACGATGCTGTAGCATCTAGCAGCAGTGGTGGCCACCGTCGCCGCACCAGCAGTCTTGCCCAGCGATACCCAGGCGACGAGAGCCACAAGCCTCTGGATATTATCAGAAGAGACTCAAGGAAGGCCAGCAAGCCTCACCATCTCAAGAAGCGATCCATGCAGGGCCCCGATATCATCGACCGCCTTGATCCGGCCATTGGTGGCCGCGCCTACCACCACGAAGGTCCATACGACGCTGCTTCGCTCGCGCGTAACAGAGATCCCAAGTACGCGCCTGTCGCAGCTCTGGAATCCACAAACTCCGAGGCCATCCGTGCGACGCCTCAAGAGAACATCAGGGATGCTCTTGAGAAGCACAAGCCGCTTGACGGTGTCGCTGCTGTGCCACCTGGACAGCCAGACCGCCTCGGTCGTACCTACAACTATGAGGAGGGTACGGACATGATGCACGAAGGCGTCAACGGTGGTCCTGGATACAAGCAGTGGTCCGGAAAGGTATGGTCCTCACTATCAGTAGATTTATCTGTAATTCTTTACTAACTCGCAAACACAGGATTACGACCCAGATGACCTCAGAGGCCAGGGTGACTCATTCGCGCTCGACCGCGCACTCCGCGCCCACAAGATCAACGACGATGGTGCAATCGAGATGCAAGACTCCGCCGCGCTGAGATCAGAGTATAAGAAGCAGGAACGTCAAGGCATGCTCGACAAGCGCGACCCGACAACGATTGCTGGCGACGACAGCAAATACGCCGACATCACAGCCGCCAACGACACGGACTTGCACAAATCCCACAGCCTCAAAGACAGTCTCAAGAAGCGCGTCGGCAGTCTAAGGCGCAAGCACAGAGAAGAGTAGGAATAATGCGACAATCGGGGAACGGCCTCGTAGTGCTTTTTTCGTTGCCCATTTTCTTTTGTATACTCCTATTCGTTTAAGCTTCTTTTTATGTAATTTATCTCGCAAGCACCGCGACCACGATGCAGGACATAATGTTGGTTTGTGCGTACGGAAAACACGAATATAGATCAATGACCTTTTTTCCTTTTACATTGAACGAGTGCCGAAGGCATTGACCTAAAATCATTGTGTCAGAAGTGAGATCGAAAGACGGATTACTTTTCTTTTGCCATTGTTGACCAGCTCTCTCTCTCCTAAAAATGCGATCTTGCGGAATTCTTGGTACGATGTTAAAAGAACTGTGGGTAGGATGCGCGGTTCAACATCCCGATTCTTCCGCGGCTGCGAGCACCCGTTGGCTTCAACCTTAGATTCGATGGCCGCATGGCTTTGGTGTATTTTCTTGTCTTGATAATCAGATATCTACACTGTTACATTACACATTTCCTGTCTTGGCCAAATCTAAAAACTCAAAATTACGTATAAGTCGTTGAACTCTCTGACGATCTCAACGGCCTCCCCAAACAAAAAACACTTGAGCTAGAAGAAAGACAAAACACTTCCCACGCCACAACACTCGATCAACAAAACAACCTTATCCGCCACAACAACCAACAACATCATCAAAAATGGCCACCGCAACACCAGCACCACCACCCGGCATCCAACTCACCTCCCCAGCCCAAAAAAACAAGTTATCCAAAGCATCCGACTCAATAAAATACCTCTACGACCCCACCCACGGCCCCCAACCAGACCGCTTGCGCACGCGCTCCCTCCTCCGCACCGCACGCTACATCTCCATCTTCATCTTCTGGCGCCTGTTCCGCTACGCCAAGTACGCGGCCATGGGCGCTCTGGCTACTGCTGTTGCGGGCACGGCTATTGGGTCGGTGGTTAGTGGTGCGGCTTTTGTGATTGCGCCGACGGGGATTTTGGGCGGTGCGGGCGTGGGGTTGTTGTGGGCTGTTGGGAAGTTTGGGTGGAGGAGGGCGAGGGCGAGGGTTGATGGGAGGAGAGGAGGGGATGCGAGGAGGGATGAGAGTGTGGATGCGGAGGGGGAGGGGGAGGAGGTGAAGGTTAGGGTGCCGAGGGGGGAGCCTTGGTAGAAGTGTGGTTTGAAGGGTTGATGGTTTGGTAAATTGATGGTTGTGGGTTGGTTATGGTGTTAGAGCCAAACCGCGCATTGCGGTTTTGCAATGTACGAATCTCGAAGGACCTTTTGTATCATTGAGATGCTCTTCATGACTGTGTATCTACGGCATGGCATCGAGCGAACTTGGTGATGGCCGTTGACGAGTGAAAATGGGATGTGCTTGTACGATAGCCTTCAGTTGGCATATCCCAATAGGTTGGAAACTCTTAGAAGACTGTCTTGGTCAACTGCGGTTTGATGTGCCAGATCCATCATGAAATGAATTCAGTACCCAGACCCAGAAAGCATTAGTAAGAGGTGTGTTTGTAGACTTGGCAGGTAGCTTCTGGCGGTTACTTCGACCATTGAACCTATTCCATAACGGCTCAAGTCTAGTATACACATGTACATGTTTGCCTCTTATCATACGAGCAATACATGCACATAAACGTGAACAAAAGTGGCAGAGGCTGACGTAAACACTAACCCTCGACATCGAGATTGTCAGATCCACCGCACACGGACCTCACTTACGCCGATCTTGCGCAGGGGTTTAAACTCTATTCCCAAACGGCTGGCGCGAGCGCTCTCTTTGACGCCATCGACTACCCTAGGAGCTTATCACAATCGCACATATGTAGCACCGTGTCACGCAAACAGGCACCATTAACTACACATCATCCTTGGCACCTCACCGCTTTACCAAATCCCAATTGCAACATCAACCACCTCTTCTCTCTCCACGACATGCAATAACCGCCAACCATCCTCCACAATGCCCTTCAAGGCCCCCGAAAGCTACGAGCTCGACCGTCCGGTCTCGCCCTCACGAGAACCCGTCGATGCCCCATACCGCTACAGTTCTGACTCGGAAGTCTCGGAAATTAACGATTTCGACCCTCTCAAGAGCTCCGACAGACCATACCGCGACGACGCTTCGCAGCCTCTGCGCTCCGTCTTCGACTCCGACAAAGGCGCACGGCCGCTGGCATGGCTGGACACTCAGCGACAGCGCGGCGGCTGGCAACGATGGCTGATCCCGAGTCGCTTCCTCTGCATTCTGGTGCTGTTGTTCATTGCGACGTTTGTGCTGTTGTTGAGCGCGGGTGGGATTTGGGTGTACCGCGAGGCTGTGCCGAAGGATGGCCAGAGCGAGCCTTGGTATCCTAGTCCCAAGGGTGGAGCTGTTAAGAGCTGGCAGGAGAGCTACAAGAAGGCGGCGGATCTGGTCGGCCAGATGACGCTGGTGGAAAAGGTCAATATCACGACGGGCACGGGTTGGAGCATGGGAATGTGCGTGGGCAACACTGGTCCGGTGGACAGATTGGGATTCCCGAGCTTGTGCTTACAAGATGGGCCGCTGGGTATGAGGTTTGTGGACAACGCGACTGCTTTCCCGGCTGGTATCACTGTTGGAGCTACCTGGAACAAGGACCTGATGTACGCAAGAGGCAAGGCACATGGATTTGAAGCGAAGAAGAAGGGAATCCACGTCCTACTCGGACCGTCAATGGGACCTTTGGGTCGACTGCCAGCAGGCGGTCGCAATTGGGAGGGTTTTGGTTCTGACCCCTCACTCCAAGGCATTGCAGCTGCGCAAACGATCAAAGGCATCCAAGATTCAGGCGTCATCGCGACTGCTAAGCACTACGTGGGAAACGAACAAGAGCACTTCAGGCAATCCTGGGAATGGGGAACGCCCAACGCCATATCCTCCAACATCGACGACCGGACTTTGCACGAAATCTACGCGTGGCCATTCGCCGATAGCGTTAGAGCTGGCGTTGCTTCCGTTATGTGCTCATACAACCAGGTCAACAACTCCTACGCTTGCCAGAATAGCAAACTACTCAATGGCTTACTGAAGGATGAGTTGGGATTCCAAGGCTTCGTCCAGTCCGATTGGCTAGCTCAACGGTCCGGAGTAGCAGCAGCTCTGGCTGGCTTGGACATGTCGATGCCTGGCGATGGTCTGCTATGGCAGGATGGCAAGAGTCTTTGGGGCACGGAACTCACTAAGGCCGTACTGAACTCTAGCATTCCCATGGATCGACTTGATGACATGGTGTTGCGTATCGCCGCAGCTTGGTACCAATTGGGTCAAGACGACCAAAAGGTCTGGCCGAATGCTACGAACGGTGGAGGGCCAAATTTCAGCAGCTGGACGGATGATGAGTATGGTGAGCTTCACCCTGGCTCCCCCAACTCAAAGGAGAAGGGGGTGGTCAACAAGTTTGTACCAGTTCGCAACACTGAGGAAGGTGGCAACCACGACGAGCTCACTCGCAAGATTGCCAGAGAGGGCATCGTACTGGTCAAGAACGAAGACAATGTGCTACCCATTCATCGCAAGGGAGACAACTATCAGTCCAAGAAGAGTGGTAAGAAGTTCAAGATCGGTGTCTTCGGCGAAGACGCTTTTGCCAACCCCAAAGGTGACAACGCTTGTGCCGACAGAGGCTGCAACGAAGGCACACTTGCCATGGGATGGGGCTCGGGTGCCGTTGAGCTGCCCTACCTGGTCAAGCCGATCGATGCACTTCGCAAGAACTTCGATACCGAGACGATTGACCTCACCGAAGTTAGCGATAATCAAGATGCGAAGACTAAGAAACTTGCCAGCGAGCAAGATCTTTGTATTGTGTTTGTCAACTCCGACGCTGGAGAAGGATTCCTAAGCTGGGGTGGTGTCAAGGGCGACCGCAATGATCTGTATGCACAGAAGGGAGGCGACGAGCTGGCGCAGACTGTTGCCGCGAATTGTGGTAGAAAGGACAGCAACGGGGATGCTGCTGCTACCATCGTGGTCATGCACACTGTTGGCCCTGCCGTCCTGGAGAAATGGATCGACCTGCCTGGCGTTAAGAGTGTGCTCATCGCACATCTGCCAGGCCAGGAAAGCGGAAACGCCCTCGCCGACATTCTCTTTGGCGACGTGAACCCATCTGGTCGCCTGCCATACACCATTGCCAAAACTGAGAAAGACTATGGACCCGATTCTGGTATTCTGTACTATCCCAACGGCGTCGTGCCCCAGCAGGACTTCAAGGAGGGCCTGTACTTCGACTACCGTTACTTCGACAAGAACGACGTGACGCCGCGGTACGAGTTCGGCTACGGACTTTCATACACCAACTTTAGTCTGTCCTCGATGTTCATCGACTCACAGCACCTCTCCGGCGGTTCCGAGCCAGCGCCTCGTCCCAAGGGTATCAAGCCGCCGACTCTCGATACAAAGGTTCCTGACCCGAAGGAGGCACTCTGGCCTGAGGGTCTGCGCAAGCTTAAGAAGTTCGTCTACCCCTACATAAGCTCTGTGTCAGACATCAAGACCGGCCAATACCCGTATCCGAAGGGCTACGACACACCAAATGCACTCTCTCCTGCTGGCGGAGCCGAAGGCGGAAATCCGGATCTCTATACTTCAGCTCTCAAGCTACAAGTCACGCTCGCCAACTCGGGCAAAGTCGCCGGCGACTCGGTCATCCAGCTGTATGTCTCGCTGCCAAAGGATTTCAAGTCGCCGTCGGGCAAGGTCATTGACATGCCGGTGCGCGTCTTGAGGCAATTCGAGAAGGTCCATGTGGATGTCGATGAGCGCGCTGTGGTCAACATGGACGTTACGAGGAGAGATCTCAGCTACTGGGATGTGGAGAGGCAGAATTGGCTGTTGCCGAAGGGCACGTTTGAGGTGTGTCTGGGCTTTAGCTCGAGGAAGCTGGTTGCTTGTGATACTTTTGATTTGTGAGGTTTGGGACCGGCGTTACGACTTTTGGATGACTTTGTAGAATATCATATATATACCCGGTAGAAGAAAACATACCCCAATTTCTTATAACAATTAGGCCTCTGAGCGCTGTGAGGTGCAGCGACCCGTTGCGTTTTCTTCTCGATTCATCTATCTATAAACACCACACTCTTTCCCATGCGGCTTCGTTCAGAGCAGTCCATTCGTACGAACTCGACAGCTGCTGGCCGTTCCCGTGCGCAACTTTCGTACCAGTGAACGGAAACGAGCCACCCATCGACGGACAATGTAATGTACCCTCAGCAAAGGTGCCGAATTCGCTGAAAGTGATGCTACTCACATGTTGCAGTGCCTCAACCATGATCTCACCCTCGCCGGTGTCCCGACCTCGCCACCGTAGTTCGAATGTAGAATTTCCACTGATACTTTTCCAGTTGGGGCACTGTGCTGAGTTTTGTGGGTAGATACGCATTGTGCCTTCTAGAACGCCGAAGTCGGATCTGGCGCAGAAGCGAGGGCGTTTAAGGTCTGCTGTGCATTCTCTCGCTGGTTCGCCGTCTGCATCATCTTCGTCTTCTTTCTCCGAGCACTCGTCCTCTGAGGTCTCTTCGTCATCGCCGGCAGCAACTAGTCGGTAATCGTCCTTGAAAATCTCCGTAGTGAGCTTCTTCAGTCTTGTCTCGTCGTGATCCTCAGCCAGTGCATCGCACTGAACGTTCCACTTACCAGTGAGATCCCAGTCGTCTAACTGCATTGTCTCCTGGATCAACTTCTCACGTTGTGGCTTGTCGGCAGCCTTATCAGATGCGATCTGTGCCCTCCAAAGGTCCCATCGTTCTCGAACTTTCTGCTCCGCTGCATGCTTGAAGGTTTCGCCTTGCACTCGTACTGCTGTAGCCTCGCCAACAATTTAGCACTTTTCGACCATGCTTCCTGGTGGTAGATCAGTAGGCTCTTGCAGCTCCGCGCATGCCAGGCCGAACCTCTTAGAGGTTCGCAAGATGTCAAATCTATGGCCTGGGAAGGTAAGGCAAGACGTTCGCAAACGAGAGTTGGGATTGTCGCGTTCTTCCTGGAGAGCACGCTGTGGGAGACGTAGTAGCTTTTCTTCGAACGATGTCGAAAAAGCTTTCCACCATTCTTCGAAGCGCATGCCTTCTTGTTCGGCCTCATAACTGTCTGCTTCGCGGCCTAGACGTACCATCTCGTGATGGATGACCTCTTCTTGCCTTATGTCTCTGCTTTGAAGTGCTTCTTGTAGCTCTTCTGTCGAGCCAGAACTCGTGAGACCGCGGAACGAGCATTGTGCCTGGTAGTATGTTCTTGATCGCTTGTCGTACTGTGGCTGTCGTTTCGCGATCTTGCCTGCTTTCATTCTCACGACAGGCGGTGGCAACTTCGAAGTCAAGCTCATGTCGAACGATTCTCCCAATCGAGTGAGCTTGCGCCGAGCTTGTTCATATTGTTCGGGCGTCATGATTGTCTCAACGGGATCTTACTTAACAAGTGTTGATGAAGTTAGGCCATGACAAGATCGCTACATGCGACCTCGAGGAAGTCAGTGGATCACGTGATCGATACATCGTTGTGACATGGGTGCTCGCTTAGAAGCAAGCTAAATATCTCGCGTCTGCGGCGCGTCGCCAATCTATTTTGGCTACAGTATATTGCACTTGAACACGGGCTTCTATGTTCCAATCCTTCGATCAACTAGGCATCAGTAGTTGCACGGTTGCCGTACCACTTGCCAAGTCATGAAGGCCGACCATGCTTTAAAGGGCACCTGGATTTCCCACTGACATTTCATCTTCTAAGAAATTGGTTGTACACTCATTACTTTCGCAGGTTGTAGCCACAAATCACGACAATGGCCTATGAACAGCTCCCCGAAGAACTTCTCCAGCAGATCATGTGGGGCCTCAGACTCGACGTCTACAGCGATGCTTCTGCCGACGACAAGCTTGCCACGAGGAAGACTCTAGTCTTATGCATGCTCGCAAACAGCACTCTTCGTCGACTCGCAGAGCCAGTACTCTATCATTCCATCAGCCAGCAAGAGCTCACGAAGCTGGTGCAGTGTTTCATTCGCCGTCCGAGTCTTGTGGACTTAGTAAAAGAGCTTCGTAAATGCGACACTGTGGGCCACGACCAATTGCCTGAAGGGCTGCACGATATTGATGCCTGGAGGGAAGAGAACATCGAGACTTGCGAGCTCTGGACCCGACCGTACGAGATACCTGCTATCGGATTTGTTCTGCTCATGTGTACCCGCCTTGAGACATTGGTAATTGTGGGAAACGCCTGTGATGAGACCTTTCCGGATGGGGACGTTCTTGCGGAATGTACTGCGTTGTATGAAAAGTCGTCCGCTGGATCTGGCACACCACTAGCGGCACTGCGTACACTAGTCATGCAGCCTGGATCTAACTACCTGTCCTGCACGAATCAATACGACGATAGATGGTTTCCAGGCGTTGTTTCGCTTCCAAACATCGAGACGATTGAGGTAGCCGAGCTTGGGATGTTCGAGATTGAAGTCTCGCCGTCCATCTCAGGTCTCAAATCGCTCACCGTTGGATCCTCAGCGATGGATGGCCTTGGGTATACCGGTCAAATTGCGCTGAGCTTGGTCCTCGAACCTCTCTTAGTCAAGTGCCCAATGCTACAATTCTTGGATCTGACTTTCGATAACGGTCCCAACGAAGGAGACGACTATTGGGGTCCGCTGGGATGTATGCTAAGCAATCACGGGCCATCACTTCGCACTTTGCACCTTTGGAACCCGAACGAAGTGGTGAAGCGGGCTGACGATGGCTTACCGATAAATCTTACTGCAATGGCGAATTTACGGACTTTCACGCTACCTGCCGACGCAATACTACCATCACGACGGAGGCCGCCCTTTACTTTCGAGTAACTGGCTGCTGGCATGCATCGTGAGCAGGTTACCATGCAACCCAATGATTACCCACCAGATGACGAAGACCAGCCCCCAGGTACACACGGATCGGAGGAGGTGTCTCTGGCGGGCTTCTACCCCCAAATCTGACTGAGCTCGCCCTTGAAGACAACACAAAACTCTCAAGCAATGTCGCTAGACTGGACCGTGAGTTGGGGAAGATAATGTTGTGTCCTCTTTTCATGGATCTCGAAACCATCCGAATCTGGCGAGATCGGGAGCCAACCAAGCATTTGAACGAAATCGGCTGGGAAATCCACGGGACGACGGCTGTTGGGAAATGTCTAGATGTGCACGAGCTTTCCGCAGGAGGCTGGTGCTTATGATTATACCTTCCTGGATCGATTGATCATGGCCCGAGTCTCAACTGCTGTGAATCTTCCCAGCTACTCCGCTTGACGGCCGAATCCGCGACCCTCACTTCCTCTTGACAAACAATCATTGCTGAAGTCCGACGGCAAAGCCTGTTTTTTGGTCGATGTGGTTGGCATTCTGGACGGAGTTACGAGTAGCTTCCGACCCTTTGACTCATGAATGTCCCTCGCCAAGAGCAAGAAACGACAAGGACTTCGTGCACAAGTCTCAGATGCGTGAAAAGCATATGTGTGACCAGATACTCGTCTGCCTTACGCCGCCATTTGCCTTAGGGACAGAAACCAGTGTCGGACTTCACTTCGCTCTTCATGGGCCAATGGTAAACAAATTCATTATTGGCTAATGCTAGCTTAGAGAATGTTCGACGTAAGAAACAAAAGAATGGCGTACGCCATTTGCGGCATCAACGCAATGTCGTACTCGACCCACCAATTAAGCAACCAAAGATACTATTCATCCTGTCTGCGCCTCAAAACTCGGTTTTCTCACTACGAAGGCTGCTTGAAGTCTTTCTCCGTGAGACTGGAAGTGCAGTCCAGCTTGCGCGTCCCTTGAGCTTGTCCAGTATTCATGCCGCAGAAGAAGTTCTGCTCAGGTGCTACCTTGCATGTGCCGAGGATCTTGTCGTCGAGATCAACGATGGCTCCTCCGCGATTGGCGTAGTACGCTGGTAAAGATTGTCAGGGCGGCCCCGAAAAGGAGCAATCAAGGACATGAGAGGCTTGTGGGAAGACTTACTGAAGTGCGGATCTTTATCCTTGCTGGTCTGCCTCGCGTTCAACTCCAACTCCTTGATGCCCTCGCCGGATTCGAACCGGTTGCAGGAATGTTTACTGCCTTTGCAGCGAACACCATACTTGCCACCACTAACGTCGTTGGATTTACGCCAAACCCATCCTAGCGATTCGTCACAGCCAATAGCTCCGGTGCTCCTGGGGTAGATTTGCCAGCCGTTGGAATTGACAGAGATGCCATTTCCTGCGATACCTGCAGCGTAGATGGAGAAGTCGCCGAGGGCAGCTGGAATGGCCAACGCTAGGGTGGCTGCTGAGGATACGGTGCTGAATCTCATAGTTGTGAGAAGTTTTGTGGGAGGTTTCGGGTAACAAGGTCGTTGAGAACCGTACTGGTGTGGAGTTGTTGTGAGGAGATGTTCGATGACCGATCGACGACAAGGACGGGTTTCAAGGACTTGTATGCGTACGGGAAACCAAGGCCTTATCTCGCACAGTGCCAGCAGGTCATATGAGCTTTAGGAGTTTAAAGTTGCTAGAGACATGGACATTCCTCCGTCATGCACTACTATGCGCTTGATCATTCTGTCCTTTTCCATGATCCATCTTCTTTTCGAACACTCACACAGAGAAGTAGAACAATCTTCGTCTCCAACAGAAGTCCACTTCGAAGCAAGCTGTGCTTCTCACAGGCTCTACGCCTCGCTCCTTGCCAGACACCGCAACTTCCTTTCATGGGTTCTTAACGCCTAAAGCTGTGCCGATGCATTCTTCGTCAGAAAGGTCGAAGCATATCGCGGATCAGACACAAGTCTCTGTTCGCAGCTCATGTTCACGATGTCTGGCATAGACTTGACTGTGTAACGTAAGGTACCACAGGAAAGGCTGCGCCTGTAATTGTACGTCCTCGTTCCATGCTCCGCCGTAACTCATCGGTGCCGCCATAGCCTTGTACGCTCATATGACCCTCACATCTAGTCCCTAGCGATCATCCATCGATTCTGTCATGTGCTGGATGAGGCCTTACAACGATGGTTTGGAAAGAGAGAGATTCATCAAAGATCACGTGATACTCTAAGTTGTCGAACGGACCTTCCGCCGTGCTCCGTGTTGGAGACTTTCGCCACCCGATTTAGACTTGTGTCTCTCCCACTCTTTTGAACCCTCCACCAAACAGGTGATTTACATTCAATAATAGAGACGGCTGATGATCAGATATATGCCGCGTCGCCCCTTGCTGGTACTCACTCTCCGCCCACGATGAAACGTGCGCAACGAAAACACCCGATGGAACCCTGGCCGCGGAGTCCCAAAGTTGGCACGTTGGCATCGCGATACACATCGTTATGACGCGGCACGAGCCTGTAGTTCACACGTAAGAGTCCGTTTCCTTGCATTCATTCCTGTCCAGTAACACACACCGCAACACCACCAACTCTTATCTAACAATGCCAATCAATGAAGGCGACCAACTCACCGGCGAGCACGGCAAAAAATATCTGGCCGTCTCGCCTCTCGGCCAATCAAACGTCTGGACCGCGGTTGAGACACCCAATAACAAAGTAGTTGTGGTCAAGGAGCCCGATGCGAACGATGTATCGAGAGGAATGCCATCCTTCCAGAACGAGATGGTCATGCATGAATTGCTTAAAGACTCCTCTGGCGTTCGCCAGCAGCTCGACCGCATCCCTGCCACCGGACCTCGCGATCCACCAATGCTTGTACTGGAGATCACAGCAAACACCCTCTGGGGCGCACGAACTCAACGACCTTTCACTCTCGAGGAGGTCAAGAAGACCACCAAAGACACACTCATCGGGCTTAGGGATGTTCATGCTCAAGGCCTTGTCTATGCCGACCTGAAGATGCAGAACGTCATGGTCGATGGCTTTGACGGCAGCGCCGCAGGATCCAAGTCTGGAACCGAAGATCTTCACGCAAGTCTAGGAGACTTGGGCATCGTTTCAGAGCCAATGAAAGGCACTGTACAGCCGGTTTCGTACCGTGCACCCGAAGTCTACTTCAAGAAAGATATCACCCCCAAAGCAGATATATGGGGATGGGGTCTGATTTATTGCCACTTACTGGAAGCTCGCAAGCGTTTCGAGCATACAGGCCTATACGACGAGACAAGCGGTTCGCTTGCCAAGCGCGAGAACGCAACAGCACACGCCATTGCGAACGACCACGGACTGCACAGCAACTTATCTTACTCTGGTGTACCCTTGCCGCAGAACGATGCGGCGATGGGTGCGGGCGACCAGTGGGAACTGCTGCGACGACGCGGCTTGGAGGAGGGAGAAGTGAATTTTCTCCGATGGGTTCTCAAGGCAGACCCTCTACAGCGGCCAAGCGCGACACAGATTCTGGAAAGTGGATGGCTGGACAAGACTGATGCTGAGGTCGCACGAGGATTCCAGCCGCCGAGGCAAGCGTAAGAGCGTCGAAGTTAGCAGGTAATCCACCGCGTGGTGTATCGACCCATGTACATGAACGATATAGTCTGTTGGAGAGCGAAAGATAACTGAAAAGTGTGTAAACCATAGACAAAAGCCTCAACCTGATTTTGCTCTCAGCTCCAATCCATTCAGGTCGCTAGCGATTGGAACACCTCCGACATCTTCGAATTGATGAAGCATTTTCCAGAAAGGCACCGCACGTATTTCGCCCAAAGCTTGTGTCCGCCAGGCCATTTCCCTCTGCACCTAAGCCGCACTCAGTCGGCAGTACTCTCTCGCTGCTGTAGGTCCGAAAGTTCTCACTCAGGATTCAGAAGTCCGGCCATGCGCATGGTCCCAAGACGTGCTGGAGGATCGTGTTGAAAGGCTTCTTCGTGTTCGCCTGGCCCTTCATTTGTGCTGGTCTCTGCATGTCCGTCAAATTCTTGGTAGTCACCAATTTCTTCGCCTCTGCTAGACTTTGGGCTTGTTGCTGCTGTGCTCCATTTAGATCGGAGCCTGCTTAGTTCTTGACACCTCCCGATCTCCTGGTCGTCGAACCACCTACTGCGTCCGGTCCCGGGGCGCATCACAGCCAGTGTTTTAGCTCTTGCGAACTCATCCTCATGATACTCTTGCTCACTTGGGCAGTCCACAACAATCTCGAGCGTGGTATGCTGTCTCAACAAGCAAGGTACGTCCCGGAACCGCTTGACCTTATGGATGTCCTTATCATCATTGAGCATGAGGCGAATGCGGACTTGCACGTCGACCGTTGTAGAGCAGGTATTCCGAACGAAGTCGTTGACCCAGTCGAGGCGAGTGCGTATCGATCTGTGAAGGGCCCACCTGGGTGACGCAGCGCCATAGGTAGCGTTGCAGGTGTAAAGGTTGATGTGTATTCTCTTGACGAAGTGGTGAATTTCCATGTGCCTCAAGTCGACGATTCTAGGAAATCCGATTCGCTCCACACACTGCCGAGCATCGACACATGTGGAAGCTCGGAAGTCGCCATGCTTCTCTGAGACGATGATGAGCGGCTGAGATGGCGCGCGACTATCATTCACTCCTCTGTGAACCGGCGACTGATATGGTGAAGTCGAGGCAGAAAAAATCGGGCCACGAGCTGTCCATCATCGCCGAATTCGATCTCGTCCTGGAGCCGGTGGAGTGCATCGTACTATCGGAATGAAGGACATGATTTAGCAAAAGAAACTCGAATGTTGTCTTTACACGCGCTTTACAAACTTACGATCTCATCGCGTAACTCTTGCGGCAACGAGAAGAAGCGTGAAGGCTCCACGCTCCCACGTGAGGACATGGTGCGAAGGAAGATGTCAGACGAGGAAGTCGACTAACGTGCCTTGCGAGATCTGGTCGAGAGTTGCCTGATGGAGCGCGTGAGTCGACGTACGATCCGCGATGGCGTCAATATGTTGGCAGAGTAGCTGTAGTGACGAGAGCCGGCGCGTATGGTAGGATGAAGACGAAGTAGCCAGTGAAGGGACTGATCGTATCAGAGAGTGTCGCTTCTGAACAGTCGTGAGGTGTGAGATGCGCTGGTAGTGCAGCGGGCGGAAGAAGCCGAATTACTCAGTAAGCCAAAGTGAATGATGCAAGTGGATGACTTTCAGATACATCTGCTCTTTGCTCTTTCTTCTGCGACACTTCGCTGACGAAGGACCGAAAAAATAGCTTTGAGTGATATTTGTTCGCAAAACATCATCCCCAACGCTGCAGTTTGCAGTCTTCAGCGAAGCCCTCTTGCATTTCCCTGCCTCTCCTTCCTCACTCCACGCTCCAGTGTAGGCAGCGGCGCGCGCGACACGACTGGCGGCAACGACTCGACTTCCCAGCTCGAACTGCAACCACGAACCGCACACACTTTTGACAGCACCTCCGTGGACACACTGCGTTCAAACATGTCAAACATGACTACCCAGCCGCTGGTCTCGACGCCGTTCACCCTTACCGACACCAGGCCCGGTTTCTTCGACATCCTACCGAGAGAGTTGCGTGACAACATCTACGATCAACCCTACCAAGAGCTCGACAATGAAGACTCAGGCATTCATTTCCAAACATACACCGTCTGCACAGAGCTTCGCCTTGTAAGCCGTCAATTCAGGACAGAATACGACGAAAGAACTTCTGTGGATAAGGAATCCAAACAACTTACAGTCTCTGTCAACCTATCCATCACCTCCTGCTGGTGCAACCAAAGCGTAGTCTTGCCATCAGCCCAGCTCGCAACACGCATTACGCACTTGACCTTGATGTTAACTCCCTGTAATGGGACACACACCGTGGATAGAGAGCACTATGAATGCAACACGGATGCAGGTGGTGCCCAGAATGTCTGCTACAAGGACTTTGTCCAAGCTCTTGTGGGCGCTTTGCCATGCCTCCAAAGCCTTCACGTGAATCTGCACGCGGCGACTGATCTGTGCCTCGTGAACCTGCTGCCACTTCCAACCGCTTTCACAGAATCGCCAAAGCTCAAGGAGTTGAAGATCATGGGCCCGTGTCTGGGAGGGCCTACTACCGCCCTTATGGCGCAAGTGGCAATCTGGACGGAGAAGGATGGCATGCGGCAAGACCAAGAAGCCATCGAGCTGTGTCACATGCGGTTATGGCCGCATGAACTTGAGTGAAGGACGATTGACAACCAGAAAGGACTTCGGTAAGACACAACGCTCCTTCATCGCATGCATGTGCTAATAATCTTAGGCCGCGAAAGCGAATACACAGAGCTCGGGCTGCGTTCGCTCAGTAAGATAGCGGTAATGCATGGATTCAAGTGAGGGCTAGAGGTACGCCTGATAGTCAGTCTAGCATGATTGGGACTCGGGAGTGAACTTGAGGACTCTTCCGAGCATTTCGTATGATCACAATAGCATTTGTACCACTGTTCTGACGTCAAGGATCTCCGAGCCTTGCATGTAGTGTTTCAAGCCATGATCCACGAGCGCTGCTTCTAATCGCCGCCTGTGAATAACCCGCAGACTAGTCTCGCAACACGATCCTGGCGGCTGATGATCCGCCCTGTGATTACGCCGCTCTAAGCCGTGTTTCTCAACAATCTTCTGCTTTCCCACAAAGAGCATCCGTGCTTCGCTTTCCAGGCCTCCAACACCGGCCTCTCGACGCAGAGTCGCTCCTCCAATGCTCGTCGATCAACCTGCTCAACTTGTGATGCTTGGTCCCAAGTACCAAGGGTAATGGGAGCATCAAGTATATCAATGTTTGGAACTTGAAGCTCACGAAGTTTCTCCGGCTGAGGGTACCTCAAGCCCTGATAGCGTAGCTCGTATTTTCCTTCTGCTGGCCAGGGTTTGAACATACTGAGACTGGAAAACAGACGAAGTAATTCTTCATGATATCCAGCGTGGTGAAGGGACTCAAAGTCGAAGCGCATGTCGACACAGCGAAGATGGGGCATGCTTCTTAGTAGCACTGCCGTGTCGTGAAAAGTCGAAAGGAATTTTTGTAGGAGGTCGCGATGCGCCAATCCAGTAGACCCGTCGCCTCCATCGAAAAGGGTGCGAATCGTTTTCAACTCTTTGCACCGGGCTGCAAGTTTTGGGCACGCACCATGCCAATGTCGGCGACTATTCTGGGAGTTGTTGACAATAGGGAGCAAAGTTTTCCTGGGCGAAAAGTTCATGTAGCGCTCGTCGTACTCTGCGGTGAACTGTCGACTGACCAATCGAAGGTTCGAGACTGGTGCGTGGAAGTAGAAGGTAACATCGTTGTCGGGTCTGTTGACCGCATAAGACATGCTAGTTCCAAGCTAGCGCATGTTCTCGACCAATCGATCAAAAGATGGCAAGACGGAAGTGAAGGAGCGCGCTGCTCGTGCCTTCACTTTCATTCTGGATTGGAGAACGTGCGGAACCCAAGAACAGGCGGGCACAGGCGACCTTGAACAGATACAACGGAAGCGCAGTTAATGCGTGCCATGGCAAATCTTTTCGCAGTTCAGCTCTCACATGGCTTCAATGTTTCTCCATGACAGCTAGATGATATGTGTAAGGTACCTATGCTTTTCACGAGAATAACATCTGGAGATCTGCTAGCGATCGCTAGCCAGAGGGTCTTCGCCTTCGACGATAAAGGACTGATGAGCAAGTATCAAGATCCAGCATCGTAGACTTTTGTGTAGGCCCAGCTCTAGTAACTGTGTCATAGAGTGGAACATTGATTTATATTTTGTCTTTTTGAAAGGATACCTTATGGAAGACAAGATCGCCAGCCAGCCATCGAAGGATCGACCTCGGCTTCCGCCAAACTTCCACCCAAAGCTTCAATTCAAGATCATCAATCGCCGCAGAGCCTCACACCTTTCCACACCAAACCCTTCCACGCAGAACCACCTCATCATCACTCTACACATCCAATGCCCTTCCCCCGACCCATCCGATACCTCACCTCCCACCTCCCACCCCCCCGCACCCTCTGCGCCGGCGCCTTCTGGATCTTCGCCATCGTCATCAACGTCAACGACCATGTCCTCGAATTAACCCCCATCTACGGCAGCTCCATGGCCCCCACCCTCAGTCCCGACTACCACGCAACCGGCGCCAAAGACTCCCTCGCCTGGCGAAAATTCCGCCCAACCGAAAACCTCCAGCGCGGCGACATAGTAATGTACCAAACGCCGTTCAGAGCCGAGGGCAGCGCTGTGAAGCGCGTGATAGCGCTCGGCGGGGACACGGTGGTTCTTGATCGGAGGAGGAGGCCTGGTGTGGATGAAGATGGGCAGCCGAAGGCGAGTGAGAGGACCGCGATGAAGGGGTGGGATGCTATGGCGCCGCGGGTGAAGGTGCCGTATGGGCATGTGTGGCTTGAGGGGGATAATTGGCAGGCGAGCTCGGATAGCAATTATTTCGGGCCGGTGAGTAAGAGTTTGATTGTGGGGAGGGCGATGGGGTGTGTTTGGCCGCCGGAGAGGTGGGGACGGCCTTGGGATGGGGAGGATAAAAAGAAGAAGGCTTGGGGGCGGACGAGGGTGATTAAGGGGAGGGAGACTGTGCCGGCAGAGTGGGAGGATTTGGTGTTGGGCGTTGGAGGCTGAGAGGGGGGAATGTGCGGATTTCATTGAGGATTACGCTTGCTTGATTGTTTCGACGAAGGTTTTGGGCTATGGAACGACCTATGGACCCAAGCTATGGCCAAGAGAATCGCCTCACTTCTTGACGAGGCGTTCGATCTCCTCCAAGATAGCTTTGGTTACCTCCTCGGTTCCCTTGTCGCCTCCCAGGTCCTTGGTTTTCACTCCGCTGCCGGTCACGTTCTCGATGGCCTGCATCAGCGTGTCTGCTTGAGAATCGAGTTTCCCTGCACCCACCCACCTCACCATTTCGGCGGCCGACCAGAATGCTCCCACGGGATTCGCAATGCCTTTTCCAGCAATGTCTGGTGCGGAGCCATGGATAGGTTCAAACATGGAAGGATACTCTCGGCTGGGGTTCAGGTTTGAAGACGGAGCAATGCCGATTGAACCTGCCAGCGCAGCTGCTAGATCGGAAAGGATATCTGCGTGCACTACTCACGCAAGGAGACAAGTCAGTTCTGGGCCACACACCAACTTGGATCGCGGCAACTTACAATTTGTCGCAACAATCACATCCATACTCTCCGGTTGGTTCACCATACGGACAGTCATTGCATCGACAAGCATCTTGTCGTGCTCAACCACACCCTCGTACTCCTTGGCCACGTCGTAAAAGACCTTATCCCACAACACCATGCCGTGCCTCTGAGCATTGCTCTTCGTCACCATGGTCAACTTCTTCCTCGGCCGTGACTTGGCCGTCTCGAACGCGAACCTCATGATCCTTTCGATACCAACATACGTGAAGATAGCCACTTCTGTGGCAACCGCGTACTTTTCGTGGCCGTGTGTGGTGCCGCCCTGGCCCGCATATTCACCCTCCGAGTTCTCTCTGACGATGATCCAGTCGAGCAACTTGGGATCTTTCTGGCACTTTTCAATCGGGCTCTTCGTTCCTGGTAGGACCCTCGTCGGTCGCACGTTCACATACTGGTTCAGTTCCTTCCTGATCGGTAGGATCATGTTCCAGAGCGAGATGTGGTCCGGCACGCTTGGCCAGCCGACAGCGCCGAAATAGATCGCATCGTGCTTCTTCAGTGTGGCAATGGCATCTTCTGGCATGTACCAGCCACGCTCGAGGTAGGCCTTGCTGGACCAGTCGAAGTCGGTAAAATCAAAACGGAAAGAGCCATCGCAGTCGGCAAGCTTGTTCAGAACTTGTTTGGCTGCTTCGGTGATGTCGACGCCGATACCATCACCAGGGATGGAGGCGATCTTGTATGTTGTTGACATGCTGTGTATATTATGATATGCTCGGGCTGTTTGTATCGTATTGTAAAGACAGGAGTGTTGAAAGATCAATAGAGCTCAAGCAGCTGCGGGTCGCCAAGATGGTGGCTTGCCTTTTGTACAAGTGTAAATTATGAAGACATGAATATGTAGCAAAAGAGAAAAATGAGCTCTTGTCTATCTTGTTCATACGGCACGTAGCCCATATATACTGCTCCTGCACCCCACGGCCTGGGCACGCACAACATCGGATACGTGGGTGTTGTGGGCTGGTTTTAGGACAAATGAGACGCCGATGGGGCTTTTCTGGCGTATTTCGCCAAGCATAGCATGCTCTTGGTGACTTAAACGACGAAGAAAGCATGTGTTGTCGGTGAAATGAGAGTGCGACGGCGGATAGGGCCGATTGAGGAAGTGGAAACATGCATATGCAACACACGGGCCTTCTTGTGTGATGAATGATGGAGAGATATATCTAAAACGGGCTGTCGTCAGCTCCTGCTGCATGTGGGGCACGAGCTTCGAGTAAGGTAGTTGTCTAACTCCTAGCAAGGGTCTAGACATGCCACCATTACACTACTCCCACCGCCAAATACAATACGACACACCAGCAACACCCGATTGAAGCAAACGAATTACTTTCTCCTGTTCTGGAAAATTACATAACCACACATAAATCTACTATACCACATACACCGCAAACATGACCTCCGCATTCCCTCCCGGCGGCACCTACTTCGACGGCCGCAAGAGCTTCGCCGACGTCAACTACGACACCGCCAAAGACAATGCGATCAATACCACACAGTTCCTCGAGGCCTCAGAGTCTCTGACCACCCTCTTCGATGTGATCGGTGGCGCCGCTTTCAAGCCCGTCAAGAGTGATATGCAAGGCAACATCAAGGTAGGAAGGACCTCAATGACACTGAGCTTCGAAAATAGAGTATTGGATGGAACAACAAGATTAACGTAACTCCGTCTGCTTAGAAAATCAAGGACCGTCAACTCGCCGCTCCCCTCGAGTCCGACACCCTGCAAGACCTCGTCCGCAACGAGCTCAAGACTGGCAAGCACACCGCATCCGAGGGTCTCCTCTGGCTCGTCAGGTAAGATGAAAACAAACCAGATCCCACACCAACTCCAAAGCAAAACCCTCACTAACACCTCCCCCAGAGGCCTCGACTTCACCGCCCAGGGCCTCCGCGCCAACCTCTCCAACCCCTCCAGCGAGCTCTCCGAGTCCTTCCGCGCCGCCTACGGCAACACCCTCAAGCCCCACCACTCCTTCATGGTCAAGCCCATCTTCTCCGCCGCCATGAGCGCCACCCCTTACCGCAAGACTTTCTACGCCAACTTGGGCGACGACCAGGAGCGCGTTAACAAGGAGCTCGATGCGTGGCTCACCAGCCTTGAGAAGATCGTCAGCATTCTGAAGGAGTTCCAGGGCAGGAAGGAGGCGAAGTGGTAGATGTGAGAGCGACTTTGGGGATGCGGGTTTTGGGAAGAGAAAGAGTTGGATTAGTCGCGGAGAATGAGGATGAGGGGAGCCTTGAGAGGGGGACAAGAAGTTATCAGGACACCCACACAGACGCACAGTAGTTGTTAAGGTCACGACCTGCCGTTTCGGTGCGACCTTAGCCAACATCAAACAAGAATTGAATAAAAAATCACTTGAGAGTTTCATCTTGTCTGACGAGAGGGCCAGTGAGATAGGTGAAATCCCTCACGCACTTCTCCATTCAAGCCATAGTAATACCCATCTCATCAGTGAAACAATCGAAAGAGCAGGCCACTGAGATGTCGCCGTTGACTTCGCCGTTCCCAGCACGTAGGATAGCGGTATAGCCGTTAGATATATGCTACTATCAGCAGAAGCCAACACTGAAACGACAACAGTGCCATCGGGATATCACCTATGAATTGAGCCACCGCGATCACCTAACATATAGCCGAAGCATCTCTGCAATATCTGAGCTGCTATCACTAGCCATCGACACAGATTTGGTGCGAGAGGCCGCTGAGGTGAACTCGGGCTCTCCAGTCTGCCTTTTGCGCTATCAAAAATGTCAGCGAAACAAATCACTGAGGCTATACCAGCGCTCACCGCATTCTTTATGGTGCAATCTGGGGCATTGGTGAAAGAAAACACTATGATGGCCACCGGGAGAGGAGAAAACGCTATGGTATAACGCAGGCTATGCTAAGTAATCCAATCTGTACTGTCTGCCGTAAATCATTCATGCTTGCCGTCAAATATCGCTCATCTCGCTAGCGCTGCAAATAAGACCGAAACAAGATAATCGTTCATCTAACTTGGAAAACAAAACAATACACAAAGCCCAACTACGTGTAGCTCCTCATAGCATCCACGTACCCAGTCCCACCCTTCAGATCCCGCTCAAAGCTCTCCGCCACCTCCATAACCCTCTTGACTTGCGCCAAACCAAGAACTGCGCCTTCGTTTAGCGCCAATGCCTGAGCTGTGCGGACGATGTTCTTGATTTGCCTGCCGTTGAGCTGGTGTCTGCTCAGCGTATCGAGGTCTTTGTCGCCGAATTCTGCAACCTCGCAACCATTCTGTGAGCGGCACATCTCGATAAACTGGAGCCAGACCTTTCGCCTAGCTTTTGGTGTCAAATCGCCATAGCGCAGCGCGACGTGGATGCGGCTCTGGAAGGCGTCGTCGAAAGTCTCTACGCGGTTCGTCGTCAGGAAGAGAATACCTTGGAAGTACTCGAGCAGACGCAGGAAGATCGAAACGAGGGCATTGCGGTGAATGTCGTGAACTTCACGCTTCTCAAGGAAGACGTCGGCTTCGTCGAGTAAGAGCACAGCTCCCCAGCTGTGGGCGATGTCGAGGATCTTTTGCAGTTCCAGCTCCAGTTTGCCGGGATCGGTACCGAGTTCGCCCGCGGAAACCATGTAGAGTGGACAGCGCAAGAGTTCGGAGATTCCTTCGGCTGTCAGGGTCTTGCCAGTACCAGGCGAGCCGTGAAGTACAGCTACCAGGCCCTTGCCCTTGCCTTGCACCACGTCGTCGATTGTCTTGGCGGCGTGGAACTTGTGAGATTCGACAAGCGCACGAACTATCGACTTTTGGTTTGCGGGCAGTACAAGGGAGTCGAAAGCCGCGTCGTTGTAGTCGATATCGCGTACGCCGGAGATGGTGAACTCCAGCCAGAGTTTCTCGTTGAAGGCGAATCCGTAGACGACTGGTGATGTAAGAAGCAGTTCCTCGTCGGCAAAAGCGCGTCTGCGACTGCCGGCGTCGAGTGCAAGCTCTTCTTTGACCGTGTTGGGTCTAATGACATTGCCATCATCGTCCACTTCGACCGTCTCTCCGCGCAGAGAGCCATCAGGCATCACCACATATTTTCTCTTGGTCTTTGGGGCATCGTGATCGCCGTTGTCAAGAGCGCCGAGACCATGGTCGTGCTCCAGCTCGTCATCGGAACGGCCGGCACAGCAAGAGCAGTCGTCGGAGTACTCTTCATCGTCGCTGAGATCGTCGTCTTCGTATGGCTTGATGAGGGAGATAGGATAGTTCGGGTTGATTCTGCGGAAGGTGGCCGGGTCAACCATGACACGACTGTTGACGCAGATCTTCAGCACCTGCTTCTTCTTCTTGTGGAAGGCGAGGCCCTTGTGGAATCGGTATTGCATGCCCTCGAGATTGACAAATTGTCTGCCGCGCTCGATGATTTGTTTCTTCACGCCTTCAGGGTCCTTGTGATACTTGAGCGGATAGCAAGCAAGGCTTGTGATCTTGCGAGGTCCCTTGAAAGACTCGACATTGGCTTCAAAATTGCCGAAACCGAAATTCTTGCCATCGTATTCCATGTATTTGCCCTCGACGCAGTACCATTCGCCACGCATCATGCTCGAGTTCTTGATGGCGTAATCGATCTTGAAGCAGCGAGGCTCATCCCAGGCACCATAGCAGGAAGTGACGGCGATGTCGTTGGGACGGTACAGAGCCCAGAGAAGTTCAAACGTGATATTGCCTGCCGCAAGAAGGGGATACAGAGTCTTCTTGATATCGGCGTAATCATCGTCGAGATACTTGACAAGTGTCTTACACAGCGAACGCTGCTTTTCGAGCTTCTTGACGACTTTGCGCTTCTTCTCAGCCTTGATCTGAGCTTTCAGAGTCTTCTTATAGTGAGTTCTCAATGATTCCAGATACAGGAAGAGAGTGTTGGGGTCCACGATGGGCTCTTCGGCTTCGAGGCTGACGCTCTTGCAATCCTTCATGACCTCAGCGAGGACCGCTCTCAGCGGCTTGGACTTTATATCCACCTCGGTGCGTGAGTACTTGTTCTCCCAGTCGAAGCACCTGCGAACGAGAAAAGCGTACTCCGCAAACTCGCTGTCGTCGTCTGCGGCGCTCTCCTTGATCTTCCAGTTGTGGATGCTGGCATCCCAAAGATGGTCGACACGCTTGAATTGCAGTCCGTCATCCTTGCCCTTCTTAGAGGGAGACTTGCGCTTGACTTTGGGAACCTTCTCAGTGGAAATCGACAAACGTCTGTTGCGGGCTTTGAGCGAAGGTCTTCCAGCGGCGATTTGCAGCTTCAGAGCCTCGAGTTGTGATTGGAGGTCGGTCAGTGTCGTGTCGCCAGCGTCGGAGCTCTCCTCGGCATCCGAATCAGAAGCTTGAATCTTCTTCTTCTTGGAAGCCTTCTTGCGCCTAGCAGGCTCCTCATCGGATGAACTGTCGCTTGACGAATCCTCGGACGCAGTACTCTCGCTATTGGAATCAGAAACGATCTTACGGTGCTTGCGACTCTTCTTAGCTTTCGCCTTCCGCGCCGCAGCCTTCGCCTTCTTAGCCTTCCTCTTCTTCTTGAGCTTCTCTTCGTCAGATGATGTGTCGCTGTCAGAGTCCGAAGAGTCCGAGCTATCGCTCGAATCGATGGAGTCTTCGCTGGAGGAACGGTGCTTGGCCGTTTTGCTGCGGTGTGTTCGAGGCTTCTTCGACTTTGTCTTGTGCTCGGCTTTTGTGCACTTCGACTTCTTCTTTTTCTTCGGCGAAGCCTTGAGCTCCTGTGGCGACTCGGTCGGTTCGCCCGTAACGGCAGGCTCATCGGTTTGGCGGCGCTCCGTCACGGGAGCTGTCTGTGCTGTTGCGTCCTCGTCCATGTTGTGATCGGCGGTTCTGAGGGCAGTAGTGGAAAGGGTGGCACCAGCCTGTTGTTGATGAGAACTGGAAGTTGTAGAAGAAGGCGTTGAAGCCACAGAATAGCTAGCGGAGCTGCCGCCTGGCGTTGGTGACGTGTCAGACGCAGACGCAGCAAGCCCATTCATTGATGCAGAGCAGGCAAATCAAACAAAGCCGGAGCTTGCTTGTGGATGCACTGCAGGCGTGAAGGAGAGGTCGTCTGCGCAGTAAGCACAGACGGCGGGGCAAGGGCTGGTGATGATGATATGCGCGGGACATGAAGTGAAAGAAGTGCAGTGAACGGGATGCACCAACCTTCATATAGTTCTCACCTTGTGATGCATGCTGTGCCGTGGTCGACGAAGCCAGAGGATCATAGTGGAGGCTGAGTGCGGTGTTGCCTTGGATCAACCAACCACGCCGCATGGCACAACCGGAGAGACCGCGTGGTCATATGAAGGAACAACGAGTACAAGGTGGCTGCCAGCACCTGCCTGCGCGTAAGGCAGCTCATTATTCGCCATAGCACTCCCCGCTTCTGCACGCCGCACTCCGTATGCGGTCTAGGGTCACATGCGTCTTACCCTGACATTTCTCACCGGAGGCAGAATCGATGGAGCCTGGACCGCTCGCAGTGATTGTTGTATGTTTGTCCGATATTCTTTGAGTGAGGCGGAGCAGGTATCTTTGGAATTGGCGATGGTGGAAGTGAGGTCAGGAAGTGACAAGAGGCAAGAAGTAGTTAGTTAGGCGGCTGTTCCGCTGGCCCCGACGGGAATCTGCTTTTTATCGGACCGCATCTGTTCATCAATCGACTTATCAGATTGCACCTCTTCCTCTTCCTGCATAGGCCTCAACCAATCGTTGCGACAGTATCGTGCCGTACTGCACTCCTCATTAGAGATTGGCGAACCCATGTTACGAATAAAATGATATTGATACACAGGCGACCTTGAACACGGATAAGATGGGTTAACATTAGAAAACGCTGCCTTTTCATACACCGACATCACCGATGCTCGAAGAAACCGACAAAAACAAAGTTTAGATAAAAATTTGGAGCCATGGCAAATGAGTCTCTCCCAGACGAACGAACGCGCCAGCTCCGAGGGTGCGTTCACCCAACAGCCACCCGCATGATGTAGCAAAAAATCGGGGAATTGGTGGTTGTGATGGTGCAGATAGATCGTTCCCTCGGAGCGTTCCCTTTATACAATGCCGGTTTGCGACTCTCTATCGACATGGTTGTACGCCTCCAGATGTCGTGCGGCTTGCTGTTGCTTTATTCAAGAAGATATTCTCGTCCTTGGATAATTCGCTTACAGCATAAGCTCGAGAGGGCTCTCGATGACCTTCTTGAGGGCCTTCATGTACTCGCCAGCAACGGCACCGTCAACAACCTTGTGGTCGAAGGAGCCAGTGATGACCATCTGCTCGTCCCAGGCAACACCGTCGGAGCCATCCTCGTTCTCCTTGGGCACGGCAACCTTCTTCACGGCGCCAATGGCGACAATGCAGGCCTGGGGAGGGTTGATGACAGCGGTGAAGCGGTCAATGGCGTCGTTCATGCCCATGTTGGAGATGGTGATGGTGCCACCCTGGTACTCATCGGGCTTCAGCTTGCCGTCACGGGCACGCTTTCCGAGCTCCTTGATCTGGGAAGAGATGGACTCAAGGCCGCTGGCGTGGGCGTTCTTGACGATGGGGGTCATGAGGCCGACGGGGGTAGCGACGGCGACAGAGACGTCGACGACGTTGTGCTGACGGACGACAACCTCACCGTCAATGGTGCGCCAGCTGGAGTTGGCGGCAGGGACCTTGCGAGCGGCGGCGGCAACGGCCTTGATGAGGAGGTCGTTGACGGAAAGCTTGTACTTGCCATCGGCGGAGGCGTTAAGGGCCTGGCGAAGCTTGAGGAGCTTAGAGACGGAGATGGAGGAGGCGACGAAGTAGTGGGGGTTCTGGTTCATGGACTCGGTGAGGCGGGCAGCAATGGTCTTGCGCATGCTGGAGGCGGGGATGTCCTCGTAGGTGGCAGCGGGAGCGCCAGTGGCAGTGGCAGCGGGAGCAGACTTGGGGGCCTTCTCAACGTCCTGCTTGGTGATCCTGCCACCAGGGCCGCTGCCCTTGATGGAGGAGATAGCAATGCCCTTCTCAAGAGCGAGCTTCTGTGCAGCGGGAGCGATGGAAGGACCACGCTCGAGAGTGGTCTGCATGCGCTCACCAGTGGACTCGGGCTGCTGGACCTTGGACTCAGCGGCGGGAGGTGCGGTGCCGGAGCCAGAGTCGGGCTTCTCGGTGGCGTTGGCGGCCTCCTGGCCCTCCTTCTTGTCGGCCTTGGGGGCGTCCTTGTTTCCACCAGCATCCTCGATGGAGAAGTCGGCGAAGGCCTCGACGTCGGCAGCATCCTCAACCATGACAGCAATGGGCTACAGCGAAAGTCAGTCCGCCAGTTCCTCAAAAAAATATAGTGTATCCAATGTGCAAACTCACGTTGCCAACAGCGACGTCCTTCTCGCCAGAGTTCTTCAAGAGCTTGGCCAGAACACCATCCTCCTGGAACTCGAAGTCCATTTGGGCCTTGTCGGTCTCGATCTCGACGAGGACATCACCGGGAGCGAGGGTGTCACCGGGGTTCTTCTGCCATGTGCCGATGTTGCCGGAGGTCATGGTGGGGGAGAGTGCAGGCATGGAGATGATGGTGTGAGAAGGGTAGGCTGTGGTATCCTTGTCAGATTCATGTCGCCTTCAATGGTTGGTTGAGCTGCGGGCGGGAAACGAACATTTGGAGGCGTAGTATCTGGCGAGCGCAGACATGGCGGGAGCCCTGGGACTGATGGAGAAAAACTGTTAGCCATTCCGTGCGCGTTTACAGCTTTGGCAGCTTGGTGGTATCCTCTTGTCGGTCGACATACGCGGCTGCACGCTGGGCCCTCAATGCGCCAGCTCCCCTGCTGAGTATCCTGGAGGCCGACATTGTGCTTGCTGTGCGCCTTCCGAGAGTAATCCTAATAACGAATGGAGTGGGCGTGATGGAGAGAGAGACACGACACCGGGCGAGCTGTTTGGAGGGAGGTGGTGGTGGTATAGGCGGGAGTGTAGTCGGGGTGAGGCGCAGAAAGCTGGATGCCCGTACTATTTTCGTGTTGTTGGGAGGAGAGCTCTGAGGCACCTGAGAGACTTCCGGCGCTAGAGACGGGCCGGAGTGAGAGAGACGGTGGAAGCTGGCGAAGTCGCCCGGCGTGCAGCACGAGGCTGCATATTGCTGTACTAGCTAGGGTGATGCCGTACGGAGTGACGATAACAGATAATAATTGCAGAAGAATCTCAACTGTTCATGGATAACTTGCATTTCTACTGTGATGTTTCCCCCAATGCAGCAGCCTGTAGGTACTTCTAACGACCAGCCCTCGCCACGTGACCACGAACATCCGGTCTCTCACCTCAATCACATCCAGAAGCACAGACTCGGATACAGCAGGACGCAGAACGTCCTCTCATCTCTTTTGAGACGTTCTGGCCTGCACGTGATTTGGTTCGCCGCACCTGCCCTCCGCCAGCATGAATGTCTCTGGTGGGAGTGGCAGAGAGGGGACTTGCAAGGAGGAGGGAGACTGTGCTGGAGAGATGTGAGATGGTTGCTTGCTGTGCTTGGCTGTTAGTGTTAAACAAGTCGCGTGGCATTGAGAGCTAACGTTAGGGTTCAGTTCCGAGGCAGCCAGCTTATGTGTTCGTGTCCGCAGGGGAGAGAGCGCATTAATTGTCCGCATTAATCAACACCCTAGACCCCTTCCACCGTGACAACAAAAAACACCACATTTCACCTTGCATATTCCATTCGCTCCGAAGGATCACCACCCTGGCCATGACATAGTATGCACGGTCTGGCTACTACGAGATCCCATCACACGCTTTAGGTCTACCAAGTGCTGGAATGGCCGACACCGAGCAATCCACCGCGGTCTCACCGGAGGTGCAGGAAGAGGACAAGGAGGAGAATAACAAGACTTCCCCTGAAGTCGAAGAGAATGTAGAGGCTCAAGAGGATGGAACAGAAGAGTCGGGCTCAGAGGCAGGAGGGGCGGAACGCTCGGATGACCACGATGGCCATGAATTGACAGAGTCGCCGATACAAGAACAACAACCGGAGTCGCTACCAACAGAGGCAGAGACACCTTCCGAGCATACAGACGACCAGCCAAAGGATCAAACACCCCACGAGAAGACGCATGATGTTTCGACGCCGGCGAGCGAAGCCACTCAATCATCTGCTCAGACTCCTACTAACGATGCATCCCTACCACCTATAGCACCGCGTGTGCGCACAGATTCGCAGTCAACCACCGCAACCACGGCCACAACGGGAACGCGCGGAACTACAAGGTCGACGAGGAGTAGCATGGTCTTTGTCGTCTCTGCCCTGGAATCGATTGCCGCCTCAAAGGACGCCCGGAAGCGCAAGCCGCTCCTTGACTCTACACAGCGCGCGCTCTCAGCCATCAGGAATGCGCAAGGCGATGCCGCTGAGCTTGATCCAGAGATCTTGTTCCAACCGCTCAACCTCGCGACGGATGCCACTACAGTCAGTGTTGTGGTGACTGCGCTGGACTGTATCGGCAAGCTCATCAGCTACTCATACTTCTCTGTCCCTGCGCCAGTAGAGGGTCAAGAAAACCAACCACCGAAGGCACCGCTCATCGAAAGAGCCATTGACACAATATGCGACTGCTTCCAGGGCGAAGCAACACCTCCAGAGGTGCAAATGCAAATTATCAAGAGCTTGCTGGCTGCGATTTTGAACGATAAGATTGTCGTTCACGGTGCTGGTCTTCTGAAGAGTGTGCGACAGACATATAACATCTTCTTGCTATCGCGGCATAGCGCAAGTCAGCAAATTGCTCAAGGATCTCTCACACAAATGGTTGGTACGGTGTTCGAGAGGGTCAAGGCTCGTTTGGCTAGCAAAGCTGTGAGATATGGATCGTCAAGGACAAGTCTGGGTCAGGACAATGCTGCAAATGGTACAGACACTCCCGTAGGACTGGACGAAACAGAAACTCCCCGAGGTGACGACATCGACACGCCCGTGGACCGTGAGGCCAATGTGAACGCGATGACATTGCAAGACTTCGAAAGGAGGAAATCGTTCGACGACACTCGCATCACCGATAACACTACTACTGTCACGCGAGCCAGACGAGCGACTCTGATCAAACAGGCTAGCCGAACCACGTCTGGAGCGGAATTACCCACAATCACTGTACAGGGCGAGGGGAGCGAGGCTTACACGGAAGACGAGGAAGAAGACGAGATCTACATCAAGGACGCTTTCCTCGTATTCCGTGCTATGTGCAAGCTTTCGACAAAGACTGTCCGCCGCGAAGAGGAAGTCGATATCAAGTCACAAGGCATGCGGTCAAAACTTCTCTCTCTACACATCATTCACACGGTGCTTTTCAACCATTTCGCGGTCTTCACAGATCCGCACGCCACGATCCGAAGCTCTGCTGGCCAGGAGCCGACCGAGTTCACACACGCTGTCAAGCAGTATTTGTGCTTGTCGTTGAGCAAGAATGCTGCTAGCTCTGCAAAACCAGTCTTTGAAGTGTCTGCAGAGATTTTCTGGCTCATGGTCCGCTACCTGCGGTCTGAGCTGAAGCGCGAGTTGGAAGTTTTTATCAAGGAGGTCTACCTTACCATTCTGGACAAACGACTGGCTCCTGGATGGCAAAAGAGCTACATTGTGCAAAATATCTTCGGACGCATTGCTAGTGAGCCCAAGGCACTTGTGGAGATCTACTTGAACTACGATTGCGATCGACAGGCTCTCGACAATATGTTCCAGCGCATTATCGAGCACGTTTCGAGGATATCTGGTCAGCCAGTACCCGTGACGGCCATTCAGCAGCAAGCTTTCGCAGAATTCAGTACAAAGCAGGCCTCCACAGGTGCAAATGATTGGCAACAGCGTGGAACGTTGCCGCCAAGCTTGGCAGCCGCAAGCATGAACACGCCCTCAGACGCCGAACGAGGCTTCCCGTCAGATTATGCTTTGAAGATGCAATCGCTGGAGACTCTCGTTGAGACTTTGCGAAGCCTCGTCAACTGGAGCCAGCAAGGTGTGACGGAGCTCGCTACTAGCACAACGCAAGACACAGATGCCAGGAACAGCTACGAAGATGTCAGGGAGAGCATGGATACCAGAGGCGACACCGGAACAGCTACTTCGCCGGCCCTCAATTCTGAAGAGGCAGGACAAAATGAGACGCCAGAGGATGATCCTGCTGAGATTGAGCGTGTGAAACAACGCAAAACCGCACTGAACAACGCCATCCGTGCCTTCAACTACAAGCCCAAAAGAGGCATGAAGACTCTCTTGCAGGATGGCTTCATCCCCTCTCCGGATCCTCATGATATTGCACGCTTCCTGCTGGTGCACAACGATCGCATTAACAAGAAAGCACTTGGTGAATTCTTGGGCGAGGGAGAGGAAGAAAACAAACAGATCATGGCTGCTTTCGTCGACGGCATGGAATTTGGCCGTACTCGCTTCGTTGACGCGCTCAGACGGTTCTTGCAAGCTTTCAGACTGCCCGGAGAAGCGCAGAAGATCGATCGTCTCATGCTCAAGTTTGCGGAAAAGTACTGCGCGGGCAACCCGAACGCATTTGCCAACGCTGATACGGCGTATGTGCTTGGCTACTCCGTCATCATGCTCAACACCGACCAGCATTCTTCCCAGGTCAAGAAGCGCATGACCATCGAGGACTTTATCAAGAACAACCGCGGAATCAACGATGGACAAAGTCTGCCGGATGACTACCTGCAAGGCATCTTCGACGAGATCCAACATAACGAGATTGTCCTAGACAGTGAGCGTGAGACTGCAGCAAATCTCGGCATGCTTCCTCAGACTCCTGGCGGAATCGGTGGCGCTCTCGCAACATTTGGCCGTGATCTGGGTCGTGAGGCCTACGCAGCTGCCAGCGAGGAAATGAGCAACCGCACAGAACAGCTGTTCAAGTCTATGTTGCGGGCACAGAAAAAGGCTGCTGGCGGTGCTTCAGGAAGCAAAGGCAGATTCCTGACTGCTAGCTCCTTCAAGCACGTTGGACCGATGTTCATGGCTGTCTGGATGAGCTTCCTCACAGCCCTGAGCGGCACGGCGCAAGAAACTCAGAACATCGAGGTCGTGCGCTTGTGTACGGAGGGCCAAAAACTCGCCATTCGTATCGCCTGCCTCTTCGATCTCGAGGACCCACGTCAAGCCTTTGTGTCTTCTCTCGGCCGAAGCACGAACCTTTACAACTTCTCAGAGATGAAGGCGAAGAACGTGGAAGCGCTACGCGCGTTGTTAGACGTTGCTCACACTGAAGGCAACCTTCTTAAGGAGAGCTGGCGTGATATCCTCACTAGCATATCTCAGCTTGACCGTTTCCAGCTTATCTCGAGTGGTGTTGAGGAAGGTGCTGTACCTGACGTCCTCAAGGTGCAGGGTGCGCCTTCTACACAACCCAACGGCCCTAGGAAGAGCATGCAAGTGCCGAGAAGGCCTACTTCCAGGCCTGTGACCAGTGGATCATATCACGCGGATATCGCCGAGGATGCACGCTCTGCAGAAATGATCCGCGGCGTTGATCGCATCTTCACGAACACGGCGAACCTGTCCGGCGACGCGATCGTGCATTTCGTCCGTGCTCTGACGCAGGTCAGCTGGCAAGAGATTCAATCGTCTGGCCAGAGCGACAGCCCCAGAACGTACAGCTTGCAGAAACTCGTTGAGATCTCCGGATACAACATGTTGCGTGTGCGATTCGAATGGACCAACATCTGGCAGGTACTTGGGCAACACTTCATCGACGTCGGCTGTCACAACAACACGCATGTCGTGTACTTCGCTCTCAACAGTTTGCGTCAGCTGAGTATGCGCTTCATGGAGATCGAGGAGTTGCCTGGTTTCAAGTTCCAGAAGGACTTCTTGAAGCCCTTCGAGCTGATCTTGAGCAATGCTTCACAAGTCGCTGTCAAAGATATGGTTCTTCGTTGCTTGATTCAGATGATTCAGGCGCGTGGCGATATGATCCGATCCGGCTGGCGGACCATGCTTGGCGTTTTCACTGTCGCCGCTCGCGAGCCTTACGAGAGCATTGTCAATCTTGCTTTCGACAACGTCACGCAGGTGTGGAACGATCGCTTCGGCGTGGTGATCAGCCAAGGCGCTTTCGCGGACTTGATCGTGTGCTTGACTGAATTCAGCAAGAACATGAAGTTCCAGAAGAAGAGTCTGCAAGCCATCGAGACTCTGAAGTCTACTGTGCCGAAGATGCTTCGCACACCAGAGTGCTCGTTGTCAGTCAAAACTGCAGGCGGAAAAGATGCACCACAGGCTGAGGGCTTGCCTAAGCAGCCGAGTCGACAGACTCAGGAAGAGCAATACTGGTTCCCTGTGCTGTTCGCTTTCCACGATGTGCTCATGACAGGCGAGGACCTCGAAGTCCGCTCCAGGGCGCTGAACTATTTGTTCGACACGCTCACCAAGTACGGCAAAGACTTCCCTCGCGAGTTCTGGGATACACTTTGGAGACAATTACTCTACCCTATCTTCATGGTGCTGAAGGACCGCAAGGCCATCAACCAGGAAGCCATCAACCACGAGGAGCTGTCCGTGTGGCTGTCAACCACTCTCATTCAGGCGCTGCGCAACATGATCACGCTGTTCACGTACTTCTTCGACAGCTTGGAGTACATGCTTGATCGCTTCCTCGAATTGCTGGCTCTTTGCATTTGCCAGGAGAACGACACGCTGGCACGCATTGGCAGCAACTGCCTGCAGCAGCTCATTTTGCAGAACGTCAAGAAGTTCACTCCTGAGCACTGGGAGAAGATTGTTGGCGCTTTTGTCGATTTGTTTGGCAGGACTGAGGCGAGGGAGTTGTTCTCTGCTGCTACCTCGAGCTCGTACGACAAGAGCGGGTCGTTCTCCAACGGCGATGCGCCGAAGACTGCTGCTATCGTTGCGGACGACGCGTCGTCTGTCAGTTCTGGTGCGAACGCCTTGAACATCAACGGCTTGTCTGCAGACACACCATCGGACATTCCAACGGCAAACGGCCACGAAGGCAGGACTTCCTTGCAAAGGGAGGCTTCAAACACCCTCTCGATGTCAGATGTAGATCACGAGGAGACATCTTCACCATCCAAGCGCTCAAGACAAAAGGACGCCGACCTCGAATCCTTCGCCGCTGGCTCAAACTCCCACAACCAGCAAGCGCCCGTCGTCGTAACAGCCGCTCGCCGCCGCTACTTCAACCAGATCATCACCAAGTGCGTCCTGCAACTGCTCATGATCGAGACCGTCAGCGAGCTCTTCAACAACGACGCCGTCTACGCCTCCATCCCCTCCCACCTCCTCCTGCGCCTCATGGCCCTCCTCAAGAAATCTTACCACTTCGCCAAGCGCTTCAACGAGGACCGCGAGCTGCGCTCCCGCCTCTTCAGAGAGGGCTTCATGCGCCAGCCACCCAACCTCCTGAAGCAGGAGAGCGGCAGCGCGAGCGTCTACGTCCTCATCCTGCTGCGCATGTACGCCGACGCCAGCGAGGACCGCGCCGCGTCGCGCGCGGAGACCGAAGCCGCGCTCATCCCGTTGTGTCAGGATATTGTCGCGTCGTATATTGGTCTCGACGAGGAGACGCAGCAGCGCAACATGGTCACTTGGCGGCCGGTTGTTATTGACGTGCTGGAGGGATATGTGGCGTTTAGGGACGAGGAGTTCGCGAAGCATGTGGGGATTTTTGCACCGCTGGCTGTGGGGCTTATGAAGGGCGATATGGGGCCTGAGTTGCAGAGGGCCGTGCAGGGTGTTTTCGCGCGCGTGTGCGAGACGCAGTTGGGGATTGGGGCGGAGAAGATGAGGGGGATGGTCAATGGAGGGAGAAGTGGTGGTGGGGAGGAGCCGACGAGCCCGAGGGCTTCGGTTTTTGGAGGCAGAAGGGGGAGCAAGGCGAGTAGATAGATAGGTGAGATGGAGGGATTGAGGATCGAGGATGAGCATGGCGTTTTTGGGCGGGCGAGATCTGTTCGGACAAAAGAGCTCAATTGTGAGCGGGAAGGAAAGGCCCTGTAGATTTATGGGCTCGCTTCGTTGGGGGATTTTTATTGTTGTGTAGCATAGCACGGATAGCGATTTACATTGTTTGCGAATACTATGCGTATTTTTTTGGTTTATGATGAGGATTTGGTGTGAACGATGTGTGAGAGCGGGTGCATGACTCGTGGGATCGAGATTGTGCGAGTACTGCTGTACAACGCACATCTTTTTTATATTCAGCATTTTCTAAAGAAGGTGTGTCGCTGATTGTTGATTTGATAGACAAAGTGCTCAATGGCTATAGATAGTGGATCTCTCGGATATTGTGACAGTGTTGGAAACATTTGTGAGCACTATGAGTTGTTGTTCATTGCCACATTCATATGCATGATCTGAGTCTTCAAATGTAAATGGCTATCATTTGATCTCCAGAATGTCAAATAGCATAGTAGAGCGTAATCGAATGCTTATGGCAACTCCTGCATAACCTCTGAAATATCAAAAAGCATAGCAGAGAGTACAGTCGGATGTTCGCCGGTCTCTCAGCAGCACTCTGTATGTCGACTACCACTAGACATTTGTCACGACAGCAACTTTATCTCACCAAGACTGCCTCTTCGGGTTTCTGCACTGCACCTGCCAAAGCCGAGAACTCCGTGATGGCGCGCAGAAGAGGGGCATGATTTGCTAAAAGCCAATCTCGTTCTTCACAACTCAAAAGCACGCAAATCGAAGGTACGATGCAAACTTAGTCGACCACTCCAGAGCCACACAACAAATCCGCACAGGAATTGTCACTATTCTCCCTGAGCCCGCAGCCCGTCATCATCGGTAGTACACACGTTTCAGCAGAGCGCCTTGTCCGCCCAAAGTGACGGGAACGGGCAATTGCTTGCTCCTATCCTGCCCTGCCCGGTGGAGGATGCGAGCCATCGCATTTGACAATCATTCGCATTTTCTGCCTTCCATCCAACCACAAGCCTGCGTCGCTTGACTTGCGCAAGTGCTGACGCCGACTCATCTCTGACGCAGAGCCAATCGTGCAGCCGCTGCGCCTGCAATGGCGTGAACGCCACTGGAAGCTTGCCAGTCTGCCGGGAATTCGCTACTGGTCGAATCCCTCGAGGGCTCGCTTGCGCTCGCTCCACCCGTTCGTCTGTTCGTTCTGTGCTTCGTTCGTTGACGGTCACGCCGTGGGGAAGATGATCATCCTGCTAGTCTGGTCGAATGGCAGTCTGCCACGCTAGTTGAGAACGCCTGGCCTGCCTTGCGCAGACTTCATGCACTGCAAGAGTTTCATTCGCCGGCGAGCAGATTTCGCTTCGGACGCTGCTCGCAGGGCGATGGGCAGACGGATGCATTCTGCAGGTTTGCTGTCGCTTTCGTGGTGCAGCGTGCCCAACGCTCGGGACGTGGCAGGTCGCACTGGCGGTGAGGCGTTGAGGATGCGTTTCATCGCCTTAAGCTCCGGTGCAATGAAGATGCAGCGTTGGCTTGTGCAGTGTTGGCGGTCGGCATGCGTTGCTGTTGCATGCCGCAACCTTCTTGCCATGCTTTTTTGAGCCCTTGATGTGCATATCGGAAGATGATGTGCGCCAGGCTCGAACAGTACGCTACACGCCTTTGAGTTCTCTCTCACGATGTGCCGAAAAGTGTGAACAGCAATCCTCTTCACGCTCGAGCCCTTGCCTCTCATCCTTGGTCATATGCATGGTGGCTTCTGCCTTGTCCTACCTTTCATTTACCTTCGCTCTGGCAACACCCTTGCTTGTGTGAGGTTCATCTTTGGCACGCTCTTTCCCAGCTCTTCCTTTCTGTACTCTACTTGCTGTATACCCTGGCGAATGCTTCCTTCGACACTCCATACTAAATGACACGGTGAGCTCTGAGGTCAATGGGCCTCATCGTCGACGAGAATGGACACTATAGAAGTTGGCTGGCCTCCTTCTTGTGCTGCTGTGCGGCTTTGAATGAGGATGAGTATCCGTCTGAAAGAAAGAAGGACAATGAACAGGGTAAGTGTGGCATACTTGGACATTGCCATGAAAACACCATGCTAATCACAGTACAGCCACCGCTAAAGAAACACCATATCATCAGCAGCTGGCTCCGACAGGATTCCCTGCTTTACCAGAGCCAATTCACGCGTCTTCGAAAAATGTTTTGGAAATCGACGCCAACTCCCGTCACGACTCACGACATTCTGGACATTCTAATATCACGCAAACATCCGGTTTCGACCCAGACTCTCTACTCCCCAGCCCTACTGCCATTGAACCGGAAAAAGAGGACCCTGACCTCGTACGATCTACGACGAACGACACTGTACGAACACAGCGTCATGTCCGACCCAGTCCTGGCGGGTCAATACACCGGAAGGCGCTCGTGCCAATACAATTGGGCCCAGTGATTCTGCGCGACGCCTCCGAGACAAATCATGACGATGCACCGACGCTACCTTCTGGAAGCGGAGCCGGCAAGTCAAAATACCGACACGAAAGATCCGAGTCGACGCAAAATTTACTCAGCAACCCATCTCGTCCGTCTTACTTCGACAACCGAGAATTGCCACACCAAAGATATGGCCGACACAGTGCAGAGACACTGACCCGGCACCTACACTCTGAAGAGAACGTTGCTCCGAGAGCCACTACATCGACCCATTCTCTCTCAAGCTCCTTCGGACAACACTCGAGGGACGTCAGCACTTCATCGAGCTTAACCCTGACCGAGCGTCCAAAGGCTGGTGCACGCTTACAACGCAAGCGTTCAAACCAGTCCAAAAGTTCCTTCGGCAATCCTGGCGACTCAGACGTGGAGAAGGAGGTGCTCGAGCTCAATACCATAGTGGAAGAGCGCCGAGCCGAAGGCAACCGAGTACGCTCGAGGGACAGTCGCCATATACCCGCAGTAGCGCCATCGATGCAAGTCGGCGTCCGCCCGAAAACGCTCAATGACATCGGTTCGGTTCTCTCACGACCGCTTCCCACGAAGCAAATCGCCACATGCGAAGCAAATGCCGGACTGGATGGCAAGGAGCACCAGCCCAGAAGCTCTCGAGTCTCGGGCTGGCTGTCGAACGTCCCGACCTCCACCACATCGGAAGCCGACAGCAATGAACCTTTCTATAAATACTACACCGATACTACACACGAGCGCAATGTTTCCGTGAACTCTTCGGGCACCGCTGTGGATTCGGGTTCGCATACTCTCGACTCCTCACCTACGACTTCGAAGCGGTATAGTAGGAGCTTGATGATTACGCCGCTTACGCCTGTCGATGATAATGCTGGTGGTGATGGGGAACGAAGGGTCGGGATCGCTCTGTAATAATGGGGCCTTGAAGAGTTGCAGGGATGGGAGTGTGATGATGATAAGACTATTGGATGAGACAAGATGAAATGGCGATGGCACTGATGGGATACCCGGTCTGGCTTTACGGCTTTGAGGATCAATTTGCTTCTCGGTATGTTCTTTTAGGGGAAATGACTGCGCGCTGATATGAGATATGAGCGACTTATAGATGGCGTTTGTATTATCAAGTCTTCACTTCGAGTGAGTTTCTACCAAGCCTCAATTGATCACGTATCACGTGTAGTCACTTAAGTGAGGAATAAGATCGTTGCCACGTAAATACCGATGCATACCTTCCTCGGCCTCAGTATAACACTGAACTATTGAGTCGACATCCGGGAATTGGGGGAGCACTGTACGCCACTGTTACGATCACTGCAGGCTGCGTCTGACGTACGAGCTGGCCAGGGAACACCATCGCCGATGTGTCAAGGATATCACTTTCGATTCTTGTGTCGCCATACCAGAAAAGCGCCTAGCCAGCCGCCAGTTCAAACTCGAATACGACCAAAGATCCGCAGCCAACACTTACATGTATCTGCTTGACCCGCTCGACATGCGCACATTCGAGCACTTTCCACGCCTCGCAACCAATCTGAGTTCTTTGGTACTTTTCTGGAGCAGCGCTGTCGACGAGAATGACACCCCAATGCGTCCCTCGTTTAGTCCACGCGTCGGACTCCCACTTAAAGCTCGGCTGAACTCTCTCGAAGAACTCGTCAGCCACCTCCCTAACATTAACGACCTGCACATACAGCTGGAACATTGTGCAACACACGACCTCAAAGACGTTGTGCATGACCTGATTGCCTGCCCAGTTTTGACTAGATTTTCGTCAGAAGTGGTGAGACTCTCAGGGAAACTTTCTTCGGACCTCCCAAAGTAGAGAGGGCGACATTCGCAATCTGGACGCGCGAGCTCGGCTCCCTGATAGACAACACTGATGAAGGTAGAGCCAAGCGAAGATTGAATGCGGCACGGAAGAGACAGGCGAAACGCGATGCCAAGCATGTTCGACGCTCTTGACAGCAAACGACAGGATAGTCACAATGGATTTGCGCCTTGGAAGAGCTATTACAGTGTGATTGCAGATGCGGCCGAACGAGATCGAGGTACACCCAACGAGTACGCCTATCTTTGCTGTCGGATGTTTCCTGATTGTGTTCAAGGACATGTTGTAGCGAAGCAATTCGAACTCGCTTCGATCTCAATGCTGGAGCGTTACCCCAGATACAGTATGCCCCGGCAATACTGAAGTGCGTTGTAAGCGTTTGGGACCAAAGTGATGCGATGGGACAGGACTTGGCCTTCTTCAAAAGAGTTTTTGCTTTCTGGGCGGGATGCCACGCTCTTGACAGCAGAGCTTCGGTCTTCGATGCTCTAGACATGCAAGATAGGTGCGAAAACGAATCAACTCATTGGATCGCTTCAGGGTCCGTTGGTGAACATGACATGTAGATGCGGTGTGCGCAAAAGAATTCAGCTCGGCGAATTAACGACATTGGCCTGCTCGGCGAATGAGACACTCTCGGGGAGAAATCCTCCGATCCTCTCGGCCTATGCTGGACTTTTGGATAACGGCAAGAGATCCCGGCCGCAGCATCCGTTCGACCATCGATATGGCATGATTGTGCAGCATTGGAAACAGAAAGCCACAGCATTGCCAAAGGATGTGTTTACAGTAAGCAAGACACACCCACAAGATGCACGAGGTCATCAGGCTCCTGAAGAGGCATAGACCGAGTCTCCAGGATTTCACATGCTCGCCATCTTCATCCCCGCAAATGGGAGAGACAGCAGACCCGTGACCCAAGACTTAGCCCGAGCCCGTCATGTGAGCCGCAAATCGCATTACCCGCTGGCATGTGAACGCGCCTCGGTCCACGCCAAACAGTCAGAAACACGATACACTTCCATCAGGAACCGATCAGCTGCTGAAAGTACAGCCTTGGCCACGTTGTGTCTATAGCTGCAAATATAACCCGTCAATCGCCCGCGAAACAGCGACCTTCACTTCCTTACGCATCCAGTAGCCTCGTCCGCACGCGCCGTACCCGTGCCATACCCGAGCTTCCCTCTCCACGTCCCCAGACTTGCTGACCAGGCAATTCATCCACCTCGGCATCTCGTTGTCTCCCTCGCGCCAGGCCAACAAGGTTTCCGACTGCCCTGCCTCGTCGACCCTGGGCGCCGCATCTCTCTTATTTCCACTCGTCTCGCTCTTCTATCTAGACCGACTACTGCTCTACCCACACGACACTTTTACTCTCTTCAGTCACATTTGTTTTAAGATACCCCCGACATGGCTCCTCGTGTAATCGTCGTCGGCGCTGGCCGTAAGTGCATACCAAGCTAGAATCGAAACAGATGGCATTGAGACTGACAGCGAACTCGCAGTTTCCGGCCTCAGCGCTGCTCACACTATCTACCTCGCCGGTGGCAATGTTGTCCTTCTTGACAAGAACAGTATGTTGTCACAACACTCGTCTTCCAATCTTCAAAGCTGACAATCGTCTAGACTTCATGGGCGGCAACTCCACCAAGGCCACCTCCGGTATCAACGGTGCTTTGACCCGTACACAGGTCGACGAGAAGATCGCCGACAGCGTAAAGCAATTCTACGACGATACCCTCAAGTCTGCAAGAGAAAAGGCGCGCCCAGATCTCATTAAGGTCCTCACATACAAGTCGGCGGCTGCCGTTGAGTGGCTGCAGGATGTCTTCAATCTCGACCTTACACTTGTATCACGACTTGGGTATGTTCAAGAGGACAAGGATAAAGTCGAAACAACAAATTACTAACGAACGTTCCAGTGGCCACTCTTACCCTAGAACCCACCGTGGTCACGATGCTAAGTTCCCCGGCATGGCCATCACATACGCGCTCATGCAGCGTTTCGAAGAGCTGGCAGAGAAGGAGCCCGAGCGTGTATCGCTCATCAAGAAGGCCAAGGTCAACAAGATCAACACTGAGGGAAACACCGTTACTGGTGTGACATACGAGTTCCAGGGTCAGGAGACCAGCCTTGACGGCCCTGTCATTCTTGCCACTGGTGGCTACGCTGCCGATTTCACAGAGGACTCGCTCCTGAAGAAGCACAGGCCGGATACCTTCGATCTCTCGACCACCAACGGTGCCCACGCCACTGGTGATGGACACAAGATGCTTATGAAGATTGGTGCCAACGGCATTGACATGGAGTCTGTTCAGGTCCACCCTACAGGTCTCGTTGACCCCAAGGACCCCACTGCAAAGACCAAGTTCCTTGCTGCTGAGGCTCTTCGTGGCGAGGGCGGTCTGCTCCTCAACTCCAAGGGTCAGCGTTTCACAGACGAGCTCGAGCACCGTGACTACGTCTCAGACAAGCTCTGGAAGGAGAAGGAGAAGGGTCTTTGGCCCATTCGTCTTGTGCTCAACAGCAAGGCATCCAACGTCCTCGACTTCCACACTCGCCACTACTCTGGTCGTGGTCTGATGAAGAAGATGACCGGCAAGGAGCTTGTCGCAGACATCGGATGCTCCGAGCAAGACCTCGTGAAGACTTTCACCGACTACAACACATACGCCGATGGCAGCGCCAAGGATCCTCACGGCAAGAAATACTACCACAACGCTCCCTTCAACCTCGACGACACCTTCCACGTCGCCGTCATGGAGCCCGTGCTGCACTTCACCATGGGTGGTATCGAGATCAACGACCAGGCTCAGTGCTTGAACTCCAAGGGCGAGCCCTTCGATGGCCTCTTCGTCTGCGGTGAGCTCGCAGGTGGTGTCCACGGCGCCAACCGTCTCGGTGGTTCCTCTCTTCTCGGCTGCGTCGTCTACGGCCGTGTCGCCGGTGAAAGCGCCAGCAAGTACCTCTTCCAAGAAGTCCTCAACAACGGCGTCTCCACCGCCACCCAGCGTCTCGGCCAAGTCAGCCTGCACATCGACCCCAACACCCCCGGCAAAGTCTCCATCGAGTGGGGCAACGGCGTCGGCGCTTCCAGCTCCTCTTCCTCCACATCCTCCACCGTCGCCCAGCAAAGCCAGAAATCCGCCGGTCCCGTCATGAGCAACAACGCCGACAGCAGCGACCCCGCCACCGTCTCCGCGCCCAACAGCATCAAAGACTTCAAGGTCCCCGACGACGAGTACACGCTCGAGGAAGTCGCCAAGCACAACAAGAAGGAGGACTTGTGGATCGCGGTCAAGGGCGTCGTTATGAACGTTACTGACTGGGTGGACGAGCACCCCGGCGGCCCTCAGGCGCTCTTCTCACACATGGGCAAGGACGCTAGCGAGGAGTTCGAGATGCTGCACGACGACGAGGTTATTCCTAAGTATGCTGCTGGCATTGTTATTGGCAGGGTCAAGGGCCAGGATATCACGCTTGAGTACTAGACGTGATGAGGAAAGTCTTTTTCTGGCGAGATGTGGGGTGTCTCAGGGCCCTGGCTTGTCTTGCTATGTTATGAGTGATGGAATGTTTGGATTCTGCGGGCGTTTTTTTGTTTTGAGAATAGCTAAGTGTAGCTTTGTGCATCTGAAATTCTTCTTCCACAAAGAAACTCTGCATTTCTTTCGCATTCTGTGGAGTTGTCGCTTCGACGCCCTGACCAATTTTGACACCGTCTTATGTGTTCATCTCACGGACCGATCACTTGATTAGTCGATATGTAATGTGAAACAATAGTGTCATTGAATAGAATTTAAAAAAAAATTCATGTGCAATTTTTGGACGCACGTTATCTACATAAAATGCGATGTTTGAGAATGAAAATGAGGTATAGAAGAAAAGAAAAACTTTCAGTGGCTACACCGGCCGAGAACGCCATTCTGTATCCAAAAGAGAATTCGATGGGTGATCACCTTGTTGTCTTCTCTGGATCTCCCATCTCGAGATCCTTCGGTCTTCCCTCAGGCATAGGCGGTACTTCGTCCGCCAAGGTCTCCCCACTGCCCAAGTGCCTGTTGGTATCAAACGTGCTGGGACGAGCGCTAGCCCTCTTGCTCGCCCTCTTAGCCTCTTTCTCAGCCGTTCTCGCCGCCGCGTTCTCCTTCTGCGCAGCCAAGCCCGTCTTCGTCTCCTCGTGTTGACTGGTAAGGACCTTCTTCTTGATGCAGAAGCCCGCCAGCAACCCGAGGGCAGCAAAGCAAGTATACATTATCCACATCGGGACGAGACTGTTTGCGAAGGCGACGCGCACGGCTTCTTTCTGCGGACCGGGTAGCGAGGCGATGACTCCAACATTCGCACCGGCTTCGCTGCCGGAGAGTCGTTGCGCGAGCTCGGGGCCGAGAATAGTGGCGAGCTGGGGTGTCTTCGCGCTCATGCTGTTCTGGAAGACGACCTGGCCGATGACTACGGAGGTCGAGGTTGCGAGCTGGCGGATGAAGCCGAGGGTTGCGGTTGCGGTGCCGATATCGCGGGGGTTGATGTGTGCTTGGAGAGCGATGATGGGCGCTTGGAACAAAGGGCCCACGCCGACGCCTGCGATGATCTGGTAGATTATGATTTTGGCCCAGCTGGAGTGCGCCGAGAAGTCGACGAAGAGGCCGTAGCCGAGAGTCAGCATGAAGAGGCCGAGGTAGATGGGTGGTAGGAAGAGGCCGACTTTGCCCACGAAGATACCGGTGCCGATGGAGCCGGCGGAGAGAGCGAGGGCTGTTGGCAGGAGGTAGACGCCAGAAAGGATTGGGGTTGCTCCGAGGACGGCTTGGAAGTAGAGAGGCAGGTAGTAGGAGCCAGAGATGAAGACGACTCCGTGGATGAAGACCACAGAGAGGGTGGCGATGTTGGTACGGGATTTGAACAGGCCGAGGGGCATGACGGGGTATTTCGGGATCTTCCACTCGTAAAGAATGAACAGCGCGAATGTCAGCACGCCGAAGACGATGAGGCAGACGACTGTCGCTGAGTCCCAAGGATAGGTTTCGCCGCCGTACTGTAGACCGAAGAGGAACATGAGGGTCGCGCCGACGATGAGTAGCGAGCCAACCCAGTCGATGGCCTTGAGTCCTTCGATAAGAGGCGTCTTTGGGGTCTCGATATCGAGGAAGAACACCAGAATGATGAAGGCAAGTCCATCCAAGGGGAGGTTAATCCAGAAGCACCATCTCCAGCTCACACTCTCAGTAAAGGCTCCTCCGATGATCGGGCCGATCGAAGAAGCGATTGCCCAAACGCCGCCGATAATTCCGTAGAAGGCTCCTCGAGTGCGCAGACTGAAGAGATCACCGATAGTAATGTTGACGAGAATGACAAGTCCACCACCTCCCAGACCCTGAACAGCACGAGCAGCAATAAGCATGCCAATGCTGTTAGAGAGCGCCGCAACAAGTGATCCGATCATAAAAATGATGTTTGCCAGTAATAACATGGGCTTGCGGCCAAAGATGTCGCTGACTTTGCCCCATGATGGGATCGAGGCAGCGTTTGCAAGCATGAAAGCACTGCCTATCCATGTGTACCCCGACGCTGAACCAAAGTGCTCGGTGATGGTGGGTAGGGCTGTTGTGACGATCGTAACGTCCAGAGCGGCAAGGAAAACGGCCATGCAGAGAGCAAGCATGATCACCGCCACCTTGCCCTTGGAGCGACCATTGTATGGGTGGTCATCTTTGGGCTGTTCTTGAACAGCCTTCCCGTTGCTGTGATTCTCCACGTCTGATTCTCTATCTGGTGATATGCTTGAGCGTGCGGTTTGAGAGTTTTTGGGTGTGACGTTCTCCGGCATCGTTGACGTCGTTGTGGCGCCTGGCCCTGCTGCAGTGGCGGGCTCGTCTGATACGCCTTTGTTCATCGTTTGTGTTGGCCTGCCTGTCCGTGAGGCAGTTATACGACGTATAGAAAGGCGCGAAGAAATGACTCGTTGCCACAACAATAAATGTTGTTTCAGTTGGACGGTTGAGAGCCCGTCAGCACGTCTGGGGAAAGTGGAGATGAAGCTGTCGCCCCTTTGACGCCAGAGAATGAGGATGACGTCCTAGATCGAAGCTTGTGTTTTGCTTATTGCCGTGCGGTCGTTAGACGCCAGAAAGATGTCTGAAAGGGTGATGAGTAGATTTGGAAAGCTAAGGAAAGAGAAAGGTCAATCTTTATGTCGTTGATCGGGTTTTGGGTGGAATGCTAGTTGCGAAGGATTCATCAGTGAAAACAAATTAGTTTATCAGCGGGCTTTAATCGGGGCCGCGTTCGGGTTTTGGAGACAGCTGAAAACCCGAAAGGTCGACCGCACCTCTCTTCCTCAGCCGCTTTCAAACACGAGCTGCTGTCGTGCAGTTAGCGGCGTAGAGTGGCTTGTATTTCCGACTGCGGTCTGTGAAAGCATTTTTCACTAATTCTCTTGCGTTGGATCAAGGATGGGTGTTCAGTAATCCAGCAACATCATGGGTCGACAGGTTGGAGTGGAAGATATCGAAGGTAGCACGCGCGTGCAGACCTCATATATGCTAGATCACCTACAGGATGGCATGGCGCGCTTAATACCTGGCCAAAGACTGTGAGATGTATTTGTAAGTCCCTTGTCCTCTTTCCAATTCGAATGTTGTAGAATGCAATCCTTGACTTGACGAGGTGCATGCTTGCAGAGAAATCGCGCAACGTGTAGGTCTGGGCTAACAGGAGAACTAATCAGACTTGTTTCGCACTCCATTCGAGCCTTGGTCTCTATGTCAACTCAGTCGCATGGTCGAAATGTTTGTTTGCTAGGCCCAACGTCCTTTCACGACATGTTTGCGACGGCACCTTCTTGTCTGGTCTGCGGTCTTGGAAGAAGCAGACGTTTGTCGGTGCAAGAAAGAGTGACTGAAAGAATGCTGGTGTTATCACGCAACGTTAAGCCGGCGAGCGCGATGTTGGAGAGTAGTCGCATGGCGATACGTTTGTAAAGAGAAAGGGAGAGTGAGGAGAACCAATCTCAAGCTGTCTGAAATCACCAATAGACAGCTACCTCCTGATTGTCGCTCTTGCCTTGCCTTGCCTTGCGGTCTTGCCTCGCGCCGGCCAATCCCGTCGTCTGCACAAGTATTTCGTTGGCGCGAAACAACCTCACTGAGCTTCACTCGCCACCGCCGCCGTGCTATTTCAACCACCATTTTCGCACCGCAACCAAAACTCTGCAAGCCACACTAACAATGCATTCTAGCACCGCATAAGCATAGCTGCGCAAAGGTCTGTTTCATTCCTCTTTGTCACCACTTACAACTCCTCTTCCACGAACCATACACACATCGCTGCCTTGTCGCAGCTCACTCTGTCGTCGCAATGTGTCGGCACGAAACCGCCACCCACGCCTGCGGCCACAAAGAAGATCTCGGTTTCTTTTGCGAATATGCGCAGCCCTATGGTGCACTTTTCAACAAAGTGAACTGTCCCAACTACTCCCATGGCGCCGAAAAATTCGACCCGTTCAACCAGTGTGGCAAGCAGGGAGGCTTCTACTGCTCCAGATCGCAAGATGGCGTCGTCATTGACAGAGCCAAGGATACCCAGAACGCTACGCGCGCCCAACTCGACATCAAGAAGACCGAGTTTGAGCGCATCACACTCATTCGTACCAACTATCTGCAAGAGGCCAAGATGAGAGGTATGCCTACCGAGGAGCTCGCCAAAGTGCCGAACTACTGCAAACTTGAGCAGCAGCACCAACTGCTTGGGCGCCACTGCACCATCCTACGCAACAGAATCATATACTTCAACAATCTGTTCAATCATGCGTTCGGACACCGCAACCTGCTAGCGCCAGGTGTCTGCCACCACCCCGAATGGGATCTCGTCAGTTTCGACTTTACTCACTCCATCTTTCCGCCCGACTTGCTTCAACCCATTCGGCACTTATTGCCCGGCCAGATCCCGCGTCCGATGACACCAGTTGGCCCGCACCTCCAGAACAGCATGAACCAGTATCAGGACCAGTCACAGAGCTTCAACAATCAGATGCTCCCCGGTCCTGACCATGAAGCCCCGTCTGTACCACAAGTCAAATCGGTGCAGAGGCCTAAGCTGAAGGTTAAAATTACACCCACAAAGCAGATTACGGTCACTGAACAAGGCTCTCCAATGAGTTCAGAGATCGCCCGAGGACACACGCCGGAGGGTGAGGACCCAATGGCTAGAGCTGCCCGCTACCGCGCGCAGTTGACCGGTTCTCGCCAAAAGGTTGTCCGTGAGGCGATGGTGGACGCGGGCTACGATGTTGACAGCCACGGCATAAGACCACCAGGAAGGCATGGATGTAAGTTTCTTAGAATGAGAACTAAGCACTGGAAAACGCTAGAGACTAACACTACATAGCCAGAAGCACACCCCAGAAGAACGAGAGCCCAGTTGAGACTAACGGCAACTCGGCGCCAAAACCGAAGAAGGTCCGTCGCAGCGCGAGAACGCGCAACACGAAACCCAAATATGCAGAAGGCTCGGACAACAGTCTCGGCTCAGACGCAGCATCTCCATACAAACCAGATTCGACTTGGAATGGCTCTCCAGGCAAGTCGGATCCTGCTTGGGTTGACACTCCGACTAAATTCGAGGCATCGTCGTCGCCAATCAAGCCTACTCGAGCACGCAACAACCGAACCACTCAACGCTTGACTGGATTGCCGAACAACAGCCCAACTCAAGCATCACTGAGCAGCAGAATATCTGATTATCAGAGGCACACCGGACATGTGGCCAAGGGTGGTACCACAAATACAACAGCCGCTGCAACTCAGCTCGGCAATCTCTTCCAGTCTCGCACCAGAACTCCCCAGGTGGCCGCTCAGACACCGCGCACCAACCCTGCCCAAGCCCCTCTGATCGATCCTGTGTATCATCAGAACTTGCAGATGTCCAACGACATGAGCTCGAACAACCTCGCGACTAGCGGGATCTCTTCCAACACGACATATGCCCAGGGGATGCTTCAAAGCTCCCACACTCCGCAGCAGAGGAAGGCTGCGATGCAGCGAGGTTCGCACTTGCTACAAGAATACAGTCAGAGTCTGCATCAGCATCAGATGGCATCAGGCATGATTGATACCGCTACAGCAGCCATGACACAGTCTCCGCACACTCAGCAGTACAACACCTCGTCTATGACGATGTTTGCACCCGAGGCGCAGATGGTGAGCGCAATGCCGCACCCTGCATCACCGGAACTTCACGATTCGCCTAACGGTGGATCTCCAGAGTCGCCTATGAACATCTTCCATCGCAACCTCAACCAGGCGCGAGCAACTGGAGCCATTCTACCTTCCCAAGGTCGCTCTTTCTCGACTGGTTCACTGCCGCTTTCCAACCAGCCCATTGAAGGCAGTCCGTCATCACTGTCCAACCACGGCCTCCACCAAGCCTCTTCGATCCGTGCTGACTACGAGAACATGCGCCGTAGCTTCAGCTCGACTGCCAACCTCACGCCGCAGCAGTCGCTGCTCTCTCCACACCCGACGTCTGGCCCAGAGCCTTTGAAGCGTAGCTTGCCGCCTGCCAGTCCGACTCTCGGGCGCAAGCGTCAGCGGCTCTCTTTCCCTGGTCAAGATAACGCTCCCACTCTTACGCCATCTCTATCCAAGCATCAACTCTATGCGCCAGCAGGCCTACCCGCCGACGGTAACATTGACTTCGCGGCTGAAATTGCAGCGATTGAGATGTTCGAGAAGCAGAACATGGCAGAACTTGCGGCTCTCGAGACAGCGCCCTCCAACATCGACCCTAGACTCCACCCGGAGCACAGTTTCAGTAACTCCGCAGCTGCGCTGCCCAGCACCGGCTTGCAAGCTCATCAAAGCATTCCGATCGATCCGCAACTCTACCAGGACTACAGCGTCCCCAACATCGTTCAGTCGACTGAGGAAAACACGATCGACCCCAGCGCCCAGATGACCGAGCAACTGGGCACTCAACCGCTGCAAGCACCCGCAACACCCGCCCCTGGCTTCCTCGATGACTCTTCCAGTCTCTTGTCCGAGCCGGACTGGAGCCTCCTCAATGATGATGCCTTCTGATGAGAAAAGAGGCGCCAACGACCAGGCCGTGAATCTACTGCTATCCGATACGGTCTCTCCAACGAACCCGGCAAACCTCAATAGGATCCATGCATCGACTGCGTGATATTGTGTGATATGGGATAGATTGTGATGAGTGAAAGGACTCATGTACCATTGAATGATTTTGTTTGGCTATCGAGGAAACATTGTTGCAACGATCGTCGTGGGTCTGTTGCAGAACATCATGGCTGGCGACTCCAGTTAGAACTGTTCAGCGCTACCCTGAAGCAGGGTACCCTCAATTTGTGGATTTGGGTAGGGAAACGTTTTCATGATCAACCAGACTAGGCCTCGTAGCTAAGTCGTGCTCAACATGAAATTGTTCAAAATCCATATCTGCATACATCGTTTTGAGAAGCGGTACGAGTCTTAAGCGATTTTGCTTTATGATGCGTGATTAATTTTTGATACATACTTACGGTTAGCTTTCGAAGACCGTAATTCAATTGACCTGTCTACCGAGATATCAACGATGCTCGTTGGCCTCCATCACTGCGTCGCCACCAACCTCTCCAAACCACCTGTGATACCTTCGAGTCTGGCCACCGTGCTCTCCGCCTCTTTGGACGCAATCTCGGCCGCCTTCGCTTTTGCAAGTACGTAGTCGCGCGTCGCCTCGCCGGCTTCTTCGCCTGCGCGAGCCCAGTCTCTGCCTCGCGATGCGCCAGGGTGTACCAGATGGCTTTCATCTGCGTGTCGTCGCAGCAGCTTCTCAGAGGTAGAGTCGGCGGCAGCAAGCTGGCGGCGCACGTATGCTGCTTGAGCGATGAGAGCTTGCTCGGCACTCTGAGTGGCGAGAAGAGGAGAGATGAAGGGCAAAAGTGCTGTGGCTGTTGTTGTTGCGGTGTCGGTGTCTTGAGTTGCGCGGGTCTGTTTGGGCGAAGCGGGTGCTGGGGCCAGTGGCGAGATGTCGTGGGGTTGTTGGACTGTGTCGAGAAGCGTATCCCTGGCTTCGAGGTAGCGGTCATAGAGCTGGAGGATTTCAGCTGGGCTTGCGATAGAGCCGGTCTCTTCGTCTTCGTTGGATTTGGTGGGCGAGGATGTGTCTTTGCTTTCTTCCGCTTGTGCGTCTCCGATTAGAGCCAGTTGGGCCTCAATCCATCCGATCAGCTCGTTTCTTGCTTCCTGCAGCGCATGGAGCTCAGAAGTACCACTTCGTTGCTGTTCTGCTGTCGAGTCTTGTCGCTCGCAGCTTTCAATGGTAGACTTTGCTTTCAAAATCGCCTTCTTCAGCTCCACCACTCTCAACTCGCCCTCCTCCCTTCCACCGCCGCCACGGCCACCCACCAGACCCCTCTGGCTCGGAAGCACAGGCACATCGCCCACACTCTTCTTCACGACATCATCAACTTTAGCCCCAACAACGCTTTCGCCAGCCCTCTCGACAGCACCAACCGCCTTCTCCACAGCCCCCAGCTTCCTCCTCCTCTCCCTCGCCCTAAGCAAAACCATCAAATCGCCACCATCACCCTCACCCGCCTCAGCAGAACCGGCAGAATCACCACCAGCATTCCTGGCTGCAACATCCAGCTCCGCCCTCAAACCCTCATACCTCTCCCTCGCCACTTGATGCGCTCTCAATGCCCGCCAGTACGCTCTGCGAACGCCTGTGACGCTGGCCGGTGGCTCCGGCAGAGTCTGCGTGAGAGGAGGACTGGTGAGATTTGCCAAAGACAGAGTTTGCGTGGCTTCGAGGCGGAGCTGGCGCTCGAGGTGGGAGTGCAGGGATTGTCGGATGGATGTAACGGAAGGCCGGGCAAGGATGTAAGGATCGAGGGCTTGAGAAACGTGTGGGATAGGGCAGGGGGCGGCCATGATTGTTTGTGATGCTTATTTGGTGCTGCCAGAGGCCGCCCGTTCTTTCGTTTCTTGCTTTCTTTTTTCCGGGTTCCGATAATATATTTGAGCTCGGAAGGGTTGATGTTTCATGTTGGGAGTGAAGTTGTGGATTGAAGCGTTTGTTTATTTGTGGGGTTGCGGGGAAGAAAGGAGAAGGAGGTGTGTGATGAATCGCAAAGAAAACATTAATATCTCCGTACAGAACATGATCTTACCAATCGCGTACTTTTGTGACTACATGGCACGTGATATTCTATTTGCTGCGGTGAGTTTCGACGCGTGACATGAAGAGCAGTTTCGTGAAAACAAGTACACTGGAATAATGCTATATCTACGCTTAAGGGCATCATCAACGACAGTTCATCCAAGTTTACTCATCCGCGCCTCTACGTCTTTCACCCAGCCTTGAACAACTTTGCCGTTCCTGCCATTCGCCTCGTCGGCCTCCCTGATCGCTTTCTCGACCTTCTCAAGACCCTGGCGCCATTCTTTCATCTCCGTATCAAAATCGGCCTGACTCTTCTCAAGATCATCCAACTCGCCTGCCGCGTTCGCTGAACCGGCGTGAAGAGTGTGTAGACTGCGTAGGCGATCAAGCAAGGCAGGTACTGTGGGCGCGAGTGATTGCAGAGTCGGTAATAGGTTGTGGAGAGCTCGAAGCTTCTCAACGTCTACTGGAGACATGCCATGCTGTGCCGTCTCGGAAGTGGGTGTGGTTGTGCCGCTCGATTGTGCTTGCGCTGTTGATTCGCCCGACGGTTGGGACAGCTGCTCTGCTTCCTCTTTGAGCTTCCTGATCCGCGCACTTGCAGCTTCGAGACTTGCGAGCGATGAGGCGTTCATGAGAGCGCCGAATTGCCGATCCAGTAGTGCAAGCGAAGGCAGCAGTGGTGTCTCTGGTGCACTTCCATCCAGACTGGCCAGCCCCAAGCTCTTCTCAAGTACGCTCAGTCGCACATCGAACTCTGCCACGCCTTTGTTGGTCTCTTCGTGCCCCTTGTCGCTCTCGTTCTCGCCGTCTCGTATCCTTGCGTCCCTTCCCTTGCTCGTCTGCAATCCCTCCAGCACCCTCCTCAATCCCTCCATGTCTCCCTCGCCCACAGCTTCGTCTCCATTCGCTCCTTCTGCAAGGACTCGACACTCTTCCACTTCCCTCTTCAAGCGAGCGACCCTTTCTCCCAAGGTCTCGTTGTCTTCCCTTCTTGAGACTTGACTCACTCTGTACCCACGTCCTCCCAGCCCGCCGACACGATCTCCGAATCTGCCATCCTTGATTTCCACTCCCTTACCCTCTCTTGTAAACCTCTCGCGCGCATGACTCGGTCTTAGCCGCCGCCGCGACACAACGCCGCTCTCACTCTCGCTGCCGCTGTTGGTTTCCGAGTCTGTGGTTGCGGATGTGGAGGTTGTGTCGTCTACTTCTGAGGGAGCGGTATGGTTGGTGGTGGAGGTATCATCTGTGAGCTCGGGTGTTTCGTAGACGTCGGGTGCTGTGTCGTAGCCTGGTAATGCTGCGAGGCGGGAAGGTGCAGCCATTATGGCGGAGTGCTGATGTCTCGACTTTTCGAGATTGGAGGATATGTTCGCTGCTGCTTGTCCAAATTCTTTCGATCCACGGGATTCCGGTGTTGTGATCAATGCGCGAGTGGATCTTCAGGCGTGGTGGTGCACGTAGCTTGCATACACATGTACATGTATGTACTGTGCATGTATCTTCGAACTAAAGCGGGTGCTTCAGTCAACACGGCAGGAGGGTTAGGGTCTATGCGAAACCTTAAATGGGTTTGAGTTTGTCGCTCCACATTTCTTGTCATTCGTGACACGCCCAGCGGAACGATGTGAGTAATGATAGAGGGAAATAGATAGCGACTCCTTATGGTATAGAAGATTACAAACAATATCGCCTCTTATTGACAACATTTTCTTCTTCTCAACTTTACAATGGCAGATCTTGAGGTGCCGGAGACTCACGTTCTGGCAGTTGCCAGTCATGTGAGTATTTTCAACACGGACGACAGGATCGCAAATGCTGACAGTCACCTAAGGTCACATCCGGGTGAGTCGCCACAGTACACGGCAATGCTGTCACACGTATTACTACGATCAATGGCTAAGTCGATCCAAGTTATGTCGGCAACACAATGGCCACCTTCTGCATGCAGACCCTGGGCTGCGAGGTCTCTGCTATCCATACGGTCAATTACAGTCAGTGTCCTCTCATGATCCGGGTCTTTCGTGAACGATTGGTCTCACATGCTTGCAGGTAATCACGTCGCCTACAGACGATTCAATGGTCGCAAGTCCACTCCAGAGGAAGTGGCTTCCCTCTACGCTGGCCTCAAGAATGCACGTCTCGATGACTTCGACATGATGCTCTCCGGCTACTGCCCATCCGCAGCACTGGTCCAGGAAGTCGGCAAAATCGGCCGTGAATTGCGTGAGAAAGCCTCACCTGGCAAGTTCTTCTGGGTACTCGACCCCGTGATGGGCGACAACGGCCGTATCTACGTTGCAGAAGACACGATCCCGGTCTACAAAGACTTGCTGAAAGACGCGGATCTCATCCTTCCCAACCAGTTCGAGGCCGAGCTGCTCTCAGACGTCAAGATCACCGATCTCAAATCGTTGCACGCCGCCATTGAGATCTTGCACGACAGATACCAGATCCCCCACGTTCTGATCACATCTATTCGCCTGCCCGCATCGACTTCCACGACACCCTCTACTTTTGAGCAGGATCTATCAGCGACTGCTAGACTATCTGTCGTCGGCAGCACGCGCACATCAGACAAGAAGCCGCGTCTATTCAGCATCACCGTCCCCTCATTGCCAATTTTCTTCTCCGGAACAGGTGACATGTTCGCCGCACTCATGGTCTCGCGTCTTAGACAAGAAGCCGCAGGTGCCGGCTTGCTAGAGACTTCAAGCTGGCGCAGCCCAGATGAAGTAGCGGCACAAGATCTGCCACTTGCAAAAGCAGCTGAGAAGGTGCTGGCTTCGATGCACGTGGTGCTGAAAGACACAGCGGAGAAGTACGAGCAGGAAGTTGCTGCCATTGGCAGCGAGAAAGCGGAAGGATCAGAGGAAGAGGTTGAGACTTCACGGCATCTGAGACTCACCAAAGCGGCTGAGGTCAGAGTTGTTAGAAATGCAAAGGCACTGAGGGAGCCGCCAGTTCTGGATGGATTTATGGCTAGAACTGTTGCACTAGATGGTGAGGGTCTATAGGGGCGTAAAGTGCCTGTAGTGGGACTAGAATTGGATACATTCGGCTATTTTGGACTTGCAAATGATGGAATTAGACACTTTTACCACATGCACGAGGCACGCCTCATACTACCACTTTGACAGAGGGTTGTCAGTCGAGATCCGGCTATTAGCGCTTTTCACACGATCCAAGGGATATCGTCTGAGTTCCTTTCGATGGCTGTTGATGCATGCCTGCTAGTCTCTCTTTTGTGACCATTAGAGACAGGGTGAAAGAGACTGTGGTCTGAATCGTTGTCACCGAAACGCAGCCGAGTTCCAGGCCGGCTGTGCTTCGCGTCAGATGCAAAGTCCTGCGTGGGGCGTGCCCTGGGCGTATGAAGTCTGCGAGTTTCGCATTCTGAAGAGGAAAATATGCATAGGCCCTATGTTGCTGGCTATGAGACCGATGTTGGCTTTTAGCGAGATTACTTGTCAGTGCGGGCCTGCAGGAAGTAGAATGAGGATGCTCACGTCATCCATGTTCCGGTAAGCGTGCAGTCGTCTGTGGAAGAATAAGGTTAGCTTATTGCGCAAGTTGTAGGGCTAGAGATACTGACAAGTCGTATCGCTAAGGTCAAGGCCTGAGGAGGTTGCTCCCAACATGGCAAAGATGGATGCACTGTTGGAAGATTAGCAATCTGATTAGCACTTGAATTGGAAACAGCGCTGACATAGCTCCAAGGGCCATCAATACGCCGACTGCAATCTTCTTCCGAGGAGACAACTGCAGACTCCAGAGTATTGGAAAAGGCAACAGGGAACATAATAAATTAGTGAAGACGAAAATCGCTGGAAGAATGTCAGCTCCGTCGATCCTCCACATCTCAATCAAGAGGATAGACACACCAGCTTACACCCAGAATGAATAAGTGCGGAACGTTGGAGCCCGGCATTTCCCATTGCTGCGGTTCCAGTACGCAGAGACTGGCTTACATTCTGCTAACAACGCTGCGCAGGCAGCTACCGTGCTTGTGATCATCCAAGCGATGACGATTCCCGAAACCCAGCGCAAAACCGCAACACTAAGAAACAGACGGGAATCTTGATCAACAAGAACGCCCAGAAGAGCGCTCAGAATAGGACGATCTGGTTGATCAAGCTGTACTGTCCAATCTGAGGTCGACGCGCCACAAAGTCTCCAAAAAAAACATTCGCCGCGACTTATCGCGAGGAAATTGAAGCGATTACGAGATCATGTGGGCGTAATGAAACGACGCTGAGTATAGACGCCGGCTACTCGTAAATGTAAATTCGGACGAACACACAGGTCAAGCTTCATCGCCTCTGGATGTGAGCTAATACTGACGAGAGTGGTGGTCCAGAGGATTGGACTCCAGAACGAACGCTTGTTCCTTTACCAACAACACGACCCCAGAAAAAGGCACAAGGACACTCAACTTTGTCTGTGGGCTGCCGATACGAGGTAGGATCTCTTGATAACTACGTGGTTCAATTTAGTGATGATTGATAATACTTTGCGAAGGTGGGAATGTTCTCTCAGGCTAGTATGATACAACATCAAAGAAGACAGTCATTTGCTTTGCTTTGTAGCGACTAGTAGTCAAGCCAATTCTGGTATGCAATATTTCTTCTTCATTCAATGCCACAGAGTATCATTGGGCTTAATACCCTTCTCTCTACATTGATCATAATAAAGCTCAGCAAAGCTGAAAATGTCCAGCGTGAACTTCAAGCTATCGTCATCGTTGAGAAACTCAATGCTACCAGTAATGGTAAACACGATGTCGGTATCGTCTTCGACAGACAGGGTATGAATGGTGCCGGGGTTTTCGCACACCCAATCTCCTGGGCGAGCCACCCAGTCGTATCTGTGAGTAGATCGATTAGCAAATTTACAGTGTACCACAATCCTGATTATCGTACTCCTTGTAGCCCCATTCTCCAGATACGGTGATGGCGGTGACGGTACCACGGTGTCGGTGCTTGCCCAGACTGGTAGCCACCTTTGAACGCAGGCCGACAACGAAGGTACCAGTCCTATTCTCCATACGCATAGGCTTCAACTCGAGAGGGCCGATCCATGGAAACCAGAAGGTATCATGCTGCCCGTTGATATAGACATCGGGGGCACTGTACTTGTCAACGAAGGCGATTGCGGAGCGCTCGTGCTCATTCAACGAGGATTTATCCTCGACGGATAGCTTGGCAACTGGCTCAAGAAGTGGATCGGGGACGGTAGTAGAAGGTGCCATCGCGGATAAGTTCGACAACGTTGTACGAGAGTGAATGTGGTTTGCGCTGGGTTTTGTGAGGGTCAAGTCAAGCAGGATTGACCTGCAAGGTTGTTAAAGTGCCAAGCCAGCGGGTCTGTAGGATTGAAGACATCCTTGGACAAAAAATGGTGGAGCCGGAGAGCGGGGGATGGCTTGATGCCTAACGATTGATTAATTTTGCTTATGTAGTGCTTGTTCTCGCATCGGCAAAACCACGATATATCTCTAGCCCCGGCCATGTTTCCATTCTGAGCGTGAGACAATGGGAGGCACGGCTATTACGGATCAAGGCTCAAACTACTAGCGAAAGGAGTTCTTCCATCGCTCGTACCTGATACTCGGACCTTTCCTGGTTCTCATCGATTTCCCAGGTCCTCAGCATCTCTTTTTCAGAGACCATTAGGCCTGAAGCAAGGTCACTTAGGCTCTTCGAGTGGACGACTCATTCCCACTGGACCAAGGTCATTTGGGAGCTCTACACAGGTCTGTATACAGCTTATTCATACCTCCCGGTTGGGAATCATGGTGGCGGGGCTTCTGGGGCCTGCAACTCTGTATGTTAGTTCCGTGAACAGACTAATAGCTATTAGCGCCCGTTACAGACTGTTTAGGGCTGTGTTCTCTTGCTGACCGGCTGTGTTCCGATGAATCCTATTAGCTCGCTAACGATATGGCTACTAGCTTCCGCTAACTACAAGGATGTTGATTCGTCTCGTACTCTAAAGAACTTTGGCCATCGATATAATATACTCTGTCATCAGCGCGGATATGTATAGTACTGCACTAGTACAGCCTCCGCACGTCTTTCCTCTACTCCGTGAAGGGCTGCCCTACCCGCTAGTAATCATACCTTGATGCACGCTATGAAACACAAAATCAACGAGTCAGCTATATACAGATGTCAGCTTGAAGTGCCTGCAAACAGGCTCCTAGACAACCGTAGTGCTGTCACTTAGGAAGGGATGCAATGATACTGACACACCTGACACTAACACCGTTCATGTCAATGTCACTGTGTCATTTTGAGAGGTGACACAGTGTCACTAAAGTAGTGATTTGCCGATATAGCCAGCTAGGGATAGATCTAGGTTGGACAAGACTTGATAGAGATCGACAGGACTTACTGTCAATGCCAAGGAATGGCAAGTGACACGTAAATGGCACAAGGTGCACCGTGTCAATGACACCGACACGGTGTCACCTACGCTCTGAACGGTAATCCTGCATCCCGGCTGTCAGGTCCTTAGAGATGTGTCGCTTAGATCCGGACCGCTACTAGAGAGCATGATTAGGTTGTCGTCGGCCCTTTGCCTCGTCCCTTGCTAACTTCCTTCCCTAGTCCCTAGTGCGCCTGAATGGTGATATACCCAGACTGTTCCATCTTTTTCGACTCTGGCCTTTGCTCGATTCCTATCTAGTTACTTTGATGTTGTCCTTGTGGTCTTTGGCGGTATAGGTGAGCCGAAAAACACTGAAGTTCGATCGACGGGTTGATATTCTCATATCAAGGTTGTATCTCGTACACTTGGAATGGAGTCCAGACAGACAGAATTACGAGTCGTGCTGTTCATTACTTTCGCCGCTGCGACTATCTTTACGATACTCCGTCTGGCGAGTCGAAGAATCAAGAGAATTCCGCTCTCGTGGGATGATTACGCTGCACTCTGTGGCTTTGTGAGTTACTGCTGTCACTGTACCATCTTCTTCAACCGCTAAGACTCTCAGGCTATTTCCATCGGTTGGGTGATCATCATCCCCTATTGTGAGCTTTCCACGTCGACCGGCACCGATCAAATTGCTGACATGTCCTCAAGGGCTCAATCACGGCCTCGGCATCCACATCACCGATTATGTCGCTACGAAGCATCTAACGCTGGAAGATGCATTGTTCGAAGCGAAGTTGCTGCTCTTCATTGCCGAGCATTTGTACGCCTTCGCTCTGTTCTTCGCAAAAATTTCCGTCCTGAGCCTGTACTGGCGCATGTTCAAAGTCACGAGTATCCGGCTTCCGATTCAAATCCTGTTCGGATGTTCTTTTGTTTGGATTATTTTCCGAGTGCGTACCCTTGCTGTTTATTTCGATTGGATCTAATTGTCACTAGATCTTCATGGGTACATTCCACTGTATCCCTGTGCAAGCATTCTGGGATTCAAATGCGGGCGGGTACTGTGCTATCGAAGACAAGAAGTTCTTTTTTGGTACTACTCTTGTCCACGCTGTTATCGACATCGCTATTTTGCTTTTGCCTATCTGGCAGGTTTCACAGCTACAACTGCCTTTCCTACAAAAGGTTGGCATTATGGCCATGTTCACTTTTGGCTTCTTGTGAGTGGTCTTTGGATACTGCCTGTCGACGCAATTGCTGACGGACGTAGCATTTGTGCGGCCGCTATCAATTTGATTGTAGCTGCTAGCGAACTCGACGATAAGTCAGCTGATGTAACGTGGAACATCTGCTCAATTGTCATCTGGGCAACAGTAGAGGTCAATCTGATCAATGTTTCTGGCATGTTTAGATCTCATCTGCGCTGTACCGTGTGAGGATAACTAATCTTCTATAGCTTCCTTCCCTACAATTCGCCCGGCATGCATGTACATCCTCACTTGTACACACCCACAAACACGGACTGGAACCAGCTCAGGCAATTACCCAAACACTTACCGTCGAAGCCGAATCGAGCGATCAATCCGACTCGAACCTGCCAACAAGACACTTCCCGGCGACGACAGCAGCTCGACACATCATCTCGCGGCAGACAATGACGTCGAGGATTGCCGCTCGGTATGCGACTTAGAAAGCCGGGCGATCGATCGACTACGACCAGCCGGCAATAAGTTTACATCGAATATTACGGGACGAGGTGCCAGTGGAAATGAATCCCGGTCAAGCTTTGATGGCATTCTTGTCAAGAACGAGACAATCGTCCACGTTGGATCCAAGTAGTGACTACCTGAATGGAAGATGGGCTCAGACTAAAAGCGAAAGATAACATACAGGGACTCTCACTAGATACCTAACAGGCTACAGGTCCGTATGTCATGTCGTAGATAAGGCATGAGATGTTCGCATCCATGCGTACACACAGTCATTAGCTCTGTGTCATGTTTTCATGCAAATCCTTGCTATCGTCCAGACGACGCGAAAAGGTTACTGAAGATTCTCAAAAGCCATGACTGCCGGTATGAATAATTCTGGAATTTTATCTGTAAAGTGACGTCGTGAGGAAAGCTGTCTGTCGAGCCGTTGACACTAGAACCTCCGCACACTCTTAATTCAGACGGCATCCTCCATGCCTTGCGGTGTCGGTGCGGCTGCCGCGGAAAACTGCGCCTTGCAGCCCGAGTGCAGCGTACAGCGTACGCAGCAGAGATACTGTAGGAGGTACTGTGTCTGATGGCGTGAACGGGCCGATGCCGCACGCTTGTCAGTGCTCCACTCGGATTTGCGACATAGAGTGGATGTGGCGTTCACTGCGCGTTCCAGTCAGAGACCGGAAGACTGGTCCGTCCTCACAATCGAAGAATCTATATCCCTGGTCGCAAAGGATCGATTCTTGGAAGCAAATATGACTGGAACTTTACCTCCAGTCCGCAGGCTGATCCACTTGCAATTTCATAAACCACCTCGTCACACATCGCACGCAGAAGGATCGCAATGCCTACCATTGTGCTAGGATGTGTCCCCAAGCGAGATTGGACAGGGTTTCCGAGTCCTGCTGTACTGTACGCATTTGAGCCCCCCTCCAGCTCGCTAATAATCATGTAAGTTGGCATAGGTATCATGCATCTACTACAACTGCCGAAGCCCTTGCAGCTACATATGCCTTGTACGCTTGTGTGCAGATTCTATGATCGTTGCAATCGGCTAAGTGTCTTTTCTACCTATCATTTTACACGCCTTCGACCCAGAGTTTCTTTATAGTACTGCCACTTTCCCTTTGGCGCATATCCTCACACACCGGTGCTAGTTGTATTGCATGCTTACGAGAATGTTGGTCACCTACCTGGCAGCATCGCTGGTCCCATTGGCTGTGGCCATCGCTGTACCTCAGCAAACTTATGACTTTGTGAGTATCGTAGTGTCCCGGGCTGCGCCGTGAAGACAACTGACATAGTCTTCACCATCTAGATTGTTGTAGGTGGCGGTACAGCCGGCGTGGCGTTCGCTACGCGTCTCAGCAAGCGACTGGAAGACTCGTCCGTTCCCATCATCGAAGCAGGGCCCGATGGCCGAGATGAGGCGGGCATCTACATTCCTGGTCGCAAAGGATCGATTCTCGGAAGCAAATACGACTGAAACTTTACATCCATACCGCAGGCTGGTGCCAATGGCCGCGCTATCGGGCAAAATCGAGGTCGTGTCCTGGGCGGAAGTTCTGCGCTCAACCTATTGTCTTGGGACCGTGGCGCAGCGGCAGACTGTGATGCTTGGGAAGAACTGGGAAATCCGGGCTGGAACGCGGATTCTATGTTTTCGGCCATGCGACAAGCAGAGGAGTATCACGTCACCCGCTAATGGGTCCGCTGAACTTCAAGGCTATGGCGATGATGGTCCCATCAATTTCCTGATCAACCGTCTCGCTCCACCTCAGCAGGAGCACTTCTTCCCAGCAATGCAGAGCCTTGGTCTCTCTCAAACCAACAGCTACCTCGACGGACAATTGATCGGATACATGCGCCACACTAGCAACATGCAGCCCTCCAACTATACGAGATCCTACAGCACCGCGTACCTTGCTGGTGCGCCACATAATCTACATGTCTTGCTGGAGACAGAAGTCACCAAAGTCAACATCGACAATGCCACCCATGCAACTGGTGTTACACTCAAAGATGGAACAACTATTAATGCCAGCAAAGAAGTCATCCTTTCAGCAGGCACTATCCAGTCCGCGCAGCTGCTTGAACTTTCCGGCGTAGGTCAAAAAGCTGTTCTCGAAGCCGCTGGTGTGGAGCAGAAAGTCGAGCTCTCTGGCGTTGGCGAAAATTTACAAGACCACGTCAGGATTGTGAACTCATACCAGCTTCGTGATAATTACACGACTCCGGATATCTTGCGCCTAAACGCAACTTGCGCCGCTGAGCAACTGGCACTGTGGCGCCATAGCAAAACCGGTCTTTACGACAGCACCTCCAGCGGCTATGCATACTTGCAGTGGGATCACATCCTCAACAACACCTCAGCGCTCGTAGCATATGCCAACTCATCAGCCAATGCGTCCAACGTGATCGACGTCAAGAAGCTGCAAAACCTCAAAGATCTCTCCAAACTCGTCCCGCAAACCGAAGTCCTCTTCTCAGACGGCTACCTAGGAGCCAGAGGCTACCCGGCAGCCAACAGTACCCTCTACAGCAGCAGTTTCTTTGCCCTTATTGGTGTCCTTCAACACCCTCTCTCCCGCGGCAGCCCCCACATCATCAGCGCGAACTTCACAGCGAAGCCACGTTTTGATCCGAACTACCTCAGCAGCTCCTATGATTTGCACGGCGTTGCTCATATCGCCAAATTCCTCCGTACGATTGCGCAGACGCCACCGATGAGCTACGCCTGGACAGCTGAATACGAACCGGGTCTCGATGTCGTGGGTACAGACGAGGACTGGCTTGAGTACGCGCGCAGCAATATGGCTAGTATCTGGCATCCGATTGGGACCTGTGCCATGCTTCCTAGGGAGGACGGTGGCGTTGTTGACGCCCAGTTGAAGGTCTATGGCGTACAAGGTCTACGCGTTGTCGATGCGAGCATCACGCGGCGCTTGTTAGTGGACACATCCAGAGCGGCGTGTATGGAATTGCGGAACGAGCTGCGCAGATTGTTAGCGAACAGTGGGCCTAACGCCAGTACGGAGGTAGTATATGGAGCTCGATACCACGCGCCACGAAGTTCGTCTCATGTCTCCCGACAGACTAAAGTATGGTCAAGGCCTATCGGTTTTTGATCTCGCTTCGCGATGCCGCATGTACATGTACCCCGCTAAGGTTCTCGTCGAAAGGCACCTTGGCGCACCTCAGCCGGATGGATGCTGAACGTCAGCATTCTCGCTGACAACCCCGTCTATGATTGATGGTACGTGAGTGACAGCCGATATGGGATCCGTTCTCTCGCGAGATCGAACGACAGAAGATCCTGTCGCGGTGTCTTCGCACCATGTCTTGGCTGAAGGGGTTGATTCTACGCCAGGAGCTGCAAGAGTTGGACAAGTATCACCTCAGTTCCCCAGGCAAAGTGGGCATACTTACGACAACAGCTATGTCGGAGAGAATGCTCGTGCTCACTTTGGCGATGTTTTTAATCAGACAGTGAACTACAGACCGCCTGACGCTCCAGATGGGCCCGAAATCACCCAGTTTCACGAGGACTTCATGACAGCCTTATCGTTCCACCAAATGTCCTTCCGCTTGAGTGCGATAGATCCAGCATACGTCGAAACGAGTCGATGGGTGCTTGAGACAGCGGACTTCCAACAATGGCGAGACCGGACACTTGGATCCGACCCGAATATCTTCTGGCTGAAGGGGAAGCCAGGTACAGGCAAATCCACCATCATGAAGACCTTGGTCAAGCATCTGGAAGAGGCAGAGCACAACAGTATCGTGCTGTCTTTCTTCTTCAACGCACGAGGCCAGCCACTCGAACAGTCCGTCGAGGGCTTGTACCGGACCATGCTGCACCAATTATTCAGCGAGGTTCCAAGCCTTTTGGTTACGACGAAAGTACAACAAACATATTCTCACAAGCCAGCATGGTCGACCGAGATGCTTCGCGGTCTCTTCAGCGACGCCGTGCTGGGTTCAAAGCGGGAGAAGATCCTCCTCGTAGTCGATGCCTTAGACGAAGGAGATGAGAAAGAGGTACGCAGTATGATCGACTTCGCGAGGAATCTCGCAAGGTCTGCGTTTCTCAAAAACATCTCGCTCGGGATCTGCTTTGCTAGTCGACACTATCCAAACATCAATGTGCCTGGTTGTCGAGAGGTGGTGGTTGAAGAACAAACAAAACATGTCCAAGATATCGCTCGATACATTCGCGGCACTCTGAACCTGGACGACGAGCTGGAGACATACAGCTTCGCTGAGGCTATTGCGCGGAAAGCCCAAGGAGTCTTCCTGTGGGTTTCACTCGTTGTCAAGTTACTCAATGAGAAGTACGATCATGGTGCGACGCAGAACGAGCTGATTGGAACGTTGGAGACGACACCAGCAGGCCTGGAGGACCTTTTACGCAACATCATCGGCACTGGCCGACGAGACATACGCCTCTTCTCTGTGTTACTATGGATTCTGTGCAGCGTAGGACAATCGTTCAACGTTCGCGAGCTATATGTTGCAATACAAGTGAGTACCGGCGCACGCAATGAATCCTTCCATCAAGGAAATCTCCGAGGTATGCACCGCTACATCATCAGTGCTTCGAGAGGTCTCGTCGAGTTCGTGCCCATAGGGCACATGCAACAAACTTGCGTATATGCACGCAACGCCGACAGCCGCGCCCAACCTACTGGAAACGTCTGCTGCATCGTTCAGTTTATACACGAGTCTGTTCGCCAGCATCTGCTTTCCGGTGGTTTGGCGGAGGTGTGCCCGGAGCTTCTACCAGATGTAGAAGCAAAAGGCCATACAATCATCGCTGGGTGGTACCAGGCTTACATGCGAAGTTTCGCCCAGGCGCCGACACCATTTTTCGCTCATCCCAATCCTGGTAAGGCAACAGATGCTGATCAAGTATCGAATCAACAAATTCGCAACTCGTTTGCCTTTTCCATACGCGCCATTAGATCGACGTTCCGACATCTTAGAATTGCACATCTGCGTGGGCACCTGACGTCTGGCTCTCTACAAGACTTTCCCATCTTGCAATGGGTTGAAATGAAGAACACTGAGTCCCTCATGCTCCGGGAGGAAAGGAATTTGCAAAGATTACCTCACCCTCTTGCTATACCTCTGAAAAGGCGGAGACCAGATTTCAGCCTGCTTGAACCAACGGCAAGCCTGCTATATATCCTTCTGTCAGAAGGGTGTGAGAAGCTGGCCTTGACAGTGTGCGAGAAGTGCCCGGCTGTGCTGAGGTCGCACGTCTCTGATCACACCAGCTTGCAAGCAATGAATGCCAAAGCCGGACTGCAACAGAATCCGCTCGCCAGTGAGAGCTTAAACATCGTTTGTGGAGGCCACTTCGGCTGCCCGCTTGGGGCAGCAGTCGCAATCTCGTCCACTGACATGATAAAACTCTTGCTAGCTTCCGGCGCTGATATAAACTTCAACGCTGTTCCGATGGAAAGTCCCCTGCATATTGCAATACGCGACCGGAACATGGGGGTCTTGCAAATCCTGCTAAGCCACAACAGATACGTTGATGCGCCGTCAAGCGCATCCGGTTCATGCCTCTCCGCAGCAGTAAACATGTGCAGCTTCGACATGTTACGCCTGCTGATGGACCATGGAGCAGACCTCAACAAGCTAGCTGGGCAATCACATTATCTCCTTTGGAAGGCAGCACATCTTGGGCATCCAGCCATCTTCAAATTGCTTTTGCAGCGAGGGGCGGTCATCGATGCGCAGGCTCTGTCCAGCCCTTGGGTTGCTGCTGTACCAGGGATGGTGCACAACACGAACATAAGAAGGCAAGAGCGGAATTTACTCCTGCTTGCGGAATACTTTGGAGCCTGTGTCAATATTCAGGAACTCTCCCGGGCTCTGCTGATTGTGATGGGCCCTTACTCGGAATGCAGAAAGCTTAACTTCAGCGACGACGCCGTCGACGTAGATCCACGAAGTAAATGTGAGCTTCATGGGCTATTGCCGCCTGCGTGTGCAGAAAACAGCTTCCCCAACAGTGCTACCCCGTTCGCGATGCGCATGCTCCTGCAGCATGGAGCAGATCCAAATGCGATCGGAGGGTACTTTGAGACCCCATTGATCGCAGCAGCAATCATGGGCAAAGAGCAGTACGTCAAGATCCTGCTGGAATTCGGCGCAGACATCTACTACCGCAGTGAGATCTACGGCACCGCTGCGGAAGCTGCGCTGGAAATGGGTTGGGACGATATCGTGACTTTGCTGCTCGAAGAAGAAGAGGCGGACGGTTCGGAATCAGAGCAGAGTCATGACGATCTACATACACGAGATTCCGGCGACAGTGGTCGCTGGCGCGATATGAACTTCAAGGGCATTTACGTGTATGATCCGGCGATTTAGATACGACCACACGAGACGGGCTTGGGGGAGAATGATCATTGAATCGACATTCTCGACTCCATTCTCTGGACAGGCATGCCGTCTCAGTCCCAGACGCGTTGCGCTGTCCACTGAGAGCAAGGCGAAGCAGATCTCTCTCGAACAGGGCTCCGGAGATGTTGCACACCATGGACATAAGTCTCATAGTGGACGACCGTGATGTATACCTTGGATCACAAGATCTCAAAACAAAAATTGCGCCAGGGAAAGAAAAGCGTGGAAACCTCGTCTGGACGTAGAAAAGATTGCTTTATTGCAGCTGGTCCCGAATCTAAAAAAAGTGTGTGGTAGAAAGCGCCAAAGATGGCTATATCGATACGCAAGCGCATCTAGTTACAATTGACGAAGAAGCTCATAGATCCTCGCCTTCCTCCTTGGACTTCACCGATGCATGCAAGCATACGCCGCTCGCCCCTCAGAACATCATCATGCTCCAATCTAAGCCTTGTTGAACTTGCCAGCAACGCACTGGGTGACAATCTTCCTGTCAGTCCAGCTGCTGCCGCTCTTGACAGGAGTCTCGGTAAGCTCGTAGCTAGCATCGAACTTGCCAGCAGACCAGCCAGTCCAGCCAAGGTAGACGTCAGAGTACTTGTTGAGAACATCGAACTGCTCGCAGAGGGCAGTCAAGCAGCTGGCATCGTCAGAGCCGCCGGTCTCGGTGAGGATGGCCTGGCGCTTGTTGGTGCGGAGCCAGTCGCCGAGGGTGGTGAAGGCGGCGACGTTGTTGGTGGTGCAGGTGGTGTGGGTGCCGGAGCCGTCGGTGTCGAGGTACTGGTGGACGTCGAAGATGAGGTTGGTGGTGCTGCCGTCGAGGTTGGTGATCTTGTTGAGGGCGGCGGCGGAGCCGTTGTCGATCAGGGCGCTGGCGTGGGTCCACTCGTTTCCGGGGAGGAGTAGCTTGTTGCTGGTGGCGCCGGCCTTGCGGATGGCGGTGACGGCGGCCTGGACGGACTTGGCCCAGGTGTCGATGGTGACATCGTGCTGGATAAAAGGTTAGTACGAGAAAATTGCATCGGCATACAGGAGCCTGAGGCTCGCGTGGAAATACTTACGGGCTCGTTCATGAGGCCAAAGGCAATCTTGTCGTTGCTCTTGTACTTGGTGGCAATCTGCGACCAAAGGCTGGCGAAGTCAGCATCGGTGGGACCGCCCTGGCCAACGATCTGGCCGTTCCAGCGGGCGTAGTTGTGGATGTCGACAATGCAGAGAGCAGCGCCGGCGGTCAAGCAGTTCTGGATCTGCTTGTCGTAGACGGCCCAGTTGGCGGTGCTGAGGGTGCCGCCGACCTTGTCGTCGACGAGGAATTGCCAGCCGACGGGGATACGGAAGGTGTTGAGGCCGTCGTCCTTGACGAAGTGGTTCATCTGGTCGAGGCCGTCCTGGTCGGGCGCGAGGCGAGAGCCACCGTTGCAAGTGCCATCAGTGCCGCAGCCGAAGTCGAGACCGGCGATCTGTGTGATGTGTTAGTTGTCGATCGAGTCAGTCCGAGGATCCCAGGATCAAACTTACGTTGACACCACCGTACTGAACACCGCTACCAGCAGCCTTGCTGGAAGTAGTGACAGCAGCAGCAGGCTTAACAGCAGCCGCGGAAGAAGAAGCAGCAGCCTGGGTAGAAGCAGGCTTGGAAGCAGCAGCCTGAGTAGAAGTGGGCTTGGAAGCGGCCTGAGTAGCAGCAGGCTTAGAAGCAGCCTGGGTGGAAGCAGGCTTAGAAGCAGGCTGAGTGGCAGCAGGCTTCTCAGAAAGAGGCTTAGTGACATACTTAACCGAGCAAGAAGAAGAAGAAGCAGCCACCTTTGTAGAAGCAGCTTTGCTGAGAGTCGTAGCCGCAGCGGCACCGCCAGCAACGCACTGAGAGTACCAGTCGTTCTGCTTCTGGCAGGTGTATCCAGAGACGCAAGAGGAGTCGCCGGTGAAGCCCTGGCCACCGCATTGGCCGTAGGCAGAGACAGCGGCGGACGCCGAGCCAGCGGCGCCCATCGCTGCCAGAGCGAAGAAAGTCGACTTCATGGTTGTTGTTGGGAAGATCTGATTTGAAAGGAGTGAATGAATGTAGTTGGTAAGTTGACAGAAAAATCAAAGAAGTCCCGTTTAGAAAAGAGTGTGGTGTTTCGCTGAAAGGCTGGGTCAAAGAAGAAGACTGGCCAAGGTAATGTGAGGGCCAACTGGTTATATACATACATAGGGTGGGTGGTGGTCTGGAGATTCGATTACTATGGCCCTATGGGGCTTGCTACGCATCATGGCGTACATAGGAAATGAACAAGAGGAGCCCCCGGCGAGTGTCGAGAGTGCTCTGGAGGCTTGTTTGCCGCGCATAAGCTACTAAGCGAGCTTCAATTAGACGACCTGCGACATGGTTGTATGAGCTTAAAGCCAGGGCAGAGCGGTTCGACCAACCCTGCAAGTAGGTCTCGAACAAGCCTGGGATGTTCAAACGGCGATCGACCAGGTAGGCATGCTTGGTGATCGACTTATGTATGCCAGAAACACTTCCACGTCACTTCGTGAGGTCAAGTGTCGCAGAGCACTTTAGCCGAACTTGAGTTTGTGCTTGATCCTCATGTATACTACTTTCTAGCATCTTGAGTTTCAACTCTCATACGCCATAAGCCACGTGAAGCGTTTCAACAACCGCCAAAAGCGGCCTTCATCCCCGAACGTGAGCAAATTTACAGGGCTGAGAGGGGCCAAGCGCGTTTCAAATCAGCCGCCCAAAGCCGCTTATATTGGGGCTTCAAACCTTAAACCAGATTACACAGGCATCTTGTTGTGCTTGCACTGCTGGGGTTTGGCAAGCCGAGGAAGCTTGACTGCTCGAGTGAGGCTCAGTCTTCTAGCGATGCCGAAGGAAGCGGCTGGACGGTTTGTAGAAGGGCCTGTTCGCATCGCTACGATCTCCGGAGGAGCCGCTGGGCACTTCTAGGCCTGTTGAACTTGTTGGTCATCTCGTCTATTAAAGAGGGCATACTGTGCCTCTGTGCCACGCGAGATTTGGAAAGTAGGTCTTCGCGTACAGTAGATCAGCCTGAATTGCCGCTTGCCGATATATGGTGTATATATTGGAGGGTACGTACGCACTCCGCATGCGAACCTTCTGGAACAACCACGTGCCTCGCTACGCAGGAGTACTGTAGTGCAGGCGATCACGATTCATTAATCAAGAAGGCTGGCAGAGAGTCTGTCGGATCTGAGATCGACTTGAATCCGAAGCATTCCGACAATTCAAAAAAAAACAGTATCCAAAATCTCCATTCAATAAAACATATGTGGTATCATTATTTCCCCTCCCAGAAGAAACGAACACGAAAAGAGTCGAAATGAGAAAAAAATGAGTCGCCGAAAGAAACCCTGTCCCCATCTCATCGTCAAAAATAGTCTTGCAAGCGCTCCACAATGCAACCATATGTCGGATAAATCACTCTGATATCTCTCAACTCTTACTCCTCTTCGCGTCTGCAGCTCCCGCCTCTTCTTCCGCAGCCCTCTTGCGATCTTCCTCTCGCCACCCTGATCCGTTGCCTACAACTGGCGTCTGGAAATTCAGCGGGCTGGGAAGCATGTTGCTGTCGTTCGATCGTCCGAAGCCCCAGTCGGAATAGAACGTTGACGGACTGGGTAGCATTTCTTGCATGAAGCGAGACGGTAGCGCAGTCATGGGTGTTTCGATGTTCTCTCGGTTGGCGGCGTGTGGATTCGTGCTCATGGGCGGAGCCGGGCGCGCAAATGGATTTGGCGGACCTTGAGCGCCGGCGCTGAGCAGAGTATTGGTGGATGGAGATGGCGGTGGGAGGACAACATGTGAATGTTGGCCTGGTTGCTGCTGTGGTCCGGTGGTCAAATGCAACTGTGAGGTGCTGGCTGCGTCGGAATCGGCCGTAGCAGCCTCGTCTCCAGATGCTTCGCTTGGAATTTGCACCTTCAGGCGAGGTCGCTTGGCGTCAGGAGCTGTGCTTGCACGTGTAGGTGGAGCAATGATGGGCACGCTTGAGGTGCTTGCTGTGCGCTGAGGTGGCTGAGGGTGAGAAGGTTGTTGAGGAGATTCATGCGGAGCTCGAGCAGGTGGTGGCTTTGGTGACAGTCCGTTTGCCTTGTCGCGATTCATTGCAGCCACGTCGATCGACGCAGGTCGGGGTCCACCATCTTCCAGCTTAATAGTCGGTTCTGATCGAACATGCTCCATCATGCCTGAGGTTCCCCAATGTTGAGCCAATAAAGATCTGCTGTCGTCGATAGGCGTGAATATACTGTTGTGCTTGGCGTGTGCTGGAAGTGGTTTCGGTTGCGGTATAGGTGGGCTGGTGAAGTCATGGTGCTGCGGAGGCTGTGGAGAGGGCACTGGTCCAGGTTGTTCCCGTTGCTGAGGCTGAGGTGATGCCATGCCTTGACGCTGTGGCGGAGGTTGCAGGTGATCATGAGAGGGTTCCTGGTGCATCTGGCCTTGTTGCTGTTGTTGTTGGTGAGCTGGGAATGCAGGCGGCATGGATTGCCTACGGTTGTCCTGCATCATGGCCTGCGCGATCCCAGGGTGCTGAGGATGCTGGTTCGGGTACGGTGGCGGATATGATGCTTGAGGTGGAGGACGCTGCATCTGCGCCTGCGCTGCAGCTTGTTGGTTGTAGAAAGGCTGATTCGGGGTGTAGGCATAAGTTGGCTGAGGTGGGGGTCCTTGGGTATGTTGTGGATGGCCAGGCGGGACGAGATTCGAGCTTGTACGGCGGAGATGTTGCGGAGGGTGCTGCTGTGGATGTTGCATTGGATGCTGCGAAGTTCGAGAAGACGGACGCGATATTCCTGGCGGCAGTGGTGAAGGACCTCGTTGAAAGTGTGGCATTGCACCGTTGGGCATGGGCGGCGAGCCTTGAGGCGTGCCATGCCTCACGTGCTGTAGGCCCGGGTGATGCTGAAGACCGGCGTGTTGCTGCTGCTGCTGCATCATTTGCTGGTGGTGATCCACACCGGGTGTGCCTCGCGCGTCTCCTGCATCCTCTTCTCCGCCCTCGTCGTCCTCATCGTCGTCGCCTCCCTTGTCAGCAAAGTCCTGCGGGCCCTTGTGTTCGTGTGCGGCGCCGTACTATCCAGGCGTCAGCATCCGTTCTTAAATGTGCAAGAGCACGCGCGACACTCACATATTGAAACCTTGCTATCGTCTCGTTTATGTCTCCCGAAGAGTACTCGTATAGCTTCTTGTTGTGCCCGAAGATGATGACGGCGACGTCGACGGAGCATAGCACGGAGAGCTCATGCGCCTTCTTGAACAAGCCGCCCTTGCGCTTGAGGAAGGTGACCGACCTGAGGGGAGGGTGTCAGTATGCTTGCAGTACGCGCGTGACAAAAGTAAGTAGCAATAGCAGGAGGATTCACCTGTTTCTGTCGTCCTTAATAGGCTTGATCTCGATCTTGCGACGGCCCATGGCGGCGCGCGCTTGTATAGAGCAACAATACGTGTGCGTATAGCGAGTGTATGGGTATAGTAGAGTGGTGTAGACTTATAGTCGGCGAGTGTAAAGAAACGGCGCGGCAGCACGCGTTTGGCCAGCCTCGTGGTAACGGGCGTGCAGGATGGTGGGTGGTGCACTGGTGGTGGTGCGAAACGCGAGTTGGGAATGCGCCCGGGGGAAGAAGGATGATCGCCGTAGGCCTGCTCCTCCAGCTCTTCCTCTTCCTTCAGCCCAGCGAGTCGACGGCGGCGCACCAGGCGCGTGAGTATGGAATATCTGTCGCGTAGATCTTTCTATCGATACCGCTATCGATCTCTGGTATAGTGAGTTTGCGCGTGGGACAGCTTCGCACGTCACTGATGACCTCGGTTTGGCGTGCTGGTAGCCAGAAATAGATGCACCTCGTGGGAGAAAAGGAGTTTTAAATAGAATCAGACCAAACTCTGGAGCGCACCATCACCAGCCTCGCGCTAGGCAGATCGATCCGCCCCACATTATATCTGATATCTGATTGACTATATACATAGCTGCCTGGTACCTCCTACTTGTATTCTTTGTCAATCAGCTGCGTATTTGTTGTTATATACAGGGTCGGTGTATGAAGTCTCGATGGCAAGTAAGGCCGCTCATTTCCTGCGGTCGATGATACGTCCACTTCGGCTTGTAGCATCGATCGGTACCGTGGAAAGTATCTCGATGGGCGACTTGGTTAACAATATGACTGTGTTCCATGGTAAGAGTGCAGAGGGCTGGTGAAACTGTCGCTGGTGGCGCTCGGGATGTACGCAGACTTAATACATTCCACTCTGGTCTGCTGTCGACCACATAACGTATCTGTTGCGCTCGACTTACTAGCTTGGTTGTTTGCAGTCGCCGTGGCAAAAATGCTCTTGATGCTTGTCTTCCGGGGCCTATTGTACTCCAGAATTCTGTAAATCGTGCAACCGTCATACCGTATCCTGGGATAACGACGATAGCAACCTCATCCCATCGACGATATATTGTACATGTAGCTTCAATCGCGACGGCAAAAACGTCCAATATCGGCCAGTAACCTTTTTGCCGGTGGCCCGTTGAATGGGAGAATGACGACCTGGTCGTCCAAGGCAGCCTTATATCAATAGCTAGATGTCGTGTGGCTGATCCCTTTCGAAAGAGCTTTACATCCAAACCTCAGCTGTTCCTCGCTCTCTTACTCCTCCTGACAGTGCCTTCGATGGCCAGGACATTCTTCTCCCCATCCTCATCTTCCCTCTTGATGCGCTTCTTGACAACCTTCTCGACCTTCGCAACAATCGCCTCCTCGACTTCTTCCTCCTTAACCTTGACATCCTCCTCGTCCTCTTCCTTCTTCCCAACAACCTCCTCCCCTTTCTTCTCCACAACCTCAACCTTCGCCACCAGTCTCTCACTAAACGCCCTCAAATCCGCCGTGAACAGCACCGAATGCGCCCACCCAGCCTCCTTGCCCCACAAACTCCTGAACTTATCCCCAACAGCATCATACGTAGCCTTCGTCAAACTCGCATGCTTCCCGCGCCCGAACTTATAGTCCCGCTGCGCAATCTGCCACACGTGCGTGTCGACAGGCACCGCCTCGCCCCACCCCAACCCCATCAAACACACACAATCCGCAACCTTAGGTCCCACGCCCTGCAATGTGATAAGCGCCTCATGCGCAGCCCTATACCCATCGCGCCCCTGCGCTTTCCACTCCCCTCCCTCCGCCGCAGGCACCCCCAACACCGGCGCCTCCGGATTCCGCAGCCCATCCAACCACCCCTCCTCCTTCTCAGCAACCAAACACGCAGTCTTCCAAATATACTTCGCCCTATACCCGAAGCCCAGCGCCCTCAAATTCGCTTCCACACCGTCCTTCGCCAGATCCTTTGGTTGCGGGAAATCATGATAGATTTCGCCGTCTAGCGTCCCGAGGAGAGGGCCGTAGTGCAGACAGAGCTTGTGCATCATTTGGGAGATCCGCGCGATGTTGTTGTTGCTGCTGCAGATGAAGCCGACGAGCGCTTCCCAGCTGTCTTGCCGCAGGATGCGCACGCCGGTGAACTTGGGCGCTTTTTTGGCGAAGTTGGCGTCGGCGGCGGACCATTGGGCGTAGAGGGATGTGAGGTTTGGGGTGAGGTTGAGGTAGTGGTGAACGAGCGCGGGGGTGTCGTCGGTGTCGATTTGCTCCGCGCCGGCGACGGAGGGGGGGTGGGAGGCTGGAGGGGTGGGGAGGGCGGGAGTTGTGTGTGTTGTGTGTGTTGTTTGCGAGGATGCCGATGGGAATGTTGCGCGGTAGTAGAGGTATTCAGAGTCTTGGTGTAGGGAGAGGATGCGGTTGTGGAGGGACATTGACCAGATGCCGGCGTCGTTCTTGCGCCATCGGAAAGATTGGCCACAGCGGAGGGTGGTGTTTATGCAGAGTTCGGAGAGCGAGGAGGGGATCTTGTGCCATTCGAGGGCGCCCATTGTTGCGGGTTGGAGTTTCGTCTGTGGTATCGAGGGATTGAGTGGGCGCAAAAGTGGAGGGAGGGTTCGAGGGTTCAAGAGTTGCGCGGTGGAACGCGTTCCTTCCCCAGATTGCTTCACGACGTCACATGACGCTTGGATTGCTGTGAGGTTGACTTCGATCCTTCGTCCTTGGACGGAGTAGGACCTAGAGATTGCATCACCTTTCTTTGCATTAATTGCCTCCCTACCGCCCATTGTACTTCGAGATGCAGACTTGTGCAAGAAGTTGCAGGCCATGCTCATGGCCATAAACGTCGGTTCGCCTCGATATCTGCCGATGAGACGAAGCGAAGCTGCCTCGAAGTCGAAAGTCAAACTCCGTACTGGCCTCTCAGTGGCAGGGCGAGCAGTACGGACTTTGAAGCTAGACCGCGAGGTTTCTTATCGGCACCAAGCAGAGCTCAATGCACATTACCGTGTTGCCGGGTAACATTGATTGATTCTGCAGGACCTCGCAGCACCTTCTCCCGGAGTCAGCTAGTCAGAGGCTATAGCGCTATCACTCGGAGGTAGCTTCGAGGCATGCCAAAGGCGCCTACATGCAGATTTGGTGGAGTAGGGCACAGCTAGTACAACATCAACACAGATTGTTTTCTGACAGGTCTCTCACGACACCCAGCCGCTGCCTGCCAGCCTCCACCTGGTCTGGTCGACGGCGTTTGCTAAACATATCGAGGCAAAGTAACACCCTCCTTTTATGCCGTGTTGACCGATGTTCCTTGCGAGCCTTCCGCTCGAGACCCGATCTCTGAGAAAGTGGCCTGTTATTTTCGCGTTCAATGCATGCCCCCCGCCAGGTCGGTATACGCATGGTGACCTGACATGGTACAGCAGGCCTACGCGACGAAGCTTCACTCAAATGAGTGGCGTGTCGTATCGTAAGTATTCAGATCTTACTTCTCGTCCCTGTGAAAATATTCCTCTTCGCCATCTCACATCTACTTCTCAACACTCGCACAGGTCCCTGACGCAAATCTACACAAAAACCGACATATCTGTACCATTTCTTCCGAACGAGGTACTGGAGCAGATTATGTGGAATCTGAGGTCTTCCATAGGTCCCATCAGGGACATGGACTACACGTGGTATAGCCTGACTGATGAACATGGGTCTGGCCTTTACTCCAAAGCTTCCGCGTTGGTCAACAAAAAACAAAAAGATGACAGAAAAGTCTCCAGGCGGACTTTGGCGTCTTGCATGCGAGCGAATTCAGATTTGCGCAGGCTAGCACAGGCTGTGTAATACGAAGTAGTCGATTCCGACCAACTTCTGCCATTCGTGCAACGCTGCATCAGTCAACCAGATCTGGCAGACCATGTGCGTGAACTTTACATCTCGGGGCAGAATGGGCACTTTTACCCGGAGATATCGCGAATCAAGCTTGACGGAACATCGGGCCATGACAGCTTTCGCTCTCGAATGATCGCACACGGCATGAGAGACGACTACAAGGACGGCCATAGTGAGGTCTCTGTCGCCTTCATGGCGGTGATCTTGTGCACCAAACTGGAGAGAATAGTTGTGGAGCAGAATGCAGTAGTTCACTGGGTACTTCCCGACACTCTCTTGGAAGACTGTGCTGCGCTGTTCAAAAGCGACAAATCGACACCCTCACGCATACCACTGTCAAATCTGCGAACCCTCGCGATACAAGCGCCTTCTAAGACCGACCAAGGACTTCGTCGGGAATCACGCTTATAGAACGATGAATACTGGGTACAATTCCTTTCGAATCTTCCAAAGATCAGTTCTATCGAGGTTACTGGCGGCCTTCTCCCAGTCTGGTACGATGAGGGTTCGAGATCCAATCTCAGATCCTTGGCCCTCGTCGATCTCCCGATGGGGGGCGATAGACACACCATTCGAAGCATTCTCAAGGGCTGCCCAGCTCTCGAGTGTTTAGATCTGACAGCGCCACCTCGGGAAGGTATGGATTACGATGCAATGGAGACCTGGTCTGGAATCGGTGAAATCGTTAGTCGACACGGAGCGTCCTTGCGCAAGTTCCGCTACGACAATATAATAAACCAGAAACGGGGTTTGCTCAACCTCAGTGCGTTGCGCATCTTGCGCTATCTTGCTGTACCCGTGGACGCGCTCATGGATTTGGACGAGGAAGATGAGAACGAGAGAGACTTCGACGGCAACCGACACGGCTTTGGCAGTGTCCACGACATTGAGGATATGTGGGCCGAAGCCATTACGAACGACGGCGATGCAGGTTCCCACGACAGTAACGAGGCGGCAAGCCAGGACGATGAAGAGCAACAGGAAACTCGAAGCATTTTGGCCAGCTCTGACGTGCCCTTCTCCCAGCTGTTTCCCGACACGCTACAGCACCTGAGGATACTGGACGATGTTGACATGGAGGAGGTGGCAAGTCATGTGGATAGAAGGTTGCGCGATCTAGTCATGGATCTGCGCTCCTCCGAGCTTTGCGACGTGCAGGTACGACGCAAAACAGCTTTCACCGAGCATGTCAGAGACATTGGCTGGCACATCGAGAGACGCTCGTTCTGGAATATCATGAGGCGAAAGTGATTCGCAGTGTCATGCTTGGTCGGATGTGTCTTTGGGGAGGGGTGGCGACAGTCTGTCCTGTGATTAGACCACAAGATGTGATATTGATGCGATGGGCTTCCTTGGTAACTTTTCTTTTACCTCTGTCTTCCCATTTATGTTGGTGCGCTGCCGGTAACCCAGGGTAAACTTGGTCGGCCATTCACACTGCATGTGTCAATATTCAGCACCATCAACAAGACGCATGTTCGCGAAACGGCATTTCGTGACTTTCCATACCACAAACTATGGCTTTAAGCATTGATTGTCCCAAATGCTACAATAACTGTACAAATGAAAGGTCCCAACCTCCTGATATCAATTGAATGCTGACGAAATCGAGGATCGATTTAACCCTACTAACCCCATGACCTACCTCAATTAGTATCAAGAATAATGCTGGGCTTTTATCAATTTGATTTTCAAAGGTTCATCGTAACCAGATGATGTTCGATAGAAAAAGTGGCTCGCTGCACATTAACGTCGTGGATGTCAGGAACGAGGCATTGTTGATCTTCTTTGAAAAACATCGGATCAATTCAGGCTAAACAGTTTTGCTCCTCACACTTCGACTCCTACCAAGACACACCCCCGCATCCACTCCACGACTCTACATCAACATACCATTCTTGTCTGGCTATGTACCAATCATCTTGCTCAATGAGAAGTGCATCGAGTGGATGTAATAACTAGCTTGTGCTTGGCAATGACCATGCAACCGACAACCGACTTCACCGAACCTTGACGCTTCGGCATCCTTGCAAAGGAGTCTGGCAGATCGAGCTTTTCGGTGCCCATTTAACAGACAGCGTCAGCGCCAATGCTCGTATACACCAAGCATCGTCATCTAGCGCTGCGTGCTATTCTGGCTATTATTTGGTTTGAGCAGACAGCGCAAAGCATGCTGCCACTACCCAACGACCCCACTTGGGTAGATGTTATATGTACTGCCTTGAGATGCGTGCATGCCATAAGTTGCAAACCCTAACTCAGTCAAAATATTGTGGCTGACAACATGGCTTCACTCATTGCCACAAGCCTTGCACTTCTGGCGGCGTACCCTTTACTAGCATCTGCCACACACGAGTACCCGGATTGTGAAAATGGTCCTTTGGCCAACAACTCCGTCTGCGATACGACGCTTCCAGCACGGCAACGTGCCCAAGCCTTCGTCGATGCCCTAACATTCGAAGAGAAGATCAACATCACGAACAATTGGTCTCCCGGAGTCGAGAGGCTTGGAATCTTCCCCTACAATTGGTGGGGCGAAGCTCTCCATGGCCTCGCGAGTGCTCCAGGCACGAACTTCAACGATTCTGGCGAATGGTCATATGCCACCTCGTTCCCGCAGCCCATCACCATGGCTGCAGCCTTCGACGATGCTCTGATCTACGCTGTTGCGGACGTTATCAGTACTGAGGCTCGGGCCTACAACAATGCCAACATGGCAGGACTGGACTTCTGGACGCCTAACATCAATCCTTTCCGGGATCCCCGCTGGGGCCGTGGCCAGGAAACACCAGGCGAAGACACTTACGTCGTGAAGCGTTACATCGAGAACTATGTCACCGCTATGCAAGGCGGACATAGTCCAGAACACTACAAGACCATTGCAACATGCAAGCACTACACGGCATACGACATGGAATTCTGGCAGGGCAATACGCGCTACGGCTTCGATGCTATCGTCAGTGATCATGACCTGTCGAGCTACTACATGCAGCCATTCGTGCAGTGTGCAAGAGACACAAAGGTCGCGTCCATCATGTGTGCTTACAATGCTGTCAATGGAGTGCCTCAATGCGCGGACGAGTATATGATCGACACCGTTCTCCGCGGCCACTGGAACTGGACTGCCGATGAGAACTACATTGTCACCGACTGCACTTCCGTCCAAAACATCTTCACAGATCACGAGTACACCGACAATCGCCAACAGACCGTCTCCACGGCCATCAAGTCGGGTGCTGATCTCGAGTGCGGATGGTACTTCCCCACTTTCTTGGATTCCGCCGTTGAGCAAGGCCTGCTCGACGAAGCCGATATCGACCAATCGCTGCTCCGACTGTACACTGCTTTGACCAAAAGTGGCTACTTCGATCCCCCTGACCACCCATGGCGCTCTCTGGGCTGGGAAGACGTTGCCACTGATGCGGCAGAGGCTCTCGCATTGAAGAGTGCTGAGGAGGGTCTTGTGTTGCTTAAGAACGATGGCACGTTGCCAGTAACAATTCCCGAGGACCGCAACTACACCATTCTCATGTCCGGAGGCTGGATCAACGCTACCTCCCAGCTTCAAGGTATCTATGCTGGCCCGGCGAGAACGCTTGTATCACCCTGGATGGCACTGAACAATGTGTCCAACGTCAACATCGAAGTTGTCGCGTGGTACGAGTCACCTCTGAGGCGTGCTAAAGAAGTTCAACCTGATCTCATACTGTACATCGACGCCACCAACGAGGGTGCTGAGGAGACGACAGACCGTAACACTCTCCACTGGGACTACATGCAACCTGATGGTGCTCTCATCGCTGCCAGTACCGGCATTCCAACCGTCGTTGCCCACATGGGAGAGCAAGTCGATGACACCGTCTTCTTCGAGGATCCAAACATCAGCGCTGTCATTTGGGGCGGCTATCCAGGCATGTTCGGTGGCCAGGCTTTGGTAAACCTTCTTCTTGGCAAGATCAGCCCTGCTGCTCGCATGCCAATCACGCAGTACCCCGAAGCATATGCGAGACAAGTGCCCATGACAGACATGAACATGCGCCCGGATAACGCCACTGGCAACCCTGGCCGCACTTACAAATGGTACAACGACGCTGTTGTCGAATTCGGCTTCGGATTGCACTACACCAACTTCACCACTGCCATCGCAGCCCCTAGCGAGACCTCTTTCGACATCCAGTCATTGATCGATGCCTGTGACCAAAGCGCATACAACCACATCGAGCTATGTCCTTTTCTGCCTTCCGACTCATCAATCTCCCTGAACGTCAACGTCACCAACACCGGCTCTCGCAGCTCTGACTTCGTCACCCTGGCTTTCGTAGCAGGCGAGTTCGGCCCTCTCCCACGACCGAGGAAGTCTTTGGTCGCGTATCAGCGACTGTACGAAGTCGATACATCTGCCTCGCAGATCGCTCAACTGAACGTCACCTTAGGCTCACTAGCTAGACACGACGAGAGCGGGAATCAGATCTTGTACCCTGGATCATACAGATTTGAGGTCGATGTGCCTGCGCAAGATACTTGGGAATTTGAGCTTACTGGTAGTGAGGTTGTATTGGACAGATGGCCGCAGAAGCAGAATGGGACGTACAGGTAGATGTATTGATATTGGGTCAGTGAGAAAGCTTGTCTCGGAGGTGTTGTGGGACTGCTTAGGCTGAGGCCTCATACTTGGGCGAAATACTATCTCGCATGATGGGAAAGAGTGCAGTTCTCTAAGTGGGTGCATCCCGATGGCAGGTGTGCTTACTTTAGTGGTTAGAGCTTGTAGTACTAACTTATGGCATGACCTCACTTCCAGATCAAGTGCGGTTCTTTACATAGATGCGTCTCGACTTTAGTAGTGTTTGTTTCCAGTATTTCGAGTCTGTGGCACTCGCCCAACTACGAAATGATTGCCGTTCTACACACGGTTGCATCACGATGGCAGGCATGGTTACTTTAGCGGTTAGAGCTTATGGTACTAGCTCAACCACCAAATGAAAAATACAGAGGTGAAAATTATCTCTCCGTAATACAGAGTGTTTCCTAAGCACTTCTTTGGTGAGGTCTTCAACACAGAAGCTTCTAACAATCCTGTACCGTCTGCAAGCCACTCACACCACACTCCTCCTCAACACTCTTACATCTCCGTAACTTCGCGATACACGATTGATGAAGCCCAAGGTGGTGCTTCGAGCAGGTTTCAGTAGTTGTTCCCGACGAAGGATCCCGACGGTCATCTATCCGCTCCATCTTCCGTAGCCAAAATACAGTTTGGTGCCCAATGACGAGTCTCGGGCACCTCTCGTCTGAGGTGCTCATAGTCCGTCCGTTCCCACGTGTGATGATGGCCGGCAGAACCACTATGATGATGAATGTCGGCAGGGATGGAATCAGTGGCATGCAGGCTCTTTCACACCCTCTGACGCGGTTGGCGAACTTTCGAAGAGTCTTCCTGCCAGTGTGAATTGATCGTCTTGTTTCTGCTTCGTGTTCCGTGTCCCGGCGCACATCAGCACGCGTTGCCTGGCATGATCTTCTGGCTGACGTCTGCGTTCGACCTCAACCACGTTCTCTCGACTTTGCAGAAGGTCTGTGATTCGAGCATCGGCGACACGGCGTCTTCAATGTTTGATCCCCGCATAACCGCTGAGTGCATTGATCGTTATAAGGCTGATCTGTCGTGCTGCGTCCCGGCTCCAAGCTTCCGGAGATGTGATCGACCAACAGCTTGACCGCCAAGATGAAGCTTGTTTTCACCTTCTTTCGCGTGCCCTCCTCTCTTTGGCTTCACCTCTTACCGATAAGCAAATGCCTACGAACTCCGCCGCGAAAGTCAAGCAATGTGCTGCACGGTTATCAGCTGCATTCATCCGGCTATGCGGATACAACATGTGATCCACTCCTCGTACTGCACAGCCCTGCTTCCCGGCCCCCTCCCAGCTGGAAAGAATCGGATGATGTTCCCCTGAATGAATAACATTCCAACACTCCCTTAGCTGGCGGTGAGACATCCTCCAGTTGGCGTCCCAGAGCCACGTTCATGCATTATGCACCCCTGAGACACGGCTAGCAGTCTCGCCAAGCAATGGAGAGCCGCCTTCACGTGCGCGAGGCCATAGACGCGCTGGCTGCTCCATCCCAGCCGTTTTGGCAGGACCGAAACAACAGCTTCCAAGGCTGAGGGCTCCCTAGCCAGGAACGCGATCGACGTTGCCCAATGGCTGATGGTGATCTCCCGGTACATCACTTGCTGTTATAGGTCTTCGGAAACCCAACGCTGTAATCGGCCTCTATAGGCGCCGCCCCTCCGTCGTGCCTTGCATGAGCAAGCTCCAACCTTAGATTCTGTACCACCTGTCTTTCATGCGAGGTTGCCATTTTAGGTATCTCTGCAAACATGAGGGACACATGCGTCGCACACGTATTCATCGGCTGACAGTGGGGCTTTGAGAGCCGAAGCCTTATGCCCGACGTTGCATCTATATGCGTTTTCCTGACAAGACGGCAACTGATAACCATCCCAAAGCCCCCAGCCGTGGTACAGACTCTACAGAGATTCGTGTTGTCACTGTGAGACATACGACTCTGCTTGTCCTGGCCGTTTTATTCTCCACAGGCTCCACTTGTTACAGATCCCGCTATTCACTTGGCGTCGCAAAGTGACCGCTTTGGCACCCATCATATAGACAGACTTATCCCGAGAAGATGGTCCATACACGCTGCCAGTCAGCACACTCAGGCATGAGTACCAACCAACCTTCACGATCGGCCAGTCTGCACGGTCCCAGAAGTACAGATGTCGTCGAGGCAGCTTCTAGGATACTCAACAGCCAACCTTACCGACCACCTTCCCCGTCTGGAACGGAGAGGACTTACATAGCGTCGCGAGGAGCGCAGCCGCCGACGCACCCAAAGTCAAAAATTGCAGTCTTCCCTCCGACACGACTCCCTAAACAGACATATATCTACGTCGATGAGAACGAAGTCCCTGATGAATGGCAGAGAGCTCTGAAGAATTCTCAAATCACAGTATGGCATGGTTTTGCGCTGGCCCGCAACAACGACACCGGCGAGTTTGGACTCGTGGAGAAGCACCGCATCGGCGACGATCAAAGTCCCATCAGCCCTGACTCTATCAACGAGAAGGGCTTCGATGTGGCCTATCATTCGTCATGCCCTACGACCAGGGACGGAACACCGCCTTCTTCATCACCACCAGCACCTGTGCCGCAGAGAGAGATTCGCATGTCGAGAATACACGAGATTCTTTTTGTCATGAACGTCTGCCTGGCGCAGCTTCTCACCCTTGCGGGGCTATCACAAACCATCGCGCCAGGCTACATTATCGGCACACACCTGGGAGCCGATTCTGCAAAACTCAGTCTGGCCACAGCTTCCTATGGTATGGCACTAGGCACCCTCATCCTCCCCGCTGGTCGGCTAGGAGATATGTTTGGTCACAAGCGCATCTTCATGTTCGGTTGGCTCTGGTTTGCAATCTGGTCAATGTTCTGCGGATTCAGCGATCATCTTGGCTACACCATGTTGGTTGGAGGCAGAGCAATGCAAGGCATTGGACCTGCTCTGATTGTACCCAACGGTATTGCTCTCATCGGCCGAACATTCCCCATGGGTCTGAAGCGTAACTTTTCTATTTCCTGTTTCGGTGGGATGGGCCCCATCGGAATGGTCACTGGCTCCGCCTTCTCATCCCTCTGCGCCGAACAAGGCTGGTGGCAGTGGTCGTTTTGGGCTCTTGCCATCACATGTGGTCTTGTCGGCATGCTCAGCTTCTTCATCATACCTGCAGACAGCGCCCGCCCGCCAGCTGCTAGTACTGTTCCGAAGCCTAAGTGGTGGGTCAAGTTCGACTTACCAGGCGCTCTCACTGGTGTCTCAGGCCTGATCATGATCAACTTCGCATTCAACGAGGCACCCATAGTCGGCTGGGATAGATCTTACATCCCATTCATTCTGGTTCTCGGTCTCATCTGTTTCTGCATTTTCATCTACATCGAGCTCCGAGTCGCTTCATATCCTCTGATTCCGATTAAGGGACTCAATCGCGATGCTGCATTCACACTGATCATTATTGCGTGCGGCTGGGGAAGGTAAGTTACTCCTTCTTCGAAATTCGTAGTACACCATACTAACCCTGTCATAGTCACGGCATCTGGGTAGTAGGCTATTTCGTCTTTCAGACACGCTTCCGCCACCTTACGCCACTCATGGCCGTCGCACAGAAAGTGCCAGTCGCGCCCATCGGCCTTGCGTGCGCAATGGCCGTAGCATTCGTGCTTCGCCGCGTCCGAGTCGCTTGGGTGATGTTCGCTGCAATGACCGCCTTCCTGGTCGGAACACTCCTCCTCGCAACCACACCCGTCGCCCAGACGTACTGGATCAACACTTTTCTGAGCATCATAATCATGCCGCTTGCCATGAACTGGAGTTATCCTGCCGGCTCTGTCATCATGTCGAATGCAGTGCCGCGGGAGTCGCAAGGGGTTGCTGCAAGCTTGATCAGCACGATGGTCAATTACAGTATCAGTCTCGGCCTGGGCATGTCGGCTTCTGTTGAGAGATACGTGGGCGATAAAGATGGGCCTTTGGTTGCGTGGAGGTCTGCGTTGTGGTTTGGTGTGGCATTGGATGTGCTCGGGCTGCTCATTAGTGCGTTCTTCATCTGGAAGACGAGGGCTAAGTCATGAGATCATGTGAAAAAGGGATAAATTATGAACGGCCTACATTGTGGCTATACAGTACACAAATATATCACGTTGCAACGATCTTGTCTTCTTAGCACCTTGTCTCACAGACCTGGCTTGCCGCCAGCTCACGCTTTGGCCGATCATTTGCTAACGTAGAATCATGGACAGATGCCGCCGAGCAAGACTAGTCGAAGGTGGTTCGCCAATCCTCGATTTTGCTTTCACTAGTGACTCGCGAGCAAGTCCGGGGACCTCAGACTCTTGCAGCATTGGCCAGTTGGCCAGTACGGCCACTTCAACAGCAGCTGTGCTAGCAATTTGCATTTCTATGTCATCAGCGGTCCAGGCACAGCAACTCGATAGGTGGATTAGGTCATTCAATCGATGGTGACTCGAAAACGAAATCAACGAAAAAAAAACAGACCCCAGATTGGCCGACCCTTTCAGTATTTTAACTGAATCCACCTCTCCGAGTTGCTTTCCCATCGTTCAAGCTCGCATCGCGACTGAAAGCATTGCAGTGGCCTCAGACTTTCTAAAGATGATCACGAACGCATCGGCCTTTCAGCCACAACGTTAGCTGATCTTATCTTGCCATGTCATCGGCGGCCCTGCTTTCAACAAAGAATCCGCATGTTCAGCCGAGCGAAGGCCACGAAAGTATGATCGATCTCTCAGAGGAGTCTCCGCGTTTGAAGTAGTCGGCCTGCTCAGAATGTCAACCGCTCGGCTGACCTGGATCTTTTGTTGGTCCTTCCCAGCTTTTTTACGGTGATGCCGCGAGGGAGGATCAAATTTGCGGTCATGGCATGATGAGGGAGCACGTCCTCGTACACTACCAGCAGCGATCGACTCCCGATGATATCGTCTTGTCGGCCTCAGACTTGCGGCTTTCACCAAGACAGCAGCCTCGTGACCGACCGTCCTGGCTATTCGTGCCGCTTTGATTCCCTCGCAGGCCTGTGATCCGTGTCTCGATTCTCATGTTTTTCCCGACGCGTGCCGGAACCACACACCCGCCTCTCTTCGTGAAGCCTTCCGAACTTCGAGCACCCATCGCGTCGCACGATCGACCACGCCATGCGACGATACCTGCTGACCACATCACCGGTTCGATTACATGCGCGGTTTCGCTCCAGGCGCAGATTCGATGTTGAGGAGAGGGTGCTTCGAGCCGAGTGGGGTCTCTGTGAAGGAGACGGCAGTGGTGGTCGAGACTTGTTTGAGGCGCCCGACCGAACCCCATCAAGAAAGTTGATATGGTGGTCGGGACTCTTCGGGGCGCCCGACCAGAGCCCCCGAAAGTTGATGGTTCGATGTGCGTGCAGATTTCGACTAAATCTGCACGGTACACCCTCGCTTGTTAGTCTGAGCGTTTGAGATGGTTCTTTTGTTGGTTGTTAAGTGGAACGAAGAGATCGTCGCTTGAAGGATTTATGTACATCTATGAGAATAACAGATTCGTGATTTTCATCTTGACTTTTCGAGTCTTCCGTCTTTATATTATCTTTCTCTCGATTTGTACTGGTTTGCTCATGCGTTGTGGTCACGCTTGATCTCGCGATGGTAACTCGTCGGCTTACTGCTTGCTTGCCTCACATATATCGCGCTATGGCACATCGCGAAGGGCAACATGTGGGCGGCTGTGAGCTTCGAGAAGCGCGCATACTGTGATAGCATATGTTTTGTATTGTTCGACGGTATTACTAGTCAAACTGCATAAGAGGTCGTTGAAAGCGCAAGTCGCAACGCTTTCGGTCGTGGCTTCCGTTTTCTATGGCCTGGCTGCCGCCTGCAGCAACGACGAGGCATTCAATTCAGTTCTTCATGCAGCGGCGCGATCGCTGTGACATACCAACTCGTCGTCAATCTGCATCGTCCGCTCTCCGGTCTCGTCACTAAAGCACTATCAAAGGGTACTTACTGTATGACCGCATCCGATAGGGCAAATAGGGGGCATCCGCCACGCCGTGTTCTGCAGATATCTGCCAGGCCGTTATTGACAAGTACATGATGTACAGACCCGTTCAACATGCCGAAGAAGCGTAATGTCATCAAAAATAATGAGCGCGCCCGAGACCATCAAGAGAAGAAACGGCGTCTTCAGGAGGCGGTAGATGCAGCACACGAATGGCAACAGCAACATTGGTCTCTGCCAGCTCTGCCATCTCTGGGCGGAACTCTGCACGACCAGAGCACCGGTTTCGGCGAAGAACAATACCCGCCAGCATCGGAAGCAGCACCAAACCCGCAGAGTGTGTTTCTGAAGCTTGAGGACGGCTGCGAGGTGGGAGTTCGCACTTCGCCTTCGGCTTTAGCGGATGTAAGGATGGAATTTGACAACAGCAGCGTCATCCATGCTGCATTGTCGTCTTACAAAGTCCAAGGTATGTGAGTCGAGACGACTCAGTCTCTAACTGACTTTTACAAACACTACCGCTCGATGTACTCATTGCGATCTCCAGCTACCACAATCCTGCGACGCACTATTCCCAGAGCAGCAACCACATCAAACCACTCCAGCATCTTCCAAACCCCAGCCCAACGCGCAACCTACGCCTCCAAAATGGACCGCTCAGCAGGACCACCTCTAACAGATCCTCTAAACATCAGCAAATGGTATATCCTGCTAAAATACTCTCTAAACAAAACTCCTCACTAACCTCCACCAACCCAGGCTCGAAACAAACTCCCACCTCCTCAAACCCCCCGTCAACAACCACCTAATCTACAACTCCCCCCTCACAATCATGATCGTCGGCGGCCCCAACGCCCGCACCGACTACCACATCAACACCACCCCGGAATTCTTCTATCAGCACACCGGCCGCATGCTGCTCAAAACCATCGAACCCACCACAAACGAGTTCCGCGACATCTACATCAACGAGGGCGAGCTGTTCCTGCTACCGGGCAACGTCCCGCACAATCCTGTGCGGTTCGCGGATACGGTGGGTGTGGTCATCGAGCAGCTTAGACCTGAGGGAAGTGTGGACCGGTTGAGGTGGTATTGTCAGGATTGTGGGAGTCAGGTGCATGAGGAGAGTTTCCATTGTACGGATTTGGGGACGCAGATTAAGAAGGCTGTGCAGGAGTTTGAGGCGGATCTGGAGGCGAGGAAGTGTGGGAAGTGTGGAGAGGTTTGTGATGTTAAGCCGAAGGCGGAGGCGATGGAGAAGATGAGAACTGGGGCTGCGCAGCGGCCTACGTTGGTCAAGGCGAGTGTAGGAGAGGGGAGTGCGGATGTGGCTCGCATGAAGGCCGATTTGGTCGAGGCAGAGCGTGTGTTCCGCCAACAGGGTGATCACAAGATGGCCGATCGTCTAGCCGCCACTATTGCGACGAGTTGAAAGGCCCAGTCAACCAGTGAGTTGGATGTGACCACCGAGGGACAGCATCTGAAGAAAGCAGATGTCGAGAGCGGGGGATAGCGCCGCCATGATTGACGAGAGATGGCGAAAGAAAACATGAGGCATGATAAACGTAGTGTACAACCACGAAGTAACGAAACCGGGACACTGGCAACTTGTATATATACATACATCAGTAACTTGGTCCAAACACTCTACTACGAGGTCGTAGCATACAAGTACGCATTATAAAGTACCACATGCAATGCTCATTCGCCCACAACTCGACAACACGCTATGACGGTCGAGGGACAATGCCTTCCTCCAACTCCTCAGAGCCTGCTTGCATGACCACAACCCCCCTATTACGCTGGCGACGCTGAGCATCAGACTCGAATTCGCCATCACCATCAAGCGCCGCCGTAGTCCAGGTATTATTAGCATTGCGGCTGTGAGAACTTTCGACAATCCCTCCTCGATCGTATAGCTGTGCGGCCATACGAGGCGGCAAGTTGAGACTCCGATCGAATTCGAAAGGATTGTCCTGCGATAGCACTGACGGCGAGAGGTTTAGAGCTCCTGTCGACCCGCCAGTTCTCATACCTGGAGGCACGGTATTACCGCCGTCGCCACCGAGACTCCAGCTGCCGAGCAATCGCAGGGCAAGGCGTGCTTTGCGGCGCAGGTCAGGATTTGAAGATGCTGCGTCTGCTTGCACTTCTGATATGAGACCGGGGCTTTTCACACAGCGGGTGAGGACGATGTCGGTGGCGCATTTGCTGATGTTGGGGTTGGGGGAGTTGACGAGGGTGTGGAGGACGTCGACGGGGATTGCTGGGAATGGTATTAGATTTTGCATGGCAAGGTGTTCAAGAGGTGTCTTACAATCTTCTGGCTGCCTTTGGAGCTCTTCATCCTGGTCTTTGCCGAGGGGTTTGACTTGTGTTAGACGGACGGTGTCTTCGATGGCGTATTTGATGCCTTTGAAGGCGATGATGAGACCGAGGCCGACGCTGAGCCATAGATAGCGATCATCAATCCGTTGAGACATGATTTGGTGAGGATATATGCTGCATGACTAGAGGAAAGACTAGAAGTAGAGTCAAACAATCATGGTGGTCGTATATACTGCTTCAGCATATTGTCTGACCCATGTATGCAAGCGCAATGCTTCACTTGCGAGCTTCGGCAAGATCGCTCTCATCACTCTCAGAATGGGAGAGAAAGCAAGCCCCACCTGTGCCACCAAAGCTCAGGCCTTTTCGCGTAGAAACGCGTGCGCGACACGCGCCGTTAATTTCCCAGGAGCAGACGGGATACTCCAAGTCGGCATAGCAATAATCCAACAAAACACAACACACTCCACCACCAACCCATAATACACCCGCCTGGATCACCCCGCTCGACCATACCCTTACATCATCCGTGTCGCACTCTCAATACCACACCCACAACCACATAATCTACCACGAGTACGTCTTCACACAAAGACCGGTGAGAAACATCGCTAACAGCATCACAGTGTTGGAAGCACGCCTCGAGCAAGCACAGCTGTTGAAGAAGGTATGATATATTGTGTCTCTCGTATCTCTAGCTATCGCTTACTGACCCTCCATCAAGGTCGTCGACGCCATCAAGGACCTTGTGCAGGACTGCAACTTCGACTGCAATGACTCCGGCATTGCCCTCCAGGCCATGGACAACTCCCACGTCGCCCTGGTCTCCATGATGCTCAAGTCCGAATCCTTCTCGCCCTTCCGCTGCGACCGTAACCTTGCCCTCGGCATCAACCTCACCTCCCTCACAAAGGTCCTCCGTTGCGCACAAAACGAAGACATCCTCACCCTCAAGGCGGAGGACGCGCCTGATGTTGTCAACTTGGTCTTCGAGAGCGCTGAGAGCGACAGGATTAGCGAGTACGACATCAAGCTCATGGACATTGACCAGGAGCACTTGGGTATCCCGGACACTGAGTACGCTGCCACCATCTCCATGCCCAGCTCGGAGTTCTCGAAGATCACCAGGGATTTGTCTGCCCTGTCAGAGTCTGGTAAGCTTGTCATGGCTGCAATGTTTTGAACGACGATACACTAACACGTAACAGTCTCCATTGAGTGCACAAAGGAGGGTGTAAAGTTCGCTTGCACTGGTGACATCGGCAACGGTTCCGTCACCCTTCGCCAGCACACCGACGTCGAGCACGAGGAGAAGAACGTCGAGATCAGCCTCACCGAGCCCGTCGCTCTTACTTTCTCTCTCAAGTACCTCGTCAACTTCTGCAAAGCCTCTGGCCTCAGCGGTCAGGTCAAGCTTTGCCTCAGCAACGAGGTTCCTCTGCTTGTTGAGTACGGCCTTGCCAACAACTCATACCTCAGGTTCTACCTCGCCCCCAAGGTAAGCACTACAGACACTTTCACCCAGGATAGCAATGACTAACAACACTTGCAGATCGGTGACGAGGAGTAATGAGTTCAACGCCACGGTATAATGACAAAGACTTTTAGCAAGGGCATTGATGGAGTTCACGGGTTGAGGTGGAATGTAGCTATGACGGCCGAGCAGGAAGAAGCTTGGCCTGGGACAGCAGTCAAGGAGAGAGTCTTGATGCAATGAATGATACCAAGTCGTTAGGACAGGTGTTGGTGTGGTTCTTGAGCACAGCACGTATACCAGCTCAGAATCAAAAATCTAAATTTGCGTATGCTTTGCCTACCGTTAGGAGGTAGCGTCTGTTCTTCACAATATTCAGCCATCTCGTTGGTGGCAAAGGTTGGATGGATCTGTGGAAGGCAGAAGAACGCAGCTGACCACCGCGTGCCGCCTTCCCCGCTGTGAAGCAAGCACATGCAAGCAAGCATTAAGTCCAACTTCGAGGTTCATCAACGACTCGAAACATCTACAACAACATCACTACACCACAAATCATGACGGATGCGCAACACTTCTTCGATCTCGCCCGCGCGCAAGTCAACTCTGTTGCAGCTGATGTAGAGCGCCACTTCGACCTCGTCGCTTCACATCTCCGCGAGTGGATCCCTTCAGACCCATCAGCACTCGTCAGAGCACCACCTCGCCGCCTTCCACCACCCACATACTACGAAATCGTCACACGATGGGTGGACAGAAACCGCGCTCTCACTGCTGCGATCGTCGCCTTCGCCGTCACTGGAGCAGTGAGCACCGGGGTCTACGTGCAGAATCGCAAAGCGAACAGAAAGAGGAGGGCTAGGAAGAGCCCGAGTGGCGCGAGGATAGATGTCGTAGTTGTAGCTGGCGCAACGTCAAGTCCGCTCGCTTCGGCTGTGGCTCTCGATTTGGAGAGGAGAGGGTTCGTTGTGTATGTTGCGACATCTTCGACCGAGGAAGAGACGTACATCCGCAGCTTGTCGCGCGCAGACTTGCTGCCTCTGCCACTCGCGCTGGCGGATCCCTTCGCTGCGCAGGAGCAGTTCTCGCGCTTTCAGAACTTACTCGGACGCGAACATGTTGCCTTTGATGGTGCTGAGCCGCATCACTTGGAGTTCAAGGGCTTGGTGCTTGTGCCGGATACTGGAGCGGCGCTTGTTGGACACATTGGCGATTTTGCAAGCGAGGAGTGGAGCGATATGCTGAATGCTAAAGTTTTGAGCACGATTGCAACGACCCAGCTATTCTTGCCGGCGCTGGTCGCACACCAATCGAAGATCTTGATGCTCACACCATCCATCACACCTGCGCTGCAACTACCTGGACACTCCGCTGAGAACACTATATACGCTGCTCTGAGGACCTTCACGACCACACTCGCTGCTGAGATGAGAGAGCAGAGCACTGGCGTTACCGTCTCACATCTCAAGCTGGGCAACTTCGACATTCCTTCGGTCACAGCGAAGCAGAGGCGCGAGGGTCAGGCTTCGCCCAAATTCAGGGCAACACCCCTGCGAGAGCTCAACAATACCGTCTTCGACACTTTGGTGGCACGCAAGCCAAGTGCCATGCTCAGAATCGGCAGAGGCAGTCTTGCCTATGACATCATTGGCACAGTTGCGCCGCAGTCAATCATTGGCTGGATGCTGGGTCTTGGGAAGAAGCAAGAATTGGCAGCGGAAGTGGACACGAGGGAGGAGCTGTCTGGTAGTCAGGCGAGTATCACCTGGGAGAAGATCAATGAAGAGGCTTGATATTGGAGCTTCGGTGACCCTTTCTGATTTCGTTAATGACCTTGCGAGGACAGTCTTTGGTTGGACTGGATGCTGGCGTTGGGGATAATGACGATACCACTCTGCTTACTCTGTAACTATTAGACATTGAATTACCATTCGCAGGAAATGTGAGCTACAACAAAAGAAACTCCCATGTCAATGTCACCGCTTGTATCAGAAAGAGACCAGTTCTCCAAAATCGAAAAGCGCCCTGCAGAAACAGCCAATGCAACGCAACTCTCTCACGCCATCTTCGACCTCCGCAACATAATCTCCTCGTTCCGCCTCAGCTCCTCCCGGCTCCTCTCCACCGCCCTGTCCAAACTCGCCTGGATCCTCCCGGCAATCTCCTCCACCGGCGTCTCCATCCCCACCAAGCCAATGAACTTGCCCACTTTCCTCCTCTTAATCCGAATGCGATCCTTGTCGCTCAAGCCCGCGTACGGATTCCCAGCATTAGCACCCGCCGACGAAGAAGAATCAGAAGCAACCTCCTCCGAAGACGAAGACCTTAGCGTCACCGTCCCCTTCTTCTTCTTCGGCTGCTCCTTCTGCAAATCCTGCACAGTCGTCATCAACGTCTCCAGAAACGCCTCCTCCGGTACGTCCGCTTCGAGCGCAGCGTCTACATCCGCCGCCGACGCTTTACCCTTGCCCTTGCCTGTCTCCGTGCCGTTGCGGGCCAGGAAGTCTTTGTCCCAGTTCATCAGCGCGGGGTAGTGCTGCGTCCAGGGGCCGGGCGTGGACTGGTGGTAGTGGTGCGCGATGCTGTCGAGCTCGTCTTCGGTTAGGAGGTGGAAGGCTAGCAGGGTTTGGGGGAAGGATGGGTGAGGGGGACCCGTGGGGAGGGGGACGAGGGGCGCGAGCTCGAGTTGGAGGGTGGTGATTTTTTCGGTGAGGGCAGCGTTGTTGGGGCGGGTTAGGGGGGCCATTCTTGGGGGGTTTGGGGTGTTGTTAGAGGTGGGTTGGTTGGAGGGGTGCTTTCTTGGGGGGATGGTGTGGGTTGCTGGTAGAGTTACAGAATCCGATTTGGAGCCTGGTGGCGAAGGGCAGATTCTGGATCGTTCGCGGTCTGAGATCAGGATGAATGTGAGGTATTGACGTTGGTGCTGGGTTCCGGGATGGTGAGGTTGATGAAAGAGATGTCGTGTCGAAACCGGAGATGCTGGCGAGTATATCTCTTCCCTTTGTTAAGCTCGGACATGTCTAATGAGCCTCGCTGTCTTGAGATTCTAGGGTTGCTTGAGACAAAGAAGCCATTTTTGATGGGAAGCTTGGAGTTTCTTGGGAGTGTTTTCTTTGTTCTGTCTTGGGGGTTTGGCGAGTGCTTGCCATGTGGTCGTGGGATGTCTCATTTCGGCATGGCCTGAGATACCGAGACTACGGTCCGCCTTTGGCGTGCTAAGTAGTGAGTGTATTGGTTTTCATAATGGCATTACTATGTTCCAAAGCCTAGGTGTAAGACCGATGGAAGGTGTTCATGACTACTGACACTCGGTTTTGGATTCATTGTGAAACGCTGGCAGGACTTCCAATGATCTGGCTGACGTAAGCTAATAGAAAGCCTTTTGGACTTGACCAAATGATCAAGCAAGAAGTGGATACCTGTGCTAATCACAGTATCAGCTTCCCCGCATCATTGAGACGACTTCGTGACGTGGGCTAGCGTTGAGTGAAGTGGACTAGCTTTTCGAAGCTGATGCAATGTTATTCACTTGTTAATCTCAGCGGGACCCAGATCACGCGACGCGGATACATGCCCAAATATTTGAGGTCTTCTGTTGCCGCTGCGACTTCTGTGCTAGACCAATCACAACCACAAACCTGAACTGTCTTTATAAAAGCGTTCATTGTCAAGACCTCGAGTACGCATATTTCTCTACCTGTGGTGAGTTGTTGAGCATTGAGCAAAAGACAATTGAACCTCGTCAACCGATTTGAAAGCCACAAACCTCACCAACACATACCGCCACATCACAGCCAGTCTCAGGCATGGAATTCGAGACTCTCACCTCTGCGCAACACATGGGCACATCGCACCAAGTTTCCGACATGGGACTCACAACGACCGAGGACCGCACAGACATCAAATCATACTTCTGCACACTCCCGCGAGAGTTACGCGACTGCATCTACGATCTGCTCTACCAAGAGATTGAGGAGAGCATGAGAGGAGCCGCCAGTAGTCTATAATTGCGGACACGCGCTATCATCCCGAGGCTTCGCTTTGTCAGTCGTCTGTTCATAAACGAGTACGATGAGCGCATCTCAGTCAACGAACTCGATCAACAACTTACCGTGACTGACACCAAGGGATCACTCCGGAATTCGCTTCCAGAGATACTCTGCAGTTCACTCTCTACTCGCACCACCAGTCTTAATATCAACATAGCGAACGATCATGTTTTTGCCCATGTCTACTTTGCAACGTCGAGACATCGAAGCTCTACTGCAAACTGGCTGGGGGAATTCACTCGGCAACTACCGCACCTTCGAAAATTCCGTCTCCGAGTGCGCGTCCCGACAAGCAGCAGCGCCGAAGATGCACTGCAGATGACGAAGAGTTTCTGGCAACTCTTTCCTGGTTTGACCGAGCTACAGATGTTGTCCTTGGATGATGCTACTCACGGGGCGAGGCTTCTGGCGACATGATCGAAGGAGGGTGGTATGCAGAGATATCACGATGCCATCGCCAAGCACGAGGCTGGATATCAAGAATACAGTGAACAGGCGATCTCTATGATGCGAAAGTTGGTTGCAGAGGCGCTGGGAGCAAAAGACAGGCTGCATGCACGTATGCCGGAGATGCAGGACTGAATCGAGCTCAACGAGTACCTCTGGCAGTCAATCAGGAAAATCTGGCGAATCGCACGGCAGGGAACACTGACTGTGAATTGCTGAGATTCATTGTGCTCTGTTCACTCATTTTGTCGTTCTACATTCCATCAGCTCTGATTTTGAGGCAGAATTGCATAAGTATCTTGAGATGCCAGTGTCTCTAATGACAATCCAAACCAAGCCCTACAAACCACACATTGCCAGAATCATGAGCGTCGTCTCATTTTCGTTGTTCACGTCACCCACATACCCGATCTTGCCATCCCCAACCTTGGTGAAAGCGGCCGGCGTCTCTGTCTGGTCGCTCACCCGCCTTGGTCCAAATACATTCGACTCAACTACTGAGTCGGCGCCAGGCAGGTACACTGCATCATCGTATGTGACATTGGCAAGATGCAACGCTTTCTGACTGTAATTCGTTACCAGTCCACTCTTGTCGAAATGCGTCATCTCACGATTGAGCTTGAAGGTGGAGCGATGGTAAGAGCCCGACTCCCACGGTAGTCCAAGTCTCGAGAAGAGAATCTTGATGTTTGGGGGCCGCGTGAAGGAGGAGAACAGGCCCATGAAGATGAGAACGCCGCCTGAGCGAACGTAGCTGAGCGCATCGTGGACCAGCGATATGCGGGTGCTGACAGTAAGGGATTCGTCGGCAGAAAGGATCGCGGCTGGCTTGGGGTGGCTGTTGAAGGCGGCTCGCGCCTCGTCTGGAGTGTTGACCTGTCGGAACTCGGCTTTGGTCTTGAGCAGGGCGACGAATGCCCCGTACATGTCGTTGAAGAACTCTGGCTTGTCGAGTGTGAGGACCACGATGATTGGCTTTGCGCCAGCGGGCTCGGAGGATGCCATTGTTGTGCGGTGTCCCTGTTACTTTTCGAATTAGTGTCCTACAAAGGGCCAAGTGGCTGAACGGGTGGGTGTACAGTTTGACTGCGTGATTTAGGCTCGTTACGCTGGGGCTTGGTGTTCGTGCTTGCACGGTGATGGTCGGTGTACCTCAGCGAAAGACGCTACCGGAAGACGTCAATGCCTACTGGGTTTAGAGATTACAGAAATTGGAACACAGTTTGGAACGTTTGCTGTGATGGCACGAGGAACGAGTTGTACCAAGCTCGACGTCGCGTTTGAGTTGGAAGCTGCTTTGTCCACGTGATGCTGTGCGACAGTGCGGAGGGAGACATTGGCTGCAGGTCGCAGCTGCACCTGTTTCACATAAATCAAGCCAGCCACTGTCTACAAGCACGCTCTCCTGTTTTCGTCCTTCTGGCCACTGTTACAGCATTGTTCAATGGCTGATGAGCATGTAACTACTGTGCGCAATCTCAGGTTGGCATCCCAACATCACAACTGAGTTCGTCGCTGACAGTTTGGCAGCAGTACCAACTCGTATTCGCACCACCGAACTACACCGTACGCGCATGCAACACGAAGAATGGAGAGCCCTTCAGGGGGAAGCTCCGTAAATCAACACACCAGTAAAGTGGCTTTGTCGAAAACCACAGATAAAATCCTCGAACCTCAAAATTTTGAACTCACCCCGATATGGGCATTGGATGCAAGAATCAAGATTCTGCCTACTCCCGAGCCGCACTCGATCATGGTGTCATTGCGGCTCGTTTCTTTCAAACGCCGCGAAAACCCAGTCGAAAGAACTGAGCCGCAGTTGCATGAGAAATCTCTTGTTAAGGCTGCCGGATTTGTCGCATTCGTGGCATCAGCGGCGTGTAAAGCGAACGTCTGCATGTCTCACGGCACGTCTTCAGGATTTGGAAACATGAGTAGATAAGGTTACGGCCCATCTCCTTGGCCCAAGCACTCGGTACAGGCGGCATGACGGAACGGCTGCGTAGATCCTTCTCTTTAGCGGGAATAAGTCGAGTACAGTACTGCCTTTTCCAATTCAAGGACAGACAAAATGTACCTACAGTACAAGCCAGGTGTCGACTATCTCCTAGCACGTGGCGAACATGGCCCCAAGCACGGTTCGATAACTCGACAGCCAAGAAAACCCGACCGTCCGGACCTCGGAGATGTTAACACAGACGGCTGAGTTAACTTTGATGATTTGCATGTGTTGTTTCCATGGAACCAACCTTACCAATTTTCATCATGATCCGCGGTATGGCTTCACGGGACGGCACATCCGCACGCCACGTTCTGGGCGGTGGAGCTTAAATCAAATGCTACGGTGATATATGGCAGTGTGCGCAATGGCGTACATCCCTTCAGCAAATGTAAGCCGGTACGGCGGTCCCATCTCACGAGACTCATCAAAGTAGGCACTATACATTGTGTGGTCATCTTCGCCTCCATGGGAAGTACAGAGTAAGTCACGTCGTGGGCAGTATGACACCACGTCTTACCACTGAGGTCGTCACACGCAACGCCCAGGCACCTCGCACTACTAAGCAGCGGCTTGTTCAACCGCACGCATGCTGAGTTCATGTTCACGGCTGAAGTGTCTGCTCTTAAGATGGTAGCCAGTTACCGGCCGACTACGAGTTTAGAGGGTCAGGGCTGGCACTCATCACCACCAGGGATTAACGGTACCGGACCCGTCCAACTGGCTACTGGTTCATATGCACGTGGAAAGCTCTACTTTCAAGGTAACGGCTGGACGGATCGAAAGAAAAGTACGGAAGCCCGCTAAAGATGCAGTGAACACACACGATGACGGTTGTTTCCCACCACTTCTCCGGGTTCAATACCACAATACATGCGTGCCGAAAATATCCAACCGTTCGCTGGTTCATTTGCCGTCCCACCGGCCCACATGGGTCTTGAACCACGCCTATCATACTGGCCATGCAAAACCTTGGTACCCGGATGTATCTCGATCGACCTCACATTATGTGACTGCCGATGCCCTCACGCCATATACGTATGCTTGACAATGAAGTCGTCTTGCGAGCCGACAAGCTTTTGGCACCATCGTGATATATTCCCATGCTCTTCTGCTTTCCGGAGGCGGTCCTGTGCTCAAACTTGAGCCTGAAGGCTCCAGCCACGCTACGAATATCACACTCTGTTTCACCACTTGTGGTCTCAAAGGCGTTTACTCTGTGCAATTTTCCTTGGACTAAGCCTAGGATACACCATCAACATGTCTCCCAACAATGAGCTCCCAGTACTGTCACCCACAAGGAACTCTCTTTCCAGCATTTCGGAAGGATCACAGAGCTCTCCTCAGCAGCTTTCGGAAAAGCGCCAGCTGAACGACGATGAAGCACACAACGACCTTGACAGTTCATCACAGCCTCTCGTGTCAAACGACGTTCCAATTCCTGCCGGTATCTTGCGAGCGGCCAACAGGGCTCGCAACGGGTCGCTCAGAGACGAGGATGAAGAGAAGACATTCCCACAACAGTCAGGAATCCCGGAAGACTTCAACATCTTAGACATTGCACTCGAGCAAAGACAACATGCTGAAGAAGCCTTGATCAATATCGAAACAGAAAGAGATTTTGCTGAACATTTCGCTAGATGGGACCTGGAAGCTGGCAATCGCAGGGATCAGTGGGAGAGCAGCAATCTCGCTACTCTCGAAGAAGGCGAACAACTCGAGCCTGCAGCATCCAGGCGATCAGCGAGGAGGTCTATGCCAGTCAGAGCTCTTTCACATCGCAGTGCTCAGCTGAGCAGATCCATGTCAAACAGCAGTGCCGCGCGCGAACTCACTGCTTTGCCGGCACCTCCACGAAGCGATGCGGTCTTATACCGATCTCTCAACAACTATGCTCTCAGAGAACGATCGAGCACTGGCGGCCGTCCACTATCGGAAATCCCACCGGAAGCCGACTATCTTGGAGTTTTTGATGATCCTCAAACGGAGCTTTCAACACCAAATACGCATATGTCGATGGCTAAGCCACCCGTTGTCGCTGAGCAAAGCTACATACAGGGCGCTCGGAAAGCTGCACTGGCGCGACTCTGTATGCGCAGTGATCGAAACGAGAGCGTCGTCGGTCCGGCTGTACAGAAAGTCAAACAAGGTGCAGCAGACCTGGCACGCCGGAACAGCTTGCTCGACGTATACGACAAGGCCAAGATCCGCGGGGAGCAACTGCAGCGCAAGAGATGGGTACAGTTGACATTCGAGTTTTCTTGCTACCTCTTGATTCTCTGCTTCATCTACTTTGTGCTGGTAGGCAGACCGATCTGGAACGGCGCAGTTTGGTATTTGTATTATGTTGTGGAGAAAAGGTTTACCGTGGCAGGGACGTGGAGTGTCACGATCGCGATGGCTTTTTTGTAAGGCATTTCCAAGTCCGTCCCTGGCGATCAACCGACTAACATCTGACAGCTACGCTTTTGCACCACTCTTGATTTTGTTCGAGGATGAACCGCCGATGCCAGATGAGCCCTCCCGAGCTGAGGTCACACCGACTCAAAACGTCGATAGCACAGCACTTTTGATCCCATGCGTGAGTATTCCCTATTCACACGTCTCAACGGCACATCCATAAGGCGCTCGAACTGCGGAGCTCTGGAGAAGCGCATGCTGATAACGAACAATATGTAGTACAAAGCCGCGCAGCTCATCGGTCCCACACTTGCAGCAGCCCTCAAGATTTTCCCAGCCAAGAATGTATTCGTCATCGCAAACGGCAACAGCCCTACACCCCTGGATAATACAGAGGAGATTTGTCAACAGTATGGAGTCAACCATGTGTGGAGCCCTGTTGGGAGTAAGATGTAAGTGTGGAGTGTACACAGTTCCAGATTCTTTATGCTTGATACTGACTTCTTGTGATGAATATAGTGTAGCTCAATATGTTGGATGTTACTCTGCCAAAGGCTTCAAGAACGTCTTGCTGATTGATGACGATTGCGCTCTACCGCCAAACTTCCCCGTAGTCAGCGACCGCCTGACCGACCAGATAAAATGCATCGGCTACACCATCAAGTCCGTAGGGCCACCAGAGAACAAGCGCGGGACTTTATGTCAACAAGCTCAAGACCTCGAATACAAAATTAGCGGCCTTCAGCGCGCCTTCGCGGGCAAGATTGGAAGTGCTACATTTCCTCACGGCGCTATATCAATCTGGGACACGAAGTTCTTGATCGACACGTTCCGAACCCACCCTGGGTAAGCTTTACTGGAATGAAGCCATACCGAGTACATATACTAACTGTTATCTTAGGTTCTCGGTCTCCGAAGATTGGTTCTTCGGCCACACAGCCCGGAAGCTCGGAAGTCGTGTCACGATGTGTACTGCCGTCTTCGTAGAGACAGAGACACCTTCCTCTGTCTTCTTTTCGAGCGGCAGCCGTGGCGGTTTCGGCGAGATGACCATCTTCAGTCAACGCTTCTACCGATGGAACTTCTTCTTCGTCAATGGCATGTACTACAACATGGCTTACATCCTCTTCTCTTGGAAACTCGGGTTCTGGGAGATTGGCGCCAAACTCTTTGTCTTCCAGGAGTTCTACGAAACACTGCTCTATCTCCTGGCACCATTTGTACTACCAATCTCTTTGATCGTCAGACCTCTTTTCTGCGTATACTTGCTCCTCGGAACACTTGCCATGTACTATGTCAACGTTACAGTGAGTCCGAGTTATACTTCTGGGATACACATAAAAACGCACATCCAGCTGACTCCAAGATAGATTTTCAACGAGATCCATCTCCGCCGCCGCAACGAACGTGTTGACTGGGTTGCTGTATATGTATACTACACACCTTACAAGATCGTCTTGACTTTCGTAAATGTCTTCAGCTGCTACTACTCGCTCTACAAATATGCGAAATACTTCGCGAAAAGGTAAGTTCTGCAAATTAATGGGTACCTCAATTTGCCCAGCGACTAACGCAGATTCCAGGCACCCGAAAATTATCGAAGACGAAAAGGCCGTCGAAGTCGTCCTTCGACTCGAAGAATCCACGCCCAAGAAAACCGAACAAGGCCTTGGACGAAGACTCACTGTCACCGCAGTGGGCTCACGACTGAGCCGTGTTATAACTCGCAATTCACGAGCAAGCCGCAACTCACGAGCTAGTTTTGGCTCGACTAGTATTGCCATCGGAGAAGGCATCACCCGCCCTCCGCTGGCTCACATGAATTCTCGTTCGTCGAGGCGCACAACCACCATGTGTGACCACAAACTCACGCCGGGCTCCGAGCGTTTGTCGAACCCATTCGCCGATCTTGCCCGGATTGACACGACCGACACCATTGATTTTGCGGATGAGAAAAAAGATTAATGGACACCGCAAGGGGAAAAGCGTTGTATATATTTGACAGTAATCTTATTAATGATCAAGCCATCGTGCATTGAACAGGAGCTATACACGCCATCCATGTGTCAGACAGTTTCATTTCCATCGAGATCCTTGAGCATCTACGTCCAAATAAGGGTGTACAATGACTTAGCCACTGCGGAGTTGGAGTTGCTGAGAAACGACATCTTTAACCTGGACTTCCATCTCCCTCCACGTCGTGAAGCCGAGCTGGGCTTCGGCTCGGGTCGTATCGACAAACCACCGGTCTCCTGTCTTGGGCTCTGCTTGGAACCCGGCACTAGGGAATTCCTTCTTCGCAAATTCCAAGACTTCCTCCCAAGGCCTGTCCTTTCCAGACAGGAGGAATGAAGAGATGGGGGCGTCCTCGAGATCCAGAGCTCTGATATGTGCCTCTGCAGTATCAAGGACGTGAACACCACGGTATGGCGCAAACATAGGCTCTTTGGAATACAGCGAGCCGAAAAGCATGCCGTTCGTACCTGCCAACTCGTCGGCGCTTTTCTGAAGGAGGTTGTGACCAAAGACAAAGACTGGGTGAATGGTGACGACAGAGTAGTGAGGCTTCTGGTTCGAGACGTAGTCCAGTGTGGCAGTGTGTGCGGCCAACTTGCTGGCTTGGTATTGACCCATTGTCTCAAGAGTCGGAACAACTGACACGTCGAAGTACAACTCTTCCTTTGGAATGTCCTCTGTTTCGTCGTTAGCACGCTTTGTAGGTCCTGCAGGGTGACCAGGATTTCTTACCTTTAATGACGGTACCATCCTCTCCTTTTCCGAGTGGAATGAGAGACGCAACTGATGCAGTGATGACGACTTTCTTAATCGAGGGAGTCTTGCTCGCGGACTCCAAGATCGATGTCGTGCCCTTCACCGCTGGGGTCAAGAGGTCCTCGTTGGGCTTCGCAAGCGGAGAAGCAACGTGAATCACGTAGTCGGTTCCCTTCAACGCCTCGTCAAAGACACCGGACGCTGTGTAGTCGGGCACAGTGACGAACTCCAGTCTGTCGGAGAAAGCATCCAGAGCCTGGCGCAAAGATTCGATTTGTCCTTCACGCCTGACGCTCAGCTTGACGTTGTGGCCGGCTTTCAAGGCCTCCAACGCTATATGAGCGCCAATGAAGCCTGTGGCTCCGGTAATGAAGACGGTCGTTCTGGACATGTTGTTCGGTTGAAAAGATGTGGTGGGTTGTTATTGTTGTGGTTGTACGTCTTCTACGACTGGTTACTGCCATATATGTATGTTGAACGCTTTAGCAACTCGCTCCCGATTAATCATCGAGCGAATGGTCCAATGATTGCTAAGAAAATTCCGTGATAACTAACCGTTTCCATCATGTACGATTCAGTCCGAGGCGCCACTAGTCGGAGGTTTTAGAAATTGGTTACTGGTTAAGCGCTAATGGGCGAATTGTTCCTCCGCTTCGAGATCGCTTTGCGGGTATGTTCACTAATCAATTTCCACGGACCACACTTGTACCTTCAAGACCTTGGCAGAGACTATCTCTCTGTTCGGAGTAACAAACCATAATACTCCGGCTAGCTCATTGAATGGAAATGAAGTCGAAACAAGTAAGAAAATAGGTGTTGCTCTATAAACAGGTTTGTTCAACGACATCGCTAACTTCCATCGCTGCGGTATCGACTTCATTTTGTCAAATTCGAAGTCAATACATACGAACATGGCATGATATCTGATGCCTCTGGTCTGTGATCGCACTATTTTGGAAACACATGTCTGGCTTCAAAGTTGCGTTTTTACAACATAACTTGTGCTTAATTACATAAACTAGAATATTGAATAATTGACAAACGTTCGAAGAAGAAAAATATCGCGCTGCTCATTCACGAATATGAGTGGATGTCTCCGTACTAGGGTATTCAGACTCCACACTCCTACATGCGAGCTCAATCCAAGCGTACAACGAGCTTCCGGCCCGGGACCTTGCCTTGCCGCAGCAGGTCCAACCCAGGCGCTATCTTATCGAATCCTGTTCCTTGCTCCTGAATCGGAGGCGGCTTCAGAGAGCCATTTTCGACAAGACCTGGTAGTAAAGCGTAGAACTTCGCGAGCCCTGCACGATCTTCCGGGCTTGCAGCAAACTTCGGACCAACTGGCTGCAGCAATCCGAATTCACGTCCGAATAAGGTGTACATCAAGATGGGACGAACAGTGGATCCCTTCGAGACCGACTTTGCCATCGGATTAAGTGACACCACTGTGCCGTTGTTCTGGGTGACTGCCTGGCAACAGAACTTGTTCGATTCGCCTTCGGAGAATCCATCGAAAGCCAGGCTGAGGCGAGGGTAGGCTGCGATGACGGCATCCAATGTCTTGGGGTCCCGATAGTCGTAGACTGCATCTGCACCGTAGCCTTTGACAAGGTCGTTCGATCTTGGCGAACATGTGGTGACGACCTCGTAGCCAGCAATCTTTGCTAGTTGGATAGCGAATATGGAAGCCGATGTAGCACCACTGTATATGAGTATGGCTCCGCGGGTACCAGATTCGGACTTTTGAGTGTCAGGCCAGGGAAATCCGAATACAAGTTGCAGTGCTTGCATCGCGGTGGTCGCAGAAACGCCGAAGGTTGAGGCTGTCTCGTCGGACACATTGTCGGGAATTTTCCATGCCAGGTCTCCATCGATCTTCAGGTACTCAGCAAATGATCCTCTGTCGGGGTAGATGCCACCATGCACTACGCCAGCGATCCGATCACCAACGCGCCAGCCGCCCTTGGCTTGTGCACCCACACGGTGCACTGTTCCGGCGTAGTCGCATCCAATAATGCTACCAGGTTTGCCTATCAGATCGATGTGTTTGTGGTCGGTGGGCTATTCTCAGAGGGTGATGTTAGCTGTATCCAACCATGAATAAATTGGTGTGCACTTACGTTTTGGGCGACACATTTGACCTTTACCAACACATCAGTTGCATCAATGGTTGGTATCGGGACTTTCTGTACAGATGCTTCATGAGCGATGGTAAATCTTGTTGCCAGTCGCCATGCAGCGCCTAGGATCGATCTGTTGTGAGTAATGTAGGCGTTCATTGTGCCTTCAGATTCTGAATTGGCCATGGCGAACAAGAATACCAGCAGTAGCGTCAGGTAATGCGGAGATGGTGTGTAAGGCCTTAGCCAATTGAGGTTTCTTATATTAGAACCAATTCGTTGGATAGATAAATGGTAGTCTTCTCGGACGGTTTGCTTCTGGGTGAGGATGCCGAGGTACTTGTCAATGTGGTGGTGATGGTCTGGCGTCACCGGGGCTTCAGTTCCCCCGGTACAAGGTGAAACAGATTAGTGATCAGCATTGATTACTGGTCTGCCCTCAACGACTCAAACCTAGTTGGACAGCTTACTGCTGCGGCCTTTCTACGATTGAATTGATCAATGTCTCAAAGTGCCGTGCGTGCTAACCAACGATCAATCGATGCATTAACTAATGCATTGATAGATTTGTAAGGTGTACATTGGCGAGATTCACTATATTGTCCAATATTGTGGCGCTGCAGTTGCGGCTGTACAATAATGCGCCACAAGGAGCGAAGCATCCTCATAGATAACCCACGTAGGTGATCACGACATCCAAGCAGGACCGCCATCGCACTCCCCATCAAGATGGCTAGCGCCGTATTGTCCATGCCAGATATACCATGCTTCACTCCGCTCAGCCTTGTCGGGCTACTCGCACTGGCAGATCTTGACCTCGTTGCCCGACGTACTGCTTTTGGTGGAACTTCAGCATTGCTTGACACTCTAGTCCTTAGCCCTGGCCTCCATCGACAGCATGAAGCCGCCAACTTCAATAGAGGCGAATTCCCCGCCTGCGCAGCGATGACTACAGGCTACGTCTTCCGCATCGAGAACCCTGCCACAGTATTCTATCTGCAGTCTGTGGGCGAGACTGGAAAATTGACCAACATTTCAGTCTCGAAAGCTGATACTCAATCCCAAGAAGGTGCCCACCTTATACATCTAGCAGCCGGGTCATCGGCGGTTGCCCTCTCTTTGTTGGGCGCTCTAGGCGACTGGTGGGCACTCTCGTACCTCATGACGTTGATACTCGTGCGATTTATCAGCACGGCTATCATTCGGGCACAGGCTGGTGTCGACTGGCATGGTCAAAGCGAACCAGGGCAGTTGGGTGACCTCTTCATCTTACTGAGCTACGATCGATGGGTTCGCATAAAAGGCGAAGTAGACCATCTCAAAGCAGTGACATCAGGACGATGGCTGCGCCAACCGACAGCATTTGAAGAACTAATGACCGGATGCGCTACTCTGTTGGCATATGCTGCTCCCATCTTGGCAGCAAATGCGACTCTAAAGGGACAACTGACCATCACGATCTTGTTGTTGGGCAATGCCGCAGCTCTTGCAACTGCGAACTATCTCACAACTGCGTTGCGCATGAAGGGCAAGATCTTACAGGTTCATGGACCGCGCAAGGCCTTCAAGAGGCGAAGTATCTTGGCTGACGAGCTCATTGCAGAGAGTGGTCAGAGTGACTGGGCGGTCGCGATGGGTTTGGTCCCGGGTGCACCACGTTCTCGGAATACGGTGACAATGTGAGCAGTGGCGCCGAGTATGTACGGCATGATTTCAACAGTACTTCATGCACTAGTCCCGACTCCTGACCGGGCTCAGATCAGTCTGAGTCGTCATAAAGCAAACTTAAAGTGTAGCAAATATTCCATAGGCAGAGCTCTCCATCGTACTGATCCCCCTCCTTCTCGCCGACGGCGACATATCACATTTCCATGAACGTGATGACACCCAGCAAACCTGCCCTTCCAGAATCTATTCTTTGCTACTCCTTGCTCGACTACGACTCCTCGCATTTGGTGTCGGTACTCCAACCTCCTCTCCCACAGATTCCCGTTGTGCTCGGTCTTTCATCCGACCAAGACGATTGCTTCCGGGTACATCTACACTTTCCGGCAGGTCGCTTCCCATCATCGTAAAGTCATGCTGGTGAAGTAGAATCCGCGTTGACTCAATGCCGTATCGGGTCTTCTGGTATCTGCGGACTGTGAACGGGAAGATGGTCACGAAGATACATGAGGTGATGAATATCGGTAGAGCGGAGAAGAGATACCACTTCGGCGGCCAATTGATGTTCTGGATTCCGAAAACGGAGGCCAAGAAAGAGACCGGCAGGAACAGAGTGGCGATGACCATGAGGAATGAGCTGTCCTCGGTTTGGTCGGCGTTTTGTATATTGAACTCGAGGTCGAGCAAGTTGAGAAAGCGCTCTTTGAGATTGTTGAGTGATGAATCAAACTGATCGAGGTCATCAACTGCATCTTCGATGTCGCTCCAGAGCGAATCCTGCTGCTCCTCGGGCGAGACAGCTTCCTTGAGTTTCGCCAGTTTTCTGAATGAGCGAACGTGGAAGCGGAGATATTCCTGAAGCTCATAGATGCGGTCTACTTCGATGTGCATAGCTCTGGTCCGGAGCTTGACTGGGAAGTATCGGCCGCTGCAGTTTATTTCCGCTTCGTCTAAGCGTGCAGTCGCTTCGCGGATAACATTTCGCCAATTGGTGAAGAGCCCATACAGCTGAGAGAATGTCCAGCAGATGCCTTCGTCGTTGCTGCGAGGCTGATCGAACTCTGGGTCATCGTACAATTTCTTGAACATGGTGTCACCAATGATGTGTTCAGCAATTGGTGTAGAGCGAGTGAAGATCAGAGTAACACTGACAGTTCTGTTGAGCTTGTATGCTCCGTGTCCACGAAACCACACGCCAACCCTCATTCGGTATTGTTCGATGAATGGTATCTCGCGCCCGTGTGCTTGAGGAGGCTCAAGTCCTACCGACCATGAGTAAACCTGCGGAACATTCATCTGGTCCATGATGAAGGTCCAGGGTGCACACTTGCCGCGTTTCGAAGCGCGCTCTGGGAATTTCGCAGTGCCGGCAAACTGGAGCTCGCGGCTCACGTCGCTGATTTCGTCCCAGCAATCTTCAAGACACGAGGACAGAATCTCCCCCAGCCACGGCTGATGGCCGTTGATCGAAATGATGAGCGGATCCCTTGGCTGCAGGCGCACCTGTTCACCGACAAGGCGCGCGAAGCGGTTGGCGTCTTTGTGACTGGTGACTTGGATCTCGTGGTTTTTGTGTGCAGGTCGGCGGCTTCCCACGCGAACGGTGATCGGGTCACCGTTTGCAGCGAATGAGCGGCGACGGCTCTGGTGGCGGCGGTGTCGGCTCATTCTTCCAACTCGGGCGAGTGAGGTGCAGTCAGATCGTGGCCAAGTCATAGGCTGATGCAGGTGCTTAGAGCATGGTACTGCTGTTTTGCTTGTAAACGGGTTTCATGAGTGTGGTGTTGTGTCGTAAGCCTGAAGTCGACTTTAGCTCGGCAAGGTGGTCGCTCCTTCCACTTCTTGATTGAGCACACGACGCTGGACTTCATGCGCTAACGAAGTTGAATGGCTGGAAACGGCCAAGTCTGAGTTGAATATATGTTTCATAAAAGTCTATGTCTATATGTGTATCATTATAGGGTATCTAGTGTCCAAATCTCTCCTCCGTCAGGGCCACAGCAGCCTTCGCCTTGTTGTCATCAATGAAGACCTTCTTAAACCTGAAGTGGCACAGGTCGGAGGTAGTCTCCTTAATGTTCTTGAGGTTCTCTGCGACGATGGACCTGGTGGGTCTCTCGAAGATAAGATCAATCTCCTCAAGAGTCTTGCCCTTGGTCTCAGGCATGAACAGCAACTGGTAGACCCAGCCAAGAAGTGCAATACCGCCGAAGAAGCCCATGCTCAGGCCCTGCTTGGTCATGGCATCCTGCATGCCACGGAAGTTGTAGGTGATAATGAAGGAGCATAAGAACAGGAACCCTGAAGATGTGGTCATTCCGTAAGAACGAAGATACGTTGGGTAGGACTCAGAGGGGATAACCCAGGTAAGAGTGGCGTAGCATCCGAAGAACAGCATGTACATGATCATGCCGGTAAGGTAGATGCCGAGACGGGGAGTGATTTGCTCGTCTCCCTGGAACCTTGGGAAGTAAGAGACACCAGTGATCATGAGACCAATGAAGAACCCAGGAAGGGTGATCGTGGCCCAGAAACGACGTCCGCAAGTCTCCATGAGGAATGCTGCCGGAATTGTGCCGATCAGGAGAGCTCCGCCTCCAACCAGAGACATATAGTTGGACTCGTATTTATCGAAGCCCACCTGGCTCATCAATGTACTCATGTAATACATAATTGCGTTCACACCGGTAAACTGGCCAAGGAAGATCATGATGTTGGCGTAGACCACAGCGCGGCGGGCTCTGGGCTTGGTGAAGAAATCGAGCCAAGGCATACTGCGAGAACCAGAGCCAGCAGCGACCTCAGCCTGCTCCTGCTCCATTCCAACCTTCATGATGAAGAACTCTTCGCGTGATTCAAGGGTCTTGATGCCTCTGATACGCTTCCACACTTTGTAGGCCTCAAGGGGCTTGCCCTTGTGCAGCAGGAAACGCGGTGATTCGGGCATGTAGAGCATACCGATCAACATGATGGTCGAGAAGACAAGAGAGCTACCAAGAATGTAGCGCCAGTTGCCCTCAACGTGGATGAACATGGCGGCAACGGCGTATCCAAGGACTTCACCAAGCGCAATGTTGAGCTGGTAAAGAGAGACCAAGTTACCACGAAGCTTGCGCTCCACAGTCTCGGCGACGTAAACGGGAACGGTACCGCCCTCAAGACCGACACCAGCTCCAAGGATAAGACGGGCAACAACGATCATCGCGAAGTTGATAGCGCCAGCGCAAAGAGCACCACCAATTGTGTAGAGGATGCAAGAAATCAAGATAGCCCAGCGACGACCAAACATTTCGTTGCAAGGAGAGATGAGCAGAGCACCAGCGATAGCGCCAAGAGGCATAGCTGAGTTGACGAGACTGTTTTGGCGTTCAGTGAGATTAAGATCTCCGGGAAGGAAGAGGTTGGCGCCGGAAATCAGAGATTGATCGAGACCAGAGAGAAGACCACCCATAGAAGCGAAGATGACGAGAAGAACAGTGAATGTCTTGGGGTTGGCGAATTCGAGATCGAAGTGACCCTTCTTGTAGCCAGTGCGTGTGAGCTCATCCTCGAGCTCTTTAATCAGAGCATCTGCTTCCCATCCTCCGTCTTTGGCAATGTCGATTGCTTGTGCTGTGTTGGTGACATGGGCGGTGCTACCAGAGCGCACGGCCATTTGAATGTCGTCGCCATGCTTCAACTGGCTGCTGGCGCTGCTGCTAGAACCTTCATTGTATTCGACGTTCTCCGTCCGGCTATCAGCCTTGGTATCCTTTTCACCCATGGTGAATTGATCGACGCTCAGATAAGGCGTCCGATAAGTCGTAGAGAGGAAGTAGGTGGGAGGTGGGTAATCGGTCCTTTCCATGAGCGCCCCCCTCCTCCTCTTTATACCCCATGGTCAACTCAAGCCGGAGAATGCGTGACACAAGCCCGGGGCCTCCACCGGTAACGCTCCACCCTCCAGGTGCTCCAGATGCTCCAGCACGCTCCCCGCGGGACATCGTCGTGTGGGATCCTCGTGTCGTTTTCGAGACTTGCCGTCACCTTGCCGTCGGTGGCCGGGCATTCGATGTCGAGCCGCTGGATAGTGGCTCCACACCAAGCTTTCGGACCGATTAGAATGTGGAGCTTGATCGCTAGTAGATTCACCTAGTGGGTTCTTTGCAGTTCTTAGTGTCTTCTCTGATATGTATCACCAAGGTGAGAGTTTTGCTATGTGAGTGTTGTAGAGCCATAAGAGCTTGCCATCCACCTTACTGTTTGATGCTAACCTAAGGATTTCCTCGTTAATATCTTCTACTCTGAGGTCCTACATAGATAGAATGCTTGCGTGGAACGACGAAAACTGCAAAGAGGATGCTGCCGACGTTTCAACGTGCCGCAAGCGAATCACCACATCATTGGCCAGCGTGTCGGCACTACTCGCCGGAACATCGGCTTGTATCAAAAGAAAACGGCAGCAGAGTTCGCCCAAGCTTTTGCCCTCTCAGCTGGCAAACTTCGGGATAACAAGCTTAAAGTAGCCACTCACAGAGCCTCATACCTTGACGAAATGCCCCATGCTCACAACTCCATGTCTTCCATTTACGTTGGGGACGGAGATTCATGGAGACTCCACAGAAGCTGATCACAGCTTTGGCTGGTTTGTGACAAGGACCAGCTTGGCTGCAGGCTTGTATCGGGTGTCCACCACGCCGCTGATGTATCGCTCTGCTTGGTGCGTACAAGCCGCGAGGGCAGACACGGCGCAAGGACTTAAACCCAGGAAGCAAGTACTAGTTTGAGAAAGAGTTGTTTGAGCAGATTCTGATGTTTCCCGTCATCGCCCGATGGGCATTCTAGTTATGATGATTGTATGTATTCTTCTTCTCGATATACACGATTTGTGCGCGATACCCGCACGTTCTACACACGTGCTCAGGCGGGCAGTTCCAGACTCCATCACCAGCTTTGTAAGTCTCGTCATGATTACTTTGCAAAGGAATGCCCTGGTCGATGATAATTATTATCGGCTGAGTCCGATCCGATGCTGTTTCTTCACAGCGTGGTCCAGGCCCGTCCAAGCGTGGCAACAAAGTCGTACAGAAACCTCCAGAAGCTAACCTGCTTAATGACATGCTTCCAAGGCTTCACTTCGCTGAAGTCGCCAAGAGACGGTAACATAGCTTTCAAGTCGTTTGCACAAAATGCCTAGCTGTCACATGTAAAACCGTCTGGAGAGTCTCCGAAATCGCTCTCTCTAAATGCATGAAGTTCTGCCACGCGTCTGCTGCATATGTCTTCCTTGCCCTCACTAGATCTTTGAAACATCCAGGCCTTCGTCCTGACAAGTCGGATTTGCATGCATCCGAACTCGCCCTGAAATTGCTTGCAGGTCGGATATTGCAGAATATTCCTATCCGGTGCTGCTAGCCATGCCGCGTTTGCTGCCGTCGCTAGCGGCATGGCCAGACAACAAGCATGCGCCGTGAAGCGCCAAACCATGACATATCGTTGGTGGCGCCCATTAGCCTTTGTTTCTTGATGAAGCGGTCTCCACATCGGTAGCCCTACCGACCTCGCGGTGGCATGTTGGTAGGCACAGTCTTTGTGGTCAGCTGATCAATCTTGGTTTGCAGCTCGTCTCTCCTGTTGACCAGCTGAGCGCGTAATGCCTCCATTTGCGCGAGCTGGTCTGTTGCAGCCGCTTCCAAAGTCGTTTTCTTGTCCTTGTTGGTGATAAGCATGTGTTTAACAATTTGGCAATGGCAATATTGCTTACTTGGTTTCGTTCTTGCTGTGTCTTCAATCCAGCTCCGTACCATGTACCTGTAGCGGTGATCGCAGCGACAGCGCCGGTCAGCACGATACGACGAACGCTTGCTGTGCTTGGTCCCGACATGGTTGCCTTGATGCAAGAGGTCGGAGAGAATTTATGTTTTTGATACCTAATTACGTCGTTGCAAATGCACTTCTGATCCCTCCGGGAGATGGAACCTTCAGAAGTTTGGCCTTGGCAAGTTGCAGCTGCCCCTCAGGTAAACAATGACCGTCGCAGAAAACATCAGCACTCGTCCACCACAACACTTGCAAGCAATCTGTACTCGATTCGCCAATTGCTACAAGTACCCTTGCTCAACAAATTCGATCATATCGCACGCGCCACGATGTCTCTCAACCCAAGAACACCCGGCACAAACCACACCCACAGCACATCTCGACTGTCTACCGTCCCGACTTCCGCCTCCAAGACTAGGCAGTTGTCGCACCTGCATGCGCAGCTTGCTCAGTTGACGGCAAACATGAGTGATATGGAGAACCTTCTGCGCATGACTGCGGTTCAGGCGGAGGGTATGCGAGGTCTTGGAGGATACGCTGGTGGCATGTAAGTCATAACCCAGCCGCTGAGAGACGAGCATACTGGCATATCAGAGTGAGGCTGACGAGATTGGAATGTAGGTTCATGGCTGCTTCGAAAGTACTGGGCGAAGAGACTGTGAACGGCGCGACTGGAGCTGCTGCCGACGCTTCTCAAAGCAAGCGCAGTTAGTATCAGTTCACTGTGTCCGGGTACATTGATGACCTTGCTTGAAATGGCATGTGACAATCACAATCAAGACGGTATCTCGAACCTTTGGGATCATCCTTCAGAAACACCAACTTTGATCACACCAGCAGCGACAACTTACACCAGCTGGAACCTCACGACATACGGCTTCACCACACACCTGTACACCGGGTAACAACATGGCAGCCTCTCAGGGCGACGGGGAATTCTTTGCCATCATCTCACAATTGATGGCAGAGAAAGATCGGCTCATTACTGGAAAGGACGAGCTCGTCGTCTCGAAAGATCGACTTTGGAGGGAGATGTACCAAATGCTGAGAGAAGAATGGAGGCACGCGAGACCTTTCCGAACAAAAACTGGCTGTCAATCGAGAGCAGTTGGAGAACCAGCGGCTTCGTGGGGAGGTCAACAAACTCAAGCGCCGCAACAGAGAATTGGAGCTTGCTCTACGTGACGCGCTTGAGACAGATGGAGAGTGCGAAGAAGGGTCTGCGGACCATGAGGGCACTGTTATTTCGGCGGAGAGACGATTTGATGCGCTCCAGAAGTAAGTCCTCAAAGCTTTCCTGCAAAGCAGTCGGTAACTAATAAGTCAGGCTTGAAACACTCGGTGAAGATGCATTTGAAACGCCGCGAGACACCAACTTTGACGCCAGAAGTAAGAATGAGCTCCAGCATCTACTCACACCATCATCTCAAGACGTGTCACTCCAAGACGCAGAGCGAATCGCGGTAGACTCGCGCCCGCCAATCTCCGTGGAAGTTCGCTCTCTGATCGACAACAATGGTGCCAATGATCAAGCGTACGGACGAATTGCAGAACTTTCTACTCCCATGTTCACTTATGTGATGGATGCTATTGGGACTTTCGGCTCTTCTGGCAGGTTCCCAAACATCAGTCAGAAAGGATACCATGGCTGCGCCGAGCGACATCTAAATTCGCATTCAACTTTCTGGACGACCGAACGTCCAGGACATTTTACCTGCAAGACCTGTTTCAACAGGAAGCAGCCCTGTTTGAGAGCCATTGGCCATCACCAGTGGATTGTGCTGCCACTTCCGCCGACCACGAGAAGTCCTGATACCGTTTGGCATGACACAGAGTACTACATCTCACCATACGAAGAGACCAGTCAGAGATTCCTTGGAACCTGGAGGGTTGAGCCTCACAGCAAGAGAGATGCTTTGAAACGAGAGAGAGAGGCGGCAGTCGCAAACCAAAGCCTGTCATGGGCTTCGCCCTGACTTGCCTATGCGAACGACAAGTATGAGTGGCACGGCATTGTTACACGTCCAGATGCCATGGATGCTTTTGTCAAATGCTTCACGATAACTGCATTGGAAGCGGGAGTTGAGAAATGTTACGGATGAGCGTTGTGCTTGCCTAGCGTGTAAAATGGATTTCCAGAAAGTTTCAATCTTTTATTTCTGATCACAGGTTCAACAACTTCTACTACTTGTTCGAATCATTTGTCCTCATCTGCTGTAACCTGACCGTCAAGAGACTAACAAGCCATCCCTCGATCAGCAGAGCGGTCATTAACGAGATGTCTGTTCACGTATAACAACTGAGGAGACACGTGAGACTTCCAATCATTTCGTCGTCAATGCCGATGAAATCAACCCCACAAAGATAGTAGAGCAGTATGCTGTACATCTCGTCCAAATGTAGCCCTAATATCGTAGATCGATGGTTCCTTGCAGATCGCGGGAGGCCCGCACACGCGACGTCATGACTTCCCTCCCCAGCTTCACAACATCACACCCGTGGACAGCTCTTACCATTCGGAATGCTCTCCTAGGCCTCACTCTCAGATTCATTCAACACCTGGCTCATTTCTTGTAGTTCTTTGACTCAACAATCAGCTGTCAAAGTGTTTCAGATCAGCTACCGTTCGTTAAGGCACGTGTGCCTATTCCGTTCACTTGCGAAAGATAAAGGACCAGCTCCTTGCGTGTTCAAATTTGTTCAACAACAACTACAACAAAAAGCAACAATGGCTCGCACTACCAGGTCAGCGGCTGCAAGAGCTGCAGCGCCAGAGCCAGATACGAACCTCAAGTCGGATATCACGCAACTGTCAAGTCCGCCAGCAACCCCCAAGCCGTCCAAGAGGACCGCTGCCAGATCAAAGGCTTCACCAGCAGTCAAGACGGAACCTCCTGCTACTCCTGCCAACAAAGGTCGCAAGCGCACCAGCAAGCAGGTGAAGCAGGAAGAGGAAGGCGATGTCAACGAGCTGCCTCACAACCTCGGCACTGCTCTACCTACGCTAGGTGGCGACGAAGCTGATGCGCACTACGACGAGCCTCCGAAAAAGCGCAGCAGGAAGTCGACGAAGGCTGAGATCAAAAAAGAAGACGAAACGGAGATCAAGGACGAGAAAGTAACGCCTAAGAAGGCCACGAAGGCCAAGAAGGCTGGCTACGGATTGACTCCGGGCATCTCGCCGTACCCTGACTACCCACGACCCACCAAAGAAGAGTGCGCCGAAGTTGTACGCTTGTTGGAGAAGGTACATGGCAAGGTCGTTGCCCCGAAGGCTGTCCCGCCACCTTCACTCGACGTTGCTGGCTGTGGCGAGGTGCCATCTGTCCTTGACGCCCTGATTCGCACCCGTCTGAGCGCAAACACCACGAACAAGAACTCCTCGACTGCATTCCAGGGTCTAGTCAAGCGCTTCGGTATCATCAAAGAGGGAGTCGGAAAGGGTAGTGTTGACTGGGATGCCGTCCGCCGTGCTCCGAACCAAGAAGTTTATCTGGCGATCGAGCGAGGCGGCCTTGCCAGGATAAAGTCCAAGTCAATTCAAGAAATCCTGCAGATGGCATACGAAGAGAACCAGGCACGCAAGGCTGAGCTGCTATCAACCTCCAACGAGCCAGTGGGCGCTGAGAATGAGCCTAGCAGTGAGAAGAACGCAGAGATCGAGAAGGCGAGTCACAACGTCATCTCTCTCGACCATCTTCATCTGCTAAGCACCAACGAGGCTATCAACAAGATGCTGACCTATCCCGGTATTGGCCCCAAGACCGCATCCTGCGTCGCACTGTTCTGCCTCCAGCGGCCTAGTTTCGCTGTCGACACTCACGTCTTCCGCCTCTGCCAGTATCTAGGGTGGCTTCCAAAGACCACCAAGAAAGGCGAGCCCAAAGTTGATCGCAACACTGCTTACAGCCATTGCGATGTCCGCATTCCGGATGAGTTCAAGTATCCGCTGCATCAACTGCTCATCAAACATGGCAAGACTTGTCCGAGATGCAGAGCCATCACCGGTCAGTCAAGCGCAGACTGGGAGAAGGGTTGCCCAATCGAGCACATTGTCAAGAGACACGGTGCCAAGAAGGGAGGTGCTAGCGTCAAAGACAAGGCGAAGGCAAAGAAGGCTGCTGCTGGCGAAGACGACTCCAACGACGTATCCGATACGTTCGAAGGAGAGGCCGGAGCCGAGGAAAGCGAGCTGAGCGACTTGGAGTCCGATCAGGAAGAGGACTAGGCTTTGCGGATTGTCCAAGCACTGCCAGGCTTGGTGGTACCGCCTCCGCGGCCTATCTAAGCACGGCATAGTCAACATATTGAGACGAACGAGACATTCTTATGGCATGATTTGTAACACAAGACATGTTTGTAAGATAATCCGAGATACCCATTTTCAATACAGCTCCAATCGGCATTCTATTCCACACCAACGTCCATCATAGAAGTATAGCCTGTTCAAAAACATGAATCTGCCAAGGATAGCATCCCGCAGCAACCGCTCGGAACGCTTGTACTGCCACGAGATATGATTGCGAGAAATTGCCGCCGAGATTGCATTTGCGCGATGACGCGTATTCGCTCTATTCTGGGGAACCTGCCATAAGGCTGCGATGGTTCCTGTCCCTGGTCATGTTTCAGCAAACAAGTACATAAACAACCGTCTCGTAGGGCTGACGCTCTTCCTTCTTCCCTGACACTTCCTCTTGATCACCACGAAACTCCACTCAAAAATCTCACGCTCCGACCCGAGCTCACCCTTTCAGCCCTACGCCACCACAAGCCACAGCCATCATGCCGTCTTCCACCTCTGACGTGTGCCTATACTTCCTGGCACTCTTCCTGCCGCCTCTTGCAGTCTTTTTCAAAACCGGTTGCAACAGCGATTTCCTGATCAACATCGGTCTGTCCATCCTGGGTTGGATTCCTGGTGTTATTCACGCCTGGTAAGTCGCGCGCCCTGCCGATCTTGGTGCGTCTCGCGAACGCCGAAGAACTGACGATTGCTTGCAGGTGGATCATCAGCAAGCACGAGACGCCCGCACGCGCAACTTATTAGGCGACGACGAGAACGATGTGGCTGAGCACTGAGGCACCAGTCATCCGTTTCCCTACGAGGATTTTTGGTTTTGTATAGCGGCACGCGAGAGATACCCACGATGTATGTAATATAATGTGCAGCGGGAGAGACACCTAATATGTTACTTTTACATTCAGGCTCAAGTGGTTTTTTGGTCGCTTACACGCGGCGAGCTGTGCCATGCATGCGCCTCTGTCGTGATAGATATGCAGCATCATCTGTGCTTTGCTGCAACGTGTAGGCTGTGCACTCTGGAGTCGTAGCAGGAATCGCGATCATGTCGCATCTTGCCATGTTTGGGTCTTGCAGTGCTCTTTCGTGTGGACATAGAATCGCATGCTCTTGGTCTAGACACTCCTCAAAGAACCGCCAGGTAGTCTATGCACAAGACACTCGACTCCTGCGCCTCCTTATCTCGCCGTTGCTGCCCAATTGCCCTGATGCGCGACACACCCACTCGCATGATCCTTGCAGACGATCTGCGCCACCTATACCTATGACGCAGCATGGTCATGTCGCATGGCGCATATACTTGGTCGCATTACTGACTACATGTACTTACTCGCCGTGCATGCCACGCTGACCTCGTAGCCCGCAAACGTTACAACTCATATCAGACGGGAGACAGCATGTCTACAAACTACGGCCCGCAGAACCCACCACCGCCTGGACAAGGATACTACAGCGGACAACCACACCCGCCCCGTGAGTCGCCGCGACATCGCCGCGACCAAGACGGATCGGTTTCTCCGCGCGATTCCCAGTATCATTTCGCGAGTCAGAGCGAGCCAAGCAACTACCAGGAATCTCACCACCAGCCATACGATCCAAGACAGTACAGTGAAGCGCCACCACCAGCAGAGGATGACTTCCAACCTCCAAACCAGCTCGCGCCCTACGATGAGGAGAAAGCTTTCGCGGAGTGGAATCGCGCATATGGCCCTGGAACGGCTTACGACGCCGCAATGAATGCGCCCCCACCACAAACTACCACACGGCAAGTGCGACGGCGCTCTCTCGAAGATAGGCGCAGGCGCTACGAGGACGAGATAGACTATCGCGACGACCTGAGCGTTGACCGGCGTCCGCCACCGCGTCGACGTCGTCGCCCTCACCGTCGAGACAGCACTCAATCTGTGTCAGACTACCAGGCCAAACCCGAAACCAAACAACTTGGTCCTACACTGATGGCGAGTGCTGCTGGTGCATTCCTTGGACGCAAAATGGTCAGCAAAGGCGCTCTGGGCATAGTCGGTGGTGCGATCGCAGGCGCCCTTGGAGCGAACGCGGGCGAGCATTTGGATGAGAGGAAACGCAGACGAGATCAACGGCGGGAAGAGGCGCGCAGGGAGGAGGATGAGCGTTATCTTCGTGAGCGAGAAGACGAGCGCTACTACCGCGAACGAGAAGACGAGCGCCGCTACAGTCGTCGGACCAGGTCTCCTCGAGATAGTGTGCGCGAGATTGAGACCGTGGCTTCGCGACGCCGGCCTAGGAATTTGTCTCGCGCGCCACCGAGAACAAAGAGATATGTCGGGTCGAGTCCGGACAGTCGTGTGAGTGTTTGAGGTATGTTGTAGTGGCCCAGCCTCTGCCTTCGAATGAAAGTCATTTCTTAGCTAGTTAGCCTGCATAATGATAACGATCAATTGTAACGACCTAAATGCTGACTGTACGTAAGATAGTCTCATGAAGTTTCAGCCTCAGCCAAGGGCGTGTTCGAAGGCTGGCGTTGTGCTCTCAGCCTCCGTATCGCGTCAGCATTCCGATTCCAGGAAGTTGTTAATTTAGTGTAGCCGAGTGCAAGGTGTGCACAAGCCGCAGAATGGAACTATTCCAATCGAAGTCAAGTCTAGAACCACGTCATGTGTTCAAGAGCGGGGCATCAGGAGAGCGATGAAGCCAGTTCGCACCGAGGTAGAGCGGTACATGTATGTTTGGAAACATAAGTACCAGCAGTCCCCTGATCAAACAGATGTTCCCGAGGTCATTGTAAACTGATCTGCCTGCAGTATTATTACTTGTCGCAAAGTCCGCCCGCAAGTGACTCCTCAACTTTTGGCTCCGCAAAACAAGCCGCCAATATGGTCAAAGGAAGCTGTGTCTGTGGTGACTGGACCTACCAGTACGAGGGCGAACCTGTAGCTGTTGCTGTGTGCCATTGCAGGCCCTGTCGCAAAACGGCTGGTAGCAATGGCAGTGTCAACTCAATCATGGCGGACGCCCAGGTAGATATCGTCTAAGGACAGCTCGAAGAGCCTCAGCACTGACAGAGACACAGTTCAAGCAGCTCTCAGGAACCGACCGCACCTTTACTCGCAAAGGCGATTCGACTCAGGTAAGATCCTTCCGCCAAAGGGGCTCTCTGGGTCTCTTTCTGACAGCCGACCAGGACGTGACATATCACAACTGTGCGACGTGCGGCACGATTATGTGGGTGGAAATTACCGCCGCACCAGGTATGAAGATTGTCAAGACTGGTACGATCGATGATCAAGACGCTTTGGACGGGGCAAAACCGGTTCAGGAGATCTACTGCAAAGATAGGCCTGAGAGTATTACTGCGCTCCTTGGTGTTGAGCACAAGGATGGAGCGTAAAGTACTTTCTTTGGAGAGCGACGATTTGATGTCCAGCTGTCATTGCTATTGGAAGAATGAAAAGAATGACAATTTTGTGGGATTGATGGTTGATGATTAGGGAAGCAAGAAACTACGTTCAAGTATTTAAGTAAGCCCTAATGAACACCTTGATGAACACAACTCAAAGTCAATGGCAAACCGTGCCGGGATCACGCAAATCAAGGGTCCCTTTGCAGTCTTCTCAGAGTAGGTATGATGAATCGAGCGAAAAGCTGGCCTTGGAATGATCACCTGACAACTGCTGAACCGTAGAGGCGGGCAAAAGAGTAGATGGTCAGTTCCAACCGTCTAGGATGGACTGCAATGGGCAGAAATGCATCGGCCGGGAATCGAACCCGGGGCTGGCCGAATTATCTGAGATGCTGGATCTCGAATGGCAACGGCCAATTTTACCACTAAACCACCAATGCTGGTCGTGTAGCAAGGAAAGTTGATGTGTATATGATCCTGCAATGTTGCCCCTTGATACTGTCTTCCGGTGCTCCGTCCTGTACCCTTTGCATATCAAGACGTAGGAACGCTTAGTCGATGAATCGATTCGAACTGCGAATGACTTGAACAAAGTCAATCAATCGTCAGTCAAAAACGACTGCTATGCAGTCGTTGATTTTGCAGGTTGCCAACATCGTGCTGGCAAGGAGAATAAATTAGATTGTAGAGCTTTGCAGATGCGCTAGGCTCTCATTTTATTAAAAGGGACTTAAAGGGATTACGTTCACTGACGTCACATTGCGAAAATGCTTCTTGTGCCCTTCAAAGAGAAGAAGTGATCACTTTCACCATGGATCGCAGCGCCCCAACCCGAACCCGGACGTTCGGGTCGACGCCATAAGCTTCCGGATTTCCTCGGGCCGCCGCCGAACCCAATGCTAATCTGACCCACTTTCAACGAGCCTCGGTGAACTCTCTCCATGTTGACGATAGAAACCAGGTCCACGTTGTAGGTGCTGTTTAGCTACGGTTATTCTCATGACTATGAAGTAGTGCACTCTACTGGACAGTCCGACCCGCCACATGATAGCGCATATACGACCGGTCCAATCCATCACACCATCACAATCATGTCGCCCGCTCGACATGCCGCCTACGCGGAGGAGTCCGCTGAGGTCGAGGTCCTATACGCCAACCTCGAGAAGATGAAGTCGCTCTCCAAGAAGATTCAAGGCTCCATGGCTCGACTGGACGTCAGCGGCAAAGTAGTACAGGATGCTATCGGTCCCATATACGGCAACACCCAACGCCTACAAACGACCACAGCCAATGTCGATCGCATCACGGAAGCAATTGAGAAAGCAAGACAGCCGCTTGATATGCGAAACAGGGAAGAGCAGGTTTTGAGGGAGCGGCCAGATAGAGTTGGCTTGGGACAGTACATTGCGAGTATGGATCGCACAAGTAGGGCGCTCAAGGAACTCAAGGCAACGGGAATGCGCAGCAACCAAAAGGCTGTAGCAGACTTGAGTGCGCTTCTGGAGGTTGGATCAAGGAATCTGGAGCAGGTGTTCAGGGATGTCGTGAGGCAGGACTCACAGCCCATTGAGCCTCTGCAGCAGATCATGAGAGGAGCCGAGTTCCCCAAGTTCTCATCACAGAGCTCGGCGGAGCTGCGAACAATCAACACACAGGTGGCTGGTTCCCATGCACAGATATCGAGCGGTGATCTGTCTCCTTCGGCCAAGGTGTACGCACAAGAAAGAGGGCAATACATCCAGCTGTCATTACAGAACTTATCAGCCGCATCACTATCAACCGCGAGAAAGGTTGATGCTACTGCAGTGTACAAGCCTGGAAGCAATGGAATTGGCACATATTGCAAAGGTATACAGGGCATGTTCATCGCCGAGTATGCGTGCATCTGTGAGATCTTCCAACGAGAGGAGTGGAACACAGTCCTTACCGCCACATGCCAGGCCGCACTGACGGCGTTCGGCAACACACTGCGCGACCTCGACAACCACATCCGAACGAACCTCATGACCGATTGCTACCTAGCGTACGAGATTGTCGAATTAGTCTCGAACACCTCTTTCGAGCTCGAGGAGAAGACTGGCATGCTTAAACAGCAAATGTCCGACGCCTTGAAACCTGTTCGCGAATCAGCCAAAGCGTCATTGTCTTTCCTCCTCAATGACACCCGAAGTAAGATCCAGCAGCTCATGGTGCTCCCAAGCGACGGCTCCGCGATTCCCCTGACAAGCGATGCGATGCAACGCCTGCAACTCATGACGGCATTCCTCCCCCCTCTCAGCAGCATAATGCGCAGCCTGGGCGACGGCGGTTGGACATCCGCGCCCAATGCCACAAATGCATCCTCTGCTTCGATCCCAACGCTAAAGTCCTTTGACGTTGGTGCTGATGGCGCCCAACTCTTCGCCCACTACTGCTGCGACACAATCGAAACCCTCCTTTCCAACCTCGACGGCCGCGCCCGCTCCCTGCTCAAGGTCAAAGCAGCACAAGGCGTCTTCATCGCCAACAACATCTGCATCATCGAGCGCGCAATCCGCTCCTCCGACCTCGCAGCCCTCATCACAAACCCCTCACAACCAAAACTTGACACCTGGAAGAAGAAAGCCCAGTCTTCATACACAGACGGCTGGAAAGAATGTGCCGACTACCTCTTGGACGTGCAGTACACGGCCAAAGCGCCCCGACCTCCTTCTACTGGTGGCGTTGATAGCGGAGCCATTGTCAAAGCTCTCTCTTCCGCCGACAAGAAGGGCATCCAAGAGAAGTTCAAGAACTTCAACACCAGCTTTGATGAGTACGTCGCGCGACACAAAAGCTTCAAGATGGAGAGTGAGGTCAGGCGGGATCTCGGCCGCGCGGTGCAATTCTTCTTAGAGCGGCTGTATTCGAGATTTTGGGACCGTTATCGGGAGGTGGACAAGGGTAAGGGCAAGTATGTCAAGTATGACAAGAGCCAGGTCAGTGGGATTTTGGCGGGCTTGTAAACGCAGAGAGTAGATGAGCACGGAATGGCTGGCAGTCGAATGAGTCTAAACGATGCTTTGTGAGTGAATGATACCCTTTGATAGATCTCAGCCGGATTGATAGATCTGATGTTATGTATCATCCTTTTGACAACTTTCTTTTGATAATGGCACGAAAATTTCGACGACAAAGATACTTCCAGTTGTGTGCCGATGGAAAATTACCATAACACGTCGCTCATCCCAATCACTCTGCCAAGTTCTGAACCCCAGCCATCTTTGTGGCTTTCCATACATGTAGGTTGACATCAGGCAATCTGTGAAGATGATTTGGGCCAGCCGACTCTCAACCATAGAAGGCACACCAGACCAACGACTAGGAGCGTTTTCATCATACTATCCAACTAGACGACCACATGACATTGCCCAACAAGTGCCGTGTGGGTTCAACACGTGGCACCTACTCCGTTCCCACGTTGTTTAACAGGCCATACATCACCACTTCAGTTCCAAGCACGGAAGGCTCTTTCGCCCTAGAACAGTCATAGACGTCAATTGATGTGCCCTCGAGAATTGCACGCGCAAAAACGCTGCGCACAAGTATTTAAAAACAAACACTTACACTTGGCGCCGACGGTGCATGACTTTGATCCCGGGATTGTCTTCTTCAATCCCCGCCAACAGCGGTTTGAAGTCCCTCGGATAAATCGACCCGATACTTCCGACCAAGTGGATCGCCTGCGGTCAGATATTGGTCAGCTAGTTGTAGGTGGAATTGCAGTCTTGAGAGAAGGCTGGGGGTGGCAACGCAAAGGAAATCAGAAAGCCAAAAGGGGGAAACGAACCTCGACATCGTTCTGTCCGAGCTGTTTGCTTCGTGCTTTCAGCAAGCGGACTTGCTCGGCGATCCAGTTCCGAATATCTTCTTGCCATTGCGTGTTCTGATCGAGAAAGGATTGGTGATGTTCCTCAGCCGGACTTTTAGTATGGTAGAAAGGAAGATTGATTTTTCGACGACTGTTTTTGGTCTCGTTAGACTGTCCTCACATGCCTTTGCTCGAAGGTGTGTCGGGCTTGTACTGACGGTTTATCCTCCCATGGCCGTCTGTGGACAACTGTTGAGTATGGTTAGTGAGACGTGTTGACCGACAGACGTAAAGAAGTCCAGATCCTTTCTTTGCGTAAAGGAAATCCATCGATAGGCAGAGCTACTTACCCTCCGCCGGCCCAATTTGTCTTAGCTGGAAAGGCTTCAGGCTAGCGACTTGTTCACCCGTACAGCTAGCATTTCCTGCTTCTAAGTGACAGACCAAGAAAATGTTGCCAATAGCTGTATGTTTATCACTCGCGCAGTGGAGTGTGTACAGTACGGCTGCCTCGGCTGCACTTATCAGTGTGACATCGTGAAGGCCGTTGTTATTCGCAGCCTATTGTTCACTCTTGTGTTAGTGGATGTCAAAGTTGTGGTGCCGGCGCTTGCCCAGCCACAGGAGACTCACTTGCATGATGGCGATTTTGCTCTTCTCGAACCAGTTCGGAGGAGCTGTCACGATGACTTCACTTTGGAGGTTGTCAAGAGAGTGCTCGGGATCCTCGGAAGCGAAGATGTCCATGATGTAGTTGTGTAGCGCCCGAATGAAAAGTGCGACTGCGTCTTCTGCTGTCTTGTTGGTTGCTTCTAGTTGTCGAAGTATCAGACCCGCCTTAGGGCCCGCGCGACCAGGTGCATCTTGGTCGAGCACAAAACCAAAGTAATTGAAGTCCGATTCGATGCCGTAGTCCACAGGTTTTGGACGCTTAGTAGGACCGGTCGTTCGAAGCGATTCCCTGATTTGCCACCCGAAAGATATTTGGCGGTCTGCTAAGGCGTACGCTGCCACATCCAAGCCAGTCTCGAGCGACTAGCATGTAACCTGTCAGCTACCGTCACTGCAATGTGGGGGCGTTTTGTACTCACTATGCCTATGACAAGTTTACGCTCTGGACCGGCATTGTTGAGATTCGTATTTGAGGGATCATCGGTTGTCGATGGCGTGATCGAGTGTGCTGCTGCTTGAACATGAGCCAGCTTGGACTCACTGTGTTGCCTCAGCCTTGCCTGTTCAATGTTCTGGCTGCCCTGAGTCGTAGGTCCGTTGTCATCTCCATCCGCAATCGTAAAATGTATCTTGCTAGGATCAGCATGAGCATCTAAGAGCACTTTCACCACACCCATATTGGACCGCTCACGAGCACGACGCCCTGGCGTTCTCCCGGCGCGGTCTTCGTGGTCAACATCTGCACCAGCCATGACTAGAATCACCACAACCATGCTTTGCGCTGCATAGTGCAACGCTGTGGCACCCTCTCTGTCTTCATCATCGACACTCGCGCCTGCGGCGAGTAAGGCTTCTAGAACATCTGTGTCTCCAACAAGCGCAGCCTGATGTAAGGGTGTCGTCCCATGTTCTTCGCATCTGAACGTGAGGTTTGCTCCAGACTTGAGTAGGTACCTCACTCTTGGGAGTTGTCCCGCCTTGACTGCTCGCCAAAGCTTCAGGCCATTGTCGGATGATGAGTTGCCTGAGAGATCCGCCTGACGTGGCTGTCGAGAGGCACCTGCGTCTTGAGGGCCAGTTCCGTAGTAGTGATAGTCTATTCTCTCGTGTTAGATGCGGCGCTGGTGGTCACGTGAGACGAAACCAACTGTAGTTGTTGCCGTTGTGCTGCCGTGAAGAACCGCCGGCATTGACGTCTGTATATGTAGACATCGCATGATCGTCTTATCCGTAGCTCTGCGGTCACTCGTGTAGACCTCGGAAGCTCCCAGCTCGTGCCTCTGTCCTGAACCGAGCGACTTTTAGTCGCTCGACTCCTTGTGCCTGGTACAAAAGCCGAGAGGACCAGGCTGTCAGGTCTCAAGAACCCGTCGAAGCAGACAGAAAGAGATGTTGGAACCTTGGCTGCATCAACCCGGATCATGTGATCCCGTGCCATGTGGCGCCGAACAAGGCGTCTGCTCGCTTAGGCAGCTGTGCATGTGGGGCCTGCATACTGCTGCATCGGGCATGTGGACCTATGAGTTATCGGCGTTGGGCTTGTCATTCGTGATATTGACGCTTCTTCTATTTCATAAGATTCAGTAGACGCATGATCGAGAAAGCTGAATTGAAAACGTCAAGGTTCGGAAGAGCTTCATGCGGATTTTTAAAGTCACGTATATGCGTCTGGCGACGGTGTCAACGGATGCGATGATTGGCTGCCTTGGCGACTGCTAGTAACGATGGGATAAAACGATATATCTGTCTCGAAAATGACAAGCTAAATAAAAGTACTGGCTCAGGCAGTCTAAAGCCACAAGATTCTCTATTTGAAAAGTCGTGTAATGATTCGAGTGGATTAGTCCTTAGCAACTACTACACCGACGATGTTTCCGAAAACGTCCGTTCCTCTGTTTGAATGACCCAAGACGTCTAGCGATGCTCCAGAGCTGGCTCAAGAGCTATTGTGCATCCTCATCAAGGACACGGACTAAGCCAGATCAACTGTGCATCCAGCCATTGTACGCAAGCATCAGCCCGGAGGTGCAGCATAAATTCAAGCACATAGAGAAATTCCACTGCTGCCACCGACACTGCGGACTGTTGCCGCAGCAAGTACCATGTTGTTGGACCTGTCGCAGCAGTCAAGAGCTGAAGCAAAATTGACCCGGATGCTTGACCTCTTTGAGGTCCGTAAGTTCTGGGGCGGCAGATATTGTAGATTTGCAATGGCACTGTCTTCCACCGGAAAGGCAGCCTCGCTGGCCACTGGTCAAGATGAGGCCAAACGCTTCGTTGCTCAACGAGATCTCAAGAACGCACGGCAAGGATATCCAGACAGTGGGGTTGTTCCGTCGAAAGGAAAATGTAAGCCGAGGGTTTGCAAATCCTCCGCCTCTTTGATCGCTTCCGACAGCAATGCGAACTTGCGAAGTCTGACCCGTGCCCTTTGGAAACCAGCGTGACGCGACCAAGGCTGCTTGTGGGATCAAGCTCGCAGATGGTACATGACGGCTTCACGCAGGATGTCCGATCGATCAACCGCACGATATTCATCTCTGTTGGAGCTACGAGGCACATCAGCTGTAATCCCAACACCGTGCACGTGGGCTGTGCGGGCCGCTTAGACATCCTCCAAACGACTTACCAGTCAATGATCTCGACCGTCGGGAAATCTTCCCTGATCGCAGCTTGCGCTTGCATTACCTGCGTCCATGGAGGATCCTCCGATCTTTCAAGAATGAAAGCCTGCGTGATGCGTCAGAGCAATTGCCGAATCAGCGTCGGCGATGGTTTGGCATACCTTGATCCGGCTGCTGGTACGAGCTTTGAGGCGTACAGCTTCTCTGATGTCCTTGGACCAGTGGATTGCGTTCTGAACATCTCTTGTGCGACGTTCGGCTGCTAACTCGATTTGGGATTTGAGCGGGTTGAAGATCCTGTCGTTTTTACAATGAGCAATACAACAAAGCAAATAAGGTCACGTAGCATGCACTGACCAGCTTCTATCAAAGGCAACGTGTCGCATGTAGCAGACTGTAGCGCGCTGTGTCAGCATTACCATGCACTGGTGACTTCGCACTGCCAAATGAAAAGGGTTCTTTCAGGCGACGAAATATCAGCACCCACCGCGTGGTTTTCCAAGCAAGGCCAGCCGGAACGGCTTGGTATTGGAGACCTGCTTTATTGTGCAGATGAGCCTCTCCAACCCTAGTTCGCAGAACATGTAAATGTCACCAACACAGATGGGCTTGATGTTCTTGGAAGACAATTTGAATAGCACATCAGCATCTCCCTTTGTGACCACGGCGACCTCGCGAATGTCGGCGATTTTGGCGGCCTAAGGAGATGAATGTGTTTCAGTGAGTGTCCGTTGCGAGACCGGCAGCAGGGGTGACATCAGGGTGGCGAGAAACTTACCTGCAAGGTCAGGTGCTTGAGGCCGTCAGACTAATCTGTAGGGACGATCATAAAGATTTCCTTTTGGAACATGCGGACAGGAGTTCCGTCATGCATGGAAGCAACCTCTGCTGATATCTGAGCGTCAAGAGCTACAACAAAAGCTGATAAGATGTCTCTTTTAGATCGGGGAATGGGTATTCCTCTAGCTCGAGCGGCTCTGTCGTCGGCCTGCAGATCCCGGATAAAAGAGCCATGGAAATGACTCTCTTCGATTGCCCATGCAGGATCAACGTCATCGTATAAAATGTGTCATTCGGGTGACATTTCATCGTGTCCCACAGCGTAAAATACCCCGATTCTATCTGTACTTCAAGTCCAGATTCAAGTTCCTAGTGTATGTCGTAAGTGACTGGTGTAATTGTAGTTTCCGAACACACTTACTATACCGATGATCAACTTGCGTTCCTGATTGGGCCCACCAATATTCGAGGTAGGGAGACTGTCAGCTGCCGAAAGCTGACTACGGACTCCTGGAGATACTGTAGGCGATGATTCATGCATTTGGTCGCGTCCTCGAGAGATTGCATACTGTTGTGGCGGTGTCTGTCCTGTTGCCTGAATGCCTGGTGTACTTAAGCTGCTGCGATCGCTGTCTCGGGCTGTGAGACGCAGATCCATACCAGAAAGTTCCGCTGCGAGAGTAGAAATATAGCCATCGGTACTCTGCTCGTGTTTCGTTGAAGGATGAGGTACTTCTTGAATATGGTCGTACTGCAGGCTGGTCTCTTCTTGTTTCCGTTCGCCAAATGCTACGCGCCTATTTCTGTCTGTACTTCCGCGAGGCTCGTAGATCTTGCTTGGATCTGCACGTCCACGGACTAATGCTTCCACCACAGCCACGTTCTTGCGATCCAGAGCTATGCGTCCCGGCGTATTGCCCTGACGGTCCTCATGGTCGACGTCTGCGCCTGCTGTAATCAATGCCTCGACGACAGCTGCACTCGTCGCAAAGTGTAGCGCTGTTGCACCTTCATTGTCTTCGTCATCGATGTTGCTGCCGGCTTCGAGTAACGCTTCCACAACATCCTTGTGCGAATGCTCTGCTGCTTGGTGTAGTGCTGTTGTGCCAAAGTCGTCACATCGGTAGCCTAGATCAGCCCCGAGTTTGAGCAGACGCTGAACCCTGGGCAATTGCCCATGGCTAGCCGCCCACCAAAGTTTTGCGCCGTTTTGAGTTGCTGTGTTGGTGGGGTTCGTATTTTCGTTTAGTGTTTGCGTGAGACTCGCAATGCGTAAGTCGCTTCCGTAGTAGTAATAAGCTACGTGGCGCCATCAGAAACGGCACTGGAGTGAACCGAAGTTCCAGAAACTCACCGTTGTCATTATGCTGTCTTGCGAAGCCGTCGGCGGTCGCGCCATGGTGCTCTTGAGAGGAAGTGCCGGCATTGTGGCCGGTGTGAGTAGACATTAGTACATCATTCACGGGGAGTGGTTCTGCAGTGATTGCGAGCTATAAGCTGAGCCGAGAAGCCCCCCCTCCTGGCATTTCTGGATCTGCCAGTGGTTGTGCAGAGTAGAGAGAGGTCTCAAGAACGCGACAAGGCTGGCGGTCGGCAATCGCTAGGCATCAGCAACGTGGCTTGTAATGTGATCGCGTGACATCTCGACACCGCCTGCATGTAGGCGCTTGGCTTGGAGGCTGATCGATTGTGCCTGAGCAGCCGGTGCTCGCAGAAACCGCTGTTTGCTTCAATGTCAGTTCGATGGCAGATGTTCTTAGCAAGCCAAAATAAGCTGATCTTGTCACCAAACAGCACGAGTTCTTGTGACATTGATGATTGACGCGCTCAGCGCGCGACACCCAAGGATCTTGATCAATTCTCCGGCAGCGACATGGGTTCCCCTCATCGCGTACGCATCATCCATGCAAGACGGCTGCTGGAAGGCAGCTGTAAAACATGAAACTTAGCTTTAGGGCGCGCGGCTCGCTGCGGCGGCTGCCATACGGATGTACAATCGTGCATGACAGTATACTGGGAAAGGCACAGCGCGATGCAGGTGAGACGACTGACACCGGATAATACGAGGCACGGCGTGGGTGTTCGATGGTTCGGATGGACGGCAGATGAGCGTACATGGCGTGGCTTGATGTATATTCTGTCGATGCAGTGGACTTTTGCTGTGCTATGGCCAGGCCACAGCGATATATATCTTCCTGATCGCAATGGGCAATTCGATGTGAACAGCACACGTCTGGCCAATGGGAGATGCTCGCACGGGCGTAATATAAGGTAGAGTTTCTGTGGAGGTGGACACGCCTTGGGTGCCCCTAGTCCGTGTACAGTAGCAAGTCCCCTTTCTTTTGACAACCACCAAAGGCCCGTGAGCGGCAAGCAGTGTCCAGAGGTAGCACCACCAGCTTCCCTTACCCACCCCATCACCACCACAACACGCGCTCTGTCTGTAACAAACACCTCCATCCTCTCGCCGCTCGTTATCCGCCCTCTGTCAATTAGACGGCCATCCTGATTACACGCGCATTTGACCACGTCGCCGAGCGCCCCCGAATTTCCTGGTAAGTTAGCTCAGGGTTTCCCGGCGGCCACTTCCACTTCCACCACCACTGCCACCATCGCGCCTGCTGTCTTGTCTCGTGTCTTCGACCTCGCAACTGCCAGCAACATCGCTAACACGTGACTAGCTCACTGCTACGAAAGCGCTTCCTTCCACAATGGGTAAGATGCTTCCTCCTCTCCTCCTCCTACCTCCTCGCATGCCGCAACATTGAGCACCTCCTGTGCCCACAAAACATTCGCTCGCACAAACAATCCCACCAGGCTCGCGCATCGCGGCATACTCACCACCACAATGAGCACCTCCGTACAAGCTCCAGATCCGCTGGTGCTCAGTGACCCAACTACCCTGGGCACCGGCAAACCCGCATCTGGGAAGCACACGCCGCGCGAGAGCCTCGACACCACCAGCAAGACGCACAGCCGTGAACCCTCTCGAGCTAACACCCTCGTTCAAGCAGCCTCTCCCAGCCCACCTTCGCAGACCTCGGCCATCTCGAGCGACTCCATCTCGAACGGCAAGCCCACATCGCCCAGCAACATCGAGCACAGCAACGCCATGCTTAACGGCAGCGCCCACGCACCCCAGACCGTCTCCTCCAGGGATCCCAAGGCCGCAGCCCAGGCCGCGAGCGACATGAGGAACATCGTCCGCAGGAAGCTCACTGGCTACGTCGGTTTCGCCAACCTGCCCAACCAATGGCATCGCAAGAGTGTGCGCAAGGGCTTCAACTTCAACGTTATGGTCGTTGGTGAGTAAAAGTTGCATACCGCATATGAGGATACTCGGAGCTGACATTCAATCCCCAGGTGAGTCTGGCCTCGGAAAGTCCACTCTGGTCAACACCCTCTTCAACACCTCTCTCTACCCCCCGAAGGAGCGCAAGCAGCCGTCTCTCGATTTCTCGCCCAAGACCGTCAACATCCAGGCCATCAGCGCCGATATCGAGGAGAATGGAGTTCGCCTGCGCCTGACTGTTGTTGACACTCCTGGTTTCGGTGACTTTGTCAACAACGATGACTCCTGGCGCCCAATCATCGAGAACATCGAGCAGCGCTTCGATGCTTACCTGGATGCCGAGAACAAGGTCAACCGCATGAACATTGTTGACAACCGTGTCCACGCTTGTGTCTACTTCATTCAGCCGACTGGTCACTCCCTCAAGCCCCTTGATGTCGAGGTCATGCGCCGCCTGCACACCAAGGTCAACCTTATCCCCGTCATCGCCAAGTCCGACACTCTCACCGACGATGAGATTGCCGCATTCAAGCAGCGTGTAAGTATTGGATCCTCACATGCATTCCTGCGCGACTACTAATGTAATCTCCAGATCCTCAGCGACATCCAGCACCACAACATTCAGATCTTCGAAGGCCCTCGCTACGAGCTCGACGACGAGGAGACCATTGCCGAGAACAACGAAATCATGAACAAGGTTCCCTTCGCCATTGTTGGTGCCAACACCGAGGTCACCACTCCCGAAGGTCGCAAGGTCCGCGGCCGTCGCTACCCTTGGGGTGTCATTGAGGTCGACAACGAGGAGCACTGCGACTTTGTCAAGCTGCGCCAGATGCTTATTCGCACACACATGGAGGAGCTGAAGGAGCACACAAACAACTTCCTGTACGAGAACTACCGCTCAGACAAGCTCACCTCCATGGGTGTGGCCCAGGACCCCAGCGTGTTCAAGGAGGTCAACCCGGCCGTCAAGCAGGAGGAGGAGCGCAGCTTGCACGAGCAGAAGCTCGCCAAGATGGAGCTCGAGATGAAGATGGTCTTCCAGCAGAAGGTTACCGAGAAGGAGAGCAAGCTTAAGCAGAGCGAGGAGGAGCTCTACGCCCGTCACCGCGAGATGAAGGAACAGCTCGATCGCCAACGCCAGGAACTCGAGGAGAAGAAGAACCGCATCGAGAGCGGCAGGCCCGCTGTCGACCAGCCCGCCAAGAAGAAGGGTGGCTTCTCCCTCAGAGGCTAGAGGATTGCGGCCAAGCGCTCACCTTTGTGCGCGGACTTCCAATGCTGCGAGAGACACGACAGAAGAAGCTGCTATTGTCATGCTTTCGATCGACCTTTGCTTTACTCCTTATACCACCAGGTGCTCTTGCTTTTACCACTTTGTACCCTACCAATATCTTTATTGTTCGTTTCGCAGCACCGGATGGAGGGTCGAAGCCTTTCCTTCCCATCTTCCAACTTCAATTTCCTTTGTTACTAATCCTCTCTTCTGTTGACATTTCTCATGGTCTTGAGTCTGCATTGGAAGCGAGGATGTGTAAGAAGCGGAAAGTTTTCGAAGCTGCAGAAGGTGAAAGCGAGAGCGTTTCTGGTTGATTGTTTGGGAAAGGGAAAGAAAGATTCAAATACCTCTTTTTTACTTCCGATTAATGTGATTAATTTTTTTCAACAGTATCTAATCTTGCTGTCAGTACCATACCCAGTCGAACACGGTTCTTTTGACTTGACTTTATGTCTGTTCTCTCTTCGTCGATGCCTATCAAGGACAGCAGCTGGGAACACATCTGCTTGAGTATCATGCGATGCAGAGGCTTCAGCATTGTCCGAAGGATGTTCAGAGAATAGCATTGCTCGTCATATTTAAGCTTTCGTTTCGCAAAGCTTATCCAGCTGCGAGCTCCGCACGAGGCTTGCGCTGCTTCATACCGACTACTGTATAAGGTAAGCGCGGTTGCATGGCACGTGTCAGCGCCACCACCCAGAGAGCTTCCAGAGCAAGACCTCGTCTGGACTACGCGCCATGCGTGGATGTCAGGCCATCTGGACGTGGTCTGAGGAACTTTGTTGGACGGAGAGGACTTCCACCTCACGCCATGGTCCATAGCCTCCACCCAGAGCTTCGGAGTATGCATGGCTTGCTGCTCGACCTTGTTCCAGCTGCGGCTGAACGAGGTATTGCGTAGCAATGGAAGAGGAAAAGGATGGTACGTGGTTTGACTTGGCCGAATCTACCGTATGCTGGTGCTTATAAAGTCCACACGTCCTTTTACTTATTCGGATCGCAAAGGTATGTGTAGGTGGGGTAGGTAGCTATTTCTTGTTCGCATCTCTTTGCTCGTGGACCGCTGAGATCCAAATCAATTTATCTCGACATACAAGCCTTCCGACCACAATTCCCTGCCTTGTCCACCAGGAAAGCAAGCAACCATGGCTTCCACCACCACAATCTCCCAGCTCACCTCGCGCCTCCAAGAGCAAACCTCAACCTACACCCAAGGCGACGAACAACAGCGCCAAAAGCTCCTCGCAACCTCAAGCGCGCTCCTGCGAGCCATCGAGACTCCCTCAGAGCGCATCGCGAGGATGTGCTACGCGGACAATTTCCTTTTTATCGCGACGCGCGTGCTCGTCGAGCTCGACGTCTTCCGAATTATTGCTCAGGCCAAAGGGCCGACGAAGGTTGCGGATCTGGCGGAGCAGACGGGGGCGGATGGGGTTTTGTTGGCGAGGTTGTTGAAGCATGTTTGTACGCAGGGGTTTGTGGAGGAGGTTGGGGCGGATGAGTATGTTGGGAGTGGGATTACGGAGAGGATTGCGTGAGTTCTTACCTCTTCTTTTGCAGTTGGTGGAATGAATCGTTTTGCTTTGATGCATTCGATATTATTTGTGATTTGGACGAGCAGGAAGGAAATGCTGACGTGGAATGTTATCGTTCTAGGTCGCCAGAGGGCACCGGTATCGTCTTGGATATGTTCCACAGTCTTCGCATCGGAGCAAGGTAAGACTATATCAATCATAACCTCGAAATCTTGATCATCGAATACAAGAAGGGCTAACACCTATCGATCCCCACCTTGCAGATTCCCCGAATATCTCCAAGAACGCGCCTACCAAAATCCAACCAACAAAGACGACTCCCTCTGGAAATACGGCATGGAGACCCCCGACCACTACTTCGAATACATCAACCGGCCCGGCCGCGAGCGCGCCGCAGAAGCCTTCCACAACCACATGCGCTTCAAAACCCTCGGCCTCAAATGGCACCAGATGCCCAACATAATGTCCAGCGTCTTCGACGGCTACACCGCCTCATCCGCAGAAGAAGTCCTCATCGTCGACGTCGGCGGCAGCAGCGGCCACGACCTCCTAAACTTCCGCTCCCAACACCCGGACATCCCCGGCCGCCTCGTCCTGCAAGACCTGCCCGAAGCCATCAGCGCCGCCAAAGCCGCCGGCGAACTCCAAGCGAAAGGAATCGAAGCAGTAGAACACGACTTCTTCACGCCCCAACCCATCCTCGGCGCACGCGTCTACTACCTCAAAATGGTGCTGCACGACTGGCCGGACGAGCAGTGCAAGCAGATATTATCAAACCTAAAACCTGCTTTGAAGAAAGGGCATAGTAGGATCTTGCTGAATGAGATTATCATTCCGGAGGTTGGGGCGGGGTGGTTTGAGACAAGTGTGGATATGATTATGCTTTGCGCGCATTCGGCGCAGGAGAGGAGGGAGAGGGATTGGAGGGGGTTGATTGAGGGGGTGGGGGGTTTGAGGGTGGGGAGTGTTTGGGGGGTTGATGGGGCGGTGGAGAAGGTTATTGAGGTTTTGGTGGAGTGAGCGTTGTGGGTGATGGTGTGTTATGAATTAATCTAGTCAAGTATCAAGAGATTCCATCTTACGGTCTTCGAATCTCAGCTGCTTTGATAGAGAGCAAACCAGAAACGGTCAATGGCAGATATTTGTATGTTCTCTTATTTGGTAGACGACCGTATTAAACAAAATACTAAAACGGCTGCCATCAAAGACGTACATATGATCTCTCCTTTTCAGCGGTCTTGAGTTTTAAGTCATCGCAGGCTCGTGTGTGTGTGTGTATACAAACTTGTTCGCTGCCATTTATTCCATCAAGCGGAGGAACTGGAAAATACTCGTTCCGCTACCTTAATGCAATGCATCTCGTCATCAACATGTAATCGTATCGTCGTTCGTCTCCGTCAGTCAATCAATCGTGTCCAACGCTCGTCGTCTCACACCACGCCTCCATTAACGAATGTCCATGGCGTGATTCTGGAATTGCAAATCTCCCCAGGAAATGTGGATCGGCCCTTCAAAGGTCGTTGTAGCCCAGGATGCGCTTGTCCAGACCCTTGTCCGCCACAGCCCAGGACCATGCGCGACCGGCCTCGCCGCCGAACAAGCTCTCAGGGCAGGAAGACTTCTCGAGCATGCCGTCTTTCTCCATGGACTTCATCTCGTGGCCGGTGGTGTAAGTGAGGAAGTGCTCGAAGTCTTTATCTTCGAGTGCGAGAGAGTTGCCGGTGATTCCTATATCGATGTTAGTCTTCGGCAAAGATCACACGGGTAGCGGGAGAACATACCATGGCAAATGCAAGGCTCTTTGGTGAGCAGACCGCGCTCTTTGACGCACTCTCGGCCTTTGGTGATCGCTCTTGTGATCTTCTCTTCCAGATTCGGGAAGTACTTCTTGATACTGACCAGGCTGTTCACCACGCCTGCCGCGCCATGGCAGACTTGCACCAGACGGTCCTTTTCCGGCGGGATGCTGCTGGGCCAGTTGCCGGTTTCGTATTGGTACGTGAGCAACACTGCGAGATCGGCCTCGACTTTGGGCGCGTACTTCTTGGGGTCCGTGAAGACGACTTGTGTGATGATGCCGATTGCGCCGTGGATCGCGCCGACGTAGGTCTTACCGTGCCATTTCCACGGCCGCGGCGAATCGAGGATCGCATCGACGACATCGTCTTGGGTGTCTGTGATCAACTGGAGAGTCTTTGCGTCGTCGACGAAGGAAGCCTTGACGAGCCTTAGCAGGTACAAGTAGCCAGCCCTTCCGTATAGAAACTCGTTCTCCGTCTCTGGTTCCAGCACTTCGGCCGAGTAATCGCACAAGTTGTTGACCATGTCTACGTCCTTGCTCGTCGCGGCGCCAATTGCCAGTAGCGCCAGGATGTCATCCATAATGCCACACTTGCCTGGCTTGGGCCCGGGGTAGTCTCCAATTGTGTCTTGCGCCTGCTTGAGGTATGCTGCTGACCATGTTCCCAGTAGTTGTCCTTCGATCTCGAGGTCGTTGTACATCTGCTGGAGGATGAGGAAGGTGTAAGCCACGCTTACGGGTCCCTTGAAGAGCCCTCCAGTGGGCGGGATGCTTGCGGGTGGGTGCTCATTGACGAGGCGGGTCAGGGAAGCCTTGAGCTGCTTGTATGGGTCTGTGAGCTGACTGTCAGCATTGCTACAGGCAGGATAAAGTTAGCAGGACGTCGCTTACCTCTACTCGCCAGCGGCGCATCGTTTTTGAAGTAACGCGGCATGTTGTGAGGTGATTTGCGAGAGTGTCGGCTGGAGTTAACACTGAATCTAATGCATGTGAAGCGGTGTCGAGTTGCGACGTCTGCCCGCGAGTGTTCGTGCTTGATGTAGAGTGTGAGCTGGTATGCGAAGAGTTGTTGATAGTAGGTAGATAGACTGCTGCCGAGTCTTTGCCAACCTCACTCAGGCAAGCATGTGACTCTGGCGCATGGCAAAAATGTGTCTTCACAATGAAGCTCACGTGTAGCCCCACGCGACCGTTTGTGGATTCGAGAGATGCGATGCGAGAGGGTCACTGACGTACTTTGGGCAGGGCTCTCGGTACGGCCGGCAGGGTCGCGGCCCGAAAGTAAAGAGATTCGCGAGCGCGAGAAATGGATGAAGATTGACGAAGAGGTTACATGTTTAGATGTCACTCGAGGTGTATCAGCTGAGCATCACCAGATGTCGGGCAATTTAGATCAAGGCGGCACTCATGCAGTGTCAGTTGCTAAAGATCTTCTTTCTCAGACATGCAGACCCGAACGCTGTATACATGTACATATCTCCCCAAGAAGACGACGGCCCAGGCACAAGCGCATGTGCATCATCTCGCAAAATCGAGGAGCAAAATCGCGAAGATGGTACTCATAGCCACCGCATTGGGGTTCCGGTTTATTCTTATGCTTGCGCATACAAGGTCGACTCTCACTGGTGGTATAGAGACCGTTGAGAAGCTCGCAGCCGCAGACGGCCTATCTACAGGGCTATCGCTGCTGACCGACAGCAGCTAGCAAAGCATGCGCCAAACTTTCCTTGTACAGAGTATCTATAAGCGGCATGATTGAGTTCTCCCAAACGAGGCAGTGTTCAATTGATTGTGAGCCCCTGGCTAGAAGCGTCTGATGTCATGTACAAACAACGACAACCTCGAAGTCGATCATTGATCTAGAACTGGAACCAAAAGTACCGAAAAGCGCTGGCACGCTCGGACACACGAGGCGTCATGGGCTGAAATATGACAGGGAGCTTCGCAATCAATGCGAAGCCGGAAGCGCGTGCATAAGGAACACGGCAAACGGAGATCGTCGGCTCTTGCACATCAACTTGGACAAGCATCGACTGGATTGTGCGATGGCGTCTGGCATTGTTCGAGACATTGCACGTGCACTTCCAGGTTGCCGGAGGATTCAAGAATTGACAAGAAATCACGGAGGAAAGTGACGACGGCGTTACACGTGGCCGGTGGGCGGGCATTGCGTTGCACAACGCGTGTTGTGCACACCCACCGGCGAGATGGAGATTGTGCACAGGAGGCTGAGTGGAGTGGAGCGGCCAGTGGAGTGGAATGTAGCAGATCGTTGACACAAGAGAAGCTTGGAGCATGCGTTCCCCAGGTCTGTCTGTCTTACATGCGATCTTGCTGTATGAGGTTTGATGGGCGGTGGTGACTGATTGGTGTGTGTGTAGGCGGTCTGCAGTCTCAGCCCGCAGCTGCCTGGCGAGTTGGATAGATTTCCTTGGAACTGCTGCAGTTAGCCTTCCGGCGGCCCAACGCCACGATTGCGCGCAAAATTGCCATTACCGCCCCGGCGAGCGTGATTGATTAGTATTGATGCACCCAGACAGCAATGAATGCGGCGCTGTATTGAATGACAAACCCCGGCTGATCCACCCATCCTTGCTCGCAGCGTCTCCCACACCTGGCAATAATAATAATGATAATAATCCAATACCATCATCCTCGTCAGCACGCCGTTTGATCTGCAGCATCGGGCTCATCCTCCCAGGCCGGCGACGCATCACTATCTATTTGCATTCGCACTAGAAGAAGTCCCATCGAGCGCTAGCGCCTCCAGCCACCAACCAGTCGTCGCAGAGGGTTCAGGTCCGCGCGGACATCCACGAGCGACACGACACCTCGCGCGCCGCCTGCAGCTATTTCGCCCAAGGCCTTCCGGGCAGAACTGCAGCTCTCCTTCGCCTTGCTTCTCTCCATCAATCTCGCCCTGCACGCCTCCTATACCATACCGTTGTGCTGTTGCGCAGATATCGCCGCCTCGCAGCGCTAAGCATTCGTTTGATCGACTTCCCAACGCCCGCTCCACCTAAAACCCGCAACTAGGCCATCGCTCCGCCCTCTCGCCCACTCTCGAGCCACTCTCCCTGCAACACACGCCCGTCCCATCACCACTAGTCGCGGAGAGCCAAGAGGGGGACCGACATCTGTGCCATCCATCACCATGAGCAACATGGACCACGCCGTGGCCGCTGGCAAGCCGCCTCGTGAACGAGAGCGCGGCTTCAGCTTCAGGAGCGACCGGAGCAGCGGTTCCAAGCCGAAGGAACACCTCACTGAGTCGCCCGAGGAGAAGAGACGCCGCGATTCTCTGTACAAAGGCTCGAGCAAGGCCAACCCTAATGCCGCTATCACCGAAGCTCAGCCGGGTGGTGAGTGAAGCTACTCTCTTTCATGTCCCGTCTCCATCTCAAACTTCCTCATTCCGCTCTGCCCAGCTTTGAACACTGTCTCTACCACCTTATCAACGTCACATCATGGCTCCTAATTTAGAGGGCGTCACTACGCAAAGCCTTGCTAACCCGGTTGTTCAACCTTCAGACGCCCAGCTGCTCGAACAGACTACCATCGCCTCTCTCCGGGGCACGCAACATCTCGACATCAATGGCAACCCCATCAGTAAGTCTTGTGAGATTCTGTACTCATATGAATGGATGCTGACAATTTCCCAGCTGATCCGGATCTTTCCAACCCTACCCGGCCACGGATGGAGCGACCACTCGACACCATCAGATCATTCGAGAAGGCTATCGATGCCGGCTACAAGAGGAGAAGCTCCATGATGCGTGGTGGTGAGTCTTTACATTCATTGTTATTCCTCGTCATAGCCACGAAACTAATTTTGATCCGCAGAATCGTACGACCAATCTCAACAACATCAAAGCAGGCGAAACAGCGCATACGGTAAGTAGTCTAGCAGTCCATCTTCATATTGAGCGCAATCAGCAGCCACTAACACATGCTTTCCAGGCTACGAATCCAACCGCCATTCTCAAGGCAACAACGGCCATTACGGCAACCGCCGCTCAGACAACTACAATGATGGACCGCAACAACGCATGCGCTACGGCTCCCGTGGCGGCAGCTACAACAACGGCAACAATGGCTACAATGGCAATGGCGTCTACCCGCAACACGGCTACCACCAATCCCACGACACTGTCACTTCTGGCCAGACCTACGGCTCCGACTCCACTGGTCCCTGGGCCAACGGCACCGACCCCAGCAGCGAAAACAGCTCCCTAGACCGCATCAACGCAACCAACCCTCAGCAAGACAACGTATACGGCGGACAAAATGGCTACGGCGGATACCCGCGCGCAATCCCGGAAGATGGACAATACAATGCGCAGCAGCAGCAAGGCTACGGCGGTGGCGGTCCAGTGCAACCGCCAAACGGCCAGAGGAAGCCCATCGCTCTCGGCGGAGGAGGCGGCGAATCCGACTTTGCCGCGCCACCCAGGAGCAACCTGCCCTCAACGGCACGCCCGGAGCCGGAAAAGAAGAAGGGCTGGTTGAAGAGGCGTTTTAGCAAAAAGGAGTAGAAATCCCTTCATTGAAGAGGGGCATTCTTCGAATCTTACCATAATGGATAAAACAGAACAGCTAGGATTGTTTGCAGTAGGGGAGCTTGTGGACGCCTTTGGAAAAGCTGGATAAAAGGTGTCTGGAAGCTCTCTTTTTCTGCGCCAATCATTTCGAGTCTGGCGTGCAAGAGTTTTCGAAGCCAGAAGAAGGGATGATGGGAATAATGGGCAACAACACCACCATAATTCTAATGACTTGAAACGATTGGGAAGGGAATGGGAATTCTTCACGCCGGCTTTGGGAGAGGGTTTTGGTGTTTATTCTTGCTTATTTCTTCGGTGGAGTTTTTTCTCTTCTTCGAACGGGGGTAAAAGATACGATATGGGGGCGCAAATTGCGAAATTGAATGTTTTTGCTCGTGTCTTTTTATACACCCTCTCTTTTTGCTCTTCCATCCATTGAAGTGAGGTGTGAGATGTGAGATGTGTGAGGCATGCCGTCATCCTGCCGATCCATTCGCTCTCGGTGAGAGATCCCTCGGGTGTAGTAGCTAGGACTGAAAGGGACACAATAACACTGTGCTTTGCGAGGTACGAAGACCGCGCTCGTATCAGGTATTTAATATGCTCTGCCGGCAGTGGCAAAACCAGTGGAAATAGTGCTGTAGAAACGTTACATACGCAGGGGAATGGGGATGGCAAGGATGGGTGGGCTTCGAGGCTCTTCGACGGAGTACGATAGTCCCAGATAGCAGTACACTTTGGAAAGTTGAAGCATTGGAAGAGAGTGTTTTTGAATGATAACGAAAGGGTGAGACTTGTAATGCTTTTTTGTATTTCGAAAAAGAATGTCATTGCTACTTTTGATGGAGACCTTGCTGCTTTTGCCACACTACCTGTCCTTGCGGCCTTCGCTGGGCTGGATGGCGCCGGAGGCGAGGTCGGCTTCGCGCTCGGATTTGTCGTCGTTGAAGGCGACGACGACGTAGGAGAGGAGGACGATGTTGGCGACGATGGCGGCGGTGGCGCCGGCGTAGGTTGAGTTGCCTGGGTTGGTGAGTGTTAGTGGGGTGTAGGATATTGTGTTTTGAGGAGGGGGAGCGAAGTGTTTGGGAGGGAAAGGTGGTGGGTGGTAGGTGGAAGTGATTGTGAGTGAGGTGATGTTTGGTGTGTTTGCTATGTCCGGTGGTTGAAGGAGTATGTGGGCAAAACAAACCTCCGAATATCATGTTCACGGACAGGAAATATGAGCCGATGGGGAATGTGATCATGGCGAATGTGAAGGCGAGGAGCTTGTAGATGATGGTTCTACATTGAGTATTAGCAAGATTATCACCTCATTAGATTTATATAATGCCTAATATGGCGGGCTATGGAAAGACAAACGAAGGCACAGCAGGAGTGATGTTTGATTTGGGCTCCAGTCTGACCTCATCTTGGTCGAGATGAGTCTTCTCAGTAGTGTTGATACGGCGTTGGGTGGCCATTGTTGTCGGTATATGCGGGTTGCCGAGGGTTTGTCTTTGGTATAATCAATGTCTTTGTTGGCTGTTGTGTGCTGGATCGAGTCCCTTGAACACCTTAACGATGCACTTGCACACCGGAGGAAACGCTCGGACCGTCGTGCATGAGAATAATGCGGCTCATTAGCATGCGCGCGTCAAAGCCCGCGTTCACTTTTCCCTGGCAAAGACGCCGCTGAAGCCAAACAGAGCAAACCCAATCTCGCCCTTTTCAATCGACAACTCAAAGGCGAGCTGACGGTGAATTGCGTATTGTGACTTCACCCTGCCACTGCTGCCTTTTTTGTTGTACAAATCTGCATATCTTGTTCGGCGGCTCATTGAGCTCACTTCGCAGCATCCACCGAGGACGGACCGTACTTCACTCACTCACCCATCGCGATTGTGCGCTATCGACTTTCATACGCAGACACGACTCGCCAACATGGCCGACAGCGACCCCATCTCCGACTATACCCCCGCCAAGAGAAGAAAGATCAATCACACGCCCAAGGAATGGGACGAGGCCGACGACAGTGGGGACGACCTGTTCGAAGAGCATGAAACCATTGCGACCCTCCCCGTCACTTCGGCGCCTACTCTAGGGTACTCGACTAAGCAATTCCACAGCGACATCAACACCTTGGCCGGCAATGCCACGCAACCCACTCAGCCCTTGTCGCAAGCAAACAATACATACATAACACAACCGACACAACCACTCAAGCGCACGAGTCCCACGCCAGATGATGTTCAAGTTCAGCGCTCGTCGCCGCCTCCGGCTGTGCAGCCTGCGCCCATGAAGACTTCCTTTGCAAAGCCTAGAAGTTTTCTAGCAAGCGCAATGGCCCCACCTGGCACCTCGTTCCGGAAACCACAAGGCGTACAGTCCAAGCCGAAAGCGATCCCGGTCGACGACGACAGCGACGAGGATCCGGAGGTACATCACAGCTCAGACGAAGAGACACAGGGACTGAGATCTAACATCCGGCCGACAAATTTCACAAAAGGTGGACGTGGACTAAACTCGAGTCCGAACCGACGCTCAGCAAGCAGAGAAAGCGCAGTCGTACGGGAGTCTCCTAAGCCTGCGAAGGCTGGTGGTCATCAGAATGGCTTTTTAGCGCTCATGGCCGGGTTTGAACACAAGGAAGTTCCACCGAAACCCAGGAGGCCAGCGGACGACATGGCGAGCGCATATGGAAGTTCGTCGCGGAGTGCGAGGCCTCCACCACAGCAACGGGCGCCTGCTCCGGCCCACAATGCTGTGGTTTACAAGAGCTTGGATGACATACCCGATTACACGATGAGGAAGTCTGTGGAACGTATGGTCAACGTACTCAATCGTAGTGTACAAGACTGTATGGCAGCACTTTTACGCAAGCATGGCAATGAGTCGGACGCGATGGAATGGTTGGCCGATAACGAGGGCTCCGAGCTCGACGAGCTCGCGCCCACGCCTGTGAGGAGCGGACCCAAGGGTGTTGCGCGAAGTTTGGCTGGCTCAAGCAGTCAACCATCACAAATTATGCCTCCAAGGTCGAACGCACGAGCGGATGTCAAGGTCCAGGCGAAAACTATTGCGGAGAGATATGCTGAGAAGGCCAGGAAACAACAACAGCAACCTGTCGCACCAAAACCTTCGACGCCTGCGATCGAGATTGCCGACGACGAAGACGAGGAAGATGTGGCGCCACGACCCAGGGGACGTCTTATCCAGCGTAGTCGCCCGGTTGCACGCTCCCCGACACCGGAAACCTCGCCAATAAAACCGCAGGTGAAGAAGGTGAAGAAGGCAGCTATCACCATTGAATCAGACGAATCAGAGGCCGAGCATTCCGCCGACGGCTCCGACGATGAGGTCGAAATCGTCGGCGAAAGTTCGCATGATATCAAACTCTTGAAGTTCTTCAACGAGGCGACTCTTCCTCAGATCGCCGACCTTTGCGCATCGCCCGAGTCGGATGTGCAAACAGTGATTGACAAACGACCGTTCAATACCCTCGACGAGATTCGTGTCATCACCAATGCCCCCGAGTTCACCAAGTCGGGCAAGAAGTCAAGGACGAAGCCTATCGGTGACAAGATTGTTGACGCATGCAGCGAAATGCTTTTAGGCTACGACGCGGTCGATGACCTGGTGACCGAGTGTGAGGGCATCGCTAAGCCAATTCAGGATTCTCTAAAGGCATGGGGTGTTGGTGAGGGTGTCAACGGCGAATTACAGCTGATGAACCTGGATGGAGCTCACGACTCCGGCATTGGAACTCCTGTAAGTTCTACAGACGACCTGTCGGCCACCAAGGGGAGCAAGAAGGGCAAATTCTTGAGTCAACCAGAGAACATGAACCCCGACATCACAATGAAGGACTATCAGCTTGTTGGTCTCAACTGGCTGAACCTCTTGTGGTCGAAGAAGATCTCGTGTATTCTCGCCGATGACATGGGCTTGGGCAAGACTTGCCAAGTGATCAGTTTCCTCTCACAGTTACAACTTGAGAAAGTCGACGGTGTGCATCTAGTCATTGTCCCTGGTTCAACTCTTGAGAACTGGCTACGCGAGTTCGAGAACTTCTCTCCCGAACTGAATGTAGTGCCATACTACGGTTCGCAAGCAGAAAGACCTACGCTGCAACAAAAGATCGAAGACGACTTCGGCGAGATTGACGTTATCGTCACTACCTACGACATGACCGTCAAGCCAGACGATAACAAGTTCCTTCGCAACCTGGGGCCTTCCGTCTGCGTTTATGACGAAGCTCACGCCTTGAGAAATCCCAAGTCCGATCGGTACAAGCAATTGATGCGCATCAAAGCGGACTTCAAGGTTCTTCTCACCGGAACTCCCCTACAGAACAACCTTCAAGAACTTATCGCCATCTTGGCTTTCATCATGCCTGACCTCTTCCAATCCAAGGAGGAACACCTCAACTATATTTTCCAGCACAAAGCGACGACGAAGGATGCCGATCATGCCGCGCTCCTCTCCGCTCAGCGCATTGCTCGTGCGCGGTCAATGATGACACCGTTCATCTTGCGTCGCAAAAAGGCACAGGTTCTTTGGCTGCCCGCCAAGCACAGTCGCGTCGAGTTCTGTGACATGACCGACTCACAAGCCGAGATGTACCAAAACGAGATGGACGATGCGCGACAAGTGTTCGTCGACAAGGCCAACGGCAAGAAGACCACTGCCAAAGCCAGCTCCAACGTACTCATGAACCTGCGCAAAGCTGCCATCCACCCTCTTCTGTCACGCCGCATCTATGACGAGAAGAGGCTCGCAAAGATTCAAACCGCACTTCTCAAGGATGCCGAGTTCGCCGGCAACCCTCCAGATAGAGTCTGGAAATACCTTGTCGGCGAAGGACCCCAGACCATCAAAGGCGGCGACTTTGGCCTCCACCGCTTCTGCGCCGAGCGCCCCTTCCTATCCAAATTCGCGCTTAGAAAGCAAGAATGGATGGACTGCGGCAAAGTGCAGAAGTTCAAAGAGCTCGTCCTGGGCTACAAGGCCAACGGCGACCGCGCCCTCGTCTTCTCGCAGTTCACCACTCTCATGGACATCCTGGAGACCGTCCTCGAGACTCTCGACATCAGGTACATGCGCCTGGACGGCAGCACGCGCATGGACATCCGCCAGGACATGATCGACAAGTTCTCCTCCGAGCCGGACATTACGGTGTTCATGCTCTCGACCAAAGCCGGCGGCGCGGGCATCAACCTCGCGGCTGCGAATAAGGTTATAATTTTCGACTCCGGTTTCAATCCGCAGGACGATATTCAGGCGGAGAACCGCGCGCATCGTGTTGGGCAGACGAGGGACGTGGATGTGGTAAGGCTTGTCACTAAGGCTACTATCGAGGAGCAGATTCATGCGCTTGGTGAGAGTAAGCTTGCGCTAGATGAACGCGTCGCTGGCGAGGGTGCTACGGCGGGCGAGGACAAGGCTGCGGAGAAGGAGGGCGAGAAGGCGGTGGAGAAGATGTTCTTGGAGAGTTTGAAGGGTGATACGGCAGCGACCAAGAAGGAAGGTGGTAGTGGTGGTGGGGATTTGAAGGATCAGTTCAAGAAGGGGTTGGCTGATGCTGGATTGGAGGTTTCCTGATTGATGATGACGATGATGGATGGATGGATGGCGTGGATGCGGAAAGGCTTGTGATATACAATTTTGCGACGTCTGGAGATCATGTCGGTTTGTTTGTATTAAATTTCATGAGAGGCATCTTTCCCCCAGCGAGATGCGTTTGTACTTGCATGAACCCTTGCTGTTTGGAGCCATCCGATCGTGCTGTTGTCGACCACAGCACACACGTGCGATAGAGCGAAAGCCAGATAAAAGTGATAGGAAATAAATCAAGTTCTAGAGACTACAATAAATGACCTTCTCACTCAGCGATCATGAGTCTTCTCTTTCAACAATTTCCGGTTCCGGTTCCTGTCGCTTTTAACCTTGGGTTCGGGAGAGACATGTGCCCGCCTGGTTGAGCAATATCAAATTGCGGCTCGGGGTCCAAGGGAAGTCTCCACTATGGCATGTGTCTCCACTTTCGTATACACTGCGGCGTGCCTTCGACATGTCACAAGCAGAGGAAGGCGTTGGAATCATGATTATTGTACAATATGATGCAGACCACAGAAAATTTGCCAGCCCAGAGAAAGCACAAGTAAATGTTTGCCACATGATCAATAGCAAGTATGTAACACTTGAAGAAGGATGTGGATGTAGGTGTGAAGGCCAATGGCTCGAGCTCATATCCCCGCAGTCGCTAGGTGGCCTGTTGTCTCTAGCGCGAGCGGCGTGGAAAGTAGGACACCTGGCGTTGCTTGCCGGAGCTCCATCACATAAAGACATCGCCGGAGACTCCACTGCCTCGACACCTCACCAACTACACCTCTTCCTCCTCATCCTCCTCCTCCCTCTTTCTCACCAACACCACCAGCAGCTCGAGCTTGTCCTCGCTGTATAACACTCTCAGCGCGCCAATCAAAAATCCCCACAGCTTCCCTCACAACAGCCCACCATGCGCGCTGCCTCGATTCTCGCGCTCGGCTGCTACGCCGCAGTCTCCTCCGCTAAGGACGTCCTCGAGGACATTGAGGAGTCTGCCCAGGATGCCACCAGCTCTGTCGCCTCGGCCGTTGAGTCGGTGACTTCCTCCGCTGTCTCCAAGCCCACCTTCACCGTAAGTCCCGCCATTGGGAGCTAGCCAGCTTTCTGCCATTGCCACCTTCGAGCCAATGCTAATTCACCACGCCAGCCTACCACTCTCAAAGCTCCCTTCCTCGAGCAATTCACCGACGACTGGGAATCGAGGTGGAAGGTCTCACACGCAAAGAAGGAGGGCACCGAGGAGGAGTGGACATACAACGGCAAGTGGTCCGTCGAGGAGCCCTCTGTCCTCCGCGGCATTGAGGGTGACAAGGGCCTCGTCCTCAAGGACAAGGCTGCCCACCACGCCATTTCCAGCAAGTTCGACAAGCCCATCACCAACAAGGATGACACCCTCGTCGTCCAGTACGAGGTCAAGCTCCAGGCCGGCCTCGAGTGCGGTGGCGCCTACATGAAGCTCCTCCAGGACAACAAGGCCCTCCACGCCGAGGAGTTCTCCAACGCTTCCCCCTACATCATCATGTTCGGTCCCGACAAGTGCGGCTCCACCAACAAGGTCCACTTCATCTTCCGCCACAAGAACCCCAAGACTGGCGAGTACGAGGAGAAGCACCTCAAGAACACCCCCATGGCTCGCATCACCAAGCAGTCTTCCCTCTACACCCTCATCATCAAGCCCGACCAGACCTACGAGATCAAGGTCGACGGCGAGCAGGTCCGTGCCGGTTCGCTCCTTGAGGACTTCCTTCCCGCTGTCAACCCGGCTAAGGAGATCGACGACCCCAAGGACAGCAAGCCCGAGGACTGGGTGGAGGATGCCAAGGTCGCTGACCCTGATGCCACCAAGCCCGAGGACTGGGACGAGGATGCTCCCTACGAGATTGTTGACGAGGACGCCACCAAGCCCGCTGACTGGCTCGAGGAGGAGCCTGAGATGATCCCTGACCCAGAGGCCGAGAAGCCCGAGGACTGGGATGATGAGGAGGATGGTGACTGGGACGCTCCTCTCGTCCGCAACCCCAACTGCGACGCAGTCTCTGGTTGTGGCCCTTGGGTCAAGCCCACAAAGCCCAACCCTGCCTTCAAGGGCAAGTGGACCGCACCTCTCATCGAGAACCCGCTCTACAAGGGCGTCTGGGCTCCCCGCAAGATCGCCAACCCTGACTACTACGAGGACAACACCCCGGCCAACCTTGAGCCCATGGGCGGTGTAAGTTGATTCATCTTAACATTGGAAGACATCCAGAAACTGACAAATCACTCACAGATCGGTTTCGAGATCTGGACCATGCAGAACGACATCCTCTTCGACAACATCTACATCGGCCACTCCGAGGCTGACGCTGAGAAGCTCGCCCAGGAATCTTTCGACGTCAAGAAGGCCGTTGAGAAGGAGCAGGAAGAGGCCGACAAGCCCAAGAAGGACGAGACCGAGGCCAAGAAGCCCTCCTCTGACCTCTCCTTCATGGACGACCCCGTCACCTACGCCAAGCAGAAGGTCAACCTCTTCGCTGCCATCGCCCAGCGTGACCCCATCGAGGCCATCAAGTTCGTCCCTGAGGTTGCTGCCGGTATCGCCATTGGTTTCGTCACTCTCCTCTTCGTCCTCCTCGGCCTCTTCACCGGCGGCGCCGCGGCTGCTCCTTCCAAGGAGCAGGTCAAGGCCACCGCCCAGCAGGCTAAGGCCAAGGCCAACGAGACCAAGGAGCAGGTCGCCGAGGCTGTCGCCAGCGGCACCCAGAAGGCCAAGAACGAGGCCAACAAGAGGAACACCAGGAGCTCGTAGAGCGGCAAAAGCTGGCAATAAGTTTTGTCTGCTTTTTAATGCTCGCGAGAGAAAAATATGTTTGCTCTTTTTCCTGTTGCTTTTGTCTGTGATACCAAGAACGAAATGATTCGATTGTGGTGGAGGTGGATGACGACGATGATTTGGTGTGAAGGAAGGAAAGTGATGCACTGTGTCTAGTATCTGATATAGATAAGGCATGCCGCTTCTAATTTTTGTTGGACTGTCGGGTTTTGGAAGAGAGGCCATGTGTGAAGAAAGATATGTCATTTCAAGTTATCTCTGACCCCCTCATCCAAACGTCGCCCATAAATTCTATGATAGTGAACAACGCCGGCTCCAAGCACCCAGCAATGCCACTCAAGATGTCCCAGCCCCAAAAAGAACTTTTGCAAAGAAGCACCCGATCTATTTTAACCTTAGCGTATCCTCTCCCCCCAACCATTCCCGGACCCATAAATTTCACACAAGCCCCAAGCAAGCAAGGATTCGTCGTGGTTTCCCACCCACATCCTGTCATGCCTTCTCGCTATTGAATCTACTAAAGATGAGCAATGACTTTGAACTCTCTCTTCGCAACTTCGCGAAGATCCCGCTGCACCGCCAGCGCCGCTCGCGAACCTTCTTCGATCGCGCCGTCGATGAAACTGCGCCAGCCGACGGCCCAGTCCGAGTTGGCGAAGAAGATGTTGCCTTGGCGCGAGCGCAGGTCTTGCAGGGATTTGGTGATGAAGCCGGGGGAGGGGAAGAACCTGATGAGTGTGCTTGTTAGTTTGGTGGATGGGTGGGAGTGTTGGTGTGGAGATTGGAAGACTTACCAGGCGCCTTTGGAGAATTCGTCGTCGGCCCAGTTGTGGAAGACCTGTGTGGTGTTCGTTAGTCAGAAGGACAAAACGAGGGAAGGTTGGTTATGCTGAGTGCGTAAGACTTACCAAACGGTGGATGTCAACATCTGCCATGTTCTGCACTGCCTTCTTTGTCTCTTCGATGTCCTTCTCGGGTGTGAGGTGGTTGTAGTCTGCGCCAAACGCCACAAGGTGGGTATTACCCGCCGGCGTAGTACCATCCGCAATAGAGTACAGCAACTTGTTGTTCGGGTACGTCACGCCCGTCCAAGAACGCAGCTCGGGGTTGCGCACTTCGGCGTGGACTTTGGCGCACTTGTTTACATGACCAATGTCTGCGGCCGCACGCTTGCCAGTCGTCAGTGGCGGGGAGAAGGTGACAGTGTTGAGGATGTTGAGCGGGATGGTCGAGATCAGGCGCGCACCGCTGAAAGTCTGTCCCTCACGGGTCGTGATTTGCACACCGGATGCTTCGTTCTTGACGCTGGCGACGGGGCTGGAGAAGGCATAGGAGAGGTTGCCAGTCTCGAGGGCTTCCTCAAAGAATTTGATCGCGAAGCTCGACTGCCCGCCGCGGAACTTGTACTTGATCAAGTACTCGATGCAGTACTGGTAGTCGTGGTTGCAGAGCGCCCACCAGTGCAGGAACTCGTAGAAGCTGCTGTTCTCGGGGGTGCCGCAGCTGCAGAGGAGCACAAAAGAGAGCAGGGCTGTGCGCTCGTCGGGAGAGAGGTCGTGTTCGATTTGCTTGAGGCGGTCGGCGACGGAGAGGGCGTCGAAGGTTGCTGCTTCGGGGTTGTGGAACTCGTCGTGGGGTTGGGGCATGACTTTCTTGCCGTGGTCGCCGTCGATGTTGACGAATTTGAGGAGGGCGGATTCCATGAGTTTGTCCTGGTGTATATGGTTAGCTGTCTGAATCATTGGATGTTGATCTGATGACATATCTTACCTCATCCTCATGGCTCATATCGCGCTTGCCTGTCGCTGAGCCGAAAGCAAAGCAGTTCACTCCTTGAGAGAAGTCGTAGCTGAGCTCCAGTTCGTGTCTCATATCGTATCGTGAGATCTCCCTCCAGACATGAGGTTGGCCCCAGCTGACCCATGTGCCGCCCATTTCAAAAGGGTAACCGTCGATGTTGGAAGACCATGAACGGCCACCGATGCGGTCACGGCCTTCAATGAGGAGAGTCTTCAATCCTGCATTGGTTGTAAGACTGATTGTTATCATTGAACAATTCTTTGGGAGATCATACCTGATACTGCTGCATCTCGGGCAGCTGTGAGTCCACTGTATCCTGCGCCAACAACGATCACATCGAAAGGCTTCTTTGAGTCTTGGATCTTCTGCTTGGGAGTGATCACACCGATGCTAGGAACGCCCTTCACGAGGCCAGACTTTTGAGTCCATTGGTATCCGTCTTGAGAAGTCATCTTGTAAGAATATGTGCTTGAACTGCAAACAATAACTCTTGGTAGACAAATGCACAATGGCTGGGAGAGGATAAGTTGTTTGACTGGATGATATCGAATGGAATGTACAAAATGTTACCTTTCATCTAGCGTCGATGGCTTGACTTATACGATCTTGCGTTCTCACACTTTTATCCGAATGTGGCGAACTCCACTCGTGAAGATATCTCTATCGGGTCGATGATGTTGTGTCTTCCCAGACCTCACATTTTATTCCTCTTCGGGTTAGCGGCACATGGAGGTCTGGGGCTCTGATAGACGTTGGAACTCTAACTTATAACCCAGAATATTCTCACACTTTTTACCCAAAGGAGTAAGTGCCGTGAGTAGTGGTATCCAAAACATGGGGTAATCCTAGGACGACGAGAGATGGCATTGGCTGACTTCCAGAAGACCGGAACATCACTGGCTGCAGATAGACTACTGGTCTGCTATCATGGCACTGCAGCCACGACGACGTCCATGTGATCTCGAACTCTGCTTGGCCGGGAGGGCGGAGGGGTATCATCGTCTTATCATGAGTATCAGGAGTTGTCTTGAGATTCAGCTTAGGCATATAACCTCTCGAATCGCCTTACTTTTGCTATTGACAACATCATACGATCTTGTATTACATCTTTACCATTGACGGTCAAGCTGCATCGATTTGAAGATGGCGGACAACTTAGAGAAGAGTCAGTATGAGCGTGGAAGGACAAGAATCGATCATGTACTGACCAAGGTTCGAGCGGCAGACCATTCCATCGCGAAAGAGAAGGGCGCAGCAGTCCACGATGTAGACCTTGAGCGGATGATCAGCGTCAATCAAGGCTCTTGCGAAGACATCAACCATGCGAAGGCTCGAACGAGGTTGTCCCCGATTGCCATGGTAGCCCTGAGCTTCAACATCTGCAACAGCTGGGTAGCCATCGCTACGAGCCTGGCCATTGCCATCTCCGCCGGAGGTTCGGTCACACTGCTGTACGGCGTATTATGCTCATGCGTTGTGTACGCCTCGGTCGGAATATCGTTGGCGGAGATGATCAGCGTATATCCCACTCCTGGTGGTCAATACCACTTCACGTCCATCTTGGCTTCCAAACGGTGGAGCCGTGGACTCTCATACATATGTGGCTCTATCTCCATGCTCTCATGGATTGCGCTTACTGCTGCAGCGACCATCCTCGGTGCTCAGATGGTCATTGCGCTTCCAGAGTCTTTCGTCGAAGGGTACACTCCGAAGCCGTGGCACTACTTCATTGTGTACCAAGGAATCAATGTTGCGATGCTCCTGTACAACTTGTTCGCAATAAGATTGACTCCTTGGATTCACAATGTTGGATGTGAGTCATCATCTGGAAAAGACCCCGATCAGACATCTGCTGACAACACCAGTTGCTTTGACTGTCACCACCTTCGCCGTGGTAACAATCACATGCGTCGCGCGATCCACGAAAGAGAGTTCTGAAGCCGTATGGACTGCGTTCCACAACGGCACAGGATGGCCTGACGCCGTGACTTTCTTGACCGGCCTCTCGACACCCTGCTTCATGTACGCCGGCATCGACTCAACCTTGCATCTCACTGAGACTTGTGAGAACCCCAGAAAGGTCGTCCCGCGCGCTCTCATGACTACCGTCGTTGTTGGTCTCGTCACAGGCTTCGGCTTCTCGATCGCGATGTGCTATGGCATCACCGACTTGAGCGCGTTGGTGAACACAAGGTATCTCGACATGAACCTCGTTACCACGAAAGCTGATCTGACACTGTGCAACAGCATGCCCATTTATGATATCTGGAAACAGACAACGAAGAGCACCGCAGCTGCCACAGTCTTCCTAGTTGCTCTGCTGATGATTATTCTTTTTGTCATTGTTGCCATGCAGCAGACTGCTGGATGCATGACTTGGAGCTTGGCCAGAGATGATGCACTGCTTTACTCGAAGAAGCTTGGGATCATGCACGATCGTCTCGGCGTCCCTGCATGGTCTCTGGTGACCAATTCGGCCTTGGTCTTCCTTGCTGGCTGCGTGTATCTGATTTCGTCAACAGCATTCAGCGCCCTGATCAACTCGAGCATTGTACTGCAAATCGTGTCTTTCGCTATGCCATGTGCATTGCTCATGTTGAGAGGCAGATCTGAACGGGTGCTGCCAACCGACAGAGCTTTCAGAGTTCCTTCCTGGATTGGCTGGATTGCAAATGCTATCGTAGTGATTGCTGCAATTGTTGAGACGATCTTTTTCGACTTCCCGGCAGCACTTCCGATCAGTGTTTCGAGCATGAGTAAGTCCTGTGCATCTTTCTACGCCTAAGCTTGGGTCTGGTATGGACTGTCGCTAACTCGAGACCAGACTACACATGCGTAGTGCTTGCAGCGCTTACCATCCTGAGTTGTGTCAATTGGTTCGCCCATGGTCGGAAATCCTACCAAGGTCCGACGCTGCAGATGCAAGAGTAAGTGATGACAGCCATGAGTATTCGGCGTCAATGGTCCGGAAGAAGTGGCCAGTAGCCAGTCGCATGAGTGAGCCAGAATTCTCCCATGTATCGAGGTATCAAATCGCAAGAACTGGGCGCATCATTGGGAACCTCGCAGTCCATCCACCATTTTCTTGTTGCCACATCTCTTCCAGCCGCTCAACAGCTACAATGATGTTATGCATGTGTGTTTTCTTGTGGACTTGACGAAGTTTTCCAGCAAAATAGCTTTGGCTCTCGGGAATTTGTGTGGAAGCAGCGGCGATGAAGTAAACCCAGACCAGAGCGTGCATGCCAGGTGTATCTTGTTGGAGCGGTTCCGTTAATCTCTTGATTAATTGCACCATGGACTCCATAGTCGTCAGGTCGGGGACGAGATGGAAGTGCATTGAATACAACTTGCGGGCAATCTCAATAGCAGCCTTGTATATCGATACCCATGACAGCAGCTCCGGCGAACCCGTTTGTCCACAGGTGAGGAAATCGATGTAAGGATCTGGTTCCCCGTTTGACGCACAAGGTACGGGCTCTTGGCCGAGCATTGGTGGTGTGAACAGTTCAAACCTGTGCATCATGTCAGTATCGGCTTGTGGCGTTGTAGGCGATGTGCTCTGGGACCATGGAAGACTCACATCTTGATTTGTTGTTTGAAGAAGCTACGTGATGTCACTGTAGCGCCCTCGAAAGTGTCGTTTCTCTGTGCAAGAGCTGCTAGCATCTTGTACAGCGGACTAAATTCGTCTGAGCCGGTGACCGTCTCTCCAACAAGGAGCAAAAGGACTGTCGCAACGGTAGACATATTGAACACGTTGGAACTGCCCGGCTCTCTGGACGCCATCTGCTCTGAAAGCGCATTGATAATGGCAGAGCGGCCCTTTTCGGCAATTTCGTACAATGCAGGATTTCGGAGGCCTAGGTAGAAAGCAGAGCAGACGCAGACGGCGCGTTGCACGAGATCATCGTTAAAGGCTAATTGCAGAAGGACGTCGCGATAGCCGTTGAAGCCATTGTCAAACACCACCATAATTGACGCTATGGAGTTGGAGACTGGTTTGGTTAGAATGCTGAACGGCGCACCAAGAGCAAGTATGGTCACGACTTACAGTTCATGAGCAGCTCGGAAATCCCAGGCTTCAGGCCTTCCAACGCCAGGTCTGTCCTGACATTGCACTGCTGATATGTTTGAGGTAATAACCCGGGCGGACCAGAGCTTTTACCTAGCAGCAATGAAAGCTGCTGCTGCCCTGACTGTTGTGGGGTTGACTCCGAGGGCTCATGTTCGATCGCCAGGCGACTGGGGCTGTTCGTATTGTTGAGGCTGTTGACGGCAAGCGATTTCGGAGACTCAGGTGCCGCATTCTTCAGAACTGCACTTGAACTAGCCTTCGAGGTGGTTGATGGAACGGTAGCCTTCCGCCGGCGTCGTGTTACTCCAGCGACAAAGCAGAATTTGCCCACTCCGCTGCACTCGATGCCTTTCTTAATGCACTTTTGGCAGCTCGGATCCGTTTTATCGCAGCGGATCCGACGATACAGACACTCTCTGCAGCCATCTCGAGGCATTGCTTGATGTTGTCCTTGACGGAAGCTTGAGGAAGGGTTTGATTCGAAATTGCCTAGAACAGCAAAGTTGAGATGAGTTGGGATGAATCCGTACTGTCTATCCTGGTTCCTCGGTCATTGACATGGCCAGTAAGCTACGTCTCTGTTGACTCTGTACCTATCACAGCAGAATGTGCATATCAGAATGGTTTACGGGAGAGACCAAAGGAGGGCAAGGGCATAGAAGAAAAGCGGAGCTCGAAGTGGCGGCGCGGATCGTTCCTAGTGCTAAGACAATCCTTTGACCCCACCTCACGAAACTGACACGAGGGCATCGAGCTTCTCGAAACTCTTGAAGCACTTGTTTCTTCCAACCAGTTGTATAGCCTATGTCAAGTCTTCGTGTCAGTGGAGAAGTATCAAGCACATAAGACGCAAGATTATTCTATTGTGGGTTTGGGGCCCTGTCGGATTCCTAAGATGTGACTGACAAGGATGGCCATTCGACACGTCTGCGTAAATTGGAAAGAGTCAAGATCGCATCTACGCTCCTTAGATCGTCATTGGTCGACCCCATTCACCAAGGCTCCAGCTCTCACATACGCGGATACTACCCTTGTCGACATCGTATCGCGCTGAGTCTCTGCAGTCCGAATTCATCAGCGGTAGGAGGTAGTGATTGTTGAGTTCGCGGAGTCAAAAGAACCAGCAGGGATGAACATCCTCCCGTACTACCGCTGCTGCCTAAAAAAGTGCAGGGTTCCGATTGTGTTCCGTCTCCAGACAACAGCAGGATGACACTTCCCGTTAGGCACCAATCTACAATTTCCAGTACCGACGCGATCATATTTGTGGTGCAAACATTCAATACATGACTCTAATCGTCTCAGATATGGCTTCGCGTAAGTGCTCGTTGCGATCGACCCTGCATGATGCTGTCGGCTAACGAACATCGTTGACGGCTACTATAGGAAACGCTGAAGTGAAGATCGAACTCTCTCTCACCTCCAATGTATACTGACGCTCATCATCAAAGGCGCCAGAGCTCGTTGTCACAGCCACAACAGCCAACGCTGACGTCCTTACGGTTGAACTCCGCGGAGAAGGACACCGGTACAATCCTGGAAGATGGCTTCTGCATTGAGCACTTCAAGTTTCATGATCTCGGCACCAGACGCGAAGTCATCAACAGAAATCCTTTCCCTGGCACTTGCGAAGCCCGATTCGCTTTGCAACCGTACAGTGTTGTGGAGCTCCGTTCATCGAGCCCACTTGTGGTCAGGCAAATGCCAGATGGCACCAGCCCCCTATCAGATCCTGTGAGGCAGTTGGAGGTTGGACACGAATACCGCATTACGCTGAAGCCACAGACAGTGTGGTGTTTTGTTGGGAGCAAGAAAGACCTTTTCGATGGCAAGAGTAGTGTTGACGTCGAGGACCTACTGGAGGGTGCATTGGTAGAGGCTGGAAAGTGCGGTTGAGTTGAAGCTGAAGGTCGAGACTTGATACATTAATTGAAATCGTTCATCACCAGCCCACAGTATTCAAGGCTTTGGAATCGGGTTGTATAGTCCGGGATGTTTGCGAGTCGCAGTATTGCAATTCTGCATCTACACGGAACTTTGCGTACGGAGCGTAAAGCCAAGAGTGAAGAGCGAGTTGGCACGGAAGGTGCGACCGACTTTTTGTTTTGACATATAGATTTTCTCCAGCTCCCAACTTTTCCCTCACTCCTCCAACTGACACAAACTGCCATATCTGCCATCACGTTGCCAGGACGATTGCACAACTCAATTACTAACAAAGTCAATAGTGAGACAATCATATCATAGAATAAGCAAACAACGAAATACCCAAGGTCGCTTCCTACGGCCCTGACAAGCACGCCACACCCTTCTTTCTCTGGACGTTCTGATCGCGATCGCCGATCGTTGATGTTAGGATCCTACCATGGATGTATCGCCTCTCGGCCGGCTGCCGCGCGAGCTCCGCGACAGAATCTACGAGCTCGCCGTCGTCCACGAAGACGGTATCACGATCCTGCAAGACACCAGCTTGAGCAGCAACACGGCGTCAAAGGTCGCCAGAGGCCGCCGCCCCAAGAACACCACCCTTGCTCTCGCGAAAACGTGTCGTCTGGCACACAGAGAGACCATGAAGCTCTACTACAAACTCAACACCTTCTACTTCCCATTCAACTGGGCTGGTGTGGAGTTACTCAAGAAATCCCTCCACTCCCTGCAACCTGAGCACTATAAGTCGCTACGCCGCATTGTCTTCCGAGCGCCCAAGAAGGCTATCCATTGGGACCAGAGACGTCCTCATCGCCTCATACACCAATGGTACGAAGTAATGCAGCACATAGTCGAAAACTCAGCCGAGCTGCTCCCAGGACCCATCTACGTCGGCGGAAGTTTCCAATTCGATTGCAACCCTAGCAAGCTGCGCCCCAAGGGCGAATTTGACTTTAAGATCGATATGAATCGTAAGCAGCAATCGATAGGAGAAAATCGGCAGGTGGCTGAGGCGCTGAACCACTATCTCAGCTATGAGGCGGAAGGGACCGCGCTTGTCTACTTGATCGACCAGACAGCGGCTCTCAGCGGGGAGTTCTGTCCAGACGAGGAAGACGACAGTGTACAGAGCAACGGGGAGAACGGAGAAACCCCATTCATAGCTGGCAACCATCTCAGTGGGCAACCCGGCGCTTGTTCGGAAGAGGGCGGCACGGAGAGCTGCGAGGATGACGGAGACTCTGGTGAGGGTGGAGATAAATATGGCGAGAAGTCCGAAATTTGGGAGATGGAAGATGACGAAGACGAACTTGAGGACGGCAAAATGGTTGGCGCCTTGAGTTACGGCGATCGTTATTTCGCCCAGGCATCAGGACTGAGGTTCTGAAAGACTCCAACGTTGCAGTATCAGGTAAGCCTCAATTCGAGGAATATCACATCCTCCAGCGGGTTGTGATAGTACGGCTCGATATCCCTAAACCCCAGCCCTCGGTACAGCTTCAGTGGCGTGGTCATTGACCCGAGCGTATCAAGCACCATCCTCCCATACCCCAAACGCCTCGCTTCAACGACTATAGCTTCCGCTAACGCTTTCCCAACGCCAGTGCCCCGTCCTTCTGGGCTGACAAAAAGCCGCTTCATTTGCTTCGCCCGTGGATGTCGATTTGGCGAGTAGCAGGGCGCCGCTGGGAGGCGCGTATTTGCCGGGCAGATTGGCGAGTTCATGGTCAAAGTTTTGGAAAGAGATGTCTAGACCTAGGCCAACGGCGTATGCTTGGAAAAGAGTCCGGATTGAGCTGAGGTCTTCCGCGGAGTGGGCTTGAGTGATGGTGAAAGACATGGTTTAGACTGTGAATATTTTGGGGGCTCCGTTATGCTATGAAGGTGCTTTCATGCGCGGGATCTCACATCAGGCGTTAGAGTCATATCATGGATGCAGGTCTTCGGAATGCAATGGAAGCATTTGAGTCAAAATCAAAGCCCTGCTCGCCCTGGTGGCGCGTCGCTGTAGGCGCTCTGCTACTCTCAGTCGTGCTTCAACCCAATCCTTTAGCCAGAGATCGACGATTGACAATTCCACAAATCTACACCGATTGACCAGGTCTCACTTCTTAGACACGCCTCACTCTGAAATAGCTGCTCCGACGTTCCCAAGATTTAAGCATTCACACAGTCATCAGGCTGCATTAGGCAGATGCAGCCCTAGTGGCGGGCCGAGCTTCCCGTAGCTTCCCGCATGCCTCAGACCCGCAGCGCGAACTTGCAGCTCTTGTGCTTGCTTCAAGTGAGACCGGCCCTTCTCTTATTGTCTGCTGCGACGATCTGCGACATCAATCCTTCCTTTGCGTTACAACTACCGCGACACTCTTACCACGACATCACAACATCACACTCTTTTCCTTACGGCCACTTTCCCATATTACCACCAGCACATCGGCTCAGAACCTTCACTAGTGGGCAGATCGCAAACTTATTTCGCCTGTCGACCACGGCGACTTACTGGACTTGCCCACCAGCTGCTCGGCTCATACCACGAACACCTCCCACACAGTCACCACCATGGTCGCACGAGCTGCCCGTGGTGCGAAGAACGCCCCTCGTGGACCTGCGGCCACGCGCCGCGACAGGACCAAGGCCGACCGCGATGGTGATCTTGCCATGGACGGCCCAGTAAAAGCGCGCGGTGGAAGAGTTGGAAAGTCTTCTGGACCGGCGAAGAATGCGCGCAAAGACCTCACTGCTGGCAAAGGCAAAGGCGGCATTCTTAGCGCCGCCAACCAGAGGGCTATCCTCAAGCACGCGGGCACTGGCGATGTTGCGATGAAAGGATCCAAATCTGCACCCTCGCGCGGTCTTACGGAGCTCAAGGTCACAAACTGGACGAAGAGCAAAGCATCGACAAACCCCGATGGTGGCGTCAGCTCACTCATCACCTGGCTGGAGAAGAAAGCAAGCAACCGCCTGAGTTCAAGAGTCAGAACCGTCAAGATCAAGAAGGTACGTCGCCGACATCACAGTTACTGCTATCCTGGTTTTCGCTCTACACCTCGTCAATCAGTTTCCTCCGGCCCGCTCTTGTCTGCAACCCATCTTACCACAACGGCCGCGACACGAACTTATTCCGGATATACATGCGGCGGCTGAGCGGCGATTCACGGCGACATGGTTAGCTTTACTCTTACTAACAAATATATAGTCACAAGTCGAAGGAGAGGATGTCATCATCAGTGTGCCCGCCGAAGATGCTGGTGCGGTCCTCCGTTTGGATGGCTGGCAATGGGCCGGCGTGAATGTCAAGGTTGAGAGGGTGGGAGGTGACGTCAACGCGGCTGGAAGCTCGAAGACAGAACAGACCAGGGACTTGATCAAGGGTGTGCTCGAGAGGCGCTACAACATCGAGAGCAAATTCCTCGATCTCAGCAACCTCCGTCAAGACGAGAAGCTCAAGGAGCAGGCTGTCTTCAACGCCAAATCAACCGCCGGCAAATTCTTCCCCGCGATGATGATCGTACTGGAGCGAGCTTTCGAGACCCCGAAAGATAAAGATGAGGCTGTCTTGAGTGTGTCCCTGGCAGACAACGAACTGACAGACCTGACTGCAATGAGTTCCTTGTCACAGACACTCCCGAAGCTGAAGAATCTGGATCTGTCGAACAACAAATTCGAGAAGCTCAGTCAGCTTTCGATCTGGAAAAAGCGTTTCCCTCAACTGGAACAGCTGATTCTCTCTGACAATCCACTTGAGCAGATGGAACCCGACTATGCCACTTCAATCATACAATGGTACCCCAATCTTCGCTCTTTGAACGGCATTCAGGTTCGCACCGAGGAAGACATTGCGAATCGCAACAAGACACCCGACTTGCCGTTCCCCATCCGCACGGCCGCTTTTCAAGACGAAGGCCAAATTGCGGAAAACTTTATCCGGACTTTCATCGCTGGTTTCGACACTGACCGAGCCGCGCTCACGAACATGTACTACGACGCACAATCCGACTTCTCCTACTCGGTCAACACAGGAGCTCCCCGAGATCCATCAACCTCGGAATCGACAGAGAAGCAAGAGTGGGGCGAGTACATCAAGAACAGTCGCAACCTCAAGAAAATCACAACACTTCCTGCCCGCCAAAGCAGGATGTTCAAGGGTCCACAGGCTGTGTCAGATGTCTTTGCGGCGTTGCCGATGACCAAACACGCCGATCTTGCCACTGAGTCAAAGAAGTACATGATCGAGGCTCACATTCAGCCCGGCGTACCAGACCCCAGCGGAGCGAGCCAGAGCGGCGTTGACGGGTTCTTTGTCTCTATCCACGGCGAATTCGATGAGCTGGACACCACCACAGGCCAGCCTAAGAAGAAGAGGAGTTTCGACCGTACCTTCATCCTTGGACCTGGCGGACCAACTGGCGTGCGGGTGGTCAACGACATCCTCACCGTTCGCGCTTACGGTGGCGCGCAAGCTTTCGATCCCGACAACCTCGAGAGCTGGAACGGACCTGCGGCGGCTGCGCCTGTCCCCGAGGGTGTACCGCAGCTACCGGCAGGTCTTTCGATCGAAATGGCAGAGAAGATGTGCCTCGAGCTACAGAAGCAGACTCGCATGACGATTGGATACGCGAAGGAGTGCTTGGAGCAGGTCAACTGGGACTTTGCGATGTCTCTGCAGGCCTTCGAGAGCGTAAAGGCCAACCTGCCTCCGGATGCTTTCATTGCCGCTTAGGCAGCAGGCAGAAAGAACGATTTGAAGGAGCATTGGGCGGCGAAGAAGCGAGGCTGACTCAACATTGTAACGATTCGGGATTTGATTTTTGCAAGCATTGGCGTTGGAGGGAACATGACAAGCATGGCACTTGCTGCTAGGTGGACTTTTGCTGTGCAGCTATGAGAGAGGGCCTCTCGCGCACGGTTTTGTATTTACATAGATTGACAACCACACGCCCGTATAGCTCCGGCTATGAAAAGGGCTTTTTTCGCGAGGCATTCATGCCTTGCACTTGCGATTTTGCCTTACTTCCCGAAGTGCTTTCCATAATCTTTCGTGACATTTAATCATTCAATACAGCAATTGTGCGTAAATCGTGCTCAAGTCTTCCATCGTTGAGTGAAGTGTGAAAGGCAGACCGGACCCCTCAAGCTCTCCACACGGGAAGCTCCGTCAGGCGTTCGCAGCAGCACCTATTGAACTTCTTCGTCGCCTGTCGCGCGAACTGCTTACAACACCAACTCCCCGCCACTCAAACAGTCGCTCCTTAAACCCGGTAACCATCACCATCAACCACAACTGGTGCATCAGTATCTAATCCATACAGCTTGACGTCTCGCGCGTCTCCGCGTAGAAAATGTCTGACGGTACGTTTCGTCCACCACTCACGCGCATGCGCAAGTATAGAAAGCTAACACTTCTTTTTTACAGCGGACTTTGACCGCGCGCGCAAAGGCGCCGCCGAGCGCGGTGCCAGCAACAAAGGTGCTAGGGCCTCTGATCGCGATGGCCAGCGAACTAACAACACCAAGGCCTCGCTCACGGACAACTTCGATTCGGAACTCTACGGCAGCAGCGGCGGCGACAAGTTTGCGGGCTACAACACATCGATCCCGGCCGACGACGACATGGAGGTTGACGGCGACGACGACGAGGACGCGAACGGCGGCCGCTTGATCGGACAATACACTGCGACGGCAGACCAGATCGGCGAATGGGCTACTGGTGAAGCTGCGGAGGACGATATGATCAACTCGAGGGAGAAGCAGGCGCAAATTCAGAATCGCGAGACAGACTATCAGCGAAAGAGGTTCCAACGGCGCCTCAGTGGCGGAGTCGAGGGTAAGTCATACAAGGAGACAATGCAGGAGAGGGAGCTTGAGCGAGAAGAAGAGCGCGTGAAGCGGGCGATTGAAGACAAGAAGAAGGATCAGATTGCCAGGGGAGAGGACGATATGGATGTCGATGAGGCCAGGCCTACACTGAAGGACGCACCCAGAGAAGAATCGCCAGGGGCCAAGCCTAGGAGGCGGGTGAGAAAGCGTGGCTGGGATGCCGACGAAACCGCACCTGAGATCGAGCCCGAGACGAACGACCACGGCAAGGAAAACGGTGATGCTGCAAATGGCGATGGCAAGAAGAAGAAGTCCAGATGGGATGCATCAAGCGGTGCCGAGAACGGAAGCTCGTACAATGCAGAGGGTCAGCTGGTCAACGCCGACGGCGAAGTCATTTCAGCAGAGTCGAAGGCCACAAAGAAGAAGTCAAGGTGGGACTCGACTGCCGCACCGGATGCGCCAGCAGAGACCAATGGCGGAAGCGAGGCACCAAAGCGCCGCTCCAAGTGGGACGTTGCAGGCCCTGCAGGTGGTTCCGATGGTTCAGCTGCGGGTGGTATGGGTTCAGCAACGGCTTCACACCAAGTCATGCCCTTTGGAACCGATGTCAACAGCAGAAATGCGCCTATTTCCGACGAGGAGCTGGATGAGCTTCTGCCATCAGAGGGCTATCAGATTTTGGTTCCACCTCCTGGATACGAACCTCTGCGCGCGCCTGCTAAGCGTGTTGCGTCCTCAACGACGCCACTACCGACCGGTGGCTTCATGAACCAGGAGCCTGTTGACGCTAGAGCCATGGGCAAGCAGCTTCCATCAGAGATTCCCGGAGTTGGTGATCTGCAGTTCTTTAAAAACGAGGACATGCAATACTTCGGCAAACTTGTTGACGGTGCGGATGAGAACGATCTCAGCGTGGAGGAGCTCAAGCAGCGCAAAATCATGCGCTTGTTGCTCAAGGTCAAGAACGGCACACCTCCGATGAGAAAGACAGCTTTGCGCCAGCTGACCGACAACGCTCGCAACTTCGGCGCCGGGCCACTCTTCGACCAAATCCTACCATTGCTTATGGAGAAGTCGCTCGAGGACCAGGAGCGTCATCTTTTGGTCAAGGTCATCGACCGTGTGCTCTACAAGCTCGACGATCTCGTCCGACCATACACACACAGAATCTTGGTTGTCATCGAACCATTGCTCATCGATCAGGATTACTACGCCCGTGTTGAGGGTCGTGAGATCATTTCCAACCTAGCTAAGGCGGCCGGTCTGGCGCACATGATCAGTACCATGCGTCCCGACATTGACCATGTTGATGAGTACGTCCGTAATACTACTGCACGTGCGTTCGCCGTTGTTGCTAGCGCTCTCGGCATTCCGACCCTGCTTCCTTTCCTCAAAGCTGTCTGCAAGAGTAAGAAGTCGTGGCAGGCACGTCACACCGGTGTCAAGATCGTGCAGCAGATTCCCATTCTCATGGGTTGCGCTGTGCTGCCGCATCTGAAGGGCCTTGTCGATTGTATCGGCGACAACCTCAACGATGAGCAAACCAAGGTTCGCACAGTAACTTCTTTGGCACTCGCTGCGCTGGCTGAGGCATCCAATCCCTTCGGTATTGAGAGCTTTGACGAGATTCTCAACCCACTGTGGACCGGCGCAAGGAAGCAGCGCGGAAAGGGTCTTGCTGGTTTCCTCAAGGCCGTCGGATACATCATTCCTCTCATGGACGAGGAGTACTCCAACTATTACACAAGCCAGATCATGGAGATTCTGATCCGCGAGTTCCAGTCTCCGGATGAGGAAATGAAGAAGGTTGTCCTGAAGGTTGTCTCGCAGTGTGCTGGCACCAGCGGTGTGACTGCAGGCTACTTGAAAGAGACAGTACTTGACGACTTCTTCAAGTTCTTCTGGGTCAGACGCATGGCGCTTGACAGGAGGAACTACAAGCAGGTCGTTGAGACCACAGTCGACCTTGGCAACAAGGTTGGTGTTGGTGAGATTGTGGACCGTATTGTTGGAAACCTCAAGGACGAGAGCGAAGCTTACCGCAAGATGACTGTCGAGACAATCGAGAAGGTCATCTCTGCCATGGGCGCAGCTGACATTAACGAGAGGCTCGAGGAGCGCCTCGTGGATGGCATCCTTCACGCTTTCCAGGAGCAGAGTGTGGAAGACATTGTCTTGCTTAACGGGTTTGGCACTGTGGTCAATGCGCTCGGTACTAGGTGCAAGCCTTACCTGCCCCAGATCGTCTCGACTATTCTTTGGCGTTTGAACAACAAGAGCGCAACTGTTCGTCAGCAAGCTGCTGACTTGATCTCCCGTATTGCTGTCGTCATGAAGCAGTGTGGTGAGGACGCGCTCATGGGCAAGTTGGGTACCGTGCTTTACGAATACTTGGGTGAAGAATACCCCGAGGTGCTTGGATCCATCCTTGGCGCCATGAGGTCCATTGTCACCGTGGTCGGCATCAGCAGCATGCAACCACCAATCAAGGATCTCCTCCCTCGCATCACACCCATTCTTCGTAACAGACACGAGAAGGTACAAGAGAACACAATCGACCTTGTCGGTCGTATCGCAGACCGTGGACCCGAGTCTGTCAACGCTCGCGAATGGATGCGTATCTGCTTCGAGTTGCTTGACATGCTCAAGGCTCATAAGAAAGGTATACGTCGCGCTGCCAACAACACTTTCGGCTTCATTGCCAAGGCTATCGGACCTCAGGATGTGCTTGCTACTCTGCTCAACAACTTGCGTGTCCAAGACCGTCAATCTCGTGTTTGTACTGCCGTTGCCATCGGTATTGTTGCCGAGACTTGCGCGCCTTTCACTGTCCTTCCAGCTCTTATGAACGAATACCGCGTTCCCGAGCTCAACGTCCAGAACGGTGTGCTGAAAGCCCTCAGTTTCCTTTTCGAGTACATCGGCGAGATGGGCAAGGACTACGTATACGCTGTTACCCCTCTACTCGAAGACGCCCTCGTCGATCGCGACCAAGTCCATCGTCAAACCGGTGCCTCTGTCGTCAAGCACATGGCTCTTGGTGTTGTCGGCCTCGGCTGCGAAGACGCCATGCTGCACTTGCTCAACTTGCTCATTCCCAACTTGTTCGAGACAAGCCCACACGTTATCGACAGAGTCATCGAAGCCATCGACGCTATCCGCGTCGCTGTCGGTACAGGCGCCGTACTCAACTATGTCTGGGCTGGTCTGTTCCACCCTGCGAGAAAGGTGCGCACGCCTTACTGGAGACTCTACAATGACGCGTACGTCATGAGCGCCGATGCCATGGTGCCGTACTACCCGCCTGCGGAGGAGAAGATCGAGCGCAGGGAGCTGATGATTATGATTTGAGTTGAGTCGAGTTGAGATCAGAATTTGGAGACTTTCGGGCGTTTCACTTTGCTTGAGGAGCACATCGGCCAAAAACTTTAGGTGGACATGGCGTTATGTTTGTTTCTTGACGGGTTGTAAATTACCTCCTTGCTCGCTTGCATGCTTGTTGCAAGGAGGATCATGTAGCTATATGCCGTCAATACTATTGCACTGAAACTGCGGACCTTCACAGTCTGCTGTTTGTATCAATTTCAAGAAGTCGGTCCACGGACAATCCTTTGTCTTTGTCAACCTGAGAACGGACATTCCCCTTCCATCGAACAAAGGTGATCATGGTCGCTAACACACACGCTTGACGTAGTCTGTCACTTACCTCTGACATGTTGATCAAGATTCGGTACCCAAACAATTCACATACTATCTCGTCATAATGGCTTTCTGGTTCGGCATCACGTCGATGACCCGACCCGCCGGCTTGGAACGCATTCCATCAAGCTTCGTCCTTGCATCGATGAAGCAGGGTCTTTCCGCCGCTACAGCACAATCGCCAACGCAGCAGATCCAGCGCACACCACAAAACTCTTGTCACCAACCGCGATTGTCTGAGCCCATAGGTCCTTTCACGCCCAGCTTCGGCGGCACAGGCACCGCCTACAACCCCACGCCTAGAGACCAATACCTTTTCCTGGAGTGCAGCAACAAACTTGGAAATGCTAAAGTGTCAAGAGCCATGGAAAGAGACCAGGACTCGAGCACGCACTGTATCACTGGAACTGAATATGAATGGATGCCGGCATCGGGGCATCGGCCTGATCACAAATGGAAGCGGAACTGATACTAAGTGGTCGATGGAACGATAATTGCATACAGCTGGATCGCACACAAATGCTTCACCAAGAAGGGAAACGAAGAGACTTAAGCAGATACATTTCTCAGACTACCTGAACTTCTGGACCATCGATCCCACCTCACAAAACAACCGAAGGAACCCTTGATGTTACACATGCCAAAGGCCGTTCATCCCAAGCACACAGACCTCACCAACAACCCCTCATCCATAAGGCGCCACATCAACCTTCCCCTTATGCTTCACGCCATTTCGGTACTTCGCCGCTGTAATCTCCGCCCGAATCTCCTGCACCTTCCGCCCCGAAGCCTTTGCAGCAGCCTGAATAGCATGCGTAAGCCGCTTGGTAACCACATTAACACTTCGGATGCCAGTGCCTTCTGGTCTTGCTGCGTTGATGCGGTCGAAGATGTCTTGGTTGCTGTAGCCGTGCGCAAGACGGATGATCGCGTTGCCTTGCAAGAGGTCGGCTGGGGCGGCGAAGAGCTCGGCGTCGGAGAGGTATTGGTGTTCGAAGTGCTGCCAACGCTTGTGCTTGGGGGCGCGTTGTCTTTTGGGGGGTTGTTGGGGTGGGGTGGGGGTTTGGGTTGTTGAGGGTGGGTTTGGGATGATGCTGGGGATAGTTGGGTTGGGCGGGATGGTCTGAGTTGGAGGGAATGCCACGTCCGGGTATGACTGGACTGCCATAGGAGCATTGAAAGGACGCCAGTGCTCCTCGTACTGACCATCGATGTCCATGGTGCACCAGCGATACAACCAGACAGTGTCTGTTGCCTCACCCGCTTCAGTCATCAGAGTTTGTGCGAAGAACTGCTGGTTGATGGCCTGGACAGTCAGTGTGAGCACACCTACCTGGAACACCGGTTTCGAATCAGTGAGCAACTCCTGATACCGGGCAACTGCGCGGAGACTGGCGAGGAAGATCGCCATGTCAAGATCTTTGAATGGTGGAACTCCCATGTCTTGAATCGAAGAAGCTGCGGGATCAATTGCTACTGTCGTCGGCTCGAAGTCAAGGTCTTTTCGCTGCTCGTCAGAGAGGCCTGCAATGTTTTGCAGATCGAAGGGAGCCTTGCCGGTTCTTTGCAGCCATCCGACGACAGCTTCTATGGAGTGAGAAGCTTCTGATACGCCGATTGTCGATGTTGTGTTGTGGATGCTCAATCCGATTTCAAGAGCATGCGCAAGTGTTGCAAGGTTCTCCTTAGCTCCCCAAACGGGCACGGCGTCCGTTCCAGGGCCGAAAACATGGTTGAGAAAACGACAAGACATTGCGGAAGCCATCTTGTTGTGTGTGTTTTTGCTCGGAGTGAATGGTGTGCCAGCTATGCTTGTACCGGACGAGCGAAGCTGCCAAAGAACACTGGGCGACTGAGCACGGCGCTACTGCGTTGGTATATTGTGTATATTATATGTTCCTCATACTCCCAAAACAAAGATGTGGTTGGGACTCCTTTGTCCCAGCAGCACATAGAGACTCTACTACTTACAATGGCCTTCTCGCAGTTTGCAGTGGTGAGACAGGGCAAGGCGAGACACGCCTGACTTCAGTGTCTGTTCGAAACGCAGCCATATCTATTTACGATAGCAAGCCTGTCTCGAAAGATGCGACCTGCGTCTTGTGAGTGCCTCGCCATGCAAGATTCGTGATACTGTCGCTCCGAATCTGCTATTTGGGTCTGATCAGTCAACCGCATCGCCGTTGCGATTTCATCGTATGGAGATGTAAGTAGATACCATCAATATTTTGCGGACACCGCAACCTCATGATCCACTCCCTCCACCAACAAACCTCTTCCAATTCGCCGCCAACCGCTTCGTCCCATCCTCAAGTTCCCATCCTTTCACTTCACAAAGCTTCCTCACAATCTCTTCAAGATACCGATCCATCCGTTCACCAGCAGTATGCAAATCACTCTCCACCAACAATCGATCATCAGGCACCGCTCTCACAGCAGCCTCGACCTTCCCCTGACCGCCCTCAACCCAAGAATTAATCGTCGTGCTGAAACTGAAAAACACCTCGCACGGCACAGTCGGCGCAGTATACAGCTTTACCGTCTCCGCAGGCCCAGAGAACGAGTGCAGACATATGCGTTGCGGGTAAGGTTTAGGCCCACTCTGCTCGACCTCGCTTTCAGCGTCTTCGGGTTCAGCGTGCGTCCTCTGCGCGGCCTCGGCCGCCTTCTTCTCTTTCCTAGACATCGGCTTGCGCTCGTGGCCTTTCCAGGTCTCGGCCAGGGTGCTTTGCACGACGCCGTGTGCTTGCACGCCGTGCACAGAGACCGCTCGCTGCATCTCGCCCGCGAGACGGAGCTGGGCAAGGAGGACTTTCCGCTGGTGCTCCATGCTGACTCTATAAGGACTCAATCGACGGCCTTCCCTTCCACCAGGCGTGAGATCAGAGTTTCTCTCGTCTAGAGATTGTGGCAACCAGTCCTCAGGAATACGGAAAGATTTATCCAGACCGACTTCGCCGATGAGCGCGAGCGGGAATCTCTCCAGGTGGCGTCTCATCTGCGCGATGAATTCACCAAAAGGCCTGGCGTCCGGTAAAGAAAGCAGAAAATCGCAGTCTTCAGACCGAGGCGTCAATACACTCTGATAATGAGCAGATTTTTGCTCCGGCGTCAGCGACGTCGCGCCGTCGTACTCGCTCTCATCGAACATCTGGTGCGAGAACCACGGGTGCCAACCGAATGCAGGGACGACCTTGTGTTCTTTACTGTCGATAGAAGAAAAAAATCAATAAGTAATAGTTCTCACGTTTGCGTTGCTAGGGAGCTCTTCACACCTAGCTCACCAAGACCTACCTCCACTCCAAATGCTCCCCTTCAAGTTCCTCCCGCGTAACACCAAATTTCTCAGCAGCATCAGCCACAAGCTCCTGGTCTTGCGCGCGCGTCGCCATAACGGTTAACACTCTCGCTCGCATGCCGGGGATCGAGGACAACGTTCCCAGGGTGTCTGTAGGGTGGCAGTGTGCGTCGAAGACGCCGAGGTGCCACGGGAATAGGGTTTCAGTCTTGGGTTCTGCCATTCTGAATTAAGTGTCTTGACTGAAAAGGAAGTTTGTTGGTGTGTTGTTAGTTAAACTACATGTAAGTTACATGTATATGTCTTTATATCGGCGCAGACGAAAGCACGAACAGTGACGAAGCGATCGTCACAGCGACCCACTTTTATGCCCTTTTTTGGCATGACAGCGAATGATTTCATGAAACTCTTTTTGATGCGAATGTTCAACCAGCAGTAGGATTTCGAGCATTGCGAGTCTCATGTTAGTTTTGGAAGATCTTTAGAGCTGGTTCTTATGCCAGACTGACGATGTATCTTCATTTCTGCCAGTCGGCAAAGAAATACCAACCGAGACATGTACATCAAAACTAAGGACATCATATCAAATCACTTGGACGTGCAAGATGATAATTAATCTTCCGATACCATTCGGATTGAATTTCTGTACACCAAAAAATGCGAGAGCCAATCCCCGATCAATCCGGACCAAACAATCCAAAAAATCTATCAAACCAACAAACTCCCCAAAACACCGTTCCCAAGTCGTAGAATCGTAATGTTGTGAATCAAAGCAGTAGCAAAGTGGGGTATCGTCCTATCGACTGGTCCTGTCAACGTCCCTTGCCAACCTAAACTACCTCGTGCCAAAACGCGCAAGTGTCGCCGTGATCATAGGGCGAGCTTTGTTTTAATTGTTTTCGAGATTGTCGAGTGCTTTTTGTCGACTCTCATGGATGCTGTCGGCTGATTCGGAGGTCCCTGCGCTGTCGCTTCGCGCGAAAGTGACTCGACGGGGTGTTGAAGAAGACTCTGCCCTGAGTGGTGATGTTTGGGAGGAGCTCGCGCGACTTGTGGTCTGGGCACGTGGGATTTGGGATCCGTGTGGCGAGCCGAGTTGGAATAGCGCTTGTAATGCTTCGCGTTCGGCTTCTGCAGTCTGTGTGTCTGTGCGAATGGGATGTGGGCGACGCTGCTGGTGTGTTATTGGAGTACGGGGTGGAGACATGCCGCTGTTGTGTCTGGCCTTATGGAGCTGTTGTGGGTATGGATGGCTGCGGTAATTGTTCGCCGGTCTGATGTCTGGAGCTGGTTGCAGACGTGGCGTCGTCCCTGTAGTGTGTGGTGCTCTGGTAGGTGCGAAGTTTGCGTACGTTCCAGAAGAACGCTTCGAAGGCGGAGAATGCCCACCATCCAAGTTGGAGACGTGATGGGGTTCGTACATGGAAAGACGAGCAGTGCCGTTAGCGAGACCGCTGCTCATCGGTCGCCTGTTGTAATCCAAGTGCGACATACTGTGTCGGTTGGCGACTTTCTGTGCCGTCAAACGTTCGACCTCTGAGAACGATTTGTGCTCCCAGCCGTTCTGCACTTTGGTCATTGCATATCCCAGACGCGCCTTGAGGTTGGCGGCGAGCTCGCCCGCTCTGCTGCCGCTGGAAGAAGCTGTAGACGTAGCGCGCGACCTGTTGCCTCGAATTACTCCACTGAAAGGTGCTGAGCTCGCGCCTAGTGTCTCCTTCGTGTACCCTTCCGCCATTCTTTTTGTTCCATTCGTTGCGACTGGCGTCGATGTACTAGCCGGACTGATGAACGCAGCGTCGCTCTCGCGACTAATTTGGTCTTCTGGCGTTCTATCGCGAATATCGACATCGTTGTCAAGAGTCAAAGTGGAAGGCTCGGTCTTGGTCGTTGGCGCATACGAAGAAGGCGAAGTCGGGTCGGTGTAGGAGGTCAACTGGGAGGCATTGCTGCTAGCACTGTGCAGCTGAGAGCCCACGCTGCTCCCGTAACTGCTAGTAGTTATGATAGATTCTTGCGACGCCGGGGCGGATAGATGCTGCGGTTGCAGGTCGGCAGGGTGCATGCTACGCGTCGGTTGATCGAATGTTGGCCTCGGGCGCGACTCGGCCATACGGGACGGCTGTCCGAGTGGCGGATGCGAAGGGTAGGTGGCATGCATGGTCTCCATTGCGAGTAGTGAGTGGGCGCGAAGTATTCGCGTATAGCAGTAGCAATATATCTACCTGGGAGAGGCGGTAGGCGAGAGTTTGGGTGGAGGACCAGTGTGGACGACGATCGCCGCTCGGTTGGTCGCCTGGGCTCGTGACGCGGAGTGGCAGAGAGAGAGAAGTTAGACGCGACGGTCTGATCGTGCACGCGCGTGTCGCTCGGCAGTGGCCAGTTGGGGTAGTGATATTGGTATCGGGATTGGAGGAAGCAGTATGAATGTGCGTGCTCGCGATCACCAAGGGAACCCTGAACAGTGTTATGGGCGAGGCGTCAGGGTACAGTGGTCAGTTGGGAGAGTGGCCTGTCACGCGAAGTGGAGTTGAGTTGGGCGTGCGCGATGCTTAGTGCCGCTGTGCCAGTTCCAGTCCTCGTCCATTAGAGTGCTGAACCCCACCACGCCAAAGAACGCGAGAACATGTGCGCACGTGTCGTGTTGTGAACAACGAACAACGTCTGTTGCTCGAACACCGTCCATTTGTGTCTTGCAACTAACATTGTATTCCTTCAACATCTCCCCTGTCATCAATCGGTCGCACTGTACGCTTATCTCCATTGCCACCACGCCATCGGATGTGCAATTCCTCGAATTCTGCCTCCTGCAAGCACTTCATCGCTGCATCCTGAAGAACGCGCTGCAGCCCGCTGCTAAGCTTGGCACTGCAATATCACCGCGCCTTCACGCCTGCACGAGCCGACGCACCACAATAGTCAGACAGTCCAGCAACGCGTTCCGTCGCGTCTCGGTGTAGCCCGTGGTTACTGCTTGAACATATGGATGGACCCCATCGTCTTTGCAAGCGATGATAATGCCTTCTATGCCGTGCCTGACCACCAGATCTGTGGTACCATTTTTTCCTGAAACGTCTGGTCTCTCCAGAACCATGCAACAAAGCCTGCGCAATCCCGAGTCCCCGACACAATCGACGTCACCTCAGCTGATCTTTCCAACACCTCTCAAACTGAGATACACATCCGAGCCCCATCCCCACAAGCTTTGCACAGCAATGCCACCGCCAAAGTACTCGGCATACGCTCTTCCCAGTGGCAAGCCATAGCCCAGGCCAGCCAGCGTGCTGCCACCTCCAGCACCACCAGAGATGACATCGAGCGCGTTCATGCCGCCGCTGCCATCGCCACCGGAAAGCTTGTCGTTCATCTCGTCCTCGTTAAAGGTCGTGAAGCCATACTCCCACAGCTTGCCGTAGACCTGCGGACTGATTCCACCGCCGCGATCGCGGATGCGGATCGTCACGCCGGGCGTGCTTGTTTCGAGTGCTTTGATATTGCCGCTCACACCTGCACTGTGCATGCCGGAGGCTTGATCGATAGCTCCTTGGTCCTGAGTGCTGATGGCTGAGCGGCCATTCTCCACATTTCCTTCCTTTGCTTTCAACGCCGCGGTCTGCTCTTCAGACGCTGGTGCGGGCGCGATGGTGATCTCGATCGGCTCTTTCTCCATTCCAGCTTCTATCGTAGCTCTGAACGAATTCTTGAGCAGCTCCGTGATTATGTATTCCAAGTGCATAGGAATGTGTGCAATTGTAGTCTCTGGATCACCAGTGAGGACAACCGACGGCCTGACTCCATACTTCAACTCGCAAATCTCCCCAACCATTGCCTCGCAGTTACGAATGATCGTCGCGGGCTTGAGCTCCGTGTCAATAACGCCAATATACGTCGAGTCCTTGCTCGTGCGATGGTAGTGGTCATGGTCTTCCGACAAGTCCTTATGCGCCTTTGACGAGAAATGGAGCGCAATATGCTGCTCCGCGATCAATCGCGTGCCAATCCTAGCCCGCAGGTGCTCGTCCAAAAACCGCGTGATCTCCTCTGGGCTGATGTACTTCCTCGCGCCCAAAAACCCTCTCGCCAAAACCTCGATGGTGTTGCTGTGCGTGTGTACCAAATCCGCCATGACTTCCGTGAATTTGATCTCATCTTCCAGCGTCTCAATCTTGCGCTCTGCGTACGGCAGGAGCGTGCTCAGGCTGTGCAGGTAGTTGCCATGGATCTTGCTGACGTTGGGGTTCGCGACGACGATGTACGGCAGGGCTCGCAGGGATTGGATGCGGTGGGCGAGGCGCGAGGGCAGGATCTGGAGGGTGAAGTTGGCGCTGTTCAGCAGCGCCTGGGTGGATAGAGGTGGGTGACCATGCTTGCAGAGGTCGGCCAGAGTCAAAGGATGTAGCGGTCGTGCCGCCAGGCGCTGGATGTCTGCATCGGTTACTGTAGCTGTCTGGATCAGACGCCTGGTCTGCTGCGCGTGCGAGACAAGACGACTACTTCGGAGTCTTGCTATGCTCGCAGATCGCTGTACAAACATTGCATCAGATCAGACCCCAGCCAAGTGGAGTTGGACCTTGTTTCCTTGGCTTGGAGGCTCGAGCTGGGACTATAATAATCGAGCGGGTTCAGAGAGTGGACTTGGGAGAGCAAGCTCAAGGCGGTCCGAAAATCGAAAGCGTGGGGGTCGGCCTTTGGAGCTGTCAAGGCTGTACGTCACGAAAAGGCTATTTCCAGTCCTATCATCAAGGTCGATCAGGGTCAGTTTTGATATAGCTAGGTTGCTTGCGTATGTGTGCCTTCCTCTCAGATCTGAAGTGATACTGCAGTCTCTATTCAATATCTTATGCGTGCCTTGTGTCGTGCGCACAAGCGGTGCCAATCGACTGGTATCACAAACGGCCTTTGGACATGAGGCACGAGACCATGACATACATGTATACCAATATGCATGCGACTCACGACTCATGAACCCGTCGAAGCCAATCTCATCGATCTCATGAGACACTTGACGCCGCACTCCTGCTTTAACATACGATGTACGAAGGTATCAAGGCTGCAAGTGGGCCAATTCCGCTTTCTCCACTCATCATGCAGACCTTGCAAGGCTCTCGTCTTATGATCGCCGCAATAACTCACCAGGATAAACCTAAAAACAACCGTGTGCATTCCCCAGGAAAGGACTTGACGACATGCGATTGCGCGCATGCTCAGCACATAGCCGCCGCTAGGCGCGCATGTCACGGCCAGAAGGGTCAGAGGAGTCTAAGGGTCGGCAAGCCTGAACTGATGAAGCAGAGACTGGGGTGAGGGGAGAGGGGACAGAGAGCTCGGGCGGACATGCTGGAGCGAACGAACCAACGAACGTGCATTATTCTTGCTTGCATGCAGGCCCGCCGCCGAGCTCACCGCATTCAGCTTCGACCGCATCTCACTCGACTTCAAACACAAAACAAGCCAGAAAGAAACTCAACAAGCATCACGAACGCGCAATCGTCAAAAGAGTATACCCCTATTTCCAAAGAAGAAGAACCCTCGTCTCAAAAAGTTCGCAAGCAAACATGCACAACACCTGTCCCAAGTGCAGCGCCGCTATCGCTGGCGGCTCCAAGACCTGCGGCAGCTGTGGCTCGGTAAGACCTACCTTTGGAACCGTGTTTCCATATGATTTAGTCATACGTGGATGATGTTCTGACTAGCTTGTAATAGAGCTGCCCGAATTAAGCAGATGTCTCTGTGTGTGTTGTGTTGTTGAGATGTTAATGTCTGCGAGCGCGGAGTATTGAAGTGGGATGGACGTGTGATGGCTTGGCTTGGGAGAGGGGAGCGCGTGAGTGGGTTGTGATTAGGTACGGAGTAACGACGATGAACGGCCGATTTTGAAGCGACGTATAGCTCTCTTTTCTTTTTGCTCAAGAGCGATGATGTGTGAATGCGCGTGCTGTTATGCAGATTTTCTCTTCTTGGGGATGCGATGCAGCAAGCAGGGGACGATGCACGAAAGTAAAGAACACGATCGCTTTGAGAAAGTTTCTATTATTCGCAGCGCAGATGATCTGCTATCAAGCAACACACTCGTTTGACAGCCGTAGCTTCCCCTCCATGTCCTCGCGGACTCGTACCCAGTCTTTTGCCCAATGTCCCATACTCCATGCAATGCAAATAAAGCAAAGCGCCAATAGCCTGTCCATAAAATTTGATCCGACGCCGCGCCCTTCCAATGTCCGTTCCTGCCCACACGCATGGCAATCACCCTCCCCTTGAGTGCCCTCTGCGTTTGCCACCTGACGCAGGCCGTAACTCCTCGCTGAGATGTAACGCTATCAAGATAACCAGATACGCCGATGAATGAATAGTACAGGTTGCCGTGTTAAAAAATTGAAAATCGATGTTCGCGAGCGCCGTTTTTGGGAAATCGTCCGGGCAATGCTGGAGAAGGCCACCGGGTCTGATGCGTATCTCGTATACGTTGATGGCATTTCCAGAAGGTGAGGATTCGTATATGGTTTCGTACTGAGCTCAGCGTCCACTGCCAAATGTTAGTAAATAGACCATCGTACATAGTAAATTGTAGTCGGCTTACGCCTTCGCCATGCACGTTTTGCATGTCTTGAGCTTGCACTTGGCGCACTCGTAGATCCACCAGTGAGGTCCAGAGTGGCACATATTGCAATTCCAGAGGATGAGAGTCGTATCTGACTTGATCACCTTGAAGGTGTGTTCGCACTTTCCTGGCTTGGCCATTGTGTTGATGCTGAGTTGAAGGTTAGCAATGGCTTGAAGAGGTGTCGAGGTTAAAAGAAAGACATACACTGTGTGGTTGGGTTTGTTATGTGTCGAGGTCAATGTGGCCCAGAGGAGTGAATGCGGACACTGCGATGTGGTAGGGTAGGGTGGTGAATGAAGTTGATGCTCCCAGTGTGCGGTATGTAATGCTGGTATCTCTGGTGAGAATGACGTGGTGGTAGTCAAGATGTCCAAAGAGCTACCAATGTCGAGTAGCAAGTAGGCGAGGTAGGTCAAGTCAAGTCAAATGTTCAAAGACCCAAGCTTGGCATGTGATGCAGTGCTCAATGGACAACTCCGAGATCCTGGATGAGGTACAGGTCGGTACGCAGAGCCGGCCGGCAAAGCTATATAGGCAAATGGGATGGAGAGGAGCGAGTCAATGCTGGACCGAGTGTCTGGCGGCACTGTAGTCAGTGTGTCTGTCCTTATGCTGCCACCCACAGGGCCCACAAGTCAGTCAGCCAGTGACAGGCCAGATATGGTCGAAAGGGGAGTCGCAGCGATGGATTGAGCAGTGAGGCATAGATCTAGTGGTACAGTGGAGGGCTGCAGAAGGTGCAACATGCTGCCCACATTTTTCGCGCCGTCGCCAGCCCAGGGCCGTTGCACGCCCGAAACAGCAGCAGCAAGAAGCTTGTTGGCGTGACGGTGCGGATGGCTTCCTCTGCCTTCCCGCGCCACAGACTCCACCGACTCCTGGGGGGGAGAGTCTCGCAGCAGCTGATCCTTGCGTAGGGCCAGGAGGCGGCTGCTTTGAGCGATGGTGCAGCGTACGCCAGCGTCTGCCAGCGTCTCTTCCAGAAGGCCTCACTGCAAGCCCGTGGGGCCTGGCGAATCAGAACGCGCACGCTGCGATCCCATCGTCCAGCGCGCCGGCGCAGGTTCCACGATCTTGGGTTAGATTGGGTTAGGCTTTTTGGGGGGTGGGATCAAGGATATGACGGGGTGCGAGATCGCGTGCAGCGGGTGGGTGGACATGGGTGGTGATGGCGGTTGAGGGAAGGCAGGGCACCGAGGTGTTGCCGTCTGTCGACCTCACGACCTCACTCACTTCTTGCAGTACCCAGGTAGGAAGGTACTACTACTGCTGCCGCTGCTGACTACCGCTCTTGAGGATGACCGCAGAAGGCATTGGCGAGCCTCTTCTCACTGGCAGCGATACCGTACCCGCACTGCTGCAAATAAGGCATCCTCCTCGCAATCTCACACGCGCTCACCTGCAATCTGCCTACTGCAGCACTCGCTAGTACTACTAACCATGGCAAACCCATCCGATCCTGCCTGCAGCTGCAGCGTGCATCTCGCTCTGTTCGGTGCCTTGCATGAGCCGCGCCAACGCCACGCCCCACCCGCGCCAATGGCTGCCTGTCGCCCCAGACCTCCACCTATATCTCAAGCGATCGGTCACAAAGCGCGGAATACACACCAGGTCACCAATACACCTTCACCCATCACAGCTATACCGCAATGTTCTCCCCCCCACGCCAACCCCGCCGCCGGGTGTGCGTGCGAACAAGGTGAAGGTCTGCACACTCGCCGCCAAGTGCTCCTGCGTGCAACGCTCTCGTTTGACCCTCACCGTGCATGTTGCACTGTCCGCCGCCGTCAATGACACATCTTGTGTTCGGTGGGAGGAGGAGGGTATGTCACGCGTCCCTTGACCTTGACCTGCTCCCCGGGCACACTCACCCTCCCGCCGCGTACAGGCACACGCATGCTGGCATGTCGCTGTACGCGGGCGCGCTTGTCAAACAGAACAGCAAATCCCACCGACCCGGTTCCTGAATAGCGATCGCCTGCAGCCACACCTTGAAAGTCGCTCGACGTCTTGCTCCGCCCATGCAAGCAACCGATGTGTGCCGCCAGCCCGCCCAGGCTCTTCCCACCAATCTGCCTGCGCCTGCGTCGAGCTTATCCTTGGTCGATCACGCTGCCTTTTTTTCGACGGCTAATCTTACCAGCCTTCCCGAGTTCATATGACACTCGGGCAATTGCATGCGACATATCGCTCAGGGATCATGCACTTCCGCATGGAGATGAGATCCGTCCCTTGTCAATCATATCTCACCGGCGTTTTCGGGCATCGCAGTCATCCTTCATCTTCACATGTTCCACCTACTCCCACACCCCTAGCTGTACCGCATACCTGTCGTCAAAAGACAGTAGCTGCCACGGCGCTGTTTGAGGTAACGCATGCCATCCATGCACGTAACGCCGTTTTAGGAGAAGCTCGGGAAACCGCTCCACCAAAGGCTTACGGGCTCACATCCGGACCGCCATGAATGGTCAGTCTGGCTCTTTTGTCTCGGCTCTGCTCTTTCTCACTCGCTTCCCTACAGCACCTCCACTTGCGAACATCTGCGCAGCTGTCAAACGTACTCTCGGTTTACCTCGCCACGCTAACATTAGTAAACTGACAACGGTAGTGCATGTTTCGGTGAATTTTGACTCTTATCTCGATGGTGTCTGTCCTACGGTCGCTCATGTACCACGGTAGGATTGTCATCCTTCAGACGCCAATGAACCCATCTTCACTTCCTGTCTTACCGGTATAACATTTGACCAATACTGCTTATCTCGTGCTTTCTAGCAGCAAGCGGGTGTTCGCTGACATCCAAGGTAGCCCTACATGCACCCCAATAACGTTCGTTCTTCATGCCCAACAACCCTAATCTTCACAACCTGCACACTCCCACACCTTCCATTCCCAACCCCCACCCCCACCCCAAGCAAAGAGAAGAAAAAATCGATACATGTATCCGCGCCTCACGAAAACTACTTACCCACCATCCTCAGCCACGCATTCCCTTCCCAAAACCCCACCCCACCTGTGGTGCACGGGTGTCACGTTTCACGCGAGATAATGGGCGCCTCGGAGCACTTCAGCCGAGAGAAAGACAACCTCGCACAAGGGCTTGGGAGGGCTCCGGTCCAGCATCCTGGCTCGCCAAAAAAAGGCGTTTGCGGCTCTGGCGCCGGGATCCTGGTCATGGGTTGCATCCGGCATTGCGCAATTCTGGAATCTAATGCAGGAACGGTCTCATAGTGCTTTGACTTTTGACTTTTTTTGATACCTGGCGCTCGGAGCGGTGTACCGATGATTTTTTTTTATTGTTGTTGTTCATTTTGGTACTTTTCTGTCTTATCGTTTGGGAGGGTCTGTGTGATGTGGATTTGGGAGGTGAGAGGTGAGAGGTGTTACACTGTTGAGGTGTTGGCTTTGTTGGGCATATGATGTGATGTGAAGAGAGAGGAGCGAGAGTTGCTTTGAGAACAATTCGGTCGTTTCGTTCGACTGAAGAGCTTTGCTGTCCGAGTGCGTTACATTTTCCAATCACCTCATTCACCAACTGCATTGCTCTATTGCTCCAGCATTTTTGGCCAACAAAACATCCTTTTCAACCATCTGCTGACTTTCCACCCTTCAAGCCTGCCTCGTATTAGCTCTCGCGCTCTTCAAGCTCGTGCTGACCCTGATTATTTCCAGGATCTTCAACCTGCGACTCCAGAAAAATCTCATCACTCGCAAACCCCATCCTCACCAGAACCTGATCGCTCAAACCACGGTCGAGCACCTGTCTAAGCCGCCAAGAGTCCTCCTGGGTCAACCCCATCCGCTCAAGACCCGAGCTCGCCTTCCACAGAGTGAGTTCCAGCTCATCACTCACGTCCTCCTTCTCGACCTTCCACTGTGCCAGGTACTGCGTCCACTTGGCCTTAGTGATTTCGCCCAGCACGCTTTCGCTAGGCATGGCGCTGCCTGCTGTGAGCGCTTTGGCATCTCCGCCCTGGTCGTCGTAGGCTTGGGAATAAGGCGTCAAGTGCCAGCGGCAGAAGTCGCCGAAAGCGTTCACGGTGTCTACGGATGTGTGCTCCAGGATTGCGCTGGCGACGATCCTCGTGCCTGCTTCAGAATCGTGGATCTTCGGTGTCCAGCCGAAAGATGCGCTGCGAGGGTTTTGAGCGTCGAGCTCTGCTCTTTGATCGCAGGATACATGCATGAAGGCGATTTGCGGGTTCTTGAGGGGTTTGCGGGATGTAGGTTCTTTCCAGGTAAGCAATGGCATGGAGATAAGCTAAGGTTATTGGGTTAGCAATACCAAGTTTTGACGACACTTGCAGCTCGAGAATGAAATTGTAGAACTCACCTCAGAGACCTCGCAGGATACACCCTCGCCAACGAATATCGGGTGTGAGCGCGGCACACGCACGATCTTATGAGCCGGCATGTCATTGTTGCGATCACACTCGCAGGAGACTTTCACACAGTTCACTTTCGACCCCAAGCGTGCGACGTGCTGTGGGGTCTTGTTGCGATAGCTGATGAGAAAGCCTACCAGATGCGAGTAGGCCTCCATGTCCATGTCCTGAAGCTCGCAGAAATCGAACCCATGCTCGCCGCCTCCGAGCGTCCCACAGAAAGCAATGACTGGCCCGCGCCAGCCCACATCATCCATGCCTTGCGTCGCAGCAAGCACCGCTTGGTTCCCGCTTTCGTAGTTGACGCTAGCGGCTTCGTCTAAGACAACTTTGATCGTTCGGACCAGGTGTCCGCCAGTCCAGGCATTCTTGCACGTGTACGCCGCCGTGAGGGCGTGTTTTCCACCAGCCAAGTCAGTGACGTCGTTCATGTCAATGTCTTCCTGGTATCTCTCGTTTTCGGGGTAGACGCCAGCGATGCTCTGGCTGACGGGTGCCCATGTGAAACGCGGTTTCTTCTCGTTAGGGAGGAAGACGACGATTCGACGCACGCCTGCGCCGGGAGTATTCGCCGCGACATCTTTGAAGCTCCTGTACACGAGCTTGTGGGCGTGCGCATCGGCTTGGAGACACTCGGACGAGCAGTGTTTAAATTGACGGCATGCATCGCAGAATTTGATTGCATCGTCTCGGCAGCGAGGACAAGCCGTGTTCATGTTCTCGTTCGATTCAGGCTTGAACGATGTGCTAGCAATGAGGAGAGCGATGTGCGGTTGTGGCGATGTGGTTGTAGAGTTGAGCGTGCGTAGAGATAGGAGCGGACAATGAGCGAAGATGGTTGATGGGCTTTTGGAAGAGGCGAGAAAACAAACAGTGGACGTGAAAGTGGAAGGAGCGATAAGTCAAATGGCGCACGTACCAAGTGGGTTGTCTTTGTGACACTTTGTCTGTAACTATTTGCGAATAGTGTTTTTCGCTTTTCGAGAGAGTTTCATTGCGCGCACCTTCAGCATCCAAACCGCGCCGCTTGACCAATGTTTGACACACAAGTAGAAAGCCTTATTTCGCACACCTTCAACATCCAATATGCGCTGCTCGATCGCTCTGAATACGCACCACCAACCAGGATTGCCCTCGAGAACCGCTTCCTAGCTCACACTTGCCTCGGGCTGGATGGTGAACAAAAAAGAAGCCACTTTGGATCTTGCGTCAGCAAACGTAGGACCTCCTCTCGATTCCTCACGCGTAGCTTGTACCTGTCACTGTGGGCCTCGACGGAGGTGCAAGGAATGGACGTGAGACGGTCAGCCAAAGTCATCTTCGGTCACGCCAGTGCGCTCGAGACGTAACGGGTTGTAAGCACGAGCATCTCGAGCACGCGCAGCAGCATAATGCTCCTATCCCGAGATCCAAGTCGAGAGGAACTCATTGAACTTCTCGTAGGTAATCTGATCCAGAACCCGCTGGCTGGGCTTGACAGCGCCTGCCAGAGCTGCAGCATCTCCGCCTCGGTCGCTGTATCCTTCGAAGTACTCCGCAAGGTGATGCTGGCAAAAATCACACAACGCATTGACTTGTTCTGTGGACAGAGGGTCCTTCGCGGTACTTGCGACAAGCTGGCTACCAACATTACTCTGGAAGAGCAACGGAGCAAAGCCGAAGGGGGCGGTGTTTTTGTCACTTTTTGACGCTGGGGTCGAGAGAAAGATGCATGAAGGTGGTGGGCTGATTCTGCGGATCACCTCGAGAAGAGGGATACTTCCACGTCATCATTGGTATGTTGAGACGCTTAGGAGGGCATATTAGCACTTCTTGTTCATCTGCAATCACTCTAGAAACATTGGAGATCATACCTCGGAGATCGGGGAGGAAACCCCCTTGCCGACAAGGATTGGGTGTGAGCGCGGGACGTTGACAACTTGATAGGGAAGGGCGGCGCGGATCTGGAAATCGCCCTGGCCAGCAACCTTGACGCAAGGCACCTTCGGGCCCTTCAAAGATGCGAAACGCTCCCTGTTGCAGTAGTAAGTGAGGTAGGTCATCAAATCGGCGTAGGTGCGCATGTCCATGTCGTGCGCTTGCACAATCTCGTACTCGAATTCAGGATCTCCCTTGACGCGGCCACAGAACGCAAAGACCGGTCCATGGAAGTTGAAAGCAGCAGCCTTGGGAACCAAGCCGCCGGATGCGTTGTTCACCGTCAGGTTGGTGTCGGGATAGCGGTCCCTGGCGCGCTCGGTGAAGTAAATGTCGAGTTGGTAGCCCGGTTCTGTGTCAGTGTAGCGGTTGTGGTGCATGGTGATCTTTGATTCGTAGCTCTCGGTTATTGGGAACAGGCCTTGGGCATCGAAGGTCATCCAGTCTCCCTTGTCTACCATAGTCGCCCACATGAAACGCGGTTTGGCCTCGCTGGGAAGGAAAGCGACCACGCGACACTTGTCTGCCGCAGGGCGTTCAGTGAAGTCCTTAAAAGTGCTGCAGAGGACCTCGTGCGTGGGCCAGTCGGTTTACTGGCACTCGATTGAGCAGTACTTAATGTTTGAGCAGCCCGCCGCACGCTCTGGTGGCTTTGTCTTCGCAGCGCGGGCACTGCATTTGCACCGGCTTGGGTGCCAGCTGTGGCAGGCTCGATTTCTCTGCCATCTCTCCTGACGTCTCTGATAATTTATTTGCCAGTAGCGATGGATTTTATAGATATAGTGGTGTACGATTTGACATAAGGTTGGAACGAACGCCAAATTCCGTAGGACATCCTCGGATCCGAAAATCCAAAAGCGTGGAAGGCGCGTGCGGGACGTGCTGAAACAATTTACAATATCCAATACATGTGTTCACAGTACTCCTCGCCATAGGTACAACAAGTACAAGTATAAAACCCATCGGTGACATTGCCAAAAAAGAAAAAAAAGTCTCAAGCAGCCTTGCACTCGGGGCAATGTCAAGGCTAAGTGGGTTCAGCGGGCTCCCACTTCTGTAGAGACATAAGTGACATTGGCAGAGGACACAACTGAGAGTCTATACGGTGGACGCACAACAAAGTTGATTATTCCATGCGACTGTCACCAAATGTATGACCATAGACTGTTGATCGTGAACTCGTTCTTTCTTGCATTCAACACATTATCGAGCGTAGAGAATTCTAACTTTTATGTCATCATAAATTTGCTGGTCTCGTTGAAGAAACCGCCTAGTGCGTGTTGTTCGCACTGTACTGTGCTGCAGCTCAATATGGTCGGACTGCGAAGGAAGCAAGGTCAAAGGCGAAGCTCTACAAAGCATAGGCCTTGACAGCAGGCTCCTTGGCTACCCTGGGTTTCCCAAGACTAAAGAGCACGGGTCAGTAAACATAACCGTCAAGAATGCAAGACGCCAGCCGACTTACATGACCCCTTTGACCAAATCCTCGAACAGCTCTTTCAAGTCAAGCGCCTGCGCCAGATCCATGCCCTCAGCTTGGATGCGCGGGCACACTGAGAGTCTCTTGGGCGAGACTCGCGATACTGATGCGATGCCATTGTTGTTGAGCGCATCCAAAGTGAGAGCGAAGACGGCTGAGTCGATGGTTGTGTAAATGTGAGTGACGAAACGAAGGGGACAGAGCTGTTCGGCTGCGATGACCGTTGCGCCAGGCAGTTTTGCGTTTCGTTCGGGAGGAGTGACTACGCCATCGGCCTAGGGTTGAGGTTAGCAGAGTGCATCAATTATTGCAGGTATATACCAATGACATACCGCCGACCAGATGCTGGTTGTTGGGACGAGTGCGCGGAAGTTCTTGGCATGCAGCGCTTTGTAGTAGTTCGATCCCTGGCTCTGCTGCCATAGAGACGGTTGGCAATTGATCAGATCGCAAATCGCGGACGCTTCGCTGATGGCAAGGTCAACGCCATCGAAGTCCGGAGCGAGAGGAATGAAAGCTCTTGCAACGGTGCGAGTGCTTGGCCAGAACTGCAATGCCCATTGACTGACTGGGCCACCCTGACTGTGGGAGATGATGGCTGGTTTGAGCCCACCTGATAGAGACGACAGGTAGTGAATGTTGTAGGCCACGTACTCGCTGGCTATCTGCATGTCGTCCATGCCAAGATTAGGGAGTGTAACGTAGCACGGTGTGTACCCGTTGGCAGCGAGAGCAGGCACGTAGCCTTTGTCCCATGATGATGCTCCCGTCGACACTGTTCCGTGTACCAGGAGGACGGGAGGTTTCGCGGCCGTGGGGTTGCCACGAGGACAAGTGAGGGATGCCGCAAGCGTTTCGGAGCTCGCGGTGAAGGGCGCATCTCCGTTAAATTTATACGTTGGAGCTGCTCGGCGCTCGATGGGCGAAGCGCTAACGAGTGAGAGGAAGAGCGCGGTAGCGATTGAGTACATCTTGAGCGAAGGTATTGAACGACAGACTGGGTTGCGGGAGGGATCGCGATTTGGAGGGCAGAGTGAGAGATAGTGTCGGACGACCGTATACTTAAAGTAGAGCTTGCATTTCAACAGCTGAGTTCATGTAGTTGGCATTGGCGTTACATCGTTCGACGATAGCTGCTAGGAGCATTGCCTGCCGTGCTGGATATAGTTAGGGGAATTGTCCACATGACTGGCAGATGCGATTCTTCCATACCTTCGAGAAGGATGAGGGCTTGAAAACAATATCGTGATATTGCCTCGGAGGGGAACTATATTGTGACATGACGTCAAGCCACGAGCGGTCAATGGTCAATGAATCGCGATTTCATTTCCCCAAGAGGTCTAGGCATGCGGGCAAGAAGGTCATTCGCAGCATGTAGGGCGAATAGGATTGTGAAGATCTCCTTCGCAGGCAGGCTACTTCGGCGCGTATCCTACTTTAGGGGATCTCTTAGCACGCTAATGCAGTGCTTACGGGCCTATCCAGAGTGTCAGAATACTGCTACTTGGTGTCTGAATTGCTGTACTCAGGGTGCCACTCGAGTGGTAGTTCCGCGCATCGACAAAAATTGTAATTGAAGTACGTGGCCGATGAGAGAAGTGCTGTTAGAAAAAATAGCGTGATGGTAAGTGCCGAAGGCGCTTGGGGTATATATTAATGCGATCTGTGCTCGAACAGATTAATGCTTCGATTAGCGAGAGATGGCCGAAAGAGTCTGGGGCTGACCATTGATGGACCAAAAGTCGTGGTAAATACATCCGAGGCATCGTGTGAGCACATGCCAGTTGCGCGAGCACACGAAGTTGCAGAACAACAACAAGAAAGCATCTCGCATCACTTCCATGCGTAAAACCACTAGTTCCGGTTGATTTCCCTCTTCCAGTCATCGCTACCCCAAGCAATGTTGTCAGCAAGGAAGCCACAGCCCGCCTGAGCCTGTACCTGATTCCCGCTGGCCATGGCAGCTGCGAAGCCACACGAAGATGTGGCATTGTAGATACGGCAGATGCCGTATGGATCATTCGTAATGTCGACGTAGGTCATAGCAGCACAGTTTTCGTCCTCGAGACAGAGTTGACAACAAGCTGAAGCGTCTCTGGTAGCAGCGAATTGAGGATCTTGAACGATGTAAGGCTCGGCGGGCTCATCGGTAATACCGCCTTGGCTGATCAGGTTTGAGGGTGCACAAGCGATTGACTGCGTAGTCTTGGAAGAAGCTGTGGCTGTTGCTTCCCTGGGGTAGCAGTCGATCTCATCCGCAGATGTGGTTGTTCCCGGCACAAGCACAATGCTGTCTACTTTGAGGGTCGTTGTTGGTGTTGGGACCAGGCCGCTGAGCCACTTCGTTGAGACTCCAGGTGTGTAGACAGTGTTGTAGGCGACATCAAAGACTGTCTCTGTGGGAGTGACAGTCGTGGTGCCATCACGATAGACAATCTCTGTGCTTTCGGATGGAATGCACGTCGTCCGAATCGAAGACGGGCTGAACGATCCGGTGTACTCGGTACTGGTGTGTTCAATGCTTCTGTTCAGTGTCAGAATGATCTTCCATGTGGCTACCTGGTTATGCTGGCAGAGCCGCAGAAATTCGCCACGCTAATCAGGAGCCGGACTCACACTGTACTGTTCGATGTACACTCGAAAGTGTATGTCGTAGATGTAGGATCCAGAGCAGTAGAAGTTCCAGTAGTCTTGGTGATAGTGTGAGCATCGGGCGTACGCGTAAGAGTGGTGGTGCGGGTGTAGTTGGCAAGAGTGGTCGCAAAGATCAACGTCTCGCTGAGGGTAGAGTACTCCTGCTCGCCATAGACGGTAGATGCAGAGTCGATGGTGCTGGTGACCACAGTGTATTCCGGGCACGTTGAGTTTGCGCCACTTCCAGAAACGCTGACCGCCAGGCCCGATAATGCAACTGCAACGGCCAACATGATGTCTCGAAGAAACCCTTTGGTGTGTTTCTCCAGAATTCGGAGAGCAAGGTGGAACAGTCTTACATTTATGCCAGACGTACAGTCTGTTGAAGCAGCACACCAACAGAATCAGCCTCTGCAAGGCTCAACTAAGACGCTGCAGCCAATTAACTGACCTGTCTCATGGGATGGAGCAAATAGATGCTGGGCCGTTGTAAAGACGGATGCAGCGCTATGCAGTGCTACCTCGATGCGGTCTAAATGATGAGCAGACAGTTGGGGCACAGTGTCATGGACATTACCATGGGATTGTGCAGGGCCAGGGTGCATACTGATACACCTTTCGAACTGGACATAATTGCGGCCTTCTTTTCAGGCGGTCTTTGGGCCTGTGATTCTTATAGCTCCGAGGAGATTGTGCGGTGTGTCGCGTTTTCCAGATTGTGAAGGACTTGCGAAGGATCACGGTGATTGTTCGCGACTTTCATGGTGCCGGCACTGGTGCCGAAAATTTGGGCCCGTGTGTTTCGAAACATCCACTAGGAAGGTGCTACTGCAGTGCGACCTTTGGGATGCGCGTTTCTCTACCAAATCAGTATGTTTGTATTGCTATGCATACCTTCAGAGATGGGAGAGAGAGAGAGAGAGAGACGCGGAGACAAATGATCATCAATCGCTCCCAGCAATTTGACGGCACAAAATCTCATGATGCTTCCGGTCATAAGTCTACGTACACGGCTGCGCTCTCCTTCTCTTACATATGCTATCATAATCGCATGCAGGCGTTTCTGGATTTGACGATTACCATAGAAGAACTGAAATGATGATACGGGCGTCTTGATCGGACTGTGGTACTACCATAAAGCATAGTTCAAGAACATCGAACCTTGCTAGTGAGACAAGTATTTTCTCTCCGTACGCGGGTTTATGATGCCGGTGTGCTATACTTCTCAGCATGAATAAAAAGACCGACGCTTGCCACTGAGATGCTCTCACAGACTCCGCCATTCAAAAAGCATACATTGATAGTATCTCCTCCATGTCTATGCCGCCTTGATCGGAAAACGACACTGAAACGACATAAGGGCCACTGAGATGCCACCTGGTGCTCTATCATGTCAAGCTCGCATAGCCTTCATATCTCAGCAATTTGTGAGCTGCTATCATGAAGGGCCAACTCAAGTTCAGTGTGTGAAACCACTGAGACGACGACTATATCTCATCTGCGGACTTATCGCCTTATGATCCCGGTGTCGAAGGCGTGAGGCAGGGATCGTCTCCGCACAATCCGGATCCCGGGCCGCGCGATTGGCTCCTGCCATCTCTCGTCCAACCCATTTGAACATCCTCTCCCAAGACTCATCCACCTGGCCCTGCAGCCACCAGACCACTTATCGTTATGCTCGCGGACTGACAAATCGCTACTCAAATATCTATCTCAATGGCAGAAGGCTCAACAAACGGTAGCGGCGGGGATGCAAGTCCCCCATCACAGAAGCGACAACGTGCGAAGCAAGCTTGCGAGCCTTGCCGGCTGCGTAAGCGACGATGCGACGGCAACATGCCCTGCAACATGTGCACCCAATTTGAGTACAAGTGCTACTTTGAAAAGCACCCTCGCAAACGCTCAAAGCTCGTAGAGCAAGATGCCGTCGAGAATGGCATCATTCAAGCGAGTCCAACGCGAAATGCCACCCCGCCACGCGAGGAGCAGACCAGCCACGAGGACGTGTCGAAAATGCAGTCCATGGAGGCCAACTCTGGTATAGCATTCACAAGATTGCTAGGCATGCGACTGGATGCGAGCGCTGGACCGAAGCTGTTCACCTTCGGCTGGAATTTAGGCACAGGCTCGGGCAGTGTGCCAATCGTAAATCCCATAACTGGCTTCCTCTCGCAAGATCAGATGGTCGCTATGGCGAGACTCTACTTCGCAAATGCTCATCCGCTGTACGGTATCCTCGATGTGGAATGGTTCATGAAACAGATCATGTTGCGATACTCCACGCAGAAGCCTGTGCAATGTCCCGACCACCTCATGGCTGGCGTTGCTGCGTTAGGAACGCTATTCGGCGACGGCAGCCTAAATAGCATCCTGCCAGCTCTGATCGACTCGGCAAAACTCTCACTTGAAAGCACGAGTACCATGCAGCCAGCGACGATTTACGACGTACAATCCTGGATTCTCCGAGTAGTATATCTACGCGCCACTGGACATCCTCATGCTTGCTGGATGGCAAGTAGTATCACCATGCACATCATAGAGTCATGTGGTCTCCAACAGGAATCGACAAGCAGCTCTGTCATGTATCCACCTACCAACGACCACATGAATGACCTGGAGATCAGGCGTCGCACATTTTGGATCGCTCGTTTGCTAAACACATGGGTCTCTTTCGAATATGGCCGCAACCGAGTGGCTCTTCGCGGTATTACGTGCAAACTACCGATTCATCGTGAGGGCGACTTCACACGCGAGTACATCGATCTGTACAGCATATCTTGCTGCCTTGATCCAGACAATGCAGACAAGCCAACACAATGGGAAGATTTCCTCCGTCAACTTGAGCAATACGACGCACCCCACGACTGCATGGAGCTTTCACGCGCCAACCTGGGCCTCTGTGCTTATCGCCGTATACGCCTAGGGAACCCGAATTTGCCCTCCGAAACCATCAACCGGATTATCGCAATCGGTCTTGGTGGCTTGCAAGCAGCGCAAAACTTGGCTAAGCAGGGGATGCCCTGGTGGCATGTTGCCAATGTCCCATTCCAATGCATCTGCGTTTTCCTGGCGATTGACACAAGAGAGTCGCTTTCCCACATTGCTGCAGCTATGCGCACACTTGAAATGGTCGTGAAGAAATTCGATACGGTTGCGATGAAAGAGGCGCTGAAGACTGCTCGCTTCCTCGTCCGTTTGTCTAAGAAGAAGAAAGAAGAGGACTCTCAAGTGCTGGAGAAAAGTCTGAAACGCGACCTAGCTGAAAGCGATCCCCGACCAGAAGCTCTGCAATCAATACAGCCGAAAGCAGAGACAATTGTGCCTCAACAGCAGCAGCGCGCACCAACTCAGCAGCAACAGCAACAGCAACAGATACAGTCGCTCAACCCGCAAACACCACAACAGCCATTACAGCAACCCCAGATTCCCATTCCTATGATGGACGATCAACAGCAGATCTCATGGGAACAGGGGCCTCTAACCACTAGCAGTGGCGAGGACTGGAACATGGACTACTTAAACAACACGGAGTTCGACTGGAATTTCTTCTTGAGCCAGGACATACCAGCATTTCAGAATCTTGCGCCGGACGGTATGATGTAGAATACACGTACCCAGCTTAAGGCGTCAGCAGCTCCGTTCATTCCTTCGTCTCAAACACTGAAAGCCTTACCGTCACGCCCCAAATCATGCAGCGACCTTGAGGTACACCGTGATCCTGTCGGCTGGTACAAGGAGTGTATGGCTGAGATACGCCTTTACTTTCGAAACAACGGAGCCGTCACACGTTACCTGCGCCGCAAACACCTCTATCTCATGAAGAACCGTATGATTGCCGCAGTCTGGCTCTCCCTACACCCTCATGATCGCTAGGACAATGATGAGGATGAGAGACGGGGATGGACGCATATGCATGCAGACCTGCACGCGGAAACTCTAGAGCTATGCCATGCCGCCACTGGATTTTACGACGAACCCGAGCACACTGCAAACGACATGTTTCTGGGCACTCGGGCCAATGTTGTAGGGCTAACGCGTGCGCGCCAGGAGAGACTCTTCGATCCGGGGTGGGTCGTAGGTGGTGGGGTTTGGGAGAAGAAGAAGAAGAAGAAGAAAAAGTAGTAGTCTGGGTTTTGCTGGATGTTACGAATCGCAGGCTCAGGACAGTTGTAATGGTTCTCGTTCAGCCGATAGGCGTGAGGTGGGACGTTATGAACCTCGTATTAATATGCCCCAGTCAGCCCATGAAATGATAGTATCGTCGTTGCATTATGGCCTATATTTACAGGCCTGTCAATCCTTTGTAACTTTCGTCGCTGTACAATGCAATCATCCCGTTCCCGTTTCATGATTTCGTCTTCGGCGGCGATGCGTCGCCCGACTCGCTCTTCGTCATGCGCGTCTTGTACTCTCGTGGCGACTCGAGCGGTGTACTCGTCTTCCCTAGCATCTTCGCAACCAACCCGGGCTCCTCCCACATGCCCACCTTCTTCGCCTTAGCCTTCGTCTCAGCCTCGCGATACACCTCCTCGCTACCTCCAAACTCACTCCCAAATTTCGCCTCATACACCGTCGCAAGCCCACGCTTCAGCATCGTAAGCCCAACATCCTGCTTCCACACCATCCACCGCCGCCTCACCACCGTGCACACAATACGATCATACTGGTCGCGCCGGTACGGGTACACGCGCACATACTTCTGACTCACGAAACTCTTCAGCCACTCCAGCGCTTCCTTCGAGTAAGGCTGCTCCGGCCGTCCAAAGTGCGCACACTCCGGCGCATCCACGCCCGCGATCCGCACGTGCAGCGTGCCCTCCGTCCCGCCAATCCTCTTCTTGCCATTCGCGTTCTTCTTCGTCTTGCCAATCTGCCGCAGCCAGCCCCAGCCCAGCAGCCGCCCGCCGGGCGTGTGGAACAGACGGAAGTTGTCGCCGTCGCCGACGCTCGTCACGTAGCCGTACAGGCTGCGGCGGCGGAAGAAGGAGGGTTTGAGGTAGTCGGCGCCGGGGATGCGGCGCAGGTGGTTTTTGTAGAGGGTGTAGAGCGAGAGGGTCGCGGCGGAGGTCAGGACGGAGAATATTATTGTTTGCGTGCTGGTGTAGTGGCTCGGGTCGGATTTGTTTAGAGGGCGCAGCCAACTGCCTTCGGCGGGTTTGTCATCTTTTTCCTTTTGGGAGGACGATTGCCCGAATGGCCAGGAGGGCCATGGCATTGCTCGCGGAAAGCTGTGCGTGAGGGTGCTGGTTGGTATATCGAAAGTACAGCGGATGTTTTGGGATGCGAAGTGGTGGTGACGTGAAGCTGTCTAGCGTGCAGCACGTGGTTGGCAGATCTTGAACTCGTCACGTTGGATTTCTCAAACCTTCCCGGATACTCTAACTTACTGTACATCATACTTGGAAGCTATCTCTTGCGTGAGACATGACGTTTGCGGTACGGTTACGCTTGTCATGCTGGTCGTGCTGGTAGTTTGATGGAAGCACATCTCGATCGTGAGATCCAATGGCAAGATTTTGAGCAACGACAAACACAATGAGCACGAGTCAACTGATTACCGGCAAATATTGGCATCACAGCATAGACTGATGGAATCTTTTCTGGTCAAAGCAAGGGTAAGTCCATTGCTCAAATATATACATAAAATTAAGAGAGTCGTTAATGCGTCTAGACGTCTAATATGCAGAGAAATGAAAGATCAAGGCATCATAGATGACTTCCTTTAGTCGAGCAGCACGCCGCCACGGCTGGCACACGACTGAGCGGCGCCAGATGCAGTGGTGGTCGCGGTGTTCACGATAGTTGTCGTGTACGTGCGGGTCTGCGTGGTGACGACGATGGGGAGGTTGACGTTCTTGGTCTTCGTCGATTGCTTGGCTGTGACGGTGATGGGAGCTGCGGTGACGGGAGGAGGAGTTGATGTGATGGTCGCCTCCGAGGTGGTCGTGATGGTTTGGGTGGTGGCAGCGCCAGTGACCAGGACGGTAGATGTGACGGGAGTCTCATCGGTCACGGTCTTGGTGCGCTCATCAGGTGCACGCTTGACGAGAGCATCCCTCTTGAGGTTGGCAGCGCGCTCGGCAACGAAGGCCTGCTTGAGCTCCTCGCTGGGCGTGCGGCCCTCGAGGATCTCGCGCTTGAAGTGGAAGCCAGAGATTCTGTTGTTGGTAGTGGTCTTCCTGTTGTTGCCGAAGGGGTTGAGGATCCTGTTAAGGATGCCGCCGACGCCGCCATTGTTGAGGTTAAGGACGTCCTCGACGATGTGGTTCAGGTCTCCAAGAACGTATGGAACGACGCTGGCGATAGGGTCTTTGACGCGGCGAGTAGGTTTCAGCGAGCAGGAAGCGGCGACGGTGGTGGTGCTGGGAATCACGTTCCAAGTCTGAGTGTGTTGAGTGAGTGTGACAAAGCCGCGGGTCTTGGTGATGGTGGTTGGCTTGGGTGTGATGGTAGATGTGCCGCGACCAGATGTGATTGTGGATGCTTCGGCAGTCTCCGTGATGGTCTCGACAACAGTGCTGGTGATGTTGACAACTGGAGTCTCGACGTTGCGGACGGTCACAGTAGGAGTCACTGTTGAAGTCTGCTGCTTGCCAACGGTAAGAGAGAAATCACGCTGGTAGGCAATGGGCTCGCCGTTGTCGCCGTTGTTGGAGATCACAAGAAGCGACCATGCGCCATCGTAGAGACGCTCCTTAGGCCAGTCCTCGCAAGTGATCAATTGAGGAGCATCGTCAGGCTGCATGGGAGTCTCGGAGCACTCAGTTTGGTCGCCAGTAGGGTCGATGAAGACGTTGTGCGCGGAGTCATCCTGGCAGCCTGTGAACTCTTGGATGGCAGTGAAAGGATCTGACGAGTTGCTGTTCTGGAAGAAAGTACCACCACTGGTGAAGTCGACACCGAAAGACTCGCAGTCACCAAAAACCGAAGGGACGAGAGATAGAAGAGCGAGAGCAGTGCCGGTAGCTCTGAGAGACGGCATTGTGAAGGTGTTATAGCGGAAAAGACCGTATATAGCTGGGTAGCGAAAGATTGTGATGGATAGTAAGCAGTGTGTTCGAGAAAAGAAGGTGATGCATATCCTATATGCGATTTCTACAAGAAGTATTGTGGATATCGAAGAGCCTGTACCGTGTGCATACGCCAGAGTAGCCCGTCTATCGCTCTAGCGAAAGGCAAAAGCGAGCTACATCGTGGCGATACAACCCGACGACACGCTCGGTGATCCCTTTGGGGTCGTGCTAGGGCCGTATCTTCGGCTGCGACTCGTGGCTATAGGGATCGCGGGACAGACGAGTGTTGCCACTGCTTCTCCTTGGCGGGTGTAGAATAGGGAGCCCAGACAGCCATGTGCAATGGTTGGAGTGGCTTCACATACGAGGCTGCATATAATTTGAGTTGGTATAAGCCCTTGTAATAATGCAGCTTGTTAAGGTTCCTTGAACTTCTCCTTGGGAGCGAGCGAGTTCAGCAATGCGAGCCAGGTTGAACTCGCACGAGCTGGATGCAGGGCATGATGGGATCTCTGTTCGGACATACTGCACGTGGATCACGAGCTAACGACTTGTGCTCCACTCGTCGTTGACATCTCCAACGACGGCTCAAGACGGTTGATGGACACACTATCCTGTGTCGTTTGTCGGAACTCTTGTCTCTATCATTCTTGTCATGATGCATGCACTACCTGACGACGCAGTGATAGCAATGAGGTCGGTACTTCACAAGCGTCCAGGGGGGTCCTACCTTGAAACCTGCAACCTGTAGATCATCAAAGCCACAACAATGATAAGATGGCACACATATAGACGGACCGCAAGCCACTCCGCGCCTTCCAGCGCCAGGAAGCGAAGCTAAACCCACGACCCGGTACCTCAAAGAGCAGTAGGGCAGACGATCCAACCTACGCTACTGCAGGTCCGGGATGCTATTCTCAGTATATCTGCGCACTCCCTCCATCGAGGTGGATGTTCCGCTTCGACATTTCGATAAGCGAACTTGCCGTCTGCCCTACACAGAGTTTGATAGACTTAAAGAATTGTCCGAAGCCAGAAGTAGTAATTATGCGGCTCGTTACTCTGCAGAACCCTGCACCTGCAATGCGATGTTCGATCCACATGTCGCGACGAACGGTATCAACGAAGATCTCACCTCCGTCGTTTGTGAACGGCGAGAGAAACATCGGCCGCTCGCGCCGTTGAACGGCGGGCAGTTTCAATGATGTTTTGTCAGAAGGGCTTATGCTCAACTGGCTATAGCCATTCGCCTCGCCGCAGGAGCATCTCCTAGGGTCGTCCGAGCGTTCGGTCTGCGCTCCAGCATTTGTTGCGAGAGAAAGCGGGTTAGCAAAGTCCGTTGAGCCTGGTGGATACTGGTAAGGTCGCCAAGAGGCTGTGCGGGTATCAGATCCGATGGGGTGCCGGTTTGCGCTAGAAGATCGTAAACGCAATACAACGGCTATTCTTGTCGAGTGCCAGGAGACGATGGGCCTAAACGGTGCGCTACAGTGAAAGCGTTTACTGTTGCTGTCTTGTTTGCTGAAGAATCTTTGGTTGATACCATGAGGACTTTTGCCAGCATGGATTTGCATGGAAAACCACGTTGCTCGTGTCGTTAATGTCTGGAGTTTGTGGAGGATCGGCCAAGCCGGATGGATCTGAACCGAAAGCAGGGGTGCGATGATCCATCAGGCTGGTCGAGCGATGGACTGACTGACATACTGCTTGATATGTTCGGCCTCATGCCCAGCACAAGGACAACGTACAGCTCAGGCTTGCTGTATACCAGTCCGCTCACTTGTGGTTCTCGAACAATCAATATTTCGATACGTTGCCAAAGAGACTGATTTAAATCTGAGGGTACGCTGTCGTTTAGCGCGCAGCCACGGCTTGGATTCGAAATCTGTAAAGTCTCAGACAGCCGCCACCCATAATGTATTTTGCTTTTCGTACACACTCAGCGCACTTTTCCCAATCCAGTTGGCTATCCGACCAAGACTGCATATGGTGCAACGAGCACAAACTCACGAAAAGGCTTCGCTCGCCTCAACAAAAGCAACCCATTGCGACAGCCATACCTCCATGCTTGCAACCCGCCATTGGAGCAGCCATCCGCAAGTACAATTCTGAGGGTCACGGCCTGTCCACAAGTCAGCAAGTCCCATCAGTCCGACTCGCCAGAACCTGTGCTCAGCATGCTTGCCTCCTCCTGCAAGGATCGAGAGCGTCCCTTAGTCCCGTCTGCTAGGATGTGGCGTCACGTCTCGCTACTTGTACTACCAATTCTGCCACAATCATCATCAAGCATCATCCTCGCTGGCGCAATTGGTAGCGCGTTCGGCTGTTACTCGATTCCGCCGTATCTCAGATATGGTGCTTCATAGCATACCGGAAGGTTAGTGGTTCGAGCCCACTGTGAGGAGTTCATCTCGAAAGAGAAGAGCTCTGTTCTTTTGCATTTTTTTCGCTTCCATGCAGGCCAGCCCCAGATTATCGATATCATTCGTGCCAGTGTGTGGATGTACATCTGGGTCATGGTGTATTGTTGATGGCTGCCTTTCTGTCCAGACTGCGGCGATGCTCAAGCCTGTGGCAGCAGCGCGGAAGATGGCCACGCCGGACGGATTTGATCACGAGTCTGCAGGGTGGAGAAGGCCTCTTCTTCGCAGTTGAATGGTAAGATCTACATATGCGATGGTTGCTAATGTGACGAGCAGACCTGTTAACTGGCTCTCGATGGTAAGCACGCCTGGATGCTGGATGTCAAACTCGCATGTAAACTTGTACAGACGCATTGGCATAGTCAAATGTGGGAGCGTACGTATAGATCCGCAGATCAGGATATCCAAATGCTGCTTGTGCTTCTGGGGGTCTGTTTGGTTATGCTCACACTTGCATACATGTTTTGTATCTGGTATTGGATGGAATGTAGATGTACAGACATAGCCAGCTTTAACATCGACGGTTGATGCTCTTCTTGCAGCTGCGGATGAAGCCGCTGCGTGCTCGAACACCGCAGCTGTATCGCACCTGCATTGTCGCAAAAAGAGGACAATCAAGTGAATAAAGTCCATACAATCGTTTCCATTGACCTTGTATACCGAAGTTGGGCTCACAGGTCACCAGAACCTCTGATAAAGGTCCAATGTCAATATTTGAGTCAAGTGAATAACCCCATACCCTAAAATAACCCCATTCCCAGACATCTGGAGTATGCAAGACACAGTGCATTGATTCATCGATCACAATCGATGTGTCGAGTATGATCTCTAGGTGTAGCTATTGCAGGTGCTTAAGATATTAGGTAGACCGACATATGTTAATCAAGTTGAGATTCGCGAAGGATCTATGTATACATGTGCTCAATGGAGAATGTAACAACACAGTTCGAACCAGTGTGATTTGGGGGGATGTGCTCCTCGTGAGAGCTCTCAACCATGTCGCGAGCACCCGAATGCTTTATCAACACAATCTCCTTATATGTTGCATGTGCCTAACGCCACCACCCTAATCGTCAGAAGATTGATCGCTCACAGTGTCCATCACTAGGTAATAGAATAACATCGACGAAGAAGCGTTCACCGCGCCACGTTAGGGCACGTGACTTGGTCTTGATTCACTCTCATCTCATCTCACTTCACACTGCATTACTCTTGTCATACTGAGTGAATTCTTTAGTGAATGAGTGGCATATGATTGCAACTGAGCTCAATGCCTACTGATCGTCTGAGCACGTGACCCTGGCAGATCTCGAACATAAGTATGGACGACTGCTGCCAACACAACCTTCCTTGCTCCAACTACACACACGACTCCATACAAGTGGAGTGATCGGGCTGATGCACTGTTACAGTCGACGCTAGCGTCCTTCCATGATTCTTCTGAGGTTGAATACCTTACCGAGCCGAAGGTAAAGACTGAGAAGCATACAGCCAATCTAACACAACTTCAGGGAAGCACCAAGGCTAGAGCCTCATTTCCGCAGTTTTTTCGCAGTTCCGATGAAGTAAATGGCTACTGACAGAACCTTGTTGCTCACTTTTCAGAGCAAAACTTTGCAGTAAGGTGAGCTTCTGGTGGCGACGCGAATGGTTCGGCGAGGTGGATGCCAAGCGCACGCACGGACTTGAACCCTCCAGCCGAGTGAGCTTTTCGAGCAAAACTGAATTTCTGCGCTGCCAGCGATTTTCCTCGACCTCCTCCATCCTCACCTCTCTACCACCCCATACCAACCACCCAATATGAGCGACGAAGTTTACGACGGTGCCATCGGCATTGACCTTGGTATGCTGCGCCGCGTCCGCGCGCTTTCTGGAGATTTTTGAACTTCAGCTTACACCGCATAGGCACCACCTACTCTTGCGTTGCCAACTACGAGGGCAATGGCGTTGAGATCAGTATGTGAAACCAATTCCAGGAGTCCCAGCGACAATGCGCTGACAATGCCTTCTCCAGTCGCCAACGACCAGGGTTCCTTCACCACCCCTTCTTTCGTCTCCTTCACCGCTGAGGAGCGTCTGATCGGTGAGGCCGCCAAGAACCAGGCCGCCATGAACCCCATCAACACCGTCTTCGATGTCAAGTGAGTGGAAACTCGGAAGAGCGCATAGTGGAACAACCTCTGACAGCCATACCAGGCGTCTTATCGGCCGCAGATTCGATGACCCCACCGTCAAGAAGGACATCGAGTCCTGGCCTTTCAAGGTCGTCGACGACGACGGATCCCCCAAGGTCCAGGTCGAGTACCTCAACGAGACCAAGACTTTCTCTCCCCAGGAAGTCTCCGCCATGGTCCTCGTCAAGATGAAGGAGATCGCTGAGACCAAGCTCGGCAAGAAGGTCGAGAAGGCCGTTATCACCGTCCCCGCCTACTTCAACGACAACCAGAGGCAGGCCACCAAGGACGCTGGTGCCATTGCTGGCCTCAACGTCCTCCGTATCATCAACGAGCCTACCGCCGCCGCTATTGCCTACGGTCTCGGTGCCGGCAAGTCCGACAAGGAGCGCAACGTCCTCATCTACGATCTCGGTGGAGGAACTTTCGATGTCTCCCTCCTTCACATCCAGGGCGGTGTCTTCACCGTCAAGGCCACCGCTGGTGACACTCACCTTGGTAAGTTTCCGTTCCTCCGAAGATTCACTTATAGCGTGTACTAACAGATGGGTTCAGGTGGTCAGGACTTCGACACCAACCTCCTTGAGCACTTCAAGAAGGAGTTCGAGCGCAAGGTATGCTGCATTTCCTGACTTGTGAATCTCGGAATTGCTTGCTAACAGATTGTGCCACAGACCAAGAAGGACATCTCCAAGGACCCCCGTGCCCTCCGCCGTCTGAGAACCGCTTGCGAGCGCGCCAAGCGTACTCTCTCCAACGGTACCCAGACCACCGTCGAGATCGACTCTCTCTTCGATGGCGAGGACTTCAACTCCCAGATCACTCGTGCCCGTTTCGAGGACATCAACAACAAGGCCTTCCAGGGTACCATCCAGCCCGTTGAGCAGGTCATCAAGGACTCTCAGATTGAGAAGTCCAAGGTTGACGAGATCGTCCTCGTTGGTGGCTCTACCCGTATCCCCAAGATCCAGAAGCTCCTCAGCGACTTCTTCGGCGGCAAGAAGCTCGAGAAGAGCATCAACCCCGATGAGGCTGTTGCCTACGGTGCCGCTGTCCAGGCTGGTATCCTTTCTGGCAAGGCCACCTCTGCCGACACCGCCGACATGCTCCTGCTCGACGTTGTTCCCCTCTCCCTTGGTGTCGCCATGGAGGGCAACATCTTCGCCCAGGTCGTCCCCCGTGGTACCACTGTCCCTACCATCAAGAAGAGGACCTTCACCACTGTCGCAGGTTCGTTTTAATCCCAATTCATTCATTCGTGAAGCTTTCACTAACAATTCTCCTAGACAACCAGCAAACTGTTCAATTCGTAAGCGCCACATCTCTCCTGGATCCTACTGCATTTACGAACTCTGCTGACAATCAATTTAGCCCGTTTTCCAGGGAGAGCGCGTTAACTGCGAAGATAACACCTCGCTGGGAGAGTTCACTCTTGCTCCCATCCCTCCCATGAAGGCCGGTGACGCCGTTCTCGAGACTGTCTTCGAGGTCGATGTCAACGGTATCCTGAAGGTCACCGCCACCGAGAAGACCTCCGGCCGCAGCGCCAACATCACCATCAACAACTCCGTCGGCAAGCTTTCTTCCTACGAGATCGAGAAGATGGTTGAGGACGCCGAGAAGTTCAAGTCCAGCGACGAGGCCTTCTCCAAGAAGTTCGAGTCCCGCCAGCAGCTCGAGAGCTACATCTCCCGCGTTGAGGAGATCGTCAGCGACCCCGGCATGAGCATGAAGCTCAAGCGCGGCCAGAAGGAGAAGATCGAGAGCGCCCTCAGCGATGCCATGGCCCAGCTCGAGATCGAGGACGCCTCCAGCGACGACCTCAAGAAGAAGGAGCTCGCCCTCAAGCGTGTCGTCACCAAGGCCATGTCCACCAGATAAGCGACTTCTACGGGTGTCGTTACTTTCAATCGCGTTTTACTAGACTGTCACCGAGCACCAGTCTTCGCTAAAAGCACTTCGGTTCCGGATGGCCAGGGGTGCATGGGCTCTTAACGGTTATGTTCTTTTTTTTCAGCGAGCATTACAAGTAGCTGTTTCCTTTCTTCCGCGGTCATGAATAGACAAACGCTGCGGTAGTTTGGAGAAAGCGTGTATGAAATGCGTGTTGCTACGATGACTTGACGTACATCCACTTCCTTCCATCTTCGTGCATCTCACTGGCCAACACGTCTTTTCAATGTTGATGTCTGATGGTACTTCCGCATGTGCTACGGAGATACTTGCGAATATGACGCAGAAATGGCTAAGGTTATTACATGATCTCAATGGGCCGCGTGCCAATTCTTTGTCGATGTCTAATGAGAGTAGCACATACGCCATGGAGATACGCTGTCATATCTCCTTGTTATGTAGGTAAGTCAACGCTAGTATCTCAGTGGGACCTCTACTTCGGTTCTTTGTCGATGTCTAACGATAGTAGCTCAGATGTCGCGGAGAAAATACCACATTTTCGTCCTTTAAACAGCTGAATCCCTATCAGTGATCTCAGTGGGCCGAATGCCATTTCAATATTGACGTCTGACGATAGCAGCGCATATGCTAAGGAGATACGCGTTCTGTATGGCAAAGTCCCCGATATTGTCTCATTGGTCTCCTACTTTGATTCAAAGTCGACGTCTGATGATAGTAGCTCAAGTGTCGCGGAGACACTACCACGTATCTCGTTGGTCTCCCACTTCGAATCAATGTCTACGCCTCACGATAGTAGCTTGGGTGTCGCGGAGACACTACCGCCTTTCGTCTTTGGATCAACTATGTCCACATTGCGCATCTCAGTGGATCGTCTATTGTTTCAGTGCTGATGGTTGTTGATACTAGCGCAAATGCCACGGAGATACTATCGCTACATTCGTTAAAACGGCTAAGTTAATAGGTGTTGTCTCAATGGTTCCCCACTGCGATTCATTGTCGACGTCTAACGATAGTAGCTCCGATATCGCGGAGAAACCACAGCCTTTCGTCTTTGAAATGGTTAAGCCCGCATTGGGCATCTCAGTGGGAAAAATGTTGTTTCAATGCCGATGACTAATGATAGTAACTCGGATACCACAGAGATACAATCGCTATATTCGCTGAGATGGCTAAGTCAAGAGGTAGTATCTCAATAGCAGTCGTCGTGTTTCAAAGTTGATGCGTGATGATAGTAGCTCAGATGCCGCGGAGATACTCAAATTGAGATGGCCAAGTTCAAATGTTGTCTCTCAATGGCACTCTACCGTGATTCAATGTTGATGATGAACGGTAGTAGCTCGGATGTTACGGAGATACTATCGCGATATAAGTTAGGATGGCTAAGCTCACATGCTGTCTCTCAATGGCACTCTATCGTGTTTCAATGTTGATGCTTGATGATAGTGGCTCAGATACCACAGAGATACCACAGCCGTGTTACTTGAGATGGCTAAGTCAATAATTCGTATCTCAGCGGACATCATGCTATTTAAATGTTGATGGGTGTTGATAGTTGCTCAGATGCCACGAAGAACATGTAAACGTGCTGCTTGAGATGGCAAAGTCGATGGATCGTATCTCAGTGGAACCAATGTCATTTCGATGCTGATGAGCGATGATAGTAGCATAGAAGTCACTGAGATTACACAACCACTATGTTTTCCAAATGCCTGTGTCGGTAGACGCTATCCATCGATCTCAATGGTACCCGCTTTGATTCTTTGTTGAAGTGCAATGATAGCAGCGTAGAAGCCACGAAGATACTGCCACGAATCTGCGACTTCATACGACGAAGTCCATCGATGGCTCCCATTAACCTCAATGGCACTCGTTCTATTACTTTGTTGACATCTGATGATAGTAGCGCAACGGTCACGGGGAAGCTTCCATAAACAGTCGAAGTCTGTAGACGCATCTCAATAGCGCTTATCTCGTTACAATGCTCAAGTGTCATGGTAGTAGCATATAGGGCACGGAGTCCCTGCTACAGATGCACATGAGATGACTAAGTCTGTAGCAAGCATATCAATGGCGCTTATGTGGTTTCAGTATTGACATCTGCTGATAGTAGCGCGTCAACCAAGGAGATACTGCTACAAGTATGAACTTGAAACGGCTCAGTCCATTGCAACATCTCACTGGCTAACATGTCATTGATCTGTTGACTCGTGAAGGTATCAAAGCACAAGCTGCGGAGAGATACACAGCGTGTAGCAGCATTGAGAACGTGTCTCAATGGTGCAGATATCACTTTCAATAGACATGTTCAATGATAGCAGCATACCAGTTGCGGAGACACTCGAGACAATGCATATACAATGCATATGAGATGGCTAAGTCGTCGGGAGTATCCCAAGGGCATGTGTGCTTACTTTAATATCTAGGTCTGATTGTAGTAGGGTACAAGTGACAGAGATGGCCTCCGATATAGATACATGTGGCTAATTCTAGCAACGAGATCTCAGCGGGACACCTGTCAGTATCAACATCTGTACCTGGTGATACGATCACATGAGCCACTGGGTCGCTTGATCCGTCAAGACTAAGTCAAATGTACTATCTCGTCGGAAAACATACCTGTATTCATATCCATGCCTGCTGGTATGAGCACGAAGGAAGAGTGCTGCCACGGCACATGTCCTGCTTGACTCTTCAAGTGAGAAAGGAGTAAGCGAGGGATATGCGGCCATGTTTGGCTGACTGAAGCTTCGCCATCAACGATACCGTGCTAGGCAGGATTGAGGTCAGCATTCAATTTCACATGTGGTGGTGGTTGGGTGGCGCGTTGAACACTGAAAGGCGCGTGGCTTGACCGAACCTCCCCGCGTCGTCGCTCGTCGGCGCCGGCTTCACTGGCCGAGCTTCACGAACTTGCGAGCACTCAACTTACTGCCTACCTACGACTGCCACCACTTTATGCGCCAGCCCGCCGCTCGCCTTGCCATCTAACGAAATCACCCGAACAACCCCGAGAAATCACCACATTAATACACCGCCGTCGCGACCTCACGAGCGCATCCAACGAAGCGCATACCAGCAACGGCAGCAGACCCAGCAGCACGCCTAACTCACTGGACCGCGCGCATCGCATACACCCCTCTGGCGCGCCAGACAGCAGATCGGCAGGAAATGAACAGCGACTGAAGGAAAGGAAAGCGTAGGCAGTATGCCTAGCTTGGAGGATGATCTGGCGCCGGCGCCAGCGCTGGCAGAGCCCGAATACACAATACTGAAGCAAAGGGTGGATCTGGATGTTGATTTTGCGCGCCAGGCGCTCAAGGGTAGCACTGAGATCACTCTGCAACCGCTTGTGAAAGACTTGCGGGAGGTCAATCTGCACTGCCGACAATGCAGGCCTACGCTGATCCAGGCTGGCGGCATCACGGCGCGATGGGAATACGAGGACCCATATCGCCGCGCGCGCATGCCGGAGAAATCGACAGCGGAGCAGCATAAGATGCTCAAGCGCAAGATTCAGAACTCTCTCGGCCCTACACCACAAGCAGAGCTTTCCATCACATTGCCCTCCAAGCTCAAGATCCAGGAATTGCGCGTTGACCCAGCGACGGCGCTCCCTCAGTACGATGGAACGCCAAACCTCGAGCGACAAGAGGCCGATGCTATGGCTGCCGTAGAAGCTCCGGCAGCTCAGTCTGCTCAGCAGCAAGGCCCGCAGTTTGCGCCAATCAAGATCTACATTGAGTTTGAGGTGGCTAGCTTTAGAGACGGTATACATTGGGTCGGAGTTGCAGATGGGGATGCGCGTTTCCCGTACATGTACACAAAGGCAGAGCTGGATCCAGGAAACACAAGCTGCATCTTCCCTTGCATGGACAACGCGACAACTCGATGCATGTGGGAAATCGCCATCAAGTGCCCGCGGACTTTGGGGGATGCATTCCGAAAACCGAAAGACCAGGTGTCGAGAGAAGCAGAGGCAACTGAGGCTCCAGGCGTACCCGATGCGACTATGGCGAACGGTCCCGATGATTTGAACAAGATCGCCCAACAACAGAAGCAGAAAAAGGACGAGTACCTGATTAATCTCACACCGGCGGACGCGGCCCTGGAGCTTTCTGTGATATGTGTTGGCGAGCTCATCGACGATATAGCGGACTCTGAGGATGAGACCCGCCACACGATGCTGTTCAACCTGAGCTCTGCTGTGACAGCCCGTCATGTTGGCTTCGCGATTGGCCCGTTTGAACACGTCGATCTTGCGGCATTCAGAGAAGCCGACGAAGAGGAAAAGCTTGGCAGGAGCGCTGTGAAGATCGATGCATACTGTCTACCGGGCCGGGCAGAAGAGCTGCGGAATACAGCCTACCCAGTTCACCTGATCATCGATTACTTTGGCGTAATGTACGGCGGCTTTCCCTTTTCGGACTATCAACTGCTTTTCGTGGACGATCTTGCATTGACAACTGTGCCAACTGCAGGCCTGACCATCTGCAGTGCGGAAATGCTCTTCCCGTACGAAGTCTTGGATTACCTCACTTCAAACACCAAGACTCTGATCCGTGCGGTCGCAGATCAGTGGATGGGCGTCAACGCTATACCCAAAGATGCAGCCGACGCGTGGATTGTGGCTGGAATTGCTGGGTACATGACTGACCAGTTCAGCAAGAAGCTCCTCGGTAACAACGAATATCGCTGGACACAGAAACAGGCAGCCGACAAGGTGTACGAGCTGGATGTTGAAAGACCTTCGCTCCAACAACTGGGCTCCCTTCTCCATCTCGATCCCAGCATACGCGAATTCGTGGATTTGAAGTCTGCATTGGTCCTTGCAATCCTTGACCGTCGACTTATCAAAGCAAGCAGTTCTTCTGGTATTACTCGTATCATCAACAGAGTGTTCTTGGATGTGAAGACCGGCAAATTGAACAATGGCGAGCTCTCCACCAATGACTTCATGCGCACTTGCGAGAAGTTAGGACATAACAAGCTCGATTCATTCTTTAAGCAATGGGTGTTATTCGCTGGATGTCCCATCTTCGACGTGAAGCAGAGATTCAACAAGAAGAAACTTGTTGTTGAGATGACCATCACGCAACGTCAGGTTGAGCGCATGACCAAGCCAGAGTTTGAGCCCAGCAACTTCATGCGAGAAATCAAAGAGTACGTAGGCGAGGTGTGGGCGCCTGAGGTGCAGCCAGTCTTCACTGGCCCGATGACGGTCCGAATCCACGAAGCCGATGGTACACCATATGAGCACATCATCGACATCAAAGAGCAAGTCACGAAACTGGACATCCCTTACAACACCAAGTACAAGCGACTGAAGCGCTCGCGCCGTCAGAAGGAGCGTGCGCTGGCCACTGCTGGAGGAGAAGATGGTACAGGAGGAGGCGACGACTCCCTTCTTTATTGCTTGGGCGACATCCTCGACACACCACAAGAAGTTGAGGACTGGAAGCTCAAAGACTGGACCGCAGAGGAAGAGAGCATGATGGGCCAAGAAAGCTACGAGTGGATCCGCATGGATGCCGACTTTGAGTGGATTGGCAAGATCCATCTCCAGCTGCCGCTGTACATGTATGTCAGCCAGCTGCAACAGGATAGAGACCTGGTGGCGCAGTATGAGAGTGTCAAGTACATTCAAAGCTGTGGCACGCACCAGACGAGTTTGAGCGTGCTTGTCCGCACCTTGATGGATACCCGCTACTTCCATGGTATCCGGACGATAGCAGCGGACGCAATTGCTGTCATCGCGAAGAATAGCTTGCAGGAGGTCGGTCAGTATCAGCTCGAGAAAGCCTTTTCTGAGATGTTCTGCGTGGAAAACACCCACATGCCTAGACCCAACGATTGGACGAATAGGATCAACTACATCTTGCAGTGCTCGCTGCCACAGTCGATGGCTAAATTGAGGGACACGGATGGCAAGGTGCCACTTCCTGTGCGAAGATTCTTCATCGACAAGCTCAAGTTCAACGACAACAGTACGAACGAGTTCTCCGACGCGCACTACATCTCAACGCTAATGACCTGCCTTGCTGACTCTCTGGTGGTGTCGCATCGTGAACCCCAAGCATCATACACGTTCGACTTCGGCGAAGACGAGCCTATGGCTGATGACAACAGCCCCGATGCCGACTTCGAGAAAGAGGCCATCAGCGAGATCGAGCGGTATCGACGCATCGATGAATGGATATCAACCTATCACAATGTGTACTCTACCACTGCCATTGAGTGCCTGCAGAAACTCACCCAAGCGGGTATTGTCAAAGACAAGATCAAGGAGCTTCTGGAGTACACTCGTGTTGAAAACGCAGTGAACGTGAGACTCGTGGCTTTCAACTGTCTCGTCGAGACTGGTGTCACACGCAAGATGTCTATGCTTGCTTACCTCCTCTCTTCACTTGTTGAAGATCGTTCTCCTACGTTCCGTCGGGCATTACTGGATTGCTTTGGTGTCGCTCTTGGACACATTGCCCTGGGTGATGACGAACCTGAACTTTTGAACGCTCCAGTTGTCAATGACTCTGGACTTGTCCTGGAACAGGAAGTCAACCATGAATTACGCCACCTGGAGGCAACCAGGAAGACCAGCCCCGAAGGAGCACTGGCAGCGCTGAAAAACATTCTGCAAGTGCAACCAAAGTTCAAGCAAGCGCTCTGGGATGCAGTGACATCACCAACTCTCGCCATTGATGAGATTGGTGCTCTGGCTGACATCGCTGCTCTCGTCTTTGATTCCAGGGTCTCACTCGGGGTCACTCTCAAATATCCTCGACACTGGCGTGTGGTCAACGAAGGACGTGGCAAGGTTAAGTTCCTGCCGCATGGCGCATATAGAACGGCTCCTACGAAGGGCTTACCTGTCGATGACTGGACATATCTCCAAGAACTCAAACTACAATACAGCGGTCCACTGGACGAAGAGATCGTCAAGAAAAGGACCGCCGAGAGGGAGATTGCCGAAATGCAGAAAAAGCTCGAACAGGCACAGCGTGTGGCAGCTATCGAAGCGACACGCGCTGCAGCTCTGGCTACGGCTCAACAGCAACAGGCCGCAATGCCACCTCCCACAACCTTACCACCGCCGATTCCGGAGAAGACTGGCTTGAAGATCAGCTTGGGTGGAGGCGTGAAGCGCAAGCAGAGTAACTCATCAACGCCGCGTGAAGAAAGCCCGAAGGCGCAGAAACAGGTCCGCCAACAAACGCCAAATGGCTACGCTGGTAGTCCGGCCCCTCGCGACAGTCCAATCACTGCCCCTGCACCAAAGATTCGCAGAGGCTCCAGCTCCATGCCTGCTTCAGCTGGTCCAGCCACCAAGAAGTCGGGTAGAAAGATTGTGAAGCTGCGGTTCAGCAGAGCTAGTAGCTCGAAGGTCGCCAGCATCCTTTCTAAGCCTCCAAGACCAAGACCTCGCCCATCAAATGACCAGCAGTCTTCGGCGGGCCGTACCAAAGCGCCCAGCATTTCACTGCATTCCAAGTCTGCTAATGGCAATGGCAACGGCAACGGACAGAGCAGCTCACTCATCAGCCCGTCTAGCTTCTCTGCTTCGCCCAGCCAAGCGCAGTCTCTGAACATGGGCGGCTTCAGATCTTTCGGCCCCAGTGCCGAGCCTGCCGAAGCAAAGCCCAAGAAGGACTCAAGCTTCAGTGACTCGAAGTACTCTTCTCACAGCTCGGCCCATAAGATCAGCAAAAGCGCGGCGTCCAGCGCCGCTCCTTCTCCCACTGCCACGACGCCGGGTGGTGATGGCATGGCGCCGCCGAAGAAGAAGTTCACCCTCAAGTTGGGAGCGAAGAAGTCCGGCGGGTGAGCTTGAACCATGGGGACTCTTTGAATGGGACGGATCATGACGGAAGGGCATGTGCAAATATTGTTTTGACGAGTTGTTATTTTAGCGTGGTGTTGGTGGACATTCTTGGGGTCAGCACTGGACGACACTTTCTTTCCCACAGATTGGTATGAGGGCTTGATTGTGGCATGGCGGAAAAATATGTAGTAAAGAACAACGTCCACATGGGAGACAAGGAAATAATGAAGAACTATCGTTGGCCGAGAGCATGAATCTATGTGAACATTGCCTTGACGTGAGAAGTATTACGTGTTCTTCATGTAAAGAAGCTATGGAACGGACCATCAAGGCAAATTCTACATATCCATCATATCCCCCATGAGCACCTTCCTATGCGCCTCCATCACCTCGCCCGTCTTCACCAGCACAGCAGCAGCCAGCGTGCGCACTTTCGCCTCTTCGCCCTGTCCCTCCTGCTGCACCAATCTCCCTTCGCCCGTGCGCTCGAAAACCATATCAGCCCACTGCTGCGTCTCGATCAGTTGTTTCGAATGCTCCTGCGCAATCGCCTGCTTGTCTCCGTTCACCTCCATCACAGTCAAGAGCCCAAACAACAGCGCCTCCAGAACAGACACATGCCCGACCGCTCTTACGCGCAGCGAAAGCAGCAAGTCCCAGAAATCCGCGCTCAGCTGCCGCAGCGCCAGCGTCGCTGGGCTCGCGGCATGGAACAGCAAAGCCAGCGTTTTGACGAACGTGACGAGCAGGAACGGCGTCGTGGCCCAGAGGCTGCCCGAACCGTAGGCGGCGATGTCTTGCTGGAAGCGGTTGAGCAGCGGGTAGAAGTATGCTTCGGGGAAAATCTGCGCGAGGGTGTTCGGGGCGGGTTTGCGTTTTGTGCGCTCGACGGCGATGCGGCTGGAGAAGGTGCGGACTTTGACGGCGTTGAGGTGCGCGGTGGTTTTGTCTGCTGCTTGGAGGGCTATTGGCTTGAGGAGGGCGTGCTCGAGGGTGGTGTGGGCGGCTTCGAGGCGTTTGAGGGAGGGGGATGAAAACGATTGGGGGTTGTAGATGGCGTGGAGGTGGGAGGGGAGTTTTTTGCTTGGGAATGGCGTTTCGGGCAGGTCGGGGTTGAGGTTGTCTTGTTCTTTGAGGCCTGCGAGTTCGCGGCCGCTGAGGCCGAGGGCGGTGAGCATGGTGCAGCGCTGCGCGATCGAGAACTCGCCGGCGAAGGCTTGATGACTGAGCCAGGGCGCGATGGCGGAGGGGTCGCTCATTACCACGGCTATGAGAGCCTGGAGACGAAGCTCTTCGAAGTTCTCGGTGTCGAAAGGGTCTTGGAGACTGCACAGTATGCGCGCCAGCTCTTCGGCGTGGTCTGTAACCTCACGGCCGAAGTTTGCCTTGCGTCTGATCAGGGGAGCGGCGTGTTTGAGGCCGAGTACGAAGCGGTCATGCTTCTCTGAGTCCCTGAGCATTGCCATGAGGTCGCGAATGTAGACTGGTGCGCGGGTCTTGTCCCTGTTAACCAGAGTAGCGTCTTCATCACTGTCTTCGGCATCACTGTCTGGTTTGGCGTAAGGAGTTAGGCCATCATCATCAGAATCTGTGTCGCTGATCTCGGCAACTTTAGCTCCTTCGACTTCTGTTTGTACTTTAGTTGGCGGTTTGACAGGACCAAAAGTAAGTTTCCCGTCGATCTTGGGCATGAGTTGTCGCGGTGGCACTGGTCTATTGATCTTCGCTTGTTTCCGTTTCTCTGTTTCTGCCACAAGCTTTGCAAAGTCTTCCAGCGCACCGGGCTGATCGTTGATATTGACCAACTCCATATACCGTTTTGCTTCCGGAGTTTGCATGTCATCAGTGCCAAAACTCAGTTTTGATCCTGCCTTGTCTACCAAGCTTGACAAAGCGGTTCCCACAACCATGCCTAGCCATCGTGCTCGGGAGTTTGAAGCGTCAAGTCTATTGCTGACGCCTTGCATGTGTCCAGAAGAACGCACCGACATCAAGAGTGCCATTGGCGAACGACGGTGGACATACCCAGCGGTGATCAGTAATGCCTGCGCCAAGGACTCTTGTTGTAGAATTGGGCTGTGCCTAACAAACATCTGATCTCCGAAAGTCTTCAGGCCCTTCTCGATGGATTCGTCAAGATCGTCTGGAGCAATGGCCACAATCGTTGCAATGCTGGCACGAATAGCGTAGAACGACAATGATGAGACCAAAGCTGGGTCTGCAAGTATGGTGAGGATGTGCTGCTGCAGTACGGTATCATCCTGTACTATTGATCGAAGCAAGGCTACGATAGCAGTGACCTCTTTAGCCGGGGTTGACTGCACATGATGCTGCGCGGCGTTTGCAGGCTCCATGCTTGAAAGCCATCTGAGCGTGTAGTCGAGATATCGTCGCTTTGAAAATGTTTGCAGGCTACCCAATGCATCTTCAAGCGCTTTGAACGCCTTTTGCGCATCGCCTGCTGACCCTACAAGAAGCTTTGTGTGGAGTGCTTTCATCAGAGGCACTGGCTGTCCAAGACTGAGAGCTCTCGAGAGAAGTACGTTGACAGCTGTTTGTACTTCCTGGGGCGTCTCACTCTCTGTGATCAACATTTGAGCAACATTTGAGCCGAGCCAAGCAGCGTATTCGTGGCTGACGGCGAGTGACGACTTCGATGGTGTGTCACCACTAGACCGTAGAATATCTTCAGCTTCGGCCAATACGTTGGCGACTTTGCCGGACCCGAGGAGGTTAGAACATTCTTTCCAGGCTAGATCACGCTTGGGCTTCTCGCTCGTGCTCCGTTGTAAGCCTGTCCACAGAGTAAAAGCCAAATGGTCGCCCTTGAAAAGATCATTGGCGACGCTGGATAGTTCCTGCAAAGCCTGCGCATAATCTTGCGCCTTAGATGATTTGCTTTGAGATATAAGCAGTTGAACTCTTGCTATCACGCTGTTCAGGCCAGCAACGTTGGAAATGCATGCTATGAGCAAAGGTCGATCCCACTTCTCAAGTGCAGACCAGAAGGTCGGTATGACGGACGAGACGATGGCATTGATGATTTGCGCAGCCAAAGGGCTCGGGCGACGAATGTCAAAGGTGCTTTCAAAACCATCGACAGTCGAGAGTCGCTTCAAAATCGAGAGTAGGCTGTCGGTATCGGGTTCTGATCGGAGAAATTGTAGCGCATCCTCGGGGCGTTTGACGCTTGTCACTTCGATGCTTGGTGTCTTGCGAGAAGTAGTTTTCGGTGAAAGGTCGTCGGGTCTAGACTTCGATTTACCAATCGAAGGATTTCTTGTCTGGACGGCTTCCAGTTGTGATTTTGGCTTGTTGGTAGAATTCTCGCCACGGTGGCCGTCGCTTATGACCGTCCACAGATTGCTCATCTTCAACTCCGGAGTTGCATCTCTGTATGTTGTGTACTGCGCAGCGATGATGCGGCAGATCTTGCCTTCAAGATATGTGTAAGGACGCGCTGTCACTGGCGAACAGTAGAGAAGCCTGCACAATCTGGCGTAAAGTGGTTTGCCTCCATTCATGCTTCATACCTTCCCAAAGAGGTTAAATCCGACCCCGCCAAATATTATGCAGGCGATGATCTCACAAGTCAAGCATGTCGCGCTCGTGGGAGCTTCGCGTCTCCATGTGAGAGTGAGCTCTACTTCGCAGTGCTTTGCCCTTCTCTTCCACACTCACCACCCACCTTCGACCTCACTTACATTCACCTCCCACAAATATGGCAGCCACGATGCAGCCTGAAGCTACCAGGACTGCGGTCAACGGCGAAGCTGCTTCGAGCAGAGCGAAATGGCAATACCTCGACAACTTCCTCTCTCGCCCCGGAGCCTACACAGACGAAGACTTCATCCCAGGAGAACCGCCAATCACTGCTATCAGCGAGACCGCACGCTTGCTGGTCATTGGTGCTGGCGGTCTGGGATGTGAAATCCTCAAGAACCTGGCGCTATCAGGTTTCCGCAACATTGACGTTATCGACATGGACACTATCGATGTCTCCAACCTAAACCGCCAGTTCCTCTTCCGTGCGAAAGATGTTGGGAGTGCAAAGGCGACTGTGGCGGCAGACTTTGTCATGAAGCGAGTGCCGGGCTGCAAGATCACACCTTTTGTTGGCAAGATTCAGGATAAGGTATGGACAATTCAACCGTAAATTACGGCAATCATGAAGCTGACCAGTACAGGATGACGATTACTACATGCAGTTCAACGCGGTCATCTGTGGACTTGACAGTATCGAGGCTCGTCGTTGGATCAACAGCAAGCTGGTAGACCTGGTCGACATGGAGAACCCCGATTCGCTCAAGCCTCTCATCGACGGCGGTACTGAAGGCTTCAAGGGACAGGCTCGAGTCATCTTCCCAACCATGACATCTTGCATCGAATGTCAGCTTGACATGCACGCCCCTCGTGCCGCAGTGCCCCTCTGTACACTTGCCACAATCCCGCGTCAACCACAACACTGCATCGAGTGGGCTCATATCATCAAGTGGGAGGAAGAGCGAAAGGACATAGAGCTCGACACGGACGAGCCTGAGCACATCACTTGGTTGTACCAGAAGGCACTTAGCCGTGCCGAAGAGTTCGGCATTCAGGGTGTCACATACAGCATGACACAAGGCGTTGTCAAGAACATTATTCCCGCCATCGCATCGACTAACGCCATCATTGCTGCTAGTTGCTGCAACGAAGCCTTCAAACTCCTCACCAACTCTGCGCCTCCACTCGGCATGCCGGGTACGAACAATTACATGCAATACACAGGTGATGCAGGTGTGTACACCTTCACTTTCGAACACCAAAAGAAAGATGACTGTCCTACATGCGGCAATCTGCCCAAGGACATCACAGTCGACCCGGAGCAGACGCTGCAGGAGCTCGTCGAAAGCTTTGCTGCACGCCCAGAGAGCCAGCTCAAGCAGCCCTCGCTCAGCACGAACGAGAAGTCACTCTACTACTCAAGCCCTGCCAGTCTTGAGGAGCAGACACGGCCCAACCTCAAGCGCAAGCTGAAGGAGTTGCTGAACGATGGGGATGAGATGGCTGTCGCGGATCCTGCATTCCCGATCTCGTTCAGATACAACGTGCGCTTTGCCTGAGCGTGCGCGGAGGTATGACAGTTCATTCGCTAGTTTCCAATGGCGCAGCGCAAAATTTGCTTGCATAGCGATCGGCGTTTCGGATGAAGATTTTATAGGCCAGAGCAGAGCCCAAAGGAGCATGATGAAAATGCTAGATACATAGACGAGATCAACGAATTCGAGGTCCACACCGCCACGCTTACCTGGGCGTGTTACACAGGATGTGAGTCTCTAATAAATTCCAACACCACTAACTTTGCTTGTACGACTCAGCATTCCGATGGTGTAGCGCCATCGCTGCCTTTTGCAGTTCTTAAAATTCCCATCAGCACAACGAGGCTTCCAGGGCTTAGAATACCACAGGGTGGCACGATCACATGAATGACATGTATTCGAGTTTGGTCACTGCTATGCAGCCTTTCGTTCATGCTCTGTGGCACTACAAACGCTCAGGGTTCTTCGTCTATCATATTATTCTCGCCCAGGTACGCCCTTAACCGTAAGCATTCATTTGGTTTCGCGAGCAAGTCTCCCTGTCGCATTATTATCACTTCTCTACAGGTTTCTGTCTATGCTAATAAGACATACACCGCGATTGATTTTGCTGACTTCACTGTCAAAGACATGTGGACTAACGCAACGAATGGATTGTCGTTGTCCATGTTACAAATTGGATGGACTTCAACATTAACCCAGATGCCAGGAACAGCTCCAACTCACCTAAGCTCCCCAGATATTGCTTTGCTCTCGCCCTTTTCGACCGCTTGGTACCCAGAGTACCCTCGTGTCGAATGTCTACCCACTCCATGCGCACCATGTCATACCAGCATCAATACGATACTTCGTTCGTTTCCATATCCGATCGTCGAGGAACCGCTGACTGTGTCGCTCATACCTTACGTTACTGTTGTCGCGAACGACAGTTCGTATTACATCTTTTGTGACATCTACACAATTCGACAGGCTCGGATTAAACATGACTGATATTGCGATCCAACTGTACGAAACATTCACGTGGTTGGAGAGGAATGCTACAATGTAGGTTGATTATACTATTGCCCTGCACTTCTCGGCTGGTCTTAACAGCAACAGGACGTACCCAACAACATACATCGGCCTTGGGGACTTCGGGGCGAACGTACGTTCTGCCACGCCATACGAACCATCTCAAAACGCGTCCCCTGCCTGTGCCAACATGGACACGCTCAGCTACATCGCATTGCCGGCCTCAGTCTCGACGATATGGCCGCTACCCACGCCTGGTTCCTCCAACTCTTCAGGTGTAACAGATGTCTTACCATCTGACATGTTGTTACATCTCACCAGCCAGCCCATGATCCAGAGCATCTTCCAAAACATCCCAATCGGTTCATGCTCTACAGTGCACCAGGTCCAAACAGCACCCTGCTACGATGTTCTCACCTTCACCACCAGCCGCTGCACGACAAGTGAAAGTACTGTTGCAACTTCCGCCATCAAGCTGACACAGTGCGTAACTACAACAGAAACAGTTACCCGGCCAAGATTCCGGAACAGCGCAGGGTCCAGAAGCGGTGTCGGGGACATGAGCCGGATATCAGCCCAGCTTCTGACATACATTACTGGCGAACCTGTATACTTCCCTACGCTCGGGGCTCAGACGACAGTGACTTCTACCGATCTACCGTTGAGCGAGGCCAAAATCGCGGCGATACCAGCTAGTACGCGTGATGCTAGCCATAGAGTACCTGTTGAGACACAGGGCGTAGCGGCCACCGATGGAGGCATGCCAGCAGCAAGAATCTTATACGACGACAATGAAGCATATCCGTCGAGCCCACGAGGCCATCTCTCGATCGTCTCTGACTCGCAGATCCCGCAGGGTGGCTTACGATCGACCGGAACAGAGCACTATCTTGGAAACACAGCCCTGCCAACGACATCGTCTCAGCTTGAGCATGTCGTTATATTGAAGATTGTACTCGCCATCCAGGGAGTAGCTCCTCGGCTACAAAGCTCTCACCGAAGCCCGCAAGAAATTGACCCTCGGCCGGCGAGCACTGAATCCGGCAGCTTCCAATTGACCCGCGCTGAACATTCCAAGGAAGACGATGGCGAGGACGGCCCGCCACCCAAGGCCACTCAAGATGTGGAGGATGTGGAACGTGGGATGCTTCCATCGGGCGATTCCGCGTCTTCACTGTTCGGGCCATCGCGAGAGAGCGATCGGGATACCTCAATGTATCTCGATACATTCATGGCCGTAAACAGTGCCCTCAAGTCTCCCGGTATGCAGACACCGTTCCCAACCACGCCTGCGCCACCAAGCATGACCATCCAAACCAAAACGCTCGCACCAGGCAGCGTTCTTATCTTCGGAGATGCCCACCTGTCAGTCCTACCAGAATCCTCTGGCTTCGTCCTCAGCAACGCCAGTACTCTACTCCTCAAAGACGGCGAAACGGCAGATATCGAATTACCAGACGATCTCACCCTTGAGCTCTCCCGATCCGGTACCGTGTACCTGGTAGAAACGCGCACAGCAGACATGGCACCACCGCTCAGTAGATCTCCGGATCTAGCGAAAACGACCGAGCACATCATCGGCGAAGATGCAAACTTGTCGCGCAGCGGAGCAGAAGCGTCTATCAACACAGCGACGGATGGGTCCACAAAGGGTGCTGCTGCTGGGGTTCTCGTGAGTGCTGCATCTGTTTGTTCTAGTAGTGTTCGGGGCGTTGTAATGGGCGTCTTGGTGGCGTTGGTGTGGTTGATTAATGGTTAGTTGTTGCATGGACAAGAGGGAGCGCGGGGCCGGTCGATGTGATTTTCTCTGTATGCACACCGTAAGCGGAACGAAGATACGAGCGTGGAAAACGTGAGTTGGGATAGCGCGATCAAAAGGTAACTCGTTTCTGAACGCATTGCGTAAGCTGAGAACATCGTAGATCAATGTAGGAGAAAGTTACAATCGTTACAGCATAGCTATTCCTACAAACATGAACCGAACCAATCACTCGTGTGGAAATTAGAACACAAGGGAAAGGGGAAGAAGACGCGAAGATGGAGAGGCTTTGCAAAGAAACTCGTCAAGAACCCCATCCCCTAAAATCCCAGAAGTCCCTCCATCGAAAGCTGCAAAAGAGAAAAAACAACCCAAAACACGGCAACTCCACTGCTTTTGTTTTCCCTTTCTCGCGTTCGTACCCAGCCGCAACCCCGTTGTAAAGAAAATAGGAAAGGGAAGGTTGCAGATAACATACGAAAACTCACTCCGTCTCGAGTATAGCGCCATCGAATCAGCTCGCTCGCTCTCTGCGAGCGATGTAGTAGGTCAACAGACCCAAGCGCCCCTCTTCCACGCCCTTGAACTCGCTCCAGAAGGTAGCTTTGTCATCGCCAAAGCGTGTGAAGACCTCACACGCGAGCTCGACGTCGGCTTTGCGGACTTCAGCGTCAGCATGCTCGAGGTAGCGGGCAGCAGTGTGCGCGAGAGCGGCGGCGGTGTCGGCGCTGATATCTACCTTATGGGAGCGGCAAGAAAGCAGCAGAGTGCGAAGAGTGTTTAGCGACAGGGCTGTGGAGCGTGCAGCAGCGGCCTCATCTTCGGTGGCAGTAGAAGTGAGCTGCTCATTGATGGTCTCGATGCAGGGAATGGGGTTGGCAACTTTGACAATCTCGTCGATGGTGCGCTCGATTTCAGAGATGACATTGCTTTCGGCCGCTTGCCTGGCGAATAGCACGGCATTGATAGCGTTCGCGTGCCAGGCGCCGGCATACTTGCGCTGCAACGTCAACAGCGTTCGCACGACGCTCAGAGCTTGAATTTTGAGGCCTGCACTCTTGGTAGGCGGGAGCTGGTTGAGTCGCCCGTCTGAGGGGAAGCTACGGAGGTAGTCAAGAAGCACCGACATAAGCTCATCGTACTTGGTGCCGTTGTCCCAGATATCAAGCTGGCACTTAGCAAGGTCTTGCACTCGGCGGAAGCCATGGGCATCAAGAGCTCTGGTACGGATTCGTTCGATTCCGGAGACCAACAAACGGCGGTTCTTGAGCGCCTCCGATCGGTTTTGATCTGGGGATTGTGAATCTGCGGGTCGAATAGGGCTACCGGCTGGGCTTTGGTGAGAGTCGACAGAGTGAGTGGGGCTTTGGGCGCGGACGTTTTCGTTGACCGGAAGCTCACTAAGCACCTGACGTTCGCCATTGACCGGGGCCTCCTCTCGATCACTGGCAACAGGATCCTCGTATATTTGCACCTCCGCAGGCTGTGGCGAGGCTGACTTGACAGGGCTTGCGCGGCGCACGACGGGAGATTTGCGAGATGCTTCCAAGAACGGATCGCTCTGTTTGCGGCTGTGAGAGGAAGCTGGCCTATCAAGCTTCTCTCGCGCCTCGTCAAACATAGACTTCATCGGGCTTCTGTAGTTCATTGGCGAATTCTCTCGAAGCGAGCGGTTCAAGTTGGGCAGCACCATTGTGAAGTTGTCTTCTTCTTCAGCAGTGCTCGGTATGCCACTGTCGACAGATGTGGTCTTATCCAAAACTGGTCGCGTGGACATGAGAGCTGCTACTCGCTTGTCGTGTCCAGAGATGTCCCGACTTGAGGGCAGGACCATAGTCAAGTCATCGTCTCTTGAAACATTAAAGTCTTCTGCAGGTGAAGCATTACTGCCTTTGCTAGTTGGTCGCGACTCTGTGAGGTGTCGTGATGATGGGGGCAGTGGGCTTCGTCTTGGGATGCTGGGACTAGTTTCCCGACTTGGAGGTGCAACAGTTTTGGCACGATTTCTACTCGCGCTGGTCGTTGGCGCAGGGCCTTTCGATGGTCCGGTACCTTTGGGGGAATTTCCAGCTGGAGTGCCGTTGGCAGGAGTCTCTGGTCTCAGAAGACGCCTGGAAGCATATGGATCCGCAGTCTGTGGCCTCTGGATTTCTGGTCTTCGCGGTCTGCGAACCGGTCCAGACATAAGAGAACTACCCTTCGAAGTGGAGGATTCAACAGACACGTTTGACGCAGTCGATGTAACTCTGTTCTCAGGGCGCAGCTTTGAAGGCCCTTTGCTTTGAGCACGAGATTCGACCTTTGGCTTGGACGGCGACATCGTTGCCATCGCTGAGTTTGGGCGCTCTGGGAGGTTCCGCGCAGCGCTTTTGGCTCGCCTTTGCTCAGCCATTAGCTCTTTGAGTGTTGACCTGCCTCCAGGGCGAGGTGCACCAGACAGTGAGCTCGTGCTGACCGATCCTCCGTGCAATGATGCATTGGGATTGTTCGAGTCCTTCTCCAACAATGCCCGTGACTTGGGGTCCAGCTTATCCATGATTGCGTTAGCCCTGTCAGACCACACCTTGGCGAATGTCCAGTACACCGCCCTGGTGCCCTCTTTCACTTTCGGGTTTGCATCATCCAAGCCTTTCCTGATACATTTCTCGGCAAGATCAAGGCCACCAGACGAGTCGAAGTGCGATTTGTATCCTGCCTGTCGCTTGAGTACTGTCCTGATCCATTCTGTTGCGGCTGTCCTTGTTGTGGCGTTCTTGTCCTGGTAAGCGTTCCAGACATGCTGCATTACGCGGGCATTGTAGGTGCAGTGTTGGAAGACGGTATCGGCTGTAACTCGTCCGTTCTCAGCTGCAATGTGCTTTGTCGCCGAGCTCATCTTGATGAAGTTTTGCATCAAGATCTCCGTGTGGAAGTCCATCGCGGGTCCGAGTGTCTTCATGAGCTCTTGTACAAGCTGGCAGCCGTTTGTTGCCATTGTAGTCCTGAGTGTGTTCGCAACCTTGAGTATACCATCCATCAGGCTCTTGATACCCGCCATGAAGGTATGGTGATACTCCGTTGGTGCGTTACCTTTCACGAATCTCCTTAGTTTCAGAACAGCCTTGTCTCGCGGCATCCAGTTGTGCTCAGTCTCCTTTCCTTCGAAATGCGGTAGCATATCTCTCATCGTGTCACTGAGCTCGCGTTCCGAAAGCACGTAGATCGGGTCCATTTGGACGGCCTCTTGAGGTGGTGGCTTGGCGGCCTCGCTGTTGATGCTATCAGCAAACACCGCGACGTGATCAACAACAGGCAGGCTTCTGGTAGACGCTTGCAGGTCGACATCGTGTGCTTGAGCGGCGGGGCGCGAGCTCGAACCGATTTGCGCGAGGATGTACTGCTCGATGCCGTGTCGTACGGAATAAGCCTTGAGTTGCTTCTTGAGGTCTGCTTTCGCGCGATCGCTCGCGTTGCCGAAGAGCTCCACCAGTGCATTCTTCGCTGCATCGCGCACGTGTTCGTCCGCGTTCTCCAGACAGGCCACGATAGGTCCAACATAGCTCTTGAAAGCCATGCCTTGTTCGTTGTGCATGCGGACGACCCATCCTATAGCGGTCTCCTTCTGCCTGGCATGGGTTCCTCCTAGTGCCTCCTCTCTGATTATGCGCTCGACGTCGCTGCCAAGGTATGGGTAGATGTCGGTCATGGCCTGGCTGGCGCATGCTCGCAGCGGTTCCCGAAGGTCGCCGAGGCGCTCCTGCAGGACGGGGAGGATGCGCGGGACGAGTTGCTGGATGGTATTTCCGCTGGCATCCTGGATGCTCAGTCTTTTGAGAAGGTGGCCGAGAGTAGAGAAGGCTGAGGCGGCGAGATGCGCGGAGGTCTGCTGGGTGATGGCAAGCTTGAGGCACTCGAAGATGGTCGGCTGCGCGCTCTCAGGCACGCGGTAGTGCTTGATGTCGGACTTGAGGCTGTTGAGGGCATTGATCTTGGAGTCGGAGTTGACGGCGGGTCGCTTGAGGTTGCTCAGCAGAGTGGCTGCTTGTTGATCCATGGCCGGCGCGAGAGAAGCCTGGGGGGCTTCACGTTCACACGCGGTGGTGAGGTGTGCAAGGTACCGTGAGTGGTATATTTAGTTCGTGTTATTGTCGCATGTGGCGTGGTTGGTGTGTGTGTGTATGTCGCAAGCAAGAGCAGGTCAGACTGACTCGGATGTATATGCGATGCGCGCTGCGAACGAGAGTCCAAGCGTGGGCCCGTTGCGTTTGTTTCGCTACTGTGGAGCCCGAGTGTTGTTGTGATGATCTCGCGCTGCCCTGCTGCACGGAGCAACGCTATCCGACCCGCCACGCCGGGAATTATTACTGATCTGCTTGCAACGGGGATATTCAATCGTCTTATTCCTTGTTCTCTTCACTTCGCTTCCTTCAATCGGTCATCTATGTCAAGTATCGACCTTGTGACGAAAAGATTAAACCCCCTATAAACAGCACTTTCCTACAAACGGTAAACACTCAAACTCTGGTTGATTGGGAAAGCATACGTCGCCGCGAACAAATCGCGCATCCCTGGGTTCTTTAAAGCTTGCTCTGTGCTCTGCATCCAATCCACGGGAACGATCAGCAGAGCACGGGTATGCTTTCACTCGGAGCTGAGTTTATCAGTCCATGCGAGACATCGAGGCGAGAGCTTGCATCTACAGTGTACAATTGAGATACAAGCGATCATAATTCGTACACAAATCATTAATATAGCTTCAAGATTAGAGTTCTTTGGGCTTGAACCCTGTTTACTAATCGTTGCCTCAAGATCCATGTGGAGCATATGTCAAAGCAAACATGTATATTCGTGTCAATCAGATTCATGTGACCCTCGTACATTTAACATGCCTGTAGCTCCCAGGAGCTCCTATCTACACGCTCTATGTTTTTGATGAATATGCATTTGCAGGTTTTGTTCCCCACCCGAATGTCTGTGGTCGCATGTCATTTAATGGAGGTACGTGGGACATTCTCCGTTCAACCCTGTACCTACACTCCGTCCAGTGCTCTAGCAACGAAATTGGCGTGGAGTGCATGGAATACCTGAATAAGAGTCAATTGATCGATCTGGACAACTATTCCCTCCAACTATAGCACATATGCCACACAAAAATGCAAAACAGCTTCATCGCACCTTGCCCCAAACCCTAACGCTGATGTCTTCGGCCTTTCGGTTCGCCGCAACGCCGACTCACTTCAACCTCCATCAATCAATCCAAACCACTACACTCTCAGTATCAATTCGCAATTCCCTTGCCCCCTACCAAGTCACGTTCTTTGCAAAATGTCAATCAATTGGTGGACAGTAGGCAGCATCTACGGCGCCGCCTCCGTAGCATTCGGCGCCTTCGGAGCCCACGGCCTCAAGTCTCGCGGCATCTCAGATGCAAAGATCGCCAGCTGGAGCACAGCCGCTCACTACCAGGTAAGTTAAAATTAAAGAGACGCCCAAGAAAAGACAGGAGAAAGAATTACAACATAAATTCTTTTCTTTCCGATCTTCAAAAAATCATCACGCTGACAAACCCTCCCCAACAACAGCTCATCCACTCCGTCGCCCTCGTCGCCGTCGAAACTGCTTTCCCGGGCAAGCAGAAGATCTGGGCAAAGTCTTTGCTGACCGCGGGCATGACCATGTTCAGCGGCTCGATTTACTTGCTTGTGCTGGATCCGCAGCGTTTCAAGGCCATGGGCCCGATTACGCCGCTGGGCGGTGTTGCTCTCATTGGAGGGTGGGTAGCTTTGGCAGTGGGAAGCAGGGGCAGGATTGCGATGAAGTGAGGGGAGGTTGTGTTGATGCTAGGGCTGCTGGAGATGGGGAGTGTGATGTTGGAGGGGTAGACTGATAGAACTCTGTCGGTGTGTGTATATTATTATGTGTATATTTGAATCATAGAGGATGGGAGGTTACGTTGTCATTTCGAATTCTACTGGCTACCTAGCTGGAGATATTTTGGGCTGCTTTACTGAAAGCGCTGCAGTCCGCCTACCAATCAAGAGGGCGCCTTTGATGTCGCCTCTTCGTCACCATACTAGCAACTCTTGATAATTGCAGACTCAACAATACCTGCGAGCATCTACGTCTCGGAGGCGATATGCGCGTAGTCATCGGCGGAGTCGAAATTGACGTTTCGGTTCGAACACCATCTCTACAGCCACGCTGCAGGGACTTGGCCTGCGCACTCACTGTGGGCAATGAGAGACCAGTCAATACATGCACGAGGTGTCAATCTCTCCAGCAAGGTGGCGGTCGCGCTTTCTCGCGCAAAAATTCGAGTTGAACGCCGTGACGACACTAGCTCGCTACCCGAGACGAGCACATTTCCTTCAGGCGCCAGGTGTGTTTATTTTCTGTGCTTGGACCTTGCCAGCAAAGGTCTGCAAAGTCGGGTCAAATTGGCGACATACTTGGAAGGTTACTGTGTTCCACGCTTCCAAGCGCTGGTGTTGTCTCCTGGCACCAGGACAGTAGGTGCGTTCCCGTGCCTAGTTGTCGTGCCAATCTCATTTTGCGTGCATAATCATTTCCTGGTACAGATCATCTGGCACCTTCCCCGCAAGCTCCAGTGTGACTTCCACAGTCCTCTTTGCCTTTAAAGGTTTGAAATCCGGCTTGGGACTTGGGCTGTTGAGCAGCTGCTCTCTTGCAAGTATAAGCTGTGCAACGATGCAGAGTAAATTGAGATGAGGTCCATACGCGAACAGGAAGTCCCAAAGTATCAGCACCTCCGGCAAAGGCGGTGTGCAAGCACACATGGTCAAGACACTTGGAAAAGCATAAATCTCCGCCTTCATGTTCTTCGACAGCAAATGGTCCGCCAGCTCTGGGTCGAGGAGTTCCAGCAGTCTGTCAACGATAGCGAGACCTTTGTGTACGCCGTCCATGCTGCCTCGAACATATCCCGGCACTTCACTAGTAATGAAGCGATCGAATCCTGCAAACGCCTCGGCCTCGCTGCGGGCAACGTACAAGAAAGGAGCGGCCATAACGTTCATGCCTTGCACGTAGCCGACGCTTGCTACGGAGTTGGACGTCGAGTTCATGTCCCCAGCATCAGATCCATCGGTTCCTGTAATCGAACCTCTTCCATGTCGTGTGCTGACGGAAGCAGGAGAATGGAAGATTCCGTCATCGCGACCATCTATGCTTCGGGGTATGCCGAGCGTCGGCGGTGACATCCAGCCATTGACTCGGGACTCGTGGGCGTCTTGAATCTTCCAAGCTATTGCATTGAGGACTCGAGAGAGCGTGTTTTCTGTCACACGACGGCGGAACAGCGGGTCTGTCGTCAATGTGCGGAATGTGTCGTTGCGGATTTTGTCGTAAGCTGGTGATGCGCCCTGGCGTACGAGGTCGAGGTATGCATCGGTGCTGAGGGGCGGAGTGTTGAGGAGGACGAGCCATGTGTATGCGCGTAGATCTGACTGAGATTCATGTTGGTCATTAAATGCATAGAAGAAATAGAGCCTGGTTCAAGTCCGACTTACTGTACCGTCGCTGTTGGCTGGTATGCCATCTAGAAGCACAGTGCGACGGATCTCATCAAGACCGCCTTCAACGTCGCCATTCTGTGGTCCTCGTTGTAGAAGTAGGTCGAGATGTGTCATATTACGTAGCACTTGAGATAAAGGTGCTGTTGAGTATGCCAGATTGATCCGAGTGAGGTGTTGCACGCGTCGGTCGCGCGTCGCACTAACCTTGTTGAAGTTGTCAGTGGCGATGGCGGGGTAAAACGCTTTCCTTGTGATGGAATATCAATATCTGTCGAAACATCGTGTCGTCTGCTGTTCGCTCGCCATCTCCACTACAACACGACTTCCCACTTCTTGCATCTCGAGAGGAGCACCACACAGGCGTCTTGCTACTATCAAAATTACCATGAGGACAAGCGTCGATGCTGCGTTATCGCAGATGATGCTCCACAAAGTTTCTCACGACATATGAGACTACACTATACAGGCGTCATTCGAGATAGCCGATCACGTGTCCAACGTGCAGTCTCCACATACCAGGTTGCACTCACTGATACGCAGAAGAGTGAGTACTGGAGTCAGGCCTCATAAGTCGCATCGCGCCTATATTTTTCTCCAACACTCTCGCCGCTTTTCTTGTTGGATGCCAACGAAAGCACTAGTTTTGCCTAATATTTTTTGCCCTCGCCCTGGCTTTACAAGGACCTCGTCGCCAGGATCCATCACCGGTGGAAGTGCCGAAGATGTACACGCTCCACGCAGCGCTATGTGCAGCGGTAGGTGTGAGGACGCAGCGTTCTTCTGGTCCTCTTCAGCTTGCACCCGGTCCACGACGGAAGTACGGCGGTTGATCATGAGCGGACGAAAACTCCAGACCGTGGTCTGCACGCCAAACACGCTGGGATCTCCACATTACCCTATAGTGACGATTGAGACAGGCTCTTACTTCTCTAGACGGCATTGGCACGGCATGGATTTTGTGCAACAAAGAAGGGTCGCCACCAGTTGCTTTTTGCGCTCACACTTCCCTTGTCCGCTGCAGGGCTTCACGTGGTAAGTAGAACGAGTGGTGGGCCCGAATAGCCTGCCAGCGAATGGGCGATAGCGCTTATATACTGCAAAACTCCGTACGGCGACACACGAACACTCAACGTTCCCTCGTGGCAGTCGAGGCCGAGGAGTCGCTGGACTTTTGGTGTGGTGGTAGTGTAGGCAAAGTTCGCCAGACCCTACCCGCTATGCCGCTTTCGTAAATCACGTTTGAGCACGACATCCTCCATACCCACAGCGAACTTTCTGGTTCTGGCTCTAGCTCCACTGCCGGACGTAATCTGCTTGGCCCAATGCCTATGACCTGGCTGCGATGGCGCCTTTTGCGCCCTCGATGTTGCAATCAACTCCCTCCGATCTCGTCTGCACCTTCGCAGTGCTTGTCTCGCTTGTCTCGCTTGTCGTTCTTGTCGCCAAACCCAAAGAGACACCCTCTTCACGCGATTCGGGTTGCAGATCGCCCTCGTCATCACCACTACCGCCCACGCCTTACCCGTTCGACAGCGCCGACCTGTGCAACGACCGCACTGAGTCGAGTGAAGTATATCAGATACCGTCGCGTGCTCCTCGCGTGATTCTACCCAGCCCGCCAGGCGGCTGCTTTTTCTCGCGTGCTCCGTTGGTCTCGCCCAGACCGTGGTTTGCGCCGTAGATCGGAGTTCACACCCTGTACGCTATTGGCCGTCTGAGCTCTGAGGGCTTGCATTCCTGCAAGATCTGACCGAGAAGCACAATCTGTGGCAGCTCCAGAGCAATCTTAGCTGAACTTGGCGAACCGCCACCACCAGCTTCGACCACTGTTACTTTTTATCTGCATGCTTAAGTAGCGAAGCATTCCAACTCAATCCCTTCGCAGAGGCATCGCCCAGCTTTTGCCACGACAAACCAAGCATGGCCAACGCCACCACCAAGATCGGCCACGGCCTTGCCAAAGGACTCGGCATCAAGGTTGACTACCGCGACGAGACTGGCAGTGGCGCGAACGCGAAGCTTTCGCGCGGCGAGTCTGTCTTCTCAGTCACCAGTGCTGATTCCTACGAGGAAAGTGAGCCTACTGCTAAAGAATGGCTGGCCGAAATCTGGCCCAGCAAATCTGACGCCTGGAATTACACGAAGGGATTGTTCCCTTTCACTTCCTGGATCCTCCACTACAACCTGCAATGGCTTTACGGCGATCTTGTCGCAGGTATGTGTTCCTGAATCTCGTTCGCCAATCCTTGTGCCAGTCACTAACTGCTTTAGGTATCACAATTGGTGCTGTAGTGGTGCCTCAAAGTATGGCCTACGCGAAGCTCGCCCAGTTACCAGTCCAATATGGTCTCTATTCATCTTTCATGGGCGTCTTGCTCTACTGGTTCTTCGCCACTTCGAAGGATATCACCATCGGACCCGTCGCAGTCATGTCGACATTGGTCGGTAACGTTATCATCAAGGCAAAGGAAAGTAACCCGGACCTCGCCCCTGAGGACATCGCGATCGCTCTTGCGGTCATCGTTGGTGGCATTACCGCAGGACTAGGTCTTCTACGCTTGGGATTCATCGTCGACCTGATCTCTCTCCCCGCAATCTCTGCGTTCATGACCGGCTCAGCCATTTCAATCGGTGTTGGTCAAGTTAGCGCTCTCATGGGCATTACTCTGAGCTCGGGTACTACCAGAGATGAGCCCTACAAGGTCATCATCCACACACTTGCGGGACTTCCTTCTACAAACCTGAACGCGGCGATCGGCTTAACAGCGCTCCTTATGCTGTATGGCATTCGCACCATTTTCAACTACCTTGCAAGGAAGCAGCCAAACCGCAGAAAGTTGTACTTCTTCCTGAACACACTCAGGACCGCTTTCGTCATCTTGTTGTACACCCTCATCAGTTATTTGGTTCACAGGAATCTTCCTAACCGAAGCTCGGACACTGCGAAGAAACTTACGAAATTCAGTGTTCTCGGACCTGTGCCTCGCGGATTCACCCATGCTGCGGTGCCCAATATGAACAAGGAGATTATCGACCTTTTCGTGAGCGAGATTCCGGTGTCTGTCATCGTCTTACTCATTGAGCACATCTCGATTGCCAAGTCCTTCGGTCGCGTCAACAACTATACCATCAACCCCTCGCAAGAATTGGTCGCTATTGGTGTGACCAACTTGTTGGCACCCTTCCTTGGCGGCTACCCTGCTACCGGATCGTTCTCGCGTACTGCCATCAAGTCCAAGGCCGGTGTGCGTACTCCTCTCGCTGGTGTCTACACGGCCATTGTTGTGCTCCTCGCAATTTACGCGCTTCCCGTGGTGTTCTTCTACATCCCCAATGCCGCTCTTTCAGCTGTCATCATCCACGCCGTGGGTGACTTGATTACACCACCGAACACGGTCTACCAATTCTGGAAGATCTCGCCGCTTGAGGCACTCGTCTTCTTCGTTGGTGTCTTTGTCACAGTCTTCTCCAGCATCGAAAACGGCATTTACTCCACGGTTGCGATCTCGTTCGCAATCTACATCTTCCGCGTGTTCAAGGCTCAGGGACGCTTCCTCGGACGTGTCCAGGTTCACTCCGTCGTTGGCGACCACGTTATGGACGAGACTCACACGAGGACGCCACGTAAGCCCGACAACGACCCTGAGAAGTCTACTCGCAACATCTACTTGCCTATTTCGCACGAAGATGGCTCCAACCCCACTCTTTCGGTCGGCCACCCACACCCTGGTGTCTTCATCTATCGCTTCTCGGAAGGCTACAACTACCCTAATGCCAACCACTACCTTGACTACATGACCGAGGTGATTTTCAGGGAGACCCAACGCACCGACCCTAACACATATGGACGTCTCGGCGATCGTCCATGGAACGACCCGGGTCCACGCAGAGGGAGGCCACTTGTGAGCGACAGCCACAAGCCTACTCTCAAAGCAATTATCCTTGACTTCTCTTCCGTCAACAACGTCGATGTGACTTCCGTGCAGCACCTTATCGACGTCCGTAACCAGCTCGATCGCCACGCAGCCCCAGACACTGTTCAGTGGCACTTTGCGTCCATCAACAACCGCTGGACCAAGCGTGCTCTCGTCAACGCTGGCTTTGGCTACCCGACCCCGCACAATGATGGTGGCTTCAACCGTTGGAAACCTATCTTCTCAGTCGCCGACATGGGTGGCGATCAGTCTGCGGCTGCGGCTGCTCAACGCGATCTCAACCGTCGTCACCAGAGGCACGATGCAAACAGGGAAGAGGAAGGCCGTTCAAAGTCCGCGTACGAGCACGACATCGGTCCTGTGGATGGTGACGAAAACTACGAGTCTGTGATCAACAAGAGCTCCGCTTACAGCACAGCTCCGGCGAACAACATCGCGGTCGTTGCTGGCTTGAACAGGCCGTTCTTCCACATCGATCTCACCAGCGCCGTCGAGAGTGCTATCAAGAACGTGGAAGTCCTCGTATCTTCCAGGCCGCAGGACGATTCGAGCTCGGAGGACCACGACCAAGCCAAGGCCACAGGCATCGAGAAGCCTACTCACTCCTAATATGTTGCGCCGCAACGACTTCCACCTAATCTTCAAAGATTTGATTTGATGTGTTCAAAAAGCATCTCGGACATTTCCGCAGCATTTACGGTATAAGAAGAGGGCAGATCCCTCTCGTCTGGTTTGGTTGTTAGTTGTGATTCAGTTTTGTGTTGGCGGATCTTCTTATATATACACACGATTCATGCACACAGCGAGTGCACAGGTGGTCTTCACGACCGCCTATTTTTGAATTATATGAACATATTTTTACACACACCAAACCGCCCCAAAAGCCATGGTACACCCTTTCAAGTCATTGTGAAAGTGTTGTCTTCATCTCGAGGATATTTCGCGAGATTCTCGAGGTGGTGATCAGCGAACGAATAAAACCGCACAACAACATGTGCATCGATAACCTTTATCGAACACATGCCCGCTAAACCCAATCGCGATATTGCGAGTCGCTTCCAAGATCAGCTTCTAGCCTATCCGAGGCTGCGAAAGGACTGGGTTCCGCTGCTACCTCTTATTTACCCTCGTTCCTCGCTTTTGCACGTGCGGATCGTTCCTTGCTGACGCCTTCGTGTTTCAGAGAGACGATAAGGTTGACTGGGCAAGAAGGTGGGGGTCCTGGGCATTCTTCAAGCTTATGCTACGCTGTGGTCCTGACTTCCTAGTGGGTTGTTTTATCTTTACTGCACCATCTGCTATTCTTACAGTACACCTAGCGAGGTACAAACACTACATCAGCTACCTCTAGTCGCACAAAACTGCTGGTGCTTGAGCTTAGCTTCTGCAGCTCGCTGACTCGGTCGCATTCATCTGACCACAATCTTTACCCGTTCGTGAACCCTGCCTACCCGAATACAAGCACTTTATTGGAAGTCTGGTGAGCCGATCATGGCGACTGCGAGTCAAGATGTCGTTTCGCCTATCAGGACCATGAAGCCTGAGCTTCCTCTTTCGGCGCCGAGCATCAATTCTGAGCCTGTTGAGCTGGACAGCACGCCTGCTTCGCCCGAGAAGTTGCGCGCAAGGAGAGCGTCGAGGGACGAGTTGCTAGCCGAGCTGGATGGGGAGGAGAAGGAGGTATGTGTTGTTCTTGATGAGTTCTTGTCGCATTATGATGATATGTAACGAGATGTAGCTCTTACTGACCGGGTAAATAGAAGCGAAAGCAATTACTGCTGGAGAAGAAGAGTGACCCGGCTGTGCTCGTCGATATACCAAAAACGCCTGGCGCCGATGAGATCGAGAAAGGCCAAAGTCATTTGGAGGACTGAGAATACTCGGTCGGACATGCGCTATCGGGTGACCGGTAGCTATGAGAGTTGGAGGCAGGCTCCTGGAGCTGCGGATACAGGAATGTGGGCCGAGACTGGTCTTTGCTATCTCCTTCTACCTCAGATTCTGTCTCACACGAATTCACGAACAGACACATACAGCAAATAGCAGACTTTGACTTTGTCGCATAGACTTACATTCCCAACGATCCGCGTGTGACACCGGAAATGGCTCTCACATGGCCAAATTCGCCTTTGTTCGACGTCGGTTTCCATTGTTGTAGCCCACCACAGATCTGGCCGGAACATGTCGAGGAATGATTTCTTTGTCTCGAATTATTCAACACAACATGCTCTATCGTCATGACTCCGCCACCGACTCAACCACACTGCAAGCTTAGCAGCCATGTTTATCGAATCCACGCCTGTCACCGGCTACAGCGAGACCGCCGGCTGGGTGTTGCCTCTCATGCCACAAGAACCCGCCCCTAGGATCCCTCTCCGACGGCCACAGATTCACAAGGCCAATTCGTCGACTCCGTCACTCAAGGGAATGGCGCAAACTATCCCCCCAGCTCCTCTGAAGCGACCGCCGTATACTACTACGGAGACATCGAGCTCGTCCTTGAGTGGTATGGAACAGACGGTCACACCTTTTCAAGAGTTCGTCAAACGTATACCGCCGCTTGAAGATGACAAACCTTTACCACCGACGCCGTTACAAGTCAGAAGATCATCGTTGGGAGAAAGCACTCGAGCCTCGTCCCGAGAGTCATCGCCTTTTCGACCTAGGAGAAGCTCAAGCGTCTACAGCCGAACAGTCAGCCAGTGGATTCCAGACTCGCCTGTGTGGTCAGCTTCCGACCTGGCAGACAATCCATTACCGGCGCTGCCTCCAGAGCTTCTGCGACCAATAGCTTACAGTGCGAGTACACCCCAGCTGATCGAAACGCCACCGGATGGACTTCTGCTGCAGCCGAGAACATACCAACCACTGCTCACCACACCATCTCCGACGATCAGTCGAAACACAACGCCATCTCCTGGACCGGACCCGTTGCAGGAAGGAAGGAAGTTCTCGATCCTTCTACCGACTGCCGTCGATGTGGTCAACATTCCTAAAAGCCATTTGCCAACCGTGTCTATCGAAAAAGCCAAAGCGACTGCAGGCGCACCCGGAGCAGAACATCTACTCCCTGAGGAGCTACGAGCGAAGTCGAAAGGCAAGACTGTGGTCAAGACTCAGTCTCTCGAGCCCATCGTGAAAACACCTCAACCTGCAGCGACATCACCTCAGCCGATTGTTCGGGACACCCTGGCCATGTTTGGCAGGGAGATCGATCGACCACCCGGTCCTCCTCCCGCTCTCCCTACGATGACTCTCGTTGATGCTGAGGGTAGAGACAGAGTAGTAGGAACACCCAGACTGAGCGTGGCACCTTTGCCTACCTTCTCATTCCCTGTTGAGCCGATCAGGAGCCCATTACACACCACAACCAACGCATTCCCTGTTGGCAAGAATGCTCCAATGACTATGGTTCCGTTGACCTCGCAGGTACACCACGAATCCAGTCCACTATCATCGCAACCAGATTTTTATGGCCACGAGCGAGGCAGAAGCATCCAGCGTGGTCCACGCGACTCCGGCTATCAGTACTACCAACCCAACGGCCGAAGACGTGAATCAAACTCGCCTCCGCGACCTGAAAGCCAAGCGCATCAAATGGCGCAGGACTACTACTCCTTGCTAGCCGAGCAGAACCGCCAGGCATCCGCATCGTCTGCTTCGCGCAGCGTGCAATCCGACGTCGAGATAGGAGAGCACATGAGAATGGTCCCACAGCCTCTATTCCACAGCAAGCCTGCTGCGATGCAATCCAAACGCATTAGCAGTCGCTACGACAGCGTGACCGGCATCATCCTCCCACTCTACGATCGCCAGCAAAGCGACAGCAGTTTGTCGATGCAATCACAGCAATCCGGCAGCAACATCACGCCGTATCGTTTGTCCAACACCGCAAACAATCGACGAAGGAGCAGCATTGGCACAATCCCCATATCGCCACCGTTCCGATACGACAGCATCTACGATCGACCTGCAGCAGCGATGCCCACCGTGCCTCAGCCTCGTGCTGTCCCCAAGTACCGTCGTAACAGCAACGACAACCGCGTTTCGGCCTACTGGCATATCCCAACTAAAGGCGGCAACGAGCTGGTGTTCCGCCGTAGCAAAGAGAAGCAGCCTTCGGTTCCCAAGATTGTTGGTCCAGGATCTCCCAGTAGTCCAGGCGTGCCTCTGCTGGAGCCAGACATCGTCGCCCAGCGCCTGCGGACTCCAGAAGTGACTCCAGAGCACTCGCCATTATTCCAAGGTCCTTGGCCAATGCAGCACAGGAGCTCTGCCACTTCGCGTACACCCTCTCCAGCCAGCAGAGACGAGGATCCCTTCAGCAGCAGCAGCAGCAGCAGCGGCGGCAAAGACAAACACAAACCCAAAACCAGAGAAGAAAAAGAGCTGACAGCAAAACAAGCCCTCCTCGCCCGCATCACAAAGGGCGCAGCCAAATACGCCGACAAACTCACCCGCCCCACAGGCTACGAGCCATCGCCACTCTCCAGCACCAACGACCACCAACCTCAAATCTCTCCCCCAACCGCTCGCACTGAATCCCCCCGCCTCCTCCCACCACCAAAAACAACCAACACCAGCACCAACAAACACGCCCACAAACCCAGCCTCGGCTGGACCACCGCCTCCAAATCCGCCTTCGACTCCCTCCACCACAATCACAATCACAAGCACAACCCCTCCCAAGCCTCCACCTCCACCTACACCCACACGACAACGCCCGCACGCCCTCTCGACGAGCGCAGCTCTGGCTTCGGCGCCGAAGACGACCAGCAACAGGAACAATCTTTCGTCAGCGGCGCTCGACGGGGCAGTATAAATTTGTTCGCGACACTGCGCGATTTGCGCCGGGAGACGAAAGCGGAGAAGCGGCGTGAGGAGATTAAGAAGAGTATTCGCGTGGTGGGTGCGCCGGAGGGGGCTGCTGCTAGTGGGAGTGGGGGTGTAATTCGAGGAAGGAGCGCGGATGGGAGGAGGGCTGAGGGTGATGTGGGAGCTGAGGATGTAAGGTCGCAGGCTGGGATTGGAGGGTGGGGGAGGAGTGTTAGTTGGATGGGAGGTGGGCCGGTGTGATTGAGGGCGTGAGACAATGGGTTTTTGGATGTTGGGTCAAGGATGATTTGATTGTACATGTAAAGTAGCCTAAATGATGAAGCAGTACTTCTCTAGTAATAAGACACGTGCCCGCTCCGCTATAATCCTACATCGTGGCCCTTGGGCTGTGGTTGGAAGTACTCGTCTCAGCACTTTCTCTAAAATGGCCGCGGTCTGTAGCACCGTCCTGGTTGGTATGGCCTGTTGCCGAAAGTTGTTTTGGGTGTGAGGAGCCGTCTGTGGTGGTCGAGCCTGCGCAGACATCAGATCTGAGTCATGCTGTCCACCTCGATGGTGCCGGCAAAGGATGTCGATTAAGATATTCAATATCTAGAACTCCCAGTCCTCTTCGACACTCTTGATCGCCCAGTCGAACTTCTCACGCAGTGTCTTGGAGAAGAAGCGCTCAATGGGGACGTTGAACTTCTTCGTGAACACGACAGTCAAGCGTGGGTCAATGTAGTTCTGTTATGAAAGTTAGCATGCTGTTTTTCGTTGACATCAAAATGCGAGCAACTTACGATCTTGGAAGTGCCCAGTGCGACCTCCTTGTTGTTCTCGCGATCCTCGCTCTGGGTCTTAGCCGTTGCGATACGCTGATCCAGCTTCTCAATTTGTGTCTCGAACTTCTCGACAGAGGGGCCTTTGCCTTCCGCCTCGACCTTGTGAGTCTTGTTCTCCTTCTTGAACTTGGCCTGCGTCTCAGAGACGACTGACATCCTCTCCTCGAGCTCTTTGGCCTTCATGGGCTTTTGGCCGTCGGCCTCCAGCTTCTCGTTCTCCTTGTCGAACTTCTTCTGGATCTTAATCTTCTCCTGCTCGATGAGAGACTCCTGGTGCTCCTTGACCCAATCGCCACCAAGATCCTCAGGAAGGGCGAAGAAATCTGCTCCTCTCTTCTTCTTGAGCTTGGGATCGAGGTCAAGCATCATCTGCTTGATGCGCCATTGCTGGTAACGCATGCCGTTGATTTTGTCCTCCATCTTCTCCATGACTTGACTGTGACCGGCAGCGACGGTACGCTTGTGGTTACAGAGGATAGCGACTTCACGGTTGGCATTGTTGTAGTCCTTAACCCTCTCGGCGATAGTTCCAGTTGACTTCATCTTTTCCAAGAGCTTAGCCATGGTCCAGGAGGCGTTGTAGGTACGGAAGACCTTGGCCGTCAGACCAGGCATGTAGTTCGACAAGTGTTTGTTGAGACCAGATGTGGTCAGACGGTCGAAAACCTCGTCGCCCTCCTTCTTCGGCGCACGCTTGAAGATCTTCAAGTTCTTGAAAACCTGCGGGTCCACTTTGACTTCATCGTAGAAACGGATGGAGTCCTTGCCGAGGAAATCGAAGATGACCGTCTCCGGCGGACGCAGAGTGACGTGCTCGAACTTCAGCGAACAGCAGCCGACGGTGTCTGCCTCGTCTTCACCCTTCTCGTTACCAGCACGGAGTGCAAATTGATCAATCAGATAGACCGCGGTAGCACGCTGACGCTCGGCCATCACCTCCGACTTGAGCTCACGGTGGTAGTCCTTGCGGATTGTGTCGATGTGCTTCTTCAGCTCACGTGCCTTCTCGAACTTCTTGTAGTCACTCTGGCCCTTGACATCGGAGTTGGCAGCAAGCATGACATACTTGTAGTTGCCGTTGATGTTCTCCTGCCACATAGCGAGCCATGTACCTTCCTGATCGTGCTTGACCTCTTTCCATTTGTGTCCATCTGGGGGCTTGGGGACCATGGCATCCTTGCCGATATTGATAGTGATTTGTTCAGGTGTGACACGCTTCTTGAAGCGACCAGTTTTCGGGTGCTCACCACGTCCACGGAATAGGCCTGGAGGCTCGACACGGAAGTTGCCGACCTTTTGCTTGCGGCCGTCCCACTGGCAGTACATGTAAGGTGCCTCGAGTTCGTCCTTCGCTGCCTTGAGCTGCTTCTTCTCTGCAGCTGGCAACGCCTTCTTCGCCTGTCGCTCTGCATCCACGTGGTTGAAGATAGGCTTGAAATCGCACTTCTCGAACTTGAGGATCTTGACCTTATTGCCGTCCTTGTCCTTGCCGTGCCCAGTTTTATCCAACATTTCCTTGAAATCGGAGAAGAAGTTCTTCTGGAAAGTCGGGTTCTCCACGTTGTGGGCAGAGTTGAGCATACCACCAAAAGCGTGCGCAATCTCTTCGGCTTGAGGATCCAGCTTGACGGGTACACCGTCGTAGAGCATCCTGACGTTGGACGGCAAAGGTTCGTACTCCGGAGGGAAGATCACACCGTTGTGCTGGAGAGTGGTCCATTTGGTCGTGCCGTCGCCTTTGGTTGGGTCCTCCCACCAGCGATACTCCTCCTCACCATCTTCGCCCTGTTCTTGGTCTTCTTCCTTTGCTGCCGCCTTGCCCTTCTTGGCTGCGGCAGGGGCTGCCTTGGTCGCCTTCTTCACAGCAGGAGCCTTCTTTTTCAGAGGCGCGTCATCGTCGGATTCCTCCTTCTTGACCTTCTTTGCGCCATTCGCCTGCTTCTTGGGCGCAGGCTTCTTGGCCTTGCTCAGAGGTTTGTCGTCGTCTTCGCTATCGCTTTCCTTCTTCACAGCTTTGCGCTTTGCTTCGGCAGTTTTGGAAGCTCTGCGCGCAGCAGGCGCCTCCTTCTCGGCTTTCTTCTGGATTTCTGCCTTTTCCTTTTGAAGCTTTTGGCCGAGAGGGATGTCATCGTCGGAGTCTTCTCCAATTTGATGCGCGGTCGCCCTGATGGGACCGCTAGTTTTCTTCGCCAAGGGTACGTCATCTTCGTCGTCCGAATCGGCCGGGACTGCAGAGGTTCGTTGGCGCTTCACCTATTGAAGAGTCAGCCTTCCGCAGGCAAAACTGTTAATGAGCAAGGATGATCGCGTACCAGAGGGGCATCGTCGCTTTCGGATTCCGAGGCGTCCTTGTAGCTCTTGCCGTTCGTCATCGAAGCCTTTCGCTTTCCATTTGCAGATGCGCCATTGGTCGCGGGCTTGTCGATGTCCATGTTGTCGTCGGCAGGACCAAAGGCCATGCTGATGCCAGGCTTGACGGCACCGTTGCTGGCAGATGCCTCGTTATCCATGGCTTTGTCAACAGCTTTGGGAATGGTTGCGCTCGACTTGGCTGTGGATGTGTTAGTTGGCGTGGCGAGGTAGGTTGGCAAAAGAGATTGAGGTTGATGAAGTAGTTAAGTAGGTTGCACGAGAAGAGAAAGTAGCAAGGGAGCAAGGTGGATCCGTCTTGTGAAGACGCGCAAGAAGGTCGAAGTGAGGCTGGGAAAAGGATTTTGACTAAGTCCCCGCTTGCGCGCGACTTAGTCAAAAAGCAAACTGACAACTGACTGAAGGGCTGCGTCACCGAGGCAAATGAAATGGAGACACGCACGTGACGCACCTTTGCCGAGCGGCTGATCATCCTCTGAGCTGGACATGAGTGTGGAAGTGAAGGCGTATGGCCAAGGCACGCGTGGGTGATGTTGAGGAGGCGGACGGGTAGAGTAACAATGGCCCAGTCGCGTATATGCAGGCAAGCGTGCAGGTAAGCGCAAAGGGCAGAAGCGCGTAACACGTGAGATCACGAGCCCGAGTCGCGGGCTGAAGAGAAATGAAATACTGCTGAAGTGACAGGTGAGGGTGTTTGTGTGAAGGGTGTCGCGTGAAGGATTGAAGGATTGGAAGAGAGACAAGCAAGGAAATGTGAGACGTGAATAAGACGAAAGGCAAACAGACAAGGCCAGTCCAGGGAGAGGCAAGCGACTCCAACACTGGGGCTGGCTGGCTGGCTGGCTGGCCGTGTGCCTGAAAAGTCAGGCAACATCGCGGCTTCACCCGAGTGCGGAGCTTCAGTTCTCCTGCGAACATCCAACGACTTCACGACAGGTGCCCCGGCTAGAAGGCATTGCGCATCGCTCTCATACTCCGCTCATCACCCCATACACCTCGCCATGTTGTCCACAGCTGCTCGTCCCGCCTTCAGGGCTGGCGCTGCCGCCATGCGGTATGTCCGACCGTCCCAGACACTGCGCGCCGCGCTCCTCGAATCCCACCGCGCGCACCATTCCTTCAATCTCAAGCACAACCACCCACTGACCCTCCACCTACAGCTCGGCGCCCGTCTCCGCCCCTCTCGTCGCTCAGTCCGCCAACTATGCCACTCTCCGTGAGATCGAGGGCCGTCTCAAGTCCATCCGCAACATCGAGAAGATCACCAAGACCATGAAGATTGTCGCCTCCACCAAGCTCACCCGCGCCCAGAAGGCCATGAACGAGTCCATCACCTACGGAAAGACCTCGCAGAAGACCTTCGAAGAGGCCGGCACCGTTGCTGCTGAGGGTGAGGGCAAGAAGACCCTCCTCGTCATGTGCTCTTCCGACAAAGGTCTCTGTGGTGGTATCCACTCTGGTCTTTCGCGTTACGTGCGCAAGCAGCTCGCCACCGACGGCCTGCCCAGCGACATCGACATTGCCGTCATTGGCGAGAAGTGCAAGGCCCAGATGAGCAGGAGCAACCCCAAGAACATGGTCCTCAACTTCTCTGGTATCGGCAAGGCCGTCCCGACTTTCGCCGACGCGACCTCCATCGCCGACCAGCTCTGCCTTTTGGACACCCAGTACGACAGCATCAAGATTCTGTACAACAAGTTCGTCAACGCCACCAGCTACGAGCCCACCATCATCGAGGCTTTCTCCGAGGAGGCCATCAAGGAGTCTGGTATGTCCATTTGGATCTTTATAATTCCATGCTGCCACAGAACTAACACCTCAAACTAGCCAACTTCTCCTCCTTCGAGATCGACGAGGCTGTCCTCCCCAGCCTCCGCGAGTACGCTCTTGCCAACTCCCTCTTCTGGGCTCTTGCCGAGGGTCACGCTTGCGAGCAGTCCGCCCGCCGCAACGCCATGGACAACGCTTCCAAGAACGCCGGCGAGATGATCACCAAGTTCCAGATTCTGTTCAACCGTACTCGCCAGGCCGTCATTACTGGTGAGCTCGTCGAGATTATTACTGGTGCCGCCGCCTCCGAGGACTAGACGTAATCCACGAAAAACGGAAGATGTCGGAGCATATGATGTGCAGTTGTATTGAGGAAGAGAGGAGCTGGAAATGTATGTATATAGCCGGGATTGAGAAGTGCTCCTGCAATCAATGCTACAGTAGTTTTCTTTTGTGATCTCGATGGCTCTTTGCTGATATCCTTGCGTGTGCGTGTTCGTGAGCTACATGTACCTCCAAGCCACATGAAGAACCAGAATTGCTCAAAAAATCAGCTACTGTCTGGTCGAAAATGCCCATCAAGTAAAGCGCTGGCGAAATTGTTGTCCGGATCGTTTCGGCACGAGAGCGAAATACGCATTAACCTCCCTCTAATTCTGCCTCAACCGCGCTCACAGTGTGACCACTTGCTAGAACTTCATGGTGATTTACTGTGCCAGATTATACATGTCCCTTGAACCTATCGGCCGAAAACATGGGTGTTTTATACCTTGCCTTTTGATTTCCTTAGATGACGTAGCTTGTATAGCTATCAAATGATTGTAGCCCTCTGGACCAGCCGATGGCGTGTCGCCCACTTTCCAGCCGCAAGAGTGGAGGTCATGTCAAATGCCACCTCGCCTTATATTCGTGCTATCCTCGACCTTCCTTGTTAGTCCATAGCTTTCAAGGCAGCCGTATTCTTGCCCGTACAAATAGTCAAGTCGATTTCTACTTGCGGATTGTTCAAGTGATATCTTCACCCGGCGACTTGCAAGCCCACCATGACTACCACATCGCCCGACAACCCAGACCTTCTCGTCTGCGTAGCATGCGGCACAGAGTTCGACCAGCCAGCCGATAAACCTTTGGACAACTGCGTGATATGCGATGTACGTCCCATAGACTACTCTCTCCCATGTCACCATCACAACCAAAACCCACTTCCCGCCCCAAGATAGAGCATAGCACCACCAACTACATGTAACTGAACAACAACCACAGGACCCACGCCAATACGTTCCCCCAACCGGCCAATCCTGGACCTCCCGCTCCCACCTCGCCTCCCAAAACAAGTACTCCAACACATGGTCCCAAATAGACTCAAACCCAAACTTCTGGTCCCTCATCACAACCCCCAAACTCGCCATCGGCCAGCGCGCAATCCTGATCAAAACCCCCAACGGTAATGTTCTCTGGGACTGCCTCACGCTGCTCGACGACGCTACGATGACCTGGATAAAGTCTCAGGGCGGACTGAAAGCTATTGTCATAAGTCATCCGCATTACTACTCGTCCCACCTCACCTGGGCAGCGACCTTCGATTGTCCCGTGTACATCTCCGCCGCGGACGAGGAATGGGTACAACGCGCAGACCACTGGAACTTGAGACGTCTCCTCCCGTCTGAACCAACGCAAATCATCCCCGGCATCACCGCCATCACGACAGGCGGGCATTTCCCCGGCTCGCTCGTCCTGCACGCCGCCTCCCCGAGCCCTTCAGACAGCGAAGAGAAACCACGCCTGCTCATCGCTGACACGCTCATGACTGTTCCCTCGGCGCTGTACGCTAAGAACCGCCCGCCGGGTACTACGAGCTTTTCATTTATGTGGAGCATTCCGAATATGATTCCATTGCCGCCCCACGAGATGAAGAAGATGTGGAAGGCGTTGGAGGGATGGGAGTTCGGGAGTACGCATGGGGCTTTTATCGGGATGGATGTTAGGGATGGGGATGGCGGGGAGAGAAGTGTGAAGGAGAGGGTGAGGGAGAGTATGAGGATTCAGGCGAGGGGGGAGGGGTGGGAGGGAGCTTTGGGGGAGGAGTGGCCCTGAGTGACAGTTGGGAGGGGTTTGTATTTTCGGTTGAAAATTGTGGCTCATCGAATGTCGATTGTTCTTTTATACCTTCGTCTTTCTTTTAGGGCGTTTAGTTCACCACACTTATTTTTCGTCTCGTTTTCCTAGCTTTGCCCTTGTCGTTTGACCAAAATTCATAATCCATTTTCATGTCCGATCGCTGGATCTTCCATGCACTGCCGTAAGGCTCGTAGCAAATCGCTTCTCTTTGCTCTCTTCAAGCAATTCCAGCACCGTTGATACTAGGCAAGGTGCCGCCAAAGCCACCAGTCGAGCCGAATCCGCCAACACCACGCACAGTCTCCTCAAGCTCTTCGACAACAAGAACCTCGGGGGTGTAGATCTAACATCAATCAAAGTCAGCACTCACATCTCCATGAAACAGATATACCAGCAAGAAAACTCACCCTCTCAACAATCAACTGCGCAACCCTCTCCCCCACCTCAACCTTAAAGTCCACCTCACTCAGATTAAAAAGCAGCACCTTCACCGGCCCCCGGTAATCCGCATCGATAACTCCCGCGCCCACATCAATGCTGTGCTTGCTCGCCAGCCCGCTGCGCGGCGCAACACGGCCGTAAGTGCTCGCCGGCACCGCGATGGAAATGTCCGTGTCGACGAGGACTTTGCCGCGGGCGGGGACGGTGGTGGCTTTGGAGGCGTAGAGGTCGTAGCCGGCGGCGTGGGCGGAGCCGCGGGTGGGTGCTTTGGCGGTGGGGGAGAGGAGTTTGACTTGTAGGGCTGGAGGGGCGGGTTCGGAGGCGAGGGCCATGGAGGGGAGGGTGTTGGCCGCGGTGGGCTGGGGAGCACCGGCAGAGGCCATTGGGTCTGTGAGGGTGGCGGTTGTGGGTGTTGGGGTTGGTTGGGCGGAGTTGAGGATTGCTGTAGTGCGTGGGAGGGTTAGTTGGTGGTGTTGTGTTTGGCCCTTGGAGGGGTGGTTTGGAGTGGATTGAGTGACTTACAGGCAACGGAGAGGTTTGGTGCTGGCTCTGTGTATTTGGTTCGCTTTGGCAGAGGGCTTGCGGGCAGGCTTGGAGCGTCGTGGTGAGGTGTTTCGGCCATTGTTGTTTCTTTGCGACTTAAAGTGCTGGGAGAGGCGGTCTGTGGTCTGTGGGACGCGCCAGGAGACGCGATGCACTTAGGGTCGCTCTCTTTGAACTTTAGAGTGCGAGGCTAGGGTTCGGGTTTCTATTGAGCGACCCAAACGCATTGAATGTTTATCAAAGTGAATATGTAGTCAAATGTTTATCTGTAGACGTATAATTCCTACAAGATAAAAACATGCATACATAAGGTATTTAGACCGATGTTGACCAATACTTGAAGGCTACATGTACACAACCCAGGCAGGGACGAATGGCAAACTTTCTAGCGACTCATCAGCATGTGATGGTAGGATCATACATGGACAGTCCTGATTGATGAGACACCAATGCGTCCCATTCCGAACGATCTTACCACCTGCTTACAATAGTCCAGAGACGATTGATCGTTGAGTGTTGATCATATGATAAAATTTGTTTGAAACACGCAAATCTGTACACACACTTATGTGCGAGGTTTGCTTACGCAGTCATAAGATCTCGACAGGACAAGGCCGTGTTTAATGCTTCATGCTCCTGGTAGACGTTTTGTAACATGGACGAGTAACAAAGTGCTGAAGTGGCTATTCCAACTATTGCCTGTTTTTGGCAGAGGGAAATAGATACGGCTACCAGTAGGGTGAATTGGTAGTTGTCTGTGTTGCAAAGGATGAACGCCTCTGGTGTCTGCAACATCAGATCGTGATGGCAGTACAAAGCAGCAATGCCCTGACAAACATCGTACCATGTTGAATCTGTTATCAATCATTCAATCTCAACTTCCCTGATCACTCATCGTTTCAGGGGGGCACAGCTCAACAGTCGCCCAAGCAAAGCTGCACGGAAAGAGCCGGCGAGTCCCTGCTTTGACGATCGTCCCTTTGGCGGGGTGAAATCGTGCCATTATTGTTCAATTTGTTGTTCAACACAAGGGAAATCTTCCTGCCGACACCGCTGCTTCCCACTACCAAACCTCCCTTTCATACTCCTCCTCTCTAAACAAAACTACTTGTTCCATACTGTACATACCCTCACAACTCTTCAACACAACCACAATCATGGCCCCTTCAACACCCGTCTACATCATCTCCGCTGCCCGTACCCCAACGGGCATGTTCCTGGGCTCTCTCTCCAGCCAGACCGCCGTCCAGCTCGGTGCACACGCGATCAAGAACGCCGTCTCTCGCGCTGGTGTCAAGCCTGAGGAGATCGAGGAGGTCTTCTTCGGCAACGTCCTCCAGGCCAACCTTGGCCAGAACCCCGCCAGACAATGCACCATCCACGCCGGCCTCCCTGAGTCCACCGTCGCTACCACCGTCAACAAGGTCTGCGCCTCCTCCGTCAAGGCCGTCGCCCTCGCTGCCCAGACCATCATCTGCGGCAATGCCGATATCGTCGTCGCTGGCGGTACCGAGAGCATGTCCAACGTGCCCCACTACTTCGCCAACATGCGCAACGGCGCCAAGTTCGGCAACCAGGAGCTTGTCGATGGTATTCTGAAGGACGGTCTCACCGACGCATACGAGAGCCAGCACATGGGCCTTGCCGCCGAGGCATGCGCCGCCGAGCACGGCTTCAACAGGGAAGAGCAGGACGACTACTGCATCCGTTCATACAAGAAGGCACAGGCTGCGCAGGCCAATGGCTGGTTCGGCGAGGAGATCGCTCCCTACACCATTCCCGGTGTCCGTGGCAAGCCCGACACTGTTGTCGACAAGGACGACGAGCCCGGCAACTTCAACGAGGCCAAGACCAAGACTCTCCGCTCCTCATTCAAGAAGGACGGCACCGTCACCGCCGCCAACGCCTCCCCTCTCTCCGACGGCGCCGCCGCTGTTGTCCTCGCCAGCGAGGAGTACGTCCAGAAGCACAACCTCAAGCCCATCGCTAAGATTCTCGGCTGGGGTGACGCCGCCCACTCACCCGCCAAGTTCACCACCGCTCCCGCTCTCGCCATCCCCAAGGCTCTCAAGCACGCCGGCGTCACCGAGTCCCAGATCGACGCCTACGAGATCAACGAGGCCTTCTCCGTCGTCGCTCTGGCCAACATGAAGCTCCTCAACATCAACGAGGACAAGGTCAACCTCCACGGTGGTGCCGTCGCTCTCGGCCACCCTCTCGGCGGTTCCGGCGCCAGGATCATCACCACCCTTCTCGGCGTGCTCAGGGAGAAGAACGGCAAGATCGGCTGCGTTGGTATTTGCAACGGCGGTGGTGGAGCCAGCGCCATGGTTATCGAGAAGCTTTAGAGCTATGATGTCTTGTTATAAAAAAGCAGGGTTTATGAAAGGCGGGCATTGGGTAGCATAATTTTCGCGGTACACATTCTAGACGATCTGCATTGAAAATGAAAAAAATAATTACGATCAGCTGTTTGGAGTAAAATTTGGCACTGCCAGGTGTCGTGAACAAGGATCGGGTATTTACCTTTTGCATCTGGATCGACTGTTACACAAAGTAACTCCTTGGCAGGCGTGTCCGAAGCTGTTGGAGGCATTGGCGTTGGAACGTGGAATCGCAACCACATTCTACGATGAGCTGACCTTTGAACAAAAATTCTGTCGTCAGCAATGCACGGTATCACCACACTGTGCTACAATGCAACTTGAGCATGGGATAAGCCTGCAAAGCGCATCGGAGAATAAATCGCTATACGCAGTCTCCGTCTTTCAGAAGTCTCCTAAAAGTCTCCGAAGCGCCTCTGGAACCCGATGAAAAGGTAAAATCAGCTTGCTTTGACAATTTTTAGATTGGTCCGACGAGAGATGTGACCGGTAATGTTCGGAAGTAACAGATTGATATGCAGAGTATATATACATCAGAGAAACGAACATTTGCTTCCACCTCAGCACATCTCACCACTCCTCTATCACTCTCACATCTCCATCACCCACAACCATGATCTACGACACCATCATCCTCGGCGCCGGACCAGCAGGTCTATCCACAGCCCTCGGCCTCGCGCGCCAACTCTACTCAGTCGTCGTCTTCGACTCCCAGAAATTCCGCAACCACCCAACCAGCCACATGCACAACGTCTTGACCTGGGACCACAAATCACCCGCCGATTTCAGAGCGAGCGCTAGAGCGAATATTCTATCGCGGTATGAGGGTATCGTCTTCCGCGAGTCGCGGATTGATAATATCGTGAGGTTGGAAAACGATACTTTCGAAGTCACGGACGAGCGCGGAGAGAAGACTGTTGGGAGGAAAGTCGTGCTTGCGATTGGTGTTAGTGATGTGATGATTGATATTGAGGGGTTTGGAGAGCTTTGGGGGAAGTCGATGTAAGTCGCCTCTTGCGCAGAAATGCTTTTCACGAAGCAGCAAATCATTCTTTTCTAACGCTCGCGTAGATTCCATTGCCTCTTCTGCCACGGCTACGAAGAAGCCGGCGGCCAGTCCGCCGGCATCCTGGCCGCTGGAGCAGTCGCTGACCCTCAAAGGGTGTTGCATGTCGCTGGCATGGTGGCGCCTTTGGCTAGAGATATCGTCGTATATTCCAATGGGGATGTGAAAGTAACCGAATCGATCAAAGCAGCTACGAAAGGCAGGCGTGTGACCATTGAACCGCGGAGAATCGTTTCTCTAAAACGCAAGGATCCGAACCGTTCAGAGGTCGTGATCCGTTTCGAAGATGGAGATACGAGGACTGAATCCTTCTTGGTGAGCGATATCTGAACCCTTACCAGCATTCCACACGATCTGATTCTTGTTCAATAGGCCGCAGCTCCGGCCACAAAGCTGAATGGGCCTTTCGCCGCGCAACTTGGGCTCGAGGTTGATGCGCAGGACAATATTGTGACTCGCCCGCCTTTCAACGAGAGTAGTGTGTCTGGGGTTTTCGCGGTGGGTGATTGTGCGACTCCGGTTAAATCTGTGGCGCAGGCTATGGCGATGGGGAGTTTTGCTGCTGCGGGTGTTGTTGGGCAGTTGGGTCAGGGGAAATACTGAGGGTGGAAGGAGAGGTTGGCTTGACGTATTGTGAAGCGAGAGATACGGGCGGAAGGGTCTACCAGGGAGATATGTGTGCGAGTACGAGAGACTTGTGGTTGATGTTACGAGCGGGCGTGATCGTATGATTGTATTCCAAGATCTTGATTTAGATTCTGTTCTATGCCGCTGGCATAACTATACTGAAGAGGGTATCTCGAATTAGTCAAAGAAAGAAAGCAAAAACAAAAGGAAGTGGTCTTGTCAAAGTCTCTCCAACGCCAATCACACATAGCATCAAATCTGCCGAAATGTCCGCACTCATAAATGGCAACACAACCATGATCAATTCCTCAACAGCATGTCAACAGCGCGGTCGATTCTCAGCCCATCGCCCATATCAGTCATCCTCAGCGCATGCGTAGCTTGCGCCTTGGTGAATCCCATCTCAGTGATCTTCTGCACCGCAACCTCGACAGTGCTCTCCGCAATCCCGTCTAGGTTCGCCAACGACAAGCGATTGAAGGCTTCCACTCGGCCTTCGATAATCGGCGAGATGTGGCGAGAAGACCACAGACTCGAAGGGCTCGATGGCCGGGCAGAAGCAGTACTGGGCATGTGACTCAATGGCGAGACAAGACTGTCGTGCGAAGGTTGGGGTCTAGGCCTAGCGGATTGGGCCGAGTATGCGTGGTATCTGGTAGCAGGAGGCAAGTTGGACGTCTGTACCATTTGTGCTGATCGTTTTGGCACGGCGCTTGAGCGACGGCTGATCATGCTCATCGCTCGCTCGCTGTGCATGTCGATCAGCGGCAGGCGTTTGTATCCGCTTGTCTGGCGACGGAGGCGGATTTCTGCTGCGAGAGCGGCGACGCGCTTGCGAGCGGTCTCCTTCTTCTCCATGTCATCTGGGCTTTGCATCTGCATTGCCGCGACCGAGATTCGCTCTTCGTAAAGGCGTGCTGCAGGCTCTCTCAGGAATGTCGCACGGCTGCCGGTGACAGAGGGAGACCATTCTGTCCAGCCATTAGCCCTGGCAAGCTCGAAGCCTGCAGATGGGTCAAGGACTGCATGTTTCGCAAGCTCCAGGACGACGTCAAGGCCCAGGGTCATGACAAAAGCGATCCACTCTTCGAGCATGTGCTCCTCTAGCTCGATATCGCCTTCTTTGATTCCACAGTGGGCGAAAACGCCAGAGTGCCTCGCCTCGTAGATTTCGCCTTGGTAGCCAGTAAGAAGAGCGCTTAAGCAATTCCACAGCTCAGTCATGTCATATAGCTGAGTAGCCGAGAGACCCCCCGTGTTGCCTTGGGCAAAGTGGTCAGGAGCGTTGAGGAGGATAGAACCCATGTCGAAGTCGAGGTTGGTATTGACGGTAGCAGAGAATGATTGGTTGTTAGCTTCTGTGCCGCCCTTCAACCAATCGAGCTGGCCAGTCACATCTTCCTCGCGACCCTTGCGTGAGCCAAAGATGGTGCAGAAGGTCCAGACTCGCCAGAAAGCGTCAGTGAAACGTTGAGAGCCTGGGTGATTGGGATGAGCGAAGGATAGCGCGGTTTCTCTGCGCATGAACGTTTGGCAGTTGTCCAGAACGAGCTGCTTCAGCTGCTTGACTGTGTCTTCATCGCAACGCTGGGAGCGGCAGAAGCTGAGCGGTGCATGCATGGCAGGCAAGGGATCCTCATTAGTTGTGTGCTTCTCAATATCGTTCTCGTCAGCGACATCGGTTCGCCACTCTCTCAGCTCCAAGGCCGCAGCAGATCCGTTCCGTGTCACCGTCTTGATGAGGTGAAGCTCGTTCTCCTTGAATACTCGGTACATGCCCTTGTTGATGATGGCCATGTTGAAGAGATCCTCTAATGACGTGAGAGAACTCAAGATGTGCAAGAGGACTTGCTCAGCAGGCACCACATGGGCAATCACAGCATCGTGTGCCTCCTGGTAGGGATCCACGATGATCTCAGGTGATGCTTCTGTAGGCTCTGCGCTGCCAGGGCTTCGCTTGTATACCAAGCCCCTTCCATAACGACGATTGACGCCTGTCACCACCTTTTCACTTTCGCTGCGGTGGACATGGGTGACAGTGTCTTGACCATCATGTTGCGTTGCCAAGGCGTGAGGTATAGTAGACTCGGACTTCCGTCTGCCTGGCGCCTTGGGAGGTGGCTGAATCACCTGAGGGGTGCTAGTGTCGACATAAGTAGAGTTTCGCCAATCGCGCTTCCGGCTGCGCTTAGGCAAGGTTGGGGCTCTTGCAGGAGGCTGCATCACGCTGTGCACACTGTCCGATCGCTGGATTTCGCAAGTGCTGGTCACACCAACGGGAGTGACATCGATATCCTCGTCCTTTGTGATACCGTGTCTGAAGGAGGTTGTGACGGCGGACATGTCGGCAGCTTCTTCGTGTCCAAGGACTTCATCGATGGTGCCCAACTGTGCTTGCAGGTCATACTCAGCCTGACTCAGCGTCGGACTGTCAGCTTCTGAGACTGTGTCTGACAGGCTTGGCGCATATGGTGACGCGCGTATAAATTCGGCATCTATCACGTCCAGATCTATGAGGCTGCGAACGCCGGTTTTCTTCATCGTTCGGATGTGATCTAGCGAGTATCGATCCCGCTTTGTGGAACCAGGAGCACTTCTTGCGACGTGTTCGCTGCGAGGCCTCAAGTCGGCAATAGGGCTTGATGGCGGTGCTGGAGCCGCGCGCATGTTATGTGGCAATGGAACTCGAGGTAGAGGCTTGTGTATGTCGAGTGCATGATCAGGCAAACATGCTGTGGCTGGTGCCGGATCTATGGAGGTGGTAGAGCTGCGTTTGGAGTACACGGACGCGTCGCTTTGATCCAACGTCGAGCTTGTGGTGGATGATGAGACGCGTCGGCTGTCTGGTTGAAGCTCTTGAGCGTTTTCGTGATGTGCGATACTCTTTTGCTCCGTGAGTACTGGCGTTTGTGTTACCGCGATGGTATCGTCTACTGTGATTCGAGGTGGTGGGTGTTCGAACTTGCTAACCCTGTTCGCAGGGGCAATCAGACCCGCTCCTTGGTAACAGGCTGGCAATAGTATTTTCGGAATAGATCGTTCGTTGCCAGGTATCGTTACTGTGAGGTTGGGTCTTATGTTTGCGTTGGAAGCTGGCACCAAGTTCTGGGGCACATCGGGCGCATGTCCTGCTTCAGCGTTGTGTCGAGATTGTAGCTGCTCGATGGTCTCATCCCAATGCGCAACTCCGTCGACCCAGACGCCTATGCGGGTATTCGTCTCTCGTCTCTTTGCACTGTCGGTCCTGTGCACCTCCTCCGACTCCCAAATGCTACCGGAATGCGACTGACCAGAGGGCGATAGCTGATTTGACTCTGTCATCTGATCCGGTGTCACGTTCAGTGTGTTCCGAACTGGTCTTTGTGCACTGATGGCACTGATGATCTCTTCGTTGGGGCTCCTAGCCATCTCACGTTCCAGCCGGGACATCTGTATCCTCTCAGCGGGAGGTACGGCGTTTAGTATGGTGCCCTTCTCGTGTGTCTTCCGGACATCCATGCTTTTGCGTCGTAGCCATGTATGTTGGCGCTCGCTCATCTTCTTGGTTGGGCAAGTAGACATGGCTGCCTGTGAGAGAGATGCCTGCTTTGGCTCTGTAGCATCTGCACCTCGTCTTGAGAAGATAGAGATGCTACGCCTAGCGATGTTGGCTGCATTGGGGTTCGGTCCAGGTTCTGCTGGGTCCTGGAGTGCACCAGAGAGGGAGCCATATTCTATGTCTGCCATGAAGGGCAGAGGTTCCGATTGTCCGAGGCTATGGTGACCAAGTCTCTCGACTGCGATTTCGAGAGTACGTGTCTCCCAACAGTATGCCGACACAGGTCCTCCAGTAGTTGGCCAGCGTCCAGTGCAAGTAGAAGTGATCAAGCCGCGTGTTCCAAGAGGATTGTTCGTAGGATCTGATGTCAGCACAAAATGTAGTTGGATGTTTCAAAGAAAGCGTATCAAACTTTGAGCATAGTTAGCAGAAAGTCATCTGGGAAAGGCAAAGGTTTACGAAAACGGAGAAGAAGGCTGAATGTCATACTTGCGACCGTACGGCAATGCACTGAGGCAGTACCACAAGACATGTCTGCCGGAAGGCTGCGAACAAGCCTTGGTCTTCGACGCCACACTGCACTATCGCCTACGATCCGCGGCGTGTACCTGGAGAACCTTCTGAAATACCACCTTGGAAGAGCACTAGGTCGGTGCCACATGCAAAGCAATGTTGGTGTAGGATCACGAAAAGGGCCAGGATTACTGCATGTGTGAGGTATAGGGCTATTTTGGGGAGCTGCGGCTGACTCGCACCCCTAGCGCCTGGCTCCCCGCTCGGCTAACGATGTGTTGGCGATTTCGGTTGGTCGTTGGTACGATGGCTGCGCCATGCTCGTGGTGGAATGATAACAAAGCACCAACACCGTTTGCTTCCTCCAGGCTGTGTGCCAACACGTGGCACAGTGAACGGTTGTCAAGTTGCACCGTGTCGAAGAGCTTGCTAAATTGTTCATGTTGACGCCATTCCTCCCACTACGACGCACACGAGACTCATGGGGGCGTCAAGGAGAGACCTTCCCCTCCTAATGCGTCCTTTGGCTATCACTGCTCGGCCACAGGTCTCTGATATACAGTGGGAGTGTTCTTTGCTAGACTCAGCACGACCACATCTGTTGCCTGATACCAGAGTGTGCCAATACCGGCAGCTGCCGGCACTACACACTCGGAGTAGTGCGTTTCGAAGGTTCACATTTGCTTTAGTATTCAACGATATTGACAGCAAAGTCTTCTGGAACGAGCTAGACCTTCCCCCAAGCTTAGGCACATCCGGCTATATAGCTGAAGACACCGACATATATCACCTTTGTCGATCAAGAGCCCACACCCAACATGAAACACCTGCGACATGGATCATGATCACTTGAAGCTATAAAGTCATTTGACACATGCCCATAGGTTTGGTATCTTGCATGATGAATGGAGCTGAGTAGTGCAGTAGTCCCTGCATCTGACCTTGCGCCTCAAGGCTAAGCGGGCGCATGTATGTGGCTATGTCAGGCTGAAGCTATGTGCTTCGTGGCCACCAGGATCCCACCAGCTCCACAGCTGTACCATTCCTCTCAGTATTCAATTCAAAGTAAGGCGCAAATGCACTCCAGGACCTGGTCGAGATGAGCGTATTCGATGCCCTTGGAGCCGCCGCAACGATCTTGCAGTTCGTCGAATGTGGCATCAAGTTTGGCAACAAAGTGCTCGATGTCTACAAGAGCCGCAGCGAGCTGGCAGAGCTAGGTCAAGCGATCCGCGATTATCAGCAGCAAAATGAAGCATTCAAGGAAAATCTGCGCCTGCGATCGCCCGATCCGAGCTCTGGCGAAGCCCTTCTCATGAAGATTGCAGAGGACTGCCATCAGACAGCAACAGAACTCGCGGATCTGCTCGCTGGGTTCAACGTGAAAGACGGAGACAAGAAATGGATCAAGGCTTTGAAGATTACCGCAAAGGGCGAATTGAAGAAAAAGGAAATACAAGAAAAACAGAGTAAGCTCGAGGATCTACGCCAGCAATGTCACAAACAGCTGAGTGTGATCGTCAGGCGAGGATAATCACGCGCACAGTGACTTCCATGCTAGTACTGACTCGATGAGAGTCAAAGTGATCAACAGTACGCTCTTGCGAACACACTCAGTCGGATCGAACGAGACCAAAAGAGATATTTTTCGGCAGCAGGATGAAAGCTTGCTCAGTTGAAAACGGACATAATCGACGTAGTGGATATTACTGCTACTCAGAGGATATTGGTAGCGAGCAAGCTCCTCGCTGCTCAGAGATCAGCAACGCTTGACCTGCCACAGGAAATGATACTTTCGAGCTCGGAGTTCCCAGAAATGAAAAATCGACAGGACAGGATTGCGCAGCCGAGCCATTCCACGTACAACTGGATATTCGAGACGGCAGGTACTCACCTGCGCCAAGCCATGTACATGCCCTGGCTGGAGAGCGGTACTGGAATTTTCTGGGTCACTGGAAAGGCCGGCAGCGGCAAATCAACGTTGGTGAAACACATTTGCAACGATCCTCGGACTGCTGCGGCATTAGAGCGCTGGGCGAATGGCCGCAAATTGCTTACCGCATCGCACTACTTTTGGTACTTGGGGTCCCCAATGGAGATGTCTTACTCGGGACTGATCCGGTCAATTCTGCACAAGATACTCAGCAGCTACCCAGGTCTCATACATCTCGTCTGCGCGTCTCGGTGGTCGCTCGCTTTGGAAGGTAAAGATGTGAGGTCGTCCATGTGGACCGACGCAGACCTTCGGGAGTGCTTTGAGGTACTCGTCACTTCCGACCTGAAGATCCAAGACCAGAGCACATGCTTTTGCTTCTTCGTTGATGGGCTGGACGAATATAACGGAGATCGAGAGGTTGTGAAACTTCTTGTACGCTTGGCCAGCACAGATCTTGTCAAGATATGCGCTTCGAGCCGGCCGTGGAACAAATTCGAAATCGCTTTCAAAAGCAGCGTGGACCATGGGCGATACTTGGAACTACACCAGCATACCAGAGACGACATCGCGAAAGTGGTCAACCTAGAACTGAAAGAAACATTGATCAGCGTTGACAGAGCGAATGAAGATTGGAGCTCGCTCATACGAGAAGTAATCGAGCGCGCCGAAGGCGTGTTCCTCTGGGTAACGTTGGTGCTGAAACTGAAACTGATCCCGTGTTTGGAGAATCAAGACGACCTCGAGTTTCTCAAGACTCGACTCAGTGCAGTGCCCAGCGGTACGATATCTGCCCTGTGTCTTATGATCGGTACTGACATCTTGCTAGATTTGGACAAATATTTCCACCAGATATTCGAGCGCATATGGGCGGATGAGAAGTACAGAACGCAGACGGCCAGGATCTTCAAGTCATACATGGCGGCAAGCAGTCCATTGCCGATAGCTACTGTCCAAGTGATGATTCACGACCGCCCCGACAAGCTGGCGACAACCGTACCGATCGAACGCGATTATACCTGGGACCATAAAGAAGAGATCAGAGTCACAAAGGCACGCGTGAACAGTCGTGAGCCCTCGGTTTAAAGAACACGGTGCCAGCTTACCCAGTCAGCTTTGTCGGGTTGAATTCCTACACCGATCGGTGCGGGACTTGCTGAACGAGTCGGAATTGGTACAACGCCGTCTGGATGAATACGCAGGCCACGCTATGTTTGGCGCGGACTTTAATCTGCTTGCATGCTATGTGTTCCTCAAGAGAGTATCCAACTCCAATGGAAATATCTTACGCCGCCACTTCCGAGACAGTGCAGTGGACTGGAGTACTGAGGCCCTGATCCACCTGCGAAAACTGCCGCCGATGCCATCGACTCTGGGTCTGCTACGTGCTCTAGATGACAGCATGCAGAGAATGTGTGTCAACTTGGGCGATTATCACTGGTCAAATCATCTAGTCGAAGACCCCCTACAATATAGCATGCCTCCAAAGCTCCACGACCTTGATGTGACCGAGCGAGGAGGCAGGGACTTGCTTGGCCATCTCATTGAGCTTGGTTTTACCTCCTATGTGAAAGCTTTGCTGAACGCAGAGCCTCTATCCTTACGGAGGAAGAAGGGAAGGCCGTACCTGGACTGCGCACTTTGCTACAAAGACGACGCGTCGTTCAGGTCGAAACATGCAAGCCAGGCTCATCAGGATTGCGCTATGATCGAGCTTCTGTTGGGTCTAGGATGCGACGTCAATGAGGTGGTGCATATCCATGGAAACCGTACAGTTTGGGATTCGTACTTATACTATCTTTTTGCAAGCTCTGCGTCGACGGAGAACGCTGTTAATCATCCAGAACCTGCATGGCTGCTGGTCAACCATGGGGCTGAGCACACTGGCAAACGCGTCAGGCCCTCCCCCACAGCAAGACTCGCTACGGACACGACGATGCGGACGAAATAAAACCACGGCCTCTAATCTGCATGGAGGAGGTGATGACTGAGCTGGTTGGACAGCGTGAGGCGGAAGAGATGCAAGAACAGATCTCGACGAATACGAGGACGTGGAAGCGGTCGGGAATACTCTCGTGGCTGGGGCCAAAGCAAAGGTTTGACGGTAGGGTCACGCAATTTTCATGGACCAAGAACGACGAAGAGGGGGGGTATTTATCACAGCCTACACGGAGTTCCCCCCCTCCAGATGCGTAGGCCGCGATAAATACTCCCGTGCAGAGACCGGACCGGAAACAGTATGGCCAAATTCTCTGTGATATCTGGAACGTAGTGCAATAGCTCATCGAATTGAGGCCACGTTGGACCATTCCAGTGGAAGCGGAGCTCGCATAGACACGCCATCACTAGAACGAGTACAATCGAGTGTAATGTAATTGTACGACTGATCTAATTTGTCTTGCAAGCGACCCAAATTTTTAGCACTCATACGACACCAGCTCACGCTTTTTATACTGCCGGGGCTCGAGTCGACCAAGCGGCGATACAAAGCTTGTGGGCGACCGCTTTTGGACGCACACCAAAAGATCCAAGCAAGACCGGAGCAAGTCAACAATGCCAGAGCCGTCTTACGAAGAAAATCCAGATGCTATGTCCGGTCTCGTTGATCTCTTGCACGTTAATGCCATATACCGAAGATGCCAGATTGATAGGGACGAATACGAGAGCGAGCACGGTGACTGTTGGGAAAAGACAGTAGCGGCAGGTTTGTAGTGTGGTTCGATGTGGAACATGCGAGCGATAGCACTAAATCATCTCTCATGTAACACTCACGAGGGTGGCCAATATTAGTATTATTCCAATAGCCATCTAGCTCCACCTTACGAGTCTTCATTCTGGCCACCGCTCATAGCCTTCGACCTGGTTTACAGCGCTCACGTAATTATGCCACTGGAGCTATCAAGGAAATCTCCATCATATGCATCTCTTTATGCTCAAACCGCTGACTGCTTTCGTTTCTCCACCGAGCGCAGTCCAACATAGACCGCAAAATCACACATTTTGAAGCGCTCGCTTGCTTGGCGCATTCTCCAGTACAGATTGCCAATCGTATCGTGGTATGTACCAGGTTCTGCTGAACTGGCTTGCCGGGCGTCGTTGAGTATAACCCCCCAATTACGAGAAGCGCGCCAACCCATCCACGCAATCCCGGACACCGTTAGCAGCACCGAAGCGGTTACCAGGAATCCCCAGATGCTATGACCGGTGTCGTTGATCTCTTGTACATTCATCCCATATATGGACGAAGCTAGGTTGATAGGGATGAAGACGAATGCAAGCACCGTGACTGTAAGTTGTCAACATTGTTCGATCACACTGTGGTTCTTCGAGAATGAACTTACCAGCAATCGCACTGCGACTCTCGTTGATCGCAAGCTCGGCAACTTGTGTGTTCCTGGCCCGATGTTGCATATCAAGCGATTCCCTGACCTCCGCCGCAACGTTTTCCGCTTCTCCAAGGAGTCGCTCAAGCATAAGCAACTCCTCCTCATAGTCTGAAAACCGTATTTGCACGCTGGAAGTCCGCCGGAAGGCAACTACCTGGCTGACATCGGACCGGAGCGTCTTGCAAAGGTTCGATATTTGCTCTGAGAGCTGCTGTTGCTCCTTGACGACATGAATGCGTACGTTCAATCGTAGGGCATCGACATGGTCGAGCCAGGCAGCACAGTTGATGGTTTCCAGGTGTATGAGAGCAGCTAGCCAATGGCCATCTGGTGCGTCATCCTTTGAAACTGGCATGGTTTCCAGGCTACACTTGAGTGCGCGCGCAAAGAATCTTTTTCTACCCCGATACACTTTGCATCTTTTCGAGCCTCCCGAAACCCATGCGGATGGTAGATCTGGCTGCAAGGGTTTATCAGCACGAGGATATGCTGAGTCGGGCCAGGGGAGATTGCGCTCATGCAGACACATCACCACTACGAACCATTAGCTGTGTTCAATCTAGTCATGGTTCACTGGCAGTACCAAGATTAGCCGAGCCTCCCTGAAAGTGTCGAACACCCAGCGACGCAGCAACGCTGTTGCAGTCGAATTGATGCAAGCTTCCAAGCGACACGTAACCCGCACGCTGTGGGTGTCGACGAAATGACTCGACCTTGTTCTCAAAATCAACAATACGCGCGAGAACACTGACATCTGAAGGTCGAAGATCCAGCTCCATGCCGAGAATGTGGCAGAAGAGCAAAGTATCAGCAGCTTTGGCAGCACCATTGTCATCTAAACTATAACTCCATTGGCGATGTAGAACCACGACTCTCGTGTTGACATTGGACTCACAAGACCGGAGATGCCGAAGAAATTGCTCGACATCGTCCGGAGGTGGCCGTGCAAGACGTTTGCGTAGAGTGGAGGTGAGAATCGCTTTTTTGGTAACGTTGTCTTTGTCGTCTGTCGAGATTGAGATGTCGAAAATCTGAGCAATCGGCAGAAGGCCTCCATGGAGAAAGTAATCATCTGAAACTATTGGCATAAGTGTCGTAGCCAGCGTCAGATGCCTCGCAAGCACTTCTGCCTCCTGCCAGTTTTCTCGGATAGAGTCCAAGTATTGTAGATATGGCGCGCTGTGAGTGGCGTATGTTTTCGCTGCATCATCATGACAATTCGTGCCCATGTTAGTGATAACTCGCAAGTTTGATGCAAACAGAGTTTTGGTCCTGAGATGGGAGAGCAGGGCAGCCCCTACAAAGTACAAACTATATCTTGACGTGGGCGAAGCGCATCACGCACTGCCTCGTTGCAACATTGTGGTAAGCCCGAATTGGACTCGAAGCGCGTTTCCAAGCCGCGTGAGTGGTTCGGTAAACTCTTGGGAGTGATACGAATGCATGTCGCTTCCCGTTTCTGCCTTGTTTGAAACAAGCTGTGCCGCAAAATAAGCGCTGGGCATTGACGGGTGCTTTAGGACATAATGGAACATGCATATAATATGAGAAATATTCAACACTCGAAAAAGTCGTCTCTAAAATACCACGTGTTGTCATAGCGTCGATTTCATTATCCAAGAAGCCGACGCAAGTCATTCTACTATATGCTTTACCAGTCGTCGTTCTGGCCACCGCTCATAGCCTTCTGTCTTGCTTTCAGCGCCTCTGCAAGACCGCCAGCTAGACCGCCTGAGGCAGGACCATTTTGGCTGGATGGCGTCGCTGTGCCACTGTTACCATTGGCATAACCACTGTCCCTTGGCGGTGTATCAAGACCAGGCTTGCGTCCTGTAGGTCGCTTCGCGGGTGGCGCAGGAGGAGTAGGCTTCGCTCTCGCAGCAGCTGGTGCAGGCGGCGGTGGAGGTCGTGCGGCTGCTGGCGGAGGTGGAGGTGGCGCTTGCTTGACCTCTTCGAGGTAGGCGGCAGGTGCCCAGCCGGAGGCGGAGTGGTCGAGACGTTTAGCCAGCCACCATCCTGTAAAGATGTTAGTCTTGCAACACTTGATGGAATGTTCGCGTAGCATACCGTTGTTCTCTTTCTGTGTGACCAAGATCACCTCATCCTTCCTCAAACTAAGTTCACCACTCGTCTGACCAGCAAAGTCATAGAGAGCCTTGAACTGCGGGTCCTTTGGCGGCGCAGGCGCAGCGACAGGATGTGAAGGAGGAGGCGGCGGCGGCGGCGGCGGTACGCGTCCTGATCCTGATGAAGGGGTTCGTGCGTGAGATACAGGCTCTGACCGGAGTGCAGCCACGGGGTGCGGTACAGCCTGTGGTTGCGGCACAATCCTCTCTTGTTGCCTTGGAACCTCTGCATAACCGCCACTGGGAAGAGGCCGAGCTTGAGGCGGCGGCTTCCTTTGCGCAGCTTGTTGCGACAATTTGCCACCGCTTTTCTTGAGAAGCTTGCCACTGCTGATCGGCTTCGCTGCAACAGGCTTGCCCTCAGGCGTACGCTTAGAGGGCGCATTTGCAGGTTCTCCAGGGCCGGTGTGGATTTGACTACTCTTGTAGGTGTCGTCTCTTCGTACTTGTGGGTCTTTGATGACTTTGACAATCACTTCTTTGCCAGGCTTCTTGTTGTACTTGATATTTTCGCCGATTTGTAGTGACGTGCCAGGAGAAAGCGACGCCAAGTGTGTGAAGAACTCGGTCTTGAAAACGCAATTGATCAGAGGATCAGGTTCTTGCGGACTTCCAGCACCAATGGAGAACCAATCATCCTTGAGCTTACTGGCACTGATGAATTTGATTGAGCGCACCGGAATGGTACGCTCAGTCATAATCGTGAATTGCTTGTTGACCATTGCTTTCTTGACGATGTGGACATTCGAGCCAGTGAGGACCAAGGTGCGAGGCTCAGGTTTGCTGGACCTACCAAGCTTGGACACCAGCAGCTCACACGGAGCGGAGAATACTACCGCCTCGCCGATGCCAGCACTCTTCTTGAGAAGCTCACCAGAGCTGCCTTGTGTGTTCATCGCGAGATAGTCTCCCATGAATCTTCGGTAACCGAGGAGCGAAAATCTTCTGCGTTCTTTGCGATTTGCAAGGAGTTTGTTGCCATCATTGCGCGGCGCTAAGCCCGGCTCACCACGTAACTTCTTTTTCCACCATACCTGGATACGTGTGGCACTCTCAGCACGGTACCTGAGGTAGTTCCTCCAAGCCCGCTGAATACGAATGGCCATATTGTGCCAGTAGCGGTCTCTCATTGTCTCGAGCGCAAACAGAGTCTCGGGTGTCTTGATGAAAGCCTTTGAAACACCCATCTGCCACTCCTCAGCTGGGATCGAAGTATCCTTGAGAATCTGTTTGACACCAGACTTGGCATCGCCAGTCCAGGTATATTCACCAGCATAGCTGCACTTGGGCGAAAGCAGGTAGAAGCGCTCGACGAACTTGTCAAAGGTCTGACGGTAAGCGAAACCAGCGCGGCGAATGCGGACGTTCTCTTGGAGACCAAGATACTTGATCTGGTGCATAACGTTGCTGTCATTGTACTCGGTCGGGCTTTTGTTCTCGTTAGGCTTGATGGTACGGATGTAACTGGGCTTGCTTTGCATGAGTGTAGTGACGAGGTCGTTCGCGGAAGCCTTGATCTTATCGCCAGCGGTAGGCGGACGGCGCTTGTCGTCTTGGTTGACGTTGTCGGGGAAGAGCGTGTGGACGAATTCGTTCGAGCTCTGGCCAGCAAGATTGAGCAGATCCTTGAGCAGCTGATCCTTGTTCTTATCGGTCATGCCGTCAATCGCATAGTTGACATCGCCAGCGTAGTGCTTGATGACAAATTGTCCTTGCCTAGGAGCAAAGTTCGGGTTGCTGAGTGCGTTCAGTCTTTGCGCGAATGTACCATCGGCCGCACTGGGATCTGCGTGTGCAGTAGCGCAAGCGTCATTGAGTGCAGCGAAGACTCCAGGCGGGCGCTTTTCCTCGATCAACTCACAAACAACCTTGTTGTCGAAGTACTTGATTGGTGTCCATTGAATCTGCTCCCTAGCGTATTCTTCCTGCTCAGTCTTCAGAGTCAATTGAATGAAAATCTGCTGAAGCTTCTCGTTGACGTAGTTGATGCAAAGCTGTTCGAAGGAGTTGCGCTCAAAGATCTCAAAACCATAGATATCGAGAATACCGATACTATGCTTGACAACTTGGCGAGCTTTCAACGAGAGATTGACGCGCTCGACAATCCAATCGAACAGCCTAGTGTAGATACCCATACTCAGAGCGTCGCGCGAGGCCGTCGCTTGCGCAATGTTGAGTGGAACATCGTATGCTGATCCTCTGCGGCCACCTCTTGAAGTCTCGATCGTGCGGTTTGTCATAGCTTTGTTGACGGACGCTGAATCGACTTCGAGCAAGTATGCGACAAAGTCAATTACTGACTGGTCCGCGACTTCTGCGTTTCCTTCGTCGTTCTCTCGGTATGAAATGTTTCCGATCCAGAGAATTGCGGCCAGCATGCGGAAAATCTCATCTTGCTCGCCCTGTACCAGACCAATGACCTTCATGGCGTTGACGGTCTCCTTGAAATCCGCAATGTCGTCAATACCTTGGACATCATAACACTTGCTCTTGCTCGTGTACGAATATTTAGTAGGCGGCTGAACGCCAAAGTTCGTCCTGTGGGTCTCGCTGGCCGCTTTGGTGAACTGGTAGAAGATGTGGAAATTCCTCTCATCCTTGACTTGACCAACGACTCTGCTCTTCTCCAAAAGGTAGTTCCTGATGTTGGCGCCAGCGGGTTCGTCTTGCGCGTTGAATTGAATTTCGAGGTATTTGCCGAATCGCGAACTGTTGTTATTGCGCAGTGTCTTTGCGTTTCCGAAAGATTCAAGAAGAGGGTTCGTAGCCAGCACCATGTCCTTTGTCTCTTGAATCGAACTGCTGCTTCCACCCGACACGTTCGCAATGTACTGCATAATGCGCTTTGCTGCCTCCGTCTTACCCGCACCGGACTCACCAGAGATAATGACACACTGGTTCTCCTTGTACGCCTTCATGTTGTAGTATGTGCTCTCGGCGATCGCGAAAACATGAGGAGGGACCTCGAGTCTGTTCTTACCTTGGTAGCTGTGCAGCACCTGGTCGGTGTAGATTCCGAGATCTCGGAAAGGGTTGACTGACACCAGCACGTGGCCGATGTAGGTGTAGATCTCGCCATTCTCGAACCTCTTCTTCAAGTTTTCGTTGATCGCCTCGTTGGAGATTTTACTGAGGAGTGTCAAGTCTGAGACACCGACTTCCTTCTTTTTACTCGTCTCGTATGCGGCCTTCCTGATCTGAGGTTGACCGCCGGCGGCTTGAGGTTGTTGCGCGGCGCCCTTGCTGCGGCCGGCACGTTTGGAGACAGCCTGTCCAGAATGTCAGCATGTTGACTGGGCTTTGCGCAAGTTTGTATGTCCATACCATGCTTGAATATGTCTCAGGTGACTACTGCCCGCTTACTGGGCCAAGTGTTGATAGCCCACCAGGCGGCTGCTGGAGATGTGTAGTGTTTCCTCGGGGTAGTATGTCACCAAAGTGACTTGTCAAATCAACAGAGACAATGCGCAAAGATGGGTAGTGTGAGGTGTGAGATCGTGGAGCGCAATGGCAAAAAGAGCAGAGTCTCAGCGGGATGGGTACAGTGATACTTCGTACTGGGGCTAGAGTACCTCCACGTCAGTGTAACAGGCCAAGAGCGACTTCCGGAGTTACCGCTGCGCCACATGGCTGCGCAAACGTCGGCTCTCCAGCCTTCTGACTTCGCACACGACACGCAAGCCGTTTCAGGCATCAACATTAATTCTCGCCCAACTGGGTGGCGATGGTTTGCAGAGCCTTCACGAATGAGTTTGCCTTGTTTGCACATCTAATATCATGTTATACACCATGGAAATACTACCCAGTGGCTTTCGCAACGCAATGCAACAAGACACGATATCGAGCTGTGTCCAGAATCAGCGAAGCCGGCGCTCTTCAGCCTAGAAGAAGCGACGGAGGACTTGCCCTCTGCGATAACTGATGTAGTGCAGAGAGTGAATTCACTGAGGAGACTGTACTTGCCCTTCAATCTCGGTCGGTCCTTTCAGGATGACCCAGATGAGGTGCAAGTCAGATATATGTAAGTTTCATAATTTGATGTACGCTGGTGAATATTGCGGTCCATGTCAGATCATGTGATCGTGAAGGAAGTGAATGGGCTCCTTCACTTCATGCAAGTGTCACCGTCACATGCGAATTTCGGCCGTGGCTTCACTGGAGGGTGCTACCTCAAACAGCCCAGATACCCTGAGCCACCACATCAACTCGCGACCACACTCACCACCATTCGGCCTTCTGCCATCGAAACCCGTGCTTCCAACCACATTTCCGGCTCAACACCACAATACGAAGGCTTTACTATCACGTCAAGCGCCAACAATAAGACCAGGCCTGTCACGACCCAAAAACGAGTCTCCTCACAGCCGCAGCTAAGTTGACAAATCGATACTCAAGAGCACGCGTCAAGATCGAAACCTCGCCCTGTGGACCCAAACAACGCCATCATGGCCTTCGAAATCACCGACAAAGCAACCGCCCAGCTCACGGCCGAGAGTAGATCGGGCGGGCCAGTCGTTGGCGAATCATCCACAGCAGCGTCTGCAAACAGCTCAACTCGGTACTTCGACTTCTTTGGTCTGCCGCGCGAGCTGCGCGACAAGATCTACGAGCAGTCTGTGCTCTTCGAGTATGAGCATTTTCCCACAACCAGTGATATGGATCTGATCACCAAAGCTAAGAAGCTATGCACATCTCTGCTCTTAGTGAACCGACAGTTCCGTGACGAATACACCGAGAGATGTGCTGGACAGCAGGCTCTCTGCATGCAAGATCATTGTGAGACCTGGGGTGACAAGGCCGTTCTACCATCGCCCAACAGAGCCCGCTTTTGGGCCATTGAGTTCTCCGTCATGGCTGACAACACAGATCATGATTTGGAAATGCTTCATGCCCTTCTGGATCTGCGGGCTGGCTCAGATCTGGCTCTACGCTCAATCAACATCAAACTCCTCTTCGAAGATACACCAAGGGAGGAGATTGAGAGCGGCTCTGTTCGAAGCGCAATATCTGACCTCCAGGCTTGTGGGAAACTAGCCTCTCTGGAGATTTACCTTGCTGAGAAGCTCTGGGATTACAAGGCATCAGGGAAGCCGAAATTCCTGATTGCGCGTTGGGACCGCAGCGAAAACATGAATATTGATTTCTTGACACCAGCCATAAGAATCCACGACATGGGAAGTGAGTGGGGTCATCCGAGCGACACTAAGCCAAACTGCTGTGATCCATCCAACAAGAAACATCACGGCGACAGCGAAGACGATGAAGTAAATCTAAGCGGCACTGAGAACAGCGACGAAAAGAACAGTGGCAGTGAGGCCGATGGCGAAGATGAGAATGAGGATGGTGGAGAAGAAGAGGATGGCGGCAACAACGAACACGGCGACCAGTAGGTCTGGACTGTTGACGAGCACAGTGATGAGAGCGACACACTATGATAGACGACGAGGACCCACCAAACGACAACAAAAATGTGGGCGATGCTGAAGATAAGGGAGTTTCGGATAAGAAGGTCGAGAAAGCCGATGAATTTGGCAATCCAGACAGTGAAGACGACGAAGATGGCGGAGAGTATTTGAAAGCAGCAGGTACAGGGGAGTGAGCGTGCGATCGGAGTTTTGACAAGCTGGCGAATGTGAGTGAAAGGTGTACTGTAGCCCAACCCCTAAGCAAATCATTGAAACGCGATCCCAGGTGCTCGAAAGAAAGTGAAGTTAAATGAATGCACTTCACTGAACACTGAGTTGGTAAGTGCGCCGCCACCTTACTCCTTCCACAAAAAGTCGCGCGCTCGATCACGACACCTCCCACAAACACCCACTCTTCTGTCGTGATATCGAGCACTCCCACCAATACACTCGGCTGCGCTCCAAAATGCCCAGGCAGCAACGACTAATTGTCCACACATCCAACCACCTGATCCACTCTCAAATATCCCACAGCTACGGGCGCACTCAGTATAGACACCTGGAGCCAGCCCGCAAGCCTGGAACGGCTTCACGCCCACTCTAGACCATCCCGCCATGGCTACCACTCTCGCCGAACAGCCTGGTCCTCACCGTCACATGGCCGAAAACAAAACGAGTGCGGCCACGATCGCTCAACCCTCCTCGGTCTCGACATCTCGTGAAGACACTACTCAAGTCTTTAGGTTCTTGGACCTCCCACGCGAGTTGCGTGACAAGATTTACGAGCAGCCGGCCCTGGTGGAGCATTGGCGTCTGCCGGCTACTAACGGCCATGCTTCTCCCTCGGGCTCATCTATTTCTTGGTCCGACGAGGAAGACGACAACGGCGAACATGACGCCGACGACAATGGAGATGACGAAAATCACGACTCTCCAAACATCGAGCCAGATCACGAGAGACCAGAGGATGGTGACGAAAGCGGTAAAGATTCACAGGACACCAGAGGTGCCGATGACAGTGCTGACAACGACGCCGGCGACAAAGACGGCGCCGATAACACTGGAACCGATGATCCAAGGTCCGACCACGCTTCCAGTTACTTCAACTTCTGTGGTCTACCGCGTGAACTTCGCGACTTGATTTACGATCAGTCCCAAAGACTCCACCCTGACACCCCCAGGTTCCGTGAAAGAGGCCGGCCCGAACTCATGATGTCGCAACCAGTCACCACCAAGCCGTTCACCCCTCTGCTATTGGCGAACAAAATGATTGGTTCGGAATACAAAGACGCTTGTAAGGAGCGGTCTGGGGTGATTGTATCGAACTACATCCAGTACCTCGCGCGAGGAACTAAACGCGAAGAGGAGATATACTCGTGGTGCACCGACAAGGCTTCATCCACACACATGCATGCCGGCGATTGGATGAATCAGATTTGGCTCGATGATCTTCCCCAGTGGGATCTGAAGCCCCTCAAAGGTTGGCTTGCGCACTGGGACTCTCAAATGCCAAAGTTGGACAGCATTACCGTCAGAATCTACCTGCACCTCGAAAGCACAGAAAAAGCCGAAGATCGCAAGAAACTCAAGCAAGCGCTCGAAGACTTCGTCTCTCTTCCAAAGCTTACGGAGCTCAAAGTGATCACGATGGATGGTGCTTCTCACTGGGAAGGGCGGGAGCTTCGGTCCAAGTCGAAAAAGCTCATTGTCCATTGGACACCCGGCGACGCTGGCAAAGCGACGCTGATGGACTCCCCACGACCATACGTGGAAACCTGCTGCGGTAGTTTCCCCCCTCGCTCAGGAAATGATTTTGATGACTCCAGCAGTGATTCTGATGACTCGGACGGTGGCCCTCATAGTTCGAGCAGTCACTTTGGCGATGAAATTGATGACGAAGATGACGACATGGATGGCGATGATGCCTTCGGAAATAATGATCAGAACAACGACACTGGAAACGACTCTGTTGGCTAGAGCCGCGACATGGTGAAATTGAGCACGTGTGCCGCCCGCCGCTGCAAAGGCTACACCTATGAAATGAGATTGCGGTTTTCATCTTGCTTCTCTCATGCTGGGTCTCGGACACGATTTCGTTCTTGTCAGAGGTCGTCTTGAAGGTAACGAGTAAAATATTAGGTAGATGAAATTCACGAAGTGTAAAAATGTGCCAAACATTCAAGGTCTAGAATATAGATTCGCCTCTCTTCATTCAAAATTTGTATGAGCTCCTAGAAAGTCAGGTCAAGCAGGAGGAGTGAAAGTTGTGCATTTGATTTCGTGATGTCCTCTTCGAACCGAGAACCGAGGACCGTAAGGGCAAGAGATCGTGAGTAGAGAGTGAGGCAAGCTGCAAGCTTCACTCACTGAACACGAAAAACTCTGTCACGTGCATTCGCCGCGTGGCGACTTTCACGAATAGTGCGCCGCCTTTGCCTAATCAAAACCTCACACTGGCCGTTAGTAGTTGTCTGCCGATCGAAACACCATACCAGTATTGACACTCAAACACAACGACATACTGTCGCGCGCCTACATCTAAACTCGAGCCACCGCGCTAATACTCCAATCAACCTCGGAGTCACTGGTGAGTTGACATTTATGGTCCGAGAGCACGTCGCTACATCTAGACTCTGACATCAACTTCATAGCATCGACAACGGCACCATGGACCTTCATACCACATCAAAAGCAACCACTCGAATGACGCCCGAGGGCGACTCGGGGGACCTCGCTTCGACCATGTCTTCTTCAGTATATACCACCAAGACCACCAGCACTCGCTACTTCGACTTCCTCAGTCTCCCTCGGGAGCTTCGCGACATGATTTACCATCAGTTTCAGATGCTTCATCACGTCACTCCGCCTAGGGATAGAGATTACTCTTATGACTACGACACCAACATCATCGGCACTAAGCTCCTCACACCTCTGCTACTGGTGAACAAGAGAATCGCCCTCGAGTATAGAGAGTTTTGCGCGAAGCGTAATGGGATTCTCGTCATGACCAACATGCTGGCATTTGGACACGGTGATGGCGATGGTGATTATTGGCAACTCATGTCGCCGACAGTTGCCAAAGAGGCTTCGTTCATACACATCAACGTCGATTATTGGCACAACGGTGACTACGAGAGGCACTTTGACTACAATCTGAAGCCTCTCAAACGCTCTCTCGCGCGCTGGAGATCCCAGAGGCCAAAAGTGGACAGCGTCACCGTCCACATCCATTTGTGCCGCGACAGCCTACACAGAGACGGAGCCCACGACGAGCTCAGAGAAGCTCTTAGGGACTTTTTTCTTTTTGAGAAACTCGCAGAGTTCAAGATAATCACAGTGTTCAACGAATTGAAGTGGAAAGCGCTGTCAAGTTGCGATGACGACGCAAAGAAGCTGCTAGTCCATTGGCAATGCGGTGAAGCTCGCGAGCCAACGCTCATCGAACCGCCTCCGATGTGCCCATTGTTCTTTGAGGGAGACACTGGCGAGAATGACGATGACAATGGCGACAGCGGTAGCGAGGATGGGAATGACGAGGACGATCGCGCCGAGAGTGATGATGAGAACGACGATGCCGGGAATGGTTCTCGTGAAGACACGGACCATGGTGACGAGGAGAATGCAGAGAATGCCGACGAGGACTCTGACCAGGATTCCGATGAGTTGGGCTCTGGCGGTGCCGATACAGCAAGCAACTCCGAAACCAACCAAGTTTCCAGCTACTTCGACTTCTTCGGTCTACCTCCCGAGATCAGAGACATGATCTACGATCAGCCCGAGATGCTCGAACAAGAAACTCCGCTCTATCACTTCGAAGGCATGTACTACAGTTCTCTCCCAATGGGAGCCATCAAGCCACGCACACCTCTCCTCCCAGTAAACCACCAGTTCAATCGCGAGTACACGAGCCGATGCGAAAGGCGATCGGGACTAGTCATCTCAGACAAGATGGTACACTTCACAGATGGAGGGCGGGCTGCCGAAGTAGGAATGCCACCAAAAGCAGTAGTAGCCGCTTCATTCCTGCACATCCACGTCGGAGAGTTCATGGACCGTACCGAATACTCGTGCTCGTCTGTGGGTGTCTTCGAGGAATGGCTGGCGCGCTGGATGCCACGGATGCCGAAGCTGGAGACCATCACGGTTAACCTCTACACGTACTGGGAGAATTTCGAGGATCCTGAAGATCGGAACGTGTTCATGAGACATTTGGGAGAGTTCGTTCGACAATTCGACGGCCTGCTGGCTGTCGAGGAGCTCACGGAGCTCAAAGTCATTGTCATGAAAGACGCAGGGCAGTGGCAGTCAAAGGACGAAGAGAAACGTCTGCTTGTCCATTGGAAACGCGGAGGTGCTGCTCCTCCCCAGCTCAAGTACCCGCCGCTCGCCTACGAGGAGCAGTGTTGCGATGGGTCATTTATCAATGACATTGAGGTATGTGACAGCCTTCCCCACAATTGGGAACAGTGAAGACGACCATGAAGGGAATGAGGGACCAAAAGAACGCACGTCGTGGCTAGAATCATGAGCCTGGACGCTCTGTTGGTTGAAGATATTCCAGCGAAGCATTCTGGCGTGCCAGTACCACTTGCTTTTCACCCGACGGTAGTGAAAAAAAAAACAATGTGAAAGGATGCTTGAGCTCAAGATCATATCGCTTCATAGAATGTATCTGTATAGCTGTAAACAACACTCGTAGAGAAGCAATTGCAGACTCGTGATGCGGACCTTCATGTCTCGCCTACATCAATGCCTTGGGTATCATCCACTGTTTCCGCCAACCCTTCTCAATTCCATATGCCGAGATCGGAACCGATGTAGATTTGATCACTTTGCCGAGCTATGAGCTCCGTTCCGTGAGCAATAAAGTATGAAGCATGAATGCTCTGGCGGGGGCAAAATGCAATGGTCGTACATTGCCTTCTTCCGTCGTTACACTTCATGCACAGGCTTCTTCACTCGTCTGTGTTCTGTCTCCACTCTTCTCCAACTGCCGTCGCACGACCCAAAACCTTGGCCACGTCGTCTGCCGCAAGCGTGCCTGCGACAATTGACCGGACGACCTCGAGTCGAATAAGTACGGGCCAAGCCAGTGATGTTTAATCTTTCTGGCGCAAGATTTCTTCGACGAGATAACTGTTAGTTTTGTTTGCTCCTAGAATGTGATCCTTTCGAGGCTATCTCAGTAGAGACCCGTATCTGTCGTTGACGAGATTGAGTTGAAGAGAAAAAGGCTTTGCGCACCTGTGAGGAACTCCTCGCTGAGAAAATTGTTAGCGAATGGCTCTTTTGGTAAGCAAATTCGGTAGCCCTTGCTGCGCTCAAGTGGACTTACAAGCTCAATGTGATGTATCCGTCCCGGTCCTCATCGTAACGCTTGAACACATCTGTCATGCGCTTCAGACTGATGCAGGCCTGCACGAACAAGTCGAAGCTCAATCCCTTTTCTCTATGGCCCTCATCGCCTCGTCCTCTCGAAGTCTTAGCGTAGGTGTTAAACAGCAGCTGGACGAACTGCGGGCTCAAGCGGTATCCAAACGCCACCAGTGCATCCGTGAACTCCTGCAAACTGATGTTTCCACTCCTGTCTGTGTCGAAGCGATCAAATAGCCCACGCCATGCTGCGAGGAAGCCCCAAAGGCCGCAGAATTCCTCGAAGTTGACAGTGCCGCTGCGGTCCGTGTCGAACATTCGAATCATCATCTTGACAGTGTGAGGGTCGAAGGCTGTGTAGTCTCCATTGACAAGCGCGCGGCGGAGCTCGTTCTCGGTGAGCTGGCCTGAGCGGTCCTTGTCGACCTGCATGAAGAGCGCCCAAAGACCATCGCGGTCATTTTGGTCTCGAGGAGGCGGGCCTACGGTGGGAGGACGCTGTTGTTGAGGAATTGGTGGACGGTTGTGTGAGCCGGAAGGCGGAGGTCCTTGACCATAGCTCGCAGGAGGAGGAGGCGAGGTGAATGACGGACGCTGCTGCTGTTGAGGTGGAGCCTGGGAGTAAGGCTGCTGCTGCTGTTGCTGCTGCTGGCTGCTGAAGCGAGGAGGCGGCGGCTGTGGGTTGGAGTTGTAAGATGTGTTGTAGCGAGTCTGCTGGTCCCAGTTTTGCGATTGCGGCGGCGCAGGACTCGAGGATCCGTAGGAGCCTGGTATGGGGCCAGGCGACTGGAAGCCTTGGCCGGGCGGAGGCCTACTGTTGTAGCGGTCGTCGGGGCGCGCGTTCTGCGCCTGCTGCGGTGGTGGAGGCATGGGTTTGTTGTACTGCGCTCCTGGGGCCGGGCGATTGTTGGGGTTCATGAGTTGGGCAGCCTGCTCGGGTTCGGCGTGTCTGTTTGGCGAGTATCGAGTCAGCCTTTCGTCGCGCGGCCACTGGACGTGCGGGTGACATGCCATGGATTTGTAAGAAGCGCGCGTGACAGGGAAGAGGAAAGTGAAGGGAAGAAAGCGGAAGAGACGTACGCTGGTAGAGCATCGGGGTTGTATCGCGGGTTGTAGGCCATCTTTCAAGGCTCTCCGATTAGATTCGCCTGCGCTAGGGAGTCTTCGTGTTGCCCTTCCCTGTTATGCCGAATGTTCTCCAGAAGCCGTGTCCGCTAGTGGGTGCTGACTACGCAAGAATACGGGCTGCTGCTTGCTGCTGCTTGCTGGTATACGTCAAGACAAAAGTTTGTGAATGACGACGAGGTGGGCTGGTGGGATGTGTGCTGGAGATTTGTTGTGGACAGGGTAGCTGGTCGGCGCGCGTTGCAGCTGCGGGAGGCTGTACTGGAGTATGTAAATCTCCGGTGAAGATGTGACTAAGGCAGAAGAGAGAGAGTTTGCTGCCCGATCTCGTGACGCTCAAGCTCACGGTGAATAACAATAAAATTCAGGCAACTTGTTCGCAAGCGTATCTGCGTATTCAAGTCCTACCAGGTGTCGCGATGACGAAACCGATGAGGGGAGACTGATTCAACTGACAGGCGAGAAATCGAGGGCCCAGACGCTAACACTGCCTAACACCCTCCTAGTCGCCGCTACTATCTTGGGAACACGCCACCCATCGGGCAGAGCGGCGCTGACTTCATCTCCTCCACCGGGCATCAACCTTGCATTTGTTGGGCATCTCGAAGGCTTTTTTGTCCTTCTACTGCAACGCTTTGGGCATCAGCCGATGGGCAGTGCCGGTGCCGATGCCGATGATCCTGTCACTCTGAACGACTTAACAGACTTGATGCACGCCACTTTCCCTTGCTCAAGACGATATAACTTTCTCTCGTTTTGACATCTCTGCCCTGCCGGTAACATTGTCTGAAAAGCGCACACCTTACATACGTTCACCGATCGTAAGCAATCTCCATCAAACTGACGTCAATCTAAGCCATGTGTGCTTTGCAGCCTCTCCGGGTACGGAATCTTGACTACTCGAGTCTTCCTCAAATTGGCACCCCAAACCTGATGCCACGAGATGAAGAAGCAACTCTTCATCTCCTCGCGCCTTCATGACTGCTGAAGAGTTGATCGTGGGCCCAGTCGAAACGTGTGAGTCCTTTCTTGAAAGGCTTCCTGTCGCAGTTTCCTCGTCTCTCAGATTTTTGAGAAATGCCTCTAGCGTTGTCCAAGTGTCGTACATATGGAACGGCTGGTCATAGTGGGCACACCGCAAAAGCAACGTCGCTCGATTCTTCCTTGCAATCCACTTGGACAGTTCTGCTCTGCTGGCAATTGATTGCTCGTGCAATTCCTCAGAAGGTATCAGGACGGCTTTGAGATGCAGTCCGCCGAGTCTCGCCACGTCTAGAGAGTGAACGAGCAGGCACTCTGCGTCTCCTTCGTAATTTTTGAGGCGCTCCTGATGCTCTGAGATCACATCCACTGGTAGCTTCGAATCATCCTTGGCCATATCCTGGAGGCGCTTGTTCATTCGGTCATATGTCGTCTGCGCTTCGTGGAGAGTATACATGGCGTCGACATCGAGGTAATATTCGTCGTTGCAGGTGGTAGTCTTGCCTCCTCCGCAAGGCATGGCGATGACATACCGAAGTCCAGCAGCCATGATTTCTGCAAAGCCCAATTTAACTTGCACTGACAGTGCTTCAAGAATTAGAGGTACGATATTGCGGTGGTCCGATGAAAATTGAAGGACCAGATATTACACTGATCCATGTAGTGCATCTGATAATAGCACGATGTACCGTCTCATAAGGCGGTATGAGCTGGGAGCCAAGCAGCCACAGTACGCGTACTGACGCATACTCCACGACTGGACCATGGCACTGATTTACACACCGCCGCGATATGAAACGAAAAAGACGGTCGCCTGACTGCCACGGCATAGTATAGGTCAAATATGCACGTCAACGTTGATCGACACCGCGCTAGCGCAGGAACGAGCTCTATTTGAACAATGCAAAAGGCGATATGATGAAACACTGCAGAGCGATACCCAACACCCGAGCTACTGTAATGAATTGGAATTGGGAGCTCCAGTCGTCCATCATGACAGGTGAATCACCACCGTCCCTTCGACTTCCTTCGACTTCTATGTGAGCTGGTAACGTGGCCGCCACACATAAAAAAGCATCGCAAGATGGGGTCACTGCCAGAACCTGACGAGCGCCCAACGTTGTTCTTCGTAAGCACCAGTAATTAAAAGCTTCAGCGACGTTACTGACTCGTGGCCGAAGGACATTGATGACTGCCTGTACAGCAGAGATAGAGGAGTGGACACAATGATGTACAAAAAGACCGAGCAGGTGCGCTGTGTCCCCATCTAACAACATCAATCTGGGGTTCACGGACTAACATGCCCGAGTTCATGGTGAACAGCTTAAACATGCCACCCGAACATGCGGATTCACTGCACCAACAATACTTGCAGGAGTTCGGCTCCACGATTGAGGGCTTGATCCACAACCACCAGGTGGATCCCATGTCCTTCAACAAGCAGGTCGACGATTCATTGCCACTGGAGGACCTGCTCGAAGAAGACGTCGAATTGCAACAAACTCTCGCTCACTTCGACAGTACGAAGGTCAAACTCTGGCTGTTGACAAATGCTCACGTCACGCATGCCCGTCGCGTGATCCGCATCCTGGGCGTAGAGCAATACTTCGAAGGCCTTACTTTCTGCGACTATGCTTCAGGGAAGCTCGTGCTGAAGCCGAGTCAGAAGATGTACTCTGTTGCTGAGCGAGATGCCGACGTAAGCGATGTGAGGCAATGCTTCTTCGTGGACAATTCTGTGCAGAACTGTCTTGCGGCGCAGAAGAGGGGCTGGACTGTTGTCCACCTCTGCGAGCCGTCGCAAGATCTGCCGGCGGAAGAGCATGTTGAACATCGAATACGCTCTCTGCACGAGCTGCCGGGCCTCTTCCCGGCATTTACATAGACAGGCAATTCTATTATCACCAGCTCAACAACGTCCAATACGTGGTGGACCGATCACATCGTTCGGTCTCAAAAGTGCCTCCCCGTCAATATGCAACACAGCAGCCTTTAATACCAAGTCTTAATCCCATTGCCACTTCCGGCAATCTCTCCGGCCAATTCGCTCTTGTCCTGAATGAAGATCACTGTACACGGCACATCCGTGTTTCGTTCTGCTGCGATTTATAACGATGCGGTGATATCCCGCACTGCTTTGTCACCTTAATCAACGTTTCGAAGCGGGAGATCTGGGCTTGAACTATAACATCAGAAACGCTTACACGACTTTTAGATTTATGCAGAGCCATTGGGACTTGTGATACAGGGCAATTCAGTCTCGGCCGTAATGCCTTCATGAAAGCTGTAGGTCCTTGATCACTAATCGCCGGCGAAGTAAGAATATATATGGCACCAGACCAGCGTCGCTTTCAACTCTGCAGATACTCTTCGTACAAACCGATACCAACACGATTCGATATCAAATCCAGCAATCTTTCATTGTCATTGCGGGCAGTCGTGAGAAACCATTCGAACGATCATGAGTGACAACAACAACGACCAAGTCGACAAGATCGACGTCAATGGCGACTCCCGCGTCCGCTGGAAGACTGCATTCATCAACGGAAAAACTTACGGTAGTGTCCTTGTTTCGCGCGCGCGTGTACTTATGATCCCAAACTGAACATTCGGTACAGGGTATGTGGTTGCCGAGCCTGACGCTGGTTTCACCCGCACGATCATCTTGGTATGTAGTGTTGACCACAATGCGATCTGGACGGCTCAGGCAAACGACCACTATGGCTAGCTAACTCCAGTGCTGCAACAGATCCATGGCTTCCCAGATCTCTCGATGGGCTGGAGGTACCAGATCCCGCATCTTCTCAAACTCGGCTTTCGTGTGATCTGCCCAGATTGCATCGGGTACGGCCGTTCTGTAAGTGTTCTTCCACACATGCACCTTGCGATCCAGCGTTTATGTGTTAATCACGCACGTTTTTAGGATGCACCAGAAGGTTCCCTCGAGCCGTATACCTTCAGATCACAAGCTGTTGATTTCCACGAGCTCTGCAAGTCGCTTGGCTGCAAGGACGTCGTGGTCGGCGCCCATGACTGGTACAAGCTTCTATCGCATCGACTTCTGCACACTCTGGCTCGACTCTGACGGTTTCACAGGGGAGCTATGCTCGCATACCGCTTCGCCCTCGAATTCCCCTCCTTCATCACCCACCTCCCCACCTTCGCCGGGCCCTACCTAGCGGTGACAAAAACCTTCATCCCTATGGACGGCTTCGTCGAGCTTATCCTCACCATCGCTTACCAAGTCCAATTCGGCAGCGAAGAAGGCTTCATTGAATCTCACACCAAAGACAAGACCGGCATCCGCAATTACCTCAACGCCATGTACTTTGGCCGCTCTGCCGACGGCAAGATCGCTATGACGCCGGTAGAGGGCTACAATGCTGAGCTCGCGCCTGCGTTAGAATTGTCGGAGCTTGTTAGCGAGGATGAGCTGGAGTACTACGTTGAAGAATGTGCGCGGAAAGGCCTGCGTGGTCCTTGTAAGTCATGTAAAGGATCGAGATACGATCGAACTACGCTGTATCATGTGTATTATGCTAATTACAGCAACACGCAACTACTACCGCACCCGTCTCGCCAATTTCGAAGCCGATAGGCCGCTGCTGGATGTCGAGCATGGTGTTCGGATCAAGTGTCCTACTCTCTTCGTCAGGGCGCTGGGGGACGACATGATCACTGGCGAGATCGTCAGTATGATGGGTGTGAATGTAGCTGATTTGGCGATTAGAGAGGTTGATGCTGGGCATCGGTTGCTGTGGGAAAGACCCAGGGAGGTTAATGCTTTTATTACGGAGTGGATGGAGCAGCAGGGATTGGTATCTTCGGCGGCTGTATAGATGGACGAAACGATCAATAGACAGGCTACTGGTGGTGTAGTGTTTAGTATTGTCGGCATTGTTCTATCACTAGATATATATTTGCACCTAACAACTCGGGTTAAGCAGGGTTAGTATACCTTTTTGACGAGTCACGTGAGCTCATCTCACCGCTGCGAGATTCCATTACCCGAGCGCACCCCATGTGCACTCCAGTCTCAGTTCCACACGTACCTGCATCTTGCTCCGCCAATGGCTGAGCGCACGTATAGGACAGCAATAGCCACTTTCCATCGACCTGGGTAAGGGGAGAGCCGAGAGCTCATAAGTGGCGTGATCTTATGCGTGGAACGCGAGACCACGGCTCGGAGTCACATGCCGTAACCACGTTTCTAGCTGTCGAACCACCATGTTATACACGTCGAGCCGGCCTTGTCTTGTCTTGTCATGCTGAGCTACACTCCACGCGATACTAGCACCGTCATCGACATGTTGAGCGCAATACAGAAAGTTACCACGCTCATAACAGCCTTGTTGTAGCCCTCATAAGTCGCTATTGCGGTGCAACATCCTACACTGCCTCTCTGGTCTTGATGGCAGCTGTGTCCACGGGCGCTGACACAGCAGTGGCCTACGACAAGGAAAGCACAGGTTTCTTCTCGTTGCCACCAGAGCTACGTGACCTCATCTATGACTTTTGCTTCCAGGACCAGAAGCAGCAATGCCATCAATGCGGATCGATCGGAACGCCACGCTTCGACATCTGCGCTTCACTACCGCAATTGCGCTTGGCGAATCGACAAGTCAAAACAGAGTACGACAGGCGCTGGCCATTGAACAGCACTCTCAACTTTTCGGTGGCCAGCTACAACCCATTCCTGAAATCCTTCGAGCGGCCACTGCCTCGACCGCCTCGCCTTGCTGCTATGTCAACTGTTTTGAACGTTGATCTCGAGTTCCACGGTTTCATCAAGGCGCAGTGGGACTTGCCGCGATATTCCAGCATCCTCGACTTCTTAGTCCCGGTCCTGCCGACCCTGATTGAAGACCTGCCACATCTTGAAAGACTCAGAGTGTCTATGCATTTCAGGAACGAACGCTGCAGCTGGGCCGAGAAGGTCATTAAATCTTTCGAGAAACTCGATGCTGTGTTTGAGGACGTCAAGGTTGATTATCCGCTACTTGTGAAGCTTGTTGAGCTGAATGCGATCAATGCGTTCTGTTCGGGGCGAGACGGTGTCGAGTATATGAAATTTGTGACATGGACTCCGATAGGGGTGTTGAGACATGACGAAGAGAGCCTGGATGCTCGATTGCGATCTTGCTCACACTTGGCTAGGTGCCCAGGAAGGGGGCGCGAGTATTCTTGATCGAGGGTTACAGACAGATACCGTTGATATGATAGCGCTCGAGGACGGATAATCGTTCATTCGATGTAACGATTCGCTTTCGAGCGTGTAAGGCGTTTGGAAGAAGCTTGGTGCATTGTTCGTCGCTGGCTTTGTTCTCGGACTGATGATGCATTGGTCAGAGCCGTCACTGGTCCTTGTCTCCAGCGGTCGAAGCACATACGACTATGCAGAGCTTCGTTTCCTTCACTTTGCGAACAGCTATGTTAATGCTGCACGGTAGCATACAGGTTGATTAGGGAGGGCGATCTGTCAGTCACTGTCGCCAACGCGTAACTTCGGCCGACACTCAGTCCGCATTGCTCTGTCTAGCCATTTTCACCATTGCCGACACATTGCCCGGCCTCGTCACGTTCACCGTTGCAGACCGACATTGCTTTCAAACCAGTTGCCATTCTCCTGCCGACCTCAATCCACAGACACGTTCCTGATCAAATCGCCCAACCCACCGCCACATCTTCACCACCCACAACAATGGCATCGCCTAACGAGACCTCCGCTCCTACGGCTAGCCCAACCTCCAAATTAGGCTTCTTCGACCTCCCGCGCGAGTTGCGTGATGAGATCTACGACCTCGCCCTCGAGCATGACCGCGCCATCACACAGGACAGCGGAATCATGCACCTTCACGTACGTGCACCAGAAGTAGGTGTACTTCTGGTCAGCCGGCAATTTGCATCGGAGTACTACGAACGCTCGCCATCCAAAGGCACCATCTGTCTGTCTGTCACTGGAAGCAGCCCGACCAAACACCTCCAGAGCGCAGGCAGCTTCACTTACGCAGCCCGAGCTTCGACAGTTAACGTCACTCTCACATTCGATCCCTTCGATCACAGCCTGTACAGCTACATCGATCCTTTGGCTGCGTGGCTGTTCGAGTTTGTCAAAGACATGCTGTGCGTCAAGACTCTGCACGTCCAACTCTGCTTCAACATCCCTACGGATCTGAAAGTGTTCGACTGGTTCACGCGCACGGCACGTCGAGCCGTCCCAGACGTCGCCAGACATTTCGAGACTTTGCAGAAGAAGTTGTTCAGCGGGAATCCCATCGTTTTACTCAACAGACTGGATGTGATGCTGGTCATGCCAAAGCTCGCCTCCGATGATGCCAACTCTGCTGGGAGCCAGCTTGGCAAAGTGGGCTCGTGGACGCGTGCTGGTTACAAAGCGGATGTCGGCCTTGAGGAGATACGCCGCAAGTTCGGCAATTTCTGAAGATCGTGATGTTGTTCGTGGAGAATGTGAGAAGAATAGTAAGGTCGGGGATACCCCTACATACTTGGTGCATGTGGCTGACTTCAACCCACAGTCGTTGCATAACACGCGCCATCTCAAGGGCTTCGCAGCAGGAAAAGCAAACAAAGTGCGCAAGTCATGATCGACTACAAGGTTCATCACAGCGGCCCGTGGAATTGGGGCCGACACTGGTGAACAAAGCAAGAAAGCGCCTATCATTGTCATTTTGTAAGTAGAGGAAGGCGGCCCGGGAGGATACGAGATACGACAGATTAGCATTCAGCACGGTCACAAGTACACGAACGAAGATCAGACTGACAAAATATATTGTTATCGAGAGCTTGCTGCGCATTGAAAAGTGATTTACTCCTTGGACCGAGGCGATGGGAGTTGTGACCCGCTTTGAATCCCTGTCAAATAGCGTTTCTGTCAAAGCATGGTTTCGCGGATGATCAGAACCGCCCCGCTAGTTACAATGCCCTTGCCTCAGCATTATTGATTTCTACTCACCACGCTTAGTCTCTGATTGGCTAATGCCGAATCCAAACCCTAGCCGAACCCTCCGTTGCTTTGACATATGTAAGCCTCCAATCTCGCTGAGAACCACGTGGCCTTTCAGCTGAACAACGTTGGCAGCCACATCGTATTCCTGCAGACATTGTAACCGAGATCAGCTTCGTCTTGTCTCGATCAACTGACAAGGGCAAAGGTATCTTCTTCTCTCTACCTGTACGTACACATGAAGATCAATCAGCTTCGATGCCGTTCTTAGTTCCATATGCACGTCCACTAGTCCGAGCTATGTGGGACGACAAGTCGATTTCCCAAAAACGATCAATGGCGAGTCATACTGATCTACGTTTTGCACCGTGTTCCTGGAAGGTGTTATCGCATGGGGAACTAGACCATGTCGCTTAAGGGGATCGACAGTTGTGGATGGGGATTTAACTTTGACCACGTTGAAATAGGGTTCACGCACGTGCAGTCGTTAATGCCCAATATACCGACATCTTGCGTTCAGTCTCAGCCTACATTCGTATCAATGAAATGTAAGTCCTGGTGTTACGAAACGTTTCTTGATCGAGTACCGGGCCTGTCCGGCGTCGTAGAACATGATTGCGGTCAACACCACGAAGATTGGCTGCCGACCAAGTTCCCGTCCCAGTGGATGCATACCCCTGCAAGACTGATGAGGGCTACAGAAACGATGTGCGACAATCTCGTCAAAGCACAACCTCTTCGCAAGGGCCACCCTTCAGCAAGGACTGGGGTCCAGAACAGGGTTCAGAGTGTAGCTATACCCTGGGCTGATCGACATGTCGAACACAACTGCCGCCCAAGCTAACGGACGCGATCTGCAGGTCCACAAAGGTGCCAGCCCCTTGGTTCACCAGTGGATCACTGGTATAATGCTGAGGGCACAACCGCACTCATTGAAGGCCTTGTGTATATGTTACTCGTGCGAGTAGCAGAAGCAACAGGATGGCCATCTCACCAGGAGGCCGTGGGCCTGAAGTGCTCGCTGTCTACACGCTCTTCCTGGTCTTGACAACGATCTTTGTTTCTTTGCGGATGTACTGCCGTTTGTACATACAGAAAGCGTTTGGATGGGATGATGGCTTTGCGGCCGCTGCCTGGGTAAATTGCGTTGGACCTTTGATCGATGATGCATGAAGTTGACCAACGATAGGTGATGTTCGTTCTCTACGTCGCGTTTGCTATAACTGGAGTGTACCATGGCACTGGACAGCATATCTCGGACATCAAGCCTGCGACCGAAGTTCCTATCGGCTTGAAGGTATGCCATTATTCTGCGACCGTGCGAACGGACGGTGGACCAGTAAGGGCTGATATTGTACCAAGCTGATATATTCCCAGAATTGGTGGCTCTGCGAACCATTTTATGTCCTCTCCAACATGGCCATCAAAGCCAGCATCGCCTTGATGTTACTTCGACTCAGTGTTTTCGCCATACACAAACGCATCCTTTGGATCACGTTCGTCGTTGTCGAATTATACAGCGCTTTCTTCTTCTTCATCTTCGTCTTCCAATGCATCCCAACCGAATACTTCTGGACGAGATACACTGGCGGGACGGGCAAGTGTCTCGATACGTCGGTCGTGGTCGCCGCCACGTTCGGATACTCGGCGATCAGTTGCGTGGGCGACTTGATCTTTGCTATCTTACCGATCTCGCTCGTGTGGTCTTTGCAGATGGGCGGCAAAGAGAAGATCGCCGTTGTCGCAGTCCTTGCGTTAGGAGGAATGTGAGTGTCTGACATGAGAAGTAGCACTGGCGATAGGAAAACTTTAAACAGTACTGACGATGCGCAGAGCCTCCATCGCCACCATCATCCGAATCCCCTACGTCCACACCCTCGGCAACGAGCAAGACTTTCTTTACGCAACAACCGACGTCGCAATATGGTCATGCAGCGAGACCGGTCTTGCAATCACAGCCGCCTGCGGCGCAGTTCTCCGTCCACTGTTCCGCGAGATTCTCGCCTCCAGCAGAAACGCCAGCTCACGAGCTATGTCCAGGGGCAAGAGTTACTCGAACACCTTCGGCAGCGAAATCGAGAAGCGTGCTCCGGCTATCAGAAACAGTCGCAGGCGTGATAGTCTAGGTGACGGCACAGGCGACGAGGTGCCTTTGCAGCCTCTGGACCAGCGTGGAGGAATGTCGTTTAAGAGCAATCACAATATCAGGGTCTCGACGAAAGCATGGCACTCGGACGAGGAAGATCGAGATTTGTATTTGGGCAGAGAGCCATCGGATGCGGAGATCGTTGTCACAACGACACAAGACGTTGTGTCCAAATGATGCGCTCGTCGTGCTAGGAGCGATGCTTTATTATCTGTCGTCAATGGTAGTGCGGAACCTTGACCTATTCCCTCTCGTGAATACCTAGTATATAATTCTACACCGTAAAAGTAGGTGTCTTGATCCATCCTAAGCTCTCGTCGGTACAAATTTCAGCGGAAATGTACGACTCGTCCCCAATTTCATCGTCAAAAACTTCATCTCGTCTTTGGTTGTCTCATCCTGCTCGGTTCATAGATTTTCGGCAAGGATGGGGGGTGGGACGCACGATCGTCAATCTTGGGACTGGTTACTCGAACCTGTTGAAAATATTGATTTAGCTATTTACAAAAAAAGTAGCAAGCGATCACCGTCTCCGACCCGGGCTCGCAGCCTCCTCATCCACATCGTCGTCATCCTCATCCTCATGCTCATCAAAACCATCCGCTTCAAGCGCAGCCCCACGAATGCCAAAGCTCAACAAGAATCCAATGAAGGAAATTCCACCGAAAATGCCAAATGCCAACAGCTCGCCTTTGCCTTCGAACTTAGTAGCGGCCGTGAAAAGCCCACCGCTCACGAATGGCCCGACAGCCCTACCAGCGGCCGAAAGCGTCTGCGCGAGACCATTGAGCGTGCCGAGCACGGCATGAGAAGGAGCGGAGTTGGTAATGAGCAGCAGAGCGGATGTCAGGCCGCCAACCGCAGCGACGGTCTTGATGATCAGCACTGCGCCGAGTTCGACCCAGAGCCAGACTCTGCCGACGGTGGTGGGAGGGTTGTTGGCGCCACGCTGGGAGCCGTTCTTGTAGCCTACGAAAGGAATCAGGAGGAAGGCGACGACGAAACCGGCTAGGCCTGTGCGATAGGTGGCTTTGTTGCCGACTTTCTCGCGCAGGCGGCCGAAAATGCCGACTTGGAAGAGGATGGTGATGATGCCGGCGAAAGCGAGAGAGAAGCCAATTTCTTCTGGTTTGAGGTCACGACCGGTTGGTGGCGGCGCTTGTGCGAAGATGGGATATAGACTGTTGAACGAGATGTTGGCGAGCTGGAAAATGAGGAAGGTGATGAGCAACAGGACGGTATCGCGATTGAGGACCTTGCGGATGCTCAGTCGATTGTTGCTTCCTGAGTTTGCGAACATCGCGGGCGCTGAGCCAATTGATGCGTCATCTGAATCGTCATCTTCAACGGTTCCGTCTCCATTTTGTGACAAAGCACCATATTGGTGTTGCTCCTGATTCTTGGCATGTCTGTGACGGCGAAGGTATGTCGGGCGGCGTGCGCTCGTGAATTGCCAGATCCAAGTGAAAAGAGTGCCGATGCGCTTGCCGAGAGGCGGCATGTCTCTTGCTTCGTCCAGAGATTCTTCAAGGAAGAACATAGTCAGGACGAGATCGATCAAGAGCACCGCCGCTGCGAACAAGTTTGGCGGCAGGTAAGGGTATGGGTTGTCCTTGTTAGTGAAGGGAATCTTCTTGGACACGAGCAAGCCGCCTGCAAGCGGTCCTGTGATACCACCAAGCCCGTAAATGACAGGCAAGTATGTGAAGGCTCTGCTCTGGTTAGAGCGATCCGTGATCTCTCCCAAACATGTGCTGATGACGCCTTGGTTTCCATTCACCGAGCCCATCAGCACCTGTACTAACACTGCCTGCCACAACGTCCGACACATGCCGAACAGCACGAAGCAGACCGCAGTCAACAAAGTACCAGTTAGGACGATTGGCTTCCGTCCGATGCGATCCGACAATAATCCCCAGCCAAAGTTCGTTGCGAATTGCGCCAGCGCGAATGCGCTCGCGATCAAGCCAACATACAACCCGACCTGTCCCTCTTCCACCTCTGGGAACGTGCTCGCCATCTCTGGCAAGTACGGGCTTATGCTGTTGAGCGCCGTCTGCTCCGCCAACGCTATCACTGCCAGTATCGCTAGCTGCCCTTTAGGTAAAGGCGTTTCATTGTGCTCGGTATTCTTGTCATGATCATCGCTATGCTCGGAGCGCGGAGGAGAAGGCGGCACCGTCACTGCTGTGGTATTACGCGCCGAGTTGTTCCGTTTCATGTCATCTCTTGACGGTCTGTTGCCCAAGTTGCGCGGCGGCGCGGCTGGAAATGTGTTGTACCTGAAGGTCGAGGACTGGCGCTGCTGCAACGTCGGTTTCGAGAGCGGATGTAGCTGAGGCTTGGTCGAGGTGGTGCGCCGCGGCGCCAGAGGACGTGTCTCATTTTCGGTGGCCGTACTTTGTGACATGGCGGACGGCTATGTACTGATATGCTGATATGCTGGTGTTGCCGAGAGGTTGGGCTGTAGCGCCTATGTGCTCTATCGAGCGAGCGCAAATACAACCACGATTGCGCAGTCCAAGAGAGATTGTTGCCGGATATGTGTACAAGTGCGACGGAGTGAGTGTATTGTAAGACTACATATCTTTTGTGCCTGTGCTCGCTCGATGACCTCGTTATCGCGCATTGGCCTGCCTAAATCGTGAAGGTTCCGCAATAAGACGCCAGTGACGTTGGGCTCGCGCGCTTTGTGATGGCTGAACGTGCTGGTGAGCTGACACACAACTCGGCTTTTGAACCGAGCAACGACATCTCTCACTTTTTCTTGCGTGATTATAAAATCATCAAAAGTTGATCAAGCACATACGACCATAGGTCAGTGAAAACCGGGCATCCCGTCCGAAATCCCCCATTGTCATCGTCCTTCCTTGTTACGGAATCCCAGCGTTGTGTAATTTGGGTGTGGTCATCCCCGAGCATCGAATTCTGTTCAATGTTTGAGGCATCAAAATCCCCCATTCTCACTCTCGTTCTTAATTACAGGATCCCAGCGTGTTGTCGTTTATTTGTTGGGAGTCCGACTTTCGGCCCTTAGATCGGGACTAGTCAAGTTCAGGATCTTACGCGAACGTCGAAGATTAGAACCACACTCGTCAAGCTCAGTTCAAGTCAAGATAAATGTGACACTGCCCGTCAAGGGCAGGATGCGAAAGCCTGGTATCGGGCCCCTATTCTGTGTTAGACCATAAAACATTGCTACACAAAGCCCTTTCGACTCTTGCGGTCGACCTCAAGCTAGGATAATACCTTTCCTGTCGAATGAGATATAAATTTCTGGTTCCTGGTTGTAAGATTTTCGAATGTAGAAGTAGTGTAAGAACACCTACCAGTAAGGGTACCTGAAGATGTGACATTACAATTTAGGACACGTGCTATAGACGAATGACAACAGCACCTGGCTGGCTTGCCTCTTCAAATCCTACATTCCTTATCCTTGGTTTCACTTCCGAGTTACTGACTTGCCTCCTTTGTCGGCCACTGATCCGTGGTGATAGAAGGCTTTAAGCAGAACTCGCACGCTTAGAATTTGCGTACAAACTGGATTGCAGGATCCAGGATCCAGAATCCAGGAGTATAGCCGCAGTCGCGCGGAAATGACGCTGCCGCTACACTTTCCTTGACGCGTTTTCCTTGATGCGTTACCGCTGCCGCCGAGGGTGGTCAGCAGTTGAATGGTCAACACCCGAGTTAGTGCGGGTCGTGCCGTTTCCAGCTGGCAGTTGCCGCGCACGCGGAGAAGCACCAACTCACGTGGCGACGTGGCTTTCCATTTCCCTGGCGTCGTGCATGTAGCACAATGCACGATCGCGCTCGGGGAAAACATTTCACGCAGGTAACGGCGTGGCCGCGCCGCTGTGCTAGCCTAGGGAGGCTGAGCAGTGTTCCACGCGCTGCCGCTCAGCCCGTGAACATGCAAGGTTCTGTAAGAGGGCAGCCTGATGTTGGGCGTGCCATGACGGCGCCGCCTCATGGAGAGGCATCTTTTCTGTCCATGTTCATGTCGCTGATAGATGCTTGGTGCAAGCGCTTCCAGGCAGGCATCAAAGGTTGTCGTCAACTGATGGTTTTAGATTTACGATGGAAGGTTCATGGACTCTGTTGAATTCGATTCAACGCAGGAAACCCCAAAGATTCAAATACTGGAAAACTACCATAACGTGCAGAAACTGACAATCAAATGCTTGTAAACTTTTTAGAATCGTGCTCGCCAACTATGTCCAGCTCACAGTCGACCCCCCGAATGGTGTTTACCAACGCCTTCCCGTGCTCTTTACTCTTGTCCGCACTGATGATCCGCGAGTTTGCATCTGTCTGGCAATTGACAGACCAGGCGATGATGCGAGACCCACCCCATGAATAGGAAGTCGCCATGAAGCGTTTGCAGTTGACTTCATACTGTTCTCGTCGATGCCAATGATCTAGATTGTAAGCCTTTCATGGACCTCGAATGATCGATTGCGAAAGTTACAGCCACCGCCGCAGCTATAACTTCAGACACCGATACAGCAACTGCCGCCAATGACATTCCATCACAGCGAACCCAATGTTCGCCGCCCGCGAGAACAAAATGCCGCAGTGTGATTACCTGGAGGTTATTATCTGAACGGCCCTGGGAACCCTGCATCTGAAGAAGTTGGCTTCGAAGAAGACCCGAAAATGCTTTTCGCGCCAGAGCTTGTAGGCTGATTGTCTGGGGCGAGGCGGCTTGCAAATGGACCATCAACTGATGAACTCTGAGTTGAAACTCCAAACCTGAAGGATGAGGAGCTTCCAAAGAGGCCGTTCGACATGCTTCCTGATTTCGCAGGTGGATGACCAGGGGCTGCAGGGATTTCGGCAAAGGGGTTCCGCGGCCTGATTTGCGTTGGACTATCCGAATTCGAAGTAGAAGGAATTTTCGATCCTGCTGCTCCCGTATCGCTTTCAGCAGGCTGAGCCGCCCTGCCCTTGGCCACATGCGGAGATTTGCCATGTGCGTCATTCTTGTCTTCGCCTACAAGCTCAGTCGTAGGCGGTGTAAATTTGGTGTATGCTTTGGCCAAGTCAGCGTCAAATCGATGATACCAGGCGCTTTTGTCTACGAACATGAACTTATCCGCTTGTACTTTTTGCAGGTTCGTATTACCTCAATGAGGACTGCAATCTGGTGGCTGAGCTTATCACGCTCCTCCTGAGCGCCTGGAGGCTCAGCGGCAATCTCAGCTAAGCAATCACCCCCCAACTGGGCGACATCGCTATAAGATAGCAGGTTCTTGATGTCGTTGAGAAGTATTGCTTCAACCCCCAGGATAGTGACATTGTCGACGAAGGTGTCCAGTGCCAGCTTTATCTGATTAGCGATTGCCAGTATTGCTGAAGAGAGATACTTACATCGTAATACGCATCAGTGATGTCAAGCGCCTCTGCAGCAAAGACAAGATCGTGCTGATAATTGAGCTTCAGCGCAATCTCTGCCCAAGAAGCGTCAGAGTCGATCTCTTCCTCATCGTCATCGCCCTCGTCGTCCTTGGTGTCATCATTATCCTGAGCGTGTAGGGTCTTCTTGGAAGGGCTGACTTGCGAGCTGTAGTTCGGATTCTGGGTTGATGGATGACTCTTCTGATAGGGCCAAAGCAAGTCATTCAGTCTTTGCTCCAGTCTGTTTCCGATCTCATCAAAGGACTTGTCAATAAAGGCATGCATTAGCTTCTCACCGGTATGCCGACCACCAACGTGAATCACGGCGCACTTCAGGAATTCCAAAGCCGCAGCGTAGCAAGCTTCAACGTATTCCTTGGAGATCGTCCCCCAATGTACGGATTGCTGCCTGAAAATGGCCGTCTGGGTGCTGGATGCCTGGAACCCCTGGAGACTTGTGCCTCGAGTGTCTTCCATGAAAGATGCTAGTGTCTGGCAATACGCCTCCAAAGAGATATTGGTAGGCTCTTTGCTGACACCATTCGGCTTGTATGGAGGGTAAAAGTTCGGTTCATTGACCTCGGGCGAGTAATCCTTGAATTGCCTGCAGAAATGCGTTAGCGTTCCAGTCCGAGCATCTTCCAATTAGTACACGTACTGATCTCGTTGGTTTGGTTTGCAGAAGATTTTGTACTGCTTGCCTCTTGTTCTCATTCTCATGGCAAACTCGCGACTGTACCGGTTAATGGTAGTTCGCAAAGCTTTATGAGACGAGCCGTCGAAGAAGCTCGCGAAGTCGCTGCGTTCCTGACGCCCGTCCAATGCGTCTTGGATCAGGCTTTGTAGCTCCCTTTGTATCCGCTGTAGATAGTAGCCTTGGGAGTCTGGTGAGTCGCGCGCCGTACCGAGTCTGGTCTTGCGAAGTCTGCATTCTTCAAGTTTACTCTCCATAAGACTCACAAAGTGGTCTAGATCATGTGTGATCAATCCAAACAGCCTGAGGCTCAGCTTCTCGCGCAGCGCGACTATACCTGCATTTTCGGGATCAAGCTGCGACCAGGGAAGTTTCGCGAAGAAGGATCGTTCGACTTCGTCTCGATGCTCATACGAGACAGATTGAGAACTCTGATGGGGCATGTTTCTCAGCGCGTGCCACCCAAGGCCGAGCGAGAGGGATTCATCACTGTTGCAGGCGAGCCTTATGGCGACCGTCTCTTCTTCGGAGCCTGATGTAAAGCAGTCGGTCTTGGTGAGGATGCCCATCGTTCTGTCTGCTGCGTGGTGATCTTTGACAAGTTGTGTGACTTCTTGATTTGCAACATCGGTGTTCGCACTCACGACGGCAAGTATTATCGCTTTCGGCTCGCTGATGTATCGCTTAACAAGGTCCTTGATTCTCTGCTTGTCGCCAGGATTGGCTCTCGCTTCACTTTGAATCAAGCCGGGTAGATCGACGAGCGTGAGATTTGGCTGCTTTGGGCCCGAGATCTCCAAATGAAGGCGATCATACCAAAACTTCGCGAGGGGCTCGTATAATCTCAGATATTCCACTGCCGCATTGATGGCTTTGGTGAAGGCCTCGGGAGCGTCGACGTCGACTTTGAAACTGAAACCTTCGAGATGAGCCCTTTGGTCTGGCGTACGGCTCTTATCAGCGATGATTGTGAGCGTGACAGGAGTGATTGAAGGCGAAGAGTTGTTGCGGAGCACTACCTCTGTGGCAAGCCTAGTGGTAGTCTCTCCACCGGCGACGGGAAACCGCAACTGTGAGATTGCTTCGAGTACTGAGCTCTTTCCGGTTGACTGGTCTCCACAAACGACGACTTGAGGGATGCTGAAGTCCTTTCCAGAGATATTAGCCCGGCGTAGCTTGTCGACGGCATCCAAGAGATCCCGCTGTTCGTACGAGGTGAGCTGGGATACAGCCTCTTGTCCAAAGACCTGAGGGCTGCGCTCCTTGGTGGCCGGCTCGTGCTGGGCATCGGTTGACATGATGGATTGGCGTAGTTGGTCGGGGAAGGTCCAGACAGGATCGACGTTGTCTGAGAACATGAAATATTCACTTTGATCGCTAGCTGAATGTAGGAGGTATGAGTGAGACGGCTCTATGGTGCAGCTACGAGCGCATTCTTATATCCCACATACGACAGGCCGGAATCACTCTCCTTTGACGCCCGCATGTTTGTGAGGTCCTCAGCTCGCTAGGGGAATGGAACAGATGTGTGAATTGCGGCACAGGAACTATCGCATATTCGGGAGGTTTTCAGCTCGCGTAGAGAGATGGAACAGCCAAGTAGATTGCGGCACAGCGACATGATGCCACCGCAATATGGCGCATGTTGGTTGGAATGTCATCAAGTCTGATAGCCATACCGTAAAGGCACAAACCTGAGGATGCCGGGCTGTCGGATTCGAACGGAGGACCCTGTGCGTCAATCCTTCGCGTTTCTTGCCGGCTCTCACATAAATTGCGCAAATGCAATCCTGCGGCGGAATCGACGCGCTACCCCGAGAAGTTGCATACGATCCTGGCAACGCCGTCAATGGTTGGCGGGGCGGCGGTGCCGCACGTCGGTGGATACGTCGCTTTGAGCAAAGTGCAGTGCAGACCTGCATGCACGCATTTCATGTGCAGCGCCACGGCGGCGGAACGCTCCCCGATTACGCCCAGAGTGCCTCCCTACTGGTACATGGATCCAGTAACTCGGCTGCGAGGCCATGGACACTTAGATCGTCGTTGACTGAACTACGTACTTTACGTGCGATACTTGAGGCCCATCTATTGGATCGCCAGCCATGCCACATCAGGTGTGGTGCGCTACCTTATTTCGCTACGGATCAGGACCCGGCTTCCCCTTACAGGGAGCTTCAAGCCAACTCACACATGTCCATACAGGGAAGGCACCTCAGCTTTTGCTATACATGGACGCCCCTATAATGCCGTGCTGTGCGGACAGCCCAGCAGCATGGAACAGAAGAGCGCATGGCGGGACTACTTTTCATTCTGCACGACACGTCTGACGGGCGGACTGGTGCCTTGAACCGAGCGCTTATCGGTCGACACACACTGAAACACAATCGCAAGCTGAAATACCGGACCAGATCTCCAGGTAATGCTACTGCGCAACATCTTACTGTTGTGGCACGCAGGAACTCGTTGGGCGGGTCAAAACGAAGGGCAGGAACCTGCCTTCGAGGATTCGAAGCAGAAGCGCAGTCCGTAGTTACTGAAACCTCAAAGCAGGCGACTGATACTTCCACGTTACACGTGGGCTCGGTCAAGAGCGAAGGCATAGTGCTGGCGGCAGCGCAGATGGGCCCCATCATTTGCGGCCAAGATGGAGAAGACGTCCAGAGCATCGCCCAATGGTATTTCCACAACCAGCTGCACGAAGCCCATGCTTCCTACTTTCGCCACGCGCAGAACCACTGGACGAACGGACTATGGGAGATGGCGCGGGCCAATCAACCCATGTTCGCAGGTGTTGTGGCGCTCGCTTCTCACAGAGAAGTTGCTTTAGCAAGAGGACGCTCAAAATCTTCTTATATTGAGCTCAAGGGGCGGGTAATAGCCCAGATCGGCAAAGATCTGGATAAACAGCACACTAGGACGGATCCACTGACCTTGGTCGCCATTTCTCTCCTGGCCTATCTGGATATACGTGACAATCACTTCGACGCCGCTAGGCTACACTTGATTGCGTTTTGCAACCTTGTCAACCTCATCGAGTTGCCAGCATATGCCTGGTTATATTGTGTCTGGATAGACCTCCGATACGCCTTGCTGACTGGTAAATCGCCAATTCTGCCTTATCATATTCCGATATTTTTTCGACGAAGCCATACATGTCGGATCCCAGTCAGCCCACGGACGATCGAACGGGCGTCCAGCAATGTGTTCCATTGTCCACAGACAGAAGGTTTCGACCACCACAACGCATTCGATCTTTTCAAAAAGCTTCATGCTCTCTGTCTATGTTCAGATCAGCGCGGAAATTCCGACAGCCCGCCCTTCGGTCAGGTTTACGATTTGGAGTACGTTCTGCGTGTCATACAATCCCAAGTCTCGAAGAAGGTATCGCACTGCCACACCACCGCTGCCGCTGAGCTTGTAATCCTGGCTGCTCAGTTGCATGTCTGGATGGCCTGTCGCTTCTGGACACCACAAAGACGAGAGAGTCATCTTGCGTTCGTGTCGAGAGCTTCATCTATTCTTGATACATTCGGCGGCGTCTTAGTACAGTGGACTGACGTTGCGAACGCGGAATCACTGTTGTGGATACTTTTCACTATAGTCGCGATGATGCGCATCTACGGAGATGCTAATCTCACGTGCATGCTTGATCTTCTTCATTCGACTTTGACGAAATTGAAGATCCTTTCTCATGAAGACTTCTCCGGGAGACTGAGCGAGTGGCCTTGGATAGGCGATTGGCATCCGGTACAGATCATGCACGTCTGGATCATGCTCACGGATCGCTTCGATGATCTTGCAGTCTTGGTGCCGTATACATATGACGTCGCAGTGCCAATTGCTTCCAGCAAGGCACCACAGAGATTGTTTCTAGGCGGATTAGAGTTCTTCAATAGTCTTTAGGCAATGAATTCTCAAAAGGCTTCAAAAATGTATCGCACATGGACACGGCTGCATAGCGATCGGATTGATGGCAGGCCATAACAGCAAATACACAAACGCAGCGATCGTGACGCTTTGAGTGCAGCAAAGGTCATCTCTTACAGTGTGTAGCGTGCTTATTCATTTTATCAATACATCTTTCGATTACTGACCACCGTCACGCCCATACGGTGGTTCCGGCCAACATGTCTCAGTAACGTCATTATAGGGGAGTCGGGTCAGTAGGGGAGTCGGGTCAGAATTTTAGCTTCCTTTCCTCGGATTTGATCTAGTACTCGCTACGATAATACAATCACTCTCATCCTCGTATATATCCTCTTCGATAACTTCCTCTTCCTCGTCCTCAATTTCGGGAGTCGTAATCCTCGTCGTTCGCCTCTTTCTCGATTTTCCCTTTGACGCCTCTACCTCCGCTTTCTCGACTAAGGATTTCCTTCGTATCCAAGACGAACTTCCCCTTAACTACTACGCGCTTCCCCTTCTTACGTTCCTTACGTACTCGTAGTGGTTTCTTTAGCTCGGCGATCTCTTTCCGTAAAAGAGCGTTCTCCGAGGTCGTTATTTCGAAAGCCGCTCCCGACCGCTCGATATACCGCTTTATAGGAGTCGTAATAGTAGAAGAACGAACGATCGAGTTAACTAGCGACGTCGCCTCCCGTAGCTCCGTACCCTCTAGTAGCGAACTATCTAGTAGGGAGCGGTCTAGATCCTTCGGAGTCGTTATAGGCGGCGGGGTCACCTAGGTAGTAGGAGTAGGCATTCGGAGAGTCGAAAGGATAGTAATCGGGCTTAGCGGGTAGATACCACATCCGTAGAAGGACGATTCGACGTTCCTAGTCATAAAGGCCCTAGACCTAGCTGTTATATAGGCTTCCGTCCACTCGATTCGCGGTATACGTCGAGTATCTAAGCAGAAGAGTTTCTCGGCCTCAGCCGATAAAGCCTGCTTTAGAGGGCTTAATAAGCCGACGTTAAGAGGCTGTAGGATATGCGAAGTATGTAGTGGTAGTCCGACAAGGTTGATATTCTTGTCGAGGCAAAAGGCGATAAACCTCGCTGTAAGGTGAGATCCATATCTATCGAGAAGTAATAGCCTCCGTTTTCTGTTGTCTCGGCGTATCTCGGGCTCGAATAAAGTAATCAACCACTCGTAAGCGTAATTATCGGACGTCCACCTACTAGTAGATGTCAAGAACTCTGTTCTCTTGCTCAGCCGTTCGGCGGGGCTCAGCGCGCCAAAAACGGAATACGCATCTGGATGGCATATGCCCATACATATCGTGGCGCAGGCGGCGAAACGCGGGAAAGTCGCTAACGGGAGGTTGGAGGATGGATGCCAACTAATGCTTGGCTTCCCAGACATGCCGTATACAGCCTGGTTCAAGGCATCTAGTTTGCTATCAGTGCATGCCAGGATTTAAGCGGGCGAATCCGGTCTTCGAATAGTGAGGGCTGGGTCTGAATATCAAGCCTCCCATATCTCCAACATTTTTCAGGCTCGGGAAGGATCCCCCGAGCTAGCGACGGGAGCCCTAGCCGCCGGACCATACGCGCTCCTAATGGTGAAAATGTCCTCATGGTCATGGGACTGACAGTTCACATCGTTCCAGCAGGTCGCTAAGGTCTGGCTTCGAGTGCGATCATTCGGTGCTTCTGCACCTCAGTTCTGCAAGCACAATCGCCCCCATCGCTCACGTCTCGTCGCCGCTGACGATGTTTGCGACTACCAGATGGATCCCGGTAAAGGCTGTGTTGGAGCGTGCCTGTGCCCTTGTTATGGTGGGGAGTAGTCGTGTGCCATTTGACTCTTAGACGGAGCTGAAGAGCGTCCTGATGAGCACTTGGAGACTCGGCTGTAGATCCACCCGCTACTGCAAGCCGGAAAAGGAATCATGCGATATTATTCAGCTTAGCGTTTCATCTGCAATGTGACTCGAACGAGTTGGCTAGGCTTCCTAGTTATGCAACTTGCATACTGCGTCATATTGAGATGCGGCTTAGCTTCACATGGCGTTCAAGCGAAGGAGGCAGTGTCACTGGCCTGAAGGGTATAAGTTAGACCATCAAAGGGCGAAACTCTGCAGCACATCAACTCGAGCCTAGACAGTGAGCCTAAGCAGTCATTTCCAACAGGATGGACCCCAGTTCTTCGAGGTCGTCGCACTCGTGGACATTCGAAGATGTCGTGAGATGCATCGCTCTGAACCGATGTTCAGCTCCGATTGCAACAGGCGAGCAGTGCCGCCATAGCGTTGGCAGGGAAAAGGAATACCATGCAAGAAAAATCATTGCCAACATTTCAAAGCTTGACGAAAACAGACTTCGAAGATTTACACGTCACACATTATGCGGCACACATGCCAATGCAGAAGACAAGATGATAGCCGTTTGGCATCGCATCTTACGGAGTGATGCTCTTCTCATGGCCAGATCACTCTTGGTGGACTATAAGCTTATATGGAATACTACTCGGGCCTCTCGGTTGCAAGCAGCTAGGCAGAATGAAGCAGAGTCACAGCTTACTCCAGTCTCGGACGGTCAAAAGCAAAACTCGGACGGATTCGACCAACTCCTCCAACGTTCAACCGGGAAGACTTTCAGTGAAGAAAAGCTTCGCCAATGGAACGAGGAACTTCTACTGCACGAGAAGGAACAGCGCCAATGGGTGAAGGAGTGTCTCGGCCACGAGAAAACACGCCAGATTTGGAAGCAGGAACGTCTTGATCACGAAACTATACGCCGTCGATGGGAAAAAGAACGTGTTGACCATGAGAACACATGCCTCCAATGGGAAAAGGAACGTATTGAACACGAGGAAGCGAGTCTTAAAAGAGGGAAGGAACTTCTTAACCACGAGACCATACGCCAACTGTGGGAGGAGGAGTGCGTTGAGCACGCGGATATACGTCACCGATGGGAGAAGGAACTCGTTGACCACGAGGAGCTAAGTTGCCAACGTGACAAGGGACGTCTTGTGAATAAGGAAAAATGCCGTCAGTGGGATGAAGAACGTCGCCAGTGGGAGGAGGAACGCTGTGCGAACGAGATAATATACCTTCAATGGGAAGAGGAACGTTGCCAATGGCACTTGGCGGGTGTTCTACATGCACAGAAGTATCTTCTGTGGAAAGAGCAGTGCCACCAGCGTGAGACCGAGCTTCGGCGATGGGATGTGGGGTGGACAAACTTTGTCCATAATTGGGACATTCTAAGTTCGCTGAGTATACGCTCGAACGGCAAATGTAATACTATGTTAAGCTCGTGGCCTAACAAAGTAAGCATGCGCTTGTTGCGATCAGAGGGTATTGGTGAAGGTTTCTTCGACAAAATATCACGGACCTCATTGTGGAGCGAGCACGGTTTCAGCGAGACTATGCGACGTTCGCTACATGGACATGACGAAAAGGCAATGTGGGCATCTGCAAGGTTTGCAAATGGCATCAAGGCCGCTTTCGATACCTCGAGAGCTATTAAATGAGGTCTTTGGAAAACTCAGATCTTGTGAGGTGGAATACTTAAAGGATGGCACGAGTATGTAAGAATCTCCACTAATGCGTTTGGAAATCCGTTTCTACCACTTCTTGAAGTCGGCCGTCTGACCGAATATATACTTGCATCGGATACAACAGATCTTGTGCTAAAGTTACCCTCACGTCATAATATTATATGCACACCGGCAGTCTCGACCACTTCGATCTGCTTTGCGTCACGCTGGACCAGCTTCCCTCGAAAATGCGTTGGTAATACGTTTCAGACTCGTATTGCGGGGTCACATGGAATGAATCTACATACCACTATGGTATGCAAAAACCCAAATTCAAGCTTAAAATTCGAGAAGTCCAAGTTTACACGCTTTTCATACTTCGTTGTCGAACGTTCCTTTGCAGGTCAGGAGCGGACAGGATTTGACCAGTCGTGTTTGCAACGCTGCAAGCTAGAATCGGTTGCAAAATTCGACATCAGCAATCTGGAAACCTGGAAAGCTAATCCGAGGGAAATAATCGACAAAGCAAAGCCGCAGATCATACGCGGGAGGAAGCCCACGTGATGGAGCGCTTGGTGTACATGATTTGCTCCCAGTTCTTGATCAATGGCCAAGTACTTCGCAGGTTTTGCAATGCCGTCACCCAACGAAAGACTCTCCAAACGAGACAACAGTCAAAGACAAGGCTCGATAGCAGAGATCAACGTTTCCCACTGCCTGAAAGTGGCTCGTGCGCTATACTCGAGGTAAATCAGGAGAAAGTGATGTGACCTAGCGGCCAATGTGCTTCCGGGAAAGATACAGACGCGATAACACTGTACTCGTCAGTGTTGCTCTTGATAAACGTTGTCGTTTGCTACTTTTGGTATGTGGTATAAATATGCTCTGAATCGCGAGTAGCTGAACAGCTTCCTACCGTTCAGCTTCGAACTTTACCAACCCTTGAGATCACTTCGCAAGATCGCCCCCGACTTTAGTCGTCCGTCATGGGTCAGGTATGCGTCCACATTGATGGAGCTTGTACCTCCTAGCCTAGCGGCAATCATAACGCCCTGGGTGTCGAGGTGGGCGAGGGCGCCTCATTCGCTGGGACTTCCGTCGCAAGGATTAAGACATCAAGACCTCTACTCAAGAAGCCGAAACGCCTCCCGTTGGGCGACAGCACTGCGCCAGCGATGGTATCCTGTTGTAAGGCCTATAACCCGAGGGATAAGCCGCCCAAGTACAATAAGAAGTATTACATCTGGCAGACCAGCATCGGGCCGGCCATTGTACATTTGTGCGCATGCGGAAGTGTGACGCTGGAGACATTCGTGATGCAGCCAAGAGCTCCGTGACAAGAAGCAGAGGCCTCTCGATAAGGCAGAAGGGAAAGGGCTCATTTGTGATGGATTCTCTGGACGAACCAACTTCTCACCTAGGCGTGCTTTCTCCCTAGCAGCCAATGTGCTCAGTGAGGCGTACCACAAAACTTGGGCAGAACTCACCGAAGCTTAATAAGGTCTTCGCTCATGGGCCGCGGAAGAACTGATATAGGCGTCACTCTTCATGCGCTGGATACTACAGACTAAAGCACTTGAGCTTGCACACGAAACAATTAGGAAGCTGGATGCCTGAAGCGAATCATACAGCCCAGCAAAAGAATACCGTCCGTCAAACGATCAACTCCGTATGTTTATGTCCGCTCGCTAGCATTGATTTTAAGCCATAGAGCAGCAAGTAAGAGTCAAGCATGCTGGTATAGAGTGGAAAGCAGAGGTCCTGCAATGGTACGGTCGATGCAAGGTGGAGCGAGCGAGCGTGTGCGTGTCGAAGGCTTCAAGCTTGCTTCGCATTCCAAAATCCAGGAACGCATCCTGATTTCAGACTGACCCGTGCTTAGACTTCCCAGATCTTGGCAGCTGACACTTATGGCTTCCCACGCCATTGCTCGACACGCGCATTGTATCACGTGATTGAGCGGTCCAGGAACTAATTCCTGGAATAAGGTGCAAAGTCACGTGCTCCAAGAACTCGCATTTGTGCGGGGTTGAGCTGTTCCCATGCGTTGGGTGGGTGACAACAGTGTACTCCGTCCGCTCTGCCATACATAAGCACTGAACCGGGCGACTAGTACTAGAGTGGGTGACCATCTGGGAATCCCGCCTGTTGTATGTTTTTGCTTTTGGGTCAGCTATGAGCGACCATCTAAGATAGTCACAAGATAGTGACAAGATACGTTCCCAAAAAGACGTGTTATAGGCTTATAGCAGACCAATTGAAATGCGTTATCCAAAGGAGAAGGGACCGATACCTCAATCATACGGCTCCTCTGTGTGGGACCATCACTATCGTAACGAGCAGTGACCATCAGCCACCAGTGACCATCAGTTTGTCATGCTCTACCCAGTTCTGATTCCACTGCTTGCCGTTGACTTTCATGCTTTGCACGAAATAGCTACCGCCTTTATTATCGAGCCCGTTGGCCGTGACGCGAAGTGTGTAGTTACTGTTGACGGTGATGTTGATGTCTTCAAACCAGAGCGAAACGATAAGGAAGATGGATTGCGTGACTACTGGGTAGAATCCCAGCTGCTGCCAGACAAGCCACGAGTTCATCGCACCGGCGTCAGAGTTTCCGGGAATGCCGTAAGGCGCATCATGGAAGCTGTGGGTGAGCGGCTATTAGTAGGAGCAGACTGATGGCCGAATTGCGTGACACTGAGGATATACTACTGGTTTGAAAGTTCTCTAGATCTTTGCACCGACTTCGCCTGTTTGTTCAAGTAGTGGTACTCGTACGGCGTAGCGAAGTCAGGCTCGTTGCCGATGTTCATGATCGTGGTGATGCCAGCGCCGTTAGCACCTAAGCCTTGTTGAGCAGTGCCTGGTTGGAAGATGTAGTCAAGCCGGGACTCAAAGACGTCGGGCCCTCCCATGAACTCGATGAGAGTCTGCATGTCGTGAGGTATAGTAAATGAATACTCTACGCGATAGTCAGCGACACAACGTGGTCGATGAGCGACACGGATGGCAGCTAGCATGGTTATCTCTGTCTCAACTGGGCAGCCACCTCGACGACTCGAGACAACAACGATGATAGTTCCCGTTGAGATAGCGTGACAGGTCAACTTACCAAAGGGTGTAGCTTCATAGGAGATATCACTGACCGAGCAACCACCGCACATTGCAGGGTTATAGTCAGTCAAGTCGAAGGTACCGTTAGCCAGACGTGGACCCAAGAAGCCGGTAAAGTTTAGATAGGTGAAGTTATGCGCCCAGATATTCTGCCATTGCCTGGATCGACCGAGATACTTCTGTACGTCACCTGGAGCCAGGTCTTTCGCTACTTGAGCAAGAGCGAAGTCGTTGAGTGCATACTCGACAGAGCGCGACACGGGCATGGTGCTCTTGTCGGATGATACGTACCCAGTCTCTTTCCAATCGTTCAGACAGCCCCGGCCTTCCTTGCGGCCGATGGTTGTCTCTGGCAAGGCGAATGTTGTATATGGTTGAACCTCAGCATCCTTGACCATTGCCAAATATCCAGCTGTCCAGTTTACTTGACCTCGAAGACCGCGCACGATGCATCCGCCAAGATGTTGTCAGCGTTACTACCTCCTTGGACCATGCCGTTATAGTTGCCGCTTCTACCATCAGGCATGTAGCCTTCGTACCGCCAGATGTCAATGAGAGCCCTGATCATTCCTTCGTAGTACGCCGGCTGAATGATGTGATACAGAGTCGTTGTGCAGCGAAAGATGTCCCACGCAGTATAGAAGTCGTCCCATGAAGGTTCGTCTGACTGCCAGAGAGGGCTTTCGCCCGATCGGTCAGACGGCATCAAATGCATGAAGTACAGACTGGAATATAGCAGCACGAGGTCAGTGCGGTTTCGTGAGTCGTTTGTAGGTACCCTGATCTTAGAGAAGACGTCGCGGTTCCATTCCTCGACCGCAGCAGCCACAGTATCATTCAGTGACCATTTTGGAATCTCGTCGTCCCGGAATTGGCAGGCTTTCTTTGCGCTAATGAAGGATACGCCGACGCGTGATTTCACAGTAGTTGTCGACGATGCGGACCATGTGAACAAAGCTCCCAAACGATCGCTCAGCGGTCCAGAAGCCTCGCTATCGTTTCCAAATATAGGTTGCTGGTACGGCTCGTTGCTGAAAGTATGGAATCGTATCATCGGGTCGGTGTTGCGACCACGGAAAGACTTGGCTTCATCTGGTGGTGTCTCAAAGTCACCACAAAAGTAGAGCGTGAATGGGGCACCACGATTCCATCCTCCTCCCCAAGTCCCGTAGCCGGCATACTGCTTGCCATCCTCGTCGATGTGCATCTCGCCGCCGAGATACACTTGCACACTACTTCCACCATTTTCGTCCGGCAAGTAATGCGAAATGTCTACCAGCACATGCTTCTCTCCATCTGCAGGAAACTCGTATTGCATGATCCCGCTGTGCCTTGCTGCGGAGAGCTCAACGGTGACGCCGTTCTCTAATTATGTCTTGAAATATCCCAACTGAGCAGTGTCGTTGCCAACGCGTTGCTGCCAGTAAGTCGTATTATCCAGTAGATTCACTGGGGGACTAACATCGTCAAGGGCATCTGAGGGACCACTCCATACTTGGGAAATCCGCCGGTTCCTGATTCGTGTAGCATGCTGATGGCTGTGACTCGGCCATTCGGTGTGTATCCACCATTGAGTGTGCTGTATGATACGTTGTCCTCGTACGTATCGATACCCACCTTGACGACGCCAAAGGGCAGTGCACCGCCTACAAAGATGTCCCTAGCGCGAAGTGAGGTTAGTAAGCAATCATGTCAGATTACCGTTCAACTTCCCTGGCATGACAGTTTTGACAGGTTTCGCCTTGCAGTGTTTCTACTCACCCGCCTCCAAAAGCGAGCCCAGGAATAGGGCCCTCAGAGCCAATCAGTGGATGAACATATTGCGAATAGTCGACTTGAGAGATTACCGACCCAATCAAGAGGACGAAGAGGTACAATATCGTAAGCAGTCTTGTGTTTGTTGACATCCTGCCACTGTGAATTTGATGGCCAATCCAAGGGCGATGAAGACTAGCAAAGAGGATATCCGTTTCTATCGATGGCCATCAAGTAGACTCCCATGTTGTGTTGTACTTGAGTGACGCAACAGCTAGCTCTCAGGACTGAGCTTCTCCGCTTTGTGCCTCTTTCCCCTGTGTCACAAGGTGCTGTGTTAGTTTTGTGACACTCATCCGGTTCCCCTCCAGTTGGCCAATAGGCTTTCATCAACATTCAGATCAGCACGACACTTGGTTCACCAACAAAGCTTCACGCGCTTATCAACTCCGCGAATTCATCATCTATTCTTGCGACCTTCCACATGGGGTACAGTTGAACCATTACGGTGGTATTCTTCACCCTCCTTAAGGTGCGAAGTAGATGACGCTACCTCAAGGGTTCGGTGGATACAGGCTCGCGGTCTATATTCAAAATTGGTCTCAGTCTCTCGGCGGCAGGGCGAGTCGTACTGACTTTGAAGCTAGACCGCAGTGTCGTATATTTTATTCGCGCTTCACGGAGGACGCGAAGTCTGGCAAAATGACATTGGCAAATCTATAGTATCCGTGCATTCGAGCTCAGCTCAACGAAACCATGTATTGTTGTGCAAATAAAATAATTTCTGCAAGAACCCCTAGCTTACAATGTAACTGCGTCTTTCTCGATCGGTTCCAGATTTCCCTTCCCCTTGAAGGTCTCCAGGAGCTTTGCTTGTTCCGTTAGCAGAAGTCTGTCAGCCTGGTTTCCGATCTTTGCGAGGCCTCTCCACCTCTCGAAGGTCTCGGGATCACGCTTGTCTCCATGCGCCTCCTTTGGGCACTCCCAGTGGCCCTTTGAAAATCCGAGCAAGGTCGAGATCGTGCCTTCTGTGATGTCGTATACGAGCGAGCATATTGTGCCTGTCTCTTCTAGCCAGTTACATTGCCAGAGCTCGCCAGGGCGGATGCATTGGAAAGTGCAGGTTTGGTAGTTGATACGGCCAGCCATTGGGCCTTCAGAGGACGGGTTCATGTCAGTAAAGTGTCTCAAACATTATACAGGCTCGTGTTGGGGCTTCGAGATCCGTACTGCCTGCCTCGCCGCTGAGAGACTAGTACGGAGTCTGACCATAGACCACGAGAATTCTTCGTTCACGTACCACCATGAATGGCATATACAATGCGGTTCTCTGAGAAGAACCACATCTCGTAACGCCACTTTTCGGGGTTGCCGTTTTCATCCTGAGCATCGTAATCGTAGATGAGGTGGGTATCGCGAATATCCTTGTCGAAGGAAGGGTGAAGAGGCGTATTGGTCAGGAAGCCTGGGATTGAAGGCATTTTTGGATGTGATGCTCGAGGATAATTGTTGAAAAGAACAGAAATGGCGAAATTCTACTGCTGAGAAGTAACGATTGTTGAAGTTTTACAAACCTTGTATCTACCGCCAGATATACCGCAGGTGTTGGCAGTATATATTTTTGACAGCATTAGTCCATCGTCATCATGCCGGATTCGCCGGCACACGAGAGACATTGATTCATGCTTGAACTCTAAGCATCAGCCATTGCGTCAGCGATCTAGGCTCGAATCTTAATGTCTCTTATCATGTCTTGTTTGGTGGTTCGACACTAATTTGTGATAGAAACCGCTGCCATAATTGCAGGAATCACGGAAGGCAATAAAGGAAAGAAAGATAAACACTCTTCCAAACGTAACCGAGGCACGGTACTTGCGATCCACGTCATCAAGGGGGGCGTGAAACTATAAACTGAACGTGTGATCCGACCATACACAGGGTTAGGGTAAATATCCTGAGTGCTACGATGCACACAAAGGCTTGCGATTGCATTGATATGGTCGTTGAATGAATCTGCAACCTTCGTATACACAGCAAGCAGTCAACATCCGACATCGAGATTTGTTTCAAGACAATATGAGTGCTCCATGTCACCAATACGGTGATAGCTACTAAGAGTCTAGCCACACCTTAATGGCCACACAAATGTCATTGCCACTGCAAAGCAAGTGACTTGTTTGCTCATGTGTAACAGCTCCTTGTGCTAACGCATCTATACCAACCACTGAGAGCGTTAGTCTTGGATTCGTATCTAGCAGAGCCACCTGCGCTACACTCAAGCGATTTCTCTTCACGGAGGAACTAAAGAGTATAATAAACGAGACGCCAAGGAAATTGCCGAGGGAGACGAAGGAAACGCAAGCGCTGGACTTCCCATCCACTGTTCTCCATGTAAACCGACGGCACTGGCAATACTACGTGTTTCCGCTGGATTGACTGGGGATGTTACGATGTCACAGATCCAGTCGGCAGGCTCCCTGACCGCAGTATCTCCCGAAGCTGCCGGCCGTACAACATCGGCAAAGAGAAATCAGGTCCCTAGAGCTTGTGAACGATGCAAGAGGCTGCGGCGAGGCTGCAGCGATTTCAGGCCATGCCAGCGGTGTGTCGACTCTAGACTCGGCCACCAATGCCATTCGGACGCATCACCTCTCGCCAGCATTCTCCAGGGCACTCTCGACTATACTCATCCGGGAGCAGCCTACCTCCGCGTGGTACAGCTCCTTCCTGGCCCAGTCATCGACTATTGCACTGAAAGATTCTTTGAACGCCTGTATCCAACCATCCCGATATTGACTACTGCATACGTTACCCGCCTTCGTGTTGTGGGCGCTTCACCCGATGGCCTTGAAAGCCTATGCATCATCCTTGGTATGTGTGGCCAAGTACTCCTCCAGACAGAGGAGGCTGAGGAGCTCTTCCGCCAAGGCATTATTCCGGAAAAGAATCTCGACTACGGCCGGATCTTACTCGACACAGCGGTGTTCGTCTGGCAGTCCTTGCCTAGACATACGCCAGTTACCATAGAGATGTGCCTTTTCTCATTCTTCCTCTACGCATGCGAAGCCGTGCTCTCACATCACAGTCGGGCATTTCGATACCTGCGAGAGACTACGACATTGCTCCTGCTCTATCAGAACGAGAATGCGGACGAGCTTGAACGTCTCGTATCAGGTCGTCTCTTCTACGTGCTTCTGATCTCCGAAAGATCACACGCGATCCGGTACAAGCGGCCTATCACTCTACAGGTCACTGAGGAGACACCAGGCCTCGACATCTTAGATCCATCGCTTCTGGGATTCCTAAGCCTGGCTGCACTGTTTCGCCCACTGGACTCATCCTTCATAGCTCTGCTCAATCACGAACTCTCAGTGGTCACTCCATCTCCAGAATACATCAACGACGTCGAAACCCGCGTCAACTCCGCACTGGGCTCAGGCTTCGGCCTGTACGACACTCAAAAGGCCAATCTCAGAGTCACCCAGCTCTGGCTACGCATAGTAATCTGGAAGCTGCGACTACACCTTGGCCATCTCGTCGAAGAGTCATTCCAGCACAGCATCACTTTCCGGTACCCCATCGAAGTAGCAAAAGACCTCATGCTCTCTACACGCGACCTGCCAGCTTCGGCCTTCAAGGTGCACGGCGTTGGCATGACCGAGAAGCTGTTCGACATAGCCTCGGCGCTAGTAGACGTGCTTGCTCGCATCCCTATCACACCCACTAGTCCCAGTGGGGCAGTTGCTAACACACTCCCTGTCAATGATCTGTCTTACCTGCGGAGCTTGATGCAAAAGGCGCCTAGCGGAGACACTATTTACGACGATCTATTGGAGAAGCATATTCAGCAGACTATACCGGCCCTGGCGACCCGTCCCGCAGGAAAGGAGTAGAATATCATGGTTCGCTAGTTTCGGCTGTCGTTGGGTAGCAGCCATAGCTCCCGCGAGAGCGCTGCTCTCCTTTGAGACCCAAAAGCATTGTTTTAGCAGGAGATTTGTACATATTTCCAGCCTTGCGTCACGAAATTTTAATAATTGATCATAGCCTCGGTGAGCAAAGACTATGTATATACGCGGTCATACATGAGATGTCATTCTCATTTGCATATCGTCTCACCCTTGAGAGAGCATCAGGACAATGTTGCGCCTCTGAATACAAATTTGTGCGTATCTGAGATACCCTTCTTGTGTAGAGGTCATCTTGCCGCTGAGAGGCCGTCATTGCTTTGTTGAAACCAAGCTATAGATTGCATATCCACGATTACGGAAAAACGATCGCGAGCTGTAATATCCCATGCTAATTGCCGACCTCCTTCTCAAAGCCAGCTTTACCGGTCGTAGCTTCTGCTGTGAACGGGTCGACCTCAGTCTTGGCAAACTTCCTTGCCGGTACGCCCATCTCGAAAAGCATATCGAGCTCAGCGTAGGTGCGGCCCTTCGGCTCAGGAAGGCGGAAGTAGACCCAGATGCAAGAGAGCAGACATGTGCCAGCCCAGAAGAAAGCAGTTCTGGCGCCCCAGTTCCACGCCGCGGACGACAGCTGGTAGTTTGTCATCACGTTGACGAAGATGTTGCTGGCGTTGTAGGCCGCGCGGGCCAACACAATGGTTTTGGCCTTCAGACGAGTCGAAGACAGTTCGGACACCAGAGAGTAGGTCACCGGTCCGACGGTGAAGTCATAAGTGAAAGTGAAGACAATCAGCATGCCAGCGATTGCCCAGATAGACGCATTGGTTCCTGCAAAGGACAAGCTGCCGACAATGATAAGCAACAATAACTGACAACACAGCCCAGTGAAGTGGATCTTGCGTCGTCCGATCTTTGACATCAAGAACCACGAGCCAGCTGTACCGATTATGCCTAGAGCTGAGTTCGCCATCGACAAGGAGAAGGAGTTCTTGGCGTTCATGCCTGCTTGGGTCATGAAGTAGCTGAAATATCCCATGAGGTTCTGTCCGCCCAGCGTTTGTACAGTCCAGATGCCGACCACAATCTCAGTGCGGCGAAGGTCAATGCCTCGAAAGCAGTCCATGTACGTGGTGCCCTCTTTGGCGAACTTTTCCATCTCGTTGGTGTGCTCGATCATGGCGATGGTTTCGTCGACATTGAAGTTCGGCTGATTTGCTTTCGTAAGGCGGAGCAGTGAGGTGCGGGCGTCGGCACGGCGATTTTTGCGAACGTACCACCACGGAGATCTGGTTTGTCAGTCTATGTTGTCAAAGCCAGGTCCAAGGGTTTGACTCACTCCGGTGCAAACACAAGCCCACAAAGTATCAAAACCGGCCAAAGCCACTGAACACCAAAAGGTATGCGATACGCGCGCTCGTCAAGATAATCGACAGAGCCACGAATCACGGCAGCGGCGAAAAATTGACCAATGACCCAACACATGTTGATAAATGTGGTGAGGTAAGGCCTGAGTATGACTGGAGCCACTTCTGAGGCGTACTGCGCAGCCACACTCTGGAAAGCTCCCCATGGGATACCTGTGATCGTCAGTTCTGTCCTCTTCATTATAGAAATGGTAATTCTTACCGCAAAGGACCTCGCCTGCAACCAGTACATGGATGTTGGGAGCGAAGAACAGGGCAAAGATCGTTCCAATCATCATCACCAGAAAACATATGGTAGTCTTCTTCGAACCGTACCGATCGGTGATCCAACCAGCAATGATCAAACCGATGATCTCACCAGCACGAGCGCCGTTCGACAGTCCAGACTGCCATGCAGGAGAGACCTGAAATTTCTCGGTCTTCGGGTTCCAATGGCCATACTTCTCGTTGAAAACAGGTGAGGCGTAGAGATTGCCGAGCAGTGCCAGATCGTAACCCTCTGGTGGAGGATGTTAGCATTACTTCCGAGCCGCCTAGAGTCTACCATGGTCGCTTACCCATGATCAAAGTGCTGCTGAGCAGGACCGACCATCCGATGGCTTTAGGATAGGTCTTGATAGCTTGCCACAGGCTCATCTGGTGCTCGGCGGCAGCAGCCTGGCTTGCCTCAGCGGCGAGGACGTCTGACTGTATGGGCTCATGATGCTCGGATGTAGGGCCTTTCTCCATGGTCGTGAAGTTCTCAGGTCCAGCGATCACGCTTGGTGGTATGAAAAAGTCTTCTGAGCGCGAAAACACACGTATGAGATGCTGGCGTCCGCTCGCCTACTTATAGATTCGAAGCTCTCAACACAACAGGGCTGGTGACCGAAAATCGTCCCGATGTAGGTTCAATGCTCATGGTCTGGTTGCTTCACAGAGACTAGCTTGCGTGCATCTCGGCTCCTTCCAGGACGTGTTGCATGAAATCATCAACGCTTAGGCAAGCGATATTGCGCAACTTACATGGACAGGATCCGTGACTGGAGAAACATCCTTCGCTTCGGTTGTCGTCTGGGGTCATGCGTGTGGAGAGGTGCGGAGAAGCAAAACAGGAGCACTCCGCTAGCGCTGCCAAAACGATGCTGTCTCCGTGGTCAAGTCTGGTTAGCAAGGCGGAGCTCGCTGGCAGAACTCCGCCCAATGGAGATGTCGCTCCTATTCGTGGTAACTTGCGTCCGATCGGCCTTCTAATCTACTCTGCATATGCTGGATCCGACGTTACACCAGGAGCAAAGCCCGATGACTTGGGACTACATTTGCCGTCGAGACCCACTTACACCTTACGCACTAACGTGCAACCATTCTCGTGGAGACTCCGTCCAGAGAATGCGACGTGGAGGTTATCGGGTCCGGGTGACCCACATGCGTGTACAAGTATCGCACACGTCTTGATCAATCTCGATGCCGCTCTCCACTAAGTCCACGCCAGAGTTTTGCACACACGACACCATGGGATCGATTACTTGGGATAAAGACGATGGATGGGCTGGAGAGCCTTACTGGAAAGATGCAGTCTTCTACCAGGTCTACCCTTCTAGCTTTAAAGATTCAAATGGCGATGGTTGGGGCGATCTGCCAGGACTGATCTCTAAGATCGACTATCTCCACGAGCTCGGAGTGGATGTTATCTGGGTGTCACCAATTTTCGAAAGCCCCCAGAAAGACATGGGCTACGACGTCTCCGATTACCAAAAAATCTACGAGCCTTACGGTTCAATACAAGACGTCGAAGACTTGCTTCGAGAAGCTCACCACCGAGATATGAAAGTCATCCTCGATCTCGTCGTCAACCACACATCTCAGGAACACGAGTGGTTCAAAGAATCGCGATCCTCAAAATCAAATCCCAAACGTGACTGGTACATCTGGAAACCAGCCCGATATGACTGCAATGGTGTCCGCCACCCGCCGACCAACTGGCGAGGATACTTCGCAGGATCAACTTGGACTTGGGACGAGCACACGCAGGAGTACTATCTCCATCTGTACGCCCCAGACCAACCAGACCTCAACTGGGAAAACGAAGAATGTCGCAACGCCATCTACGAAAACACAATGCTCTTCTGGCTTGATCGCGGCGTCGACGGCTTCCGGATCGATACTGTGAATAAGTACTCGAAATGCCCTGAATACAACGACGCCCCTATCACAGACCCAACCTCACCCCATCAGTCCGCGCCCGAAATGTGGTAAGTGAATGAAAGGCAAAATCCAAGCTTGAAATCTAGCACAGACTCCGTACTAGCCTCTCAGCGGTAGAGCGAGCAGTATGGACGTTGAAGCTAGACTACGAGCTAATGTAATGTCTTGAGATGTTGTGCTGACTTCGATTATTCACCTCTAGGTGTAATGGCCCACGCATCCACGAATTCATCCACGAGATGAACCGCAAAGTCCTCGCGCCCTACGGCGCCGTCTCAGTCGGCGAGCTCTCCAACACCCCCCATCCTCATCAAGTAATCCCCTACGTCTCCGCGGCCGCGCAAGAACTCGACATGGTCTTCGAGTTCTCAGTAATCCGTCTCGGCACCGGCAACATCCTTGGCCCCAAGTACATCTACCAGCCCTTCCCGCTCTCCAAACTCAAGTCCCTCACGGAAAAGTGGCAAACCTTCGTAGCAGGCACCGACGCCTGGACGACAGTCTTCATCGAAAACCACGACAACGCGCGTGCCGTGAGTCGTTTTGGCGATACTTCGACCACAGAACTGTGGCAACGCTCAGCTAAGACCATCGCCCTGTGGCAAATCACGCTGACCGGGACGCTCTTCCTCTACCAAGGCCAGGAAATCGGCATGACCAATATGCCGGCTTCGTGGGGCATCGAGGAGTACAAAGACGTGGAGAGCAGCGGCTTCTACGCCGAAGCCGTCGAATCTGGTGACGCAGAGCGCGTGCGTAAGACGCTGCATGGTCTGGGGCATTTGGCTCGCGATCACTCACGCATACCTTTCCAATGGGACGATACGGCGAATGCGGGATTCACGTCTGCGGGCGCGGAGCCGTGGATGCGGGTGCACGACGAGTATGCATCGATTAATGTTGCAAGGCAGCGCGACGATCCGAATTCGATTTTGAGCTTCTATAAGGAGGTGTTGAAGTTGCGGAAGCAACATCGCGAGGTGTTGGTGTTTGGCACGTTCGAGCTGCTCGATCCCGATAACGAAGCGGTCTTCGCGTATGTGAAAGAGGATTCGAAGAAGCCGGGAAAGAAAGCTGTTGTGGTGTTGAACATGTCGAAGGAACAGCAGATGGGACCTGATCTTGTTGAAGTTCTCGGAGGCGAGACGCCGCGGCTACTCATCAGTACTATACCAGAAGGTTCGCTGAAGCTCAGCAATGGGCGACCGGTGCTGAGAGCATGGGAAGGAAGAGTGTACGTAAACTACTGAGGCAATAATGATAGATGATCATATTCACGCGAAGCCCTGTGGCGCTGACATGAACATGCAACATGACAACCCGTTAACGAGAAGCTGCCGCTCCGATCAGGGCAACCGACATCGACCAAACCCGAGACAGTCAAGCCGCAAAACACAAACAGAATGTCACATTTGATCTCACGACGCTTGTCTATTCGTTTGCGTGGTCTTGCATCCCACATCCTCGTCTCATACCAAACCATCAGGCCCACAGCACCAGCAAACACTTCCACACATTCTTTGTCGCAAGAAAACCCAAAGACCTACCTCCAAGCCCTGCTATATCAAAAAGTAAGTAAGCCCATACCACGGACAGCAAAACCCCATTCAACAACTACCCTCACTACGCACAATGAGCCAAACCCTCTCCTCCCTGAAAACCCTCCACCCCCTCCGCTATATCAAAATCCTCAAACGCAAACTTCGGACATCAAGCCCAAACCACGCACCAAACCCCAATGGAACCTCCACCGCCTCTCCACCAAAACCCACAGACAATCCCTCCGAAACCAAGGCAAACTATTGACAATGCCACAAGCTAGAAAAGCCTTGAAGAGAGACGGCCAGCGGGCGACGGGGCAGAGGACGAATCCGAGAGGGAATTCGAAGGCGCAGAAGAGGAGGAATAACTGGAAAGCGAAGATGAGGAAGAGGGCGAAGGGGGCTTCCTTGGGATGGATGCGGTTGGGTTGTTGGGTTCAGTAGATTGAAGTTCGGTTGCGGACGAGAGGGTTGTGATGAGGACTGAGGCGGAGTTTGATGTTGAGCCTTGTGACATAGATGGACGTCTGGGCGTGATTCGATCAACGTGAGAGGAAGGCTCGAATAGTAAGGGGAGTTGATTCTCATCGCAGCGCTAGACTTCTCAAGAAAAAGCGTCATACTCTTAACATACCCCAACACCCGTTCTCTCCTCAAACTCCTCTCGAACGCCACACGCCCATATCTCTCCTCCCCTCAACAAGAGCCCAAGTTCCACTCCACGGAGGAAAAAATCTGAGCCCAAGATCGTATAAGCAAGAAAGCAAACAAGTGGAGCGTTAGATGAAAAGATTGCGCTGGTTATCAAAGGTGAAAACAAAAAAGGTCATCCAAGTCGTATTGTCGTGTTATATATATCTGGAAGTGCAAAACATGGGATCATCGCTGTGCACGTCCAGCTTCCAAATCGCTCGGAGTCGTGCCGATGACTTCTGGAACACCGTGTGCACTGCTGTCAACGGGTTGCGCTCGTCGGCCAAATGGCATGTTAAGTCTGCTTCGCCAGCCACCGGTGCTAGCCTGAGTGGTTTCTGGCGCTGGTTGTGTGGCGAGACCGGCGTCTTGTTCACGCCGTCTGCGCTCGGCACGACGTGGTGACGAGTTGTTGTATGATTGTTGCGTGGGGTCTTCAGGTGTAGGAGCGCTGAAGAAGAATCCTCGCGGGCCAATGAAGCGTGAACGGAATGGAATGCCACGAGTGCCCATCCATGCCGATTGTGGCGTTTGAGGCATGTTGCCTCGCGAGCCGCCATTGCGACGTCCAGAAGCGTTCGGATCTTCACCTTCTGGTCGAGGCTTGGGTACGTAGTAGTCGGCTTTGCACAGTGGGCAGCAGGCGCGGCGGCTGGTGAGCCAAGGGTCGACACAGGCTCCGTGGAATGCGTGACCGCAGGTAAGGCCACGGACATCATCATCGTCTTCGAGGGTGTCGATACAGATGGCGCAGCTGTCGCCGGGTGCGCCGAGCATTTCCAGAGGTGCGGCAGTCCTAATAGGGTCGTCGTCGTCCTCGTCCTCTGCGAGCGAGTTGCGGCGGTCCTTCTCGTTGACACTGGGTGCTGTCTCGGCTCGCTCAAGAGTTGTCGCATTCGCTCCGTGCTTGTCTTCACTGACTCGGGATGCAGAGGGTTGCTGACCACTCGCTTCAACATGCGCATGGTCATCCCTCGCCATGTCCAGCGTGGTGCGAACCGGGGCCTCTCCACTCCGCCTTCCATCTGCGTCTGCAGTTCCAGTCTCTTTAATGCTGCCAGCACGGCTAGGCGGTGCAGTAACACCACCCACAGCAGGTAGGCCTTCAGCCTCACGCGAAGACCTCCAAGTCTTGTACTTGGACAATGGGAACCTTTCGTTAACTTCCTCCATAGACATGAGCTTCTTCTCTCGCCGCCTCCTATGCGGTCGAGGCATTTGTGTCAAGTCGATAGGCTCGCCATTTTCGTTTACGGCGCGCATTGCGCGATTGCGCTGGTTGTATCGGAAACAGTACTTGACGCCGACGATGATCCTGAGCAGTGCATGTTAGCATATATAGCGTTGATTAGAAGAAATAGCGACAGGCATACCATAAGTTGGTGAAGACAACGCCGAATCCGAGTGCGACAAAGAATAGCAGAGGCGAGTTGCCGGGAGTGTTGCTCTTGTTGCCCGAGTCTGTTTGGGTTGGCGATGCCGCAGCGGCGGATGTGCTCGTTGCGTCGGCCATGATGGGTTGGTGTAGATGTGTTTGTCACGTGTGGCCAAAGTCTCAATAAAGAGCTCTGCGGATGAGTACAACGTGCAAGTGTCGAGGTTGTGGTGGTGGTAATGGTAAGATGGGCGAGGTGGTGCAAAGGAGCCGGGGGGGCTTAGATGCAGGGTGCTGACATGAAGCAACGCAGCGACCAAGCGGAAATGCAGAGAGCCGACTCAGTAGCGGGAGAGTGGATTTGTGGCGAATGTCAAATCAAGCGATTCTGACATGCGAATGGCCAGAATACGCTGGTGGTAGTAATCAGACGGGGCAGTGAAGACAATAGAGGGCAACTCTATGACGCCTTCGCAGGTGGCGATGTGGTGGGAGGAGTGCGGTGCTGCGTGCTGCAGTGCAGTGCAATCAGGAATGCGCGAGAAGTGCCTTGGCCGGCGAAGTCCACGGGGGCGTCGCAATGCAAATCTCAGCTTGGATAGTAAGCGAAACGCCCGGCAATATCGCTTTGCGCAAATGGTGAGACGTGGCACAGCAGCCAGGCGATAACAGCAGCGGTGGCAGTGTACGCGGTGGTGATGTCGATGAAAGGGTTTTGCACAGAAGAAAGCCGTGTGGTCTAGGAAGAGAGATCGCGAGGCCGGGAGCGCGCGACAAGGCGACTAGACTAGAGCGAGCGACGATGCGATTGCGGCAGCGATGCCCATCATACTTTGGAGAACCTGGAAACGACTCCACCTCATCCACCAAACCACCTGGAGCGCAGTAGCCCACCTTGGCACGTGCAACGAGACATAATCGCTTGACTCAGCCTTGATACCGCTGGCCTGTCTTCATCTTTGCTTTCTCTAACTCTCCGTCTCTTCGGTCTATCCACGTGCAGACTACTCGTGCATACTATTGTCCTCTACCAACAACACTCCCCAGCCATCTCTACCCACAATCTAATACTATCCCCAAACCCAACCTCTTCCCTCTCTCTTCCTCTCCATCTCGGCCCTACTCTCAGCCCCGGCCCTTGACGGAACGCCATAATCCTTGAATCACTTGGAAGACTTGGCTAACCTTATCTACTTTCTCCGCAAAACCCACCCACACGACCCAATAAAAACCCTCGGGACCACATCCATCCAGACAGGCTCACGACAACCTCCGCACTATGTATGAGAGCCGCGCGGTGTGTTGCAGGACTGACTACCAGGCACTTCTACTGCTGTTGCTGCTGCTGCCGAGTGCTGCGCAGCACAGCAGATAGGTACAGTAGGTAGGTACATGCACACTTTCTCCTTACGTTCTCGTAATGTACGCGGACGTGGCTTGCATTGCATACATCTTGCATGAAAGGGCTCGCCGTAAATGTCCGATGCAAGACGAGGAGGGAGGGAGGAGGGGTGCGTGAGTCTTCTGCCGAATATCCATCATGTAGGTACCTTGTATGTACACGTAGGTGTATAGGTTTGTCCGACCGTGCCACATACCAGTAGAACATGGATCTGCGGTATCGGCTTTGACTGCATTGTGTAGTTGAAGATCCGGTACCTCTTGGTAGTAGTATATTCTTGCAACAGAGAGACACACACATAATTGTCTTGTCTTGCCTTCATGTTGTCTCATCGGCTGCTCGGCAACCGATACCACACCTGTATCTCCAAGTTTCGTCTTGGCGATATTTCATGGCGTCTGGTGACTCCGCCATCTCTCACTCGCTGTGGTGCTGCGCCCACCTTCCAGCTCGAGAACTATGGGGTACAGCATGGAGAATGGAGATGTGGGTCTTGCTCGCTCGCATGCATGTCATGCATGGGGCTCGCTCGTATACCGACTGTGGACCTGTCAATAATGTGGCGGAGCTGGGTTCCTCAACGACTGGATGTTTCGGCGATTGCCTGATAGTGCCGCAATTCGACTGACCGGCAAGTAAGTATCAGCAATCGAGGTCTATGAGACATGCATGTATGCTCCTTTGTCCTTCTGGGGTACTGTTTGGATCGCCTTGGCCATTGAGAGCATGTAGACTCGTGTAGTCGGATTTTCGAAGACGCGAGACTGCACTTCGCGTGCGGGTGTTTGATCATGATGTCCAACTGGTCGATTAGAGCAAAATTATGCTATTACTTGTTACGTTGAAGCATGAAACCCGACAATAGAACACATCCTCATCACATGGACCAAAACTCGCGAAACCCTCCCATAGGCTCAAACATATGTACAGTAGAACAAGAAGTCATGACTTCTTCGCATCTATCCTGTGTGTCTCTATGGCTTCTATAGGTACCCAATCCAAATCGATTTGGTCCAATCAACCAACCAATCCTACAACCCACTCTTCCTCCGCCCCTCATCCTCATCCCCCGTAACACTCCCATCGCCATCGTCGAAAACATCCCTCTCCCTCGCATCCTCGTCATCCGTATAATCATCCGAGTACGCGGACCTCCCCCTCTCATCATCCGCATACGTCGTATGCAGCGACATATCATCCGCATCCCTCCTCATCGCCGCATCGCCCACATCCGGATCATCCATGTAGTCCGGCCCAGCATCAGACATCCTCCTCCGTCCCTCCTCGCCCCCCGCCGCAGCAGCCTCCTCGGCTTCAAGCTGGTCCGCCCGCGCCTTCGTCTTGACGTAAATGAAATACCCCGTAGCAATCCCCGCCGCCATGCCAATCGCGATGCTCAAGTAGCTGATCATCTTCGTCTTCGCGTCCATCTTGTTCCCCTCTTCCGCGAGCAAACCAATCTGCCTCCCGACGAAAATGTGCAGCAGCAGCTTCGGCGTCACCAGCGCGGTCGCCAGCATGAAGTTCTGCCACGTCACTGTCGGGATCGTACTAATAGCTCCATTGCTGAAACTGTACGGCAGCGGACACAGCCGGATCATAATCAACAGCTTGATCCCATCGTGCTTGAGCACCAAGCTCAGCGCCGCAAACCGCTTGTTGCGCTCTGCGAGGCGGCTCACGTACTTGCGCAGCACGGTCCTGCTGACGATGAAGGACGCCGTGGATCCCACGATTGTTGCGCTCGCGATGATCAACCAGCCTTTCATGCCGTACACGAACCCCGCGACCGTCACGCACGTCGAGTACCCGATCATCGGCGGGAACGACACGAAGAACGTCATCCACCACAGCACCAGCCATCCGCCGGGCGTATCGCGCCAGCGCTTCGCAGCCGGGCTGAGGTAGGCAAATATACGCTCGTTGTAGACAGCGAAGAGGATTCCGAAGATGAGGAGGACGACATTGAGGGCTACGAGGCCGGCTTGTTGTAAGGGTGTGAGGCGTAAAAAGGCGCGCTGGAGTTTATTTGAGGTGCGGTTGGCGCTGCGGAGCCAGCGGGTTGTTGCGCTGGGGGGTTGTTGTGAGCCGGGCTCGGAGTTGGAGCGGCGGCGCCATGAGGGGGAGGAGTTGGAGCGGCGGGACTGGGAGGAGTAGCGTTGATTGTCGTCGTCGTCGATGGGGAGGGCCAGGGAGCGGGCGGCGCTGGAGTAGTCGTTGTTCATGCTGCTGCTGTTGCTTGATGAGGCCGCGCTGGGGGGATGGATGCGCTGTGAGATGGCCTAGACTGTAAAGGAGTGAGGAGTCCGGATCAGGGCGGTAAAGAAAGGACAGGATGGTACAGGACAGAAATGAAGTTGTTCAATGTTCGACAGGACTAGGCGACAGTTTGGGCAGCACAGCACACTGCTCGGCTCGTTCTATGCAAGCTGCTCGCCGGGCGTCTCAAGTGGTAGTACTGTAGGGCTAAGTTATGCTGGCCTGGACGTCACCGACTGCGGCTGATCGGCCTTCCAAACAATCGCTCTCCGTCCCGCGGATCCCGAGCGCTTGGTAAGCCTCTGGACAACAATAAATCAAAGTCACGTTTCGATTTGGTTGGTTGATGCTTTGCTACCATGAAACATACCGTATAAATTTGCACCATCGATCCCCAGGGTACAAACACTGCTGAACTGATGTTCAATAACGGTCGTTGATCAGGTTGCCCGCAGGCAAATCTTCCTGCTTTGGGTAAAGGAGACTGTCATGTCCGTCCGTTGTACACAATTTCCGATACATCCAATCGTCGAGTAATATCAAAGCCAAGTCATAGAATTCGACAGAAAGCCAAAATCCATGCAAATCGAGGATCCAGTCTCCAATAACCTCTCCAGCCAGAACAAATCTCCAAATACCAGTCCACCAACCTCATCTCTCCCTCCCCCTCACGTCCTCAAGCCTTGACAACATATCTTTCAATACCTCCCTACCCTCTTCTACCTCCCAGTCACTACTCCCACTCATACTCCTAGCACTCTCCCTCTCACATCCACAGCCCCCACCAAGCACTCCACCACCATCATCAGAACCACCACCGCCACGCCTCGCCAAAGATCCCCTCATCTGCTCCCCCAGCATACAATTCCCACAAGAGTTATGTGAGCAATTCCAGCATTCGAAGGTGTAGTCGACGGGGACGTGGCAGATGTGCTGGTCATGGAACATGTATCAGCAGTGCTGGGGGAAGTGGAATGAATGGATGGGGAAAGTGTAGTACACACGCATGTCCATGGGTGTGTCATTTGGGAGAAGAAATCTTCCTTGAGGTCTTCGTGTTTGGGCTCAGTGTCTGATGGTGGTGAAGGAGTTCTCATGCCTGGGTGTGGATCATTGGCGTTTGCGTGTGGTGGTGGTGATGCTGGCGAGGGAGAGAGCAATATGGGGACGTGCAGCTTTGATTGTGTGCTGATGGCTGACGTTGGTGAGTTCATGTTGCAACAACGCAATGTCTCTCGAATCCTTCGCAAAGTGTTTCTGCAATGGTAAGTAAGCATACAACAAGCCATGGTAAGATTTAGTCGTCGTTATGGTAGGAAGATACCACATGCAATGCTCATAGAATCCACGAGATCTACCTCGCAAAAGAGAATATGGTAACAGGAATCACACGCGGTGATTCATCGTAACGCCGTGAATATCCTATATTCTAGATATAGTCGTTGTCCCGCAGAGAACCAGCTCATGCAGCTGATTGATAGCACATCAAGTGCGGCCTGGCTCGGCAGGTCTCTCTTCATCAACAATAGGCGCCAGAGCTTCCTCCTCTTCATGCTTCTCCTCTTCACTAACAAAGATGAAGGACAGCACTACCGCCACAGCACCGACCCAGTATAAGGGACTGGCCCTCTGGTCATTTAGTACCATCTGGCCGATCAGCGAGAGTGGGATCGTCATGCTCAACCCGACCGTGACCACGATAGGACTGGTGAGCAGCACAGCGTACGCCCACGCAATATCACTGACGAGGCTTGAGAGCGAGTTGGCGATGATGATGATAGTCACGCGCCCGCCGGGCGGGAGCTCAAAAGTCTCGACGCCGGTGAAGTGCAAGATGAAGAAGCCAGGCCAGAGCAGCACCACATTCGCTAACCCAACTAAGCCGAAGAAAAGCGGCATGTTGACACGCGACTCATCGCCAATGCGTGACTTCATGAACACCGCGTAGATGCCGTACATAACCGCGCTGGTGAATGCAAGACCGTCGCCGACAGCTAGTTCCCACGAGGTCTTCTCCGGGAAGTCGCCACGGTGATCGGCGTCGTTGTCGCGGCCGCTGAGGTCGATGGAGCTAATGAGCGCGATGCCAGCTAGAGAGACAAGCACGGCAAGGAGCTTCTTGACAGTGAACCTCTCCACTCTGAACATTGCGCCAAAGATGAGCGTGAAGACGGAGCTTGTGCTCGTGAGGATTGTGCTGGAGGCGACAGTGGTGTATTCCAGGCATGCGGACACAAAGTAGTTCGCTGCGAACCAGAGGAAGCAGAATTCCAAACTTAGTCGTGCTGTCTCCTGGACAGTCAATTGCGAGCTGGTAGATGTGCTGGTGTTGATGCGCTCCAATACTTCCGATTCGTTCTCATCATCTCCTAGGAGCAGCTGTCTTGAGCCAGCAAGACCTTCATCGTGTGTTGCGTCGCGCGCATATTTGGTATAGGGTGATTCTCCAAGCAGCGGCCGCACAGGCGAGTATTTGTGTCGGAGTTTATCGTGGCATTGTGCGCGGAACTTCTCTACCTCCTCTGGCTGGTCCCGGATCTTCCTTATCAGGATCGGTATGAGGGGGATGATGAAGAACGCCGTGTTCAAGTAGGTGACGAAGTAGGGTTTGCTGAATGTGTTGTCTGCGAAGATCGTCTATGAATATCACAGTCAGCGCGAGTCAAGCATGCATCATTCTCGTAAGGGCACCTTACACTAGCCAGGAAGTTGGACACAGTCCAAAGGAAGACCGTCAGGAACAAGAGCAGCAGGCCGACAATGCGCCTCCACTTAGCCCAGTCACCAGCCTTTCCCTTCCACCCCATAAAACCCTGCTCTTCCACCATGTCGCCATTCACAAAAGGCATCTCAATAACATGCGCCGCATTCGCAGGGATAGGCGGCTCCAGGCTCGCCATTACGCTCTCGGATATTGTGGATTTGTAGGTGTTTGCCTGTGCCGGCAGTTGTATGAGGGCGACTTAGGGAGGAAGGTCGGTGAAGAAATAACAGCAGTCCAGGCAGAGAGGCGGTGCCTGCGTGGAATGCATGGGCAGCTGGAGGGGAGTGGTCGATACGGGTCTTGGGTTCAAGGACGTGTGACGCGGCGGCATGTGAGATAGTCGTGTGAGGGTCTAGAGAGCGCACGGTGCGCGCGGCCAGCGCAGCACGATAACCTTCTAGCCTTTCGTCTTATCGGGCGGACATGGGGGCTTCCGGTAAGGCGTCGTCTAGTACTGGCATCATGATAGAGAACAGACCTCGTCGATGCAGATATGAATACCGGTAGTTACCGTCGGTCTTCGTGGTCCTCGGCACAGTGTGTGTGTTGGTGGAGATGCCGTGATCTTGCTTTGACAAGCTTATATCAGCCGTACGATGGAGCTATACGCTTAGTATTTGCAATATCCGGATTCACGGTACTATGAAAACGAAGACACGCAGATAGTAACCAGGAAAAAAGTATGTACAACGGTATTCTACAACCAGAGAATCTCCCAAAAACACAAGCTCCAGCAGCTGCAGCTCAGGACTCAGGAACCTCTATACGACAGCTAATCAAAACGCCATGGTATGCTCGAATAAGATAGAGACGCCCCAAGAAAGGTAATCAAGATTCTTTTGCTCGCACTAGCAGGAGCAGCCCTCGTTGCTGTCGTTCATGTTGATGGGTATCGTCTCGGGGAAGTCCGGGTTGAAGTCTTGCGACTCTTCCTGCGCAAGCGCATTTCGTGCAATGACTGTGATATGAAATGTTAGTGTTAATCCTCGTATAAAGCGACTTCGACAATTCTCTCCAATACTGCATACCTTCGAAAGCCTGCTCGACATTCACAGCCTCCTTCGCGCTCGTCTCAAAGTATGGAATTCCACCCTTGGCCTGGCAGAACGCCTGCGCCCTCTTCGAGCTGATCATCCTCTTGCTGTCCTCAACATCGACCTTGTTGCCGAGCACCACAAAGGGGAAGCTCTCTGGGTCCATCGGGCTGGCCTGGATCAGGAACTCGTCCCGCCATGAGTCGAGAGTGTCGAAGGATTTGGAGTTGTTGACATCGTAGACGAGCACGCAGCAGTCGGCGCCGCGGTAGAAAGCCACGCCGAGCGACTGGAAGCGCTCCTGGCCGGCGGTATCCCAGAGCTGCATGGTCACGAGACGGTCGTCCACGAGCACTTCCTTGGTGAGGAAGTCGGCGCCGATGGTGGCCTTGTAGCTGGCGCTGAACTTCTTGTTGACCTGGTTGCGTTATGGTTAGTGTGTGCTCCGGACTTGGGGATGCGATCGCATGCGCCGCTCGGGATGAAAGACGTACGTATTGGTTCATCAAACTGGTCTTGCCGACACCGCTGTCGCCAAGAATGATTACCTGGTATCCTCGTCAGTATTCCCACGCCCATTCCTTCGGTTGAGACTGCGAACCTTCAACAAGATCTTTTTGCGGGAAGCCATTTTGGTGTTGTTTGTGTAGAGGTGGCTGTTGTAGCCGAGGCGGGCGATTTGGCTATGCGCCGGTATGGGTGGGGTCACGGTCGGCGATGTTGGAGTTGGTGGTGTCGTATGGCGGATCGTGCAGGCGTGTGATTAGGGAGGTGGAGTTCGTGGATTGAAAGTCGAGTGTAGGCAGGTCTTGCTTCGCGATGCAACTTGACCTGGTCCAGGCCATGTGATGCGAGAGAGCACACACCGTCGTCAGGCACGCGGGCGAGCGCGTAGATAGCGGCCCGCCCGCTTGGGGTAACCCGACAACGACGACGACGACGACAATTGTTATTGTGACAAATACACCAGACAGTACTTTATCAAAAGTCACATCCGGTCACCTTTCTGGTGTCGCAATGTATATTCTTCGACATCCATAGGAAACACTATGTCCACAGACTACACGCGAACATTGGAGGAGTGCTGTTAAGTATCTAATGCGGTCCAATGTCGGTTCTCCAACCACAACGATCTCAATTCAATGTATATGCTTAGGAAGCAGTACAGTGCTCTTCCGAGCACTCTGCATACGTCATTGCCGACGAGCTGACAACAAGATAGATGACGATTCGGTACCTACATGCAAAATCTTCCAACCAACATTATAGACCAATGCAACCTCGAGGGCTATTTTTTCATCTAACCCCATACCCTAAGCATGAGAACATTGATGAGGTGCTTACATAAGACCGGCGTCAATAAAGCCTCAATCAACAGTGCTATAACCTCCTCAGTGTACTTACAGCAGGCTTTGACTGCTGAGATGATTGAGAACGAAGAGTTTATTGCTGATACTTCCTCTCAAGCTTAACACTGGAGATCACCGATCATTGTTTGTGTCTTGTTGTCTCTTACACAACCGTGGACATCCTGGATGCAGACACGATTCTGAGTCCAAGGCTATCGGTCTGACACTGATGTATTCGCGGACTAATCCTCCACCATTGATCGATGACAGCTCATTCAATGATCTATACACGCTTGAGGTACATGTAGTAGGACCTATACTCACAAGGCTGCGGCTGAACCCCAATTGTGTGGCAGCACTTTAAGATGCAGCGAGGTAGTGCCTCCTACGTTATCGATATTTGTGAGCTGGCTTGAGATTCCATTTTCGACATTGCGACAGACAGCTGGCTCGCTGGGAAGCCTCATTTGTTGTGCTCAATCACCATTCTGACGATTATCACGCCTTCCATTGTCCTGGGAACGTCAACCGCGTCCACCCACGCTGCTGAGTGCCCCTCTTTCTTCCCACGTGCACAGAAATCTGGTAGGACCCGGTTTCAAGAGCTCCAACATGGGGTTCCTTGACTGCCATCGAAAAAGTGGCGCGCTTCCGGGGCATTCGGAGCAGCACACCCTAATGGTCTACACTGGTAGCTGCGGCACGGTGCAAAGCTTCCTAACCTCCACCTTCAATCTACACGATAGCACGACGGCTGAGAGCTATAGTAAAACATCGCTTCCACTCACAATGATCGAAATGATCTCACCAGCCTTATGCCTTGCGTGATGGCTTTGCTCAGTTCCGCCAATGCAGCCCTAAGGTTAGCCGAGACAGTAACATATGGACTAGTAGACCGTGGCTGTCCTTACATATTTTCTTGGCATCGATCAAAGAAGTGCATCGTGATTGCGAGCTGGGCGAAGCAATTAAATTTGTTTCGGGGCTAATCAAAGATACATTCACCATACAGTGTCCTGTATATGTAAGCTGCCACGCGGTCGACAACGACAAGCAGGAAGCTCGACTAGGGGACACAGCTATACAGCAAGCTGAGACAGCTTTGAGCCAACTACAGACTACGGTACTACGGTACGCCTCGTCCCCTCCAGATCGCTCTCTTGGCACGAAGAGCCAACACGGGCGGCGTACGGTCACATGTACAACGCCGTCGAAGGACTGGCCGCATCCTCAGCCCGGACGCGTAAACAGAGGTGCAGCCAAGTATCGAAGAAAGAGGCAAGTGTGTTCCACAGACAAACTCTCATTCGTGCCAAGGTGCTTTCCCCACATGCGATCGTTGTCGATCTTGGGGTCGACTCCAGACAGAGATCGCTGCGCAGCCGCTCCCTTGGACGTCAGCTGTCGATTTACCATGGGATGTCCACGACACGCATACTGCGGACACTACACGCACGCGATGGTGGCTATGTGCATTACATTGCCACTCGTCGAGCCGTTCCTCCCGATGTCGTTTGGGCATCGATAAATGCACTACTCGTCCAAGCCCGCGGAGCAACCTGTCTTCCCTCGTGGAGCTCGCTTCGTAACATCGCCCATGCGGCAAGATTTGGCCGAAACGAAACGTTAATTGCTGCCTCAAGCTAGAGTTCCCGGCTCACGATGCCGTGGTACTCATGCGGCTTGACGCTATGCCATTGGTAGTAACATTGGCGGTAAAAGCCATTGGTCGACTGCACGTTGCCGCTCAGGGCTGGTTTGCTTGTTATGAAAGTCTAGTGCGTATGTCAAGAGATACAGCCTCGATGGCGGAATCCTCATATACCCCTCCTCGTCCTGCTGCTTGGGAAAAAGTTGTTTTCTGCCATCCACATCTCAATCCTTGACAGACAGCTACTCGAAACAATCGTTAAGCAGCACTGAACATCAGACATCATGCAGTTCAAGCAGTTTTTGGGAGCTGCATTGGCAGTAGTTGCCGCCAGAGCTCAGGATGCTAACAGCACTGCCGGCAACCTTACCTCCGTCCTTGCCGGCAACCAGAATCTGTCAGCACTGGTTACCTTGTTGCAGGCCAGCCCGGACATCGCCAACGCACTCAGCGGTGCACAAAACATCACTCTTCTCGCTCCATCCAACGATGCCATCAGCGCGTTGAACAGCTCTGGCATTTTGAGCTCTGGAGGCCAGGAAGGTCTGATTCAGGCTTTGCTCAACTACCACGTCTTAGTTGGCGTTTTCAACTCGTCCAGCATCACCGAGACTCCAGCATTCCCTGCGACTCTCCTCAATGACACTGCCTATGCCAATGTCACTGGCGGTCAAGTCGTCGAGGTCCGTGTTGAAGACGATGAGGTTGTTGCCATTACTGGATTCAAGAACAATGTTACTGTCACTGAAGCTGTAAGTTGATATTGCCGTTTCTCAATTTGACGCAAAGCTAACGATTCAAAGGACATTGCATTCGACGGTGGTGTAATCCATGTCATCGACGGCCTCCTCACTATCCCGCCGAACGTCAGTGTAATCGCCCAGGAAGCCGGTCTGAGTGCATTCCTCGGTGCAGTCAACGCCACAAACCTCACTGAAGCCGTCAACACCACACCCGACTTGACCATCTTCGCCCCCAACAACGGAGCCTTCGAGGACATCAGCTCTGCCCTGGGCAACCTGACTGCTGAGCAGGCTGCTTCCATCCTGCAATACCACGTCATCAACGGCACCGTCGCCTACAGCAGCACGCTGGCCAACGGCACCGTTCCCACCCTCGGCGGCGGCAACATCACCGTCACCATCATCGACGGCGAAGTCTTCGTCAACCGCGCCCGCGTCATCGTCGCAGACGTCCTGCTCGCCAACGGCGTCCTGCACGTCCTCGACAGCGTCCTTTCGCCCGACAACAACGCCACCGCCAATGGCACCGAGTCTGACGACGAGCCTTTCGTCGCTTTCCCCGGTGCTTCATCCGGCAGCGACGTCCCGTACACTTCCAACGTCCCCTCGCCTACTTCCACCAACGAGGCTCTGACTTCCACTAACAACGCTGTCGCTTCTGGCTTCCCTGCGAACACCGGTACTGTTGGTGATAACTCTGCCGGCAACCCTGAGGCTTCCAGCAGCAGCTCTTCTGCTTTCGCCGCTCCTATCCAGACTGGTGCCATTGGTGCCGCTGCTTTGTTCGGTGGTGCAGCCATCCTTGCGAACATGTAAGGGTGTAAATCAACCACATACCTTGGAAAAGTAGTAAGATAGTCGGAGCGTAGTAATGGTGCTTGAGAGCGGTAGGAACAGTTGTCACGGAGAACGAGGAGAGTAGTATTCATGATCGATGTTCATACGAATTAATTGAGCTGTAATGAAACTCAAAGATGCAAATTCTCCGTGACTTGATGCCATGATATCGTTATGCATGTGCCTCAAGACTCTTGATGTTTTTCCACAGCGAAGCCCTTAGGCCACCCGCCGTCTCAGTCAGCCATGCACCCAAGTCCGCGTGCCAAGTCCATCGAGAGCCTCGTGAGAGGAGTCACTGCGCCTCACATGAGCGCTGCGCAAATATCGTCGACCTTCGTTACACTCCAAAGACTCCTTGCCACTGAGAGGACCTAACAGTCTCACTGACCGCAGCGCACATATCTCCACTCTCAACCCCATCCCCGTCACACCCCACCGAAGAAGCAATCCTCTAACCAAGACCCACTACGATGAACGCCCCTCCGCCCTCGCCCTCGCCTTCTTGAGCCTCTTGCGGTCTCTGTGCGTCGACATCGATTCATCGCGCTGCTCTTTCGTCATCGCGTCATATACCGCCATCTGACTGTCTAAAAACGCATTCGAGTTCGCAGCTTTGGCATCGATTTCCTGTTGTTCCTTGGAGACTATTTGCTTCGCGCGAGACCGCTTTTTCGACGTGGCTGGGTTGGGCTCGCTGGCCTGGGTTGTCTCAGCGGGCGAGGAAGCCGCATTGCTGCTGGCGGCGTTGGCTGCTGCTCTTCGTTCCGCGATGCGAGCTGCTATGGCTGCGCGAGCGGCTCTCATGGCCGCAGCCTGACTCTCCTTCAGCTGGAGAGCTTGTTTGCGTTTCGCTACGCCCTCTTTCGAGTGCATATGCAGCATATGCACCGAGACGCCAACGATCGAGTCGTTGTGATACGCACACTGAGGGCACTGCGCCTGATGCGAACCGTCACAAGAGTGATCGTCTCTGCGGTGGCGTTCCAACACATCTCGCGAGCTGCTCCGGTAGTCACACCTAAGGTTGGTGCAGGTCATCTGAGGCGGACTGTGTCGAGCATGGTAGTGATCGTTCGCATGGCGAGTGTATTGCGGTTGATCGCAGCATGAGCTCACGCATTCGTGGCATAGGAAGCCGTCTTCGATGTTGTGCTCGGTGCGCATGTGTGCGGCGCGGCCGACAGAGTTGGCGAAATGCGCGGGGCATTCGATGCAGGGATACCTGTCGGGGTGTCCTTGAGCCTTGCTGTTCATTGCCATGGCGCCGTTTATAGCTGCACGAGCCGCAGGGAGCTGTGGAGGGAGAGCGAGGTTGAAGCCAGACATGATTGCGGAGATGTCTTCAGTGTTGGTAATTTGATCTAGTGTATGTTTCCGCTGAGAGAGTAGTAATGTGTGTTTAGAAAAGAGCGAACCGAACGCAGGGCAGTGTTGAAGACGAACAAAAGCGACGGTCAGTGGAAAAGTAGAGTTCTCGGTATGTCCTCACAGTCCTCACATTTACGAGGGTTTGGTTTTCAGTCTTGAGGACAACAGGACAAATGCTGGTTCGGGGAGTGGTTCAAGCACCTACCGAGGACAATAGCAGTGTGTCGCGATGGTGAACCTACCTTGCCCCACACCAGCCACCGTGAGGTGTCGTAAGTGAAAAGTGAAAAGTGCGTGAATGTCGCGGGTCCAGGACGACGCTTGGAGTGCGCCCGTGAAGTGCACAACATTCACTTCAGAGTGGACTACTCAGCACAATGTAGCGGAGATATTAGACCAAAGTCGCGGAATAAGACAGTTTCACGATGTTGAGTCAGGTAAAGTCAAGTCTCAAGCTATATTGCGACTGCGACAATGAGAGCTTGACTCAGGATACATCATCAGTATCGATGACAATGTTGCGCACTTAGGAGCCAGATGTATAAATCAATAGGATGACGTGAGCGCTGTGGACATATACCTCTTGTCGCTCGTAAAATCGTCGAGTTCCGGTCCGTGAGTCCGCAGCTGCCCATACGCAAATCAGTCTTTGTGAGCTCCGTCCCTAGCGAGGTTGGATTGGCGGGCAGTGACTTGGTCCATAATGTGCGGTGGCAAAGACCAGCAGACGATGCATGCGAGTTCTGGTCAGTTGTCGTCCTGCATCGAATGCAAAAGGCTGGTATGTAGTTCTTGGTCCGATATTAGGCGCAGAGTTCGACGTCGTGCCAAAGCTCGCAATCCGCTTTATGACCCTTGATGACAGTCACTGATACCGTGGCCCTTTGGCGGTTATGCTGAGAAGTCGTGAATGCGTCATGTCGTATCGTGGCTCTCATCTCATATGCCAGAGCCATCACCCATCAGCTCTCTCACAGCCTTCGCAGCCATCCTTTTTCGCTGCGCCTCTGGCAAATCAGCACTCTGCTCCCGAACAGCCATAAGCTTGCTCATCATCTTATCCAGATCATCGACCTGATTCTTCTGCTCCTTGTCGTCCAACGCCTCTCCATACCCATCCTCATCCTCATCCTTATCACCCAACAACGAAGCCTTCAACCCAAACAGCTCCGCCGTCATCTCTGCCTCTTCCCTCCCAAACCCAAAATCGCCAAACTCATCCTCATCACCATCTTCTAGCCCCAAATCATCCTCCCCACCACCCTCCTCATCCGCCCACTCATTAGCCTCAAGCGCCTCCCTCACCCTCTCAACGCCCTGCTTCTCCCCAAACTCATTCACCCCTTGTGCTCCAAACTCCACAAACTCAAACCCATACTGCATCGCAACATCGTCCCACTCCTCCCTCTTCTCTTTCGCCAAAACAGTCCCACTTCCCGCTCCTTTGCTGCCTGGCATACCCACAGCAAGTAACACACTCTCCGCCCCATAACCCGCATGCGCCTCAAGAACCTCCTGCAGCGCCGCCATCGTCTTCTCCACCTTCCCATTCACATCCTCGCCTGACTGAGGCAAGCGGAAAACATACACCCACCCCCCAACAGCCCTGACCACCTCACCCGCTTCCTCTTTCATAAACTCCTCTTTCCACTCGTCCACATTGGAAATCTCATCTATCCATAACGGGACAGTGGCTTTGTAGTACGGCGTGCGGATTTCCCATTCGTGGGTCAGGCCGGCGCAGGAGCCGGAGGCGTCGGCCGTGGGTGCTGAGCCGGTGAGGGCGTGGGTGAGGTCTAGGGAGCCGCATTGGGGGGCGCCGAGGAGAAGGAGGCGGCGAGAGTGTTTGATGTCCATATTTGCTTTGCGAGGGGGAGTGTGGTTTGCTACATTGTATTGGGAGGGTGGAGGTGGTGGGTTGGGTGGAAGTGAATTGAGGGCCTGTGGAGCACTGCGGGGTGTGTTGGAGAAGGAGAAGGAGGGGTTACAAAGTGGTAATTATAGAGCAACACAAGATTGATAGAGTTCTTGATTAAAGATTTCAATCTACAAAGTCGAGATACTGTATTCCACACGTCGCGACAAAAGCGTGTGATTTGGACATCTCCCAATGACTGAGCTTCACCGTATATGCAATAGTCGTATCACTTCACATTGGCATTTGCCTAGGAAATAGTGGTACTGGAGCACACCTCGCAGATATTAAGAGATCAAGAAGGGCCGCCATAAATCATTGTTTTCGCATGTTGATCGTCTATGGATCGCAGACTAGCGTGATAAACTGCAGAGTATCGCAAAGCCGATGAAGCCCACATCTTGTGCCGCTCCACGTATGCCGCATTTGTGACAGCATCAATCTTTTGGATTCGTCCTTCCTCCAAGAAACGCCAGGCGCCTCGCTTCTCTCACTTTCCCGTCAATTTTCCTAGTCGCTGGTCGAAAGTAAGTGCTCGATCCAGAAATTTTGTTGCGCGCATTCGTATCTCCGCCCTGGCATGCTCTGAGTCTGCACTTCGCGTTCCAATCGCATATCGGTCTGGGATAGTACTCGTGATGCTGTGCTCACGAGACTCTTTCTTCAGCTTATCTGGGAGCACCGCGCTGGCCACGGGCGCGGTTCACGGTGGCACGACCTCTGGCGAGACCAACACCACGACCGCGGGTGCCGCGAGATCTGAACATGGGCGCGTTTCTGAAAAAGGATGGTCAGCCGAAAGTCGTGATTCCTGCAGCATTCCTCTTCATACCTCAGCATGTCGGGAACAATAAATAGGCGCACGTGCGAGCCACGAATGTATACGCGGTCCAAGTGAGTGACTCTGCCGTCGCGCTGAGTGACATTGATGTTCTCCATTTGTACGTTCATGTTGTCCTCGGCTGCGCAAATTGTTAGTATCTTTCGCGCGCGGGTCGCAAACGTCCTCTCGGGGGCTGCGCACCTTCAATGAGCTTTCCGCGGTATGTCTGTCCAGAAGTGATTTCAACGGTAACTTGGTGACCCTATAGCATGGCGAGTCAGCTGCGACAGGTTCTTGTAAGCACAAGGCAGGCCTGCGAGGCGGTTTGCGAGGTGACTTACGGTGGACTCGTTGAGGAGCTTGATGGGGATGCCGATTGTGGAGGTCATGGTCGCGGTATTGTGGGCGCGTATATATTATTGAGGAAAAGAGAATAGTCTCTTTGTCGAGTATGTGAGGGAGGAGGTGGTGATATGAGCGGTGTGGTGCAACAGTTGGTTGTCGGCGACCTTGTCGATGTATGAGCGAGCTTTGCGGTTGCGCTGTGTGGCTTGAGCGTCGGAACAAGCCACACACGTTTAGCATGCGCCACAGTGAACGCGACGTCTATAGGGCCAGCCACTGGGAATCTCATCCATGTTTGTTACAAGTAGCCGTTTGGCGAACGACCACTGAATAAATCATCACCATTTGGAGCCCTTGGTCACGAGGAGTGCTACTATCAATAATTCCAAATCACGACATCCACCAACGCAAACAACGACTCCTCTAGCCCATCACCCGGCTGCCTTGACGATCATGTACTATTATTGAGCGACGACACATGCCTCTCCTCAATTTCGACAACATGGCAACCCTCGCCTCCGACACCCCACCTACGAGTCCACCATTCCACCGCCGAAGCAAGAGCTGGGCCCGCAAAGTAGAGCGTGTCTGCTGCAACACCCTTACCTACTTCCCGCTCCTATTTGTCTACGGCTTGACGACATGGAGTGTCTGGGTCGCCGTCCACGTGAGCTTCTTCTCGGGGAACACTTCGCTGGCATACCTGAAAGCAGGTGCATCGATTCTGCTGTATGCGCTTGCAGATATTAGCTACACAATCGCCGTGTTTACCGATCCGGGATCGCCGCTGGATCCAAGGACAGATGCTGCGGGTCGAAGGAAAGGAGGCGGATATGAAGGGTTGCCCACTTATGAAGATGAAGAAGAACCAGAGATACCAGAGGGCATGTCCACGGTGACGGCGAAGCAATCGGGCAAGCCGAGATATTGCAAGAAGTGTCGCAGCGTCAAGCCGGATCGTTCGCATCACTGTTCCACATGTGGGAAGTGTGTATTGAAGATGGACCACCATTGTCCTTGGCTTGCGACTTGTGCTGGACTACGGAACTACAAGCCTTTCCTGCTGTTCCTCATATACACCTCCATCTTCTGCTGGATGTGCTTCGGCGTGAGTGCCTGGTGGGTCTACATGGAGATCGCCGAGCAAGCGCAAATGGAAGAAGGTATGCGCGTCGTCAACACCGTCCTCCTCGCTGTCCTAGGCGGCGTAGTCGGCATCGTTCTCTCCGGCTTCACAGCCTGGCACATCTACCTCACAGCAACAGGCCAAACGACCATCGAAAGCCTCGAGAAAACCCGCTACCTCAGCCCGCTGCGCAAGAATATGGAGCACCAACTCCAAGCACATTCAAACCGAAACTACGTCGGCGACGAACCCAACAACACTGACTCCTACGGCCGCGAAGAGCAAACTCTCACCGAACACCTCAAAGAAATTCACGCCAATGCTCTCCCAGGCGTCCTCCGCCCCGAAGAAGGCGAAGAGGACTCCGCTTCTCCTTCTCCCCAACCGCCTTTCCAACGCTCATCACCCGCTCAATCACACCTCCGCCAATCATATGCCTCGATGGAAGCCCAGCGCGAACACGAACGCTACGCCGCCTACCTCGACGAGCAAGATAGCGAGAAACTGCCCAATGCTTTCGACCTCGGCTGGCGTCGCAATCTACTACACGTCTTCGGCGAGAGCCCGCTCCTTTGGTTCCTGCCGATTTGTAATTCGACGGGTGATGGCTGGATGTGGGAGGTATCACCGAAATGGACGACTGCCAGAACTGAAATCGCAAATCAGCGTTTGCAAAGGGACGCTCAGCAGCAGCAATTGCAGCAGCAGTCTCAGCACACGCCTAGCTTTGAGCCGCCGGCGAATCGGGACTGGAAGTGGACGCCTGGCGGGTTTGTTGATCGGCCGAGACCTGCGCCACCGAGAGTCAGTGGGCATAATCCTGATGGCATGGGCAGTGAGATGCAGCCGATAGGCAGGAGGAAAGTCAGTGGAGATGCAAATGAGTATGACACGAGTAGTGACGAGGATAGACCCAAGCGAGGAGCGTCGAGACCTTTGTCGGGCGCCGCGGCATCGACGAGTAATTGGAATGACATCCCGGATGACTTTTTGTCGGCGAAGGGGAAGGGGAATGAGAGAATACGGAGTGCTAGTCGGGGGAGGAGGAAAGGGGATTGATGATAATTGTATGATATGATTTGACGTTTTGTAGAGGCTGATTGAAGCTGATGGAACCTATGCTACCTCTGAGTGCTCTGCCTGAGACCGAGATGACGGTGTCCATCTCATCACGCTTCACCTCCCATCCGATTTTGCAGAGCTTTTTGAAGCGAACCACACACTTGCGCTCACTTCCAAGTGAGTACCAAGAAGAGACACCGATGGTCCGTTCGAGTGAAGGAGGCTGCGCATGCCCTCAAGCTAGACCATTCTCAAGGCGGTGGACATCATGAACAAGTCCGTCATAAGGTGCGCACCATCGAAGAAAACTTGTAAGCATTCACTGCGGCTTGCACACACGCTTGTGCTGCGTGAAGTGCGCCTGCTGACAGACCTTTCCGCAGTACTTCTTCGTCTTGCATTTGCCACAGCTGAGCAGCGGCTCGCCATCGAGACGATCTTCAGCGCCGCAGCCACCGCAGACGCCGGCTGGGTACTCTTTCAGCGGTACACCCTTGGGACTGCTGAACAGACCAAAAGGAGCTGGGACATTCATGCCGACATATGGCAGGTTCGAGTTCTTGTCCTCCTCAACATCGCGCGTTTCCATCGTCTCGATGAGGCCTTTCTCTCCGAAGTAGTAAGGAGCGTTCCTGTACCTGTGCGGTCCATCGCCCAGAGCCAGCTGCATTGAGTGGAGGGAGTCGCGCTGGAGCTCAGTGGAGCGGTATTTTTCGATGAGCAGCTGCTTGAAGTCATCCGGGATCCTGCAGCCAAGGGTCATGGCGCATGCACCGAGGAGAACGAACTCGTACACGGCAAAGCCTAGGCCATACTTGTCGCTGCCAAGCTCCGCCATCTTGGCTTTCTTCTCGTCGATCAGCTTGCGCAGGACACCGCCGTGGAGATGCGCGCGGACGAGGTCGATGTCAGCACAATGTCCAGCATACAAAGAGAGAAGAGGGTAGTTGTCGTTTTCGTCGGATTTGGCAGGGCCACTGGGATCGGTGGCGTTCTCCTTCTTCGACTGGGCTTTCTTCTGCTTGGCTCTCTCCAGGGCTTTTTTCTCCAGGGCTGCAAGGCCGGCAGCCTCGTACAGGTCGCCGACGACATCATAGTCGTGGTCGGACTCGAAGAAGTTGTAGCCCCAAGCGCCCATCCTGAGTTCTAGGTGAAGTGCGTTTCTGGATCCGTGTCAGTATGAATATTGGCATAAGAAGCATTAGCGGCGTACGAGTGAGTGAATCTGATTCAAAGCGAATGCGCCGAGTTATAGAGTCGCTTGTGGCTGTGAATGGTCTGGGATGAAGCAGAACAGTGGTGTGCGTGTAGTGGTTGAGTACTTTGTGAGCGCGACAGACGGAAATGGGCGTGGCTAGTGGTGGCTGTGGCTTGAGCAGGCAGCAGCTTGGCTTTCACTGGACTGGAAGGAGCGACCGGTCCAGACAGACGTGATCTCGTGACTGACGAGCACATGATCATATGCGCTCTCCCGATCACCTTCCACTTCACTGGAAGCTTTCACACAGAGTATCGGAGCCTCTCCGTGCATATATTCAATCGCTCTAGATGTCAATTTTGGCGATGTCATCGCATGCCAACCATCTCCATCACAATCGAGGCATATCTTTTCCTGCAGGCCGCTCGCCGATCCGTATCATTCCGTCTTGCACGATACTCATAACGTGCACACCGTCAGGCGAGAACACGCGACTGTGGAAGTTCGCCCTTCCAACGGAAGCCCGGTCAGTACGGTCCTCTTTGCAGAACCAATCGCCCTGGAAGCTGTTCGAAGACTCCTTCCTCTCAAGCCGCAAGTCCTTCAAGGGTGCATGGAAGATAACAGTATGCGTCAAGCTTCCCATCTGGCTGAAAGAACTCCCCATTCCCAAGTGGTTTGCCACGATGAAAAGGCTGTTACGGTCTGAAGCATACAGATGTGCGCACATATGAAGATTGAGATCCGAAGGAAGCTCTCCGATCGGCCTGTAGAAGATCAGTTGCCGGCGATCCAGTGGTTCTAGAGGGTTGTTGTAAGCGCCCATATCCACTCTCTTCATCGTCAAGCCTGGAAACTTGTCGTTGGGAAGTCCATTTGCAAGTAACTTGTGATATCGAGGTACGTCCATTCCTGGAGCTTCAGGGAAGCCTTCTGGTTTCTTGCCATTCAGGACTGAGTCGTACTTTTCCCAGAGATCCATGGGTTCTTGAGCGTCTAATGCGCTCGACTCCTCGGTCTTGAACGAACAGGTGCAGGTAAAACAAACTCCCTTCTCGCTGGCCTGGGTAACATTGACAATACGAGTACAGTAACTGCGGCCATCGCGGATGTTATGTACCTTGTAAACAAAGGGAACATCGAGAAGACCCGCAAGAATAAAATAGCCTGTGACGTTGTGCAGGACAAACCCCTTAGGCACAGTCTGAGCAGCTGCCCATGCTGCTTGAGCAAAGACGTGGCCGCCATAAGCTCTTCCCATTGACTTGACAAGACTTCCTCCTGGGTTAAAGGGTTGTGCGATCGAGCGGTATGTTACGTCGTTGATTGTCTCTAGTCTCATCAGGTCGACGAAAGGCACGTAATCATTGCCTGCTGCTGGGGAAGACATTATTGCAAATGGTAACACCTCTTTATGGCTGTATAGATCGGATAAACGATGCCAGATATGTATATATGTAGTGATTGTTCGTATGTGACAAGAATGTAGTCGCGTTATTGATTTCAGCTCGTCATCTCATCGGACCATCAGCCGAGGTCCAGGCTCTGGCCAAGTTGCCACCGAAGGAGAATCAACCCGTCAAGACTCGTCCTTAATGGCCTCCATTACAAAATCGAGAAGACGGTAACAACATCAATTTTGCATCTGTTTCGTATTTTCAGCCATCTGGTTACTATCCAGGGTGCTTACATTGTACGAGCGGCGCAAGCTCAGGTGTATATCAGCCCGGTGGGTTGAACAAGCATCGTCACCACGTCTCACCCGTCACGCGTGTCTAGACCGAATCGGTTGTCTTGTACCCATTACACATGATTGAAGTCTGCTAAGCTGTGGTAGACTCGTGGTGCCGGAAAATATGGCTGAGGAAAATGTCATCGACAAGCTTCAATGCTCAGCAGTTCATTCAGCGATGCCATCTGCAAGTCTAAACTACACGGCAGCCTAGAATATAATAGCCTGTCCACTTCTGTGGCACTGGAAAAGGTCTTCTCAGTATGCTGGCAGACTGTCTCACAAGGATAATCGAGACCGACAAGCATTCTGTTCACCCTCTGATCCTTGCTTAACCACTGCCCCTTCCGCAGTAGAAATCAAGACAACAGCCATCTACATCACCACGGCGTTATACTATTACCAGCGACAGTCTCGTTGTACTCTCAGAGATAGGTTGGAAATCATATCGCTGACTCCCATCTCCGAGGTTCGTCTCCAAGGCCAGGTGCTTGCCTGCTCCATCCGAGAAAATTGCACACTCCATGGCCCATGAGAAGATATTGTATGAAGTGAGAGACGCCAAACAATGATATGAGTGACCTACACACCTGAACTGTAGGTAAACATCTGATTGCATCTAACTTGGCAGTAATGGACACTTGTGTTTCCAGGCGGCACGCGAACGGTTGCGTACAGGCTCGCGATGGGTCGCTGAACACAGGCAGTCTTCTAGACCTCAATAGTGTCACATGCCAGAGCAAGCAGTAACCTTCTCTTGTTGCCGGAGACGTCAGAGGCGCGAGGGGTGATTGGTGCAACAAAGCAGGAGAGCTGGGTCGTACGAACACGAGGTCCGTGCTTGCATTCATCGCCTTTCACTCGTAGCAACCGCTTTCAATTCTGTTGCCACCACCACACTCGCACACTCTATCTCGAATGCCACTTTCTTCTCTGTACCACACTCACCACTGTGTTGTAACGTTTTCGCACACCATCCAGCTCTAACCTCACCCACAACACGAGACATACCAACAAGGCATGACCTCACTCCAAGTACCCGCCAGGACGGCGGAAGAGTCGCAGCTGAACAACACACAATTTGATGATGAGTTCGAGCAAATAGAAGCGCCAGTGACATTCAAGGTGCGAGCTCTGGCCTGTCAATGCAGGATTCAGCTAACCGACAACTTGTAGGCAGGTTTGATGTGCGCTTTCGCCGCCTTTGCTGGCATGCTCTTCGGCTATGATTCTGGATACATCAGCTCAGTCTTAGGCATGACTCAGTTCAAGCTCGACTACGGGCACGAAGTATCTCGTGTCGACCAGAATGCTGTGCCCCAGCCTGGCAATCCGAATGTCTACATCGACTATGCGACATGGCAAAAGTCTCTCATCGTCTCCATCTTATCTGCCGGCACCTTCTTTGGTGCACTGATATCCGGCTCTCTCGCTGATCGCTTTGGACGTCGCACAACCATTATCGCAGGCTGCGCTATCTTCATTGCTGGTGTCGTTATCCAGGTCGGCGCCACTTACGTCGAGGCCTTCGTCGTTGGCAGACTTGTCGCAGGCTTTGGCGTTGGCTTCGTTTCTGCCATCAACATTCTATATATGTCGGAGATTGCCCCTCGCAAGATTCGTGGCGCAATCGTTTCATGCTACCAATTTGCAGTGACTCTCGGAATCATGCTTGCTTCCTGTGTCGCCTATGCCACTCAGGATCGCACAGACTCGGGTGCATACCGCATTCCGATCTCTATTCAGTTCTTGTGGGCGGTCGTCCTGGCAACTGGTCTCTTCTTCCTCCCAGAGTCACCTCGCTACTTTGTCAAGAAGGGTGATCTGGACCGCGCTGCTGATGCACTTGCAAGAGTTCGTGGCCAATCGAAAGACAACGAGTACATCTTGGATGAGCTGGCAGAGATTCAGGCCAATTACGAGTATGAGAAGGACATTGGTGAGGAGGGGTGGAGAGGCTGCTTTGCGGGCGGGTGGAGGCGCAACTCAAACCTGCGCAAGATCTTGATCGGCACTATGCTGCAGTTCTGGCAACAGTGGACAGGCATCAACTTCATCTTCTGTGAGTGACTGGGAGACACAATTATGAAGAAGTGCACACGCTAACATTCGACTCAGACTACAACACAACGTTCTTCCAGACCGTCGGCTTGCAGAACCCGTTCTTGATCTCCATGATCACAACGGTCGTCAACGTATGCTCCACGCCTATCTCATTCTACACCATTGAGAAGTTCGGTCGTCGCCCCTTGCTCATTTGGGGAGCTGTCGGCATGACAGTCTGCGAGTTCGTAATCGCCATTGTCGGCACCGTATCGGAGGACTCGAAAGCAGCAAGCTACATCTTGATCGTCTTTGTGTGCTTGTTCATCTTCTTCTTTGCATCGTAAGTTCGCATCTTGAGAGAGTGTCTCTCTTATCACTTTTGCTGACAGCTTTCCAGCACCTGGGGTCCCGCAGGCTGGGTCATTATTGGAGAGATCTTCCAGCTTCCCATCCGCTCCAAGGGTGTTGCCATCTCTACTGCCGCCAACTGGTTCTGGAACTGCATCATTGGTCAGTATCATTTGCACCTTCCAGAGAGAGACTCTGTTGACGTAGACTACAGGTGTCATCGTTCCTTACATGATTGACCCAGCGTACGGCAACCTCGGATCGAAGGTGTTCTTCATCTGGGGCGGCCTTTGCGGCTGCAGTATCTTCTGGGCCTACTTCTTCGTTCCGGAGACACGAGGCTTGACTCTCGAGCAAGTCGACAAGATGATGGGTAAGTGCACATCCTGCACCTTCGAAATTTGACGAGACAGGATGCTGACGTATACCCTTTTCCACACAGAGGAGGTAACTGCACGTAAGAGCGCCAAATGGAAACCCCACGACAATTTCACTCGCGCGACTGCCAGGAAGAGCGAGCTGATCGAGCCCATCGTATCCGAGAAGGAGGTAGAGTGAGAGTGGCTCTGCTAGTTGGGTCTTGCCCACTCAACGAGAAAAGAGAAGGACGATTCCCGGGGCAGAGTGTGCGCCCTGTATATCACGCCTCCATGCATCATTATGGCGTTCGGGCTTGTTGGGATTAGCAATTGCTACAATTTTCATAGTTCACTAATATGACTTCATCATCTTCACTTTCTTTCAGGGATGCCACATGTTCAACATGTTCTACGGAGACGATTACGCAGCAAGCGAAGTCACCAGCCCCCACGAGGCCAAGGAACAGCTCGCGTGTAATAATGACCTCGACGTAGAGCGCTTTCCACGTATTCACCGGCGGTGGCAGACGTCGTTGCGTCGGACAGCAACGGCAGGTCATATCCAACACGATTATATCGCGCTTTGGAAGATGTCATAGGCTAAGATTGCTGGATGTCTGATGTGATGTCAAAGTCAGCTGCTCTTTGAGAGTTTACTCAATGCTTTGTTGGTGCTGCCCTCTAAACTTTCGATCCATACATCAATCTATGCTGAATGAAGTCAAAGTGCAGGTCACAGTTGAAGTTCATGGGCGTCAAAATCATAGAGGAATTCGAATGGCAAATAAACGAGGCTGCAATTACTCATCTCATCGTGCCACGCTATCACCACACAAAACGGATGACATAGCTGTGGACGAACGTGCCAACAGGCGTAACACTACATATCTCAATCGCCCTTGAGATCATTACAAATTGCGCATTCGCGCGAAAGTGAATCCGCGAGCAAACTTGCCCTTCCGAACGTTGATACACTCGATCCGGGTCCGATCAGGAGTCAGCCTGCCAAAGCCTGTCTTTGTCCCTGTCCTTTCTGCGTCACACGTTGCTGTCTCTGTGGTAGAGACAACAAGTGTTTGACGGGTCTTTGGCGACTTCGACGTGGGATCCTCGCTGCGCCCGATCCTTGTGAACTCGAAGCTCTCAAAATCACCTAGTCCTAGACCTAAGAGGGTGGTGTCGAGACATTCTTTCTCGGTGACGTCGAAGGTCTCCGAGCCAAGGCCAAAGAGACCCTGGCAGTCGCGTAATGCGTAAGTTGTGACAGTGCCGCGGAACGGTGTGTCACGTTTTCTCAAAGGGATTGAGGCCGCTGTACGTTGATTAGCAAGTAGGGAGTGCCGGATGTGAATGAAGCACCAACTCTGGCTATGGCAAGCCATCATTGCGAAGCATGCTAGAAGGCAGCTTGAAATTTGCATTGCAGAGACTAGCGAAAAAGGTGTAGGGTGAGAATGGAGTTAGATCTGAACATGTGAGCCTGGAATCGAAATCCCACAAAGCATTGAAGCGCTCTGCTTATGTATCTTTTTCGAAGCGACGAATCTGTAAATCAGTTTGTACACAAGAGGCTGGTGGCTTGCAGAAGTGTATGCGCCAGCATCTCTAGGCTGGTTTCGCGTGGCTTGATCGAACCACTTGTTGTCATTCTTGTGACATGATCTCTGGTGACGACGCTCATATGTACATGGAGCACAATGGCAAACTCGAACCGCGTACATGGGTGAATGTCAAAATGCAATATGCAGTGATTTCGAGCCTCTGATCGGCAGGGTTGCTGAAGAGAGCAATGTGATCATATTTTCGGTAAAATGTAAGTAACTAGCCGAGAGTATGCCGGAGCTGAAAGCGCCACCTTGTGGTAGTGGAACTCTGCAGATCTCCCTGATCGAGACAATGCAAGACGAACATTGGGCATGATCTGCACTTCAGACTAGCGATCCCCTTGCCTCTTTACAGCCACCTCTTGTCAACAGCCGGCGCCGGTGTAGCAAGAGCGACAGCCGTCACTTGATATTCAGTCAATTCCTTGCAGCCTGCGTCCTTCCATTCCTGGTCGATGTTCCTGACCTCCGTCGGGAGCGGCAACATAGCCGTGTACTCTCCCTCAACCGTAGAGCACGCCCCATCGAAACGGCAACGTCTTTGGCCTTTGAATGCGTCCACTGGGACAGTGTTGAAGTCTGCGAAGTTAAATTTGTACTCATCGTCGCTGCCCCAGCGAACACTCGAGAAGCTCGCGGCTGTCAATGGCACAACGATATCGGCATATCCTCTGGTACCGCATCTGGTTCTCTTGTGACGTTCACCATGCAGCTGGGCGAATGCATTGCCCATTGAGATGTAGGGTGTAGGGCTGACGAAGGTGTGATCGTCAACAACCACAGAATCTGGCTGAGGGGGGCTTGTCGGCTCGGCGAAGACAGTAGAGCCGTCCTGCGAGCAGAAGTCGCCGGAGGTCGTGGTGACGGGCCAGTAGTAGACCTTGGCATTGACGCCTCCATAGATGAAGCAGTAGCCAGGAATTCCCGCCGTGCATGGCGTGTAGGTGTCCAAGTCGGATGGGAGCGCCGAGGGAGCAACCGTGCAGGTCGGAGTCGGCTCAGTGTAGTATTGGTAGACAGTCTCAGTCAGCGGAGGATCGTAGGTCTCCGTGGTCCTGGCCAGACTCGAGATCACTCTCGGGTAACCGTCACACAGGGTAGTCACAGCCGGGTCGGCCTTCTGGTAGTTGTACGCAGATGTGGAGACCACTTTGACAGTGTAGCTCTCCTCGTAAGCAATGCTGGAAGAGGTGTACGCGCTCAAAGAAGCCACGCAGTCGGCATCTCCATCGCGAGGCTCCAAGGCAGGCAATGCTGTTGCGAGCAAGATGAAAGGTGCTGCAGCAAGTAAATGGTTGAGTTTAAGCATGATGATGATCTTGTGGCAAGCGGCTGTGAGGGTTTGTCGAGATATTCAACAGTGCCGACCTGGATCACATGGTTTTATAGCTGACCTGATGGACTAGATATAGTAATCCGCCCAATTTCTCCGCGTTGCATGAACAAGTCAGCAGAATACGAGCATATGCATGCTAATATTGACGAGCAATTTCTTTGAAGGGGATACGCTGTTCCGAACCTTGAAGATAGATGGAGTCTTCTAAAAGTAGTGATTTTTAGAGACATACCACCCTGTATTTCGCTAGTGGATCTGGTTCGTGTTGTGCTTCAGAAACGTCTGACTGCATGCATCCATCGGTAAGATGCGGCTCTAGCGTGACTTTTAGTCCAGCTGAGCCAGCCGTACGGCAGATGATCTACTTAATTGCGTTCGTAGGATGTATGCACGCCTTAGCTCGACAGACGATGCTCATGGCAATGGTGTGGTTGACAAGGAAGATTTTGGCCGGAGAACCTTGTCCTGCAGCAGAGGAGCGTCCCGGCCCCTATGCTATGATCAGGCTCTCGATCTAGGTTCCAATTCCGAACTGACCTCAAACAGTATGGACTTTGAAGTCAGACCATAGGAGTGGAAAACAATTGAAGAGGTGGGGAGTAGAATGTGGGCGGGCGGGAGAACCCCTGCGAAGCTCGGCAAGAGCGTCCAACTTGGGCTTGGATTTTCTCGTATTCATTAATTAACCAACAATTTTCTAACACCAACATGGAAATCGACCGCGACAGGCCGGCATGATGCATCTGCAGGACCAAAAGCGTCGCATTGCCAAGAAGAAGACATTCACAGGATGCTGGAGTTGCAGAGCCTCGAAGGTGAAGTGTGATCTCACCCGCCCGGAATGCCTTCGCTGCACTCGTACACCTGGTAAGAAATGCAAAGGGTACGGTATTTCATTAACATGGGTCAACGCTTCCTCAGCCCATCAGCCACCAACAGCTATCAAGCGTCAGGCGATGAGTATTGCTCATGTCATCTACTCGGACATCCTAGATTCATCGAAAGTCGATGCTGCCGTGGCTTGGTTGGAGACGTGTGAGCTGGAATTACATTCTGACACGATTTTGTCTGGACCTTTCGGATTGTTTTCTGTATCCTCGAATGTCTCAAGCGACCGATTCGCGCAGGTCCGTAGAGATGGCACTACTGCTGATGATCTGGAGATGTCAGGCTTCATGGCTGAGAAACTGCCCTCAAGGCCAACACTAGAGGTCTCACAGAGTCGCCAGCGGCACTTCATCACACACAACTACGCGTTTGCAGAGAGCACGGGCCGTCTCAGTGGTACTACTGAGACCCCTGGGACTCTCCCAGTATCCTACAGAGCTTTGCAGATCAGTGATGCCAGTCTCTCGAACACCATCTCACCGCACGTTCGTCCACCACCGCGGGGCAATCCATTGGCCCAGCTGTTGCTTCGCCACTATACTGAACATATCGCAACACTATTGCAACCTGTGTCGCGGCCTAACAATACATACAAGTCAATTCATGCACCAGTAGCAGTCAAAGCTTTGGATGCGCTCTGTAGTATTGCTGGAAACCCGCACTCGAGTGTCGCAGCTAGCAGAGTCGCAGTACTCTTCTCATTGCTTGCCACATCGGCAGTGCACATGCATTCGGCGAAAGGTATTGGTTCGAAAGACCTGTTCCATCAACTTCGCCACGAAGCCTACTCCAATCTCTCAATGGCGTTGGAGGATGCGCCCACTTGGGGTGTCAGTGTTGACCTCCTCCACGAAGAAGCTACACTGCACAATTTGGAGAATACCATGTCGGCTAGTCTGACTCTTGTGACTTTGGATGTTAGTAGTGACTGTATCTTCATTGCCAGGTCGGCGCGAATCACTGACCTAGTCTATAGGTAATGCACGGTGACATGGACCAATTTTGGGCTCACCTCGATGCATCGATGCGGATATCCGAACTTCTGCGGCCAGTCGCATTGCAGAGACCTCGCAGCCGGAGTATGATTAATATCTGCAACTTCTTGCACGTCATCAGCGAGTCCACCAACTGGAGTCTGGTCCCAATACCCTGGGATGAAGGCTCGGCCACAACTTTGGCTGCAACTCCTTTATTCTACGAAGATGGCACTCTCGAGACCACCTATGGTATCACGGCCGGCCTTGCCGAGCTTATGTCCCGCACTACCAGGCTCGCGCAGACAAGACGGTACTGTGGCGTTCACTGCATCAGTCCACCTCCAAGCTTGCAAGCCGCTCTTGCGCACCTGGCCGTCGCTGTCGAATCACTACCTGCACTCCAAGAATCCGGAAGTATACCGCAAGACTGTGATGAGCATGTACGAACCCTGTTGGCGGATCACATAGATGCTTTTGCTCTGGGCATCAAAGTCTACCACCATGTCTCCATGGGCTCAGGCAGCCAAGAGCGACTGGACGACCTTGTAAAAGAGGTCGGCTGTAAGCTTAATACGATAGAAGAACAGAAGCAGTCGACAGCAAGGCGATATGCGAAAACTGCTACAATTATGTGGCCTGGATTCGTGGCCTCCTGCGAAGCTCGACAAGATCACCGGGATCTGTGGCGCCGCTGGTGGGCAGACATGGCCAGCTATGGCATCGGAAATATAGAAGCTCTGTGGATTGTTGTTCAGGAGTCTTGGACGCTGAGAGATTCGGGCTCAAATGTCTCCCCGGCGTGGCTGCCAGTCTTGAGAGCAAAAGGAAAGTTCATACTGGCTGTCTAACGTCCGACGCGATAAAGACTGGAATCACACTTCCAGAAATTCTTCTGGCTGGTTACTATGTCCAGCCTTCAAGCAAGACTGCCATGCGACTGATTCCATCGACAAGTCGGCTTTTATCCTCGTATGCAAAACACAACCGCACGAAGTCTACGCCGGAAGAAACATCGTCATCGCCATGAACTGCAAAAAGCTTGCCACACGCCAGCAACAGACCATGCTTACTCTCTGCTCTGTCGCAGAGCGATTTCGAGTCTATGTGAGCTGGTAGCTTCAAGGAGACGAAGTAGCCGCCAGTTACCCCGTCAAGAGCTCCCCCAACCTGTACGCCGAGCGGTATCAGGAAGTCACTGATAGCACCCAGTAGCGTCTTCGCCTTCCTCTGGAGTGCTGGCTTCAGGACTTCATCGATATGCTTGTCCAGTTGGCCGGATGCGATTGCTTCTGCGGCAATCCAAGAGGACAACTGGCTCGGGGGCCCTCCGCTCGTGCTCGACCCACAGAGAGACAGGCCATGTATGAACGCCGCCGTCCCCTCTGCCCAGCCAGTGCGCAAGCCAGGACCGAGCAGTTTTGAAAACGATCCGTTGCTGACTGTGTTGCCAAAGAGCGTTGACGCCCCTCCGTCAAGCACAATATCAATATCGACTAGGCGAGGCAGAGGCGGAGTTGAGCCCCAGTCCAAGAAATCGTACACATCGTCGGATATGATAAGAGTGTCGTATCGTCTGGCGAGACGCACCAGCTGCTCGCGGCGGGCCATCGTCATCGTCATCCCGGTTGGATTCGAGAAAGTCGGGACGCAGTAGATGATACTACTGTAACACTTCCGATATGGACGAGCGGATTCCGACACCTGACCTACTCATTCAGCGTTGCCATCAAATTGAGCGTACAGAGACATACCGATGTTGTGCGCTCAAAATCCACACGCATCTTGGCTTCGAGCAGAGCTACGTCCACACCTTGATCGTCCTCTTGAATGGCTTGCAGGCGGCCAGTGAATCCATGGTCCTCGAAGATGTCACAGACGAGGTGATATGTCGGTGCCACGAGATAGATGGCTTGAGTACACTCCAGACTTGTGTAACATTGCAAAATGCAAGAGATGTTCTGACTTGCGCCTGCTGTCACCGCGATACGTTCGCTATCTGGATGGGGAATGGAGTACCGGCGACACAGCCATTCGGCGATGGTCTTGCGCACGTAATTGTCGCCGGCCGCGGGTCCATAGTCGAGACATCTGGTTGATGTGATTTGATCGCGCATGATGGTGTTGAAAGCGGTGGTCAAGATTCCCACAGGAAGAAGCTCGGGCGCTGGAGAGCCTTTGCGAAGGTCGATGATGTTCGAGGGCGGGCTCATTCTCGATGCTCGTCGCCGTTGAATGTTCCGGTTGTTCCTCTTAGAGGTGACCAATTTCCATGACATTGAAGGGCGCTACATACAACACCAGAGCACTATATGGTAGCCAGCAATCTCCGCGCACATCCCCGGAAATCGAATCGACTCGAACACGACTTCAGGTTCGTTGTCGAGAACGACTGGGTATGTCGTAATATTGCCTCTCGATTCTTCATGCCATACGGTCGAGATGTCCTTGGCGAAGTTCGCGAGGCAGGAGTCAGCGAACGAAGCGGGTCTCCGCTGGGTTTGACGATCCTGATTGGCTGCCCACCGCCTCCCACAACGCAACGCGAACATACTATCCCGATCCGTTGAGACGATACATTTTGTTTCAAATCGTACTGGCTTGTATTTGGTCCACAGCCGACGGTGTCGTTCGATCTGACTAGCAGTTTTAAGTCAACCATGTCCGAACTCGGTCGAGTCGAAGTTGGATTGGACCACAGTGTCAAAGCACATAAAGGCCCACAATCAAAGGGCAGTCTTTCTTGTCAGCTTTTTATCCTAACTACAGATTCCTCTGCAAGTTTTTTTCCACAGTATGGCGCCGTTACCACCGTTCGAGGTCGAAAAGGTTGGTCCACTGGAAGAGGGTTCAAATACTCATTAACGTTAGAACTTTTGGACTGACTTGGCCATCTGTGCAGTGGATGGATGCCTACGAAACCACAGCGACATATCAATTGGCAGAAACCTGCTGCTCAAGCATCTCAGTGGCAGAGCTCATACAACTATCTGCAGACAAGGTCACGACAGCAAATGACATCTTCGACGTCAACAAGAAGCAGACCTACGGAGAGATCCATGGTCTTGTTTCGCTTCGCGGGAACATTGCAGAGATCTATGCAGCTGACTCTACTGAAAGCGTTGGGGTGCAAGACGTCTTGATCACCCCGGGGGCTATCGCTGCCAACACTATCGCCGCCTTGGCTCTTGTGACCAAGGGCGACCATGTAATTTGCCAGTTCCCAACGTACCAACAGCTCTACAGCGTTCCTCAATTTGCAGGTGCCGGGGTAGATTTCTGGGAGTGCAAAGAGACGAATGGTTGGCTGCCAGACTTGGATGACCTTGTTGCAAAGATCACACCAAAGACTAAACTCATTGTGCTCAAGTGAGTTTCTATGGGACATAAAATCGGCTGGAACATAGGCTGACTGATGGTTTCCAGCAATCCACAGAACCCCACTGGTACTGTGCTCTCGAAGTCCTTCCTCCAAAAGATCGTCGACATCGCGAAGCCAAGAAACATCATCATCCACTGCGACGAAGTGTACCGCCCGCTCTTCCACGGGCTGTCAGACGACGATTACCCTCCTTCGATCCTTTCTTTCGGATACCGCAACGTACTGGCCACTAGCAGTTTGTCCAAAGCATACAGTCTCGCTGGTATCAGGGTTGGCTGGATCGCTAGCCCCAGCCCAGACATCATCGAGCGCTGCTCGACTGTCAGAGACTACACAACCATCTCGGTCAGCCACCTGGACCAGTGTGTGGCCGCATATGCTCTCGGCTCGCCCACAAGACCGCATTTGATCGCACGCAACTTGCGCTTAGCGCAGACCAACGCCGACATGCTTGACGCTTTTGTCAAAAAGCATAGCCTTTGCCTTACGTGGACAAGACCTCTCGCTGGAACAGCAGCTTTGATCAGAGTGAGCAGAGAAGGAAAGCTAGCTCAAGCCGAAGAGTTCTGCAAGATGCTGCAGGAGAAGACCGGCGTCATGCTTCTCCCAGCAGATAAGGGCTTCGGCCCTCAGTTCAAGGGTTTCGTCAGGATCGGCTATGTCAACGACACCGATGTGCTGGAGAAGGGATTACAGGAGTTTGGAAAGTTCCTCGAGACCGGATTTGTTGATGTTCCTCTGCACTCTTGATCTGTGGTATCGTCTTTCTCCATCGAACAGCTTACCATAAACCCTAACAAAGAAATGCAAGGCAACCCTAGGGGTTTGAGTGAACATTCACATTTTTTCATACATGTATTCAATTGCTGCATTGCATTTGTAACTCTGTGATGTTTTAGATTCAGCCTCAGTTCCGTTCGATGTATACTCAGGGTGAATCCTGTTTGTCGGTTTCACAACAATCCCGAACGAGCAATTGCTCTTCTAACATCCAAAACCGGAATAGTGATCCTAGCCCCGCCAGTATCCACGACAATCGAAGATCTTAAAGCAGTTCTTTCTCCACACGCAAAACTTCCGTGAGAGAGGTGATAGGTCAGATACCTCCGTAGCGATCACCGTCACACATTCCTGCTGCTGCATGCGAGCATGCGTTGTACATGGTTCGCATGATCCGCAGAGAGCTTACAAGCATGCAAGCGGCATGCACGTTCGCATACAGCACAGCTCCAGCTTACCACGCCACCAGCGTTCAGTCGTGAACAACAAGTCTGCGTTATTGGAAATTTGCAGTCTAATTGCTAGCTGCATATATTTCGCAGTAGTAAGAGCTGAGCTTCGACCATCTGAAAGTTGCATTTTCAACGCGTGGCTGACAACAGTTTTGTATGGCGTTGCGTCCTTGCATAGCTGCGTGTGGCGTCCTCGGAGCTGTAAGAATCGTTGATGCCAATGCAGCCACATTATGAACCACACTGCGGCCGTCAATGCCTTGAGACGTTCCCTACTTCCAGACGCTTGCCGCGACAGCGATGCGATCCCCCAATCAATTACATAATTCCCATCACACCTGTTCGAGCGCTTGAACCAGGGCAAAATTGCTGAAACCCACAAAAATTGAATCCACATCTCGAAGTGTTTGTGGCTTGTGCTGATCGATTGATCGACGTCTAGGGTTCTGTATTTTCTCGTTTGGGTTAGTGAAGCGTAGATCTACGCGAACGTCACGCATCGGCCCAGAGTGCCCCGGGGAACCTTACTGTGATCTACAAAGTACATTGGAGCTTTGTGAGATTGATGTACTGGCTGTCTGGGATGATACAAGTGTTCGAAACGCAACGATGGTGAGGTGGGATCTCTGAAGATGGAGCCGCCATTCTCTTTGGTATTCCAGAAGGTCGCATGTAGGTTACATGTTCGCAAAAGCAGTACCATGGAAAAACAATAGGTCTCGAGAAAACAGCTGACGCCTCAATGCTGATGCTGTCTAGCAACCGATAGTCGCAACGTTCGTACATCGGTAGCAGTGGAGCTCATACCCACGTACGAATGTGCTGGGTAAGCTAAGATCTTGTTGTAATGCCCTGCATTCAAAGCACAGTATATCACCAAGCTGCTCGCTCCTTCGCGCCTGTGAACCCAGTGTTTATTGCTGGCCCATTGAAAGACTTCCTGCGGCCTCCTTTCAGAAAACCCCAAGATGCCTCCCAATGATCTCGAGGCTGGCATGTCCAATGGCAAAGGCGCAAGATCTCTCAAGCATCAAGAAGCGGGTCTACCTGCCCCAGCAAGCTCCTCCAGACATGCGTCTTCCGTCCTATCACTCCAGCAAGACGCAGAAGATCCCTCACGAGAACCCGACCTAAAAGATGTCTGGAACAAATGGCGCGGCCGCCCCTCAAAAAAAGCACCCTACGCGCAACCACCACAAAAAGGCGAGCGCCACGAACTCGAAACCTTCCAAAATCTCGTCGGCATCCACTTCCTGCGCCCCGGCGGCGGTCTGCTCCATGCAGAAGACCAAGGCGCCAAACCCGCCAGTCCCTTCCACGACATCTTCCTGCCCACCAAAGCCGCCGCCAAACGCTGGCGTAACCGCGGCCTCTACGACCGCACGCTCAGCCAAGACCTGAAAAACCGCGTCCTGTACGGAATGTCAAATTACATCATCACCTTCCTGTACCTCTTGCAAATCCTCATCGCCGCCGCTCTCACAGGTCTCTCAGCCTACCAGCAAACCTCCAGCGTGGCGCTCACCACTCTCGGCGCCATCAATACCGTCCTCGCAGGTGTCCTCGCCTGGCTCAATGGTCAAGGAATGCCCGTCCGCTTCCGCCGCGCGCGAGACCAGTACCGCGAAGTCGTCCGCGCAATCGAAGACACCGAGCGCACATTCGCCGAAATCGACTACGTTGACTGGCCGCCCGGAACACGCCCGAACCCTTACGCCGAGCGCGACAGGTTAGAGCAAATGTACGACGAAGCGCGACAGGACCAGGAGCGCAATTACCCGGATATCCAGGAGGGTCCGAATAAGCACCAGATGGAGGGTGAAGCAAAACAGCTGCGGGAGACGATTAGTGAAGAGAAGTCGAAGAAGGGCGCGTTCTCGAAGTTGCTGGAGAAGACGAAGGAGGATCATAAGACGCAGTTGGCGAGTTTGCAGAAGCAGTTTGCTGAGAAGTTGCAGGAAGCGGTTAGGGAGCAGGAGGGGAGGATTAGGACGGAGGTGGAGTTTAAACACCTCCAGAAAGCGGCGGAGGAACAGGCGCGTAATTGTACTTGCAGCAAGCATGCGGGAGCGCCTGTGATACCGACTCCGGGAGAGGATGTGCGTGGTGAGCCACGAGCGAACCCAGAAGACAGACCACGGGAGATGCCTCCTACCAGCCCTCGCCGGTCACGTGCCAGGTCCCCAGTAAGACCGCCCGTCCGATCACCTGCCAGCGCGCCTAACCAGTCGCCTGCCAGATCGCCAGCCAGAGCCCCTCCTCCTAGGATTCCTAGCAATGCACCAGCGAGATCTCCTGCTAGATCTCCTGTTCGGTCAGTTCCTGCGTCGCCTGCGAGGTCAAGAGCACGATCGCCAGATATGCCGAGAGCTAGTTCACCAGTGAGATCGCCTTCTGGATCACCGAGCAGATCACCGTCCAGCTCGCGTGGAAGGCCATCTGAAGACGCGCCTGAAAGACCTGGAGAGAGACCGAGAAAACGAGGTCCTTCGGGTCTGTTCACCAACATCTAAAGATTGCTGTCTTGTGTGAGACGTCGGATATCAACCCGGGTTGACACTCGGGGCTGGGGTTGGTTGGGATAAGCTTTCGTATATCGTCTAGTGTATACTTCACTGTGCCTGTAATTAATCGATCCTGTATCGTACTGTAACTTTTCGTTGCAATCGCATGCCAAGTTCCTCGAGCAAGTACACAATCTATGCTGTTCATTCCCACCAACAAAACAACCCTACGTCTTTTTCCTCTTACTCCTCCTCGCCCCTTCCACCTGCGCGCTCTCATCCTGAACCCCGCGTTTGCCTTTCGCCTGCGGTTTCTTCTCCCCATCCACTCTCACACCCTCCCCATTCTCGCTCTTCGAGCGCTTCTTCGCCGGTTTCTGCGCCAGAAGCTTCCGTCTCGCCTCCGCAGCTTCCTTCTCCGCGCCCGGTTCTGCCTCAAGAATGTGTGAGCCCTGGCTGTCGCGCTTGCGCTTCTTCGCTTGCTTCTTGGCTTTCTTCTGCTCTTCTTTTGCGCGTAGACGGGCGTCGACTTCGGCGCTGACGTCTGCGTACTGGGCTTGGATGACGGTGGTGGGTTGGGGTGGTTGGACGGCGACGGGAAGAGGCATTGCTGCTGCTGCTTGTTGCTGTTCTTGTTGTTCGCGATGCGCTTGGATGCGCTGCTTTCGCTCTTTGCGGATTTGCTTGGGTTTTAGGCGTTGTGCTGTGCTGGCAGAGGGCTGTTCTTTTGTTTGGCTTGTCGCTTTCTCGGCTGCTGGTGTGCTGGATGCTTCACTCATGGTCTTGCGTTGCTTCTTGGTTGGCCGCTGGACGTCCTGCTGTGATGGACTGGACTCTGATGGGGCAGCACGTTTGCTTGACGCGACTGCGGCGGGTGTCTGTTTGTTCTTGTTCGGAGTGGTGACCTTAGAAGGCGCAGCGCTCGACTCGCTTTCACTTCCACTGTCGGCCTTGGTGTTGGCAGCATCTTGCTCGAATGCCACTGTCCTCGCCGCTTCGGCTGTGTACAGCAGCTTCTGAAAGCCTGCGTAGCTATCCTCCGCTGCTCTCCCAGACGCAGGGTCGGGACCGGTCAATTCGCATAGCTGCTCGAAGATGCGCACGTAGGATTCCGTGGTGACCTTCCAGGCGGTCACGAGCGCATTCCTGTAGTCGTCGCGGAGCGTGCCATTGTTCTCGACGTGCTCTTGTGGGATCTTGACGTGGATGTGCTGGACGGTGTCTTTCGCGCCGGTGAGTAGTTTCTTTTGTTCATCGACTCTTGAGATTGCGCCTCTGAGGACATCGAAGAGTGGTTGTGAGGCTGCATAGGCAGCTGTTTCTTGGGTATCTGGACGACTGGTGCTCGAGGCGAGCATGTCTGGTAACATATTTGCGGTACGGAATGGGAGAGAGGTTGGGCTGGACGAGGCCATGTTGGACGTATTGTCGCAAGCAAGAGCCGATTAAAGTAGCTTGGACCCCCAACCCTAACTGGAGTCTAGACCACGTGCCGATCACCTAGATTTGGTAGGAGCGGTTGACTGCGATTGACTGCGATCGCCAATGATGATACGGGAGAAGTCGTGTTTTCAAGGATTTCTGTGTGTCGTTGGTGATCGGTGGTTAATGAGAGTTATGAACTAAGCCATTGAACACTACACGCCGCCTTTCACTACCTCCTAAAGAAAGCATTCCTCAATCCAAACTTCACTGCTCAATGTTCACTCTGACGTAGCCGCTCTAGAGCTGCCCTGCCCCGCTGAAACTCTGGCATCATCTTGAAACAAGCTCCAGTCCAAGGGCTCCCACTCTTTCAACCAGGTACTGCTGATGCCGATCTCTGTTCGCAACTCTTCAAAACAACAACACTGCTCATATCAACACCAGGAATACAAATAAAGACTCACCATGACGGCCACGGGGAGCGAGAGCCCGCTCATCACTGCTCTGCCCCCGCAGACGGACTACATCAGCTACCTTACCATTGTTGAGCACTACCTGAATGAGGACACCTTGCCCATCCTGCACAAGGTCTTGCAAGACGAGAAACTCACCACGAATATCGGCTGGGATCTGGTCCATCTTCTCGTTCCACTGCTCCCACAGTCCACACAATGCCTGCAGGACATCGCCCGCTTGGGCAACCCGCGCGAAGTCATTCTCAAGGTCACCGAGTCCCTACGTCTAATCGACTATGAAGCGCTTGATGAACCTGAAGATGACGACGAGGACGATGGTGCTCCAGGTGCTTCCAGTCATCCTCACAAGACTGCACCAACCCTTGAAGGCAAGGACAAGGTCGGCAATTCGCAGGCTGCTGAGCTGCCGCCACCCTTGCCTCTTCCCGTCGACCAATTCACAGCATTACTCTCCATGCTTGCGACTTTGCATCAGAGGATCAAGACAAAGTACCCCTCACGCTTCTTGAGCACCACGTTGCAAGCCATCTTGGCAAGCTTCTCGGGAGCCGTCAGCCACAGGGAAGAGATGGTGCTCTCCATCGTGCAAACCATCAAGGCTATCACTGGCATCAAGCGACCAGCGCTTCCTTCCCGCAAAAGCAGTGGTCTGTTGCGGAGTATGAGTATTACTGACGACCCAAGGCTTGTTGCACCATCAGAAAGAGCCGACCCTGAGGGCTCTTTCGTCCAAGATACCAGTGCAGAAGAAACCAGCATGCAAAACAGACTTTATCAGTCCTTCATTACCCACGTCTTCGAAGAGTATCTCCTGAGTCTACCACCTGCCGACGAGGTGCCTGGTCTAGCATGGAGCTCGCGGCTGTTGGAAAAGCTCAACCCGGACCGCATCATTCCCAACAAGGCCAGCATCACTGAGCGATTCACCACCGAGCAACGTCTTGCTCGCCGCGTGGACGCAGTTGGTCAGCTGGTGTCACTTGCAGAGGACTTGTTCATTAGAGATGCGGATCTCATCGCCGCTGCGTTGACGGTCGAGTCCGTTCCTTCGAACCTCGGCACCGAAGACGAGCCTCCCGCTTCTGCTGCTGACATTCCCCTATCACGCATCGGCTCTCTCCTCTTACATACAGCACGTCAATCATCCGTGTACTTACACGGTTCACGACCCAAGGAAACTCCTCAACCCTTCGCCATCTTCCCCGACCATCACGAGATTCTCAAACACTGCCTGTCTTCCCCAGCCTCAGGTACAGGAACATTGGGCACGGAGCCTTACGCTTTGATCGATGGTGCACTTGCGCTTGGCCTGATTTGCCTTGAACAAGACAGCATTGGCGAACCGCATTCAGATGAGGACTTTAACACCTACCTCCAATTGATCTCTCTGCTATCATCCAACTGTCCAAGCCCCAACCTACGTGGGCATGCCCACTATCTGACATCGACTGTGCTCCGTTCGCACCCGGATGAGAACGTCCGTCTATCCTTCATCCGCGACACGCTAGAGCACTGCCCATTCGAGAACCTCAAAGTCTCCGCAGTCGGCTGGATCAAAGGTGAAACAATCGAGGCCAACCCGCCGACCCCAGTGCCAGGACATGGCGCCGAGCCCTCATCAACACCCAAATCGACCTTCGCAACGCCACTGGCGCTAGACAGCCTTGCGCCTTTCCTCTTCCCGGCTCTGAGCGCCGACATCATCACACCACCGATCGAAGAAAGCTACGCGACCTTCGCCGCAAACCTCTCATTCTACCTCGCGTCACTCAACCTTCTCTACCTCCTCCTTTGTGCTAAGCACTTGCACAGTACTCTTGAGATCCAGGACCTATGGAAAGACAACGACGTTGCTGGCAGCTTCCTGCAACCCTTGAGGGATGCTAGCGCCCGCTTCAAACAAGCGATGGAGCCCGGCAAGGATCTGGAAGAGGACATGACAGAGTCTGCTCTTGCTGAGATCAATGTCCTGGACGAGGGTATTGAGCGCGTTACAAGGGCTGTGGCGTTTCTTAACGAGGCATGATGAGTCTAACGCCGCGAACACGAATGATTTCAGCACGAGGCATCTGGCCATATAGATTGACCTCAAGAAATGAAAAGCTGATTGCCGCATATTCCAAATGGATATCTATGAAGGCTCTCGGCCTGAATAAAAGGCTGCTCTCTTCCAACGGCTTCTTAATTGGCTACCGACTTTCATTCCACAGAAGTGCACAGTTATCGCATTGACACATCATCATCATCATCATCATCGGCTCCTCTCTATACTTTCTTTCCAAGACGGCATGTCGACATGTGAGCCGCAATCCCGTGCCATCCACGTCCTCACTTCTTCTCATCCGCATCCTCCACAACAACAATTCCGTCCTTCAAAAACCTAAAGATCGCTCTATCTTGGCGTTTGTCAATGAATCCGCCATCATGGTACGACGTGACGATGATGCCGTCATCACCACCGCCTCTCCAGAACGCTGCCTTGTACTTCTCGTCGGAGTGCAAGGCACTGTATTGAGGGAAGGCAGCCCACTTCTTGCGTTCCTTCGCCGTCTCCTCCTTCAACGTCCGCAGCTTCTCGGGGTCGGCGCCCTTCTTCTGCTTCTCCAGGTGAGCGTGGACTGCGTCGGTGTATCCTGGGGTTATTGGGAGAAAGATCAGTGTTTAGCTCAGAAGCATAATAAAGAAGATGAAGATCCACCGGGAAAATTGCGAGAAGGAGGGCATCTTTTCTTCGTTGTTTGTCCCCTCTGGCCCTCCTAGTGGCTTCGCAGGTTGAAATCTTTCACCACGTCGAAATCCTGCCAGGTCTTGTCTTCGGGGCTGGTGGCTTTGACGTCCCAGAAGATCTTGTCGACTTCTTTGATGTCGTATTTGGTGGAGAGGAGGGTGTTGCCATTGAGGCAGTCCTGCGTGGGAGCGAGTGTTGTTAGTGTTGGGGACTTGTTCTTGTTTTCGCTTTTGAGTTTGAGGTGTGGGCGTACCTTGTAGGTGATGATCTTCGAGTCAGAGATTGATCCCATGGTGGATGGCGCGTAACGTGACTCGAGTAGTTGAAAGTTGGGAAGAAGTGATTTGCAGGAAGATGTCTTTCTCGGGCAGTTGGTTTCGATGCTCTTGTACTCACCGCATCTTTGGCCAAGCTTACTACGATCCACATAAGAGAGTTCCATCAGGTCTCAATATGCAGAAACCATGCAGATCGTTGTATCCACGTCCTTGCGGGTCCATCATACTCCAATGACTTCTACAACTCTCAGCTGTAAGCAATCCTGTGTCATTTTCCGTACTACCCGAGACATGCCTGCTCATTCCCAGATTCCAATCGAGAGTATTTCTAACATACCTTACCGCCCTTCTAAGCAGTCTCTCATTCTTGTCGGAGTAGAACTTATCCTGGAGTCATCTTGTGTTTATGCACTGTTTGACCAACACATACATGCGCGCTTGCCGGATAAGGCAACTGCTCCACATCACATCCATTCGCTTCATGCATAATAGGTTTGTGTTATGCACCGAGTCCACACAAAGTTGCATTCATCTCGCAAGACTCCTTGATTCCTCGCGCATGGAGTCGAACTATATATATTGTTTTGGCACCGGATCGCCGTTGTCTTGACAACATTGGTACTGAAATTGGTACTTCAAATAGCGGAGGCTGCAATTCCTAACTCTTCAACTTGGGATTGCGTAGTATGCTCTGGGGCTGAGAGCTTTCTGTCGTGATGAGATGGACGCTCGTGTGGATCCGCATACTCTCAGAAGACACAATAGGTGGGACATAAGCAACGTCATTCTCGGTACTGTAGTACAGTACAGTAGAATTGAGAATGGAAAGGAGGAGCCTGGCTGGAAGCCCGTGTATGTGGAACTGCCAACATCTGGATACAATGGTACCGGCAATAATACCTGGTAGTCAGCCAGGAGCGCGGCTGAGGTTGAACTATGGCGGGATTGCGACAACTGATCCCGAAACCAACAAAGAACCTTAAGCTATATAAGCTCTGGAGCGTTCGCTGATCATGCTGTCATCGTACATATCCCTCCTCTTGAGGCCGGCAATAGACATCATGAAGCTCCCTATCTCCTTCCAACCTCGTAGCAGTTTTTGAGAAGACTTGTTCGTTGTTTCAACCTCGCAGCCGACTCCAAAAATTGAAGTTTTTTTCTTGTCATCATGGGTCGCTTCGAAATCCAGTCCGAAACCGTTTTCGACTACGAGCGAGAGGTAGTCTGGGACTTCGCTACTAATCCTAACAACTGGGTAAGTCGTCTTCGCTCCAAACTCCTCCCTAAGGGCATCTACGTGCTCTTTTCGCGAAAGAATGTATCCCTCATCCGTTCCTCTTAGGGTAAGACATACAAAGGCAGCGGCGGCATGCACAAAACCACCAAGTTCCCGCTCGAATTCGGAGACACTTTCTCCGAGAAAGTCTCCCTCCCACCCAACTCTTACATCTCAAAGTGGACTTTAATCCGTACCAAGAAGCCTTATCAGTTCGTCTTCCAGCAGCAGGACAACATCGGCGAAAAGGAGGATGGCACCAGCGAGGGTTCGCAGGGTTTCACGACGATTGCGTATCGGTTTGAGGAGGTTGGGAAGGGAGAGACGCTTTTTGTGAGGACGCTGACGTGTGAGATGCCGAGAGGGGTAGGGATTCCAGACGACTTGCTGACGGTTTGTTGTCGGCCCGATGGGATTGAGAGGTATCATGATGCGATCAACAAGGAGTTGGATGAGAAGCATGGACGTGGCCAGGAGAAAGTAGAAGCTGCGTAACGTTGAATATAGTAGGCACGTATAAACAACTCACTGATTCCAGCATACAGTCACCTAGGCTGCAGACTCGGGGTGCCTAAATAGTCACTAAAATGATCAGTCCGATGATCCGATCCCAGAAACCCGGAAAGCCGCAAACCAGTTGTACTGCTAGAATTCTGCCTCAACTGACAATGATTAGAACATCAGTGTTCGCGAAGAACTCGGGACTATCTCCTGGACTCCCTTAGACAAACATCGGTGTCAAACCACTGTGGTATTTCGCCCGAGAGCCATCTGGTCCGAGTTTTGGCCAGAGCCTGGAGTCTACGACCTAATGAGTTTGCCATGTAGATCATGTTATCTCCTTGACTGGCGGCGTCGTTCGGTGCATCATTCGGGATTTAACTGCCTCCACTCGGACTCGGTTAGATGCTCCGGGTGCCAGTTGGCCTTTCAAAAAAAAAGTTTCTATCGACCAGTCGGCGTATATGGCAGTGCAGGTCGCCAATCAAGTATCAAGATGGACCGCATAAGCATGTAGCCTACACGACGATATTGCCAGTTAAGGTGGTGAATTTACAGTACTTGCACCGTGTAGCATTGTCTGTGCAGGAATACGCTTATGTAATGTAGGCAAGCTTAGTGCGACCCACACGATCTGCAAGAGTGGGGCGCGGTTGGTTGGCAAGACAAGCCGACAGATCTCATCTTCCTGACGAATCCTTCCACAACACCTTCTACCATGCCTGATTTCGCAACCTTATCGTCTCGTTGATACAGGGCCCGCATTGTTCTGAGCTTTGGTGTGCAGACCACCAGTCTATGCGCGATCTTCATGCAATCTCTCTGTTGACCTCGGCGTGGCAAAAGGCCCAATTTCACAAGTGCCAGACCGTTTGTACTCCTCCCGTCTGCCACCGAGTCATGTTGACGCCTTCGCCCAAGACTCGGAGTACCAGAAGTTGAGTGTTTCCTTACGTAAGGTAGACACAGCATGCAACAACATGCTGGAAAGGAGTTTTGCCCGGCATCCAGCAGATCAACATGAAGAATGGATCCCCTAGTGATCCTTCGCGGTCGATCATAGGAAAGAACATGCACTCGCTGACTCAATTGCCACTGTAAGGCTAAGATCCGCTGTCGCATGTTGTGGCGCTATGGCTGTTAGACTAATTCTTCCATTCGCCGTATGTATGCGCTCTGCCGCGGAGGATGCCTCCGTGTCAACGACCAAAACAACCTTCCACCACGTCTTTGCGCGACCCGCTTTGTTTGACTCGATTTCCCTTTTTACCTCGTAACAGACTGCCGAGGCATCTCGAACAGGCAAGCCATTGGGCGCATCGATGCCACAGATATTGCCGGCGACGACCACAAGATCTGGTTGTCTAGCCTATGAGGTAGCGCAGTGCTTGCTGAGCGGTGAAACATGTCAGGTCCCTTATCTACTACCCAAATAGATACCAAATGACCAGAACACGTCGACTGTCTTCAGACCCACTTACCACGTCGTATACTCGTTCGACAAATCTTAACGTTTACGAGGTCCGGAGCTTCTTTCCACAAGTGGAAACGCGACGTTGTGCCAGTCTGCTTGTAGAAAAGAAGCAGGCCAAGTCGAATGCCGATTCGGCGCACTAGCGTCCTGTTCTTTGCGCCAACGGACGATTGAGTAGTTTGCAACATGGCCTAGGCTTGAGCAATCGAAGTCCGAAGTACCACGGGGTCATTTGCTTCTATCTAAACGATCGGCCAGCCGGAGCCTCAAGGTCAACATTCTTGGACTTGAGCATATTCGCCTTTGCCATGCGTTTCATACAGGTTGCGAGCTTGCTCTCGTTCGCACTGTTGGCATCTGGACAGACGACGGGAAAGGATGTTGCTACAGCAAATCAGCTAATACAGGAGCTTACGCAGCTTCCCAAGTGTGCAGTATGTACCATGGCGAAATCCCCTGCTCATTCGAAGACTCACTGAGAAAGCTGACCTATGTAGCTCACTTGCGTCACAGCAGCGCTCCCTGCTTCATCGTGCGAGCTTACCGACTTCCCTTGCTTGTGTAGCGATGAAACATATACCGCGACTACTGGGGCTTGCATTTTATCCAGTTGTACCAACAAGGGCGCAATATGTATGGAAATTGCCTGAAGCCCCTCCACATATCCACCAATTCTGACTTTTAACATAGCTACCCAAGCATGGCAAATGAAAGCCTGTCAAGCACCGGTCCGCGATGCAGGACCTATGAGCAGACAAATCAACTTAGCTCTGCTCGTCATTGCGACAATCTGTGTTTCAATCCGCTTTATAGCCCGCTGGCGTATTCGAGGTAGTGTCCTCGGGTGGGACGACTGGACGATTCTCGGATCTTACATCCTATTGCTTCCTTCCACGGCTATTCTGCAGACCAGTTTGTTCCCTCAATCCTGTCAAATTCTACCCTAGCGATCGTACTGACTCTTCGCCATCAAGTGACGTTCACTGGTCTCGGGCAAGATATCTGGACAGTCCCATTCGACGACATCACGATGATGTTCAAGGTATGACCCTGTGAAACTCCAGCCATCGTTGTCAGTATCTGACATCTGACACTTGAAAATAGTACTTCTACATTGACCAGTACATCTACCAAGTTATCATTGTGCTTACGAAGGTTTCCATTATCCTTCTGTACCTCCGGATCTTCCCAAAGACGGTCTCTCCGCGGTTCTCGTACGTCAGCTGGGCTGTCATTGCAGCACTTCTTGCCTACTGCATTGGGTTTCTCGTATATTCCGGCTTCCAATGCGCGCCTATCAGCTATTTCTGGACTCAGTGGGACGGAGAGCACGAAGGCCATTGCAACAATTTCCAACTGGCCGTGTACCTCAACAGTGGATTCAACATGCAAGTATCCTTTCTCTCTCTGTGGCGTACACTACACTAATACGTCCCAGCTTCTTCGATCTCACCGTCTGCTTCCTACCGATCCACAAACTTGTCGCCATCCAAGTCCAGGACAAGCAGCGCAAAATCGGCGTCGTCCTGACATTTCTCGTCGGCCTATTCGTCACCGCCTGCAGCATGGTACGGCTGAAGTACCTATCGCACATCGACGAAACAGTAAACCCCACCTACGACTACACCGAAATCACGCTCTGGAGCGGCATCGAGTGCGAAGTCGGCGTCATCTGCGCCTGCATGCCGACTATCATGGGTCCGCTCTTATACTTCTTTCGTGAGCACTTTGGCACCAAGCTCAGCTCGCTCAGCAAGTCTGGCGCAAGCAGGTTCACTGGTAATGCTTCGCGCATCGAGAACGACGAAGGTGTCAAGAGACTGCCGAGCACGGCGAGCGAGCCGGAGTGGGAATTGAACGATCGCGAACGTGCGCCGAAACACGGTGGGATTGAGAGGGTCACCGAGACTCAGATCCATCGCACGTCTCACGAGCAATTGAGCGACGATGATGTGAAATTGATCAATCAGGGGGGCTACAGGCATGATGGGAGAAACCAGTGGGATGTGTGAGAGGGGCGACTTGACCGAGAAGTCGCAACGTGATGATTCTTTAGCTGGTGGAGCAGAATAGCACCCCATAATGTCAAGCCTGCGTACAGGGGATGGTAGTGTCTCAAAAACAAGGTCCTTGTATACTCTAGTAGCAGTGTTTGTGCTAACGAGGTACTCGAATGATCATATCAACATCTCGGTGGTAAACTGTTCTCTTGTTGACCTAGACGAGGTGGTACTCGCCGAACGTAGTCTGGAGATGCGTTTGAAGTCGTATGATGTTGCAAGCTACCGAGTTAATCAAATGCGGGAGAAAAAAAAAGGCGTCTCCGGTGCCGACGATGTCAACACCACGGCAATTCAATACACATGAAAAGGATATCTAGGATATTGAAATCCAAAACTTCGTTGTGCTTCAACTCTTGTATAAGTATCTTCTAGCAGTAGAGCTGTGTAAATAACATAAATCGATACAAGATCTGTAAAGACTAACTGTATAGCTTGTCGTTGCGCCGTGACTGCTCTCCAAGGATGTGAAGACACACCTGTGTAGTGATACGGTTCGCGCTCTTCGACCGCTATAGATACCACATGCGCAATTCAGTGCTTGTCCCTGACCAAGTTCAAACCCACTAACGAGGGGTTGGACCGCCATAGGTCGGTGGAGTGGCCGGGTTATCATTGCGCGCTCTGAGCAAAGTGCTCGTGTAAAACTGTGTCGGTACTGCTTCACGCTTATCATTGCCAGGGATGATCCAACCGACGATAGGGGCGCTCTGCTTCGCCGTTTCCTGAGGTGCAGCTTCACGCTTATCATTGCCAGGGAACCACCAGCCAAGATTTGCGGTATCCTGAGGTGCAGGCGCAGCTTCACGCGCTGTAATCGGGTGACCAGGGCCGTTCGTAGGTTCTGGTGAATCGGCCTCACGCTTTCCGATGGATCCAGTCAAGACTGCAGTCTGCGGCAACGCATCGGCCGCACGCTTTTTGACAGCAGGGCCACCAGGGGATGGCTCCGGATCCTGCACTGCAATTGGGCCACCAGGCGAAGGAGCGGCATCGTCACGAGCTGCAATGAAGGCCCCGTTCGTAGGCTCGGCCTCACGCTTTTCAATTCCCGCTGTAGTCTGCGGCTCGGCCTCACGCTTCTCGATTCCTGCTGTAGTCTGCGGCTCGGCCTCACGCCTTCCGACTCTTGAATAGGGTTCGGATATCTGCCAAACCATAGCGTCGTCCCCATTGTTGAGCTTGGCCTTGTCGAATGCACGCTCTTCGAGAACGGCAGTCGGCGCCGCATCACGTGCGGTTATCGGGCCTCCGTTCGTAGGATGTGTAACGTCGCGTGCAGCCACGTTTTCGCCGTCGAGCTCCTTGAGTTCTTCTTCGGAAAGTTTGTTGAGATCCATCCCAACGACATCCTCCAGACTGTTGGCAGCCTGTCTCTTCACGATTCCAGGCCTGCCTAGACCAGGGCGGCCGGGCAGTCGAGGGCCAGGGCGGCGAAGCGCGTCCAATCGTCCCCTGCCCCCTCCACCACTGCGACCAGAAGCAGCTTGCACATCGTGTTGGATAGCACCGGCAGCATTCGCACCGGCAGCAACAGCATCCGCACCGTGTGCAGCAGCGCTGACGCCTTCTCTGAGGTCTTGAGGGCTGGGCAGGCTAAGACGACCACCCGCACCACCTGACGCAACACCTGACGCACCACCCGATGCACCCCCTCGAAGGGCAGGGAGCCTTGGAGCGCCAGGAAGCCTAGGAAGTCCACGTGCACCACCTGACGCACCACCCGATGCACTACCAGATGCATCACCTGACGCACCACCTGAAGCTTCGCCTGAAGCTCCGTCAGACGCACCCTGTGAGCCTCTGAGCTTTTCGACAGCTTTCTTGATAGCATCAAGTCTACCGCTAGCGGCGGCCGGCACTGCCTGACCACTTTCGTCAGTGGAAGACGATTTGGTGTCATCAGACGCAGTTGAGTCGTCGGAGCTAGTAGAATCATCCGGGCTGGAAGAATCAGAGCTGGTAGAGACGTCCGGGCTGGAAGCATCAGAGCTTGTGGAATCATCCGGGCTAGAAGCATCGGAAGAAGAGCCCGAATCGTCATATAGCCTGGGAGATCCAGTGCTTGCTGTGGCAGGGGTAGTAGAGTTGCTAGAGCTTGACAGCAGCGCGGAAAGAGAATCGACAAAGCTGCCCGTGGCTTTGGAGTTGGCAAGAAGTGAAGAAACCGCAGCTTCAAGTTGCACAGTCGAGTTAGTCACAATGGGAGCACAGGTGCCTGCACCGTGCTGAGAGTTCTCGTCGTGCCCGTGAGGAGCCGCGGTGGCGGCTGCCGCGAGCAGAAAGAGGGGAGCGTAGCCCCTCATGTTGAAGGAGTGTAGTAGACAGTATAGGATCGCTCAATGAATGGTTGGAAACACCGCAAGAATTAGTGGCGCTGCTAGAACGAAAGGAATACAAGAATGTGATGGAGCGATAGAGGCTTTTATATCCACGAGCATGCAGTTTTTCGAGTCGTATGGCTTAAACGTGTCACGTCGAGCGGCCTACCTGTTTGGAGGTCGATAACGTTCACATCGAGGGAGATGATGCGACACTCTGAACCCTGTCATGCCAAGTAAGTTATGTCGTGTAGAGAGCCAACGAACCATCAAGATTGGGGTACTTCCCTAGAGTTGGGAGCCTCAAATCGAAGCCATGACACGCCCCTCTCCGGATTCCTCGAGAGGCAGGTGAATTACCGGGTGCACTACGCCGTTGAGCATCTAACAGTGCTTTTGAGGATACGATAGATGGCCGGCAGGCGGAGAATGCAAGGCATGGCCAATGAAATGCGCAACACACAACATCTCGGTTTATGGCCGTCAGAGGTGAACTCAACATCAGCATATCCTAGAGAGCCTCAGATTCCTTTAGGTTCCTGGTGAGTCGAGGTGTGCGCAGTGTCATACCGTAAAAATTGACTGAGCTGTTTCAAGGCCCAACGCGTGCGATTATCGGTCAAGCACGACGTTAATTGTAATGAGAGAAGCTTTTTCAATTACCCAGATATGACGAGGCCGCGAGATAGCGCGAACGGACTGTGATAGAGCGCAGTGGCACAGACCTGAGAGCATACAAAGGGTCCCCCAAGGAACTGTAAGGTATTAGTTTGCCACGAGGCCCGGATGGACGCCCGGTCGATGCCTGAAACGAGGAGGAGCGCTGGTGCAACGCAAGATCACCGTGCTGCAAGCCTTACACTCGTATAGACTTCGGAGCCTGGTATCATAGAAGTTGCAAAGCTGTTTCCCGCCGTTTCTAGACCGCAACCAGTGACGTGTAGTTTTGAGATAGGATGTAAGAGGATGTCGGACAAGACATGTGAATCTGCTACAAGAGTGATAAAGTCGGCAACTTGCAAGTCTGCCGACAGCCAAGACTGGGTACTGCCGAGAGGGGCCATGTCGGGGAGATCCATGTCACCTTTAATAAACTACTGGGAGGTATAATCCTTTGACTGTCGACGAACACCATACTGAAGGTCGGTATGTGAAAGCTTGCTGCGTGTAGGTGCCTGGTGGCAGCAACGCATCATCCTACACGTGATGCTCCAAGCCTCGCAACGTGGACATCACACGTGGAGGCTGAGCCTCCTACGCCCGTGATTCGACCAATGCTCATTCTGGACACGATAGTATCGACTCAAGGGGAACCTGTTTCTCGAGACCGGCGCACACGCTGAAAGTATGCCTGCGGCTCTCTCATCAGCTGCAAAGGATATATGTCATGGCAATACCAAAGCTGAAAGATGTTACAGCCCAACCGATCTCCACACAAGATAGTATCGCTCAGCACATGTGGAAAGTCACAATGTGTACAACGGAGCCTGCACCTCATCATTTTGTATGTAGGTCATCGAAACAAATGTAAAAGTAACCTCCCATGATGTGATGAGGTAGCATTCGTGAACATCATCATCCCACTCCAGACCATTCGGAAACCAGACTGTTACACGTTCCGCTCACGCCTCTGCTTGCCGTGGCCACCGTCGGAGGCCTCATTCTCCTCGTCTGACTCAGCGGCAGTTTCTCCAGGAGCTTCTGCTTTCCCTTCACGGTTTTACCACGGCAATCGGTAAATACCCAGCACTTAAGTGCCGCCGTCAACTTGCTTTGCTAGGAGGTACCACGACCAAGGGACGCCGCTGGTAAGATGTCCAGCCAGATCTCCGCCGTCGGTTTGCGAAGATGAATCATTGACGACCATAACGATGCCAAGCCAACGCGCGATACCATTTACAAAGCGCGGAGCAGCAACTTCCGCTCGCCGAGCGATCATACCGATTCATACGTCTGCATCTCAATGGCAGGTCCAAATGCACTGATTGTACATTTGAGCCAACTAACAGCATCAGCAAACGGGTAACCGTGGTCCTGCAAGACGGCAGTTACATCTCAACGGTAGGAGACAGCCCAAGTCGACAACGCTCTCCAAGCCCCGATCATAGCGCCACCCCATCCATCTGATCTCACTCCGCCTTCCTCCCCTTCCTCCCCTCCCTTCCCGTCGCCCCAAACGTAACCGTCTCCTCCACATCCTCCGTATCATCCGTCGAGACAACATGATACGAGAAATCCAGCTCGCCAACCAAATCCCTCACATCCTCTAGCAGTTTCTTCAAATCGTCGATGACGCACTTTGTGCCCAACTGCGTCACTGCGAAACTAGCATACCCTGGTTCAGCGATGTGCTTGACGCTCAGCAAGTCCATATCCATCTCGTCCAGTTTCTCCGTGTAGCGGAAGGGCTCTGGGACGCGGAGGTAAGGCGGTAGAGGCTGGCCATTTGCTACAGAAGCAGACATAAGTGTTAGTAGAGTGGTGATAGCTTGAGAAGTAACTCCCGTCTCGCCGATGAGTTTGCGGAAAGTGCGCAGCCATTCCGTCTGGTTCTCGCTATCGTCTGTGGGGTTCTGTAGGTCTGTGAAAGATGTTGAAGCGTAGCTGACCAGGGCCATGAAGTTGAGCATGCTCTGCATTTGCTCGATGATCTGCTCGTACTGCTTCTTGGGGAATTTGCCGCCTAGCGGGATGTCGAATTTGATGAAAGCTGTCCTGCCGCGCATTGCTGAGAGGAGGAGATTGCACTTGCTGAAGATTGTGACACGGGCTTTGTTGAGGCGTTGGCTGACAGAGCCTTTGATGTTGGGATCTTCGTCGATGCCGCGGAGGCGAGCGCGCACTGTCTCGTGCATGACTGAATAGTAGTTTGCAAGCAGGTACAACGAAGAGCCCAGACTCTTTCGTAGCTCGGCGTGTTCAGACACTGGGTACGGAAAAATCGTCCACAGCCAACCAAGAAAGAGTCCGCCTGTGACTGTGGCAAGACGAATCGGTCCGAGCAGGTAGACAGGCTGATATGCTTGCCCGTTGGAAGTAGCTCTTTCAATACCAATCTTGTGGACTTGGAGCTCATAGCCTAGAATCAACGTCATAGTGATAGGCCCGACGACACCGAGCGTGGTGTAACTCGGATAATTAATGATAATCCAAGGCCCAAGGTGCAAGAAAATGAAGTAGAACACAAGAACGCCAGCAGTCTGGCCATCGGTAATGTACCAGCAAATCCACGCTGTTATCATGAAAAGACCAGTTCCAGCTATTCTGAAGAAAGCGCCGCGAAGACTCTGCCCTGCTGAAGGCTGCATGCCAATCGAGGTCATGATCTGAGCCCAGAAGATGCGGTTTCGCGTGTAGAACACCTGTGTATCCCTGAGGTACGCGACAATAGCGATACACATTGTAGCAAGAGCGACACGAGCTCCAAACACCGACTCCGGAGAACTGAAGAACTGCGCGACCTTGCGAACGCGATCACCAAATCGTTCCCAGGCGTTCTGAGGCGGAAGGTGCATCGGATCTTTCCTATGAGTGAAAGCAGAGCCCAGGTAGACTCTAGTTGTCTGGTCAGAGCCCTCCATGTCTTGGTTCTCAGCCGAGTCTGCGTCATGTTCGAAGAGGCTCTTCACCCACTTCTTCAGCGTCTTCGACCCAGGCACAATCAGCCGTTTCTTCTCTAGCTTTCCAGCAACCCGCGCTGTCTCAGCGAAGACCACCAAGTCGTACACCCGCCGCCCGATCGACCAGAGTAGGAATTCCATGTACAAGCAAATATACAGTTGGCGTCTACTCCGGGCTCGGAGAGCGGGATCAAAGTCCAACTTCAGCCAGTCGGGATCTTTGAAGTTGTTCATAACTTCTGGGTTGGTGAAGAAATCGTCAGGTAGCTCGATTCCCTTGATGCGGCACCACTGTATCAGCATATTCTGCCTACGCTTGTGAAATGATTTCGTGCGTTGGTTGAGGTACTCTGCGAAATCTGGATCGCCGGGCTTCGGTCGATCGCCTTTTTCTTCGGCATCTTTGGATTTCTTGTTTTTGATCAAACGCAGGTCGAGCATTGCGTGTTCGATCCCTTCGTCGATGATATCGGCCATCTCCTGGAAAGGCTCTCGTAAAGCTCGCATCAGCTCATGCCACTCCAAGACGGCTCGTCGCTTGGTCATGTCTCCCAGGGTCGTGCCGCTGAGAGACGCCCCATCGTCGAATGGGATAGACACCCACCCTCGATCTTCAGCAATACGCTCGAAAATATCAGAGAGACAGCTCAATCCTACCATAGGTAACATTATCAACCTCAGTAGTCTGGCTATACTCTGCAGATCGTCCGGGCCCAGGTTCCCGATTGCAATTTCTCGTTTCGCAAATGGCAGGTCAGTGTTGAGCTTCGCCGCCGCGCCCAGCAAACCTTGCATCTTATCCTTGACGACCTGAGCTTCGGGGCTATGCAGGACTCGATGGCGCATCGTGTCAGTTCGTCCGAAAGTGAACATATCCTCATCCTCCAGCGAGTGGACGTAGTCCATGTTTGCCTTGAGCGCTGATCTGAGCGCGGTCAAATACGCAGACATGTCGTTGAAGACCACCGTGCGACTCGTCAGCGGGAAAATGAACAGAGAGACGCCCGTGCCGATGCCAAATCCAGTCAAGAAGGCTTCCAGGAGCCTCTTAATAAATGCTTCAGCCTGTACCACTGCGAGATAAGAGTTAGACATGCCGCTCTCCCAGCAAAAGTAAACTGAACAGCTTGTGGTCCATGATACATACTACAAAACAAAAGTCAGCACCTCTCAAAAACAAAAGCAACCACCCGACAAACAACCCACCTCGAACTGAACTGCGGCGCGTAAACCATCCCAACATTCCCAATAATCGCCCCCGCCATCGCCGGAATCATAAACTGCGGCTTCGCCGCCCTCACCGTACTCATGCAATAAATCATCACCATCAGCCAAATCCCCGCCACAACCGCCGCACTGCTATTATAAGCCGCCGTCTGCGCGCCCGTAGCCGCCAACCCACTCGTCCCCTTCCCACCCATGGAAATCTCCCCGCTCTCGCCGGAGTGGATGCGCGCCTGCACGCAGCAGTACAAAGCTAGGGTGACGCAGGCCGCGGCGAAGCAGACGAAAACGACGTTCACGAGCATTGTCTGCAGGAATTTGGAGCGCGGCTGGATGACGAGGGAGAGGATGGAGGTGATCCCGACGAGGTAGCCGACGGTGGTGAAGTGGGAAGCGAAACTGTCGGCTTGGAAGAGGGTGATGGCGATGGTGGGGGCGAGGGCGCCTTTGAACATGAGTTTGAAGCGTGGGTAGGTGATTCCTGTTGAGGTCCAGAGGGTTTGGCATCGCTGTGTGAGAGTGGGCTTTTCCTTTGAAGGTTGGCCATTTTTGTCCTGTTTGGAGTTGTCGCTTGAGTCGCTGGATGAGTTGGTGGTTTGTTGTAATGGTTGGCCATCCATTGGCGGTCCGGCATTGCCATTGCCATTGGCATTTGTACTGTCATTGGCGGCGTCATTCCGGGGGTCCTGCAATGGTGGCGACATCATCCAGGCATCACATAGCCCCAATGGCAATAATTAAGAAAAGATACAATACCAGAAGTTATGTAAAGAGTAGACCACGTGCAATTCGTCTCGAGACGTTTGCAATGACCAACCAAACGCGTCAGCCAGCAGAGTTTCGTTTTGACTCGGCAGTTCGCTGACCAAGTGACGTTTCGCGCGGGCCGGAAGTCTTTTCCAAGACGAGAGGCATCGTTATCCCGACAGGGGGTTTACCTTGGCTCATCAACATTTTGACTTCTGGAGTAAACATGCTTCTGTGAAAAGCTGATGATAATACCGGCCTATGAGTGGAATGATGTGTGAGGTATTTGTGAAGTTCGATGCCTCTCTAAGCAGAACACAAAGCTGCAGGCCAAGCCCTAACGCTTAAGCGCAAAGCCCAAGATGCAACAGTTATAGAGCGTTAACTGGAGTACGGTCTCAGAAAAGTCAAAGAAAATATCAAAGGTACATGTAATTTTATACAAGCCTCTATCGGCCAAGGACTGCGACATAATAGAACAATCTAAGCTCTATCCCTGTTCCAGCGGAGGCGACCCTTCTCCTCCTCAGCCTTGCGCGACAAAAGTTCCTCGACCTTCTCCCTCGCGCCAAGCTTGCCGCCACTGATGGCGACAAAGTGATCCACGGTCTCGTCTTTGGTCACGTTGCCCTTCTGGTTGACGAAAGATTCAACGTCCTTCTCCCTGGGTAGGCCCACCCATGAGTGAGGGTACTCACTGTAGTCATCGGTGCTCAAGAGCTCGAGCTCAGGCTTGGCGGTGAAGAAGGCATCGATGTCTGCGTCGACGACCTTGGAGAGTTCGGATGGCTGCCATTGAGGCGTGGTCCTGGGCTTGCGGATGAGAAGAGATGAAACGCCCTCGACGAAGTCGGGGTGCTCCATAAATTTGGAAGCCATGGCGTGCTCGCGGCGGAAAGTCTCGGCGATGGACCACTCCTTACCCTTGCGAAGCTGCTGGAGTGCGACGCGGACGGAGGTGGGGGAGCGCTGGATGATGGTGTCCCTGGTCTTGGTAGCCCATGTACTGATCTCCTCGGACTCGTTGGCGGTCATTCCCTCGAGGGCGTCGAGGATCTTGTCCATGTCGTTGGCGGGTTGGAAAGCGTAGTCGATAGCCTCGCGGATGTCACCACCAATAGGGCTTGCGATGGGCTGGTCATGGGGCAGACCAGTGGTGAACTCCTCGATTGTAGAGTTGATAATCTGGAGGCGCTCCTTGAGAGTTGCGTTGTCCTTGAACTGCAACTCGCCGAGGCGGGACTCAAGGTCGGGAAGAGAAGATGAGTGAAGGTAGTGTGTGGCAATGCCGGAGTAGCTAAAGCGGTATTAGTATCGACGTGGCTATTGCCCAAATGGAAGGACTTACAAAACGTTGACACCCTTGATCTGCTCGCTGGTCAGAGCAAGGTAAGTTCCGAGCTCACCATCAAGCCTTGGAAGGAAGAAGCTGGCTCCGACATCCGGGAAGAAGCCAATGGTGGTTTCGGGCATCGCAAAGACGGTGTTCTCTGTGGCGATACGGAATGGCGCGTGGACCGACAGACCAACACCACCACCCATGGTGATGCCGTCCATGAAGGCCACATAAGGCTTGGGGTATGTCGCGATCAAGTGGTCGAGCTTGTATTCCAGCGCAAAGTAGTCCTTTGACGATTGCTGGCCCTCCTTGCCGCTCTGGTTGGCCTGAGCAAGCGCTGCAACATCGCCGCCAGCGCAGAGAGCTCTTCCTTCACCCTTGATCACCACCACGTTTGCCAGCTGACTCTTCTTCCATTCTTGTAGACGAGGCACAATCTTTCGCGCCATGCTTCCATTGAGGGAGTTGAGCTTCTTTGGTCGGTTGAGGGTGACTGTTCGCACACCGTACTGGTTGCCGAACATGACATCGTCGGGCTCATCGCCGGGCAACTCCTTGATTTCGACTGCAGATGCAAACTAGAATGGCTTCAGGTCAGTTAGCTGCCGGCATCCGGGTGTCTCGCAGCAGAGAAGCGTACATTTCTTGATGCCATTGCGGGAGCGTTGATCTTGGCGCGGAGAGGCATGGTGAGAGGTCGCGCGGCGAACCGTCTGCAGGATGTTTGGAAGAGCATTGGTGTGGTATGTGAGGGAGAGGTCGGATCCGGATGGGTGGTTTCTGGAGAATGCAGCTAGGCTATGCTGTCATTCGGCGTAGCAGGAGGCTACCTCGGCTATGGTGGATAGAGGTTCGGCTTAATATTATTTGGGAGATAATTGGAGGTGAGTGCAGTCAACCAATGACCAAGAAGGTCGAGTGGTGGTGTATGTGAATATTTGGAGCTGGTAGGCGCAATGCTCGTCGCTGTGGTGGACTTTGGGTGGAAGTTCGATGGCTTGCTCGCATCTCTCCTCCGCGGTCTCAAGCTGCGATTGATTGATCCGATCACTCGATGCTTGCTGACCCGCGCAGCGCACGTGACCGACGGCGATCAGCCGCAGAATTTCCCAGAGCGCCGCCATCCATCTCGAGTGGCAGCAGAAGCAGCTCATCACCACCATCCTCCCATCTCTCCTCTCTGTCTCTCATTCTCTCGCCGGTGTTTGTTCAGCATCATGTCTTTCGCTAGGACTCTCCTCCGCACCTCGCGCGCTCTGCGCCAGCAGTCCTCCAACCCCATCCAGCCCGCTCTCGGTGCCAGGGGCCAGACACAGTTCGTCAACTCCTCCAGGAGCTACGCCACTGCCTTTGAGCGCACCAAGCCTCACGTCAACATCGGAACCATCGGTCACGTCGATCACGGAAAGGTGGGTTGCATCCATTCGACACTTCTGCGCGATTGCCGCCACCAACGAGACTACAAACCCACAAGACCACATCGCTAACAATCAAAGCTATAGACCACCCTCACAGCCGCCATCACCAAGCGTCAGGCCGAGAAGGGCTACGCCGCATACCTCGACTATGGCTCCATCGACAAGGCTCCTGAGGAGCGCAAGCGTGGTATCACCATCTCCACTGCACACATCGAGTACGCCACCGACAACAGGCATTACGCCCACGTTGACTGCCCTGGTCACGCCGATTACATCAAGAACATGATCACCGGTGCTGCTTCCATGGACGGTGCCATCATTGTCGTTGCCGCCAGCGACGGACAGATGCCCCAGACCAGGGAGCACTTGCTCCTCGCCCGCCAGGTCGGTGTCAAGCGCATTGTCGTCTTCGTCAACAAGGTCGATGCCATTGAGGACAAGGAGATGTTGGAGCTCGTCGAGATGGAGATGCGTGAGCTTCTCTCCACCTACGGCTTCGAGGGTGACGAGACTCCCATCGTCATGGGTTCCGCCCTTTGCGCCATCGAGGGCCGCCAGCCCGACATTGGTGTCGAGAAGATTGACGAGCTCCTCGAGCACGTCGACACCTGGATCCCCACCCCCGAGCGTGATGTTGCCAAGCCTTTCCTCATGTCCATTGAGGATGTCTTCTCCATTCCCGGCCGTGGTACCGTCGCCTCCGGCCGTGTCGAGCGTGGTGTCCTGAAGAAGGATTCTGAAGTCGAGCTTGTCGGCAAGAACAAGAACCCCATCAAGACCAAGGTCACCGACATTGAGACCTTCAAGAAGTCTTGCGACGAGTCCCGCGCGGGTGACAACTCCGGTCTCCTTCTCCGTGGTGTCAAGCGTGACGATGTCCTCCGTGGCATGGTCGTTGTCCAGCCCGGTACCACCAAGGCCCACAAGAAGTTCCTCGCCTCCATGTACGTCCTGACCAAGGAGGAGGGTGGCCGCCACACTGGTTTCGCCAACAACTACAAGCCCCAGATGTTCATCCGTACCGCCGATGAGGCCGCCACTCTTACCTGGCCCGAGGGCACCGAGGAGGACAAGATGGTCATGCCCGGTGACAACGTCGAGATGATCTGCGAGATCCACAAGCCCATCGCCGTCGAGCAGGGCCAGCGCTTCAACATCCGTGAGGGTGGCAGGACCGTCGCCACTGGTCTCGTTACCCGCGTCATCGAATAAGCAAACAATGCACTCGGATGGCAGACCAGCAAGATCAACGACAGTGAAGATGTGCAGTACACGTCTCACGTCAACAACAGGAGAGAGTGTAATACGAAGCTAGGAACGGGAGGTGTACTTGTAAGATGAAGCACGATTTGTACGGATATCAAAGGGCCCTGGCTCGCCTTCGCCAACAATGTATTAGCTGTACTTTAGTCGAAAGAGAGTCCGGCGAGGGAACGAAAAGGACAGCGAGGATGTCCAAAACTGCATAGCCCCGGCGTTTTGTAAAGGTAGATACGCCACATACCCTGGGCTCGGTGAAGAAATGGAAACACTCTTCTCTTGTATACATTGCGACGAACCTATCTCAAGTGTTGTGAGTTATGGTGAGTTATGGTGAGTTGACATATCTTGCACACATCAGTATGTATAAATCCGGAGCCAAGACCCTGGCTGGACTGTCAAATGGTTGCGATGCGATCATCCTGTGACGATCCCGACTCCAACTCCACATGCAAGTCCGACGACCTAACAACTAGAACCTGATCATTAGAACCATCAACAAAAGGGCCCTTTCACGACGAATACACCTAATAACAAAGCAGCAACTACCTCAGGTTCGCCAACAACTAATTCGACTTCAACGTCAGACACACTACTATCTACGCAACCAACATGCCACACTACAACAATACATGCCTAGACATCACGTCTCAAGCAACACCCGATCCTTTCATCACGTACGCAAGGGGAAAATTCTACTTCACATTCACCGGCGGGGATAGAGTTCCTCTATGGGAAGCGGATGGTATCACGGATTTCATCGAAGAGGGCAGGTTCAAGAAGGGACCTGTTTGGTAAGCCGCATCGAGCCATTAACGTCCCACCTTGACGTCTAAAACACTGTACCGCTGAGCCTGGGGTATGATTGTTACTATCGAATTGCTGATATCCGACCAAACAGGACCCCACCTCCCAACACAGACTACTCCGCCCACCTCTGGGCCCCAGAACTGCACGCCCTCCGCGGCAGATGGTACATCTATGTCGCCGCTGCAAACCAGCAGCACGGCAACCGCTCCCACAGAATGTACGTCCTCGGTGGGCCCGCTGCGTCCTCAGATCCCCACGCCGGACCATGGGAGTTTCTAGGCCCCATCCGCAATACATCCCAGCAGCAATGGGCCATCGACGGCACCGTCTTCGAAATCGACGAACAATTGTACTTCGCGTACTCAGGCTGGCCGCTAGATCGCGCGGAAGACGACTACGACGAGCGCACGCAGCAGCTTTTTATCATGCGGTTGAGCGATCCTGTCACGGCTGCGAGTCCGCCTGTGATGATACCGAGTCCCGACGAACCCTGGGAACGCTCAGGCGACGCAGGCATCAACGAAGGCCCACAATGGTTGTCGTCTCAGCCCTCGGACTCCGCTCCATCTTGGCGTGGTCTCGTGTACTCTTGCGCCGGCAGTTGGACGCCGGAGTACAAGATGGCTACTCTTCGATATCTCGACGGACGCGATCCTCTACTACCTACATCCTGGGTGAAATCTGCACAGCCATTGCTGCAGAACGCCTCGCATGGAAACGGTCCTTTTGGCCCGGGGCACGGGAATTTCGTGCACGTTGGGAGCGAGACGTTCGCCATATTTCATGCTACAGACGGGCGCGGGGATGGACATGGGAATCGGAAGTGTCGGATGCAGAGGGTTGTGTTTGGACAGGACGGGCCTTTCATGGGTGGGGAGGTCGGGGATGTTACGAGGGATGTTGCGAGGTTTTCTGGATCGAGTGCTGGTGGAGGAGAGGGACGTGGTGGGAAGGGGGAGCGATTGAAGGGTTTGTTGCATAGTATTGCTCGCAAGATTTAGTGATGTGTGTGCAGGAGTATACCTAAGGGTTGACATGCATGCTTACTAGGCACCAACTCGCAATGTGGAGATAGACTCATGTTATTCCCGCTATCTGCGGCAGCACAAAAAAGCTCGTGTTGCTTGAAGGTATATATGCACCTTCAAAAGGCTTATATAACATCGAACATCAGCGTTCACCGCAACGGCGGCTATAATAAAACCTTTGCCCTAAAACATTTGAACGCAATCAGCCCAATCCATTGACGATCGACCAACCAACCAATCAACCAATCAACCAATCAACCAATCAACCAATCAACCAATCAACCAATCAACCAATCAACCAATCAACCAATCAACCAACCAACCAACCAACCAATCAACTAACGAATCACAACAAGCCCCCAATGTCCCCCCACCTCACCCTCTTCGTCGACTTCCACATCCAACCCACCCTAATCCCCCAATGGAAATCCTTCCACCGCCCCGTCTGGTCCGCCTGCGCCCACGAACCCGCCTGCCTCTTCTTCGACGTCTTCTCCGACCCGGACGACCCGGGCCACTTCACTCTAGTCGAAGTCTGGGATGCTACTAAACAGTGGTTTCTGGAAGTTCAGATGGAGAAAGAGTATTATGCTGAGCTGTGGCGGAAGACGGAGTGGATGTATCGCGAGCCGAGAGTCGTGAGGTTTGCGGAGAGGTTGGGGGAGGGGGCGAGTTATAGGAGGGGGTATTTGGAGGGGGCGGAGTGTATGGATTAGTGTTGCGGGGATGTGTTTGTGGTGATTGGGGATTGTCTCTTGATGTTGGTAAGATAGTTTGTTGAAAGTGACTACCAGTTGTGGCAGAGTGAGACTGGTCGATTTGACCGAGTTGATCAAGTCAGAACAAATAGTCAAAATGCACCCCAAAGCCACAGAACGCTACGGCGTTGCACCCAGTCAATCTTTTCAGCCGAATTATCCTATCTATATCACCCTGAAGATGTCAAGTCGTATCACACGGTCGTTCTTGGACTGGAAGATGTTGTCAGAAGGGTTAGTGTTGGGGTGACCGGGTCATCGAACGACTATTCCCATGTACATCAAATTGCGGATCCGAGAGCAAGTGTAACACGAGCAAGCCGGAATTAATCTTGATATCAGTTGAATCGCCTTTAACAAGAGCTAATTAGATACATGAAAGCTTCCGCAATTCCCATCCGTAGCAGCAGACTCAGTAATCGCGTCCACAATGGCTCGCTGCGTACCCGATTCACTTCTTCACGCTCATCCCTCAATCGTAGGTTGCAGACCCGCATCAGGCTTTGCGTCAACAGCATCGTCCGTGACGGTAGCCATCGCCAGAAGAACCTCATCCCTTCCATCATCCACAGCCGACTGATCAACTTGGACACCTCCACCAACCTCATCCACCTGTCCCTGAGTAACCGCACCGACATCAGCAATCGACCTATCACCCTGCAATCCACCGACAGCCTTCTGAACCACCTCCGTGATCAAGGAACGGAGCTCCTCAACGCCCATCCTGATCACCACACTCTCAGCAACCGGCGTGCCACTACCGTGGCCTTCGAACGCGCCCCTTCCATGATCGCCCATGTTCGCGACCGCAGGCGTCTGAGTCGAAACCCCAAGGTACGGATCAATCGGCTCAGGAGCAGGCGTGCAGACTCTCGAGCTGACGTACTGCGGTTCGTGCGAGAGTTGCTCGAAAGGCACATGGTGTGGCATCAGTTGCTGCTGCTGTTGCTGCTGTAGGGGGTGACCGACGGGCAAACCGTGCGGGACGCTGGTAGGCGGGAGGTGTGTTGGCTGAGTATGGCCGCGGCGGAGTTGGTAGCGGCTTTGAATCGGTGGCGGTTGGCGAGGGCTGCACTGGTAGGACTGCGTGCGGGTTTGTTTTGCTTGTTTGGTTGAAGGGCGGGAGGTTCCTCGTGTCATGTGCAGGAGTTGGCCATCGCGGTGGAAGGTCATTGGAGCGTTTGGGTGTGGGGGGTGGGTTTGCTGATGGTGGTGGTGCAGGAGGGCACCATCCGGAGGCTCGGAGACAGAGCGGCGGTGGAGGTGCTGGTTTTGCAAGTGCAGTGGGAAGGTCGGGGCGCCGAAAGGCTGTTCGACGGATTGGAAGTAGGGAGCGGCTGGGATACCGTTGAAGTCTGGAGGATAATTGTCGGGTGTGAAGTCAGGCGTCAAGGTTGGATCGAAGTGAGCAGAAGGCGATCCGGCATTGCTGAGGTTTTGCGGATTAACACAGTTGGGATCAGCGGGACCGAAGCTGTAGTTGAAGTCTCCCAGAGCTGCGTAGTCTGCCTTGTCTCCTTGTGCGTTGTCGACATTGAACGGGCTGGCGAAGCCAGGGTCAGCAAAAGGGGAGTTGGCAACCTCACAGGACATCTTGGGAAATGGAGGAGAGGAAAGGCTGAACGTCGAAGCTGTGTAACAGAATGTTGTGTTACCACCAAGCAGTGAATAGAATTAAAATACAAGTGTACAGGTATGCGAACGAAAGTTCGCAGAAGCGTTCGCAGCATGAGGCTGACCGCTTGTTCTTTGTGGTTCGATGCAAGCATGACTGTTCTGAGACATGCTGCTCCAGACTGCAAAAGGTGCAAGGATGTGTATGCAGGATGCAGGCCTCTCTGCGTATGCTAGAAGAAGATCCAGAGACGAAACGGAAGCAGTGTGAGGCAGCGCGAATCTCCCAATCACAGCAACAAGATTGCAGGAGACGGATGGCTGCAGAACGCGAACTGCAGTTCAGGAGCAGGATGTGCAGATGTTCGCAGGCCAGAACGACGGAACGATGCATGGTGCCGTCGCAAATGTGAATCCTGGCAAGCCATCCGTGGGAGATATTCCAATCCCAAGTGGCTGTTCAACAAGATAGCCCTGTCCGTTTGGTGACGGGAAGTCGTTTGCGTGTGGCACATCCGCTCTGCACGGTTTCCAAACGGCAGCTCTTCTGATGCGCAGCGTACCAATACCACTCCCATCAAACCAGATTGTGTCCAGAAATGAACAACGTGGCATGCAATCGTCGTCCCTCCCAATTACTCATCGTCATCGTCCCTCTTCTTGCCCCAGTTCCACACCTCATAGACCTGATCGATAATGATATCGCCAAAGCCCTTCCCAACATCCAGCGCATCCTGCACCTCCTGATTCCGCTCCTGCGCCCACTTCGCCTGCTTGCTAGCCTCCACCTGCTCCGCAACGCTCGCCCTCAACGCCTCCTGTCTCTCCAGGCGAACTGCATCCGCGGCCTGCGTGTGCGCCTCATCGACCTGCAAGTTTTCTCTCGTAACGATAGGCGGTCTGTAGCCTGTGATGTGCTGCTGGATCGACCGGCCGGTGTAGTCGCGCACTAAGTAGTTTGTAGAGTAGACCGTTGTGATGCCCAGGCCGGCTGTGAAGAGGTCTAGTTTCCGAGGAGGGAGGAGAGCGAGTATGGGACAGGCGACTGCTGTTACTAAGGCGGTGTTGCGTAGGGTCTTTGCGTAGTTGACGGTCTCGGCTTGGGTGGGCTGCCTTTGCGGTTCTTGAGGATGCGACATGGTTGGTCCTGGAGTTGTTGTGAGCTGGAAAGTTGGTCCGGTTGGTGACTTGATCTATGTGGCTGTAGCTAGGTAAGAACGGAAATGTCGTTGTTGGGAGTCGTGGCAATGAATCTCTAGGGAGGCACAGAGGAACAGAGTATAAATCGGCACTCGTTCAACAGCTCTTCCATGTCGTCACGAAAAGATCACGATCCATTGAACTCGGGGCGCGACTTTTGGCTGTCGACCTCTCCGCAAGCCAAGTGTTTGTTGTCAAGCACTGAGACGAGAGTCTATAGGATTTGAATGTGGAAAGATCCTCATCGAAGGCGTTGTAGCAAAGTGGTTACTGCGTTTGACTCGAATGGCGTTTATGCCTTCAGCCATCAAATCCCTTCGGGGGCGTAGGTTCGAGTCCTGCCAACGTCGAGATTCTTTTTGACCATGTTGCGTCAAGATACGGTGTTTGGCAGGCGACATAGCCGTGTTTTAAGATTTCGTCTGGTTTTCGTTTGATATTTTTTGTTTTTATGTTGATGTGGCGGCCTTCACTGGTTTGAGCTCGGCCCGCGCCGAATATTTGCCACACGACATCGACCTTGCTCCCAGGTGTGATCATTGCGACTCTACAAGCACCAGACTACTACGATCAATATGCGTCCAGAGTACACGCGACACGCGAGTGAATCAAATTTTTTGACAACTTCATTGCAATCACCAGTACTACACATTACAGAGATTCGTTCTAGTTGTCACTTTTGGTCCCCCATACATGTTCCAATACTATCCGAGTAGGATGGATCTCCAATTCCCTCAAACATACTTCTTACCCTCTCCTAGACCAAAGTCACGCCTGACTTCCCTACCCTCCGCCTTGAGCGTAACCTTGAAAAGCTTGTACCCGTTGAAAATGTACATACCGCCGGGTACGAAGGCAAAGTTGTTGCTGCCGCCAGAGACAGCAAACTTGCCGATCAGAGCGCCGGAAGGATTCCAACTGCATGATTGTTAGCTATCAACTAATTGCACTCGTCAAAATCTGGTTGGGAGTTCACTTACACATCGATGCCGTCTCCACCTCCACACGCTGAGTACACATTGCCAGCAGTGTCCGTGTGGATACCATCCGGCAAGCCTCTAGCAGCATACGCGAACAGCTGCCTGTTCTCCAGCCTCTTGCCGTCTGGGGTCACATCGAAACGATAGACGGTAGAAGGGTTCGTCAAGTTGCTTGTGCCAGGCCACGTTTGCACACCAGTGTCCGTGACGTAGACGTGCTTGAAATCGGGACTGGTGCAATGTCAGCAGCGTATTCCTACCCCAATACCAGGGCTCACATAATTTTCTCAAACTCACCTAAACTCAATACCATTAGGGGCAACAAAATCATCCGCCACAGCCTGCACAACACCAGTCGCAGGCTCGAACCTGTAAACCTGCGGCCTAATGACTGGCTCCGGACGGAAGTTCTGCCAGTAGCCATAGCGTGCGTCGGTAAACCAGAGATCTCCGGTAAGGTAGTTCTGCTTGGCGTCGTTCAAGCTCGTAAAGTTGCGGCCATAAAAGTTGTCAACCAAGACGCGAGTCTCGTTAGTCGCAGGGTTGACCACCGTGAGCCTGGAAGCATTGTGGAAATCGCCCTGGTCGCAGAAAACGATCTGCTGACCCTCGCTGCTGTTCGCCGAAGAGCCAACGGGGTAGAACGCCGCTCCTCCGTTGGCTTCGGAAACGTTTGGGTAGCGGATTGAGGTGATTTCGTTGTTGCGGTTGATGTCGATGGCAGTGACGTTAATCGGGTTGTCGAAGGAGCCGTTCCAATTTCCTGTGGCATATAGCAGTCCGGTTTCGATGTTGTAGACACCAGCTTCGTGGAAGGCATCCCAGGATGTTTCGGCGACTAGCTTTTGTGTCGCGTTGTTGCCCAAAACTCCGTTCAGGAACTCATCAGAGTATGAGATGAAAGAGATGTGATCAGTCGAGTTACCGGCAATGGCAGTAAGCTCATTGGCGTACGGTATGCTAGCCGCCAGACTGAGGACGTCGACGTGCGTGATGTTCACCATGGTATTAGACTTCCTGCAAATTAAGGTGTTGCGATACGAAATATTTGGGGAAGACGAAGACGGTAGTCGTCTGACATTGGCACGCGATCGGTAACTGCCTTGCCTTATACCTCCTACCTGCTATCACTTCCCGGTACCATTGAGCACCCCGACAAATTTTTCACACGCGTCATTGGGAGCAGAACAGTGGTTTCAGCCAAGAGTGCATTCTCTAGATACAGCATTGAGAGGCAACCGGCGGGGAGCCTCTCGAAGTCTAAGCAAGCATAGGCCCGAAGCTTTGGTTTAATGCCAAGCCATGTATGCAATTACCGGCGATCACCCAACACCAGCCACCATGGCACGTCATCGTAGGTAGTAGGCTTGAATCGCACGTTGATCGCGAGCGTTTCCAGAAGGTCAAGCAATTGCGTGCATAGATATTGTAGGTACCGACGCGATGGTTCGACTGTTGGGAGAGCACCATGGAGTATGTGTACAGCTTTGTATATATTATCATACAGTATACAGTAATCACTTCAACTCGAGTAACTGATTTCAAGGCCAACATTGCCAAGAACCTGATCTTTCTTCTTGAGATTGAAGCCAGCTCCGATGCCAACTAGCAGTTCCTTGACTCGGGTTTCCCACAAAACTGTGGCCTTTCCATCTATGCCCAGCCGAGCTTTGAGCACGCCTTGTGCATCATCTTGCCTTTCGACAAAATCACTGCTGATGAAACCATCATTGTCGGCCGCAGCAGTGCTCTTGGCAAGCCAGTCGGGCCTGACCATTGCACGGGCCCATGCCGTGTCCAAGTCTCGCTTCCAAAGTTCAAGCCCAACCGAAACATCGCTCTCGTAGCTGTATACGTTGAAATCGAAGCGGGAACAGAGTGCGAGGTTCCGTCCAGCCTTGACCGCGTAGCTCGAATTCAAGCTTCCCATCAAGGGATTGACAGTCAGGGTCATCGTATAAGGAAATCCAGTGTGGACAGGCAATGTCGTGAAGCGTAGACCAGTGCTCAGGCCACCGCTTTTGTTGACAGGGCTGAAATATACCTCGCCGCCCACACTCAAGCGCCCACTCTGATGATCCCATGGATGCGAAGGTGGCCGGCTAGAAGGCTGTTGTTCTGGATATCGAGGATCGTAACCGAAGTTGTATAACCCTCGGAAACCAAGAAGTGCGGCATCCGTGGAGAACAGATACTCCGTCGAGTATTTACCGCAGTCGTTCTGTAGTTGCGCAAGGGCTGATCCGCCACTAGGCAGCGATCCGTCGGAGACGCAGGTTAATCGGAAGAGTCTTGTCGGACTAATGCGACGCAGGTAGAGCGCTTCGAGAGTGCTCGTCGGCAGGTAGAATCTGCCATACAGCAGTGTATCGCGGGTGTCGACCCGCTTTCCTCGATGCCAGATCTCCCATTGCCATGGCTGGTCGGGTTTCTGCAGCTCCTGCAGATGCCGGTATCCTTTCACCAGATGCCCAAGTGGCAGGTCACTGCTCTTACTGGCGACTTGAAGACCCAGGCTGGAGAAGAGGAAGCTGAAAGAGCCGTCTACCACGCCCTTGCTTCCAAGAATATAGCTCGTCGCAAAGTTCGGGCTGGATAGCGAAGAGATGTGCAGACTGACGCCATGAGGGGTGCGAAAGTCGAGGAGATTGTTTGTAGTATTGGTCAAGGACGCGTAGCTGTTGTCTACGTTCCAGCGCGACGCGGCGTAGAAGGCGGACTGGACGTAGTCCATGAACTCCAGCATTGTGTGCGATCCAGATCCATGACTATTGTTGCATCTTGCAGAAGACAGTCGCTCCAGATGGGCGTACTTAGAACTTGTGGTTCAATGTCGTGGTAGTAGCCAGTTCTCGGCAAGCTGTGCTCTTGGGACAGACCAAGGGACGGACTTGCTTGCGAGACCCTGCGCACGGCCCTTTTTATCAATCGCAGCGACTTTCCAAATTTCTTTGCGACCAAAAGCTAACGATTGGAATAAATTCAACAACCACCAAATAAACCACACTCCACCACAGCTAGTCAACAACTAGCCAAAAACCACAAACACCGCCAAAATGCCCAAGTCCAAGCGTCAGAAGATCGTGCACACCTCGCAGGTGCAGAAGAAGCCGTCCAAGGAAATCAACGCCGCCCTCTTCGAACTCGTCCAGGAAGCCGTCGAGACCTACCAGCACATCTTCGTCTTCAGCGTCGACAACATGCGCAACACCTACCTCAAGGTCGTGCGCCAACACTTCTCCGACTCGCGCATGTTCTTCGGCAAGACCAAGGTGATGGCCAAGGCGCTCGGCATGACGGACGCAGAGGAGCATGCGCCGGGCCTGCACAAGTTGACCAAGTACATGCAAGGCAACGTCGGCATCCTGTGCACCAACAGGGAGCCAAAGGAGATTCTGGAGTACTTTGAGGGATTTTCAGAGGTTGACTTTGCGCGTGCGGGTATGGAGGCGACGAGGACGTTCACAGTACCCGCCGGTGTGGTCTACAGCACTGGCGGCGAGCAGCCTGTGGAGCAGGATGTGCCCATGCCCCATTCTCTGGAGGCGACGGTGCGCAAGTGGGGAATGCCCACCAAGTTGGACAAGGGCAAGGTCGTCTGTCTCGAGGACTACACAGTGTGCAAGGAGGGCAAGCCTATGGACAGCAACCAGACCGCTCTGCTGAAGATGTTCGGCATTGCCACGGCAGAGTTCAAGGTCCAGGTTTTGGCTTACTGGAGCGCGGAGAGCGGAGATGTGGAGGAGGTAGAAGGCGCCGATGCTGTGATGTCAAATTGAATTGTACAAACGGGCGTAAATGGAACTATGGAAGGCTAGATCGTTTGGCTGTTGGTTGGGCGCATATGCGTTTTGCTTTGTTTTTACTACTAGGACATTTGATATCATATCTGCATGAATACAGCGCGGCGTTGGTGGGTTCATGGCTTTTTTGTTCGGCCTCTTTCATTTCGGCTAGCTAGGTGCTGGCAATGCACTCTCGTCTAAAGCCGATGCAAACGCCCAAAATCTCATCCCAGCCGTTCGCCTACCGCAAATAACACACGCTTCACGCTTATGCCTCAGTGGAGAGCTTGGCCTTGCCGTTGGTGACCTTGACACCGAGCTCCTTCGCGCGGGAGACGATGGAGATCCTGTTCTTGGCAGAGACGGCGTGGGCAATCCTGTGTGGTTGTTAGTGGCCTGCTAGAAAATTGATAGCCAGGTAATTCCAGGAAGTCTTACTCGGCGGCGTAGGTCTTGTTGTGCATGAGGAGGAGGTCGAGGTCGCGGGTGTTGTTGACGAGGAAAGCCTTGTGGCCGGAGGGCATCATGTGGCGGGTCTTCTTGTTGGAACCGTAGCCAATCTGTAAGAGAATTCGAGATCAGCCAGACTGTTCCATGGTCTCTCCCGATATCATCATATTCGCATCGCAATCCCTCCTTCCACTCTTGTCTTGTCGCATCTTTTCCATTGTCCTTCCGGGGAGTCAACGCACCTTGGGCATAACAGCCTGGCCCTTGAAGCGTCTCCTCACGCAGTTGTCGATACCCTTGGGCTTCCTCCAGCTCTCGCCAACGCGGTCGAACCGGTCACTCTGGTGACGCTTGAACTGCGCAGTGCGCTTCTTGACGATCGGGACATGCTTCTTTGCGGCAACCATCTGTGCGGTTGGTGGTTAGTAAAAGTGGCTCCGGGCGGGTTTTGGATGAATTTGCGGCGGGAAAACTCGAGTCGAAATCGTGGGCGGCACGTTCTGCTCGAGGGTCGCTATCGGTAGACGTACTTTTGCGGTGTTTGGCGGTGTCGTCGGTGTCGTCGGTGGGTCGCTGGTCGATTCGCAATGAAGCTGGTCTCGCTGGGCTGTTCCTGCCTCGAAGTGCGAATTTCATCAAATGCTTGGCGGATGCACTTGCCCTCGCCCGAGCTACCCGCGGATTGGCCGACTTTGAGATGGCTTGCTGCTTCCAACACAATAAAGTGATTGCATTTATGAAGAAATATTGCGCTTGTAATAATACTGTTAAATTCACAAAGCAGCAACTTACTCGACGGCTGGATGTTATAAATCTCGACAGGTATCGTTGATAGCCAGCATTACCGCCCTGGTCTCTCACGCATTATCACGTGACACACACGAACCGCTCTAGGTAGCATTTCAGGTTGGAACTGCTCGGTGTACTGCTAATAGGCATTAGTGCACCGGATATGATGCGAGAGTATGCGAATTGTTGTTAATGCTGCTGGGTCACGGATTGGTAAAGTATGGTCTATTGATCTGCGTCGCGGTCAAGCATCTGTCAGATCTTTGTCAGCTTCACCATCGCACGGCATGAAATGCTTGACCACTCGTGTGAGATTGACACAGATAAAAGGTACTTCGGGCTTTCTTGTGAGCTACTGATAAAAATTCACTTTATAGGTCTTTTCCTACCAGGCACTACATTCTCGAAAGCATTAAAATCATCAACACGCGACCCTGATTGAACAATGAAAGCTCTCCAAGTCCACAAAGACGGCAATGCCACCACCCTCAGCATCGAAGATTTGCCACAGCCAAAACCATCAACCGGACAAGTTCTAGTCAAAATTCGCGCCTCAGCTGTCCAACCTTCTGATGTGCTCAACTCCAAAGGAGCGTTCGCCAACACCACATTCCCACGGACACTCGGTAGAGACTTTGCTGGTACTGTCGTCGAAGGACCTTTGAATCTCACCGGAACGGACGTTTTTGGCACCTCTGGACCAACTTTCAGTTTCACAGAAGACGGAGCCCAGGCGGAATACGCATTGCTCAGCGTCGACGCGATCGCACTCAAGCCCAAGCAGCTTTCGTTCGAGCAGGCTGCTCTGTTAGGCACGCCGTTCACCACCGCCAATCTCACCCTGAAACGAGCCAATGCTGCTCCAGGAGAAACAGTCCTCGTACTCGGCGCGACTGGTGCAGTCGGTTCTTGGGTCATGAAGCTCGCGCTTGCTTACGGATGCAAGACGATCGGTGTTGGCCGCCACGGCACTGACATAGACAGCACCGCCGATCCGAAATTGAGCACAGCAAAGGATCCCAACTGTGGCAAAGGGCCAGACATCGCGATCGATACTGTCGGCGACTTGAACCTCACAAGAGCTGCTATCGAAGTGCTCGCACCACTTGGTCGACTTTGTACTATCACTGCTCCTCGATCTGGAAGCACAGATCTTGCTGTGGATGTCACCTCGCTATACAGGAGGCAGATCAGTCTCATCGGCTGCAACAGCCTGGCGTACTCGCAAGCAGACATGGCACGGATGTTGACGCAGGATTTGGTACCATTGCTCGAAAGTGGGAAGTTGCAGGCCCCCGAGCTCGGAGACACTGTTCGCCTACCTATTGAGAAAGCACTGGAAGCATATAGCGGCAACGTGAAGAAAGCTGTGATTGTGTTCGACGAGTGAGCTTCCAAGGGACCAATATTATCCTAGCACCCAATGAACCGCCCGAAGAGTCTCTCAACTTCCATACATCAAATCGATTTCCACACCAAAGTCTTCCGCGCCTGATTCTCTCTCAAGCCCATCAACGATCTCAGACCTTTCCTCTAGATACCAAGACGCTGCGTCGGCTCAGAAGCAAACACAACCGCCGCAGTCCTAACCGTCAACCCAAGCAACACGACCGAACTCGCCGAAAACAGACTAAACCTCACCATAATCCTATTCGTCAAAGCATGCACAAACGAATGCACAATCCTAATCCCCACATACGCCCACGCCGCCTTCACCGTCGCACTGTCATTAATCCCCAAGTACGTCAATGACAAAATCGTGCCGATGAAGTAGGTGGGCTGCTCGTGCAAGTGGTTGAAGTTCTGCGCGGCCCATTGGAGGTGAGGGGGGAGCATTTTCTCCATGCGCGAGGCCGTGAAGGAGGGGTCGGTGCTGACTTTGTATTCGGAGAGGGCGGGGAGGCGTTTGGCGTACATCCAGCCTTCCATTACGAAGGTCCAGAGGTTGAGGGTGACCTGGAGGGTGAGTGTTAGTAAATGGCTGAGGTTTAGGCGTAGGCTTCCGGGTTGTGGGTGGCGAGATCGTAGTTCTCTCAATGGTGCTATGTAGCAGGATCGAGGACACAGCGGTCTGGTTGTTCACGTGCTATGGAGGGAACAGACGTACTATGAAGACCGTCAGTATCACAAGCATTGAAAATATCAAGCGTATTCTTGACCACGACAACATACCCAAAGGCGCAAGCAACGGCGCCGCCACACCCACCGGCGCAGTGTTGACGAAAGACATAGCTTCTAGCAATAGGAGTTGATCTCGTAAAGAAATAGTATGATTATCAGCCTCGAAGTGATTAGAATTCCGTTTTCTTGATCAGGCCGTAAGGTTGAAACGTAACTCAGGTCACAGACAGGCAGGACAGGGGGGTTTTGTATAGACCCAAACGTGGCACAAACAAGCAGGCATCCAAATAGTGATTTCAGCCCCTCACCATATCAACACTCCAATGGCTTGAGCTTGGGGCTGCCGAGGCTGTGATTTGCCAGAGGCTGCAGATCTCCCTCCTTTGAAGCGAGAGTCGAGAAGTCTGTGACGCACCTGCATTTCTGCATTTGAAGATCGAAGAATTCCAAATCTGATACCCATTCTCCTATCTCCTAGATAGAGGGGAAAGGGAAACTCTAAGAGGCAGTTTTGCAAATAATAGTCCCCTAGACGAGTGCCTTGTCACCAATACCTAGGCGGGACTACAAAACATAACGTTGGTTGCGTGGTAACCAACCAACATGTAGCTTGTCCGGACCCTCAAACCGACGGGCAGGCCGTTCCAATGATTATTATTCTCATATCATCGCAACAGAACAGGAAGAGATTAGGATGTACATGTTACTAATTTCCAGCGGAGATAAAACGGACAAAACTATGAAGTAGGATGGGTGCGTCTTACATCTACATTGACTCTTGTACCCGCCGTGGTACCTGGCGAAGGATTCGCTGCACATCATCATCAGCTCGACGATCAAACATAAGCACGCGAGACATCCACGAGACACGATGCGGTCAACCATTCGCAGGGACACAGCGTCTATATACACACATGTGATAACACCTTTCTTACGTACTCCACCAACCGTACGATCAGCCAAGCATGATCAGACATACTTGGCTTCACACGAGAAACATGAAAGGCAAACCACAACTCGGCCACTAAACAAATGCAAAGTCCGTCTCTTCGCAAATCAAGAATCAAGATGAGGTATGTATCCATGTCGTTTCGTTCGCTAAGTATAGAGGAAGAGAACAAAAAAGTATAAACACCGGCACCCATCATCATCATCATCATCAAAATCCTGCATGCCCTCGTGCTGTTCGTAAGTACCCAAGAGTTCGTAGGTCCTGTCTCTCTTATTCCATCGTCGCCATTTCCATCATCAATATCAACATCACCTCTTCTCCATTTCCATCATGATCTATGCACAAAAGCTCCTCTCAACACAAGAAGCCACTCTCGTCAAATTTACCTACACCACTTCAACCACAAACAACCGCACGCTAATTTCCGACCAACCAACCAACGAAATCAACGCCTATACCTCTTGCCGTGCACGTCGTAATAGTACTCTTTCTCGTAAATGCGCTCTTCGTAAACACTCCTCGGCGGCGCAGGAGCAGGGACCGGAGGCGGAGGCAGCATTTTCGGCAAGCGCTCGAGCTCTTCGCGCTCCCACTGGATTTCGCGGATGCGTTCGCGGCGCTCGCGGCGGATGTCCTCGGTCAGTTCGACTAGGCGGAGGACGTCTTCCTGTTATTGGTGTTAGTTTTTCTTCTTCTTCTTGATTTTTTACTCAGGAGTTTCGAGCAACTTACGTAGCGAAGGTACTCGATTACATAGAAGAATTCTTCCGTCTCCTCGTACTCGTAGCCCATTTCCTCGATTGCTTCCTTGATCACCAGATCTTTGGTGACTTCGGTCCACATCTTATCCTTGGTCTTGCCCTTTGTCGTGCCCTCTGTAATTCTGCGCTCCGTGATGCGGATCTCCTCTGTTGTATGTGGTGCGGGAGGAGCAGGTGGAAGAGGAGCCGGTGGCGGAGATCGTGGGGTTGGCGCACCGAACTCGCCCTCATAAATCCGGTCACCAGTCTGGAATTTGCTTCGTCGGTCGCCGTTGTATCGCTGCCAAGTGATTTCCTGGCTGCCGCCGCCTTTGCCATCCATGCGAACCCGTTCGGTGCCTGGCGGAACATCCACGAGACCCCAGTCTCTGGTCGCGCCATCGTAGGCCTCACCTGGGTAGCCACGCGATGCGGCGCGGCGCATGTAATACTCAGCTTCTGCTGCTACGTCGTCGTCGTATGTGCGCCTGGCAGGTGGGCCAGCAGGCGATGGAGAACGAGGACGGCGTGTTGCGACACTGCGCGATCGTTGACGCTCAGGAGGTCGGGTGCTACGTGACCGCTCTTTTCTCTCTTGCTCGATGATAATATCTTCGTCAAAGTGCTTGCCGTTACGTGTGCCGGAACGATGGATTTCAATTTCCAGGTTGTCTTCGCGAGGCGGGCTTGGCGGCGCAGGTGGTGGAGGAGGAGGAGTGGGTTGACGAGCTGGCTCAATACCGTGGTCAATGTGGCGATGGTGGTGGATGATCTCTTGGATAATAGGCGGCCGAACGATAGGCTCCGGTGGTGGCGGTGGCGAAGGAGGCGGAGGGGTTGGCTCTCGTGGTGGCTCTGGAGTAGGGGACCGTTCTCTTCTGCGAATGATGATCTCCTCACGCTCAATCTCACGCGGCGGAGGTGGTGGACTGGGCGAGCGTTGGCGACGAATAATCCACTCTTCCTCTTTCTTGCCGACGAGTACACCTCGGCTGCGAGAGCGAGGTCGAGGCGCAGGTCTTTCTTGCTCTCGAATACGAATATCAATCTCCTCTTGTTGACGTCCTCTGTGCTCGCGGATGTCAATGTCGATCTCCTCCTCCACTTTACGGGGAGGCGGTGGTCGGTCTCCGGGGCCTCGTCTGAAACGAATCTCTTCGACATCTCGCTCGTGGTATTCACTTCGAGGTGGAGCCTCGCTCTTTGCGTATTCGCTTCTGGCAGGTGGTGAGCGAACGCGATGGTCATCGTCCCTACGGATGTTGATGTCGATCTCCTCCCTCACCCGCGAAGGAGGAGCTTTGCTGGGAGCCTGGCTCCTGGCCCGATCCCTGAAGATAATTTCTTCCTCCATGCGACCACCTCTCTCACTGCTCGGGTAGGGCGGTCTGCGGTCGTCCTCTCGTTCGCGCTCGCGAATAATGATTTCTCTTTCCACGTCGGCAGGGTGTCTGGATCGTACGGTTTCGTTACTGCGGCGTCGAGCCGGAGGCCGCCAGCTTTCCTCGTCCCTTTCCCTCTCGCGGATCACGAGCGGACCAGCATGGCTTTTGCCGTAGTCCTCGCGGAGGAAGTCAGGCTGACGGGCAGGACGCTCGGTGCGACGGTCAGACAGCACGGTGGCAGCAGGTCTTCTGGACTCGCGGATGTCCATTTCGGTGTCTTCGTAGCGAGAGCGAACATAGTCGCGTTCATCGTAGTCGGCGTAGCGTCTCGACATGGCTGATGACGAGGCAGCTGCCTGCTAGCGGCGGTGGGGTAGGTGTGGTGATGTCGACCAAGAGTCACGGCGGTGAGGTGAGGTGGAGAGGAGGGTGGTGTGAGGTTGCAGGTCACGAGTGGGAGTAGTTGGTAGCGATGATGAGTGTTTCAGCCGGGCTGCGTGTGGGATGTGGAGCCTGGCGGGGCGTGATGCGAGAGAGATGCTGATGCTGGTAGAGAGATGTGAGAGTAAACGATGCGACGCAACAACGCAAGAGAAGAATGAGGCTATCGACAACGGAAGCGGTGAGGTTTGCACGTGGGAGAAGAGTGGAAGTGAGTAAGTGAAGACTACAGCAGGCACTGTGGCCGTGGTCGTGGCTGGTAGAATAGAGTAGCGATTGCGTAGCCGCACACGCTTCATGCCCAAGCGGCAGGTGGGATGGGACGGATGGATTTGGGTTGGCAACGGGCCGTCAACCTTCCAAACGAGAGGGCAAGACACGAGCAACAAGGCAAAGCAAAAGCCACACGAGGGCACGTCATGGCAATACTGTAGCCGCCCGATAATGCACACAGTGCCCATCACCCAATTCCTACTCTATCGAAAAGCCATCGAGCCTGCACCCATGCGCGCATGCGTGGTGACGGAGCATGTGAATACCGTCTCATGCGCGATGACATCTGTACATCCCACTTCACCATCAGCGCACGTGCAAATACCCACGCGCTGTGTCAACTTATCCTGTAGCCAGCCGCTCGACATTTTGAGCCTCGTCGCCAGTGGTAATAATTACATGTAGGGCTATGTTGCTCACAGTCGACGACTTCAAATGCAGTAGTTCACGATACAAGCAGACATTTTTGACAGTGCCATGATGGCCAACACTCCCAATCTAGCATACATGGACGACACACCGCTTAAGTAACCACTTCAAACTACATTCTGCGACGTGCCTTTCTTCCTCCCCTTCACACCCCATCCAATCTGGTGAGCCAGCTGAATCGATGTCTCCAGCTCGTCGGCCCACGCCCATACCAACCCAGGGTTCCTCTGGAACATCCTGCCCGCCGCGATCAAGTCCAACGGCACGTCACCATCATCTTTGCCTCCCGCAATAATCTCTTCCGCCTGGGTACCAGTCTTAATACTTCCAACTGAACTCACCAGAAGCCTGTCGCCCACGACTTTCTTGATCGCTTTCGCAAACGGAGCCTGGTAGCCTGGCCCGCCAATTGGCTTTTGCAGGCTGTGATTTCCTCCACTCGAGACGTCCAAAACGTCCACACCGCGCTCTGCGAGGAGGAGAGCGAGCTTAGCGCTGTCCTCTACCGTCCAACTGTCTCCATTATACTCATCATTGTTCTCCAGCCAATCCGTCGCACTGATGCGGACGAAAAGTGGTGCCGACTCCGGAATGGCAGCTCGAACTCCTTCCACAATCTCCAAAGCCAGACGCACACGGTTCTCGAAGCTTCCTCCGTAGGCATCAGTGCGAGTATTCACAGCCGGCGAGAGGAAACTCGACACCAGGTATCCATGCGCGAAGTGCAACTCGATCACATCGATCCCCGCCGCAACAGCTCTCTGCGCCGCGAGAACAAAATCCAACTTCAACTGCTCGATGCCCGCGAGAGTGATAGCGCGCGGTACCGGCGTCTGCTCGCTGAAGCGCTCGTTCGTGGTCCCTACGACATCCTCCGGCCATCCGCCCACATCGCGCGTCGCGATGGCAGAGGAGCTTAGCCAAGGAGCGACCGTCGATGCTTTGCGGCCCGCGTGAGCCAGTTGGATGCCGACAGCGACGTTCTGGCTATGCGCCAGCTGCACATGCTGTCTTAACATGTCGGTGTGCGCATCGAGCCAGATGCCAGAGTCTTCGGGCGTGATGCGGCCGTTGGGTTGCACGGCGGTGGCTTCTAACATGATCAATCCGGGCTGTGATGAACATTGTCAGCGTGAGCTTTCCATTGACGAGACTACTAGGCACATACCCCTCTCTGTGCCAAACTACCGTAGTGTGCGAGATGCCACGGGGTTTGAAAGCCTTCGTGGGCGCTGTACTGGCACATGGGACTGACCCAGATGCGATTCTGCATTGTGAGGCCGCGGATCTTGATGGGAGTGAAGAGCTTTGGAATCGGCTTGCCCGAAGGTTGGTCGTCCAAAGCTGTTCCTGGAGCTGGGATCTGAGCGGGAGTGAAGTATGGCACGTTTGCTGCTGCCTTGTTCACAGGGGTGGGTTCGTGTGTGCCATTCTCAGAGGTTTGGGCTGTTCGTAGGCTGGTCATGATTGGGTAAGAGCCTTGTGTCGCTTGTGGTGCCATGTTGGTTGTTAGGTGATGTCTTGAGTAGTAGGCCAAAGCACTGAAGAGGCGTTGTTCTGCAAGGAGGTATAAAAATGCTTCTGCAAGACATGGCCATGTGCCTGCTTCCTACTTATAGATCGACATTTGCAGGCTGTCGACATGATCATCCTCCACCTCCTGATTTCTCAGCATCCTCAACATCGAGCGCACGTACTGGCTAGCAAACACTCAATCTTGAAAAACCGTTCACGCCGGCGTCATGGCGAGAAGTATGATTTGCTGCGTTGAAGTGGTTTTTTGTATGCGAAGGCTTGGGTTCCGATGGAAGTCGTCGGACTTTCTCCGAGTCCGAGCCACCGGATGGCGATCCGGCGTCACTTCATGGAACGAATTCACCCTGCTCTGCGTCAAAACTGTTTCTTCTTCAACCACCACCACGAATGCTACGTAAGCAGGACCGGTCCCACTCTCTGCGTGAAGAAAAACGTTTCTTCTCGATTGTTCAGCATTGAAACCAAGATTCTGATGACGATGCTGACGTGACTTGATTATGTAGGCAGCTCCACCTCCCACGGCGAAACGCCCTTAGGTAAATGCAACACTTTCCATCAAGTTTAAAATGATCCCATCACGCTCTCAATGCAGAGTAGCATATCTACTCAATCTACACCCCAAACAAATACCGAATTAAGAACCTCCAACGCCATGCCCCAACACACAGTCGGCATCTTCCCTGCCTCAGGTGGCATCGGCGGCGGTACGGTCAAGCACATTCTAAACCGCCTACCTGCCAAAGACCTCGTCTTCATCGCTCGCTCTCCGGAAAAACTCGCTGCTGAGAAAGCTGCCGGTGCTACCGTCCGCAAAGCAGACTACGATGACGGCGCGACTCTCGAGACTGCCTTTGACGGCATTGAGACGTTGTTCTTGATTTCTTATGCTTCGGTGGAACACCATCATAGGACAGAGGTACGTTACCAACATCGAATGCTTTTGCAAGAGTCATACTAACTGTGTCCCACAGCGCCACCGCGCCGCCATAGACGCAGCCCTCGCCAGTGGCGTCAAATACATCTTCTACGGCTCCCTCGCCTTCGCCGGCGCCCCCAGCAGTCAATCCTCCATCGCCCACGTCATGGCCGCCCACCTCGACACAGAAGCATACCTCGAGGAACTCAGCCGTGCGGCCCCAGGTTTCGGCTACACCATCGTCCGCGAGGGCTTGTACGCCGAATCTTACCCGCTGTACACTTCCTTCTTCGACCTCAAACAACCATCACCAGAGATCAAAATCCCGCATGATGGCAGCGGGCCAGGCATCGCATGGGTCAAGCGCGAAGAACTAGGCGAAGGAACGGCGGAACTCATTCGACGCTTCGTCGTCGGCAACGAGGGTCCTGATGCATTCGAGTACCGCAGCGCCCGTGTTCTGCTCTCGGGGCAGCAAACATTAACCTTAGCCGAGACCGTCGAGATTCTCGGCAAGATTGCTGGGACGAAGGTGGTGATAAGGGAGGTGTCGAATGAAGAGTACGCGGCAATGCCGGAGAATGCGGAGGGGTTTAGGTATAAGGGCGTTAGTTATGCGGAGCCGTGGACGACGGCGTTTGAGGCTTTTAGGAGGGGAGAGGGTGCTTGCGTTTCGCCGGTGCTGAAGGAGTTGCTTGGGCGGGAGCCGGAGGATTTCGAGAGTGTGATTAGGAGTCTTTGATTGTGCTACGCGGTGGGACAGTGGCAGCGGACTGCTTGGGCATTGGTGCCGTGTAAGAGTATGATCAAGCTGAGAGCAAAGCTCCACAATACATACATATACAGATTCAGCCCCGTCTTGGTCCGTTCCAGTGGTGATGAACGAACATATCAATTGCTACAGTGTATTCGTATTCTGGTGCCATGACTATCTATCAGGGCCTGACAACGGTGAGCACGATTACACATCGTTAGTAGCAGATAGATCTCTGTTTTAAAACCTTGGTCTGTTGATCGATCGTCCGCCCAGATGGCCGAGGATCTGCGGATGCAACGCGGGCGTGACCTAGGGCCCGTTGCTCCAAAACCTTCTCATGATCTTCCGGAAACACTACACAATGTCGTGCCTTTAGCTACCTTCCCTTCTGCTTTCGCTTGTTGATTAGTCACGCACATACCACGAAGCGTTACTCTGTTGCCCATCTCAGCCTCACACAAAACACGTATTTGCGTCGATTCATCCAGCGACCTTGTTTCTCACCATGATCTGAAGGAATGCAGAGTTCTGGCGTTCGCAAACGCGTGCGAGCAGCGTGTGAGAGATGTCGCAAGCAGAAACTCCGGGTCAGTCGTCGGCGAGATAATGGAGAGACGACAGATTGTACTAACAGACTCGAAGTGTGACCAAGAAAGACCATGTTCGTTATGTGTACGGGCGTCGAAGCCTTGCGTTTCCAAGCAGGGCCCAGGGTAGGTCCAGACTGTGGCAACACGAGCAGTACGCTGGAATAATCAATCTTTCCTAACATGATATGACGGTAGCACAACGGGGATGGAAGACAGGAGTTCGGAACTCGGTGCCAACAATTCAAGACAGCCAGACTCCTCCGCTCCACACCACCACGCGCCCTCTGCTGAGAATGTCGCTCAAACTCCGACCTCAACTCACGATGCTGCCAATCTCTATCGTACCCCGGCATCATCCTTCGGCATCGCTCAAGAAGTTGCAGAAAACTTTGGCGCAAGCTCTGTCCTCGAGACGCCTACTTCAGCGCTGCCAGGTAGCTCCACGCGCTCACAGCTAGAAGCAGTGCCGGTGTATCAGCTCTTCGACTTTGTGCTGCCGCCCAAGAGCACTTTGGACACCATACTGGACACATACTTAAATGCTGTTCACTGGTTCATGCTGCTCTTCCACGAGCCATCGTTTCGTTTGAGGTACGAAAGTCTCATGGCTCGTGGCATCCAGAGCAGAGCAGACTCGAGATTCTCGCTGCTCTTGCTTACCATCTGGATCTTGGGTTGTAAGTATATGAGTGAGCGGGATACAACAGGTCATGGATTCGATGCAAAGAGTTTTCGAACAGCAGCGCTGCGACATCTCGAAGCGAATCTAATGTTCCTGTTCGAAGACTCAGAGCTGGAGTCCGTCCAAGTCTGTGTGCTGCTAGGGTCGTTCTATCTCTATACCGGCCGGCCCAATCTAGGATTTGTTGTTCTTGGGTCGGGAATACGGTGTGCGTTCGCTTTGGGCTTGCACCGGGAAAGCTCGTGGCCGTCTCTGGCCGAAGAAGTGCAAGAAGAACGAAAACGCGTGTGGTGGGCGCTGTTCATCTTTGACAGATTTGCCTCTATAGTCTACGGCCACCCATGTGGCATCCGAGAAGGAGAGTTTGAAGTTTCGGAGCCTAGGAACCGGGACGACACTGGCAGCCAGCAGCCTTCTTCGGCGTCCAATACCCAAGCTGCCACTGCTTTCACGTACGTAACGTGCAAGATTGAGCTCTACAGGATATCATCACCCATCATGACGGAGCTTTATACCCAGAAAGTGTCTCATCAGCAGGCGAGTCGCATCATCCACGATGTAGACAAGCGCCTATCAGAATGGCGCGAAGGACTACCCGACGAACTACGGCTCGACGTGGCGCAGGCTTCAAAAGAGCAATCCTCTTCAACAGGACTGCAACAGACGCTCATGCTGCAAGCACTGGCCCTCCAAGTTGCATACGACAACATACTCATTCTCCTCCATCGGCCTCTACTCCATAAGACTAAACCCTCAGAAGGGCCAGATCAATTCAGGACGCCTTCGCCGCTACCATTCGCCGGCCAGGAAGCACGCGTAAGCACCACACCTAGTGCCGGCTACTCAATCCTCCACACCGCCAACGACACCAGCACGCAACGATGTCTCGAGTCCGCTCTCCGAAGCGCCAGCATCTGCGATCTCAAACACTGCCTGTCCATAGCAAGGAACACGCACGCCCTAGCCTACTTCGGAATCAATCTGTTCACCGCCGGTATGATTCTGTCGACTGTCGCTTTGTCGAAGCCTCTATCGCTCGCAGCACAACAGGCCAAGAAGGCCATCCGCAAGATCTTGATCGCTTCTGGTGCGTTCAAGGCTGACACGCCGATAGCTTGCCAGACGCATCGTATCCTTGGGGAGTTGGTTAGGCTTATACTCGACAAGGAATTGGCCGTGCTTACCGATTCGGATGCTGAGGTGTCCCGACTCACGAATACGTGCAACGAACCTCAGAGCATAGGAGGGCCCAGTCAACAGACGCTAAGCGACGCTGCAGTGAGGAACTTTCAACCTGATGTACTTTCGGAAGATTCACTACTTGGGCCTTCGTGGGGGACTCCGACTGAGCTGAATTTGTTCGATGGCATAAACTCGCTACAGACTGGTAGGTGTTTCTGTTTCCTTCTTGGTTTTATTGAACCTTTATGGGCACAGGCTGACAGTTTCCTTCCCAAGCATTGTTTCCTCCAGCGCCAGTCGGAGACGGAGAAGGATCATGGCTGGACACCTCCCTAAGCGCAGACATGCCAGTCGATCTGACCGCATGTGGCCAGACATGGCTCTGGGAGCCCTCCCTCTGGGGATCGAATCCGCATCGCCCAGAACCCATAACGAAGTAACATCCTCTTCAACGAATCAACCGCTCCACAACCTCCCTCCCCAACCCCACCTTCTCATAATGCCCCCTCGCACTCTCCAATTTACTGAAAACATCCTCGACCCCCTCCGCCCTCCCCTCAGCATCAACATAAACATACGCCCCCGTAACATGAAACACCGCAACCATCTCCTCCACGCCCTCAGGAACCTCGAGAGTGTGCACATCCCCGCTAGGCTCATAGCTATAACCGCCCTGCTCCGCCCACCAGTCGTGCTCGAGGTAGTGCCAGCGGCCCTTGAGAGTGAAAGCGTGCACAGGGCCGGTGTGCCGGTGGCGGGAGAGGATGCCGCTGCGGGTGACGCGGAGCAGGTTGACGAAGTAGCCTTGCGAGACGCTGAGGAGGAGGGGGAGGAAGGAGATTCCGGGGGCTTGGGGGACCCAGAGGCGTTCGTCGTGGGGGGTTGTGGTGGAGGGGGAGGTGAGGTAGGGGAGGTTGGGGACGAGGAGGTCGGGGGGGACGTTGGGGAGGGGAGGGCCGCGGTAGGGGATTGCTTCGGCGGCGGGGCGAGTGTTTGATTCGGGGGCTGCGGTTGTTGTTGTTGTCATGACTGTGGTGGTGGTGGTGGTTGTGGTTGAGGAAGGAAATAGGAAACGTGTCTGTGAGGTATTGGATCGAATGGTTTAGAGCAGAGCAGACGAAAAAGTAGAGAACAGAGGAAAAATCGAAGTACTTGTAAGGAAGGTGTTGAGTCAACACAGACACAAGCCACTCGAGCACACAGTAGTTCTTAACATCCTGGTCTCAGCCTATCCGGTCCGGTTGACAGGCCGGATGTCACTTCCCTTTCCACCGGATAGCAAAAAAAGCATGACTCTCTTGCAGAACATCCGGTCTCGATCTACCTTGATTCCCGAGATCCTCATATGAATGCTTCCAATCAAATATAGGCGTGAAGATCAATCCTCCATTGAGAGTGTCGAACTGGCGTGAAGTACAATCGTCCGTTGTACACCTACAGTTTCTAACTCGCGGAACCGTCGCGTCCGCTTCCGAGCTCTCTATAATGACACCTGTGCAACTCTTAGACGTCAAGATGCCAATTGACAATGATCGAGATACAAAGTCTGAGTCGTGGGGTAGCATACCTAGTAGCAAGGTCAAGAAACAAGTAGCACGTCCATGGTACGAAAGTGGTCTGGGAGGGACAGCAAGGTAGGACAACTCAAATATCATACAACGAACATCACAACAACACAAGCAGAGAATGTACAAGCGAACAATTGTGGTCATTAAGTATGTCTTCGTTACAACTTTTGCTTTTGCACGTCTCTCGCTCGCAGATCTAGTTCTATGCGGCGGTCATGGACTCCATCTCCTTTCGCTCGCTAGTAGAAAAACAACAAATGTCGCAATTGCGACGTGATAGAAAAAGTTGGCCAGCACGGGACTGGTCAACGGCAATGGAATAGAGGCCGCCTCTTGTAGCTCGGCTACACTCGTCCGACTAGACAGACGGTGCAGGCTGGGGTGCGCGTGAGAAGCTTCTTGAACTCCCTTTTCGGGGTCATGGCGCGAAGGATCTTCGAGTGCAAGCCAGGCGATGCGGCGGTCAGGTCGTTGCTGGCAACAAACACTGGTGCTAAGACCGCTAGCAGCACGAAGCTTGGGTGAGCGAAGATGGAAGTTGACATCAGCATCACACCAAGCGCGAGAACAGCCAAGACGACACGGGCGTAATCAGACGCCATGCGCGTGATTGTAGCAGGAGCAGCAACGTCGACGCTGACTGCTCTACCGTGGTGGTCCCTGTAGCGTCTGGTGTCACTCTCTGTGAACAGCACGCGGGCACCGTTGGCTTCGGTGGCCTGGCTCTTGTCTGTGGTAGACGACGCCGATTGGGTCGTGCGCGTCTGTTGTTGGGTTGCAATGCTGGTGGAGCTGCTGCTATTGTTGCTCGCAGTCGGAATGCTACGAAGCCGCGGGTACGCACCGCCGTTGGCTTGAGCAGAGAGGTCGGCCACGGAGGGCACGAAGCTCGTAGCATTTGTTGTGGTGTCAAGCGACGCGGGTATACGATGCTTGAGGCGGAAGAGTTCGGTCGCACGTGCATGTGTGCCATCGACACGGTCAAACAGCGATGGGCGTGCAAGGAGCGATGTTTGTGCTCCCGTGTGTTGCTGCTGCCCGTAAATTGATGCCTGTCGTGAGGTCAGTGCGGAAGTCCACACTGCTGGCGATGATCTGAGGAGCGTCCTGCTCGATAGAGGGGCGCTTCTCGCCTCTTGGAGTGAGGCGGTTCGTGGCGACAATGTAGAGATTGACGGCTCAGTCTGGCTGTTCACACTACCATGAGGTGAAAGCTGTGGACTGACTGGGGTACCGCCCAGGCGTGTCGGTCGTCCTTCAAGAGTTGCTGTAGGCTCCGTGCTGGAGCTTGTGCTTGACGATGTCGCGGAGATAGACGACAGCTCACTCTGTAGCGCAGGATCATAGACTCCGTCACTGCGCGTACGGTGGCGACGCGAGGTCGACTGTGGGCTAGTCCCAGCAGCCAATCTCTGCACGCTCGACGCCGGACTGCGAAGTGCAGTCTCGCCCAGAGGATTGCCACCGGTCAGTAGTTGTGACTCGCCATCGTGGTACGTCTGTGGACGACCTTCGCCCGGTGATCCTCCCGCGTTGTTACTATCTACCTGTAGCGAGTTGCCACGCCAAGATATGCCCATCTCGCCAGAGTTGCTGTTAGCATTGGCCGCAGCTTGTATGCCGTGCGCATCGACTTGACCCGCGCTGGCCATGCGCCCGCGACTTGTCAGTGAAGATTCTGATTGTGTAGCGATTAGGTCACAGCGACGAAGGCTTTCATGGCCGCTCGTGATTTGTGAGCTATGAGGGATGGCCAAGTTGGGCACATTGTTTGCCGAGTCGACGCTCTGGCTTCCGCTTGATGAGAAGCTTGCTGTCGCGTTTGCGTCGAATGAAATCGAGTCGTCCCAGTGAGGTCGCCCAGGGCTTCCTGGGGTGCTGAAGTTCTGAACACATTGCCTGAAGTTGTCGGGCTTCGTGTTGGAGTTCAGAGGGTCGAAAGGCATGAAGCTGTCGAAGCTGAAGTCAAGCGTAGGGTCATCAAACAACAAAGTAAAGTCTTCGTAAGCGCCCATGAGTCCATCTGTAGCGAAAACGTCACTTGGATCTGACGCATGTTGATCAAACGTGAATGAAACTTCGGCGGCTTGTTGTGCTTTTGTCGTGCTGTAGTTTTGTTGGTTAGCTGATATCAGTCTGTGTGGCGAGAACGAGTCTCGACATACCGAGGCTTGGTGACTTTGTGCGCTGCTTTGTCATTGGTGCTCTTCTTCAAACTCTCCATCTCCGACTGGTTGTGGACACACTAGTGAAAGGTTAGCATGATGCTATCTTTGAAGGGATGAGGGAGGCTAACCTTTCTCTTGCGCTTAGAGCACGACTCGCAGGCCTTTACAATCCTGCGTTTCCGGTAGTCGGCCTTCTCATCCGGAGTCATCTTTCTCCTGACTCGCTGTTTCGGCTGCTCGGTTGTTGAGAGGCTGAAAACGCTGGTCATCGAGTCCAACGCAGGAGTCTGGGCGTCGCTGGGCGTTGCTGCGGAGGAGTTTTGTCGCATCATGTGCGGGATCTGAGGCTTTGGCGAGTAGTCGAAGGAAGGCGTTGCAAGGTTGGTCATCTCGGGGCTGCTGAGGGTGGTCATGGAGGCTGATGGCCATGACTGCTGCCAAGGAGAGTTGTCGGTCATGGAGTCGTATAGAGTGGGCATCGCAGGGGAGACATTTGCCGAGAGAGACTCGGCCTCACGCTCTTGCAACAGGAACTCGATCGTCGCATCACGCATACGGTCAGAGTGAGATTTAAGGTGCGGGAACTTGGCCCTCAGAGCGTCGAACAGCTCATCGGAGTCCTTGGCTGGCCAGAAAGCGAGGGGAGCTGTCGCGTCGTACAGCTGGCCGTCAGAAACCTCACGGTAGATAAGGTAGGTGGGGACCGTCGAGGTAGAGAAATCGGTAGACATGGCGGCCATTGGAATGAGGCCGACTTGGGCGATGGTGTCGAGGTGTTTAAAGTGGATTGTCGGGTGGTATGCCGACTTCGAATGGCCCGTGGTGGGTGAGCGATTACGGGGAATCACGTGGGAGTGATGGGGTTGAATTGAGGTGGTAAGCTGGGGATAGCGTTGCAGGCGAGGGAGCGTTGCAGGCGGTGGTGTGTTTGTCGTCGCCGCTTGTCTCTTGTCGCAACGCGTTCTCGACACCGCGCTTGATGTTGCTGTTGACGAGCAAAAGTCTGGAGAAGGAGGAGGGACTCGGAGTCAATGGAAGGGCGCAATGGTCTGCTTATGATTCAGATTCAGTCATCCCATCCTGCTACCGACACCGACGAGGCGGCGGTCTCTTCGGTGTCTCGAAATGGCTAGCGCGCATACTCTCACTGCCTCCACGCGCGGAGGGCTGTGCCGGAGTACAAAAGTAAAGTGCTTGCTGCTGACTCTGACTTGATGTTACATCGATTTACGAGTGTTTGGAGGGACTATATTGTTGAAGTGAAGACGAGTATATGAAACACGGACTTCCATGCCGCTGGTCTATAGCAAGATGTTTGTTATCCTTCCTTTCATTGCACCTGTTCTTCTCCTTCAAAGTTGTTGAACGTGCTGCGCAATCCTCAGCCTCGAAAGTCTGCTCTCTCTCGCAATCCTTCGGCGGGGTCATGGTGCCATTTCCCTGCTTCGTCTCGAGGCCCGTCGGCATCTTCCTGCGCGACCTTCTCACGTGTTTTCGGAGTTACGAAAGACAGCTTCGTGCTCTTGAAGAACTCGACACCAATCGTTCTTCACCGGTAGCAGTTCTCGCGAACGACTATGAGACATCGCAGGCCATCTGCACTTCCGATTCCATGCCTCTCTATTTATGTACCTCGTTATCGCGACCTCCACACTTGTTTAATAAGCTAGACAAGTAATCTCCGACGAAATAGTCTACATCCACCGCGTTGTCCACACTTCAACAACACCCATCTCCAGTCATCCCATGTAATCGCTCAAGCTGCTGATACTTCCCATCCCGAGGCATGCACAGCGAACCAAGGGACTCGCACTCGCCCAGCACTGCCATCATCTGTGTAAGCGCCCGGCATCAGCTGAGTCCACAGCCGCCGCCCTCCACAGCCAATAGCCACTCTGCAGACGCCTTGAGCATGCAGGTCGCCGACAAGGCCGGGTCGCAGCAGCTAGAAGTACAGCTAGCTATGATTTCTCTCACATGCCAGCCTTGATTCCCAATTCCTTCTTGTGACATTTTACTTCTTGCTGTGCTTGTGCTGCTGAATGCCTCCTGCTTTGTGTCGCGAGACATCGATTACTGTGAACTTTGGGCTAAGCTATCTTGGAAACGAGCACACGGTTGACCAGATCGACGACTCAATTGCCGACGAGTAAACAAGACAGGCTATCACAGTTGTAACCATGGCCTCGAATCAGCAGTACTTCCCTCGTACGTTCATTCTTATGAATGCGACCGTCGCTTGACACTTTGCTAACTATCAACCCAGCTCCGCCACCTAGTCAAGGTAAAGATCACACAAAGCTCGCAATGACAAGCACAACCTAACATTCCCAAGAGCAACAACACTACGCACCACCACCTAACGACTCCCACCAAAGCTACTACCCTCCACCAGGCCAAACACAACACTACGCCCCTCCCCAACAGCAACACCAACAGCCCCAACATCAATATGCACCACCACCACAACACTTCGCTCCTCCACCCTCAGTCTCACCACCCCTCCCAGACGGCAACGTCGGCAACAACGCCGCAGCAGTCAGCCCGATAGAGCAGCAGCAGCCAGAGCAAAAACTCCCCTACTACCCCGGCCCGCCCGCCGACTCCTACCCGCAAGAAAAGCAAAAAGAGCCCGAGCGCCCACCATACAACACCAGCAGACTCTCGACCATGCCCGGCGGCGCGCCGCCGCAAGGCCACTTCACCGGCGCGAGCGCGACCGTCGACGACGTCGGCACGTTCAACGGCGGCAGCTATCGTATTAGCCACCGCGACAGCAACACCATCGTCACTATCCAGCTGGCCGTGGGCTGTCCGCTCGAGGTCAAGCCCGGCTGTATGATCGCCATGTCGCCCACGATGACGCTCAAGGGCGCCGTCAAGTTCAGCATGAAGAAGCTCGTCACCGGCGGCGAGATGTCGGTGTCGACTTACACAGGCCCCGGCGAGCTGCTGCTGGCTCCGTTCTCGTTTGGCGATATCACGAATATTCGCATGACGGGTAAGGAGACGTGGAGTACTAGTAAAGACGCTTTCCTCGCGTGCACGACGGGCGTGACCAAGGATTACAAGGCGCAGAGCTTCAGCAAGGCTATGTTCTCTGGCGAGGGGTTGTTTGTGTGCAAGTTTAGCGGGACTGGTATTCTGTGGATCCAGAGCTTGGGCGCTATTATTCGGAAAGATGTGAGTGTTGAACGATATTCAGCAAATCGTCTTACAATCAGAAGCTAACCCCAATGCCTACCAGCTCCGTGAAGGCGAAAAGTACATCATCGACAACGGCCACCTCGTCGCGTGGAACTGTAAGTACACGCTTGAGCGGATTGCTTCGGGCGGTATCATCAGCAACTTGGCTGCCAGTGAAGGTCTTGTGTGCAAGTTTGTGGGTCCTGGAACTGTGTTCATGCAGACTCGCAATCCGGTGGCTATGGCCATGTATGGTGCTGCGCATACGGCGGCATGATCTGGGAGTGTCAGAGAGAGACGTGTTGTTTAGCTGTTGGTGAGTAGAAGAGCTTGTAAGCAGCTTTGTGACTGCTGCCTCGAAACGGTAGAACCAAAGTATGATGTCGAAACGTAACAGCGCATACCTTGACGTTTTGAAACAAACTGCAAAAGTAAGCCGGTCTCGCAAAAACATAAAGACTCACTCCTCCAGTAGCATGACGCAACGTCGTTCGTCCACAAACCGCATGAGGCCAATGGCAGCCATCGAAATGCGTGATGATGCCGATGAAACTTGCTGCTGGTGGACATGGCAACCACGCGACATCCACACGGGGAAGTGTTTATGTTTGGTTTGTGGAGGAGGAACCACTCAACAGGAACGGGCGTGGAGATCATCGCACAACAGAGTGAGACCCTGAAGCCCTCGGACCTATCCGGCACCAGTCGAATTCACTCATTCTAAAACAGGAAGCGACGATGGATGCAACCCCAGGTTAACCGCTGCAGCGCTGCACACAGCTGGAAGCCTGGAGGAGTTCCCCCTTGGTCGCCCGAGCGGCATAACGCGTCTTTGCTGCTTGGCTCCAACGCCGCGCCCTTGGCAATGCGCTGAGATCTGGGTCAGGTCGTCACCAACACTGCGCCGCCCGCCAGAATGCCAACCCTTGCCACTCATCATCAACGCGCGGTCCTGTCCTTTTACGCCTTCTTTCCTAGTTGACGTTCTTTACCATCTCCTGCGAGCCCAACATACTACTACTGCCACCGTCGCTACGTCGTGGTTTTGGAGAACATAGCGATAATTGGACTTCCACGGCCCTAGCCAGCCTCCTGCCAAGCAGCCGATACGCGGTATACGATCGCTACTGCCCTGCCTCCTGCCGCCGCGCTCCGGGCTGAAGAACGTCGGTCGGATCTGGATATAGAACAATCTGAGGCGGACTTTTGGAATACTTCTCATATCCTCATACCCTCTCTTGGGGTCTTGGAAACCCGCATTATAATAAGCCGACAAGGCACGACATTGCTGCTCGCGCATACATATACACATACGCATACCCCGGCAACCACTAGCCGCCATGAAGCTGTGGTCGGCGACGACAGTATGCGGAGCGCTGCTTGCTCCTCGCTTGACGGGCGCGATTGAGTTGAACATTGACAGTGTTGGTATGTTTGGTATGGGTCTGCGGTTGCAAGGGTTCCGCTAACACTGTTCTGCTAGATTCGATCAAAGCCGCTGCGAGTACTGCCGCCTTCGAGATGGTGTCATACTACTACGGAAACACAACCGCTGGAATCCCCGGTCTGCTTGGAGACCCTTACTACTGGTGGGAAGCCGGAGCCATGTTCAGCGCGCTGATGGATTACTGGTACTACACTGGCGACACAGCATACAACGAGATCACAATGCAGGCTATGATGCACCAGCGGGGTGCCCATTTGGACTACGAGCCCGAGAACCAGACCAAGTCGTTGGGTAATGACGATCAGGCTTTCTGGGGAATGGCGGCCATGACAGCGGCAGAGGTGGGCTTCGAAAATCCTCCAGACGATCAGCCTGGTTGGGTCGCTCTTGCACAGGCCGTGTTCAACCGTCAGGCGGGCAGATGGGACAATCAGACTTGTGCTGGTGGTTTGAGGTGGCAGATTTTCCCCTTCAACAATGGCTACGACTACAAGAACTCCATTACCCAGGGCAGTTTCTTCAACATCGCCTCACGCTTGTACGCTTACACCGGCAACGAGACTTACGCGGAGTGGGCGACCAAGACGTTCAAGTGGTCGCTGGATGTTGGCTTGATCAGTGGCGCATACCAGGTCTTTGACGGAACGGATTCTGCTATCAATTGCTCGGACTTGAACCACATCCAGTGGTCTTACAACACTGGTGTTTACATGCTCGGCGCAGCTATGATGTACAACAAGGTATGTTCAACAGCGCATGACTTCTGAACAATACAGGAATACTGACAATAAAACAGACCGAAGGCGACACCCAAGAGTACTGGAAAACGCACTTGGCAGGTCTTGTCGACGGCGCCCGCTTCTTCTTCTACGAAACCACAGACACCATGTTCGAAATCGCCTGCGAGCCCCGCGCAAACTGCAACGTCGACCAGCTGTCCTTCAAAGCCTACCTCACACGCTGGATGGCCGGCACCGCCAAAGTCGCCCCCCAGCACTACGATGCCATCATGAAGCGTCTCCGCGGCTCTGCTGTCGCCGCGGCGAAGCAGTGCACCGGCGGCACGAAGGGCATCACCTGCGGAACTAGGTGGTACGAAGACGGCTGGGATGGCACCTACGGCGTCGGCCAGCAGATGAACGCGCTGGAGATCTTCCAGACGAACCTGGAAGACCAGGTCGCGGGTCCGCTGTCTAACTCGACGGGTGGCACTTCTAAGGGTAACCCTTCTGCCGGTACTGGACCTGATAGCAGCGGTGGCGGAGGAGGAGGCGGCGGCCGCTCCGGTTCCAACAATCCTATTACTGGTGGTGACCGCGCTGGAGCTGGTATCCTGACGGCGCTTGTGGTTGTGTTTGTTTTGGGTGGTGCTTGGTATGTTGTCTCCTGAATCTTGGACAATTTTTATAACGCTTTTGCTAAGAAGTATCGCAGGTGGATGGTTGCTTAGTAAGTGGCATCTGCTACAAGCATAATTTTAATTCGACAATCGGAGTTTGGGAGGGTTTCTCATGTGTTGTGTACAACATGACGTGCCAGTTAGCTGAAAAAAGGCATTCGTCTGCCATTTAAAGAAAACTTTCGCATCGAATACTACTCTTCAGCATGCGCAGATTTCCCAAGTCAGTCGGTCTTCTCGTTCCCACTCAACTTCCTAATTTGCTGAGCATGAGACAGTGGTAAGTTTTTGAGGCTCTGCGGCAGTGGGCCGTTCTTGCAGCACTTGTGTATGTTCTCAGGTACTAGCTCGAGGTAGTCATACGGGAGTCTGTTTCCTACATTGATTCTGCTGTTCTCCTTCGACGCAGTATTTCTTAGTATAATAGCATGTCAATTCTGAGCTGGTCTCTTTTACTCCCTACATGAATATCGTACTGTGAACTTCGGAGAGATATGTCATCTCCGTAAAGACGACCTCCGCTTCCCCAGACGCCTGTGGAGTTGGTCGATCTTAAGCTCGCCCGTGAGACACGAAGAGCTCCAACTTACACACACGACCGAGTCAGTGTGCTCACCACCATCTATCACTCTCCTCTCCTCACCACACCACTCTCCTCTCCAACCTCACCCAACATGGCCTCCTCCCCAGACGGCCCGCCGTCTCTCGCCCAAATCGCCCAGCGCCTCTTCGACGACGCCCTCCACAACATCATCCACGACATCGTCATCCACAAGCACCGCGACCACAAACTCCTCCTCGCCACCCTCGACCCCGCCGACAAACTCCCCCACTGCGACTCCTGCAAACTCCCGCGCCTCCTCGAACCCCCTCTCGCGCCCAAAGTCCGCGGCGCCGCATCCGAACCCCCCGCCAGTACAACCTACTGCGAGAAGAAACCCTGGTCGCGCCGCGCCGGCCACGACATCTACGACAACCCCTTCCCGCGCTCCGACGTCACCGGCCGCCCGCCCACGAAGAAAGAGCGCGAAGCCGCAAAGAGCAGCAAGAAAGACGACGCCACGCCCGCCAGCGAAGACGCGACGCAGAACGGCACAGCCCCGCCTTCGCCCGACAAAGGCGACGACAATAAGCCCTTGGAAAAAGGCGAGAAGAAGGCTTCGAAAATCGACGAGAAATTGAAAAAGGGCGAGTATGTCCCCTGGCACACGTGCCCGAGTTGTAAGCGCAGCTTGCTTATCACGCGGTTTGCGAAGCACCTTGAGCAGTGCATGGGGTTGTCCGGGCGCGCGGCTAGTAGGAATGCTATGGCGAGGATGAACGGCACGCCGAGTGGGAGTCGCGGTGGGACGCCGAATCCGAGCCAGGAGGGGAAGGAGAGGGAGCGGGATGAGGACGACGATGATGATGCGGGGTCTGTTAAGGGGGGGACGAGCGGGGGAGTGCGGAAGAAGTTGTTGAAGAAAGGGCTGGACAAGAAGATCAAGAAGATGGGCGAGAAGGGTGCTGTGGTTAATGGGAAGCTGCCTAAGGTTAGTGGCGGGAACAAGAAGACGCCTTCGAGGGCGAGTCCGGCGCCTTCGGGCAGTGGGGACAAGAGGGATCGGGACGAGTTTGAGGAGGATGAGGATGAGGTGCATGTCAAGAAGAGGCAGAAGCTGACGAGGGTGGGGAGTATTGCTAGTATCGCTTCGTCGAACGCGCTGGGGCATGATCTTGAGAGGACGGAGAGTCAGGATGGGAGCTTTGTGGATGATGCGAGTGTGGCTGACGATTGATGGATCTGAGAAGCTGGTAGTAATTGATTGCTGGCTTGCAGTTGAAAGTGAAGAAAGGTTTGGTCGTCGTGATAGACGAATTCACAGATGAATTACATTCTCAATGGCTGTACTCTGTCTGTGTACGAGGCGACTTCCAAAGAGCATGACATCCATGCAATGCATGCGAGACAGTCACTACAGATCCATACCTCGAGATTTCGCCACTCGAAATGTATCCCGCAAAGCGCAGGCAATGAGGGAGCGAGTGAGCGCGCCTCAGTAACAAGATATGTGCTCCAAGGCCATTGACTCGCCAACGGACGAGCAGAAGAAGTACCACTGGCAACAATCAATGCAATGGAATGGTCCAAAAATGCCATGAAATCATGTATTAGAAACAGCTACATAAATTCTACACAAAAAAAAAAAGGAATAGTATTCATCCTCCAGATCGGGGAGCACTAGGTGCGACGGGAACCCGACCCTGGTTTGTTCGAAGATTCGAACGACAGGCCTCCTTAAATTTGACAGGAGTTTGATTGGCGCGACATTCGAAACTCACTGCGACATGAGCCGCAGGGAATATTACATCGATCGCATGATGACGAGGGTGCGAGCATGGGTTATGTAGCTTGAGAGTGAGGTCTGCCCTTCCTTGACGGTGCTGTGATGCACACATGACTGGTGGAGTCTCTTGACGTGCGTGAGTCGAAGGTGTCCGCCCGACCTTGTGCTTCGCGCCCTTCCATGCTTCGCACACGTTGTTCGAGTCTTGTGGTCTATCTTCATGCTTCAAAGCAAGTCGTATCAAAGACTATGGTAGAAATCTGAAAAGCAAATTAGCGTATGTCCTTCCAACATAGTATGTGCTTTTTGCATAATGAAGTTTAAAGTAGCTCAATCAGAAGGAAGGCAACAAGGAGTTATCTGCATGGTTTTGCGCTCTCGGAAATGTACTGTAAAAGTTTACATCCAAGTAATACTTCATCATAGAAGCTTTGTGTGGGTGTATGTGTATGAAGGGGAGGGGGAGGAGTCTTAGACGTACCATTTTGTGTTAGAAGCACTCGCTCTCTGGCGTGGTACCTTTCGTAAGGCATCTCACCAAGAGCGAGCGCTTAGTAACCCCCTCCCAGACACGCAAGCAAAAGCAAGGTGTTGGAAGAGAAGAGAAGATGTCACGTCACAATCGACCTGCATCATCATGGGATGAATCCGAGCAGGAGATACAGGACATTAGTTTCGCTCTCATCGCGCTGCAATCAGGTTGGGCCAGCAGTGAAGAGGCCCGGTTTGCCGGGTGCGAGCAGTTTCGTCGAGAGAAGTGTCTCTCCTTGCCGTCGGCGGAGCGCGAGTGTGGAGGAAAGGAAGAGAGAGGTCGGGTGCCGCTGAAATTCGAGATGAAGTGCAAGAATCCTGCCCGCGCTAGAGGGCGGATGTGCCCGGCGGGCTGTGGGCGGAGGTGTTGACGGCCGTCGACTCGATTGTTGCATTGATACTTTGATAGTTATCGTTATGGTCTTACCAGTAATGACAATGTATCGCATCTTGGACAATACATGTCGCATCATCGGTATCCGAGGGACCAACGCCTTAAACTCCACTTACACGTGTGACAACGGTTTTGCGCGAGAGCTGGGCGTGAGATCACCACAGAGACTGGTATCTGGGAAGGTATTTGTATGAATGAATTATATAGCCTGGCTCAGCCTAGACATGAGTTGAACAGGTGGTCTATCATAGACCTGGCAGGGGCGAGCGACCGTTCGACGTGGTGACTCTTGCCCCAACTCGAACCCTAGTCACAAAACCATCGCTCACTTCGATGTTGATTAGACGGGTACAATGCTAGAATTTGTCATTCCTTTATAGCATGGCTTGATATGCTTGACTGGGATGTCATACGTTGTGTGCTTTTTGGTGTTTAAAAGTGTTGTGGTCGTCTTTTGCCAGATCTTGTATCGCGAATTGGTTTCATCGAGAGCAAGCATGAACTCCGTCACTTGACGGTCAAGCTTCACGTGGTAGGTTCCATCGCACCAACAGAACACATGCAAGTCGAACATAACATACATGTACCAAGCCAAGAAGTATGCCCGTCTACGATGAACATTTGACATCGCAACAATTGCCCATAGTTCACAAATGTATATATACTACCAGCAAGGACAAGCGTTCATGTTGCTGATCCAGCCATCCAGGATGCAGATTTTTGAGCCAACACGTAGAGTTATGTGCATGTTGGTTAACTCTCGAGCTGATTGTACACACCACGATCTGTTTGTTCTAGCAAAAACATGTTCAACAGGACTATCATAGTTGGGGCATTATTTCACTACACAAGGAAAGATTGAAAGCATGTCATATTCACATGCCTGGCGCAGTACGTTATAGTTCGGCTAAGGACGGCCCGCAGCCCAGTGCTTGTGTCTTGTGTCACAGCTCGATCGGCGAGCTCGCATGTTGCGCTCAGATGCAGCACGGCTCTCTCATCTCTCGTCACCATCATTACCACCCACCACTCACTGACGTATCTCACGCGTCGCAAACAACACTCACTGCAAGAAGACGGACCCAACATCGTCTTCCGGAACTGCTCGTTCCCCTGGCTGCTTACCCGGCAGCCCTGATTGCTATCACTTAGCCCAGAAATGCTTCAGCTTTCTCCTCGCGACACCGGTCAGAATGGCAGAAGCGAGGATGGGGCTAGCTGATTGTATGTTGATGTGAACCACCATCATCAACCGCCTTTCCAGCACTGACGCGTCTTTCCCAGGGTTTGACGACCTCAGCGTTCGTTTCCTACTTAACTTACCCAAATCCGAACTGGAAAGCATACCGCGTCTCTGTTTCCAGGTCGAAGAGGCGCAATGGTACTATGAAGATTTTGTCCGCCCGCTTGCGGCGACGATAGGACGGCCACTGCCTAGCATGCACCTTCGCCAGTTCTGCTTGCAACTCTTCCAGCATTGTCCGCTCCTGAGTGGTTTCACCAGCGAGCAGCATCTTGCTGCGTACGAGGAATTCTTGGCATACAAGGTGCGCGTGCCTGTACGCGGCGCCATCTTGCTCGATGAGAGCATGGAGCGTGTGGTGCTTGTGAAGGGATGGAAGAAGGGCGCATCGTGGTCTTTCCCACGTGGCAAGATCAACAAGGACGAGAAGGATCTTGATTGCACCATCCGTGAGGTGTGGGAAGAGACTGGATTTGACATCCGCGCTGCTGGCTTGGTTCCGGAGAATGACCGCGACGTGAAGTACATCGACATTACGATGCGCGAGCAACATATGAGGATGTTCGTTTTCCGAGATGTGCCTCTCGACACTTACTTTGAGCCCAAAACCAGGAAGGAAATCAGCAAAATCCAGTGGTACAACCTACGAGACTTGCCTGGCTTCGTCCGGCGCAACAGGAATGAAGGAGATAACGGCAACACGAACAAGTTCTACATGGTGGCTCCGTTCATGAGCCACATCAAGAAGTGGATTGGCCAGCAGAAGAGAAAGGACGAGGCAGTTGCGCAGACCGAAGAACAATTGGTTGCACATGGCATCGATGCTCAGCATGTCGTCGAAGACGAATCCGAAGTGTATGTGCCGGCTGCTCAAGCAATGCCTGCTCCGTTGGATCGTTCAGAGGAACTCAAGCGACTTTTGTCCATTGGAGGGCTTGGAAATGCTCCTATGCAACAAGCTCCTCAGCAGCCGCAGATGTCTCAAGCAAACCACTTGCTGGCTATGCTGCAAGGTGGTGCTCAAGGTCAACAAAATGCAGGCCTGCCGCACACACCTATGGACCAGGTCAATGCGTTCATAACACAACCAGAATCGCCTCACCCACGCCACCCCATAGAGCAGCCAATGGCTCACCAGCAGCCTCCGCCACAGTTCCCATTATCGCCTCAAAGGAGTGTCCAACACGAACAGCAGAACAACATGTTCCCGCCCCCTGGCTTTGGACAACCACAGAATGGATTTTTGGGACACAATGGTCAGCCTGTTCCGATGGCACCGCCGTCTTTCCGACAACAGCAACAATACCAGCAGAATGCTCCTGTGATGCTAAATGGACAAATGTTCTCACAGTCCAATGGTCACATGAATCACCCGCAAATGCAACAGCAACCACCGCAAATTCCACAGCACTTGCTGCCTCAACGTCAAACTCCGGTATCTGGTCAATATCAGCTTCAAGGTCAACACGGAGCGATTGCATCTGGACCTTCTGCGCCCAATGCCTCACAACTTCCGCCTCCAAGACTCTCTGCTCAGTCAATCAAACTCTTGGATGCTTTCAAAGCTGGTCAGAAGCCAGCACAACCATCGTCAAGCTATGCAGCTGCGCCGAGGTCGGGCAGTGTTCATCAAAGCGCTTTGCTTGGTCTATTTAAATCCTCTCCAGCGCCCGAGACTGCGCAAGTACTGCATGATCCGCGTTCAGAGCACGCCATCGTGTCTCCTGCACCGGATGAGTTTGTCGAAAGACCGGCTGCACTCCAGGAGAGGCGTCCAACGTTGAACGAGATCACAAGGTCCTTGCCTGTCAATTTCAAAGCGAAGAGGCCATCTCAGCATTCACCAGCGATACCGACGCAGCTTTCTACTGTCACTCCACCAGCTCCGCTGCCTGCACAATCACCTGAGCCTATGCCAATGCAGAAGTTGGAGCCCGAGCTGAAGCAGCAACATGCACCCACCCCCAAGCCGCAGTCGCCGGCCAACGTTCCCAAGACACGACCCTCCAACGGGTCTAAGGAGCACAAGCCGAGAGAAGCGCCAGCGTCTTCCGCGAAGCAAATCATGCAACGTACAGGGGGCCGTCAGACACCTGGCAGCACACAAAGAGATAAGTCTGCATCGTCGCCCTCCCCAGCTCGCCAGCCAAAGGCAAAGGCGAAGGCTAGCGAGCCACAGGCATCTATGACGATTCTTGCCAGACCTGGATCTTCGCGCGACAAGTCAGGCTCGCCAGCAAACGAGACTTCGAAGCAAGCCTTCCAGCCTCTGCTGCTTAAGAGACACGAGGCAAGCGACAGCAACTCTGTAGCCGCCAACGGACCTTCAGATGCTCACGATGGTGCCGCTAACAGCGATGGCAACGGTAAACGCGATCATCTTCTGGCGCTATTCAGCAAAGCGCCTGCAGCAGCCCAGGCACCATCCCAAGACCTGCCAGCTGCAACGATCAGCCCTCCTCCAGTTGATGTTGTCAGCCCAAGCGCGCAACCTCCAGCACCAACACCAGCGGCTGCCAGCACACACAACAACAATCTCCTCAACCTCTTCAACAAGACTGCACCCGCGCAACAGCTTAGCCCACAGCCCAGCCCAGCTCCACCATCAGCACCTGCTCTCCAGCCAACCCATCGTCCTGCAAAGCCACGGACTCCCGCTCCGCCACCCATCATTTCACACGCACCCCAGAACTCGCTACTTGACCTTTTCAAGAAGCCTTCCCACGGCCATGCCAGCAACCCCTCCATGGACTCACCCATCTCGCCTTTTAACCTAGGCTCTCCGCACGCGATGCGTCACGGCTCAGGGCCGATGACAGAGCAGCCAAAGTCTAGGCTAGGAAGTGTAGCCGACGCAGGCTCGCGCAGAGGAAGCAATAACGCCGCTTCGGGCAAGGGCAGTGGAGGCGCGACTCCGACGGAGCAAAAGGACTTTTTGCTTGGGTTCCTTAATGGGGTTGTGCAGAAGGAGGGGCAGAGGAAGGGTTGAGAGTGTTTTTTTGGTTGGTCAATTGGCGGTTCACAAATACGACGGGAGTTGGGTTTGTGGTATATGCGAGTCTATTGTCTTTTTATGTATGAATTTATTCTTGATGCCTCAACCAACAGTGATTTCAGTTATAGTGTGAGCGAATGGCGGGTGTTTGAATAATAAGATGTCTCCAGTCCGATGCCGTCCAATGCACGCTTAGGTTTGGTTGATATATTGAAAAGGCATCAAGTTATTTGAATTGCAACAAAGGTGTGAGCACGAGGTTGGAAACATGTACTTCTTCTTGAGGTTCTGTGTGCCGAGACTGCGAGAATGCAGGAGGAGCAAACGGGCGCCGCATGGCGCAAGGACAAATGTTCTTCAGGGCGTTGACTTTGGACGATGTCTTACATTGCAGTAGAACGTACGGATGTTCGAATTAGTCCGGTGGTCTTGTCACCTGGTCGACCGCTGCACTGTTGGTATCTACTCGAGCTACTGTGGACAAGACGATCGTGTTTTACTACATGTAATTACATCTTCTTCGGCTCTAACGTCACGGAGAGCAATTCGACAGGCCAAGAGAATGTTTGAATTTATCCTCCATGGTTAGCGTAACGAGACTTCAACAATCGAGATCTGGGCTCTGTTGAAGTACGTCTTGGTGACGAAATCTCATCAGACCAGACCAAAACAGGCCACTGCAAACAAACAGGACCGATTTGCCGATTGTTGCGTCCAGACCGACCAGGCTTGTTGCGTTGTCGTGGTTGTTTAGATCTCGATGGCACTAAAATTGTTTTCGTCGTGCGGCGCCGCGCTAGCCCCAGATGTTCGCCAGCGTGTGTGACGACATTAGGCATTCTCGCCAACATGGCATTGTGCAACAATTCGATGTGGCCTGCCTACACGGCTACACGGAGCTGCACCTGTGCAATATGCATTGTGCTAGTTGAGACATCGAATATTGCTGCGCACTCCTTCTCTTCCAAGGTAAAGTTGCTCGCTTAATTACTCTAGGCGTACAGCAGAAGGCTGCAAATGCCCGTCGACATGGCCTGGAACCTTGCGCGGTCAATGCTCGAAAATCTGCATGTATCGTCGATCTATACCAATCGTCGATGCAGTTGTTGTAGCGTCAGAGCTTTGGATTTAAACACATACATCACCTCCAGCGTCACATTCCCTGAACCTCTTATTCACGGCATTATTGTCAGCAGCGTACCTTCTTACTCGTTGCCATCATTCGCTTGAACGCTACCTTCTTGCACAGATATCAGAGCCAGACACCAAACATGGACGAACATGCTTCCTCGGGTGAAACTTCCCACTCAGAATCCATGTCGTCTCGTAGGAGCTTGAGCCCAAATCAGGATTCACGCCGACCTCAGCAGTGCAGACAGCAAAGCTACACCCACGTCTTCCCCGCCGGCTCGGATGGCTTGAACAATGGCCTTCCAACGCGAGGAGAGGGCAGTGCGAGATCTCGAGCTGCTTTGCGAGAGCTCTTGAACCCAACATCAGCGTCGCTCGGTATGGACGAGCGCGCTCGGCTGTTGAACAGTGGGCTGCAGTGGCTGCTCGAGAACTCCACGCCATCTTCAAAACCAAGCCAACGCGCTGCTAAAACATCGGTGCCTCTTTCTCACGAGGCTGTCGGTACCCTCAACGCGGAAAATGAGATGGGTATGACTGCCCACCGAGAAAATGGAGATGACAGTGGCTCGGATTCCCAGTCTACGAGAACCTGGCTTGACGACCAAGTCAACGTTAAGACGTTGCCGCCTTTGTGAGAATGTCATGCCCGTAGACGGAATCCGTCAAAATTGGATATGCGAAGCCTCATTTCCGCCGAGAGCTGCCGCTGGTCGCCGACTAGCAGGAGCATACGCAGGCTGGAATTGTCAGATCACAGGATGACATATTCGGGAGCCGAGAATATGTCTAACCACCAACAGTCATCCGCTTGCACCACCACGGCCCAACAAAGCCTTTGCGAGGCCTGGATAGAACTCATCTCACAGAATTGTGCCGATGGATAATTCGGAATTTCCGTGGTAGAGGCATGCCAACTGCAAGCACGACATAGCGAGCACTTCACCCTATTTCTGTACGAGCACCACTGGCAAGCTGAATCAGCAAGCGAAGCGCTACACATTTTGTGGTTAGAACGCGAGCGCTTGGAAAGGCACTGTACCCCCGGAAAAGCCTATCTCGTCGACGCTCAGAGGGAATCGGGGATTTGTGGAGATGCCGATGCTGGCGCCGATCAATCGCACCAGACTCCGACTCTTGAAAGCAAAGTTGACTAGTTTGTGGCGACCTGTGCCTCTTTCCTCCTGACATGAGTCAACTCATCAACCATGCGGAGTGATGTTTAAGCCGCATTGCTGAGAATCCAGCAACACGCTCAAACGCACAATGGAGAAGATACGCCGGGATTAGGTCTAAGCACCTTCCAGGTATGCAAAAGGTCACGCCTCCTGCCGTCTGCAGACGTCCCTATGCCACGGCGAGCACAGGGAACTGTCCCGCCTGACGTGCGTCTCGCGATACAGCACATTGGCAAGTCTGATCTTCGTGGGACGATTAACGCTATGGTACGCCTCATCGAGGAACATGGGATCGCGGAACTGCAGCGCGTAGGCGTGATTAGCCAGGAAGGTGGTATGCATCGCGTACCAACACCATGCGGAGATGTGTCGCTGACCCTTTGCAGGGTTGCGCCCACAGGAGATCACTGTGGTAGCTAATGCATATGGCATCCCAATCCACATTGCCACGTCCAAGGGAAATGGCTCGCACGCAAGGTCAAATCATGAAACGGCTCTTGGTATGGATCAGCTGGCGTTGGTCCTGCAGCAAAAGGCAACACATTCACCCCAAGCAGGGCAGGACGCGATACTGTTTCCATCGCGTGATCATAGGGACATCATTCATGGACACGGCACCATTGCGCTTGACTTGGAACGCGCGCTGGCACCGTCGGCACAAGATTCGTTCGCGCGGCCACACGATCCCAAGTCTTTCCCTGACGTTGTGATCTGTGTCATGGACAGTGGAACCAATCTGAGCGACGTATGCATGGCTTTTGCAGGCACAGGAGTCCGGGTGCTGGGCGCAGCGCCGTTGTCTGGGTTCTGGGAGCATACTGCAAGACGCCACCTATCAGACACGCAGATGGAAGAATATCGCGAGCACAAATACTGGGAAGGTATCGACGTCCCTATGACATCCATACCTTGGGCTACTTTCAGGGCGCCTGGTAGTCTTTCAGGGGTCATGGAAGCTGACAATGAACAAATGTACGCTGCATGCATTGCAGCGCGCGAGCATTGTGGTTTCCATCTTCAGCCTGACGAGGTGGTCCCCCTGGCCGTAGCGCTGTATAATCAAGACCTTCAAAGACTCGTGGCCCAATTGTGGGACGATGGAGATCGAGAGCCAACAGTTGGGATCATGCTGCGACCGCGAAGGGGTGAGCGTATTGTTCCGTTCCTAACGAAGGCCTGCTAATGTTGCCAACGTAACGCTGCACATCATAATGTCACTGGAATCGATAGTTACATGTTCGATGTGTTGTCCCGTTGCTGCAGCCTCGCCGCTTAACCAGTGCAGCGTCTCCCAGCCAACGCCTTCTCACGCCTTCTTACGAAGCTTCGTTAGTCTCGGATTCAGGTCTGTCACAAAGCTTCATGTTTGTACTGTATACATGTGCAAGAGGGCACGGGCTCACATATGTGCATACTTTACAATACCCATGTCGATTATGCGCATCACACACGGACTGAGGTTGCGTCACTGCGTTCCCCGCGATCGATCCACCAATTCTGCTTCCTTGTTCTTCGTTGCCCGGTGCTCTGCCTGATATCGATCAACTTCTCGATCGCGCTCGATTTGCGCCGCTATGTTTCCTCAATCGTGCTTTCTCCGTCTCGATCCCGACTAATCGGCGTGATCTTGAAGCTTCAATAACGTGCATAGACGAGATAGAGCAGACTACAGTAGACAAGCGCACACCGTCGTCTTGTGCTCTGACACACCTGTTGAGTGAGAGCATGGAAGCTGTGCCATAGTCCAGTCGCTTGCCCCCAAAAGTGTTACTCGCTGTTTTCTCGTCTCACAAACCTATGGCCGGAACGACACATCGTCGCCGCCATACCACTCGTCTTTCCCGGACGATAAGAAGCCGACACGGCTCTATTTTTGCATATGCCTGCTCGCACTCACCTCCCCAGCCCTGCGCAGTCACAGCCTTCTTCCTACCAAGTCTACACTGAAAGCCCGTTACGCAACGTCCAGCTACAGAGCGAGGTCAAGACTTCCAGGCGAAGAGCACCTCGCTCAGGAGCTTCTGATAACATCAGCCGCCGCAACAACGGCTCCATTCTGCAGAACACCATTTACGATGCTTTGGGTTCCAGCGAGCCCGTCGACCTCCTTCCTCACATCTCGAAGCGAGCTGCGCCACTTCACAGAGGAAGAAGCGACACGTCTTTGGACGAAAGCGAAAGCCCAACGCCGCCCGCTACCGGCGACGAAATACCAGATATAGATCCAATGGACAGTGCACAGCCACTCGTACAAGAGGAACAGAGGGGTCACAGGTCACCGGATAGTGGTGAATGGGTGTTGGATAAAGTCTTGTACGCTACACCGCCAGGCCGCGGGGACCACAATGCTGTCACGGTATGGATACATCCGAAGTCGCATGTACTGCAAGGTGGTATGAAACAAATCGATGGCAACTCCATCGAAATGTATGCGCAACACAGACAACCTTAGCAATCGAGCGGAGCCTGTTACATATGGCTTCGAGCTTGGACGAAAACGAGAGAAGAGTTGCTTGTCGGCACCCATCACGCCACAAGCCAGCACCGTGCGAAAGGACACGCGATGCGTCAATAACGAAGCCCATGAAGTCTAAAGCCGGAAGAGAACACAAATTTGTCGAAACAATTGATGTTAATGTATCATAACACAAGAGCTACCCACTCGAATACAATTTTCAATTCATCGCTCACAAGTTCGTACAGTGTACCTCTCAGGCGTCGCTCATCTCGGACTCGTCCCCAACTACCTCGTCACTCTGGCCTGACTGGCCCTCGGGAAGAGCACTCTCGCGGTGCATGTCCATGAGGATCGTGGCCGCCTCTCTGACTTCTGGACCGCCATCCGCCAGCTCGAGGAGAGTGTTGGCAACCTCCACCTCAACAGCCTCGTAGCCTTCCTGGCTAGTAGCGCCGTAGTCGTCGGTCATCTCAGCACCCACTTGCACAGCGACGGGTGTGTCGACCGGTGCTTTGGTATCGTGAGACGTCTTGGCGCGTTTCTTCCGCGGCTTCATTTCTCCCTCGTCTCCCGCGCTGTGCTCGACCGCACCCTTCTTCTTAGCAGCGTTCTTTGCAACACCTGATCCCTTAGCCGCATGGCTGTCTTCGGCGAGTCCCACAGACTTGGAAGCCTTTGGTCCTCTCCACGGCCTCAGGATGCCTCTGCCTCGGAGTCGGCTTGACCGCTCCGCTTGCAATCCTAGCAGCGTTCAGATCTTCACGCACTTGCTGGGTCGTCGCGCCAGTGGCCTTGGCCCTCTTCTCCAACGCGACGCGAATGCGGGTGGCGACTCCATTCTCGGTGAGCGGGTAGTTGCCCAAGATGCCACGGATGTGAGCCGAGATGTCGGCGTTAGAGTAGCGCTCGGCGAGGAGGAGGATTTCTTCGCCTTTGAGGCTGTTTTGGTCTTGGAATGCTTCGTGGTCTGCTTGCTGTTGGGCTGCAAGGGCTGTTTCGTCCTCGACAGAGGCTTCGGAGACGGCATCGCTCTTCTCTCCGGTAGTGTCGTCGCCTTTGGGCTGGTGGTTGTTGGTAGCTGCATCGGTTCGCAGTGCTGGTTTCGCCTGGACATTATTGTCGGCCTGACCGCTCTCCGGAACCTGAGCTTGGCCAGTATCAGAAGTCTCATTGCCACCCACCTGGATACCTTCGCCGGCCACCGAGTGTCTGTGATCCGGCCCACGACGAGTGCTCCTGATCGCACGAGCCTTTCTGCCAATTTCGGTGTCGCCACGGACCACCGAATGTCTGTGATCCGGCTCGCAACGAGTGCTTCTGATCGCACGAGCCTTCCTGAACTCGGTCAACTCTTCCTTGAGCAGGGCCTTGGTCGTGCCCAGTGCCTTGGCCTTCTTGGCCAACGTCGTATTCAAGCGGCCATTGATGGCAACACGAGTGAGGTTGCCGCCGGTAGCTGCGTTGGACAAGTCGACGATGTCTGCGGTTGAGAATCTCCTGGAAAGGTCGATGAGAGCTTCTCCGGCCAGTCTGGGTGGGTCTGCGATGAGAACTTCGTCTTTTTCCTCCTGGGTAGGATTCGAGTTGGATGGAGAAGCGTCGAAGAGGTCGTTGCTGCTTTGGGACTTTCGGGTGCGATCAACCAGGAGTGAGGCAGTGGCCCATTTTGTAAACACGCACCAGCAGAGCCAATCGTGACTACAAGGCGACGCTGCGTTGACCTCACTTTCACGAATCGGCAAACGACAAGGCGCCGCGACAATCCAGTGAAGGGGTATGAGCGGGCGCAGACGCGAAGTGAACGATCGAAGCCAGCACCCGTCACTGGAATTCGGCAGACACCCATGGGCGCTCGTGACAGGTCGATTATGATTGGTCATCAGCACTATGGGATATGAATGCTGCTGCGTACGTTGATGTGAATCCTGCGAGAATAAAGAAGAAGATCTGGGATATTGTGCAGTACTCTCAAGCTCGAAGTCGAGCGGTTTCATCGATGTTACGATCGGTAAGGCAGGAGCGTTGATGACTAGTAGAAACACTCTTACAGTCTAGGGTCATGGATAGCAACACATACGACTGGGACAACGAGTGGAGACATGTATGCTTTGCATAGCTGTCGATACAGAATAATTAATTCTCTGTTGTGCTTGGACTGCGGACCCTGAAAAACAAAAATCGAAAACGCTGGCTGACTTGTAGTCTCAGGTACTTCCTGAGTACTTGTAATGTAGACAAACGCTCTGTGAACGATGGAGAAGAAGACGTTCTTCGAGCTTGTTTAGAGCGGGTTTGCGGTTTGGTGATTATGCCTCCGCATCACTCTCGAGCTCTGTCATCTCACTCCCATCAGAACCTTCCTTCTCTCCACTGAAGCCCTCCTTGTAGGTAGCGGACTGACCGTCTGCCTCCGCGTCATCGTCGACGGCAGGGCCGGCGAGCGTCGCCTGGCCGCTTTTTTTAGCCCTTGGGACACGAGGCCTACGAGTTGCAACGCCGTTCGACATCCTCGATGCCTTGAACGCCGCTTTCACATCATCGTATTTGATGCCCTGCTCCCGCGCCCTCTTTGCAATGGCGCTTCTGACTCTGTGCGCGACTCCCGACTCAGTCAGAACTGGACCGCCCTCAACAGCGGCATCAGCGATCTTGGCTGCGATCTGGTTGTTGGTGTACTTCGCGCCAATCTCAAGGACTTTGTCTCCGACGAGGAGGTCCGGGAAGGCGAAGAGGTGCTGTTCGGTGTCTTGGTAGGTTGTCGAGGTTGGGCCGCCGGGGCCTTCGTTGGTGTAGTGTGTGATGCGCTTGCCGGTGTCGGTGGAAGTTTTGATGGTGTATTCGACGCCGTCGTGAGTGGTGACTGGGCCACCCGATGTGTACTTCGTACGCGCCATCTTTGAGGTTGGAGCTGATGTTCGGTTGGATGTTGGATGTTGGGTGTCTGAGAAAAGCTACGATCTACGGGAGTACCTCACTTGCGACATTATAACGAGCTGGTTGGACTGTGCTTTTGTTGTTCACCTTTCACTTTCTAACAAATGCACAAGTAACTGGGTAGAATCTACGGCGAAGCCACTCGCAGCTGGCACATAGCATTTCATGCCCACAATCTAGTACACCAGATTATTGAGGATACAACACAGTTATGATTGAGATTGAGGTACTCACAGATCGAACGACTACACCACTCTGATGCACGTGGCATTATGGTCCGGAATACTCAAGATGCTAGCAACAGCTGGATGTGTAACGACAGGTCTGAGCCTGGCAACATGGAACCTTTATATCACATAGAATGGTGGATTTGTATTTCATGTAATTGTGAGCTTAGTCATTGAAGCAAGTGGCTGTTGTCTATTGACAGCTTCTGTCGGGGGTCCCATTGATCATTTCTCGTCGTACGTGAATACCTCCGTCAAGCTTTTGCAGAAGAGTGGTTGACTGATGGACGGAAGAGGTTAGCAATGCTTGTATCAATGTTGTAGCACGTCCGAGAGACTCACCCGTTGTTTGTTGCCAGATTGGCCTCAGAGGATCTCGTCGTCGTCGTCGTCGTCGTCGTCGTCGTCGTCTCCCGGAGCCGCGTCTTGCTTCCCGTCACGCCCACCCTGCTGCCCTTGACTTTTAGGGCGGTAGTTCTTTGGGAACTCCACTCCGTTTGCAACTCTCAAGGCATCGAGCTCAGTCCTCACCGTCAACTTAGTCACGCCCTGTCTATTCGCGCGGGCGACGATCGTGTTGGCGATACGCCATGTGAGTTGTTTCTGGCCGAATGTGGCTTCGTGATGGAATCTCGCGACCTTTTCGAGGATGTCTTGGTGCGAGTGTCGTCCAACAAATTCGAAGAGTGCATCGCCTCTGAAGTTCGCAAGGTCGCCACGGAGGATTGTGTCGGCGCTGTCGTCATCTTCGTCGTCGTCATCGTCGTCCTTGTTCTCCTAGTTGTTTTTGCTCCCAGTTTGAATAGCACTCTCCGCGACAGATGCAGCCTTCCCTGTGCTACGTGGCACTCTCAAGTCGGCTGTCTCGTTCAGTTCCTCGGAGATGCTTGCAGGTTGTTGCGACTCACTCTCAGCAGTGCCACTGCTGGGACCACTGAGAGTATCTGGTCGGGCTTCGTCGGAGACATAGTAGCGCATGAGACGGGCGCCTGCGGACATATCGTCTGAGTCGTACTCAGGATCTGGGTTGTTGCGACGACTGGCTATGATAACTTCACCTGTGCTTGTGCGGCGGCAGATTTTGTGTGGTTACGACAAGTCTGCTGGTAGATGTAGATGCTGTTAGGGAGCAGCGTTCGGTCGCGAGCAAAGTAGGGTCTTTGTCCACATGTTTTCCTAGCAAGAGTGAAAGTGCGTGTGTAGTTAGTTCGCTCATGTGCTTCTTCTGTGCATAAATGTTCTCATGCCTCGCTCTGCTTGCGCCTTAGAATTCGTAGCCAGCATTAGTTCGCAAACAAACCAGATTGTATAACGTTGACCGCCGAGAGGATCTTATCTTCGAGTAGGAAGCCATCGTAGTTCTACAATATCTCGAAACAAGTGTTTTCCAGTATTGCCGCAACGGAATACACCTATCCTGGGCACCTTGAATCGAAGTCGATGGAGACCGTGTGTTGGGAATGGAAGTTACTTTCTCCGCTAGCACCGCAAAGATATTGAAGTGATCTGGCTTAGAGATCAGTTGTACTTCAAGATGTGACAGGATACCAGACACGATCAATCCTGTCCGCTGAGAAGTTATGTCCGCTGAGAAGTTACGATTCGAATTTCTGTCCTGTGAAACGCACGAAGTTAGAGCACAGCATCACGCTGTCGAGAAATTAATGCTGTTTTCCTTGCATTTATTTCTTCCTACTTCCCTCGATAGTTGTTGACCAGGTGACGCTGCAGTGCTTCGCGCTGCAACATTGTCCATATGTGATTGTTGTACACAAACCATCGAAGTCAGGCAGCCGACGCGCGGAAGTGTCGTTACAGGGCTGAGTCAGCCGACATCCGGTATTGCCGTTTGATGATTTGATGATGATACGGACGTATTTAAAGTGCTCATATTGCTTGCAAATGCTTAGCATCATCTGTACCGGGATCCAAGCTCGCTACAAATTTACACAGAATTGCAATCTTGCGCATCCAATTTTCACACAATGTATTTGTAACGCCCAGCAAATGAGGATGTAACCCATGTAAGAGGATGCGTCGTGTTCCTAAACAATATTCTCCACAGCAATCTTCGCCATGGCTTGTTCGTAAAGAAGCTTTCCGTACATGTCAACTTGAGACGCTAGCGTGTAGGAAGTAGAGTCGGATCCGAGAATGGTTTCCAGAACAGAAAGCTTGGGTGGAGGCTTGCCTTGTCGTATAAAGCCTTCATGAGGGCTCAGCATCGCTGAAGCCCTACTCAACAGACCTCATACGCTCATACATTCATTCTTTACCCTAGGGCTATTCACCACTCGTGCCGGCACAAGACTCGCAATCACAACTTTTATACACTCTTTATACTCAAAATCTCGACAAAATGCCTGGACTTCTTTCCTCCACTTTGGCTCTTGCAGCCCTCGCGCTGCAGGTCAGCGCGGGTCTTTTGAGCCCCAACCCTTCCAGCGACCGTAACCTGTTCGGACGTTCTCTCAATGTTGGCCAGGGCACCAGGTACGGCCTCAACTGCAAGGAAGAGGACTGCTGGCAACAGGGTGCCTGTGCTTTTACCGATTACGTTCTGCCGTCGACCGTCGATGGTTCCACCTGCGTGTCTGAGGAGCTCTGGGACACCAGCTACCACTGCGGTGGTTGCATTAGCGTCTCTTACAAGGGCAAGAAGATCGTCGTGATGGTGAGTTATCTCATGGATCCAAACGAAGAGACAACACCAGCTAATCCGTTTCCGAACAGGTCACCAACAAGACGGGTGGAGACAAGAACCACCTTGACATGACCCCTGCCACCTGGTCCAAGCTCACTGGCGGTATCTCCGCCGGCGGCGTCGACGGCATCGAGTGGGAGTTCGTCAAGTGCCCCATCACCACTCCTCTCAGCGTCCATATGCACGGTGGTGCTTCCCAGTACTGGTTTGCTGCCACCGTCGAGAACGCCACCCGCCGCACCAAGAGCCTTGAGGTCAGCTCCGACCAGGGCAAGACCTGGATCGCCACCAAGCGTGACATCAACAACTTCTTCGTCGCTCCCGGTGTCCTGAAGTCTAGCACTGCTTGGGTCAAGCTCACCAGCCACATCGACACCGAGGTCATTGTCAAGGACGTCGTGCTCAAGTCTAAGCAGTCCACCACTGCTACCACCAACTACGCCTAGACAATACATTTCAGTTGGGTAACACTCATACAACGTGGAGGAACACTTAGCGGGTTGTGGGATGTTTTAATTCTCGTGTTAATTTATAGAACATTCTTTGTCGAGGTGTATCAAGATCTGGGTTTGCGTTTCTCTGTGATCCACATCCTTACTGTCAAAGTGAGAGACCAGGCATTTGTAATTGGAAGATGTATCAAGTTTCGTCATCGTGGCCTCCATCAGCTCACCAGCGCTCAGCCAATAAACCGCAAGCGATCATGACAGACTTCTCGGCGCCATCTTCTTCCCTGTCATCGCCCTCGTTGGACTGATTGGAGTTGATGTCAACGGGAATGTTCTCCTTGTCCGAAGTCGATGAAGAGAGTAGCGTGGCTTGCTGCTTCGCCAAATCGGTAGTGTTGCAAGGCTCCGAGACACTTTCTACCAGCGCAAGGATCTTGCATTCATCCGGCTTCCTCATTGGAAGACAGAGGCGGCTTGTCTTCGCAGGAGAATCATGCCGTCCGCTGGCTTCATCGAGCAACAAGAGATAAAGCGGTGCTCTCACTGCAAAGGTTCTGCAGGAGGACGAAAGACAAACCTTGAAAATTTCCTCCTTCTGCTCGGCGAGATGCCCATCGCGCATCTGGCGCTTGCAGTAGTCCCGTTTGAACGTCTTTGAGTCCAACGATGGATGGTGTTCGCTCGGTGATCTGTCTTCACAAGGCTCTCCAAGACTCTCGCATCGGGTACAGAGTTGTCCTGGCTGGCGTAGGGAAGTGTCGACTTTGCAATTTGCCACGCCGTTGTCGAGGCAGGAACCGCAGCGCTGGAAGTATTCAACGACAGGCTTGGGCCCTTGAGTTGTGGCATCTTCCATGTCCTCGTCGTCCGCAAAAAGCGAATCTCTGCTGTCGATACTCATCGTGTCATCTTCGGCTGTGCTCTCAACAGCAGTTTCGGGTATCCACAACACAGGAGGGTGAATCAAGCTCTCAATCCGAATCCTGATGTTTTCCTGTGTGATTCTGACACACGGATTGTTGACCTTCAGCTTGTCCATCACGCGAGGATAGCTGTGAGAAGCACACCATTCTAGTAGCACATCGTCGAGGATATCCTGGAGATTGCGATAAGGAAACAGTGGATCATGCAAGAGTTCACTGAGAGTGAGGCTCACGCGCTGGGTACCACTATTTCCTAGAAGCAAAGTCAGTGCTTCCTGAGACTCGACGAAGTATCTGAAGTAGAGCGGAAGCGTGTGTACATCCGAAGCCGTAGATTGGCTGATGCACTCATACCAGGCATCCATGTTCATACAGATGACTTCTGGACGGATATGAGTGAACTTGTACTTGCGATCATCGAGTCGGTTGTGGCTCTTGACAATGTCGATGATCTTCTTCAGCGTTTCCTCGCCTCCAGGGGTACGTTCGGACATGAGCTTGAATACCTTCTTACGATGGTTGAACATGATGTCATTGCTCAAGATAGGCAGTTGTCGTCCATTGTTGGCCCAAAGAAGAATGTCCGTGGCGGTTTATTTGGCGATCAGCCGCAGAAAGTTCCTCGGATCCATGAGAGCAGGGTAGTGTTGCAGAAAGTTTGATGTCGTGAACCTATGACCGCCGTAACGAGAGCTAGAATCTGTCAGAATGCTTTTGCAAGGGATCACCGGAGAAGACTTACCTTCATTGAAATCCTTCGCATGATCAACCCCGAATAGCTCGATCATGGTGCGAGAGTGGCGAAGCTTCGCCATCAAGTCAGAGATGATCTCGAAATGCGCCATGGCCACTTGTGTTTGGTTCTTTGCTGATTCTTCGGAAAAGTTGGCGATGTTCGTTAGCTGCGCACCGGGCGTAGTTTGTCGATATTCAAAGTGTGTTGATCTGACCGAAAGCATCCCATGAGGTCCATGTGGCCGCCTTTTAGAGTCCAGATGCCAAGACTGACTGCAAGAACAATATACTTGTTCAAAAAACAATTAACAAAGGGACCGTAGATAAACAATGAACCAGATCCGCTTCGCTTTGTCCATTGTTCCACAAGGCTTGCATTGTTCCAAGTGTAGGCGAGCCAGTGCGTGCATGACGATAGCGACCTATGGGCTCTTGGTATGGAACAGCGATCCATGGACCCTGCCCTTGGTCGACTACGGTCTCAATGGTGGTATGACCAAGCTAAGCACCACCCTCCCACTCCCAATCAAGGTGGTTACCACGAGGTTCATTGGTACTCACACGCTCAAGCAGGCTTCCCGACGAACCGGTAGCTTTCATGCGTCGTCCAAGATCCAGTCTCTGCACGGATGCCTTGCCATCGCGATCCAGACTGCTGGTTCTCACCTGTACGCTCCCACGGACTTGCATTCCCTCGAGAACACTTAGAGCAGCTGATTGAGGCTCTCCGAGCTCACGTATTTTGTGCCAAGTTCCAATGAGGACTTTGAAGTCCTTGAGCCTCTGTCCGTGGTCGATGGCTTCGACAAAGCGCGAAAGCTGCTTGCTGAGCTTGTCGGTCCAGAGTGCGACATCATGTTGTAGTGGCAGATTGAGATTGAGTCTCAGGCGTCTAAGATTGGCCAGCATATGAGGATACTGCCAAGGAAGGCTCGAGACAAGCGGTCCAGAAGGTCCAAAGTGCTTTGCATTGTCTTCGCATTGCTTCAGAGGGAAGGTCGAGGGCTCCGTCAGTTCTTCCTACGCGATTGTCAGATTGTAACGCAAAGGCAACACAACCCCAACGACTGTGCATGCAGGTCAAACGAAAAATAAAATCCAGCAATATCGGCCAGCTGTCACCAACGTACCCGCGCAACCCACTCACGGCTGTCACGTACCGGTTCCGAATCGATCTTCCAAACGAAGACGTTGGCCCGGTAGAAGCACTGATAGACTTCCTCTCGCAACTCCCTGCAGACCTGTGCAATGGGAGGTGCAAACACAGACTTGTCGGAGTCTGCCCAGAGAGGGTACTGGAGCTCGATGGTGGCTCTTGTTCGCACGACGGGGATGAGGATTTGCTCGCGAAGCTCAAATGGCAATGTCATGAATGAGGCGGGCATGGTGGCAAGATGGCGCCACTAAGTAGTGCGTGGTATTCTTTGAGTGTATGTGTATATAAAGCATATATAAGAAAAGGAAATATAGTTGATCTGGTGAACGGGAACGGACTTGCGTTTGGTTGATGAAGTGTTGTCCAGGAATTGGCAGACGGAAGTTGTTGACGATAAGACGCTCCGTTTGCCCGCTGGTAGTGCAGGGGTGAGCGTCATAAGTGTTAGTATGTATGCAAACATATGTGTGAGAACTGCAAGGCTGGCTATTGACGAGAAGGGAAAAACGACATGCATGATCTAAACACAGCCGTCGTGATCTATCGTTATGTATGATATTCTACTGAATCTCAAACTGGGTCTTATGGCTCTCTGTCAGGCACCTCGACTACAGCAAACTCGCAACTTCCACAGCCAACTTCTCCTGCACCACACAAGCCTCGATCGTACCTTGTGCATCGAGTACGCTTACGAGCTCCATCAACTCGCCGTCCTGCTTTGCATAGAATAGCAAGTATCCCAAAGCGAGCAGTAAAGCCTTGATGGCTTCACTGCTGCCACCTTCATCAGCCTCAATTCGTAAAGCTTCAAGCATAGAAGCGGCAAGCTCAACTTGCTGCCCCTCCGCCAATCCTTCCTTTTGCTCTTCCCGACGCAAGCGGTAATTTGATGTTGTCAAGTTGAAGGCCAGAGATGCTGCAGCAACGCGAGTTGTGGGGTGTACGGCATCGAGAAGAGCGCTGGTGATGAGTTGGATGAAGAGTGGCGTTGTAGGGTTCCCAGGCCGCAAGAGTTCCTTGATGTAGAGTGGAGAGCTGAAGGTGTTACATGCGAGATGTATTGTCACCAAGCGAAGATTGTGCGGGCAGTTGTCTCCCAGGTGGACGACATGCTGGATCAGTGCAGGGACTGTGGCGAGCTCATCCACCACTTTCTCTCCAGCAAAGAAGCCTGACACACGAGGGTCGATCATAGCGCAACGGAGGAGGTCGACAGCAGCGAAGCGAGACTCTACGGGCAAGTTCTCGATAGTAGTTTGTAGCATTTCGCCAATGGCGCGAATGTCTGGGAGTTTGGCTTCGCGCACGTCGACTTGGCGGTTCTTGACGAAGGTCGTCAGTGCAACGAACTCGGGCTCTTGTGCGCCAGAGCCCAGCTTCGCCGTCAGTTTTTCTATAGGCGGCACCCTGGCATACGTGATGGGCTTCATCGATCCGAACTGTAATGTCGGCAGCTTCAGTAACGCGTGAGGGTGTGGCGGGAAGGTTTGTTGTAATAGCTGCGCAACGTTTGCTTTGAGTAGACTAGGGTCTGCACCAGTCCACTCGTCCGATTTCTTGCCTTTCGAGAAGGTCATGAACGTGGGTGTTGCACGGATCGAATATCTTGAGGCGATGTCTCTAGCTTCGTTGATGTCGACCTTGACAAAAAGAGCCTCGCCGTGCTCTTCTGCTAATGCATCAAACGCAGGGTACGCAAGCTTGCATGGCGCACATGTCGACGAAGTGAAGAAGATGGCCACGCAAGTATCTGAAGCACCCGCAAGATTCTTCTCCAGCGCGTCGCTAGAGGTGAGGTTCAGGACTTTCCCGTACCTCGCTGTCTTCCTTGGTGCCTCTTGGGCAGCTGGACGCGGCTGATGCGTTGAAGCACCGTTAGGTACTGGCGCCTGGGTTACTGAGCGCATACTCGCATCGATCTGAGGCCTGAGCATGCGTCCGAATGGTGTATCTAGGACTCTCTGAGGTAGGCTTGTGATGTGCTCGGGCGTTCCAACGCCCAACAGAAACATGGCAAAGTCGTGGGTGAAATTGTTGCAATTGTGTGCAAAAAGGTCGTAGCTCTCTGGGGTGTAGACCTGCTTGAGACTCTCCAGGTAGTCCAGGATGGTCTCTAGATCAATATCTGTCTTGCCCATGGGGATGATTTCCATCGGTTGGCCATGATGTGAAGCGCCTGGATAGCAGGTCTGCACTCCAGCACCAAAGAAGTATTCGATGTTGTTGAAGACCAGAGAAGTGTGGTAGACGGCATCAATTTGGATTCCGAGAAATTGTTTGCTCATAGACCTTGCCAGGCCCTGGCTCAGGTCGTACACGTAGAGCTTGACGTCCATCGCTGGCAGTGTGTGGTCTGAGAAGTAGGACGATGTGCCAGAAGCAGATGACCTTTTTTGCGAATGTTAGAACCAGAGTGCCGACTGCTGAAGATCTAGTTGCACGAACAATAAATATATGTTTATGTTATTTGCACAGGCAGCCACTGTTGACGTGTGGCAAAGTGAGCGTCACTCCACGCTTTCTGGGAGCGACTTCCAGCTTCTACGCATGCTCAACCAACTTGCGACAATGCAACACCACAATCTCCGGCCTTCGCGGCAACCCTGCCAATACTTCAATCCCCTCACATGAGGTACAACCGACAACATGCGAAAGACGCTCCTCCTCGTCTTCATCCACGGCTTCAAAGGTAGCGACAACACCTTTGGCCAATTCCCCAAAGACCTACGCGCCCTGGTGGCCTCGGCCTTTCCCGATATCGAGGTCCTCAGCATACAATATCCGAGCTACGAGACAAGAGGCGATCTGGGAGAATGCGTCGGGAGGTTCAAGGAATGGTTACAGAACAAAGTAATCGACCTCGAAGTCGCGAACCGCACACCGAGTCCTACGGTCGACCCAAGCGTCCGGGTGATACTATGCGGGCACTCTATGGGAGGCATTGTTGCGGCGGAGACGCTGCTGAGCATTGCTAGGGATGAGCCAGTGCGGCCCAGTGCTGGTAACAACTCAAAGGCATCTGCGAGCAGACCACAGTCGCCGCGCCCAAAGGATGGTCGCACGTCGCAGGACAATAAAGAGAGGGCTACATCTGCGCCGCCTGGAGAATCTACATTATTCTTCCCGTACGTGCAAGCTGTGCTCGCATTCGACACGCCGTTCCTCGGTATCAGCCCTGGTGTTCTGGCGCACGGCGCAGAAGAGCACATCAACCACGCCTCCGCCGCGTACAAGGCTTACAATGGTGCAAGCGAGTTGTTCGGGTGGAACTCTCCGGCGCGCTCACCACAACCCATTGCCAACGCCTCAAGCAGAGGGTTGCCCGCGGCAGACGGGTCTACAGCCAGTGGTTGGGGGAAATGGGGCAAGTATGCCATGTTCGCTGCGGGCGCGGCTGGAGTGGCAGGTGCTGCCGGTGCGGCTTATTTGAACTGGAACCAGATTAACCAGGGACTGGCCTGGGCTGGCAGTCATCTGGAGTTCGTCGGCTGTCTCGCACGCGGAGCGGAGCTACAGAAGAGAGTTGAGAGCGTGGTGAATCTCACCGAGACACATGGCGTGGGCTTTGCAGATTTCTACACAGTACTCGGGGAAAAGGTGTCTAGCAAGACGCAATATGCAGGAGCTATGCTTGGGCAGGACCGGACATTCTGCGTTGTCCCGAAAGACGCTCATAGCGCACCGGACAGCCCTATCGGGTCGAAACGACCGGCGCCTGCTTCAGGAGACGCGCAATCGCCGCCTAAGAAGCGCAAGACGCGAGCCGAGGCGGAGATGGAACAGGAGATGAAGGAAGGCGAGAAGGTTCAGGAGTTTGCACGAGACACGAGCAAGAAGAAGGGTGAATGGGTGCGATGCATGAACAACGTGGCAAAGGACGAGTTGAAAGCGCACACTAGTATGTTCGCGCCAGGTAAGAATCCGGGCTACTACAACATGCTTCCGACGGCCAGAGATCGAATTGTCAGCTGGATGGACAAATCGTGGTATGAAGACCCGGAGAAGAAAGACAAAGACGACGAGAGTGAGTCTCGCGAGGAAAGTGATGCAGCAAGTGGCGCCGAACAGGGTGACAAGGAAGCAGCAGAAGCGGAAGCAGAGATGACTACGTGATATGCGTGTGTGCACGCCGCTGAAGGCTGAATGACGGAATGATGATGCTTGATACGATACCCAGAAAAACAGTATGGATTTGGCAATTAATGGTCATCATCCTGTTGACATCGTTGTTGTGAACCTCGTTGAAATCGCGAGCGGTATACCCGTTAGCCGACACAATCCCGGCTTCCACAATCCTTGCACCGAAAGCCAAGAGTGCCAGAATGCTTGGTGAGGCTTGGACAGCATTGGCTTGGTGCAACACGACTCCACCGCCATTGAATCATCCTCACAATTGCTCATCGATACCTTTCCTTCCGAGCATGATGCTATATGTTATTGAATTTGTATGTCCTCGAGTCATATACAGATGCGAGTCCCGCTCGTTTCCGAAGTGGCATGAGACCGGAAATGCCATGCGCTGCTAAACGGCATGCTACAGTACGAACACAGCAGCTAGATTAGGGACGCTACAGCCTGCTTCTGAGGCAATGTTATTCTCTTCGCGGCATTTATTATCAGCACGATCGACAGGCACAGAAGTATACTGTACAAAAGGTAGATGCGCCGTTTTGACCAGGGGGCTAGCGCATGCGGGCCCGGCCTTCAAGGAGTAAATCTTCGGATGTCAGATATCGATGCCGCGACAACCGGGCGAGGGCGAGAAGGGAGCATTCTGTCATCGTAGCTGACTCTGTAGTACTGCTGTCTACTCTAATTTGAAGGTAGGCAAACTCTTATTATTTCCTGCCCGATATTCTGATACCGTGCGTCTTCATCTTCTATCCCGCGAATGCCGCCACAATGAAGCGCACCACACGCCGGGCTTGCACCAACCTGGCCCTCTTCGCAGCTGCTTTACTATTCATCGTTGGACTGAATGTTCGCGGCCGTACTTCCAGTAGCAATACATTCGCATGGACGACTGTCCGATACAAGACCACAGCATCAACGCTTCCCCAGGCACATGGAGTCTGCCCTGGTCTGTCAGATACCAAGAAGCCAGCCCTGGTAGTATCCAGAGTCGCCTCAGACGGCGATGCTTCATGGGTCATCACCCTCAAGGACAAGTACCACGTCTGCACCTACGATGTCGATCGCTCTACAGTCGGCGATACAACAAAGCTCCGCGTTCCTGCGAATCGCGGCCACGAGGCAATGGCTTACTTGACTTTCCTCATCGACAACTACGACAACATTCCAGCCGCAGGAGCTGTCTTTGTCCACGGCTCAAGGTTCGCGTGGCATAACGATTCGCCGCGATATGATAATGCAGAGCTGCTAGCTGCTCTCAACACCACCTCTGCTATCGCGCAGTCTGGCTACCACAATCTCAGATGCGACTGGAGCGCAAGTACATGTCCTGCCGACGTTCTACCGCAGGGAAGTTTCGAGACTGGTCTTGCTGCGAAGCTGGAGCCTTTCAAGGCTCGCGTAGTCTCTGATGCGGCTATGCCTCGCGCGCTGGCTAAGATCTTTGGCGGAAGCGACGACTCCGCCAGTAAGATTCTCCTCGGACGCGGCGACGCCGTGAAAGCACAATGCTGTGCTCAGTTCATCGTGTCGAGAGAGAATATCTGGCAGCACTCTCGGGAAGAGTACTTCGCTCTCCGCCAGTGGCTGCTGGATGAAGGCCCCGAAAGCGCTCCGCGCGATGATCGGATTTCGGGACGCATCCTCTCGTACCTGTGGCACATACTCTTCTTGCCGCAGCAAGGGTACAGTCCACGGCCTGCTGCTGGTGTCCATGAGAGTGTGAATTTGGACCGCTTAAACACCATGGCGTGCCCGAGCGCTGCTGACTGCTACTGTCGGTTGTATGGACGCTGTGGTCTCGATGCTTGTACTGAGGCTTCGTGTCGAGGTCAGTACACTTTGCCTAGGGACTATAAGCTCCCCGATGACTGGATCAGCACGCACTCTGGCCTGGACAGTGGGAGCGATGCGGATCACGATGATCTGAGGAAGCGGCGGAGGGTCCGGGAGGGTGTAGTGCTGCGTTGAAGCGATTTCAATGTACAAGTGTTTGAACCCTAGCAATGAAGAATGTCTTATATTGGGCAGTATTATTCTGTGTTGTATCTCACACTCTTGAGCAATCACCGTCAAGTTTGGTATTTCACCCAACATTGCACACGTGCACTGGCTATCAGGATCGTCGACACAAACCTTGGCAAACCGGTTCAGCTGCTGCACACCCTGACTCAACGCTACCACAATCCACCACCAGGACCTAGCTTAAACATGTAACCGGGATGTGAAGCATTTCCCCACGAAGACTCACTTGTATCAGCTTGCTGAAAGCGCTCAATCGGATCTATGACGCCGTGTTCTCCTACAGACCATACGCCTTTGATTACATAATCATGGAAGCGGGTAAGTATCAACCGCAAGGGTACCGCATGCTGCAGGAGGAACGGGTTCCAGCCTATCTGATACAATTCGCTGTCGCCGATCCGATAGTCAATACCAGCACCGTCGCACGTTTTTGCAAACCCATTGCCACCAATGGCGTAAGGCAGGACAAGACGCGAGCTGTCCTCGAAGGGGCTAGGCCCTTCTCTGTCGCATCCATCAAGTTACAAGCCGGCCGGGATTTGATCCACGTGGTCTGCAAACCACGGCGTTTTAGCCATGCAGTTTGCAAGCAGTACGGGAGTGGGTTTTATGGGCATGTCGGAGCTTTCCAGATCGCGGAATGGGCCAGAGATGAGCTCGTCCGCGGTGGGCAGGCGAAGGCCAGGTGCGAGATGTTTGAACCTAGGCTGTCGTCCTCCGGCGAAAAATCTCGTGGCGAAGCCATCGATGAGCATACAGGCACCGCGAAGAACGCTATCCTCGAAGAGACCGTGGACGGCACTCACACGTGGAGGAGGAGGTGATGGCATTCTTTCTTCGATTGCCTGCACCAATTGAGCCCATGTATCCAAAGTGTCTTGCAAGTCTTTGGCAGTGTACGGCACGACTACCCAGGGATTGTAAAAACTACCTGTACGCTTTGCGCCCGTTGCTGGATCTCACTGGGGCTGCGCTGGTGGGAAAGCATAAATCGTCGACAAGCTACCATCAGCTTGCGCAACCTGGAATATGGGCGGCACCTCTCGAACCGACTTGTGAAGTGCCACGGCTTTTCCACGCTCGATCATGTCGAGGTACACGCTCAGGACTGATTCCAGCGGTTGCCAAGGTAAAGGCTTCTCGCTGCGTTGGACGTTCATCGGATCATACTCATTGTACAAGGCCATGTGCGTATCTTGGTCGTACCTTGCACGGAATTAGTCAAGCCCAACATCTACGTACGCTTCATGGATGACATACATACACCAGTCCGTATCGAAACTCTTCCTTGAAGCCGCCCGCCAAGTAAAGCGTTATGCGGTTGACGCCATCCCCTCGGTACATCTCATAGTCGTCGAACATTATTGCCGCTGGACTAAGATCGTCGCAGTAGTAAAAGAAACTATTTTCGCAAGGCTTATCCTGGAAGCTGCTCACGGCCAGCGCACGTTCTAGAAACTCGACCACCGAGGGGTGAAGCCTGCTCTCTACTTCTACCAGATGAGGGACGTTGTAATCTGTCTGAGCCCATGTGGTTTGGGGGAGATCCGACAGGTCGTGTCCAGTCGCTGACCATGTGTGTTTGATGATGGCGTTGTGCAGCGCACTGCATCGCTCGAAGTCCATGCCATTGGTATTGCTGGTCGGGGGATGAGATTCGTCAACACGAATATTCCGCACTTCCTCGAGGAAGGGGAATCTCGGCACGTTGCGTGGGGAGACGTCGTGGTCATCGACTGGTACAGCAGCCATGTTCGAAGATTCCGCGATATTCGTAGGCGTGTTTCCAATACCCAACGGCGAGTTCTCTTCTGCTGGGTCTAATAGCCACTCTTCATGGTGCGTGTATGTTGACAAGTGCGTAGTCGCTCTTGGCGCTGTGGAACATGAACACGACTCCAACAGTATCTGCAAACGCACATGTCTCTACATTGTCATTCTGGACCCTGTCATGGTGGCTAGAATGCTTTGTTTTCAATTTGCGTACGATCTGCACAAGTCTGTGACGATATCTCTGTTCTGCTGTGCTATCAACGTCAGCTTCATTTCTTCAAGTACTAGGATAGCCGCTGAGATGATATCGATGAGATCTGTCCCCTCCGAAGCCAATAGAGTATATACCATTACTTATATACATGGATCACTTTGTCTCCCTCTTCGTCTTCAGCTCCCATATACAAACTTCCGCACATCAAGTCTCGTAGTCTAGGTTCAAACTCCGTACTGGCCATCCAACAACAGGGGGAGCACTACGGACCTTGAAGTCAGATCGCGAGCAAGTGTACCACACAATGTCATGCCTATTTTCAACAAGCGCCTTCCCCGCGCTCTCCAGATCTCCCCACCGATTACGGAGGCGGCCGTTAGACTAGTTTCGGGCCTTTCTTATCAGCAGGCCAACAATTAGTCCATCTCCTATCATATCGGTGATATCCTCACCCTTCCAAGCCGCCTATCTGCGCCGGCGCGGTACGCATCCATAAAGCAGCCGCTATGACTGGCCTTGACTCTACGCCCAGCTTATCACAGATCCCACTGTACGCCCACCTGACCCTGCTGATCACCTGCTTTCTCCACACGCGCGCGGGACCTCCAGCCTCGAATCGAGTCGTGAGTCCTCCGATGTACTGCGCTGCCTCGCTATCTCTCGGGTGTTCTGGAGATGCGAGATGACTGTGGTCTCAACGTGCTGCACAAATCATGTGTGCAGTGCGACCCGGCGGTAGGTACCACTGACTACTTTTCCTTTCTCCTGGCGAGGCTGTTGTCGTTGTCATCTTTCTCCCAGTCGTCTTCCTCCTGCACCCCATCTTCACATCGCTGTTTTAGAGTTCTCGATCCTGTCACTACATACACAAGCTCACTTACTCGGGCACCATCGCATCGCCGCCTCACCTTACCCACTACGTCACTACGTATACTGGACTATAATATAGTGGCATCGCTAGAACCACACGAGACAGAGCCATAGCCTGAAGAACCCTACCGCCGCCTAGCCTTCCTCTGGTCATAAGCAAACTCCGGGAAGGCACGTGTGGGAGCATTGCAGTTTACGCGATCACCTTCTGCTTTATTATACATACCTGCAAGCAACCTACGGCGGGACAAACACCACTGGAGAAAACCCGCATCATCGAGTGGAGTGTCCATTACTCCACCAACATCAACCTACAACACCACCATGTCATGGCTCAGCACATCCGCATTCCAGCCGGCATTACCCGATCACTGTACACCTACCAGTGACTTCCTCCTTCGATTTAGCAGTACGTTCCATGTCTGCATACCAACACCCTTGGCCTTCATATCGAACACACTAGGTGCTTTGAGCATCTGCTCTTGGCTGTTTGCACAAATACCACAAATATACAAGAACTACAGCCTCAAGAGTACTTCTGGGTTGTCCATATTCTTCCTGGTGGAGTGGTGTCTGGGTGACCTTGGAAACCTACTGGGAGCGCTGTTCACACATCAAGCGCAGTGGCAAGTCTTGATCGGCGGCTACTACGTATTCGTTGACCTTTGTTTGGTATTGCAGTGGGTGTGGTACGAGCGCCTGCAACATGGCAGACATCTTTTTCGAGTCTGGCCACGGAATGGAGGTGGCCGCTCCGACACGGACTCTGGCCTACATGGAGTAGTGATCGAAGGTGTCAGCCCGCCTACCAGCAGTCAAGGAAGTGACGACGGCAGCATGCGAAAGAAGCTCGCCCAGCCGCGCCCCATATTTAGGACAAATACGTTCCACAAGGATTCCACGCAGGACGAGAAGGGCACTCCGAGCCTATCGAATACACCCCGCGGTCACACGATCCACCGCTCAGGACCTTCTTCACCTTTCCCTTCACCATCTCCTCGAACATTGATGATGCTGGCTTGCCTGATCGCCATGACTCAAGCTTCGCCAGTCGACACCACACAGCCCGCACTCACACTAATGGCGACCGGCCCAACTCGCCTGGAAACCGCCGGAACCGTTCTCTCCTGGATGTCGACCTTCCTCTACCTCGGCTCTCGCCTTCCGCAGATCTACAAGAACTACAAGCTGCAATCGACAGCAGGCCTCTCTCCATCCCTCTTCGCCGCCGCTTTCTCCGGCAACATGTTCTACTCCCTCGCTCTCGCCACAAACCCTCTAGCCTGGTCCGACATGGGTCCTTACGGCGGTCACGGCTGGGCCGGAGCCGGAGGTTCAGACCGCGCCACTTGGGTAGCAGCGGCATTGCCGTTCTTCCTTGGCGCTGCGGGCGTGCTGGCTCTGGATGCGAGTGTAGGCGTGCAGTTCTTGCTCTACGGAGAGAAAGAAGCGAAAGTGATTGTTGTTGAAGAGGAGCGAGGGCAGATGGGGAGGTGGCGAAGGGTGAGTGGCTGGATGCGAGGTTGGGTGCCGAGCTTTGGGGAAGGAGATGCGAGCGAGAGGCAAGGGCTGCTTGAGAGTGGAGTGAGGGAAACGGGTGTTGGGTATGGGTCGTTGCGTTGAGTGGAGGATGAATTATGAATTATGATGAGAGGAGGATGAAGATGCATTTATGGATGTGGCATTATACAACGGCGTTCAATGGGTATTTTACTACGAAGACATGGAGATGTGCAGTGGGTTGGAGTTCAAACTTTTGGTATCAGCATGTTGTGATTATGATCACACTGGGAATCTTCGGAACGTTTTGCTGATAACTGGCTATCGCTTAGGTAGTCATCAGTCTTACAATCAATGCTTTCATCTACACTGAGGATCCTGCTCAAGGTGTCTCCATGATCGTATGGTGCGTTTGTCTTTGGCACTTACAACACTCACAACACTCAAATGTATGGCAAGGTCAAGTCCCGAGGCGAACGGCCATACGTAAATCAGACCTCACTCACTCCACGGCGGCCACGTGCCTCCATTCACTTTTTTAATATTTCAGTGACTGCCGGGTTTACACTTTCACATGATTGCTTGGCCTTACCGGACCACCGGTCACACGCTTGGAGGCACCAAACACTTGTTTATGCGACTATCCGACACCAAGATTTTGACACGCACACACCGACCGTACGCATCCGCTCACGCATCGCACCGACCTCAGATTTCGACGCCATTATTCAGACTGCGAACATATTGCTCCTGCGCGTTTGGAGAAACAGTTCACATACGCTGCACTACATTCAGCCTCTGCCGACTTCTGCGAGCACTCGTGTATCGATCAAATTCGCGCTCTTACAACAACTCGGCCTGGCCTGACTTGTTCCTGCATCTCGCCTGTCACACAGCAAAGAGCTACGTTTGACCAACATCTTGTCACCGCCCGAAATTCACTGTCTCCCCAACCTATCGTCACAGCAACCACACCGCCAAAATCCGCATCGCAGACAGCTAGCTCAACAGAGGCCCTTGGTACATCAATCAATGGATTCTCGGATCTATCGTTCTCTCCACCTTCTTGCCACCACGGACGGGAAGACCCAATATGGCAGACCGTTCCCGCCTCGAAAGGGAGATAACTCACGAACTGCTGCGGAACGACGATAAGTTATCACTGGTGGCATTAACCTACAAGATAATGGAGGCCCACATAGACAGCGCTGGCCCCGACGCTCTGGATAAGCTTGGGGACTGTGGTATGAAAACGTTTCTGGGCGCCACCGAAGTTGGCCGGGCACTCATGGCCGCCACCCAGTGGGACGAAAAGCGTGTAAAAGGTCTCAGAACACAAATATCATGGGAAGATTTTCGTCGCAAAGCGCACATGCTCTCGAAAAGCATCTTCGAAAACTTCAAACTTCTCGGCAACATTCTCGACAGACACGAAGCAACGATTCACCGACGTTGGTCGAAGAAGTCCAACAAGTCGCGCCTTGCCATCGTCGGTGGAGCGTGGGGTGTGAAGATGGCTTCGCCACATCGCCTGATTTTGAAGCCCTGGAGCTCGAGGACAACACTAAGCGCGTCTATGGGACGGACTATCGCGATAATTATCTGTTGCCTTACATCAACGAGGAGGATCTGTGCAAGCCTCGCTCACTGCTTCTCCTGATGTCTACGCGTAGTAGATGCCATCCGAGCGAGCTTGCCACCAGCGAATACAACGCTCATCGATTAGGGCGCTCTGCATTCATCTTTCCTTCCCCCTCGAGTTGCAAGGAACTCGACGATCATCGCATGGACCTTACGAGCCGCGGCGGCGATGGCTCCTATGGACAACTGTGGAGCGTGGGGTCTCGTCCAGATCATTGCGTTGCTCTCAAGGATCAGCCGTGTTCAGGACCAAGCGATGGCATTTTGATTCTCGAAGCGCAGGAACGCGTTTTGTCTTTTCTGGTGAAATGCGCGGAGCTTTTACTGCATGAATTCACCATTTTGCAAAGCCCTGTTGTCTCGTTCCAGCTCCCGCCGAGAATAGACGTTGTGCACACTTCACTTGCGACAATCGCGGCCGAGGCCCCATACCAGAAGCCCGACAGTCTGGACTTCTCTCGAATCGCCACGTTGCTGACAGCGAAGCGTGACGCTGCGGCAGACCATCTCTGGTCACTTCGTGAGGATCCCAGTTATTTCGAAGCGCAGATGCTTGAGGTGAGAGAGCACCGCCAAGATCTTATACTGGACTCTTCTGGACAGCAGCATCCGATCTGTTCCCCTGAACACGAGGACAAATTTTGGGCCCGAATCATGCATCAGGAGATTACACGTGCCTTCCATCAGGTCGAGACATTTGATGAGCTTCAATCTCGGGCTGAGGAGCTCAGGAACATGCAAATCTGTATGCTGACGAGTTTGGTACGTCTCATGCATTCCCCGAGCCATACACGGCGGCGTTGATGCATTTCGGATTTTATCTTAGCAGCGCTGCCACCGCCTTTAACAGAGAAATCGGTCTTGGGCTTTCCGCATCTGAACCTATACGGCCATACTATGAACGCCGCCCCGAAGAAGATCCAAACACCGAGGTGGCGGGTCTTCGGAAGAACCCGAATCTGAAGTTCGATGCCGTGCGAGCCCGGTTGACTTGGCTTGTTGGCATGCTGTGCGACATGGCTGAGCTGTTCCGAATGATAGGCCCAGTCAACATCATTGACGAGTTGCAACGTCTGGTCAACACCCAATCGGCTAAGTCCTTACTCTGCACATACGTTGCTTCTTTGGTGGGAGACCTCTCCATCGTCTCCAAATGCATCCATCAATTGGAACTGTATCTGCCGTGGGTGCAGAAACATGGTGGCCTACCTGGCGTGGCCGAGGCTCAGAAGAAAAATTTCGCGCGCGAGTTGCAAGCGCGGATGAAGCCAGGGGTGGATTCGGTGGACGCGGTCAGGGAAGACGACTCCGCATTGGGCAGCCTGGGCAAGCCGACAGACGGCAAGTTTGCGTACCCCATCGCGAAGCGCAGGACACGCGAGAACATAGAATTGATGCGACGAGCCGAGCAGAACCTTGACGAGTTCTGGCAAAAGGTTGACCAGGACATCAAGTCGAAGTGCGGCGGATTTGCTGATGGTGCTGTTCATCGCCTCTTCACGCAAGACCGAACACTGCAGAGAACGCCTGAGTGGGTCCAGTCAGTACATGAGAGCAAGGAGCCGGCCGTCGAAGAACTTTACGTTCCGTTTTCCCAGCTATTCTTTGATGACCAGACAAGCAGCAAACAGGCCCTGCTCGATTGTTCTCAACAGCCCAAGGAGAAGATCAAGACTCGCAAGGTCGGCAGCCCAGAGACCACGGCAGCAGAGCGTGAGCCGGCTGCTCCAACAGTCGAAGCTCAGACCGGACCACTGTTTGCTCTGAACGCCAGAGCGCTCAAAGTGTTCAAGACAATCTTCTTCACACCCTCTGTGACATCAACCCCTGGCGAGGTCGCATGGGTGGACTTTCTACACGCAATGGTGTCCGTGGGTTTCGTTCCTTAGAAGCTGTATGGGTCCGTCTGGCAGTTCAGCCCTGATCCGGACAAGCTGCCGGTCGAGAGAAGCATCTAGTTTCATGAACCGCATGGCGCAAACAGCAAGATCCCTTACCGCATCGCTAGACGCCACGGACGTCGCTTGGACAGAGGCTATGGCTGGGACGGGTCGTTGTTCACGTTTGAGGAGGAGCTGAAGCAATAGAGCCTGTGTTTTCTTTGCTGATAGCATGAATGATTGGACGGGATGTCCGATACAAGGCTGTCACATTGAGCCGTTTTTGTTTTAAATGCTTTGTTCGTATTGATTACCCCATTGAAGGAGGCTTGGGAGGTACACAACTTGCTTTCTGGGATGATAAGGCACTTTGGCGTTGATCAGAAAACCCTGTGATAGTTAGCTAGCCACCGCAAGCATTCTCAATGATCGTTCTGTCCTCCGTTTTTGAATCTTGATTTTGAAGGATGTGTTTTGCAAAGGCGCTAACGCCTTCTCCCGTTGCAAACATGAACTGAACAACATTACTCTAAAATTGGTAAGATCTGTTGATGTACAGTAATTCATGACAGTTGACAGTTGACAAAGGGTCTCGTAACGGCGGAAGTGGTGAAGTGATGCTCGAAGCCCGGCCTCGGCCATTGGAATTCAGTCCGTGCCCTTGGTCGTGCGATGCCAGCTTGCCATAGCTTCATGTTTCTGGCGCTGGAGATCCCATCCCACCTCTTGCACCGCACCACCTCACCTAGAAACCATATCGACAAGCAACAATGGTCTCTTTTAAGCTCACCTCCCTCGCCCTCGCGGCCTTCCACACTCTCGGTGCCGTTGCTCAGGCTTCTGAGGGCATTCCGGTACATATATCCTCTACAACCACCAACTGCCAATGCCTCTCAAACTAACACACTCTCCAGGTCGAGAACATCAAGGGTGTCAAGGAGCACATCGAGGACCCCAGCCAGCAGCAGACTCCCAACATCAACGTCGACATCAAGACCACCTTCCCGCAAGCAGAGGTCTTCGGCGTCAAGCTCGTCAACGGCCACCCCACCCGCGCCGTCCTCGACGTCCACAACCAGGAAACCGAGGCCATCTCCGTCCTGATCGTCGGTGGCTCTCTCACCACCCCCGTCGATGTCCCTGGCGCGCCTGAGGTCCCTGCCATCCTGCGCAACCTGACCACCCAGCGCTATGGCGTCTCCATTCCCGCCGGCGAGCACGAGACCCTCACCTACTCTTTCGCGACTGAGATGCACCCGCAAGATCTCCGCCTGAACCTTGCCGCCGTGCTCCAGAGCGCCGCCGGCCAGATCTACACTCGCCAGATCTACAACGAGACTGTCAGCGTTGTCGAGGCTCCCGTGAGCTGGTTCGACCCTCAGATGTAAGAATCTACAACTCCAACATAAAATGAAAGAAAGTAACCCATAAACTAATGCAACCACCCTCCCAGCATCTTCCTCTACCTCTTCCTCCTCGCCACCTTCGGCGGCGTCGTCTACTTCATCTACAACACCTGGATCACCACCCTCTTCCCCCAGAAGAAGCGCGGTGGCAAGGGCGGCGAGCGCGCCCAGCGCTCCTCCGGCCAGACTAAGAAGGTCGACCCCGCCGACCAGGTTTCCGTCATCGGTGCCGACGGCCCTGCTGTCACCAGCGGCGCAAAGGCTGGTGCTTTCGACCAGAGCTGGATTCCCGCCGCGCACTTGCAGCGTCCTGAGGCTAGGCGCGTGGGCAGCGGCAGGTCGAAGACCAAGCAGGCCTTGTAAATTGCTCGGTTATGGATTGTGAGCGGGCGGGTATCTTGGTTAGATTGAGATTGGATAATCAGGTGCCGGAGAGACGGATTGGGGATTTTGTACAGTTGTGTTCCTGCGGACGGATCAAAAGTTGTGGCTTGAAAGTTGGAATCTTCTGGGCATTTTTGGATATCTGTAGGAGTATGACTGCGAAATGGAAAAATAACATCGGGTTCAAAATGCTTTGTGCATGACGGTTCACGGGTGCACAGTTGACTATCTTTCGCTACAAGTCATTCATCTCGTAAGGGTTGAGCTATAGCTCCTGCGAGGTCGATTACTAAGGGTGCTCTTTGTGTTGCAGCAATACTCGTTTGGTTGAAATATGCTGTTCAGACTTAGCGAGAGATTGTTTCACTCGTTCTTCGAAGGCTATGAAGGCTATGAGATTTGGAGATGAGGTCGAAATAAGCACCCGGTGGACAGGGTCGTTCCTTCCTTCGACCATCATCTTGTCCTCCCGTTGCCCACGAACTCTGCAAACAGGCGTATTAATGAATCAAAAACATTTACCGAACGCATACTCTCTGCCAGGTTGTAAAACGGACCGGGAGACCACGTTGTCTGCACAAACAATCTTAGCACCAAGGCCAGTAACCTCTCGAAAAAAGTAAATGTCTGCAGGTACAATTCTGTCATATAACGAACGAGGTGCAGATGCACCCAGTGTACTGATTGTGGGCTTTACCTGACTCTATCTGAGTGCCTTCAACCATCCCAAGTCGTGCCTCACCGTTGCCTGCTCGTCGCCATCTGTATTTACGATCCCTTCATGTCGATGCTAGTGCAGACCCGTAAGTGCCGCTCGACCGGTCAATATGTGAGTGCATAGCTCTGATGCCGCCCCAAGAGACATGGATCTTGGCTATGTGGTCGTGCCATCGCGTGGCTGGCAGCATCGTATTATTTCGACGCAGCATGGCTCTCTCTCAGGAAGAAAGTCTCCCAGCCAGAGATGTGGGTGGCAGTATGCTCCAGCCAGCGATTTCAGTACCTCTTCCCTTTCAATTTCACCTCAAAATCTTCTTCTCCCAGCACCAGCCTCTTCACACAGGCTTCGCAACCTTCCTCGTCTCCTTAACCCCCGTCCTCTCATCCACAAACTCCCTCCAACTAACCGGCACCATCTGATTCCCCGCCTCACTAACAGCCATCACAACCCCCAACTCATTCTTCGCCGTGCTACAAAAATAACTCCTCTCATCTCCCAAACTAATCACAACCGCCCTCACAACATCCCCCACCCTGAAACTCTCCGCGACTTTCACCTTATCAATCTCCGTCGCGCGGATGTCCTGCTGTCTGATAATCGCAGGGAAGACATCACGGCAGGTGTGCTCGCCGGTGGCGCCGAGGGCGAGGATGGAGAGGTTGGCCTGGCGCGGGTTTGTGCGCGTGATGCGGCCGAGGACGATGGTGCCGGTTTCGGGGACGAGAGGGCCTGCGGCGCGGGTTATGGAGACCGTGGGCTGGGGTGCGGATTTTGATTTTGAGGATTGCGAGGTGAGGGTGCCGGCGAGGGAGGAGTAGAGGTGCGAGGATTGGATGTGGGTTCCTGGGCCGGGGTGGTTGGCTGAGGAGGGGCCGATGGGTTGGCCTGGGAGGGCGAGGGTTGGTGTTGACATTTTTGGTTGATTGGGTGAATTTTTGAGGTTGGTGGTGTGGTTCAATGTTGTTTGCGACGGCGATTTAGCTGGAGCCAAAGTTGCCGTTTTGGATAAAATCGAGAAGTGACGCTGCTCTCGGATGATCTCCGCGCGAGAGCGCGAAGAGGGGCAGGAACGGATGGTGGAGACACATCAATTGCCGAATGAAATACATGCACTAATCGAATGCCGAGCTATAAGAAGATATGATATATATGCTGGAAGTAATGTGTTGTGGTAAAATGTGAAGACATTCACACGTTGGTCCCAGTCCTAGACCATCATCTCTCATCACCATGTCGAACCAATTCCACCCCCCTTCGAGCAATAATCTAAGTGGCAAAGTCGTTGTTCTTACAGGAGTATGTTTTACATATATGTAGAGTTATGATACAAGCTTAATCTCCACCAGGGCGCCATAGGCATCGGCGCTGTCCTCGTTCGTCTCCTCCACGAAACAGGAGCCCACGTCTTCTTCGGAGACGTCCTCGATGAACCAGCTCAATCCCTCGAGAGAGAACTACATTCCTCTACAGCCACTGTCAAGTTCGTTCATTGCGATGTGGCCTCTTATGCCGACAACCTCGCCCTCTTTGACGCAGCATACCAGGCTTTCGGACAAGTCGATCATGCTATCTCGAATGCTGGGCTCGGGGAACAGGGTAATATCGTGAGTCCTGAGTTGACGCTCGAAAGCGTGCGAGAAGAGCCAAAGAGCTCCGTTCATGTCGTCGACGTCAACCTGAAAGGTCCATTGTACTTTGCACGGCTTGCCAGTGTGTACCTTCGGCAGCCAGCTAAGGGCGAAGAGGCAGACGCTGCTCCGGTGGACAAGAGTCTGACCTTCACATCAAGCGTGGCAGCATTCCGTGAGGATCCAGGACTCTATGTCTATGTTGCTAGCAAACACGGTGTGATGGGGTTGATGAGAGTTCTTCGAAGGTCAGTCCCGCGTGCTGACAAAATCCATCGTATCTCGATACTGATAGCAGACAGTACACTCATACAGTCGAAGCCGCACGCCATCAGAACGAACACAGTCTGTCCATGGATGACTCGCACTCGTTTGACCCAAGGTGTAGAACACCATTGGGACGCTGCCGGACTTCCAGGCAACATGCCAGAAGACATAGCCAGAATCTTGATGGGCGTAGCTGCCGACTCAAGCCTCAATGGCGAAGCTGTTTACGTAGAAGGCGGCCGTGGCTGGGAAATCGAGCAGGCAAAGATCGACCTACGACCACAGTGGTTGGGTGAGCGTCAGACCAGGGATCTAGACGAGGGCACTCGCGTGCTCGGCGGCGGCGAGGGTTGGATCGCAGGGCAATGAGCAAAGCTACTCAACGCGTTTTTGGATCTTGGGCCCACGAATCTGGCCGCGAATCCAGTCCGGTACGAATGCTTTCAAGCCAAGTTTCTCTTCCGCAACCTCCACCGTGAATTTGTCCTCGGGAGTATACGGGCTGGGTTCACCAGAAACGACGAGATCGGTCATCTGTTCCAGTCTGCACATACCAAGTCCGACGTTGCCGACGTTTGCGATGAATTTGCCCGTAGGTCGTTTTCTCTTGTCATCCTTCCTGATTTCCGTGTCGCGCTCAGGCAATGGCAGTGCAAATGAGCTGTCATATTCGAGCTTCTCAGGTGGTCCAGTAGCTGGATCATAAAGCGAGATAGGTAGTATGCGCCTCCGCACAACACCAGTATGATGCGTTCTGATCGTGAGCTCTTGCCCAATATAGCAGCCCTTCTTAAAGTCAATGCCCTTCATGAGGTCGATATTCGCGTTCATCGGCAGAGTCTCCTCCCTTGGAATCTCCTTCTGGCCTTCCGCCACTCCTCGCAGATACCTCCGTATCGTGTACGCGCTCAATGGCGCTTCCTCGAGCCCTTCCAGTGCCGCCGTGTTTCCTACTACGCCGCTTCCTGAGCTCGACGAAGGCAGAAGTATCCTCTGACCCATCCCAGGCGCACGACAATCCGTCAAGCTAATCGTGCCGTCTTCGTTCGCGCCCTGCGAATGCGCAGTCCAGCGCTCGTCGTCCCTCCACGCATTCCACACGTCCAGCTCGCCCTCATCCAGCATGCGCAGCGCGAGCTTTGCGCGCAGCTTATGTCTCTTTACATGCTTGAACAAAGCCGCCGCATCGTCTGCGTCAACCTCCACCAGGTAGCCTTGATCCTCGCTCTTGTGCGTTTCCGCGTGCCACTTCGAGCCTAAAGTAGGGTAGACGAAGACATCGTTCAGCACTTTGCCCGGCGCTGTCAGGAAAGCGGAGTAGAAGCCTGTGCGAGAATCGGGTCGTAGGTTGTTTGTGATTATGCCTTGTAGGAACTTGGGTGCTTCGGGGCCATGGAGGGATATCAAGCGGCGGGTTGTGAGTTTCGCGGCGCCGGCTGTGGGAGGTGGTGGAGGGGCGCTAGTTGGTTGGGAAGAGTATGGGCGTGATCGCTGGTGTCTTAGGCATTTGCTACAGGTGTTTCTTAGCCTGGCGGAGCTGCGTGGCGTGTACATGATTAGTTATTGATAGGAGAATGTTTGGTGGAACGATGGTTTTGGACTTTATGATTTTGCTGATGTCAGCGAGCTGTCACAGCGGACCTCGGACGACCTTGGACCACTCTGGTCCACCGATCTACAATATCAATCTCGAGACATTACATAACTACCTATATTCTTCCGCACTCAAAATACGTGAAATCAAGTGAAAGCCCACAAGACATCGTGTTCCACATCATTTTCAATGGATGGACACTAAACAACGAAGAACCGATCCAGGCTAGAGCCATTGAGCGAGCATGTTTCCTATGAGCTTTATCCCGACAAGCATGGTGTATATCAGCAGACTAAACTGCTCGCAGACGCATATTGATCATAGGACATACACGAAAGGTTTGATGTTTCTCTACGATAAGAAGGAACGCTACGCAATGCTCTGACTTCTCTGGACCACGCGGTGGATTACCACCTGGCACACGTAAACAAACAATCTCTATCGTTCTGAGAAGCATCTTCAAAGACCCGATTCCGTCTTCAGCGTCTCACAAAGTCACACAGCGGCTTTCCAAAGAAGTAAGCTCGCCAATGCGGCATCTGCTCCCTATAAAGATAGAGAGACCGACACATGAGATACTCTGTATCTTCCAAGTGCTTGTCGTGGTCTGTTATGAAAAGCTTGACTCGGTCTTCGGTCAACATCACATCATATGTCCTAGCCCAAGGCTGATAGATTTCCAGCTGGTGCAGACACTCTGATAAGATCGAAAGCTCGCCAATTGAGGAGGCAACAAATGGTGTTATCATTGCCTTTGCTTCAGGTTCGGACTCAAGGAGACTGTTCAGCCCCTCCATAAATGTCGGCCAACCGTACATCTTTATCTCAGACATGGTCAAGTTCTCAGGCTCATGAATCGATGAGCCTCTTTTCTTGAAGGCGTTGAATCGAGACAAATATTTATGCAGGCGACGCTGAATGAAATTCATTTGACAAGGCTGCTTCCAGTCAAGGATTGCTGATCCGAACCCTGGTGCTTTCTTCATGACAGTGCAGAAGTAATGCTCGCGCCATGGCAAAGAATGGAAGACAGGAACTCTTTGCGACATAAGACACAACGCCTCGTTGAGAAAGTATCTGAATTTGAGTATGGCATGCATGCATGGTTCTGGCAGGTCGCATTCCGGTTGAATGGAGGGAGCATTGGATTTATACAACTGCTGCAAGGCCTCAGCTTGAGTGAAGAGCTCCGCGAACATCTCGAAGTGCAGGTAGTCGATGAATACAGAGTCATATAGCACTCGGGTCCAGTACTCCACTTCATGTTTAGGCTCCAGGTCCGGGTTAGGTAGGCCATTCTTGTCTACAAGCATCTCGAGGCGATGCTCGCTCACCTCGTTGGTGTACCGGTAGAAGTATCCTGGATCCTCCCGGAGAGATCTCAAACGATCTGCAGCCTGACTACGTTTGGCAGCCAGCAATGAGACAATTCGATCAAGGTCGAGCTGTCTCGGGACACGGTAAGGAGCTTCCGCGACCATGACTGCCAACGATGCAAAGCCAGTAGCCGTAATAGTGGGAGTTTGGGCGCAGGCGATGTTGGACCAGTGAAAACCTCCATGTCTGGCACGTCATGCCAAATGTGCCTTGCACATGCGACCAGGAATTTTAAGATACGCTGTTGCGCTTGGAGGACCAACAGACCCTCGCCCACTGGTAGGTATTGAAGCACGTGAGGCCGTTCGTTTGCCTTTGCTTGCATATCGACCTTCACCAGCTTGCCATATGTTGCGACATCATTGTGAGCTGTGAGCATCATAACGTAGTCAGGTAGGTGACCGCATTCGAGGAACTGGAGAGATATGCATATTCTCATGGCGGCGAGATCTGCAGCCGCGAAATTCGCCGGATGGTTTCTGGCGCGCGACGAAAGGAACAGTAGCAAGCTTCGGGGGTTTGTGAGGTTCTCCTGGTTGATTTGTGGACACTGCATCGCTTCCCAATCTTCGTACGTCAGATATCCTCGAGCCATAGTCTTCCCGTTTGACAGACACTCCCAGTCAGGACGGTGAGACGGTGCCACGTCTGCTCTCCATGCCTTCAGGATAATTGCGCGGCGTTGGCCTTTGTTCTTCTTCAACCATCTTGAGTGGATTGTCGCCTCGTGGAGGTCCAAAATTGCTCCGAGCAGTCCGTAATGGGTGTCGATTTCCACGACCGAATCTGACCTCCGGAACATGGTTTCAATGGGTGACAACGCGCTTTTCGTGATGTCTTTGGAGGATTTGACCATTGAGTCGCGATCCTTCTCGACCGCATTTACCACGTCTGACCATCTTGGAGGGATGCTTGTTTCTCCTTCGAGAATTGTTCCTTTCAAAATGTCCATGTTAACGCGCGATCAGGAGAACCTCGGACGCGTAGCGCCTGGTTCGATGCTGGAGTGTGATGATGCGAGAGTGCCTGCAGCGTATTGTTGTGAGTAAATTTCTCCGTAAACACAAACGCCATGCGCCTGACCATCCGACAACGCTCGGACCATGCGCGCGGCGCGACGATGAAGAGTGAGGGTGAGGCGTGATGACTTACACTGGAGCGGGCTTTGCTGGGCTTGTCTCTTCACTCGATGCTTCGGGCGGCTGCTGTAATTGCCATGCGAAGGCGAGAGGATACTTGTGGGCTCGGCATGAATAGCGGGTACAGCTTTGGGATTATGATGTGGGCGAACAAGACAGGATAGGCACGCGATGCAAGGGTGGATAGTGAAGCAAAGGAGGGTTCTTGGTATATGTGCGTCGTAGTGCAGTGCTGGGGCCGGCCGGCTAGAATATCGTGCACGTTTTATTATCAAGAGAGCAACGTCAATGGTGAAAGGCGATTTTGCAGGCTTTGAGGAGGACGAGTGAGGTCATGTAAAGGTCAGCTGAAGGAACGTCCACCAAAAGCAATGTAATGAGAAAATCATGAATAAGAGAGTCGTGAAAGTGATAAGAAAGTCATAAAAGGCATCAAAACTGCAAAGACCTGTCCACAAAAGCCAGCAAAGCAGGCCTCAGCATCTCGTGACATTAATCATACATGCGAGTATGTGTGAGATCAGCATCAAGAGAACAAAAACACCCCGACCCAAACCAATTCCAAACCCATAGTGCCTCCCAGAATTTTTCCCCTGCCGCTAAAATTGCAAGTGTTAGATCATATCCCGAGGGATAAAGAGACTCGTTAGAAGAAAATGCCGGTTCCCATATGCAGACAAATTAAGAATGCCGAATACGATGCAAAAGTCTTTCTTACGGGAAGAAAGAAAGAAGAGAGAATAAGAAGGATTAGTTCTTTTTTCTCTTTTGAAGAAGTGAAGACGAGAGCGAAAACGAAATCCAGGATTAGTAGCCGCCGCCGTACATGCTGCTACGGCCGTTGTGTCCAGACTGGTGGTAGGTGCTGGCGGTGTAGTCAGAGTTGTCGTACATGGTGTTTCGGCGGACATCGGAATCGTCGCCGTAAGGAAGGAGTTCCTTAACTTCCCAGTTGTTGGGGCGCTGGCCAACGGAGAATTCAAGATCTTCCTGGGTTATGGCGTCCCAGAACTAGACGAATGTTAGTGATAGAAATAGCATGAGCGATAAGAACTGGAACATACCTTGTAGACCATCATGACCGCCAACAAGTTCAGGAGAGTTGCAAAGAACAGACCATCCATGTAGTGTTGCACGTTAGAGCAGATAGTCTCGGAAAGGGCGTAGAGCAGGATCTGGCCGATAACGAATGCCAGAACACCAAAGCCGATGTGCCACAGAGGCCAGCGCTCCTGCAGCGTACCGATGACCAGCAGAGTCTGCATAACGATGTAGACAAAGAGGAAGATCGCGGAGAAGATGTAGACGACCACAAAGAGGCCGATCGTGCTCTCTGGGCTCAAACCCGCCCATCCCTTGAACGTGAGCAGAGCAATGACGAAGCTGACGGCGAACATGGCAACACTGCAGACGCGCAACAGCCATACTGAGAGGGTTGTGCCATCTTCATAGAGCTGGAAACCGACAAAGCCGTTGATCATCAAGCAGATACATGTGGAGCTCACGAGACCGCATTGCACAGCAACGAAGTATGCATAAGCCTCGGATCCTGGCGGTACGACGCCGCAGTCGATGACAAGCGAAATGATGGTGAGGAGGGTGTACAAGTAGAAGAAAGTTGTGATCTCCTTGCGACCTGAAGCATAGTTGTTAGCCAGGTTGTGCAATATCGCATTCCGATCATGTTGTTTCCATGCTCCCCTGTCCTCGCTCTTCCATCCTCTTGAAAACACTTACCAACTGCTGTGAACTTGCTCCTGACATGAATGATCATAATAACCAGCATGATCAGCGCAATGATGTGCGCGAACCCAGCGGCGCCCTGGAAGATGATTGTGTTTGCCAGCTCAATCGACCGCGAGTAGCATTGCGACTGCGTGAAGTGTGATCCAGTGATAGCCGACTTTGCTCCCACCAAAGGACACAGCGGTAGAGGGGTGCGCTCGCATATCGAAGAGAAGTCGCCGAAACCCATTGCGGTGGTGGCAAGGGTGTGCCGAGGAGGAGGAGGATTGCTCGAGGGATGCTTGCGTACGGCGAAAGCAGCAGAGAGGGTGGGATGAGTGTCGCAGAGGAAGAGGTGCGCCGTTGGCGAGCGTGCGCTGCAGATGCCTATGTAGCGAGCGTAGTGTGGTAGCGAGTGAATTAATGGGGGGCTGCCGTGGCTGGGATGTGCTCTGTTCGCTGCGTGAAGACTGAAGCCTGAGGGGCGGGAAGGGTGTGGCAGCTGTGGCAGGCGCGCGTAAAGTTCACGCGCTAAAGCAATTGATCCGCCACGCTTGGATCACCCTCGCAACGAAGCCACCCAAAAATAGGACATATCACGAAATATACCACCCTTTACCACGACTTGCCACGCTTTTTCTATGGTACATGCCATGCGATACCCGGATCTAGGGATAACGACTCTGCGGTGACGGTGTACTCAGACAATACGTCAAATACCATCATTCTCTCTACCAACGATCCGTAACCACTGGTCCGGCTGGTACGCTGCCTCTTCAATCTCCCTTCTCGTCATCAGCAACGTCACCCAAAATCAATAATGGCGGATGAGAACGAACAACCACGCAACCGCCGCGAGCGACGTGCCGCCGCCAAATCCTCAAACAAACCCGTCGAAGCCCCAACCTCCGCGCCCAAAATCAAACTTGCCCAACCAGATCGCTCAGGGCCCAAAGGCAAAACCTTACTAGACCTGGTCGAAGAACGAAAACATCTCCTCGAGCAAGGCCAGCCCTTCGACAAGCAACACAACGACGGACTCGCCCGCGACGAAAGCGGCAACATCCTCGAAGCTGGACTCGGCGATGGCGAACCCATAGGCCCAATAGGAGACGCCGTCTTCTGGGCCGTCTGCCTGACCATGTTCCACTTCACGCTGGACGTGTTGGTCTTCCAGCAATACCGACAGGAAATCGAATGGGTTCCGATATGGAAACGGACTTTTTTGGTCTTGCCGATTCTATGGCTGATGATTTATGTCATGCGGTCGAAGACTGCGCGCAAGATTGAGGTGGCGAGGCAGCTTTTCTTTTTGGCGGTCGGTGTTGGCGCGGGTTGCTACACGATCTATGTGGGCAATGTGTATGATTACTATGCGGTGATGAAGCAGGCGCCACCTTTGGGCACGTTGTGGGTGTGGAGTGTGATTGAGATGCAGCTGCCTTATGCTCTGGTTGGGGTGTTGTCGAATTTGGGATACATGTTCTACAAGGGGTATGCTGTGTTCTAGATCGTGGTCGTTTGTCCGACCTCTGAGTCTGGAGATGTAGAGATATGGAGGAACTTGTGTAGAATTAGAGTTGTATCAATATATACCTGCACATCTAAACTCCCAAACGCATCAACCTCACAACCCCTTCACCCTTACCAAATCATTAACAACCATATACCGACTAACCCCAATCCACCCCCACCGGAACCACCTCATCTGACTCACATGCGCGCTCGTCATCGCCATCTGCGCTTTTCTATAATCCCTCACGCCACTCACCGCCAGAATCGGCGTCGGACAATCTCCACCCTTCTTCTTCTGGAAAACACTCATAACAACAGAAACCATCGCATCGACAACACTGCTGTACTTGCGCACGAAATTCGTCGTCGTGAGCGTGTACATCTTGACCGGGCTCTCCCAGCCCGAATGCCTCTGCATCAAATTTCGCACGAACGTCGATCCGCCATGGTAGAGGGAAATGTGGTTTGGATGGCTGCTGACGCCGTTTTCGTCGAAGGTGATCAGAACGTCGATGTTGGCGATAGGAGCGGCGTCGGCGGACATGGTCTTCATTTTCGGCGCGAAGTAGTGCTGGAGGACTTTGGCTACTTCTTTCGCTTCCCAGTTCTTGGTCATGGAGTCCTGGAATCTCTCATCTTCGACTACGACGACTTGCTCAGCGGATGGGATTCCTAGGAGGAGTGCGGATTTGACCAGTTCTTTTTTGCGGATGTGGCCAAGACCGTCTGCGTCTCCGCTGCTGAGGCACAGGATGAAGATTCTGTTTTGGAGTTCCGGGCGGGCAAGAGAGAGGAGTGTGGGCGAGAAGAACATTGCTTCATCGTCAGGATGGGCGATTAAGAGAACTATTCTCTTCGCGCGTAGAGTCGGGAAGCTGGTTGTCATGAAGGCCGTGAAGAGCCAGGAGCCGATTAGGAGGAGCGGGATCTGGGCCAGCAGGAGGTAATTCATCTTGCGCATCGACGGCGAGAGGCGCCGCGTGAATTTGGAGATGGCTTGTGGTGGCGGTTATTGTTCGCTCCTGGTCGTCGTTCAGGGACCTTGGAGTGTGGTGGTATGGCTGTTTTAGAGTTTGGATGGTCGACGAACCCCGGAATTGAGGGGACACACAAAACGTATGTTGCTTGGTCCGAGCAGCTTGAGAGATACAGTACTACTGTAGCATTTGACCAGGATGCTAGACTTGTTGTTATTCACAACTTGTGCGTCCTGTCAATTCCGGTTCCGAGACTCCAGTTGTCGTTATGCAAGATCGAATCTTCAGCCATCACTAATCAGTTGGTGACTGCCAAACTCGAGTCTGAAAGACTGTCCACAGTATTAGACCGACATGAATCAAAAACCTGGCGCGTCGATTGATAATCGTGGAATTCCGTAAACACTACATAAGTCTGCTGTGGAACACGACGGTGTCTTCGTCTGGTTTTGGCTGACAAACATCATGTGTTCCCACATGCAACTTGGCAACCCCGATGGCGACGTTTGACACCGGCATCCTGAATTGGACGGCCGACTGCTTCAGCTGTATCGCTTGCACGATACCTTAGCTCGACCACCACCTGCATGCGAGTCAGCACATGGTCTCACGTGTGCTTAACCCCGAGCATCCACTCACTCGTACCATACTCCCAAGAGGGAAGGTAGGTGTGGGTCCTTCAAAGAGTCCCTTATTTAAACTCCACTCTTCAACAAACGTGCCCTCCCACATTGACATTTCAGCGACCGGACACTCCTTGCATACCACATCAAAACCATGGCAGACTACTCGACTCTTCCTCCAGGCGCTACCCTGCAGCCTAAACCATTCAAGGCTCACGTTCCGGAAGAGAAGCTCCAACAACTCAAGGACCTGGTCAAGCTCTCACCTATCGCCGCTCCCACTTTCGAGAACACCAATGCTGGCCGTCACTTTGGCATGGAGCGCGAATGGCTCACCATCGCCAAAGAGGAGTGGACCACAAAGTTCGACTGGCGCAAGCAAGAAGACCGCATCAACGCCACTCCCAACTTCACCGTGCTCATCAAGGACGACCAAGGCATCGAGGTCGACGTGCACTTCCTCGCTCTCTTCTCCAAGAAGAAGGACGCCATTCCCGTCGCTTTCTACCACGGCTGGCCAGGCAGCATCCTCGAGTTCCTAGGCGTGCTCGAGCTGCTCAAGAAGAAGTACCCTTCTGCGGAGGAATTGCCCTACCATGTAATCGTTCCCTCTCTGCCTGGCTACGCCTTCTCCTCCGGTCCTCCGCTTGATCAGGACTACAGCATCGCACAGGCTGCTGCGTGTTTGGACAAGCTCATGCGCGGTTTGGGCTTCAGCAAGTATTTGGCTCAAGGTGGCGATCTCGGATCTTTCGTCAGCAGAATCCAAGCTTCAACCTCGGATGCTTGTGTGGGAATGCACCTCAACATGATCGCTATGAGCCCGCCGGAGAACAAGGATCAGCTGAAGATTGACGAGGCTGAGGCGAAAGCCATGCCTCGCGGCAAGGAATTCATGGAGCATGGTGCAGCGTATGCCATCGAGCATGGAACCAGGACCGCTACTGTTGGCTTGGCCCTAGCTTCTAGCCCGATCGCTATGCTGAGCTGGTGAGCCTTTCGAGAGGAGGCTTCAAGAAAATGCCGGCTAACACGGTCCCAGGATCGGCGAGAAGTTCCTCGAGTGGAGTGACGAAGATCCCTCCGTTGAGGTAAGACGGCGCACGAGGGTGGCCTCGTATTTGCCAACGCTGACAGACGACAGGAAATCCTGGCCAGCGTCTCGCTCTACTTCCTCACCGACACTTTCCCTCGTTGCATTTACCCTTACAGGGGCGTAAGTCAAATTTATCCCGACCCACCTTCAATTTGATCCAACCATATAACTAACGCTGACAGATGGGCGGACAGCAAGGAAACGCTGGAGAAGGTCCTCGCCGCCTGAACCTCTCGAAAGTAAGCCACCCACATACATCAACTTGTTCAAAAAGATCATGTACTGACTTTCTAACCAAGTGGATGGGTTCCTCGCCCCCAGATGCCTTCCTGGACAAGCCTCTGGGCTACTCTCTTTTCCCGAACGAGCTGTTCCCGGTGCCTGGCAGCTGGGCTGGCACTGTTGCGAACCTTGTTCACTACAGGCGTCATGACAAGGGTGGTCACTTTGCGGTAAGTCGAGAAGAAATGGAGCTCCTCGTCAAAAAGCAACATAGTACTGACTTTCGCGCCACAGGCTCTGGAGAGACCGCAAGAGCTTCTTGAGGATGTCGAAGAGTGGATTCCGAAGGCCTGGGATGTCGGTGGAGGCGCTAAGCTCTGAGCAGCTTGGCAGGACAAGAAGACATTGTGAAAACGAAGCGAAACACAGCACGAGCAGTGACGACACGAAGCGAGCAAAGAACTCGCAGGAAACCCAGACAGATTGCAAGTAAACCAGTATGAATGACCACAACACATGACATCTCAGCTCGCCAGCCCCATACGCCCTGTAAATCTATCTATCTCACCACTCGACCTCCTTCACATCAACCTCTCTCCCACCCCAAACAATCTCCCCACCCCACTCGCTCTTCCCATCTAACGTCAAATCCCCCACTTCCCACTCCCCCTCACTCTCACTACCAACAACACTCTCCTCCCCACCCCAACAACTCACAACATCCATCTCCCCGCCACTAACCTCATAAGCCCCCGAAATCGCCTCGCCTAACTCCCACTCCGCCGTCTTCCCACCTTCCTCCTTCTCACCCCTCCAAACAAAAACCTGCGCTTCCACCCAGCGTGCTTCCAACCTCCACCGCTCTTTCGCAGATGTTCGTTGATAAGCTGGGATAGAAACTTTCACTTCGACGACGGCGTTACGCAGCTTGCGCTTGGCGATGGGTCTGTAGTGTTCTCGGATTGCTTTGCGGGCGTCGCGGCCTGTGCCTAGGAGGAGGAGGCCTGTGGCGAATGATTTTGATTTGGGTGAGGGGAGGAGGTGGGGGATCAGGGGGGAGGAGGGGTTGGTGAGGAGGGTGTGGGAGGGAAGAAGGGCGGGGGTCAGGCGGTCGAGGATGTCGAGGGGTGAGTCCTGTTGTTGGATTTATGGTTAGTGGCGGGTTTGGAGTTGATGGGATGGAATGGGATGTGAGGGAAGTGGTAGAGGTTGGACGGACTTTGCCTAGGAAGGTTGCGAGAGAGCCCGGGAGCATGAGGGTGTCGTGGAGGAAGACGGGGGTGTAGAGGGATGGGTCGAAGGCTCCTCCTGGTATAAGTTTATCGTAGGTGATGCGGTGGGCCATTGCTTGTTGGTGGGCGTAGGTGAGGGGGCCTGGGGATGAGATTGGGAGGGGAAGGAGGAAAGATAGGTTGATGGGTGGTTCGTGGGCCGGTGGTGTATCGGAGTCAGAGCTGCTGGCGGAGGTTTCGGATGTTTCTGGGTTGAGCAGGGTGAGCAAGGGTGGCGTCCAGTCCATGTGATCGTTGGTGGGCGTTTCTAGGACATCTAGGGAGGAGGACAGCTGAGGGACTAGGGGTGGATAGGTGCTCGTGTCATTGTCTGAGTCGCAAGGATGGGTTGAGTGAAGAGGCGAGGGCGAAGTGTCATGGTTGGGTATGATTGCCTCTTGAACCGCATCGTTGCTCGGCTTAGTCAAGAGGGTTGTGTTATGCCGGTGGCTGTTCTGAGTCTGAGGTGGTCCTCGGATGGGTAGTGACCGCATTGTGTAGAGAAGATACTGCTGATTATGCTGTTGTGCTGTTATGGTGGTGGTGGTGGTGGTGGTGGTGGAAGAAGACACTTCTAAAATTATGACAATAGATAATTAGTTGAGACGGGAACATGCAGAAAAATGTGTGACTCTTTGCCAGCGGACTGCCATACCAACGGATAGTTACGGAAGCCAAGTGAATCTTATGACAGCACATGATGGAAGTACGTGGCAATTGGTATGATGTCGAGAAGAGCGACGTCTCAGTGGTCCAACTACAGACTCGTTGAGATAGAGTGGAATTTAGTGCCGCGTATGGATGGAGACGGCGCTTTTGCACAGGTGCCTACCTTCCATCGGTGTTCTTCTGTCCTTCTCCAGGGACACGACACAGATTTCGTGGCGAGCAACAATGGTAGCATCGCGTGGCAACGCAAATGCTCACGAGATGGATCCACCATGGGTCTCCAGGAATATTTGGTTTGCAAAGCATACAACAATGCTCCATCCACATTGCCTCACCAGGAACGTCTCTCCGATCAATGATGGGATCCTTTCCAGCTATGCATTCGACATCAGTGCAGCTCCAATCTTGGCAGCCAACGAGACGGTATGGAGCAAAATCCCGCAGATGTGCGAAGAATACAGAGCGGCCAGCTTAGACTACTTGCTTGAATCAACCGCGGACTATTCAGTCTCCCAGTTTGCTACTAAGGTGCGTGGCGATTGTTGGCGTCCAGCTCACTTAGAGTCGTTCTCACAATGAAAAATCACAGTCCCTCGAGGCATTTCCAGACGCTATTAGAGAGATATGAAGAGAGAGGTCCTCCAGTGTAAACTCGCCTGGTCATATCCAGTCAGAGCCGCATAGGGCTACGCAAGGGCAAGGCGTCTGGATAGGTAGCATGGCACCTGTTTATCCACTAAGAAGTCCATGCGGTGCGACAGAAGGGCTGAGAGAGACATCAGCGGTGAAGCAGAAAGCAGCCAAGGATACATCCTCCGATGGAACGCGGCAGTGAAGGTGTTGCAGCAGACTGTGGCGTGAGCCAGGAACGGACGATCACATGCATCCCTTTGCCACTTCGGCACGCCCGCACGTGTCTACGCGAAAGAAGTGAAGGAAGGAGCTAGGCAGACGAGTGTACGTGTGCTTTGGCGTGAGGCGCTTTGCTTAGATGTTATTGAGTGAATGGGCTTCTCACGCGTTCCACGACCTTCGATTCGCTCAGAGGAGCCGTCACTGATACTGTGCAAGCCCATTGCAAACCGCTGGCGCCTCAGGCAAACATCGCAGCCCGTGCACTCATGACGCCAGTTCGTCGCCTCCAGTACCTTACTATCAGCTTCGCTCACAACAGCTCCAACACCCATCACCACAACCACCTCCTCCTCCCATTACAACACCACCCCATTCCATCCGCATCAAGGTCGCCTACACGCACCTTGCACTCACCCACCACCGCCGGCAAACCCCACCGCCGCGCTTCTTATCTACCTCTCACCTCCAGCAAACCCATACAACAACACCTATCACATACCACCCATCATGTCTGCCGAGCCAGACCACAGCCAGAGCAAGAAGAAGGTCAACCTTAGCCAGTGAGTACTTGCCATCGACAACTCGGAAGAGCGCGCAGAGGATGCGCGACAGCGTCACCTCTCCACGCACCACCGCGCCACCTGTACTCGACAGCGCTAACATCCTCCACAGTGACCCCAGTGGCAAGGAGCACCACGACGACGAGGTGGCAACCGCCATCCTCAAGAAGAAGAAGAAGCCCAATAGCTTGATCGTTACCGACGCCACCACCGATGACAACTCCATCCTCGCTCTCTCCAACAACACCATGGAGACCCTCCAGCTGTTCCGTGGCGACACCGTCCTCGTCAAGGGCAAGAAGAGAAAGGACACCGTGCTCATCGTCCTCGCAGATGACGACCTCGACGACGGCTCAGTGCGCATGAACCGCGTTGTCAGGCACAACCTCCGCGTTAAGCTCGGTGACGTTGTCACTGTCAACCCTTGTCCCGATATCAAGTACGCCAAGCGCGTTGCTGTCCTTCCCATGGCCGACACTATCGAGGGTCTCACCGGCTCCCTCTTCGACGTTTTCCTTGCACCCTACTTCCGCGAGGCATACAGGCCTCTCAGGCAGGGCGACACCTTCACTTGCAGAGCTGCCATGAGGACAGTGGAGTTCAAGGTTGTCGAGGTCGATCCCCCAGAGTACGGCATTGTTGCACAGGACACAGTCATCCACTGCGAGGGTGAGCCCATCCAGCGCGAGGACGAGGAGGGCAACCTCAACGAGGTCGGATACGACGACATCGGCGGCTGCAGAAAGCAGATGGCCCAGGTCCGCGAGCTTGTCGAGCTGCCTCTCAGGCACCCTCAGCTCTTCAAGTCCATTGGTATCAAGCCTCCGCGTGGTATCCTCATGTACGGACCTCCGGGTACTGGTAAGACACTCATGGCGCGCGCTGTTGCCAACGAGACTGGCGCCTTCTTCTTCCTTATCAACGGCCCCGAGATCATGTCAAAAATGGCCGGTGAGTCCGAGTCAAACCTGCGCAAGGCCTTCGAGGAGGCCGAGAAGAACAGCCCTGCGATCATCTTCATCGACGAGATCGACTCGATCGCTCCTAAGCGTGACAAGACCAACGGTGAGGTCGAGAGGCGTGTGGTCTCCCAGCTTCTCACCCTCATGGACGGCATGAAGGCTCGCTCTAACATTGTCGTCATGGCTGCCACTAACCGCCCCAACTCGATTGACCCTGCGCTCCGTCGTTTCGGCCGCTTCGATCGTGAGGTCGACATTGGCATTCCCGACCCCACTGGCCGTCTGGAGGTTCTCCAGATCCACACCAAGAACATGAAGCTCGCAGACGACGTTGACCTCGAGTCGATTGCCGCCGAGACCCACGGTTACGTTGGATCCGATATCGCCTCGCTCTGCTCTGAGGCTGCTATGCAGCAGATTCGTGAAAAGATGGACCTGATTGATCTGGACGAGGACACCATTGACGCCGAGGTCCTGGACTCTCTGGGCGTTACCCAGGAGAACTTCCAGTTCGCTCTCGGTGTTAGCAACCCCTCCGCCCTTCGCGAGGTCGCCGTTGTCGAGGTGCCCAACGTCAGGTGGGAGGACATTGGAGGTCTCGAGGAGGTCAAGAGAGAGCTTATCGAGAGCGTCCAGTACCCTGTCGACCACCCCGAGAAGTTCCTCAAGTTCGGCATGTCTCCTTCCAAGGGTGTGCTTTTCTATGGTCCTCCTGGTACTGGTAAGACTCTTCTTGCCAAGGCCGTCGCCAACGAGTGCGCCGCCAACTTCATCTCCGTCAAAGGCCCTGAACTTCTTTCCATGTGGTTCGGTGAGTCTGAGAGCAACATCCGTGACATCTTCGACAAGGCTCGCGCTGCCGCGCCTTGCGTTGTCTTCCTCGACGAGCTGGATTCTATCGCCAAGTCTCGTGGCGGTTCTCAGGGTGACGCTGGCGGTGCTTCTGACCGTGTTGTCAACCAGCTCCTTACCGAGATGGATGGTATGACCAGCAAGAAGAACGTCTTCGTCATCGGCGCTACCAACAGGCCTGAGCAGCTCGACAACGCTCTGTGCCGTCCCGGTCGTCTTGACACTCTCGTCTACGTTCCCCTGCCCGACCAGGAGGGTCGCGAGAGCATTCTCAAGGCTCAGCTCCGCAAGACACCTGTTGCCTCCGACATCGATATTGGCTTCATCGCATCCAAGACTCACGGCTTCTCCGGTGCCGATCTTGGCTTCATCACCCAGCGTGCCGTCAAGCTCGCCATCAAGCAGTCCATTGACCTCGCCATCGAGAAGGAGAAGGCCAGGGAGGCTGAAGGCGACACCGCTATGGACGAGGACGTCGAGGAGGAGGACCCCGTGCCTGAGCTTACCAAGGCTCACTTCGAGGAGGCCATGAGCATGGCTCGTCGTTCCGTCACCGACACCGAGATCAGGCGTTACGAGGCCTTCGCCCAGAGCATGAAGAGCTCTGGCGGTGGAAGCGCCTTCTTCCGCTTCCCCGAGGAGGGTGCCGACGGCAGCGCTGGTCAGCAACAACAAAATGGTACGTTATCCTGAGATGTCTTGAGATCACTCGAATAAATACTAACATACAATCTCAGGTGCTGGCGAGGAGGACCTCTACGACTAAATTCGCGCATAGCCGAATCTCACGATCCATGTTACTGCGACACCCAGGTTAATGATACCAGAGGAGGGAAACAAGAAAACTTTTGCATTCACGCGCGTGATGAAAAGTGGAGATAGATTGTTTCCAGTATGCTGTTGCTTGTTTTTGGAATAACTCCGACTTTACCTTTCGATCAGCCGGCCCCCTTTACTAGGGTTGTTCGAGGCTGGTCGATTGGAGTTGTTGAGAGGGGGTTTCCATGTTATGTTATGGGTACGCGATCAGTAGCCGCCTTTTTCTGGCTGTACGAAGAATTCTAATCATCTTGTTTCTCGTCGATCTCTGTGTGTCTGGTCGATTTGTGGTATACCTTTGTGGGAATTTTAGACGGCGGAGGACATCGCATGACAAGTCTGTCTCATGTCTACAAGCACACTGCATATGATTCCTCTCTTGTCAGAGGCTCTCCTTTGGTGCTTTTGAACATTGGATCTCTTACTTTCGCTAGAAGGCGTATATAGTGCAGAGACGCTTCATGCATCCTTCGATCTAGACGATCACAACGAACGTGCACTCAACGTGAAAAATAGAATATCGATAGATGCCTATGCAACTAAGCACACTCTCAATGGCATGCATGCACGAATACCGAGGGGACTCTACATACGAGTGCTAGTGCGGATGGCGTTACATCAAGTAGGCAGAAACGGGTCGAAATCACGTGACTTTCCGATTCGACTTCGATGTTCGAACGAAGTGGCCAACGTTACATGTACTCTCCAACCGGTAGTGCATGTCCCCCAAGCCAATGGCCACGGTCATGTAACACGCAGCATCTTGCGTCCGGGCTGTGCGTGCAAGTGATCATATCGCGGGGCGGAGAAGTTGACATCACGTGACCATATATTCACAGCGGATCCACCTCCGACGTTCTGAACCCAAAGATTTGTCAACGATGGGAACTGCAAAGCCATCGTTCACGCTAGTTCAACAGGTGTCGGAGTTCAACAGGTGTCGGGCGTCATTTCAATTCTCTTTGGGCGAGATCACTCCCCGAGTTTGGATTTTCAATTGCACGATCAGAAGACAAAAGGCAAAAAGAATTGATGCTATCGACGCCTGTGTGATTCGAACACACGCTCCCGAAGGAATTGCCTTAGCAGGGCAACGCGTTAACCACTCCGCCAAAGCGCCTTAAAGACATCATCGTTGCTGATGCTAAACTGAAAATTTTGTTGAATATATAACTAGAATGTCACGCCCGATGCCAGCATTCCGACACCATATACTTCTACAGGAGGGTTACAATGATGTGGACAACAAGATAGAACTACGAGCTGTGGTCTTGTGGCTAATAGCATGCTACATGCCCCGAGAGTTTGACGTCGATCGATGAGATTGAGTTTTGCAATTGAAACATGCGTTTGAGGGGTCACAAGAACGCAGACAGATGCCTTCAATGACTTCTCAAATAACATCAACAGACATGATCTTAAATTGCATATTACACCCGACCGAGACGCGTTCGAAGCTGTACTAATCCTCCACGGTCCAGTGCACTGTTACTATCACGCGCATGCGAAATCCCGCTCGCTCATGCCACTGAGATGCTGGCTGAGTCGTATGTTGTGTTCAGCGTTAGACAAACCAGTACTATCGAGCAGACACGGCAATCTGCTCACTCTTGCCACTGAGACACGGTCTGAGCTGAAAAGTTTTCGTGGTGATCAGTGCACTACTACTATCAAGCTCAGGCGAAGATCCGCCCTTCTTAGCCACTGAGATACTATCTGAGCTGTAGGTTTTATCCGGCATCTGGCGCAATGGTACTATCAAGCATGGACGGTGATCTGCCCGAGCGTGCCACCGAAATGCGGTCTGGCTTTCCAATTTTCCTGGCCTCAGATGGACTGGTACGATCAGGCGCAGAGCAATGATCCTTTGCCTTTGCCGACGAGATAGGGATTTCTCGACCACCCTGGGTCTTCTATCCTCTCAGATATATCGTCTTTTACAATGGTATGCACCTGATTTTAGTACATCTCGACATGTTGATACTCGTGTCCAATGGCGAGCCGCTACGTATACAGGCATTCGCTTAAGCTGCAAGCACACAGCCACGACCTGCGCCAGGATGAACGATGTGCCTCAGCTCAGCCTTGCGTGCAAGGAAAGGTAAGATGTTGTATCTCTCACAAACGACTTCCGCAGCTTCTTCTGGACAACCATCATTGTGTCCGACATCTTTATTGTTGGCTACCTCTGACACACAACTTCCGCAAATCCTTCAGGTCGACAAACATTATGGCCGAGATCTTTGGGGCTGTAGCCAGTGGAGCGGGTCTGATGTCGCTTTCGATGCAGCTATTGGAGAGTTCGCAGAAACTCAAGAGCTTCTACAACGCCAGCAAAGATGCTCCTCAAACAGTCGCAGACCTCTCTTTCGAGCTTGAGACCATGTCTCTGTCTCTCCGTCAGCTTGTAATTCACCGTCAGGCTGACATCTCGAGCGACACGCTGCTTGGTCGATGTATGATGACATGCACACTTATGACTACAAAGATTGAGGCTGTAGTCAACAAGATGGAACACCTGCTGCGAAAGTCTCGTGGTATAGGCAGGGTGTACTCGGCCTTCAAGGAGCCGGAGATCTCGAAGTTGTTGGAGTCCCTGGAACACGCAAAAAGCTCCATGCTGTTTGCATACATGAGCTACTGTCAGTAAGTACCATGACACATCTCAGGGGCAACAGATTCCTCAACTGCGTTTGTGTAGATCATGGAACCTCCGTGAAGCAACACTTCGTTCTGCAGAAGCGCAAGCACAGAAATCACTCTTGTCATTGCATGAGGCGCAACTACAAAACCTAAGCCTCGCCGTACAATCCGGCCATGCGACCATCCTTGAGCGAATAGAGACTACCAGGCCCTCTGGCTCAGTCACATATCCTGGGAGTGCATCCGTCATCCACCATACTAGACGAGACCTTGCCCAACGAGATCGTGCAAAACGCTCGTCGGCGCGGACATTCCGGTTTGCTCTGCCTCGCTGGCTTTCGCACTACGTCTGGGAGTTTGCGGCTCACGAATCAGACGGTGCGTGGAACTTTCGTGTGCGACCTGTCAACATTCGCCCCTTTGGAACTTTCGTCTTCGATGTTGTGCGGTCTGGCAATGTGGAAACTGTCAGAAAACTTCTCACATCAGGGAAATTATCCGTGTCAGATCATGAAAGTGATCCAGATGAATTCCGGAACAGGTCTTTGTTTCTCGTAAGTCCTATGGGTTGTGGACTCTAGTAATATCCGACATTGACATGCTTGTAGGTCGCGGCCCAAGCCGGACATCTGGAACTCTGTGAATTCCTGTTGCATGAATTTCCAACTTACTATTCGGAGGCTGATCTGCAACAAGCATTGAAAAGCGTTATTCAGCATCAGTTCATGGTTGACTTTAACGGCAATGGAGAAGATACGAAAAAGGCCTTTGGCAAAATGATCACGGCGTTCTATACACTTTTCTTGAGGAACTATGGGATCTCAGTCGATCTATACGACTTAATTGCCGAGCCCACTGTGAAAGTGGATCGCGACCACCAGCTCGATTACTTGGAAGATACGATCGGAAGCAATCCGGTGCTGACCAATGAAGCACTTCATGAAGTGATCATGAGTCAGATCATCCCGTTCAATGATTGGCACCCAACGGATCGATTTTGTGCAGCCGTAAATGCTCAAGGTTGGCCTCCGGAAGATTTTGTCAGACTCGTAGGTGCCGGGTCAGATAGACAACTTGCCCAGTGGGCAGATCGGCGAGATAAGACTGCTCTACACTGGGCCGCTGAACACTTTTCATACTGGCTGCCATGCTCGAATTATTTTTTGTTGAGCAAACACGGTGCAGATCTACATAAGAGGTATGGTGAATTATGTACGATGCTCATCACAAATGGTGCTGATCTGCATGCACTGGATTCCGAGAATCGGACCCCTTTGACATATCTTCTACGAGCAATGCATGAAAGATACAACCACTGGTTCACAGACGATTTGTGCGGTGCGGTCGCACAATGGGGCAAGTGCATACAAGACGCCGGTGTGTCCCTACATGAGTACGTGGCAACGGAAAACTGCCTACAGTCGAAATTCGGCAGTGCTGCTTCCAGCCTACACATCGACTCCAAAGGGCCTTGCAGGACTTGCAGACTTGTCATCACAGATGCCTTGACACTCGCGATCGAGGCTGGATTCTCGGTTGAGCGCTCTCTGTGGCAGTATCAACCCCCACCTGGCACCTGGAGCAGAGGGATGTACCACATCGAGAAGACCGGATGGTCACCTGAGCTCTATTTCGAGGGAGATGATTGCATCCTATGGCGACATGCTCGAATCACGAGAATCAATCTTCAGCCTGAGCTCATTCGTACATATCAGCTCTCTTCATTTAGGCAGAACGCTGCCGACTCGTGGCGAGAATGGGCGATTGGTGTTCAAGATGACCATGGGTTTATTTGCAAGACGTTACAACGACTTCCAGCTGTATCCAGAGTGAGAGGCAGAGTGCGCCGAGCAGCATCGCCACCACCACCGTTCACCATGCTCGAAGAGCCCCTTTACACATCCGATGGACTATGCTTTATAAAAACAAAATCCGTGAGACACTGGACCTCTGATCCCCACAGGTGTCCGCTCGATCTGTCCTGGAAGTCAACCTATCGTACCTCCAACGATATCGAGGCCTCTCGCAGACGATGTATGTTAGGGCGTTGTGATGATGGAAAGTCCGAATTGCTGATTTCCAATCACTGGGAGGTCGAGCTGCTCTACGACACGAGCAAATTTGAGATTGCACGGTGTTTCACAAACCGCTTCCGGCCAGAGTGGAGGCCTATCGTTGAGGAAACCCACAGAAGGAGACAGCGAAGAGAGGAGCTTGGCATTGCTGCTATGTGATGCTTGTAGAAATATCACTACTGGAACTTGATTCTTATCTCAGCTGCATTTACACGGTGCTATACACGAGTACTATCAGCTACAATCATATATGTGGGTCAGCCGACCATTGAGACAACGATCTTGCTGCCTGTTGATCTCAGGAGCTAACATGCTGATAACGTCAACCACAGAGACTAAATGACCTTGCTTACCGTTAAAACTCTACACACACTTGAGTGCAAAACTGTAAAACGATCAGTTCATTCGTCTGTACTAAGTTCTCAACTTCTGTTCCGCATTTTCTCAACCACCCACTCCGCCGTCCTAGCATGCAGACTCGTCTCGCGCAGCTCGCTTGTTGAAGTACGACCTGCAAAGATCAGACTCTCCCCCTCCGCCAACGCCTGAAACACGACAAGCTGGTCGCGCATATGCTCGTCCACATACGCGCCACTTGACCACTCCGTATACACATCATGGCTCACGCGATCTGCAAGCTCAGTGACAGTCTGCTCCGGCGATCGGACTTTGCGATCGTAGAGCCAATCTCGACCGAGCTTGTAGGTCTTAGGCGCAGCTTTCTCAGTGGAAGATGAAGGCACTGTAGCGACAATGATGAGATAGAAGCGCTTGTCGTGCTTGCTGTCTTCGCACGTAAGCGAGAAGTTATTGCTGACTTCGGAGAATCCTGCGCCGAAGTAAGATATGATGGTTGGTAGGCATATGTTGCGCATATGCTGGTGTGCGACAATCGGGGCGATTAAAGTGGCTTCCAGACAGTTCGGTGGGTTCGGGCTCGATATGCTCTTGTCTGGAGACAAGCTGAACGCTGGTAGAGAGAGCGACTGTCTGGCTGGGATCTCCAAAGTAAAGCTCCCTATACTCGAGCCACCATGACTCCATCCTCGCTTGTTCAAGCTGCAAGATATAGGCGGCAGTCCGATGCTTTGTAACGTAGGAAGCAGAACCTGAGAGATGTATTCATACGAAGGTGAACCGGACACGTTCGTGCCGCCAGAGATGGACAGTCGGATTGGCTTACCGCTGAGAGTTCCATCGTCGTTTTTGGGAGGCCTGAACAAGATGAATGGAAGTATTGCTTGTAGAGCTAGGCCTGCACTTCCGGCGGTCTTGATGTCCAGTCTGCAGTCCCAGAACCCGGCGGGGTTGGTGGCATCTGTGACAAGACGATATGCTGGCGATATGGAGCCAACTTGACCAGGTGTGAATTCCAGAGCTTTACTCGCTTTCTCGGCTCCCATTATCGAAGCATTGCTGGCATGCGCTAGCCAGTTGACACAGGCCAGATGTTGTGCTTTGAGGCCACCGCCACCAGATCGATTGCCACGGATATCGGTTATCATGATAGGAATGTTGTACAATGCTGACATGCCGACTGCGAGACGAAGAAGCTGCCCACCTCCCTCTAGGGTGCGGCCGTCTAGTTCTACCAGCTTACTCGGCATGGCTGAATGAAAATGCGAACGGGAGTTGTGTTCCGATCTTGGAGGGGTTTTTTGCTGGACTACCGAAGAGATGTTTGTATTATGGCGTACATACAAGAAACTTGTATCTACAGACGATGTCAACAGTCCAAGGAGGATGAGGCGTGACGTTCTCGACTACATTTGACTCATCCAGCACCACTATGAGCACTTGCCACATTCAGCTCAGTCTGAGGCTGATATTGGAGCTCCAAACCACATACTCATACGTAAAGAACTGCCTTGTTCGATGGTGACTCGAGCGAAGATGCAAATCCGGCAGTCAACAATTCTTGTGAAGTCGTGATGTCTGTTTTCATGTTGACACAGATGTGGAAACATTCAAGAAGTGATCGCCGAATGCCAAGCACGAGCAAGTCGCGAACTTTCGCGACCGTGATGGCCAGACCGAGGGACCTTGATGGAGCACGCATTTGTAGCAATACACCACACGAACCTCACTTCCAACCAACATGGCGCAAAATGTACTCTTAGAAACGTCTATGGGCTCCATCGTCGTCGAGCTTTACAACAACCACGCGCCTAAGACCTGCCAGAACTTCTCGACTCTTGCCTCGCGCAACTACTACAATGGCACCATCTTCCACCGCATTATCTCCGACTTCATGATCCAAGGCGGTGATCCTACTGGTACTGGTCGCGGCGGCGCTTCAATCTATGGCGAGAAATTTGAAGACGAGATCCGTTCAGACTTGAAGCACACTGGTGCTGGCATCTTGAGCATGGCCAACAGTGGACCAAACACGAACGGTACGTAACTAGAGGATATTCTGTCTGAGACAATACACTGACTTGTTTTGGCTTTACAGGCAGTCAGTTCTTTATCACCCTTGCGCCGACTCCCTGGCTGGATGGAAAGCACACTATCTTCGGAAGAGTCAAGAGTGGGATGAAAATCGGTACGTGGCCGAAAGGCGCAACCCAAGATGTTTGAGACACTATACTGACTCGAGTTCTTCGCTATTCAGTGCAAAGGATGGGTCTGGTGAAGGTCGCCGCCGAAGACAGGCCAGTTGAGGAGGTGCGCATCGTGAGCGCAAGGATACTCCAGGGCGAGGACGACATCTGAGCGATGAGCACAAGAGCACAACAAACCCTGACTGGCACGCGATACAAAGGCTCGCGGACAAGAGATATTTACGATATCATAAAGCTTGCATGGATTTGTCACTCATGAATCGTGAGTTGATTACATGTGAGCTACAGGTTATCGTGCATATGCTCACGTCCTTCGCATAACGTCTTTCCGAACATGGTACCCTACCACTACAAAGGACCATTAGGGTGGAGCAACACCTTGGTATATCCATCCACACGCCTGTCGAACTTGTCGTAGGCCTCGGGAGCCTCGTCAATACCGACCTCGTGCGACACCACGAAAGACGGCTTCGCCCTTCCGGAGATAATAAGATCCCGCAAATAACGGTTGTACGCCTTCACGTTGCACTGACCCGTGCCGAGCTTCAGTCCCTTCTCGAATAGTTTGCCAAAGCTGATCAAGATCTGGCCCTTTCCGGATTGTGCATCTGGCGCACCAGGATCGGAGGGCACATAAAGTCCTGGGATTCCGAGTCCACCAGTGGGACGTGTAACGTGGATCAGTTGGTCCAGAACCACATTTGGCTGTTCATTCTTGCCACTCTTGTCGACGGCCTGGTAGCCGACAGCATCAACAGCACGGTCGACCATACCTCCGTTCTTCTCAATGATCTGGTCGACCGGGCTACCCTCTGTGAAATTGATCGGGATACAGCCAATCTTCTTCGCGGCATCCAGACGCTCCTTGACCTGGTCGACAACGAAAACTTTCGATGCTCCACGGAGGACGGCGGAGTAGGCAGCCATCAAGCCGACAGGTCCAGCTCCAAAAACAGCAACGCTCTCGCCAGCCTGGAATCCACTGAGCTCGAGGCCGTGCCACCCAGTAGGGAAGATATCTGCCAGCAATGCGAAATCGGCTTCATGTTCGGTTCCGCGCGGCAGCTTCAGAGCATTGAAGTCCGCAAACGGCACTCTCAAGAACTGTGCTTGACCGCCCTGGTACGGCCCCATCGCCACGTATCCATACGCGCCTCCGGCAAATCCTGGGTTCACACCTGTGCAGAAAGCCGTCTTGCCTTCTTCGCAGTTGCGGCAGCGGCCGTCGGCAACATTGAAAGGCAGCACGATGCGGTCGCCCTTCTCCAGCAAAGTGACGCCGGAGCCAACTTCAGTGACAACGCCCATGTTCTCGTGACCAAAGACAAGACCGCCTTCTGCGGCAGTACGGCCTTGGTACATACTAATGTCATTTAGCTTCAACTTCGAGGACTGCTTATCCGATGGGATAGTGCTCACTGCAAATCTGAGCCGCAGATGGCCGCTGTAGTGACCTTGATAATCACATCATCGGGATGTTCAATCTTCGGTAGGTCAATCTCCTTGACTGAGACCTTGAAAGGTCCATCGTAGTGCAGTGCCTTCATCTTCTTTTCTGTCGCCATGATGTCTTCTGTTCTCGAGCTGTCGCTTGGCTTGTAAGTGGGTATCCTTTCCTTGCGATTAATTCTTGCAATTCACGTTCACGGAATCAATTGCGAAGAGAAGCAAAGCTTAACACCGTCATGGATTTATAGATTCCCATCCATGCCTGCAAGCGCATTACGCGAGTGTCCACCTCTCGTCCACTGTTGACGTTGAAGTGGGGCAAGCTGCGTGCGTTCAGCGGGGAAGCCTTTCGGAACTGGAATCAACTGTACCGGCAACTCGCGTTGCATTGCGTTTGCGGGGAGATGGACACTTCCAAGGATTCGAACCTATGGCCAGAGCCTGATGCGCAGGCTTGATGAGGGGATGTTCGTTGTTGCCGATGGCCCGGATGGAAGCTGTCTCTCCTGAACCTCGCTATGGATGTACTTGTTTTGGATGGTAGCTGAGAGGACTGCGGCGTGACGATTTGGAACTTTGAGTGCTTGTTGCTGCGAGGAGGACGATGATGGTCTGGCCCGCAGCGCGAACAGCATTCAGACGCAATGCAGGATTGAGGCTTTCGTTGACAAGTGATTTTGTTCGCCTGAGGACACAAATTGCAGAGTCACCGATTCCATTGCTTTGCAATACAATCAAGACGACCAACAGCTTACCTTGGTTAGCACGCCTTGTCTCAAGCCATGAGAGACTACTGCCCAAGCGAGCTCGATTGTACGGGACATTGGCCAAGGACGAGCAAGCTACTGTCAGATGTGACATCGACGAGTATCGACCAGGGTGCAAAGTAGCCACGATCAGGATCTCAAACCCGAGAAAGCTCAACATCGTCAGCACCCCTCTACTTCTACAGCTCATCGAGAGATGCAAAGACCTATCATCAGACCAATCGCTCCGAGCAGTAGTTCTCACTGGCGGCGAAACTGCCCAAGGGAAAGCACCTGCACTCATCGGCGGCGCAGACATAAACGAAATGCACCGTATCTCGAGCTCCGACGAAGCTCGGCAGTTCATCACGCGCATCCATCTCGCTTGCAGCGCGATTCGCGAGTTACCTGTGCCGGTGATCGCGCGCGTGGATGGCCATGCGCTCGGGGCCGGGCTGGAGATTATGGCTGCTTGCGATCTACGCATCGCCACCGCAACGTCTACTTTCGGGATGCCAGAAGTCAGAGTCGGCATACCGTCGGTCGTCGAAGCGGCTTTGTTGCCTGGGTTGATCGGCATGGGACGCACGAGGAGATTATTGTATCTTGCTGAGAATATCAATGCCACCCAAGCGGAAGTATGGGGTCTTGTTGATCGTCTTGTCTCTGATACGCAGGAACTTGATGTTGCTGTGCAGGATTGGGTGGGCAAGATTTGCGATGCGGGTCCGAGAGCGATCGAGGAGCAGAAGCGCTTGATGCAGGTTTGGGAGGACTGTTCGGCTTCGGAGGGTATCGCTGCTGGCATTGACTCTTTTGCTAGAGCCTACGAGGATGGCGGCGTGGAGCCGAAGGAGCATATGGGCCGGTTTTTGAAGAGTAAGAAATGACGAAGCTAATGTCAGCGTCTCTCGCATGCTTGCGGCACTGAAGTCGGTGGAGATGGTCAGATGTTGTTGGCATAGCTAGTATCTATGGACTTCCCACAAGCTGCGTCCCTGGTATCATACACTTAGAGACTACTATTTCGGAAGTGAGATACCAGAGACGCTCTCATAAATTTCCAGCAGTCGATCCTGCTGCTCGGCTTTCCCAGTGGCATCATGTGGGTTACCAATACCGCCGGGGTTCAGGTACACGCCTGTCTTGTCATTTGCTACTGAGTCTCCGGTAGCGTATGCAGCTATCATTTTTGCTGGTGGATCAAGGCTACCAGGGGCAGTCGAGCCTCCTAGCTTGGTCCTGACCCAGCCAGGATCCAAGGCGGAGCTTTGCACATCAGGCCAGTGTCTCGCCACTGCTTTGGCGAGAAGGACGTTGTGCAATTTGGTGTCGTTGTATGCCTGAGAAGGTCGAAATTGTCTTTCGTTCCAAGCGACATCCTCCAAGCTCTCGTCGCCACCCTGGTGCAAACCAGAGCTTACGTAAAGTAGCCTCTTCGGTTTATCCATCAACGCTGTGAGGACGAAGGGAGCCAGAGAGTTGACAGCGAAGATCTGTGCAACCCCGTCCGCGGTCTTCTCGCCGTTGGTTGATAGTCCGAGACCGGCGTTGTGTACGATTGCGTCGAATGGGCCGGACTTGTTGGCATCGGCGGCTAGCTTTTTGAGGTCCGCGATGGTAGAGAGGTCGCCTACGATTACGCCTTGGGCTTTTGGAACAGCAGCTTGGGCTTGGGAGGCTCGCGTGCTGTTGCGGGCATGAAGGAATACATTGTGACCTTGCTCGGTGAGAAGTTTGGCGGCTGCTTGTCCAAGACCGTCCGAGCTACCAGTGATGAATATGCGTACCATCTTTTAATAGGGGCTGGAAACTAGATTTGCAAGTAGAGTTCTAAAAAAACACAAAGTAATTCATCTTTTCGTCAATGAGGGATATATAGAGCATGGACAAGGGCCGTGTGGCTATCCGACAATGGCGTCATCTTGTCGTGTTTTGTCAGCCAGCGGTCTTTGAACTCGGACACGTCCTGTTTCTTCTTAACCCCGACGACTCAATCCACCTCGATGCCTGGTGTATTACACTGCCCTCACGTCGGAGCAGGGGGTCATCGCGTTTCATACTCCTGGAGTGCCTAACAGCCGCTTGGCAGCGTGAAATCATGCTTGAAGCTCCTGGTTTGCGCTGCGGCACGAGACTGCACTCTTGCTCGACACGGCATTACGAAAGTCGCAAAGAAGCTCAAGGATAGAGATAAAGATTCACCTAAGTGGACACGATGTCCTCTTGGTTTTGCTCTGACGGCGTGTCCTGGCGACCGCACACTGGATACCTTATGGTCACTGCTATGACGTGGCGGCTATAAACAGCACGCGTCTTACTACCTGCCGCAACATTGCTGGAAGATCAATATGCAGGTCAAGACTCTTCAATTCAAGGTAGTAAGTGGAGTGATCAAACCTTCACTCTATTGATACGTGCGACAAACTACGCGCTCTGAAGCAAAATAACGCACGAAGAAGTCGCTTGCCGTGCTAGATCAGGCTGTCGCTCTAGGCGCTATCGCTGATTCATATTCATATTGGTCTGCTAACATGATGCGAACCTGGCATGGTATTGGCTGTGAGCTGGAATGTCCAAGTCGACAGGGCGGCCCAGCAGGCTGGGATGTTGAGGAATGCAGACGGTAGGTCCGGGACAACAACGCGTCGTGCACGCAATGCCTATCGAGCTCGATCCGCCTCTTCAATCTCTCGTACACAATTACTCACTACCAGTCCTGCTACTGAAGCAATCACATATCGCTGTGTACTCACGATGCGGCCCTCGCCGTTCTTTTCGAGGACGAGCATCGCCAGCTTCTTGTCTCTGCTTCCACTCATCACCGCACAGAGCATAGGGGGAGGAGTCTTCCGCAACGGCAATGGAGCACCTGGAGCCGCTCCGTATCGACTAGTCGATGAATACTCACCAGCCACTTTCTTCGACAACTTCAACTTCTATACTGGTGGTGATCCTACAAACGGGCATGTTCAGTATGTCGACAGAGCAACGGCCCTGCGAAACGGATATGCCACGACTACCAATGGCGCCGCGAGAATGAGCGTTGACACTACCAACAAGTTTCCGCTAGGCGGAAGAGGCCGCCCAGCCGTGCGTTTGATCAGCAACAACTCGTATACTCATGGCATGTTTGTCGCCGATGTCAAGCACATGCCAACTGGTTGCGGTACATGGCCTGCCTATTGGCTTCTCGGCCCTGATCCGTGGCCCACCCACGGCGAGATTGGTAAGCCCTTCAGCCGTCTTGTCATGGCCGGCGAAAAGCTAATATGTACCAGATATCATCGAGGGAGTCCACGATAGCACTGAGAATGGAATATCCATGCACACCACCGATGGCTGCAGTATCACGGGAAGCGACCAAACTGCGAAGCTGCAGACTACGAATTGCTTCCACGAGTTAAACTTCAATTCCGGCTGTGGATCTAAACTTGAAACGGCCACGATACCAAACAACTATGGAAAGCCGCTGAACGACAACGGTGGTGGCGTATATGTCACTGAATGGACTTCAAGCTATGTGAAGCACTGGTTCTTCCCACGTGGTGCCATTCCATCAAGTATTACGCAGGGATCTCCGGACATTTCTCAGTTTGGCAAGCCTACGGTCAATCAGCAGGGTCCTGGTTGTACCATTGATGAGCATTTCGGTAATATGAACATCATCATCAACACAGACTTCTGTGGCGACTGGGCTGGAGAAGTGTACGTCTATTACCCGAATTGTCCACAGAATATAGCTTTCCCCACAACCCAGAGCCGGAACCGCTGCGTTGAATATGTGGGTAATAACCCAGCAGCATTCACGGAGGCATACTGGGAATTCAACTCGATCAGAGTATATCAGATGCCACCTGGTATTGAGCCAGAGTCGTCTTACACCACCAGTCTTTCTTCAACTCAGCCACTGCCTAGCACCAATACCATCGATGCTGGCATGGGTCGTTCAAGCTCCAGCATGTCTTCGATATCATACACTGGTCCTCTATCATCAATTACATCCACCCCAAGCTTATCGGAAGCCAAGTCCACGTCAACTAGCCTTGAGCCTAGTCCCCAATTGCCCAGTGATGAGGAGGCCTACTGGTCCAGCTACTGGGCTGCGCACAGCACAACGACCCCGATGATCTCAATTCAACCTTCATCTACAGCGGCTCCGAGTGCATCGGCCTGTCCTGGTATGGACAAACAGTTGATCACAGCTCCAGGGGGCCGAGTGTACCGCCTTTACTGCTCTTCTGACAGTAGTGGTCCAGGAGCGTTTGCAAGTCAAGTCATTCCTGCTAATCAAGGCTACGAAGGGTGTTTCGACTTCTGTACTGCAGAGTCTGAATGTACCGCCTTCACCTGGGTCGTTAACAACAACGGTGGCGGCACGTGCTACGTCAAGAGAGGCGCACAGAGCTCCAGCCCCACTCCTGGCAGATCAGTCTTGTGGTCGTTCATCTTGGTCAGTGGAACTGATAACCCAACACCTCCCTCAGGAGTTGTGACTCCACCTTCAACTCCTAGCAATGGTGGCCCGGCTGCTCCAAGCTTTTCGGCTGGCGCGTGTGAAGACGGAAGTACTCTGGATGGCTCGAATGGACAGAAATACACAGTATTCTGCCCCGGAGATACCACTAGCGGTGCTTTTGCCAGTACAGCATTTGACAACGGAGACTACAGGCAATGTGTCGGTGCTTGTGATGCAAACGACTTGTGTGGCGCCTGGACATGGGTCCCTATATCCACTACTGCCGATCGTGGTGGAACTTGTTATCTCAAAAGGGGACCGCAAACACGCGTTGCGGCGAGCAGAGAGGGCTTAGTTGGTGGCTCCCTGCCCTCTGCAAGTGTGCCGTCGACTACATCGAGGGATATGCCTGGAGGTGGCTCAACTCCTGGAGGCGGAGGTGTCCCAACTTCGCCCGTAGGATCTGTATCGGTTTCTGTGATCGATGCGCCACTTACTTCGAGTGCGCGGCCAGTTCCTACGGCCGCACCTTGCCCATATGCCAACGGCACGGAGTACGTCTCTTCTTCTGGTAAAGTCTACGAGATCATCTGCTACGTGGACGAGTCTAGTGACCCATCCAGCAGTGCATACGTCCAAGGCGATTACGCACTATGTGTTGATGAATGCGAAAAGACTGCTGGTTGTGTATCAATCACATACAGCGCATTTGGAGGTGGCGGTACGGGAGGGTTCTGTTCTTTCAGAAAGTCCGCTGGTCGCCTCACACCAAGTGATGACAGCGACGTTCATCTCAACCTCATCCCCGGCAAGAGCACCTCGCTTGGGCCGACTACCACCACTACAACTACGAAATCGTCTTCATCGATGTCGTCGTCAGTCGTGTCGATCCCCAGTTCTACCAGCGTCACTTCCATGGTGATGGGCACTCCATCTACAAGCCTAACATCAACCACTAGTTCCAGCTCTACGTCCTCAGAAGATGATGATACTCCGGTCTCAACGTCAATTGGGGACGACAGTGATATGACCATAACCGAAGGCGAAGAGACGCCGACTCCGACCATGACAGATGACGATGGCGAACCAACTGAAACTCAAGATCCTGACGACGAGACTTCCTCAACTTCAGGCTCTGTCACATCTTCGGTGACTTCCACCTCAGCATCAGCCGCAATAACGACGAGCCTCTCATCTGTATCCTCCACGGTGTACCCTAGCTCCACAAGCCTGCCAAGATCATCTCCATCTGCCAGTGCTACTTCTTCGGTCGCTTCCTCGGCCACGGCTTCGTCTTCGTCTTCGTCTTCGTCCACGTCCTCTACTCGATCTGGGAGCAGCTCCTTGCTGGCAAGTTCATCCTCGTCAGTATCAAGCTCTGGGGTGCGCAGCTCGGTCGTTAGCTCTGTAGCCTCTGCGAGTGCTTCTGCGAGTGCTTCGGCCATGCCTGGCGCTAATCCGGCATGCGATTCAATCTTCACCGATCCTTGGGGCGAGTCATACCTGGTCAAATGCAGCACTGACAGCTCTGGGTCATCTTTCCGAACTGTACCAGTGTACAGTGGCGGTTTCGGCGCTTGCTTCGGAGCATGCGACTCCACACAGGGCTGCGTTGGGTTCACTTACGTTGGCAACGACTTCGGCAACTGTTATCTGAAGAGTACGCCAGGGGCTCTTTCCTCAACCACCGGAAACAATTTCGTCTCTGCTTTCAAGCTTTCTGCTCTGGGCTATTCGTCGACATCACAAGTACCAAGCACTAGCGCCTTGAGCTCTTCGGTCCCTGGTGTGAGCATTTCATCAGGATCTTCAAGCTCTCCTGTCTCTGGTGCGAGCACCTCATCAGGACCATCGAGTGCTTCTATGGGTGTATCTTCGATCGGATCTATGAGCATGTCACCACGTGCTACTACGTCTTCTACACCAAGTAGTAGTGGCATGAGCAGTAGCGTAAGCAGCAGTCGCTCATCGAGTGTCTCATACGCACCTCCTCCTGCTTGTCCGACAAGCTCATCGTACTACTGCATAGAGGCAGATCAACAGACTACATGCTCAAGCGGCAACATCAACTACGCCATCCAATGTGGTATCTTGTACGAGGGTGTCGAGATCGACACTTCGGACATTAATGAGGTACCTTCCACTATGGCTGCATCAGATGCCAACGACGAATCGGGGACTTCAGGGATGTCTGGATCTGAGGATACATCTGCCGGAGACGCAACGCCTGATATTAACATGGCGATGATCACCAAGATCTCCAAGAGAGCCACCCTTCCCGACGTTGCTTCATGTCGGGCGGTGTGTGACAGAACAACTGGCTGCAAGGCTTTCAACTACGTAGGGACCAACTGTACTTTGTTCAGCTCCGTTACAGGATACTCGTACGCACCCGGTGCTCTAGGCGGAACTGTCTACTCCCAAGGTGGACCACCTCCGACACCAGTCGATACCTCGCCATCATGTCCAGCAAGCGCCGGCAAAAGCTTCGTCGATAGCATGAGCATGAAATACGACATCGTATGCTACACGCAGTACGCGAGCGGCTACACTTCTGATGCTCCATTCGCATCTGACAACATAGCAAACTGTTTACCCACTTGCAGCAAAAATGCGCAATGTGCTGGTGTCGCCTTTGACACTACGACTCGTCTTTGCCAGCTTCTTGTTGCTGTCAACGGTGCTCAAACCACCAACAACAACCTCATTGTTGCTCTTAGGTTAGGCGGGCCACCGGGTTATCAAACTCCCAGCTCACTGAGCTCAGTGCCACCGACTACGGTGACCACTACGCTTCTTCCAACTTCCACTCTTTGTAAGTATTCAAGCAGGTCCTTAGTCCTCGTATCCCATCTAACCCCATCTAGCTCTATCATCCGGCGCAACAATCACGATAGGTCCATCACAGCCGGTAGATGTCGTGACCAGCACTGTCGTGGTCACAGCCCCAACAGGCGGATCCTTCACAAGCGTGTCGAGCGGCTCCTTCTACGTGTACCCATCCTCATCTGTATCCGCTCCTCCGGTAACTTCAGGCGGCGGAGACGTTATTTGCTTTACCTGCGGTATCACTCAAGTGGTCACACCCGGAACTGATGTTCCAACTGGGCCTCCCGCCTCGGTACTCACCTCATCGACGCCGAGGAGCTACAATCCGACATGTGCTGCTCGTCCTCCTCTTACTGGCACTACTACGGTCTTCACCACCTACACCGTCACAGCATGTGGCCCTCAGCCGACATGCCCAGCTTCTGGCTACTTCATCTACACGGGAACTTCACGACCAGGCCAAGAAGTTGTCACCACGACGAACAGCCGTGGAAGCTCCTTTGTCTTCACGCAAATCCCCGCAACTGTTACGCCGACTGCCACGGGTGGCGGTGGCGGTGGCGGTGGAAGCGGAGGCTCTGGAACGGGCACTGGAGGAGGTGGAGGAGGCGGTCCTACTGTTACTGTACCCGGCCCAGCTGCTGATCCGACATGTCCAGCAAACAACGGCGAAATCTACACAGGCAACATGGGCATGCAGTACCAGCTTCTCTGCAACACGAGATTTACCGACACTACTCTCGAAACGCAAACCCAAGACAAACTCGGCAGCTGTATCTCTGCTTGCGATATGTACAACACCCTCACTTTCTACATAGGTAGCCAATGTCTCGGCATCAACTACTATGGCGAAAAGGCAACGGAAAACTGTTTGCTAAAGACGGGTTCGAATGGTGTGAATGAGTATGGTGTTACTGCCGCTCGTCTCGTGACACCTCGCCCTGGTGGAAACGGTACCGGCCCTGGCACTGGTCCTGGAAATTACGGGTCTACTATCATCGCGACTATGTCTGCTTCGCCTGTCATCACGACTGCTCCCGGTACAAAACCTGGAACCGGACCTGGAACTGGACCTGGAACTGGACCTGGAACTGGCCCTGGAACTGGCCCTGGAACTGGCCCTGGTCCGACGCAGACTGAGACGACCACCACTGTCTCGGTCAGCTACTTCCCGTCGACAATTTACGGCGTCAGCACCGCAGTAAGCACATACACCTCGAACGGCGTGCAGTACATCACTTCATATGGGGTCAGCACAGCCATCAGCGTGAGTTACGTCCCAGCACCAACGCAAACCGTGACAACGACCACCACCGCATACGTGCCATCGACCGTCTACGCTGTCAGCACATTAATCAGCACTTACACTTCCAACGGCGTTGAGTACGTGACATCGATCGGAATCACGACCGCGGTCAGCATCAGCTATGTTCCCGCTCCTACCCAGACTGTCACTACGACCACGACCGCCATCTCTTACGTTCCGTCAACGATCTACGAGATCAGGACCACCGTGAGCACATACGTCTCCAACGGAATCTCGTACGTGACATCTTACGGAGTATCAACCGCCGTCAGCGTGTCATATGTGCCGCAAACCGCTTCTACCAACACAGTGACCACGACAATGATCTCAATCAGCGTCAGCGAGCACACCGTCTCCGGTGCAACCGTCACCATCGGCACAGGTCCCGGAACTGGCCCCGGAACAGGACCAGGCGCCGGCGCCGGCGGAGGAACCGTGACCGTAACCGCAACTCCAACCGGCCCCAACACCTACGGACCAGGTGGTTCAGGCGGTTCAGGCGGCGGCGTCGTCACAGTCACAACCGGCGGAGGCGGCTACATGACAGTTACGATGAGCGGCGAGGGCGGAGGAGGCACGCAAACAAGCACAACAACTGTGTTCGTGACCCGCACCGTGGCACCGGCGTCGAGGAGCCAGAGCAGCAGTACGTTCACGTGCCGCACGTACGCCACCAACTACCTCAACGGCGCGGTGCCGACAGCTGCGTTCAAGAAGAGGGTCGTCAAGCGCAGTGTCTTCGATGCTGAGGTGGTGATCAGCGAGAACGAGAACGAGCCTAGGCCTGGCGCTATGCCTCAGCTTTGGTACCACGGTTTGGACGACAGTATGGGTGAAGTGTTTGAGGAATATCTGGAGTGAAAGAGCTAGGGAATTTTTGCGCGTAAGCAGGGAATGTTCTTGGGAAGATAGGTTTTTTGCATTTCTTGCTGGTTTGTAGATTGTCCGTAGTTTTTAGTATTAATTCATGCGTTATCTCCGATGCCAACATAAAGGTACCTGCAAGATGTGGGCATTGGCCAGAATGCTATTCATCACTGTCGCTGTCCCGGATCACGCGGCGCTTCTTGGTCCTCCCAGCTGCAGGGACGGACACGTCGTCCATGTCTTCATCATCGTCATCATCTAGGTTGACGATTGTGCGCGACGCCTTGGGCGTTTCTTCGTCTTCTTCATCACTGGCTCCATTTACATGGGCATCATTCGATTCATCCGACTCCTCAAAAATGGGCGCCTGCTTGCGAGCCATGAGCCTGCCGCCCTTCTTCGCCGGCGGCGCACCAAACTGCTGCGTGTTAGGCAAGGAGCTCGAGAAAGTCTCGATAGGGTCATCACTTCGTGCCACAAAAGCGTCAAGCTCGCTGTCCGGCTCCTCGTCATCTTCCTCGTCGCTCGTATCGTGCGATCCCAAGTCAATGCCCTGCGTGCCAATGCGCATATTGGCAGGCGTTGGCTCAGGGCTCGACTCTTCGCCTTCCATGGCATCAGAACCATAGTTGTTTCTCTGCCATGCCGGTGTCTGCTTCTTCGCCGGACGGCTACGGGGTTTCTTTGCTTTCGGGGCTGGTTTTGTGACTGGTACTTCCGGAAGTTCGTTCTCAGAAACCTCCGCAACGATTCCAGGTTCGACAAGCCGTGCTTTCGCTCCAGTTAAATCTTTCAAATCCTTCTCATCAAAGCGTGCTTTCATCATGTCAACGTGGTCGGTATCAATGTTGTGAACAAGCTGCAAGGCTTTTGAAACAGCCACCGCTGCGCGGCCATGACCGACATATTTGTGCCCTCCAAGCGAGCGCAACGAATCTGGGAGCTTTGAAGGATCGGGTGCCTGGATCACACTATTCTGAGCATTGTCGCTGGTTTGTGCATATTTTCGATCAAGCTCGCGCTGTTGCTCAGCGCTCAAAAGGACGTCGGCAATAAACGGAATCTGTGCTGGCTCAGGCGGAGGCGTCGCTGGCTTCTTGGCCTTTGCTGGAGCTGTCTTCTTCGCTGCGGCTTTCTTTTTCGGCGCCGGCTTGTCGTCGGCTTCTTCCGCATCAGAGTCCATGCGACTAGCACTGACGAAACCGGTGCGTACATTGTCGGGCATGTGGAACTTCTTTGGTGGTCTCTTGACTTTGCCCTTGCCCTTTCGCTTGCGATTCTTCTCGTTCAGATCAACCGGCTGCGTGTTCTCGGCTGGGATATCGATCATGCGTTTGTCGACCACGGGCTTCACCTCCAGGGGCAAGATGCGAGGGCTCTGGTCGTCTCGATAGTTGTACTTAGAGTCGTCGGCAATGGTTTTCTGAATGTATGCGTAGTTGTCTTGCGCTTTCGCGTAATCATTCTCTTCTTTGCTACGCATTAGAAGCAACACGACGCGGCCGACGCGTTTGCGTCCAGTGCGACCTATGCGCTGCAACATGCGCACAGGTGACGACGAAGCATCGTAACAGACAATCAGATCGACATCACCAATATCCAAGCCTTCTTCACCAATACTGGTTGCCACGAGGGTGTTGAAGGTGCCAGCCTTGAAGTCTTGAATTACTTGGTTCTGCTTCTTCTGGTTCATACCTTCGGACGACTTGGAGCTCGCTTGACCGACAAACTCGTGTGGACGGATCATCGGCTCGTTGCGCTTGAGGACTCTGCAAATGTCCTGGGTGCTGTCACGATAGCCAGAGAAGACCATGATCCTTGTGGGTCTGAGAGGGGCATCAACTCCCTGCCTGCCTTCTCCAGCGTCCAGGAAATGATTGAGTACCACTTCACGCAGGTACTCGAGTTTTGGGTGGCCAATGAAGTCTGGACTGTTAGACCAGCGACGCATGTAGCCCATAGCTTTCACCCAGTCTTCATGCTGTGTGATCTGTGAGGCATACTTAGATTTGGTCTGACCACTCTCCACATTCTTCTGAAACTCGAGCGCGCTGGAGTAGAACGGTGTGATGCCGTGGAATTTCAGTAAAGAAATGCTGTGAGCGATTTGAGACAAGACGGTAAAAATGGTGTTGACCATGCCCTTGAGTCCTTGTGGCGCTTTTCGACCGGCCTCAGACATCATCCACTTCTTCCGAGCCTGTGTAAGACCAAAAGCTGTAAGAAGCATAGGGTCCTTCGACCAGTAAGCATTCTGGGAGTTGAGTTTGTCCAGCACAGGTTTGATTGCCTTGGATATGTGTTCCATGATCAGATTTTGTTCGTCACTCCAGTCGAAGACTTCTGTTTCAGTCTTCTTTTCGTGTGTATACTGGCGAATATCCAGAGATTGCTCTGTTCGAACTTCAACCCGAGCAATACCGAGATGGTCGATAATGGATTGAACAGCTTCGACGCTAGATCCTGGCGTCGCTGTCAGGGCCAAGACGCGGAAGCTTGGGTTGAAGCGACGCAGGAACGAGACCACTTCGGTATAGGCATAGCCGCCTGTAGCTTTGTGAGCTTCATCAACAACGATCAGAACAATCCTCTTCGGATCACATATGCCGGTCTTCAGGTCGTTGATCACGGTCTGTGGGGTCATGAAGAATGCGCGCTTCTCTAGCCACTCCTCGGCTCGAATGGCAGGAGCTGTATCACCTGTCATCAAGACGGTGTCGTTCCTGTGAATCCCTGCGATACCATAACACGCTTCCATCTGCTGCGCAATGAGAGGTTTGGTCGGAGCCATGAAGATGATCTGTGCGTCGGTCGTCCAACGGTAGTAGTTCAGCATGACTGTTGCAGCGATGAACGTCTTGCCTAGTCCAGTAGGAAGCGCAACAAGAGTGTTGTGAAATAGACTGCGCGCAACGATGTTGAACTGGTAATCACGAATAGTACCCAGATTGGTCGGGTACACCCATGTCTTCATCGCTTCAGGGTCAAGTTTGTGATGCGTGACAGCTTCTTCGCGAGCTTTCAGCGGCCATGCATGCTTCTTCGCAGCTGCTTGCGAGGCTGACATCGACTGAGTAGCAGGTTGCCCAAATATGTTCATCTGCTTCAGACCAGTCTGAGGCGCTCTCAGGCCACCGTTTGGCCTTTGAGAAGTACCAAGCTGTGACGATATCTCGATGACCTCCTTGTTTGTTTCGAAGGAAGATGATGAGAAGGCATCGGAGGGCAGATCCTCAAGATCCTGTGTGAAGTCTACAAGTGCCTGCGATTCGTTGACGAAAGGCTGGTGGCTTTTGGACGGACGATTCTGGGCATTCTCCTCCGCCTGTAGACGCATGGCCATCGCCACATCGCTCTCAACGGGCCGGCTGGGCGCTGCTGAGCGTTGTACAAAGGCATCGAGGCTCCCTCCCAAGCGTGGCTTCGCGACGGGCACGTTCTGTGGACCAGTATTAGGTGCCTGCCTAGCATTCACCGCGCCCGGTACATTGAACAAAGGCGGCGGAGGTGGCCTTGGTTTCTTCCACACAGCGCCTCGTATCGCAGCTGGGTCCTCATCGAGATTCGCTTGGGTCTGTGTGAAGATCATGTCCGGCAACTGGCCGCCATTTCTCGGAATATGTATTTTGTATTTTGACTGCTTCGCCGCTTGATCTTCGCCGTCTGGGTCCTCTCCAGGCAAAAAGTAGCTGGGATCTGACTCTGGCTCTCGATTGTCCTCTTCTACCTCATCTTCCTCGAAATCATCTTGCCCAATATCTTCGGGTGGAGTAGGCGCTGTCCTTGCTCCAAAGTGTCTTGAGGTTGTCCTTGGTGGTGACTCGATATCATCACCTTCCAATCCGTCGCTCACATCAGAGCTCGCTCCATCAATCTGCGGCAGCCTGCTTATACGACGGCGCTTCGTAGGGCGTGGTGATGCGGTAAAGTCGACATTCTGGGTTGCTTCGACTTGGGTTGCAGCGGCTAGAAACTCGGTGTCATCGCCTTCGACGCCGTATTCATCGCTGGAAGACATGGCATGGTCGTGTGTGCGTGGCGTAGTGATTGCTGGCGGTTGCCACTTTTTCGATAACTGCTTTCAATGCACGACGCGTGCCTGGATTCATCTACGCGTCGAGCAGTTGCGATCCCCGCAATTCTAAGCTTTACATATGTATCTAGAGATATGCGCCTCTCTAGGGTACAGGGTTGGGGTGAACTACATGCTCGGATAATCGCATTACCTTATATATGTGTAGTGATTCGGCGATATTGCGTGGCTATCACGAATACGTACATTTATAAAAACAAACTTTCAATGGGCTGAGCCATTCTTCATCGAGTCTGCCCATTACTGAGCACGTCCATGTTAAGCAACCACATTTCCACGCATCGGCCCTCGCGTCAATGGAGACGTGCGGAGTCGATTGTCCTTTGTCACCCGGATATAACTGAGATCCACTCACTTACCAACCACATTCACGTCAAGTCTGATTGTTTGCTACTCGTCCCGTCTCAATCGTATGCGTCAAGTCGTATAAGTTGTATCATTTCACGTGAATTCCATTGACCTCATCACACCACTCTAACTCTATCCATTCACACACTCAACCAACCATCCCCACCATGCCTCCCTTCACCGGCGACCCCAAACAACACGACCCAGCAACCCTCGCCACCAGCATGACAGGCAGCTGTCTCTGCGGCAGCATCCGCGTCACAATCACAGCCAAAGACCAAGACCTCTTCTCCAAACCTCGCGGCCACCTCTGCTCCTGCGCCAACTGCCGCAAAGTCGCCGGCAGCTACATCGCTTCGAACATGCTCCTCGACGAAAGCGAAGTCAAGATCGAAGACCGTGACGGGACGCTGAATTACTACGATGATAAAGCTACGGGGAGTGGCAATAGTGTGTTTCGGTACTTTTGCTCGGCGGATGGGAAGTATGCTTGACCAAGTCCGGAGAGTGGCTAATGGTGGGTTTTGGGGATGGTTGCTGACTGTTTTGGTTTGTGTAGTCCGGTTAAGTCTGTGACGGCTGCTTATCCGGGCAAGATTATTATGAAGATGGGCATGTTCCCTCGCATCCCCCAGCCTGAAGCGCAAGGGTTCGGACAACACAGGCAGAGCTGGGAAGGCAAGCATGAAGGGATTCCAGTCTATGAGTTTAAGTGGATGGGTCCTGAGAAGAAGCAGATGGCAGAATAATTTTTGTTCACGCCTGTGCTAATTGTTGGATGTATAGCTACCTGTGCTAATAATCAACTCATCGTTGAGACCATTTCAAGCCGCTTGAGCAAGCTTTCAAACAACACTCTACTTGTAGTTAACCGCCGCCTTAACACTCTTATCAGCCTGCATCGGCACATCCTTAACAACAATAACATCCCCACTCGCACTCGTAACCCGAATCGAAGCCGAGTTCGCACCAACACCAGACGGGATCTCAAAGAAGTTGTAATCGGTGCGCGCAGCCTCCTTCCACGTCTTGCCGTCAGTCGAGACTTCCATCTTCGACGTGCGGCGGTTAGCGTTGACGACCTGCGCGGAGAACCAGTACGGCGAGACGCCGGATTTGGTGTGGATGGTCAAGGGCCCGGAGACTTTGGGGCACTGGACGAACTCGTAGGAGGTGTCGATGATGCCCTTGGAGGGGTTGTCGAGGGCGGTGAAGGCGTCTTGGAAGAGGTCGAGGTGGCCTTCGTCGCATTCGGGGCATTTGTCGACGATCTGGGATGGGGTTAGAGAAGGAACAATAGATGAGTGGATTTGAAGGAACAAGTTCTTACCATAGCAGTGATAGTCTTGCCACCGTGTGTGACCTTCACACAACCACCACAGTTGGCAGCCTTGTTCCAGGCCTGGCCACTGAAAGCAGTGCCGTATAGACCAGCGGGCAGAGTGTAGGTAGAAAACGAACAAGTGCCGCCTTGCACATTGCCACCGTAGAAGGTCGACTTGCCAGAGACGGCGCGGCGAGCAAGGTAGCTCTCATTGTCGCTCTTTTCCGGGATGGCAGCAGCAAAAGCAGAGCTGAAAAGCGCCAGGAACGGCAGGGCAGTTTGGAAATGCATGGTGATAATGCGTGGTATAGGACAGAACCTGCTGTCACTTGCTGTATAGCTGTGTTGGAAGAGACGATGGAGATTAACTCGATGATCTAAATCCAAATAAATGAATGTGTTCGTAGAGAGCGACTTTTGTAGCGATGAAAAAGAGCATAACTCAGCAGAACAAACCTCACGGCAACGACGTAATCCTATATACCTCCATCGACTGCAGCATGTCCACGTCAGATGCGGATTCAACGGCATACAGCCGTAGGAGCCAGGTTGGAAAGAGATGAACGGGCGCCGGTCTGGCCTGTTCGTGTGGAACCTCCCACGTTTCACTTTGAGTATTTCCATGCCGCCCACATGGTCGAACAGCGGAGTTTCAATCTGTGCGTTATAAGCGAAATGCAACAATTCCCACAAAGGTTGCGGACAATAATGAACGAGAATATAACAAATTATAGACTCTGAGCACTCAATAACAGAAAGTGTAATGCAGCCGATGTTAGGGCTATGTTCGCAATGCTCCAAAACCAGCCCTACACGCAAAGCCCAAACGGCAGAAACAGAGCCCTTGCATTGCTCACATCCCTGAAACGAACTCACCCCCAAGCCTCGATCGGCAGCCGGGAAAATCGGACAAGCACTTTTTCGTGGTGATTGTTCAATATCGGCAAGGATGGAGCATGGACACGAACAATCTAGACTCTCTGTCATTCAGATTCTACCACTCGGCTGATGTAATTACCTCAAATTTGTACAACCTCGATGATGCATTGATATTCCGGTCATTTGGCGTGCAAGCGAACAGCGGTGCGACAAATCTTTGCGCGTGCATACATCTGCGTGCAGCCCACACCCTACCAGATGTATCGTCATGGCGAGCGTAGTCCTTTCGCCTCTTGTAGTTGTGGCCTGATGGATGTTGGGATGCGGACGAAGAAGCTCGCTCAATGGAGGTCCTAGTCGAGTCAAAATCAGACCATGTCTCTTCATCATACTACTCCAGCAGCTCTTCAAATTGCGATTCATTAATTTATGCATGGCGACTGTGCATGGATCCGAAGGTTTGGCAATTCAATGACACACGATAGTCAATTAAGCGCGTCTTCACGCACATGAGAGAGAATGTGGAAAAAGTGTTACATAAAATGTCTGGAGTCGAATTCTGTCACTACTGTGCCTAACTCCCCTGTCCCACCATACCCAACGCCGCTCTTGATGCATCATCTATATTCGAGACGCGAAGGTATCATAAAACCCTCAACCCAGAAACGCCATTGTCGTGCAAAAATCATGTCCACCGCCCATTAGCCATACAATTGGTCACGTTCATCTAGAAGTCCTCATCGAAGGCAAAATCTCCGTTCATCACGGGCGCAGGTGCGCTGGTGCCGTCGACGTTGTCCTTCTTCTTGTTGAAGGACTCCATGACACCAGCCTTCTGGTACTCGCCAACGCGCTTCTCGAAGAAGTTGGTCTTTCCCCCGAGCGAGATGTTCTCCATGAAGTCGAAGGGGTTGGTGGCGTTGTAGAACTTCTTGTTGCCGAGTGCGAGGAGCAGACGATCAGCGACGAACTCAATGTACTGGCACATGAGGGTGGCGTTCATGCCGAGCAGAGCACAAGGCAAAGCGTCAGAGAGGAACTCCTGCTCGATGCCGACAGCCTCGGTGATGATGCTCTCGACGAGGGCGGGCGAAGGCTTGTGCTTGAGCTGAGAGAAGAGCAGGCAGGCGAAGTCGGTGTGCATGCCCTCGTCACGGGAGATAAGCTCGTTGGAGAAGGTAAGACCAGCCATAAGGCCACGCTTCTTCAGCCAGAAGATAGAGGCGAATGAGCCGGAGAAGAAGATGCCCTCGACAGCGGCAAAGGCAATAAGACGGCAGGCGAAGGTGGACTTATCGTCGCTGATCCATCGTAGAGCCCAGTCAGCCTTCTTACGGATGCAGGGAATGTTGTCAATGGCGTTGAAGAGGTACTGGCGCTGGCGGACGTCGCTGATGTAGGTGTCGATGAGGAGGGAGTAGGTCTCGGAGTGGATGTTCTCCATCATGATCTGGAAGCCGTAGAAGCAGCGAGCCTCAGGGATCTGCACCTCGGAGCTGAAGCGCTCAACAAGGTTCTCGTTGACAATGCCGTCAGAGGCGGCGAAGAAGGCGAGCACGTGTGAAATGAAGAAACGCTCATCGTCGTTGAGACGCTTGTTCCAGTCGTGAAGATCCTTGGAGAGATCGATCTCCTCTGCTGTCCAGAAGGAAGCTTCGGCCTTCTTGTACATTTGCCAGATCTGGATTGAAAGTTAGTCCATGTACCCACTTAACGCGTCAGAGACGCGATGGAAAATGTGCGACGCGTCCTTACCTCGTGGTACTTGATGGGGAACAGGACGAAACGGTTCGGGTTCTCCTGAAGTATGGGCTCGGAAGCCTCCTCCTCTTTGAGTGTCGATGCAACCTCTGGCTCTTTTGCGGGCGCGTCCTCCATCAATGGGATGCCCTTGATCGGGACGGCCACCTCGTCGGACTCGTAACGGCTGTCGAGGATGTTCTCCTTGTCTGCCTGTGCGTTGAAAAGCGGCTGCTTGACAGGGGACTCCATCTTGAAGCTCTCAATGGCGGAAGCGGCCTGAGATGCGAGTTAGCTATGCCCTTCGAGGTTTTCAGACATCGACGTCATGACCCACCTTCTTTGACGGCGTGGTCTCAAAGCTCATTGTGTGTGCTGGCGTGTGATGTGATTATGGTATGAGAGTATTGCAAGGCAATGAGGAGCTGCTGGAGAGAAGAGGCTGGGATGGTGTGAATGAATAGTGGAAGAGGTAGTGGGGAGCGCGTCCTGCTTCCCAAATTATAGAACGCGCGAAACGCGTGCTGGCAGTAGCCGGCGCTAGCAGCAGCGAACCCTCACAACAAGAGAAGCGAGACGTCAGTAGTTACGCCCAGCCTCCTTTCTTTCTTCCGCCCTTTGCTCCGTTTTGCCTAGCCGTCCTCGCTTTGTCTGTCCAGTGGTCCAAGCCAGGCCCAGATTCTCCACTGATGGCATATTATCAGATCATCTCTCGTTATCAGATTGTCTGATCGCCCGTGCCCACGCGTCCAAATCCGCAAATCCGTCTCATAGCGCGTCGTTTTCGTGAAGCTCGCCTCTTTGCCTGGCTCGTGAGACCGCTCACTGGACGACCGTCGTTAGGTGTGCTTCAGCTGGCCCACCTTGCGTGCCATTGACGGCATTGTCAATGTCCCGGGATCGAGAGCTGGATCGCGGCAGAAGAGCACGTGTCATACATCACGTTTCATCAGCCCTGTCGAGGAGTGACTGCGGTGGAGTATCAAGCACCTCACCTCAACATCCCAAGCACGATGTAGTCAGTATGAGATTGAGATCCTGAAGATATTACCTAGGTAGTCTGCTCACACGAATGTAGGCTTTAGACTCGAACGCTTTCATTCAATACACAACCATACTGCTGCTGCTGCTCGACACGCTCCATGTCCTTCCCAAAATCCCACGCGTTCTATCTGAACAGCGACGTGTGACCAAGATTAGCACATTCTCTCGAAGACCACAATATCACATGCGCCCTCGAACGACGCGAAATGAGGTCTTCGTAGTACTCCCTCCAATCATTGCGAAGCTCTGTAGACAGCTGGTAGCAGTGCACGTGTGACACCATGATCATATTCATCGCCAGCTCCCTCTCGAGACATTTGTATTAATGCTTGTGCATTGCTCTTGTATCGTAAGTCCTTTCAGTTTTGACCTCTCAGTGAGTGAAGACGTCTCACCGAAGTTGCAGAATCGCACTCTTCGCTACTTCCCTCTCCAGTGCTTAATCGCGCCTTCCTCGTGTTTGGCTCTCGTTTGTACTGAGCTGTTGACTTGGCTTCGCCATTCAGAGCTCGCACACACAGACATAAACAAACACCGCCGACCAAAATTCTTCACATCCACAACACTCCACACTCCTTCGCCTCATCCTCGCCTCGCCAAACATGTCACCAGGCCAGTACAGCTCTGAGGAGCTGAAAAGCATCAATGACCGCAATCCGAGTCGTCTGCCACCCGCCTCCGCCGTCCACGGAATGGCAATGTACGAACTACACCGTGGCGCGGAACAGGAACGCCTCTTTCACCATGCGATGTTTGACCTCTCAGAACTGAGGAAGACAAGTGCTGCACAGCTTGCTCGCACTGACTCACTTGAGCGTGCCGTGAAGGCATGTGCCAGCCATCATGACAACGAGCGCCCGGTCTCACTCGCTGGTGGTAAGCATGTGAAAATCACCGACTGAGCCGTGCGAAGCTAATTTGCACCCACAGTACAATCCGTCAACCACGCTCTAAACTCATTCAGCCCCACCGACACAGATCCAAAGGCTGTCATCAAGCGTGCCAACTGGCTCCTCAACGAGCTTGACCAAGAAGCCATTTCCACCGAGGATCAGGTGGCACTAACCACCATTCTGGCGACGAACCTCACACACCAGGCAAAGATGGACCTACAGAAAGCCATTCTGCACCTCAGAGATGACCACACCCGCGTCGCTGACGACCTGCTCGAGGCGACAATCCGGATTTCAAAGCTTGAGGATAACGTACGTGCTCTCACCGCACAGAGAAGCGCAGCTCAAGATTCCCCGAGGATGGCGCAAGAGATCGAGGCAATCACCAGGTATGGCAGAACAGTCGTCCTCAAGATCCCTAAGGGTCAAGCACTCGTGCCTTTGAGGGCCTCTCGGTCTCTGACTTCAACCCCTCCGGTCCACTCGGCTGACAGTGCGCTAAACAGTCAGGTTTCAGAGGACGATGTGACCATGGACGGCGACCAAACCACCAGCTCTCGAAGCACTTCCGAGGCCGTCATTCGACCCGAGGATCCAAAGATCCAAACCCTCGAGAAGGTCAGTTTCAATGCACATGCTGAGCAGTAGACCTTACTGACCATAGCTTCCACAGCCACTGCCTCCTATCCCAGCTGCAGCTGCATTCCCGGCAACCTCCATCAAGTCAGAGCCGCTCAGCAACACTTGGGATTCTGGCAATTTCCAGTCATCTTCAGCCACCCTTGAAGACAATGTCCACTCTACCACTTCTTCTTGGGGCGCATCTACGCTCATTGCCATTCCTCCGGTCCAGATAGCACCCGGCACCCCGCGTGTTCGTGAGGAGTCAGCTCCATTTCCGAGATCGAAGGGCAAGGGCAAGAAGAAATGGACAGATCCTCCAATCTTCCAGGACAGTCAGACCAGCGCAGGCGGGTACGGCACAGGAGATGACACGAAGACGTTGTTCTCTTACCATGAGGGTGCCGAGACTCCGACCACTGCACGTGACACCACTGTTCGCTCCGAAGTACACGAGCAGAAGATCGCATACCCAGAGTCTCCCATTCGAGATGTCATCAACCAGACAACAGCTTCGAGGCCTCTTGAGTTGCATTCGCTTGCACACCAGCCCGGGCCCTCACGCACTGAGTCCTCTAACAACAAGCGCTTGTTTAAAGATCTTGTTGGCCACAACAGGTCAAACCATGAGCAGCCACCGCCGTCACAGTTCACATCAACACAGACGAGCGCCCAGACTGCGCCTGCAACCACGCCCGCACCTGCACCTCAGCCTACAGGAGTGTTTTCCTCCCCTGGTGCAATGCGTAGCATGATGCAGAGCGTCGCAGCAGGAGGAAACTATGTCACAACTCCGGAAGTCGCCACAGCTTCCAGAGAGAACGCAGTACCGCGGGCTCCTTGCAGCCTCACTGTCACAGCTCCGGCAGCTGTCACTGCGTCTAAAGAGGACGCGGTGCCGCGCGGCTCTGTAAAATACAAGATCAGAGCTCCCCCAATCTCTGGACGCACCGACGCTTCGGTCTCGTCTGATGCTAGCGGCTCGTCGGCAAAGACTGGGAGAATCGCTAAGGGGTCTACTATCAAAAAGATCGACACGGGCTCTTCAAGCGGGCAGCCAGGCCCTGCACAGCCTACTGCAATCTTGTCGCCTCCGCAGTTCCAGTCCCCGGAGCCAAGGGCTTCGACTATCAGCTCTGCAGCTGCTCCGCAGATGGCCAACGTGCCCACTCCAGCTGCTGAAGTCGCCACTCCTGCCACGACTGAGAGGCACACGATGAACGCAAGGGTGGCTAGCTTCCACCCCTCCACGACATTCATAGCCGAAGTGACCCGCACGGCATCCCCTACTGTTCCTGGCGGGACTATCATGGCATCCCTGAGGCAGCAGATGACTCCCGAAGCATTTGCTCGCTTCAGCCAGCAGAAGAACAATATTCAGACCTAGGAGCATGGACTCGTATAGAGGAAAAGCTCAATCGGTCTTGGACGACCTGCGTGGTCACCAGTTGCGTTGACTGTTGGGAATACAGGCGATGATGACAAGTTCTGGTGTTACTGCGTTTGCTGCTTGCTTCTACTTCAGGCCAAATCAGCTCACGGTGAGAGCTACTTCTCTGTGTTCTCATTGCCCACCAAGGGCTTAATAGCGAGCGAACACATGCTCCAACAGGGATTGCATCAGTAACGGCGAGTGAAGCAGCAATAGCTCAAAACGTCCGTAGAAAATGGAAAACTTTGCTCAACGGAATGCCAACTAACCGCGTTTTGGTCACCTCGTGATGCTTGCCTTGTGAATTACGTATCAAGAGAACATTGTGAATTTGCTTGGTGGAACACATAACCACAAGCAATCATGAGATTCGTGGAGAGAAATCTCACTTTTGCTTTCAATGTTGCAAAGGTTCAAAAGTCATATTCCAATTTGCTTGCTTACGTGTATGCGTTTCGCTGATCTCTCTCCAAATTTTCCTTCCATGTGCTATCTCAAAGCTGTGCAAATCCCGACCAAAAGTCCAAGCATTCATAGAAGGGTATATATAATCCATTTCCCCGTTCCGTCCGTTGTCGTTGCTTTCATCCCGTAGAATCAGGAAAACGCCAGAAAGATGCGCAGCGCAGGACACCGGACGATGCCCAAAAAAGGAGTAACAAAAAGCAAGTAAACATCATTGTATGTAAACAGAGCGGGCCCACAAGTTTCCGGCACAGGGTCGCGCCGATTCATACCACACGTCTTGCAGACGGACACTCGCACTCCATCTTCCGCAGACACATTGATTCCAGTGGCGATACCCAAATCCTCCCACTCAAAGCCTCAGAACCCACTCACGTGAACACAACACCCTTCCTCTTCAGCAACCCACCCAGCAATTCATCCAACTCGCCCATCATGCCCTCGATGCCTTTCCGCTCAGCAGCATATAAGCCCTGCATCGAAGGGTGCTCGGCGTTGGTGTCTGAGACGTCAGCTTTGCTGCTGTGGATGATGGCCAGCATGTCTTTGACGTCGTCGGCGTCGAACCATGCGCGCAGGTTCGCGTCGTCCCATTGCGTGGCAGAAGAGGACGAGGGCTGTTGCGGGGAGGAGGAGATGGGAGTTTCGGGGGTGGCGGAGGAGGAGGGCCCTTCGTCGTCTGTGGAGGGGAGGGAGTCTGTTGAGAGGGCGTCGGGTTCTCGGCTAAGATTTGGCGTGGAGGGAGTTTGGAGGTGGGTTGTTGTGGGTTGCGGAGTGATTGTGGGCGTGAGGTCATTGTCTGAGGCGGGCTCTATTTCCCGTTGTGTTGTTGTTGTTGTTGTTGTTGTTGTTGTTGTTGTTGGGGCGGATGTAGGTGTTTGTGTGGGCGTTGGTGTTTCTGCCGCAGGAGTAGGTGGAGGCATGTAGCCTGGCATGCCCGACATTAGATCTTGCGTGTCTTCCCTCTGCGTCGATGGCCTCTCGAGTGACTTCTGTTCGGAAGGCTTCTCGACGAAGCTGGGGTCTGCGGAAGTTGAAGGGCTGTCGCTGCTCTTGGCAGATATCTCTTCTTCTTCTTCGTCTTCGTCGTCATCATCACTGTCGTCAACGTTCATTTGAGGGATGTGAATGCTCTCTGTGCCGTGCATGAAAGTGCCTGAGCCTGGCGAGAGAATCTCAACAGGGCTAGCTGACAAGCGATCGGAGTCCTGGCTAGCCTTTCGACGCTGCTCCTGCTCGAGGAAAGGGTTTACGCCCTGTTCGTCTTCCTCTGGCTCATCAAAGTCGTCAAGTTCCACACGTTGCTTCGAGCGCTTGGCCTTCTTTGGCTTGGGCTCTCCGGTTGTGCTGCCAGAGCGCAGAATGTTCGCAATAGGAGAGAGCGGGCTGGACTTCTCCGGTGCGGGAAGTGAGGCCTCCGGCTCTGCTTGTTGGACAGGCATATTGTCTTCCTGCCCGGTAGACATCTCATATGCAGCATTGTCTCCCTCCAGTTCTGCGACGAAGCCTCCAGGTGGCTGGTAGTAGTTTTGTGGAGCTTGCTGAGGTGGCTCTTCCACAGGGCTCATCACTCGGGAGTTGTCAGGAGGCTGTGCCTTCTGCAATTTGGCTCTTGCCTGAGATCTGTTCTCTGCAGACATAGGTCCTGGGTTCATGCGATCCACAGGCGACACGTTGCCTGCCACTGCAGCAGAAGAATTGTTCTGAGGAGACCCGCGTGACATCTCGGCAGACACCTTCTCCATATCACTGAGCTCGCCTTCGTCTCTGGCGGCGAACTTCTTGTCCTTCTTCTTGCTTTTGAAAAGTCCTGAGAGCATACCTTGCTTCTTCTCAGGCTTCTTGTCTTTCTTCTTGTCCTTGCTGTCCCTCTTGGATCGGTCTTCTTGGGGTGAGGGTGTCTTCACGAGGCTCTCGAAGCTGTCGGTGCGCGTGCTCTCGGTGGAGCTTGCCTTGGATACAGTGTCATCGCGTAGCAAACCAGGAGTAAGAGTCATCTTCCTCGTCTCCATGCCTTCATCCTTGAGGAAGGAATCGGCATTGCGCGGAGTACCCTTGCGTGATTTGAGCGGTGCCGCCTCAGTTCGGTCGACAAGTCTAGGGCTGAGTTGTGGGTCGTCAATGGAGGATCGCTTGCTGTCCATGCTGGCCTTGCCTGACGAGTCCATAGAAGCCTTGCCGTTGGTGAATGATTCACCGCTGAAACGACGTGTGGCATGTACGTTCGCCTCTTCTGGCGCATTGCGCTCCTCGACCTCTGCAGGTTGGCCACGATCTGACATTTGCTCGTGCTGTGGTTCCACAGCGCTGCCGTAAGGATCGATCATGCCGTCTTCGTCTTCAGTCGAGTAGTCGTAGTCCGAAGCCTCGACGTATGTTGGTGCAGCGAATTGAACAGTCTTGGCTGTTCTGCGGCGCATGGCTTTCTTTAGTGGGTTTCTTGTCTTTTCTGGGTTGTCACCAAGCATGGTTTGTGAAAGCTGTCGAGGGTTAGCAGACTTTCCCGTACTGAACACAGGATAAGTAAACGAACGTCAATGTTGCGATGTTTGTTGAGTCGTGCCAGACGTTCCGTGGGTGTCTCAATGTGCTCAGCGGGTAAGTAGCCTGGTGTGACCGTGTTAGCCGACGGATAGGGAGTATGTCTTCATGAAGATACACACCAATACTGCTGTCTTTGACGACTCTGACAAGCCACCAGTACGAGTTGCTGTCATCGAGAAGCACCATCGTATCACCCTTAGTGGCGTTGGCTTGTCCTTCAACGGTTGCAACGAAGGTATGCAAGGCGTAAACGAATTCGAAATCGATGTCCTCTGTATCACGTAAGCATTCGCCTCCCCAGCCGGAATCAATAAAGCGGTCATCAAGATTAAGGAAAGCGTCTGCATCATCGTCTTCGTAGTCCTGCTTGGTCCACTCCTGGGAGGAATCAGATATCCATTGATCGTCGTCGAAGGATACGAGCGAGAGTCGTGGGTTCAAGAGTTGCTCGTCAATGACTAGATGATCTTGTTGCATATTGGGAGTCTCGTCATCGTGGAAAGCCGGAGGGGTGTGCACATCCGTGCGAGCTGCTCGGACACCGTGTTGCTGAGCGAAGGCATTGCCACGAAATTGAAGCAGGGTGGCGTCTGATACCTGCTCTTCCTTTCCCCCTTGATCGATTTTGTCTGAGTAGTCTGTTGCAGTTATTTCAAATACCGATCCGCCGTCGCTAAAGCCTTCGTCGTCCAGATCCAGCGATTGTTCAAACCCAAGTCTAGATCCAGATCCATACCTACCAGTAAGACGATGATGCCGGGAGGATCCACTGTAGAACCTTCCAAAGACTGCTGTAGTGATTAAAGGAGATGTTTCGGGTGCGTGGATGGATGGTGACAATATATCTTTAGCCGTCGACTGATATTCGGCCATGCTTTGCGGAGTAGAAATCCCCAATCGCAATGGCATATGGCGCGGTGTTTCAGCAAACGGTGAAGAGTCCAAAGTCGGCGTGGGCGACTGGTTGAAAGTCGCCCTTTGAGAATCGGCATGTTGAGGTGTACCGGGTCCTTCGCAGGACATTGATGCCGCATCTGTAGGAGATATTTGTGAGAACGCACCATCTTCAATACTGGGACTCGACGACATGCGGTCCATCATATCGTCGTCGTCGTCCTCTTCGTCGGTTCCGTCTTGCGCTTCAGCATTCGTTGCGTCCACCTTTTTCTCAGCCTCGGCTTCTGCTTTGCCATTGCCATTGACACCTTGGTCGTTGCCGTGCTGTCCAGCCATATTCCAGGCGTCTGCCAGGGTCTCTTCTTCGGAGCGGCGCTCTTCCTGGACGTGTTGGAACTGGGCTGCTTGGTGAGGCGCAATGCCGTCGCCTTTGATGTGCTTGTGGTGGTCGGCAGCTGTTGGTGCGTCCTGGTCCTGCAGGTCGAGAGTGTCGGCTCGCACCATGTTAGGCCTGCCTCCAGCCATAGTTAGGGCAGACAAGTGCTGGCAGTGCTGGTGTGAGGTGGTCAATGTCGGGCTTGGCTGAGACTGCGACTGCGACGAGTCGGAGGTGCTCGTGTCGTCGTCGGGTCAGCGGCGATGGTGATGGTAGAGGGCTGGCCGTTGGTTTCGCAGTCGCACGAGCGTCGCAAGGAGAGCTCAGGTGGTGCACGGCACGGGTGGTGGTGTGGTGGTGAGCGGCGCAGTGCTCGAGTGGCTGGTTGCGCAGGCGCGGGCGGGTGGCAGTCGCTTCCAGGCGGAGGTGGTGGTGGGTATGGGGTCGTGTCTATCGTGTCGTGTCTCGTGTCGTCCAGAGCGGTATAATGATAGGAAGAATGATTATTGCAGTGAACTCTAATCGCAACAGACAATCAATTCACTCTTCTTCAGAATAATTGTTCGCCCACTGCCCTTCGTCTCCTCTCCCTGTTTCACGTTCGCTCTTAGTGCAAGTCGCAAGCAGCAGCCTTTCCCTGATTCGACTGCTGCAAGATGATTGCACGCGCCGTCTTCCCTTCCCGCTCCGCCGCACCGTGCTCCGCGATATCTGAATGATCTGCACTGCACTAGCCCTAGCCTCTCGGCATCCACGACCAACTCCCAGCCTCATCGCCTCTTGGGGCCGGCACTAAAACATGTGCAGACACCACTTCTGAGTGTGGATATTGCATTGCGTCTATGAAACTGCCATATTCAAAGCAGACGACGTCTCCCAGCGGAGTGGTATGATCACGTATTCCCTATCAATCATGCCATAAGGGGCCATATGGTGTCTGCATGTCTTGCCCTCGACGTTGAAATGCGGATGCCCCCTGCAACGCCTGCGGACTGTTCATCCTGCTGCAAGTGTTGTCGTTGGCCGGTCAAATAGTTCGGGCTGATATGAGCTGTGTTGACGTTCATCCTCGTTGGCATGAAGCTCAACTCAACCTATGCTTGGAAAGTCGGCTATGTAAGCACCACGCTGTGAAAGTCTAAAGATCAAATTATCAAGCTCACGATACCAAATGACCAGATCGGTACTCTCGGAAAAGTCTTGAACTGCTAGCGACTGTCCACTACAGAAAGAATGTACATGTACCTACCCATTCAGCTCAAACATGTGATTTCCACCAACAACCACTTCCCAACATCACCCATCCCTCCTCCAATCAAACAACACCCCCAACCCCTCCATATCAACAACACACTCCACCCCCTCCATCCCCCCTCCATAACTCTCCACAAACATCCCATAAAGCTCTTTCCGCGTCACAACCATTTTCTTCACAAGAGCCTCATGCAACCTCAACGCCATAGCCTGATTCGCCTTCGTGAACTCGTCCCTCATTGCGAAGTATCCTTCAGAACCATTCCTCGTCCGCTCCAAAAGCCACCGCACAGCATTCTCCACCACCAGCCAGTGCGAAGGCGAAGGCAACGGCCGTTTCGCACTTTTCAACTTGCTGCCCTGAACCGGGACACTTAAACGTGGCTGTCTGGGATTCATACACTGCAAACCTGGAGATAAATCGGTGTTGACGGCGAGCTTTTGGTCGGGGAAGAAGTAGTTCACGGACCTCACTGTGCGCCACAGGCGATCTGCGAGGATATTGTGGGCTGTGGCGGACATGCATGCTGCGCGGAGAGGGTCTGCGAAGTCGGCTTCTTGGAGTTTGGCGAGGGATTCGGGGAATTTGAGAGAGGGTTGTTGTTGTTCGAGGGCGCGTTGTTTTTGCTGTGTGGGAGTTGTGTTGGGTGAGTTGAGGTTGTCGATGATGAATCTGTGTTCTGATTTGGAAGGGGTGTCGATAGTTGGGCCTAGACCGTGTTTTGGGTATAGCTGTTTGATGGTAGGGATTGTCTGAGAAGGTGGTGGGTTGTTGGTGCGGAGGGTGGCGATTCGGTATGCTGAACGCCTGGGATCTTCCGCGGTGCGCTTTGGCTTGATGATGTTGGGGATGAGATTGGGGAGTTGTGGTTCTTGATGGGAGGGAGGACGCTCGTCACGCTGTGGCTCGGCGATAATGGTCGGATTGAGAAGTGGTAATTCTGGATGCGTTAGAGGTTGTTCGGTGCGCTCTGATGGCTCGAAGTTGCTGAGGATGAGACCTTCAGGCCGTGAATCTCCATAGGAGGGAGGACGCTCGTCACGCTCTGGCTCGACGGGACTAGTGGGATTGGTAAGTCGTGTTTCTGGATGCGTTGGATCATGTTCGGTGCGCTCTGGCTCCACGGCGCTGGTGGAATCGATAGGTTGTGATTCTGGATGCGTTGAATCTCGTTCGGTGCGCGCCGGCTCGATGTCGCTGGTGATGGTATCGACGACTCGTTGCCCTTCGCTTGTGTTCTCTCCTTCAAGATCATTCTGGCGATCTTCTTCTCCTTCTTCCACCTCCCGAACAGTAACAGCCACGCGCGCCTTCTTGTCGCCGTCATCACCGTCGCTATCCACCCTTTCAATGCGAATTTGATCTCCGCCAGCCTCACTATCGGGCTCGCCCTGGCTTTCCACCATGGAATCATCACCCTCTGCCTCCGCGACATCTCCACTTCCAGGCAGAGGAGCATCAGGCTCAACTTGGCTTTCCGCCCTCTCACTATCATTGCCTTCTACTGCCGCGCTATCTCCACTACCAGGCACAGCGGGATCTCCCAGAAAAACGTCTTCATCCACAGCATCATCATCTTCATCCTCCTCCTCCTCCTCCTCCTCCTCCTCCTCCTCCTCCTCCTCCTCTTCTTATCCTCCGGCGTCTCCACGCCTGCCGCAACAATCGTAGTATCCGACTCAGCGCCTGCATCTGTCTGCGTCATGTCTCCTTCCAAGTTTTCATCTCCAACTGTCGGCGTCGTCGTCGTCGTTGTGGTATCAGTTCTTGTTGCAGTCGGAGATACACGGGAAGCAGGATTAGAAAGCGAGAGTAAGCCTGTGTTTTGCAGGAAGTTCGTCAAGATCGGACTTATGGCTGAAATGGTATTCATGGCGAATGGTATTGACGAATAGTAAGGCGTTGACGTCTGGCGAGGTATTGACGAAGGGTATTGACGAATGGTATTGACGAATGGTAAGGTATTGACGACGAACGGTGTTTTGGCGATGAATGGTATCTTGATGATTGAATGATATTGATGTTGGATTATCCAGGAGGTCTTGGATAGATGTTTGTAGTGTAAGTTGAAGTAGCGTGGGTGCGGTTTGTCACTGCCGTGGGGGATAGGTCAGGCTCATGAGGTAGGATCTCTACAGCAGCAAACGTTGCATAGCGATTGCAATGATCTGTCGGCGTTTATCTTTTGCCCACTGATATTGACTAACAATAAAAGACGGGGAGGGGAAATCATAATGAGTAGAGAAGATTTGTTTGTGTGACCAGCGTATGGGCATCGCTTTGCCACTGGGCAAGCATGTTTTTTGAATGGGTATATTTCTAGCAAAGCCGCCTGTTGTGGTCAGCTGATACCGGCATCTCGATATTTGATGGCATCAAAGAAACGCAACAACCCAGCTCATGTAGTCTTGGGCGCCTCAGCAGCAGCCTGGTCCAGGCTCATGCTTCCAAGACCAGCGGTGATGGAAGCATCTGTGCCCTCCTTGTTGAGTCTGGCCTTGACCTCTTTCTCGAGGTTGTTCAGCTCGACCATGACACCCTCCTTCTCGGGGTGGCCTTCAGGCAGACCCATCTCCTTGATCTTGCACTTGCCTTCCTCCAGCTCCCCAGGGCCGATGACGACGGCGAACGGCACGCCGTTGACTTCTGCGGCCTTGAATTGCGCAGGCAGCTTAGGCTTGACCTTCCAGCTGAACTCTGCCTTGATACCAGCGTCCCATAGCCTACGTGCGATTTGCATGCGCTCGGTAAGAAGGCCATCGAAGCCCTTGCCACCGAATGCCATGACGTAGACATCGACCTCGTTACTTCTGATGGGTGCTGCTTGAGCATCGGCAGCGAGACGCTGCTTGGTGATGCTGAAGATTCTCTCGACACCGAAAGAGATACCGACGCAAGGAACCTGTTGCTTGCCGCTGAACATGCCGACGAGGTTGTCGTAACGGCCACCAGCTGCCACTGAGCCGACACCGACAGTCGGGTCGTTGGAACGGTCCTCATCACCCTCTGCCACCTTCTTGGCCTTCTTGCCGCCCTGTTGCAGCTTCTGGCCTTCTGTGGTTTGCGGTGCTGAGCCTTCAGTGACGACCTCGTAGATGACGCCAGTGTAGTAGTCGAGACCGCGAGCCAGAGACATGTCGAATGAAATGCGGTCGAGAACCTCAAAGGCCTCGAGGTAGCCGAAGAGGAGCGCAACGTCTTCCAGACCCTGCTTTGCTGAGGCATTTGCGATCAGCTTCTCGTCTGCTCGCAGCTTCTCAAGCAAGTCCTTGCCTCCCTTGAGCACCACGTATTCTCCAATCTTGTCTGCGACCTCGCCATCCAGTCCCTTCTCTTCTGTCATCTCGCGACGGACCTCCTCCCAGGGTGATTTGTCCAGCTTGTCCACTGCCGAACTGATCGGCCTGATCTTGTCTGTGGGCACACCACACACCTCGAAGATACCGTCCAGAATCTTTCTGTGGTTGAGCTTGATTGTGTACCTTCCCTTCCATCCAAGTGCTTCAAAGATCTCGCATGTGATCCTCATGATCTCGGCGTCGGGAAGCATTGAGTCGTATGAGCCAGCGATGTCGAAGTCGCACTGGTAGAACTCGCGCATGCGGCCCTTGTTCATGGCAGGCTGATCTCTTCGGTAGACCTTGGCGATGTGGTAGCGTTTGATATTCTGGATTTGGGAGTTCATCGCGAGCCAGCGAGCGAAGGGAACAGTGAGGTCGTAACGGAGTGAGCAGATCTCGCCGCCCTGGTCGGCAAGGTCGTAGATGAGCTTGCTGTCCTCGCCATATTTGCCGGCAAGAATCTCCTTAAGCTCAAACACAGGTCTGTTGAACAAAGTTAGCCTGGTGTACCATTCCAAAGCTAGCTGGGTCATTAACCAACGTGTCAATGGTAACACCGCCGTGGCGCTTGAAGACCTCAGTGATGGTCTTGAAGATCTTCTCGCGAATAACCATGTCCTTGCCATCCCAGTCCTTGGTTCCCTTGGGCACCTTCAGCACGTATCCGCCGCCCTTGCCCTCTCCCTTATCTTTAGCCATGTCGTCGTTGGGGTCGTGGTATGCGTTGGTGTGGTTGTGTTTGGATTGGTATTGCAGGAAAGGCGAGCGTCGGGTGCAGACTGCTCGGAACTGGTGAAGTGAATAGACAGAACGAAAAGAGCGTGCGGAAGAAGAGAGTAGGCGCATGCAAGCAATAGTCACCACGGCGGGGCACAAGATTGGGCGGCGGGTGTTTTGCGCATCCCACCTTCGCCTTTCCACCATTCGACTCACCTAAAATCTGCCCCGGCGCCGTCATCAGGCAACCACGCTAGTGCCGAATGCGGAGTGAAGCCGCGGATAGACGTTGACCACACCTCTTCCTCGTCCGTTAGTATATCAACATCACAGCAAGAAGATGTAATGGCGGCCCACTCAGCCGTGAGGGCAATCAACTCGCAAGAAATTACAGACAAAGCACGCCGCGATCTGCTCCACTTGCTGGAAGGTGTATGTAAGGCTTATGAGGATCTGTATTGCCAGGCTCAACGACTAACAAACTCCAGGTCAGAGGCAAAAAGAACCTCGTCATTGAGAAGGCTCTCGCTGGAACAATTGGCCTCTTCGTCAAGTTTAGTACACTCCAAGAATATGGCGTCGACAAAGTCTTTTTCCTAGAGAACCACAATGTCGATGCCAGCCAACGGAACGTGGTCTTCCTCGTCCGGGGGGAGAATGCCAAGAAGACTCGGACAGTAGCTGGTATGGTTTAATTTCTTCTTCTTCTTCTTGTCTTGAGATCTTGTGCCATGTTTATTCTACCCTCATCATTCAACCAACACGGGATCTTAAAGATAATGCTCAGACGTTCTTTCACCCCACTCTGATCGTTCAAGTCCGATCCCGATATTGAACATTACAGTTTGCCAAAACACCAGCATATCACATCACCCACCATGAACGGACTGCATGAATAGGACAGGGTCTAAATGCATGCTCACATTTGCACTTTCGAGATTTTTTTTTGCTCTTTGGCCAAGACTCACCTGCTAACAATAACAGAGCAAATCAGACTCGTTAGAAGCGAATCACAGACTGATCACGATTTTACCGTCATCTGGGTACCACGAAGGACTCTCGTCAGTAACACGATCTTAGAGGAACATGGAGTCCTCGGCGAAGCCAACATTACTGAGCTTCCGCTGAACTTCATTCCCCTGGAACACGATTTACTGTCCCTTGAGCTGGAAAACTCTTTCAGTGATCTAGTGCTGAGGAAAGACCCGACCTGCATATTCGCTGCTGCTCAGGCTCTGATGCTATTACAAAAGCAGTATGGCCTCTTCCAACGCGTACTTGGCAAGGGTGATAATGCCCAGAAGCTATCGGACTTGCTCCAGCGCATGAGGAGTGAAGAGGATGTCAACGCCTCTTCTGACCCCACCAACTCACATTTGACCTCTTTCGGCCTGACACCAAGTTCGGTAGTGGAGAATCTCATCATCATAGACCGTGAAGTCGACATGCCTACCGTGCTTAGCACGCAGCTCACCTACGAAGGTCTCTTGGACGAAGTCTTCGGCGTGAGCAACAATCAAACCGAGGTGGACTCTTCAGTACTAGGCAACGCACCAGCACCACGCCAGGATCACGGTAGCTCCCCTGCTGCCACCACTGCCACTAAGCGTAAGATCCAGCTCGACTCGAGCGACAAGCTATACCCTTTGCTGCGAGACAACAATTTCGCAACAATAGGCCCGATCTTAAACCGCACCGCACGACGATTGCAGTCTGATCAGCAGCACATCAAGCAGTCCGATCAATCCATCTCGGACCTCAAATCTTTTGTGTCGAAGCTCCCTGCCCACCAAGCCGAATCGGCGTCACTGAACGTCCACACATCTTTGGCTCAAGAGATTATGAAGTTCACTCAATCTGACCTGTTCGGACGCTCCCTTGAAGTGCAACAAAACCTTCTTGCGGGAGCAGATCCGACTTCGATGCATGAGAACATCGAGGAGCTCATCGCCCGAGGTACGCCCATCAAGACAGTGCTCCGTCTGCTGTGTCTGGAAAGCTCCCTCAACAATGGCATCCGCACGCGTGATCTAGAATCTTTCAAACGTCAGATTGAGCAGGCCTACGGCTACCAACACATCCTTACTCTCGCGAACCTGGAAAAGATGGGTCTCCTCGTCCCACGTGAGAGCCATCGAGGCTACCTGAATCCCATAGCCAGCGCTGCGGGCTCGACTTCCACAGACATCAACGCACTCCGACGCTCGCTCAGCCTCTGGGTTGACGACGTCGCTGAAGCAGATCCGGACGACATTGCCTACGTCTTCTCTGGCTATGCGCCCATCAGCGTGCGCCTTGTCCAAGCCGTTCTGCAAAAAGCACACATCCACAACTTGGCCAACCCGCCTAAACCTGGCGCTTCCAACAGCGCGCCATCTGGGACTGGCTGGAAAGGCTTTGAGGATGTGGTCTCGCGTATCAGGGGTGCTACCGTTGATGTGACGCAGAAAGGCTCGGACGCCGATGCCAGCGCCGCCAGGAAGACGTTGAGAGGCAGCAAAGAAGGTCCCAAGACTACGATTGTGTTCTTCCTCGGCGGTGTCACCTTTGCTGAGGTCGCAGCGCTGAGGTTCGTGAGTCAGCAGATTGGAGAGGCCACTGGACGACGACTGGTGATTGGAACGACTTCAGTCATCACTGGAGAGAAGGCCATGGGTGTAGCAGAGGAGAAGCGAAAGTTTGGAGAGTAGGCGCTATACTGAGTCGTAGGCAGACCCAGCGTGGCAAGAAACGCACAAAGAGATCCACACTTAACCCTCAAAAGACAAAAAGCAAACATGTCCCTTCTCCCAAGCCTGTCACCTTAGGTCACCTAGTCAAACCACAGTCCGTCCCCGCCCAACTTTCCCCATCCTCAAACCCTCATCACTCGACCCTCCGCCACACCGCCGTCTACCCATGCTCGGAGACCCCAGCACATCGTCCGCCCGCCTCGCAATCGACACAGGATCATACCCAAGAACAACATCCCCGCTCTACACTTTCCAATGTGTGCCAAGCACAAAGACTGTCGCCGGAAACGAGAAAACCAGCACCACAAGCACCCTAACACCATAAGCCCAAATCCCATCGGACACATTCCTAACAACTTGAATGGCAGCGGCCTGCGGCGCTCGGGCAAAAGCGAACAACGTCGTCGTTTCGAAGTTGGCTTCGATCGTCTGCCCTTTCTGAGCCACGTCGTTGTCGTCGTCGTCAGAAGAAGAAGGCGTCTTCTCGAGGGGCACCAGGTACCGGCTCAGCGGCGTCTTGGCGTTGAGATCGGACTGGGTGTAGGCGAAAGTGTACGGCGAGTATTCCAGATCGACGTGGCCCAGGAAGCTGTATTGCCAGAGAGACAACAGAGGGCCCTGCTCGGCTGTGGGTTTAGTGGATTTGGCGAAAGACGCCCGGTCTAGTCTCGGCGCAAAGTACTGCTGTTCGATGGTCACGGTGCCGTAGGATACGCGGCAGTCTACGGTGTGTTTGGTGGTAGTGGGAGCGGAAGCATAGAGGTCCCGGCCGCCTTCTTCTTTGGCGGAAGAGTTGCGCGAGAGTCATTCGCCGAAGATAACGGCGAAGTCCCCGGGAGGACAGCGCGGTGCGTTGTTTGCGAGGACATATCCTTCAGGAGGACGCTCCAAAGCACTGCAGCGCACTTCGTGGGCTGATCTTGGACTCTCGTCGCTCCATGGCCGTGAAGATGTCACACACTCGGCGAGTAGCGCCGGTATCTCTACTTTCAAATAACAGTCCTCCTGCGAGCAGACGCCCGCGCGCGGCACGCTTAGACTATCCATCGAGGAAAGCGAAGCAAGAATCATCGAAGCTGTTGCGATGGAGTGTCAGGTCGAGGCTCGATACTTTGCAAGAGTGTGTACATCACTTACCATCTGGCAGCGGACTCGACGCGCTGATCTCCGACGTGAAACCCACGAAAGCAAATCCAGAGGGTACAGTGTCGCTGCGCTCCAACGTCAAACAGCTGTCAGGTCTGACCCTATAGAGAAGAACAGGGTTGACGACAGCAGTTCCCAATAGAAACAAGCCGCCTAATCGCAGCGTCAAGGACTGCCCGTTGAACGAATACATCAGACGAGCGAACGACGAGGTACACCATTTCGCTTGCTGGGTTGCGTCTTCGGGTGTGAGACTCCTGCCAGTGGGCGTGATAGATCTGTCCCGCAGTAAAGTCTCCCAAAGGCTGTGCTCAACGCAGCGCGTGAGCAGCGCCGAGATGGCGCTGGTGAGAGTCACTCCGATCAGTGGAATCACTGCCGTAGGAGGGAGAGTGTATGGTCTGGCGTGTAAGTATACAAAAGGGCTGATGTTCATGCCCTGGTTGAAGTAGAGAGCTAATAAAGCGGCATAGCCGGCCAAGCAAAGGAACATGAGTAGCATGTTTATCGTAACATTGACGGTCAGAGAGTTGCGTTTTCACGAAACTGTCGATAGCACGTAGACAGGCCATGCTGGATGATGAGAATGATCAGTCTGGTCGCCAGACGTGGACGAAGACTGTTTCTTGAACGCATGGCAGTGACCACGGCAGGTCGTATGCCTCGATATCCGATGTCAGACAAAAGTGACACAGGAGAACATGGCGTTCCGCACACATAGACATGCATATAGAGGCCCCTTTCAATTTTGTCTCTGATGTCTTGCTGATGGCTCCGTGCGATATCCGGTGCGACGATACCAATCTCAGTGATACTTGACTTCCTCCTCGTGGACGCATACGTAAACACGCGCGTAAAATGCCGCCTTGAGAGTAATATATGGTACACAACAGACAGAACATGCAGAGGATAAGAAGATACATTCGCTACACTGAGGACGAGTACAAACGCAAAATGTAAAGAAAAAACAAAGCATCATGTTGAAGACTTAATCAGCTATCGAGGTCCTCACTCACTGGTAATTTCAGCGAGGGGGTCCAAGAAGCAAGCCCAAGACGGATGTGGTAGTGGTATGCCGCCAAAACGCCAGTTTCTTCCCATCAGTCGGCACTTCATCATCACAGAATCCATTGCCAGTATAGCCCCGAAACAAAAAAGCAGATAGAACTCCGGTCAGTGACAAGCACACACGGAGCCAGTCAGTCGGTCCTCGGAAACCGGTCGCTCATTACTCAATGTCCATGCCGTCGGCATCCGCATCGCCGACACCATCGGCGATAAGCTTGTTGAAGTCCTCGTTGGCCTTCTCAACAGCCTCCTGAGTGATGCCCTTCATAGCATTGTTGTTCCTGTCGTAGAGGCTCCTGGCCTCGTCGTTCCTGCTATCGTGCGTGTGGGCAACCTCTTCAACGCTCTCCTGGCCGCCCTCGCGCTCGCTCAAGATCTCAGCCCAGCCATCGTCAGTGGAGGGCTGGTAGATGCGCTGGTAGTTGTTGACAGCGATGCGCATGATGAGTGCTTCCTTGCCACGAATGTTATCGAAGCGACGCTGAATGCGCTCTTTTAAAGATTCGTCGCCGTCAGCGGGGGACGGCGGGAAAGTGTGGGAGTTTGGGTTGACGCCGGTAGTGCGCATGTTGCGGTCAAGCACAGGTCGGATGAGCTTTGAATAGTCAACGGCCTCGGTGGGAGCCAGGCTCGTGTAAGAGGCGAGGTAGTAGCGCCACATGTGTTCTTTGTCAGTGGCCGAGTAGCAATCGTCAAACGTCGGGTCATCCTTTTTGGTGAGGTAGAACCTAATTTGGCGTAACTCCTGGTCCTGCGATTGGGTTAGTTGGTGTTGCGCTGCGGGATAAGACTTGAGGTTACTTACGTAGTCGACTCTGTACAGGTCGCCATCCTTCAGCATCTTCTCGACACCCTTTCTGTAGTCGGTTTGCTGCGGCGCAGTGGTAGTGTCCTTCATGCGATCACGCTTGAACGCCTGATAGATATCGTAGCTCTTATCCTTGCCCTCGCTGTTGAGCACGTTGGCCGCGAAGCGCGAGAGTTGAGTGATGATCTTGTCGAGCGAGTAGAGTGGGTAACCTGACTGGAGATAGAAGCGACGAAGAGTCTCCTCAATATCTGCGAAGTCCACTTCGCCTGCAAAGCACCGGACAAACTTGTCGAGCATCTGGCGGTAGTAGTCGGCATTTGGCGAGACATCATCGAAGAAGTCTTGAGGCTGCTTGTCGACAATGCCCAACTCGACGGCGGGCTTTGTTATGTTGGCTTTCTTGACAGTCTCACGGCATTCGTTCTCGCCCAATTTCAGCTTGAGCAGGCGCTCGTAGAGCATGACAAACAGCCTGATGAATCCGTAAATGTGCGTGTTAGACCACATGCGGAATATCTGGCGGGTGTATGCCTCTCCTGGGTCGACCGACTTGCCATTAAGGACATTGCCAGTAGCGGGGTGGTCGAGCCAACGGCTAGTGGAAGTATCGGCCTTTGGCTCACCCTCCTCGGCCGTGTCCATAGCCATTTCATCGTCCGCCACAGAAGCCACGTCAGGCGTAGATGCGCGGCTGGCAGAGGCGTTGCTATCGTCACGGTCTTTGCGTCCAACACGACCGCGGCCGCGGTCCAATGCGCTGCGAAGCAGGTTGTTGCTCTTAGTCTTGCGGCCGCGAGAGGGTGTGGAGTCTTCAGCGCCGGAGGCATAGTCGTCCGCCGTCTCGTTGACAGGAGTCTCGGTGGCGCTGAATCGGGCGTTGATTTGGGCGTTGAACCAGTCAACATCCAAGCCAAAGAAGAGCGGTACGAACTCCTTGATGAACGGAATCAAGCGCGGTGTATCTGTTGACATGGCCTGGTCGATGTGAACGAGAAGGAGGTGCGCAAGGTCCAACACGACGTCGGTGTCCTCGACGAAGTACTCGAGCTGAGGCTTGTGCATGACGCCGGCCACCTGCTTGTCCTCTCTCTTCATCTCTTCGTGCTTCATCTGAATCTCGGCTTGGAGCACCTTCAACTGGAGGGCGCGCTTGTCAACTGTGCGGGTGTTCACAAATTGGTGGTCGAGGGACTTCCAGAACATCCTCTGGGTCTGCTCACGCCACACCTTCTCCCACTCGCGCTGAGCAAGCTTCCAGGTCTCGAGGCGCTCCTTGAGGCGGTTGAGCAGGACTGGGATGACCTGGTACGGGCGGAGGTGTAGTTGCTGGATGACATCTTGGCCCTTCTCGCGACCGTAGAGCTTCATGATGACACGCCTGTAGATGGTCTCACTCTGTCCGCCGAGGCCAGGGGGAAGCTTGAATGAAAGCTGCTCCTGCTCGGACAAGCGACGCAGTGACTGGGCAAGTGGCTCGAGCAGCTGGATGGTGCGGCTGCATGCCTCGATGTTGTAATCGTAGTCGTGGCGCTCCTCCTCAATGCGGTGAAGGCCTTCCTCGTGTAGGTTCTTCTTGTGGGCGATGAAGCCAGAGTCCTCACTGGCCCAGGTCGGGTGGGATGCCCACTCGTCGTTCAGCACGGAGTTGCAGAGTTCGTCTCGGCCGCTGCAGGTTTTCTGGCGTTCCTGTAATTTTAAAAGAAATAATTTGTTAGCCTTGAACTTTTTGTGAACAGAAATAACATCGCCTGCATCGGCCGGCATGTTTTGCAAGTAAAAAATAAGTCCAGAGATGCTGCGGTAGCCCGGCTGGGCATTCCCCTCGCAATTTGCCATATTAGAACGCCATGTCTCTTCGGCGTGGTCGTCCTTGACATCCTTATCGCCCTCGGCCGGTTTGTCGGTATCGTTAGGGGCGTCGTCGGAGGAGGATTTCGCTTTGCGTCCCCTCGTTTTCATGCCGGACGAAAACTTGAAGGGAGGGAAAGGGGCTTTCGCTCCCGTCGGTGGCTCACTACCTCTCTCACTGCTGGTTTCGAAAGTCTCAGACGCTGGAAAATCCCCGCCACACAGGGGAGAGAAATCCGAGGCAAGGCGAGCCTTTTTAAACCCATCGGTTGAAACGGGCGCCGGCCTCTTCTTTGTAGTGGGCTTTGCGGTGGCTTTCGCAGTGGCTTTCGCGGTAGGTTTTGCAGTGGTCTTTGCAGCAGGTTTCGCAGTGGCTTTCACAGCGGGTTGAGCGACAGTCTGAGCAGTGGGCTGAGAGGTGGGTTGTGCCGTGGATTGTGCCGTGGTACTTGGGGCAGCGGCTTGAGCAGCGGCCTGAGCAGTTCTCCTGGCAGAGCCCCTCGTGGTAACCATGTTGAATGTAGTTGTGATGTCGTAATTAGGTCTTAGTGGTATGCGGATCCAGCCGCGAGTAGTGCGATTATGAAGTGTGCGATGGAAAAGTGCGATAATAAGATACGGACCAGCCGTGGCGAAAGAGAGATGCGAACAAAGACGGCGATTATGTTGTTGTCGAGGAGAGTAAACCAGAAAAGAGGTCGAAACCAAAAGTGCGAAGTGTTCGCCGGTCCAGCTCCAGACGGCGTCGAGTGAAGTGCAAAATCCGGTGGCTGGGACACCGCCACACCTTGCCTCACCAGACAATAGCAACAAAAGCAGCACAATCACGAGAAACGCGACAATAAGAACACAATAGGAAAAAAAGAATTAACGTACCCGTTTTGGAAGCAATCTGTAACTCGGGCCGAGGCCGCGACAGTTGCTGAGACTCACACGGCCGCCTGGGATGCGGGCCTTGTTGTCCACGATGACATCTTTCTCGTCGTAGCCGATGAAGTCTTGGAACCATTTCATGAGTTCTGGATTAGTACCGATGAAGGAACGGGCGCGGTGAACGAGGACTGTGCGGTCGACCAAATCTTGGCTGAAAAGGTTGCATAGCTTCAGGAACTCATTGAAGGTGTTCTTGTTGCTGATGGCCTTCTTCGCGCGGTCGAAGAAGCTCAATTCCTCACTTGTCGCAGCCGAGGAGGTTGTGGGCGGGATTGGGGAGGGGAGCGCAGGGATAAGGGTAGGCGATGCCGGAGGCTGGTCGTTCTTTTGCGCCATGGCGTGTGCCTGCTTGACGCGCTGTTTGGGTGTCAGTGTTGGTCGTGTGTAACGAGTAAGTAAAACAGATAAAGCTTAAGCGCATGCAATGCCAAGACATCACATGATTGCTTTCGCTTTGACGGCTACACAAGGACCGAGGATGAAGAGCACTTACTTTGCCACCTGGACCGGGGTAGGGTCCTTTGCCATTCACAGGCACCGGAGCTCCATCAGGAGCACTGCCAGCAGTGCCCTGCCTCTCGCCTCTCTTGCGCTTGTTATCCTTGACAACTGGTGTCGGCGCGAAATTGCCAACCGGAGGTAAACCTCTGTGATTAGGCGTTCCCATGCCGACCTCCTTGGACATCACCGGGCTAGCATACATCGGCTCACCACGAGCATTCGACATTATTGCCTGCTCCTCTGCTTGTTGCCTAGCCTGTGCCTGTGCCTTCGCGGCCGCTGCAGACTCGGGCAGGAACTGCTTGAAGTCGCCCAAAAGATCGGGCGCAGTCTTGAACAGATGGGTCACCTGGCCATACACGTCCTGGATAGGTTTCGACTCGCGCTGGTAGGTCTGCAAAATCTCTAGGAACTGCTTGTAAATGTCGGGCTGGGTGGCGAAGCGATTCTGTCGGTAAATGTCAGTACTGTGTCAAGCACAAAACAACCGAGTATGATGTGTCCTTACCTTGATCTTGTTCACATAACTGATCGCATGGTTGAACTCGACAGGCCCACGCTTCTCCATACCATGACCATCAATCATGACATCTTGGCCGGGAAGTGGCGTTCCTCTGCCAGGGGCAGGCGACATGGCAGCTCTCATGGTCGCACCGCCGGTGGCTGCAGAAACAGCGTTTTGGAGCTGGTTGACGCCGTGCTCCTGCTGCCTGTGCATGGCTTGCTGCTCTTGCTGGCGAGCAACATCCATTGGAGAAATGTGGGAACCCTGCATTGCTGAACCGACATTGCGACCACCAGGGCTCATTATCATTTGGTTACCCTGTCCGGGCTGCGGAGTGTAGGTGCCATTGGCACGCCTCATGCTCTCTCCGCCTTCCTGACGACTAAGCGGACGCGGCTGAGGCATCGATTGCACAGTTGTGCCCATAGGCGTGGTGACTCTGATAGCGTTGGGGTCGTCGCCGGCTCCACATTCAATGCGATATCCAGGCGGGAGGAACGTGTTAAATCCCTGGATGAGCTCCGGGTTACCGGCAAACAATTGGCTGACTCTTCCGATCACGCCGGGAGTATCAATGGCACCACTCTTGAAGTCTTTCATGATATCCAAGAAGCGGTTGTAGACATCCGGATGGTCGGCGAATTGGACCTTAACCTGGTCGAGATAGCTTAGAGCATCATTCAAGATCGGCTGCTGACCCTGTGTCTGGCCCTGAGCTTGACCCTGACCCTGGCCCCCCATTTGCTGCTGCTGTGCGGCTTGCGACTGACCCTGCGCAAAAGGCATGAGCAAAGCAGACGCGTTGCTTTGGTTTTGAGCTTGAGCGGATTGAACAGGTCCACCTCCGAACATGTTATTAGGACCAGCTGGGCCACCCATTTGGAATTGTCCCTGTGGCTGCGGACCAGCAAGACCTGGGTTTCCAAGCAGACCATTTGGCCCATGGACAGTACGCGGTCCAACAGCCACGGGCTGGTGCAGGTGCATGGGCTGACCTTGAGCCTGATGCTGAGGCGCTTGTTCCAGTCTCTGGCGCTCCTGCTCGCGATGTTGCCTATCCTGCTCTTCTTTGATGTGGATCTGTTCGACTTCGCGAGCGCGTTCGCGATCTGCTGCCGCAGCTTGGCCAGTCGCTTGGCTGAGAGGTGGTAGCGGGAAGTTTGAGCCCTGAGGGCCCTCAGATCTGTGTGTTGACGGCGGTGGCTGTCTGGGAGAAGACTGGTTCATACCACCAAGACCGTGTTGTGACTGCTGTTGGTAGGCAAAGTGCCCGCCTGGAGGAGGAAGACCCGCATGTCCGGTCGACGGAGATTGCTGTGTCGGATGCTGAGGACTGTGCCAACTCGTGTCAGTAGAGGCGTAGGACAGGGCAGGAGAGTTGTATTGCGCGACAACGGGTCTTGCAATCCACATCTTGAGCATTTGCGATCAAAATACGATCGCGAGCTTACGGACAAGACGGCATAGACAGGTTCTACTAGAAGGAAGGGGGAGAGAGACATACCCAAACGACGCACCCGGCCTTTGCGACTGGCCTTGGTCCGCGCCAGGCCCATGTGCGTTCCCGGGCTGCGCCCACCCGCGGTGTCCTGGGTCCATGATTGCGAATCGCAAACGGGGAATCGCCCAATAATCGCTCTTACAGCTGATCTAGTGTTCTGGTATCGGTCCAAGCCTTTTACTGCTGTCGAAAGGCTGTGTGCAGTGTTGTATCGTCGAACCAGCCCCACGGTTTGCGCGTGGCAGAGGGCGACTTTTCTAAACGACGGGAGACTCGCGCAACACGCGTGTTTAGAGCGACATCACCGTCGCGGTAGTAATGGAGTTGTTGTTGTTGTTTTTGCTTCGGGATTGCCCGTGTGACGGGTAGATGGATGGTGGAGGATGTGAGGTGTGAAGGGTGTTGGTTGCAAGCAGCAGTCCGAGCGAGAGTAGAGCTGGACTTTGCCATGCTCTCTGCTTCAAACGCCGTCGACGGTAGGGGACGCTGCTCTTGGCGACGATCTCGGAAGTCTATTGCCACTACGTCAGCTCTGATTAGGGTCAGCTTGACTGTTTTGTTGTGGAAATAAGACCCAAGCACGTGAATTTTACATATCAGGTATATACATGTACTCGTGATAATCACACCTCACTCGACTGCTCTTGGATATCACGTGAATGTACTCGTGGACGCGGCAATGCGACTTCGGACGAGTGCAACCTGCCGCGATCGAGTTTACCTAGGCCCACCTGACTCGCCGAAAGTTTCTCGTAACAAGAAGGCGAGATAGCAATCAATGGTTCGCAAAATCAATATAAGACTCAGTTCGTTGTCCAACCTTACTCATACAACCAAATATCAAAATGTCCTCCTCAGACGTAGGCTTCCAAGCAGCTCTCGAAGAAGCCAAGAAGGGCGCCAGCGAAGGCGGCGTGCCCATCGGAGCATGCCTCGTCTCTGCTGACGGCAAGATCCTAGGCCGTGGCCACAACATGCGCATGCAGAAGGACAGCCCTACCATTCACGTGAGTCGCATTCTATCGATTCGAACACAAGCACAGAACCGCTCTGTGGACGTCTAAACTTTCTGTACAAATTTCTACATTACATGTTAAATATTAACATTCCCACACGAAACAGGCCGAGATCTCCGCGCTCGAGAACGCAGGCCGCCTGCCCGCCTCTGCCTACAAGGGCGCCACCATGTACACCACGCTCTCGCCCTGCGACATGTGCACCGGCGCCTGCATCCTCTACAAGATCCCGCGCGTCGTGCTCGGTGAGAACAAGACTTTCCTCGGTGGCGAGGCGTACCTCAAGTCGCGTGGCGTCGAGGTCGTCAATGTGGAGAGTGGGGAGTGCGAGGAGCTGATGAGCGAGTTCATTCGCAAGCAGCCTGAGGACTGGTGAGTTGATTTCTTGACGTTTTGCGCCTCTTTTTGACTTTGACTACTTGGGGTTTGCTTTGTGGAGTGGAGTGAGTTGTTCATTTTGCTGACGTTCGTGATTTCTATTCGTGTAGGTATGAGGACATTGGCGAGGGCACGCCCAAGTCTAGCTGAGTATGGAATTTTGATGTGATATTACTGGCAGAGTCTACTACCAGTCACCGTGAAGGATGTTGCGCTCGTGCATTTTCTGCTCGAACGATGAAGCTGTGGGAGCTGCGGCTGGCACGGATTTGGTCGATTGAGCTAGAGCATGGTTGGCATTCTTCCTCGAGTAGGTCGGCCTCCTGAGGTTCATCTACCTGATAGCCTGTGGATCTCGGAGAAGTAGAACTTGAGATCGTCGGGCTTGACGAAGGGTGTGATGCCTGCATGATGATTTTAGTAGACGAAAGAAAGACAACTCATGAATTTGATGAGACGTACCGTGTCCAAGGTTAGCGATCCAGCCTTGCTTGCCGCCGCCGAATCCGTTCACCATGTTCTCCACCACTCTGGTGATGGCTTCGTGGCCACCGTATAGCACGCCAGGGTCACCGTTTCCTTGTAGGACCTTGCCGTACTTTTGAGCGACAGCGTATGCCTCAGCAGGCTCATGAAGCCAATCGAGACCGATGATGTTGTAGTTGGTCTTGCACAGGTCCTCCAGCGCATACCACGCACCCTTAGCGAACACCACCATAGGCACAGGCTCCTGACCAAGCTCCTTCAGCTTCGCGGGCAGGTGATCGCAGATGTGCACCAAGTACGGCAGCGCAATCTCCTTGAACGACGCAGGGCTCAACTCGCCAGCCCACGAGTCGAAGACCTGGACAATCTGCGCGCCAGCCACAACCTGCAGAGCAAGGTACTCAACGCAAAGCTCCGCAATCTTCTGCAGCAGCTTCTTGCTCTCAGCAGGGTGCTTGTAGATCCATGCCTTCATCTGCTTGAAGATCTTGCTTCCTCCACCCTCAACCATGTAGCACAGCAGCGTGAAAGGCGCTCCGCAGAATCCGTACAGAGGCACCCTGCCGTCCAGCTTCTGCCTCGTGAGCGTGATGGCCTTGTACACGTAGTCCAAGCTCTCCTTCACATCCACCTCCCTCTCCATAATTTCTGTGTACTGCGGGTCCTCGGGTCCCTCGAGCGGGTTGGGGAAGTGCGGGCCCTTGCCATCGAGCATGACAACCTCCATGCCCATGGCCTGCGGGATGACCAAAATGTCGGAGAAAATGATGGCGGCATCGATCAAGCCGGCGTATCTGTCGATCGGCTGGAGGGTAAGGTTGGAAGCGATCTCGGGGCTGCGGCAGCATTCGAAGAAGTCACGTCCGCCCTTCTCTTCATGGTACTCGGGCAGGTAGCGGCCGGCCTGGCGCATCACCCAGCAAGGCGGGCGCTCGACAGTCTCGCCACGGGCGGTGCGGAGGAGCAGGTCATTTTTGAGGGGAGGGAAGGTCGGGCGTTCTTGTGTTGTAGACATGGTGGCGGAGATGTTGTATATGAGGGTCATGGAAGGAAGAGGAGAGTTGAGTTGAGATAATATGCTCTTGAGGCAGAGAGCGGGGCACGATCCATCAAAGTGTCTGAACGATGATGTTTGCCCGCCTCGAATTTAGGGTTGCACGGAGAAGCAGGGGTCTGGCCAATGCGATCGAGTCAACTTTCGCGTACAAACCATCAACAATTAATTTTATTACATTTGGGCATTTAAATGATGAGAAGCGTGAGTTTTGGGGCAAGTTGTGGAAAGAGACGATAGAAGAGACGGCGTTGCGAGCTTCGTGACTTCCAGCCTCATCCTCTTGCCTGTATCCATGAGCGCCAGGAACATCTTGCGGCCGACAAGATGTCGTCTAGCATGCACAAGGCCATCGCGTACTTCTCTGGCATTTGCAAGTCATAACTCTCTGGGTAAAAATGAGCATCTCACTGGCCTTCCAACTGTCTTCCATCGCGGCGCCAAACGGAAAACCACAGTCAAGCTCGACTCCCTACCCCAAGGCCAACTCCCAGCTCTTCCAAAAGACGAAACGGACCTAGTTCCCGAAAGGGCATATCCACCAGTCCTTCAACAACATCTCAACAATGTCCGCAAATTCAGTGACTGCGTGGTACTCACACGCGTGGGCGACTTCTACGAGATGTACTTCGACCAAGTCGACCAATACGCCCACCTTGTCAACCTCAAGAAGGCGAAGCGAGCCACTGCTCTTGGCGATGTAGCAATGGCCGGATTCCAATATGCGCAACTTGATCGCTATCTGAAGATGTTCGTCCAGGATCTCGGCAAGCAAGTGGCGATTAGCGAGCAGATACGCCTACCTGACAGCGAGCGATCGCAAAAAGCTGGTGCTGCCCTCTATGAGCGGAAGGTCACGAGAGTCATCACGGCTGGAACTTTGATCGATGAGAACTTCATGGATCCTTTCGAGAACAACTATCTACTCGGCATCCATATCGACGGTGTGAGTGCCGAACAACTGAAGCACGGTCAGGCACTGGATCAGTACAACCGAACAGCCAAGGTTGGCTTAAGCTGGATCGACCTGTCAAGCGGAGATTTTTTCACGCAGACCGGTGATTTATCCTCACTGGCATCCGTAGTTGCGCGGATTGGTCCACGTGAAATTATCCTAGACTCGTCATTCGAAGACGCTGGCTCGTCGACTTTACAACGTTTGCTCGGCGCTGGAGGTCACTCAATCCACTTTCAGCCGACATCATCGATGGGCGGATCTATCGAGGACTGGTCCGACATGCTCGAGTCACCAGTGCCGCAGGATGAACAATCAGACTTCACCTTTAGCGAGGTTTCTGCTGGCAGTCTAATCTTGAATTACGTGCGGAGTCGAGTACTAGACACAAGCGTCAAAATGCAGCCACCTGTGAGGCGATCGCCAGACGAGTACATGGTCATCGACAAGCAGAGTCTTCGTGGCCTTGAAATCCGTCAGACGCTCAAGGACGGGCTAATGCAAGGAAGTCTCCTACACACTATCCGAAGGACAGTCACTAAAAGTGGAGCTCGATTGCTGAGCCAGCGTCTGGTCTCACCATCTCTGTCTCTGACGACGATTAATGATCGTTTGGACCTTGTCCAGGAGCTGCGGTGCAGAGAAGCTTTGAGAGAACATGTGCAAGGGCTCTTGCGTAAGACTTCTGATACCTGCCGGCTGCTCCAGCGCTTCTCAATCGGCAAAGGCGATGCTGACGATATGCTTGGGCTCGCCAAGACGATAGCCGTCATGCAGCAGATGACAGAAATACTTCACGATCACATTCTTTCAATTGAAGCCTCCGATATCCCCCTTCTGGAGGTTGAACAAAAGACCTCGGGTCCACTACTCGAATTGACGTGCTTCTGGAATATGCTTGAGCGATTCGACTTGATCGGACCTATGCAGGCTGCAAACAGCATCCTATCCACCATAGATGAGGAAGGTCTTTCGCGCAAGCATCAAGCAGAGGTCGAGGAATCAGCAGAGTCAGAGCAAATGGCAGAAGATGTCGAAAGCGCAGACGCAAGCGGCGCTGACCCTCCAAAGCTAGCTCGACGAGCCTCAAAACAGGCTACGACTGCATCCGCTATCGGCAACGGCGAACAGGATATCTGGATCATGCGAAAGCAGGCATCGCCTACACTGTCGAAAGCACACAGAGACCTCGATCAGCTGCTGCTGGAGAAACACGAGCTCTCCCTCAAGCTTCGCAAGAAAACAGGATCGGAAAGCCTCACTCTCAAGTGGAGCGCCCAGCTCGGTCACTTCTGCCACCTGAAAGGCAAAGACACCAAAGGCCACCTGGAGAACCTCGACGGTGCCCGTATAATAGCCTCAACAAAGTCCACCAGAACTTTCCACTACGCAGAATGGACACACCTCGGCGTCAGCATCGACACCGCAAAACTGCGCATCCGCGCCGAAGAAGACCGTGTTTTCGGCAAACTGCGCGGCCAGATTCTTGAGAACCTCATGCGCCTGCGCCGTAATGCCGCCGTCCTCGATGAGCTCGACGTCGCTTGTTCCAACGCCACAGCAGCCAAAGAGCGCAATCTCATCCGCCCGCTCCTGAACACCGGCACCGCGCACAAAATTGTCGGCGGCCGCCATCCAACGGTCGACGTCGGTTTGACCGAGCAAGGCCGCCAGTTCACAGCCAACGACTGCTTCGTCGGCGACAACAGCGAGAGCATCTACCTCATCACCGGCCCAAACATGGCCGGAAAAAGCACCTACCTACGACAAAACGCGCTGATCACAATCCTAGCACAGACAGGCAGCTTCGTGCCCGCAGACTTCGCAGAGCTCGGATTGGTAGACCAAGTCTTCTCGCGCGTCGGCTCAGCAGACAATTTATACCAGGACCAATCGACATTCATGGTCGAAATGCTCGAAACCGCCGAAATCCTCAAACGCGCCACGCCTCGCTCCTTCGTCATCATGGACGAAATTGGCCGCGGAACAACGCCCGAGGACGGCGTGGCGGTGGGCTATGCTTGCTTGCACCATCTTCAGAATGTCAACCAGAGCAGAGCGCTTTTCGCCACGCATTTCCACTCGCTGGCGGATATGACTGTGGACTTTGAGAGTCTGGGCCGATACTGCACTGATGTGGCGGAAGAGGGGGATGGGAGTTGGGCGTATGTGCATAAGTTGCAGAAGGGCGTGAATAGGAAGAGTCATGCGCTGAAGGTCGCGCAGGTGGCTGGGTTACCTGCTGAGGCGATTACTGTTGCGGGCGATGTGTTGAAGGAGTTGAAGAGGGCGAGGCTGGCGAGGGGTTCATGATGGCAGAGGAAGTGTCCGCTCATTGTAGCGTGTATTATTAGATGTAAGATATCCACTTTTGTATAAATATGCACGTTGACATCACGTGCGCAGTGCCACGATTCACAATCTAAGGTTGCGTACATTCTATTGAGCTCAATGGGGATGTAACTCACAACAAAGCAAGCGCAGTTCCTCTACAGCACCTATCAAAGCCACCCATATCCTAGTCCTCGAATAACCAAGCTATATCTCCAACCCAACCCCCCATCAGCCCAACCAAAAAAAGCTCCTTAGCCTAGCGGTAGCTCGCGACGCAAAAAAAAAGGAAAAGCCAGCAGGTCTCACTCGCACCCTCGCGTCACGCGTGTGTGTGAGTATCAGACCTCACTAACACCGGCTACAGACCCTCCACTGACCGGCTCTCCCCCTACCGGCTCCACTTGCGCGTGTACACATTGGTCACCGCGGAGCCACACTGACAACAGGAGTAAACCGCTTCGGAAAAGGACCCCCGACGGACGGTCACTTCCTCACCCACACACGTTTCGACGCTTGTCAAGTCCACCAAAGTCGATTCGTACAGCATGAGAAAATCCCGGCCGGAGGGTGCTGGATCTGGCTGCAGAGTACCCGTGAGTATTATTCCTTCCCTTCCTTCCTTCCTGTGACTGGGGTGTGAGTTGGGGTCTGTTGGCTTTCTTTGGACGATTTTTTTTCTTTTGGCTGGATGACTTGTCGTACTTCAACTGAGTGCTGTTGAGTCCCAGGAAACACCCAAATAGATCGTTGACAGATGACCGCAGCCTTTGCAACACCTACCACATCCTCAAACGCCCTGCTTCCTGGCCCTCCGCCCCTCCACAGCCGCCATAAACACATCAAAAGCCTCCTGATCCCGATCCCAGCAATCCGGATACGGCGGCAGCGGAGGCTCATCATCCACCTCCCAACCGCACTCATACTGCCCCTCAAGCTCAGTGATCTTCTCCGTGCAATCCTCGTACACGCCGTAATGGCTGCCCCCCGGCCCAACCCACTGATACGACCATTCGAAGATAAAGTACCGTCCACCCTGCAGCAGCGCCGGCAACGACGCCGCGGTCTCGAAAGCCGACCTGTAATAATCATAGAATGCGCCCCCGTCTGCGGTTGTTTCGTAGTAGTCGACGCCCCACGGCATATGGGCCATGCCGAAGCGCTGGAGGTGCGGGAGGTTGGTGGTCATTTTGCGGAAGTAGTCGTGCCAGCGAGAAGTGTAGGACCAAGTGCTCTCGTTGTCCATGTCCCAATCCACGGTTCCCTCGTGGAGCGTGACGTAGCGCTCGGAGTCCATGGCTTGAGCCACGTTAGCATCGTGGACGAGTGGGCAGTCGTAAAGCGTCAGCGACTCCAGCGTTTGCCCATGTGAGAGGATCCAGTCTAGCTGCCAGTCGTGCGTGAAAGTCATCTTGCCGAGCGCCAGGCGTTTCAGTCTCGGGAAATGAAGCTTTCGCAAGTCACACTTTGGCAGATATCCCCAATAGCAGTTGCTGTAGAGCTTGAGGCTGACGAGGTTGTGCTGGGCGGGTGCCAACCACAAGTCTACCAGATCCGTACCGAAGAACTGGTGGCGTTCCGGATACGCAATCTCGTGATCCCGGCCAGTTGGCCGCTCTTCAGTGGCGATATCTAGCTCCAATGTGTCTAAGCGCGAGAGCACTGCTCTGAAGTCTTCAGACCCCAAGATCTCGTAATCCGAAAGATCCTGCAAATTGGATATCGACAAGCCGTGGACTTTCGACGCTGGGTGCTCCGGGTGGTTCAAAGCGCGGAGGAACTTTTGCAGAAAAAGCTCACGGTATTCCTGCGACTCCTTGTGGTTGCCGCTGTCGTCCCACGAGCCGTCGACCTTAACTTCCCAGTCGAATTTCATCTCGACATGACGGAGGTTCCTGAACAAGCCGATATCGTTCAGCATTTTCTTGAATGTAGGAGATAGCAAGCCATCGATTTCAATGCCATGAATCGCGCCGTTGTAATCAAAATTATCCTCGGGCCAGCCAGGAATGCCCCAGGTAGGCCTCTCTATCGAATTGTGGTTCTCGAGAGATGCTCTGGTCGAAATGGTGCCGACCAATGGCATCAATTCCTCATTCTCCAAGATCGCGCGAGCTTTGTTCGCACTCGCCGTCGTGGGAAGTAAGTGTACATGGGCGAAGAGGCCTTTCGTAGCAATCCGTATCATGCGTTTGCATGTCAAGCGAAGAGCTCGTGTGGCGGATATGTCAGCATGCTCGCAGCATAGGACGAGCAGCTCCTCGGGCAGGTCCAAGAGATTCATGAGGGATGTGGGATGTTTGTTGACATTGTTGGAGTTTCGTTTAGAAAGATGAGAGGAATGGTCTCTCCATTGAATGTATTAATAGTCTGACGCCCGAAGTTCAGCCGAGTATGTGAAGCGAAGGAATAGTCTAGGCGGTAGGCAGGCACCGCCCAACCGTGCGCAAAATATGAATAACGAGCCTACAAGTCGCGCATTATTGAGATGTTTCGCAGAACTACCTTTCAAGTCAGAGACGAATGAATGAAAAAATGATGGTATTCCCTATTACAGACCTCCTACATTGAAACCCCACATCTATTTCTTCTTCTTCGCAATCCTCTTGAGCGCCCTAGTCTCCTTCTTCATCCTAGCATCCACCATCTTGTATTTACCCTTGATACCTCTAGGTCTGCCCTTACCCTTGTTGAAGCCGCCAGCAACAACAAGCTTGGGCTGCGGCTTCTTGTTAAGACCCTTCTTCGCCTTGGACATGATCTTCGCAATGTTGGTAGCCTTGTCCTTCTCGCTGAGATCGTCGCCCTCGGCAAGACCCTCACTCTTCTTCTTGAGCTTCTCGACACGGCGAGCGGCGCGCATCGTCTTACGGGCCTTGGCTTCGCGGACCTTCTTGATGGGTCGGGCGTTGAGGGCCTTGGTCTTTTCTTTGATAGCGGCGGCAGCTTCCTTGGTGATGGGGCGCTGGGTCTTGGAGTGCTGGTTCTCGTCATCGAGGAACCATTCAGGCAAGCCGTCGACATCACGTAGCGAGATCTTGTTGAAGTTGTCGTCGAGCAGCTGCTGCTTTGTGATTTTGCCGGTGGCGAGCTGGTGGGCAAGGGTCATGGCTTCGGCGGTGATGATGTCGATGTTAGGCTTGGCACGAGCGGCTGCGGCGTCTTCCTCGTCTTCCCACTCCATTTGCTCATTGGGTGCGGTGTCAACATATTCGATCTCGTCGTCGGAGTCCTCGTCGTCCTTGGCGAATGGCGCTGCCTTCTTGGTTGCCTTTGCGACCTTAGCCTTTGCGACCTCGTTTGGCTCGGGCGATGCAGAGTTGACATCGACGCCGCTGTCTGGATCAACTTCGTCCTCGTCATCCTCTTCCATGTCCTCGTCCACTCCGCCGATGTCCTTGAAAATGTCCTGCTCGAAGAAGTTTGCTGCACGGTTGGTGAGGCCGTCTTTGCGGGGCGCGGGCTTGCTTTCAAGGTCGGTCATGAGCTTGTCGCCATTGTCATCCTCCTCTTCGTCTGAAGATGCATCATCATCGTCCTCCATCCGGAGGCCATCGTCGCTGTCTGAGCCCTCATCGTTGTTGTCTGAGCCGAAGCCTTCGAACTCGTCGTCGCTGCCACCTCTTGCCTTCATACGTGCACGCTTGGCCTTCACCTTCGCGCTCCTGTCCTCCCTCTTCTCGGTGTATTGTTGGTACATCTGGTCAAGCTCTGCCTCGAGGCGGTCTCCGTCCTCGTCTTCCTCGTCCTCTTCATCAAACTCTGTCTCATGATGCTTGTCAGGCTCCACGGTTGTGTGCATCCTCGCGCGGCTCAACTCTCGTGCGATACCAGACTTGTCCACATCTCTCAACTTGAATGTGTTGTCGCCGTTGTCCGCAGCTTCAATACCAATGTCGGTCGGAGTGATCATGTGCATCTGCAAGCGTGTGATCTCTTTTTGCTTGCGCTCGTTCTCTCTCCTGCGCTCCTTCCTCTTAGTCTTGTCAGCCATCTCCTTCATCTGCTTAATCTCTTGCTGGAGTCTTAGCTCATCATCCATAGACTCGACTGTCACACCTTCCGCTCCCTCTGCAACCGCGTCATCGGTGGCGCCGACAGCTGTGGTTGCCTTCGAAGAAGCATCAGATGCAAGCGGAGCCTTCTTCACGCTCAGGCCCATAACACGACGAGCCTTCAAACGCCACCTCAAGAGCATCTTGAATTCCTTCCTGCCCAAAACCTTGAGATCCTGAGTACAGAGCTTGACTTCCTCGGTTGTCTCTGGCAAGCTATCCACGATCTTCAAGACATCGTCTTTGTTGTTTTCCTCTCTGAAGTGCAGTCTGTTCAGACTTCCAAGAAGCTGAATGGGGTCTTCGCTCTCAATGAACTCGGTCACGGAGACTTCGTGGAATTGTGTCCAATCGCCCTCCTCGTAACCGTCACGCTTCCTCTTTTTCTTCTCCGGGTTGAACACCTTGGCCTCCATGTTGGGAGCCTTCTCCTTGACTTCGGCAAAGGCATAGTTGGCATCCAGGAAACGGGGATCGAGGTTCTTGGGCGCCTTGTAGCCACGGCAGACGTAGAAAGTTTCGGCGGAGACGTTACGGGATGATGGGGGCTTGGTCTGCTCGACCTTCTCGAAGAGCTGCTTGAAGACCCACTCAAGTTTTTGGGAATCCTTGGAACGGAAGACCTTGGTGACGAAGCAACCGTTGGGGGCGAGGAACTCGGTGGCGAGCTTGAGCGAGGCGAGCACCAGCTCGTTCTGGGAGAAAGCATCCTGAACCCAGGCGGTACCGACGTTGGGCGCACCATCGTGAATGACAGTGTCGGCCTTCCAGGTCTTGAGGTGGCCACGGAGGGTGGCACGGCACTTCTCAGTGGTAATATCGCCTTGGAAAGAAATGGTCTTGGGAATGGGCTTGATGGGGTCGAGATCCACACCAACGATCAAACTCTTGACAGGCATGGTCTCGGCGGCGACCTGCATCCACGAACCGGGCGCGGCACACAAATCGATAAGACATCTCGACTGCTGGAGGAAGCCGTATTTCTTGTTGAGCTGGACCAGCTTGAAGGCAGCACGAGCACGGTAACCCTTCTCTTTGGCGAGATGGTAGTACTTGTCCAAACGCGCTTTCGCGTTCTGTATGAAGAGTTAGTATGTTATGCGCATAAATATACTTATGAGATCACGCACCTTCTTGTCGATAGCCATGGCGGAGGGACCGAGGACTTAACCAGCGGTATGTGGTGGGTGAGCAACAAGAGGATGGTCAAACGCCTGGCCAGCGCTGGAAAGTCCAAGGGTCGGCCAAAAACTTCAACTTGCGCCTGTCTTAGCGCCATCTTAGCGATACCGAGACGATTGGTCACCCCACTCGCGTTGCCGCTGCAGACGGGACCGGGCCTTCCCCTTAGCGCCCAGCTAGCCGTTCTTATCTCACAATGACGTCCGCGGACAGGCACGAGGCTCGACCAAGCTTTGGCGCGAGAGGATGGCAAAGGTATAGGGCTGTCCACGGTCCACGGCGGTCAACAACTCTTTCCATGTACACACGCGCAAAATACCACTGACACCACACACCGCAGGCGGGACGCTCTGCGTGGCATCTTCGCGCACATGGCTCCTGCGCGTAAGAAGTCGCGGCAGAACTCGCAGCTGCCTGACGCGCAGCCCATCACCGACTCCAGCCAATCAATACCGGACACGCAGAAGCGAGACCTACAGGACGAGACAGCACAGACTCGTGATCCTCTCGACACGAGTCCTACGTCTACAAGCAGTGCATCGCAGTCCAACGACCGATCCGGAAAATCTTCAGCCAGGAGCAGCTGGTATGGCGGCTCGTGGCGACTGAAAGCCTCACCCCTCACCGAGACTGCACGGGAATCGATATCAGTCGCACAAGGCGTCACTTCAGAAGCGCTGGCAGAAGGCGGCAAGCAGATCGCAGAGGCATCCAAGAGACCAGGCCAGTACGTCTCAAAGGGCATGAGGGCCAGTCGGAAGAGCATACCGCTGCTCGCTGAGACGACAAAGACACATGTGACGAGCGACACTGGCGATAAGAGCCGTCCTAGGCAGGGGTCCCAAGAGAAGCTGAAAGGGTTTGATGGGGTGGAAGAGAGCAAGTTGAAGCAGCCCGCTGTGGCCATCGAGCGCAAACCTCCTGTCGAGGAGGCACCTCTACCGCCTGAGCCCACGCTTGAGAGCACAACAACGGACGATGCAAAGAGTATCGCTAGTAGCCAGCGGCCGCAGTCAGGATCCTGGTTCGGTTGGTGGTCGAGACCAGACGGATACTACGGTGACATGCCGAAACCAGATGAGAGCGACAAGCGGCTGGACGAAGCAACGAGCACACCTCTTCCTGGGACGCCAAACAATGAGGCAACCACGTTGGAACAACAGGAGGAAGTTGAGCCAGACAATAAAATGACCGACGCTGCTCCTGGTCTACAGCCAGAAATGGTTGCAAAGACAGGGTCTGCGCGATCCTGGTTCGGACTATGGAGCAGCGCACAAAATGAGCAAGCCGCGGTCGGTGAGCAAGCTCAGAAAGAGCCTGAGGAACGGCCACCCCCAGATATCACAGTTTCGGCAGACGGAACTCCAGAATCCGTCATGGACGACAAGCCGATGCCTAAGCCTGATGATAAGAATGATCCCGAGCAGCACACAGCGTCTGGATGGGCCTTTTGGTCGACAGACAAGACGAAGACTCCGCTTGCTACCCCTGGCGGAACACATAAACAAATTGGTGAGCTCGCAGTGGCAGACACACCTAGCCAAAGCCACCCCGAAGCTGCACAATTCAACGAGCAGCGCGACGTTCCGAAAACGAAGCCAAAAAGAGCCGGCTCGCTACTAGGCCGGAAACGAGGAGCTGTTGACAAGCCTGAGCAATCGGGAGAGTCTTCGTCTACAACTCCGGCTCCCACACCGAGATCGAGTACACCCGTGGGAGGTCTGCCAGCCAAGGACGACTCAGACGTCAAGCCGGTGCAGCGAGGAAAGGCACCCGCTCAGACGAGACCTAATCTGATACTGCCTGCCTTCGCTTCGACATATCCGACAGCACCGATGCCATCGGTCCTGGAACGAGCCTCACAGTATGTGGCAGAAACTCTAAGGATTGTTGACCCGAAAGCTACTCCACGCCACGTGTACAGGACATCGGCTAAACCCAAGATTAAGAAGGCTATATCGCTAGGCGTACATGGCTTCTTCCCGGCGCCACTCATTCAGAAGGTTCTTGGCCAACCCACAGGAACATCAATACGATTTGCCAACTATGGCGCCTCATCAATCAAAGCTTGGTGTGAAGCCAATCAGCCTGAGATCAAGGATGTCGAAATCGAGAGGGTCGCTTTGGAGGGCGAGGGACTTGTTTCAGATCGTGTTGATACACTCTGGAAACTCATGCTCAACTGGCTCAGCCATCTACGACAAGCAGACTTTATTTTGGTGGCTTGCCACAGTCAAGGCGTGCCTGTTGCCGTCTCACTCATGGCTAAGCTCATTCAGCTCGGGTGCCTAAATGCAAATGCCCGAATTGGTATCTGTGCCATGGCTGGCATAAACCTTGGCCCCTTCCTTGACTATCGATCACGCCTCTTTGGTGGCAGTGCCTTGGAGCTTTTCGATTTCTGCGATAACAAGAGCAAAGTCTCTCGATCCTACGCAGAGTCTCTGGACATCTGCCTCCGACACGAGGTTCGTATAACATACGTGGGCAGTCTCGACGATCAGCTCGTCAGTCTTGAAAGCAGCCTGCACACCCCTCTGTCGCATCCCTATGTCAACCGTGGTCTTTTTGTCGACGGCCGATTGCATGCTCCGAACTTCCTTACACACCTTGTCATTTTCGCCATCAAACTTCGTAATCGCGGTCTATCTGATCACGGCCTCATTCGCGAGCTTTCTGCTCCACTCGCAGGCAGTTTGGTTGGTGGTGAAGGCCACAGTAGAGTCTACGACGATCCAGCCGTCTACCGACTTGCTATCGACTTCGCTCTTGAAAGTAGTGCTGCCGTGATCCCCAGCTCCTCTCAAGCTACAGCTAAAGCAGACCCAACAGCCAGGCCCAAAGCATTCGACCGCCGCTCCAGCACCACCAGCTATCCCACATCTACCGCTGCAGCCAACAGCATGCGCCGTGGTACCATGAGCGAGTCACAAACCCTTCCTGGCATCGGCGCAGTGATTGCACCTTACGAGCCACTTCCTACTGCCAGCAACGCAAATCCGTTCTACCTACCTTGGGCCGTGCGCGGCATGCTAGAAGAGGAGCTGGTCAAGCAGGAGATGATGGATGAAGTCAGAGAGCTGGTGGCCGAGTTCGAGGAGTGGAAGCCTACAAGTAAGGTGCTGAAAGATGTCAAGTGGCGACTTGAGGCTGTGAAGGGAATGGTGTGATTGAAGTTTTCCCTCACCCCAGCGGATCCTGTCTTTATATTCCCGAGTTAGGCGTTACGTTTTGGGTCTCGGAGTACCAGCATACCTTACTTTGCGGCTGAACATACATTATATACTGGATGAGGTCGACAGGGCTTTTGAACCGGACCGGATTGATCGGTATATCATCTCGACGAGCGGGCACTTGCTTTTGGCGTTTGCTTGTCTCGCTTTTCGATACTTTAGGCCTATGAGATACTATTCATGCATGTATGCATATCAAACGATACATTTCTTCACACGCGGAATTCACTCCATCATCATGTTGTGATCGAAATGACGTTCGAATTCCCAGCCCTAGGTCAAACACGCAAAATGACACGCTAGCAACTGCCTCCTGTTTGAGCTATAACGCACCAACAGGGCCTGTCTCGAGCCCATGTTCGTGGCACTATGGACTACTTGCGGATTCTCGTAGCGACTTGCGAGGCACACTCGCACGTCACGTGAATTTCCTCTTGTGTACGAAGAATGTCAGCCCTACTTCGTCCCGACCAGCAACTACCGACGCGGCCCACATCTTCAGGCTAGACCGCATCTTGTAACCATCAAGCTCAGTATGCTTGAGGTGTAGCCCTAAATGCGAATACATGTATCTTGACACACCCTGGACGAAGGTTTGTTATATGAACATGCTACTCTTCCTTTCTGTGCTGTCAATTTAGCTTTTCTGCGTTAGCATACATTCTTCCATTCCTTTCCATTGGCTCGTTGTAGCCTTAGTCACTCGTTTACCTTCCTTCATTATGGTTACTTCCAACTCCCTTTTGGCCATCTCGGCCTTCGCAATGGGCGCGCTGGCGCAGCCCAGTGTTCACCGCAACATCATCAGTCGCGCGGTAGCGACTTCTTCTGCTTCTATTCCTGCTGCTACTACGTGGGATCCTCCGTCCGATATGGTTAAGGCTCTCGATCAGGTACGTCGCCGCAGACAGACACCATGCCTACCACAGTACTAACAAGTCTCCCACAGGTCTGGGAGCACACCATGTCCGAAAACCCCGACGGCCTCAAAGACAAGAACTGGATCACCGACCAACTCATCTCCAACAACGGCAGCATAAACTACTGCGTCCGCTGGAACACCGCCCTCACCTCCACCGCCGCCAACCGCACCAAGACCGAAACCGCCCTAAACCGCTCGCTGAACAAATGGGTCCAAACCCTAGTCGGTTTCGAAGGCTTCCCCCTTACCGAAGCAACCGTCAAAGTCGTCGGCTACGCCGTCAAAGACAGATCTCTCCTCGAAGGCGACACCTCGGATATCGACGTCTACACTACTGCGGATGCTGATGGTGTGCCGGAGTGTGATGTCCGCTGCTACCGCGGCGCGCACCTTGAGGATCCGGGGTATCTTTCCGAGTGCCCCGGTGGCGAGGAGAGCCGGTATGATATTAGCTTGTGGCTTGACGATGGCGTGACTGGTGTTGGTGGTTATGGGTATAACTGGGGCCAGGAGTTGCCGCCGAGTTACTTTTTTGAGACGGTGGAGGATGACAATGTGCACATTTTGTTGCATGAGATGGGGCATGGGTTTGGGCTTCTTGGTAAGTTTGAGGATATGGGTCCCAGTGGAGGATTTTTGAAAGGGGTTTGTGCTGACTGACTTGTGTGATAGATTTCTATGATTGGCAGCCTGAGGGCCAGGACAGCTTTGTCATGATGGCTGGTAGCGCGTTTGAGGTTACTGAGTTCGATGCCTGGATGTTGAGGGACTGGTACAGGAAGTTGAAGGCTGCGCGTGGCTGGTAAAGGTGCATCGTTCGGTGGTCTGTATCGGCTTAAGCTTGAGGCAGCGCGTGGGTAGGCCAGGATGCAAGATGTCTCCGCCCTCGCTCAAGAGAATCAAGTCACCTCATGCCTTGCTCTGGTGTAACAGAGTCACGAAGTATCTGAGTAGAGGCGCAAAAAAAGGAGAAAGCCACCAGGTCTCATATTGAAGGGGTGTATACTTACTTTGAACATTACATCAACCGAACGCCGAAAACTCCAGATCGGAAGTGGATTTCTCATGCTGTACACAGTGAAGTCATGCTCATCAAAGTGTGTGTTTGGAGGAGGTGACGGCGCTCGCGGGTGGGTCCTTTCCGCAAGAGGTACTCCTGTTGAGTGGGGGTTTCTTCTTCCCAGATTGGGAAGGGAATTCTCCATTTCGGAGAAAGTTCTCTAAATTAGAGAAGGGAGTGCTCTGTCAAGCCATTGGGCCGAACAGAGCAGACGGGATCTGGAGGGGCTGTGATGAGTGTCAGTGAGGTCTGAGACACTTGGAGTGTGGGACCTGGTGGCTTTCTCTGCTCCGTAGCCACTGAGCCACGGAGCTTTTGTTGGTCTGGAGCGCGAATTTTTTGTTAACGCTCAACAGATGCTAATCCTACAAGCTCAACATATCCTAATCCTACAAGCTCAACAACCTGTCTGCTGTATTCCAATTGCGCGTGAGGTAGGGGTCCTGCTAGTCCAAAGTGCCTCAATGCTTCTCCTGGAAATACCACGGCTCTCGATCCTCGTACTCAATCCCCGGATACATGAACGGTGGCTCCACGACATCCTTGAAGGCCTCCATCTCGACAACACCGTCTTTGCCAGCCTCAGTGGCAACGCCATCAGTGCTCACAGGAAGCAAGACACCGCACTCCCAATTCTTACAGTTCAGCTTCCACTGCTTCGCCTTTCGATCGTAGACCAACTTTCCCCAAGCTGATTCGGACATGTTGGCCGAGCCAACGTATGCCCAAGCGATCTTTTCCCCATCAGTGGTTTCCTCGCCGTCTGTTGCATCAGGTTTGCGCAGACCGCGGGCGTAAAGGATTTTGTTGTGGCTGAGAAGGCCGGGCCGAGTTGATATGTAGTCTCTGAAGCAGCGGCGAGGGAACGTCATATCTTCAAACCATTTCCGATTTAGACAGATGGTGCCAGCTCCTCCGGCTGTGGAAGATGTGACAGTATCATGTGTTGGGAAGTAGAGACGGACTTTGTCGCGGATGCTGTGGTCGTTCGGTTCGGACTTCTTTGCTTGGAAGAAACTCGACTTTGCTTTCGATGTCGCAGCTTCCGCTCGTTCAACCATGTTTTCTCCTTTGGCAGCGGCATGCACATTCTTCAAGAACTCGTCCTTCAGTGATCCCATCGAAGAGGCAGCGAAGTCGATGTCTAGATCTGTGGTTGTAAGATTGTGTTGGCGAACAGCCTGCGCCAAACCAGGCAAGCCTGTCCGCTCCGCTTCGTCTTCATACAGCATTCCGCCGACAGTGTGTACAAATGCCATGTCCTTTGTTGCAGCAAAGTCGAATTTCAGGACACCTTCCGTCGCATCTTGTGGCAGATCTTGCTTCCCGAGAAAGTACATCAACTCCTTGCCGAAGTCTGTCAAATCCTCTATCTTGGATGTGGCATTTCCAAACAGACGTGGCAAGTCGATCAACCAGACGCTGTTCTCCATAACGCCACTCTCACCCCAGTCGAAATCCAGTAGGTTGGCTGTAGGAATGGCAATCCTCAGTTTGTCGGGGTGAAAAAGCAGCATGAGCTTTGAATGCATGCAATTGATCAAGCCGTCCATAGAAGGGAAGCAGAGACGAAGGAACTTACGCATGTCTTTGGTCTCCTCTAGCATTTGATCTTGTAAAGATTGATCCTTTGCTTGCATGACGAAAATGCACTTAGTCTGGTTGATGTTCAACTTCCGGAACAGCCAGTCCGTGTCCCATTGGAAGGCAGACAGCACCGCCGTTTTGAGCGTTTTGGATTCGAGGACTTCCTCGAGTTTGATATCGTTGCCTGTACGCTCATGTCCAAACGCCCATGTCTTCTTGACGACGCCTCGAGGATATTGTACATCGCCAGGCTCTACCTTTGGTTGTGAAGCCGCAGCCGGCAGATGTGGTTGGTTGCTGATGCTCGCGCCTACTGCCGAGGCAGACGTGGAGGTTTGAATGAGCTTCTCGTTGGCAGCTCGTGCGTTCTCTGATTTCCTCGTACGTTGTTCATCCTGCACTACAGTAGAGAATGATGTGAGTTTGGCGCCACTGGGTAGGCTGACAGTCTCGGAGTCGAGCTTGAGTGTTTTGCGAGTCGCAGGTGGCGAAATAGAACGATCACGCTTTTTGTTCCTCTGTTTTTGACGTTCCTCACGTTCACGCGCGAGAGCTGCGAGATCGAGGGCAGGCTTCTTTGGCTCAGTAGAGGCCTCTGTGTTTTGAGATTCCTTGTGTTCGTTTAAGGACGGCATTGCTGCAAAGGAGAGAGAGGTAAAATTCGAGCTCTGCCAATAGCGAAAAATTTCACAATTTGCGACTCGGTGTATAATTTTGGAAGTGCTCCTGAAGTCGCGGGTGTGCGTTGGTTCGATGTTTATGTTTATGTTGGCGAGTGAACTGAAGGAGGAGCATCGCGTGCAAGGCAACAAGCTGGATGCCTGAGGAGCGAACGATCTCAACCTCACTCGTAACATGTGGTGACTACCTACAACAAGCAACACAGAATTGTCACTGCTAGATCTCAGCAGTTGACATAGTTTCTATACGAGTAGCAGATAAGCGCGCACAGTATCATCCTTCTAGCACTCTACTTTAGTCGCGTGTAGTTGCAAGCTCACGCGTGTCTCCAACAAAGCGCGATGACCTCAAACTGACCAATCATGCTTTGAGCTCTCAAGAATTACATCAGTGAGCGCCTATCAGCGTGTGGTAGGATGACAAGAGGCTTTCAGGCATCGTCAAAATACATTTACCGGAACACTTTGCTTACAATGTATCCTTGTATCTTCTTACGGGTCCATATCGAGTGGACATGAATAATGCGACCTCCAATGCCAGCCACATGTATCAGACCTCCCACGCCCGCTGGAGCGCTGTCTCACAGAGAGATGCTGCCGCCCACTGCTCCTTCATCTACGGCGTGAAGACTACTAAGATATATTGCCGGCCCACATGCACTGCGCGGCTTGCTCGAAGGGCAAACGTGGTGTTCTACGATAACATAGACCAGGCGCGAGGCGCTGGCTTCCGAGCATGTCAGAAGTGCAAGCCTGACGATGTGGCTTTCTATGGTCAGAAGGAAGAGGTGGTAGTGAAGGCTATCGAAATATTGCGGACAAAGCAGTACGATTCAACCATGAAGTGGAGCTTGCAAGAGCTGGCCAAGCAGGTGGGCGTCACGCCTAGCTATCTGTGTCGGGTGTTCAAAAAGACGATGGGCACTACGATCGGAGAGTACATGAGACAGTTTGAGGTGCATCCGGATGCTGCGGCGACAGGCGAGCCGATGACCTCGCCGTGTACAACAGACACCACTATCGTGAGTCCGATGTGTCAATCGCCTGACTCTGAGGTGGTGTTGTCTAGCGGAATCGACAACAGCCGCGCGCAAACCATTGCTTTGGCGTCCCAGATACCTGTCACGGCACATTCTTGTGGTCTTGCTCCATCCGGTGAACTTCGCATACACGACGAAGAGGCTTTTGATATCGATTTCGATTTCGACGAATGGGTATGGGCAGAGGGTCTCAACTTTGATGAGTGGGTGTCGAGTTCAGAGAATTCTTATAGCAGCACACCTCTTGGTTTATGACGATGGAGATGCTTGTAACATTGCAGCTGTCGCCTCTTGTTCCTTTGTTGGTTCTACGGGACACACGAGATGTGGTTTCGACCAGTTTTTGTCGCTATATATGCGCAGGTATACCTTCGCTTGTACCATTGCGGCGTGTCTGATCAGGCACTGTTACATGTATGTCTATTTACTTCACTACCTATGTCTTGCTTCTCTCGCAAAAGAGATACATGTATATTCTAATCACGAATGCTTGGGGTTAGGGTTTGGGTGGCTCACCTTCGACCACGAAACCATTCTTCGATCAATAACTGTCGCAAAACTTGATATAGCCATTATAAATCGAGTGTACACACTTTGATTGAGTTGAGCATCAATTATTGATGCTCATATCCGGATACTCATGTCTGTGTGGGTCATGTTGAAGATTCGTACAGATTTTCGGACTTCATCTTGAAGGTGACCACAACAGCTGCGAGACTTTCGGGGGCGTCTCTTGCTTGGACACGAAAAATCTACACTCAGCACCAGGAACATTGAAGAGCCGTAAAATTGCGTCTCTTGAATCGCCGTGCCCTTACCATCAAAAATGGTCACTCTCGCCATCGAGATGCATTCGCGGTTTCCAGATACGTCAATAGCTCAAGTGGAAGTATTGTCGGACGTGGGATCTCGAACGACTGGGCTTGCCCACTGAGACACCATAACCGTGTATAACGACCATCAATATCCATCAACAACAACGTGTATCCTTGACGATTCTGGTGTTGCAGTCGATCCGATTGGGCAAGCTGGACTGTGATCCCCGCGAATTCTTAAGTCCGCTTATTGCGCCACAGCTTCCAAACCCACAACGTCGAAATGCCATCGCAATATCGATTATTTCGATGAACAACCGGGATGCATAATGGTCTTTATATGTCCTTCTATCCATGTGATCGATTGATCTAACGATCTTAGCGTTGGTTGTCGTGTAGTCCCCCCATACTAGCGAAAACTTTGGTTCTTGCTTTCCTCGACTTCCTAACGCATTCTCTGCTGCATCGTTAAGGATATAATCGATGAACGAGCGGAGGAACCACACAATCGGATAGATGGCCGAGTGGTTATGGCGTGTGACTCAAGCTACAAGCTTCTGCGTTCAACGCAGTGCATTCTCATGGGCTTTGCCCGCGGGGGTTCGAATCCCCCTCTATTCATTATATTTTTGCTCGTTTGGCTTTGTTCTGGGGACAAGGAGGTGCCCATTGTCTTTTGAACAACCCACAGACGAACATGAACAGTCAAGAACAACAAGGAACAAGTAGATACAGGTGGAAACTACCCCAAACAAGTGAAAACCCTCAAAAACAAATGTGAACAAAATCCTGTAGATCAGGATCATGTACACGTACTTAACAATGACTGTTTGCCTCCTAAGATAAGGGGGCCATGATTCTCATTCAAACATTTACGAGGATGAGCGTATATATACAGCCTCTACGTATGAGATTGTCCGAAGGGGCCAGCCTCGATCATGGGAGAATCCGCAGCCCCCGAAGCATTGTGCATTACAGGACTTACTGTTTGATATATCGAGGGCACCGGAGGCCTCTCCACTTGGGAGGAACCCAGTATCATTCATTAATGACGGTCGGTCATATGACGATTTTCAACCAAGCCCAAGGGTATAGTGGTTCGTTGAGTCGAGCTCCAGATCAGCCAGTAGTAGTACGAGGCAACCATGTCTTGAAAGACATGCTAGGAGGTAGTGGTCTGCTCCATGTAGGCAAAGACTACCAACGTGGCTCAAGGTCCCGACCATATCATGGCGAGCCAAGTTGGCAGGATCGCGATTGAACTGTATGAGGGATTCCAGGACATATACCTTTACACAAGGATTCGCGACAACGCATGCGAGTATGATTGTGCATGGTCAGTCACCTATCAACAACGAAACTAGGCGGGCGACACCTTTCAACAAGCTCGATGCTATGACGGCAGAACTCCGCGGAACAACTCTTCCAAGATGGTGTGAATGAAGCGCTGATTACGGCGAGAGGTCGTTCAGCCCAAAGAACCTCGTGGTGCATCTGTTGGGTATAGGTCGTTGTACCTATGCTCCTACCGCTTGACCAGCGAACGCTCGCTGCCTATTGCACTGTGCACTCGACCACCCGGAGAATTTCAATCATAACGGCTTCCTCCAAATCCGCACACTCCTCTCAAACCCAAACTCATCCCGCTCCCACCCATCCACCTCCTCCCAGCCCCCCTCAAGGAGAGTCTCAGTGAACGGCGGCCGAAGCTCTAACTTCTTGAAACTCTCCCTCAAACTTGGGCACTTCTTCGCTGCCCTCTTGTAGTTCGCCCAATCCTGTGGTTCCAACACAAGGAAACCACCAGGGACCACGATCTCGAACAACCTCCGGAACAGCTCAACAAGCACAGCGTCCGAATTGTTCAGGTGAAGCCACTTGACCACGCTAAGCAGCATAACCACATCCCACTGGCCAGCCGCAGTACCCTGGAAAGGCCATGTGTTTGCAAAATCAAATTCCTCGAACGTGACGTTCTGAACGCCTTGCCCTTCCGACAACGCAGCTTGTTTGGCTTCACGTGCAGAAGCGATCAGGCCTGTGTCCAGATCGACGCCTACGACTTGTGATGCGGCGAAATGTGTCGCCAGCTCCAAGGTCAATTTGCCAGCATTGCAGCCCAGATCTAGAGTCCGTCGGCCCTGAACGAAGTTCTTGAGTTGGGTAAGACGTGGGTCTGGTACGTTTTGGCTGCGGAATGTGTAGTATGAGGTGTAGTTGCCGTGCCTGTGAGCCTCATGTCTGAGTTTGTCCAGCTGACTGGGTGTGAGAGTCGGCATTGATGACGATGTTGTTTTGGTTGCCTCTGTGGTCGTAGGTGCCGCGACGGTCTCTTCTTGATCCATCGTTGCCATAATGTCTGTCTTGGTCGTGGGGTGGCAGTTCATTCAAGATTTTTGCTCGTGATTGGCACCGAACAGTCTCGCCTGCCTCTTTCGAGGTCTTCACACTAGCTTCAGCTCCGGTGGATAGAAGTCAAATTGGAGTTCTCTTCGGCTCTCTTGCAAACATGTGAACATGCGACGGATCCTAAAGATTGAATCAGAAATCTACATCTGCATCTGCATTCATAGGGTTAGTGTTACCGTACCCACTTGTCCTCCATCTGCCGATACCGCGCGCACTTATTCCGCTACACTGCTTCCACGGCTACACGTCAATACCTACATATAGTGCGCATCCGTCGCTTGTACAAATGTCCTCTCTGAACATCGACTCATTCTATCAGCTACATCACACCTTTTCTAGATAAACACACAAGACTTACCATGGCTTCGGGCACATCTAGTGCCAATGGCACAACAAGCGGACATGACTCCACCCTAGACCAAAGGACAATCCCCCCAATGGGCATGACAGGCCAGCAATTCCAAGAAGCAGCCACCTCAGCAGTCAACGAGATCGAGAAATACTACACGAACATTGCGGACCGATCAGTCATCCCTTCCATCTCCCCAGGCTACTTGCAAAAATGGCTTCCCAGCGAAGCGCCACAGCAAGGCGAGCAATGGGATGCCATCGCCAAAGATATCGAGACCAAGATCATGCCCGGCGTGACTCACTGGCAGAGTCCGAAGTATATGGCTTTCTTCCCGGCCAACAGCACTTACCCTGGTATCTTGGGTGAGATGTGGAGCGCTGCTCTCACGGCTCCGGCTTTCAACTGGATGTGCTCGCCTGTTGTCACAGAGCTGGAGACTGTGGTTCTGGACTGGCTGGCGAAGATCTTGGGGCTACCTGCAGGTTTCATGTCAACCAACGAGGGTGGAGGTGTGATTCAGGGCTCTGCAAGCGAGGCAATCGTCACCGTGATGGTGGCAGCACGCGAGCGCTTCGTCCGCCGCCAGCTCGAGCGAGAGAACATCACCGACCCAGAAGAAGCCGAAGACCGAGCCTGCGAGATCAGATCCAAGCTAGTCGCTGTTGGATCTGAGCAAGCCCACTCAAGCACCAAGAAAGCAGCCGTCATCGCAGGCACCCGCTACCGCAGCATCACAACCTCCCGCTCAAACGACTACGCGCTCACCGGCCAAAACCTGCGCCAAAAACTCGAAGAACTCACCGCCAAAGGTCTACAACCATACTACCTGACCGTCAGCATCGGCACGACCAACACCTGCGCCGTCGACGACTTCGAGTCCATCGCAGCCGTTGTCCGCGACTACCCCGACATCTGGATCCACTGCGACGCAGCTTACGCCGGCGCCGCTCTAGTCCTGCCCGAGTTCCAACACCTCTCTGCGCAGATGTCGTTCGTCGACTCCTTCGACATGAACATGCACAAGTGGCTGCTTGCCAACTTCGACGCTTCGGCATTGTACGTGCAGAAGCGCGCGGATCTGACAAGTGCTTTGAGCATTACTCCCGCGTACTTGAGGAACCAGTTCACGGATAGCGGCTTGGTCACCGACTACCGCGACTGGCAGATCCCTCTGGGCCGCCGTTTCAGAGCGATCAAGATCTGGTTTGTGCTGAGGACTTGGGGTGTCGATGGCTTGCAGCAGCACATTAGACATCACCTGAAGCTGGGCAACTTGTTCGCCGATCTGGTGAAGTCACGCAGCGACCTGTTCAGTATCTTCACAACGCCGGCTTTCGCTTTGACAGTCATGACTGTAAACGCCAAAAGAGGCCAGCGCCCATACTTGGAAGCTGCGACCAATGGCGCGGACCCTAGGCCGTACGAAGAGAGCCACAAAGTCATTGATCCTGAGCCTTCAGAGGAGGATCTGCAAAAGGCAAACGAGGCGACTAAAGCGGTATTTGAGACTGTTGACAACAAGAAGGAGTTCTTCTTGACATCGACAGTTATCGGAGGCGTGTTCGCTATCCGTGTGGTATCCGCAAATCCACTGGCGGAAGAAAAATACGTACGAAAGGTGTTTGATGAGTTGGTGGAAGCTGCTGAGCAGGTCTTGTAAACAAGTCAGCTTCGTGAAGATCCATACAGCAATACATAGAGACGATGATGATGCCACATGTCACATGTACGAAACGAACGAAAGACACTCTCTACTCGGTTTGAAACCCTTCAATATTCGCGTGACCATCGTTATGTTTCGTGGTATATCGGAAGGAAGAGGCTATTATATTCAACCCAGCAATCCCACCACACATTTTTAAGATAATGTCATGACAGAAGCGTAAACACTCAAAATCTACTGCTTAGCGTTGATAATGTCAACGAAAGCGGGCTTCAAGCTGGCGCCGCCAACAAGGAAACCGTCAATGTCGGCCTCCTTGGCGAGGTCCTTGCAGTTCTTCTCGCTGACGGAGCCACCGTAGATGATACGGGTGGCCTCGGCGACCTGCTGACCGAGCTCCTTGTTGAGCCACTCGCGGATGCCCTTGTGAACCTCCTGCGCCTGCTCGGTGGTGGCGACCTTGCCAGTGCCGATGGCCCAGACGGGCTCGTAGGCGACGACGATCTTGCTCCAGTCCTGCACCTGCTTGCTGACGGCGGCGAGCTGGCTGATGACGACCTCCATGGTCTTGCCGGCGTCGCGCTGCTCGAGGGTCTCGCCGATGCAGAGGATGACGTTGATGCCGCCGTCGATGGCAGTCTTGGTCTTCTTGGCGATGAAGTCGTCGGTCTCCTGGAGGATGACACGGCGCTCGGAGTGGCCGATGAGGGACCAGGTGATGTTGGAGTCCTTGAGCTGGGAGACGGAGATCTCGCCGGTGAAGGCGCCGTTGGGCTTGTCGAAGACGTTCTGGGCGGCGACCTCAATGCCCTCGCGGGCGTGCTCGCGGGTGAGGAGGAGGTAGAGGGCGGGAGGGGAGATGACGACCTCGGTGTTGGGGTCGACCTTGGCGTCGTTGAGCTTGTGGACGATGTCCTTGATCGACTCAATGGTGCCGTTCCTGTTAGAGGCGGGAGTGTTAGTTGAGCTGTTTATTGCTTGGGTGTCGTTGTGGTTGCTGAGGAGGAAAAGCGGCGTACATCTTGAAGTTACCGCCGACGAAGAATTGACGAGGCATGATTGCGGTGTTGTGTGGGGGGTTGTTTGGGAGGGTGTTGGGTATAGAGAGGTGAATGAGGTATAGCAAAGTGGAATGTAGCAGCAAAGGTCTTGGTGGTTGTTGTGTTGCTCGCTGATTTTCCACCTCACCCCACCAAAGCCAGACAAGCTGGGGCGATGTCATAGCCCAACCGTGGGGCTCGACGAGGCGGGAATCGAAGACGCCGTAAAAGACCCGACCATCCCCGATCACACGTGCCAGAATAGAGCCGGTCGGTTTGACGGGATATATCGGAGGCCCCTGTTGATATTTCATGTAATAACATGCATGCTGGCATGGCCATCCGAGGTATTGATAGAAAGAAGCATCAATGCTTGCTGCTACAACGGTGCGGAAAAGTTGTGTTTCGATGAACGTTCACAATTACAGCAGATCATATTCGGATTCGGATCAAATACACTCGTAGCAAGGATTGCCTATCTGTCGCCTTGGCTTACCATACTACGCCTCACCAACTAGTGATACATACCTGTTCGCATACAAAGTGCAAAAAGCAATGCAGAAGAACAGGAACATTTTCGTGCCGAATAACAGCAATAAGGAAACGGAACCTCCCGATTTCTCGCCCGTATCCGTCCACCGCTAGTATTGGTGTACGCGATGCTGTCGATGCGAGCCGGTGCTTACCCTGAGGAGGTAGTCCGACTCACCGTTCGTTGTACCGCATTGAAGTCGTGTAAGCATCGTGAACGTCACTGCTAACAGAAGAGCAGGACGATGTGTGGTGTGTAATGCTGTGTTTGTCGTGCTGTGAAGTCCATCAGGTGTCGACGATGGCCACTTAGTAGCGGCGTCGCGATCTTGAGTCGTCATACCCACCGCCGTCGTAAGGTCGCTTTTGTCCAGCATACCCACCAGCGCTGTCACGGTCGCGATCGCGGTAACGGTCGCCACCACGGTCGCCACCACGGTCTCCTCCGCGATCTCCGCCACGATCGCCTCCACGATCACCTCCGCGAGGAGGCAGAGGCTCAAGGTTAGCGTTGCTGCGTGAGCCGCGATCATCGAACCCACGACCTCCGTCACGGCTACCACCACCAAATCCGCCTCCGCGAGGACCAGCAGGTGCTCCATCAGGTGCGCCATAGCCACGGTCGCCGAAACGTCCACCGCCACCGCCACGATCGAAGCCGCCGCCACCACGAGGACCACCGCGACCGCCTCTGAAGCCGCCACGGCCACCGTCGAATCCGCCTCTGAATCCACCGCCGCGTCCGAAGCCACCAGGGCCCATTGGAGGACCGAAGCCCATAGGCTTCAAGACAGGAGCCTGGGTGTAGCCACGGCCGCCAAGGCCACCACCGAAGCGACGTGGGCGCCAGCCGTTGACAGTGCGACCACGCTCAACATCGACGACGACTTTACGACCCTTGATACGAAGGTTCTCAGTCTCCTTGTAGGCGGCTGTTGGGTGAAGAAAATCTGATGTTAGCATGGTCTGATACTTACCACAATAGCTGTGGATCGTCAGTAGGAGTGAGGGGATTTACCTTTCATGTCTCGCTCTCTCTCAAATACGATGAATGCGTAGCCGAGCGGCTTACCCTTCTTCTTGGCGTTGTTCTCTCCAGAGTTCAGAGGTACGCGCACTCTCTCGATAGGTCCAAAGCGACCAAACTCGCGCTCCAGATCCTTGGTGTCGGTGTCGTAGCTCAATCTTGAGATGAAGAGAGTCTTGTAAGGGTCACCGCGGATGTTCTTGTCTTCCTTGGGGTTGAAAAGCTGCTTGAACCCCTCGTCCAGGTACCACTTCTGATGCGCATCCTTCTCCAGTCGCTCTCTATCTTTCTTCTCGAGCCATGACTCGGTTGGCTTGTAGTCGCCAAACTCCTCCTTTAGTTGTGGTAGGTATTGCGCGACGCCGTCGATGTGCTTGGTCTTGCGATCTTCCGGCGCGTAGTCATTAGGCGGAAGGTAACGGAGCGGCGGGCGCGGCGCGAAGAGCTGAAGCAGGTTGTGAGGTAGTTGGGCGGTCATTGTGATGGTTTCGTGTAGATAGTGCCGATGTGTTGCTTCAGTACGCTCACAGCGATCTTACGCTCAGCGCGCGCTGCAGGTGAGGTAGTGATCCGGTTGTCGCAAAGGTGCAAGCCCGCAACTAAAGCGCGCCTGGCCGGCGAGTAGAGAATGCGACGCCTGGAGTATCTGTTAGAAGTCTGGTAGACGCAAAGTGGTGCGCAGGTACAAAAGAGGAGCTGGCAGTTGGCAGGAGGAACTGGCTGGAGTGCAGCTTGCATTCTAGAGAGAGGGAGAGAGAGCCAAAGCACCCTCGCTTCAAACTCCGCGGGAGTGACCGCCGCCCGCCAAGCGCAACAGGGTAGACTTCAATGTTCAAGATGCAGTAGGCGCATTGCATACCACCAAATACAGCCAGACATCATGCCTCTCCAAGCGCTACGAACAGTGGCAAAGCCACAGGTAAATATCACATGACAGCCGTGGCAAGACATGCGCTGACGAGCTCTTCAGAACGGTGTCGGCGCCTTCATCCTCCAATGCAAGCGCATCGACTTCCACTACTGCGACTGGGCCGGTAGCAGCAGGGGCATGAAGTATGCTAAATCATAATGCCTTTTCTCTATCATACCCTCTAACATCTATCTCCCAGCAACTTCCTCAAATCCCACCTCAAAGAGTTCGCCCGCGCCAACCCCCAAATCGAAGTCACAATCTCCCCCCGACCCGGCCGCCACCCCGTCATGAAGGGCAAATACATCTGTGGAAAGGAAAAGGCCATCTGCGTGCGCAACATGGAGCCCAACGAGATTCTGGAGAAGGCAACGCTGCTGCGCAACGCCAGCGGTGAGAAGCTCAAGAGGGAGACCAAGAAGGTCAAGAGTTTGAACGAGAGTGTGAGAGGTATCTGGAGTCCTTTCCACGGACAGAAGTACCAGGTGTAAAAAAACGGGCCTTTTGGGGGAGTGGGAAATGTACGATGATGGAGATGTACAGATATCATGGGGATTTGGGTTTTGCATTGGGTGGCGTATTATTGCGATTTGGACGGATACCAATTCAAGCGTTTGCTTTTTTCTACGCGCATCCCAATTATGCCTAGCAGAGCTTAGGTGATGCTTACATTGCCTCCGGCGATCCATTTGATAAGGAGCGGGCGTGTGAGTTTTGAACCACAACATATGTCGAGTTATGCAATATCGTGACATTTCTACAATGCAGGACTCTGAAGTCTGTGAATGCGCCTCTATGGTGTTCACTCTTTCGTACACAGGTGCGTAGCGACCAAAACACAATGTCAACCATGTTTGCTCGGCATGGCGTCTCCATTGTTAGATACGCTTCACATGGAAGTTACAGTAACAATTGACCTTCATTCCGGATTTCTCCTGCCACCAACACCGCCTCGCCAACCTTAGGAGTAACCACCCTGATAAAAAGAAATGAAAGTACAAACCAGCGTTGCTCAGACATACGAATAGTCCCACCCAATTTGCTCTCCGCCAAAATCTTCATCACTCGAGCTCTCATCACTGGAATCGGCATCTGCATAATCTTCCATCTGCTCGTGCTCCACCCGAGAGACTCTCATATCGCCGAGAGAATCCTCGTCGTCTTCGATCTCACTCTCGATGAAACCCATGTCTTCGTCGTCGTCCTCTGCCTGGTCATCTTCAGAGTCATCGCTCTCAGATGGTGTTTGCATGTCCACCCTGCAAGTTTCGCAAAAGAGCATTTGAAAATTCAATATCTCTTCCTCCTCTTCCGAAGAGAATCGCAGTAAACTAGCCAACGATCTGCCAGATCTTACAAGCTCGATGGTATCTCCCCACTCCACCGCTCCCTTGTGCTGAAAATCTCTCAGGCACTGAGGGCACATTCGGGCTGACGGGAACAAAGATCTGAACATTTCGTTCTCATGGGACTTCAATGAGAAAAAGCTCATCAACATCTCCTGCGTATAAGCGCACCATGTCATCTTGCATTCCATCTCGGTAAAAGCGATGATATCAGTCCCGCAAGCCAAGAGTATGCGATTGAACATCGTTAGAGCAGAGAAGTCGCGTAGGGCTAGTTCCATAGGACTGACTTGCGTTGGATGGCCATCCACCTCCCGGGACTGTTGATAATGAAAGTCTCCGGTATATGTCTGACAGAAGTGAGGTGAGATTTCTCCAATCTCTACTTCATACATGACGGCATTCCGTATCATGTGTAGCCAGAAGGACTGGAACATGAGTGTGTCCATGTGTGTGGAAAGCTCGTAGTTGACGCTGTACTGGTTCGAGGCCTCGCTGAATCCAGGGTAACACATGTGGCGTTGACGTACGGCCGCACAGGCTTCCGGGTGGAATCTAGTAGATAGGAGCAGTCCGTCGCATGTAGTAGTCTGTATGTATCTTCGCAAAAGCCATGAGAATGCACGGCTTACCTTGCGAATCCTTGAGTGTTTGGGATGCCAATGCGCTGCTGCTATCTGCAGTACTTGTCAGTCAAGTGAAAGTGTTCTCATAGGTGCAGACGCCTACATGGAGAAGAGACTCCCCGTGAGAGTTTACATCCACGATTGTAGCCATGCCAACCGACAGGAGCCTGTTCACTTCGTCGTAATTGCCCTTTGCGCAGAGCTCGAAGATGGGCGAATTGTCGTCGATGATCTACTAGATTTCAGTCAAAGCGGCGTTCTAAACAACAACGCTGAGATGTTAGGGGGAACAAACCCTGGGCCACCTGGTCTTCTTGGAAACCAGAACGTTGTTGATGAGCAGAGAGATGGCGTCGGTCGTCTTCCGAGGTTTGCGAATGAGCTTTCGGACCCACGTGTAATGGTCGTACGATAGCTCTTGAAAGCGACTCGTTGATGGGAGAAAAGTCTTCACGGCGAAAGTCTCTTTCCATACCGTGGTTTGCCTGTGCTCCGAAGGCTGCACCCGACGATGCTTGGGAAGAGCGTATCGTTTAGTAGGCTTCAATTGATCAGTTGTCATGGATATCGAAGAGGCCGTGAGTACATAATCACTTCCTGCAGCATTCATATGCCTCGTAAAACGAAGTTGAGACTCCGGTACTGTGGGCTTGAGGACGTTGCTAATTTCGTAGCCCGCAGCGCTTGCCGATACTTCGGCAACCAGACCTTCGTCAGGCACAGCAATACTCGTTTGCATTTCATTGCGATTTAGGCTTGCAACGGAACTGTCGATATTGTTCGTAATAAATTGGTGCCGCTTGGATGTTGGGATCGTTGTATCCTCAGCTGCTCGTTTACGGGAGCTTGATGGCATCCCATCTGGCATGGCCATCGACCATGGTGAACACATCTCGGATCCAAGGTTCGCGAGACTACCATTATGCCGAACAATAGTACTTAGGGTTCCCTCTGATGGAAGTGGATCGTGAGCGAGGTCTGGAAATGAATACTGTGCCCCTGGAGATGCAAGCATCTGTTCAATCATTTCGTAGCCATGATCCGAGTTCGTTATGGGAGCTGTAAGCTGCAAGCTTGATATCGGGACAGCGACAACTCTTTCGAATGACGGTATGCCCAGCTCGACCGATGATGCCACATGATCTTCCGGTGAGAACAGCCTCGAGTCGGATGAGGGGAGATTGATGGGACCCTGGTAGGTAACAATCTCGGACCACTCTTCAAGCTGCGTGGAGCCTGCGGCCAGCTCTGACTCCAGCTCATGGCTAGGCACTTCTCGGTGGACCGGTCTGCAGCAGCGGCGCCGCCCTCACACTTCGCAGCATGTCTGGCCCGATTATTTGCATTCGCAAATTGTCTTCCGCACTGTTCACATGCACTTTTGCCCGTACTGAGCTCCGGGAAGTGGGTAAACCAATGCCGCAGGAAGTAAGATTCAGTAGACTTGCTCAAATCCTGAAGGCTGTATTTGCAATCGGTTCTTGGACATCTTGGCTTGTGCGTAGAATTCCAATGCAGATAGAATCGCTTTGAGTCTGCAAGGAACTCGATCACGTTGACATTCCTGAGCTGGACAGTGGAAGGACCCGTAAGTGTCGTCGCCCATCGTGCCAAGGTTTTCGAGGACACAAGATGTCTCTATGTGGCCAAAATTGTCCGTCAACGGCTCAGAGATCTACTATCCGCAAGCCGGTATGTTACGTGCATGGCACATGCAGCTGGCTTTCTAGCGGCGAGAGTGAAGATCGTTCACCTGAGCTCACCAGCATTACTCTCCAAGCAGTGACCCTCAAAAATGGTCGTGCCGAGGAGAATTCGAGTCCTTTAGGTGCGCAGAGGATTGTGGTTGGTAACCTTTCAAAAGATGTTTTGTTCCAGACCCACTTCAGGTAAGTTTAGAGCTCGAGATTCTTTCGGTGGACAAGGCTGAAGCACCAAGTAGGAGCTGGAAGTCCTCGCTTCGACTATATTGTGAGGTCTTCGGGTGGGCCACAATAAACCCAGACAAGAGAGTTGCTAGACAGTGAGCATCAATCGTGGCAAGTGTGGTATTTGCGTGCATTTGCGACTGGAAATGAGGAGCTCTATCGCAACAGACGGGCCTATTTCGAAGTGTCAACTCGTCACGCCACGATCGCTGCGCCTCCCCTCAAGCTGGACATAAGGCACCCTTGCATACCAGCGCTCTTCATGCTCTTCCTGCTCTTCGCGACCAACGCGCTCTTCATACTGGATGCTCTTCGTGCTCTTCCTTCGTCATGCGCTGAATCGCTCTTCCTGCTCTTCATAGACTGGACTATCTATAACAGCCAACCGCTGTAGACACAATGGCAATCTACATTCAACCCAACTACACAAACAACCTGAAAAGGTCAGCAAACACTTGACATCACGTGATTCTCTTAACATCAACTCGATCAAACGACCATGACCATCCCGATCCAATTCGACCCCTTCAACTTCGCACTCAGTGCCACCTTGATCATCATCGTGCTCGCTGAGCTGCACTTCGTCCGCAGAGAGCGTCGCCGCTCGCAAGACGATCAGGCTGCATCTGCATGAATTGATCACCATCGTACAGAACGTTACGCCTTGTCATTTGTACACACCACTTCTTACTGTACACGAGAAAAAGCTGACAGACCTCCGTAGATCGAACAGATTATGAGGCGATGGAAGCTGGGAACATTGACCTGCGGCGCGAGATTGGAGAGGTGTTGAGGAGGTCCCTGTTGAGAAAGGAAATCTGTAATATTAGTGGTTTGGTTGTGGTTGGGAAATCATGCTTCTCGCTTGGCTTTTTAGATCTTGAAACATATCGCATACAGGTCTGGACCGACATACATTCTAGTAAAATCTCCAAGTGACAATCAGCGTTCTGGTCAGCTTTACAACCTCTGCGTTACTGCCACATCACTTAGATGAAAAGGCGGTCCCCATGATACTTAGTCTCACGCTCATACTTGCTCAAGCCACTAGCAGCCACACTCTGGCGCTTCGGGAAGCCATCGAATGACTTAGCATAAGTAGCAACAGAGTGAGCAATCAACCTCGTGTTGACCTCCCAAGCCGTGACATTGACATTGCCAACATCGTCGCAAAGCTGGTGGTAGCAAGGGTCATACCAGTCTCCCGCCTTGCCGCCGAATTGCTTAGCCTCCTCCTTGGTCTTGATACCCTCAGCACCAGTCGCGATACCACCGGCAGGAATGCCGGCGCGGATGAAACCATCGTAGTCAGACCTGCCATCGAAGGGAATGAAAGTATAGCTCAGGTTGTGTGCCTTGTACCAGTCCACGTAGAGGTCTCTGAGCTCTTCGGAGCCGACAGGGCTGGCGTCGTTGGTTGCGTTGTAGATCTGGTAGGCGAAGTTGGGGCTACCCATCATGTCGTAGTCCATGAAAAGGCGGACCTTCTCGTTCTCAGTGGGCGAGAGTGAGGCAGCGTAGAAGTCAGAGCCAACGAGACCTTCCTCCTCAGCGGCCCACCAGGCAAAGCGGACGCAGTTGTTGACGTCGAATTGAGTGAGGTGTGTTGCGACTTCGAGGAGAGAGAGCGAACCAGAACCGTCATCGTTGATGCCAGGGCCTTCGGGCACGCTGTCAGAGTGTGCGCCGAGCATGACGCAGTTGTCAGGGTCGCCCTGAGCAGTCTGGGCGACGATGTTGAGGGTGTGGATGGTCTTGACCTCGCCGTCGATGTAGGCTATAGCATCAGTGGATTCGCCGGCCTCGAGCTTCTTAAGAGTTTTCTTTGCCTCTTCATCGGAGATTCCGAAAGTGGCGATCTGATCATCGTTCGGTGTGCCCATCGTGCCATGCAGAGCGCCCTTCTCGTTGTTGTAGACCACGGCAGCACTAGCCCCAGCACGTCCTGCAAGAGTGGACTTGTCGCCGAATCCACACTTGCCACGCTCTACGAAGGCGATGTTGCCCTTTACAGCCTCGGGGTAGTCAGAAGCAGCGCAGCCGCTGTTCGCCACGAGGATTACGTCTCCATACACGGGCTCGTTGTTCTTGGTCGGAGGCGTCAAGCTCATGGCGGACGCGTTGGCAATAACCTCGTCGCCGAGGACGAGACGGGACTCGTAGACATTGCCAGAGTAGGCAGGGAAAGACTGCTCCGAGATGTTGTAGTAGCTGCCTAGCTTCTGGATGGTGGCGTAAATGTACTCGAGTGTAGCGGCATGGCCAGCACTTCCGATGACTCTTGTCGGGTGGTTGTAGTCGTGGAATGAGAGCTCTGCAAGCTTGTACAGATCCTCAGCTCTGGCGAGTAGGTTCTTGCCATGGATCTTAGCCTGCAAGGCTTCGCTGTCGACTATCTTCGAGGATGAAGTGAGGCCAGCATCGTGAGAATCTATCTGCACGAGTGGGAGTTGTTGAGCTTGCACCGAGAGGCCGAGCAGCGCGACTGGTGCCAAGTTCTTGAGGATAGCCATGGTTGTGGTTGATGTTCAGTCGTGGTATGGCGGATGAAGTGATGTGTTGATGGAAGTTGGCTGGGCGATGACATAGCGATAAGATTGCGACATCGGGGGCGGACGCGGAGGTGGAAGCATTGATGTTATAAAACGGCTACTGATAAGGCGTATGGTGGAGGATCCGCAGAGTGATCGCGTCGCTTGTACGTCCGTGAATAGACGATCGGACTGATAGAGGCAGTTGCGACAATGATCATTGTTGGAAAGATAGTAGTGACCGAGGACGATCACTTGTTGTGAGAGATCTTTTGATCACGGAGGGTCAACGCGAGTAGTCTTGGAAATTTACATGGCAAGAAGAGCAAGCACAAGAGTTCGCATGGGATATTCCATTTGTCTGATGTGGCATTGATGGAGAGTATCAGCACGTGAGCTTGGTGGATGGGATGAAGTTGAAGCTGCCTCGAGCGTGCCTTCCTTCTCATCATTGGTACCCAACCAGACTTCATCACCAACCAAGCAGCCAAAAGCCCTCTTCCCTATGCAGAACACAACCGCCACTGGTAATACGATACACGATTACGAATGTGACACCCAACTAGCCTTGCATCTTACTAGCTCAGGCTGCTCAGTCTGAACGCAAGATGGGTCCAATGGTTCCAACATCCTCGTCTCGCGCAAGCCAGTGTCGACATTGTCAGCTTCGCAGGAAGTACCACTGCAACTATCACATGTCGTACATGTATCTAAGATACTTCTATCGGGTATACACATTCCGATGAGCAGAGCTTCAATTCTGGGCGTGAGCATTGCTACTCGAGCTACTCTCGAGCTACTACAAGGTAGCTACCTTCAGAAGACATCCAAGAAAAGATAGACTTCACGCACGCATCCGTGTATCTGCAGACACGGGACAACGAGAGTGCATGCACGCGCGGCGTAAGCGATGCCCTGCGATGAGCCGTTTACAAAACGATGATGGCTGGGTCGATCTACGCTGCAAGCCTCGTGTGAGAGGCGGTGGCTGGACTGTTCGGTGTGCACGCATGTGAGACGAATGGTCATAGCCAATGGCTGCCAACCACGAGGAGCGAGTGGAGAGGAAAAGCTGCCCCATCCTGCCACCGGAGCAGGAGGAGCAAAGGCCAGGCTGCACGCACCACATCACATCACGACAGCGCAACGGTGGATTGACTGGCAGCCCGAATGCTAGCTGGCTGGTTGTTTAGCTCGGGCAGCAACAACAATGGTCAAACCGAGGCAATAAAGCAAGGATGTGTTGTGATTGAGTGCAACCAAGAGAAGATAATTCAAGGATTCTCCTGGCTCAGCGCCAGATGAGACAAACGATGGCGAGGCTGGCGCGGTGGCAGCGCGAGAGTTCAGCGTTGCGATGGAGACAGGGTTGCTGTTGCTTTAGCTTGTTGATCCGCCCCTGCCGCTGCATAAAGCCAAACGCTCAGGCCAGCCGCGATCCCCTCACCATCCGCCGCCTGCCCCATCTCCAAACAACACACAGCTTCCGCGACCGAACACTCACTCCACTCCCTGCAACCTCCATTGGTCCCAGTCCGCAGTCCACAGACCGCAACACGCTGGCACTCGTCACTCACCGCACTTAAAAACCCTCACCTTCGCCTCTTATCGGCCTTGTCTGCTTTGCAAGTCGCGTTGCTGTCTTGCAAAGTACTCGAGTCCCCCTCAAGTCGCCAGGCTGGATTTCGACGCCAGAATCCCGTGAGTATCTATCCTGCGAGGCATGCTGGAGCTGATGCGCATTGATTGTACGAGGAAGAGAGCATTGCGCATCGCCAGCATCCACCGGAAGTCCACCAGACACGATTGCTAACACCCTCCCAGAGTCCCGTTCAGCGTCTTTCCGTCGGCCTACAAAAACAACGAGAAGACCGAAGAGGTCAAGACTGAGGAGCAAGTAACGGTCCAAGGCGCTGGACGGGAAGAGCAACAACAACCTCAACCCCAGCAGTCCGGCCCTTCCCGTCACGAGGAGCGCATCCGCGAGGACATCCGCATCACCGCCACTGAAGACGACCGCCGCCGTCCCGCTCGTGTCAGCAGAGAAGAGGAAATCCGCATCTTTGAGAACGACCGTCGCGACACCCGCCGCGAAGACCGCTTCGAAGAACGCCGTGAGGACCGCTTCGACACCCGCACCGAGAACCGCTTCGACAACCAGCGTTTCGACAGCCGTGTTGACGTTGACATCCAGCAGAGAGACAAGTAAGTTGCGCGCTCAATTCATTCCCATGTCCATACCCCCAGCAAGCTATAGCACCCAAAACGCTATGCGGCTCCAGCGTGCTCGGGATTCGCAGGCCGCGTGCACGCGCGTCCGAGCACCGTTGCACACCGCATAACAAGAAACATCCACCCCTGATTGCTTGGCAAACACACTATCGAGCCTAGCGGCCGTTAGTGTGTTGTCCTAAGCAACAGAGCTTCATCCCATCCGAACCTCTACGCCTGATACCCGCCTTCCTTCGGAGCATGTACCTTGCCTGGTACCAACGTTACACGACCCAATGCTAACGACTTGACCTCATCAGCTACCGTCAACCTTACCAACGTTACTCTGAGGCCCAGATCAACGTAGAGGACCGCACATACGACCGCGAGACCCAGAACCTCGACGCCCGCCTTGACGCAGCCGAGGCAGACTTCCGTCAACGTACTGCTCCCTACCCCGAAGAGTACAACAGAGAGACCCGTCAGTGGGAAAGCAACTCTACCAACCCTCGCCAATACCCAGCTCAACCCGCCTACCCCGACCGTGAACCCGTCTCCTTCGACGAACAGGTTCGCGTAAGCAAGACTACTATCGACGCACCCAGTCGCCAGCACAAGCGTGACATGGGATATTACGACGAAGACGGCCACTACCACAGCTTCCGTCACGGTCTCCACCGCGCAGCGGACAAAGTTCTCCACCCCATTCACGGCGGCCACCACCACCACCACCACTCCCACCACTCCCACTCCGAGCCCCAGCAGCAGGAACGCATCGAGCGCGTCGAAGAGGATATCGTTATCCGTGACCGCGAAGTGACCACCTCCGCTCCCCGTCAACAAGCCGAGTACTCTACTCAGCGCCGCAACACCTCCCGCACCATGATTCCCAACACCATTACCATCCCCTGCCACCACATCAGGATCGGCGACTTGCTGATCCTGCAGGGCCGTCCTTGCCAGGTCATCCGCATCACCACTTCGGCTCAGACTGGCCAGCACCGCTACCTTGGTGTTGACCTCTTCACCAAGCAGTTGCACGAGGAGTCTTCCTTCGTCAGCAACCCCAGCCCATCTGTCGTCGTCCAGAACATGCTCGGCCCGGTCTTCAAGCAGTACCGTGTCCTTGACATCCGTGATGACGGCAACGTCGTCGCCATGACCGAGACCGGTGACGTCAAGCAGGGCCTCCCTGTCCTTGACCAGTCCAGCCTCCTTGCTCGCCTCACCGAGAGCTTCAACAACGGCCGTGGTAGCGTTCGCGTTCTTGTCATCAACGACGAGGGCCGTGAGATGGCCGTCGACTACAAGGTCGTCCACGGCAGCCGCTTGTAGATGTCTTCGCCGACTTTCTACTTGAAGGCTGGCATTGACTGCCACGTGTTTGGAGCCTTACGCTCACACCACCCATAGATCACGAACATAATCAAGGTTGCTGGATTTGCATTGTCTTGGGTTTCTACTAGGAGTGTGGGTCCAGTGCTTTTGAACAAGGAGTTGGAGACAGAATGTGAGATAGGTTCGGAAGTTGTATGTGGATAGTTGTATGTTGTATCAAAGCAACATAGTTGAGTTAATGCTTCCTGTCACCTTCTCCTTGTTTTGTAACGTAAAATTGCCACCCTGCATACAAGCTACCTGGTCACAACGTTTGATTACCACCGCCATCCATCCCAACTCACGCCCTCCCCCCTTCAGTCCCCTCACTCTTCTCATAATCCCCACCAACCCTCCTCTGCAAAGCCCTTCGCAAAATCCACTCCTTCGCCGTAACATCATCTTCCTCCCTCCCACCCTGCTCCTCGTGCGCCCTACGAATAACCTCACTCTCCGTCAACGGCTTCAGCAAAACCTCATCCTCGGGCCGCGAGAAATACACTAGACTCATACGATTGCTCCCGGCTTGCTCGCCAGGCGGGTTCACCACTCTGTGGATATTGCTGCGCAGGATTGAAGCGCTGAAACGTACGAGAGCGTCGCCTAGGTTTACGATGAGGTGCGAGCGTAGGGGGCGGACGTAGGACCAGGTTGGGGAAGGGTTGGATGAGGTTGCTGGTGGGAGGATTTGGAGGCCGCCTAGGCGGTTGGAGAGGAGGGTTAGGGTGCCGAAGTCTGGGAGTGTTAGTTATGTGATGTGAAGGGCGGGATGATGGGTGGAGGGAGGGGATGTGGTATGGCTTACCGGTGTGCTCACCAAGGGATTTCTTCCGGTCGTCTTCGGGCTGCGGTGGCGAGTTTACCCAGCGGACTTGGTCGCCGCTGGAGGACTGCAGTTTGTGCAAAGACTGCAGTTTACCTTCTGGCAAGCCGAGCTTGGTGTTGAGGATTCCGAGCAGGAGGGTTACGATAGCGTGGCTTTTCTTGATGTAGCCTGCTAGTAAGTCACGTGCGGATTGCTGCTGCAGGAGTTCTGGAGCCGGTAGAGGCGCTGAAATTCCGAGCATGTCGTCTTTGGAGATGTTATAGAACTCGTTGCGGTCACGCGTGCCTTCTTTGTCGATGACGCCGGCGCCGAGGCCTTTGTAGCCGTAGTAAGAGCCTTGGTCCATGAAATCGTACTTTTGCTTTTCGGAGACGGGGAGGGCGAAGAGTTTCTCGCCGAGGGAGAAGAGGGCGTTGACGTCTTGCAGGAAGGATGGTCCGTTGATTGATGGCGATGGCGATGCTGAGGTAGAGACTGCGTCTCTGAGATCGAGGTAAAAGAAGCCGAGTTCACGGCTGGCTTTCCATACTTGGTCGATTTCGGAGGGGTCTTGGTCGAGGAGCTTCTTGAGACTGATGCGGAGGAGTGGCGCGGTGGGGATATTACCTGGGAAAGGTGCAAGGTCAGGAAAATTAAGCCCTGTTTCATCTCTGAGATGGTTTGCCACGAACTCGGCTGGTGGTGCTATAGCTGATTGTCCCAGTTGGGTCTCGTGAGAGTGATCGTCCTTGATATGATGAAGCTCGGGAGCTGGTGCTGGGAAAGCTGCCTTGTCATATGGAGCAGCGACTGCTGCAGGACCTAGCTGACTCTCAGAGGTGTGACGATCGTTGGGGAGTGTTGGCCTTGATCGGGAAGAAGATGTATCAGAAGCATTTGCAGGGTTCTGGAAAGGCTTGATAGGCGACTGGTTACTCTTGTCTTCATTATCGTCAAGATGATACTGAGCCGGGATTGGAGCCGGATGGACTGTCTCGCCAATTGGTGGAGCAATGGCCGAAGATCCAACCTGAGATTCGACGGTATGCTCATCGCCCAAGTGGTGCAGAGCTGGAATAGGAGGAGGGTGGCCATTGACGCCACCAGGAGGAGCAACAGCTGCCTGGCCCAGCTGGCTTGTGTGGTGATGCTGCTCAGATACTTGTGCCATGATGATGTATTGATGAACGATAATGTGATGATATGAGGATGTTGGAAGAGCTTCGAGGAGGAGCAAAGAGGTTGCTCGACCTACCTTGTGTCTTAAGCTGCTTACAGAGAGATCGACCCGAGGCCTAGAATGCAGGGTAGTGCAGCAATTGACGTTTGTGGTAAGGAGCTTGTCATCGACTGGGTGTGCCGAACTCAAATATCGTTTCCCCACTTTCGTGTCGTGACTTGCACACATGACGTTGGGTGCGAGGTGAGATTTGGGGAGGTCGAAGCGAGGTTCCTTGGTCACAAGTCTGCGCACCTCCACCGCTCTTGTGCTCCCTGTACCGCGCATTTGCATCAGACCCGAGGCACTTGCCATTGAGATGCTGGTAGACCAGTACGATCATCTTGACGGAAGTTGCATTGCTACTGCGAGGCATAGATCCAAGAGCGTTGTTGGTACCCCTAAGACAAGTTCCAGGCACTAGACTACAGACTTGTGACCGTCTGTTGGGGCTCAGACTTCACTCCCGTTCCAGGTCGCGCGTCGCTTCATCATAGTCCCACTCCTTTCTCTTCTAGTCAACTTCCAAATATACCAGGATCAGGGATAGCATTCCTCGCCGTTGCGCGTCCTCTACAGCATGTGTCCCCCAGTCGTAAGACTCCAAATCAGCCGGTCAGAGATTCGAAGGCATCGCTCGGTGCTCACTTCCAGTCGCGATGTGGCGAGTGCATTGCTACGAGTGCTTCAATCAGAACTGGCCGCTTTCGATGAGTAGGCTCTCCATCTCAGCATGAGTGGTTTTTGTCGACTGAATGCTCGCCTGTCTGCCATGTGAATGAGAGAAGGCTGGGCTGAGAACCAGGCGTTCAATGTCTAGGCGGTCATACGCTTGCAACACAGCATGCACTCGCAGGCTATCCCAACGGAAAGATTTCAAAAGCCGACGCTGTCTCCTCCATCGAGGATTATGGCAATGAATAATGCGTTCTGATTAATTTTACACAAGACAGACTCGACCTCGATCTTGACAGACCGGCTCACGCTTCAGCACCGGCAGTTCTGTAAAGTTAGACTTGCTTGTTTTTCAGCTATGGATGCCATTGCTGATGAGGGTCAGAAAGCTACAGGTGAGGCCTGTTCATTGATGGCTGACGCAGAAGAGCAGTCATCACGACATTGACGAATCCTTCTTTATCAAGTGTGAGCTATGAAACATTCAGTCCTCTCCATGAGCAGCTCACGTCAAATCTGGATATTTATGAGCATTGAAAGTTGTTTTCCACCACGTCTCAACACCACGCTTTACGGAGACTAGATACTTGCTGTCGCCTATCCGCTGCTGGAAACCTTTGTCTCTGTGTACCTCGGGAGTGAGAAGATGAGTTATTGGCTGCCATCATGTGCACAAAGTATGATACTCGCACAAAGCGAGTGGTGCTGTTCCTTCAAGTACACATACGAGAATGCTAATCGTAGTAAATTGAGGAGTAATCATAGAGAGTTTGATGTTTACAGGAACCATTTACTAGGTGAGGTCTTTCACTGAATGAATAGAAGTATATTCTTCTGGACTCACTTGCAGAACTCACTTGCATCTCTGCAATCTCACGTGTCAAGAAGTCACACACATGCATCAGTTTGAGGATCTTCTATCACGTGCAAGCTTTGTACTTTCTTCCTCCCCCCCCCTCTCTCTCTCTCTCTTCTTCCTGCCTCGCCAGTACTCCGTTCAGCTTCTTCCTCTTCCATACACAACGCAACTGACCGCCTTATTCAACGACACATATCTTACAAGCCAAGAGCAAACACCCTGTAGATCACCAAGAGCTCCTCCTGCGTCGCCAGTACTCGATCACCGACAGCCACCACTACTCCAGCAAGGCCGTCGCAATGGCCGCCCACTCCAACAATGAAGCTACCATGCGCTCGCTGGGTACCCAATCGCGCCGTCTTATCGAAGGCATGAAAGATCTCGAAAAGCTCAACATCAACACCACCCTGTCGTCACTCCCAAAGTACGTTGTGGTTGGTGACCAGTCAGCAGGCAAAAGTTCTATCGTGCAGGCTTTGTGCGGTGTCTCTCTACCTCGCAGCCAAGGCACAACCACTCGTTGCCCATTTCGCATCACTACGTCCAAGGGAACACAGTCAGCAAAATCATGGACTTGCATCGTGTCCCTCCAGCAGCACTCTGACCTTTACGGTCGCGGCCAGTGGCGCCGCCGCGATGAGCTGGAGATAACGCACTTCGCCACGATCTATGACGAGGGGGAACTCGAGGCTGTGCTTCGCCGCGCACAGCTTGCCTTACTGAATCCTCAAGAAGACCCCAAGCACTTCCTCGACGTGGACTGGAACAAACCTACGAACAGCAAAGCAGTATTCTCGCCCAACATTCTCTCTCTGGAAATCCAAGCATCCAAACTTCCGGAGCTCGAGTTCTACGATCTTCCTGGATGTATCAACTCATACGACCTGCCAAAATCTACCAAAGCCGACGCAAAGCAACGCCAAAAAGAAGAGAAGGACTTGATTCAGATGATCAAGTCTACAGTCGTCAGCTACATCAAGGACTTGCCTGTAGTGCCGACCAGGATTTGGAAATGTCGTTGACGATGAAGCATATCAGAGACAACGACGCCGAAGGCCGCTGCATTGGCGTTCTCACCAAGGCCGATCTAGTACCACCTGCCAAAATTCCAGCCATTCTGGAGATCCTTGAGGGAAAGAAATATCAGCTTGAACATCCGTGGTTCATCACAAAGCAGCCATCGCAACAGGAGATCGCAGAGGGATTGGATCATAACACCGCCAGAGAGCGAGAGATCGAGTTTTTTGCTACATCGCCCTGGGCGGAGAACACCTCGTCCCGCGACCAGTACGGAATCTCCCAGATTTCCAGCCAGATCTCTCTCAACCTCTCCGACCACATACTATCAGAGTAAGATTGCATCATCTCAATGTCACATTGTCCAGACTGCTAACGAGATCTCTCCAGACTTCCCAATATGATGCAACGTGTGCGATCGAGAATCGCCGATGTCACGGCCCAGCTCGATCAGTTTCCAGAGCCACCCAAGAAGCCGAAGCAAGTTATCACGAACCTCATCCGCCAAGTTGTTGAGTGTCTTGCAACGCACATCAACGCCACGAGTGATGAGAACCGTTTCCGTGCAGCCTTCGATGACTGTCTGAAGAGATTCAGCGAGGAGCTCCGGGTCGTCAAGCTAGATGTCCACATCGAGATTGCACCATACACTGCCATTGGCCCAGAGCTCAACGACGATGACGCTGAGATTAAGCAACCTCGTACCAGTCGCACTTCTGTCGGCGACGCCGAACTGCAGAGGAAGCGTAAAGCTGAGCTCGCTTTGAGTAGGCCGGCGAAGCGCAGGATCTCCAGGGCACCAGTGGATCAGACGACCCTGCAACTCCACGATCTTAAAGAGCTGTACAAGATCGGCGCGACCAACTCTATCCCAGGCTCCATCAACGACAAGGTCACCGAGCAACTTATCCGCCGGTCTTGTTCGAAGTAGACGGAAATCCTCGAACAGCTACTGAGGGATGTTTCCAGCTTGGTTCGTAACATCATTGCTGAGGCTGTGGACGAGGCCGTCGGCGCATGGAGCCACACCCAGGTTTACGAGGAGACAAGGAATGCTCTCTTGAACCACTTCAACAAGACGATGACAGCCGAGGGCGGAGCTATCAAGCAGCAACTGTAACGCATGCAGAGATATCCTACCACTTTCAGCGATGGCTACGAGGTCAAAAAGACGACCTACCGCGAGGGCTTGGCGAGTGAACGCTACGCCCAGCAGCCCTCGTACCGAGCACGACATGGAATCGAATTGGGTCAATGAGCGTCTTGCAAACGACGAGTTCGGCTCGATGATCGAATGCGTCGCAATCATCTTCACCTTCCACGATATCATGAGCGAGAGATTCGCTGACAGCGTGAGCGTCGATCTCAAAACAGGCGTGTTAGAGAACCTGAAGGAGGAAACTGCCGAGATGCTCGAGGACGCTTTGGACGCATTCAACACCGAACGCTGCGCTGCGTTGCTGGCCGAGGATCAAGACCGCGAGCAACAGCGCAAGAAGCTTGTGGGCAAGAAGAACAAGTTGGAGCAGGCTGCGGCACTTGTCGAGAACCTCCAGGACATGGAGTCCCAATATCGTTGAATGAGGTCACCATGTTGAGAGTCTCAAACTTGTTCATGCTGGAGCGCAACCGCAACAGCTCATGTCTTTGCTGCGACACCTTCAGTGCGAACAACACGAGGTGACCTAACGCATGAGAGTCATCAGATCGAAGAGTTGTTACAGGACAAGAAGGTACGCGTAGGGTGGCCAGAGCAGCGAGCGTAGCACGAGAAACGAGAAATGAAAAGGTGTCAATGAAAAGTCAACGTCGAGTCATGATGTTCATAGCTGCAACTACCAAATGGCCTGTATGATGTTTCACCGACCTGCACGTTCCCAAGATGTGGCACATGCTACGGAGGACCGATGAACTTCGGATTCCGCTCGAATTCATCGATCAGTCGTCTGCGCTCTCGTTTGTGCTCTTGCTTGGCGACCATTCTAGCCTCAGCCTCTTTCTCTGCAGCGCTGCGGAACCACTCACGAATGGCTTCCCGCGCTTCTTTGACACGATAGTGCACTATTGGCCCGAACCACCAAGGGTCAGGTTCTGGTCCTGAGCAGCCGTGCTGGAGATCCGAATCGCGGTAACAATTTTTGTACCAATTATGATGAGCGGCACTGGCAGCTCCACGGAATTGCGGATCTCGTGCCGGAGTACCGTCATCTCTTACTGATGCAATAAGTCTGTCGTATTGATCGCCCAAGACGTCCTTGAGCGCACGATGGAGACGTTCGTCTCGCGCTGAGTCGCCGAGTAGCATGAGCGTGTTGATCCGATCCGTCTCTGCCTCGCCCTTCATTGGGAGTGCAGTAATGTCGCGGAGCACGCTCGCGAGTGTATCGCGCCAGTTGTCGGCTTTGAACAGCTCTCGGCTTCCTAAGTCAGTGCTGTGTAGGACGCGCTTGGTGTCGTAATACATGATGCTGCCGCTGCAATCTGGAGCCTGGATTGTCGCAGTTAATGCGGCAGCATTGAAGTCGATGCCAAGCACGAATCCTGTATCGTCGGTGTGGTCGCAGCTGTAGTATGTATGTGACCTGCGCTTCAAGCTTTTCGCCTCACGGTCATCCGACGTGACGGACCTCACTGCTTCAAAGGGCCCGGCAAGCTTGAGTTTCACGGCAAACGCTGCTGCATCCAGTCGAGCCTCGAGCGAACTGCTGTGGACACGTCCACGCCCGACCGGAAATGGCACTGAGACAGCCGCGTTGGGGACTTCGGTGCCCAGATATGTCTCTGTCGCAAACTTGAGCACACGAAGCATGTCTGCGAGAGACTGCGCGCTCGCGTCTAGTGTTCGAGTCTCCGGTCCACCCATCCAAGGCGGGAGGAGCGCTTGTGTCATCTTTGAATAGTGTCGCATGCCAACGATGGCCCGCGGAAAGTAATCCTGTATCACCCTGATATAATATTGCACGCTGGATCTATGCCGGGGGACATGATCCCATGCACGATAGCAGTCGCAGGAGTCCGAGTCCACAATGGCATTACTGTCAGTCAATGATGCTGCAATGTTTGCATGAACATGAGCCGCTGCCTTCATCGTGATCTTGTAGTTTTGTGTACCCTCGATCTTGGCGATGTTAACAATCGAACCGTTCCGGTAGTATACGCTGGCAACACTACGAAATTCGTCAGTTACTCATGCGTGCGATGCAGAATATCTCTAGACAGACCCATGGTCGATCGTAAGACCGAAGCCCACACCATACTCGGCAGCATGGACAGCGTGTAACAAGCAGAGGCATGCACCAAAGAACGTGCTGCTGAGCAGTCGCATGTTGAGAGCTCGACGGTTAAACTTCCACAGAGCGTTGTTGGTATGTTTGTTGGCGAGAGGAACTGATATAGCAAGACCTTATCGCAAGGCCAATGAAAACCTGGTGGAAGCAGCGCATCAAAACTTCTTTAGGAATTTTTCAAGCAAGACTGTGAAAGGACGTGTCATCTCCAGACGGCTCGACTAGGCAGCACTCTACCGTTCCTTCGTCCCAAACGGCTACACTGCTCAGACGATATCCGCCAGGGCTGTACCTGGAAGCCTACAAGGGAGCAAGGTGTTCTTTGTGCTCGAGTCATCTTCCTCTAGGGCTTTCACGTCCTCGAATGTCCTTCGGTCTCCGGGAGTGACGAGTATTGCCGACCCTGCATGACGGTGTTCGTGATTTTGGTCGCGCGTACACGCGTATTTCCATCACTTGTACGACTTATAAATGCGAGCTAATCGCTTGAGTAATAATGTACACAGAAACCTAACACTTCAATTTGCAAATGTGCATATGCAGTTCGGAGGTCCCTGCGAACGTGAAACCACCTCAGCCTCGGTCACGTCATTGCCACGTGGTGTTATCAACAAACGAGTTCTTGTGCTTTCTTTCTTCACGACTGTGTGCTTGCAGTTTGGCGAAACTATAGACGCGCAGGTAGTCATACATACACTCTCTCGTTCAACATCTGAAACGATACAAAGATTCAGCCTCCTCATTACAATGGACTCACCTATAGTCAAAGCCACGATTCAATCGACACTTCTGGGCGCCCTGAGCAACATTATAGGGCAGCTTATCGGATGCTGGCAGTCCAAAGTCAGTCGTATCTATTCGCATTCTCCTTGACATAGACATCATGTAGCTAACTTTTTCAGTCTCCATACAGCGTTGAGCTTCGCGAGCTGCTGATTTTTATGTCATACTCTGTCATCTCGTGCCCGCCCAACTACCTATGGCAAACATGGCTCGAAGCAGCTTTCCCAGGCTACTCAGAGAGCTTGACTCCCCAGGAAAAGGAGAAGCTCATGGACGAGAAAGTCACCGGACGCAGCACAGCTACAGACAACGCCAGCCTTCGCAGCCGTGATGAGAAGAAAGCCACCCTCAACTCGGAATCAGCTCCCAGTCCCCAGAAGACCAAGAAGCAGCTGAGCATCCGCAACACTATCATCAAGTTCCTCCTCGACCAGTCGTTCGGCGCAGCAGTCAACACGATTATGTTCATCATGGGAATTGCCATGCTTCGCGGTTATAGTTGGCAGTACGGCTGGGAGGAGACTAAGACTGGCTTCTGGCCCTTGACCTTTGCAGGTCAGAAGCTATGGCCTTTGGTCAGTATTATCAGCTTGACTCTGGTGCCTGTGGAGCAGCGTATGGTATTTGGTAGCATTGTTGGCGTGGGATGGGGCATTTTCTTGAGCTTGATGGCGGGTGGAAAGAAGCACAAGACGGAATGAGAGATTTGCAAGCCTGATTGAACAACGAGGAGAGTAGTGTCGGATTAGATTGAAAGGTGTTCCCGTAGATCATAGGTTTTATGTTAGGGGCTGCAATGACCAGTTTTAGCATTTCACACTTGGGCCAAATAAATAAATACACATGCTTGCCATATTTGAGTTCGTCCCTGACCGTTAAATCGGCCGACCGCATCATTTTGCGGGGCAAGGAAAGCACAGGAATGTTGATGCGACACCTGGTCTTGACTACAATTGTCTGCACTGCCCGACTTTCTTCCTGCAGTCGCACAAAGGCGCGGTTACACAAAATCGGAAACTAGAAAACATGTCGCCGTCTTCATAACCGCCCTTCAATTCTCTGCCACGCCGAGCACTCTCCCACACGATCAACAGCAGCTATGAACGCCTCGACGATACCACCTCCTCCAGAGGACCTAATGGCCCGCGCGGCTTTCTACTTCGAGCAATCCAAGCCGATGATACCTCTCTACATCCACCTTATCCTCTCCGCGCTCTTCCCGATCGTAACTGGGTCCTTCGCGTCGCTCTCCCGCCCATCAACAGCTGCCAAACCAAGCAAGAAGGCCAAGAAGTCAGAAGACGATGATGAGGATGATGAGGACGAAGAAGAGGTGGAACAAAAGATGGAGGGACTAAGTCCGAGGGACGCTATCGTTCTCCCGATCACCGCAGGTGCTGTGCTGGCAGGACTGTACTGGCTGATTAAACAATACGGCGCTGATCCGATCAACCTCATCCTGGGATGGTACTTTTCGGGCGTTGGTATCTTCAGCGTCGGCAAGATCTTGAACGATGCTGCGGCGCTTGCGCTGAGTGTTCTGTTCCCTAAGTACTTTGCGCACAAGGGCAAGCTGTACAAAGTTGACGGCAAGGAGCGCAAGGCTGTCGCGAGTGGTGTGGAGCAAGAGAGTCGGGCCTCGCCATTGCCAGGCGTGCTGGGTCTGGTCACTCTCCCTCGCTCGTTCAACAACTACCTGTGGACTCTGCGATCAGCGCCTACTAAGAAGTACTCCTTTGTGGCATACGTTAAAGGCGTGCTCGACGTCAATGGACCAGTAACTCTGCTCAACGTCGCTGCAGGCCTTGCCAGCCTTGCAGCTATAAGCTATAACCACTTTATCGACAAGCCTTGGTGGCTGACCAATCTACAAGGGTTTGCCGTGTCATACACAGCACTTCAAGTCATGAGTCCGACCACGTTCGCCACTGGCTCCCTTATCCTGACTGGTTTGTTCTTCTACGACATCTGGGCTGTATTCTTCACTCCCCTGATGGTCACCGTGGCCAAGAACTTGGATCAGCCAATCAAACTTCTGTTCCCGAGGCCAGACCAGCCAGGCGCTGAAGGGAAACCACCAGTGAAGTCTTACAGCATGTTGGGACTTGGAGATATCGTGCTACCTGGATTGATGATTGGTCTTGCACTGCGTTTTGACCTGCACATGTACTACCTCAAGAAGCAAAAGATCGCTGCCAAGTCAGTCAAAGACTCGAAAGATGGCGAGGATGTCATCAAAGCAGACTACCACAATGTCACTGGTCTTTGGGGCTCACGCATGTGGACCTTTGGTCTGGGAAAGTCTTCACTACCCCAATCACTGATCACCGCAGCCTTCCCCAAGCCCTACTTCGTCGCATCACTTGTGGGCTACGTTATTGGTATGATCGCAACCCTGCTGGTCATGAGCATCTGGCAACACGCACAGCCTGCTCTGCTCTACCTCGTGCCGGGCGTGCTCACAAGCATTTGGAGCACTGCACTCGTGAGGGGAGAGATAAAGCACGTGTGGGCCTACACAGAAGAAGTCACTGGAGAAGCCGCAGAAGACGATGTGGAGAAGACGAAAGAGTCAGGCGACAAAGACAAGCCCGACAGTAAGAACGAACAGAAGGCTCCTGAGAGCTGGTGGGACTACGCCAAGTACGAGATCATCGGCCTCTCAAGACCTGACGAAGTCGACAGCAAGAAGGCCGAAGATGAGAAGGACTCTAAAGCTCTCAAGGCGAAGGCCGCGCAAGATCCTGACAGCATTTTCACGATCTCGATCCGTCGTATGGGTCGATCGAAGAAGTCGCGGAAGGATGCTGGCACGGATGCAACTGAGAAGCAGGGCGATTCTGGCTTCAACTCTGGCTCTGATGATGCTGTCCTTGTCTCTAACGATGCCAATGATACTATCACTGAGGGCCCGACCAGAAGGACGATAAGCAAGAAGGCCTGAGCATTGATAGTGTAGCCACACATTGTGCCGACTTATGAGTATGTCTTAACAAAACAAAAATATCTCTTCTATCCGAGTACAAGTGTTCGATGTTCGAGAGATCTACATGTATCTTTTCAGAAAATTGTGTGGCAAGCTGTGTGTTCTCGTAGCTTTCAAATGTCCATGCGGTTGTTCGAATGGTATTCAAGGGTCAGGGTTGGGGTGAGAAATCATTCCATGAAATAATATCTTCAATGTGTATGTGTGTGTAATCGTCGGTTCTGACATGTTAGGGTCGTACCAATCGGTAACAGCGATACCATGTTTGATCTTGAGTGTGTCTGCGTGTTTGTAGTGCGTTCAATCACTGACAACGATCGTTCGAAACGAAACGCTGCAATTTGGGTGAAAGTGGATGCTAGGAGACAATTGAACGAAGAAAACACGCGTGTCAGATTGCGAGCCAAACGTCTTCAGAGTAGTAAGACTAGTTTGCTGGTCTTAAATACAGAGTCTGCGTCTTCTTCATATACCAAAAGATCTGAAAGCAAATGAGCGTGAGCGTGTATGATCTATCAAGATGGTGATCACAAATAGAAATCATGCTCATAGCATCGACCCCGAAAAGAACCGTCGACTTCCCTATCGATCCATATATATACAGACTTACTTTGGGTGTATACTGTTATTGTGGAATGGACTTCAAACCCATCGCGGTTGCAATTAATAGGCGCGCGGATGTCGGCTAGTAGCCGCGCTGGCGGTAAAGGGTGGGAAGGCGGCAACCTCGTCGATCAGATCATCATCGTGGGGCTGATCTGATCACTCGAACATAACTATACGGTATCTGCCGCTCCGGAAAGAGGTTTAAACGGAGACCGCCGCAGTCATTTTGGCCATACTGGATCTTGGATACTCAGCATACTGCAACTGCCTAGGACAAAATTCGAACATACCTTACCAGGAAAGCCGCCAGTGACATCATTTCAATATAACAGTACTGTGGGCATACACCGACTATCCACAAAACGGAAAATATGGCTCGTAAATCGCAGCGTCTCTCTGCTGGTGCAGCGACAGCGCTGCCTTCTCACAAACGGAACGCTTCAAACACCTCGCTTCCGGGTGGCGAGGCTAAGAAAACTAAGACCCAGAAGGCGACACCGACCAAAAGCCAGTATTTCCCAAAGGGCAAACAAATTGATGCCCCGTCTGGATCTCAGGATGACGAGAACGCAAGTGCACCAGATGAGGACGAAGACGACGACCCGGCATCTGCTGCAGAGGAAGATCTTTCACAATTCGGCTCCGCGCCTGAGTCAGACGATGCGGAAGACGACGAAGACGACGACGAAGAGTACGAGAGCGAAGTCGAACAGCCAAAATCGCGAAGAAAGTCGGCTTCAGCGAAGACTACCACTGCCTTATCCAAGAAGAAATCTGGCGGTGAACTTTGGCGTGAAGGCGTCAAGACAGGTTTGGGTCCTGGTCAGGAAGTCATCATCAAGAAGCCCAAGGCCAGACCTGCAGGAAAGGTGCCTTACAGCGACGAGACTATCCACCCCAACACTCTGCTCTTCCTGAAAGACCTCAAGGAGAACAACAACAGAGAATGGCTGAAAAGTGAGTTGTTTCTCTTACGACTCGTTATTATTGACATGCATGTGCTGTTATTGAGCCGCGCGTATCTCATTGAACGGCAAGTTTACACGAGATGCGCGTCGTCAAGATTGACCGATAACACAAGCATGTCACAAGTCACAACTACAGTGGCGATATCACACTCCCGTGAAGACTCGTCTATGCTGTCTCCCAAACACCGTGCAACAATGTGCCGCAGAATCCTTGCCATCGCAGCAGACTGACCAAGTGAACACAGTGCACGATCCCGACTTCCGCCAAAGCGAGAAGGACTGGTTTTCATTTGTGGAAAAGCTGACCGAGCGACTCGTTGAGATTGACGATACGGTCCCAGAGCTGCCTGTCAAGGATATTGTAAGTTGTCCTCTGCATCAATCCCGCAGGACCATGTTCGACGGTGCTTCGCTGACGACAAAACGGCACAGATCTTCCGCATCTATCGGGATGTCCGCTTCTCCAAAGATCCCACCCCGTACAAGGTGCGCATTGCCTGCCCTGCTAGCTAGCCAGTCGGCCCGCGGCGTGGCCGTCACCGCCTCGCCTCGCCCCCTCCCACCACCGTCCCATGCCTGCATGATGCAGGCAGGATGCACCTAAAAGTTATTGCATGTTTCGCTAACGTCCGCGCCGTGAAGCCGCACTTTTCGGCCGCATGGTATGCCGTCCCACCCCGGTCTGGTGTTGCGACATGATAGATTGCTAAGAATGACTGGCAGGTCCCGCACGGGTCGCAAAGGCCCGTATGCCCACTATTACGTACAGGTCTCGCCCAAGGACAGCTTCGTTGGTAAGTGAATTTATCTCTTTGATTCACATGTTGGCTACAGTCATGTAATGTATCGTTTTCGTCGGCTGTGATGGCATATGTGACGGTCTAACTAGCTTGATTATGCATGGCGATACGGAGAGTTGTGCTCGCATGTAGAGCGATTTCGTTCACTGCCAAGCCTCTGCGCGCTGCGCGGGCGCGTATGGTTCTGGTCCACAATACAATGACGGAGAAGAGGATGGAAAGGACAGTGCTTGGTGGCCTAGCCACTGGAAGTACTCTTTTCACATCACGGGAGTCTACTATGTGCAATGGCGGCGGAGAGATGGCCTGCGAGGCGGCCGAGGCGCGCGTTGGGGGCTAGAGCGCAGTGCTACAGACCGACAGGCCTTGCTGCTCTTGTGGAACCGTGAAGTGTTCGCTGATGCTACGACATCAAACGTGCCTTTTAACATTCGCACAGTTGTGAATCGAGCTTGATGTCGCCGTCAGATGCTGGTAAGCACGCTGAAGGGCCCGAAACGCTGACCACGAGAACCAAACAGGTGGAGGACTGTGGCATCCCGAAGCAGCACCGACAGCAGCACTACGACAAGCGATTGACAAGCGCTCGCGCCAGCTCAAGAACGTTCTGTCCGATGAGAAGATCCGCAAGGACTTTCTCAAGGGCGCACCGTTGAACGACAGCAAAGTCGTCAAGGCTTTCGTGGCCGCGAACGCGAGCAACGCGCTCAAAACCCGACCGAAGGTGAGTTATTCAGACACCCTTTTCCCTTCTCTTTATTGTGTATTCTGCATGTGGTTGTCCATAGCTTCTCTTTCTACCGGTGTCGTGGCTGCGACAGGGTGCTCGTGCGGGACGCGTTGGGACTTCGTTCGAACTTCGAATAGCAATCGTTGCGTGTCGAGCGGCAGTACGTTATCGACGTGACTGCGGGCGTTTCCATCAGCAACTTAGCTTGATGCTGTGTTCGACCGGTGTCGAGAAGCGAAATCACTGTGGGTGACTTGGAAAGCTACCCCGACAAAGGTGATTTCGTTGAAGACGCGCGGGCCTGAGCTGCGCTGCTGAACGACGAATCCATAGCGTTGCAGCTTCGACACCGATGAGCAACGACGTCGAGCCACAAGTGATGGTTCACGGCTCTGCCCTCGCAGGCGCACGGAAAGCTCAACTCTCAGAGCTGGCCGTCCGTCTTCACCCTCCCGCCAGGGTGCACCGCGACGGCGACGGGCCTCAAAGGTGGCTTCCTGCCGCAGTCCTAGGCAAAACGGCTAACCGAAGGCCAACCCGTCCCCAAGGACGGACGGCGCGCGCATCATCATCTTCATCAATCTACAGTCGACGCAGGATGCCAACAAGTTAGGCGATCCGGGTCCTCAACAAACACACTCCAGCCCAACCGACGTCTTCGCGAAGCTCAAGCGAACTCGACCAGCTGTCTTCACAAGCAGAGCCCACAATCGCGGCAGAAAACTCACTTGAACTTCCCGAGTGCTCGCAAAGTCTGGTACTGGGACGGGCGGTCTCAACTCAAACGACTCGGGTTCCGGCGCTTGCCCGCTCACGGCGCGATCCCTCTGCCAGCATCCGTGCAGAAACAGAGGGAGGGACGCGTGAGAAGGACAAGACACCTGATGCTTGCAAGCCGCTGCAGTAGTACAGTGTTACCTCCTTTGCGGCGCATGTAGGAACCACTGCCACTATCACATTCGATCTACGCATGTTGATTGATTGATGAATGGATGGATGGGCCGGAGTTTGCCATTTTATCCAGCCGCTCGCTCGCTCGTAGGCGAAAGGAAGGAACTCACTCACACACCAACCAGAGCACACCCCCATTCAAATCTCTCATTAGCATTCGCTTATTGGTTCGCGAGACAGCACACTATTGGAACCCAACAAGCTGACCGACTCGCTCTCTCTTCTACTAGGGTTACGACGCCGACCATCCAGACATCGAGCTGCTGCGGTTGCGGAACTTCACCATCGGTCGAAGTCTTACAGAAGACGAACTGCTTGGCCCAGGAGGCCTCGAGCGCGTGTCGGAGCTCCTCGGCTCCCTGAAACCCTTCGTAAGTTGCTTGCCCAAACCACGTTCGAATTCCCCACTCCGAAAGATTATGGTACCATGGGACTTTGCCAAAGTCAAATTTCCGCGCCGAGCTGGGAATAATTGGGGTTCGGTCGGGACCTGCATCGTGCCGTTTGCCTTTTGCCTTGCTGCGATGGCAAGGAGAACCTGCAGCGTTAACGTTGGTGACTTGAATACTGTCGTGCGTGAAATTTGTTGGCATGACCCAATCAAAGAATGATGCGAGCATCATTTTTTGTGTGGGTTCCGAGATGGTTGTGTTTAGGCAGCACAAAGTGCATTCCATTGGGGCTTGGCGGGCGACGGGTGACCCGCAAGACATCCATTGCTGACATTTAGATACAGATCACATATCTTAACTCTGTTGTTATGCCGGATGAAGCCGAATCCGACAGCGACGATGAGGACGAAGAGGATGATGAGGAGGACGATGATGAGGGCGAAGATGGAGAATCTTCTGGGGCAGAAGATGAATCTGAGTCGTAGATACGGGCCTTGCTCCGGAACGTGGTTTGTCTCTGATATGACCCTTGGGCGACTTCTGGAACGACTCACGTGTACTGAGACCCAGCCGGTTCAAACGGCCGATTATAGTGAGACATGTATGTCATGCCGTCATATGTTTGACTCGACGTGTTGGTTTTTTACGTTCGTGATGACTATAACATCAGCATCTTGAGGGTGTGATGAATTGACCAGGAATCCCGATCATATGTGTTTCTGCCTATATGGCGCTTGACTCGACGATACTTGGCCGGTTAATTGAGTTTCCTAGTTGTTGGACATGTGCAATCCTTCCAGATACAATGTACGTCGTTTGAAGCCATCCTTCGACAGTCGAGGTACGAAACGAGCCAGTGCAGTAAGGCGTGCAACTCGATGATGCATTACTTCCACTTCTCGACAGCAAGCTCCATAGCCCCGAGTCCAATGTTCCTAGCCTGTGCAATCACTCGGATTCGGAATGAACGCTGCACCACGCCGAGCCGATCAGACCATGCGATGCGTGACGATACACGTCAGATAATGCCTCTTGTGTCCTCGAGCGCATGAGTGCTGCTGCGGTGCTGGCAGTCCGACGACTATAGGTCGCACACCACAAAAACAAGACAGCAGGAGGTACCGCCAGCGCATACAGCACCACCCCCTAGAAGCCAGCATGCAATGCAGCAGCGGCAGCCATATCGCTGACGCGAAATTGAGAGGGCTCCCAAATGGCGTAGCTCCCCATTGGCGAGAGGTCGGGGTGAGCTCGCCCACCCCATGTGCACTGTCTGCAAGTCGCCTAGCACACTGCGGTTGCGACGGGTAGCTGCAGCACACGCAAGTCAGGTGACCGTCGACCGGTGTGCGTTGCGCCGAACGGTTGAGCGTGCCGCACATCGCCCGATGCCGCCTGCAGATTGCCTGGCGCAGGATGGGCAGGCTATCCTTGCCACACGCCAACAGCCGCGTCCGCGACAATGGGATCTTCGCTACGTTCGGCCTCTGGCCCGCTCCGCCGCGCCTCTTTGGTGTGTCGCGTGGCGGGCGTCATGATCGCCTCCCTGTCGAGGGTTTCGTTTCCCCCCTGACGTTTGCTGTCGTTCAATGCTGCTCGACGCCTCCGCCTTCTCCGCCGCCGCCGCTGCCGCCGCTGAGTCGCAGGAAGTGTGGGACGGCCATGCGCAGCGGTGCACTTCTTGCTGACTTGGAGAGGGCGCAAGGCCGGTATCTGCCGTCTGCGTCAACGGCTCTTACGGATGCTGAAGGCTGCTGGCCAAAGCCTAAAAAGTTACATGCCGTTGGAATTTCCTCGACCCCGTGCGCTGGCTGGCCGAGTTCGAGGGGTCGGCCGTATGTACGTTTGTTGCATGCATGCAGGAGGGCGAGAGAAAGTTTTCGGCTACGCGCATACCGAGCACACCCGGCTGCACAAACGAGCACACGCGCTTCTGCGCACGGCTGACTCGCACTGGTCGACAGTTCGACTGAATGTGGGCCGCACCGGCCGTCAGCGCGCCGTCCGCGCTTGACGACGTCTCGCCAGCGATAGCATTTGCAGATTGATCAGCATGTAGTTGTTGGTTGTAGATGAGTATGGCTTCGCTAGCGCTACAGTGCTGCTGGAGGTGGTGCTGCTGCTGCACGGCGCCTAGCTCAAGTTCGACCATGCCGCGGTTGTTGTTGTTCAGTGCTGCTGTACGGGCGTAAGTTAGGGCCATTGGAAACCCGCAACTTCCACACATGGGTGCATGGTATAGGTACAATAGTACTTTCGTAGCGATGATGCTCCGTCACTTGCTCTGTCGTCGCTAGTGTCCGCCTTCAAACGCTGCCGCCGCGCGGAACAGCGGCTCCTCACAGACGGCTGTCATGCATACCGTAGCAACTACTCGACCCTTGCACCACCGTGGTCTGCCACAATAACGCGTGAGCGACTGGGGTTGGATGGATCATGGATGCGACTTGCGCCGAGCTGCCGATGTGAAGGACGAGGGTGGCACCGACTGATCAGCGACATGGTGCGGACATAATGCACGGCCCGCCCATGGAGGCAAGCACGACTGCAAGGAAGAATGGACGGCGTTGCTGCAAGGTGTAGCACGACAGAGTCCGTGACGTGGTTTGTTGCGATGCAGGCGTGCGGCGGGTTGGATGCCCTGCATCGAACATTGAGCGGCGAAGTGCGTACGACGCAACAGTCTAGCGCGCCGTACCGATACTGCCACCTTTCGCCGCGAGACGCAGATGCGATGTTTTAGTAGACGACAGACACGGCTGATAGTAGCAGTCGGAAGCAGGTTGGGGATCGATATCGAGGGAGGAATGTGATAGATCTCGTTACTTTTGCCAATGGTGCCACCATGCTCGTGGGCCCGCGCTCTGTTGACGCCTTTAGTGCATGGCGTGTGCGACTTTGCTTGCGTGCAGCAAAGGCAGCTTTACTTCCATAAGATCAGCCATATCGAAGGTCACATTGGCAATCCGATCATCCGTTCGGTTTGACAAACCCATGTTATGCGCTTTGACTCTAGGGAACACCATCGAGACACACAAACAGCCCTCAGATCCGTCTCCGTCGGAAGATCACATAGGCAGGTAAACGCGCATAATAAGAGGAACCATATGCATAGTCCTGCTCTGCTGACCTGGGTTGATACTCGACAGCTCGACTCACCGACTCGACTCGACATTTGTCCGAAGCTGGCGTTACTCGAAGTACCTCGTTCCGCGCTGCGACTCTCTACCTCTTACATGTGGAGCTGAGATATCACTACAATTGTAAGTAGCTCAAAAGCAACTTTTCTTCCACCGATATTCCAAACGACCATCCTTGAACGCATGATGTCAGAAGAATGTCGGGAACTCTGTGGTCCTCTGCAAGCACCGGATGTACTGCCAGGACAGGAAGGCCATTCGAAACTCGATATCCTCTTCTCCTGCTAGGGACACGATGGAGTCGGTACCCCAAAGGAGCCGGGTCATTGCATCTTGTGCACTACATGCACGACGGCGGAGCGCGCACCGGCACAAGATACCCAGAGTACCTACAAGGAGCGGTGACAGGCAATACGAAAGAAGCGAGTGGACAGCGCACTACTGCTTTGCTGCAGGGTGGGCTCGCTATCTCGGCGCCATGGGGCCAGGTACCTACCTCCGTAGCATGGAGCAGCCGAGCTAGACAAGGAGGCCACGCGACGCTTGGATGGCGAGGCGTGTAACGGGGCTAGCTGGCAGCGGGCCTCTGCGCATTCTTGACCGGGGCGCAGATCGAAAGTCTGTCGCGTCGCAATTTTATGATTGGCTGCCGGCGGTTCCATTAATCTCAGTGGAGGTCAGCTTGCGTGCGCCGGCGTGCCAGATGCATCACGATTCTGCGGCGTTGACATGCTTGAGTTTGCGCTGCCCACCAAAGCCGGACCATTGCTGACGAATGAGCAGCACGAAGGGCGTATTCGCCACAGTCGAGCACACGCTCCGTACCACATACCCAGATACCCAGTTTGCGGTTGCAAGGCTAGACAGGCCGTTGCCAGTTGTACCTTCCAACAGCAGCAGGCTCGCAGCATCGGACGGCAGCGGACTCGCTTACACGCAGACAGGCGTCGAATTCCCGAGACACTAGAAGGCTAGCGGACCCGTCGCCAGCAGCCAGCGAGCCGTTCGCGCCACTGCAGGCGTCTTCGGCAGCTAGTGGTAGCTGGTCGTGTCGAGCGTGCGTGCGTGCAGTTGTAAGTGCAGTAGTGAGACTAAGAGAGGGCTCATACGGGCATCGTCAGCGTCCGCTGTCGAGCAACGAAGGAAGCAGCACCGAAGCAGCAGCAGTAGCAGCAGCCACGGCGCGCCAGGCGTCTGCGTTGCGTTGGTTGCTTTGCTTTGCCTGTCTGACTGCGCGTGCGCACGCACGTTGATTGCTGCCGAGTAGCCATCCATCCATCTTCGGTACCTTTCCCTGCTACTAGGTGAAAAGTCGCGTCTAGTCACTTTTTTCTCTTTCCACACTCTCCTCTCCGCCGCGGCAAGAGCCACAGCGCCGCCCGCCTTAAGGAAGAAGCCAGCGCCAACCCCACCGCCTTCTCCCTCCCGCCCTCGTTTACCAACCTCGTGGGACCCCTACCTTATTTCTCGCCAGAAGCCTTTCTTCTCGCCGCCGCCGCCCTTCGACTATAATCGACACGCGTGCGACCCGAGCTGACTGTTGCCCTGCCTGGCCTGACTTCTTGCTGTCTGGCTTGTCTGCTTGCTTTGCTTGCACTCTCTCCCTCTCACTCTCCCGCCAGCCAACCAATTGTCCACTGCCTCTGCTGCAGTGACTGCTTGCGTTGCCTCGCCTTTCACGCCCACCCTCACGCGCCACCCACGCACCGGCACAACCCTCGCTCACCATCTGCCCTGTCCACGCGCGTGCCCGCCAAAGCCGGTCGGTCGCACAACGCGAACGCGGTTCAACTGCTCGCCCGCCCGCAGCGCAGCTCTGCCGGCTCGTGTCTCGCATTGAAATACCGCCAACCGCGTCTCTGCTTACGGGCCAGTCCGCGCTTCCGTGCCTTGTGCTACTACTCCAACAACACCGTCACGCCTGCATGCCCTTGCGCGCGCCAGTCCATTGACGACTTTCACTCGCCCGAGCTGATTTAGACGATACACCTCGCTGTCGCTCCTCGGCTTGTCGCCTGCCCCGCCACCGCCACCATGAGCAACATGAACTACCAGCAGCCTGCTGCGACGCAGCAATGGAACCCGAACCAGCCTGCGCAGCAACAGCCTCAGCAACAGCAAACTCCGAATGCGCAACAGGCTCCACCTCCGCCACAGCAGCAGCAGCAACAACCACCGCAACAGGTCCAGCAACAGCAGCCCCAACAGCAGCCTCAACAGCAACAACCTCAGCCGCAATGGTCGCCGCAGCCTCAGCAGAATGGCCAGTATGCACCCCGGCCCAATCAAGTAAGTGCTTTGCCAAGCCCAAGCCTGCATGCTGCGTTACCGTGAACATTTCCCTCCTTCCCCACAACATTGCGTACTTCCTCTCTCATCCTTTAATAAATCGGTCATCCCCAAATCGCACCGCCACGCTTTTGCAAAAATGGGCGCGATCGATCCACAGCTCGCTCAGTTGGCCGTGGCCGAGGAAGAGGCTAACGCTGATGCGACGAAGCAGATTCCGTCACTCTCGCAAGCCGTCCCGCCTCAGCCTCAGCATCCTGTACGTGTCGCACTGATGAACAGATGTATAGAATCATGAGGCTAATATTCACTTAGCCCGTCATGCAGGATCCGTACCGTTCGTTGCCGCCGCCCGCGCAAATGTACCCGGGCTACGGCCCTCCGATGGGATACGCCGCACCGGCCCAGCCCGCACCACGCCAAAGGACTGCGATCGCATGCAGATACTGTAGGAGAAGGAAGGTATGTTCGGTCACCACAGCCAATACTCGATGCGACAATGCGACACGCGTGTCGCATTGATTATACACCCGCGCCTTCACGCGTCGCATCGCAACTGAGCTTGCACTGACGCGTCGCTAGATCCGCTGCTCCGGATTCGATCAGTCTGAAGACGGTCGCTGCACCAACTGCCAGCGCTTCTCGCAAGAATGCGTCTTCACGCCCGTCTCTGCTCAGACTCAGGCCTTTGTGCCCGCTCATACAGTCTGGCGCGGTCAGCAACCTCCTCCCAACGCCCAGCTCTATGGTAAGTCACGCAGAGCCAACTTCACCCGATCACACGCTTGACTAACGCTCAGAAGGTGCCTACGGACAGCCTCTGCCACACAACCAACAGCAGCCACAGCAGCAACGCGACCAGTACCCACCGCAAGGACAACAGCAGCCTGGCCAGTACCCGCCACCTCCTCCTGGCTACCAACAACAGCCCGGTCAGCCCGTGTACCCTCAGCCACCCCAACAAGGTACGCCCCCGCAAATGCAAGGCCAGGAGGCTGGACGCAAAAGAGGAACCGATGAACCGCACACCCCGACAATCCCGCCCCCAAATCCTGGCGTGCAGGCATCATTACCTCGCGACGGGCAATATCCCTACCCAGATCCTTCGATCCTCACTCCCTCAGTTGGTGCGTACCTCGAAAGTTAGCATCACTTTGGCATGCCGAAACTAATTTTGTTCTTAGATTTTACAAGTGAGAAAGACGGCGACATGTCTGTTATCATGCCTCAGAGTCAGAGGAACGGCGAAATGAAAGACGCGCAAACTCAGACGGACGACGATCTCCTGTTGACATACGTGCCCCACAAGGAGCCGGTCTCTTAGGACGAATGCTACACGACGACTGGCTGAAGCGTTGGAGGCGACCTGCTTAAAGCACTGGACATTGATTTCTTGCAAGGCGTTTATCCTTTCGGTGGTATTTTGTGAATTTTTGTTTTGTTCTTGGAGCGCCTGCCACTACCGCTTTTCTGGTGAAAGTGTCAAGGCGGCGTTTTTTTCTCAAACGGTGCAAGCCACCCAGATCATGCATCTCTATGGCCGGAGAGATCACTTTATGCCTTTCAAAATCGAAAGCGAAGGGTGTATTGATTGCTAGTCTGAACCGAGTGTATGTGTGTACGAAATATGCGAATAAAGGAACCCAATGCTCTCATAATCACTTTTGAACTCCCAAACGTTCGTTGATCAAACTTGGCCAACGGCATACGTTTGTTCGTCGCTTCCTCTTCACCGCCGAAACGTTCAAATTTCTACCCGATCGTTCGCTCCAAGTTGCGACAGCATGCGACAACACCGTCTTGAGTAGCGACCAGCTCGAAGTTGAGATAGACAACAATTGAGGCGCCGGACCGTTCCCTTTTCCGCACGTCTCTTTGAACTGAGCGGCAAGCAACGTGATCGCGAACTTGGCTTGCGGCTCTACGCGCCACTCCGTCTCGCCGTCGCCGTGGGGTGGGCCGTAGCCGGGCTGGCCTGCGTGCGAGAGAGCGTCATTGTCGCGAGGGAAAGCTGTGGTATGACGATTTATGAGTAAGGTGAGTCTAAATGCGAAGTATTTGACTTCTTGAGGAGCTTTCACAGGTATCTAACCAAACACGACGCATAGCTCAGACGTTGTTCGCGAAACCATGGCTTCGACACTGGAATCTTGGGCGGTGCCTCGCTTGCAGCAGCTGCTGCCTCTGGACGAAGATAGCTTGAAGCAGATCATCACATACACAGACACCCTGCCTAAAGATGTCGCTGCAGAACACCTCAAGAATATGTTGGGAGACTCGCCCCAGGCTTTCGAGTTCATCTCTACATTCAACATGCGACGCCAACGCGCACCGAACCAGGCAGCACCCAAGCCCTCACCCGCTCAGCAGCAAGCAAGCAGCTCGAATAATGCGACACCACGCACAGCATCTCCGGCTTCTGGGAATGAGGTGCCCAAGGCAGCCTCTAGACAGAAGAAGAAGAAGGCGAACATTCATGCGCTGCCGGCTCGTCAACTGGAAGATCATGGCAACGTGAGCGGCGCTTATCGCAAGCGCCAGGAAGAGGACTACACATCAAGACCCGCACGGCCAAGTCACAAGCAGCAAGTCGCGGACAACCTGGCACTTCGCCAACAGAAGCCTGATGCGACGCAGATGCCCCTCATCACGGATTCAGCAGCGCCCACAACAAAACCCATAACATCCAAGCCTCCGCCTTCGGCTGCTGGACAGCTGATCTCGGATTCTCTGGCGCCGCCTTCAAGGAAGGGCTCTGCGAACTCGTCGAGACATGCCAGTCCTGCTCCAAAAACAAAGGTCAATCTGACTGGTGGCACGGCGATGCATGGTGCTTCCACAGCACTTTCAGATCTGGACTCTGCTATTCGAGCTCTTGAGATTCAGACGAACCCGTCACTAGCTTCGGACTCGCCTGCAGATGCAAAGAAGAGGAATTGCAACTGCATGGCCACGAGGCATCCACTACTCGACATGGCACCCAACTGCATGTCATGCGGCAAGGTGATCTGCCTAAAACAAGGCCTCGGACCCTGCACCTTCTGCGGCTCACCCATCATCTCCAACGAAGAAATCTCAAAAGTGCTGCGGATCCTCAAAGACGAGCGCGGCGAAGAGAAGATGAAAGCAAACAACGCCTCCCACAAGAAAGCCGACGTCGCTTCAGGCAAAGCACGCGCCTTCACAGGCCGCGAGTTCCTCTCTCAAGCCTCCTCGTCAGCAAAACCTTCGCCTCTATCTTCCGCCGCAGCAAGTGAAGACGAAGACGCCAAAGACAAGGCCAAAGCACACAGAGACAGACTCCTCAATTTCCAAGCGAATAACGCCCGCCGTACGCAAATCCACGACGAAGCCGCCGATTATGAAATCCCCACCACAGGCACAAGCATGTGGGCCAGCCCGCAGGAACGCGCGCAACAACTTAAGAAGCAGCAGCGCATGTTGCGCGAGATGAACTGGAACGCAAGGCCCGAGTACGAAAAGCGCCAGATGGTCGCGAGCATCGATCTCAAAGGCGGCAAAATCGTGCGGCGCATGGCGGAGGTGGAGAAGCCGGACTTCTCTGCTGATGAGGAAGAGCTCGAGGATGGAGGCTTCCAAGCGCCTGCGCCGGAGGGTGGCAAGCCTGGCGAGGGCGCTTTCAGCAATAATCCGCTTGTTGGCGCGATGGTGAGGCCTAGGGCTAAGGAGGATAAGGGGAAGGATGTTGAGAGGGAGAAGAGGAGCACGTGGCGGAGGGTACAGATGGACGAGGATGATAATGAGGCGTGGATTCTGGATGGTGGCGCTTATGGTGGGAGGATCGAGGGCAGGGTTTTGGGCGAAGAGGAACATGCTGTTGGGTCGTAAGGGATAGACATCAGCTGGGACACTTCTGCTCCTCTGCGTTTTCTTGAAGCATGGAAGCAGCTCCTTGGCATTCAGCAGGCTCTAAATACACATAGACATGACGTTGCGCTGGTGGAATGAACCACCGCCACCTCGCAAATTATAAAACGAAAGCGAGCAAATGCCAACCATGTCCCAGCAGAAAATCCCCATTGAATCTAATACAAAATTCCTCCCCCAAACTCTCCCTTCATCTCAAACAGCATCCCTCCTCGGCGCAAACGTGCTCCCCGGCCCCTCATCAATCCCCAACCTCGTCTGCCCCCCAATCGCATCCAGCGAGCCCTCCACCCAATTCCTCACTTTCCCCCAAACCGTCGGCGCTTTCCTACCCTTGGCAATGAAAATCGTCCTTTCTTTTCGCCCTTCTTCGAACTCGAAAACTGCGGGTTCGGGGAGGATGTCGAAAGCGAAATCTTCGAGCCCGGCGGCGGCGAAGAGCCGTTCGATGCCGGAGGAGGTGAAGCCGTGGTGTTTGATGGTGTGTTGGGCGTTGGTTATGGGAGGGGAGGGTTTGGTTTGTTGGTGTTGGCCGTGATTGTGACCACTGCCATGAGAGTGAGAACCATGCTCGAACGGCAAAAAATCAACGATAATCAGAACTCCCGTCTCGGCTTTTAGCCTCTCGGCCAAACGCTTGACTGCCAGCGGCGGGTCTTCGAAGTGGTGGAACCCAAGCCCTATCGCTGCGACGTCGAAGTTGTAGAACTCCGGTCCGCTGAGCTCGGGAGGTACTGTGGCGCCCAGCAAGTCTCCGACTACAGCGTGAGCTTGCTCAGTCGAAAGTCCTGAAGAGCGAGCGGCTTCGTTGTAGTGCGCTACCATATTCTCGCTGATGTCGATGCCGCGGATGCTGGTCACGTAGCTGCCGAGAGCTTTTGTCACGGCGCCAGTGCCACAGGCGTAGTCAAGGAGGCGGACTTGTCGTGGTTGTTGGTCGTCTTGTTGTTGCTGTTCTTCTGGGGTGGTCCATTGGGCTCCGAGCCAGGATTTGCGGGTTTGCAGGGCATCGCTGACTTGTTGGGAGATTTTGACTTGATAGGCTTTGGAGTTGTAGGTTGAGGCTAGGTCGCTGTGGTGGGTTGTTAGTTGGGAGTTCTTCTGGTGGCGATTAAGGAGGGGAGAGATGTTTACTCGAAGGCTTTTCGGTTGGCTTCTGTGAAGACGCTCATTGTTTCTATGTGTTGGAGATTAATGGTATGCAACGGGATGAAGAAACAGTATTTCAGCCTCTTTATATAGTCTTGGGTGATGGGTTGGAAGGCATCTTCAAAAGTGTCCGGTCGGACAGTCGGCAACTTTCCTTCAAAAGAGGGGCTCGGAGAGTTGAAATGGGGAGACATCGTGTTTTGCAACCTTACATCGGCCTCTTCAACGATATGCAATATCTTTTGCTCATCAATCCATGGGAAGTTATGATACGCTCTTGAGCATGAGATGAGCGCCATCCTGTTGTGGTAGCAAGCCTGTCAGAACCTGCGCATGGCACCTGAGAATGAAAGCTGCGATGTGATGATCTCTGGGCAGGAGTAGTGAAAGATACTGCTGAACCATTTCCCAGGTTACCAATGATATCTCAATGGTAAATGATCACAAAAATATGCTCATACCTAGTCTTCAGAAATGGAAGGCACAAGTGCACATAATTGTATGCGCAGACTTGTGAGCAAGAACTGCAGGCAGAGTGAAGCTTGAGTGATGACTACTCATTGATGCAAGAGCTCACTAATCACTTGCATTGTATCACTGAGCTGCACTGCCAACCGCTACTGATTACACGAACATCTTGCACACGACACAGCTGATATACTCTTTTCTCCCTCTCCCTCAACCTCACCCTCCCAACCACACTTTCGTTTATCCCTAACACCTTCGCCAACGCCAACACCATGACCACCAACGCCGACCTTCTAGCTACGGCCGGTGTGCCCGCCTTTCTCTGCCCTCAGGGTACGAAGGTTCACATACTCAACCTGGGCACCATGCGCGTTGACGCAGGATGGTAAGAGTCCGATCCTCTCGGTACTGTATCAATGCTAAGATCTCACATCACACAGGCTCCTACGCGGTGCCAACAGCAGCAGTGCAAGCAACAAGAACCCAGAGAACGAGGCCCGCGACTTGATCATCATGGCCGTCCTGATCGAACATCCACACATGGGTCTGATCCTGTTTGAAACAGGCTGTGCTGAAGACGTCGAGATCGTAAGGATTTCAGCCCTTGGCCAACGCGCGTGATAGCAGTATGAGCTGACCAACACGACACAGGAATGGGGCGCGCCACTCACCGATCTCTTCCCACGCACCGTGTACACCGAGGAGATGAAGCTCCCCAACGCAATCAAAGCCACCGGCAACGACATCAAAGACATCAAAGCCATCATAATGGGCCACCTCCACCTCGACCACGCCGGAGGCCTCGAGCACTTCCTCGGCACCAACATCCCCAGTAAGAAAACATCATTCCCAACTCACACCCAACCCCCCAAAAACTCACCAAACTGACACCATCCCCTCTCCCGTAGTCTACGTCCACGAACAAGAATTCAAACACGCAACCTGGTCCGTCGCAACCAAAACCGACAGCGGCGTCTACCTCGCCTCCTACCTCTCCCTCACAGCCCTCAACTGGCAAACCTTCTCCTCCTCGCCCTTCGAGCTCTGCCAAGGAATCACTCTCCGCCACAGCCCCGGCCACACGCCGGGCCTCTGCCTCATGCAGATCAACCTGCCGTGCGATGGGACTTTCGTGTTCACGACGGACCAGTACCACGTTCGCGAAAATTATGAAGACGCGGCGCCGCAGGGGTGGTTGATGAGGGATCAGAGTGCGTGGCTGCACAGTCATGAGATGGTGAAGATGCTTGTGAGGGTTTTTGGGGCGAGGTTGGTTTTTGGGCATGATAAGGAGGTTGTGAGAGAGCTTTTGGCTGAGAGGAAGGTTCTCGAGTAGAGGGTATGTGTGTGTGTGTGAGTGCGAGCGCGTGGCGGTGAGTTTGTAAGTGCTGGTGCGTGACTGTGGGAGCATGGCTGTCCCGTGAGGTGATGTACTTCTCATGAGTACGATGATATGCACGATTGCCTGTCCAAAGATCAGAGCTGTTGTTTCCTGTATCGTAGCCGTGGCATCGCGCTGTACCACTCCGGTGAGTACAGGAACAGCCAGCCTAAGTAGAAGACCAATGCCCCCAGTTAACATCTTCAAAGCTATATCATGTCGTGGCATTCGCTGAGTGTTGAACCTTGGTGTAGAGCAAAGACCAAGCTGGCATTGCTTCAAGCCTCTTCAGTGCACACAAATATTGATCCATTTACCTATCACTGCAGCCGCACCACAGGACTGGCCAGTACTGTATGTTCCATGTAGCGTGTTCGGAACTGGTCCTCACAAGGATTATCAGATTCTATTCAGGAAAGATTATTGTCGGGAAGGTAGTTATCATTGAAGTATTATAGATTATTTAAAGTCGCGGCCGATACATGATCGAAACACCGCAGGAAGAATAGCATCGTAGAACATCAAGGCGAAACACAAGGATGCTTGGGTAAAGAGCTGGGTATCTGCAAAGCATGACAGTTAGCATATGCTTTGTGTTTGTAATCAATAAATGTGCAGGAACATCGTGAGGTCGCACAGAACTCAGGGTAGATGATCTAAGTTTTCGTAGCATGTGCCTTTTGGCATATAAGTGAGCTGGGTTAACTTAAGGAGTCTCATCCTTGTAACGACGTCACGAGGGGTGTAGAAAGAAGATGGTGGGTGCTTACCATTCAAATATTAGTGGAATGGGCGAGTGGAAGCAACCTGAAGGTGCTAGCCTAAGAAGAGCTGCAGTCTCATGACATGAGCTTTGGAAGAAATCTTCCTGAGTGTGTAATTACTATTGCATCTGTTAGCCAAGATCCTTCTCAAAGCGTTGTATGCAAGTGCAAGTGCAGTGAGTGTATTTCAGAAATCCCATCTCTAAACATTACGACAGGCATATGTCGATGCGTCGCGATTCATACGGCTCTTCCTAAGGCTGTATGGTGATTATGGATATCATCCTTTTACTGTCTCTCGCGTGGTGGTGGTAGAGAGGATGGGGTTGAGAGAGAAGTGACATACCATTTGCTGCGGGCAGGGCTCTTGGTCGAGCCCTGTTGGCGCGTGATGCGCGTGAGAATATCAAGGTGTGTCGGAGAGAAAGAAGTTTAGCATTAAAAGAGATGGAAACTTCGGGGGTGAGGCCGCCGATTACGCACGGTCCAAGCTGGCCGCTCGCCTCCGGCCTTTGACACGTAGTGGTGAAGTTAACACGGAAGGGTCAAGGACATTGTTAGCGGCGGCGTGCATAATGACAAGTAATCGCTCTGGCGATTAATAACCATGCCCTGCCTGCCAATCCGTAGCACCCTGTATCCTATTACTCTCCTCTATCACTGCAACACTCTCTCCTTTAGTCACTGTGAACACGTTATCTTTCCTACCGCTACAACATCCACTGCACGACCGACATTCTTTGTCCCCGCTACCCTTTGCGGACATTGTGCATTTGCTTTTCTCAACTGCGAACAGTGGTGAATAGGCCACAGGATCGTGCTGAGTGGTCTTTACCTGCGCAGTAGAGGTATTTTTGCTCACGCTTATTGGCATGGTGCAACATCGCTAACAATACACCGCCGAAGCCCTGGACGATGAAGTCTACCACCACCCGCGCATTCTACCTTGCGGTCTTCGCGCTGTTCAGTGGTGGATGCGCCGCTCAAGAACCGTCCGCCGCTTCCTCATACTCAAGCCCAGAAGTTTGCGCCGTAAGCAATCCTCGTTGTACACCTCTTAACAACCAGTCTGACCTTACCAATCCGCAGTTTGAACCCAAAGCACGAGTCTCCGACGCATGCGCATCATACGCCGATCTAGACACCCTAAACGATAGAGTCCATCCCTACGTACGAAACCTCGCCAAAAACACCGACTTCTTCGCATACTACCGCCTGAATCTGTTCAACCAACAATGCCAGTTCTTCGGAGCCGACGAGGGACTATGTGGGAACATCGCTTGCTCGGTGACAACGCTGGATAACGAGGAGGATATTCCTGATGTGTGGAAGGTCAAAGAGCTCAGTAGGCTAGAGGGTCCAAAGGCGCATCACCCGCCGCGAGAGCAGCAAGAGCTGGAGCGACCATTACAAGGCGAACTAGGAGAATCTGTTGGAGAGAGTTGCGTGGTCGAATACGACGACGAGTGCGACGAACGGGACTATTGTGTGCCAGAGGATGAGAGCGCAACGGCAAAGGGCGACTACGTTAGCTTGAACGAGAACCCGGAGAGGTACACTGGATACTCAGGCGAGGGCGCGCATAAGATCTGGGAGACGATCTACAAAGAGAACTGTTTCTCGAAGCCCTCAGAACCGCAGGGTGTTAGTTCGCCCGGTCTGTCACCATTCCAGTCCTTCTCTCAGAACCAGGCGCAGGCCGCCATGGACTTCAAGCAGGTCATGAAGGCGCACGTCAGGGAGCAGAAGGAACCAACCGTCGACTTTGAAGACGAGTGCCTCGAGAAGAGAGTGTTCTACCGAGTGATTTCTGGCATGCACGCATCGATCTCCACGCACTTGTGCTACGACTACCTCAATCAAACGACTGGAAAATGGGGACCAAACTTGCAGTGCTACAAGGAACGCCTACACAACCACCCTGAGAGGATCTCCAACCTATACTTCAACTACGCCTTCGTGCTACGAGCAGTGGGCAAGCTCCGCGACTACGTCCAGGACTACACCTTCTGCACCGGCGACCCCGAACAAGACGCCCTGACCAAGCGCATGATCACCACACTCGCCGACGTCGTCCCCGAAGGCCCCAAGATCTTCGACGAGAGCGTCATGTTCCAGGACAACACGCTGAGCGGCATCGAGCTCAAAGAGGACTTCCGCAACCGCTTCCGCAACGTTAGTAGAATCATGGACTGTGTTGGTTGCGACAAGTGCCGCCTTTGGGGAAAATTGCAGACGAACGGCTTTGGCACGGCGCTGAAGGTCTTGTTCGAGTTCGGTAACGGGAACACCGATGATCCGAAGCCCTTGCTTCGCCGCACGGAGCTGGTCGCGCTGATCAACACTCTTGACAAGATCAGCAGCGCCCTCAAGGCTCTCGAGTACTTCAGAGAAGCAGTAGCCGAAGAAGCCAACGCTTCCCGTCAAAAGACCATCGCAAACGACGCCGCAAAGCAACCGCCCAAACCCAACGTCTCCACCCAACCCGAAGCATCAAACTCAGACCTCGACGACCTAGACGACTTCGAAGATCTCGAAACCGACGCCTTCGCCACCAAAGTCGAAAAGCCTCCGCGCAAGCAAGTCTCCATCGCCGACGCTTTCCACGAAGAATTCGATCTCATCTGGCGCAGCGTCAAATTCGTTCTCAGGTCCTACCTTGTCTTCCCCAAGCGCGCAGCTGAGATCTTCCTCGCTGAGACGTGGAGGTTGTACACTACGTGGATTGGGAGGCCTGTGCCTGAGCGTGCTTGGGAGTGGAAGTTCCCTACGAAGGACGACCTTTGAGTGATAGGAGTGATGAGGAGGGGAATGTAGATGATTTTCGATTTTTGTTTGGTTTGCATTGGGAACTGGTGTTTTGGGTCTGTTGGGGGCGTTTTAGGACATTTTGGGGAAATGGTATTGGACGGGCTGGCATATATTACACTTTTCGCGATACATCGCACGTTACCAAGCAAGAGTCAAAGAGATTCAAAAGGTCGATATTTTATTTCACGCATACAATCCGGGCACGGCACTGACTATCGTTTGACATGTTCTCACAGAATAATGATTCAATCTTTCTTACCAATCTTGCGTTTTCGTTTCTCTCCAGTCCAATGTTCAAATCTGGGTGTAGTGGAATATAGTCGCACTGATGGGAAGAGTACTCATTTTGTGAGCATCGGTAAATGTCCACGTCATCATAGTGCGACCATCTTCCTGCTGAGTACGTGTGCTGTTTTGTAGGCCACTCTTGATAATCGTGCTAGTATGATGCAGAGATCACAGCCTTTCGTGTTACACGAGGTGATTACTCTACATCTCACCTGCGGACGTGGCCGGATCTGTCGTCCACAGAATGAAGCGTGAGATGCCAGCAGCAAGATCGTATGACATATATGTATGCTGCAGTGAGAACACAAACAGACTACTTCAATCTCACTCAACCCTGAGTAAGATTCACTTCATGTTCCCCTGTTGGGATGGCGGCGATGTCGTGATCAAGCAGGCGCTCTTGGCGCTCGCCGATGTCGCCCATATTTTCCCAATCCGCCTTTATAGCAAATAACAAACTCCCTCAACACTATTGGCTCTCTCAAAACAGCAATTCGATCTACTACAGATCAAATTGCTACATAACCAACATGCTGCGCTGCACTCCCATAACGCAGAGCGCCCGCTCGGCTCTCTCCCAAGCAGCAGCAGCAGCAGCAGCACGAAGCCGAACCTCCGCAACGGTCGCCCCCGTCTCCAGCACCGCTCGCCAACACAAGATCGTCGTCGTCGGCGGCGGCGCAGCAGGCACATCCATCAGCCACCAGCTTCTCAAAGCCGGCGGTTTCGCAGCAGACGACATCGCCCTCGTCGACCCGGCCCAATGGCACCACTACCAACCCGGCTGGACGCTCGTCGGCGGCGGCCTCAAAGACAAGAAAGACTTGCGAATCGACCTGAAGAGCGCCCTCGACCCGAAACTCAAGTTCTACAACACCGCCGCGAGCACTTTCGCTCCGGAGCAGAATTCGATTACGCTGGATGATGGCTCGCAGTTGGAGTACGAGCACCTTGTTGTTGTTCCTGGAATTTCTCTTGATTTTGGAAGTGTGAAGGGGCTGGATGAGGCGTTGGCGAACCCGGACTCGCTCGTTTCGACGATTTACGATTATAGGTACTGCGACAAGGCCCATCGCACTATCAAGGGCTTTACCTCCGGACACGCCATCTTCACGCAGCCCGCAGGCGTCGTAAAGTGCGCCGGCGCGCCTCAGAAGATCATGTGGCTCGCCACCGACGGCTGGAAAACCGCAGGCGTCTTCAACCCCAGCTCCCCCTCCACCTCCCCCATCACCGTCGACTTCGCCACCGGCCTACCCGCCATGTTCGGCGTGCCAAAGTACAGCGCAGCTCTCGAAGAAATCCGGCAGCAGCGCGGCGTCGCCGGCCTCTTCCAGCACGACCTGGTCTCCATCGACGGCAACACCGCGACCTTCGCCCAAGCCAACAACCCCGAGCCCGTCAAAAAGTCCTTCGACCTCCTTCACGTCTCACCCAAAAACAAACCCCACGCTTTCCTTTCCTCTTCTCCGCTAGCGAACGCAGCAGGCTACGTAGACGTCCACGACAACACAACCCAGCACAAGCGCTACCCCAACATCTGGTCCGCCGGCGACGCCTCCTCCCTGCCCACCTCCAAAACCGTAGCCGCAATCACCGCGCAAGCACCCGTTCTCGTCTCAAACCTCCTCCGCAGCCTCTCCTCTTCTCCCAACAGCACCGCGGAGCTAGAAGCTTCCTACGACGGCTACACGTCCTGCCCCCTCCTGACTGAATATGGCAAAGTGATGCTAGCAGAGTTCAAGTATGGCGGCGAGCCGAAAGAGACTTTCAACGGCTTGCTGGGCGGGTACTACGATCAGGCGGTTCCGAGGCGCACGTTCTGGCATTTGAAGAAGGATTTCTTCCCGTGGGTTTATAAGAAGTATCATGTTAAGGGGCAGTGGGGCGGGCCGAAGGGGTTTAAGTAGTGTGGAGGAAAGTTTCGATGTTGAGAGGGAGAGAGAACTAATTGGAAGAGGAGAGGGTGGGAAAGGACTGGAGTAGAGAGCGGGACGAATCAACTTCGACAGAGAGCGAGTAGAGGTAGAGATCACGCATCGAGGTGGGCCCAGACGATGTGTACAACGCCGGCCCGTGTACAACACAAAACTACGATAGAAGCCACAAAAGGCTCGAACAGATAGATAGACACATTACATCTTAAGAAAAGTAAGTCTCAGAATCAGAATAAACAAAATAAGGTCCAATTTGTATCGAATAGTCCCAGCGAAGGAACTATCAACTACGTACAATTAATTACAACAGCCTCAATTGGACGCAAAGTACAAGTATGAATGTCCCTCCCCGCACGCGAATGTGGTATAAACTTGCGAGAAAGAAAAGAGAAACAGAAACAAGGAAAAAAGCGATGGAAAAGCCAGAAAAGTGCAACAAGAACACTAAAGCCAGAATGGATGAGAAGAAGGTGCCAGATGCGCAAGCGAGGGTATTCGAAGTCGAAGAAAGCAGAACGCGAGATGTGATGATAGCGATGGTCCCGAGCGTGAATATCCAGGAGAGCGGGCAAGAGCGGATCGGCGTTGGACTTGCATCCAGGCTTTTCGCGCTCACTTGTGAAAGGCCGACCTTCAAGAGACCGTGCCCGGACCGGTCTGAGCGCCTGCTCCGTCGATAGCGTCGTCTCGTGGTTTTTTGGATCCAGTACCAGGCAGACTAGGCAGACGAGAGTCCTCCCTGTCACGGTCACTCCGAGGGTCACTCCGAGGAGAAGAGAGAACGTTTATGAGATTGAGGGCAACGTGACCAGGATTCGTCGCAGAAGCGTCTGGCGTCGAAAGAGAACGATTGGTGTCATTCGCGCGAGACGCTTCGTCCACTGCGCCAGCAGAAGGCACCGCTACCGGCGCCGTACCCGCTCGTGCCGGATTCTTGGGAGGTATCTCGGGCTCTTCTTGAATGCGTCGGTCCAGAGGCCCAAGGATGCTGTTTGGGACCCGTGGCGGCGGCTGGGACTTAGGTGAAACCCCTTCCCGATGAAAAGGAGCATTCGGAAGTCGAACCTGCTGAGGTCTCCCTCTCTGCTCCCTCTGTCGAATCGCACGTCTGGCATCCTTCAAGTGTGAGCCGGCAGAGCTGCGATATCTAGGCCTGTCGGCGTCGTCTCTCGTTCCAGCATTGGCCTGGCTTTGAGCGATTCTCGCGTCAAGAGCTTTCTCGCTCGGGCTTCGCCTCAACAACACCCATTGCCTCTTCACTTTCGAAAAGCCGGCATCAGGACACCATCTAATCGTACACGCCGCATTAGCATCGAGTCACCAAAGAGCCATCGTCACCAAGAAGAGTATTAAAAGCATGCAAGGCAAAGGAAATAAGGGGCATGAAGAGAGGTAGAAGATAGATCTACTTCATCAGCTTATCCTTGATCCTGCCGAAGAAGCTCCTGCGCTTCTTTTGGCTCTCTGCACCACTGGCGCTGGGGGTGGCCTCGCTGGTCTGGGTGCTCTCGGGTGTGCCCTTCATGCGGTCCATGAAAGATGTGCGCTTTTGAGTGGTGCTGTTGGAGGCATCTGGGCGAGATCCCACAGGCTTGGACGGGGTGGTCTCGGCCGGAGCGGCAGAGGTCTCGGCCTTGGACTCGGCGGGCACGCTGGTGCTGTTGATGCCGTCAGTGACAACTGGGCCAGTCTCGGTGCCTTCAGAACCCTCAGGGTGGTTCTTAGTCGCGACACGGGACATGGGCGAGACGTCTCTACTATCGAGCTGAACGGCCGGTTCCGGGGCGGCGAGGTTCTTCTGAACGGCAGTCGTTGCGGGCGTGTCGGCAGATGCGTTGAGCTCCTTGGAGCCAGTGGAGGTTGGCAGGTTGGTCTTGTCTGCGAGTGCCACAGGGGCAGCTCCGGTCAGAGTGTCCTTACCGTTGGGAAGAACCGCGGCACCAGTGGTGGGTGTCTCGTTCTCAACGGAGATGGGCGAAACGGCAGCAGGCTCGGCAAGCTGCGGCGCGCCAGGTGCAGAGGTAGTCGGTGCGGTGGCAGAGGTGGCAGCGGTGAGGGTAGGCGCAGGCTCGCCGCTAGCCTCAACGGGCTTCACGGCGGACTGGAGCTCCTTTTCCATGGCCTCCTTCTCTTTGACAGCTTCAGGGTTAGCTGCGGCTTCGGGCGAGACGTGAGCCTCCTGCTGAGAGTGGACAACTTCCTCTGGGACACCGCTGGCGGCCTTGGGTGCGTCGAGCTCGGCGGGAATGGTGACGGGCTCGCCAACGGCAGTCTGCTGGGGAAGAGTGCGGTCTTGAGAAATAGCGGCGTCGGGGATAACAGTAGATGCAGCTGTGGATGTGGTCTCAGGTGCAGTGGTACCCTTGCTGTTCATGGCATTGATGCTGTCTTGAACGGACTTGGGCAGCTTCGCCATCGCATCAGTTCCAGTTGTCTCGGTGACCTTCGAGTTCACGGCGTAGGCGCCTGCAGCGGCAGCTGCGCCTGCGGCAACGGCACCGCCGGCAACAGCGCCCTTGACACCGCCGTTACTCTCGCTCTTGCCGAGAAGGCCAGACTCCGCAGTCGCAGGAGCTTCCGGCACCTTCTGCTTGAGTTCCTCCTCAACGTCGGCCTTTTCAACGACAGCCTCCGGGTTAGCGGCGGCTTCAGGCTCGACGTGGGCCTTCTCCTGGCTCTCCTCAACAACGTGAGGGACAGTGGCGGGCTCCAAAGGAAGGCCGGCTGCGTCAGTGTTTGCTGAGGTGGTAGCACCGCCGACAACAGATTCGGGCAGAGTGTCCTGGACAGACTTGGGGAGGGATGCGACGGGATCCTTTCCGGTGGTCTCGGTGGTCTTCTGGCGCAGAGCGTATGCACCCGCGGCGGCGGCAGTACCAGCAGCGGCAGTGGCAGCGATCGCACCGCCAGCAATGGCACCTGTGACGCCGCGCTCGCTGTTACCAAAGAGTCCAGATTCGGTGGTAGCAGGCTCCTCGGGCACCTTTTGCTTCAGCTCTTCTTCGAACTCAGCCTTCTCTTGAACGGCCTCAGGGTTGGCAGCGGCCTCCGGTGAGACGTGTGCCTTCTCCTGGCTCTCTTCCACCACCTGCGGCACGCCGCTAGACTCAGCGACAGCGGGCTCCTCCACGACCTTCTGCTTCAACTCGTTCTCGAATTCGCTCTTCTCTTGGACTGCCTCGGGGTTGGCAGCGGCTTCAGGGCTGACATGCGCTTGCTCCTGGCTCTCGGCGACAACCTCGGGCACGCCGCGAGCGAGAACGGGCTGCTGGCCAGCCAGCTCGTTGGTAGTGCTCTCGGGGGCAACAGATGAGATCGCAGGCTCCTCGGTAACCTTTTGCTTCAGCTCGTTCTCGAGCGCAGTCTTGTCCTGGACAGCCTCCGGGTTGGCGGCGGCCTCGGGGCTAACGTGCGCTTGCTCCTGGCTCTCGGAGACAACTTCGGGAACGCCACGAGGAATGATGGGCTGCTGGCCAGCAAGTTCGGCGGTAGTGCTCTGAGGGGCAACTGATGAGATGGTGGGGCCAACGTCAGACACTGCCTTGTCGCCCATGGGCAGAGAAGACTCTGGGATGAAAGCACCGCCAAGGACAGGTCCAAGGCCACCAAAGACGGGCTGCGCACCAAAGGCCTCCTGCTCACTGCCTGGTGTAAGGACTGGAGGCAGCTGAGGCGCTCCTGAATCGCTCTTCTCGTAAGATGCCTTGTCAAGCTTCACGCTGCTGTCAACAGTGTTGGCAGTGAGTGTGCTGTGGTGAGGAACTGGCTCGCCAGGCTCCAGGTGGATCGGGTTGCCAGTGCCGGCGGTGGCAGGGATGGGAGCCACGCTGTATGTGTTGAGCTCGTCCTGAGCCTTGAGTTCGGGGTCATCGTGCACACCAGATTCGATGGTGTTGTTGTGCAGGCTAGAGGGCTCGGGGACCTTCTCACCAGCAGCAAGGCTCACAGGGTTGCCGTTGCCAGCAGACGCGGGAATGGGAGCAACGCTGAATGTGTCCTGGGCCTTGAGTTCGGGATCGTCGTGTACACCAGATTCGACGGTGTTAGTGTGCAGGCTGGAGGGCTCGGGAACCTTCTCGCCAGCAGCAAGGCTTACGGGGTTGCCGGTACCTTCGGATGCGGGAATGGGGTTGATTGAGAAAGCCTGTTCCTCCTGGTTGCTGAGAGGCGCAGGAGTCTCAGGGAAGGCGCCGGGGAGATCCTTTTCGTGTTCGACGGGTTGGACGGCGGGGACACTCTTTTCGTTCTCAAGGGGTTGAGCGCCGGCAAGAGCAGCGGTGCTGCAGGATGTCAGTGGGTGTTTTGCGCGGCAATGGGTGTGTTGCAGCAATGCTTACGTTGCTTCGGGTCCGGTGGAGGACATGGCGGCGGATGCTAATGAGGGCCGAAGGTCTTGGGGGTATATGACGTTGTTTACGTTGCCTTCGTGGTCTGTTTCGGTTTTGGCTGTGTGATCGTGTTTCCAATCTCCGTCTGCGACGAACTGCGTGTGGGTGTCAGCAGGGGAGTGTTTGACGGTGGCCGAATGCATGCAGATGCGCTCAATGGTCACGATTGATCGGGGCAGTGCTCGCGACACGCACCTTGTATTGCACCTTGCCTTCAATGGCGGGGAGGTCGACGGTCTTTGCGAAGGAGGAGCCGTCTTTGTCTAGCTTAACACTCTTGGACCAGCTGTCAAAGGTGCCGGTTACGTAGACTTCTTCGGCAGGATGATCCCTATGTGGAGGATATAATAGTCAGCGGGTGGGTTGTGAGGAGTGAGGTGAATGTTAGACGGTGATGGGTTGGGTGTGAAGATTTGCGCGCGTGCGTGGGCTGGCGGTAGCGTAGGTAACTTAGGTAGCACCGCACGACCAAGCAAGCAGCCTGCTGGGCTCTGGGCTCGCGAGTCGACAGCTCCACCAGCGCCGACTCCAAGGGCAGCTCTGACGCGCGCCGCGGTTCCATGGCCGAGCTCGCATCCTTGCCCTTTTGGAATCAAAGGAAATGACATAAATGACATACCACCTGAAGGTGTAGGAGCCCATGTCTGCGTGTGCGCGGGCCGGGGTGGTGGTGACGGTCGGCGGAGGGCGTGTGTGTCGTGCAAGAAGATGAGGAGAGGGTGATTGCGCGGTGGTGGTGGGCGGACGACTGTGCAATCAAGATAGTGGGCGAGAAAGACGAATGCGCCGTGCCCCAAGGACAGTGCAGCGATCCGCGAGCTGATGAAGGGGATGAGCGGCGCCGAAGCTAACGCTGTTGGCGGGGGCTGGGAGATGGAAGAGCCGAGATGCGCTGGTGCTCGCCGATCGAGATGCTTCTATGATGGATGCTGGCAATATGCAGCGACGAGATACAGTTGTGGTGTTGTGCACGGCAGGAGCGACAGACAGCGTGGAGAGTAAGTGAGGTATGATGTATGGAGGGTCAATTGCACGTGGATCTTCTGACAAGCAGATCTCATGCAGGCGCGTTGGGGCGAATGTTCAGTTGGATTGAGAAATATTGGGGCGTATGGCTGACGATAGCCGCCGCAGGTGTGCCTTGGTAGGTGCCTGCGTCTGCGCCATCCGTTCTGCTTCCAAGCGAATATCAAGCCAAGCAGAGTCTTTCCGTGGTACGCTGCCAGTGATCACAGCTGTGAAGCATTATGATCATTGCGCCCGATGACGATACTCCGGAGAGGAGAGGGACCGTCGAAAAGGAATGTCCCGCGCGCATGTGATGCAAAATGCCGTCTGTGCCTCAGCCCTGTCATATGCAATTACGTGCAATTCCTAATAGCTGTCCTGGCAATTTCCGAGGATGAGAATAGCATGCATGGGCATTGGGCGATCATATTATTACACTCGCACCGCATGGCAAGGGCAAGCATGTCAATAGTACGTAAGCCAGAGATCGCCTACCAAAGCTTCGTGGTAGGCTAGCTTCAACCTGGCGTATATGCGTGTTACTGCGATACGTAAAAAGCAGAATAAGCTAGGCAGATGCATATCCAAGCAACGTCAATTACATGTAGGAGTACAAGATACATCTGGTAAGGTATAGGAGTAGGACACGTGCTTGTCGTCTGCGTGGCCGCCATTGAGTTGGAGTCAGCGGGTTGCGCGTGTGTGTGTTCTCATGGTTCCTTGGTACTCTGACGGCCAGGCGATTGACCAGTAGGTATCCATCATGGCACCGACACTCATCATCCATAGCAATACCAATCATCACCATCGTCCGTCTTCCTATTCGAACAACGAAACAAGTAAGCAGCGAGAGCAAGAGCAAGCTTCACATCTCCCCGCACTTGCCCTACCTTACCTACCAGCCACAGCTGCATCATCAAGCCTGAGGCCAAAGGCAACAGGAACAGCAACAGGCAGCCAGTCCCATTGCCAAACACAACACCACCACCTACATAATACACTCCTTCCAGAAGCCTGCAGTACAACTATCACCACCACCACCACCGCTCCGCTCCGCCCTCTCACATACATACAGCACCCTGTCACCACCACCACCACCACCACCACCACCGCTCAATCAACGACAAGCTCCCCCACCAGCAGAGCAGCGGCCCTACGTCAAGCATCTCCACACTTGAGCCCTCTCTCAGCCTCTCTCCTCACCGAGCCCTGCCGCCGTCTCGCATCAGCTCTGTCTCTGCCTCACAGGCTCAAGCTGCTGCTCTGCCTTTGCTGCCACACTTCTGCTGGCTGCACACCGTCGGCGTGACCTCACCGCAGACCCGCTCTGTTTCGCCCGCCGTCACCACCGCGAGCTAATCCTTCCTCCCCTCCACTGCCCGCCCTCCCGCCCGCACTACAGTACCACCACTCCTCAAGTCACCCACCCACACCTACTCTCCCTCAGCCTCTGCCATGTCGCTGCCCAGTGACTACTCCAACGAAATCCGCGCCCTCGACCGCGAAGTCCTCAAGCACAAGCCCAACGACCTGCTCCAGTTCTGCGCCAACTTCTTCCTCCGTCGTCTCGAGAGTCAGCGCGCCGAATTCCTCCTCTCGCAGCGCCATTCCAACCAGTCGGGAATGGCCGAGAACACCTTCCCTGGCAACAATCCCTTCGGTGGCACCTCACCAACCGCCTCCCCGGGCCACAGAGGCATGCAGTCCGTCGTCGAAGAGGAGGAGCAAGACTTTGCTTCTCCCACCGCCTCCTCCTTCCCACCCAATGTCAGAAACAACGCTGCCCACGCCTCTTCGCCTCCCACAGTCGGCGGCGCCTTTGGCAACTTCGGCTTCAGTCCTGCAGCAGGCTCACAAACAAGCCCTCCCTCCTCCGTCTCTGCAGGCGCCATGGATATCCCACAGTCACTCCCCAACAACTACAACGTGAACCGAAGGACTTCCGTCTCCGCCGAGTCCCTGGCACCCTCATCTGCAGACGACGCACACTGGAAGGCTCCTAGCTACCCCAAGACCGAGCAGCAAGAGTCCCGTCTGCGCTCTGCTGTAGCCCACAACTTCCTCTTTTCACACCTCGACGATGAGCAGACCGCTCAAGTCCTCGCAGCGCTGCAAGAACGTAAAATCCCCGCAAAGGATGTCCGTGTCATTGTGCAGGGCGATGCAGGCGACTACTTCTACATCGTCGAGAGCGGCGCCTTTGACATCCACGTCTCGAAGACAGGTCATGTCGAGCCTGGCGCCGCTGGTCTGGGTACCAAGGTCGCATCCTCCGGCCCCGGCACTTCTTTCGGTGAACTCGCTTTGATGTACAATGCTCCTCGTGCCGCCACAGTCGTAAGCACAGAGCCTAGCATTCTCTGGCAGCTCGACCGTATCACTTTCCGCCGCATTCTTATGGACTCTGCCTTCCAGCGCCGTCGCATGTACGAGTCCTTCCTCGAGGAGGTCCCCCTCTTCTCCACCCTCACTCCCTACGAACGTTCCAAGATCGCAGATGCCCTCGATACCCACAAGTACCCCGCCGGCAGCGCCATCATCAAGGAAGGCGATGTGGGCGACAAGTTCTACATCCTTGAGTCTGGCGAGGCCGAAGCCTTCAAGCGTGGAGAAGAGAAGCCGCTCAAGACCTATGGCAAGGGCGACTACTTTGGTGAGCTCGCTTTGCTCGAGGACAAGCCACGTGCGGCGAGCGTTGTCAGCAAGGGAGAGGTCAAGGTTGCCGCGCTCGGCAAGGATGGCTTCCAGAGGCTGTTGGGCCCTGTAGAGAGCATCATGAGGAGGGATGACCCAAGAGGGTTGAAGTAGAGGCAGATTGGATTGAGCAAGATGAATTTGGAAGAGAAGAGAAGAGAACCGACGGTATTCGGTATGAAATTACATGAATGAGAGACATGCCATTATATTCTATATTTTTATCCACTGAGAATTGACAAAGCCAACGCCTGTAATCACCTTTTCTCTTGTGGTGTTGAATCTGTAATTCTTGGCTGGCTCATTTTCTTCGAGCGTGGAAGTTCGTTCGTTAACACTCGAAGTATCAACGCGGATGTACAGAGCACACCTTTCGACGGAAAAACATCCGAACAACCAGACATCGACCTATTGGGTGTGCATGCACGAATCCATCAATGGAGAGAGTCCGGCAGAACGGCACCCGCGCCGATAACGTGATTCCCTCCCACCTGCCTATATAGGACAAATGTAATATTATGACACGACACTCTCAACCTTGATGATTCTTTTCCCCTTGACCGCTCATCGATTTCACTGTAGTTGATTGATTGGGTTGGGGTTGCCTCATCTGAACCCCGCAGCTGAGCACCGTTCGTTGTCGACAACCTAACCTCTGCCTGCTGCCATTGCCACCACTCCATTCTTCTATCTTAAATCTTGTACTTGGTAGTAACGCCTGGCTACTCAATTTGCTATCCAAACAATGACGATCCGCGCCACCAACTTCACCCCCAGCGTCCTTCTCAGCGCGCCCCGCCGCTCCGCCGGCGTGCCTAATGCGAGCGGCTCGCACGTGCTGTTTACGACTAGCACGTACAGCTTCGAAAGCCATAGTAAGACGAACGAGTTCAGAGTGCTGGATGTGCGGAGCGGCGAGAGCACCCTTCTAAGTCAGAAAGCTGTGGATGCTGTGAATTGGCTTGGTGATGACGGGGATGAGTTTGTGTGGTTGCAGAGCGGCGAGAACGACCACACAGAGGTTTGGGTTGGGAGTCTGAAGGGTGGCAGCGAGAGCCATTATATTGCTGGGAGTATTCCGGCGGAAGCAGGGAATCTTAAGGTTAAGAAATTGTCTCGTGGCGAAGAAGGAGAAGGGGAGCTTGCGGTTGTGGTTTCTGCGCTGGCAGGCGCGGATGGAGGGTTGTTTGACCCGAAGAAGGTTAAGGAGACGCATAGTACGGGGAGGTTGTATACGGGGTTGTATGTGAGGCATTGGGATGCGTATCGGGGGAGGGAGAGGAATGCGCTTTGGTATGGCACGTTGTCGAGGAACGGGAAGAGCGAGGGAGGAGGAGGAGGAGGGAAGTCGAAGTATCAACTCTCAGCACTCACGAACGCTCTCAAGGGCACCAAGCTCGAGAGTCCGATCGAGCCTTTCGGCGGCACCGATTGCTTCGATGTCAGCGAGAGAGGGATCGTGTTTGTGTCGAAGGACCCGGATCTCGATCCTGCGCTGAATACGAAGGGCAATGTTTACTTGCTGAACGTGGAGTCTTGGACGCAGAGCGCGAAAGAAAAGCCGAAGCAAGTCTTCATTGAGGAGTTTGAGGGTGCTTCGACGGCGCCTGTTTTCTCGCCTGATGCAAGGTCGGTGGCGTTTTTGGCTATGCGGCGCAATGGGTATGAGTCGGATCAGAACAGGATTTTTGTTGTTGGGGACTTGGATGCGGTGGAGCTGAAGGCTGAGCGCGAGCATGGTGTTGTTGCTGCTCAGGCGGGTTGGGATAGGAGCCCTTCTGCGATTGCGTGGACGGTTGATGGGAAGGGATTGCTGGTCACGGCTGAGGATGTGGGTCGTGCACGTCTGTTCTTGATTCAGTCGGGTCTGAAGACTCCGTTGCCGTTGACGGAGGAGGGCTCGGTTGGAGATGCTGTTCCGCTTGGCGAGCCTGGGAAGATCTTCTATACGGGTTCGTCGTTGATTGATAATTCGGTGTTTGCGATCATTCAAGTCGAAGACGAGAACTCGGACGTGTCGGCTTCTACGCTGTGGACTCATTCCAACTCTGGCCATGGAAGCAAGTTTGGGCTCAAGTCTAAGCAGGTCTCATCGATCTGGACGCCAGCCAGCAACCCGAAGGTGACAAAGGAGGTGCATTCCTGGGTTATCAGGCCCAGCAACTTCGATGACTCCAAGAAGTACCCGGTGGCGTACCTCATCCACGGTGGTCCACAGGGAGCTTGGGGTGATAGTTGGTCAACAAGGTGGAACCCTGCCGTGTTTGCTGAGCAGGGTTTCATTGTTGTTTCACCCAACATCACCGGATCTACAGGTTACGGCCAAGCATTCACCGACGCGATCAACAAGAACTGGGGCGGCGATCCTCTCGGCGATATCGAGAACGCTTTCGCATGGGTTGGCAAGCATCTGCCTGAAGCTGACAACGATCGGGCTGTGGCACTTGGAGCAAGTTACGGTGGCTACATGATGAACTGTAAGTCCTCCACTTCATTTATCCTACAATCACATACTGACAACCAAACCAGGGATCCAAGGCCACGAGCTCGGCCGCAAATTCAAAGCCCTCGTCTGCCACGACGGCATCTTCAGCTGCGCCAACATGCTCTCCACCGAAGAACTCTACTTCCCCCTCTACGACCTCGGCGGCACCCCCTGGGACCACACCGACTTCTCGCGCCCCAAACCGCTCTTCCCCTCCACAACCTTCAGCGACTGGCGCCGGTGGGACCCCTCCGAACACCTCAGCAACTGGGCCACGCCGCAGCTCGTCATCCACAACTCCAAAGACTACCGAATCTGCATCTCGGAGGGTCTGGCGGCTTTCAATGTTCTGCAGGCGAGGGGCGTCGAGAGTCAGTTGCTGACGTTCCCGGATGAGAATCATTGGGTTATTAAGCCGGAGAATAGTTTGGTGTGGCATAAGACTGTGTTGAATTGGATAAGGAAGTATGTGGGTTTGAAGCCTTTTGCGGATGAGGAGGTGGAGAGTGCGGAGTACTTTGGGGGTGTGAGGGAGGGGGGTGAGGTGGAGGGGATGGTTGGGCAGGGGAGGGCGGCGACGTGAGTGGCCGAATTATTCTTTCTTGTAGGGCGAGTCGATAACGAAGAATGGGGGTGATCAATAGCCAGACCATACGTCGATGCGTCACCTCTATTATTTACGACCACAAGGAGTCATTCTCCGACGAGCTGTCAAAGGCGTGTACCACGTTAATATTCGCATCTTGATATCTGGGACAGCACGAACTGTACTCTCGATGCCAATAACGCGATGAACTAGGCGTGTGAGCTATGTCGATTGTTCTTGCCACTGAACGTCAGCCGCATACTGCCTCATGTTCATACTTTCGTTGACATCCACCAAGCACGATATGATTTGACCATGTGCGGGTCTTCCTTCTCGTACTTGTTCTAGAACAAATCTCACATACACCCAAACAATTCTCACCAATTGTATTCAGGGACGTCATGAATACCTCGTTGTGAACCAGTGAGAGACTTTGAGCACAACAAAAGAAAGACCGCCTACAATGCCGGAATCTCGTGCCGTGTCGTACTGGTTGATATCTAATCGAGCCGTCTTCGAAGAACGAAACCCCTCCTTTGGCAACTCACGCTGTGTATCCACTGAACAATCTCTCGATCGATTGTTTATGCTTATTGCCAAGTCTTTAAGCTTGCCTGGAGGTTGTGCTCGTGACCGGGTTGATACCACGTCGGAGAATTAAACCCGTTTCTCCGCTGTCGCCCTACATAAGCTCTACTTTCACAATACTTATTCCGAATGACTCGCCTAGTGTTAGGTAATCTCGCAAGGTTTTACTGCAAAACTGTAAAGTGTAACTTCACGCCTTCGTCGCAGTTGCTTGTCTTGGATAGCACATCACACCAGGCCATTTGTCCTTACGCAGTAAATGCATAGTGATCAAATTTCATAAAGAGCGATGACCGGATATCTCAGCGGCCGTAGATTATACGGCGGTGGACGCAGAAGAATGCAGGCGCGCCAAGTCCATCATACATATTCCCCATTCGCTCCATCTTTCCCCCAGACTTCCCCTCACGACGACTCGTGAGATCAGTGCTTAGCGTTCATAAACGACTCATAGATGCACACCTTTGTGGAGCACTCGCTTGTTCTAGCTCGATATGTGACTAGGAAAAAGGTCCTAGCCAGCCTGACCAGACGGACTGAGGTGTAAGTCGGCAGTTGCTTGTACACTCGAGCCATTTACTCGGAGGTCCAAATCGTACGCCGTGGACGTCATCTCTCTCGGAAAACATGCAAGTTGAGGATCACATCCATCTAACCCTAGCTGCCAAGTCGGAGTGCCAATGACGCCCCGCTTGTGTTGGTATGTCTTCGTGCCGTTTTTCGACCTCCATTCTTGCTTCATGCCGACGACTGAAGTACGGTGACTGCCGTACCGGATACGCAATAAAATATGGTCTATCGGACATTGAGAGCCATCCGACTAGCGGATGGGCTGCTTGGCTATGGAGTCTGCCTCATGTTGTGGCCGAGGTAAACATTCGAGATCGAACTACATAACAATCGCCTGGAGCTGGTGTTACTCTGGCTCTGCACCTTAAGTCTCTGCCATTTCGATCTTGATCATCGATATTGGAGTGAGTGCCAAGCACAATGATTTCTCCAAAGTCTCTCCCCATCACGGCTCTGCTTTTCGGCGCTACCATCAACGCCCAAGTTTACCAGACAGGAGGGCGATCTGAGGATGCCTTCAGCTGGATTCAACCCAAAGATACAGTCATTCTCGATCAGTACAATTCGTCTGAGCCTGTCTATCCATCTCGTGGGTTCATAATCTAGCTCCTCCGCTGGACCCATACACTGACTATCTCCAGCCCGAATCTCGGACGCAAATGGATGGAAAGATGGCCTTGAGAAAGCTCGTGCGTTCGTTGCAGAGCTCACACTCCAAGAAAAGGCAGACATGGTCACTGGACAGCCCGGTCCCTGTGTTGGTAACATCTACCCAATCCCACGCCTCAACTTCGGCGGTCTATGTTTGCAGGACGGCCCTGCTTCCCTCCGCACTGCAGACCTCGTGAGTGCATTCCCAGGAGGTGTCACCATCGCCTCTTCTTGGGATAAGGAGATGATGTACTTGAGGTCGGTTGCTATGGGTAGCGAATTCAAGGCCAAGGGAGCTCAGATTGCGCTTGCGTGAGTGATCATTGCCGACGATCGATTTGTCTACGATATAAAGCTAACAGCAATCCGATAGTCCATCCGTTGGTCCTATGGGACGTTCGGCATACTCAGGTCGTAATTGGGAAGGTTTCTCCCCTGACCCGTACCTCTCAGGCATCACTATGGAGAAATCCGTTCGAGGTCTCCAGGACGCTGGTGTGCAGGCTACTGCTAAACACTGGCTGCTTAATGAGCAAGAGATATTGCGCAACCCGATTAAATTCCCTAACGGTACGCTGCAGTACGAAGCTCTATCATCGAACGTCGATGATAGGACCGTCCGTAAGTGCCATCCACTTAGAATTTTGGGTTTGCTCGACCTCAGCGCACATACCATCGATCGTCTAGTTATCTAAGAGGCTCTTGTCCGCTGAGAGATCTGTAGCATCTCGTTGGCCGGGTCGGTCTGTCTGTTAATGCGTGATCGATGATATGTGCGCAAAGATCATCGAGACTGGGTGTGAAGGCCAAACTATCGCTAACGAAGAGATAGATGAGCTCTACATGTGGCCTTTCGCAAATGCTGTTCACGCTCATGCTGCTGCTTTCATGTGTAGCTATCAGCGATCCAACGGCAGGTATGATGAACCTCCCGCCGGCGAGATAAGGCATGATGGCGTGTGCTGACCTCTACCAGCTATGGATGTCAAAACAGCAAGCTTTTGAACGGCCTTCTGAAGAACGAATTGGGATTCCAAGGATATATTATGTCTGACTGGTACGCTACACACTCTGGCGTCGCCTCCATTGAAGCAGGTTTAGACTTGGATATGCCCGGTCACTTCAACCCGAAGGTCGTCGTCAACGAGACGCAGTCGCTGAGCTCCTACTTCGGCGGTAACATCACAACAGGGGTCAACAACGGTACCATCGATGTTGAGCGTTTGGACGATATGATCACAAGGATCATGACCCCCTACTACGCCTTGCACCAGGATGAAGACTTCCCGACGGTCGATCCATCCATCGCCCGTCTAAATACATTCTCTCTGCCCAGTACTTGGTTGCGCGAGTGGAACCTGACAGGCCCCAGCCGTCGTGACGTTCGCGACAACCATGGCGAGTTGATTCGCAAGATTGCTGCCTCTTCGACCGTACTTCTCAAGAATGAGAACCAGACTTTGCCTCTGAAATCACCCAAATCAGTTGCTATGTTCGGAAACGACGCTGGTCCTGGTACCGAGGGCCCCTTGAATCAGCAGAAATTTGAGTTTGGTACTCTCGCTGTTGGTGGTGGATCTGGTGCTGCTCTTTTCACCTACCTCGTGTCTCCGTTGGAAGCTCTCAAGACTCGTGCCGCGCAAGACGGTGCTCTGGTATGTAGACGCACTCTGGCTCCTGATCAATCAGACTGCTAACGATTTTCAGGTCGAGGCATGGCTGAACAACACTCAAGTCATTAATCGCAACCCGAATGGTTGGGGTTCGTCTCCATTGCCGAACGAGCCTGAGGTCTGCCTTGTGTTCCTTAAGGGCTGGGCTAGGTCAGTGTGCATCTGCGCTCCTTCATCGAAATAGAAACTGACTATTTTCCAGTGAGGCAGTCGATCGCGAATCGCTCGAGCTTGATTGGCAGGGCAATGAGCTCGTTGAGACTGTTGCAGCCTTCTGCGAGAACACTGTCGTCGTTACACACTCAGCCGGCATCAATGTTCTGCCTTTCGCAGATAACGAGAACGTCACTGCCATCCTTTTGGCTCACTACCCCGGCCAGGAGTCAGGCAATTCCATTGTCGACGTTCTATATGGCGATGTGAACCCTTCCGGCCACCTTCCTTACACGATCGCTTATGAAGCATCTGATTACAACGGACCAATCGTGACAAATGTCAATACCACCGGCAAGGACGACTGGCAGTCATACTTTGATGAGAAGCTTGAGATCGACTATCGCTACTTCGATGCGCAAGAAATCGACGTTCGTTACGAATTCGGTTTCGGACTCTCCTACACCACTTTCGAGCTTGCCGGCCTGACTGTCAAGCCTACCGATGAAGACGTTGAGATCACTTCTCGTCCCGAAGATCACGAGACGCAGCCGGGCGGCAATCCCGCGCTCTGGGAAGTGCTCTACACCGCTGAGACGACCGTTCGGAACACCGGCGATGTGCGTGGTTCCGCTGTCCCTCAGCTGTACGTACACTTCCCAGACAGCACTCCTGAAGGCACGCCTCCTCAGCAATTGCGTGGCTTTGAGAAGATCGAGCTCGCCGCCGGCCAGAGGTCGCAAGTGAAGTTCGAGCTTATGCGTCGTGATCTCAGCTATTGGGATATCAACTCGCAACAGTGGCTCATTCCTGAGGGAGACTTTGTCCTCTCTGTGGGCTTCAGCAGCCGCGATTTTGTCGAGACTGCGACTCTCACAATCGTGTGAGCGATTTGGCGCGGGGACATGATGATCTGGTCAGAAACATATTCGTGGATGTCTGTGGAGGTAGTACAGTCTAATGGGAAGATTGAAATGCGGCATGCAATGCCGGTAAACTTGGTACAGCGTGTTCAGAAAGGAATTGGCAAGACCGTGCGGGATGTTTGAACATTATTTTAGATCTAAAGCAACAACTTCAATTTCGCTTGAGAGGCTGGACAACCATGGTTCTGCTTTAGGTCTGCGAAAGATCAAACATCTTTGCCGTAATCCATGAGTAACTACGGTAAGACGCGCAAGGAATATGGTAGATCGTTGCCATAATTGAAGCATTTGGACATCCGGCCATCGTGGGATTGTGAATGATAATCGTTACCTTTCAAAAGCAACTTAGCAATGTCGCTATGTCGATTGCAATCGAAGCGAGGTCCTGATCTTGTGTTATTCGAACATGAGGCGGCCGTTTGTTCTCGTTACAAGAGAGCTCGGCGTTATCGGCAAGTTCGATCATCGGGATTTGAACAACGAGTTTATGCTTTGATCGAATGCGAATCGATCCAGTGCATGCAAGCGAGCCATGTAAAGGTCTGATTGGTAACGTGGTGAGCGTTGACTACTGTTGGTTTATGTGAAAGATTGTTGATTAAGTAAATTGAATGAAGTTGCTTTGACATACTGTGTCGAACGACTCGACAAGCCTGTCGGGTCGTCTTGTGGTGTAAGATTTACCTTCCATAGTGATGCACATACACAAAGAGACGTGTGTCTGTAGTCGGCATGATGAGCAGGGTCAGTATTGATGTCGAAATGACTTAAGTCATCAAAGAAATAAGTCGAAGGATGAGCGAGATGTTCATGACCAATGTGAGCAGATCTGAAGCCGACATGTGCTTGAAGTCGAGCAGATTGAAGGTAACACAGTCGTCGCGTATGAACAACAGCAACATCTACCTACAGGATGTATAGTACGTGTCGGGATGATATGATTACATCGAGATGACGACATCGAACAAACACTAAATGCAAAATCAGCAGAAACGCTCGGATGAAATTCAAGAGTAATGTCTGGCATTTGAGAAAGCGAATTATAGCATTAGTAAGGTCGTTATACCATATGCCAGTCGTCTCATCAATGATGCTCCTTTTGCGATCGTAAAATAACGCCAACAACCCGCTTGCGCCCTCGTTTTGCTCCCTTGGACGCGAACTTTTGAAATTCTTCGTTGTAAAGTGCGACTGCCAGAGGGACCGCTTCATCAGGGTGTAGTCGGCGCTGATAATGGTCGCGAGCCATGATGCTTGCAGCATGTACCTGCTCATTGTTGACTTCGAAAATACCAGACAGGTATCCTGGCGCTGTGAAGGTGCGCCAGGGGATGGCGGACATCGGATGCTTGGTACCAGCCCAGTACCGATATCCTTTGTCCTGGTGTGTTGGGACTGCACCTGGCGTATGCATACTCCAAGCATGGTCCCAGAATCCCTCCGATGGAGCCGCGCCGAAAACGTGTGTGCCTGTACCTGCGAATGCCATGCATATACCACTGAGAGTGATGCCACCGTCTACATCGCTGATGACGATGTCGGGTCTACTCTTCCTCGCTTCCTGCTGCGACGAAGTAGAACTGCGATTCGCGAACTCCCGGTCCAACTCGAATGCGACGGTGCCTTGTCCATGAATAGAGTCGACGTCTTCAACAGAGGGGAACGGAATCGGTCGAGACCGTCGAGTCTCATTTGGACTGTCAGGGGCGTCGTAGCGTTGCGAGTCGATCTCGAGCCGACGAAAGTCTAAAGGAGACATCGGTTCGGCCCCCACAGCATTGTCCAAAGCACCTGGTGTAGAGTTTTCCGGGTATACTGGGATGTTGTACACACCTGCAGCTAACGCCATTTCCCGCACATGAGGGCCTTCATTAGGGTCAGTCGAATTGACAACCATCGATCGAGGATGGGTCCATACCGCTCCCTTGACCGACGATGCCAACACGTTGGAGTTCTTCGATCCCATGAACGTCGATCAGGCGTATCATGGCATTGACCGCGCCTCGGAACTCGGCGTGGTCATGAAATTGAACGATAAGATCCGTGCTGCCGTTCTTGATCTCTTGGGTCCATATAGGTGAAGTGTTGCGTGTCCCTCCTAAACCCCTTGTCTATTAGAGATCGATTCGTGTCGACGAGGGATCTGTCCACGTCCCTCACCCGGCTCACTAGACTTTTGCTGATCGCAATGCTGCACATGTCGTTCGATGTTTTCTTTAGCCTTCAATATGGCATCCCGCGAACCGGGAGAGCCCATGAGAAGGAACTTGGCTTGTATCAGGTGTAAACAAATGTATTGTTACAATGTGCAAAGGCAGTCCACAGCTGAACCCGGCCCCTGATGATTATTTCTGGTTGTTCACACTCCACGATCCCGAAGCAGGTCTTGGCGTTGATATGCCATGAGCTTTAGATCGAGGGCCGATCGTCGACCAGACTTGCGATCCCCGGTTAAGAGTTAAATCAACAGATCGCAAAATTACCCGTTTTGTACACTTAATAATATCGCTTCGACCTGCACTAGCCAATAAGATAAGGTGGGTTGCTTCCAGGTGCGGAATCGTTTGAGTGCGCGTCTCATCGACCGTTTGCACTTGATGTGAACCAAGACTTATGCTCTCTGAGTCGGCGCAGTCGACTGTGTGGTTAAATTGCGACATAATATGCATAGTTTATCGAAATTACTGAAAACAAAGCCTGGACCTTCAAGACGTATATTGGGCGACTTCGCCAGCATAACGATATTTGAATATGGACCCTAGTCGCGATGAGCGCCTATCTGCCCCAACTCAAATATGGGTAAGCTTACATTGCAGATCGCTACTACCAGGACTATGGGACGCAAGGCGGGTTGCCAGCTGCGACTCACAGGCTCGCGTGATCGCAAAGCGTGATCTCGGCCCCGTTCTTCCATCACCTCTGCATCGCTCTCGCTGGTTAGATCGCCAGTACAAGTTGACCGCCCTCCTCCAACCCACACCCTTCCCAAGCAGTGCCATGCTTTCGATGCGAAGATCCTGCTTCTACTCCACCAAGAAGCTCTCTCTGGCAAGGAACTCACGACAAGTTACCAAGTACCAGAGGAAAACATACGCACATCAAACCATCCATGCACCACGTCGCAGGGACGACGCTCTCCGAAGATCGATTTGTTTGTGCTGTCATTGACAGCGATAACAGTGGAGGCCCAATGTTTGCGATGCATTCAAAGATTTGAGCGCAAAGAGCACCACAGAATCGGGTTTGTGGTCGCGCGTGGGTGGTCAACAGTTGGCAGAAAGATTTGGAGTTGCACACTGGTGAACCGGCTCGCGGAGCGCTGCGCTCGTAAGAGAAGGGTCGTGCCGAGAAACCTTGATCTTCAGGAAGATTGCATGACTGATGGTAAAGTCATCTCTGGACACCGTGGATGGCAGGAGGGGGTTCGAAAGGTCGCGAAGACAGAGAGCTTCGTTAGCAGAACACCTTGATGCTTGATGGTCGCGTGTTCTTCGCTGCGCCTTCGCTCAAGATCGGAGAGTCACAGACTAGCATTGATTCTGGTCGTCCTTCCGATTCGTCCTGTAGCATGCCATGGCGGTTTCTGCGTACAAAGTACGTCTCGTGAACAACTACTGATACTTGATAGAACATTCGCATGTTCTGAAGTATTCAGAAAGGCGGTGCCGCTGGGCTTTTTCGCTGGCCATCAATCCAAGCAGCAGTCTCAGCAGGCTTCATAGATTTGCCAGTATTAGCATCCTTTCGCGCATTGAACGAAGTGACCGCTTTTTCTGAAAGAGGTTCTGAAGATTCGCGAGTAAAGCGAGCGTCATTCGACTCGGGAGATTTGATTGATGCGTCGAGTAGCCAGTGCAGACCACCAAATAACATCCTCGTTCTGTCGTCTTGGATCTGCGTTGGAGCACCGAGATAAGGAGGATCAGTCTTCCTTAAAGTTGATGGTTTTGGTTTCGGAACAGCACGTTTTGCTGGGAATACATGTGTGTAGCTTTCACTTCTGACTTGAGCTGGTCGGCTTGGATGTACTATTGTGCGTGAAGACGAGTCGGTGGCCGAAGATGTGTTCTCCGATGAGGATTGATCAGACATGTTTGCGGATCTTGTCTGGTTTGAGATTATTGTTGCAAGGGGGAAAGCGGTAGGAAGGTGACTAGCAATGCCATAGGAGGTCACAAGCAGGCGTGCCCGCGTATATGAAGGACGTTATTCCTGAACACAATCCCATCAATCGTCGATGATTCTGCATGGGATTGATCGGCGATGTTTGGCGCTTGGACTGGGAATGTTGCACCACAAATATCGCCCGTAGAACGCCCCACAGCGAGCGTCGCCCGATTATGCCGTGTTGCCTTGTTGCCGCAAGAGGTTTACATCATTTGGCCATCACGTATCACTTTGGATATACGAAATGGAATGAACCTACATGGAGGTGGTCGCAGGGGCGTTACCACTGAGCAGAGTTCCGTGGTGGGAGGGCAGCAACGATCAACGAATCTCCACAAGTCCGTTCACTTCAACAAGCACGAACGCGGGGACTTTCCAGATCTGACGGCGCTAGTGAAGATCGAACGATCGACCAATCACAACGCTGGAAACAGTACTCAAGTCTCATCATTTTACCATCAGCACCAACCTCCACCCTGCACGCTAATCGCGATATGCATCACACAACCTGGCAGGGCTACCTCCTACACGTGGAACTCGGGTCTCGGCGGGCCGACTGACAAGATGGCAATCCAAAGCCTGGTATTCGGTGAGACACATCGGCATCCTTGTCGTCTCGATTACCACGACTCTGTGTGCTCCGGCGTCACGCGATAAAGCCAGTGCGCTGAGAAGTGTCGTACACGTGTTATATTACCATTGGAGGGTCCTTGCCTGATGGCGTTTACTATCGTCGCAGGCTTCCATGGAGTACGAAAGTGCACACTCATACGGTGCCTCCAGTCCTACCGTCTACGCGTACGATGAGCACCTGATCTCGACGGCCATGAGACGATAACACCACCGCCGTCAGATCAGTCATTTGGGTATGTCGACCCATGGAGTGGAAAGTATAGAGCATGGACACGATCACTGTTATGGTGAAGTTTGTGCGTACACGATTGCCGTTATGGCTCCACGACTCATGGATGGCCAAGCATTACAATAAGCCACAACGCTCAGATCTCTGGGCCTGTCTCAGCTGAGCATGCTACATATTAATGTGCTTAGTGAGCATCTGCACGGTGCTACGTGTGTGTCTCGTGATCAACATGCGTAGCAACGATCTTGAAGCATGCTTTACATTTTCCTACGCTCAAATGAGTGTACAGCACCTCAAATGGTATCGGGGCTCTTTCGATTTCTAAGGGTGACAAAATTAACACATTAGGTTGTGAAATAGCTGGCAGTCTTACAGTATCTCAATGTCAGCATAGTCGTGTCGATTCTTGTAAACGACATCGATAGCGTCCAGGAAAGATGCGATGACTGCTGCTATGCCCAAAAGGTTGAGGGATGCTCATAATGTCCGTGGTAAGTCGATAAAATTCTATAGATTCTGCACTCTAGTCTGTATATAGAATTCCAACAACAAGTAAGACTATCTGGATCTTGACATATAATAGCACCATCAACTGGGATGGTGATTTGACATCCTTAGACAACGTTGACAGCGTGCACGAATGATGAGACAAGATTCCTGCAGCTACAGTGTCTACCCTCCAGTCTGCGCATGTATCTTGAGCCTCTCTGCTGTTACCTTCGGATATGGGCAAATCAAACATGGTTATACACCATTGAGATACTGTTGGAGATCTAACAGTATCTCCTATACTTTTCATACGACTAATGTCAGACATAGACACTGACCAACAAGACTTCCCACTGAGATGACGTGCGTAGACTTTTGGGCACGGAGGACCTGTTGTATAGAAACATAGAATCTAAGGATTTTTATAAATCTCGTAAAAGGTTAATTACATGCGCTATTAGAAGATGTAGCTAAGAAGCAGAGATAGAGCCAATGGGACATGGCTCCACACATTAGAGACAAGACTGATACCCGCAGACGTGCTACTCGATGAGGCGCCAGCATTTTCGCTTTGTGTGTCTGTGGAGGCATCGTTCGCCAGCGAGCCACTGGCAGTGGTGGACGACGCATCGCCTTGCGAGCCTGGTACCATTTCTGGCGTCTGGGATTCCAACATTGCTGTGTGTGAGGTGGAGGTGTCAGCATCATTCGCCACGGGGCTAACAGCGGAATCCGGTGATGTGTCACTTTCAGCATCGTTCGCCGTTGGGCTACCGTCAGTATTTGATGAAGTGTCGCTTTGCGTGCCCGCTGACAACTCTGGCGTCTGCGATTCCATAGCCACTGTTGCTGGGGCGAGGTTTTCAGCACCGTGGCCAGATGCTTGTTCGGTAGCTGCGGTGTACGAGTCCGGCGAGCCCTGGCTGCGATCAGGTAGCATATCCGAGGCTACGGTGGGCGCAGGCGTGGTATGAGCAGTCGATGCGCCCTGTTGGGGCTCGGCGTTTGGTGTGGTAGTCGCGGATGGTACGTCCAAAGTCGCTTCTGACGCCATCAACCGCGGAGGGTCGAAAAGTGCATCAAGCCCAAGAAGACTATGCAAAGTTAGTATTATCTTCGAGCTGGTTACGTTGATATAACTCACCAATCCTTAAATTGAGGATCAAGTGCTCTAATTTGAGGCGGAACAGCAATCCAAGGCTTGAACGCCTCATCGATAATCGTAGAGCAAAACCCAAGAGCGCCTCCGTACTTTCCATTGAGCATGTCTCCATCGCTCAATGGACTTCCGCTATTATCACAAGTGGCTTGGCATAGATAGGCACTTGCAGGAACCGGAGGAATCAGGTCTGCGAAATTAAATGAGTACGCCGCGTGGGTCATATAGAAATGATATCCGCTCAATGAATATACATCAGAAGACGCTACAGCAACGAGGCCATTCGAATAGGTCCCACCGACTCTGCCACAGCTGTTTGTCGCGTAAAGCGTGTTGTAAGAGATGTAAGCTCGGTTGGAGTAGAATGTGGTGCCATTCATGACTGTGCTCGGTCCGCTGTCGGTTGTCGAGGGGACTTCTGTGTTGATGTAAGGACAAGGCGCTGTCGCAAAGCCAAATTTAGTATCATCGTTGGAGTAGGTCGGTCCGTATGGGCATATGACTGGAGATGTCGGAGTGGTGGCACACATGTCCCTCGACACAGGTGTCGAGACGGGGAAGTACAACAGTTCCACGTGGTCGCCATGGATTGTGCATTGCCCGCACACGTCCAATTGAGGTCCACTGATATAGCAACGGGGCACAGTTGGGCTATCTCCGGGAGGCGCATCCGGATATTTGGACAAGGAAGAAGTATAGCTGCTCTGAGCAGATAAGTACGACGTCCGAAGCCAGGAGCAGTCCGAAGGAAGTAGGCTGCATGATGGAGCTGGTCCAGTGTAAGTGACTGTCGGTAAGCACTGAGACAGCGTACTGCCAACGCTGACTGGTGTAAGCGAGCCCACAACACGCTCGCGTCCATCGCAAAGACGTGTCGTCTCCGCGGTGTAGCTGGTGGTTGTCACCCACGCGGTCTCAAATCCAGTGGGAGTAACACCATAGCTCAGTAAGTTGTCGTATACGGCCGACTCGCTATTGCACGCCTGAGCGTAAGATTTTCCAGATCCAGTCGCAGGGACCGTCCAAGTAGGCGTGCTTAGCGAATGCGTGGCTCCACCTTGTGCGTTGCCACCACCGCGCTTATCGACATGATCGTGCGGCGTGTCTTCAGCCGCACGATTTGCCGTGACGACTGTGGCACACGAGTATGCCCAGGCTGCGACGAAGCGAAGACGTCGGATCATAATAATATATACATGAGGAACTAATGCAAGGAACAGACCGGGGCACGTTGAGAAGAAGCCCCTTCTGGCGCCGCGCAGGTGTGGAGGAGGTTCTGAAAGGTTAAATCGAGTTGGGACAAGGCCAGACCCTGCAATCACGTTGACAATGACGCGCATAGAAACATGCCCTATGTCTGTTACGCCGTAACGTGTAGTAAATTGGTGGTTTCTTAAGTGAGAGCATATGAGTATAGATACATGTATCTCATGGAAGCGAAGATGTGTCTAGACATTCGATATTTCTGAACGGTAGGAGTGTAACACTTCCAATGCCTCTTGCTGCTTACGAAAGCAAATCTGAGACGTCCACCAGTTCCCATATGTTAGGGGTTAGGGTTGGTGTAGTCCTCTTGTGGTATCTCTTCGTTCTAGAGTCCAGTCTGGTGACCGATACGTACAAGATGGGGGGTTGTCGTAGCGTTTACAACACTCTTATCGTCTGTGTTAAATCAAGAGCCTAGGTGATGCAGTAAAGCCAGATTTACCCTTTAGCTTTGGCCAAGCTAAAAAGACGTCCATACATCGACGTCAGTTGAAAACAATTGCACGACAAGCGATTTCGCCAGCGGCAGTTTTTGGCATGCCAAAATAGAGAAACACCACGAGGCTTCGTTTATTCCAAATCCACACAAAAGGCTGCAAGACACTGACCTCGTCAAGAGTCTCAGGCGACATGCCAAGGTCACTTACAAATCAACGACATGTTCAGCTGAAGGTGTGCTTGATCCAGAACGATGGATCTAAATACTGCAATCACCCTCATCTCAGAAGAATAGCAAATATCAGTGATCGATCAATTTTAAACTTAAGCAACAATTCACTTTACATGAAGCATTGAGATCCAACGCCATGAAGACCTTCGGCTTGCTCAGAGCACATACCGGCACCGCCGTGCTTCGAGAGATACCCATTCCCGAGCTTCGTCCCGGATATATACTTGTTAAGACCGTCGCCGTAGCCCTCAATCCAACAGATTGGACATCATTAGATGCCGTAGGCGAGCCAGGCACCATTGTTGGTTGCGACTATGCTGGTATCGTCGAGCAGGTTGGCAGTGGAGGAAACAGTCGGTTCAAGAAAGGCGACAGGATTGCAGGCTTCGCTCACGGAGGTACGTTGTTTCGATCAACACAGAACTCTTCCAAAACGGACAGCTGAGCTTACGTGGACAGCAAACGATGCCAACGCGGAGAATGGCGCTTTCGCTCGCTATATCGCTGTAAAAGAGAGCATCCAAATGCACATACCCGACGATGTCAGCCTCGAGGCAGCTGCTACGACTGGTGTTGGCATTGGAACGACAGGATATGCTCTCTACAAGGTCCTCGGTCTACCATTCCCAGACTCGAATGCTAGCGATCAGTCTAGCCAATCTGATCCACGCGGGACTGTCTTGATATATGGAGGAAGCACTGCCACTGGGTCGATTGCGGTACAGATAGCGAAGCTGTAAGCCCCCAGAACATTCGAAAATATGAGGTATCGACTGATCCGATCTTCCAGGTCCGGCGTCAAAGTTGTAGTGACATGCTCACCCAAGCACTTCGATCTCATGAAGAAGCGAGGTGCTGATCTCGTCTATGACTACGTAAGCAACCCTCGCTCCAATAATGTCCACACCAAACTGACAAACTCAGCGTGATCCCAAAGTCGGCGAACACATCCGGTTAGACACTGGAGCAAGCATCTCCAAAGTCTTCGACACAGTATCGACCGAATCCACAGCCGCCATCTGCGCCGAAGCCATAGGTCCGGGTGGTGGCATTTACTGCAACTTACTCGGAGTCGAGTGTCCGAGAGCAGACGTGCAGTCCACTTTCTTCCTGGGCTATTCAATGTCAGGGGAAGCATATATTTTTGAAGGGGAACACATGGAAGCGCAGCCCGAAGACCTCGTTTTTGGTTCTAAATGGTACCCCATTGCCGAGTCACTGTTGGCTGAAGGGAAGTGGACGCCGCACCCGCAGCGTATCGAAGCAGGAGGGTTGCTCGGTATCAATGATGGACTGCAGCAGATGCGTGATTCGAAAGTGAGCGGAGAGAAATTAGTATACCGGGTTGACGATACGGTTTGGCCGAATTAGTGGTGGCTGATCTTGCTATCAAATGCATTTGGTGATCTCAGTCGGCAAAGAGTTTGACCATTCATGCGCAAGAAATGTATCCTTACACTTGCTGCTGAGATGTCGTTACCTGAGCACGACTGCAGAGGGTCTCCTGGGTATCCAAGCGCCATGCATAGCTCATCGGAGACATAAAAATGCCCGCTCTCCAAACATGGTGCGAGCACTTCCTTCTTCCTGCAGCATGCTCCTCAGCCAAACTTTGCCAACCTCGACTTCCGGCGCGGTGAATTTGACCACTACGCAACCACGTACGGAAGCTGCAGACCATAATATATGATCTTCGACCTCCTGCCGCTGCCTCACCAAGCGTCGAACGACAGCGGGCTCTACATCGTCTTCGCCGTCTCCGCAATCACTCCCACTGTCCCATTTCCTTCCGCCAATGCGTGGCAAAACCTTGAATTCTTCCATGAAGAATTGCCCGAGTGATCGCATGAGTGGGCCAAACAAGATCAAAGTCCCGAAGACTGCCTGCCCGTCCATTCGTGTCGCAACAGAATTGTCGACACTGTCATCATCCAGGATGACATTATCGCGTAGCAAAAGTCTTCGTTTCCCATCTGGCTGGGAGATGTAGATCTCATTGCGACTTCCGTAGCGGTAGAAAGACCAGTTTTCGCCATTGGCCGGCCGACCATTGCAGACCCAGTCTAGCACGCAGAGGTTGCCCAGGTCTGATCCGTCCTTCGATGGGAGTATATTGTAGACCTGCGTCTGCTCGAAATTGCTGCGCTCGAAAGGCTGCACCGGATCAGGGAGGTAACAGAGCGCCGATGTCGGCGCGACTTCAACCGTCATGCGTTGTGTTGTAAGGACATCTCGACCGGGAGCCTTGAAGAGCTTTGTGCTGCCTTGCGTGAGGAGCACGAGTCTGGTGTTTGTTTCGAGGATAACGTTGAGATCGACGGCGTCGCCAGCCACTAGTCCGCCGCCATAGCTGAGCAGGTAGACCGTGTGGACGAGATGGGACTCGTCGTCTGGTACGTGAAATGTCGAGGGTGAGATGAGCTTCAGGGGATACTGGTAGCTGACAGTCTTGAGCCTTGGTGTGTTTGGTGGTAGCAGAGCAAGGTGAATAGTTCCATGGCCGGGTTTGGATGCGGATGACAAGAAGGGATTGGACATTGCTGTCCTGTATACGTATCTCTATCGCGGCATTCTTAAAAATACAAGATAATACAGTTAAATCATGAAACGTGAAGAAATAGTTATCTTTCGTCTGGTCAGCTGAATAATGCCTATCTCTCATCGGCAAGCCGGCGAAATGAGTGACGAGTGGGGTCCGCCAAACTCCAGCAACGCGTGCCTAAACGAGCGCGTGTTCCACCATGCCCTGTTGCCTTCAATCTGCATACCACTTTATTACACGAACATCCTAATTTTTCCCACGCACTCTCTCGTGGAATCGCCACACCCGACACCTAGCATATCAATCCCGCGACCTTTCTCGCAGGGTTGGACATTCACCACATCTCGTCTTGTTCGCCGAACTACGCGACACCTTGCGCGCAACCAAAAACACCACAACTCGGCCCATGCCGGGACGATTACGCGACATGTCGTCCTCACCACCGCCTGAAATGGACGCGTCGACCATGAAACGCGCGTCTGGACGCGTGCGCAGACAGCCAGAGACCATTTATCCTTCGTCAGACCCAATCAACCACAAGCGCAAACGTGCGCAAGACGGCGACGGCGACGAGGAGATTCAGGATGAGGACGTGTCCGAGGAGGAATCACCATCGGAGGACGACGAGCCGGACGAGGAAGAGCTTAGGGAGAGGAGAGCGCGTGCGCGCAAGCCAAAATCCAGCGCTGCATCCAGAAAACCAGCAGTCAAGAAGCCAAAGACAAACGGCGCAACAGCGTTGCCCATTCGCGGTGCCAAAGTCGTAAGGAAAAGAGCACCGAAAAAGGCGAAGCAATTGGATCTTGCCGACGCCGAAGACGCAGGCGGATTGTTCGCAGATGTGTTCGCCCACGGGAAAGATCTACAAGTCATTGCGAACGAATGGCGCCAAAGGTTCCATGAGCACGAATCGCGCGCTCTAGCAGAGGTCATCAACTTCGTGCTCAGAGCTGCAGGTTGCACATCAAAGGTCACAGAGCATGACATTGAGGACCCGGATGCGGTGTCCAGCAAGATCGAGGATCTCCAGCACGAATATCAAGCCACCGAGCCCACAGAATACCCATTCATGGCGAAAATGAAGAACGCGACAAGCTTCAAGCAGGGCGTGACTGGGTTCCTGGATGTCTTGATTCGATCCATTGCCGAGGACAAGACCTTGTTCAACAATTCTGAGCTCATCGAGAACATCCAAGTATGGTTCACATCTATGTCTACGGCTACAAACAGGGCTTTCAGACACACATCCACAGTGGTGTCACTGAGCGTTATTAGCGCACTCAGCAGCGTCGCCTTCAGTGTAGGCGACAACGCGGCCAAATCTCATCGCATGGTCGAGACTGAGCGCAAGAAAGGAAACAAAGCGAACAAGGGTCGGATCCAGAGCATGGAGGCAAAAGCCAAGGAAGCTAGTGAGCTGCAGGAGATGGTAGAAGCACTGCTAAAGGACTGGTTCGACACGGTCTTCATTCACCGCTATCGCGACAGGGACATTTCAATTCGCCGCGAGTGCATGGCAGCTCTCGGCGATTGGATTACAACGGCACCCAGCACCTTCTTCGATGGTAATCACCTGAGATACATGGGATGGATGCTCAGCGACCACGCGCCCGTCGTTCGCGCCGAAGTCATCAAACAGCTCGCCCGTTTCTTCGCCATGTCAGACATGATCGGCGGACTGAAGACTTTCACTGAACGCTTCCGCAGCCGAATGGTCGAAATTGCTACGCTTGATTCAGAATCTCATGTCCGTGCATCGGGCGTGGAGCTTCTCCATCTGCTTCGCGAGAATGGGCTCCTAGAACCAGATGACATCGATGCTGTTGGACGACTGGTGTTCGATGCCGACCCGAAAGTACGAAAGACTGTGGCAAGCTTCCTCGCGGAGAGTGTCAATGACTTGTGCACTTCCAAGATCGACGCCATTGGTGGGTTGGAGACGCTGGAAGAGAACTTGCCCGAGGTCAGCGACGACAGCTATGATGCGCCAAGGATAGAATGGCTCAAGCTGAAGTCTCTGAGTGAGATGCTCGAAGCATACGACAGTGAAGAATCTCTCCCTAGTCAAATCGAGCGTTCTCATGGCGAGGGTGGCCTCACTCTTCTTGCTGCAGGCGCCGACTCGCGCTTTACATTGGCTGCGAGTGTGCTATACGACAGCTTGGATGAAGTACAGGACTGGCGCATGCTTGCCGGCTACCTGCTCTTCGACCATGCCTCAGAAAAGGCGAACGGCGTTGCCGACGATTCAGTTTCCCAGCTCAAGCATGAAGCTTCGCTGTCAGAAACTGAAGAGATTGTCCTTCTGGAGGTACTTAACGCCAGTGTGAAGCGCAGTCTGACTGGTGCCGCTGAGAAGCTCACGTCGACGAAGGCGAAACTGAGCAAGAGGCAGAAGAGCGAACTGCAGGAAGAGCAGGAGGAGTCCGCGTCAGATCTTGCGTCTATTATCCCAAGGCTGCTCAAGAAATTCGGCGATTCGTCAGACACTGCTGCAGCTGTGCTCCGTCTCGAGAGCATACTGAGCCTACCATCTTTGCGTGACCTCCGGCAAGACTCTTCGACGTTCAGCTCGTTGCTCGCTGACGTGAAGAAGCAGTTCATGGCTCACAGCAGTGACAAGGTCCTCGAACCTGCTAGTACTGCTATCCTTCATGCAAAATCATATGGCGAGCTTGATGAATCAGCCGAGGAGAAGATCACAAGTTTGTGGGACGACGTGATGCAGAACTTCTCGGAGCTCATTGATCCCAAAACGCTTATTGTGCGAGGTGTTGCATCGTTCGAAGAACTGGTTGCGCTTAGCAACAACCTTCTCCGCATCGTCCGCCTCGCATCAGTGTCTGATTGCTCTTCGCCACTCGAGGACGCTAGCGTTCTCAATTTCGACACCGACGAGGGTGACCTCAAAGCACCCATCGACTGTGTTCTAGCACTCATCAAGCGCGCTGTTCACGACGAGCAGACAACTCCTGAGCCAGATGAAGCAGCTCACGAGGACCAAATTGCTGTTCGTGCGGCGGACGCAGCCCTTTTCTACTTCCGCTGGAAGCTGAAGTCTTTCACGGACCGCCTTACCGCCAACCCTGTCCATGATATTCCATACGAAGAACTCGAAGCTCTCGCTGAACGTCGCGACAGATACGCTGGCTTCCTCAATTCAGTGCTCAGTGCACGCAAGCCGAGTGAGGACATCTGCGCCGCCATTGTTGGCTACCAGCTTGACATGTACACATCTGTCGCCACACTGAAAAGCATTCAACTCAGGCCTGGCATGAGCGATGACTACACCGTTCTTATCATGGAGCTCGAGCCGGAGACCGAGAAGAATTTGCTTAGCGTCTTCTCGGCGGCAGAAAAGAAGTTCGCGCGCCTAAGTGGGAAGAAGCTAGAGGACGCACCACTGGCTGCCACTGATGGGGACGGAGATCTTGACCTTGACGCTGATCCCATCGATGACGACCCTCTTTCCGAGCCAGAATCCGAGGATGAAGATGAGCAGCCAACACAGACTCAGACCCAGGCCTCTCAACAACGCAAAGATGCAAAGCTTCTTGCCACTCTCCTGGCAGAACAGCGCCTTTGCGAACTCACCGGAAAGATCATCACGGCTGTCTTGGGCGGCATTATGTCTGCGGCACGTGCTCGTCCACGTCTGGAGCGCAACCGCCTGCGTCTCGGTCCAAACTTCAAAGAAGTGTGCGCGTACTTTGACATCGAAGACGTGCAGGCCAAGAAGGCTGGGCGTAAAGGCGCTGCAAAGGGCAAGGCTACCAACGCGAAGAATGGCAAAGCAAAGCCTTCTGGCAAGCCAAGCGCGAAGAGCAATGCTATCGTCGCTGAGGACGAAGAAGACGACGAGATTGAAGACCCGGACGATGATGATCCCGACGTCTTGAAGCGTAGGGGTTTGGCTGTCGAAGAAGACCTCGAGGACGAGGACGCCGCTGGGGACGGTGCAGATGCTGAGGAGCAAGCAGACGAAGTGGAGAGTGTGCTTGGAGACTAGCCGTCAGTACGGTTTCCGCAGGATACGCCTGCTGTTTTCCTGACTAGTTATTTTGCGGTTTTCGCTTCTGTTCTGCAACGCGTAGAACAAGCTCATGATACCAGCCTTCCACAGCGAGGGCGTTGTATTGCTTTGGGGTGTAAAGAGTAGCTTGCCGGTATATCTCATGTATAGTTAACGAACAATGCAACGTCGTGCAAACGCGATATGCATGCTTTCTCACCGATGCTCGCGAAGATTACGTCTCCATGGTCGTGCAACCTAGCGAAGTACTTTTTTCCTTCATTATTCTGACGCTGACGATTAGCCCTTCGTTTGGACCTTCACTCCAACAGCGTTGTGGCGACGAGACCGCAAAGATTTCCAGATTCTTTGTCACGTATGTTCTTAGCTTCCATTCTTGGTTCAACCAAGGATGGACCTTCTTTTGGTCGTGCGGGTGGACTTTCCTGCGGCATTTAAGGTGGTGCAGCCCTAACAGTCTCAAAACATGTGATTCTTTTGACGACAATCAACGATATCGAGGAACAGTAAGATTCGCGCCTGATGTCGCGAACAATCTCCGAGAGCATGTCTAGATGTATAGCATGCTTGAAATACGCTTCTCAGATTCAACTGCATGTCGCTATGTCTCTTGTCCGAAGGATCAGCCACCTGTTGGTCGGATCGTCATTGTGAGAGCATGCCTCGTTCTATATCGTCTATTTTGAGACGCCGACCCTGTCGACACGAACGCCGAGATGTGCTTGCTCGCTTGCTCCATCAATCGCTCACGTCAGCAGTGAGTCGTGTGAAATAGCTTGAAGCGACATCGAGAAGTATAAGAGGTCGAAACAAGTCCTACTGACAATCACGAAAATCTTCTAGCTACAGTCTCTTGTATTCCCAATCGTACCCAGTCGCAACACGCTCGATATGCCTCTGTTCAACGTCGCAATTGTAGGCTATGGCCTTAGGTGAGCTAGCAACATCTCGTTGTCTTTCACCCATTGAGATCTAACACTTCCAACAGCGCCAAAGTCTTCCACATCCCTCTCATCAGAGCTCTCCCAGACGTCTACAAGCTCCACGGCATCGTCCAGCGCTCTCCCAAACCCGACGACAACGCTGAGAAAGACTACCCCGGCACCAAAGCCTACCGCAGCATCGACGAGGCACTCCAAGATGGCGACGTAGACGTCGTTGTCATCACCAGCATCCCCGAGACCCACTTCGACATGTGCAAATCCGCCCTGCAAGCAGGCAAGCACGTCGTCGCCGAAAAGCCATTCGTTCCCACCGCCGCGCAGGCAGACGAGCTCTGCGAAATCGCACAGAAGTCAGGCAAGAAGCTTGCAGTCTACCAGAACCGAAGATGGGATGCCGACTTCGTCACGCTTAAGCAGGTCATCGCGTCTGGCTCGCTGGGCGATATTGCTGAGTTTGAGACGCACTTTGATCGCCATCGCCCGGACCCGCCTGCTGATAACTGGAAGGCCAAGGATGTTGCCGGCAACGGAGCGATCTACGATCTTGGCACTCATCTGATCGACCAAGTCTACTCGCTGTTTGGCAACCCCGAGCGCGTGACTGGTTTCGTCGGAGTACAGCGTCGCAGCGTGGCAGAGGGTGCACATGACAGCTGCACAGTGCTGCTTCACTACGATGGTGGCAAGTTGCTCGTGACTGCCAAAGCAGGCGTAGTCAGCCCTGAAGTTGACCAGCTGCGCTTCTGGGTCCGGGGTACCAAGGGCGGTTTCAAGAAGTTCCACCTCGATCCGCAAGAAGACCAGCTTAAGGGCGCAAAGGCTGGTGCAGCTCTGCCTGAGAACTTTGGTGTTGAAGAGGATGGCCGTGCTGCGACTGTCACCACTCTTGGTGAGGGCGGAAAGCTGGACCGAAAGGTCTGGGACACTGTCAGCCCGCCGCCGACTTATGTCGAGTACTACAGGACGTTTGGCAAAGCGCTGGCTGGCGAGGGCGAGGTGCCGGTTAAGGCGGAGGAGGCGAGGGATGTGCTGAGAATTATTGAAGCGGCTTTGCAGAGTTCGAAAGAGGGCAAGAGCATCACTCTTTAGGGTGGTGGGACTTATGAACATGACGATTCGATAATATCAAATCGATACGGTAAAGAAGCAAGTTAACTTCGAGCCTTCGTGGCTCAGTATCATTGACATTTCAGTGAGTATCTACAAATGGCATCAATAGCCGTCAAAAGGGTATCATGAGAAAGAAGGAAAAAAGAAATCTAAACACCACAAGAAATTCACGCCTGCCACCCATCCCAATCCCTCGCTGCTTTCAGGTCGTCCACATTCAAAACATCCGCTCCCTCTTGGATCAAGATCTTCCACACCTTCTCCCTTCTACTTCTCGGCCAATCCGGCGTATCCCACCACCGAACCTTCAGTCCTCGCGCGTGAGCAGCTCGTGTAACAGAGCGAATGCGCTCCAGCTGCCGTGGACTTGGACTGCTTGAAAGCAAGAAGGGAATCGGGTGACCGAGGACTCGGCGGAGCGATTCAGAGGCGTATAATGATGTGGTCGTGTTGTAGCCTTGGAAGTTGTCGACGTTTGCGCCGCTTTCCACAAGCTGAACATTTGAGATGGGGAGTCTAGTGAGATCTCCGAGTGGTGCATCGAAGAAGATGTCTCTGCGCGTGGAGGGTTGCGAAAGGATAGAAGTATATGGTGTTTTCCCAGTCGCTACTATCGTCAACGGGCCTGGGACCAAGTCGGTTCCATTGTAATATGTGAGATACCCTCTGGATCGCAGAGGTTCGAGCTGAGCTGAAAAGGCATCGAATGCGACAAAGGGGTTGTTTTTGAGATCGACAAGAAGGACCAGAGACTGGGTGGGAGAACTCTCAAAGACTCCATTGGGCCGCGACACAGTATTGTTGTGGTTCATGGTATCGAGTATCCTCACCAGAGGATTGATGTAGAGGTTACGCAATGTGCGTTCACGCTTCAGTGCGGTAGGCGTATGGCCAACGTAGAAGTCGAAGTCGCCCCTTTCGTCAACATCCATGAGCCACACATCTGCCTCTACGCTAGTGCATCCATAGTGTAGCGCCTGGTAGAGGGGTACCTGTCTCCAATAGTCGTTGTGCGAATGACAACGAAGAGTGTTGACGTTGCGAGTCAATGATGTGGGAAAAGGTGCCGATGCATCTGCGGCGATGCTAGGAGCTTCCCAGCCAGGAATTGAGTTGTATCTCTCTCGTAGCCATGGCTTGACAGATACTCCACCGATCAAAGCACCAGCTAGGTACAAAAAGCTACTGACGACCATGTGTATCAGTTTCTCTTCGGTGGTAGAATACATGTATGTAGAAGTTGTAAACTTACAAGATGGTGATGGCTCCGACTAGCGCAGCCAGCAGAACCCTAATCAAATTGCGCCGTCGACCAGGCCGTCTCAGGTAGAGCTTCGATCCAGCTTCCAACATTGATGGTTCTCGGCATATCTGATGCTGAAATTCGTAAATCGTGGGTCGGTCATATGCGTCTCTTTTCGACATCGCATCTTCGTACATTGTCGATAACTTCGAGCCCCCGCCACGAGTTTTGTTGGCTCGTATCGCAATGTGTAATGTCAGACAAAAGATCCCAGCAATATGCAGTCTTCAATAAGCGCGGCGTGAATATATAGACGCCTTTGTCGTCCCAACACTCGTAGTCCAGAAGTTGCTGTGTGGTTCCACTATGTCGTAGCACCAACAAGTTGAGATCGCGAAAGCCTCCGGGCAATTCGATGACGAGTTGGACCTGACTTGAAGGAATATGGACAATGTTGCTTTTGCGATCGCGGAGTGGGTCGCCAGTGAGTGTCTTGACTCTGTCCTATGTATGGTACAACTCAACAACAATGATGCACGCCAGGTTCACTTAGTAGGAAGACCAAGAGTGCGAAGGAAGACTAACCAACCTCACGGGAACCTACTTCTCAAGTAACAACTCTGGCCCAAATCCTCTGGACACGACAGCAGCCACAGAACACACCGCCTGGCGCTTGTAAGTCACATGGTTGTTCTATACGATGGTATGGGAAGCGACATGCATATGCCAGATGGATGTGGCGTATGCTATCAGGTTCGTGCTCGGAATCAGTGCCATGATAGGTGAAATATGCACGTCCAAATGGACCAAGGCGGCCAGACCAAAGGATGGCTGAGAGAACGTGGGCCAAGCATAGGTGATGGCTTGACTTGATTGGCGGTTACGCCTGTTTCTCCGTCCGTTTAAACCAAGGCATCTTAGATCTAGTCGCATACGGACCCAACACTCCGACGATAATCGCGAGGTGTTTCTCTGTTTCGAGGGCCGACTGGTCTGCCACCAGCAGTGATATCTTCATATTCCAATGTGAATCGCAGGTTTCTTCTTGCAGACGGCAGGTGTGTTCGAGATCAGCGACGCAATTGGAACAACACCACTCTGGTTAAACGCCGGGATCGGCATGCGTCAAGAGCTCCAACATTTCTAGCTCCTTCTAGATGCTATACCATCGCTATCAATACATATACGCATAGACAACTCCATAACAATCGCAACTCTTATTCGCAAGTACAACCTCACTCTCCTCACCCATGCGAACCTTCATCACACGTCTCCCTCGCCGCGCGCCAACCTCCATCTTCACAAGACAAAGACAACCATTTGACAACCCACTACGAACATTCACAATGTCCTCAACAACCAACTCCCCAAACTCCTCCGCACCCTCAGAACAACAACCCGGAACCTCCAACAACGATGCGCCCAAGGCCCCTCTCGCCCTCCCAGAAGCCCCCGCGAACGCAACCCAACTCGACATGAGCACCGGCGGCACAACCGTCTCGCTCGACCACCTCGGGCCCATGGTCGTCAACGTCGACGGCACCATGAGCCGGATTTCAAACTGGGACAAGATGGCCGAGATCGAGAAGAAGAATACGCTGAGGATTATCGGCAAGAGGAATAAGGAGAGATTGGCGGCTTTGAAGGAAGCTGCTGCGTAGAATGGGGGAGGGGAGAAGTAGGAGGGTGCGCTGTAAAGCAGTACTGGGAGAAGGAATGGGCATTGGAACCCGGGGGTATAGGCGACCAGGTGTTCTGGTGTAGTGCGATGCGCCGGGCAAATGTGAAGATCAGACAGGTTATGCGCTCGGGCTCGACTTCGCGATTCGGAATAGCTTTGCTGCTGCAGGCCCGAATGCTGCTCGCGCATATGATATATCGCGTTGCCGAATAGGAAGCATATCGCAAAAACGGTGCCACCAGAGAGTTGGAAGACGATCAGTCTGCAGTTGCGGGAGCAACAACATTCGACGACGGCGGAGCCGAACAGATGCCGCCATCAACAAGACAGACAGTTATAAAACTGCGCGAGTGCCACAAGCAGAAGAAATTGTACAATATAGGAAATGTAATTATATGTAGCAATAATCGAGAGAGAGCTTGATATGTTAAATATTGTGGTAGTTCTCTATAATAAGCAAAAAAGTGGAGTGCTGTCCCAGTCCTAACTTTTCTTTTCTTTTTTCCCTGGTCGATGTGTGCAGGATGGGATTCCATTGATTGCCCTCGCCTCCTCCGCCCAATGCAAGCCTGACCATAGCCTTAGCTGTTGGTCTCGCGCAAAACGCAAAGCAAACAAAATGATAAGAAAAGATGTTGGGTATCTCGCGATCCTCGCAATCATAATGATAAAAGAGAAAGAAGAAAGAAGAAAAAAAATTGTTGAATCCGGCTCGTCCCCAGGAAAACAAAAACTCCGATCGTGCAATGCTCGCTGTCGTGTTGAGTGGTGATGCTGTGGTTTGGTTTTTAGATGTGCATCTGCTCAATATCTTCGTTCAAGTCGTCGCCGGTGTACTCCTCGACTCTGGTAGCGCCAGAGATATAGTGAGGCGGGCTGGCTGGCACGTCCTCGTACATCGGAGGCATTTCGTCGTCCCAGGCGATGCCCATGCCGAGGCGGTCGGTCAATGTTAGGTTGAATTGTGTGCGGAGTACGCGAGCGGCGCCGGTAGGTGTTGCCTGCGTGGGCTTCTTGTTTGGTGCCCACTCCTCGGCGATGACGAGTTCCATGATGAGCGAGTGCGAAATCTTGAGCCCATTGGGTGACTCGACACTAACTTGAGCCCCGAGAGCAGGATTGCACGCAGCTTGGAATTCGAGCTCGACCTGGCCGTCCGAGAAGTCGGTCTTGAAGCCCTGGCGGAGTTCCTGAGATCCGACGTCGCGGCGAGATTCGGTCTTGATGCCCTTGCCTTCGCCGCCGACTTTTGATGCGTGCTTGGCGCATGTGGGAGAGACCATGGTCTCGTGTTCTTCGATGCGCCAGGTGAGTTTGCGTAGGCGCCAGCGGGTCTGAGTGTCGTCTCGCTTTGTAGTGATGCCGGTCATACGGCATTGAATAGGGAAGCTGCCGATCGGGTGGACGACAGGCGGAAGGGTGACGTGAAGTGTGAGGTTCGTAGGAGGGAACACGCGAACGCTGTTCTTGTCGTTGCCAGGACGAAGCGCACGCCTAATGGGCAGGTCGCGACGGAATTCAGTTTCTTGACCATCACTAGTTTTGGCGCGAACATGGAGCGAGTAGTCGATCGAACCGATTTGGCCGTGGATAGTGGCAGGCAAGTGGCCAGGAATGAGATGAGAGAAGGGCAATTCTTGCATGCCTTCTGAAATCTTGAAAGTTTTGGCGTGGTTGCGGAAGAAGTCCCATTCGTAAAGATCGCTGACCTGACTGGCGCACTCTCTGCAGCGGTCCGCCACAGGCTTCTTGGTCGTCACTGTAGCTTCCAGGAACATGATGATGCTCTCCATAACAACGTCACCGGAAAGAGGAGTGACCTTTAGACGGCCAGACAGAAGAGCGCCAGAAGAGACAGCAGGCGCATCGTAGAACATCACGGGTGGAGACTCCATGATCATTTCTAGTCTGACGGGTTTGAGGAATGCAGATGAGTTCCGGGGTGAGCCTCCACGAGATGAGGCGTGCGAAGCTGATCTATCGTTCGACTGGCCTTTCCTGTCTCTCGATTTGGAAGAGCCCTTGGCTTTAGTGATGGCTGCAAGAGCCGGGCGTTTGATGTTTTCCATGCTGGGACGACGAACCTCAAGCGAGTGAGGGCTAGAGCTCTTCCGTTGTTTGATAACGTCCTCGAAGCAAGGCGGGTTGTCGTTTTCGTTGTTGTGGTGGTGAGATTGCCACGGAGCGCGACGACCAAAGTCAAACCCCAGGAGTTTGCTAGGCATGCTTAAAGAAGGCAGCCGCGAGACTGATGACTGGCTGGAACACGTGACGGAAAAAGTGACGATCGCCGAAGAAAAAAGCTGGGGCTTTCCGGCGTGTGGCTGAAGTTCCAATGCTTAGGTGTGGAGCTGTGAAGTGATGTTCTCACGATCGAGGTCAAAAGTCAATCTGGTGTTGGTAAACGCCGGGTTTGGTGTGCTGGTGGAGGTAGAGGTGTCGGGTACCAAACATGCTAGGCGTGAGTAAAAGTTGTAGGAATAATAGCAACATTCGCAGAGGCCGCGGTCAGAGCGGGCACATGGGTTTTTGTAAAGAGTCTATTCGCGATGGTCGGTTCGGCAGGGCGTGCATGCGCCGCCTTGTGGACACTTGACTAACGAGAACCTTAAAGCAGAGTCTGGCTTCACTCTGGAGGCGTGCTAACGATGACGCGAGCAACGCTCCGGCATGGCGACTAGATCGCGTGCAGTAACCTCATGCGTTGCAGGCGATCCCCTACGATTCATTCATTTGCCTGGCAAACATTGATGTTTCGCCACGACCTTGATGGACTCACTACTGAACTCATTTGTTAGGAGGCCGGTCCTTGGTCCGCCAGGCTTTCTCCACCAAGGCTGGCTCGCATGTGTCGATCATATACCAAGATGCATGCTTAGAAGTGAGGAGAAGGTCACCCGCGCGGCCACAAGTCAGCAGTCAGCTGGACAGGGTGATGTCGCGAGCGGTGAGGTGATTCGCACAACGACCAACGACGTCGGAGGCGCCGGTGAGAGTGTGCCACTGTGACAGTCATCTCACTTAGCCGGGTCTGTCAAACTCCTCCACCAAATCTCGCTCGCTGTCCGCGGCCGGGTTATGGTTTCATTCGTCGATGTATCATTTCGCCGAATGCAGTCGTCAACTCCTCCACAAGTCACAACATCATGCAAGGTCTGCAAAGTGCGGGCAAATTGCTTCTGCTCCCCGCAATGGTGGCGCCTTGTGAGCCTTGTTCCAAGCACGACACCTCGTCCAAGCATTCCTACACATGGTCACACTGCACATCTCGCGTCGAGCAACTCCGTGGAGGTGCCGACTCTTAGCAATTTGCAAATATAACAAAAAAGGGTACTGCGGTACATGGCTAGAGTCAACAACCACCTCAATGCTGCACAACCGGCTATACGTGACGTTGGGAATGTTCAAGCATCGCAAGCAGCTCTCAGCTTTCTGACATGCATATGAAATACGTGACGGCTTCCACAAACGCACCCCAACAGTGGCCCTTATTACGTTTGCAATGAGTAAAGGCCGGCAGTCTGCGTGTCCACGACCGGGAGGCCATCCGATGCACCAATCCTGGACAAGGGCGAAGGACCAGCCAGAGCCGCAAAATGCTTGTTTCCTTCCACAAACGAAGATGCTTGCGAAACGTTTGAGATCTTTCGGCTTCGTGGTATGTGCACTGTGGAGGAAGAAATGATCTGTGTGATGGCGCCTTCAATTCCCTCACAGAGCCGTTTGTATCCACGCTCGCCACGCTGCCGTTTGCCGCGTTTTGGTGCACCGCTTTCAACCGAATTTCAAGGATTGTCGGTCAAGCTGGTCGAGACTGTTGTATTTTTTCGCATGCAGTCGTTCGAGTCAGCTCTTTTGCCTTTGCCATGTGAACGGGAGATATTCGATGTCTCTTGCACGCTGATCCGACCCGATCCCGCTGCAAGCCTCAGAGTCGATCACTGCAGATTGGGTTCTACGAGTTTCGGCAGAGGTTTGCCCTGGCAGCGGGCGTTTGCTCGTGTTTACTCTACTTTGCGTGGCGTTTCGCCTGGTTAATAGCAATTTTACGTTTCGTGTTGCGCACATCGGCGGACTCCGCGGTCTCCGCTCCAAAGATTCATGTCCCTGCTGGACCACGTGGGCATCTAGAATTTTACCGGCCTACGCTCCGGGATTTGCATTGTACGGACGTGAAGGTAGAAAGCAAGAGGTCGACGATGGAGAAGGTGTTCACGGAGGACCAAAGTTCTTACCTATTGATATGATTGCACCGGTTAGTCCAAGGTGTTCCATGTGAGGGAAAAGCAAAGATACCAGCAAGCGTATATTGCAGCCGATGTGTTGCGCTGCCTTCGCCTACCACACACCTCAATAGGTAAGGCAGACAGACACTACTTCCTCTAACCGGAGCTGTCTCTTTTGATGCTGCGATTATGGAGAACTACATGTCTTGTTATGCTTACATGAACGGCTCAAGTCCCTGGAGATGCATCAAATGAACAGAATGATAGCTCCGATACCTTAGGTGAATGAAATGAAAAGCGCGCGAAACGCGCTGGCGTCGCTTCCTGCCTTTCTGGCGCTGCTGCCTGCATCATCTGTTGCGCGACCCGCAAACATGTCAACATCACCATCACCATCCAAATACCCCCACACACGTAGGTCAACACGCGACAAAGGAATCTTCCCAACACGCACATGTAATTAATTGGTCCGCAAGTGGTGTTCTCCACCACCGCTGCAATCATGTCAGACACCGAGGGCGACACCACGATGTTTGACGACGATGGCGTCCGAGAGAATGAAATGATGTACGGCTCCGGCCCTCTGGTCCAACAAGAGCTGAATGAAAAGTACCCAAATCGGCCAGTCAACCACGCAAAAACACTGCCCTTCTCAGCCCTGTACCTCAACCTCTTCAATCCGCTGCAAGACAACAAGAAGAGACCAGGCAACCCTGCTCAAAATCGCCGCAAGCAAGGTCCTGCAATAAAAGGCACGAACGAGATACGCAGAGACATCATCGAACGCTTCATTGCTCGCTGGCGCAAAGATGTCGGCAATGACTTTTACCCGGCGCTCAGACTGATTGTGCCCGAAAAGGACCGTGATCGTGCTATGTACGGGCTCAAGGAGGCGATGATTGGCAAACTGCTCGTCAAGATTATGCGAATCAGCAAGGACAGCGACGATGCCTACAACATCCTGCACTGGAAAATGCCTGGACGCAAGTCCTCAGCTGTGCTGGCGGGCGATTTCGCTGGACGCTGCCACGAGGTTCTTAGTAAGAGACCTACACGCACGACGCCGGGAGATATGACCATCGCGGAAGTCAATGAGCACTTGGACAAGCTCAGCATACTTTCAAAGGAGGAAGATCAGCAGCCGATTTTCGAGAAGTTCTACGAGCGCATGAACGCAGAAGAGCTCATGTGGTTGATCCGCATGATCCTTCGCCAGATGAAGATCGGAGCTACTGAGAAGACTATCCTCGACCTCTGGCATCCTGACGCGGAGAACCTCTTCAACATCTCCAGCAGTTTGAGGAGGGTGTGCTGGGAACTCCACGATCCTGAGGTGCGCTTGGAGGGCGACAACAGGGGCATTTCCCTCATGAGCTGTTTCCAGCCACAGCTTGCTGCGTTCCAGATGCGCTCGATGGAGCAAATGGTTAAGAAGATGAAGCCAGACGGAGAAGACGACACTTTCTGGATCGAGGAGAAGCTCGACGGCGAGCGCATGCAAATGCACATGGACCGCAACGGTGACATCGCGGGAGGTTTCGAGTTCAAGTTCTGGTCGAGAAAGGCCAAAGACTACACTTATCTGTACGGCAAAGGATTGGAAGACACTACTGGTGCATTGACCAAACATATGGCAAATGCTTTCCAGTCCGGCGTGAACAGCATAATTCTCGATGGCGAGATGATCACCTGGGACATGGAGCAAGACAAGATCTTTCCTTTCGGACACCTCAAAACCGCGGCTCTCGCTGAGCAAAAGACACAATATGCATTCGATGGAGGTAACCGCCCTCTCTTTCGTGTCTTCGACTGTCTCTATCTCAACGGCAAAGACCTCACCAATCATACTCTCCGCGTCCGCCGAGAAGCACTGGAGAAAGCAGTCAAGCCTGTGCATCGCCGCATCGAAATTCACGAATACGCCGAAGCTACCGAAGCTTCCGCTATCGAACCCAGGCTCCGCGACGTTGTTGCTGAGAAGAGCGAAGGCCTGGTGTTAAAGAATCCACGTTCTGCGTACAGACTCAATGACCGCAACGATGACTGGATCAAAGTGAAACCCGAATACATGACCGAGTTCGGCGAAGCCCTCGACTGTGTCGTGATCGGCGGATACTATGGCTCAGGCAAACGTGGTCAAGGCAATCTCAGCTCCTTCCTATGCGGTTTGCGCGTAGACCAAGCCCAAATCGACCAAGGCCAAAACCCACAGCGCTGTTTCTCCTTTTTCAAAGTCGGCGGCGGCTTCACAGCTGCTGATTACGCTGAGGTTCGCCACCGTACAGACGGCAAGTGGAAAGACTGGGACAAGAACAATCCACCCACCGATTTCATCGCCATAGGAGGCGGTGAGAAATACCAGTACGAACGACCCGACGTCTGGATCTACCCCGAAGACTCCTTCGTAGTCGAAGTCAAAGCCGCCAGCGTACACACAACGGATCAATTCGCCTACGGCCGCACCCTACGCTTCCCACGCTTCAAGCGTATCCGCAGCGACAAAACATGGCAACAAGCGCTCTCAATGCTCGAGTTCGGCGCTCTGCGCGAAAACGTCGAAGAAGAGCGCAAAGAGAAGCAATTCAAAGTCGCGTCCGCGCGCAAACAACGCTTAACACGCCGCAAAAAACGCAGCCTCGTCATCCAAGGTCAAGAGGAAGAAACCGCAGGCCGCCGTGTAACGACGCCTTTCGCTGCCGCGCCAACCCAAGTCTTCACCAACATGACTTTCAACATCATGACCGACTCGCTCAAACCGCTCAAGAAGTCAAAAGCCGAAATCGAGGCTTTCGTCAAAACCAACGGCGGCACAGTCGTCGCGTCCGAAACAGCCGAGAACACAATCTGTATAGCCGACAGAAACCTCGTTAAAGTCGCGAGTCTGATCAAGAGAGGTGGGAAGAGTATTCGTCGGCCGAGGTGGCTTTGGGACCAAGTTGCGCAGAGCGAGAAGGATCGCTCGTTAGGACATTTCGAGCCTAATGATGGGGTGCTGATGTTGCCGGTTGAGATGGAGCGGCATGCGTATTTTGCGAGGGAGGAAGATGAGGCGGTGTGGTTTGCGCATGTGGATGAGTTTGGGGATAGTTATTTTCGGGATTTGGAGACGGAGGAGTTGGGGAAATTGCTCGCGAGTATGTCTGATGATACGGGCAGTCGATTGAAGGCGAAGAAGACGCTAGGGGGGATGATTGGGCATGGGCAGGAGAGGCTTGGTCGGGGAATGATGTTTCATGATTTGAAGGCTTACTTTGAGGGTGAGCATGCTGGCGTACTACGTACGTTTGAGTTTGCTGGTGGAGAGGTCGCGGACAGCCTTGACGATGATGAGCTCACGCATGTTGTAGTTGAGAAGGGAAGTGACAGGATTGATGACGTTAGAGGTGTATGCGCGAGGCGAAGCAAGATGCCACGGATCGTCACGCCGGCATGGGTGGAAGCGTGCTGGAAAGAAGGCGACTGGCTCGATGAAGAGGCATACGCCCCATGAGACAACTGTGGTAATGGATGAGATGTCAACGTGTTTGGTGTTCTTAGAACGAATAGCTCTCCCGAACAGAGAAATGGTACTCATTTGATTACAATCGAAACGAAGGTATCGTATGCCTAGCAGAAGACGTAAAGCAAGCCTATAGACTTTGCCGTCCCAATCCTCATATCATTACACCCTCAGTCCCTCTCCCTCCGACTGCGCTCTCTAGGCACATATCGATCCGACTCTCTCCGCTCCTCACGGTACCTCTCACGCTCACGACTCCGATCTCTGCGCTCGCGCTCGCGACCCGAACCAGCAGCAGAACTGCCTCCGCCAGGCACATATCGATCAATGCCCGCCGGACTACGACTGCGATCTCGCCTCGCGGGCCCATCGCGATACGACGTTCTTCTAGGTGATCGCGTACGCTCGCGATAGCTTCTGCGAGGCGGTGGCGATTCGCGCCTGCGATGCGACTCTCTGCTGCGGCTGCGAGGGCGCGCTGATGATGCTGCTGCAGGGCGAACTTCGCGCTCGACGACTTCGCCTTCTTCTTCTTTGATTCGTGGCGGTGCTGGTGATTCGATTTTGGGAGGGCGCGACTCGACTTTGACGCGGTCGCTGCTGCGGTAGTAGGAATCGCGATCGCGCTCGCGGTCTCGGTCTCGGTCGCGGCGGGAGCTTTCGCGGTAGTAGTCGCGGTCGCGTGAATCTTCTCTGCGGCGATGGTCGGATGGGTAGGCTGCTGATGAGCGGCGAGAGGGAGATGGGGAGCGGAGTCGGGAGTTGCGTTTGCGAACGTCGTCGTCGGCGGCGGTGCGGGATCGTTCGTCAACAGCTCTGTCACGATCGCCTCGAGGTCCGGTTGGGATGCTGGCTGAGGTCTCGCCTTTGCGGAGGGTGAGTGAAGTGGGCATTAGGCCCCTAGAACGCATCTCTTCCTTAGAGACATTTGTGTTCGGAGCCATGTGCCGAAGCCGTGCTGGTGGTTCCATGCTTTCGCTTCGCTCGAGTTCAGGTCGGCGCGCTCTGTCGGTCATTGCCCTGCCTTCCCTAAGTAGCAGTTCAAGAGCCTCTTGTTCCAACCGCTCCTTGTCCCTCTCCCTCATAAGCTCGCGCTCTGCTCGGAGTCGCTTCTCACGCTCCGCAGCCGCAGCCTTCTCACGTTCCTCTGCCTCCTTCTTCGCCTTCTCGCGTTCCTCGTTAAACTTGGCGATGCGCTCTTTCTCCCGTTCCTTTTCGGCCTTCTTCCATGCTTCACGTTCCTCTCTCCGTTTTTGCTCGAGCTGCAAACGCGCAGTCTCCTTCATCAACTCTCCCTGCTTCTTCTTCAGCGCCTCGAGCTCCTTCTTCTTGCGCTCGGATGCCTCCTTCTTCTTCCGCAACTTCTCCTCTTCTTCGAATTTCTTCTCGCGCTCTTTGCGCCTCACCTCTGCTTCAGCAGCATACTCCTCCTCGCTTTTGATTCCTTTTGCCTGCTCGTCTGCGGCCGCAGCCTCTCCAACCTCCTTGCGCCGGATGTCACGTAGTGTTTGCTCGGCGGTGGCCAGGAATTGCTCAATGTAGTTGTCGACATCAGCTTGACTCTTCTCGTAGACCTCCGCTCTGGCGGCGGCTCCTTCCAGAAGAGGTGCAGCCAGTCTCCGGTCGGGTCGCAGGTATTTGAATGGCTCGCGCTCGATTTCGGCGCCTGTGAACGTGCGTAATGATGCCTCGAACATGCCGCGCTGCGCAGATTCATTATACTGTTGGAAGGCCTTTTTGCGCAAGGAGTCGAAGTCGCCCTTCTTCTTGAAGGTGTGCAGCATGCCCTCGATTGATGAACGCTGGGCGGATGAGAGGGGCAGGTCGGATGTTTTTGGTTTCTTGCGAGGCGGGAGTTGGAAGTCGGAGACCTCGTCCATCATGTCGAGGTTGGCTGTTGCGGCCATGGCGGCGGTGGCGACGTGGCTGTTAGGAATATGCCAGTATGCGATTGCAGGCGCGGCAAACGCGACGCTTTATTAAAGTCGCGAAACCCGAGACTCCGAGATGGATTGATTGCTTGATGAATGATCGCTCGCTTAATCCAAGTCTCTCCAGCAAAAGTCCCCGTCCTCGTTGTAGAGATTCAAACTCCGTACTGCTCGCTCAGTGGCAGGACGAAAGTTACAAACTTTGAAGCTGGACCGCAAGGCTGCTGGCTGGTGACGCTCGCTTAGAGAAGCTCGCCAGAAGTCAGTGTGACAGCTTCCCCACACGAATACCACGACTTCCGCCGTTCAAAGTCACGTGTGTCTATCACAGGTCGTCCACAACCTCACCTCCATCCACACGACCATTGGCGCGTGACGCTTATTCAGCTAACCATACAGCAACACACACAACGCCGTCTTTCCTATTCCTGGCAACAGCAAACCACCACCGCATATCAACCGCAGAAACCCGCGCGGGCGCGAACACCCAGCGACTACAAACACAATGGTCTCCAAAATCCTCTTCTGGTCCGGCTTCGGTACGCGCAAACTCCCGATGCAGAGAAGACACGCCTTCCAAGAAAACATGACAACAAACTAACACATCCCCTCCCAGGCGTCGCCGTCCGCCTATGGCAACTCGGCATCGAGATGCGCCCCTTCTTCTACCGCCAGGGCCTCTTCGCCTACCCCATCTACGGCCTCGTCGGCGCCAGCTTCGGCTACTGGCTTCAGGGCATGGAGGACAACCAGATGCGCTACCTCGGCGAGACCCGCGACAGACTGATCGAGAAGAGGCGGAGGAGAGCCGAGAGGGAGGGCGGCCTGAACGCCGGCACCACACAGCAGAAGCTCGGCGAGGGCTTGTTTGCTAGCCCCAAGGTTGTTGTCGACACCGATGGCAACAGGGAGATCACCAGCGCTGCGCAGTAGATGTGGTATCTGAAGAGTGAGAAGGATGGAGGATAGGAGAACATCAGGCTTGAAGGCGAGGAAGAGAGCTATTGAAGGGAAAAGAATGGGCTTGTGCATGCCTTGAGTGGCTTGTCAGAGCGCACATCCACTCCGAGAGGAAGCACATCATTGTACACTGTACGTTGAGATGAGAAGAAGACTGGCTTCGCCCAAAGCTGGAATGCCATGCAGTGTAATGTTAGCAAATCGCGAGGCGTAGAAGCAATATCAAACGCAAATCTGCTAAATTCGCTGCTACTCATGTCAATCAGATCAGTAATGGCAACAGGATAAATTATCATGATTTAGTGTCGACTCGATGCTTGCGATGGCAAAGCGGTTCCATTTCTTGTTACGCTAGTGATTGGTTTTGAAGCCTGCCGAGAGACCTCGGACCTCATTACCCTGTCTAACGTGAAGCCGCAATCTGAATGATGACACCACGAACGAAATACCCTCTTCGACGTAATATGGTAGAGTGTTTCCAATAGAAAAACGTTCGATTCCAAATCAGCATGCTGAAGCTGAAGACCAACGCCAAGACCTTGCAGGCAAACATCTTCAAAGTGCAAACACCACCACGTCTTTCATCATGCGTATATCTCATCCAACATGACTAGCATTATACCATTTCCGTCCCGGTGACAATTATCAAGTAATCAATTCTATCCGCGAGAACGAGGCCCCCGAATCTCTCAAAATGAGCTCATGCCAAACTGCAAGAGGACTCAATATCTTCGACGCCTCCCGGGCATGTCCGGTGGACGGGAACCCTGTGTTCATATACCAAGTCGAGATGATCTCCATCATGAGCACTGTATTCAAGCCATATCTCATGGCCATCCTCGTTCTCATCTGGGCGTTCGACATCTGGCATCAGGGTCTCCTCCTAAGAAATAGTTCGGCTCGCCACTGGCGCTGGTATGGAACAGGTCTCGGAGTGACCTACATTCTTATATCGAAAGATCAATGGACGTTAGCACTCGCTTTTACGGTCTTCGCTTTGACTTGGAGTAGATTGCCGGACACACAGTCAAATGCTGCGGGTAGTCTACCCAGCTTCGATAAATTCATGAGGAACCTACCGGATGCAAACCAACCCAAAGGAACAGAACAGCCAGCCACGGGACAATCAACCAAAGAACAACCACCCATAGAACAATCATCCACAGATCCCATCCCGTCATCCTCCCCCGCCAACAACGACAACGACGACGAACCAACCTGCATCGTCTGCTGGTCCTCCGACACCCTCCCAAAGCTCCTCCCCTGCACCCACCTCATCTGCCCCTCCTGCCTCACAAACCTCTCCACAACCACCACCCAAAACCACTGCCCCATGTGCCGCCTCCCCCTCTTCACCCGCTCCAACGCCACCCAAATCACAACCTACCGCGCCATCGCCTCCATCTGGAACGCCGACATCGCCGTCCGCTCCCTCGCGCTCGCCCTACACTTATACAAGTGGCAAGGCTGGTCGCGCAGCTTCGCTTTCGACGCGCTGTGGGTGTTTTGGCAGAGCGGGTATGCGCTTTGGACTAGGAGGATGATTGTTGAGAGTGGTGGGGAGGAGTGGTGGCGGACGCCGAGTTTTAGGAGGATGGATGGGGGGAGGGTTTGGAGGATGCCGCTTGCGGGGTTTGTGATGATGGGGTTTACGTTGGCGGTGAAGATGCATGAGGTTTTGGGGTTGGATGAGGAGAGGGTTTTTCATAGGGTTGATTGAGTAGTGGTTTTTTTGTTTTTTGTGCTATTGTTGTGCAAGCGCTGTTGTCGTGTGGCATGTGTATTTGTAAAGCTCGAGAGTCAAGGTACTGACATGGATGCTATTTGTCTGTTATCTTTCTCTACGAGAGGAAACCTCACATATTCAGCTTCTTTGCTTGGGTTCGTGAAGAACACAGAAGCAAGTGAATCCGTTCGACTTTACCTTATCTAACAGGCCGACAGGAAGTGGAGCAATGCAGCCGTCGGGCATACCTCATATTGATAGACGCTTTCTGAAATATCCTGACCCTCTAAGCCTCCAACCGAATACAGTGAGCCAGCATTGAGAATCTCGACAAAATATCGTTGGCCAATCATCGATCGTCTTGCCGTACATACACCTCGAGCTATGAAATGTGATTGGCTACAAGTCCTCCCGTTAACAATTGAGCCACGATGAATTTCTGTGTCAGTGACTCCAGTTCTAGGCACTATGCCTGTCCCACGCCTGCCCAACTACGTCCGTAAACCTCCGCAACATCCCATCCCGAATCCGACACGGTCTCCCAATCGCTCCCTTCACAGTCATCAACCACTTCTTGCAAGATCAAGTCGCTATCCGGTCTCGATGTGGTGTCAGGTAACCCATTGGGAAATGTGAGTGCTCGCCTTCTAACACTCATTGTCGGCTTCTGAAAGCGTTGACCTGCCTGCAAGCATTCCTCAAATCGCGCGCTCGCTTGTTTCAGCACTTCGCAAAAATCTGCTCGCTCCTGGAGGAACAATCGAAGACCGGCTATATCGGAAGCGCAACCCAGAAAAAGTTCATGGCCAGGACCAAAAGTTGCTGCCAATCCGTCCAAAGCTCTCTGACAAAGCGCCAGGGCCTCAGAATATGAGCCTTGGTCTCGCAAGCAAAGGGCAAGATTGAGGGCGCAATCCAAGGTGTGTGGATCATCCATGCCTAAAGTCCTTTCAAGCCCAGACAGCGCTTGTTGCAGCAGCTTGTTTGCCCTTTCAGACTCTCCAAGCAGGAGAAAGGTGCTACCGCATTGAGCCATGCATCTCAAAGTGTGGAGATTCTGTGGCCCGAATTTAGTTTCGAAGCCGCTAAAGGCTCGTCTGGCCAGCGCATTTGACTTCTCGTACTGTCCCGACTGCTTCAAAACTGACGCATAGTCAAGCATTGCAAGAAGCGTGTCTTGAGCCGTCGGTCCAAACAGTTTTTGCAGACCGCAGAAAGCTTTCCTGAAAAGCCGTAAGGCTTCTTCTTTTCTGTCCAGATTACAGAGTACTGATGCTAGAAGACGCATTGTCGTCAGAATATCCCCACGTGTCTCACATTCGCTCAACGCCCATCTCAACAGCAGCTCGGCTTCTGTCTCTTTCCCAAGATAGCCGAGAGCGCAGCCCAGTGTTCGTGCAAGGCGTAGTCCAGGTGCAGATCGATGGTCTGGGCCGTGTGCTTCTCTATATTGGGCGAGTGCGGGTCGCAGCAAATCGACCGCTTCTTGGTATCTCCCCCTACAAAACGCGGTATCAGCCAAGCCAACTACACTTATATAATAATCGTGTTGATCTGCACAGTGTCTTCGTAGATGATGGTCATGGATGAAGGAGTGAAGCTCGTACGCACGGTGGCCCTCGCCCATTTCGTAGAGTAAATCTGCCAAGAGTTTCAGCTGGCCCATGCTGTCGAAATCGCCAATCTCACTTTCCGCGTACACTTCGCGAGCCCTGGCGAAGCTGGTCATTATGTGCGGAATCATTCTTGCGTCTTCGTTTGGCCCTTCCCTGTCGATCCGTCCAAACGCGTTCAGAAAGCTCAGAGCAGTCTTGCAGAATCCCGCTTTTGCAGTGATATCTAATCGCTCGAAACTCCAGGCATGCACAAGTTTGTGCATCGAATAGCTAGATTGCTCATCACGCCAAGATACAAGAGAGTAGGATCCAAGTATCGCGAGGCCGCGGTCCAGCACTTCCTGAACCGAAGCAGATGATGTCTCCGCGAGGAGCCATGCCGCATGACCTTTGATGATGTTTTCATCCTCAGCCTGGAAAAGTTCGAGGAACAAACCATCTGGATTTAGAAACCCCAGAAACATGAGCAAGCTGCAGGCTTCAGGACAGCGTTCAAACATTGCGGCGTATGATGTTTCCCAGGTAGTGAGCACGCTTGCGCCGTATTGATCCACATGTTCTTTCGGTCTCCGAACGAGGAGTGCCTTTCGACGCTGTCGATATTCGTTCAAGTAAGCACCAGGATTTTTTCGGAGACGTGGAGTCTCGGCTACATGTGCTGCTGCAAGGTTTATTGCGAGAGCAAAGAAGCCAAGCTCTTCAGCTATTGCATCAACTTCTTCGCACATTTCCCCAGATGGTGACGGAAGCTTAGAGCGTCGCAAGAAAAGGTCTCTTGCTTCAGCAGGAGTGAGCTCAGCTACTTGCACGGCTTCCAGATCAGTCATATCTTTCGCTGATTGGCTTCTGGTGGTTATGATAACATCTGCCGAAGGTACGTCGATGACAGATCTTCGGAGATCGATATACGCCGAAGACTGCGGGTCATCAATGTCGTCTGCGCTGTCAAACACAAACAACCATCTTCCTTGCTTGTGGTGACACCACTGCTTTACCTCAGCGACACAGGTATCGAGTTCAAGGTCCGCACGTTTCGAGCTGTATAAGAGGTTGCGAATCTGCTTGTAGTCGGCCTCGATGCGGATCTTAGCTCCGGCATCGATCCAGAATACAGCCGTATAGTCATCCCGATATCTCTCGATGTAGCTCAATGCGAGCTGCGACTTGCCAGCGCCACCGAGTCCGCAGACTACAAGGATTTTCGAGCTCCGGCCTCTCTGTTCGACTTCGTCGTGTAGTCTTTCCTTCATTTGCGCCTGCGGCTCAGGGCGTGCGACATAGCTGGTAACCGGACGAAGTGCGGCACTGCTGTAATGGCCAGTGAAGTCGACATGGGCGGTAGCATGCGGGTCTGTGTCTATCATAGACTCAAGTTAGTCAAGTCGTAGAGACTAAATACTGAAAGCATACGAATATTGAAGCCACTCTGATTGATGACATAGTTGTCACCTAGATTCAGCCTTGCACCATCATGTCCGGCGATGCTAGTGTAACTGTGGGCATTCCGTATTGGCAAACGCAGACCAGTATCCTCGAATGATGCCATCCCACAAGACGTGTCATGAGAGGAAACCCATCAACCGGGCTTTGGTAAGTAGACATTGATATCAGGCATGAGACAGTCGTGCTCCTGAGGTCTGCCGTCGCGCGCGGCATGTGGCTTGCATGAGTGCATCCACGCTACATCGCTGTAGCCAATCGAGCGATCTCACGCGACTTCGCGTCCGAAACCACTGGCAGACTCGCAGTGTTTCGACCTACCGGTGGAGGTTTCTGCCAGTAATGATGAACGGCATGTTCTGATTAAGAATATCAATGCTGATCGATGCGCATTTTGCGTGATGTCGAACAGCTTGTGGAAAGCAAGAAGAAAGATCGTCGTCGGGGACTACCCAATCGGGAAACAGCCGCTGACGTGCTGTGTTCTACCCAGCCGTGCTTGCAGTTTCGCACAGCACTTGAGCTGCCTTCCTTGGGCTGAAGGTACCGATCTCGACCATTTCCACAACCATATATGAAGAACAACACCAGGCAGTATTGCTGCTAGATCCGTCTTACGATATTGAATGAGTTGCTGCAATGTCTTTTCGTGACCCATTCGCGAATTCGCTTGCCCTTCCAACGATTTCTGAGAACCACACTCGATCGGCATCACCAACACCACGCGCTCTCGGTGGCGGCATTGTCATTTTCTCTGGCGGCAGCGCTGCCAACAGTCTCGTTGAGATCTTCAATGAAGTCCGAGACGCTAACCGTACGACGTTGAGTTATGTCATTCCAATCAGTGATAATGGTGGATCTTCGAGCGAGATCATTCGCGTTTTCGGCGGGCCTGGTATGTCGCGAGCTTACTGATCATTGATTGACACGCATCTGACAACCGTAATCGTAGGAATTGGTGATGTCCGCTCTCGCCTTGTGCGTCTGATCCCAGATACGGGCGTGGAAACACAAGCCATCAAGCGGCTGTTCAACCATCGATTGCCCAAGGACTATGCTTCAGCCAGGATGGAGTGGCTGGACCTTGTCGAAGCTACTCATGATCTATGGAGAGGAGTTTCATTGCCGAAGCAGGAGCTCATACGCAGCTTTCTCAATGTGATCAATCTTGAGGTCGTCAAAAGACTCAGACCAAGCTCGCGATTCGACTGGAGCGGAGCTAGCATTGGGAATCTCTTCTTGACAGGGTGAGCACTGGGACCTCAGATGCAGTAATTGCTCATGCGCACGTACTGAGTCTGACCACAGGGCTCGATTGTTTACTGGCAGCTTTGAGTCAGCAATCTACTTATTGTCGAGCATCTGCGCCGTGCCTGGAAACGTCTCGGTCATTCCCAGTCTGAACTCAAATTTCGCCCACCACATCGCGGCTGGACTCGAAGATGGCTCCGTCATCACAGGTCAAAACAACATCAGCCATCCTAGTAAGCCCACCGCCGCGGTGCCTGTAGGACCTGAACCTGAAACGGCAACGTCCTGTCGGCGCCAGCCAACAGAGACAGAGGAGCAAGATCTGGTCGAGGACGCCAACCTACCCGGCTCACTACCCACTCTGCGCAAACCCGCTATTGCTTTCTCCAAAGACGACGAAGAGGAGCTTCCGGCAAGAATCGAGCGCCTGTGGTACATCAACCCATACGGACAAGAAATTCGCATCCCAACGAATCCGCGCGTTATCGCCGCACTGAAAGAAGCTGGCTGCATCATCTACAGCATCGGATCACTTTTCACATCACTCATCCCGTCCCTGGTGTTACGAGATGTAGGCGAAGCCATAGCATGTCCCGCTATCCGATGCAAGATTCTGATCCTCAACGGCACTTTGGATCGCGAGACCGGCCCTTCGTCCAATCCGTTCACTGGCTTGGACTTTGTTGCCACCATATGCAATGCTTGTGCCGACAGTCGCGGCTTGCCAAAGCCTGATCCCAGAACTTACTACCACTACGTCACCCATGTTATATACATCGAGGGACTGACATGTCCAAAAGTCGACAAGATCGCTTTCCAAAAGATAGGCATCGAGACCATGAGGTTGTATGGCCGGAAGGACGAAGATGGCAAGGGTGGCAGGTATGATATGAAAGCCCTTGAGCAGGCTTTGGAGGCCATCATCGGCAGGAAGGATCCTAGAGGCGACAAGGGTAGACGGAATACGCTGGTGACTTGAGCTCAACCTTCGACCACGAGATGCCATGGATACAAGTACCAGCAAGACTCAGACTCAGGATCTGATGGCTGTTACATGATACAAGAAACGAAAACGCCAGCAATGGTTGGCGGCAAGCGGAGCGAAGAACGGACAGAGGCCGACAATTCAAATATAAAGGAACCGACCCGACATACTATGATGCAAACAGATGGGAAATGGTGGTGCCGATTCACGAATTCGATTTCTTGTACGCCTTGCAGCTGCTCTATTTGTATGTCTACATCTATTAGTCTAAAGCTTTGCAACACCAAATCCAGTCTTTTTCGCGCGACCAAGCATACTCCTTGAGATATCGCGGAGTCTTGCCACGCCCATCAAAGCCATCGTTCTTGACAGTTCCCGCTCAAGAATGTGCAAAACGCCCTCAACACCCTTCTGACCATCCCAAGCCAGACCCCACAGCGCCGTCCTTCCGATAAGACAAAGGTCTGCTCCTAGGGCCAGTGCCTTGAACACATCACTGCCGCGCGTGATGCCACCATCGAAGATCACAGGAATCTTGCCTCTCACAGCATCAGCAACCTCCGGCAAAGCTTCTAGCGTCGAAGGCACGCCATCCAGCTGACGGCCACCATGATTTGACACAATGATAGCATCAACTCCGGCTTCTACAGCGCGCTTCGCGTCTTCCTCAGTCAAGATGCCCTTGAGAATAATCTTCATCTTGGTCTGCGACCGCAGCCAGGGGATGACTTCGTCCCAGCGCAAGCTCATATCAGTAAGCGTATCGCGGTGCTCGTCCACAATCTGCTTAAAGTCTGCAGCCGTCTTCGCACTCAGCAGCAAGCCTGCCTTTGAAACGCCGCCTGCCCTTCGAGACTTTACGTTGGACATCTCCATACCTTTTGGCAATTGCAAAGGCTTCTTGCGCTCGTGTATCCGGTTCCCCAATACTACTGTGTCGACCGTCAAGACCAGTGCTTCGTAGCCAGCTTTTTCTGCGCGCTGGATGAGATCGGTGGTCAAATTTCTTGAGTTGAGGAAGTATAGTTGGAACCAAGGCTTGGGGTAGTGTTCGTCTCTTTCTGGGAGCGCGCTGACTACGTCTTCAAGGGAGGTTGTGGCGTTTGAGGACAATGTGATGTTCGTTCCGAGAGCCCAGGCTGCGCGGGCAGTGTCTGGTTCGCCATTGCCTCCGGCGAGCTTTTGATACGCGCTAGGCGCAATGGCAATTGGTATGTCGTACTTCTTTCCGAGGATCGTCGTGGTCGTATCGATGTTTGTTACGTCGCGCAGTACCTGTGGGCGGAAAAGAAGTCTGTGGCTATCAGTATTCGTCATTGATGCGAGCTCACGGGTATGACTTACTTCTTGAAGATTGTTTCATTGCGGCGGACTGTCTGCTCATCATCCGCTCCTGTGATGTAGTAGTCCCAGGCCGCAGGATCAAGACGTTTCTGTGCGATGTCTCTGACGTCTGCTACTGTGACCGGATTCGGCATCTCTATGTGTGAATGCGCGTGAGGCATGTTGGCGATTGCTGTGAAAAGTATGCTAGGAGAAAAAGACGAGCTCCGAACGTAAAGGAAATACGTCTAATGACAAGGAAATAAGGAAAAGCGCTCACGCATACTTTAATGTTGGGCATGTTGAGTCGGACGGATAATAGTGATACCATCGCCTGCTTCGGCGTTTGAATCACGCAAACGATCTCGGCCATTGGCGATGTCAAAATTGGCTAGAATATCCTCTCGTTAGAGAATGCATTGCAGTCGCTTGTCGCAGGTTATCTTGGCTACTCGATCCAAAGGAGATAACTATTACATTTCAGAAACGTCGATAATTTGATTGATATCAAATCGCATACCAAATTGACAATGAATCCGCATCATCTCGTCGATCTTCACTTCCAATTTGCCCATGTTTTTGAGACAGTTTCATCGGCAAGCTAGTCAGTCGCCGAAATGCTCCGGTACAGGAGCCGCTCGGTGGCGGCGATGACGGCTAAGAACATGCTGCAATCAATGCAAGCTCCTTCGCTGCAGACAACGAAAAGAGAGATATTTACATGTACCTCACAATCCACCGTTCACGATGTGTTACACCGTGTGCTTGATGGCCTCGTCCGAAACTCTTGAATATGTTTACGGTTATCGCGCCAATTATCCCGATGGAGCTGACATCTTCAAACAGCGCCATAATGGCGACCTGTTTCTGTCCATCATCTAGAGCCGATACAGTGCAACAAAACCAATGGCAATGTCAAGGGGCGAACCAATGCGACACATTCCATCTCATTCACCAAACTCTGCCGCCTCGCGATGACGTTCCAACTGGATGTCAATCATAAGTCATCACTGCCCTTCAAATGCGTCCAAAATCTCTCCGGTGGCACGTATCAAGTCGTCTTTCCCAAGCGACTTGCACTGATTCATACCAATGACAAACCCTCGCCCGACCAAGGAGACCCGTGAGGAGTTCTAGTCATACCTTCAAGGTTCACAAACCCGCTTATGATTTCCGCAACAGGAATCGGTTGGGTGGGGAAGAGTTCCACAACATGCAGATAGGCCGGATAGGCCAGATACGCCGAGCGCACGAACAATACCTTGACCCGGAGCAATCAGCCGACTGCCTACAACTACAGATTTATATGTTTGATGTGCCCTTCGAGTGTTCAATATGTATCCACCAAGATTTTCATACAATGACATATACGATCGAAGAAAAGATTGACGCGACACCAAAATGCGGCGTCTTGTACGCAAGGCTCGCGACGAAACCTCCGACTATCAAAGGTAGCCACGGTGCCTACCTTAACACCGACGATGGACGCAAGATCTTGGATGCCAGCTGCGGTGCTGCCGTCGCCTGCTTGGGGCACAACAATGCCCGCGTCAAGGAGGCCATTATGCGTCAGTTGGACGATGTAGCTTACTGCTATGCCCCGTTCTTCACTACTGCTCCCGCCGAAGAGTTGGCAAAACGACTTTGTGCATCAACAGGCTGGCAAATGTCGAGAGTATTCATTGTCAGCTCTGGTAAGTGGCGAGCATGAATCCATCTTGTCGTAGGACGGCCAAGTATTAACATTACCACAAGGAACGGAGGCAGTAGAAGCAGCCTTGAAGATGGCGCGTCAATACTTCTTGGAAGGCCCAACACCACAACCCCAAAGGACAAAGTTCATCGCTCGAGACAAGTCATACCACGGGAACACCCTTGGCGCTTTGTCCGTTGGTGGTCATCAAGCACGCAAAGCACCATATCTACCCATCTTGTCGACAAATGTTTCCCATATCTCGCCCTGCTACTCTTACAGAGATCAATCCGCCGACGAAAGCGAAGAAGCTTATGTCAATCGCCTGGCACAGGAACTGGAAGATGAGTTTCAACGACAAGGACCAGATCAGGTCTGCGCATTCATCGCAGAGACCGTTGCAGGCACTGTCAGTATTTCTCTAAAGATCTGAGTATGTTACGATTTTTGAACTAACGAACAAATACAGACAATCGGAAGCGTGCCAGCAGTGAAAGGCTACTTTGCAGCAATGAAAGCCGTCTGTGAACGCCACAACGCTTTGTTCGTTATGGACGAGGTCATGTCTGGAATGGGCAGGACGGGAACGTTACATGCGTGGGAACAGGAAAGCGTCGTACCTGACTTGCAAACTGTCGCCAAAGGTCTTGGAGCTGGTTACGCGCCCATCGGAGCACTTCTCGTGAACGACAAAATCGTCAAGCAGCTTGAGCAAGGTACTGGAGGGTTCCAGCACAGCCAAACATATCAAGGCCACCCTGTCGCGTGCGCAGCGGCACTCGAGGTCCAGAAGATCGTTCAGGAAGAAAATCTGCTGGCTAATGTCCAGGAGATGGGTTTGTATCTGGAGGACTCGCTGAAGCGAAGACTAGAACGCCACAAGCATGTTGGTGACATTCGTGGACGCGGACTGTTCTGGGGCGTGAGTTCACCATTCCATTAATCTTTGTTGACAAGCTGCCGCTGACTTTGCTGCAAATAGATCGAGTTTGTCAAGGACAAAACCACGAAAGCTCCATTTCCGGCAGAACAAAAAGTTGCGCCGACTTTACATGCGGTTGCTCTGCAGGATCATTCGCTGTCTCTTATTCCCAGCACCGGTATGGCAAATGGAAAAGATGGAGACATTGTTCAACTTGCTCCGCCATACAATGTCACTCGACAGGAGATTGACATGATTGTTGAGAGAACTGCCGCAGCTATAGAGCAAGTCCTAGGTCCTTCACAGGATCCATAGACGGGTCAATAGCTACGCCGCAGGTTCAAACAAAGTTCGTCGGGACCTGTTGAGAGTGTCGTTGTGTTGTCGATAATCTGACCTGCCGTCCGCTCAGTCACACAACAGCATCGCGCTTCAACGCCTGTATAGACATTCCAATTGTAACAAGAGCTCAGAAGTGGCTCAGAAGTGGCTCGTGACCTCTGTATCGCCCAAGGCAATAAATAGAGCCTGAGGCCTGGTTGCCCCCCATTCTATCAACAAGCCATCAAGATTCTTATGCTCATTGCCATGGCATGATTATTACAAAACTATTATAGGCCTCAGATGTGTCTCCTGAGCTCAATCTATCTGAAGTGTCTGGCTGACGCAGAGAGGCCAGGCCGCTTACTGTGGGCTGATGCTGACGGCTGCCGGCATGTGGGTTGTCGTTTTCGTCACATGCGTGGAGCCAAGTCTGTCAGACTCCACGTTGCCTGCTGGGACATCTATATTTGTCGAACATACATACCGGACATCAGCAGACACCAACACGTCAAGTCAAAGTTTAAGCTTGATCTGGCGTCTTGCACGCCAGCACGCAAGTCGACAGTGAACGATCGTACGGAGCGCTTTCCGTTTGCTGTTCCGTGTAACGTACCACAAGCTTGACCAAGAACGGGAGCAGTGTCGTGGATAGTGACATTAGCTCATGCGCCAGGGCTCACGCATACCTGCTTTCTCGGCGAGAGCGAAGCCAGACAATGCGTCTCTCTGCGCTCAGCATACATCTGCTGTGTTCAGCTCGAGGCTGAAAAGATTGGATCTCGGCCCTGCCAATGTGACACAGTGCTTATGTTGAACACCGGGACGCCGAAGGGCAGCAATTTCCTACTTGTTCTTCTAAGACATTTCCTTTGCATCGGTACATTCTTTGATCGCTGGTGGCTACTGGCCTTTTTGTCCCGATGGCTCAACCATTATATACTTATGCCACTTTGGTACTCATCCTAGTACACCTCATTACTGCTCAACAACAATGCTACTTCGGACCTGGGGCACAAAATAGAGGGCCATCGAGTCTGGTTCCCTGCCTGAACACAGGGCAGTCAGCCTGCTGCCTTCTCGGTGATGTCTGCTTGAGTGGTAACACTTGCTGGAACTATGTTACCGGGAATCTATATCAATACGGGTGCACCGATATCTCCTACAAGGATGAGAGTTGCCCGTACAAGTGTGGCTTCAACAGTAGTATGAAATTGCTGTTCACCCTTCCCACGACACGCGCTAACTGTACGCAGCCTTGTCGCCTTGGACAGCACTCGAGTACTGTGTCGACAACCCTGGTGTTAACAACACTTGGGTATGCCACGCTCCAGAGAGCTGTGGGTGCGAATGGAGTTCCAGTACGGACATGCTCATACTGCAACCTCGACAATGTAAGGACATGGGCTCAGACGCCAGAGTCGCTCTTTACGCTCCATCCGTACTCGCGCCCTACGTGTCTCTACCTACCAGCATCGGCGGAAGTACGGGCTATTTCTCTACAACAAGAGTGAATGGTAGCAGTACCTGGGTTAGTACGGCGATATCAGGATGTCAGTGTCTACCCATTATGATATAAGCGAATGCTCGTAGAACACGCGCTTACCATTCAATCTAGACACACCTTCCAAAATCACAGAGCTCACGAAATATGGCCCTCAGCCAACACAAGCCGTACTCATTAATGGGAATGCCAAACCCTCTGCATCTACGAACGGCGTAGCAGTGGCTGTTGATGCAACTACGACGTCGCCTTCGACAAGTGAATCCACCAGTCAACCCAGCAATAACGCTACGTCTTCCGCAGCATCGAACACCGGCCTCTCAACCGCAGCAAAAGCAGGCATCGGCGCAGGCATAGGTGGTGGTGCTCTCGTCGCAGCCATAATCGTCCTCACCGTCCTCCTCTGCCGCAAGCGCCGCAAGACAAGCCAGCCAACACAAGACTCACAAACCCAGCACCCATATCGCATCAGCGCACCTATGCCGGCCTCTCCATACTCCATGCAAGCCGAGAAGGACTCTTGGAACCCTGCAGCATATTCCGCTGGATCGTCTCCGCCTATGATGTCGCCACACTTCGATCCGAGTTATCAGAGTCATTATCCTCACATCGTCCCGAGCCTGTACTCGGAGCCGAGATCGCAGAAGCCACCGTCTATCTCGCCGCCCATGGAATTGCCTGCAGAGCACCATGTCCACGAGTTGCATTCCGAGCAACTGCCAACGAACAGTGAAGCTGCGAAGCTGTCAGATGAGCAAAAGTGAGGGTGGCTCTGTTGGCACTTGGTTGCAGGTATAGTTGGAGGTTCTGAGTGCGGATGCTTTCAATCTTCTTTAGGTTCTAGATTAGCGCTCCTGATATCATGTGCAGGTTCATACGAGATATTACGCTGCAAATTGTCAGTGAAATATATGCCGCGCAAACATGGTCTATTCCATGTCAGGATATGTAACTAGATGTCCCCGCTCGCGATTGAGATGTGTAAGAGATATCTCCCAATAAAAGAAAAAGAGGGACCGATGAAGCAACGCCCACGTTGTATCAAGTCGAAGGTATCAGCAGCTTCAAACCATTGTGCTCTGCTTATCTTCATCGCTGCTCGAAGCCGGCTCGCCCTTAGCAGTAGTCTCGAATGTCATGTTGTTCTTGCGTGGGTCGAAGACGAGGCCTGGGTGACCAATATTAAGGAAGATCGTTCCGAGGGTGATCATTCTGTGTGATTGTCAGATGCTTGTCAACTGTAGAGCTTTGAGAAATGGTCGAAACTTACACGCTCTCTAAACCGATGAAGGCGCCCTGGTCGTGGAATGCAGACCCACTGTAGCCATCAGTCAATTCATAGATGCGGAACACGCATCGAATGAAGATGACGAGGAGCGCAAGGCTGATGAAGGCCATGAAGAGCTTGAATCTAGAATCGACGCCACCCCCGGTGACTTTGCCGGTTTTAACGTCCTTGCGGTAGCGGAATGCGTACTGGATCGATAACACGATGAAGACGAAGATGACAACGACCTGGAGGGATAGGCCAGCCAGGCCGAGGTTGACGCCCACTTTAGATGAGCCGTCGGATTGAGTAGACAAGGCACCGCCGACTGCCTGGATGACTAGGCAGAGGACGTCGCAAGGGATGAAGATCTGGTAGTAGAGGGCCGGCTTGAATTGCGCGCTTGATGGGGACAGTCGCATGATACTGGGATGGATCGTTAGATTGTGACTAGTTTAGCTCGCGGATTTGGGATTAATACCTCTTGTACAAAGTGATGTAGATGGCAGCCGTCATCCAGACAGGTGCAAACGAAATGCAGACTAGACGAGTCAGTCCATGTTCAGAGTCCTCGGAGCTTATCAAACTCACTGATTTGCAGCATGAATCCAGTGAAACTCCACGGGTCGTCATGCATGATAATTCTCCCACCGTGGCCAATCATCTCAACGGCGCAGCCAACCGAAACTAGTGTAGCGAACGTCCACTGCCTCCAGCGGTAACCCTGGTAGATGTGAACAAGCATGCTGATGCCGAAAATGGCGATGAAGATGGCGTTGGCGATAAGGCTTGGCTGGTATTGAAAGATGCTCCATTTGATGCTGCATGTTTCGAGGTCACATTCGCCCCAGCCTCTTTGTTCGGATCCATCGGAGGCCATTGTTTGTTATTCGTAAGTGAGACTTGGATTAGCAAATCGTGCGGTTTTTAAGTAAGATGTGTGATGGTAGAGGATGGCCGATTGTTTTCGTGTTGGACGATAATGGTGGAAAGATAGAACTGTGCTATGGTCACAGACATGGCAGTGGCGTCTTATAGACAATTACATGTCTCTATGACCGACCTACCTTAGAAGGCTGTGTAATGGTAACGGACGTATGCTCGCAATGTCTGCTCGATTGGGCCGAAAAGTAACAACATTCCATCACGGTAGCCTGTGCTTCGGATTCGGAATCCTTCCAATGGGGGCTTGTGCTGTGTGCCTCCACAGGAAAGTTAACTCGCTTTCGGACTCACTGTTCTTACCATGTGAGATCTCGGCCGATAGAGACAGATGATGAATTGAGCTCCTACAAACAGATCTGACAGATCGCGACCGGAACTGTTCTAAGACACAGTAGCAGCGATCCTCTGAGCCTCTCCTTCGCTGCTGCAAGGTGTGAGCGTCGGTGGCGTCCATACAGCTCGCAGAGCGAAGTGGACCTCGCAGACCTCGCAAACTCGTACACTTACGGCTTAGCGTGACATTTTAGCTCCAATCGAATGATGCCTATCAGGTCGACATTCGCGATTTCCATTTTTGCTAGAACATCGAACGGATATATCGATCGGCCAGATGATCAATCATTTGATGGATTGAGATGGATTCTAATTTCATGTCATCGACTGCAACGACCTCAGCTGCTTCGCCACGAAACACACAATCTCGCAAGATGCTAAGCATAGCCACAACAGGTGATGTGTTTCGTAGCCTTGCAGACGTACGACCGTTCTCGACATGCATTGGATGAGAGAGCTTCGTGGCTGCCATAGCCTTGCCATACCGAACTAAACTTTCATGTTCGTTGAGCTGCCTGAGCCTGCGATTCTTGCTTCGGTAATGGCATCGGTATCGCAGCTCTCGACGGCACAGGCACCAAGGTTATGATCATAAATATGTCGCTCTGCATAATCCTTCTAGCGATCGTACCAGTATATGCCTCCACATTCGTCAGACCCAATTGCACCATCCCAGCAGAAGGCCTACACAGCTTCGTCTCAGCGCCCAACGTTCGAGGTACATTGGACATATTCTGGAACTGTCTGGCGACTATCATCGCATGTACCTACACAGTATTGCATCTCAATATACCCGAGCAGCGCGATGACAAGGACAGAGATCAAGGTTGGCGAGGGGACATGAAGTGGTGGTGGAAGAGCATGAAAACGAACATCAACTGGACGTTGATAACCGTACTGGCCCCGGAGTGATATTCTGGCACCGCCATTCAGGAGTTGACCGATGCAAGGCGCTTGCTGCGTGATCTTCGAGGTCTGCCAAAGGTTCAGCATCCGGCACGAGGATGGACGCTGGCTCATGCGTTCTTCGTCAACATGGGAGGCTTTAGAATTCCAGTTCAAAATATCGCGGATGAATGGCCTTCATTGATCGTCCTCAAGGGCGAGAGCTTCGTCAAAGTACTCCAAGGACAAGAAACCATCCTCGGCGAATTGGATCAGCCTCTCGGGACAATCCTACCAACAGCAACAGACATCCTCGACCGCTCCAAAAGCGACCATTTCGCCAAATCCATTACAATCCTCCGAGTGTCCTACTTCTGCATCAGTTGCTTCGTCAGACTCGCCAGAAACCTTCCCATCACACTACTAGAGCTCGGCACCCTAGGCTTCGCAGCTTGCTCGATAGTTTCCTACGCCGTATTATTCAAGAAACCCCGCGCATTAAACAGCACCGTCCTCTTGTCAGACCTCAAGCTAGGAGCCTGTCCCTCTGCCGCAAAATCATCAAAGACAACGGTCCACTTCTCAAGAGTGGCGGCACCTCCGAATGGAAATCAGACACATGGATCCCGACAATCCTCTTGTCCGTAATCCTCGGAGCCATCCACATCGCTGGCTGGAACCTCGCTTTCCCTTCACAATTCGATCAATGGCTTTGGCGGAGCTGCGCTATCGCTTCCGCTGCCAGTCCGGTTCTGTGGATGGCTTTGTCGCTGCCACTACTTGCAACGACACTGACGAATTTCTCTGACTCGGCTGTTATGGCTGGTGCGTGGGCTGCTGCGGGACAACAAGCGATCCTGAGCGTCGTATATGTGATAGCGAGGACTGTCTTGATGGCTTTGATGGTCCGGTCTCTGTTCTTTCTGCCGCCGGAGGCTTTCACGACGACTTGGGCGACGAATATACCGCATCTCGGCTGAATGAGATATTCTGGGGCTCTCGCCGCCTAGCAGCGCAACCTCGCGACGTCACTGAGCACACGTAGTCGGATCATGAGAGGATCTTGAAGTTGTCGAGTTGTGAATTGTGAGTGTAGTTCGAGTAGATCTAGAAAATTCGTAACATGAAAGCGCCTAACTAGAAACGTCGTCTCTCAACGCGCACAGCGTGTACTCTCATTTTCACCACTCATGCGACCGCTGTCGAGTCCAGGAAGAAACAGCAATGAGGAGCTGGCCCCCAAGACAACCAAATGCCAGCACGACCTTCGATGATCCACAGTCTTCTTCTAGAGTTATAGGGCGGTATGCTTGGAAGGTCGGGTCTCGTGGCGCGTGTCTCTGTAGTCAAGGCAACCGTGGTGTTTCTGAAACAAGCTCGACGCCAGGTTCTCAGCGGAAGTTTCTACAACACCGATAGGTTGGTTGGCGTCTATAGCGGCAGTCCAGTACTTTGTACAGAGTGTGGTGGTCGCCTTGAAAACAGCCACGATACAGCCGTCGATCCAGATTCGGGTAAAGGCCAGTAAACAGAGTGGCACCCACTGTAATGTCTTGATCTAGGCAAACACGGGTATGAGGGTGAGCAGAGTTGGTAAGGGCTCGTTCCGGGCGTGCGTGACCGAGTGTAATGGGATTACTTCGTTGTAAAGTCAAACCTCATCACAAGATCTGGTGTCTGCGCCGTACAGGTTAGCCGTGACTTCATTCGAAACCAGAGATTGCGTCTGACATACCTCATCATCACCGCCTCCAGCGTGAGAGAGCTGAGCTCAGCATCGTCGGGCATCTCCTCCATGATAGGCACAAGGCCAGCGAACTTATCGCCGCCGCGATAAGCGAGGAGAGCAGGCACGCCTGCGGGCTCCATCTCAGCGTCCTGGTAGTGCAGCCTGACGAAGCGGACATTGCTGTGCTTTCGCGCCAGCGTGCGGACGCAGTCTTCGATCATCTGAGAGACGTGCGACTGTGGTTTTCGTTAGCATAATCCTCCATAACTTCAAGTACCGCAGCATCAACCTCACCATATCGTCGTAAATGTACACAATCACCACTGTGCTCGGCCCACTCTTCTCCACGGCATCCAAGTAGCCCTCACCATCCACAGTCGTCAAACCGCCATATGAGCGCCTGCTCTTTCCAGACTTGTGAATGCCGCTCTCATACGCTCCATTCTGCAGCTCCTTCAGCCTGCCCTGTCTCCACCTGCTAATGAAGCCCTCATCCATCTCCTCGTCGTCCAAGCCATCGTCACCCTCCTCCAGCTTCTCCAGCGCTGAGGGCTCCTGCGTCCAGTGTCTCTGCGGCAGCTCTTCGACAACCGGTTGCTGCGCGCCGACCAGGCTCCGTAAGCTTGTGCGGTGGTTGCGCTGTGAGTCGCGGAAGTGCTGCGCGTCTGAGATCACGCCCTTGGGGCCTGTGTTTGCGCCATAGCGGGTGCGCGGGATGATGTTGCGGGCAGTGCTTGTGCTCGAGCGCGGGAGGTTCTCGTCTGGGTCGTAGTTCGAGGCGGGGGGTGTGCGGTCGTTGTCGTCGTCGTCGGAGAGGTTGAGGAATGAGCGGGCGTCGGAGTTGGCGTCTTCGGGGTGGGTTGTACGGCGCTCCTTGTCGCGCATGAGCTCGTTGAACTCGTCCTGGGCTGCGGTGGCCATGGTGGGTGGGTATGGATGTTTCGTCGGGTGGTTTACGGTTTGCGCAAGGCTGAAAGCTTGAGTGGGTTACACTACTAGCAGCAGTCCTTCGAGTGGAAGATGCGAGATCTGTGCGAGATTGGAGAGGGGTAGAAGCAGAATGGAAGCAGGATGGAAGGGAAAGAAACGGTCGACCGGATAAGTGAGTAATAAGGTATAATGTACGCCGTTCAGAGTTCGAGACAGTCTCCAGGGTTTCAGAGTGCACTCAGCCTTCCAACAGGACCTAGTAACGAGGTGCCTCCTGTTATTATTATTAACTTCTTGCTGCAACCAGGGGCGTACGCCAACCCAGCGTTAGGCAATACCACCAGCACAAGAGGAGCCCACTCGCCTGCAGCAGTAGTAATCCGCGACAGAGGCGCATGACTGACAGGCGCAAGACGGGACCGGAGAGGGCTCAACGACGGGTATACCTGACTCCTACAACTAACACGCCGCACACCAGACATGAAGGCCCCTCGGCCATGTCTGTGCTTGCTTCACAGCTGCTGCGAGACGAGACATCTGAATAAGTGTTGACAATGCTTTGCACACAGCTGCAGTATCATATCACATCTCTGACGAGATGTCAGTCTGCCAATGCCCACACTCGCCAATGATCCCGTGCGTTTCAGAGGGTGCGCGCGTGCACTGGCGGTCAGACCAAGGGACGCACGATCAAGGGATGTAATGCAGGTACCGTCAGCAAAGTGGAGTTTAGCCCTGCCTGACATGAGTCGTGGATGAAGCTGCGGTGAATGTACGGCATTAGACGTTGTTGAGCGCGGAACGACTCTGACATGAGGTCTTCAGGCTGTGCATAAATGTACATTTTTGAAGCAGAAAAATCGGGACACCGGACGAAGAATCACATGTTCTCATGTGTACGTTCAGATAAGACCGTATGCATGAGTGTGTCGATGAATCAAGAACTCACTAACCGGCACGCCCTCGAAACAAGGCAACAACCAGCAAGTGGCGTCTGTCAAGCCGTCATGTCCCATCTCAAAACGATATGATGAGTAAGTCAGTCTCAATGAGTAAGTCAGCCTCAAACACGACAGAGAGTCAGATCGATGTGCACGTTCGTATGCAATTGTCATAGCCCTCGCTCGTCATGGGCTCGACACTGGACACTGCTAGGCGGGTCTGCCTCCCAATCAATAAAACGTGCATGAGCGCATTTGACGTACGACAGTCACACAGCATATACAACGGTATGACATGGTAGCACAGTCAGTGCCCAGTCATGAACGAGCGCGATCTCATCATTGTCAAGATCAATACCATGAAGCTCTTTGCAAATTGGGTGATCGGAGGAAGATGGCCATAGCAAGACACCTGTAGCACACTGCGTTCGCAAAATTCAAGAACGAGATAATGGGACGAAAGCTGGAGACAGGGAAACAAAAGAACAAGAAGATCCTAAATGTAACACAGAGCTTTCAAGAGACGACTCAAAGTTTGACTAATTTTTTCCGCCCCAGAATCCTCCCAGCCGCTGATCTGGCCTCTTTCAGAAGCAAAGAGGTAAGCGGAAATAGCCCAGTGACCCGAGATGTAGAAAAGGAAGAAGAAATGAAAATAAAAAAAAGGGTGGTGGTGTCAAAAGGCTTGGGTGGCGAGTGCCGCGTCGTGGTTCCGTTTCGGTGGGCAGGGTGGACGAGCTGATTAGTTGTAGCCTGTGCTCCCGTATGTCCCTCCCCGTGAAGGCTCTTCACTTCTATCGCGTCTGGAAGAACAAATCCCAACAGCTTTTCTCTCGAGGAATGCCCACTTTGCGCCGGGGTAGTAGAAGGGAAAGAGCATCGAGACAATCGCATTTGAAACGACAATTTCAGGACGCTGCATCGTAGAGGTGGTGGTGGTGAAGAGGAAGAATCGCATCTGTGCCACTTCTGGAGCTGTTCAGAGTGTTTGGTTCTCGTCGCGAAGATGCCGCGCCATTTCGACTTGCATTTTTTACGTCGGGTATCTCTAAGCATGTTTCGTGCTTTTTTGTGTGACTTCTTATGCCCAGATACGGAGCTATTGTTTTGTTAGCTTTATTTCTCGCAGGTGAGGATCGTCATGTCTTACCATCGAATCCCAGGATCCTGTGCATAATGAGAGGGCGTCGTTCGAGACGCCGAGACAGCTGACACGGTTGTCGTGTCCTTGGAGAGTACCCACACGCTCACCGCGAAGAACATCCCAAACCTGAGCTTACAATCAGCATTGATCTATATAACTGTGAGTACACGTGGAGGGAACATACCTTGCACTCAAAGTCATCGTAACCAGCGAAGAGCAGACGACCAGAGACAGAGAAAGCGACGGAGGTGATACCGCAGACAGGTTCGGGAATCTACAAGCAAAGTCAACAAACCATGAACATGACGTTGTGAATGATTCAATCCACTTACGGCGTAGCTTTGGAGCTCGCGATCTGCGCGAATGTCGAAGAGTCTGCAAGAAGCGTCGTCTGAACCAGTTCCAAAAGCGTTTCCGTTGGGGAAGAACTGGATGGCGTTGATGTCGGAGTCGTGTGCCGCAAAGGTCTGGCTGCACTTCTGCTGTCGGATATCCCAAAGCTTAGCAAAAGCATCGCAGGCACCAGAGACAAACTGGTTGTTATCAAGAGGGTTGATGCTCAAGCTCATGACATCACCCAAGTGGTCAGCGAATTCTGTGATCTTCTGTCCGGTCTCAATGTCCCACAACACACAGGTCATGTCACCAGAGGATGTGAGGATACGGCGGTCGTTGATAAAGCGGCAGCAAGAAAGATAGCCAGAGTGCCCGCTAAGCTCTCTTGCCACCCTGGTAGGACCCTCTCGTGCGCTCAAGTTGTAGATTGAGCAAATGTTGTCGAGACCACCGCAAGCCACGTAGTTGCCGCTTGGTGAGTATGCGCAAGTCATAACCCAAGACGAGCGGAGAGGAATTGCGTGCACCTTGTTGGTAGTGTACGCATCCCAAATGATGAGCTTGCCGTCCTGAGACGCAGAGACAAGATGCCTTCTGTCCGTTGACCAGTGCATGGCGTAGATCTTAGCAAGATGACCCTTGAGCGTCCTCTTAGTCCTCATGCCCAGACGTGGGAGAGCTTCTGTCCTTTGACGCGCGACATCGCGAACTACAGACACTGGTTAGCAAATTGCATTCAATGGCTAAAAAATGGCTGCCGTGGCAGTGGTCTGTAAGTAAAGACCTCACGCACGTGATGTGTCGGCAAGCTCGTCCTTCTTGCGCTTTATCCTATCCTTCAGGGCTTCCGCATCCCGACGGGCGATCTGGATCTTCTGCTGGATAGACTCTGCGTTTGCGTCCGCCATTGCGAGTGCGCGATGCAAACGGCGTCAATGGCCGTCGCAGCCCCTGGAGTGATAGTTCCTCGGCGGAGGTGAGTGAGAGCAGGCCGGAGTCGAGGTGGCCAGCAAACAAGCACGTCAATGCAAGCCGCTCAGTGCGAGGCTAGTACTGTCGACAGCGAGTCGATGGTGTGCAGCGTCGTGGACTCGCGCTCCTGCAATGGGTGGGTGTCGGTGCGGGAGGTGCCGACAATCCCTGGGCGGGCGTGTCTGGTGCTGCCGCGACGAGGGGGCGGCGCGCGTAACAGGGACGGGGTGGGCGGAGCGGAGAGGGTGCAGAGCAGAACAGCGCGTCGCAAAAGCTGCAGGCCCGGGACTGGAGGCAGGGGTGTAGTTGACGGGCGCTGGACGAGGATGCGGCGCGGTGGAGGTGGTGGTGGTGGTGGTGTGGTGTTGGGGGAGAGCAGCGGTAGTCAGTGAACGAAGCTCCAGCGAGATGGCCGGGCAGCAGCTGCCGTCTGCGAGCGCGACCAAGCACCGGGAGGCACCCGGCGCTTATCTCAATCCATCGCGCTAGCCCCTGTCCTCGACCGGCTCGTCTGCTGTCGAACTCTGCTGTGCCACCCTCTTGCAGCGCCAGGCAGATCATCTTCGCTCTGGACAATATGTTGCGTGCGATATACCACAACCGCCATCCTGCCTCACGACTGGCACGCCGCGACATCCACCAAACTCTCTGCCCGTCAGCGTGGTGCGAGCACGCCTGATCTGCGTGCGGCCTGGGGCCGAACTCTCCTGTATCTGCACATGCGAGTCAGGCCCGCACACTCTTTCGCAGATGATAATTTACCGATTTTACCCTGCTCACGCCTCTTGCCCGTTCTCGGATCTCCCTTTACCTACCCGCGGGCTGGCACCGGCCGGCGATGGACTACAAGGAATAGTGCCCTGCGGACGTCGCCCCCGATTGCGCCGCAGAGAGGGTTCGACGGCAGTGGACGCTTTCTGCTCGCTCGCCCTCTCCGTCCGCAAAGTCGTCAAAGCAGGCTCTCGGGTGAGCCACCTCCACAATCACCGTCTGCAAGGCACATCCTTGACAGCCATCTTCTGCACTCTACTGCGGCCCTTTTCCACTTGCTCACAAGGATTCGCCGCCAAGTTCTGGACTTCATGCCTCAGTCATCAAGCTAACGTGCCGTCTTCAAAGTCTTGTGCTGCGCTTGCGTTCTGTTTCGATAGTCTTTGGACCATTGAGATTAGGGGCACTCTAAACTTGCTTGGTCATGACCATCTCCGTTCATCACATCATCCGTTAAAAATTGCCATGCTTGACGAAAGTATCAGAGATCAACGGCATAGTCAATCTATGCGCCGGTGTTTCGAAATCGATTGACAGTTTGGCTGTACATATGCTGAACATGTCGAATGTTGTCGTGCATGTTGTATATGCACGTAAGCCCGAAGTTTTGCCATGGACGGAGAACTTGTCTGCCTTACATTCAAGTTATTATTGGCATTCGTTTCTTGCAATTCCACCTCTGCACAATTACATGACGCAGCAGCCTCAAGTTACACTCTCACGAGCCGACACACCTCTAGAACTAAGACACAGGCTGCTTCTTTACGGGTATCGTGACTTCTTTCACAAGTCGTTGGACGACGATGAGCTCTTGTGCGAGTTCTCGAGCTAGCTCTTCCTCACTTACTCCTTCGACAACATGCTTCTACTTCGTGGTCGCACTTTCTCGTGACGGCAGTGGAATACCAATAGATAGCCGACACTGATTTGAAATATGGCACTTGGCGACGCCTCAAAAGAGCAGCGCCCCTCTCCAGACTTGACGTCGGTGGAAGTGGCTTCTGTGATTGCAACTTCAATCTTCCTTACTCTTGCTATTCCGATCATTGCAGTCCTGTCGTTTCCTGCGCGCGCGAACTTTCATAGAAACATGATCTCGTCATTACACGCCCCTCATTCACCGCAAAGCTTTCCGCGATCTCCCATCTTTGCTTTTGTTCGGCGGTGCCGCAGTCATCAACTGGTCCAGCCCAAGATCTCTCCAAGCTGGCTCCTTAACCTTCTGTGTTGCGCGCTGAATTCCAAAGGCCGCATGCTGATCGGGCACGATATCGTCCTCATCATCGGGGTTTATGGGTTGATGTTGTGGTGGAACGTAGATTTCTTCAGCTGGTAGCTTGAGTCGAGAGAAGTCTTCGAGCAGGTCGGCATGATGCGACTGGTGGAGATGGAGAAAGGTGAGGGATGAGTCGCGCGACTGAGCAACTGTCAGCAAGGCAGCAGTGATGCATATCAGAATTACATACCATTGTGACAGCGCTCTTCTCAAGTTGCGTATAATTTTGGCGCAAGTAGTAATCCAGCACTCAAGCTATCGCAATCGCATCTGTTACCCATCCCAAGAGGTAAACACCTTTCCGAGTAAAGCTTAGCTCAGCGGGCATTCCCGTGGGCACGTCCCACCTCACTCGACACAGCGAAATTCCACCCTCCGCCAAGGCCCGCCTTCGACTTTGCTGCCCGCACACCTACTGACGACCACGACCAGCGACGACATCGACGACAGGTACGCACGCGCCGCCCGATTGCTCCCGCCGAACGACTCTCGTTAACACGAATTTTCCCAGCTTCAGATCCCCGCCCGACGAAGCATATCTCCTCCACACGACAAACAACCGTCAATATGTCTCACGAGTCTGTCTGGTATTCTCGCCCGCGCACCTACGGCAAGGGCAGCCGCGAGTGGTACGTACACTCTGCGCCGGAATAGAATGAAGGAGGAGCGCGAGGAGGAATACAGAGAGCTATGGGCAATTGAGGAACAAGGAGCTAACATCGGTCTTCCACAGCCGTGTCTGCACCCACAAGGCCGGTCTCGTCCGCAAGTACGGCCTGAACATCTGCCGTCAGTGCTTCCGTGAGAAGGCTCTTGACATCGGCTTCACCAAGGTCAGTCGCACCCGCCGCGCAAGAGCAACATCGCAGGAGACCGGAGGAACTGACACTAGCGCAGCACCGTTAAATGTTTCGAACACGAGCGACGATGGAGAGAGCATTCAGGTGGATGGGGCAATGAAAAGAAACGGTTCAGCTGGGCATGCGATTGCAGTTACCGGCGTTAGGCGGACAGACATGCGAACATGTCACTTCATCAGCTATGGTAGAATGAGGCCAACAAACCATTCCACCTGTTTTTATTGGAACACTCCCTAGGTGCACCAGACATCCACCGACCACGTCTGGTGGGCATTCACCGCTGTATGCGACTTCTGGGCGACTCGCCGATACGAGATCCGCCGTGCTTTCGCCTGCAAAAATTCACGTGCAGTAACGATCCTTCGGCCGCCTGCTTTGCTTCGAACACGAAATGCAGCACCTACAGTGTCACTGCGTAAATTCAAACAATGATGAAAGCGCTTATGTCCGGTTTGTGTTGCTGCGCTGTAACATCGTGACTTCGAAATTCTGGAGCCTGAAGCCTCGCTAAACGCGACACTAGATCCTCCAATGCCCAGCGTGCGCAATTACCTCAACTTACAGCCTATTACAGGCAAAGTAATTGTGGCCACGACACAACACGAGGCTCGGCGCAGATTTGTATTGTAAACAAAGATGCTGCCTAATCTTGTGGCCACTGTATATAAGTAGCGAATTACAGTGCAAGAACAAGTCTCTTCACTACTCCAAACACTTCACAGCGACCAGTCTACCACACAATGTTCTTGCTCCGCAGACTCCTACGCCTCATCCTCCTGTGCTACGCACTCTACAGCTTCGCCTTTGGCATATGGTTGATCATCCAAGCAGAAAACGCAAGTCCCGCAGAATTCAAAGAAGGATATGCGCTCAGGAACTCCAGTACAACCATTCCCGAGACCAAGTTACGCGATGAGACGGCTAACGACTATATAGCAACAGGTTTGCGGCTGGCAGTCATTGCCGTCTATGAGTTCATCGCTGCCTGGCGCGGCGATCAAGCATCTTTCTCCTCGATAGCTGTTGTACGGGTGTTGTTGTATGCTGTCCTGAACAGAGTCTGGATGTGGGGAATTGGCTGGCCGCGCGTTGATGACAATCTTGTCGTCTTTGCTATTGCTGTGGAGGCGGCGATGTTGTGATGTCGTGAAGAGACATGTGGTGGTGATGGCAGCGGTGCAGCTGCTGGAAATGTTGGAGGCTGTAAGGGCAAAGGACATGTACCTGGGTTGAAGGAAGACTGTGGCCCATGGCATCTATGAGCTCGGTTGCCATTTACCGGAGCGACACAGAGCATACGTAGCGATTGAGGTGGCAATGGGAGTTCGAACATCCTCGTGTGAAGCATTGTCAATCCATCGCTGACAATCAGAAATGGTCTTTGAGCATTGTGGAAGTACATGAAATGAAGTGAGTTTGCCGGAGTCTCGATGAACAAATGGAACATGGTCTCACGCGGATCCGCTGTAATATATCTGGCTGCATTACACAGCCTGGCCTCTTCGGAGTCTCCAAGCTCTGTCACGTCAAAGACATGTCGTCTATCTTCAGAATCCTGATTTTGATCTGATCGTACCAACTGGCAAGAACTTGCCCATACAAAACTGGCAATACTTTGGATGTCTCTCACTGAGACAACAATGTCTCAGCCAGCTTGCACGTCTCATCATGGTGTACATTGTGGTCTACTCTCCATTTGACGACAACCTGACCTGGAAGGCATTGGATCCTCCCCTTATCCCAACTTCTCTCTTTCTCTTCCCCTGGCTTACATGGCTATTGCAGTCGGTCCTGATCACATGAGCAAAGCCATCTGCTATCTGTTGCATGAGCCGGCGAAGACACACGGCAAGAGTACTCTGCCACCAATACGCTCACGTCGCTTCTTGCGGGCAAGACAGCCAAGCGCCCAGCCACCATTTAACCCTGCTTATCGTGATAACGGACACCAAGTTGTCGACCTTCTCCTCACCATGGTCACTCTTGGAGCATGCGAGATACCCGGCACGCTGTTCATGCTGCATACAAATGCTCCGTAATAGGCAAGTCGTGCACGATATGACCCGCTGTCTGATAGCCACCTCGGCCACTTCTATCTCTCTGGTGGCCTGTATGCACTGCCGGCGGAGATAGACAAGGGCGGCCAACTCGGCGGAATGGCAGTATCATTTTTATCTCGAGATAGACCGTAGGTGGTGATTGTCTCTTCATAGAAGAAGGCGACGTGATTCCTTGTTCCTTTCATGTAGGGTTCAGCATTGTCAACTTCAACCTAACCTCCAAACTCATTCCAGCTTTCGGTTGCTGAACGATCATGAGCTCCAATCCAGACCCCCTGTCCGTTGCGACTGAGAAGACCATTCTCCCTCCAGTCTTCGGCAAAGAGAATCAATACATCTCCGAGAAGCGAGATTCTTCCTCCGAGGATGCAGTCGTTGTTAATGGCGGCGAAGACATCATAAAGGAGTCCGACTATAGCGATGAGGACTACAAGAAATTACTCAAGAAGATCGACCGCTTTCTCTTACCACTGATGTGGTTCTGCTACGGTGTTCAACAAACGGACAAGACCTCTCTGGGCACACAAGCCATCTTCGGAATGAGAACCGACACCAACTTGGTTGGCCAACAATACTCATGGCTTACGACAATCTTCTATCTGACATACCTCATTGGCGAGTTCCCTTCGAACTTCCTCTTGCAACGATGGTCTCTTGGCAAGTCGCTGTCTATCTATATGCTATTCTGGGGCGTCTGCGTTTTTTGCGTAGGTGCTGCTCAAGAGTGGTCGCATCTGATGGCAATTCGCGCCCTACAAGGTTTCTTCGAATGCACCATCTCACCGGGCTTCGTCTTAGTCGTTGGCTCCTGGTACCGCACGGATGAACACTCTTCGCGTTCGCTTTTCTGGCAATCTGCCAATGCAGGTTTCGGTATTCTCGCTTCTCTGGTAAGTGATCATGCGCAAATCGAACTACTGCGCACTTCCGTTTAGAGTCCGTGGTGGTTGATTTTGTCTGCATACGGACCTGGTCGATCATGTGGACCATGAAAGCATAGGAGACTAACGCGATCGCAGATCATGTATGGCATTGGTACGCATGCACAGAAGAATCCTGACAGCCTGGCTCCTTGGAGAGCGATTTCCATGTTCTTGGGCACATGCACGGTAGTGTTGGCGCTTATTTGCTTCGCACTCCTAGGCAGCCCGCAAGAAGTCTTCTGGTTGAGCAAGGATGAGAAGCGCATGGCTGCTGCGCGCATCTTGCGCAACAAGGCCGGTAGAGATGTCACTGGTAAGAAGTGGAAATGGGATCAGGTTACCGAGGCGTTCAAAGATCCCCAACTTTACTTTGCGATGGTCAACGCCTTCCTGTCGTCGGTGCCGAACGGGTAAGCTTACACTGGATCTCGATTTGTTCTCTTGGGTCGTAACTGACACCTCCCAGCGGCCTGACTACATTCGGAAACATCATGTACAACTCATTCGGCTTCACCAGGTTGCAAGTCTTGCTGGTGGACATCCCAAGATCAGGTATGTCGACACTTTCGGTTCTCTCGGATTATCGTGCTAACACCAATGCAGTTGTATCACTCTGCCTCTTTCTGGTCGTCGGCATTTATACTCGCCGTGTGCCAGATCGCCGCCTGTACATAATGGCCGCATCAACCGTTACACCCTTCATCGGACTGATCGCCCTGTCGATGATTCCTAACAGCCCTGCCAACATGTGGACGAAATGGGGCATGTACCTTATCACTGTGCCCTACGTGCTTGCACTGTTCCTAGCCTGGACTCTTATCCCGTCCAATGTGGCCGGACGTACCAAGAAAACCATTATCTCTTCCGCAACCTTCCTGGGCTATTGTGTGGGAAATATGGCGGGAAGTCAGATCTTCAAGGAAGCAGATGCACCACGTTACAGTAAGTCAATATTTGGTTGTCGCGAGAGATTGGGAGGCTTGAGCTGACATTACCATAGTCCCTGGCACTATTGGTGCTGGAGTATCGTTAGGACTCGAATTCCTGCTGATCGTTGTCTGGAGAGGCTACTACATGTGGCAGAACCGTCGCCGGGACAAGAAGGCCCTTGAGAGTGGCCTCAGCAAAGAAGAGCAGGAACGGCTGGGAAGAGAGCTTGGTGAAATTGACACGACAGACATGGCCAACCCGCATTTCAGATACACGCTGTGAGCTCTTGATCGAGTGAGAGCCACGGCGTACTGACCATGACACTAGATAGAGATGAGTAACATGGTTTTGCAAGCATAATAACACGCAAACGTCGATCTGGGCAGTAGCATGTTGTGGACCAAGGGTGGTTAGCTCCGCCGCGTTGGAATGTAGGAAGGTACAGGTGGAGGTACATGTATGCAACCGTGCGCCGGGTGAACATTTATCCACTGCTGTGATTGATGAACGCTCACCTATTATTCGCGACACCGTAAACTCATTTCACAGCCTCTGAGTAGCCGCATACGCCTGTGTATGACACATATAAATACTTAAGAAGACGGTAGAAGGTATGTCAGTTGCACAAAAGTGCATACTAGAACGACTTCTAGCTACGTACGCGACCATCTCGATCGAAAGGTGAAATTGATCGATTCTAGCGATTCTGTTGCGATCAGATATACTTTCGCATGCGTCGATGTGTGAAGGCCCACGAATGCTGAATTCACCCTTAGTGCAACGTTATCCAAGTTGCAACAAGATCCTCTTTGTTGCAAACGTCAAACATCACGCTATCGCGACAATGCCGGATGCGGCGATGGGTCGCAAGCTTGGTTGACAGCACTCAGCGTGATAAAGAGCCAGTAACTATGTGGCTCGAGACTTGCCGTCACTTGTTTTCACCTCTTATTCATCCCGAGAAGTTAACGACTACATAAACTTCTGCGCAAATATCGCCACTTCGAACATCAACCTCTCACCTAAAGTCGCCTTCAATCGAGTTTTCGCAAGCACGCCTGCTGGAGGAGCTGGCGGAGGTAGTGGCGGTGGAGGAAATCGCCCTGGAGGTGGAGGAAGCCGTGTAGGAGGCACAGGAACCAAAAACTCTCGCCAAACTACGTCCAAGGGCGTCGACAAGAAAGTCGGCAAGCAGATAGTCAAAGCCGTCAAGGAGAAAGTCGTTGCGGCCAAGGAGAAGGCTGAGGCCAAGAAGGCAGAGAAGGAAGCCAGTCACGACGAACGCAAGGCGAACTACGACAACAAAGGCGATGATGAACTGCGAAACGAGAGGACCACTCGACAACAGGCACAGGACAGATTTTGAATGAATCTGCATGGCAATACTATTGGTCAATGCTGAGAGACTTTAAGATCGGAGTTTGTGGTTGAGGATGGGTATATTGTCAGCTCGAATCTTTATTTGAGAGACCTGAGCCTTTGTGTCATTACTTCGTTGCAGGCTTTCAATTCCTGAAGCACACCATTAATCGTGCAGATAGTTCGTCGCACACTCATTGAAAGCCAGTCCATTCTCCATTCTCCATCAAACCCACGCATTCGTCGCGTTTCCGCACCACAAGGTGCAAATTTTGATGATCAACCTGTCAGTCAACCTTATTACTTCTTCTTTGAAGCCTTCACGCCCAGCAAGGAACGAAGCTCCGTCTCGAATCGCTTGTAAGCCGCGCCCTTGTCTACTTGTCCTCCCCAGCGCTCGAAGTTTGAGTCTTTCACATGGATGATGTCCACAGCAGCATCTTTGCGGCCGTTGGCAGCTCCGTAGGCTTCAAGGAACCAATGCGCGTCGAGGAAGACACGGCGTGCAACGAACTGTGGCTTGCTGCTGTAGTAGCGCACGTCGCAGGTGAGTCTGAGCGCCTCGAGGTTCGTGGCGCCAGCAAGCAATGTCAAACTGGCGTGGTTGTTGCCTTTGCCCACGCCGGATTGGCCCCAAGCCATGATCTCTAGGTCTTTGAGGCGTTGCTGGTTGCGAAGGCCAATGGTGGCGAGGAAGGAGTGCAAGGCAGTAGGGTCTGCGAAGATGAAGTCGTGACCGTAGAGGTAGTTGATGGATTCTGCATTGATTTGTTTGTTGACAGCCAATAAAGCAGGGACGAAGTTCGTTGAGATGGGAGACATCTCCTTTGAGCCGTTACTCAAGTATCCACGAGAGCGACGTCCATAGTGATGATAGGACTCGGGACGATAGACTTTGCCACGACGAGCGACATGACGGTGGTTGTACTGGTAGCCCACAATGGAAACACCGTTGGCATCGGCAAGAGTCATTTCGTAGATCATGTCGCGAAGCTCGGCTGGTAGGTCAAGGAAGCGGAAGTGCCTCTCCTTCTTTGGCTTCGGGGTGGGCTTGGCCTTCTTCTTTGGAGGTGCCTTCTTCGTGGACTGTTGTGGACACTGTAAGCAATGATGTTTTGACCAGCATTCAACGCAGAGAACTGACCCTAGGACGAGCATCGAAGGTCTCGTCTTCGTCACTGTCGGTCGACTGGGCCTGGGCTGAGAGCTCTTCCTGCTCCTCGTCGCTCTCCAGCTCAAGAACATCTTCAGGCTCGGTGTAGGAGATGGCGGCGCGCTTGCGCTTGCCAGTGTGGATCAGCGATTTGTCGGACATGTTTGGGTGGAGGTGCTTGTTGTGAAAACAAGGACCTGTGTGGTGGATGGGTGTGTGGTGAGGTTGTGTCAAGCCGTTGAGGATGGTATTTTGTATGCGCTCTTCTGTGCCAGGGTGAGGCAGGCGCGACACCAGGCAGCAGCGTCACGCCAAGACATCTTTCTTTTGACTTCACTTGCATCTCTGCACGTAGCGTAGTCGAGCCAAATCTTGCCTGAGGCTGGTCTTTACCTTCACTGAGAGTCCTTCGGAAGATGTGGGTGGGCTCCACTTCTCGAAAGTGACTGGGAAGCGCCACGCTTGTACCAAGCTGAGTATGTTGCAGACAGATAGACGAGGAAATCAGCCCTACTCCCAAAAATGGCTTGATCATCTGTCACGACTCACCAGCGCAAGTGGTTGTGCAGCGCCGCGTATCGTTACTGCGCACTTTGAGATCAGCTGTCTTCGACACGACACACGGTTGCGACGTGAGAACATTGAGCCATGTTATCTAGCCCTACAGGTACTGTCAACACACTTTACCTGGCTCGATACTTTGATAAACACAGCATCGCACATGTATAACATAGACGCGTTGGTTTGTCTTTCTTGCGTCCTCCGTCCTCCGCAATGTTTATTCTACGCGGCGTCTCCACGTCTCCACGGCTCCCGGACCGTGTCTTCAGGCAGTGTCGGCTTGTATTTCTACAAATCTCTACAGCCACCAGAGGCTTCGTTGGAACTGAAGGGGTATCTCATTCTCAAGACATTCACACCTGCAATGATCAATGAAGGCCACACTGCCTGTATACCTCCTCTCAGTCGAAAGAGAACCTTGGAACATGAGAATGCACGACACGGAGAAGAGCGGAAGAACGAAAGTCCATCTTCCTCCGCACCTCCACATTTCCAAGAATGCCGAGCCCAATTACCATTGGATTTCCCCCGCGCGGCCGCCATAGCCGGCCCACATGGCAGCAGTGCAGTAGCCGGGAACGATTCCGAACCGGAAATGATATCAGCAGCAAGCTCGCCGGCCCAGGTGGCAGAGCGGAAGTCGTAGTTCGTTGTTGTATAGCTTCTTTTCCTCCCCAGATTTCCCTGGACATCACTTCTTACCCCAGAGGTGAACAGTCTACACTCACTCGACATGGACTTCGCACGCTCCTTTGGCTCTGCTTTGAGCAGCGGCATTCAGGTTCAGGTCCGCGTGGCTCCGCGCGCGGCATGGAGAGTAAAGGACCATGCCTGCCAGAAGCGAGGATTCCAGTCCAGCACCGTCTTCTTCCGCGAGGCGCCTGGCGGTGCACCTGCGAAGAAGCGTGGTGGATCAAAAGTCTTCGAATCCGTTGACGAGGCCGTGGCCGACATCAAATCTGGTTCAACTGTTCTTTCCGCTGGTTTCGGACTATGTGGTACCGCAGAGACTATCATCGGCGCCATGGTAAAGAGAGGAATCGACAAGCTTCACTCACTCACTGTCGTCTCGAACAATGCTGGCACATCTATCGGTGGCGGTCTCTCGCCTCTGATTGAGTCTGGCCAGATCAACCGCGCCATCTGCAGTTTCCTTGGTGGCAACAAGGTCCTCGAAAAGTTGTACCTCACTGGCAAAATCGGCATTGAACTCACACCTCAGGGCACCATCGCTGAAAAGCTCCGTTGCGGCGGTGCTGGTATCCCAGCTTTCTACACTCCTACTGGCGTCAACACATTCATCCAAAGCGGTGGAATTCCCATCAAACTTAACAACGGCGTTGTCATCGAGCCCGCCGAGCCCAGAGAAACCCGCATCTTCGATGGCCGCGTCTACAACATGGAGCGTGCCATCAAAGGTGACGTCGCCATTCTTCGTGCTCACACTGTTGACGAGGACGGCAACGTCCGTTTCCGCTACACTACCAAGAACTTCGCTCCCATGATGGCCAAGGCCGCAAAGGTCACTATTGTTGAGGCTGAGAACATTGTCCCCACTGGCACCATCGCTCCTGACGACATCCATCTCCCTGGTATCTACGTCGACCGCATTGTCAAGGCTACCGCCGACAAGATGCTCGAGAGCACGACCCTCCGTCAAGAACCCAACGCCGAGGCCTCCAAGGAAGTCACCCCTGCTGCCCGTCGCCGCGACATTATCGCAAAGCGCGCCTCTAAGGAACTCCACGAAGGCTTCTACGTCAACCTCGGTATCGGCATGCCCACTCTCGCTCCTTCTTTCTTGCCTGAAGGCCGCAAGGTCTGGATCCAGAGTGAGAACGGTATCCTTGGTATGGGTGCTTACCCCACTGAGGCCGAGGTCGACATCGACATTATCAACGCCGGCAAGGAGACCGTGACTCTTGTCCCCGGCGCTAGCGTCTTCGACAGCTCTGAGAGTTTCGCCATGATCCGTGGTGGCCACGTTGATGTCTCCATTCTCGGTGCCCTCCAAGTTGGTGCCAACGGTGACCTTGCCAACTACATGATTCCCGGAAAGGTAAGCTGAAAATTTACTTCCCAAATTTCAGTAACAGACACTAACACTTCACACAGGTCTTCAAGGGCATGGGCGGCGCCATGGACCTCGTCTCCAACCCCGACGAGACCAAGATCGTCGTCACCACCGACCACACCGACAAGTACGGCGTCAGCAAGATCGTGCAGAACTGCACTCTGCCTTTGACCGGCGCCCGCTGCGTCAGCACCATCATCACCGATCTCTGTGTCTTCCAAGTCGACCGTGTGAAGGGCGAGCTGACTCTTACTGAGCTGGCACCTGGCGTCACTGTTGATGAGGTCAAGGAGAAGACTGATGCTAAGTTCAACGTCGCGGAGAACGTGACCGCTATGGAGTAGGGCAGAATACCCGGTTGAGAGGAATGTTGTATCTGCTTGCGTTGTTATCTGTTGTATAGATCAAGCCCAGGATTTGGATCTGTACATATGTTTTTTTTTCAGAAGTTTAGCATAGCCATATTGGTGTACAATTTTCCAAAAGATTAAACCTGCGTTCGCTCTCCTTGCAAATGATTCCGTGTTACTATTCTATGGTAGTGTTCCCAACATGTACCACCAATTTGGACAATAGGCATGATATGTGTCATATTCGCAAAGAAAGATTCGCTCTAAGGTGCTCAATAAAATCCAACTTCTTTACAACTTCGCCTTCAACTCGCCATACCCGCCCGCAAACCCACCTCCAATAGCACCCACAACCTCATCAACCTTCTTAAGCAACCACTCGCTCCCCTCATTACTCGCAAGCCACTCCGCCCCCTCCACCTTCTCCTCCACAGCCTCTCCCTCAACCGCCTTCCTCAACCCAAACACATGACTAAGCACCTGCGGTCCCACCCCCGTCTGCGCGCGCAAACACGCCACCGCAACCACACTCGTCAATATGCGTCCCACGTTCGCGCCATGCGGCGCACTCACAGCCGGATCCGAGAACAGCGCGCCGTACTCCGATTCCACAATGTGCACCGGCAAGTCCGGGTGGCTGGAGCTGAGTTTCTTGATGAGCTTCGAGCTGAAAGGCGCGTAGATCGAGTTCCACAAGCCGTGGCCGCGGTCCAGCACGTCGTCGACATTCTCACGGCCAAGCATGCGGCGGGGTTTGCGCTCGGCGAGCGCGGACTGGATGTCGGAGGGCAGGCCGTCGCGGAAGGCGTTGAGGCAGTTGATGGTGCGTGGCACGCCGTTGAAGCCGATGCATTTGAGGCCGACTTCGCGCATGAGCTCGGCGGTGTAGACGGGGTGGTCGGAGGGGTTGGCGGTTGCCGGGTTGGAGGCGCTGGCGAGGGCGTAGAGTTGGAGGAGCGATTCGGGGGAGTTGAGGGTCATTGTTGCTGCCGTCTGGAGAGGGTGATTAGTTTCTGGGTGGCGGGAGGGTTTGGTGGTGGGCTCTTACTGAGGCGCATAGCCATGCTGGTAGGCCGACTTGCTTTGCTTTGGCATCCGTGGCGATTTTTTCGTAGATTGAGGAGATGTTCTTTGGTGCAGGTGTTGTGTGAGGCCTGACGTGTGCGACATTGATGAGAGTCTTGAGCGACTCGGATAGCTTAGACATGATTACTTTGGTGGAGTGATTTTGAGATCGATATAGTTTTCGTATGTATCAAGTCGCTCTTTCCGTATCCAGTGTATATATCGCGGTAGTCAATGATATGTACGGCTCCAGTAACCAACAGCTCAAGAACAACGTGAGGTCAATCGCCGAGGCTGTCGTGATTGCAACGATGACGGACACGGACATAGGCGGGTACACACGGAAGTCGGCCAATGCGGTCTCTCTATTGTCCGTCTTGTCTTTCTCAAGCCCTCAAGCCAAGATCCATAGATCATGGAGATAGACGGACGACGAGGTACATGTACAGTATCTCAATGGAAATTCAACACGGATGGGCCGCAGTGTCGCAGTGTCATGCAGAAGTAGAACGCTCTGGAACGTGACTTCGAAGAAAGATCAAAATATTATTTCCTGACAGCTTAATCACTGACTGGGTTTACATGCATTACACAACACAGATCTGGGTATGAACGGTTCGCTCCAATCAACTCCCCACCACGAGGGAGCACGAATATCTGTCACACCACGCTCGTCCAAACCAAGAGATACTTTCAAGAGCAAAAAAGAAAAAAGGTAAGGTAGAAGAATGTCATAACAGCGCATGGCTCAAGTGGGAACCAGTTGACCTGACATGACTCTGCCGTGCCTTGCTTCCTCCACATGATAAACCTCGACGCTGCTCGCAACATCGGTGCGGGTCACGTTGCTGCTTGCTTTGGATGCACAGCTCGTGGCTTTTGTCATATCGCTCTTGCTCGCCTGCATTGAAAGGCAGGTTAGCTGAGTTGCAACGACAAGACAGTAAAATGTAAGGAGGGCGGGCTCAGCTGGTGTGCTAAGCCTCTTAAGCGCCTGCCTGAGTCTCGTGGTCGTCGTCCAGCATTGTCGAGGGCTCGCGGTTCATCCTGCTCTCGAGCTCCTTGAGCTGGCTCTCGCGGGCCAAAAGCTCCTGGCGCTTCTGCTCGATCTCGCGTTGCACCTTGATCTCGATCTCGCGTAGCTTCTCCTCCTCACGGCGCAGCTGCTCCTCCTTCAGGCGAACAGACTGCGATGCGAGTGACTGTGGGTCAAGGGACTCGGAGTTGTCGCCGGCGGAAGTTGCGTCGTTCACGCTCTTACTAAGCTTCTCGGTACGGTAGTTCTCGTACAGGAAGTCGTGAGTGATTTCCTTCAGATCGGCAAGATGAGAGTGCAGGAGTGCAGAGCGGATGGCCAGGAAGTCGGAGTGGCGAGGGTTGTCGACCTCGACGATACCCCAGGGGTACTGGCGAGCGCGGACTGTGCGACCCTCGAGCTCGATGGTCTCGTCGCTTCCGACGATAGCGAAAGGCATGAGGCCACGGAGCTCAGCGTTCTCCTCGACAGTGTCCTCGTCGTCCTCCTCGATGTCGTAAGGGAAGTTGTAAACGGGGATGCGGTAGTGCTCAATGTCCTCCATGATGAGCTTCTTGCTCTCGGCCAGCTCCACGGGAGTGAGCGAGTCGGCCTTGCCGATGACGGGGATGACGTTGACGCGAGGTGAAAGGCGGCGCATCAACTCGATGTCGAGCTCACGGAGACCGTGGCCTGTAAATTGTTAGCATCTGGAATAATCGCTGCTTGGTGCCAGGAATTGACTCACCAGTGGGCTGGACAAAGTAGAGCAAGACGTGCACACGGTTGTCGCGGAAGCGAGGGTTACGCTTGATCCTGCTCTCCTCGGCGAGAATGTCGTCATACTGGCGCTCAAGATACTGGCTGATCTCGCCAAAGGCCGCCTCGTTGTCAATGGCGTCGCCGAAGCCGGGAGTGTCGACAATGGTCAGGCTGACGCGGGTTCCCTCCTCGTCCAGCTCGAGCTCGACGGTAGCAGGCTTGATGGTGACGCCCTGCTCAATGTGGGCAGTCGTTGGGTCGTCATCATCCTGACCCTCAAGCACGGGGCGGCCGCAGAGAGTGTTGACGAAGGTTGTCCTGCCAGTGCCTGAGGCACCGCAGACCATGAGACAGAACTGGATTCCCTTCTTCACATTCTTCTTACGGCGGATCTTGATCGCGCTGCCGGCGGCCGACATTGTTTGAGAAGGCGCTGGATACCTTGGTTGTGCAGTGTTGCCGAACGTTGCGGCGGTGGCTAATTGCTCGGCCGGCGCAGCAGCAGAGCGAGTGACGGAGTGTCGGGGAGGGTGGAGAACGTGTCCGGGGAGGGCGGTGGGGTGGTGAGGTTGGCGGAGGTGGTGGTGGTGGTGGTGAGGAGGGTGAGGGTGTAATTGTTATGGGCGGAGCAAGCTGGCAAGGTCGAGCAGTTCGTCTCTTTCAATTCAGGGACAGCGCGAGGCAGCGCGAGTCGCAAAGGGGCAGGCACACGCTCAGGCCACCGCTTAGAGTGTGGTAGAGTTTGGGGAAGCCGCCGCTAAGGCCCAATTGGCCGGCTGGCTGTGGTCACATTAGAGCTCCCATGTGATAGTTGACGTGTGAGTGCGCGCCATATCTCGCTCTCTGTGCTGAATACAACACATACCATTTGCCACTGCCACTGCTTGCTTTTACCTTTGCCGTCAAAGTCACTTGCTTACTATACCGAACTCGCTTGCTGTCGACAGAGCAAACTGGTCAAGTCAATATGCCAACCCTGCGTTGAGAGCCATCCTGATATAGAGGATCCACAAGTCTGAAGCCTTCACTCTCAGTCTCATAATAGGCGACTCGACAATGAATACGCGACAGGCCATACAAAACACAAATGATGCCGTTGTCCTGGGTGTCAGCTTATCGGCCACGAGGAACCGCTTCATCGCAGCACTATCTGAAGGGTGTCGCATCTTCCGCATAGACAACTGCCTTCCCACATATCAACCTTCTCTATCAGACACAGATGGCAAAGGGAAGCTTCCAGCATCCCTCACCGATGGAGGTGTAGCTGTCGCTGCTGTCCTGGATGATCGCTACTTTGCTGTCGTCGGCGGTGGCAAAGCTCCCTTTGCTAGTCCGAATGTACTCTCATTTTGGGATGCTGCATTAGGCTGTCAGATGAACACAATTAACTTCCACGAGCGTATTCTGGATGTCAAACTTTCTCACTCACATGCAGCTATCATCCTCGCGGAGCGTACTTTGCTCTACGAATACCAGGAGCTTGTCAAACAGGAACCCACACCTCCTGTGTCACTTTCCGAACAGACAGAACAGACTGGATTAACAGAACGAGGTCTGAACAAAGTCAAGAATCTGTACTCGACTTCTACAAATACGTTCGGACTCGGCTGCCTCATTGAGACACTCATGGTCCTTCCCGCTCAGTCGCCGGGGCAGGTGCAACTGATTCCTCTTCCAACGGGCTCCAAACGTGTATTCCGAGCCCATGCTTCGGCCTTACGCGCTATTGCCGTTTCGGATGATGGCTCCGTCGTCGCCACGGCGTCCATGAAGGGCACATTGATTAGAGCATTCGATACTGCAAGCCTGGACCAAATTGGAGAGTTCCGCCGTGGCGTAGATACCGCCGTCACTACTGGTCTTGCCATCAGTCCAGGTAACCGATGGCTGGCGTGCACGTCTGACAAAGGCACACTACATGTATTCGATCTGAAGCCCGGTGGTCAGACCGCTGCTACAGCAACTTCTGATATCAAATCGCAACACCGAAAAAGTCAGAGCTATGCTAGTCATCGCCTCTCGGGTGGAGCTTTTGACCGTGACTCGCAATCCGGCATGTCCGGCCGCTCGAGTCCACAGAGCGCGACATATCAGGGTAGTGTGCAAGAGTACTACGGTCTTCGACCTCCTCCACTCTCTGCCTCTCCAGCTGGCCCGCAGGCAGGCGTCTCCGCCATACAAGCATTTAAATCATCTTCACTCGCCCCGAGAGTGCTCAAAGACGTCCGCTCGGTAGCCTCTGCGCCGTTCTACACTGGAAACAACCCACAACATTGGCAAGGCGGCCCTTCACATAGCTGGACTGTGACACCCACGGGACACCGCAAGCGGGTGAAAAATCCAGTCCTCCCACTGCCAAACGATCCTACTGGCCGACCACCGAAAGGCATCATTGCGTTTGCTCCGAAGCCGACCGCAAACAGCAAGCCTCACGGTATGAGTGGTATCAGCAAGGACGATGAAGGGGCGGTGATCTATGTGATTGGCGGAGGTAGCGATCCTCGATGGGAACTGTTCGAGTTGCTGCCTACGGAAACTGGTGGCTGGGCGTTGGTCAATCGTGGACATCGGAAGTTCATGACGAAGCAGTTTGTAGATTAGCGATAGAGCTTGGCGATGAATGTTGAATCGACTTTGCTCTTCTGCATTGCTGTGTGTGTGTGTGTTTGTATCTCGCTCGGTCACTGGCACGCTACGCCCTCCTGTACAATACATGTAATCGTGACTTCGCCTGGTGTTCAATTTCAACCCAAACCCTAACCCGGTAGTGAAGACTCGAGTGAGAATATGTCTGTGAGCGAATACGAATGTTGCGAATAGGACAAGCCCTTCACTATCCAGTCAACTCCCAATCAAACGGCGCTTTCGGAATTATTCGTTTCGTGTGTCTGGGGTTGTTTTTGGACGCTTTGATGTTGTGCATGACATTCATGAACATGGGCGTTCAAATTTTGGTGTTGTGTTGGAGCCTCGTTGAATGAGATCAACCACGATCGACTGAATCGTTACAGATAGATACATTTCGAGGATACCAGAGCCTCTGAAACATGTGGAGGACGTTCAGTGAGCTTGTATTTGTCACCTTAGTCGCTCTCTGGACGATAGATCACTGGTTCGCTTTGCATGTCCTTTGATTTAGCTCAAAGATGGTTCTGACTTCTGACACTTGGTCCCCCCATCAACAATCAGTTGAGCAGTACGATCAGGTGTCTCATAGTTCCCGGTGCTATATTCTGGGCTTGGTCCTGCTGATATAGCAACTACCTCGTCGTTGGTCGTTGCAGTACCATTATTTGAGCGGGTATAATATTCGCACAATTTGGGAATCTCATCAATTGAACTATTGAATCATCTGGACATTTGGCCGAGTGGTTATGGCGCTAGCTTCAGGCAATGAGGATCACCTTGGTCTTCGCTTCAAGCTTGCTAGTGGGTAATTCCGCGTGGGTTCGAGTCCCACAGTGTTCAACATTTTTTTGACGTCTTTTGGTCAATCCAACCTTGCGACGAAGAAACGTGGGACAAGTATTTATGACCAACTACGATCGATTTGGAACGGTTTGGATCAATACTGGGCGACCTTGAACAGACTGGAACGACAATACAAGAACTACTCTTTTAGTTTTATTTCTCCCGAGATTTGGAGGGGGGTTTTCAGTTATCCCTACAACGAACAACGGCCGGAGTAGGTGTTCTTAATCGACTGCGGTCGATTGAGATCAGGTTAGATCGATTGGGAATGGTGTATTGTCAAGTGCCCCCCCCCAACTTTCATTTTTCGAGGTTAGGTCTTACGTTGTGACATTCGGACGGAAGCAAGACCTTGCTCCGCGTTGTCTGTTGCCGTGTCAGACGGAGGCGACCGTAGAACGTGATCGAATGAGTTGTGAAGTATGCTAGTGTTCAGGAGCTGTCACTTCTGAGTTGTTCGGGTTACATCAATATAATCCGGCGCTTGATTTTTTTGCTACGGGCCATAGGTGTGTACGATGCACACTGATCGATTTACGCGGTTCCGTCTGGTTTGCAATAGCATGAGGTCAGATTCGCTTTTTCTGTATCAATCACGATCAAAATGGAATCCGACATGCTGGACGGTTCAAAGGCTGCCGGTACATAGCTGGGTAAATGTTGAGGTGATTTGCCGTCCGATAAATTGCTTCCATTAAACTGATTAAGTATAGTTGCGATGATTGGTCAAGGGTACTCGAATCAATACCCAAGGGCAATAAAAGAAGCCTCCGCACTCTGCAATGCGCCCTCTGCATCATTTCCCCATGTACCTGGTCAATGTCAGCACCTGTAGAACGCAGCATCGCGCAATACCACTTACGTATCACCCATGAGAAGCCGCTCTCGGAGACATCCTCCACTTCCACACCAATCCTCAAGTCCTTCCCACCTGCTAGCTCGAACTGGCTCAGAGCGACCAGCACTGTAGGTGCCTTGTCAAAAGCACCATCTTGGAAGCTCACTTGTCCCTTGATCTCTTGAGCGTTCTCTCCCTCTTCGCCGTCATTCTCAGTGCTAAAGCTTCCCGTCGCGACCTTATCTTTGCCCTTCTTGAGCGCAATGTACGTCACCGTCAGCCTCTCGGTGCTTTCGCCGCATTCCGCATGCGCAGTGAATCCCTTAGCATTGACCTTCGTCGCCCAAAAGTCGCAAGCGTAGTCTTTTCCTTCCTCGGTTCCGAACCTGAAGCTTTGTATCCAGCCAATGACTTGAACTTCCGAACCTTTAGGGAAGGCTTGCTCAAACTGCACAGTCTTCTCCTTCTCCCCACTCGCCAGATTGAATGTGGTACTGACGAATGCACTGTCTTTTGCGCCCTGTTTGGCCTCGAGCCATTGCATCTCTGCATCGTATATCATCTTGGTCTTTTCGTCTGACCTCCACGCCTGGATCAAGGGTGATAGTACAGTAGGGGTATCGGCGAATACTTCGAGCTCGACGTCGATGCATTGTTTCTCGAAATGGTCCTTGCTTTTGTGGGAGAAGTCGCAAGATTTGAGGCCTTTAGCTACCTGCGCATGAACAATTAGCCAATTTTGTAAGGATACACAGCATTGACTATCTCTTACCTGCGGTGGCTTTTCGTACTTGCCCTTCGGTATCTTAACCAACCGCGAGCCTCCTCTGTCGGCCTCTTTAGGGCGCGGTCGGACATCTGTCAACTTGAAGCTGCCACTATCCTCTACCGCTGAGCGCGTGTGCGTGAAGAACTCATCCCCAGTGCCCAGGTGGCTCTCATGCCAGGCTTTTGCTTCGTCTGCTTGTTTCTCCTCTTTGCTTTTACCACCAAATCCTGGAATCCATGAGGTCATGTTGAGAGAGTAATGCGTGCTACGTGAGCGTCGGTGGAATATTGGGTGTACGACAGGAAGAACGACGATCGGCGAGAGGAAGCATACTTACGAATGCGCAACTGGCGCCACACTTTAGAAACTGGGCACAGGATGACATGGGTAGAGCTACAGCCACAAACTACATCATCGCCCATGCAGGTACCAAGTCGAATGGCTGGGGTCAGGCCATGCCATTCTCGAAAGTTTGTGAAGGCCCGAAGGTGGCCGAGGCAGACACCGACGCCGGCGGCCAACGCATGCTCGGCCAGGCCAACTGTGGTGGAGTGCTCGTGGAGTTTACGATAAGCATACCATTGTACATATTTAGGAGCGAGCTTGTATTAAATCAAGGAGCATCGTACTCTCATCATCTCATCACTTACTGATTGACTACCATGACGTTGACTTACACACCCTTTCCCACCATGTCGTACCAGGAGGAGAGCTATCACCTCGATGTCGGGCCATTGGGACATATTGAAGGCTTGACCGTAACTTCGCACGGGAAGCCAGCACTGCGTTACTTCGGTGGCCTTCCATATGCGCTACCTCCTCTTGGGCCATATCGTTTCCGTAGCCCAAGGCAACTCCCTCCGTGCTATCGTTATGGCACAAAAGTAAACCCAGGACGATTCACTGGCGGTACAGGCATTTGCCCTCAGCCCCCAAATCGCACCCCGCTTGATCCTTCTTTGGTTGACGAAGACTGTCTTCAGGTATGTTATCATGTAGTGATTGTTCCTGCAATACAGCAAGGCTAATGTGATCGAAAAGCTGAATATCTGGGCACCAGCGGAGGCCGCACCCACAGAAGGCTGGCCTATCCTTTTTTATATTCACGGCGGCTTCCTACAATGGGGAAACGCCAACTGGAAACCAGCCGCTTTGGTACCACTGATCAATGAATCAGCATTCAAGGCTATCGTAGTTTTGCCTTCATACAGACTCAATGCGCTGGGCTTCCTTACAGGCAAGGAACTCGCCGATGAGGCCAAGTCCAGCAATAGTTTATATGGTAACATGGGCTTCCATGACCAGAGGATGGCTCTCGAATGGACCCACAAGAACATCTCACTGTTTGGTGGCAATCCTAGGAACATCACTGTTGGAGGCTATTCCGCTGGCTCGCATTCCACTTTCCAACAGCTGGCGCACGAGCTGTATCGTGTTCCGGACAACAAGCGCATTATCAAACGCGCCATCATGTTCTCCAACAGTCCAGGTGTCCAACCTCGCCGCGTCGAGGAACACCAAAAGCAGTTCGACGAGTTTATCTCTAGGCTGAACATTCCGCATGACCTGACAGGATCGGAGAAGCTTGCGAGACTTCGTGCTCTTCCATACCGAAAGCTTATTGATGTGCAAAGCGAGATGAAGATATCAGAGTTCCGCGCTGTGTCAGACGGTTCTTGGCTCCCAATGGATCTCATTAGCAGCATCAACAGCGGCGACTTTGCTGAGCGCATGAAACGCCGTGGCATCACACTCCTCAACGGCGAGTGCAGAGACGAGCACAACTTGTACCGCAACTGGCGCATTCCAGAAGATTCCTATCAATCTGTATACACGCGCCTAGTTGCCGACTACCCCGAACGAGTCGTTTCGAAGCTTATGAAACACTACTGCGGTGGCTTTCAAGAACTGCCGTCTGGCTATGAAAATTGGCAAATCCTCTTCGGTCACATTTATGCTGATATTCAGGTCCACCACCTCGAGCGCGGATTCCACAACGCTTTGTTCAAGGGTGGCTTGAAGCCGGGAAAGGATGTGCTTCGCTATAGATTCGACAGGCGCTTGAAATGCGTCGACGACTCTGTTCCGCCTAGCTGGGAGGTCACTCACTCTACCGACGTCCCCGTTTGGTTTTGGGGGGCTGATCATAAGCATGGATTGTCTGATCAGGAAAAAGAATTGCTAAGGGGCTGGAACGAAGGGCTCGCTGCATTCGTCAAAGGCGACACGGTCAACTGGGGTCCGACGAAGCCTCGCGACATGAGGAGGTGGAGGACTGATGGAGAGACGGATGTCTGGGAGGATGATATGTGGGACCAGGGGCTCGAAGTTTGGGATTTGGTGAACAACGAGAAAGGTAAGGCTTCATTATAAGCGTCATTATCAGAAGAGCGTCTATTTCCCGACTTTGCCTGTTCCTCTAAACAACGCCGCAACCACGAAGAAGCCAACCATGGCCGTTCCGAAACTGAACCACATGGCACCTCTCAGCCCACTCAAGTACGCAAGGTTCCCTACGCTTCCTTCCCCAGTGACTGCTGATGGACCTGATTCTTTTGACTCCTGTACGGACACTTGGACCGCTGTGCAGATCGCTAGACCGATGGCTCGACCGACTTGGCCAACACAATTGATAGTCGCGCCGCCGAGAGCTTGGTCCTCTTTCGGCAGACTCTGCGCTGTGAAGAGCAGTAGAGCTGGGAACAGTGCATCAGCGCCTAGCACTGACAGGCACATCGCCGGGAACCCAAATGCCCAGTAAGTGGTGCCCACGGGGATTGGAACTGCAAAGAGAAGGCAAGCAATAGCGCAGCAAAGCATTCCCCACATCAAAATATAGTATACCTTGACCTTCGAAAGAATCTGCGAGACAATGAATATCGCCACGACTCCTACGACACCGGTAGGTATAAAACGAAGTGTCGTTTGAATGGTGCTTCGACCCTCAAACTCTTGGTAGAAGTAGGTCGCAAATACCAGGTAGTTGCTGAAAGCAGCGAAGAAGCTCATCATCGCGAACATTGCCGCTGAGATCTTGTAATCCTTGAACATCGAGATCTTCATCAACGGTCGTCGGGTAGTCTTCTTCTCGAGGTAAATCTGCCACATTACGAAAGCAGCGAGCAGTATGAATGAGATGACGATCAACACGGGGATCCAAGGTGTTGCCCATCCGACCACGTTGCCTTCGGTGAGTGCGAAGAGCAGTACTAGGATCGCAACAGTAACAGTAGCGCCGCCAGCCCAGTCCACGGCATTCTTTAGATCCATCGGTTGGGTGCGTGGCTTAGGCTGAGGGATGACGAAATGGCCGGCTACAGTGATCGTCGCTGCAAGAATGGCCAGGATCCAGAGCACCCATTGCCAGCTCGCATATTGTCCGACGACACCACCAAGGATGTTTCCGATAACACTGCCCAAGGGAGCTCCAGATGAATAAGTCGCAAAGGCGTAATTTTTAGCCTTTCCGGGAGGAAACGTCACTCCCAAGATTCCAATCGCAGTTGGAACATTGGCAGCAGCTCCGAGACCTTGCAGACCACGGAACACATCGAAGCCAATCTCATTGGGAATGAACGGGCAAACAAGTGTGGTGAGGCATACCCATGCTGATCCCCAGATGAAGACCTTTTTCTTGCCAATCACGTCTGCGATACGCCCCCAAAGTAGTAGGAAGCAGCCGAAAGTCAATGAATATGCAGAGACGATCCATTGCTGTCGGGCGGCGGGAATGTCGAGATCGCGTCCGATGGTAGGAAGAATAATGACGACCGCTTGGTTGGACAAAGTGTTCAGAAACGCAGCTCCTGTCAGCGTGATAACAAGCGCGATCGCACGAGCCTTCGACATAGGCATCTGCGAGCCGGAGGTGACTGTCCGTTCCACCGGCGTGCCATTAGCCTGTTCAAGATCGCTGTCTAAGGTTCCGGGGTCGATATGAGCGTGAGCTTCTTTGGAGTGTCGTGAAATGCCATCTTCGATATCGTGCGCATCTGAGTATTCGTCTCGTGACTTCTTGCGATCATCGATAGTATTAGATGAATTCTCAACTGGAGCGGTGTTCGAGGATGACTGGTTCTTCTCATTGGTGGTAGTATTAGACATTATTTGACCAGCCTAGCTCTCCGTTCCAGAAAGATAGCCAAAGTATGTCCCCCTTCGATTAACAAATGATTAATACCAAGGGAGGGCCATCAGTATTAATATGTATGTAGCAAAGATGGGTAGGACCGAAAACAAAGAAAACGTTATCAATCGCGACATCGGCATGGGAAATGTCTTAGCCGGCCTTTAGGCGGAGAACCGAAATCTATAATTACTGGTGATACGATGCTTGGCTGTGAATCTAGTCGCTCGCTACATCCTTCGCTCTCAGGGCTGTGGGATACAGTACATAAGTGCCGTTGCAACAAACCTCAGATGAGTGGTGCGACACGTATTCCATCAATGCCGAGTCTGTCGATGCTATCGCGACGCCACACGATTGCAATCTAGCGGCGGCAACACTCAACTGCCGCTCTAGCCAGCGATTACATCATGATATCATTTGTGGCCCATCGAAGGGTTGCGTAGAGCTGATTGGAGGTCATCCGACGCGTATGAGGTGCTAATGTTCCTTGTGATCTGATTGCCTTCGTCTTTGTACTCACTCGAACCAGACGCAACTTTGAAATCTTCCTCCTAACTCAACGGTCTCACATTTACGCATCATGTCCTCTTTACAGTACAAGAAAGTCCTCGTCTTGGGCGCCACCAGTGGCATTGGCTGGGCGCTCGCTGCGAAGGTATGTGAGCAATCAATCTAGGAGAGCTACCGAGCTGATGTTCAATACAGCTCGTCGAGACTGGCACGAGCGTCATCGTCAGTGGACGCCGAGAGGAAAACCTTAAGAAATTCGTCGAGCAATACAGCTCCAAAGGCAATGTAGACTCCGCAGTCTTCGACATCACCGATCACCAGGCCATCCCAGGATTTGCAGCCGATATCTTCGAGAAGCACCCCGATGTCGACTGCGTGTGGATGAACTCTGGTCTGCAGAGGGCGATGAACTGGGCAGAACCGGAGAGCATCGATCTGGACAAGATGGACCTTGAATTGAACACGAACTACTCGTCCGTTCTGCGTCTGACGAAGGCTTTCTTGCCGTACTTGCAGAAGCAGGCGCCACGCGAAACATCGATCATCTACACGACTTCCGGTCTGGCCCTTGTGCCTATTCTTCATTGTCCTAACTACTGTGCTACGAAGGCTGCTCTCCACCACATGATCCTCGCCATGAGACAGCAATTGAAGGACGCTGGCAGCAACGTCAAGATCATCGAGCTCTACCCACCTGCCGTCCAAACCGAACTCCACGATGCTGAGATGGGCGACAAAGGCAAATCGGTGGGAATGCCTCTGGCTGATTTCACCGAAGAGGCTTTTGCTGGTCTTTGCGCAGAGAGCAACGAGCAAGTGCCGGTGCAGGCTGTGAAGACATTTATGGGTTTCAATGGCTGGGAGCAAGAGAGACAGAAGACTTTCCAGAAGATGGTCTCGGCCATGAAGTCACAAAGCCACTGAGATAGACACAGTCACCAGTTGGAATAGAGTAGCTTTGCCATGGTCTAAACCTTTCCCTATTGAAGTTATTCATGTTATAGCTTGTATAGCCATTGCGCTTAATTCTAACATCAGCGATCTCATTGGCTATCAGCATAGTCTGGACATACAGAGTTTTCCAAAAGTTCATCACTACCATTGAGGTAAAATTACAGCTTAGCTCGTATGTGATTATCTAATATGGTAGTATACTCGGATCAAGATCCAAAAACTGAAAATATTTGCCTTTGAGATACCTCCAACGAACTGGTCAATGTGAAAGCTGTACGGGGACTCATGCGCATGCTATCGGCTTCGTAAACCGCGACAGATTAGATGATACCACTGCTAAAATCAAGGCGAGGAGCATCATGATGTAACATCGTATGTTCAATGAGCCGATTGAGCCACTTACTCTCTCGGCACTCCCCTGGCACCTCTCGCTGGCGAGCCTCTTGCATCAACAACCACAGGTCCATTCGAATGCCTGACTCCCAGCCTAGCTTCTTTCTCCTCTGGAGATTCAGCTACCCTGTCCCGAGAAGAGCGCGCGTCCGCATCCGACTCTGCTGCCGAATCGGTCGAGCTCCACCAGCCTTCTGGACGCGTTGGTCGCTGCAAACCTCTCTCTGTCCTCTCAGACAGAGCCTCAGCAGTCAAAGGCGAGATTGGCGATTTGAGCTCGTTCTCTTTCCTGGCGCTCTCCTCCGGCGGCGAGTCGCGTGCGCGCGGCGATCGGATCCTGCGCGACGGCTTAGCAATTACAGTTCCATGAGAGCTTGCGTCGCTACGGACGGAGACGGACGTAGGAGCACGTACATGGGCGGTAGTGCGGCCTGAAGGCTGTCTTGCTGCGAGTGGTGACAGGCCGACTTTGGGTGAGAGAGCAAAGCGTTCCGGCGCGCTATCGTCTTCGTCCTCACTCTCGTCCAGATTCTCTTCAGCGGCCTGAGCGATGTCCTCCACGCCCCAGTCGTATGCCTCAATTCGGCGACGTTCATCTATGTCGTGTCTTCTGTTGTGTTCAGAGTCGGAGTAGTTGGGTGGTAGTGATCCATTAGGGCTAGTGAGAGTCGAGCGTTCTAGGATACCGCGTTCAATGCCTTTCCAGCCAGTCTTTTCGAGTTTTGTTTTGGAGGGCAATGCATTGTTCTCGAGTGCTTCCAGGACGTGCGGGAAGACTAGCGTGTCTACATCGCTAGCCCATAGCAGGTCGAGATGCTCGTATTTGGGAATCTCTTTTGCCACAGTATGCTTAGGGAGCTCCTTAAGCATAAGCTTGATATCAACCAAGCTGTCCGAGCCACCGTACACCAGCACAATCGGTGTCTTGATGTTTCGAGTGGGGAACTTAGCGACCTTGTAGTACTTGTTGCCATTGCTCATGGCTAACGGCTTCGCCACCTCGTCGTCGAACATTTGGAAAGTTCCATTTCTGATGATCTGGAACCAATGCACCACAGACTTTACACTCGAAAAGCTGTATAAGTGTGGGTAGGCTGCAAGCTTCTGGTGCGCTGTGATGTTCTGGGTTTTCCAATTGAAGAGGAAGCTCAAGCTTTTGTCGATGAAGTAGGTGAAAATGCCAGGGTAAAGCAAGGCCTGCCACATGGTCGCCGAGCCTAGAATCGCTCGCCTGCCAAAGGCAAGGTATAGTATCTCGGGACTAGACTTGACGAAACTGGCCACAATTCCAGAGGCAAGGCCTTCGGGTTCAAGTCAGCAAGTGTCTCGGACATTCCGTTAACCCGTGGTCTAGCTTCAAAGTCCGTACTGCTCGCCCTGCCGCTGAGAGGCCAGTACGGAGTCTAAACATAGACCGCGAGATTGGTTGCACCCTTCGTTCACGTACCTGGAGGCGCCATGGCTGGAGCAAGGGCGACGAAAACATCGACCTTGTCGTTCAGCGTTGGATGAATAGAAAGTGACGCAAACGCCTGAGCGGTGCCTTGACTGAAGCCAATGTAGCTCAAGCTTGGCTGTTTGGTCGTTGAGAGAATGTAATCGATGGTATCTGGGATGTCGTGGAAGGCGAATTGGTCCATGCTGAAGCTCCAGAACGGAATATCAGTAGGGCTGTGATTGAGGCTCTTCTTGCTGTACTTGTTTCCTCTGTTGTTGCCGAGCCATACATCGTAGCCCTGCTCTACCAAAACAAATGGCAAGCAGCGCTCTCGGTCTGTCAAACACACCCATACCTCACTGTTCATCATCAAACCGTGATGTAGATACACAATCTTCTTCTCCACGCTGCCAGGCCCAGCATTGACACGCTGCTCTTCCTCTCCTCTGCGCCAGCCCAGTCTGTGAACGCCCAAAAGATATCCATCTCCAGTCTGTACGATGTGCTCTTCTGCATAGTATCCATACAATTCGCACAGCTCAACGAAGTCGCTCGCCTGGGCTATCGGACTTGACACCGACTTTCTCTTGTTACGGTTCCGTCTTGAGTTTGGCGAGGAGAGACTGTTGAACGCATTCCTGGAGATGCGGTATAGAAGTCTGACGATAGGGCCAGGCAGTAGCAGCGTCACAGTCCTAGCGATGACCTCGAATATGAGTAGGCCGAAAGATGCGACAAGAGCTAGGTATTCCGAAAAGAAGAGTCGGCCAATGAAGGGGACTCGAGGCATTTTGGCGTGCGCTCAGGGTGATCGATGGAGGTTCTAGCAGTGCATTGAGATTGTATTAGGGCGGTGGCACGAATGTGTATGTTGCACTGCGAAGGAGGGTGTCAAATGAGGTCGGTAAGGAGAGCAGACGCAAGCATGGCTTAAGCATGGCTGGGAACAAGCAAGATGCCTGCCCGCATTCTACCCCAACACGTGCCGTGCACTGCTCGTCATTGTCATGTGAAAGTCCGAGTCAAGTCGTCGCACGGCTCCTTGATCGGCCCGCTTGTCTGGAGATGGAGAGCCCGATTCCAGAATTGATGGCCAATCTGCTATTAACCATTTGATTGATTGGAGACGAGGAACAACTTGCGCAACACCGGACGATACTACATTTGCGAGCTAGACCGATCAACAAACATATTAGCTAAGGGAAGAAACAGCAAAAGCACTTGTTCTCATACACACATACCCGGCGCAAAATGCCTGCCTCATGCACAGATATCCGTTCGTTGTCTTCCTTTCTATTCAATCATGTCCACGCATCTGACATAACCACAGGCGCCGCGCTGGCCACATGTCTCCAGCAGTCTGACTGCGTGATGATCCACCGGAATACTCCCGCCGCCTGCTTGCGCCCGCCACTCAAGGACACCCTTCCAACACAATGTCTGCAGCTCATCCGCGGCTACGGAGAATGCAAGAGAGGACAAGTCGACATGCGCAAGCGCTTCAGAGGCAACAAGCCCATCTCGACGAGCAAAGAGCTGGAAGGCGGTGGAGAGCAGGAAGTGGGCATGTTGTATGCTGGAAAGAGTGGTTACGAGGGTGTTGGGCCGAAGGGTTCAGACGGCAAGGACGACACGCAACTCGATGGCTATGAGAAGTGGGTAAGGAACGATGGTGTTGAGGATATCAGGAAGAAGTAAAAGGGTGAAGGCACGTGGCGTTGTTCGGTTTTCTATTAGAATTACAAGCGGCATTGGGTGGCGTTTGGCTGGCTCATAGTAGCTTAAGAGAGTGTACAATACTGTAAGATTATCAGGACATTGTTCGCGATTCAGGGCACGAGCGATGAGTATAGTATACATGCTGCCCTCGTGCTACGCATATACAGGGGGACATGAATTCCATGTGATCTTTGAGACAAGTCGAAGCTCTCGATGGGATGTGCATCCACGATCGGATGACAGCAGACGGTATGGGCGAAGTGATTGTAGGAAAGTGGCAAATCCAATGGTCCTACTGTTACGAACGATACTGGGAAGATGAGCTTGACATTTTTATATACACCAAATCCTCCACATGCACTTGTGAACATCAATCCCTACACAGCCTCAACCCTCGAGCTTAGCCATCTCAGGAACGTCAGCCCACTTCTGGCCCTCTCCCCTCTTCAACTCGATCACATCCTCGATGTTGTGCTTTCCAAGTCCAGTGGTGCTATCGTGAATGTGCGGGCAAGACTCTCCAAGCTCCGGAGGGTACTCCACGCGTCCATCGATCTTCTCACGACGCAGCTTCAAGACCCAAATGCTCTTGTGAGTCTGGAAGAACAAGCCAGCAGTAATAGGGATTTGACTGGCAGTCGACAAGTGAATGAAGCCATCATGTGCGTCCAAATCCGTTGCCTGTAGAGTCTCAGGGAGTGGCGAAGGCGGGACCTGGTCGAGAATCTTGTACCAGAAGGTAGGGGGCGAGGAGGAAGCCATTGTTTGTGGTTGGTTTTTTTTTTGGATGTATCAGGGTGTGTTGGTGGTATCTCAGATGACGCGACTCCCAGCGGCAACGATTTCCTCATTGACGAACTTGGAATTCCCTCGGCAACCAAAAGCCGACCTCGACACCGCTACTGTTCTGCTTGTCCTACCTGTACTACAAGAACATTACCATCCACCTTTTCGAGAGTGGCAGAAAACATGAGATTCTCAATACTGAACGACGTCTAGTAGAACTTACCTCCACCGATATATGCTTTGTGGATGCCGACTGTGAGGCTTATGCCACGCCTCTTTTTCATCACTTTAACTTTACAGGAATGTTGCCGCGGGAAGATCAACACGGTCCCAGATTGAGGTGACATCGGCGGCTTACTCTTGGGGCCAATCCCCAAGCTTTCTCAAGCAGCGGCTAATTAGCTTGAAGAAGCAAAGGCTTCATCAATGCTTCCGCTCTCTACGAGAACATGACCACAGATATCGTTCTCCTCACTTCCAATGCAGCAAAGTGGACCACGCATCGCCTCGTGGCACGCTAGACCGTCGCTTCCAAGAACAAGTGCGATCGGTAGTCTTCACAGTACGACTAGTTCGGTCAGGTATTTAACAGTAACACGCGTCTCCACGACGAAAGGTACATCCCAGAAGTCTACCTGACACCCCGCACGCTCTCCACCAACCTTATCCCCATGCTACACCCTGGTGAAACCACACATGCTTCGTCCCCAGTTCGGTGGCGTTTTGCGGGAAACTGAGAATGGCACTCCGGCGGCTCTGAGCTATCGCCACCAGCACTGCAACAACCTTAGCTGGGAGATTTTGTAGCTGTCGTCTTCGTCATTTGAAGGTTTACCCGATCGAGATATCCGGGGCATGTGATTCTCACTCTCCTTCCCCGTCTCTCATAAGACCAGTCGCCACTGCACTGATATTCACATCACCTCTCATTGGCAATATCATACAGTGAGCATATCACTGCTGATCACACGAGCGAGTTTTTCCAAGAGGTGTCTTGTATTCCTCCTGCAACTCCGCCACGATTGGCCCTAAACCAAGATGAAGAAGTTCTACGGTCTCACAGGCACCAAGCTTAACATCGCCATCGCCATCATCGCTGGCATTGACTTTGCGTTGTTCGGCTACGATCAGGTGAGTTCGACGGGTTCTGGCCTTGGAAATTGCTGATGATATTAGGGTGTCTTGGGTGGCCTCTTGACTCTTCCATCTTTCCTGAAATACTTTCCCGAGATTGACGTACAACACCCTCCAGCGGGTACAACATCGTCGCAAGCTTCTAATTATCAGGGGATTACCGTCGGTGGCTACACGTTGGGCTGCTTCTTCGGCGCAGTTGCTACAATATGGCTGGGTGCGTCGCAGAATAAGCATTAGTACTACTGGAAGTAACATACTGATAATTCTTAGGCAACATACTGGGCCGCAAGAAAACTATCTGGTAAGGGTTCGAAACAATGCCTGCTCACTTGTTGGAGTCAGAACTAACCTCATGTTTGTGTATGCATGCAGGATCGGTTCAATAATTATGGTAATTGGGGCAGCCATTCAGTGCTCCTCGTTCAGTCTTGGCCAACTTATCGCATCTCGTTTCATCACTGGATTCGGCAATGGTAATTATGGATCTCAACACATGAATCAATCATTACTGATGCTCGAAAGGTATGAACACTTCGACAGTACCAACATGGCAATCTGAGACTTCAAAATCGCATCGTCGAGGTCAAATGGTGATGATCGAAGGGACCCTTATTGTGTTCGGCGTCATGATCTCGTACTGGATCGATCTCGGATTCTCCTTTCTGGAACCCTCGACAATTACCTGGCGATTTCCCATTGCGTTTCAGATCGTACTTGCACTCATCATCGTCATCTTTATTCCCGGATTGCCAGAATCGCCACGTTGGTAAGTACGCCATATGCCGTTCCGCTCTGTCTTCGGATGTGATGTTTGTCAGCGACAGCATTTTCACTACGAAATATCGGTTCAGGTACTCGCTCCGACGATCGAAGAACCCAGCTAACATGGTACTTCAAGGTTGATTCTCAAGGGACGCGAGCAAGAAGCGTTGGAGGTGCTTTGCGCTCTGTCGAACCTCCCTGAAGACGATCCGTCGATTCAGAGTGAATTCAATGCCGTCAAGGACACTGTTTTCGAGATGTCACAAGGCCGATTCCAAGACTGCTTCGCCATCAACAAGAACAGAAATCTGCACCGGACCATCCTTGCTTATGTGAACCAGATGTTCCAGCAGATCAGTGGTATGTGATCACCCGCCATGGTTGCTTGGGTTGTCTGCTAACATTGAATGCTTCAGGTATCAACATCATCACTGTATGTCACACAATCAGCCAGATACTGACTCTTGAACATCTCACTGACGTTTCTTTGCCATAGTACTACGCTGCCACTATCTTTGAGAACAGCATCGGTCTTTCCGGCTTTCTCAGCCGTCTTCTTGCCGCGCTGAACGGTACCGAATACTTCCTCGCTTCGTTCATCGCAATCTTCACCATCGAGAAGTTTGGACGAAGAAAGCTCATGTTGTTTGGCGCTGCTGGCCAAGCTGTAAGTTTGCACTTTAACATGCCGCTCTCTATGGCACGGATCATACTGATACTGGGACAGATGTCTATGGCGATCCTGGCTGGTGCCACTTCACACACCAGTACTACCACAGGCATCGTGGCCGCGGTCTTCCTCTTTGTTTTCAACAGTTTCTTTGCAGTAGGCTGGTTAGGCATGACGTGGCTATATCCAGGTAATCAACGTCTACGGCAATTTCTCAAGAACATGCTGACCGTCCGTAGCGGAAATTACGCCTCTAGGCATCCGAGCCCCTGCCAACGCCATCGCAACGACAGGCAACTGGTAAGCCTCTACGCCCGCTAACGGGATTTTCGTATAACCCTTGCTGACCGAACTCCAGGATCTGGAATTTCATGGTCGTGATGGTAACGTAAGTTATACCGCAACGTTGATTGGGTGTAAACAGGGTGCTGACAGGATCATGATAGTCCCGTCGCGTTCGACAGTATTGGCTACAAGGTAACCACCACTTCATCTTAGTACATTCGACATGGCTAACAAATGGTGTTTCAGACCTACATCGTCTTCGCCGTCATCAACGCATTCATGGTGCCATGTGTCTATTTCTTCTACGTGAGTAACAGGCTTTATGTTCTATTATCACGATGTCTGACTTCGTTCTCTAGCCTGAAACCGCCGGTCGTTCCCTCGAGGAGATGGATGAGATCTTCCACCAAGTACATGGCTTTAAGGGCATTTTCTCGGTCGTCAAGGTTGCACGTGAGATGCCGAGACGCTACGGCAAGAAGGGCGAGCTGCTCATCAACTATGACGAGACGGCAGAAGCCAGACGTGTTTCTGAGCGGAGACGTAGCTCGGTCGCAGCGCAGGACGTCGATGCGAAGAAGTACACCTCTGGTGATTCTTCTGGTGAGAAGGTCGAGGATGTTGAGGCGGGTGGTATCATTAGGTAGAAGTTGTGATCAAGTAACGATGACAGTATGCGCTCGATGGTACTGTTGCTGTAGCGTAATACCGTGCGTGTGCATACCACTGGTGTTTTGGTCGCAACGACGTTTTCTTGTGTTTCTCTTGTACTTTATGTAAATTTGACTGGCATTCCATCATGTCGAGGACGTTGTTATTGCCGATAGTCGCGAAACGTCGACATATGCGAAAAAACACTACTTTTTCGATCCCATACACCGCTGCACCAAATGTGACGAGCCTCAGAGCTACAGGTGTTATCTGGAGTGATCAAGTTCCTTTTATGGACCACCAAGAATCGAATTACTTCGATTTCTTGTAGACAATGTGATATTTCTGGTGCCCCAACACGAACCCTAAAACAACACCCCGTTGTCTCAGGCGGATCTGACGTGAGGCTCGACACACGACGAGCATCACAACAATCACACCATACTATCACACGTGTATCACAAAAATTGAGCGCAAAATTGGAACCTGTCGGAGTGGTGAGCTCCGAATTACGAGCTCGAGATAGATCGCAAAATTGCAAACCCTCGTTATCTCTAACACGGTGAATGGCTCCCGGAACGCGACTTATCACATACTCAACGCCAGAGAGCTGTGGAATCCAGCATTGAGCCCTGATCGTGTCGAAAGCCAATAGAGACCTCAAACTCCAGCTCTTCCAGGTATCGCAATCAACAAGATGCAAGCCACCACGCACAAACCCTGTCTACTGTACCAGACAAAGGCACATCCGGCACGCAACATCGCCCAACTATCTCCAGAGCCCGGGCATCACAACAATCGTAAGACTTCAGATCCTCTGTCCCAGATAGAACAGGCAACTTACCAACCAAACAACATCCTATGCGGAACGTTCCCCGACACTCCAGCATCCAACGGCATGACAGCGATGGGGCCGCCCACCAATATTCTGCAAAAAAAGCAAAACAAGGCGGCACAGCGCTTGAGCGCTTGGAGAAAACCGGGTCTCAGAATTGCAGCGCAGTGCATGGCTCTTCGGCAAAGCCGCAAGGCGGTAAACATCGATTAACGTTGCTGCTTGCACTCGCTACAGCGCTCGCTGCAGTAGTGCTTGAGTGTGCGTAAGGGCTACTGCGGCATAGGTTGATCCTTCGCGGCCGGAGGTGCAAAAGCCGCTCGCCAGGAAGCAGGTAGGGCGTCAAGGGCGCTCTTCGGCATTCAGCATAGCGATGATGATTGGGGTTTGGCAGGCGTGGTATCCCTGTTTCCTGCCTCCCAGATGGGCAAGACGATGCTGCCCGATCGCGCTGCCTGCCTCGTGACCATGCTCGCCATGGCGACATCTTTTCTCCGACGGCCGCGATCGTTGCATCGGTCATTGCCTATACCAGCTTCGCCCCAGCGAAGATGCGCGACATCGAGGCGTCATGATTCATGCTATAATCGAGCTGATGTGGGATATTCTGTACTGATGTCGAAGCTCTCGCGCGCGCTGCCCTAGCACGGTCATCAGTACGCATATCGGTCGGAAAAGGCGCAAGCCAGCGAGCTCCGGGCTGAGACCGAGATACAGCAGCATACTGTTGCAGATCGACCAGTCTTGCTGCCCATTGATCCCAAAGGTCTAGACACTAAACGAGAATCGAGCAGACAGCACGTCAACCGACTTCTGGTACAGAGAGGCCTGGTAGGAGATTAAGAGCGCCGGTACTTGGAATGGCAGGACAAGGTTTGGGGACGCACGATGCGTAGACAGGGAGGCTGGTAGGCTACATGGGTCAAGGACACGGGGTCCCGGGTCCGGCACTCAGCTGACATACTTTTCATAATCCTCGAGGTTCTCCGCGCGAGATGCTGGTCTAGGTGATGATGGGATCTGGCTTAGCTAACAAACCTTCAGCAGAGCAAGGTTGCGCCGTTATCGGGGATTATTGGGCTTTGAAAGTTGGGCATTCGTGTTTCAAAAGCCAACGGTCATGAATTCAAAGGGACGGACCCCCTCCTCGTATAGCTGGGAAGAACCTTGTCCACCGCCACGAGCGAGCAAGGAAAGCTCATCTGTCCACGTGCCGCAACGTCACAAGTCGACATGTACCTGATGCACTTACCGGCCGCGTGAGAGCGGGAAGACGAGACCCGGAACCGAATACAATACACAAAGCGTGGCGCACTCAGGCGAAACACTCTGGGGATGATGCTTGTTTAGCGGAATGAAATCAGGATCGGGGGCTAAAGCTTGAGAGCGCCTCTGTAGACGTCGCGAGATTGGACGGCTGAATTGATAATATAATGGCGGCGAGCATTGGTCGTGAGCAGCCGGAAAACGAACATCTTGACTCGGTGTCCCATTGCGCGTCTGTTTATACGGTGCATTCCGCAGACGACACTTCTCGTCCTTCTGCATAACCACTATTAATCATCCTTCGGAGGTATGTTCGTTCGTGGACTACAATGCATGCTGCGGTACATGCCGTGGGAAGCGGATGGCACCTCCCCGAACAGACTAGCCTCGAAAGTGTGTACTTGTTGACCATGGAGTGACGTGGAGTGACCTTCCTGCGAAAAGTTTCCGATATCCGGAAACCCACAATACTGTCACTGTTATATTATGCTTTTCGCAGTGTGCAGTAGCGAGTGCATTGTAGAGATCTAGATGCGCTCTTCGTGTAAATATGCGTCTCGGACCGTAGAATAAGCAAGCGACCGGTGACAGGTTCTGACATGACTTGACAGCATCGACATTGATGATGCGACGCGAGTCAGATGAACCTCCGTAGATTCGTAAGGTGTGTCGATAGGCTCCATTATTTTCTTGCGTGTTCACATGAGACCGGCAGTAAATTATTCTACGTTGGAACAGTTTGAACGGCATTTGCAGACAGCGGGAAGACGGGAGCGGGAGGGCGGGAAAACCTGTCTTGACTTCACCTGGCCAATGAACATCACTCGAACGCTGCTTGCCCTGTAGGCAGTCTACGACGCTCACGATGACCGCACAGACAGGGAAAAACACGCCGTAAGCGAACGCCACTAAAGCGCGCCCTGCAGCGCCGTTTCCATGGATTATGCCAGTCATCGCGCAGGCAAAGGCCACTAAAGCAGTCTTGCAATGCAGCTTGTTCAAAGTTGTGGGTGCACACAAGCAGGTCAGCTAACATCCTAACAGAGACTGACGGTGAGTCGTGCACGATCCAAAATAGCTGCCCTGCAACGCCGCGCACGTTTAGTCAGGTTTCCACGAGAAACGGCCGGAACTGTCAGAGACAAACGGTGTGCAAAAACCGCGTGAAGATTGTGGAGATCGAGTCCGAAGGTTGCTTCGACGGTTTCTGAAAGCCGGTCCCGGTTTGAAGACTTGGCGGGTCCTAGCGCGGCCGTTTGGCGGATGCAAACGTGGCTGCAGGCAGTGTCAGGCAGGGATCGGGGATCTTGGGTGAACGTTGGTACCTCACACACACCGCGAGGCGAGCTCGGATGTGCTCGTTGGACTGCCGAACACGATGACTGCCGTAACACAGAGATTACTCGAGACGCACAAGAATGGCAGGTGAGCAGGTGTGAGACGTTCGGCGCGTGTTGCGGCTGCCTTGTCGCCGCCTTTTGGTGCGAGTCATCAATCAGATACCCGGGGAGGTGGCAGGAGAGCGAGGGGAAGAAGCAGGCGGACGGCAGTTGCGCAAATGTGACGGGTCACGCGGTGACGAACGAGTTGGGCGAGGAGATTGTCACTGCGGGAGAGAGGGTGTTGAAAATTTGAAGGAGTGTGAACTGGCTTCCAGAACAAATCTCACCGTCGCAGAGTGCTGGCGAGGCGTCCTCCAATCTGCGGCGCACAGGCTACGGAGAGCTAGTGTGACGCAGACCGCCGCGTGTCTTCTGCTCGCCACGGCTCGCGATGGGCAGATGAATATGATGATTATGACCGAAAGCAGAGATGGATGGGCAGAGCAGCGTCGCACAGTCAGAGGCATGCTGTCGGCCGCCTTGCATCTGCCAAAATAGCAGCGCTGGCGGCGGCGACACGCGATTGGTAGCAGGACAGCCAGCATCCAGCAGGAGACGGTCTAGCGCGCGTTGCGTGAGAGCGTTACGGTTGGAGACGTGGGAGGCGTGGCAAATAGAGTTAAGCCGACAAACGTGCAGTAGCTCGAGGATAGCGGTTTCAGGGCGGACACTGTAGCGCTGCTCAGCTGTGATGGACGCTATGTCGCTGCTGCTGGCCTGCTCGCGTCGGCGGAGCCCACAGCAGTAGCAGTAGTGGTTAGCTGCGCGACCGGGCCTGCCACTGGGTGATTACTGGGGCAATGATGGGCCTCTGCCTCTGTATCGCGGAGCCTCTTGCGCAGCCTTGACATCTCCCGACTGTATCATCGTCTTGCCTAGCTCCGCACTGCCGACATTCGCATTATGCTATAAGGACCGCGCCTGGGCTGCTGGCGCTGATCCTGTCTAATACGCTGCCCTGCCGTACCCGAGTCGCCGCCGCCTGTTTGCCATATCATCCATACCAGCACCCTCGTCGAATCTCATCGACCTCCAGCGCCCAACGACACGACACCCCGGCCATCACCCTCGTCGCTGCCCGCCGCCTGCCGCTACGCCCTGGTCGACATCTACCGACGTCCGACTGTCAGTTTGTCCATCGTTCGTATCGCATCGCATTGCATCGTGTCGTATCGCCTCGCATCGTACTGTCTTGATCGCTCGTTCATCGACACCAAGCAAGCCCTCAGCCCGCGACTTACTGCTGGCTGCTGCCGCCACTGAGCAGCTCCTGGATCTGGCATGGTACGTACGCGACGCCACCGACTGTGAGTCTGTTGTGACAGACGCAAGTCGGCGCGGCGATTTTCCTTTTACCTACAGCAACTCCCCTCCAGACCCCACTGCACCGGCTGTGCTGCACCCCTGTCACGTGTCGCGCACGCGTGGGTGGCGATGCATACAGCAGCATCAGCAAGCAGTATGGCGAGCTCTCCTCGGCACCGCATGAACAGCGCATGTTGCATGTTGCATGTCGCATGTCGGGCGGTCAAGAGGCTCAAAGTCTGCCTAGTCTAGACGACGGACGGCCACGCGCAAACAGCGTGCTGCAGCAAGTGGAGGCTAAGGTTTCGATCCCCACCGACAACGCTTTTCTTGCTGCTGTTGGCGCGCTCCTCCCCAAACTCGAGCTGCAGCAGCCTCGTGCTACCGGCCGCCGCCAATTTTCGCAGGGATCCGTGGCCTCGCCCGAGACTTCTTACCACTGCTGCTGTCGTCGTGTCTCTGCCTGTTGTTTCACTCGACAACAATAAACACCCACGCTTGTCTGAGCCGCCAGCCACTAACCGACCGTTTCTTCAGAACAACCCCAATTCTCACCAGCAGGGTCTCCCTCCGCCCCAACTCCAGCACCCCCGCCAGGCTGGTCTGATCCAACAACACCGTCCAAACTCGCCTCTCCAGCCGCACGGCATTCATCACACCTCCCAGGCGCCCTATCTGTCGCCTCATTCGTCCACTCACAGCTTGGCCCAACACCATTCGCCTTACGTTGGCTCAGTCCCGAGTCTGCCCTCGCAGCATTCGGCTGACCCAAACTATTTCACGGCCCATCCTAGTCCTTACAGTGCCAACAGTGCTGCCGGCTCCTACGCTTCATCAGGTACGTTGCCACCATCCCCTTGTCCATTGTGCAACACCTCTGTAATTTTTTGTTTGTTCGTGTGCATCCATGCATAACGTACGATCGATAGCCGACTGGTCACTGACGTGTCCTGTAGAACCTAACGACAACATGGCTGCCCAAGCAGCAATGAGTCGTCAGCAATATCCGCCCATCTCGAGTTACCAGACGCCCCAGTCAAACTCGCCGGCATCCATCAGTTCGCCACAGCATGACATTCATGGACGACCGATCTATGCCTTCCCGCCTATCTCAGGCCAGCCTCAGCCGATGTACTATGGCAGCCAATACCAGATGCAGCAAACATCACAGTACCCCCAGCATCCCCAGGCGCCTCCGCATCACCAACCCATGACATCTGCACCTGGAATTCTTATGTCGCATCAACAGCACCCACAGCATCCACAACATCAGCCGCACCAGCAGCCTCAGCAGCCAATGCAACAGACTCCCCAATCGGTTCACTCACAGCCGAGTATGATGGATTCCAAACCACCGCAGTCAATTCAGAGACCCGCTTCAGTTATTGCACCGATTCAGGGAACGCCGCAGACGCCTTCTGGCCCTACTATGGGAAGCATGCCACCCGGATCTGCTGGCTCTGGTCCAAACTCAAGTGCGGCTCCTGGCCCCATTCCTGCAACAACACCGCTAGTCGTGCGTCAAGACAACACCGGCGTGCAGTGGATTGCATTCGAGTATTCCAGAGATCGCGTGAAGATGGAATACACGATCAGATGCGACGTTGAGTCTATCAATATTGACGATCTCACCCCTGAATTCAAGAACGCAAACTGCGTGTACCCCCGCGCATGCTGCGGAAAGAACGAATACAAGGGCAACCGTCTTCACTACGAAAGTGAATGCAACGCTGTTGGCTGGGCGTTGGCACAACTTAACCCCAACCTTAGAGAAAAGCGAGGCTTGATTCAGCGTGCTGTTGACAGCTGGAGGAACAGCAATCAAGACCCGCGACTAAGGAGTCGACGAGTGCGCCGACAAGCGAAGATTCACACCAGAAAATCGACGATGCCCAGTGCTGCAAGCCATTCACAAGGGCCGCCAGTGCTGCCTCCGCACGGTCTACCACCGGGCGGTGGTAGACAACCACTAATGGGCCCGGGAGGATCACAGATGCACCATCATGGCGCAGGAAGTGAAGCAAGTGACGACGTTAGTGGTATGTTCCATCCGATGTGACGACGATGTACTTTTACCTTGCCCGCACCTTTCCTTTTTACGAGAAACCACATATATGGAAGGAATCAACCCCTGGGAGGCGGGGACGCGGCATGGATCACACAGATCTGAATACAACCAATCCCTGCACCGAATCCTGCGAATACATGTTGTCGATCTTTTTGTTTTCTCGCTTATTGCTATATGGCAATCCCCTGTCGCTTCGCCCCGTCATACCCTTGTCGAATGATCGACCGCTAACCTTTTGTGTTAATATAGGCGGAAATGAATACACAACAGCTCCACCAAGCCAGCAACCACAATCACAACACTCCAGCTCCCAAGCCGATCTATCCTCGCCATCTAACGTTCGTTACACTCAACAATTCTACCCGAGCTACCCGAACCAGCCTACTACAGGCGGAGCACAAATGCCTGCGGTTCCCGACGGAATGGATACGAACATGCCATCCCATGCTTCGACTCTAGCAACGCCAATCGCAACATCGGTCAAGGAAGAGGACGAAGAGAAGAAGCGCCATCTTTTCGGCGACGTACCAGAGTCCAAGCGTCGGAAGTTCATTCTCGTCGACGACAACCAGCGTGGAACGCGCGTGCGAGTGCGCGTCATGCTTGATCAGGTCAACATGGACGAGATGCCCGATGCTCACCTGCGTACCAACGCCGTTTACCCACGGTCCTACTACCCGAGACAGATGCGCTCGCCTCCAGGATCCCCCAGTGCGCGCGGTCACTGGGACGATGAGGACGATCTGGTCGAAGGCCCTGCAGCGGCGAAGGGTACCACACTCGTCCCAGTGTCGCTCATGGATGGCAGTGATGCAAAACTGCCTGTTCCCAGAATGACCAAGAGCAGGAGAGGAAAAGAGTCGGCGCTGAACGAGTTGGGTTATCGTATGAGCTGGAGTCAGGCGCGTCAGTTTAATGGACGGACGCTGTTCCTGCAACGGTCTCGTAAGTGTACACCCGTTCTTCAACATACAGCACAATAAGCTAACGATTTCGCAGTTGACGCTTATCGCAACAAGATGCGCAGTACCATGGTCGCAGGCGGCCAAGACGTTGCTTCAATCGCACCACACTTTGAGACCCGCACTGGCAAGAGGAAGTGGCTCGAGAGGACTAAGCGCGACAGACGTGGTGAAGACTCGCCTTGATCGCGTGTCGACACAAGGATTTCTGGATTTAACAGTTCACCATTCACCGAAACGGCCATAATGAGGAACGAAAGCGCGACAGACTCTACGAAGTTACGAAGACAAGTTACTCGTCAGCCACGCCCATCATCATGTTTGCCTGCATCGCGACCGATTACGATCACTGGACCGACGAAGATTGGGACCTACGATGTTGAGATAAATCCGTCAAGAACAGCAATACGACAGCAATAGATCATACGGACAACTTGAACGCAGCTCATCGAACCAGATGGTGCGCACAAATCAAGAGCATGATTAGCGAGATAGAACTACGAGCGAGTGCGGCATGGATATTTTCTTTCGCTCAGGGCTGGTACTCGCATTGCGAGATCCTGCTGAATATACCAACAGGTAGCTTGTGGTACAAGCAAACAATAATATAGCAAAATCATGGACATTCTACATCACCAAATCTATTCCATTGCGTCATGGTATGTCATTGGCGCTCTCACTGCTCTATGTGCACTCGAGTCTGGCGCGACGAGGTCCTGTCGTCTTATCTTTCGGTGCAGGATCGCTTATCTTCCCTGGAGGAGGTCTTCATGGCTCAGCAGCGTCATGCGAACCATAATCGCCCAGCTGACGTGCAGTTGGCCTAGAACGACGCCATCGGCCCGCCGTAGCATTTGTCGAGAATACGACCCCGAGAAATTGCCGTTGAGACACACTGAATCGACCACCAAGCTCATCAAACAACAGAGGCGCTGTTAAACTGAGCTTCTATCATTCGTATGAATTGGATCGTTGACCCCCCTGACAAGTTGACCCCCCTGACAAGTCTCCCAACGACGATGCCGCCCTTATCAGCCAAACCGCCATCCATGAAGAGCCGAGAAACCAGATCTGAAACTGAGACATGCCGATGCCCTCCGCTGCCCCGCCATCAAGCTCCTTTCTTCTTCTTGCTCCAAAGGGCTCCTTGGGCCAGCCCCCGCAAACGTCACAGATCGTTGCTCTAGCTTCAATCTTTCTTCATCCCTAAGAGCTTCTAACCAACTTTCTCTGGCACGCAAAAGCACGCAAAACCAACGTAACTCTGGCGCGCAGACACCACCGCCAATCACCCGGCGGATACCGGCTTCTTGGGGTTACTTGACTGGCCGGCATCGAGATCCAAGCTCAACTTTTTTGCATTCCTCCTCCTCATTTCTTGCTGGTCCGCGTGGACCGAGAGGGTTTTCCTGTTGTGGTAGCTTTGATAACGTTCCATTGGAGCGGTTGCTCACGTGGGTTGTTGGTTTGTTTTCCCTTTTCCTTCTCCTTAGGTTGCTTTCTTTGTAGAGCTTTTTGCTGTCATGTCCTGTCGCTTTTCCGTTCTACCTATCTGCTCCGCTATCTCTTTGTTGATGCTGCTGTGCCTGAGAGGCACTGTGTGCTTGCTAAAACACGAGTGAGAAGACTGGAACAGCATTCGCTCGTACAACACTATCACACGCGATTAAACACTACACTCTGGCAACTTCGCCAGTATTACCCAGAAGAAATGTCAGACCTCGAACCAACTGCCACAATCCGCACCTTTGCCCTCCCCGAACTCCTCGAACAAATCCTCATCAACCTCTCGCAACGCGAACTCCTCCTAGCCCAACGAGTCTCCCAAGCATTCCACCAAACAATCTCCGCCTCCCCCAAGCTCCAACGCGCCCTGTTCTTCTCGCCAGATCCCTTCCTCCCCTCCTCTCCAATCACATACCTCAATCCTACCACCGGCGCAACATCCGCGCACAGCAGACCGCAGAACAATCGCCTTCTGCTCCGCGCGTTCCCAGGCGTCTACCCGACCGTATCACCAGTGCTAGTCAACATGCCGCCTTCGCGCGAAGACGTGAATCTTGGCCGCCCGGGCCCGGAATCTTGGAGTTGGGACCTTTGTATTTCGTTCCCGGCGAATCCTTTAGGAAGCTCGCCATCGTCGTCTCCCGAATCGCTGCTCCCGCCTTCCACGAGTCCAGCGACGGCGTACCCGAATGCGTCGTGGCGGCGCATGTACCTTAGCCAGCCGCCGTGCAAACAGCTACATCTTGTGCGGCGGTGGCGGCGCAACCCCATGGTTGCGATTGAGCGGGAACAAGGGATTACGATGGGAGACTTTGTGTTTGAAGTCACAAAGGGAGCGGCAAGCCACGGAGCGTGGAGTCAGGGATTTGTGGGGAGTGATCGCGATTGGCATTTTGAAGGCTCTGTTGGGGAGGAAGGTAGGAGGCTATAAGATACTGTGCGAAGCGGTGGCTGACAGTCGTTCGTTCAGGCCGTGGAAATATGGTCAGTCATTGGACTTGTGCTGACTGTACCATGGCGTTTCTCTGCAGTTAATCATGTTCAGGTGTCAGAGGTTGATGATTACTGGGCCTCTGTATTATGGCGTTTCTGGGAATCGTTGTGTGTATGTATTAGAAGGGATAACCATTGGAAACCTGTCTATTCTCTTTCACGATCAATCATCTCATATCGTCGTAAATTCCCTCTTGTGCTACAACGCTCTCAGCGGTATCTACGAAGCACCAGCATTGTTCGCACCGTACGCTGCGTCCTTCGCCCGGTTATCGACCCTCTCAACGTGCGAGCTCACGCTGTGCTTCTTGCCAATCGAACCCTCCTCATCATCGTAGTGCTCGTCAGACTCGACATTGCCACCTTGCGATAAGTGCTTTGCGCGCGAGTAGCGAGGAATGGTATCGCGGGTGGCTCCGGCGACGATGTTGCCTTGGAAGAGCTTGTGGATGGACTCAAGTGGAACACCTGGAGGTCTGGTTAGTCTTCACCCAACGTATTGTTGTTCTTTCTCTGAAGGGATTCTTACCTTTGGTTTCCGGAACGCACAGGACGGCGTACACGACCATGACGATGCAAGCGCTGCCAAAGACCAGGAATGTGCCGTATGTAATCTGGGCCAGCATGATTGGTGTAAGCTTCGCAATAACAAAGTTGAACAACCACTGAGTCATCAAGGCAGCTGCCATTGTGAGCGAACGAACGTGGTTGGGCTATACCGGTCAGTCTGCAATTCCTTTGATGGTAAGATCAGACGTTTGCCACTTACAGCGCACTCCGCACTTAGAACGAAAGGAATAGGTCCCCATCCGAACGAATAGAAAACCACAAACAAGTAGACGCACACAATCGCAAACGTAGAGTTTCCGTTGAGAGACTGGCCTTCAACAACGGGGTGAACTGCCTGATTGATGCCGATATAGAACATGGCGAAAGCCTGTCCGGAACCACCGATAATGAGTGACCATTTGCGGCCAAGTTGTTCAGTAGCGACCATGAGACCGACTGCGGTGACGACGATCTTAACTATACCGTAAATACCTGTTGCGAAGAGGCCAGCAGAACCGCCAGATAATCCGACGGATTTGAAGATTTGCGGAGCGTAGTAGTTGATGCTGGTCTTTGTTAGCTATATTGCATATAACAAAGAGCATGGCGGCTTACCTGTTGGTGCCAGTCCATTGTTGCCAGAACATCAGGGTGATGGCCATGGTGAAAGTGTACAAAGTTTTCGAATCCGAGAAAGTCAGCTTGACCTGCTTGACTAGCGGCAACTTTTCGTGTCCGCGGAAGTCAGTCACGATGTCCTCAAGCTCCCGGGAAACTTCAGGGTCGTCAATAGGCCTAGAACGGACGGTGGAGAGAGCCTGGCGGGCTTCGTCGATGCGGCCCTTTTCTACGAGCCAGCGGGGGCTCTCGTTGGTGAAGAAGAGTCCTGTAAGGAGGATAGCACCAGGAAGGATTTGGAGAGCGAAGGGCATGCGCCATTGACCGTCGTCGGAGCTGCTCATGTTCTGGACCGCACCGTAGTTGACGAAGAAGGATAGACAGATACCGGTGACGCTTTGAGATTGGTCAGTATGAAAAGTCACTGCAGGTTGGAGAAAGTGAAGCTTACTTGAACAGTTGCATGCAGCCGATGCATCGCTTTGGGAAGTGTTAGCATCATTGCCGAAGTTGTAGACGTGATGGCAACGACGAAGACTTACTCCTCTGATTTCCTTATTGGCGTTCTCGCCAATGTATGTCGGAACAACCGCACTAACAAGACCAACACCGAAACCTCCAATAACTCTGCCGACGTACAGCTGAGCAAGATCATGACCCTGGCCCATCGCGCACGTAGTCTGAATAATACTGCCAATAATAAAGATCAGATCAGCAAGCATCAAAGCCCTCTTGCGACCCAGCTTGTCGCTCAAATAGAAAGAGCTCGCAGCGCCAAAGAAACATCCAGCCTGAAGGACAGACACAATGTTTCCTTCCAAACTGGCGTGACCAGGGCTCTTCGGATCCAGGCCGAAGCTGTTGTTGAAAGACTGCATCGTGAGCACGCCGCCGATGAGACCGGTGTCCCAACCGAACAGCATGCCACCGAAACTGGCGACTGCCGTCAGGAAGTAGGCTCGTCGGTATTGGACGATGTCCGCCCACATCTTCGACATGCCGGGGCCCTTCATTGTGTTGTTGGGTGTTTGTCGATTATCTTGAATAGTCGCGAGCACGAAGTGTGAGCACTCAAGCAAAGCGCACAAGCTTCGAGTCGAGTAAAGTAGGTATTGGCGTGGCGTGGCGTGGCGTAGCGCAGAATGCTTGCTTGCGCCGGGAGGTGGAGGAGTGTAAAGGCGTGTGCAAGAAACGCGTTGGGATGCGAGGAGCCGGGGCCTGTTGGACTAGGAGATGCAAGATGCAGTAGTAGAAAACCAGCGACGGGCTCACGACATATATATCTTCCGCCTGTTAGCGTTACCAACACTCGTCGGGCATAGAGAAGACTGGAGTGATGGAGTCAAAAGACGATGCAGCCAAGGCTCGCCAGGTTTTCAAAACCCGCCCTCGCGCCCTTCACGAGTGACGAAAGCCGTGCTCGTGTACCAGCACACGAGCCAGGCGACTGCCGGACGTCCAGCCGAACGGTGAGGGCCGACGACGATCGCCATCAACCCCATACCCCGTCTCGTTCGCCGTGGAGCAGTGGAGATATGCGGAGGTGAAAGTGTTTCGGCCTTTGCTTCTGATCGATCATCATGAGATGCCGACGAGCACGGTGTCTCAACACGTGACGATGGAGTCGGTGAATGCATAGGTATCGAAGAACCAAATGACAAACTCATAACACGAGTAGCCAAGCACAATCGGCGAACAACAGGCGAATTGGTTGCATACGGTCCACCCTCTGCAGTGCCACTCAAGATCAACTTCTCTCTTGTTCAGAGTCGATTCGTCCACTGTTCTTCGATGGCTGGACTCTGTTCGACTGACGACTGCCAACGCTTGGAAGATCTGAGTTACAACTATGTGCAGTCTTCGATGACAAATTTTCGTACACCTTCGCTGGGATGCAAAGGCCGATAAAGCGATCTTGTCAAGTATTGGAGGCAACTGAGAATTGTGGTTACTGCTTGATGTATCGTATGGTCTTTCGCAACGGGCAGTGTATAAACAGTATCATCATCCGTCAAGCTCAATGTAGTCATGCTTGCAATCGCGTGCTTGCGTTTTCAACGATACGAGATCTTGAAGCCATCGTTCTATTTCTTCTGCTCCGCAACCTGCGTAACCAACCCCCTCCCCTCCACCGCACTCCTCAAATTCTCCAGCACCAGCAGCTCCATATCCCTCTGCGTCTCCCACGTACTCGTCCCCACATGCGGCAGCAGCACCACATTCTCATTTCCCATCAACCCGGGATGAATCTTCGGCTCCTCCTCAAAAACGTCCAGCCCCGCCGAGAAAACCTTCCCACTATCCAGAGCGTCCACAAGCGCCGCTTCGTCGATAATCGGCCCGCGAGCAGTGTTGACGATAATAACACCCTGCTTCATCAAATCAAACTGCGGTTTTGAAATTATATGCCTCGTGGACGGGTTGAGAGCGAGGTTCAGGCTGAGGACGTCGGAGGTCTTCATGAGGTCGTCGAAAGATACGTATTTCGCTCCTTGCTCTTCGCTCTCTGGGAGGCGACTGCGGTTGTGGTATTGTATGCTCATGCCGAAGGCTCTAGCTCTTTGCGCCACGGCCTGGCCGATGCCGCCCATCCCCAGGATGCCTAGGACTTTGTTCTTGGGGTCGTGGCCGAGGTCGAAGTTCGCGCCGCGCCATTCGCCTTTGCGGAGGTTTTGGAAGGGGATTGTGATTCTGCGGAGGGCGCCGAGCATGAGGAAGAGCGTGGCTGGGGAGGGTTGTTAGTGTGTGGGGGATGCGAGCGATTGAGTGAATGTGGGACATACTGTCTGCGGTAGAGTCGTTGACGGCGAGAGGTGTGCTGCTCACGCCGATGTCTCGCTCTGAGCAGGCTGGTATATCGATGTTGTCATAGCCGGCTCCGTTGTGAGTTATGTACTTTAGGCTAGAAGGTAATGAAGACACGAGCTCTTTGTCGAAAGGCCCGGTGACCTTCGTTGAGTCGTTCGAGCGGTATATCGCGACTACATTGTTATATTCTCCACCTTTCAGCCTGGAAATAAAGTCCTGTCTAGAGCCTGTTCCATACTCCTAAAGGACAAATTAGTCAAGGTGGAAGGTAACTACTTGCGACAAATCACACCTTTAATTGTAGGAGCGAGCTGAGAGACTCCCACTCCTTGCGGGCGTGGGTAATCTTGCCAATGAGAAGAGCAGCTCTGTTAGACATGCTGCAGGCAGAGTATGAGCAATTTTCAAGCGAAGTCGTTGATAGCGACAGAAACGGAGAACCTCAAAACCTCGCGAAGTGCAAGTCCCATGTTGTGCGGATCTACATTTGCCCGAACTTCAAAGCTTCAAAGGCCGAAGTACGCAATTCTCCACAAAGCTCCACACTATCGGAAGAGCGGGATGAGTCTGCCCTTGAGATGCCAGCTTCGACTGTTGGATGGTAGGGCGAGCTCGGCTCGGAATTGATTTCGAAGTTGCCGGCGACAACAAAAACATTACAAACTGCTCAAGCCTTCTGAACATCTTTCAAATTACACCCCAGTCAGCCCAAAGCTCATATCGTCCATTCCTGGCAGCCCATCAAACATGAAGTTGTTGCTGTCTGCTGGCAGGAACCCAGACCACCATTCGGCATCGTTTGCATTCGCGTTACCGTTGACCACGAAATCTCCGATCGCATCAAGATCTGTCCACGAGAAGTCTCCCATCATCTCAGTCACAGCAGGTGAGTCTTGAGACATTACTGAGCCAACGGAACCCGGGGTCGGCCCTCCACTCACGGATCCTGGCCGGTATGGGTTCTTGAGAGTCGCGGAAGTTCGTAGGTCTCCTTTGCGCTCCTTTCGCTCGACCTTGTCCCACAGCAATCTCAGAAGACGTGAGTAGCGACTTCCTGGGTGTTGGTTGCCAAGTCCCGATCTCTCAAGTCTGTTGATAGTTTCCTGGACCATGGCCCGAACTGAGTGTTCTTCCTCGTGTGAAAGCACGCCAACGCAGCGGGCGCGGTACAAGAAGACTCCACTGTAGATGGAGTAGAGGTAGAATCGTATTGGCATGAATCTGAGAGACTGCTCAGGGTTCACAAATGTGTTGACCATGCTGAGCAAGCTTTTGGCGGCGTCCAGGCCTTCGTAGATGAATCGTGCGTCACCAACGGCGCCAACGTTGTTGTAGAAAACTCTGCTTGGCGCTGGGTTGCTCGACTTGCGACTCTCGTTCTGTTCTTGCATCTGTGGCAGTGCTCGTTTGATGGTGGCGTGGAACGCAAAGGCGTTTGTGTACAGTCTGAGGTAGTCGTACGACATTAGCAGCGTTGCCTTGAGTGCAGGAGAGCAAGTCAATGTTCCCCAGACAGATTTCCAGCCGTACTATAATATGTTAGTGGTGATGCCGTTGTTGATTGAGGGCTGGGAACATACGATCGCGCTCCTGAAATCATCAATGTACTTGATGTATCCTCCAGCAAGGTGGTTGCGCATGCTATTCCCAGGATTTGAGTACAATACGTCATGCACATTAGAAAAAAGAAGCGTCAGCTCGAGCGTGGCTTGGAAGATGCTGGCGAAATCTTCATCTCCGGGTCCCGCAGGTGCTAGCATCGGGAAGTCCTCTTTGCGCAGTGTGGTAAGCGGCCCAGGACCACGAGACCAGAAAGCGCGACCAAGTCGGATGCTGATTTGGCGATCGCTGATATAGCAGGCTGTCCAGACAAGACGCTTACGCTGCCACTGAGGATCCTTGACATCGTCGCCACGGACGTGGAATGAATATCTGTCGAGGCCTAGGAAGTATCCTATGCGTAATGCGATACCGATGTGCATCCATGCTTCACGGTCCTCTTCGCCACGGCCAATGTTACCAGCATCGGAGCGGGATGTGTAAGGTGTCCATTCGGCGAGCAAAAGTAGTGCTTCAACAGATGAGACGCTGCTTGGACCACCAGCAGACAGAGTCGATACTAGTGATCGCATATATTCAGTACAGGCGGTGAATACATTCGGATCGTCCACAAGGTCTCTGGACGCAACCACCAAAACAGCGGTGAGCAGGTGTGGCTCCTCACGAGCTGTCCTTGTGAGGTTGCCGGCGTCCAGAGTAGCCGCTGGCACGAGCGGGAAATACGGGTGGTAGTACATCTTGTACCGCTGGAGAAGCTGTATGACTTTGGAGACCGAAAGCCGACCGTCACGAACAAGTGGATAATCGAGCGAGTTCTGCCCATAGTTCGAAGAGTGCTGGTACTCTTTCATGGGGTGTGGCATCATGCTGTACGAATGAGAGTTGTCACCGTTACTGTTACTAGCAATCTGTGCCAGTATGCCGAGGGCATCACTAGGGTTCTGCAGCTCATGGCCACCAAACATGTTGGAGGTCGTAGAAGACTCTCTCGTAGTCTGAGCGTTCATCATGCCGCCCGAGCCCTGTGGTGGGTCGACGGTGAAGGTGGGATCGGTGTTCTGAAGAGCCGGGTCCAGGACCATGCCCGTGGTTGAGGGTTGGTTATGGATGCCGATGCTGTCGGTCGGAGCTCGATCTAGGCCGTCGTATTCTCCTCTGAATGCGCCAGGTCGAGTGGTGTCTTCGTCTAGCGTCGAGAGCATGGAGGGCTCACGATTGCCGCCGTCAACTGAGTCGTCAACCGAATGCGTGGTCTTCCGCCGAACACGTCGGCCACCCCGATTGCTAGAGCCGATAACACACTCTAGGCCAGTCGCCTTGCAGCGTTTGCAAGGTGTGGTGACCACGCCGTCGACCACAGGCCTGCAAGACGGTCAGCCAAATCTCAAGCCTGGCAAAGACCGACCCGAGGTTTCGAAGCGCGCAGGCATTTTCTCAGGCCTTGACAGGACGCTGTTCGATCGCCGACCGGGCGGGATACTTCACGTCGGCCTGGTGTTGAGGAGCAAGGGGAGTTAATACTCACAAATCGCAGGCGCTCTTCCTTTTGCGGCACGTTAGACACGCGCGCGAGGTGCGTTTTTCTCTCTTCAAATTGCCCTTGACATCCTCGGCGTCGGAGTGGCTGTCGGCGTCCATATTTCTTGCTGGTCGGCGCGTCTCACGAGTCGCGTCGGTAAGAATACGTCACAGGACTCTTCTCTCTTTTCGCTTCCTCGCAGACGATTGTTAAGATGTATGTCGTCGTGTACAGATGGCAAGGCGTCGGGCTTCATGCGACGAGGCAGCGGCTCCCCTTCAAGCGGCGACTGAGCACGGCAAGCTCCCGCGGAGACGTGCTTGGCGGGCGGGCATTGTTGAGAGGACTTTGGATGGCAGCACAAGGCGTTTGTCGCACGACATGAAATCATGCGCAAAGAAACCGGATGGTTCGCGCGATACCTTGGCTATTGGACGTTTATCATGGACGGCGCATTTAATACAGCAGTCAGGAGACATCACAGCTACTCCTTAGGACTGGACAAGACCTGAAGGGCCGCATATCTGGTGAGCACTGTCGTACGTGTGTACTCAGACAGCTCAGGCAGACTCAGCATTGGATTGCGCCTCCCCCATAATGACGGAGCCGCAATGCTGGACGAACAGTCTCTCGCCGGCACTGTCGTATTACTTTCGGAAGGAACAAGAAATGCGGCTTGCGGCGTGCTGTGCTGTGGTCGGGATTTGCAAAGATCCGATCTGCCAAGTTGAACCAACATACCCACAGCTTCCATCTACCTCCTAGCATGTAAAGAAAGCAGCAAGCATGTGCTACATTCACACATACACCACGAGGTTTGTGTATGATTGCACACTAACAACCTTCATATAAAGCTGTATTGCGGCTCCATGATATCAAGGCAGTCAATTGGTCTATTTCCAGCTGCTTGCTTCAACTGCTGCTGGCCTGACCTGACCTCTTCCCCACACCGAGGACGCGCGATCGACAGCCACGCTGAACTATAACTGCGTTGCTAGGGTCACGACGCCTCGTACCTTGGTAGTCAGCACTACACAAAGCCTGCATTGCATTTAGTAGTCTTTTCAGAGGGAATTGACGCGCGGTTTGATGCCAGTATTCTTTTGTTGATTGAACTTCCCGAGCCTCCAAGTTATACTACCCTGCCCGCCACTTAGAATCGTCGTTACGGCTTCTGTTGACTACGGCGGCTACTGAGACACAGCGGTTAGAAGTGCCCTACAAGTCACCATTTCCAGACGTCACTCAATTTCGCACTGACTACATCCAAGACAGACCGGCCGACACTGTGACACAAAGCCTGTAGACGTTGGAGCGTAGTCGCCAAAGCAACCCGAGCATCCACGCAGCCTTGCGTGTGGAAAGTCGACATGTCCTACCATCATTCTTACGACACAATACATTCGTACCGCCCGGAACAGGACTGGCGCGACGACCTTGAACCGCCGAACGTGTCTCCAGTTTCTGCGAGTGCTTCTCTGAGCTCTCTTCGTCAGGCACAGTACGGACGGCAGGTCGAAGCCGGCCAAGTACGAATCCCAAACCGCAGCGTTTCGCCCATCAAGGACAAACCACAATCTCGATACTATTCGCAGATGCCGCCACCAGTGCAGAATGGCGGCAGACCGCAGACACCACCGACAATGTATCCCAGGCGGGCATCACAGGCCCCATACATGCCGACTGCGTCTGACTTCTCGCCGCCTGATCCAGAAAGACGGGCTCTGAACGACATAGACAACATCTTCGGCCCACGGGATCTCATGTCACCTTCGCCTGAGCCAGAAGAACAGAGATCATACACTGCGCCACGCTATCCCTCAACACCACCAGCGCAGAAGCGAAGATCGAAGCATAAGCAACATGGCAACTCCGCGTCGTCCACGGTGCCGCTGATCGTGACCACCCAGCCTACGCCACCAGACGAAACACCTTCTCCATCCAGAGGATATCGTGGTGCACCTCCGAGTGCAGCTGCAGAGTCGCAAAGGTCATACATTCAACCTCAAGAACCTTCGCCGTATGAGCAGTACGAATACCCTGCTTCGCCACCAAGACAAGGATCGCGACCGAACATGCACCGACACACAGACTCCGCTTCGTCTAACGCACCGCTCATGGAGAGTTCAGTCTCAACGTCCAGCCGGGGACCGCCTTCACCATCGAGACGCAGTCAAGCTATACCACCAACAGCTGCAGCTGCCATTGCCGCTGGCACTGGTGGTGCAGCTTTAAGCGGCGCAGAGCACTTCAGAAACGATGTGCCAAGGAGATGGCAGGGCGAAGACTATTCCAGCTTCGATCCCAGCACTATTACAGATGATGGCGATGATGGGATCGAGTCGCGACCTAGGAGTAAGAGGAGTCGCAAAGGGTTGTCTGCTGCCGCTGCCGCTGGCGGTGGTATTGCAGCTGCAGAGGCCGGCAATGGCAGCTTCAAGGTCTTCGATGTCAGACGCGGCACCGAAGAGGGAGACGGATATGGCAACTTCGCACCACGAGCAAGATCAGACCCAGAGAAAAGCGAGTGGCTCGACAAGCAGCGCACCGGCAGCAAACGACTCAAATGGATCGTCGGATCGATAATCCTCCTCGTCGTAATAGCAGCAGTCGTCGGCGGCACCACAGGCGGCATCCTCGGCATGAAAAACTCCAACTCCAACGGCTCAACAACCTCCCCATCCTCCTCAGCTAATACAGACTCCAAAGGGCTCTACAACATCGACTCCCCCGAAGTCAAAGCCCTCCTCAACAACAAAGCCTTCCACAAAGTCTTTCCCGGAATGGACTACACGCCCCTCAACGCCCAATACCCAGACTGCATCCACAGCCCGCCCTCCCAAAACAACATCACCCTCGACATCGCCCAGCTCGCCCAACTGACCCCAGCCGTCCGACTCTACGGCACAGACTGCAACCAAACCGAGCTCGTCCTCTCTGCCATCGACCGCCTAGGCTACAACGACACGCTCCAACTCTGGCTCGGCGTTTGGCTCGGCAACAACGCCACCACCAACGCCCGCCAGCTCTCCCAGATGGAAACCCTCCTGCAGACGTACCCGTCGAAACACTTCGCCGGCATCATCGTCGGCAACGAAGTCCTCTTCCGCAAAGACCTCTCCGAATCCGAACTCGCCGCGAACCTCTCCTCCGTCCGCCAAACCCTCTCAGACCTCGCCATAGACTTGCCAGTCGCAACTTCGGACTTAGGAGACGACTGGACCGCGCAACTGGCCGCAGACTCGGACATCGTCCTCGCGAACGTGCACCCTTTCTTCGCCGGCGTGACTCCCTCAGCAGCACCAGGCTGGACGTGGGATTTCTGGCAGAACCACAACGTCGGTTTCGAAACCGCCTCGTCGTCGCAGGGCAAAGGCTGGCCCGGGAGTATTATCGCCGAGGTCGGGTGGCCCAGCGAAGGAGGAACGAATTGTGGCGGTGAGGATGGGAGTTGTACAAGTGAGGAAGAGGGTGCTGTGGCGGGCATCGACGAGTTGAACGAGTTCATGGAGGGGTGGGTTTGTCCGTCGATGGCGAATGGGACGACGTTTTTCTGGTGAGTTTTCTTTTTTTCTTTTTTCTTTTTAAATCTTGTTGCTAGGCTTGGGAGGTTCGCCGCTAACTTTTGATTTTTTCTCGTTTACAGGTTCGAAGCGTACGACGAGCCGTGGAAGAAGTCTTTCGACACGGATACGCAGAAGTGGGAGAGCAAGTGGGGACTGATGGACGAGAACCGGAATGTGAAGGATGGGTTGAAGATCCCTGATTGCGGAGGGAAGACGGTGGATAAACCCTATTGAATCTTTCGGTCGGTTGGTCAGAGCCGATGATAGGTGACCTTATCGACGAGTAATCAGGTAACAGATCTGTCGACAAAATTTAGGTGTTTGATGGGGATCCGGCGTTTTGGTGATGGGAAGAAGACGTTCTGTCACCCGGGGTGTGTGTACATAGAGGAAAAGTATGATTCAACGTGGTTACTATTCCCTACATACTAGCATCATAAACTGTATGCCGGTCATTTGAGATATCTCCTGCATCGCTTTTCCCGTGTAGCAGGCTTGGTGCGCTGGGTACCATTGACCTCAAGTGGCTGGAAACGACCTTCCTTGCCATTGAGATACTGTTCGCACATCGCCTTTTGATCTCAGAAGTGGGAGCGCCATCATCATTACTTACTCCCAGGACTAAAGCGGTCGTACGTTACCATGGAGAGTCCGTACACAGAATCTGACCGCGAAAGCCGACAGCCGTCTCGTCCAACAAATCTCATCCCTTCCACGAGTTGTTCCTGGTCTTTGCCGTAATCAAATGTAAGCAAGTCAAACCCGACATCGAACGCAAGGAAAACCTCTAGTATAACAACCCTGCAGCTCTGGTTCAGAAGTGTATTTGCACATGTTGATCAACCATGACCGTCGACGCCCTGCCTTGCAAGTCACCGGTCACGTGCAGATCACTAGCAGTCAATCGTAGTACCTGCCTTGCTATTCACTGGATGGATATCTCCGGAGGCCAATCAAAGCACAAGACCGAGATGTCTCATCGTACATTGCATGCATGAAGACACCAGCTGTACCTCCAGTAAATACCCACTCCAGCCAAGAACCAAGGAACTGCTGTACACACACAAATATACACACATACATATGTACGCCCTGCTCCACACACCCGCCCCGAAAACATACATGTGCTTGCGAGATAGATAGGAAAGAAACGCCAAACCAGATAGCCTCGGCCTTGCATATGGATATATGTACTGTACATGCCGCTCCCAGGTGGTGCGCTGCGCTGCGCTGCACTGCACTGTAGATGTGCATTATTGCATTCGAAAGGAAGCCAAGAGACACCGGTTCACGCGCGCGCGAGATGGGAGCTTGGAAAGAAGAAAGGCATGTGGACTTGGTGGATTTCTACGACCGGTCTGGGCGCGGAAGTCCTCCCCGGAACGTTTTGCTCGCGTGGACGTCGGGGATAATGCAATTGTTAGAGAGACCACAGAGACGGACGTGCTTTTGTGTGGTGGATGATCGGGGCGAGGTTCAAGAACTTTGGGCAGTCTTTGGGCATCGAAAGTTTAATTCTACAGAGGCAGGGCCACTTGAGCTTTCGGATCGCCCAAGCCGACGCGATGATGGACACGGGCACACAGCGTTAGGGCGTCGTTGCAATTGCGAGTTCAAGGGAGGACCTTGTTGGGGAAGAAAGTATGTAAGCGCACTGGGCTTGAGAGGGTGTTGAAGATCGAGTACGTATGCATCACATGGATGGAAGGTGGAGAGTTCGGTTGGATTCTCAGCCTTGCGAGGCGGATTAATGCACGCGAACACCGAAGATGCGGCCAAGCTCACGAGGGAATGCGCCGTGGGCGAAGGTTCTTGGTTCAAAGACGAACGGGCCGGAGAGTGGAAACGATGGAAGGGACGGGCTTGGGAAAGAGAGCGTTTCGCTTTCGAGGTGGGGTCTTCTTTACTGGAGATTCGGGCATGAGCGATACGTGCGTGCATGAGCGATACGTGCATGCGCATGCGGTAATAGCAACAATAGGCTTTTTTGTCACGAGAGTTTCAAAGCTACTGTGCGCGTTATGCGCTCCTGAAACGAGGCTCTGATCTGCAAAGAAAGGCGATATAGTTGGGCTTGACAAGTGCAAGTGTGATGGTATCGGGCAGTTGAGCAGAAGGCACGCACGCACAACAGGGCATATCCCTGGAGGGCGATAGTGGCTGGTCTGCTCGCTTGCTTTGGGCGACGATGATGTCGTTTGCGAGACTCGGTCCCGGTCCCGCGAAAGGCGTTGAAGGATTGAAAAGGGCAAAGGCGAAGACAACGCTCGAACCCCTGAGTGCCGGCGGGCCGCTCTGTTGGCTGGCTGGAGTGGTCTGGTGGGAGTGGTCTTGGTGTGATTGGTGGTATCCACGTGCGCATCGCAATTGATTACTGTCACTTGTCTCATCCTGGGCGAGGGAGGGCGGCGACGTCATGCTCGTCATCATCGGCTTGTGTGTGTGAGTGTGTGAGTGAGTACGGGCAGCTGTGCTTCGTCGGCGCAGGGACAGCAGCGGCCGGTGTAAGTGAGTGACTCGAGGGAGAGTGTGTGAGAGCATCAAGTCTCAAGATCGTCGTCGTCGTCGCTGGGCAGGGCGGCAGCAACTCGCATCGCATCGCATCGCATAGCAGCGTCCATCCCTTCTTAGCCTGTTCCCGCGCAGTTCGTTCAGCAGAGTCGCATGCGCCGCCCGACTCTGTAGAGCAAACATCCTGCACTGCTGCACCGCACCCTTGCCCTGCGCTCACATCGCACCTTCCCTCTGCACCTCAGCTGCACCCTCGCACTCTGTTTCTGCTTAGCTTTCTACCACCGCGCAACAGCAATAATACCCAACCGGCATATAACCACGCCATAACCATAACCTTCCTGCACGTGAGCCGGCATTCATCTGCAGCCCTCCCTCCTGCCACTGCCACTGCCACCTCATACATACGGATCACGTCCAGCTCAAAACTCCGCCCTCTCTCACCACCTCCACCACCTCCACCTCCACTGCCACGCCCCAACACCGCCACCACCGCCCGAGCCCACTGCAACACCGCACCGCGGCGCCACCTACACAGCGCTCCGTCGTCCGCCCGCCGAACTACTGCATGCAAATCGGCGTCTAGTCACTTCTTTCTCGAAGCCTTTTGCTGGCTGCAGCGCGCGACTCGAAACATTTCGCTCGGCAGCCGCGCTTCACCAAGGGATCCTAGACACAAAACTCCAACGCCCGTCAGGCATCAAGCCCGGTAAGCCGCTCCACCCCACTGCCACTTCCACTTCCATCACCCACCGAACGACTCCATACTGCCCACTGCCCTGCCCTCACGGCCCGCGCTCCATCCTCCTCGTGCTCTGCTGGCGCCGGCTCTTTTTTCCCAGACCCACTGCTAGGTAGGCCCGTGGAACGTATGTGCTATCCGCGACCTTCCTCGCCAGCATGTCGTCCTGCCATGTGCTGCTGACCTCTTCACCACCCCTCCTGCTTCGAGAGTCCACTTCACATCCTCGCTAGCAGCAATCATGGGAGAGCGAAGCAGCAGCGTCGGCTTTCCATCGCTTCGTCCAGCGTCTGGCTCGTGGGGCTACCACTCCAAGCGCAATGTGCTGACCTATCCCAATGAGCAGAAGCCCTCTCCCCGCCTTATTCCTCTAGCCTACCACTCCAAGAAGAACGACATGTCTTACAACCGCACTCTCTCGCCAGGCGGCCGTAGGCTGACCAACCCGGCGCGAGCATCGGACAGCAACTTTGATCCCTACTACTCGCAACGACACAGCGTCTACGCCTCGCCTCGTGCCAGCACAGATCGCGTCATTCCCATTTCCTCGCAGACCTACCTCAACCCACCGTCAACCACCAGCGCGAGCGCAAGCACCAGCCGCCTCGCTCCAGGCTACGATGCATACTCTGGCCGGCCCAGACGATCTTCTATGCTTGAAAACACTCGCAACGGCTCCACCCAACCTGCACCGCCTCGTAACCGTCCTACTGTTGTCCAAGGCGACATTCGCCCGTCCAGCCCACCGAGGCAACACAGGCCAGACTACTACATTCAGCCTGCATCATCCAAGGAGCCGAAGCGACAGTTCGAGCACAAGAAGGTTTACAGCGTCGACGACGGCAGCGCAAAGCTGGTAGCAGATGTCGACTTGGGGTCAAGCGGTGAGAGGCATCACAGACGGAAGGAAAGCGGAGGCTACAGAAGCTCTGGACACGATCGTGGCCGAAAGTTGTACCACCCGAGCGGCAAGAGTGGGAAGACACTGGACGACGACAATGCCTTTTCGTACACCGATCCTGCGAGCATGTACAAGGACACTGAGCCGAGATGGCGTGAGACGAGGCCACGGCGCGGTAGCGTTGACCGTGGCGGTGCAAGTCGAGAGCGTCCAGTTAGCATGATCGAGCCATACGGCGATCCAAGGAGATCCACCCGTGACATTGGACCTCCACCTAGCCAGCGCGGTTGGGATAAGATCCAGGACCTGGGACGCAGTCGCAGCACAAGAGATCCTGTGCCACACTCCCCATCTCGTGGTGCCCGAGAGCGAGATGAGTCTCGTGGAAGATACACCGATAGCAGGGACCCATACTACATTGCACCGCGCAAGAGCTCAGCCGACCGGAGCAGGACTCAGGCTGTTCATCAAGACCGCCCCACTGAACGATACGACTCCGATTACGACGACCGCCGTGAGCCGCGACACCACGAACGTCGCCAGAGCGCAACTAGGCACACCAAAGACCGTAGCGTGTCAAGGCGAGGCTTTGGTGTGCGAGCCGACAGTACAGACCGGTACGGCACTCGTGGAAGTGACGAGAGTTTCGAGACCCGCAACAGAGACTCAGGCTTTGGCAGGGACGTCACCGTGGACTCTCAGTACCCCGATCGTGAGCGCAAGTACACACAAGAGCCGAAACGGAAAGAGCACGGCAGAAGCTACGAAGACTATGACCGCGACAGCGATCGTGACCGCCCACACCGAGAAAGGCACCACCGCCGCCGCGAGAGCGAACGCGATGACAAGAAGGACAGCGACAACAGTTTCTCGGGCGCGGCGAAGATCGCTGCTGGTGGTCTCGGTGCAGCTGCGACGTTGTTTGGCCTCAACAGGGAGAAGGGAAAGAAGGAGGAGCGTGAGCGCGAAGAGAGAGAGGAACAAGAGCGACAACGCCAGCGGGAGCACGAAAGACCTCGTGAGCACGAACATCGCCACGACGACCGTAGGGAGCGTGAGATTGTTGAGCCCGAGAAGAGACGACGTGGAGGAGGTCCAAACGAGGATGAGCCTCCGCTCGAGCGCCGTGACCCATACGTCGACCAAGACCGCGGACTTGGATTCGCCTTTGAAGGCGGCGAGGGAGCCAAGCCTGCTGCACCTGGCGCACCATATGACCAGCCTGCTCCACCCCAACCGCCTCGCCCTCAGCCTCGAGCACACGACCGCGAGTCAACTTCTGACCGTGATTCCGATCGACCATACGACAACAAACCCAGCCAAGCACACGCACCACCACCCACCAACGACGCGGATGAGGATTACCGCCGGCGCATGGAGCAAGTACAGCGCGAGCTTGGTCTCCCTGCTCAAGAGCCTAGCTCGGACTCAGACCCGGATCGTGAACGCCGCCGCCGAGAGCGTGAGATTCGCCAGGCAGAGCGTCAAAGCCGTAAGATGAATGGCAACCACAGCGAGGCGCCTAGCCAGTATGATGCCGCCCCACCCTCCGGCGGCCTTCGTACCAGCTTCGAGGACGATGCCAGCCAAGTTCCAAGCCACAGTACCTGGTCATCAGCACCCACGAACAATGGGCAGCAAGAGCTTCGACGTCGTCCTAGCATTCTCGACTCATCGATGGATGCTGGTCTTATGGCACAGGTCATCGACAATAGTCAGAGCGAGAAGCGGGAGAACCGTGTACGCATCGTTGACCCGCCATCGGAGGAGGACGACAAGAAACCAAAGGGCATTCTGAAGAGGCCGACTGAGAAGTTCCCTGAGAACCCCGACGCCGTGCGCGAAGGTGTAGCTCCGTTGAAGGATGTATGTATTACTGGTGTCTGAAAGTAGCTCACAGGACTCTCACTGACAACCCACCTCACAGGCGCATAAGAAAGGCATCCCACCAGGAGCACGCTGGACCAAGATCGACCGCCGTCTCGTCAACCCAGAGGCTCTTGAAAAGTCCAACGAGCGTTTTGAGGAGCGACAAGACTTCGTCATTGTCCTCCGTGTCCTCACCAAAGAAGAAATTCAGAAACTTGCCGACCGCACCCGCGACATCAGAGGTAAGATAAACAGCTACCACTCTCTTCGAATCCTCATACTAACACCTTTTCACAGCCGAAGCCCGCGCCCAAGAAGACAAGCACGAGCGCCGCACTTCCCGCCGTCGCGACCGCACCCGTGACCGCAAGGACCGCGATGAATACGAAGACGAAAACTCCGAGGACGAGTACGCGCCCAGGAAGCCCAAGATGCTCGAGGCACCCTCGGCGCCGTCGCAGGGCGGCGCTTCGTCGGATGCAGATTTCATCCGCCATGACAGAGAACGGAGGGACCGCGAGCGCGAGAGCGCGTACGCTCCCTCGTCGACTGGGAGGGGCGAGAGGGAGTACCAGGGTTGACATGAGATGAGATCTTGGGAGGCAGGGGTCTGCATGTACACATGGTTGAGCAATTGCGCTGGGACGCTTTGCCGACTTGGCTTTCTTTTGATTCTCTTCTGAGGGAGTGACGGCTTTTTATTGCGGTTCAGCGGTGATTGTACCCCTTGGGTTTAGGGAAGACAAGCCTGGCCACAGACAGCATGAAGAAAGCATAGCTTTGTGTTTGAAAGCGTTCTTGCATAACATGGAATTGAATCGAAGCTAAATGGCACGTGGCCTTTTTCTGACAAGGGAGACAACCCACTTTTTCTTCCTCTCTCTCATGTCGACGCGATGTGTAGTGTGCTTTCCAACAAGCAGAGGTCTCCCTCTGCGGATCACGTTAATCCCAGCTTCTTTTCCCCCCTGCGGATCGCTGCTACTACTAGTAACGACAGCTTTGATTTCACGGAGACATTTTTCTTCTTTTTTTTTTCTCCATCAATCTGCGATGGATATGGACGTTGGGACATACGCTGGAAGCGCCGGCTGTACACCAACTCTCAGCTCAAATGGACGGTGGGTAAGTTGGGGAACAAAGTATGGTAAGGTTTTGCTATTATTTGCTTGCGCTGTCTGCCTGACAAAAGAGATTAATTCCATCTCGATTCGCTGGAGGCCGGAGTGTTTGATGTTTGGTTGTACGCGGAAGAAAAAGTAAACGAAAAGACACGCTGTGGCAGTGGTAGTAGTATCAACATGTGTTCCGCGAACCATGTTCGACAAGCGCAAAGAGCAAATCAGCATCGACGAACGCACCCGAAGCAACGAAGTCAATATCAAGGCTTCTTGCCCCAGCTCCTGACCGTTCCAATGCCCCTCGTCAATGGACTGTCCGACACGGTCTTCCACGCCTTTCGCTTCGTCAGTGAAGAACCCTCGGCGACAGTTTCCTCTGCGTCACGCCTGGGTCCGCTGTGCACGAAGACGTGTCCCTGGTCTTGGCCTAGCTTCCACGGCACTCCATAATCCTTTCCTGTTGGGCCGGTGCCGCAGCATCCAGAGAACGCCTCGCTGGGCGGTGAGTTGACGGCGAGGGAGAAGAGGTTTGGCGGCTCCGAGAGGTCGACGTACCACGTCTTATGCGTGGCGAAGTATACCAGGGCCAGGACGTTGAGGGCGAAGACACCCATGAGGACGAGGTGGAAGATGTTCTGGTATTTCGATGTGCCTCCGGAAGCATAGTTCTGCGCACTAATGGAGGCGTTGAAATACTCGACGATGCCCTGGTGAAGTTCGCCATGCGTTGATGTTGACTCGTTGTACTTCCAGTAATGGATGAATGGCGCGTCGAGGGTCGACTGCAAGAGCGTGCAACCCGACAGTACGGCCAAGGCTTCGGCCAGAGATGGTCTCTGTGGGTCGAGTGTCGGTTGGCGAAGGAGCAGCTGAGACAGTAGCCTGGCATTGGAGCTCTTGCCTTCGAAGGAGCCATCGTTGAGTGAGAGCGCGAGCGCCATCTCACTGCCAATCATTGGCCAGTCTCTGTCGGCGAAGACGCGGCTGCTCGGAGCATTTTGCTCGCCCTCGATGTATCGCAAAGTGTGGCCCGAGGGCGGAGAGTCGTCGCAAGCTGCCTCCAGCACTGCCCCCTGACCACTTGCAGAGTAACTTGTGTAGCAGTAAGGTGTCTGGCTGACTTGCAACTGACACAGGAAGTAGTCGAGACGGGTGCTCGGATCTTCTTCTGAATCCGTGCTATTCCCCTTGCCGAGGATGTAGACAGAATTGCGGCCATACGACTGGTTCCGACCACCTGTCCCGTTGACCATGGTGTTGAACTCCTGAGGAAGTTTCATGAAGACGGGTGGCCAAGCGTAATCGCCGTACTTCTCTCCCCATTCAAAGATGTCGTCGAGAGCTGTGCCGCCGAGATAGGGAGATGGGTGAGTGTCGGAGAATTTCAGCTGAGCGGGCCAGGAGGTGTGATTGAGCGTCTCCTTCGTCAGACGCCATTTTTCAAAGATGAGCGGAGCAAGATGCTCCTCAGAAACAGTGGCGCAGAGTGAATGAAGACGCGGGGACGCGACCGACGCGTTGATGGTGTATCTGCCGACTCCATCCAGATCTTCAGGCTGCGCAATGGTGTTCTCCGGGTCTCTGGCGGCTGTAGCCACACCAGTGTGTGGAAAAGCGATGCTCACGTTGTTGATAACGATACCTGTATCTGGGTAGAGGAATGCCGCATCGTGCTCTCGGCCTACCCATGGCGCAATGACTGTCGTGTCGTTGCTGAACCAAGCAGTGCCGTTTGGTCTGTCGGCGAAGTTGGAGCTAGCTTCCTTCCCAGACCACATTCCAAGGTAGGTGAAATAGTTCTTGTAAGCCATGGCAGCGTGCTCAATGGACACGCAAGTGGCCCAGCGTTCATCTTGATCCTCGCCTTCAGGAATTGGGGTGAAACACTCCTTTTGGATGTGGTGTTCATTGGCGAATTTAGTCTGCACCAGTCCCGACATATTGCGCTGCTCCCACGGCGAGGATCTCAGCTGTGGCTGCACCAGAGCAGAACATGCAGGGGTGTACAGCATTGCAGAGACCGCAGCTCCGATGGAAACCAAGCCTAGAAAGCTAAAGCCTGCGTACTGGAAACTTTCCCAGCGTGATATGATTGTTCCAGGTTGCATGATCCAACTCCTCATATTGAGCTCAGCTAAATTGACGCCCGAGCGGCCATGTGTGCTCGATGCTCTCCTGGACAGGTCCTGCCCAACCATTGCGATGATCACCGTGACGAATGACATCTCAATGGTCTTTGCAAGTATGGTCGTTATCAAAGCAGCCGAGGATGGATTGAGCCTCCCATTAGTTCCGATCGTCTCCCATCTGGGTCTCCTTAGAGCAACGACAACGAAAATGCCAGAGAGAATCGTGGAGTACAATGCAAACAGAATGGTCGTAATTGAGAGCCAGTTCCTGCGACTTCCTTTCACCACTTTAACGCTCTCACACTTGTGGTGAGCGGCAAAGTCTCCGTATGCAGAGTAGAGCGATGCGCTGTGGTGTTTACGCAGAAGACTGGCTTCAGGGTCTTCGGGTAGTGATTGATGGGCCAAGGAGGCGGAGTAGGAGGTCGAGTGTCTCGAGAAAGGCTTGTTGGCGTCAGGGCTGAAGAAGTTTGCTGGTGATTGTCCGGTCTGCGTAGAGCCAGAAAGTCCGCCAGTGAAAGGCGGCGAAACGAAGTGGTGTGCTGACTCTGGTGTCGTTTTGCGGATCGGTGTGGCGTGGTCGTCCACCTCCTGGGATGACCTGTCGGCGGAGCTTATGTCAATTCCCAGGCCGGTCAAGACTTCGAGAGGGATGGACGGGGCATCGGAAGGAGGCCTGTGCTGTCGCGCCTCGTCCATGGTGCGAGTGGGATGTGGCAAGTCAGTGGTATTGAGTTTGATGGGCACAGCAGTGGCCTTGATCGAAGTCGACTGAGTGCGGATGAGCAGACATATGAGAAATCGCCCACCTTCGAGCAGGAGTATCTCGCCGAATAGCGAGGCAAGCCACAGGATGGTCGCAGATGGAAAGCGCGACCCGAGGTCACAGAAGGCGGATAGTTGCAGGAGGGAGGTGGAATGACAAGCGTCCACAAACCGGGTGATGGGTTCCACGCAGAGACCAGGCCAATGAAATGGACGAGCAATCAGACAGCGTGTGGGCGGAGGACAGTCGTCTGCTCGCGTGGCTTGTCAAGCAGAAGGTGCGCCTGTGTTGAACGTGGCACAGAACTGTTGATGGTGTGTATAGCTATGGGTGAGAAGTCGATCGAGCGCGACTGTGTGGAAGAACCTACCTTTGCACGATGCGCTCGAGGTGGGATTAGATAGCGAGCTCGGGTTGGAAGTTGTTGGCGACGGCAGTGAGCTGGAGCGGAGTGAATAATGTCTTTGCGGATGTCTCAATCAGTGAGTACTTCAATGCTATTACTAGCACATGTGGCGGTATGAGGCATCAACGTGCACAAGCTGAAAGCAGAGAGAGCGTCGTCTGCGTGTCACGTTGTCGCGGCGCACATGCAAGCTGCAGTACACGCTCGGCACATGATCTTCAGAGATGAGTTGTACCTAGCGAGAGTGAAGTGTGCCTCATATCGACATGGGAGGCTCGCGAGGATGAGTGGTGGTGAAACGTGAAGGCTACAGAAACAACATGAACGAGCCCACCTATCAAACGTCTAGCGCGGCAACGGCGATCGTAGCGGTGCGGTATACTTTGCTGAGGAAGGAGCCACGGTAAGTGGGGTATCGAGGAAAGAAGAGCCAATGAGGGCAATTCGATATAAAGTGCTTGGTTGGCGCTCTAGACACGGGGGTGGCAGCACTTAACCGGGGGTGTTGAAACAAGGGTCCCCTTGGGTCTCGCTAGACTGCCCGCCAAGTGGCCTCGATTGGGGAAAATGGTATTGAGCACGACAACCCAGACGACCAGCACCCCTCGCTCGCTCCCTCACGCAGTCTTCTGTTGTCCTCGTCCTGCTGCGTGCTCCCTCACACGCGCCCTCCCTCACCACAAGCCAATTCACTCGCTCGTCCCGCCAGGAGAGCAGCAGCCGTGAAGTAACCGAGCATCGGCGCAACATCTTCGGCGGTGAACATCTTCGGCTGCCGTCTGTTTGGAGACTAGCAAACTCCCGATATCCCTGAGTACTGGCACAGCTCAGGAACAAACATTGTCGCGCAGTCGCGCTTCATTTGACCTCACGACCTCACGAGGACTACGACTCGACGACTCGAGTCGCTCGACAGTCCACTCACATCCACCATGGAACAAGCACAAGCAAGCTGTGGCCTGCAAGACGTCCCGCCGGTGCATGCGCTTCCCAATGGCCACGTTAACGGCACCAATGGATCCATGCCTGAGAAAGAAATCACATACAACCCCGCACGACAACATGCGTCGGGCAAGAAGTCGAGGACCTCAAGATCGAGCGGTGGGGTTGAGGATATAGCCCTCTGCGCAAGTCCCGCGGGATTCCAGGCGCGCAAACACAAGAAACAACCCGAGAAGGAGAGCATTGGCGGTATGCTTTGCAAGGCCATGGTGGATCACCAGCTGGGCATCTCCCTCAATCTCCTCCTCTTGGGCGCCCTGACATACCTGCTTTTCCCAACCTTGAGGGAGCGCGTAGGCGCTTTCTTCACATTGCAGTATCAGACAGCTACTCCCGGCGAGTATTTGATTGGCCCGCGAGACATTTACTTTGTCGCGGGATACGTGGTGTTTTTCACAGCCATGAGAGCGGCTTGCTTGGATTACGTGCTGCTGCCACTCGCTGGCATGCTGGGGATCAAGCAGAAGAAGACGAAAGTGAGGTATGTTGGATTCAACAGACCGTCTGGAATGTCTCAGCGCTAACGCTACACTAGGTTCGCGGAACAAGCATACCTCTTGCTTTACTACATCGCATACTGGAGCTGGGGCCTCATGGTCTTCATTCAAGACACACCAGAGTCGACCGCGACCACTTTTCTCGGTCAAGCCAACGACCTATTGATCTCTCTCTGGCGCGACTATCCGCGCCTGCTGCTTGGACCGTCGCTCAAGCTTTACTACCTCTCACAATCCGCCTTCTGGGTACAGCAGATCTTCGTCATCAACATTGAAGAGCGCCGCAAGGACCACTGGCAGATGTTCACACACCACATTGTCACTGTGGCATTGCTCGTGTTCTCCTATGGATACAGACAGATGCGTGCTGGCAACGCGGTGTTGGTGCTCATGGACGTCGTGGATCTCATCTTCCCGGTATGTTTGACCCGATGAATTAACCATTGACCATTGCTGACTCGACTTGATAGCTCGCCAAGATGCTGAAATATGCTGGATGCCAGCAAGCCTGTGATGCCGCTTTTGCACTTTTCGTTATTACCTGGTTCGCAGCACGACACATCGGATACCTATCTATCTGCTGGAGCATCTATGCGCACGTCGCAACGGTCGCCATGCCATATGGTACTTACAGCACCTTGGACTCTGCTCGTCTGAGCACCGACGGCGGCCACGGGATGCTTGAAAACCTGCTTCAACCGCTGTTAAACCCGACTGCCAAGACGGTCGCTTTCAACTCTGAGATCAGGAACCTGTTCCTCGGCCTGCTTGGAGGATTGCAAGTCATTACGATCGCATGGTTCGTGATGATCATCCGTGTGGTTGCGAAGGTACTACAGGGACACCCTGCCGACGACTCGCGCTCTGACGACGAAGGCGAAGAGGAAGGAGAGGAAGAAGACATCGATTTCGACGATGAGATGCAGGTCTCGTCGACTCAACAGGAGGTCGGCGTTCCCTACAAGCTCCGCGCAGACTCACAGGCTACTGCAGGTGCAGAACGCAAGTTCATCGAAGTGACTGCCAGTTCGGAAGATCTCAAGTTCACTTCGTCCAGCTCATCCAAGACTGGCAGCAAGCGCAAAGGCAAGGGTGGAATTTCCTCCGGATTGCACTTGGGCGAGCACAAGGACATCCTCAACCGCATCGGATGCTTGAGCGACGAACAGTTGGCGCGTGAAAAGGAGCTGAGGACCGGCAAGAACGACGCTCGAAGGAAGTAGGACTTCCCGATCTTCCCTTCTGGCCCTTACCTAGATACCAAGGCCTTGGCTGCTGCTGGAGAAAAGCGGGCCATAGGCTATTGGCGATAAAGCGAGTACCTTATGTTGCATTTCCACAGAAAAAGAGTACTCTTCTAGAACAGAATCTATAGATCGCCCTGGGTCGTGATCATAAAGAACATGAAGTCGTTTCGAACGCTCCCACCTCTCACCACCACCACCACCACCCCATCAATCCGATCAATCCAACATCACTCCCTAACCTTCCTAGCAGCCACCCACCAAAACTCATTCCCCCCATCCACTTCACTCTCAAGCACCTCTCCACTCTCAATCTCAAACCCAGCCTCCACAACCATAGCCCTATTCCGCTGAATATCAAACCCACTCCAAAAAATCCCACACCCCATCATCTCCCCATAAATCTCCTCCTCGTCAAACGTAGCAAAATTGCAAACCAATAATCCTCCAACTTTCAACCACGAATAAATCTTTGAGAGCATGGGTAACTGTTCGGCGCGGGGGAGGTGGAAGAGGGTGAAGAAACATACGGCGCCGTCGAGGGTGCTGGGAGGGAGGGAGAGGGTGGCCATGTCGCCCGCCACGAACGTTGCGTTGGAGTTTTGGGGGTGGGAGTGGGTTTTGGTTTTGGCGAGGGCGATTTGAGCGGGTGAGATGTCGTTTGCGAGGACGCGGGCGCCGGCGGAGAGGAGGAGGTGGGTTATGGGGATGCCGGAGCCGCAGCCTAGTTCGAGGATGGAAGGTTGTTGGGGTTGTGGTGGTGAGGATGTTGGTGATGATGATGATAATGATAATGATGATGATGATGAGAGGTTTTGGTTGTTGTTGGCGTTGGTGTTGGTGTTTTTATTGTAGTTCTCTAGCACTTTGGCGGCATATCGTTCTCGCGGGGAGTTGGTTTGCGAGCTGACCCAGGAGAGGTACCAGGTGGCGAGGTGGTCGTAGGCTTCTGTGTTGACGAGTTTGGCGTCGGACATTGTTTTCTTCTTGTTGTTGCTATTCTTGCTGATGAATGGGTGGATGGATCTGGCTATGGATACTGCATGTATGTGCGTACGGTCTGGTCTAATACGTTTTGGATGCTGATGGGAGGTTTAGTCTACATGTATGCAGAAGTGACTGGCCCCTTGGGGCGTTGGCCATCGACGTCTCAGAACCCTACAGACGTCTCAGGAAGGTCGTCTTTACAAAGTAAGGGTGAAACGTGCCTGAACTGTCCGGCATGTTGTGCCGTTCCGTTTGTGATAAATGAGGGTCAAAGATCTGGTATCCAATCGCAAGTCGGAGCTGAAGCCTCTTCTGTGGGCGACCGAATCCTTCAGTGGAACTGGATTGGAGCTGCGCGGGAAACGCGTTCTACAGGTTCTCTTTCTTTGGGCAAGGAATCGAAGTTGATTTCGCAGAAACGCATTATGGTCCAATGGCTGCAGAGTTGGCCTTGTAATGCAGAGTGAGGCGAGTCGTTTCTTACCTTAGTGTTTCAATGTTGGCAGTTGTTGTTGATCGTGCCGTCATCGCGCTCCCTGACTTACAGTCAATATTGACTACATGTGGAGGGTGTCCAACCATTTACTACTGTATGACTAGGGTAAATTCATGTATGTGGCTATATTGCCGTCCAGTCGCTCCATCTACCCCCTGGAATGTCAACAGAATAGATAGGTGTTGCTCGAAGAACGCGGCGCCACACGCGGTGCTCTGGTCAGCATGCTGTCCAAGCTGAGATCAGCTGTAAGCCTGTCCATCATCGTCCGCAAAAGGCACTGAGCAGCTACTCCAAGATGTCGTCGCACCGCAACTATAATGCCTCCGGACCGGCGGGCTCAGCCTGCTAATGTCGACCGTCCTGCATACGATTATGAAGCAAATCCACAATGGCGCTCAAAGCCAGTGACCCCTGCTCACATTCAGGTTCACGACATTCGCTTGGAGTCCCGGAGAGCAGACCAGGGGCCGATGCTGGAGGTGAATGAGAAGTTTCCGTCTTTGCTTGTATCAGATGGTGCCTTTCAGACAACAGCTGCCGGAGTCGCGAGAGCGTCCGAGGCGTCAGTCAATCCCATCGAGGAACGCAGGTTCCAGCGGCTGGAGGAAGACTTCGGGTGGGTCAGAAACCTTCGCCTGAAGGACATACAGCAAACTGCGGATGACCCTGATCATTTCGCCAAGTGCCGCTGGATCCATTGCTCGTCGAAATTTCCTGAGTACCTGGGTGGCTTTCTCTTTGCTCTTACGGGAGATGTCAAGCTTATTTCTGAGAGCATGCAGCTGCTTGAGATTGCTGTGCAACAGAACCAGCGGTTCTCCAAACACGGTAAACACTTTGTGCCTTTCGTGGCACCTTTGAACTCTCGGAATCCAAGCAATGGCGGGCCGTCGTATCCAATGCTCATCTCTACGCCTTGGCTGGACTGGTCAATCAACGGGCAAACTCCGCCGTTGAGATTCCAGGTTGATCGGAAAGAAGCCTACCGATCTTCGCGGTCTGCATGTCACCCATTGAGATCTCTCCTCGCATACTACTTTCGACTCGAGGATACCCGTGAACGAGATCGATCGCAAGTGTTCACAAAACACAAGCCGTGGACTACGAATCGTGAGATCGATCTAAAGATCAGACAATGGTACGGGCACTATCCTACAGCCTTGAACGTGGACGAGCTATGGTTGTTAGCAATTGATGCTGAACACATTGTCACGTTCTCTTCCAACCAGACATGGAAAGCCCGTTGGCCACCATTACAGCTATCGTCTCGCATAAGTGATGTTGCCTTCAGAGACATAAGGAACATGTTCTACCGCTCGCAACAGCATGATTCACAGGAATATACCGCCATGACACACATCATCACTTCACTGTCTGGCGCAATGGGCATGATGCACCGCAGCTTCTGGCAGGATTTCCCACTTTGTGTTGCTGACAGATACGCTGGCCATCTCGGACATCTGCAGTACAGGCTGCATCGCGCACCAAGCACCAAGCTTGTGATGGATCTTCTCGCCTGTCAAGAAGAACTCAACATCGTTATCCAGATCACGCAGCAGCAGCTCGACATGATAGCACAGATCCGGGCACTGACCGAAGACTTGGACATCCGACCCCGGCAGCCACCAACGGCGAATGCGGTGAGCCGTACGACACCAAGTGTTGCTTTACCGGGTGATCCTGCAGAGCATGCAACTCCACGACACAGAGCTACCTATCGACATTTGACCGCGTCCAACTTCAACGACCCAATTGCCAAACTAGAAGACAACTTGCAAAGGGAGCTATCAGATCTCCAAGACCTACGCGACAACGCCAACACCCTCGTCTCAAGAACCATTCAACTGGTAAACATCCGCTTAGAAGATCACGGCAAAGCCATACTAGTCTTCACAGTCGTCACAATCATCTTCCTGCCGCTCAACTTCGTCTCTTCGTTCTTCGGCATGAACACTCGAGACATTAGAGACATGACTGCGACGCAGTCTTTGTTCTGGCTAGTTGCGATCTGCGTCACGGTTGGAGTCCTGGGTGCTTCGATCTTCTTGGCCTTCCAGGGCGGAGAGATCTTGGAGAGGCTGCATTTGTGGCTGGATGCAAGGAGAGAACGGGCTGCAAACGCAAACACAACGCTGCCAAAGGCTCGAGCAAACCTACGGACGAACCCTGTGGATCGTGACAGTATATTCAAGCTTTGATGGCATGCATCTAGGTATCATGCACGATGGAGGGTAAACCCAGCCTGAGGTGACCACTACTTACGAGCATAATCGTGAAGGGCATGTTTCTTGCCACCCTGGTTCCCCGGCATCTCATCTCATTGTAGCACAATCAAGACACCGTGCATATGGTCTGACGGATACGTGCATGCAATTCACGGCTATCTACGTTGGCGCGCAACATCTACCACGCAAGTCGTTGCAGCTTTGCCGCTGTGTGGGACGGTGGGAACGCATGCATGTCTTTGCCGGCAAACGACATCGTCAATGCAATTACCTTACAGCCATAGACCATGCGCGATAGTGATTTGTTTGGCTACACGTGCAGGATGTTTGGGTAGAAGCAAGCGAACCCGGATGTGATTGACCATGACTACGATCACGACTCAGCACAAAATCAAAGAGCACCCAAACCATCACACGATCTCTCATCTGACTACAAGAGTATATCCAGCGTTCGACACCGCGTTTTCGTTCCCACCACGACCAACCATGCTGCCCACTCAAGGATACGATCGGTCAACACCACCACCTACCATTATACCCTCCCAGTCGCCGTGCCTCTCTTACTTCATCTCGCGAAGCAATGGAACCTTCGTCCCACTCATTCCTGCCGATGAGCTTCCATACAGTGTCCGGTTAACAGGGGTTCCACGAGCCATGAAGATCGAGCACTCCTGCGGAATGAGCCATGTTGGCACACATGCCTTCACTGGCCAACTCTTCCAGCTGGAACCTGTCGACGCCGCGCAGCATGTCATAGACCGCATCAATTCTTCTCGCGTCAACCCCAGCAGCCTAAAGCAACGCCCTGCTGCATCGGACCCGATTTCGTACACGAGCGAGCAAAGCAGGCCAGCTACAAGATCGCCTCCAAGATCAGATCCGTCCGCTCCCCAGCAGCTTCCCATCTCCGCAACAGCAGCAACCTGGCGCAGAGTCGACGACGCCGCTTCGGCAAAATCGCAAGAAATCATCGACAACATTCTCGCTCAAAGCACACACTCCCCCGCTCACAAACCCGAGACAGCTTTCAAGATCTCCCGAACCCCTCCATCGTCTCCCAAAAGCTCGTTCGAGCAAAAAGACAAGATCTACTGCTCATACTGGATAAGAAGCGGTGAGTGCGACTATACGCAGCAGGGATGTCGTTACAAGCACGAGATGCCGGATAAGGCCACGTTGGCGAGCATTTGGTTCAGGACTGTGCCTCGCTGGTGGCAGGAGAAAGTTGCGATTCAGTTGGGCCAGAGTGCTATTCCGACTGTCGGTCCGGTGATAAAGCCGGCTGAATGGCTGAAGCAGAGGAGAGAAAGCCAGGATAACCAGGATAGCCCGAGTGACGAGGAGTCTGGAAGCAAACATGAGTCCGAGGCTGGGGATGAGAACGATTCAGATGGAGACGCTGTGCCGACGAGCGACTTGCCGCAACCTGAGACTGCGATGGGCCCGGCGAATGGAACGGACGGGAAGACTGCTGCTTCGGAGCTCGAGAAGACCGACAAATCTTCCGATAAGACTACCACGCAAGCCGCAGTCGTTGCAACGATTGAGACAGCCGAAGAGCCTTCTCGAAAGCTGTTTGATGTTGACTTGATCGATCTCAGTCCGATCACTCCGATCAGAACAAACCCAAGCAAGTCGGATGATACGACTACCCTCAATCCCATCAATTCCACCACGCCATGCCCAGCCAAAAAGCCAGCTCCCTCCCTACCAGCAGTCGCGAACGAGCAACCCACAACCTCGCCTCGCAAAGTCTTCGTCCCAGCCGGCGAGTCGACAGAGTTTCACGTAGCAGATGCCCGCAAACATGCACAAACTCAACAAGTCGGCCAAAAATCAGGGCAGAAGGGCCCCGTCGAGACGAAACATTGCAAAGTTGTGAGCCCCAACACCGAGAAGCATCCATCAACAACCCCCGCTACGATCCCGAAGCGCTCAGAACCCAAGTCCGGACTCATGGCTTCAATGCACGCACCGCAATCTAACTGCCAAAAGTCGCCTCACAGCGACAGTCTGCCGGGCGCGAAGAAACTCCCGCGACAGCCGAAACTCCACAGCAGCAATCTCTTACCGGAACCCAAGGGCGCCGACAACGGACGTGCAAAAAGGAAAACAACAATCTCGTCGGACAGCAGTCGACCTGCATCTCGGACTGCTGGATCATCAGTTCCCACAATCAGAAAGGCTGGGCAGTCGACGACAAAGGCGCACCGCCGAAACTTGCTCAGAACAGTGGTAAAGGGTCTCTGAAGAGCGTCTGTCGTCCAAGAAGGCCTGCTGCCAGCAACGCCAAGGTCGTGGCCTCTTCTAGAGTTGTCACGGGAGGTACCAAGGAGTGAAACGACGGAACAATTATCAGGAGTCGTCGTTTGCTTCGATGCATGACTGATGTTTGCCGAGCCCTGATGCGGCAACATGATCACCAGAGAGTTCAAGAGACAAGGTTGTTAGCGAGGACGTTGGTACATTTCCCACTCCGGCATTTGGTTTTCCTTCAGGACTTTTGTATAGTACATATCCGTAGTCCACTACACAAAACATAGACAGTCATCAGGTCAGCACGACCCCTTTTCACAAAAGCTCAAACTCCCCAGTGACGCCTTCGAAAGGAGTCAGGCTTCCACCGAGGCCCTTGGCATCACCATAATATTTCAACCTGTACCGACCCGCCAAATCGCCACTTCTCGTCATAAGCTCGCCATGAGGATCGTCCTGCGATGCACGGGAGTCCTTTGCCTCCTGCCACGCTCCAGTCTCCCACTTCGTCTCCCAGCTAATAGTAACCTCGCTCATCCCCAGCACCGTGCTCGTCCTCGTCCACTCAAACACAAGGCTCCAGTCTTCGTCGTCCCGCACTTGCGCCCACACAGAAGTATCGGCGTCGTACTTCTCCACAGCAGCAAACGTGCCGCCGAGTCTGAAGTCATTACGTGGGTTGGCGCCGACGAAGCGTGCGCTTATCGTCTGCCCGCTGAGATATCTGGGCTTGACGTCTGCGATTACATCGCCGAAGGATTTGAACAGAGGCGCGCGGTCGACCACGACGGGTGTGATGAAGCTGAGGCTGTTGTTGACGTTTATGGGAGGCAAGGGCCCGTATTCTGCGGATGGTGGGTTTGAAGCAGAGGCGTCTAGCTGAGGCAAGAAAGTGATGGTGCGGTTGATGTACGCGCTGAGGGTGTGCGGCCCATATAGGGTTGAGGCGCCTTCGTAACGCTGAATCTGGTATTCTTCGAATGTCGTGATGTAGTGGCTGTAAGTGTTTGCTGGGCCGCCGAGCACGGCTACAGGCTCGCTGGTTCCAAGGTCGGAAAACAGACTTTTCGCTTCGTGCTTGACGGCATCTTTCCAACGGCGTCCAGCCATGGTAGTTGCCTCACCTGGTGAGACGATGATGAACATTTGGCCGACTCTCAAAAGCTGGACGTCGACGATGTTCGGGCTCCATGCGTACGGACTGTTGCTCTCGCCGACATCCAGAAGTATTGGCTTGGGTGCTTGACACGCGATCTGGGTGTCATTCGGAGTATGCACCCGGTTACCAATTGCAGACCAGAGTGGGTTGGCGTTAGGATCACCCGGCTGGGCTTGTTTGAAGTCAAACGCACCAGGGCCGTCGGTAGTGCCTGCGGCGAATGAGTAGCCCATTGCTGCTGGGCAGGTCCTGGCTGTCGTCCCGTTTGGCAGTACAATCTTTTGGTTGCTGAAGTCGACAAATTGATGGAATGGCTTGACGACCTTGCCACTGATGGGCGTGAAAGCCGTGCGATTCTGCCAAAGCCCACGAGCGCCCGCATACTGCCGCCTTCCAATTTCATAGTTCGATGCTGTGCCGCCATCGTTTCGTCCCCAGTAGGGCCCACGGCTGTGGCATGGCTGTGTCTTGTTACCGCACAGACTGGTCTTGAAGTCGCACATGTCACCAGCGTGTTCACCGTACTCGCAATACGCACCGAGAACGTTTGGGGACGTGTCGCCCACGTTAGCCTGGCTGAAGCCGGCAACGAAGTTTGGGTCATCGACCGATTTCTCAAAGAGGTAGGCTGCCACACCCTTGTTGTCTCCAGTGACGAGTGTATTGTTGCCGTACATGCTAGTGCCATGAACTGGGAACCAGGTGAACACCCCAATGTCTTTTGAACCGCTCTCCGTAGCATGAGAGAGACGCAGCAGCGTCATGGTCTTGCCAACATCGTGTTGGTATTGAGCGCGCTCCTCTGCAGGGTTGGCAAGATAAGAGTACGGGCTGCGATTTATGTTGGCGTCTTCAATCTCGGTAGTGCCCACCTCAAGGTAGCCTGGTGCAAGACCTTCGTGAGCACGTTTGATTGACAAGACTGCGCCATCGACGATGGCTTGGTAGGAAGGCTTGTTGAAACCCTTGCTGGTGATTTGAGGCAGCAGGTAGTTCAACCATGCGCCAGGTCCACTGTGCGAGTGCGTGCCGGTTACAGCAACATTCTGAGGGCCATACAACGCATACTCGCCACCGAGTTCGGCGAGTGCCTGTAGTATTCCATATCTTACGGCAGTGTCGCCCGACTGAGTGTCAAGGACAAGATAGGCGAAGCGGTCTGCTGGCTTATCCACATCTCCGACGATGAGAGCACGAGAGTACAGTCGTTGTCTGACTCCAGTCCCAAGCTGCGCCGGGTCTGCATAGCCCATGAAGTTTATCTCGACGACGGGTCCTGTGATGTCCGCCTTTCCGACTCCCACCAGATACTGATCTCCATTGCTCTTCCTGGTTGGGCCTTGCGGCACACTTGTGCCCAGCCACGCTTTCAAGCTGTCCAGTGGCGAGCTCTGATGGCCCGTGGTGTAGGCAGCATTATCTCCGATGTTCACCGTCAAGACAATGGCTGTGAGGGTAAGAAGCAGGCCAGCAGCCAAGATGGCGAAGATGGGCGCTCGTGGCATTGTCGATTGGGAGTGTGCGTGAGACTACTTTACAGTGACAACCATCGTCGGCGCGTCTACACAGCAAGCCGGAGTGCTTGTCACGGGAAATGGTGAGACAGAGCAGAGGCACGCGTTCATCGCTGAGGTTCCAATGTTCCTCTCACCGCGTCTGGGTCGGAGTTGCCCTCTTTCTTCGATGACATCACGTGCATTGACCTTGATGGCCGGCTCCGACGGAGGGAAGCGTGAGAGACTGGACACGAGACGACAGACAGAGAATATTACGAGCAAAGGTGACATGGACAGACAACACATCGAGCCTTCGTCAAGCTTCACCGTCCTCATGCTCCATCACCGAGTCACTCGAGGGAGGGAGTAGTACGTGGCAGTCTGCTCTACTCTCGACAACGCCTCTCTAGCTTCGATCCGCTGGGCTGTCACCTCCATCCGCCCAAGCACTTAAGCACGCCTCCTCCCAGACTACTGCAGTTCGTCCGTTCTTCTGCATCACGGCCCGCATAGCCCGCCATCCGACTGCGGATCCCTCGCCCATCTAGACGTCTCACCGTGGGCCACGTCAATCCAACAGACACCTCACTTTACGCTTCCTGCAGCGCCCCATGGGAACGGCGACGCCAATGCCATCACCGGCCTCATTGGCCGCCTGATACTTCCTTGAGCCGACCGTAGACCTCGGGGAACATCGTGGAGACTCCAGGTCATCATATACACTCTCGCGCCTTCTCACATTTCCTCACTGGCCAGCGATGCATACTGCGTCCCATCTATGCACTCATGCAGGTAAACCCAACCTTGCCCTGACGGACAAGTCGCAACCGTCCGTGCTATCTTTGTGTGTCAGGCTGTCGACACCTTCGGGTCTTCTTTCGTGACCTTCGACGTGGCGCAAAAGACAAGGGTGTGCTCCAAACTGAGTGGTCCCGGCCTGCCCTTTCCATCCACTCGGCGCCGTGCGTGTGCAACTCCAGCGAGTCGGTAAATTGAGGGCTCCATTTCGGATCTATACTTCACGTACTCATGCATCAGTGCTACCCGAGCGGCAGTATCGCCGTGTGTTGTCATCGTAGCTTTCTAGATTACCCGCCGTCAGATTGCGTTACTGCCCATATGCGCCTGTGAGCAGCATATCTCCTTCTCCAGTGCACAGACATAGACATCAAGACTCATTGTTCTGCTACACGGGGTGCATGCCTGAGCTGCTTCTTACTCATCACTTCACCATATAGCCAACGATGGCGGACACCATTGCAACATGACCCAATCCATATACTCTCGATCAATCACTGAAAAGCTAAGTAACACTGACTAGTGGGTTTACTTACATCCCACCATCAAGATGCCAGAAAGCCTGCAAGACATCATAAAGCGATACAATTTCGCCTCAGTCGCAACAACACAATGGCAGGACCCTCAAGCAAGCGTGCTGCCTTATCGAGGTGGCGGCAAGTACACGGTTTCACCGCAGGCAATGTCGAAAGCATATACCCCGGTCTACAGGTATCCTATCAATCCTCCAAAGCCTCCGGAACCGACAGATGACGAGGACTCGGACGATTGGAATGAAGATGATGACAAAGATGGTAAGTAGGAACTAAATCTTCGACTTCAACTCACGCTGATCTTGTACTGCAAGAACCGATTGCCACGCAAACTGAGGAGGTGACATCGAAGGAGGCCGACCCGTCGCCACCTGAAGATGATACACCACCCGTTATAGAGGAGAGTGCACCCTCTGAAGAACAACCTCCGCCAGCAAACGATGAAGAACCAAGCAGCGCTCCATCACCGACCGTGGAAGATGATGTTCCAGCTGAGGATCCTGCGCCACAAGACAATGCAGAGACGCCTCCCGAGCAGCCTGAAGCTCCTCCAGTCGAAGCCGAGATTGGGGAGCCACCTCAACAAGAAGATCCACAACCAGCTGAAGATCTTTCACCTTCACCACCAAGCGAGAATCAATCAAAGCAAGAAGATACTCCGGCAGCTCCCGAAGACGAAGCCGTGGCTGTAGCTGATGCAGAAGCCACCCCAGAACCTCCGGTTGATGCACCTGACGACGCAGCAAAGGAGCCTCCCGTTGACGACAATGTCCCAGAACCTGAGGACTCGCCTGCTCCAGCAGAGCAACCAGCCGACACATCTACGGACGCAGTCATCAACGCACCGGATGCAACTCAAGACAATCTCGAGAAAGCTGACAACGAGGAACCTGAAGCACCACAACCTCCGCCTCCTCCTGCGCCCGAACCTCCCACTGAACCTGCAGATGCAGCTGTCTCACCCGTCGATAGTGCTGTGGATGTACCTGCTGAGCCAACTGCGCCTCCATCTCCGCAAATCGACAAGAAAGTGAGCTTTGCGGCGGACACGGCTGACCCTCCGCCGACGCCGCGGAAGAAGAAGAGCCTGACAGGCAAGAAAAAGAAAAAGAAGGCCCCAAAGCCGTTGCCGGACGACATTGTAGCCATTGTCGATGAAGGCCCAGCACAGCCAGTCGAAGCCAGTTCACCTTCACCAGATGACATTGTGGCGATCGTTGACGAAGCGCCTGGTCAACCGGCCGAGGCCAGTTCACCCTCGCCAGACGATATCGTTGCTGTTATCGATGAAGCACCTGGTCAGCCAGTCGAGGCTGAAGTCGTTGCCCCACCGCCACCACCGCAACCGCCGCAATCCAATGAGCCTGTGCCTGTCCCTGACCCGGTAGATGTTCCTGACGAAGCTCCCGCTGAAGCGGAAGCCGACACAACTGAAGACCCGAAACCAACTGTGGACGACGCTCAAGCCACACCACCAGGAGACGAGCCGGAGAGCTCTGATGCAGTAGAAACAGCAGAAGTGGCAGAGGCCGCAAGTGGTGATCCAACACCTGATGATGAGCCAGCATCGACGCCACCTGCCGAAGTGCCAACAGAGGCAGAGCCCGAAGATCAAGCGCCTCCGCCAGACGAGAGCGACAATAAGACTGCACATTTGAGTGTCAAAGAAAGAGTCGCGATGCTTGAGAAGTCGCCTGCTGACGATGAAACTGAGGCGGAACAGCCAGTTGAGTCGCCACCTGAGCCAGAACCTACTGTTGACGACGAGGCAACTACTACAGCTCCGGAAGAAGACGTCCCTGAAGCGGCCAAATCGGAGACTCCAGCAGATTCCCCAGCAGAGGAGCCTGCAGAGACTCAGCAAGACGTCGATGACAGTAGTACAGCGCAAGCCGAGCCAGAACAGGTTGTCCCTGACCAGGACGACAAAGAGAAAGACTCAACGCCCAGTGCAACCCCAAACGAAGCTCCCGCCGCGGTCACGGCCCAAAAAACAGAGCCAGAGGCCGCAGCAGCGGAACAGGTGCCAGAACAGCCTAGTCCGCCAGAAGACCAAGGCGACTCACCTGAATCTGCAACGGGCGAGGCAACAGAAGATATTCCTGCCGAGGCTGAAACATCCGAGAAGGAGCCAGAGAATGCAAAAACCGAACAGGCATCGGAGCCATCTGGCCCTGCTGAGGATGAGAGTGCTGTTCAAGAGTCAATACCTGCTGCAACGCCAGACGATGGTGCTGCCGAAGCCGATTCTCCAGCCATAGAGGCAGAGAATGACGCAGACGATACGCCAAAGGATACGGATGAACCCAGGGAAGAGTCGAAAGACGAGCCGAACAACGAGCCAGAGAGCAAGCCGGAGGAAGCAGCACCCGAGCCGGCCGCAGCAGAACCCAGCTCATCTCCTGATGACGGCGAGCAACCTCAGGAAGATCGAGCGCCGAACGTCAGGGCCGAACAGGCGGACGAGGTTCCGAAAGAGCCTGTCATCGAGACAGCGGCTCCTCTTCTTATAGCAGAAGCCGATGGTGACACTCCAGTCGCTGCAGAAGATACTAAAGAGGCAGAAGTTGTAGCCGATGTCGCGCCAGAAGACAATCCGGAAAGTAAAGCTGAGGATGCCCCCGCGCAGCCCGATGAGCCTGCAGAGGCGGTCGCTGTCGAAGCCGTCGTCCCACAGGAAGAAGCTCCCTCTGAGCAAGCTGCAACAGTTGCAGAAGACAGTGGGCCCAAGGAAGATGAAGCCAGCAAGACACCTCCCGAAGCCGACCCCGTCGTTGAACCCGCAACTCAGACACCTCCGCCTGGGGAACAGAAAGACGACGCCAAAGTCGTGGAGCCTGCCGCACCAGAACTTCAAGTTGAGGCGGCGGAAGAAAGTCCTCCACCTGTGGTCGTTGACACTGATGCGCCTAAACCAGCTTCCGATGATCCACCTGCACCGAAGGTTGACGATGCGACCAAAAATGAGACAGCCCAAGAAGAAGTGCCAAAATCAGAGCCAGCAGCACCACCTTCACCCACACTGAGCAAAGATGCCTCAAAACGCAAACAAGAGGGATGGACGCGTCACCACAAAGGCTCAGCCGATGGTCCAAAGGCCAGTGACCACGCCGATAGCAAAAGAAGTCATCGGTCCAGCCGAACCGAATCAGGAGCGCGAGAGGAACGACATCGTTCGCGACGATATTCCATGATTGCAGAGGAAGACGCAGAGAGGCGTCGACGTCGTCGGGAGCGGAAGGCTAAAGAGGAAGAAGAGAGGGAGCGCAGGCGAGCAGAGGAGGATCGTGAAAAGAAACTCAGAGAGAAAATCGAGAAAGCTTCGGTCAAAGCTGCTGCCAAGGCTGCAGCTGAAGAGGCGAGGAAGCTGGTCAGAGAGAAAGAGGATGAGAAGAAGCGACGCCGCCGAAGAGACAGCGTTGTCGTCAGGGAAAGCGAGAATGTTCCCTTGCGCAAAGTCGAGTCTGAGCAGGCAGTCGAGGTTGGCTCTCCCAAGCTACACCGCATTCCCAAGGTCTTGATAGACACAAACGGCGAATCCGTCACCCGCGCCGGACTGCTTGTGCGGACTTCTAGCGACGCTCGCAGGCCGTCTGTTGAATCTCCACGCAGACCTCGGAGGGAGACACAGCCCACCAGCTCCCCTCTGCTCTACGAGGCTTCGGGTTCCGGTAAGGGTGAGCGCTCTCGGCGTTCGCACAGGAGCGGCGACAAACCACGCGATCGTTCAGACAGACCATCGTCGTCAAAGGATGCTGGTGCAGAAGCTACCGAACCCCGACACTCGTCACGCCGCCACGCCGAGAGCAGCACGCCGGAAGAGCAGCGGGAACGCCCACACCGGAGCCGCCGCGAGAGCGAGAGGAGGGAGAGAGGACCTTCCACAAGGGAGAAGGAGAAGAAGTCTTCGTTCTTTGGATCGCTGATGAAGGCGTTTAAGTGATGGGGTGTACGATTATGTTTCGCTTTTCCTGACGGCGGTTTGGGCATGGTGGTATCTAATTCCTCAATAATGATCAGGCACATATGAGCATCGAGATAACGTATATTCATTCTAGAACTGTCTTAATTGCCGCTCTTCGCCAATACATGACTGTGACTTGGATGGTTGACCGACTATGTATCATTTGCCAAGCAGGTGCTCTACTATCGCTCTTGGCAGTCTTTTCTGATCTCAAGTTGCCACCGCACACTCTTCATAGGTATTTCAATGCACAAACCAGAAGTCCAATCGCTTGTTCCCTTCAGCGGTCGTAGTCTCAAGATAGTTAGCTTTCTCTTCCGCCGAAAACTGTGCCCACTTCCTTTCTTTGCTCTTGTTGCGCCAGATGTAGTACTGCTTCACTCCGATGTACAGCACGATGTTGAGCACGGAGATGGCGACCAAGGCACTATTTCCCTTCTCTGTGGACAACGCTTGTCAGCAAATGTTATTGTATCTTGGAAAACGTGGATAGATGGCCTACTGTAATCAGGAATATCGTCCTGACGATAGATGTTACTGCTGATAATGCTCTGCACTTGCACAAACATATTATAAAGCGCAGCTGACACTGTTCTCGTACGAGTGCTGTTGCTGATACGACTGCACCAGCCGACTTGGATCGGATGAGGTGTCGGGTACGATAAAAGCGTGGTCAAAATGGCGTACGTGGTCCATGGGTTCGAGGTTGAGATTGGGAGTAAGAGCAGAGCGATTAGGCAGGGGAGGAACCAGATCTGGGAGAAGATGCCCATGTATGCGCGCTGGTTGATTTTCTCGGAGACGTAGGTCATGATCATCATCTGGTGGGCTGCGGTTAGCTTCGTACAGACAGCCAGGAGAGTGTATTGGGGTTACGGACGTTGATGGTGGTCAGGACTTGTGCGGGTATGGAGAGGAGATTGCTGTCGAAGGTGTCGAAGCCTAGGCGGCGGAGCGTCAAGGTGAGGTATTGGTCTGGAGGTCCGGCGGGCTGGGAGATGTTAGCTTGATGCTGTGTCGACGTCTCGTAAATATATGGACCCACGATTCCAAAGGTCAGACCCAGCAAGTAGATCGGCCACCTGATTTCATGTCAGCATATGTTAGGAAGGCACTAGCTCGTTGGGGAAATTACATGTCGAAGTCCTTCATGGCTTTCCACATCAAGTCCAAAGTGATGCCCTGGCGATTGTGCATGTCCGACTTCGAAGGATCGTCGCGAAGGATGCGATTGACCATGATTTCTAGCCATTATCAGCAAAGTTCACGACTTGTTTGGTTTCAGCAAGCCAATGGGGGACCAACTTTCTTGTCGCTCAGTGAACCACCCTTTTGGACGAAACCAAGCTTTGGTCTGGGTTGGTGATGGCGCCATGGCGAAGCAAGACCAAACTCCAATCGCAAACGTAAGGATACCTTCCTGTTCAGTGTCAGCCAGTTGTAGCATTAATAATCATGGTAATAAGCTCTTACGACAAGGAACAGCCTGATCAGATCGTTCGTTAGCATACATTCACGAGTCGATCGAAGGGGAAATCTCACCATCGCCAGCCTTCTCTGCCATGAACGCCACGCAGGCGAAGAAGCCCGAACGCCAACAGCGGAGCAATAACATCAGTCAAGCGATTGGCCATCCAGAATGTTGCGAGGCGGAATGGAAGCTCGGTGCCTTTGAAGAAGTACGACATGTATAAGACCAAGTCGGGAATGCTAAGCCTGTTGTCAGAGACTCCATCGCTCGCGAATGTGTCCAACAAAACAACTTACAAGCCGCCCTGTAGGAGCCCAATAAGAAGACGACAAGTGAAGAAAGATGCTCTGCCACTGAGCCAGAACTGCCCACCTGACACAAGTGACCACATGATCATTTGAGCTTTCCGACTATCAGTATCGCTAGACACAGACAGAATCGTGTGTACACTCACCTGGGATCCACACGTCCGGGCCGATCTTCTTGCTCACAAGTTGAGACGGCAACTCCGCAAACAAGAAAGCGACTCGGAATAGAGTCTGTCCCGTGTTGAAGTCATTGGTGTCAAGACCAAGGTCGTCCAAGAAGTTATCAGTGTTAGCCTGACTAATATTGCCGCGCGGTAAATCAAGTGCAAAGAAAGCGATAGCAGCCCACGCAGTGACTCTCCAGTCAAGCTTGCGGATGATTGGAAGCTCCTCTCGCCATGTCCATCGCTCGTCGGGGTCGAAACGGTGCAGGTTTTCGTACTTGAGGTTCGGTTGGTGAAGTGCAGCGAGTCGTTCGTCGTCGAAGACAGAAGGCTGTGTGGCGATGTCATCGAGGGTGAATCCGTGGTTTCTTCTTCTCCACAATGTCGCGTAGGCTGGTCCAACGGGGCCAGGGTCGTTTTTCCCCCCTTCAACGTATACCAGGTCACTTCGAGCATGACTTCGATCCAGCGACTGCTTCTCGGGTGAGCTCGGAGTCGAGGTTGGAGGGATGTTGGTATGCGAGACTTCTGTCTCTGTTGGGTTCCCCATGTTTGATACAGTGACAAAACAGGGAGGAAAGCTAATTAGCTTTTTGGAAGACGGCGACAAATCGTAATGCCATCACCTGCTATATGAGCATCGCTTTCTAAACAGCCAATGTCTGCTATCTGGGTGCCATCAGAGGAACCGTATATGGCGCGATATGTAGCGGAGACAGCCAAGGACTCGGCACGGTTAGAAAGACCTTGAGATCTCTCACGCAACAGATACATCTGAGCAAAATCAATCAAGCAATCTCGAAGTTTCGCATGTGCGATCAATCCCAAGCTCTTGGTCTGATGGCCATGTTTGGTGAGATCCCGCGGAGAAGTTGCACAATTGGGTGCTCATCCAGGAGACTTGGGCAACACTCGGGTCTTCGCAGCCGTGTTTCAGGATCCAGACTGATGGATTGGTTACTGTATCGGACTATATCGAGCTGCGGAGAGTGTCTTCAGCCGTCCCATGTCGGACTTGTGGATGTAAAGTCCCTTGCGACCACCTAAGCGAGCCTTCATGCCCACAGAAGTGGTCCATCGAACCGCCTTAGACAGACACGACAGTATCTGCCGTTGCATTAGCACTTTCGAATGCATCTCAGTATGCAGCTCCACGTGTATGATGCGAGATGGTGAGCTCCACGTGGTACGTGATGCATGAGCTATATGGCGTGAGACCGGACGCTGATCATCAGGAAGAGGCAGTGTAGATTAATGAAATACTCATCATTGGCCCTGGCATTCTGCTAGATGCTTGATTCGCCGTTGAGTTCATGTATTGATGTCGATCGCGAAATTGAAGTAGCGTTGAAGCTTGATGGTGCCATAGCGGTGGCATATGGTGGGACGTCTTGGGATCTGCGAACACCACTTGGCACTCGGTTCATGCAGTCGTGAGGGTGTCTAGAAGTTATCTATATGAAGTAGTCGGTGTCGCTTTGCCAGATTATGCACTCCGCAAACAGCATTCAGCAAACATGACCAGCACGACGACCACAATCTCGGAGGCGAACCCGCCAAGCGAGACCATTCGCTTGGCAGCGGCGTATGATGATAAGACACATGGAGGCGTATGGCTCCGTTCTAATGATCTATTCTGATTGAAGCAATAGCTGACAAAGATTTTAAGTACAAATATGCAGACTACTTGCCGGTGCATGATGAGACCACAACCTTCCCACCAGTCGAACCTTTCGAATTCCACGATCGTGGCCTGTATGCAGACAAAGCCAAACCCAACATCTTGAATCATCCCGGTATCACATTGACACGTCTTACGCCTCGCATTGGAACAGAGATCAGCGGTGTCCAGCTGTCCGAGTTATCCGATGCTCAGAAGAACGAGCTTGCTTTGCTAGTCGCAGAGCGAGGGGTTGTCGTGTTCCGCGGTCAAGACTTCAAGGACATAGGTGCTCAGAGGCAGAAAGAGTTCGCGCAGTACTTCGGTCGCCTACACGTCCACGTAAACACCAAAATCTCCATCCTGTAACAGTTGTGAGCTGACGTTTGTATAGCCCACAGGAGCTCACGTCAAAGGCCATCTCGAGTACCACAACATCTACCTGGGCAGTGACAATCTTTATCGCGCTCAATTCCACTCAACTAAGTTGAGCACCATCGGCTACCACTCAGACGTGTCGTACGAGCGCCAGCCGCCCGGATTGACCCTGCTCACATTGCTCAGCGTACCCGCCAGCGGTGGCGATACGGCATGGGTTTCGCAGGTCGCTGCGTACGAGCGCCTTTCCGACCCGATCAAGCGCCTGCTAGAAGGCCTGGAGGCTGAGCACGATGGCTTCAGACAAGCCGAGAATGCGAGGCGAGATGGCAAGTTCGTTCGCAGAGAGCCGGTGAAGAACAACCATCCGATCGTGCGCGTGCATCCTGTAAGCTCCTTTCCACATAGCCTAGTCATCCCGATGGCTTCTTATCCCGGCTTCTGGCTGACCCTTCCTAGGCGACCGGCGAGAAGGCCTTATACATCAATCCTGGCTTCACACGCCGCATCATCGGCTTGAAAGACGAAGAATCCGACGCGCTTCTCCAGCTCTTATTCAAGGTAGGATCCATCGTCTGATCTCATGGTAGCAAACGCTGACAATAGTTCCAATAATAGCACATCTCCGTTTCTGCTGATTTGCAGGTCCGCGTCAAATGGGATGATCGCACCGTGAGCATCTGGGACAACAGAGTGACAAGCCACACCGCCATCAGCGATTACAACGTGCACAATCCCGACGAAGGGCTCCGACATGGTGTCCGCTTGACGACGCTTGCAGAGCAGCCGGTGGGCGTCAAAGGGTAGCTGGTCTGTGAGCAGCAATTCAGCTAAGGCGATCTCGCGCGAGTCTGTGTCGAATAAGGACTGTTGGTACTCATTGCACATTGTGGCCAGCGTCTGCAACTGTTAGCAACATGAATTCGGTCCCAGCCACTTTGTCTGCAACCATTCATGTACTTCGGTTGTTTCAACACAACGATTCTTGCTGTACCGCAATGGTTGAAAGTTAAAAATGAATAAATTGAAGAAAATGTGCCCCCAAACTCCAATCCCATGCATGTGCCGTTCTATCCAGCAATGAGATAATACGCGCCACCCAGCGTAAAAGCAAGAACCAACGCCGTCAAAATTCCCGCTCCAGCCTTGTCTCCCGTCGTGATAGGATCCGTAAGTACATGGGACTGTTCGCCGTCCGTGCTGCCACTGGGATCAGTGCCAGCGTTCGGGTCGCCGATACTCTCTCCGCCAGTATCGCGCGTGTACGGCGCTTTCAAATTGCCGACTCTGAGCATGTTCACTCCGACTGCAGAGAGCGCGCTCATTTGCTGTCCGACGCCGTATGATCCATCCCAGTTCGTCTGTGTCCATTTCATGCCGCATGTGTCTCCATCTGCTCCGCCGCTGCATTGTCCGGCTGCGGCGACACCGCTGGCTTCGAGGTAAGGCCAGATCTGATCGGCGAGTTCGGGTACCAGTTGGGCTGTGATACCGAGCCAGCGGACGGTGTATCCTTTGAAGGTGAAGCCGTTGGTGTCGCAGTTTCCGATGGGCTCGCATGCCTCTTCGACGATGATGTCGTTAGTGGGGAAGAATTCGGTGAATGTACGGGTAACGAGGCCTTTCAATGGGGTAAGCCATTTCGCATCCTCAGTCTGGATAGTCGGATCAGTTTTGAAATCGTTTCCTTGACGAGTTTGGCCAACTTACGTGGTTGTACATGTACGCCAATCCTGCGACATAGAAGCCATAGTTGTACGACCATTGCTGATCGTTTGCGACGGTGCAGTTGTTGGAAATATCCGTGCCGTCGTTGACTTGAAAGCCGTCGGCCTGGTAGAGCACCGAATTGCTGAACCAATCCCATTGCTTCTCTGCCCAATCGACAAAAGTAGTATTTCCAGTGTATCTGGCCAGTTTTGAGGTGAGAAGGAAGAAACCGCCGTTCGCGGCAACGTTCTTGTAGTTGTAGCCATTGTTGAAAGCAAACATTTGCCATCTGAGACCACCGTCGCATTGGTCGTCCCAGCGGTTCGCTTGTCCGTTGAAGACCGATTGTGCCATGGCGGCCCATGAAGGAGCATCGTCGCCTGGAGACGGGAAGTTGAGCTCTGCAGCGTTCATTGCGGAAAAGGCCCAGAAGATCTGATCATCGTTGCCTTCGCTTTTACTTTGATTTGATGGGACGAAACTCTCGCCGCCTTTCGGGCCAGCTTGATGGACGATAGCTTGAATGACCTCATCGTTATATGTTGTATCTCCAGTGTCTGAGGCATACTAGGTCAGCCAGGGTACTTGTGATGTGATCGTGGAACAGTTCCCAAGCGTAACTCACAAAACCAATACTCAATCATGTTCATGAACATAGCGCCAGCTTCCCACCAGTAGTATGGATCGGGCAAGTTTCCAGGGACGTCGCCAGTGTGGTTTCCGGTATAGTATTTCATCATGCCATACGCAATCGTACTTGTGACATCCTTGATCGAATTAGGGTCGTCGACGTCGACTGTAAGACCAGCAGCATGGCTGGCCAGCAACGCCGTGCTAGCCCACTTCAAGAGTGATCTCATCCTGTCCCAATCGATAAGAACAAGAGATGTAAAGACAGACGGAGAGGAGATTAAGAGACTGGGCGCGAAGGCAGAGGAAAGCTTGGAGGGCAACAAGAAACACGAAGCGCAAGACTAGTGCGGGCTACCAGACAACACCCTGGCGTACGCGTTGACGACAGCATCTCTGCCACACAACCGACCACCCTGGACCCACTGGTGGCGGAGGTAGTGGGAGGGCAACGCCGCCAACTCGGAAGTCGTGCCCATGGAGAGTGGGTGGAAGGGGGGGGATTCACTCGCTCCGGATTAGGGGTGAAATTGGTGACAAAATGGGTGACAGTTATTTCGCAACACGCGTCTGACGGCTTTTCGGCATACGACATGACGCACCCGAATGGCTGAAGGCGTCTTGTCTCTCGTGGCGATCGGACGCAGGAACGGCCGCTGCGCACACTAAATCCCAACAAGCTTTTGCCGTTGCCGAGAATAGATCTTGTTTCGATGTGCCACGTCCGCGCACCACGTACTTCTTCCGGCCCTGAAGCCGCGCGCCTGCATATCGAGAAACATGTCTGAAGAGACCGATATATCTGTATCATCATTGGTATCGCAAGCTGCCGACCAACTTGGGTCTTGGCTCAAATTGAAACAACATCACATACATTCTTCATGTGGGTCACGTGGTTACATTAACAACATAACGTTGAACGCCACTCTTAGATGTGAGGGTTAGGGGTTGAGGGTAATTCTCAATCGACAGGATTGCCATCCAATACACGCCATAATGCTCAGAGCGAGATGTTGGCCATTCGTTGTTTGGGTAGGCATGTGGGTGTAGATTTGATTGATGCTGCATCATTAGGTACACTGCAAAACGAAGCAATACGAGATAAGACACATTACACGCTCAACCCGACGCCACCAATTTCCGCTGATGTTAACCAGACTTCACAGCTTCGGAGCCACCGTCGGCCAGACTTGATTCACAAAAGACTCCAAATCCTCCACAAACACCTTTGGCACCTCCCAGGCCGCGAAATGTCCACCGTGAGAATGCTCCTTGTACCAGACGAGATTGCCAGAGGTCTCAACCCACGCTTTTGGCACTGGGGCAAGCTCCTGAGGGTGCCACGAGTAGCCCATCGGCTTCTTGATGTAGAGATCTGGCTCGTTGTGGAAGAACGTCGGTTTCGCTCCGAAGAACTGGCGGTAAGGGAAGATGGCACGTGGGAACGACTCTGTCAGCCAGTAGAGCGTGACGGAATCCAAGAGTTCCTCGACCGAGGGAGTTTTGTCAGTCCAGGCTTGCAATTTTTCTCCGACCCTGCGATTTGAATCAGTATATGCCACGGTACACGGTACCGAGGAACAAATCAACTCACCAAGCCAATAACGCCACAGGGCTCGATGACAGGACAAGTCCAATGGTCCCCGGACGTGTGCCATGCATGCGAGCATAAGCATTGCCCACCTCGCCGAAATTGTTGTATCGTCCCAAGCCCGTCAGTTCATTCTCTTTCAAACCTTCGACTTCGCCCTGAATGCCAATGAACAAGTTCACTAAAACCAAGTCAGTATTATCAACAACAAACAACATCTCCCATCCTCGAAACAAAAACACTCACAATGAGCAGCCAAGCAAGACTTAGCAGTAACAGCCAACACCCTCGAAACAAAACTCCCAATATCGCCACCCTGTGTGATATACCCCTTCTCAAACCCAAGCCCAATCATAAGCTTATCCACCACCCTCGCAATTCCCTCAGTATCGAAGTTCTGATCCAGTGGCGGGCCCGAACTATAAGCGTAACCCGGCAGCGACGGGACGATAACATGATAAGGCAGCGTATCAGGCGTATACTTCGCCATCAACACACTCAGAGCTCCTAAGAATTCCAGCGGCGAACCCGGCCATCCATGCAACAGCAACACCGGCACAGCACCAGCTTTCTTCGAAAACAGCGCGATGAAGTGGATATCGAACGTAAACCCCGTGCCATCGTCCTTGATTGGCACTGTGAAATTCGGATAGCCGTTGATCCTATCTTCGGTCTTGCGCCAGTCGTACTTTGTCTCCCAGTACTGTTTAGTCTGAGCCAGCCAGTCGCGGGTGATTCCGAAGGACGTGAAGTCCTTGACGTCCGCGATGGAGTTCTCGTAGGTCTTGGGTCCGATTTTGGAGAGCTTAAGGAGCTGTTTGAAGTCGGAGAGGTCTTGGTCGGAGACGTGGGCTTTGAAGGGCTTGGGTTTGAGGGAAGCTCCCGAAGGAAGATCACTGAAGGACGACATTGTTGTTGTTTTTGATTATTGATTATGGTTTGTTGCTCCTACGATATGATAAAGTGGAGAGCAGGATGTGGATACCTCACTTTTATGGTAGAGAGACCCCTCAAATGTGATGGTAGATCGAAGTGGAGTAAGTTTTGTGGCGCCGGCACATCACCACTAACAACCACGACCAAGTTGAAGGGACCTCGGAGCCTGGATCCGTCTCGCCGACCTCATGCTGCCTCGTCCGAAATATGATATGGAATGTAGTTGTTGTGAACATGTATTGTATTAGATTACAAGTTATAGTTGTATATGTATTCGTTGTAGCAACAGAAACGCCCAAATTCATGCGTATAAGGATATCTCAAAACAGAAACAACAAACGCTCGTCCAAACATAAATGCCCAAGATCGCTCCCAATGAGAAAACTTCATTCGCTTCGTGCAAATGATCACTCAACAATACAAAAGAAAAGTCTCTCAGTGGCAGGGCGGTTCAAGCAGTGGCCACGCCATTGGCCATTGCCATGTCGTGCACTTCAGGCCCGCCCTTCTTGCTCAGATCGTTGCTGGCATCTTTCACATGCAACTCTGCTGGCTTGCTGAAGTAGTCTTCGCCACCAACAGCTTTGCTAGCCTTGCGCTCCTCGTGCGCAGTCTGCTTGCGCTTCTCATCGTCGCCGTCATTGGTGTCGCTAGGAACTGCGGTCGCTTCGGAGTCCTTTCTTCCCGCAGCAGGTGCCACAGTGTCCATGATCTCCTCGCGCTCTTGGCCGCCCACATCGTCGTCGATGTGTTCCTTGACAGCCTCGAGAGTGTCTACGTTCTCTTCGCCGACCTTTCGTCCGTTGGTCAAGACTCCATCGTCGCCGTAAGTCGCCTTCCTTGCCATGGCCGGAGCGCGAGGCATCTGTGCAACCAGAGTCTCCTTCCTCTTCTCCTTGAACAGCGCGTCCACGTCCTCGTGCTCGCGATACGCGCGCAAAGCCTCTCGCGCAGTGCGCACGCTTTCAAGAGCGCCCATCTCGTCCCAGCGCTTCTTCTCCTTTGCCACCTTCATTTTCGCAATTGGACCGTGTCCGGTAGCGTGGTGAAGGTTGGCGACTTCTGCCCACAACTCCTCGTACACTTTCCAACCCTCCTCCACCTCACGAATCGTCTCTTCGAGCTTCGGATTGTTCGTATCGCCTGCACTTTCTCCGCCCAGGTCACGGACATCTTTGAAGCCCTGGACCATGTGTGCGCGGCGGATAAACAAATTCGCACTAGGACCACCAATTCGCTTCGACACGTACTTCCTGACGCCAGTAACGAGGTAAGCAGGCGGCGAGACAAGCGCAGAGATGTTCTTGACTACGAAGCCACCAACTCCCTTAGCAACACCGACACCGAGACCACCAAACTTGCCTGGTATAGTCGATTCGTCTTTCCAGCCTTGCGCAGGTTGTGTAGCCAGTCCAGTCCAAGCATCGTATATGCCGTAGCCGAATTCTCTGCGTGCTGCTGTCCAGCCAGACTTGACACCTGTAATCCGCACTGGCTTGCGAACTGTGGCGTCGCCCCAGAGACGAGGTGCGTTATGAAAGCCTTGTGCGATAGCCATATGCAAGTCCATTGGCATCGTGAGTAGAGCTGCGCCTGAAGACTTGAAACCCCGTCCGATGTCCTCAGCGACCTCTTGAGCCAATGGCTCTTCGGGATCTGCTGAGATAGTCGAGGCCACAGTGTTGTTCGTTCCATCACGGCGAGCCTTAGGGCGTCCTCCGCCGTTGTCTTCGTATTTAGACTTGGGTGCTTCGGTGGCAGCTGGAGTTTCATCCAGTGGATTAGTCTTGGATGCGATCTTAGCCTCTTTCACCTGCTTTCTTTGTGCTTTCTTCTTCGCAACGGCTTCCTTGCGACGTTCGTGATCCTCACGCTTCTTCACATGCTTGGCGATCCGCACTGGCACCGAACCCACGCCCTCGCCGATGTCAAAAATAGAGCTCATGAGGGCACTGCCACTACCAGTAATCGGTTCACCAGGCCCGTCAAAGTCATTCCACTCATAGTGCCTGAGGATTTTGAGGTCCTGCCACTTGAGCTTGCCCTTCTCGACTAGGATCTGGGCAGCCATGGCCGATAACCTCAACGACGAGCCCCTCACGATCCAGACAGCGGCGCGATCTTCCAAGATACTGCACCGCATATTATACGGCCCAGACACAGGCAGACTGCGATGGAAAGATCTGACGGCGTTCTCAGCGCCGTCGCCTTCAGCAGCGATGGAGTCCGCGATTTTCTGGACATTGACCTGCGACTCTTCCAACAAGCATTGCTTGATACCCTCAGCCAGTCGCTCTGCATTCAGCTTCTTATACGGAATACACTCGTGCGCACCGGCTTTGGCATCGGCGACCATGGCGCCCCAGAAGGGCTGATCTCCGAAGAAAGGCACGATCATAGTAGGCTTTCCACATTTCAGTCCCATCGCAGTAGTGCCAGCACCACCATGATGGATCACAGCTTTCACACGCGGGAACAGCCAGTCGTGAGGTGTGTTACCCAGCATGAAGACGTTGTCAGGAGTGTCGTTACCCTCGCCACCGAGTCCGCCCCAGCCCTTGTTAACAAGCGCACGCACGCCGGCCAACTCGACGGCCTTGAAAATCATCTTCGTGAAAGCATCCGCGTCGTCGACAACAATACTGCCGAAGCCGATGTAGACTGGCTGATCTCCAGCGTCAAGGAAGTCTTGCAGGTCTTGCGGTGGTTTGTAATCGCTTGCGAGATCCAAGAAGACGAAACCGCCAATGTCAATCTCTGGGCCCCAATCCTTCGGTTTGGGCACAAGCGACGGAGACCACATATAGGTATAAGGCACTTTCATGCGGTACAATGCACCGGGCGCCCAGATCTGGCTGACTGGTTCCAAGCCCAAGGTCTTCTCTCGGAAATTGTTCACCAAATCGCCCAGCCCTTGGAAAGTCATCATCTCAACTAGTGGGTAAGACATGAAGTTGATGTACGACTCATTGACGTTGCTTTTCTGCGGCTTGATATTTGCCAGAGGATGCGGGAACGCCTGCGTGGGAGAATATGGGAACGTGAACATCATGTGTAAGGGAATGCCCAGGCGTTCCGCGATGTGGACGTGGGCGAAGGAAGGCGGGTTCGCGATGATGGCATCCGCGATGAATGGGTTCTTGTCGTTCATCAGGTGCACGTTGTTGGGGTCATGCTCATCATCCGTGGAGTTGACACAGGCACGCCAGAATCCCTCGAACATTTCGGCCATCTGATCACGGCGACGACCGATCTCGCCTTCCACAATGGTAGACATGTTGGGGATTAGGCCAGGGTTCTTCACCATGAATGCCATGAGCTCAGAAGGGTTTCCACCAACCGAAAAGAATTCTAGGCCAGAGTCTGAGACGAAGTCTTTGAATGCCGGGTGAGTCGCCAACCTTACGCGGTGGTTGCCTTGTTCCTGGAGGAGCTTGCCAATGCGGATGAACGGCTGGATGTCACCTCTGCTTCCGATCACCATGATGACGATGTTGAGGCGTGGTCGAGGGACTTTGGGCCGTAAAGCAGAGGCAACGCTCTCTGCCTGAGACTCAATGCGTTCAGCTTGTTGTAGGTCTGGATGATCATCCTCATATTGGTGTCCATGCTTATGAGGGATGTCCAAGTGGTTCTTGAGACTCTTGCCTAGAGCCTTCGCAACGTATCCGCTGTTCTCCGTCTCGTTGATCGAGATCTTCAATCGACCGTCATTCTTAGAGATTCTGCCTCTAGTCTTGACATTCGGATTGCTGAGTTTGAAGCGCGAGTATGACTTTCCTGCCTTCGCATCCGCCTTTCTTTGCTTCTCCGAGCCATCCCAGCCAACGTCGTCCCCATTCTTCTCTTTCTTTGTTGCCTTCCGCCTCTTACCATGTGTCTCGTCCTCCGAAGAGCTTGATGATTCGCTGTCCGATGACATGGGATCGAACGTGTAAGAATACTGGCTTCGGGTGCTTTGCAATTGTGAGAATGTCGCTCCTCGCCTGAGTCCATTCATCAGGGTGCTGCTTCGTTGGGTATATGCCGGCCTCTCCGTCCTATTTCTTGAGGAATCTTTGGCGAGGGAAGGTCGTCCCTGAGCCGTAGTCGCACTGCCATTCCGATCCGGTATCGCGTCTCCATCTTGGTTGTTCCTGCCTCCCAATGGGTCCGATACGCTCTTCTTGATCGGCTCGAAGGTCGTAGACTCTTGTGTACCTACGTTTGCCCGTCCACTTATAGCAGACAGAAAGGACGAGTCGCTTGCCCTCCTGCTCTCGACCGCCTCGGTCTGTGGTTGTACAGTGAGTCCAGCATTGTCATGTACTGGCGACACCACCGCATCTGGTGCATTTCCTCTCCAGAAAGCCATAGTCGCGTTGCTGGCCTTTGTCGTCGTGACATCCTCGGAGGGACTGGGATTGGAAGCATGGCTATCCATCACCGCCGAGCCTATTCTGGCTACCAAGCGAAAGCACTGCCTCGTTCGCTGTAGTACTTCAAGATTATCCGGCTCCAGGTTTCAAATAGCACCTGTACCTTGTAGCAGCAGGGGTGTCTGTGGCTTGACACAGAGATCGTCGCGTCGAAAAAGCAGGGAAGTGGCTATGCGGTTCGCAGGCACGGCAGGGGAACCTGCAGAAGAGCGGGCAAAAGGACTTTCTTCAGCGTGATGGATGCACCGATGGCCGCACGCGCTCGTTGGCGCAGGCAAATAGAAAGAGGCGCACCTTACCTACCGCAGCATTCGTGACGCTCGTCCGCCATTATTCACCAAGCCTGGAGCCCAGCAATTGGCCTGGGCCGACGTCCGCGCGATCTGAAGCCCCAGTCTTGAAGATAGATCCAAATACAATGTCACAATGACGTCGAAAGCGTTCTTAGCCGTAGAATAGGGCGACGGAAGCAGGCGGGCCGGCCTATCATTTTTTGAAGATTGACAGCGCAACAGGTGACGCTGACATCGACATCGCACTGCTGGTCGGTCATCGTCACTTAGCGAGAGAAAAAAGATGCAGAGAGCAGGTTTGCGCGTTCGCTAGAGGTGATATGACCGCTTGAACACTCGTTACTTGCGAGATATTGCGCTTGGCTCACGGTGCATTGGCATTGTTGTGGCAAAGACAGGCTGGCACGTGGCTGGCCGTTATGCGCAATTTCGCCTGCGATATTGGGTCACGGACATTACTATACAGGTTTGACAGCATGGAGAAGATGGCTGCACGTACCAGTTTTGCCCTCCCTCAGCAGACAGGCACATCATAGCAGGCATGACCTCGCGGGACGTAAAATGAATACCTACACCACAAAGGATCAAGAAGAGGGGCGCACCTTAAGCCCTACCCGACTGGGACCCCTAGAGACATCCTCTGCTCTGATCCCTTTGCGGCCCACGTGCTATTGTCCCCTACGTAGTTCGCTGCGCGTGGTTTTGATTTAGTATGAGTTCAGCTTGATGTAACGGTCATAAGGTGCAATCCATGGAGAAGGATTGGCAGATACAAAGCAGACCAGAGAGTAAATCTACCTCCAAGTGTCTAGAATCGCCTAGGCTCGGTGCTCCCTTCGGATCGACAAAATCGATCCTACGTTCTCATCTACGTAGTTGTGGTAGCAGTGACAAAGTGTATTGATTCCACGACACATGTATGATGCGCTCGGATCATACGGCCGTGCTGAAGGCACAATAACATAGAGGCTGGCAGTCGCCACAACATTGTCTGTAAGATACTGTCCGAAGTCGGAATTCCGACAATTGGATACGTGGAAATGAAGCACAAGTGAATGTATGATTATCAGATATAACCATTCATTGCAGGTGGTGATTATTGAGTGTACACATTAAGTTATTTTTGAACTCTAGTACATGAAATCAAGAAAGACCAAAACCAAAACCAAGCAACGCCCATTTCCAGCCTGGATATTCGCTGAACGTGCCGTGATATCATTGTACATCAAGAGGGACACCCGGGTCCCAATCCCAAGCCCAGACAGAATACGAAAAGACGTCATCCGTCGTCATGACATGATCGTATAATCATGAGCATGTTGTGTCGCCCATGGGTTGCGATGTCGCGAATTGCGCATCGTGAGCGCATCATGGTATAGCAAAGCATCGGTGTCAACCTCTTACACCTGGCTCATAGCCGGACCGCGGCGGACGCCACCGGGGCGGGTGTTAGCACCACCACGGGATCCGAGACCGCTGACGACGGTGGAAGCTAGGAACGCCGCGAAGGCGAACCAGAAAAAGGCAGTGGCAGCCTGGCCTTCACGGCAACGAGAGGCGGAGCCACGGGTGACGATGTTGGAGTTGAGGTAGCCCTGGAAAGGATTATCAGCCAACTATCGTTGAGCATATGTAGACATTCGATGCGACTTACGCGGTTGCTGCAGCTGTGCACGCGAAGGTAGGCAGCAGTTGCGATACCAGCAATGAGGGTGAAAAGAGTGCAGAGCACGTCGACAACTAGAGGGAAGACCGGGTGGATGGCCATGGACTCCTTCACAGAGACGAGGGTGAGGTAGAAGAGCGAGAGCATGCAGAACACAGCCACGAACATGTCGTAGTTGATTACTGAGGGACCGCTAGAGATGGCAAGCATGTTTCCGATGAGTGCCATACAGATGAGGATGAAGAGGAACTATGAGGCGGATATGTTAGTCACTGCTGTTGTGATTCATGCCGCATTTCAATGCGCAACAACGTGGTTGATCGCATACCTGAAGTCCTCGGAGGCCGACACCCATGATGTTCATATTTGCGGTAGTGTGGTGGTTGTGTTCGGTATAGTTGTGCTTGGTAGTCGAATGGTATGCAGTGACAGTAAGTCGATGGCGCGGTTGTGTGTGATGAGGGTGTTGTTAGTAGTAGAAACAGCTTCGCGCAAGAGGAAGAGCTGCGCCTTGCCTTATGACGGGCAGCTGCTTGCGGTCGCGCTACTACGTCAGACCCGAGTATGCCGTGCGGTGCCGCCAAGTGGGAAAAGTCAAATGGCTCGATTTCTCATGACAACACCACCCAAGCCAAAAGTGTTTGGGAGCTCCGCAGTGGTTCGGCTTTGCGGTGCCGTTCACGCGCCTCGTCGCAGGTCTAGACGTGGGCGCATATCATCTGAGGAATCGTACGTCTTTGCTTTTCCATGTGACGCCCACCCCGGCACAGGTTGGCGCCAGCATGCTAGCCCTGCGCCTTCGACGCCCAATAACTGGCAGGGCTGAGCTGGCCTGCATTCCTTATGTTGCACAAGTTGCCCTCTGCAACCGGATGTGGCGGCATGGCATAGCGATACGATGCGCCGCCAACATACAACGCCTCGAGAGTGCGCACTGCAGAAGCTGCTTCTCTCGTGCAACACGAGACATACCACACTCGAACCACGGCTATTGAAAATCACCACTTCCCAGGGCGTCGACGAGTGGCCTGATGACGCCACCAATGCGGGCTAGGGCGGCCGATCCTTCAACGCACAGGCCTATGATCGAAGGCACGGTCGTCATACGAAGATGCTCGGTCATCGCGAAGAATATTTGTAGTAGTAAGATAGATCCTAGACTCCGTGGGCGGATGAATCATCCTTAAAGTCACAGAAGATCCAACGTGCAAAACAGGGTGCTGCACACAAGATGACTTCGAATCTATCGGCCACACGAACATGTCTGCCCAGATTTACAGATGTACTCGAGCCTTGAGCGCTCCTGAGTCCCCAGAGCTTGTTGCCAGCTCGATGTCAAATTCTTGATCAAACAGTACAAATGCTCCATCCTTCCACCTTTGCAGGGGACGCGTTGAGCACGAAATTTCCACGACATTGCTCTGTCCAGATTCGAGGCCAATGGGCTTGAACCCGAGCAAGACACGAGATGGGAAATCGTCCCCGTTGGTCAGCCCATAGATTTGCGCAGTATACCGTCCATCTCGTGTACCGACATTGCTGACTTTAGCTCGCACGGTGAACTTCTCGTCATGTTGCTGTGACACAGCTTTGTCGACTGACAGATCCGACGCCTCGAAAGAGGTATACGAAAGCCCATATCCGAGGGGGTAACGTGCAGGTTCTCCCAGCTTGTCAAGAAGGCGCTGTCCGAACCACCGGTCGTATTCAATTGATGATGCCTCAACGTCGAGGAACGGTAAGTGTTCTTCTCTCCTAGGTGTAGAGAAGGGTAATCTGCCACTGGCGTCGACATTGCCAAGTAGGACGTCAGCAAAAGCATGGCCTCCCTCTGAACCGCTGTACCACATCATCAGCACAGCTGGAACTTTGTCAATCCATTCTTCCATGATGACAGCTCCAGCGGCTATGATGGACACCACCGTATTGGAGTTCGCTTTTGAGGCCGCGTCGACGATTTCGACATCCCTCGGACGCAGGCGAAGCGACTTGCGGTCTCCTCCCTCACCGACTGAAATACTGTCCTTGGATGCGGGCTTACTGGTCTCAGGGCTCTCCCTGAGTAAAGCCTCCACCCTACGGTCTTCGTCACTTTTCGTCGGTGGGAACAGGTCAAGAAGCACCGGATCTGTCTCGAACGAGGGCACGACATATTCACCCTCATCACCAGAATCGTAACCAACGATACAGATGACCAGATCAACTGTAGCGGCGATTTGCTCAGCTTCCTCAACAGAGTCAGCGTCAGATAGCTGGATTTCAATGTTGGGTAGTGCCGTTTTTATGCCCTCGTACGCAGTGACAACCTTAGGAGCGAAGACTGCAGAAGATCCTCGATCGCCGGTATTGTTTTTGTTGGCCAGACGGCCAATGATAGCGACTTTCTTGATCTGGGCGCTGTCCAGAGGAAGTAGTGGTTTGCCACTCACTTGCTCGTTCTTCAACAAGACCATGGCCTTTGCTGCTGCCTCCCGAGCGAGTCTCCTGTGAGCGTCACAGAAAATTACTGATTCTTTTGGAATTTCGTATCCAGTCGTGGCGACATGCTGAAGCTGTCTGCGGAGGATCCGAGTGCAAGCAGTGCGCACATCGGACCACTGCAGATCCCCTGCATCGATGGCCTTCTGCAGATGCATATCTCGTTGCTGGGCAAAAGGCGCTTCGATGTCTAATCCGTTCTTCACCGACAGTGCTGCATCCCGCAGCCCAAAGATGAAATCAGACAAGACGAAGCCGTCAAACTTCCACTGCTCACGCAGTATCTCTGTCAACAGTTCACAGTTCTGTCCCGCAAACTCTCCACGTACAGAATTGTAACTCGACATCACCGACGACACACCACCCTCCACAAGCTGTCTGAAATGCGGGAGATACACTTCATGCAGCGCAGCATCGTCGACTTTTACGTCAACTCGGAAGCGAGCAATCTCCATCGAATTCAAAGCGTAGTGCTTCACGCAAGTCATAAGATGCGGCTTCACACCCTCGTGAAGCGCCAGCCCGAATTCCCCAAGGAGGATCGGATCCTCGCCATACGTTTCTTGTATGCGTCCCCAAGCTGGATGCCGAGGAAGATTGATGCATATTCCAGCAAAGTAGTTTGCTCCCTGGGCTCTGCCTTCGAGGCCGATGGCGTCACCTATTCTCTTCTCGAGGTCTGTATCCCAAGTCGCTCCGCGCGACATTGACACTGGGAAGCAAGTGGAAGCGCCCATTACGATTCCGCGTGGGCCGTCGGTGAATTTGATTCCGGGGATCTTGAGGCGAGGGATCGCGCCCATTACGAAGGGGACTCGGTTGTAGCGATCGCATAGGATGGTTCCAAGGCCTTGCCAGAAGGGCTCGTCGCCGTCGAGGAGGGATAATTTCTCTGAATGGCTCAGCTGCGAGAGCAGTTTGGACACCGTGTCGTTGGTTGGCTTGCCATCTTTAATGTCTTGTACGGCATCATCGAACGTGTAGGCTTGGCCATCTGGAGCTTCGGCTTCAGGTACTGCAGCGTTGGACGTCTTCTGTATAGTCTATCTCTGGGTTTCTGTAGAAAATGGAAGCAGGAAGCGTACCAGTTATGACGGTAAAGAGGAACTCATTGTATACTGAGGAGGTCGCAGCCGGCTAATGTACCTCCAAGACATGTTGGAGGCCTTCTGCATACTCGACATGCGGCCTGCTGATTTAGGCTATTTGATACATTCTTAGTAGGTATTTTCTTGTGGTATACAAAGAGGTCGTTGAATGTCAAAGTGCCATGTCTTTTGGGATGTAAAAGGAGAAGTCGTTTGCAATTTATACATTGAGTTCCATGTGGTATTCTTGTATTTCTGGTTCACGTGGTCTGGAGGCTGTGGATGGCATGTGGTCGAGTTTAGTATACCTTCATGTTGCTAAAGGCTTGCTCCCTTTGGTCCCCTCGCATAGTGTTCGCCTCGAGCTAGGCATGGCGGAGGGGCAGTACAAGTTCGAGGCCTTCCCATTGAGGACACGATCTTAGTCAGTGCAACCGTGGAGCGATCTCTTATCTCGTGATCGCCAACGACAGGGTGTATTGCGGAGAAGGTGCCGCCGCTATACACCATGATATCATCGCTATGCTGACTGCCGAGGCCATTTACTCCGTCTGGAGCTTGAGCTCCTCGAAAGCTCTCCACATCCGTCCAATCGACCCCGTCGTCAACATGACATCCCGTGCATGCTTCTGCCGTCCGGCCGTGATACTGACAACACCCTGGTCACTTTCCCATACTACTCCTGCAGCCTCCGCCGCGTTCTAGACAGCTTCTCCTCTCTTGTCCATCCAAGCTGTGTATCTTTCATACGTATAAGTATCTGATATATTCACAATGGCCTCGTCTCTCGTCTCCTCCCTGCGAATTGCTTCTCGCACTGCACCTTTGATCACCTCGCGATCTGCTATTCGACCTGCCGCATCTTTCTTCAACCAACAGAGAAACACTTTCGCCACGACAGCAGCAAAGATGGCAGTACAAGGTACTTCCAGCGGCCAGCCGATTGCAACCCTCGACGTACGATATCCACGATTCCCAATCCTTCACACAAAGCTAATATATCCTGTCACAGCAATCCGTCTCCCCTAGACTCGCCTCCCACTGCGGCATCCTCTTCGACGCAAAGAAAGCCAAGAACCTCTCTTTCGAGACCATCGCCAAACACCTCGGCCGCGAAGAAGTCTCCACCGCCGCCATGTTCTACGGCCACACCCCAGCCAACGAAGAAGACCTGAAGAAACTCGCCGAGATCCTCGAGATCCCCGAAGCCGAGCTGCGCAAGACCGAGCTGATGAACTTCCCCGACCGCGGCCGCTCGCTCGAGATGCCGCCGCGCGAGCCGTTGGTGTACAGACTTTATGAGATTGTGCAGAACTACGGATATGCGTACAAGAGTGTGATTAACGAGAAGTTTGGCGATGGTATCATGAGTGCGATTTCGTTTAGCACGAAGGTGGAGAAGGAGACTGATGAGAAGGGAGAGTGGGTTAAGATCACTCTGAGGGGCAAGTGGTGCGTATATGTTGTTTGCTTTCATTTGAGGATTTATGAACTGACTCGGACTGCAGGCTTCCCTTCTCTCGCTTCTAGAGTGAAGGCTACCAGAGTATATATAGGCAAGTATGAATCGTTGCCAAACCGCATCCTTCCACAAGTATTGATCATAAGAGCAAGAGCGAAGTCCGATGTGACGGATGGTGATTCTTGCTATCATGTGGTGACTGCAAAAAGTGTGTGATCAAGTGTCACGGCTGCAGGGGTTGAGTTGCTATTGTGTGTAGTCTTCATTGACGCCGGAATGCAGGCTCACATGCTCACCGTTGAGAGTCGCGGTGAGGTCTGTCACATGCGAAATCAAAATGTTTGTACCTTCTGCGTTCTTTTCGCCACCAGCCTCGCTGTCGACATACTTAAGATCAGCAGCACTTCCTTCGACCACATCCAAAAGGTAAGAACAGAGAGCTAGACATCATTGGGCTTAGGCAAGCAGGCAGACAGACAGGCGGGCGGGCAGACACATAGAGGTATAGCAACTGACCAAGTAGATGCCAATCTCCTACTCGTTCAAAAGAAAGCCTGTAGGCACCGGACCACCACCCAACACTCTAAAAAAGAAACCCAGCATCATCGCCAGCGAAACCACCAACTACGAAGAACAGCCTTGGGCCACAGCGCATCTCCACCAGGACATCTACCGAAGCACCTCAAACAAAGAGCTATCAGCCATGCCATCCCGCTCAAGCGACGATGCCCCGATCCTTTTCGAGAGCGAGATTGAACGCCCTCACAACCTCGAAGCAACAATGTCAGTCGAAGACACCGACGCCATCACTCCCTTGCCCCAGCGAGTCATATACATCGACCCCGTCGCCGGCCACTCCAACGTCACCATCCCCGCCCGTCCACCTCGCAAGCACACCTACAGCGAGTGTTTCGACCTTGACGATCTGGCGCTTGGTACCCAAGTCCGATCGCCAAGCGGCCAACTGCTCGATGCGGAGCAACTCGCTAGTCGATCTGATCGTCCAATGGGGATCAAGGAGAGGCAGGAGGCGATTCGCAGGAAAGTGGCGGAGCAGCGTGAGAAGGGGTTTGGGAATGAAGTTACTATTGTTGGGGACTCTAAGGGCAAGGAGCAGAGGGAGAGGGAGCAGCTGGTGAGGCAGCAGCTTCAGAAGGGGAAGAAGTCGAAGCGTGAGAGGCTGAAGACTATAATGCCGGAGTGTCTGGCGGGGATGTTTTGATGTCTGAACAGACATGGTGAAGAGTGGTAGCGTGGGCGAGGAGTGAGGAGTGGACTGGTGAGAAAATTGGCTAGAAGTTTTGGTGAGCAAACTCCAAGAGAGCGGAGCAACATCGCCGTATTGCAGTTGCAACACGTTGATCACATGGAACGTGGCCATGTGGCTGTCTGGTTGCCATTTGGGTACAACTGACCAAAGGATCAATTGAGCGGAGTTGAATAGCTCATTCGGAACTTTGTTATTCAAATTTCGGTTCAATGGCTTGCGCTATGAATCGCCCTTTCCCTATTGTTGAGCTGTGAGTGGACCGTATCCTTCGTGCCTTCCTCTTCTGACATTTATGCGTCACTCCGCCAAGTCATGTCACTTCAGTCATTGTCAAATTCTGCCTCACTTCGCTACAATAGCATGTGCGTGTTGCAATTGTTGCACGAGACCTATTGTTCGACCGAATATATATCCAGGCTTTCGAGGTCGCCAGCTTCCTCCAAAGTGACCACCCCCCTTTCAACACTAACAATCGCTTCTCATCAACCTCATCTCTAGTGCCACCAACGAGCATAGCCACAGCAGACAGACAACACAAAACACACAGCAAGTAAAGCCACCCTATCCAGAGCAACTCTCATCACACGATCAACCTCAAGCCCACCAACATGGTCGTCCCACTCCAGCCCATCAGGGCTGTGCCCTGCAACAAGGAAGGATGCTACCAATCCTTCGACAACGAGAAAGACATGAAGCGCCACAAGCTCGACGACCCTACTCATTTCTACTGCAGGAGGTGCAACGTCGACTGCGAAGACTGGGAATCTCTAGTCGAGCACAAAGTCGACGGCATGGCGCCGTGGGTCGAGTGCAGAGCCGACAGACGACCCGAGGGAAACCCGCCGCACATCGTGTGTGAGTTCTGCGGCGAGGACTTCAAGTCTATGGGTGGGAGATTACTGCATCGGGAGCAGGTACGTTGACACAAGATTCAATTCTTCTGATTTGGCGATTTACTAAACGTGAAGCAGAGACACCAAGCCGCACAATCCATCCTATGCCCAGGCTGCAACGAGATCTTCGGCCGCGCAGGCGACATGATCGCCCACCTGGAAGACAACGAGTGCGACGGAATCAGAGACTACGAGTTCTACGCTCAAATGCAGCACAAATACATGAAAAAAGAGATCATGAAGAACCTTGAATACTTTTCGGAAGCCCTGCAAATCAACGCTGCTTTCGCTCCGCTGCCGACACACCCAGGCCTCATCGAGCCTGAACAGAACGTTGATCGCACCGACACGGAGACAGACGGCGGCGTGCTCTTGGGTCAAGAGCACGAGGAGCAGAAGGCAGGTCTTGAGCCTCTGGAAGCGAAACTAGCAGCAGTCAAGCTCGGCGGTAAGAAAGTCCCGTTGACTCGCAGCAACCTGGAGGCCTGGCCACGTCTGCCCGGACAGATGCAATCAGTAGTTCCGGGCCGCATCCTGGACCAGTCGATTGGTTCGCCGCCGCCATCAATCCTCAGCATGGACATTCCAGCGAGTGAGTTTGCCAGCCAGATCACCAGCCGTCGTGGCGGCGTCAAGATCCAGACAGAGTCGTACCCATCCCTTCAACGCAACACCATTGTCGCGCGATCCAAAAATCCGAGCACGATCGCGGCCACCGACGATGATGCGGCTTCCGTTTCCACCGCTCAGGCCGAAGCCGTTCTCAAGCGTCCAGCTGCTTGGACAACCACAAGAACATCTCGGGCACTCTTTGGCGATATCAAAACCGAGCCGCAGCCCGAAGAGATCAAGTCCGTCCTCAAAAATAACAGAAAAGTAACCAGCAAAGTAGCCAACCCCTTGATAAACGCCCGCTGGTGGGACCCCGAAAGCGAGGACTACAACCAAGAAGTCTTCTTCCACAGCGTCTTCGAGCGGTACAAATGCCCCTTCCCCGAGTGCGAATACATGCCTACGTTCGATCACCCACACGACATCGCGGATCACCTACTCGAAGCGCACGCCAAGATCAAGTTCCGCTGTCCTGGGTGTCTGAAGCTCTTCCAACGCGCGTCGGGGATGGTGTCGCACATGGAAAGCACGCAGAAGTGTCCGATCAGGAAGTCAAAGAATTTTAAGTCGACGCTGGATGAGATTACTGGTGGCTTCATCAAGGCCAAGCGTCTTCCCCAGCCGACCATTTATAGGTCTAGTACTGCTGTGGTCAAGTCCGGACAGGTCGTCAATGGTGTCATGTCGACTATGTACAAGGCGGGTTGGCCGAACAAGAAGTAGGCGATCATGAGAGCAGTCGATCCTTGTGGAGGAGCAGATGATGGAGAGAGACATGACCAGATTCGACTAAGAGGTACTCGGGTATCAGCCGAAGATTGAAGAGTGACCAAGGTGGCATTTCCGTCGGCCAGAGTTGCTCACGAACGGGTGTGAGAATAGCATAGATCAGATTGAGCCAGAATGATAGCCTTTGTTCGTATCTTGCACCGTAACATCCGTGAGATAGGTAGGTACCTCGAGATCAAGCCGAGACCTGAGGCATCGTCCGAATACACCCATAACAAACCCTACTCCTCTCCGGCGCCTGCCCCTCAAGCGGCATATCGCAAAGCTCACAATGCGCCTCCACCTCGCTCAGCGTCCTAGCCTGCAACTTCCCCGTCGTGCGCACCACATTCGCCACAATCGAAGGATACTCCACCTCCACACCCGCAAAATACTGCCTCGTCAGATCGTCGATCGTCGTATTCTTCATCGCCGCCGCAGGTTTACTATCGTTCCGCACGACGACACTCGCCATGCTCGGCTCGATGAAATCGACAAAAGACACGACTTCCTTGCTGAGTAGCTCGCGTAGCGGGTAGTAGAGGGGGATTCCGAAGGGGGAATCGCCGTCGGAGACGATCCAGGGGAGGGAGAAGCCGCGGCCTTTGGCGGTTTCGGCGAGGACGCGCTCGGAAAGGCGCGTTGTGCTGTCGGCGAAGAGGATGGCGCCGCAGTCTAGGGAGAAGGCTTGGTGGACGAGGAGTTTGCGGTGGAAGATTGCGGTGGCGTCGGCGCGGGAGGTGGCAGTTGGGAGGGCGGAGAGGATTGCTGTGAGTTTTTCGTCGGGGGATAGGCAGGGTTGTGTTGTTTGTTGGAAGGCTGAGGGGATGAGATTGTTGTGCTCGGTGATTGAGGCGAGGGCGATGTTGGAGTATGTGTGCTCTGGGTAGCGCTGCTTGACTTGCTCTAGGATCTCTTCGGAGCCTGATTCGCCTGGGAGTTGGATGTGCATGACATGGATTTTAAAGCCTGTTCGTCCTGTCTTCTCGATCTGGCCTTTGAGGTGGCGGCTGACCACGTAGAGGAGAGCTGTGGAACTCGGGCCAAAAGATAGTGGTAGGAGGAGAGTCCGTTCTTTGCCTGGCTCCGAGTTCTTCACCCGGAAGGTTTCCATGCGCTTGACGATTTTCGTTTGGACATATTTGCTGAAGCAGTATTTGCACACAGGCTCGGTGCGGATGGAGATGACGACTTCTTTTTCCTGGCAGCGTCGACAGAGTGCTGTGTCCATGGGTGTGTCTTGGATCTTTGCAGGCATTTTGTGCTGATTTTGTGGTTGATCTTTTTCTCACCTGTCGCTTGTTGTAACGATGTGCTATTCTATGTTCTTGTGTAACTTAAGTCAACCAATTAACTTACAGGCCGAATTTGATGCGTCAGACCAAGACGAGAACGAGAAATTCCGGGGAGCGTGCAGGGCTGACCAGTGGAACAAGGAACGTGGAGTACAGCACGGTAGTGCGGTTGACCCGGCATGATTCGCAGGAGCACCATTTGGGTGTAAGGCAATATCACGTTCAATGGTTCGCGCTTGTGCGTGTATTTCATCTGCCTGCGACTACAGCCTGCGAAGCGACGACTGTCACGCTTCGCTCTTTCTCCAACAACGTCATCTGTCAGACAAAGGGAAGACCAATGCTCTCTCGCTAAAGAAGAAAACAAACGACGGCTTGGCGAAGACATGGCCAAGGATGACGATCTTGGCTGATGCGATGCCGACGGGAAGATATACAACCAGATTGAACGCGTGGAGAATGCAGTGAAGAAGCCTGGAAAGTCCTCTCACACTGCAGCGGACAGGACGGACACTTCAGAAGCTACACTCGTCAACCAACTGCACCAAGATATATCGACTCCATTGAGAGATTTGTTGGTCGCAAGACCAGCAACGTACAGCATTTGCTCGCGCGATAACCCCGGCAGCGTGCAGCCACCCAGCGGTCAACCGAAAGTGGTGGGCCGCAAAGTGCAGTTGGCGGCTTCCGAGAGGCGCTTATCAAACTTATCGTCATGTTAATATAAGGTTTCGTGGGCGCCCATCCGAGCCATCTAGACACTTGCTGCAGTCGACAATCCCATAACCAACGCTCAACTCGCCCCAATCCCTCCAACAAGCTCTTTTGCTTGGCCGATCTTGTTCACACACGTTGCTCCACGTGCCTCCGAGACACAACGCGCGACTGGGCACAGCCAATCTGTACCACTCCACCTCCCAAGAGCCTAGCGCAACCGATAAAATCACGCCTCTCTTGGCTTCTCTTGGATCTCCGCCACTCTCTCGCTCTTCCACCTTCTTCTACTCAAGCGACCAGCGCATACACAACTTGCCATCGGGCCTAATCTGGAACGGCGACTGGGCGTAACCGCGACCTGCATGCATCCGCGGCTTCTCACCTACTCGAGTCTGGACTGCTGCACGGCCGCGTCCAACTACGACCTGCGATTGAAATCGCCTGCGCCATAAGAAAGAGTCGGATAGCATTGTACATATAGAAAGACTCGCGTCTAGGACGCGCGACTTGCTGCAAAATGGCGTGGGAACATCTGTCGGTCAACAAACCGCATTTGGTTTACATCATCCTTGGAGGTTTCACAACGCTTTTCATGCTGTGCTCTTCGGTGATCAAAGAGCGCCTCTACATTGGAGAAGCTACGGTCGCGACAATTTGCGGCATCATCTTTGGACCTCATGCTGCCAATCTGATCGATCCTGGTACCTGGGGTAACACCGACCAGATCACATTGGAATTCTCTCGCATCGTTCTGGTGGTACAATGTTTCGCTGTTGGAGTCGAATTGCCCAAGGCATACATGGAACGCCACTGGAAATCCGTCACCTTTTTGCTGGTACCGGTTATGACTTTTGGCTGGCTTATCACCAGTCTTTTTATCTGGGCTCTGTTCGGATCGCATCTCAATTGGCTCGATAGTTTGTGCATTGCTGCTTGCGTCACCGCGACTGATCCTGTTCTTGCATCCTCAGTCGTCGGTAAGGGAAAGTTCGCAAAGCGAGTGCCCAAGCATCTTCGTGACTTGCTATCGGCCGAATCTGGTTGCAACGACGGCATGGCCTTCCCATTCATCTACCTGGCTGTGTACATTATCCGCTACAAGGGACACCCGAACGAAGTCTCGCTCCATTGGTTCTGCTACACTATCTTGTACGAGTGTATCTTTGGCGCCATCTTTGGCTTCCTGGTTGGCTACTTTGCACGTATCGCCGTGCGTTACGCCCACGAGCGGGATTTGATTGACAGAGAGTCCTTCCTTGTGTTCTACTTTGTGCTTGCACTTTTCTGTGCGGGCGCTGGCTCTATGCTGGGCGCGGATGACCTGCTGATAGGTTTCGCGGCTGGTATAGGATTCAGTAACGATGGTTGGTTCACAGAGAAAACCGAGGAGTCCCACGTCTCTAACGTTATCGATTTGCTGATCAACTTGGCTTTCTTCGTTTACTTTGGAACCATTGTGCCCTGGGCCCAATTCAACTCGCACTTCCTTGGTCTTGACGTGTGGAGACTCGTGGTTCTTGCACTTCTTGTGCTCTTTTTCCGTCGAATTCCTGTCATGCTTGCCTTGAAGCCCTTGATTCCCGACATCAAGACGTGGCGAGAGGCACTTTTCGCTGGCCACTTTGGACCCATCGGTGTGGGCGCTATCTTTATTGCCATCCTGGCAAGAGCTGAGCTTGAATCTGAACATGGTTCGACTACGCCTCTTGCTGTACTTCCTCCGGACGATTTCCCGCACATGAATATTATCGAGCTCATCTGGCCAATCACTACATTCCTGGTCATCACCTCCATTGTGGTACATGGTTCATCTATCGCGGTGTTCACACTTGGCAAGCACATCAACACCCTTACCCTCACCATGTCATACACCCAGGCGAACGAGGAAGGCCCATCTTGGATGGAGCGTCTCCCACGTATCCAATCCAGGTCTATGTCCAAGAGCTCCATGTCTTTCGCCAGGTCTGATACTGAGATTGACGAGAAGGAGAAGGCTCTGTCGCCACATAACTTGCAGCCAGGTACATTCCTCCGCCGTCAAAAGGAAGAGGACATGCCTCATGGCCGAACCGCTTCTAGGCATCGTAGCCGTCGCAGCCGCAACATGGGCGTTGGTGGGCCTATCAGCCAATCTGCTATCCATCCCGAGCGCAGGGAAGAGTCTGGAATTTCTTCTAGCCGCAGTGATTCTGATACTCTGGCCGCGAAGGGTGACACACCACCCCAAAGTGATAAGGACAATGCTGCAGAGATCTATGAAGAGGGTCACAACACTGTGTACGAAGATGCAGAGGGCAATGTCCTCGCTGTGGAACCTACAGTCAAGGGAGAGTCACCTCTGGAGCGTGCTGAATCTGAGGTGCAAGAAGGCAAACGCCTAATGCACGAATCAGGCGCCGACCAAAATGATGGCGTCTCACCTATGCACCATGACCGGGAACAAGATACCGCTGATAGGCCAAAGGCTGACGCCGAGAAGGCCGGCGAGCAGGCCACAGTGAAGGCCCAAGAGCCTCCAAAGCCACAACGTCGTGGTCTCAGCACTATGGGAACTCTTAACAAGATCACCACACTTGCTGGCATGAAGAAGAAGGATGCAGCAGAAGGCGAAGAGAAGCCCAAGGCCGAGAAGAAGAGAGCTCAGGGTCCTGCTCGCGCTTATCAATACGGCAACACCATTATTGTCGAGGACGAAGATGGAGAGGTCATCAAAAAGTACGACATCGGTCCTTCGGCAAATAAGCAGGACGGTTCTGCGGGAGAAAACACCGAACACTCCAAGCAGAGCGTTGGCCGTATGGGCAAGATGCTTGGTCTCAACTGGGGCGAGGGCAAAGCTCCGGTGCAGACCGATGCGGCCGGTCCCTCGACTGGCGCCGATGGCACGAAGCCTCCACAGCCCGAAAGGAGGCGCACTTTCAGAAACAACAGCAAAGCCGATGACGACAACGACGATCTCGTCCGCTTCACGATGGCCAGTGGTGGCCGCCGTATGAGCAAAGCGGAGTTCATCGACTCGATCAAGAAAATGGACCCGAAGTCTCGCGTGCAAGCCGTTGAGAACAGTGACGTTCCTGAAGCCGTGAAGCGTGAGGCCCGCAAGGACGCTCGCGAACATGCAGCTCTCCAACATGGTGGCTCTTCCAAGGCTGGTGTACCTGTTGTCGCCGAGCAGCCCGAGGCCGAAGCCCGTGGCGCCATGCAAGACGACTACTTCACTAGCAGCAAGAAGCGCGGATCTGGACCTGGTATGATCATGCACACATCGCCGAGCGACGATCACGACACGAAGCTCAAGCTCATCGACTCCAACGATCAAGAAGTACCCGTCCACGACGTCTCAGCGTCTGTCAGAGGACGCTCTTCGAACAGCGGAAAGCCCGAGACCGCCGCAGAACGCCGCCGTAGAGCAGCCGCCGAAGCAGCAAGGCAACAGGACGAGGACTCCGAAGACGACGGTACCGAGCGTGTTCCCCCCAAGGCTACCGGCGCCGCCACCACCAGCCAAGCCAACTACAACGACGGAGCCGAGACCGCAGCAGAAAAGAGACGTCGCCAAGGCGCTCTAGGAGTTCGCGACGAGAGCGACAGCGATGATGAGGGTCCCTTGTCCCCTGTGTCTCCTGCGACCGCCCAGAATGTGCAAAGGCAGAGCACACTGAAATGGGGCAAGAATGTGAAGGGTTGATTGCATAAGGATTTTTTCGTAATATAGCTGCTGGGTTTTTGAATACCTCCCAGCTTTCTGATCACGTCATGTCATAGCATAGCATTTTGTCAATCGATTTTCTGTTACGGCCTTTTTAACACTTTTTCGTTTTCCTATGTGGTACCTATTTCCTTCCTACGCTACGCTAGCGATGTATATCCCAAATCACCGGCCCTCTACCTCCTTCACCGGCCCAACGTAAACATGCCTCGCGCTCCACCAATAATAAAACATCGAGAAAATGAAAACAGCCACGAAAATCGGCGACGCCCAATTAAACCCGCTCGCCGTAACCGGTAATTCTCCGGGCCAGAACGACCAAAAGAAGGCCCAAACTGAGAACGCCACAGCACTCGCATTGCACGCAATCCCAAACCTATGGCCCAGAGAGAACTTCGCCGGCGGCAGCGTATGCGGAGCGTAGATCCTGCGGTAGAGCACGGAGCCGATGGACATGGAGTAGCACATTAGGAGCGAGACGGTGCAGAGGGATGTTATGGCGTAGAAGGCTACGGGGCTGCCGATGTAGATTAGGCTTAGCAGGGCGCCGATGACGACAGAGAGTTGGCCGGCGTTGATGGGGATGTGTTTTTGGGGGTGCACGGTTCCGAGCCAGGAGGAGAAGGGCATTCCGTTGTCGCGGGCGAAGGCGAAGAGGTCACGGGTTACGGCCGCGAAGTAGTTGATGGAGGAGGCGCATTGGATGAAGGCGATTATGGAGAGGATGACGGTGATCCAGGTTGTGGACATGGACATGCGGAGGACGTAGATCGCTGGGTAGGTTGTTGTGTCGTCTAGGGCGGCCTCAAGATCGGGTATGTGATAACAGATTGTAAGGATTGCTGGGAAGAGGAGGACTGTGTTGAGGACGTAGACGGACATCATGGTTCGGGGGATGGTTTTGGCGGCGTCTTTGACTTCTTCGGCCATGTGGGCTGTCTGTGAGGTTGTTAGCTTCAGATCCAAGATAATGAGCGGACGATGGATATTTACTCACCGTGTCAATACCGACTTGCTCACTGATACCAGTCAATTGTCCAACCAGAATGGCAAGTGCCATATTCGACCAGCCACCCTCGTTCTTGAACTCGCCCCAAACTTGGTAGTGGGTCGCTGCAGGCGCGCTCACCCAGATCGGCACAATGTACGCGAAGTAGGCCAAGATGTGAAGCAAGAAGACGGCGTTCTGCCAGTACGGCAGAGTCTTTGCGCCATAGACATTAGCAAGGTAGCAAATGGCTAGCACGGCGAGTGCAAGAAGTGAGCCTTGGTAGGCGGGAAAGCCGTAGTTCTCGTTGTTGATGAGGATGATCGTTTGGACTAGGCTGCCGGTAAGGAAGATGCCCATGGCGTTGCCAGCCTGCCAGGCGATGGTTGAGATCCATCTGGATGTTTGGTCAGTCAAGGTATTTCTTGCATATGGGGGGTCTTGCATACCCAGTAAGATAACTCAAGAACTTTTGACAGTTGTCCGGGGCAAACTCGCTGACCCAATCTGTGAAGCGGATGTCAGAAGGCGTTCGTATAACGCAGGGCACTGTTGGCTTGGAGAGAAGACTTACGATACTGAGCGCCGGCGATCGGAGCCATGCTAGCCATTTCCGCCTGGATAGTGAAAGACACGTCAGTTCATGCTTGGCAGGGAGTAATAGTTCAAGCTCATCATGCGTAGCAGAGTCTTCTCGCGGCCGAGTGGAGTTTGGACGCTAGCATACGTACCATACTCAGGTAAATCGGTGCGAAGCCAATCCAACACCACAAGGAGCTCCAGACGAGCCCGGCTCGACCTCCATCGATAAGTGCCGGAGAGATGATGAAGAGGCCGATCTCCCACGAAGCAGTCGCTAGAGAGACGAAAGCAGTGAGAGAGAGCTGGCGGAAGTTTCTGGAGAATTGTTGCTCTTTGCCCATTCTTTGCATGCCTCGTATGTCGTCGTATGCTGAGTTCGAAGAGCTCGCGACTTGATCAGACTCGACGTCGTTGTCCACATGGTGGACTTTGACTTCGCCAATGCTCTTGCCAACTCCGATGGAGTATGGACCAGATCGCTGCACCAACTCCATGGCTCCTTCGTCGTTAGATGTCGATTTCGACATCTTGAACACTTCGTCGGGCAACGTTCGAAGCCAGCTGAAATGTGTTGTCGAGAGAGAAGTAGACAACTCAAGAAGAAAGAAGCTCAAATGCAAGAGATCTCATTGAGCAGATTGGCGCGGGACAGGAAGGACCTCATGGGGGCCAACAGCTTCGCCATGTGGGCTGTTGCCCTGCAGAAGCGAGATGCGAGGACAAGCCCATGTTCTGAACTTGCACCTAATGGGAAGGTAGCTCTGATGGCCCTCGTGGCCTTCTCTGCAGCCACATCTGGCCAGATCGTGGTACCAGCACTTCGTTTATTCGTCTATGCGCTTAAGGGCTCTGCCGAATCCTACAGGAAGGCGTTCAGGGACACGAATTACTCGATATCAGTCCAGGGTCGAGAGGGTGTACCAGCGCATGATAACGACTTTCCCTTTGCTCCCAGGTGCGAATTCTCAGTCTGGCCACATATAATGCCCTAACATAATCATTACAAGGCGCAATGCGGTGTTGCTGGCTTTTTAGCCCCACCCCATGGAGATCGTTTTGGAGATCCTGGCCAGTCCGTCAGTTTTTCCGGGCCAATCAGTCTCGAGGCAGATAGTGCAGGAATAACGACGGCCCTCAAGTCGCGTGAAGTGCCGTACGTTGGTCCTGCAGCTCTGATGAAGGATTGCAAGCGAGCCGTGTGGTGGCGTCGGGGTTGTTGGGATCGCAGGCTTCTGAGCAAGCGAAAACAAGCTCGGTGCCCAGCCGCCTTAGCCCCTGGCAATCAATTATCCTTTTCCGACGTCCCATGGTGTTGGGGGTTATCATCGTTGCTCAAGCGAGCCTGTGAGGATGTGATGCGATGTTGGTGGTGTCGCAAAAAGAAACGCGCTGACGGCACATGCTGTCTACGCGGCCCTGCTATCGAAACCCAGCCCTCTCTCCTTGTCGCGAAATTGAACCATCCATCGGAAGACGCCGCAACATTTGGAAGATCGCCCGTATTTTGATGTATGAAGGATGCAGGTAGGTTGGGTATGTAGTGCTGCTGCTGTCGCCTCTCGGCGGAGCTTGTTTTGAAGACTTGTGTGCGTTTCCATATTACAGCATGTTTTCAAATGCTGGTACAGGAAACACGGCACCTGCGTTGACTGCATTAGGCGTTGTCCTATTCATCTGGGCGCTCATTGCATATTTGATCCGGCTCTACGTTAAGCTCTGGAAGAGTAGCGGCTTGGGCATAGATGATGGAGCCATCACCGTATCATTAGTAAGACTCCCTCCTTCGAGTGCACACATAACACAACCTGACTGAAAACCTCAATAGCTGGTCTACCTTTTACAGCTTGTCTTCGTATGCTACGCCGTGCATCGAGGCTTCGGTAATCCATGGCAGGACTTAGCCGAAGATGATCGGGAATCAATCATGGTGGTATGTTAGTAAAAGGGACGACCGCCGGGCCAGATTTGCTGACTGTTGGCTTAAATAGTTCCTATACGCAAGCCAGATTATATATGTCGTTGCTGTCGGGTCTGCGAAAGCATCGACAGGCCTCTTCATGAAGTGCATGCTCGCTCGAGACACAAAGAACATTAAAGCATCATGGGCATTTACCGGACTGTGTGTGACTTGGACAATCGCTTCGGCGCTTGCCATTGCGTTAAGAGGTGGAAGTAAACCGTGGGAAACGCTGGGGAATACAAATACAGTGGTCAGTATGCTACTTTGCCCTCAGTATCACAGGGTTCGAACACTGATGTCTACTTAGTATACCCGTTGGCTTGCAATAGAAACTTCGGGGCTCGTTGTTGATCTCATAGGAGCCATGTTGGTAGCGAGATTTGTCTACGAACTGCAGTTGCAAGTTTCGAAGAAGATAGTTGTGTGCGCGATGCTCAACTGTCGTCTGCTGTAAGTTGCTCATCGGGACAACCTTTCTGTCGCGACGGAATGCTCACTCTCACACAGGCTTGTCGTCCCCATCGCCTTCCGTTTGCATTACCTCGTTCCATCGAGAGTGATCATGCGCGGCGGAGCCGGAGACATCTTGACGCAGGCTGTCATCAGCGGAGCTATCATCTTCACGTCTGTTACTTGTCTCAGGCCGTTCTTGCGGGCTTTTGATCAAGCGGCGTCTGGGAACCCCTCGTCGCATTCTGGTCTTTTCAACTACGACTCCCGAGTGACACGAGGGACCGCAAACTACGAACTGAGCCATGCTACATCCGGTAAGCATGCAAGTACAGTTCCAAGGAAAGGCGGTAAGGTGATCGAAGAAGATGAGGTAGCACTCAACGGCGACGGTCAGCAATTGTCTTTACGGTACAACGAGCTAGGGCCGACGGTTCGTGTCACACATAGTAGTCGTCGTGGCGACAGTGACGATGACGGTATTCTGAAGGAGCAGAGCTGGTCTGTAAGCGTAGGATCTTGATGTAGGACGAGGATACTCTTCGCCTGTGTGCCATTCACAGCCTCGCGATTGTAATTTCGCAACGTGAATGATCCCTGGTTGACTTCATAGGTGTTTCGTGGCCTCTGAGAGACGAGCTCTAAGCTCTGGAGAGCTCATGCGGAGCCTTGTTGTCGCCTGCTTTGTGCTGGTTTCGTCTGCCTCATCCTGGCTGGGAGCAGGTGGATCATTTGGAGGCTTGTCATGTAGGCCCGAGGACGGCGGCTTAGCGATTCGCGCCTTAATCCAAGGTCTGAAAAGACGAATGCCAAAGAGACTATTCATCCTGGTAGACTGACGTCCCGAGACTCGCCACTTCTCAGACCTATACACATCTAGTACATGGTCACGTGCAGGATTTGTGTTGGACGCACTCCTCGCTCACGCACAGGTGTAAGGTTAGGGTTTGGTGCTAACATCGAGTGGGCAGTGTGTACACTTATAATTCCAGTCGTCTGCATAAGTTTGTGTGAGTCGACAGTCTTGCCAGATTTTTCATGCTTGAACGATCGACTGTGGAGACTGAAACAATCATGCCAACCACGGAGATACTGTAAGTCACACACAGTTTGCTTGTTCCGGATGCTGACGCGTGGATCTGATCCTTATTCGGGCTGGGATATGTATGTATTGTACACAGACTTCGGCGCAGCAGCCGCGCAATGCTTGCGTGATTTCTTGTCGGCAAGTGAACCAACCATATCTTGGTTTACGAATAACAGTTACTCAAGTTTTGGCGTGCATTCATGTTGGTTCCCGCGTCAACTGTCCTGTGTAACATAATGTAGCCTCCAGGGAGCTTCGACTGAGACGCCGATTTCCCTCAGGACGAGGTTTCCTTATTCTCACAAACCCAACAGTCGCTGAACCTTGCACCCTATACATTTTTCTACTGCAGCACAAGGTACTACTGACTGCGTAACACGAAGAACCGAGAAGATCGCCATGGCAGACCGTATCATCGGTACACCAATGCCAACGAAGCCACAATGCAGCACCTGCAAAACGGAGCAAGGCCTGGCCCACTGTCAAGGCTGCCAGGTCGTCTTCTACTGCAGCCGCGACCACCAGACAAGCGACTGGCCACAGCACAAACAGACCTGCACACGAATCAAAAAGACCAGAAACAAAGTCGCTACCGAGGTGGACCTCCTGAACGTCATGCCCGACTCCTTCATGTTCCGAGCGAAACCCTTCGAGAACTCGGTCGGCCACTTCTGGGGCATTGTCGATACTCGCGACTACATGCGTGCCCGCTATGATCACGTGGAAGCCCTCTTGAAGATCAAGAACCGCACTGCTGTACAGGAGGCTCTCGATCACCTCTTGGACATGCTCCGCTTGAACCGCAGCGACAACATGGGTCTTCGGGATCTCGTTCCAGCCTTGCACCTACGCCTAGGTAGAGAGCAAGAATGTTACAACTTCATCAAATGATGGTATACGCGCGCTCAAGACGAGAACTACGACTCGGGCAACACTGATTTGCCCCACCTCGACACTGAGAATGCTGACGCTTTCGAGCCTCCGGACACACTCAAAATGAAATACGCCGACTTGCCGCACCGCGCAATGCTTTGTCTCCTCAAATGGCGTCTCCAAATTGATCTCCAAGCCCTCAAAAATGCTTCTGTCGCGGCTGGCGACAAAGTGCCCGCCGAACTTCTCAATGGAATTCGCTCGCAGATGCTCAGCCCAGCGGCACAAAACAATACTGCGCTGATGAGAGATGTCGAGAACGGCAGAGACATCGATGGACATATTAGCGAGCTTGCACAACAAGTTGACACCTTGTTCGACACTCTACAGGACTCGAACAAACACTACTGGGCGGCTGTTGTTGAGCCAGGAGATCACCTGACAGCGCGCCCACCGCACTATTCTCAGGGAACTGTCTCGGAGATGCAGCTTGCGCTTGCGCAGACTTACGATGCCTGAGCCGAGACTCCAGGAGCTATGAATTGGGTCAAGAGCAAAGTGGCCGCTTGAGTTGCCATTGGTCTTCTGCCACATGACAATTGGAACTAACAAGTGGGACTACGTGATCGGTTCTAGAGGTTGGCTATGTGAGTTTGCTCAATCATCTACAGATTTAGTGGAGTCAGCCCTGGAGGCGGTATCATCACACCCATCCAAAGCGTTTTTCTTGCAAATCCACGCTCTATATCCTTCCTCTTGCAGTTGCTGGGGTATATTCGCTCCAAAATCACCCATTTTGATCGCGCAACATGCCTGGCAATCCTTTCCAACCACCTGTGCCAGCTCTCATCTCATCGGAGGTCCGAAACCACTTGATCCATGATTGCAGACCATGCGTCAATAGTAATACCGACTGCCCCAGCACTGATGCTGCTTTTCACCCCAACTACCCAGAGTCTAAACACGAAAGAACCAAACATTAACCACGAAAATATCCCCACATCCCTAAATCCAACCCATATTGATCCCTCCACCTCTCCCTCGACCGCGTATACCTATCCCCCGTCTCCAAATTCACCCTCCTCCTCCGCCCACTACTCCTCGAAAAGTAATCATAAAAAGACGTCGACCTCAACGACGGCCTCGCATCCTCGATCGCAGCCCTCAACCTCCCAGTCCCAACACTCGGATATACATACGGAGGAGGCAGCAACGCCGCCGCACCAACAGTACCAGCCCCCCACGACAAAGGCGACCGCGCGCGATCTAAACGCCAGTCTACAGGATCGTAATAGTCGGAGTAACTGCGTCTGCGGAGGAGTGGTTGGATGTGGGGCGGGTCGATGTAAGCTAGTCGGGTGAGGGACATGGGCGGTGGTGGGGTGTAGATGCTGGAATCGAGAGGTGTGGGGACGATAGAAGTGGTGTCGTCGGCGAGATAGCCTGGGTAAGAGAGCTGGGCGACGACGAGCTTGCTGTCGTCTTTGAGGGCTGGGTTGCGGTGGTAGAGGTCCTGGAAGCGGTCGCCGTGGACGGAGATGAGTTTTTCGTAGTTGCTTGTGCCGCGGTAGGAGGGGTAGTTGTAAGGCGAGTAGCGGTAGTCGTTGATGCCTAGGGGATCCCAGGGTTGGTTGTGCGCGTGGATGGAGAGGTGATGGGGCTCGTCGGTTCGAGCGAGGAATTTGCGTGCCCATTTGTGTAGTTCGGCGTGGATGGGCTTGCTGTTGTCTTTCTCATTGTAGATCTCTTTCAGCCCGGTGATGGGGTCGTCAGATGTTGTCGGCATCTCGTATAAGCGTTCCATGGCGTACTTCTGCAGCTCGGAGAACTTCATGCTCTCTGCCATCTTGAACACACGGATATGAACCGTGACGCCATCTGTTGCATCGAAGCCGTTGCCGTGAACGATGATTGGAGGACCTTTAATGTCCTCGTGACGCTGGGAAGTCGCAGGGTCAAGGTATGATTGCCGTGGCGAGTACTTCCGATGCTGGATGAAATCCCACAGACACTTGAGAGTATGGAAATCGCATTTGGGCAAGATAAGCTCGTGCTGACCTCCTCGGGATGCTGGCTTCTTTAGACTCTCGAAATCCATCACTTTGTCCCTCGGCGCCATCACTCTCTTCTCATCCCAGACCAGTTCCACATAGGTAGATGAAGGTGGACCTCGAAGTCGTTCGACGGGCAGAAGTTCGCCGCTGACGTCGAGATCGTAGACGGTGTTGCCCCCCTGGTCCATTTCCAGCTCGATCGCAGACGCGTAGTAAGATACTTGCCAATTGCGGATCTCGGCTCCACGAAACCGGCGGTTGTCGTGCATGCAGTGCGACTGACCATCATTCGGTGGAGGACCAACGGTATCACCATGCGGATCCATAGCAATGTATGGTCTTCCGCGGCCGCTGTATCCCCTATAGTCATCGAAGGCACTTCTTTCCGAAAGGCGGGCTGGACCTCTTGTCAACCGTGCTCGCTTGTGCGAGTAGAACGTGAGGCGTAGAGGTCCCTCCTGGCAGTCTCCAGAGATCTCTTTGATCGTATACATCAAGACTCCAAAATTGACAGCATCCATCAGGCGCCCATCTTGGGTTGTGCTTTTGCTCTGCTTGCCGCAGCAAACGAGAAAGTAGGCGTGTATCATTTGATGTATGAGCGCGTCGAGCAAGTCTTCAATATCGGCACCGCGTTCCTCGAACGGTCTGATGTTCAACTCAATGCAGATCCTTGGATCTCTCACGTCCGGTGCGCTCGTCACACCAGGAGAATTGTCCGACAGAGAACGCCATTTGAGGTATACCATGCCCTTGAGCTTGCCCTGGAACATAGTCCTGTCGAAAGAGTCGAAGATCAGGAATGGTGCTTTCTTGCAGAGGGGTGCCTGTCGGGCGGTATCAATGGTGTCGACGATACAAGGTCGGTTGCTGTTGAGGTGCTTGTAGCAGTAAGCTGTTGCATATTCCAGTGTCCAGCCAAGATCGCCATGGCGGACCAGACCAGGCTCTGTCAGCTCTTCGAGAATCTTCTTGACAGCCGGTAGCCCATCATCAGTCTTGCGGTGGCGCTGTCTGAATTCGTAGGGGTAGTAGCGGTCATCTCTGCTTCGGCGACCCGGGCGATAGACGACTGGGGCTAATAGATCGGAGGTGCTGTCGTAGTCGCGAAGGGATATTAGATCATCGTGATAGCGCGGTGGCATGGATGCAGCGAGTGATGAGTGGTGGTGGTCTTAGGGCCTTTGATCCTGTGCCACATAAGCACAGTGGGTCGGCAATGAGAGTACATAAGGCAACTGAAACTTGATGCATCTCGCTGAAAGGGGTTGCTTGGGATTATGAGTGACATACGGCGTGATTGGCAGGATGATCCCAGTTGCAATCATTGTTTGCTTGGAGACCAGTCACAGCCAAATGGGACAGATGGCAAACATAGTCCAGTCATCTGTTCGTCACCAAGCTTGGGAGACAATCAGACGATCAGCCATGCAAAATATCGACCGCCGGGCTCAGAGAACGCCAGAAATCATGTGGATAGGGTGCAACTCCGAGTTGCAAATTAGCAAATCAATGTCGGCCTTGCTGGAGCTAGGTCCGAGGGATGCGCCGATGTACCGCAACAAACACATAGAATATGCAGGCAGGCGGAAATCCGCGTCTATCCCCAAGGTGACGGGAATTCGATGTCATCGTCAGAACCTCTGCTTGCTTGTACAACCACTGCATGCGACTATGAGCATGATTTGCTGGCCGTTCTCGTTCGATGCTCTGCTATCATCGAATATAGATCCAGAGGATTGAGCTGTCCTTCCAAACATCAGGACCTGTACTATCGAGCATCAGCAGTGAGATACCTGCGTAAATTTTTAAAAAGCCGACACGGGGCCAACACAGCTAGAGCACACTAGAAGACTTAGTCGTGCGATGCTTCGAAAGAGTATCGTCCACGCAGCTCGAGTCCGTTGGGCATCATAAAACACCGGCGGTCGCACGAACTGCAACGAAGCGTACGATTACCCGACACGAGTCGCGTCCGTCGCACATACTAAGCGGTCGGTTACCGTGAGATCCAAGCGGACCGCCATTGGTAGTACCCAGTCACGGCAATTTCCGGAGGAGCGAGAGTACTGCCAAAGAACTTAGCTGAGTTGGTCAATGCCTCGGGATGATTTGTTCTTTTGCGACCACAGCATCTGCAGTATCTGGTTACTCTTTGATCACATATCAGTGCTCAGAGCATACGCAGACGTTGTTTTGCTCGCGATCGGGCGTATAGTCGTTCGAGGTGTTATCAATGCAGCCAAAATGCTCAAGTGATGCATTTGTGATCTGCGGAACTGACCTTGGATGTTTCTGCAGGTAACTTTGTTTACACAGAATTTCAAGGTCTGAACATTGCTTGATGCTGGTCAAGCAGAAACATAGACCATGTCACGCAGTTGGATGATTTCTCAAAATTCGGTTCCATTGCTTGGTCGATGGTTTGCAAAAATTCCATTAGTCAACAAATAAAAACATGTGTTATGCACACGGGATATGTCAGTTGTAGCGCCATCGGTGAAAGCACTGAATCATCACAACACGCTCTGGTTTGCGAGAAGCTGGGTTGTCGTCGTGAGACCAGCGCTAGTCATCGCGTTCTTGTCACGAGGGGCGCCGTCCTCGTTTGTTGGTCACCTAATAGCCAGGGCGACCGTAGTCTGATCTTCCGTCGCTAGTCCTGCCATCACCACGACCGCCATCGCGGCCGTCACTGTACTTCCTCCTCAGAGCTTGCAGCCTCTTTTTCTTAGTGTGTGAGTTGATGTAGGTTCCGATGACGAAACCGATGATGTTGAAGAAGGGCACCCAAGTCTCTTGGGGCAGGAATGCCTGTGCGAAGGCCAGGGCAATCGGGGATGTGACCCAAGAGACCTTCATGACAGGCATGAAGCCTGCGCGAACAGTGGCGCGGATTTGGTGGAAAGTACGCGCACCAGCGATAATGGCCATGCTGAAGAGGTAGACGGCGTTCTGGATGGGTGAGATCTGTGGAGATTGTGTCAGCTTAGGACGTTTTGCGGGCGAACTGCGATATTCTTACGATAAGGTTGGAAACGATGATTTGGAGGATCTTCGACTTCAAGCTCGTCCTGCCTCTAAACGCCTTCTGGAGGAGGGAGATCATAACATGGCCGAGAGGAGCGCTGATGAACGCGCCGTACACGGCCATCTTGGGCACGCGGCTAGTGAAGTAGTGTCCAGACTTGTTGCGGTCCTTTGCGATCCACGAGGCCAGGAACTCTTGCAGGGCGGCGAGAGAACCAGATGTAAGCATCTTGGTCTTGAGAGGGTCCTCTTGGAGCTTCTTCAGGTACCACTGTCGCATTAACGTGTCAGTTACGCGCTTCTTGTGTAATTCGTGCCTCGTTCGCGCAGCATGACGCGCTACGATCGCACTGTATGCGTATGCTTACAGCAAGGTAGCCATCGGTGCCGCTGCTCTTGGTCAGAGCCTCGCCAATGTTGTGAATGAAGTCCTCCTTGCCGCCGCCGCCTGTAGTGGCGCGGACGCTCTCCTTCTCAAACTTGACTTGCGACATGATGTGCGGTCGCGGGTGCGCAATTGGCGCAGTTGGCTGGCGGAGTGATCAGAGTCAGGTCGAGGGGAACGGGGACGAAGTGGGTTGGGGGTCAGTGGCAGGGTGAAGTGAGGATGCGTGCGCTGTCGCTGCTCGCCGCGCTTTCGGCATCTGCAACAACACATTGGACCGTTGCGAGGTGCCGCTGCTTTGCTGGGGCTGGGCTCCTGCCGAGCTCGAAGCACGTGCTCAGGGCATTATTGGACCGATCTTCACGCAAATCATAACAACAACGTCGCGCTCCCGTAGTCGCTGCTGTTGTTGGGCTGTTGGGTCAAACTGGCGAGAGATATCCTTTCACGTGACTTGGTATAGATGGAAATGATGCTATCGTTTACGCTTCATTGTTGCCTCATGTACCTCTGCTACCAAAAGTGGAAGGCGAACGGCGCGGGAGAAGGTTTTCCAGGTCAGATCTCTTGCCGAGGACACAGTCGGCATACCGATGATACCGACAGCTCTAACACGGCAGTGACACTGCATACCTATACAATTTGAAGCTGATATCAAAGACTCTTGGATGCCAATGACTGAAAGCAGTGAAGCAATGGATGGATGATCGCGAACTGATAAGAAGTGTTGGACAAGTGGACAAGCTTGGGCTGTCGGCGCCCTTGCGCAACCGCGTGGGTAGGCACAGATGCCGCAACGAGGGTTGCACAAGTGATTGTCCGCGTTTGGAGGGGATGTGAGTGCCTGCAAATGAAGTCTGCATTGCGGCCAGTAGGCAATAATGTGTACTGGTATTCGACAAGGTACATGCGGCAACGTCAATCTGAAGTGACGAGGCAGAGCAGAACAGCAGGAGGCACGGCTGGCTCGTGGCTGACCATTAGAAGGGATACTGCAGGCAAACAGACAGGCAGGCGCGAGCGACGGCGCCGCTCAATCGCTCATCGCTCATTACTCGCCCAAGCATCCATCGTGACATCGCCCATCTACACACTCACACCGCGACTCTACAACTGTCTCGTGTCCAAGGAGAACAGACTCGACTTTCATTCGCCGCCGCGCGATATACACCCCACTGAGTTGTACAAACATCGCCCCGCCGCTGGCCTCACTCTCTCGCCGGCCATGGCGACTGATTCGAAGACCGTGCTTGTTGCCACTCCCCAAGGCGAAACGGCCGCGACAAATACCAACGACCCATTCGTGGACCACTCAGCACCACGACACAACTGCGGAAGCCTCGAAGCTCTTGTAGCTGCTATACAACAGGTATGTTCCTTCACAATTGCCGCACGACCTTCCCAGGTGCACGCCACTAGTCGTCTCGAGCACTTCATCATCCAATTCCTTCACTTCAACGCTTCACTTGATGCTCCCGGCCGCAGCTCTGTCCGAACCTCCCAGAAAGAATCCTCACAATTGACGCGCGCCGTCCTCTGCTCACACACACTTACAGGTTGTGCCTCCGCCGCCACCAACCATGGGCTTCAGACCCAAGAGCGCCAGCCCAAGCATTCAGCCGCGTCGTGGGCAATGCACCCACATCACCATGAATCGACTACACGGAGACAATGTTTGTCAGATGTGCGGCAGGATTCCTGGAATCGGCTGGCTTTACGCTTGTCGCCAAGACTGGCTGATAGCGAACCAGCAGGACTCCGTTGCCACTGCTGCGGAGAGTGCCATTGTGGTGCCCGACGACTCGAACTACTTTGATGACATGGCCCGATTTGCCTCATCCATAAAGATGAGCCCGAGTGTGGTGAAGCAGATCCGGGACGGACACTACAACTATGACCAGGTCGAGAAGCTCATTGCACAGAAGGAACACTTGATCAGCACCATTAAGAAGACGGAAGGCCTGTCAACGGAGAACACGCCTGCATCGCTGCACAGTAACGTTTTCCAATCCCACGCAAACATTATTGCGTCACTTGGATTTGCTGGTGTACTCTCGGCTTCGAATCAGCAGCAGTCGGACGCATCACCGAGCAGCCCAACGAGAGCAAAGCAGAGCCATGCTAGAAATGACAGCACCGCTGCCACCACGACCAAGCAATCCCAGACGAAATTGGATCGTTGCAACTACATGGTGTGCCACGGGTGCCGCCAATTTCTGAGCGACCGGTTGTTCGCCGACATTGGCTCCGTCGTGCATGGTGTCTACCCAGACATCACCCAAGAGGAAGCAGAAACTCTCCCAATCCTGGACGCTGCAGTTGTACGAGGCTTTGGACTACGTCAGACAGTGACAACGCCTCTGAGACGCCTCGAGCGATCAACAAGCTTGGATATCACTTTGGCGCAAGCTAGGGAGTGTGACTGGGAAGATGAAACCAGCAGCAACTCCAGCAGTTTGTACGACGACGATCCCCACGAGCTTCCAACCTTCGACCCATATCCTTGTCTGGAACCTGGTATCTGTCCAGTCTACAGTCGCAACTCCGGATGCGCCTACGACAGCCATGACTTCAACGACTGTCAACGTGCACTGAACCACGGCTTCGTCTCGCCGCATCAGGCGGCTATGGCTGTCAAAGCCACGCACACAACCCCTGAGCGACCTCGCGCTCGCCTCCGCCACGTTGAAGGCAGTGTATCTGATACACCTGGCCGCACCTCTTCCAGTGCTTCTTCGATCAGTCTGCCTACACCTTTCACAACGCCGCTGACCCCAGCAACACCGACCTTTCAGCACTACGAAGACGAGATCACCAGTAAACCAGGCAAAGCTGCAACCGTATGCGGCGTTCTCAGCCCTAGTATGAGCTTCGATCCCTCCAGGCTCAGCGTGGGATCGGACATGAGCGGCAAAGACAGCCACGACAGCTTTGGGAGCGAAGTGGAAGTTGAAGGCGGTGTCGCCCTGACCGAGGAGGCGGTCGAGACGGGTCTACCTGATATCATTACTGCAGCATGAACAGCACATACAAGGGCTACACTGGACGACTACAGACTGCATCAGGCAACATGGGTGTAAGATTTTGTTGATGTCACGCTAATGAAGTAATCACAACTTTGCAGCAGCTGGAGGCATTTCCATTTGATGAAGAAGCGAGAAAATGAGTGGAGACCAGGGAACGCATGGATTACATTAATTACCAATGAACGTGGTAGTGATTGCTAAACATACTACCTACACATTACAACCAAGTAGAAAACAAAGAAAATTCCAAAAAGAAAACAAAATCAAGAGATCGCAAGACTCACCACCCCACTCACTCACTCACTCACTGCACCTGGACTTCCGGCGCACCGTTGACAGTCTCACATCCCTCTTCATCCTCATCGACATCCGCAGCCTCGAACTCGTCAGCAAAACAATCCGCATCCTCCTCAATGCCCACCGCCTCAAATTCATCACCAAAGCAGTCCACCTCTTCACCAACGTCGACCGCCTCAAACTCATCACCAAAGCAATCCACATCCTCACCCTGCACAACAACCCCCTCCTCTTCCTCCTCTTCCTCAAAATCAACAGCAGCACCAAGCTCCTCCCACTCCAAAACCTCAACAAACTCCTCCCCAAGCAAAAGTTCCCTCTCCAACCCCTCCCTCACCCCCTCCAGCACGCGCACCTCATCCGCCCGACACTCAAGCAAACCAGTCAAGCGCTTTACCTCCTCGCGCTCACCCAGACACTCGTCCCTCATCTCCTCCAGCCTCTCCACCAAACACTTAATCTCCCTTTTCCTTACCTCCGAGGCCACGTTCATATCCTCGTTGGCCTTCGCCTCCCGCCCGGTGGCCTCACGCGACTCCTGCAAGAGCTGCGCCTGGTCGGCGACGTGCATCGTCAGAATCTCCGCTTTGCGCTCAGCGTGATATTTAGCTTCGCGGAAGAGCTTGTTCTCGTCGTTGGAGACTTTGAGGCGGAGTTGCAGCGCATGGAGTTTGCCTTCGAGTTCACGAGAAGGGGAGTCGCGCTCGCGCTTTGCAGTGGCGAGCTCGGTGTTGAGTTCGCTGCGGGTGGTGTGCCAGATTCTGTAGGCATCGTGGTAGCGGGTTTTGAGGGTGGTGAAATCGGTTTCGAGGGCTGTGATTTGGGAATTCTTCTCGCGGAGGGAGGTTTTGAGGGCTGTGGTTTGGGCTTCTTTGTCGCCGAGAGATTTTATGAGGCTGGCGATGCTGGCGCTTCTCTCTCTGAGCTCGGTCTCGCGGGCTTCGATTTCGGTCTCTTTCTCGTCGAGCTTGGCCTCGAGGTCGTCGATTTCGCAGTCTTGGTCGCTGAGGTCGGTTTGGAGTCTGGAGTTGGCGGCGCTGAGCTCGGCGCAGGTTTCGGCTAGTTTGGCTTCTTGGTCGCTGGGGTGGTGCTCGAGCATTGCGGCGAGCGTTTCAGGGGACTCGATGGTCCAGAGGTCGCAGTCGAGGCCTGTGAGCTTGAGAGCTTCTCGGATCATGCGGACTTTGTTGTTCATGATGGCGACTTCCTGGACGCGGGAGTCGTTTGAGGCTTCGAGTTGCTTTTGCATGGTAGCGATCTGCATCGTCAGAGTAGCCAGCTTATTGTTCTGAGCAAAGTTCGCGTTAAAAAGCGATCTTTGCCTTCTTCCCATCGATGGCTTGCTGGAGCATATGATGCGAGAGTTCGGTCTGCACGGTCGCAAGCTCTGCTCCACGGCGGTAGAGCTCGTTCTTGGCAGCTTCCAAGCTGTTCTGCGAGTTGTTGAGGGCGCTGAGCAGGTGTTGCTTCTCGCCGGCAGTCTGGTTGTAGATCTTGGTGTTGGCATCTTGTTTGTCTCTCAGGGCGACGCACTGGGCCTTGGCAGCGACGAGAGAGGCCTTTTCGGCGGCGAGTCGGGCATTGCCCTCGGCGATTGTCTTGGCCTGGCTGTCGCGTGTCTCGAGAGCATTCTTGAGCAATCTTTGCTGGAGATCGTTGGTCTCGCGAAGGCGTTCGCTCCCGTCCTTTTGGGCGACCACGACGGGGCCCGAAAGCGTCGCGAAGTCGTCGAATCGAGCCACTCTTTCATCCGCCCAAACCGCCAGCTCGTTGATGGCCTTGACAGGCTCTTTCCCGGCGAACGAGAGCAGAAGATCTGACAGCGTATCTACTGTCTCTTGATTGAACTCGCTATCTTTCGCCTGTTGAGCAAGTTGCTTCTCAAGCCCAAGATGGTCTCGTCACGGCTACGAATAGCGTCCAGTGCGCTGCAGTAGTCCGACGTGATTTGCTTATCGGCCACGGCAGCCTTGAGCTTAGTGAGCTCTTGTTCAGCAACGGTAAGACTGCCAGAGGCTTCCCAAAATCGCTGATCTTTCTCCTCGGTCTGCTGGGCCGTGGCCTCGAGATCCCGATCCGTGTTCTTGATGTGTTGGGCTTGCAAGGTGATGATTTCTCTTTGGTTATCGACTTGGGAATTTTTGAGCTCGATGAATGCCGATTGGTTCCTGATGGTGTTAATATTGGCCATGAGGCAGCGCTCAGCTGCGTCGGCGCGGTGCTCAAAGCGCTCGACCTCAGTGGTTTGGTTATGGATAATACGTTGGCTGTCGCGGTTCTGAGCGCCGTATTTCTGGAGTTGCTTATCCATGGCATTGTGAGCAGTATAGTAACAGGCAGGCTGAGCTCTAGAGGCCCTTATTGCTTGACGAGTTGCCTTCTCAGACTTGATCGCCGCCTCTAGGCGTCGCTTTTCATCGACAGTCAGGTTTTCTTTTGCCTCGTCGTGCTTTGGCTCGCCGGTAGAGGAAGAGTTGTTCCATTCAGCGATCAATCCGCATAGAACGGCAGCCAGTACGACCAACAGGGAAAACAAGATGAATTTGTACAAGACTCGCGCAACTTTCGAGGACAGCGTATCCTGGTATTTCGCAGCGAAGAACCCATTCGGGTCTTCATGCTTGTACAGTGCCGTTCCGAGAACAGCACCCGTGGCAATCAGCGCGACTGTGGCCATTTCAGCGCATGAGACGTCTGACATTGTGTGGGAGCAGAGTCGTACTTCTGCGGTGGGTGGCGAGGAACGAGACTATCGCGATACCACAGTCGTGGGAATCTGGTTACGAGGCTCGGACAAGTATGTCGTTGGCGTGGCCTCGAAAGTCGTAGGTAGGGCAAGAAGGGATTAAAATGGTGTGATCAAGGCGAGGATGGAGACGAAAGGAAGATAGAGGACAGAAGTGCAAAAATGTCGAAATTATATCCTACATGAAAGTGTGCGGCTTCAAAAGCAGCAATAGGCACATCCCTAATCGTACACGATTGCGTGCGTGTATATCGCTAATCGCTGGATGGTCCAAAAAAATGGTTGGAAAGCTAGAGGCTTTATCCGGCTGCTGACCGCAATCTTACAACTTGCGACGGTTGTAGGCCCAGAAAGCTTTCCACGGCAGCTTCAAATCGGTCACGCGCAGCTTATCGCTGAAGATGTCGAAGTCTACTTTTTGCAGACGGTCCAACCAGATCTGCGTTGCGACGGCGGGCATGAAGACTCCAAAGGCCCGCTCCAGTTCCTGGCTTTGGGATTCGGCTTTGCCCCTTTGAGGGGAGTAGACGTGCTCTTCTTCGTGCTGGTGCTCGAAGTCGTGTCCGGCGTCCATACCGGCGCGCACGTTGGTAATCATTTGGCGGGCGGTGATAAGGTGGTCGCTGGCACGAGTTGCGACTGCGAAGACGGCGTCGCGCAACCCTTGCGCTTGAGTGCCATTGCGCAGAACATCTTCTTCTCGCACACCAAATTCGGCCATGATGTCGAGCGGTAGCATGACCGCACCATGGCGACTTGCGCCTACGTCGCCCGCCATTTGGCCAGACTGGTTGCTGTGCGAGTTTGCAGGGCCAGGGAAGGCAATGAGAGGCAAGCCTCGCAGCACTGCCGTGATGCCGGCCGCTTTACCGATATGGCTGGCGACGTGATCCGCTGTCAGACTAGCCATTGGTAAGGCCTGGAGGGTAAGGTAGTGTAGAGTGCTGTAGGTGTTCTCCGCATATGACTCCAACGCGGCGATGTCTGGGTAGGGTGGATTCGAGAGGTACTTTTCCCGAGTGTCGATAATGCGCATGAACCAGCTTTTGCTGAAAGTCGACTTTCCGTCTGTCATGTTCGCCACGTTCTCGGCTGCTCTGGCTAACAGAAGGGCGACTGGCTGCTTGGGAGGAGTACCCGCCAGAGCCTTAGAGACTGCATCGCGCTGGAATTGTAGGCGCATGCTGCCAATGGTGGGTGTACTAGTGGTGTCTGCCGTGCGGGCGACATCAATGTTGAAGGCTCGTAGGGCGACATAGGCGTCGCGGGCATGGCTTGGGATATATGGTAGCAGTAACGAAGATGGCGTGTCGTATTTCCGTAGCAGGTTCAAGCAGTATGTGCGTGCAGATGCCAGCTCCTCAGCAGATGATATTTGAGCGCTGGGCTGTTCGACTTGCGAAGAGGCAAATCGCCTTTGTGGTATGCGACATGAAGATGTGTTTGTGGCAAGGAGTTCTCCTCGTCGTACAACCACACGTGCGCCCTGCGTGCAAGCCCCTTTCGTCGTGATCATCCTTTGCGCTTTCTCAAGAAATATACAACGAAGTGAATTGGTTTTCAGCAATATTTAATACATGTACTGTCAAGGTCTCACGGGAGTTCCCTTCAATTTGATGACCAGCAGCAGCGAATGCACGTCCGCATCAATGAAAAGATGACGCTGAGACCGAGGGCCAAATTCGAGCACGCGTCTAGAGGCGCGTAAAGTCGTGATTGCCTTCTTTGAAGATAGAGGGTCCGAGTGAGACGCTTTTACTTTTACACTCGCTCTACTTCAACACCATGGCGGATCTGGATAACCGCCCTCATAAGAAACGCCGTTTCTTCGTCGACGACTCACCTTCACAGGATCCTTCTCTTACAGCCGAACCAAGTCTGCCCGACGAGATCAACGACCATCAGCCAGAAACACCAAGCGTGAAGAGACAGCAGAGCAGCCACGACAAGGAGAATGCATTCGACAGCGAAGCTTTCAAAGCTTTCACTGGAGCCGATCCACCACCTGAGACTCTATTGAGCCTACAAAAGACCTTCGGTAACGACCTGGAGCGAGCAATCAACGCCTACTTCGACGGCTCATGGAAGACTGCTCCAGCGCCACCTTCATCTTCACGGACACCTAACGCCAGTACCTATCGTGCCTCACCCACCACAAAACCTAAGAGCAATGTGCCAGCTACACCACGTACGAATCGTTCGCCACCTGCATCGACGACTCCAGCACCCACGCCTGCCGCGCTAAAGTCCATGCCCTGCAAGCGCTATATTGGATCGCTTGGTGTAGCTGGATGGACAACGAAAAGTGGTACTGGACTTCTAAAGCCGGACGATGTAATCAAGATCGAGCGGCAGAAACAGGCGGTGCAACAAAAGGCTGGAAGAGGTGGGAAGGTCAAGCAAGTCATACGGAGGACGCAAGATATGATCGTGCGCTTTACGAATGCCCGTGGCGACGAGATTGGACGACTGGAGAAAGAGACAGCCGTCTGGATAAGTGCGCTTCTAGATCAGAAGCTGTGTACCTTCGAGGGTCACTGCATCTTTGCGCCGGAAAGGATACGAACCAACGATACTGTGTATTTGCAGCTTCGTTGTTACATGCTGCGCTCCGCCTTCGAAGCCGGCAACTTCGTGAAGCCGTCAGAGAACAATAGAGAAACAGGGATATTCGAGGCCAAAGAGTCTAATGATGAGCGCGATCTACGGTTACGGCAAGTCGCTCTCGTCAAGCTCTTTTCCGAAGTCAACCTGCAACCATCCAAGGTCAATGAGACAACGGCCAAGCACAAACGAGAAGGCATTCTGCAGGCCGCCGAGGTTGCGGAGCAATACGACCAGCAGGATAAGAAGAGCAAGGGTAGCACACCAGAGAATGGAGGATCGTCACCACCTTCCGAGGAGAACGAGGAAGGCGAAGAGCTCGAGCAAGACCAGCTCGACAGTCTCTACAAGAAGGCTCAATCGTTCGATTTCAACACTCCCGAAGCACAACCTGCAGACACGTTCACTCTGAGCCTACGAAAGTATCAAAAGCAAGCATTGCATTGGATGCTCTCGAAGGAGACAAGCCAGAAGCAGGATCACAAGGAGATGTCTATGCATCCATTGTGGGAAGAGTACCCTTGGCCAAACAAAGATGCAGACGACAAGGATCTCCCTGCTGTGGACGGACAGGGCTGCTTCTATGTGAACCCTTACAGTGGAGAGCTTAGTTTGGACTTCCCAGTGCAGGAGCAGACTTGTCTTGGTGGTATTCTTGCAGACGAGATGGGTCTCGGTAAGACTATCGAGATGCTATCCCTGGTCCACTCACACACATCACCCGAGCAGCAAGCTGCCATGAGTGACACTAAGAGTGACGCCGTGACAACTCTGCCGAGACTTGGAAGAAACAGTAACGGTGTTGAGCCCGCGCCTGCCACTACTCTTGTTGTCGCGCCCATGTCTTTACTCGCACAATGGGCCAGCGAAGCGGAGAAGGCGTCCAAGGAAGGTACTTGTAAAGTGTTGATATACTACGGAAGCGAGAAGAACGTGAACTTGCAGACACTATGCTCTGCCGCGAACGTCGCATCTGCACCCAACGTCATCATCACATCCTACGGCACCATCCTCAGTGAGTTCAATGCAGTGGCTGCTGCAGGTGGCAATCGCGGATCACATGGAGGCTTGTTCAGTCTCGAGTACTGGCGCATCATCCTCGACGAAGCACACATGATCAAGAACAGGCAATCAAAGACCGCAAAAGCATGCTACGAGCTCGCCGCCAAACATCGATGGACCCTCACGGGCACTCCGATCGTTAACCGATTGGAGGATCTCTTCAGCTTGGTCCGCTTTCTGCGTGTCGAACCTTGGAGCAATTTCAGTTTCTGGAAGACTTTCATCACTGTTCCATTTGAGAAGGGCGACTTTGTTCGCGCTTTGGATGTTGTGCAAACTGTGCTGGAACCTATCGTCTTGCGCAGAACAAAAGACATGAAGACGCCCGACGGCGAAGCACTTGTACCATTGCCACCAAAGACTGTCACTATTGAACACGTCAAACTGTCTGACCCGGAGCGTGAGGTCTACGAACTTATCTATGCCCGAGCGAAGCGAGCTTTCAGCGCCAACGTGGAAGCAGGCACTTTGATGAAGAGCTACACAACAATTTTCGCACAGATCTTACGACTTCGACAAAGTTGCTGTCATCCCATGTTGACACGCAACAAGCAAATCGTTGCTGAGGAGGAAGATGCGGCCGCCGCTGCTGATATTGCGAATGGTCTGGCCGACGACATGGATCTGAATGCTCTGCTCGAACGTTTCCAAGCAGACGAAGGCGAACAGGACGCAAGCCGATTCGGAAGTCATGTTCTTAAGCAGATACAAGACGAAGCCGACATGGAGTGTCCCATATGCAGCGAAGAACCTATGGAAGAACAAGCAGTCACTGGGTGCTGGCACTCGGCGTGCAAGAAGTGTCTGTTGGACTACATCGAACATCAGAGCAGCAAAGGCGAGCTACCTCGCTGCTTCAATTGCCGCGAACCCATCACTGCTCGCGATGTTTTCGAGGTCATCCGCCACGACGACGACGACGACTCCCCTGACGAGGACGCGAATGCACTGACTAAGGCTTTTGACGTCGATTCTGAAGATGATGACCTCTACAGTAGCACTCAAAGCAAGAAGAAGAACACCACAGCCCAGAAAATCACCCTCCGCCGCGTCAACACATTATCTTCAGCAAAGATCAGAACCCTCCTCACACAACTCAAAAGCCTTCGCAAATCCGACCCACTCCTCAAAACTGTCATCTTCAGCCAGTTCACATCGTTCCTCGACCTCCTAGGCCCTGCTCTCACTGCTGTCGGCATCAATTGGCTTCGCTTCGACGGCTCAATGTCACAAAAAGAACGCGCTCGCGTCCTAGCCGAATTCGCCAATCGACCTAAATTTACAGTCCTCTTCCTCTCGCTGCGAGCTGGTGGTGTGGGCTTGAACCTGACTTGCGCGAAGAGAGTCTTCATGATGGATCCGTGGTGGAGCTTCGCTGTCGAAGCCCAAGCGATCGATCGCGTGCACAGAATGGGCCAGACTGAGGAGGTGCACGTTACGAGATTTGTGGTCGAAGGCAGTATTGAGGAGAAGATGTTGAAGGTAAGAAAGATATCACTTTCGGGATTTCCACCCATGACCTTGAGAATTATACTGATTGTTCTACGAATTACAGGTGCAAGACCGCAAGAAATTCCTCGCGTCGTCCCTGGGCATGATGAGTGAAGACGAGAAGAAGACGCAGCGCATCGAGGATATCAGAGAGCTGCTCAGTTAGTCTCAGGCACTTTCGCAAAATCCTGTATACAACAACGGAAATGTTGGAATGGAGAGTGGGTATGGTAATGAGGTGAAGAAGATGCTGAATGCCCCGAACAGAGTACGCGTTGTTTTGCAGGTCTAGTGTTGGCATTTTGTGCGATCAACGATATGATGATGAATAGATTTGTATATACACTATACAGGGAGGGCATTTGGCGGCTGTGCTAGTTCACGGCATGTACAGTAGATCAATAAGAGTTTCGTTCCAATCTGCATCTCTGGAGCAATATGCATTTTTCTCTTGGTCCTCGAGGTTCTGCGCGGAAATAAAGCTCAGCCGTCGAACGTCGATCCTTCTGTCCGGTTATCATCAACATCACACTTATGCGGGGTGTGAAAGCATGGTATAGAGACGAGAAAGCCATGACCGCTTGCCTTCCAACAATGAATATGACAAATATATGCAGATAAAAAACTTCAAATACTGTAAGGCACCGAAAAGTCCGCGACAGAAATGTAGGAAAACGCAGCATTCTCAATTCTCCCATCTTAACGTATCAATCCAAAGCACCAAATCACTCTATATCCTCTCCTCCTCTCTTCAGTACCCCCAGAAAACGATACAACAATGCCCCTCCAACCCATTATAGCCTGGGACTACCTCTTCGCCCCCAACGCCCAGAAATCTCGCCTCTACCTCTACACCACCAACACACCCTTCTACATCTGCGAGCAGCCCTTCGCCCTCCCTCGTCCGACTCTCACTGACTTGGGGATCACCTACCGCCGCGTGCCGGTCCTGAGCATCGGCAAAGACGTCTTCCCGGATAATGCCAGTTTCCTGGAAGCGATGCAGCTGTTGCTGGAAAAAGAAGGGAAGGCTTTGAGTGAGGGGCCGTGGGATCGCGCTTGTGAGGCGTGGGGCTATGTAAGTCATGTTTCTTTTTGCGTGGATCGTGGGTGGTTGATTGTGGTGGTTGGTTTGGAGGGTAGGGGTGGAAGGTGCAGATTACTGACGAGATGTTTTTGACACGGATAGAGAAGTTTCTGGCTCACTCTTCCGTGCTTGCCAGCCGAGTTTGTGACGGCAGAACTGGCCAAAGACCGCGCTGCGCTGTTCCCTGTGTTTGCTCGCGAAGATTTTGCCATTTTGCAAGAAAGCGCGAGATCAGAGTTACGAGCGTTTTTGCAAGGCGCGGAGGAAGGTTTTCTTCGCGCACAGGAGGATGGGCCGTTCGTTGGAGGGTCATCTCATTCACTTGCCGATATTCATGCGATCTGGATGGTGAAGTGGTGGATTGAGACTGTAGGATTGGCGGAAAGTACGGGTTTTGGGTTGGAAGAATTTCCTAGGATTTGGAAGTGGTAGGTGACATCGCTCTCAGCGGCCGAAATGCTGGAATTTGCGCGTGCATGGTTACCGACGCTGACACGAAGATTTGAAGGGTAGGAAGCTTCCCTAAACACGCAGAGGCCGAGAAAGAAGCTACGAGTTTGACGCCTGAAGCCGCAACCAAACAATTGTTGTCATCAGGCTACGCGCTTCCGGACATCGGCGTGGACTCAAACGATACGCTGAAATTACAGGCTGGAGACTGGATTTCGATCGAGCCATCAGACGCGAAGCCTGGGACCTACCCTCAGTTTGGCAAGCTTGTGGGCCTCAATAAGACAAAAACGGTAATCGAACTGAAGAACGGTCTGAGGCTTCACTTCCCCAAAGTGGGCTATTTCGTCAGCAACGCAGAAGGCAAAGATGTGCCTGTATGAAGATGCTGCTGGCATTTGATCATGTTTCTCAATTCTACCCAACAAACAGACAGAGGGTCTAATTATCTTTGGAAGCTTTAGCGTCATCAAATGCTTTTTGCCGTTGCCTGTTATTCCAGTTGAGTGTGCGTGAGATGCTGTCGACCCAATCTTCCTTCTTGCGGTCCAGAGGAAGCACAGTTGGGAAGGGAAAGCGGGAAGCTGAGATAGTGACATAGTCTCCTGGTTTCAGCTCACATCTGTAGGTGTCAGCTCGGAATCACATGCATCGTGCAGGATTGGAAATCTTACCTTTCCTTGCCATCGAAGCTGGCCCAGCAGCTTGCTCTTGCATCATAGGGAACACCAAGCCTCAGCACCATAGTATCCGGTAGTATAATCGGACGGAAGCTCAAAGTATGTGGAGCGATTGCTGTAAGCAAGATGACAGGGTTGTCAGGGTGGCATAAACTGCCGCCAGCGGCAAGATTGTAAGCAGTCGATCCTGTGGGAGTGGCAACACAGATACCGTCTGCTTGCACGGTGGTGAAATGCTCTTCATCTCCAAAGACTTCAATCGTGGACATGGTCGGATTTGGTCCACGGTCCAGTACAATGTCGTTCAGTATATTGTGGATGCCTTCGGGTTTGTGGGTCGTGGCTCTGTCGCGATCTTCTCCTATAAGCTCGTCGATCAAGTCTCTTCCCTCGTGCGTGTCAGCGTCATCCCGTGCTTGTGCCCTCATGATGGTTCCCTCGAAACGAAGACGTAGTGACACAGTGACACCTTCCGCGAAAGCCCTTGTGAGTGTATTTTTGTGGTCATCGTAATCGAACTTAGTCAGGAAGCCCAGTGAGCCCAGTGCAAAAGACATCACCGGTGGTACAACGCGTTGAAAAAGCCACGAAGAGTACAAGACAGTACCATCACCCCCGAGAGCGACGACAATCTCGAACAAATGTGGCTTTTTCTTGCACAGCTCCGGATTCCAGTATTTGATCCGATCTTTGAAAGATGGATCCATTTGTGCGAGACCTTCGGCGTCGAAGATCTTGCTGTCTTTCATGGTATCTTCAACCCATACAGTATAAGGATAGCCTTCCGAGTTCTGTTGTTGGAGTAACCATTGTGATACATCGCGTGTGAATGCAATGAGCTTCTTGTCATGAGCCTTGGTGAGAAGAAAGACGTTGCGGACTTTGAGAAGCAAGCGGATGTGGCCAAGTTTCTTCGAAAGCTCTCGAATGTTGAAGGCCATGTCAGAGAGCTGCTTTTTCGTTAGGAGGCGAGATTGAGTATGAGGATCCACCTGGTCAAAATGTGCTTCGGTAACTTTGTCGGTTGCCTTGCTGTTGGCCAGCTCAGCCTCAGCATTCGGGGTCCATTGGCCTTCCTGTGACCTGTACGAAAGCAATGAGTGCACAAAACATGAGGTCGTCTTTCTCTGGTGCCTCGGCCGCATCGGTCGCTGTTCTTCGGATGGTTGCATGGAAGCTCGTCGTCGTGGCTGAGATTCAGATCGTTCGAAAATAACTTCCAGCTTGTCTTGTAAGCTTTCCGAGTCACTGACGTTCCAGTCGTATTCACCCTGGTTCGTGAATACTGTCAGTACCGTCTGAGAGCGTATTTCCGTCAATATATACCTCGGTATGGCCTACAGTGAGGTCAGGCATCGGGTTGTCTGATTGTCCGTTGGGGTGGTCGGGCTCCATTGCTTTCTCAAGCAGCGAGACTTTCTGTAGAGCATCGAGAGCTTGTGCTTGCTGTGCCATCATCTGTACGTTGTACACCCGACGAGTGGCTGAATTGTTTTCCATCATCAATATGACGTTTCATCAGCCTGCGAGCCTGAAGCCCAGCGCCCTGGCGGCTCTTCGGAATCGCTAGCCGGCCGTTCGCAGGTCTGGGATCGGCACTGAAATAGGGTTAGGGTCGCTGAACCTTAAATGCAGACTTCCAGCTCTTCGAAAGAGAAAAAGATTCCGTGTCGATTGGATGAGTTCGAACAAAGCTCACAAACTACTGCTGGATCTTTGCTAAAGCTGAACCTGGAACCTCGTCTACACTGGCAGTAATCTGGACTAGGCTGGACTATTATACCTCATCAACTAAGGAGCTTACTAAAGATTACCAAATTCTGCATGGAATATCGCTAAGGAGTGCACTACACGCATACTGGACAAGAAGAACCAACCGAACTGGAGAAGGCGCATAATACTGGATTCAAAGCAAACCATCGATACAACCTGACATCATGTCACGCTACACAATCACTCCCTGGCGCACACACTCCGACCTCCTCGCCGTCCGCCAACAACTCTACTCTCTCAACGGCACCTCCACCCAAAACCAAAACCAAAATCAAAACCAAAATGAAACCAACCTCGACCTCCGCCCCCAAGCCGTCTCCCGCATAATGGCCTGGAAACTCCGCGGCAACCTCCCCCACGCCGTCGAATCCACCGCCCTGCTAACCGACGCAATCCTCCACCACGACCTCTCCATCAACTCCATCTTCAGCGTGCGCGCCGTCTACGCCGCGGCTTTCACGCGCTTCGTCACAGGCTTCTGTGACATTGGGCGGAATCGCGAGAGGGCTCTGGAGCCGAGCAGCATGCTTGTGATCGCACGCCAAATCGACATGCCGGATGAGTTTGTGGCTCTCAGGCACGAGGCGACGCATGAGGATTTGCCTAGTGTGCAGCGGTTGGTGGCGGTTTGTGAGCAGGCTCTTGAGTGGCTTTGGAGGGTGTATTGGAGTCGCTTGCCCGATGAGCCGGTCAAGGCGGCTGTTGAGGTGGCGAGGACGAAGGAAGTTGATGTTCAGCAAGTTAGGGATGGTGGCAGGAAGCTTTTGAAAGAGTTCCGCAGCGCGAGGAAGCAGGGATTGAAGGTCAAGGGTGGTACGACGGCCAAGAGTCAAGCCGAGTTGGTGAACAGGACGGCTGGCGAATTTGAGACGTTGTGTCGTAATCAAGAGAGTGCCATTGTGGCGCTGACGGAGACTTTACTCGACGACAAGATGCTATATCCATCAGACAGAGGGTACGTTTTCAACTGCATGCCAACGAAGAATATGAAACCGACGACTGACTCGCTACAGATTCGGTGCTGCTATGAACGGTGCATATCTCCTGTGGGATGCACTACTACAAGCCATCTCAAAACGACAACACCTTTTCCTCTCGAAACTGATAAGTGGTATGCATACGCGCTTGAACCAGCCAAGCGGCTACCACAATGTCCTCCAAGACCCCGAGAAAGAAGCGCTGCACCTTTGGCTGCTACACATTGCTTCTGCGGACGTTTGGTCGCAGGCCCGCCGTTCTACCGGCATAGATGCCGAAGCTGACTTGATGACTCTCTGTTGTTTGCACCCGAGACCTTGGTCTCACGCTATTGGCAACGCGCTGCTAGAAGGCGGTGACGAGGCTTTCGTGGAGTCGTGGGCGGATTTGCTGTCTGCCAGTGCCATGGCCGGATCGATGGAAGTGGATGTCGCCGGTGATGCCCAGGATGCCGATATGGGCGAAGCACAGGAGTTAGAGGAAAACCAGGCACCAGAGGACAACGTGACAGATGTCGATTCCCGACCTGAACCTGTCGCGGATCTGGCTCCTTGGAGGGAAGCCTTGAAAGCGCCTAGAGTTCCAATCGGCATAGTTTGATAGGTTTCCAAAAAGAAAATTTGTCAATCGTCTCATCCAAGAAACCTGAGCCACAGAATGGCAACAATCGCGAATACGATGCCGATGATCGCCTTGTCGATCCATGCTGGGATATCATCTTGGTGGGCCACTGGCGCGCGCCTTTGTTGTACTTGCACTGCAGGCACCGGTATCGTAGTCGTGACAGTCGGCACAGGAGCTTGAGGTACAGCGAGTGCTGGTGCAACAGCATTGACCGCAGCTACAGCACCTGCACCCTCAACAATCGCCCCATTCCCCTCACCCTTCTCCTCCACCTTCCCCTTCCCCAAATCCTCCCTAAAAGCCAACCTCAACTGCTCCGGCACTTCCTCCTCCTTCCTCCCCTCCTCACCAGCAGCAGCATCCTCCTGCTCCCTCATAACCTCCGCATTAACCCTCCCACAAGACCCACACTTCCACTCCCTACTCTCCCTCGCCATCTTCCTCCTCACCGCCTCTCCCGCATCCATACCCCCCAACTGCCCCTTCGCATCCGTATCCATAAAACTCCGAATCGCCACCAGCGCCGTGCGGATCCCCCACGCGGGCTGCCAGCTCTCCTCATGGTGCCCCGAAATGCTCAGACATATTTCCCTGTTGACCTCAAAACGTCCGGACGGTGTGAGGAAGCGGAAGGATGGCGGTTTGAGCGGGTAGGCGGGCGGGAGCACAATGCGGCCGTGGTAGATGCCGCCTTCGAAAAGTGAGGGAGCAGGTGCGCCGCGGATTGTGAAGTGCCATTCGAAGAGGTCTGTTTCGAGGGGTGCGGCGTGGTAGTCTGGCGAGGGGGAGTTGGCGAGCTCGGAGGCTTCTTTGAGGATGCGTTTGATGGTGGGGTTTTTGGTGGAGAATTGGCCGGCGGTGGACATGGTGGCGGTGTGGTATGTGGAAGAGTGGTTTTGCTGGGTCGTGGTATGATATGGCTATATTGCCTCGCAATGTCGTGGTGCTGATAACAGCTGTGGTGCACGCTGCAACGCCGGGTCGCTATGAAAGGGTATGAAGTATGATCGCTAAGCGGGTACCATGGCAGGAATGTGAAAAATGTGAACGGACTGGTACCGTTGTAATATCAAGCAAATGTCACATTGAATGCCACCTATCACGTAAAGGACAACAATCATCAATCTGACACCTTAAGGTATTCACACGCGCCACCTGATTGCGTCTTCCCGCGCCTTCGGCTCCACACTCTCGCGGGGAAGCAGAGGGGCAGAGAGCTCCTTCGAACGTTAAACAATCAACATCGCTGTAGATAAGATACCGAGCATCACCTTTCTGCTTCCTCTAAGATATCAATATAAATACATCAAACCAGAAAACGAAACCATGCCACCAAAAGCAAACCCCCAAATAACCTCAACCGCCCTCCCCTCCTCCCTCTCCACCAACATCCACCACCTAACCCGCACCCTCTCCACCGCCACCGGCCTCGACGCCTTCCTCGCCACAGCCTGCTACACCTCTCTCTTCCTCCACACCCAACTCCCCAATTTCCCAACAAGCGGGGGCTTCCTACGAGCATCCCCGCGCGTCCCAACAAGCGGCTCGCCAGCCCTCAAAGCCCTCTACAACGCTCTCGAAGATCACCGCATCTTCTCCCGCCTCTTCGGGCTGTTCCCCCTCTATACATCTGTGCTGGAGGCCTGGCGCAAACCGCACCGCGACCCGGTTGTTAAGACGTTGTTGTACGCTTCGTTGGCGGCTGGTACGGTATTCCAGGTCTTGGAGAATGTATCACTGCTTGTAGGCAAAGGCGTGTTCCGAGGCGAGAAGCTGCGAGAGCGCGAGGGCTGGTTCTGGGCGGTGAGCCATCGCTGGTGGCTGGCGCAACTAGGTTTGGAAGTGTTGAGGTTGGCACGAGTGCGGCAGTTGAAGTTCAGGGAGGAATTGGGCGCTGAGAGAGTGGTGGAAGAGGAGAAAGAGACAGTTTGGAGTGAGAATGGGCAGGATGGTGTTGCGGAGCGGACGCAGGAGCTGATGGAGGCTAGCACGAAGCAACTTATCAAAGTGCAGAGTGCTGAGCTTGAGAAGAGGTGGTGGCGGCAGCTCTATGTGACTGCTGCGTCTATTCCATTGGCAGTACATTGGAGTTTCGAGGACTTTAGCAGAAGCCCGATCAGTGAAGCAGTGTTCGCAGGTTGTGGCATGATCGCGGGAGTCATTGGGCTGCAAGATGCATGGGAGGAGTCTGCGTGATGCTTGAAGACTCAAGGTTCTTGCCTTGTCTCAGTTATTTGGTTGCGACATGATTATGTACAAATGTAATGCATCGACGGTCTACCGTGACTGTGTCGTTCTTGGAATTACTCGCAAATTGTTCTTTAGATCTTCTCCGCTATCCTCTCTGGTAGGATCCGGTCTTCGAACTTTCGCATGAGCTTGACGGTTTGTTCTGCGAGGGAAAGTGTGAGGATCTGCGAAAACAAATCGTTAGCATTCGTTGTCCATGATGTACGGGTCCTCTCTTCGGTGAAATGAAAGCTTACAGTGTGAGGTAGAATTCTGGCCAAATGCGCGAAGAAGCCCTTGTATAGCGCAAGCGGACCTTCCGCCTTGATCGTCCTCGTCAAGCAGTCCAGAGCGCCGCCATAGAGGTTGCCAGTCTGGTTGTACATGCGGCTCATGATTGTGTCAGGCGGGTGCATCACGCAGCATACCACGAAACCAGAGCAAGTCGATGAGAGAAGATGAAGCGCAGGGCCCTCTTTCATGTCGAAATGGCGTACCAGCCGCCTCTTTGCGAAGAAGTATGTCGGAAGTTGCACACTCGATCCGAAACCTGTTCGGACCATTGCAGGAACCACGCCTCTGTAAAGACCCTTGACGCCCTCTGCCTTGTAAATTTGCTTCATGCCGTCGGCCGCATTCTTGTACTGATGTTGTGTTCCGACTGGCAAGAAGGGAGAGTATGATTGCAGGCGAGTCTTTACGAGGAAGAAGGGTGAGCCAGCCGCTGCGCCTAGAATACCGGATGCCGCGCCTGAGAAGATGTTGACAGGCAGCGATTGGAGGTTTCGCACAGCCGGGTCTGTGGTGTTCATTGGCGAGCGCGTAAGGACCAGAGAGTTTACACTGAGTCGGAGGGGCTCGTAGAAGCCGAGACGGCAGCCATTGAGGGTCATTTGGTAGATGTACTGCGCGCGCATGAGTATACGGATGTCCAGAGATCTTTCAGTCATACGCGACTGAGGTATGGCTTACAGCGCAACTGAGTCCTCTTAGCAGGCCCTTGACTCCTTCGTTCTGGACCACCACCTTCACACCGTGGACGACACCCTTGTACATTTTAGGCGCATCTTTCTTCGTCTGTAGTTCTCCCTGAAGCTGCAGTCTGATCTTGATCGTCTCAAAGGAATGTGTGACGGTGACTGCGCCGCATGCTGCTACACCTCCAGCGATGAAAGATCCAATGGTCGTCGACATCGTGGCCGAGGTCCGGCTCCCGGTCGTAGTAGGAGAGTGTGACGACGGTGTTTCCTGCGCTCGTGAAAAGGGAGTGAACAGCAAGTAGTGGAGAGTATAACGCGTCCACAGGAAACAACAAGAATTTCGTCAGTAGTACGAGGTATGCGCGTAGCACCGGCTGATCATGTAAGTAAGCAGTAAGCCGTCATTGCCGATACCGGGATTGTTTAGCTTATTTCTCTTGTGATCCTCGGCGGTGCTGTGACTGACGTGCATTCATCCCGCATCGCTCCACCGTAAGGGTTTGATAACCCTAATTTGAGCCTCTTGATTGAAGCAGCTTCATCTTCACATGCCAAACGCTGATGATAGAGCTCGAGTCCACAGACCTAACATACCACTGCCACCACACCATGGACTCCGGCTCTGGCGCGCAGCGTGCGCCCATGACCAAGGTGCAAGACATCGTCCACACCTTCCGACCCTCGAAGCAGTTCAAATCACCCGCCTCATACACCTCTGTCGACTTTGACGACACGGGCGAGTTTGCGCTCCTGGCGCGCACCGACGATACAATCCAACTATTCAACACCAAGGCCGGCGCGCATGCAAAAGAGTTGAAGTCGCAAAAGTACGGCAACGCCCTGGCCCGCTTCACACACAATTCCTCCAACATCATCTACGCGTCTACAAAGGTCGACGATGGCATCCGATACCTGTGCATGCACGACAACAGCTTTATCCGCTACTTCAAGGGCCACGAAGATCGCGTGACTTCACTCTCGCTATCGCCAGGATCCGACCATTTCCTCTCTGCCAGCTTAGACAACACTGTGCGACTCTGGGACTGCCGCAGCCCCAACCCTCAAGGCCAGCTCAACTTTACATCAGCACACCTCACCGCCTACGATCCCAGCGCCACAGTCATCGCCATCGCCTCGCCACCTGCGCAGACGGTCTTCCTCTACGACCTTAAGAACTTCGACAAAGCACCTTTCGCATCCTTCGACCTTCTGGACACAGAGCAGCGGTTCAGCAACAGCCATGGCATGAAAGTCGCGGAGGGATGGTCAGGGTTGGAATTCAGCAACAACGGCAAATACCTCTTGATCGCAACCAGTGGTGCAGGACACTATGTTCTGGACGCCTTCGATGGCAAGCTAGTACACTACCTCCGCCGTCCGTCAGGTTCAACATCACATCTGGCACCCGGCGATCCTTTGCCTACTTCGGGGACGTCGACATATACTCAGGCAGACGCGTCGTTCAGTCCCGACGGCCGATATGTCATAGGTGGCAATGGAAGTCAAAATGGTCTACTGGTATGGGATGTGCAAGACAAGGAGGGCCAGGCGGTTTTGGAGCCTGCTACAGAGCTTCCATCACAGAGACCCGCCAGCGTTGTGGGGTACAATCCTCGGCACAACATGATTGCCAGTGCAGAGAAGGAAGTTTTATTCTGGGTGCCTGATCCAGAGTAGGATTTGGTGAAGTAGCCGGTTGGCATATTACATGTAGCTACCAGCACGACGATAAGACGGGTTTGCAGGTAAAATTTAGCGAGGCGTTTGGCGCAAATCCTCACAGCTCTTGAGTGCAAGAAGCTCGACCGGGAGAAAATTGACATTGACATTATTTAAGATTCATCAAACATCCACAGGATCCAAATTTTCGAAATTACCATGATATCTTTCCATATGCATTCATTCCCATCAAATACCATTCCGCACCTTCGCTTACAAGGCAAGTACCAGGGCGGCAACCCCCAGGGCCCCAGCACCGAGACCAGAATGCACCATTGCGGTCTGCATCGAGCCTGCCGCCGCGGTCGCTGTGCTGCCACCAGAGCCCGTGGCGTCAGCACCACTCTCACTGGCAGCGGGTGGGCTTGCAGTAACCTTCTTCCCATTAAAAGCCGTCGGAACGATCAGACCGTCCGAAGTGCTCAGACTCGTGTAAGTGTACCACGCGTTCGCGTGGCTCTGGTCAGCACTCGAGCTAGCAGTTGGCATATCAACAGTGTACGCAGAGCTGACAGAAGGCGTGAAGTAAAGCGAGACATCAGTCGCAGTCCCAATCCTGTCTGACGCCGTGGCAGTAGCAGTGGTAGAGACTGATGAGCTAGACCCCGGAACATATTCATCCTGTCCAAGAAGAATGTCGAACGCCTTAATCCCGTTCTCATCCGTAAGCTCAACATCCGCGGCGCAGTACAGCTTCGTGAACTCCTGCACGGCCGTGGCGTTGTTATTGGCCCAGTACGTCGGGATATCAGACGGGCCGGCGCCGTGCCCTTCGAGGCAGGCGCCGCATCCAAGCACCATTTCTGCAAACGACGAGGAGCAGAGACACGCGCGCTGGATGTCCAGTGGCTGCATCTCCCAGTCTTCAGAGATGGAGCCGGGCTCCTCGCCGTTCATCGACCGCGAGAGCATGTCTTTCAGCCTTTTGCCTGCGTCGGGGCCCCAGGTGCATTCTGCTTGGATGACTTGCACAGCGGGACAGGGAGCTTCCCAGTCTATTTGGGTGTTGGAGCGTGGGTAGCAGGCTGATGCTAGACGTTTCGCTTCCTCGAGTTCGTCTGGGGAGTCTTCGGGGAAAGGGTCGGGTTGTGAGCTGGTTTGCGATGGTGGTGCGCCGGTGTTGGTTTCGGTGATGACTACTGTCGAAGGCGAAGCGGTGTTGGTGGGAGACTCGGTGACCATGGACGTCTCGACCACGGTTACAGGAGCATCAGAAGACTGTGCCCTTGCAAGTGCGAACACATTCGCACCAGCTAGAACCACGCTGAGGGTGGAGAGTTGAAGCATTGTCGAAAGCGCTGCAGATCACGAATGATCGTGGTTTGTCAAATACAGGTGGCGTGCGAAGCAAGGATAGGACGAAGGTTGTGGTATATCGAGCTGGGCTATACTGAATGTATACAGGAAGACAAAGTAGAACAAATTTTCCAAGGGCCTGTCTTCCATCTTAACTGCAACGGTTATCCCTCCATTTCGCTTGACAGGCCATCGTGGTCACTACCACTGTGAGTCGGTGGCGTTGAACAACGCGAAGGATTCTTGGGCGAAACGCGCTCCAAGGGGTCGTCTGGCCCAAAATAGCACACACAGACATTGCAACTTCAGGTTGGCAGATGTCGATCGTCTGGGGAGAGGCGATGGCAAATAGAAACAGGCTGTTCTGTACAGTGTGCGTGCTGCGGTCTCAACAGTAGTCCAACTTCCAGTGAACATTTTGTATCGAAGGATGAAAGGTGAGGATCGCCCCCCTGGTGCTTGTTATGACAGGAGGCGGCACGGCAGGCGCTTATAGACTAGCAACGGACCTTGCGCTAAAATGTTGGACCCCAGGCACACATCACGAGATGTGTTGTCCTGCCAAACGCGCTCATGATAACCCATCGCTTGGTCTGGAAGCCTCTCTCGACTTATGCCAACACTCTCAATTGCCTGCAAAGCGCCTTCGCTCTCGAGAAACGGGTTCCTCGGCGGCACATACACAACCTAATCTCGCTAGAGAAGATTACAGCTATACACGCCTCCTCTTCTGGGCTCCTCACCTCTGCGCGCGGTGCCGCGCCCCATTAGGGAATCGTGTCCGTGCAGGTTGCACTACTGCATCCTCCATGTTGTATCTCATTCGTTAACCAAGGGTGTTGTTTGCTCGCCGCCGGCCAGCAAACAATATCATTCTTTCTGAGTGCGCCCAGAGATGCATACATCATGCAGACACGGCAGACTCGATAACCGTTGACCACAACTTCCGTCGGGCAACTGCTCAGCCTCTCAGAGGCCCGGCCTTGGAATTTCTTGCCAGTGCAGTGGTTGGTCCAACCGAGGTAAACGCGAGAGAAATATCGAAGCCATCGCATTCGGGCGGTCTGTCAGCAGACCACGTTTCTGTCCAAAACGCCACCAGGCGACGTCGGTTACACGACGAGCTCCACTCAGCACGGTGTGGACCGGTAGAACTGCTAACTTGGAAAGAACTTGATCGCCTGACCGGTCAAGTTGTTAAGTTGTAGCCGAGTCCCGGCCAGTCACAGACCTCACTTCTGGCGGTTGCATCTCGATGGTGCACACATTGTTCTGTGCATCACGCTTGGCGTACATCAGGGACTAAGTACTGAGATACTTCTCCAGCCATGATAGCTTGATGGTATTCTGAACAGATCGAACACGATACGTATAACATTACGGACGAGACCCAGAAGTGGACGACATGACCGTACTCAATTTCGTACATGCTAAAGTGCCCACATCTATAGTGTCAGACAAAAGTTGAGTTGACACGCCGCAATAGGAAGGTCGTCACATAACCTCGGACATCAACTGTCTTCAATCAACGACCAATATATGGACTCTTTCATTCCTGCCCAAGCAAACGCCTATATCCGACGGCTCGCTTAGAGACTTTGCGTCCACCAGGCACTACTTTCGACATATCCAGCCCTTCGCCATGCATGTCAGTGATCATCTGAGCGATCTCCACGAGCCGCATGCGGTAACAGAGCGTAACCGTCCCGCCTTCCTCCACGAGCTAAAGCAAGGTGTGTACCCCAGACCATGCACGCTACACATTCTAAAATACTATACCAGCGTGCGGAGAAGGCAATTTCAGCCTTACATACTCATCTCGGGTTCCTGCATCCTTCACGAAAGATCACTATATACCCTTGACACTGGAACGATTCTTGCAAGTCTCACGTCAGATTTTACCGTGGATTTGCGCATGCCAACTTCGAATCCATCGGAGTATGAACCAGACTGAGATGTCCAATTCTTGGAACGATCAGGCTAGACACGTCCCGCGTTGCTTGAAAAAGTAGGGCACAAGCTTCGAGCGGTATTACTCTTGCATTAGCTTCACTATACAGGACCAGAGTTCGACCTTGCAGGGCGGAGACTCCGCTTGTACTTGTAGGCTTGTAGTAAACCATGTAAGCGAGTATACACGCCTGGACAATGGAGAGCCATGCGAGGCATGGTAATACAGAGGACGTTGTGTATATATAGTAGTTGAAAGGTCGTTACAATTGTTAATATCGCTCACCGTTCGAAGCACTATCGGCAAAGATGAAGACCACTCCTCTCGCCGGCTTGGCCGCTTCGCTCGTTGCTACCGTCAACGCCCACGGTGAGATATTGAAGATGCGGTCTCAGAGAATGCCTGGAGCACTTGACTGACCTATCTAACCCTAGGATATTTGACTATTCCCTCTAGTCGCACCTCACTCAACTTCCTTGCAAGTCGTTCCTCATTGAGTCCTCACATGCCAGTCGTCAGAAGCTAACGTTCCATAGAAAGGAAACGATACTTGCCCCGAGTGCACGATCTTGGAGCCAGTGACCACATTCCCCAACCTCGACAGTGCTCTAGTCGGACGCAGCGGCCCTTGTGGATACAATGCCCGCGTCAGCACTGATTACAACACCCCCGGCAACGTTTGGGGAACCACACCAGTAGCAACTTACAGCCCTGGTCAAATCGTCGACGTGTAAGCTTCCAATCAAACGCTCTCGTTGGCCAAGTGTCCTAACATTCAACAGAGAGTGGTGCGTCGACAACAACGGCGACCACGGAGGCATGTTCTCCTACCGCATCTGCCAGGACCAGCAGCTCGTCAACAAATTCCTCACCCCTGGCTACATCCCAACCCAAGCCGAGAAACAAGCCGCCGAAGCATGCTTTGAAGCCGGCACTCTTGACTGCACCGATGTCCCCGGCCAGAACTGCGGAATCAACCCAGACTGCCAGGACTCCGCTTGCAAGAGAACCGACTGGTTCACCTGCAACGCCTTCCAGGCGGACTCCCGCAGAGCTTGCCAAGGCGTCGATGGCTCCGCCCTGGGATCCTGCAAGACCACCATCGCAGGCGGCTACACCGTCACCAAGAAGATCAAAATCCCCGACTACGTCTCCGAGCACACCCTGCTGTCATTCAAGTGGAACTCCTGGCAGACACCCCAAATCTACCTTGGCTGCGCCGACATCGCCATCAAAGGCTCCGGCACCACACCGCCCTCATCATCAACAACCTCCAAAGCATCCACAACCACCACCTCCGCAACCAGAACATCAACCTCCTCCACGTCCACGGCTACAACCTGCCCCGCCAAAGTCTCCATAACCTTTTCCGAAAAACGCACCACCAACTACGGTGAAACCGTCAAGATCGTCGGCAGCCTCGCGGAGCTGGGCAGCTGGAATGCTCAGAACGCTCCTAGTCTTTCAGCCACCGGGTACACTGCTAGCAACCCAGTGTGGAAGCAGACGATCCAGTTGCCGGCGGGCGTGACGTTCACTTATAAGTTTGCGATTGTGTCCTCGTCCGGCGCGGTGACGTGGGAGAGCGATCCGAATAGGTCGTATACGGTGCCGGCTTGTCAGGCGAGTGCTGAGGTTAGTGGGACGTGGAGGTGAGGGGGGATGGGTTTGATGCTTCGAGTCTGAATGGCTTCTCGGTGGTGCATGGTTCGATGCGTATTGAGTGCGTGGGCGAAAGGTGATCGAGTGCAGGAGAGACTCGGAGTACGGAAACGGGATGATATTGATGATTATGAAAGTCGTACGGACCGAATGACAAGGCGAGTCAGGCCGACTTTGATGGGTGATGAGATTTCGGATTGCCTATTGGGATATAGCATCTTTCTGGTATACTCACTGTCGCTTGAATGATTTCTCTACGATATATTGCCAATTTAACTTAGGTATTCAGGCCTACGTATCAGTCAATCTGCACTTGTGCATGCAGTACGAGGAGGCAAATGCCCTGCCAAGTCCGTGTTATGCAAGCTTGACAGGAGCACAAAGCGGCGTGCACGACGGAGTGACACTTGCATGAAGGCTGACAAGCATAGCAGTTCTGGCAGGGGACGAGTGAGGAGGTCAATGATCGCGTGAGATGTCGTGAGGAGTGCGTATGTATAAATATACAACAGTAAGCGTGCAAACATGTGAATATCGAGATGACAAGTCTGGTTGAGGGCGAGGCGAGCAAGCAATTACACAATTGAAGGCAAGGCAAGAGACAGGGGTCCAGCAGACGAGGGACTAGCCTACCGAATGTCTCCTTGTTGCGTGTCTATGCGTGCGTGCATGCACCCTGACATCTGCAGCAGCTTGTTATTATATTCCCCAACGCACCCTCTCACCATCAATGCCACTGCTATAGACTCGCCGCGTGTCCTTCCTGTCTGCACGAGTCACTGTCCTCCTCCTTGTCTTCCTCCTCCGCAACGTCGCTCCCTAGTGCGACCACCCTCCGCCAGCCCGCCAGCCAGCCAGCCAGCCAACTCTCCAAGTGTCGTCCACCGCAAATAATACTGCACCACCCAACAACCCGACTAGACATCGCCCACGCAATAGACAAGCACCCAATTACACAAAGCCACGGTAGCTGAGTGCTACCCCATCTGATAGGCGGCCTAGCCGCTGCACGCCATCCACCAGAGCTCTTGCTCACCCTCTCACCACCACCGCAGCCATGGATTTCCTCCGCAAGCGCATGCCCTCTGCTGAGAACATGCCCACCCTGAAGAGCCTACAGTACGCAAGCCTCAAAGATGCCTCAGAAAAGTTGTCGCCCCGGCTGGGCTTCTTCCGCCGGCGGGTACGGATAAGAGGGAACAGCAAGATCAGTGTGCCCTTATATCTGGTCCTGCTCTTCCCGACCCTGGTCGTCATCCTGATCCTGGTGCTCTTCGTGCGCCATCCAGACAGCCCTGCCGCACGCCTCATACCAAGCGGTGCGCCGCCCAGCATCCGCAAGATCAGCGAGAAGCACGACAAGGTCTTCGTCAGCGGATGCTCTGAGCCACACGTGAACGCAGAGGGTCCCAGAGAGAACGCGGCCATTGTGATCTTGGCCCGGAACAAGGAGTTGCCTGGTGTGCTCGACAGTCTCAGGAGCTTCGAACGCCATTTCAACCGCTGGTTCCACTACCCCTACGTCTTCCTCAACAACGAGGAATTCAACAGCACTTTCAAGGAGACGATTGCGAACTACACTTCCTCGACCGTCGAGTTCGGCAAGATTGATTCCGAGCACTGGGGTTTCCCCGAATGGACAGATGCGCGTGTCGCCAAAGAGGGTATCGCTAAGCAGGGTGACCAGGCGATCATGTACGGTGGCATGGAGTCCTACCACCACATGTGTCGCTTCTACTCGGGCTTCTTCTACAAGCACGAGCTGCTACAGAAGTACGATTGGTACTGGCGCGTGGAGCCGGATATCAAATACTTCTGTGACATCACCTACGACCCCTTCGTCCACATGGCTCGCAACAACAAGACTTACGGCTTCACCATCGCTGTCAAGGAATTGAAAGAGACCGTGCCCAATATATTCCGCTACGCTTCCGCATACAAGCGTGTGAACAACCTCACCTCGCAAGGCCTGTGGGAGATGTTCACCGAGCCCAAGCCAGAGGAGGAGAACAAGCCCGAAGACCTGCCCAAAGGTGACCCCAAGTACGAAAATGAAAAGCCGCTCCCTGAAGATATCCTCCAGACTGAGCCAGGCGATGGCAAGCTGCCAGACATCGACCCGGAAGCCATGGAAGGTGAGAAGTACAACATGTGTCATTTCTGGAGCAACTTCGAGATCGCCCGCCTCGATTTCTTCCGCAGCAAGGCGTACGAAGATTTCTTCCAGATGATGGACCGCAGCGGCGGCTTCTGGATGGAGCGAGTAAGTATATCCTGAACCACCTTCCAAACATGAAACAACTACTAACGTCCATCCCCAGTGGGGCGACGCACCCATCCACTCCCTCGCAGCCGGCGCCCTCCTCTCGCCCTCCGACATCCACTATTTCCGCGACTTCGGCTACCGCCACACCACCATCCAGCACTGTCCCGCCAACGCCCCAGCTCGCCAACTGCCCCGCGAGCCCTACCTCGGAACAGACTTCGAGCAAAAGCGCTCCGCCAGTGACCGCGATTACCAGAAATTCCTCGAAGAAGACGACGACTACTGGGCCAAGTGGGACACGGAGAAGGAGAACGGCGTGGGCTGCAGGTGCAGGTGCGACACGGATATTGTTGATGTTGAGGGTAAAGAGGGCAGTTGTATTCCTGAGTGGGTGGAGATTGCTGGTGGGTTTGTTACGCCGGCTTGATCTCGATCTCTTTTTGCTTTTCTCTTCATCGCAAAGAAGGAAAGGGGAGGTTTTGGTATCGGGATAAGGAGAAATTGTATGTAAAGTGGTTTTCGTTTTCCCCGTTTCTGCTAGTGGAAACTCGTTTCCTGCTGCTTTATATTATCATACTCTTTCTGTGAGATTGTCAGCGGCATATGTGACCACCTGGCTGGCAGGTCTGGCGTTGAGGGGGGAGAGCATGCAGGGAGAAGTCTAGATTATATGAAAGCTTTTCTTTTTTTCACAACGCTGGACAATACGCTAGAGTTCGGATTTCAGTGTCGATGGTTCCCTTGTTGTAGTCAGAATGAGACGTCCAAAAGACGCGCGCAGTAGCAGACGAGAAGGCCAAAATGAAGAAAATGCCATGGTGATCGCCTGTGGTAATCCCATCATGTGCCCCCAGCACTGGCAGCGGACAACAAATGAACAAGAGTGGCTTTCTTTTGATATTTTTTCATTTTCAATTAAAGACTAAACCTGACTCGCCATAATAAAGAGCAAAATCTTGCTCGGATGACAAGACCGTTGGTGTCTTCGAGACACCGTGAACTCCATCGCTCCAATTCATCCCGTAGAGTTCTTTTTTCTCGAAGCCTAAACAAACAGAGGAAGGTCGATTTGAACAATTCGTGTCGCTCGCAGGAAAAGAAGATGGGAGGGGGGAAAACAATTCAAGCCCAGTACCGAGTGTGTTTCCTTTTCGCCAGCCTTCCAATCGGAAAGGGCTGGTCGCGGTAAACGCTGCACGCTTGAGACTGATTTTTTGATAGTTCCAGGCGAGAAATTGGCGCTCGCAACAGTGAGCATTGTGCATGGGTGCGTGCACCCAACCTCATCCGAGAGTTTTCCTCGTGGGTTTTCTTTCCCTGCCAGAGCATCTTGTGGGTGTGGGAAGTGGTGGTCCGCCACTCAAAAAGCCGATATTCTATGCCAGCTCGGCCATGTTGACTCTGTGAGAGGTGAAGTCCCAGAGCATCTTGATGAGTTGGTCTGGGAGGGTGTAGAGGTCGACGTGGAACTCGCCGTCTGTGAGAAAGGAAATGTTAGCATGCTTGAATGTGGCATGGTTTGCTTAAAGGTAGGATCCAATGACTCACTGTCGACGTCGTTCTTGGTGTATGTGTCGTCCGTCTTGTTGTCGTGCACCATCTGCACGACCTGCAGCAGGTCCTCCTCGCCCAGCTGAGGAAGGGCCTCGGCCAGCTTCTCCATGTCCACGTTGCGGTTCTGGCTCTTGCGCACCTTCTTCTCCTTCGCCTGAGCAGTAGCCGGCGTGCTAGTGACACCGTTTGACTTGGGCGCAGGGTCACCAACATCGCCGCTCTCGCGCAGCGCATCCAGAAGCGCGCCCTTGGGGTTGCGGAATGTGACGTTGTGAGTGCTCTCGTAGCGCTCCTGCTGGAAGTTGAGGTCGTGGGCCAGAGTGTGCTCGCCGGACTTGTTGGCACCAATGGGCGTGAGGACGATCTGCATGTCGAACTCGCCCCAGCCCTTCTCGTCGATCCTGAAGGGCGGGCGACGGAGTGTCTGGCGCATGCGCTTGGGACCGAATGACTCGTGGAGGACGTAGGTGGCCTTCTCGTAGCAGGTAGCAGGGAGCTCGTCGCCGTCGGCGCTGACTAGGAAGATCTGGATGTTCCAGCTGCGCATGGGAATGCCTTCGACTTCCTCGGGGTCATCGCTGAGAGGGTGTTAGTGCTGGCGATGCGAGAAGTGGGATGGCGTGGTGTGGTGTGGTGTGTACTTGGCGTGCTGCTCGGTGACGAGCTTGACGGTTCTCTTGACCTGTGATTGCATGTTAGTGGGAGGGTCTTGCGATATGCATGAAGCCGCACGGTAGTACTGCTACTGGGACGTACATCAGGCATGTTGTTTGGTGGACGCGCCGGCTGGTGCGCGGCGCAAAGGTGTTTGGGAGGTGGCCTGTTGGCTGCGAGTGGTATAGATGGGATCAATGGAGTCGCGGAGGAGTGTCGCGTCGAGGGATTGGTATAAAGTGGGTAGCTGGGGAGTAGCGAGGATGGTCGAAGTTCTCGTTGCGCGTAAAGTGTTGGCGGAGTTGAAGCGCTCGTCGACTGAAGTGAGCGGGCAGGCGCGTGGGGAGAGCTTTAGACTTTCTGAGGTTCGGCTCCAGCAACAGCTCGAGATTGCTTCATACCAAGCTGCATTTTACCTTACGTCCCAGATAAAGAATAATCATTCATCACTGTGCAAAGCTCACTCTTACGCATGCATGTGATGATCGCTTGGCGGGTGAACAGCTTACTCTGTCCATCAAGCAAACTTCACTCGAGCGCCGGCATCAGCAGTCGTTGTCGTTAAACACATGTATACTGTGTCGAGCCATCACTGTTTTTTCCTAGCATAAAAACTCGTCTTGTAGCTACAATCAATTCACCCAGCAGTTCACTCACGTATGGCAAGGGGCAGATACAGTGACGATTTTTGAAGCAGCTTTCGTTCCTACATAATTTATCTGGCGCCATGCGATGCATGCCATGCCTCGAACGTCCCGTTGAACGTCAATCATGTCATGTTATTCGTCGCGGCATTGTGATGTGATGTGGTTGTGATGTGTGGATAAGGGGTATGTTGATATGATGCAGTGCGGAACGCCCAAAATGTGCTGTCGGTGGTGTTTGAAGACACCAGGATTCAAGTGAAGATTGCTTTTGCAGTGCTCACGTGGAACGATTGCTCGACCCAAGTGGCGACGTTGTTTCGCAATTGCACGTGCTTCAGAAACCAAATGCGGGATTCATGTTGTCTTTGGATGTCGCTTACGACTCCTTGGCGAAGAGGGCCTCGTTCTCCTGCTGGGCCTTGATAAAGCCCTCCTTGAACAAGTTGGCGTTCTCCGAGTTGCCGAAACGGATGGCAAGGGTGGCAGCCTCGGGCTCACCCTCAGACACATCGGCGGCGGCATTCCAGACCCAGCTGCGGTCGCTGCCGACGTTGGGAGAAAGCTTCATGTCGGGAACAACTGGAAATTTGTTAGTTCGTGTTTGCAATCACCATCTCCAGATCTCAGAAACCTACTGTAGTGGTTGGCGCAGACCTTGAGGGTCTTGTCTCTCCTCATAACCAGACGGGTCTTGCCGTTCTCCTTGTGCTTGAGCAGCCTGACGTCGCCAGTGCCCCTCTCCTTCCACTCCCTGCTCTCGCGGTCGAACTTGAAAAGCTTGGCCCTCATCTTGAAGGTCTGCTCCTCGGCCTCCTCGTTGGTCTTGGTGTCAACCTTCTCAGTGAGGTGCACAACGGGCTCGAAGTGCACATCGGCCTCCTCCTCCTCGGCCTTGTCGTCATCGTCACCGCCCTCAGCGGCCTTCTCCTTCTGTGCCTTCGCGGATCCAGAGCGGTCGTTCTCCTCATCGTCGTCCTTCTTGGCCTCCTTCTTTGCACCGCCGCCAAACATGGAGAACACGTTCTCCTTGGCTGCAGTGGCGGTCTCAGCGACAGTCTCGGTGACTGGCTTCTTCTCCTCAGCAGCGGGGGCCTCGATGGCGGGGTTCTCGGTGGCCTTGACTTCCTCAGCCATTTTGTCTGTAATTTGCGCGGTGTTTGGTATGGTGGTAGTTATAGAGGGTACGTGCTGGCGAGTGGGTTATGCTGGAGTGTGCAGTTGTTGTTTGTGGTGGGAAATGATTTCAGAAAGATGTCCCGCCAAACGGCGGGGCAGGGGCGAGCGTTCGTGAGCGAGCGCATGGGCCACTCACACCGTCCCCAAATTTTGGCTCCGCGCCCAACTTCTTCACTGCACCTTCTTCACTTCCACATCTCAGCTAGACCGCTTAGCTGCAGCTAGCTCACGCTGTCTGCAAACTGCCTCTGTACTCGTGACGGAGTCTGCATACCCTTCCACGCCTGACCACCATGTCGGGCAAGATCAAGTCGAAAGACTTGTCATATGACTCCAGCTTGCCTCCTTTCTTGCAGCGTCTCCGCGCACAAAACACAGGCTACGGCGACGATGAAGACCCAGACCGCCACCAAGTACCTCTCGCTCGGCCCAAGAAAGCCAAAAACCCAGACGACGATGATGGCCCGACCTTTGTCGACGAGTCTGGAGAGTTAGTCTCTAAAGCCGAGTATGAGAAGCAGCTGCAAGGCGATGCCTCAGGTGAGGAGACCGGCGACAACGTTACTGGCGAGCTAAAAGGTGATGGCAAGCCTGAGGCCTCGGGTGCTTTGCCTGCTGACAGCAAACCCCGTGTTGAGCAGAAGCTCACCGACGGTAATGCTGTCAAGAAGAGAAAAGTTGCTAAGGTTGTTGGCCACGAAGACGAGGACGATTCCTCGAAACCTACTGGTGCTGAGAAAGACATTGCTCCCAAGGTTGTCAAGAAGGCCAAGAAGAAGGGCAAGCCTATCAAGCTCGCTTTTGATGACGATGAAGGTTCCTGAAGCATATTCGCTATCACGGTTTGTTTCGGACCATCTTCATATCATCACAACATTCGGGAGCCGCGATTTGGAGCCTCGTAGAGAATGCATCGCATGCCCCTACTCCCGCCCAGTTGCCCTGCGAAGTGCTCTGCGCACACCACATCACTAAGGTACGTTCACACAATCCACTGCATCCTCCCTAGCACTTTTTCATGATGAGACATAAAATATTGGAGCTGTCGTATCCCCGTCTTGAAAAACGGGTTGACGAGAAATCTATTATACGCAAACAACTGAACTACACCTCGAACCCACTTTTGACATTAGCAACATCAATCATTGAGCCCTTGCTGACTCTGCGAAGATTTGTAGGTTATGAGCCATTCGCCTTGCTGTGACGCTGCTACCAACGTGTATGGTCCGGTCCAGTCACCATGAGACCGCTGAGAAGCGTCCAATGAATAATCGGGTCGACGCCGAGCTAATCAGTCGGTCACCTGATGTCGACATCGGTAACAATCACCAGTGAGAGGCTGAGAGATCGCTTGAAGTCTTAACGCCTTTGCTCTTGCACCATCCGGTATCACGCATTTACTCTCAGGCACTCAAAGGGCTCAGGGTTCGACTGAACTCCCTTGCGGTCTAGCTTCAAAGTCTGTACTGCTTGCCCTGCCGCTGAGATACTGTTCACGCCCACACTTGCTGTAGCCTACGGTACGCTACTATCATCGACTTTTCGACCACTATACGCTTGCTCTCACTATTGAGATACCAAGGTATCTACACGTTTGTTCGACATCTGGTGCGCTACTATCGCTACGCCTAGATAGATGATTCTCTTACTGCTACCGCTGAGTTTTTTGCCAGTACGGAGTTTGAAAGTAGGCCGCGGGACTCCCTGTAGATTACATGCCATCCAACGCTGCCCATCGGTGGATGCTTCTGTTCATCTCGTCGGCAGGCACTCTTACGAGACGCGAATTTGTCGACAGGATTGTATGGAATATAGCGACGGTGCTCTCTGTCTATCATGATCTTCCGTTGGGCTCTGAATCCTTAGTATATCAGTCGTTTGCACGTCTAATATTCACCGTTCCTGCGTCTCATGCTCTTTATCGTTGACTTTCATACATTGGCTTCAGTATCAAGCGACAAGCCTTCAGATTGCTTCCAATCGCTTGAGTCTGACGCCTCGTTGCCGTCTGAAGCTGGCTTTAGATCGCTTCCTTTGTTCCTCCACGACATCCAATAACAACACCGACAATGCGCTCTCGGAAGACAAAGGACGTACACAAACACAATGGCTTTGTCAAACCCCAACGTCGGCAAGATAAATAACACCGATTGCTGGAGTGCTTGCCTATGGTTTCTTTTCACCAAGACCCAAAGGCTCGTTCTGTGAACGCAGCCAACTTCACCAAACCCGAAGAACTAAGACAGCAAGCACGAGAGAGCTCAACTCCAAACATCCAAACAATGCCTAAAGCAAGCTCTCTGATGTCTATCAAGATCTTCATGGGCGAGACTCTCCGGAACTTCTCACCCTGCAGCTCTCCAACCTGTGGGCACTGCGAATTTGGCCTTTCCCTGATTGACTCCCCGTCGACGTCTCCCTGGATGATGGTTTCAAAATCCCCGGTCGAAACCAGCGCCCAAGAGGTTTGGGCCGCGATAGAGGCCGCTGACGCTTTGGAGCCTCCAGCAGACAACGAGAGCTCCATTCGCGTCACCGCGATGATGAACGCCGCTCGCGCCGAGGCCGGTTTTGTCCCTGGCGCCTCAGCATTGAGGGCAAAGAACCAAGCTCCCCTTCCACTCACGCCCGAACAGCTCGACTTCGACAACCGTGTAGAAGCCGCAATGTCCAAGTCCTCCGCTCTGATCGCCGAAGCGAAAGCCCAGCTTGCTGCTCCGAAAGTCGCTCCTGAGGAGTTGACCGAGGAGGAAGAGGAAGAAGCCCGTCGCTACCGCGCGTGGGATCTTCAGTTCCAGCAGAAGAACCAGGCAATCGACGAGGCGATGGCGCGCAACCAAGTTCTGTTTGAGGACGTGATGGCCACGGTCGACGACATGGAAGCAAAGGATATTCCAATCCCCGACTGCAGCGACCTGGACTTCAATTGGAAGTCGAATGCTGGTGCTGCGGGCGTTCCGTCCAAGGCTGGTCAGTGACTTCCGCACTCCTTTGCGAGTTCAATGGCTAATCGGTTACAAACAGCTTCGCCTCAACATGAGACTTGCACAGTGCCAGCTTCGCCGGCCAGTCGAGCGAAAGGTAAGTCAAAAGCCAAAGCGCAGGATCAACCTCAAGTGTGGCAGAATGTGTTCAAGTGGGAGTTTGGGTTTTCGTGGTGAGGCAGTTCCAGATCGCATTCCCACAAGTTTTGTTTAGAACGAATTAATAGAAAGATATCTACATCGCGTCAACTACCGAAGCTTTTCACTTCTCCAAACACTGACCTCTCCCTAAACCGTTGCTCCAGGAAATGCACTTTTCAAAGTTCCGCTCCAGCGTAGTGGGTATTGTGCCAAAAGGATCAAACGGTGTCCGCACCAGGTCGCCAGTAAATAAAAAAATTGAGAACTGAAAAAAGAAACAATTGTTACCTCCCATCAATCCCGCAAAGACCTCAGCAGCTTCTGCCCTCCGAGCAAGAGCTTGCTTTTCCTGCTGTTCTCTTCGTTCTCATCTCCGTTCGAAGTGGCTGTGAGGTTTGTGTCTTGGCGTGACTTTGAGTTGCTGAAGCCACCAGTGAGGCGGCGCGAAAGCGATGCTGTGCGTGAGCGATGAGGTGCCTGTAAATTGGAAGTTAGCCTTGTTGAAGAGATTAAATATGACTTGGAGCTGCGACTTACATCAGGCGGCTCGAGCAGCCGTTGCGAAGATGCATCGCCACTATCCACTGTACGTGCGCCGCTTGTCGCAGGTCTTCTCTCTACTTCTTGTTCGGAGAGCGAGGGTGTCGAATTGAAAGAGACACTCCGACTAAGGGTGCTAGGTCGAGCTGAAGAGGTCGAAGGCCTTCCATTTGCGTAGTCGAGGTCAAAGTTATGGGTGCTGGCCGAAGTAGTCGAGAGGTGGGCAGAGCTGCTGTCTTTCAGCAAAGTACTCATGTTAGCTTTCTCGCGCAGGCGGCTGATCTGTTGTCTGGTCGGCTTGTGATTGCTGAATTTGTTGCCTACGATGGCACCTGCGTGGGAGATTAAAGCCTTGATCACATCCTTCTTGAGTTGCAGCGCAAGGTCCAAATTGGACCATGTCTTGTTACGGTACTCCAGTGTAGGCATTCGGAACACGAGATTGTGCACATCCTCGATGTTGCGGTGTCCTTTGCCCTTGTAGCTGAGACACAAGACCATGCTTGGAATTTTGACAAAGGCCAAGGTCATGTAGTTCGATGCTCGGTTCATCATCTCGGTCAGGTCGTCTCCTCGTTTCTCCACCTTCCTCTTCGATTCGCCAGAATGACGCGAAGCGGCGAAGCGCTTGGTCTTCTCTGTCTCCGTACTGTGCGCATCGCTGCGCATGGTATTGATCGACCGCTCACTGGGAGATCGTACCATGCCTGAAGAGTTGTTGGTATGCGAGAGCGCTGTTCTCGAAGCTGCAGATCTAGGATTGAGTTGGTTCCGATTCCTGTCCGAGTGGAACAGATTGAATCCGTGGTGGTGAGAATTGCTGGAAATACCGAGACCTCGAGCGTCTTTCTCTATCTTGGCCTTCTTCTGCTTTGGCAGGTGAAGCGTGGGCACAAGTCTGCGCTCCAGAGATCCGGCACCAGTTCCTTCGCTGTTGCCGTTGTTTGATTCGGGATTCGAGTGAGGCGCAAATTCGGAGGCATCTACAGGAGCACTCTCTGAAATCTCCTCGTCCAGATCATCTTCTTGCGGCGGAATCATGTTTCTGACCAGGAATGGAGAGAAACCGCTGCCGCCGTCGAACGCATTCCCACCCTCCCCAGGGAAGATGTATTCGAAAAGCTTCTTTGCAATGTCTCTCTCCAGTTGCATCTTGAGAGGCACCAGATCGACTTCAAAGTAGTCAACCACAGGAATACCGGCAATGGCGTCAAGCATCAGCCACTGCACACGAAGCATGTTGGCGTCGCCCGGTTCAAGGAAGCCTCGGGCGGAATCAATGTAGGGTCCAATAATCTCCGGATACATTGCATCAGGCAGTAAGTTCAAACCGTTTATGCGTCCGATTTGCATGCAGTTGTAGTTGGAACCGTCGTTGTTGTCCGTTCGGTCGAAGGATGCATTCTTCAGCTGCAGCTCAACTAGTGACTCGCCTTTGTCTCTGATAAGATGCCAGGCAATCTCTTTGGCGGACATATTGAGATGCAGTAAGCCTGCTGCGTTCTCCTGTTCTCGGCGATCCTCCAGGCGCTGTTGCGCAGTAGTGATGGCTTTCATCATGAAGAACAGCTCGTCCTCGCAGCTTGCAAGATCTTGGTCCATTGTGATGCGGTCCTTCCATCCTTGTCTGTCGAGGTACTTCTCGTGCACCTGGAACTGCAACTTGATCTCTTCAAGCTGTCTGATGCGCCCTTGTAGCATCTGTACCATCTCCGGCGCACCGGTCAGATCACTAAAGTCAGATGCCAGCATAATCTTTTCAAGTCGTTCACTGCGCGTCTTCTCCAGCGGTTCGCTATACAGCAGGAGATCCATGACAATGATGTACAGCGCAAAGTATTGCGCAGAATCACAAATCGCACGGAATTGTGGGAATTCAAGCCAGACGTGATCCATGCGATTCTCAGTCTCCTCGTCACTCTTGGTAGTCTTCGAGTCACCACCAGACACGTCATCGTTGTACTTGAGGCGCAACGTGTTGTATTTGTCGTAACGAAGACTGGCAGAAGTCCGGTGTACGACCCTGTTGAAGCCATACGGGTTGTCTTCGAACTCAAACATCATTTCGAGCGGAACCCATGGTGGCCAGCATGTGCCGGCTTTGACGCCATATCGATTTCCAGAGTACATCCGCAGATACTCGGTAGAGAATGTTTTGGTGCTGGTCACAAACATCTGTAGACTGTCCATGGCAGCTGTGAATCGACGCTGCACCAGTCCACTGACCTCGTCATTGACTCTGTCCTTGTCCATAATCTGTACCACCTTCAGCTGCATGCCCTTGGCTGTGACGAGCACGGCTGATTTGGGGTTCTTCTCGCTGTGCAGCTGGATCTGAGGTGCTATAAGGCGGAAATGGTAGGTGTTCAACGGGGTAAACTCGTGAGAAATCTCATCAGTAGGTCCGCTATTCCCAGTCTTCTCTTGATCTTGTTCGTTGTTTGGATCATCGGCATTGACATATGTACGACCGTCGCGGAGCAGCTCTTCGATACGATCCTGGACAGTCATGTCATCATCCATGTCCGGTGATCCTGGTCCTTGCGTGGTGGTCCAGGACTTCGTTCGTGTTGGAGTGGAGCTGCCATCCTTCTTCTTCTGCTCTTCCAGAATATCGACGATGAATTTGACAGCTCGCTGAGACATGTAGTAGACGAAACCTCGCCTTTGGCTGTTCTGGTGGATATAACGCAAGATGATGTTCCGCAGTGAGTTGTTCCACTTGATCTGCGGATTGTGCACGATGAAGCGGTTGTTAAAGTCGCTGGTATAATCGGCAAGAGGCGCAGAGTCCACGCGGTGCATGTCAGGGTCTGCCAGAGGAGTTGGCGTGCTTTCGTGTGCTTCATAGAATTCGTCCGCGGTCTCAAGCTCAGGAACAGCAGCTGGATCATCATGATCAAGTCGATCGGTGAGCGTCTCCAACATTTGGCGCAAGAATCGTTCCTTCTGCAGAAGCTGTTCGCCATGAGCACGGATAGCATCCATCTTGGTTTCTGCAGCGTCAATGTCGCTCTCGATTGATTTGATCATCTTCAGCTCCTGGTCATTCTCAGCCTTCTCGTTGCTCTCACGCTGGGCCTTGAGTGCTTTCAGACGATCACCAATCAACTCAGCTTGCACCCGTCTAGGGTCATTCTTCGGCGATATGACACAGTAATGTGTTAGCTCGTCGCCGAACGGACTTGATCTTGTAGTATCACCGGAGATGGAGTCCCCGTGGTCAGTCTGCCGGAAGTAGGTGAACCTAGGAGCGTACCCAAGCGGCAGGATCTTTGTCTCCGGGTCGGATTCTGCAGGCAGGATCCAATCAAGCTCAACGAAGTCGTCCATGTCAATCCACGTGAAGTCATTGTCAGGAATCGTGAATTTAGAAAGATTCACCCGGGGTGTTTGAGCCTGGAATCCAGCCAGGGTTTCATCAGTCGCCTTCTCCATTTCCTGTGCACTTGTACCTGTTATGCTGGCGGATACCGCACGCAAGTCTGCGGAAATGAAGTCGACCTGAGTCTGATTGATACGCATGCCGCTCGATCTCTTGGCAGCAGCATCATCGTGGCCTTTTATGTCGAAGAATTCTCGGCGCTGGTGAAGATCGAGCATGAAGCTGTCCAACTTCATCTTCAAGCCAGTGGCAGATACTGTGCCATCGTCGGCGTACTCCTCGGCATCTTTGTGCTTGTAGATGTGGCTCACAAACAAAGGTGACAAGAGGAGGTTATATTTGATGCTCGCAATGTGCCGGCCGAACTTCTTGCTTTTCTTCTGCGTGATGCCCCACAAGGGACCTTGTCTCACTGGTAGTGACATGACGCCCGAGAACATCGACCACCAGCTGAAGAAGTGGGAGAAGAACTTCGGTGTAAGATGCAAAGAGTTGTAGTTGTTCGACGGTTTGAGGTTCGACACCGACCAATCTCGACTGTGAGGCGCAGCGATCGCGATAGACATGTGTATATGGTGGCTGCGGAAATCGCGGAAAGCGTCGTATTCGCCACCCGGTGTTGCCTTCGCGAACTCAGGATGCTTGAGAACCACATCGTAATGAGGTTTGAAGTCGAACGAACGTGAGCCGTCCGCAAGGTCCCGCTCAAACATCAAGCCAGCCATCCATCGTACCTCGCCCGACAGCTTCATGATCACTTTCTTGAATATGGCGTCGCGTCTTGAGGTGTTGCTGGATCCAGTAGAGCCGTCATCGCTGTACTCCGGATCGGCGTCGTACCGAGCGACTTTGTTGAAGTCAGGTACTGCCAGGATGTAATCTCCACTGTCGACAGTCATAAATTGACGGGGATCTTCGTGCTGTGCTATGTTCCAGCGAACATCATTGCGCCACACCATGACCAACCCCGCACCATCTCCAGTGACCACATAAGGATCACGCGAACCTTTGAGCGTAAGGTGGACATCGCCATCGCCTTTCCAAGCCACATTGACACGCGAGTGAAAGCTCAGGCGAATCTTGTCCCAGAATCCGACGCGGTCTGAAGGGTCGATGGGAGGCTTCGTGAAGCCTTCGATACACTGCATAGCGTCTTGTATAGCTGGCTGGAACGATGTGCCCCATGTAATCCTGGTCGGCTGGCTGGTGTGGATCTCGAACTTCATATTTGAGTATGTCTTGACTGGGGAGATGGTTCGCCGCACGGTGAACGAGAAGGCGTCTTCTCGCCCAGGACCCATCTTGTCTTTGGGAACAATCACAATGTTGACCTCTTTCTGCGACTCCAGGTCTCGGAACTCCTCCGCAATCACGAAATCTGTCTTGAGAGACATAGCAGGCAGTCGAGGGGATTGACCGTTAGCCAAAGCCGGAACATGGAGCAACGGCAACGGATAGTCTCGAAGTTGGACTCTGGCTTCGCCCATAGTGACGTGAAGATTCATCGGCACTAAAAGGCCGTACTTCATGTCGTACGGCATGCCCTTGCCAATATCGTGCAAGAACTTTGGACACTCGTCCACAGGGAAAGATGGCTTGTCCACAGTAATTGCCAAGTTACTCATGTGGATGGAAAGAAGAGCAGGCCGCTGCGTCATAGCAAGTATGGGCTCATGTTGCTCAATCTCTTCTGGAATTTCATCGGCTCCCCAAAAGAGAGTACGCAGATCTTTGATAGTACGCTGCTGGAAATTGAGGACTCTGTCAATGCGAGCCTTCCATGTGTCAGCATTGAGTCGATGAAGGCGGTCTCGAGCTTGTTCAATTGACAGAGCAGAAGTGTCACTAATGCCACATTTGCCCTCTGTGTCATAGCGCATCCTGCGGCGACCATTGCGATGGCTGCCCATCTCAGGCGTCGGCTGCACGCTTCTTGCCCTCGGTTTGGTTTCATCTGGCCTGGTGTTGGATCTCGAGCGGCTAGCTGGGTGTTGGGATCTCGCTCTACGAGAGTCTGGCCGTGCGGCACGTCTGAGTTTCTTCTCTTTGGCATCGAACAGTTCCTGTCGAGCTAATCTCTGCTTCTGTTCCAAGAGACCGGCACGGTAAATCGCACCCAACTTCCACTCGAAACTGCTGTCTTCGACCTCGAATATGAAGATCTGAGACCGAAGCGAGATGCGAGGGATATTCTTAGGGCCCTCCGGCTCCTTCATCAGGATATCATCCAAGGTGCCTGTAGCAAAGTGGTGATGCAATTGTTTGGTGGATTTGATGATGTTCGCCACATTGTCGAAAATGCTGTGTACAAGCAGCTGATGCGGAACGCCGATGCGGATAGCCTCCATAGCCAGATCGACCGACTTCTCGGTGATAGTGCTGTTTCCTTGTTTGCGCTTGATGTCCCGGAGGTCTAGTCTAGGCGCTTTGATGCTGATGATCCTGCTCCAGGCAGCCTTGGTTTTGGGTGCACGAACGTACAGCCTAGTAAGTCTGTTTCGGAAGAATGCACTTGCCCAGCGATGTTGACCTGCCTCAAGACCAAAAATTTGAAGCATCATCGGAGGGTCTGAAGGCAATGTAGCCTTTACTTGAATGAGCGAAGCCTTGAAATCGACAGTGGTAATTTCGTGCTTTGCGACCTCTTCTGCGGTCGTGAAGGATCCTGGGACTTGCAGACTCGCACGTTTCGTTGGTGGAGGGGGTCTTTTGGGGTGTGCTTTGCCGCTGTGGTGGTCAAGGAATGTTCTCTTGACGACCAAGAACGCCACTCCTATCGCGAAATGGCTGTACAGAGAGTAATGCAGTAGCAGGCTCTTTGCATGCGAATTGATGTGGAAGATCGGCCCGTGGGCATCAGTTGACGTTGAAAAGGCAGTCTCGAAGCGCGGTAGCGACATGAAAGGTTGTGGCTCGGAGCCTTCAATAGAATCAATAATCAGGCCATCCAAATTCTGCACGTGGACGGCTAATCGCCTTCCATCAGTAGCATTCTGCTTCTTCCTTCGAGGCGAGCCAGATCTGGCTGGAGAGTGAGTTGATCTATCCATGCTCATGGACACGCGACTACTCGACCTGCGGCGATGATCGATTGGTTGAACCTCGTCTCGGTTGACTTTGTAGTCAACAGTCCATGTCTCCAATTCAAGCGCAAAGCCGCGAGTGTCTGCTGACACCTTGTCGTCAACTCCAGCCAGTTGCAGACCAAATTCATGACCCTCGAGGCGGAACGTGTGTAACCACGATGGCAGTTTGCGCAAAAAGCTCATCTGCGATTCATGTTTGTGCTCAGACGGTCCAAGAACGTTATTCCGCAGTTGCTTCACAATCTGTCGTACGCCCTCGCAGATATCAGGTCGTACAAGGTAAATCGTAAATGTCTGGAAACGGCCGAAGGCCGTCACAGTAGCACCGGGTATGGCATTCATGTCTACCTTGAACTCCACCGTGTCGCTGTGCATAAGGTCGTGGCGTTCAGATGCTGCAGTCTGGTAATACAGCTGATGTGTCGTGTGTCGATAGCTTGATGCCAGACTGTAGTGCAAGTGATCGCCCGGTGAATGCGACGACTCCACTTCCAGGGACATGGACGACACGGAAGATATCAACAGGTCGTAGTCTTCAGGGCTAGCGCTCTTGTCCATTGGTGGTAGAGACACTCGAATGACCGGCTCTTGGATCGAGAGTTTCACGCTCGCTTTGGGCAGGAGCTGAGAAATGATACGGTGGCTGTTAGACTTCTTGGCCTGTTTCGAGGACGCAGATTTCCGTTTGTTGGCCATCTGCAGGATAAGAGGCAGATGCTTAGGATCAAGGTCGATGGAAGGCGATGTACATACGACATTGGCGTACAAGAGGTTGGAGTTGCGTTCTCCCGCACTATCGTTTTTGGAGTAATGCAGTGTCCTTGCAGGTAATGTAGTTTTCACCGTAGCTGTTATCATAGGAACGTACACCATCCTTTCAGGCCGCTCGTGCCCATCATCAATACCCGCAGCGATGGAAATGGCTGTCAGCAGTCCTTGATGAGCCACATCCTCTCTTGAGAAATACATGCGGTGGGCAGGAGTCTTGGGATCTAAGCGGAGGATATCCATGCCGACCTCTTTCATCGCCAGATTGAAGTACACATCCGAACCAGAATCAGCCTTGACAGAGAGTTTCTTCGACAGTCCGAAGAATCCCACAGCAACCTGGACTTCCTGTATTCCACGCAGAATCGACGCAATGAAAGCTCGAGAGTCGGAAACGGTCTGTACAATGCGCTCTTCGCGGCTTCCAGGCTGCTCCATCTCGTCCAGAGCATCGGAAAGAGAAACGTCCTTCGAGTCTCGTGTCTCGTGCGGTTGCGCATACTTTCCACGAATGAGGTCGGCGCTCGTCATCGCATGCTCGATATCGTCGTATGGCACATTAAGTCGGCCAAGCTTGAAAGTGATAGAAGCATCTCTGAGACCCTGCAATTCTCGGTGCAATAGTCCATGGATGTTGAGCGCAAAGTAATCCAATACTTCCGAGGATTCTCGCCCTTCCGGTGTGAATAGCACGCTGCGGACGATCGATTTCCACTCAGCTGGCTGCTGGGAATCCAGTCTGCTCTGGTGGTGCTGGAAAAGGCGGCTTCGATCCACTGTCTGGCTGCGGGTATCCACACAGAGTGTTGCACGCTCTACACGCAGACTTCCCACTCCCACAATATTGACCTCTGCTGCGTCCGCGATCAAGTCCACCAGCCTAAGCCACTGAATTTTGCCATGCAACTTCTTTATCTTTTCTTTAACCTCCGTCAGCTTTCGCCAAAGCTTTCCATGGCCCTCATCACTATCCTCATCTTCGGCAGTTCCATCCACGGAGCCATTCGCCTTGCGAGCGCTCCCGTTTGTATGCTTGTATCCCTCGTTCCGCGATCTCTTTGCGTCTTCAAGCGCCTTCAAGTCCACCGTAATACACAGCTCGGTGACAACCAAACTACACCAAGTAGGAAGAGCAAAAGTCGGCCTATGAGGAGAGAGTCCAACTCCTCGGATTGTGATCTTGATCCCAGGACTGGGCGAAAGGGCTATGCGCCTGAACCCCGAGTATCCCACGCGCTGGATCGATATGCCCGTGATCACGCGGAGGATGGCGAAGACGATGAAAGTGAACAGGTAGCCGAGGACGACGAGCCCGACGAGGAACGAGACGGTGGGGACAGGCATGATAGTGTCGGCGGCGCCATTAGCTGCGCATGCAGTGGCGCGAAAGCTGGACAGGTCCGTGGCTCGGTCGTAGCAGCATGTCCTTCGGTGTGTGAATTGCACTGCGAATCACCAGTGCATTTTTGTCTACAAACAGGTGTCGTGTATTTCGAGATATTGTCGCGTGCGTAGAGCTATCGATTACGGTGTTGCGCCCGGGCACAGGCTAGCTTCAGGCCAGGATTGATAGTATTAGGCGAGTCGCGTGGGGTTCAGCCTCGAAAGATTAATGAATACAAGGTGTCCAAGCCGGGAGGAAATGCCCCGATCTTTGTCTGATTTCACATGGTGCTGCTGGCATGCTTTAGACCATCCGGCGGCGCGCGGAAGCTGCGCGTGGAATCCACCTCGCTCTCCACTCCATACGCAACGGCGTCGAATGACGTGAGGACAAGGATGTGGCTTTGGTGTGAATCTAAATCTCGATATGTATATGTAGCACGAGTTTGAGACAACATGAGAATGCAAATGGGTCACGGAGATGTCAACATATCCAAGGCACTACTACAAGCCTTGCTGGATCAAACAATACATGCAAAAAGTCAACGACCATCGGGTATCATTGCTAGTCTAGTGTATGCTTTGTGCTATGTAGGAAATCAGCATTGACGCACTGTCGCTGGTTCCATAGCGTGTCAACAACATAGTCGATCTCATCACGCCCAAACGCCACCCATGCCGAAAACACGCTCGTGGGCATCATAAACTCCGTGTTGAATGCAGGCAAGTCGTTTCATGCCGCCTTTGCATCGGACATGGTAGCGTCCTGCTGTCCGTTCGACTCGATCGCGTGAGCTGCCTCGTCCACAACGACTGCGCCACCAAACAACTTCTCCTTGACCATGGCGGCCATCAGGCCAGCCTTCTCCTCGTTGGCGATCTTCTCGGCAGTAGTCACTACCTTTGCCATGGCCTCGTCGCCTCCTTTCTTTTTGGAAGGCATCATGGGGCCCATGCCTGAGCGCTGCTTCTGTGACTCCTGAACCTGCTTGATCTTGCCGGCGAGATCCTCGATCTGGCGAGTTCCATACTCGCGGTTGGTGAAAAGTGGCGACGCGGACAGCGTCTGAACCCAGTACTTGTTCCAGAGTGCCTCCAGCAGCTTGCTGTCGAGCGTTGACTTGTAGTGAGAGACCTCGAGTGAGTAGTAACGGTTTGCATGTGCACCAAAGTCCTGAGCCTTCGCTAGAGGGACAGCTGCCATGCCTTCAGCAGCAGACTCCTGACCAACGGGCTTGTAGCCTTCCGGGTATGTTCTGAAAGCGCCAATCTCGACCTTGCCTGCGCTGATGGTGCGGTCCGGGTCGATGACGACTGCAAGGAAAGGATCCTGGAACATCTGCTGAGTTGCTTCTGTTGCCACGTCGATACCAGACAGCCAGCAACCATATCCGGGGTGGCTGTGATACCATCCGACCGCGTTCTCCATTTGTCCAGCTTCTCTCGACTGCTGCAAGAACTCCACCATGTACTCGTCTGCCTCCGACTGTGCGTTGACTCGGGTCTCAGTGCCCTCGACGGGCAGTCGTAGCGCGTCCGTGACGATGAACGTCTCGTGCTGAACGTATCCCAGCATCAAACCCATGACCTCGAGGTTGCCGCCAGACCGCGCGTGCATGACCATCTTGATGAGAGCCACAGCCGAAATGCGGACGTATTTGAAGTGTTGTGGATCGGAGCGCCATGGTTTCGCCTCTTGGATCTTCTTCTGCTCTTGGGGATCGAATGTGTAGAGGGCGTCGCGGTGAGTGTCAGTGAGCTTGACAGCGTTCTCGACCTCTAGAAAGATATGTTAGTTCTGTATGACGACAATACGAGTGATGGAATCATACCCCAGGCCTTGAGCGCGTCCATGTTTAGGAGGATTTGTGGTTTGTCGCAAGTGATGTGTTCGAGCGTTTGGGTTGTTCGAAGCTCATGTTCAAGTCAACATGTAAACGACTGGACCAACTGCCTAATGCGGGGCCGTTCTGGTGACGCTGTTCTGCCTTGTGGCCTGAGGCAAGCGATCCATACTTTCACTTCTCTCTGAAGGCAGCTCTTGACAGGAAACTGCTCTCTATATTGGCCTGAAGCCTTGAACTGACAGTCTTCAGCCCAGTTGCGAAGTTCGGGTTCCTTGTGTCAATCAACTCAAGATGTACAAAACACGAACGATCATGGATAATGGACAAGGTGTATAAGGATAAAGGCTCTATCTTTCTCCATATCTCTCTCGGTACTGCTAATGGTAGGTAAACTAGAAAAAAAAATCCGACTAAAAGAAAAGATGCACCACACAGAATTGTTGAAAAGACCAGCAAATCCAAACAAGAAAAATAAAAATAAATCAGGGTATCAAATCACCCAATCACTCCTTTTTCCCGATCAAAAAACAAAAAAGAAAACTCGAGTTCCCAGAAGTCGCATGAATGAAGAAGAAGAAGGAAGAAAAACAACTCGGACATCGGCAATGTCTCTTGATCTTTGCAAGATGTGAAAAAGCAAATGCCCCCAGAACCCCTCAGCTTCTGCGCGACGACAGAGCCCGTAGGCGTTCATGTCTATTTCGCCTTGACTCCAAATCCCGTTTGCCGTCGCTCGCTCTGCGGCGCAGTTTTTTGAACGTCTTTCCGCTCGGTCGTGTGAGAAAATAAGCACTAGTATTATGTGTCCAACATATGTTGTGCGCGTGGTGTGGTTGCTTCGCTTGTCAAAAGAAGAATGAAGAATAAAGTCGAATGGTGCCTTCCGCTTACGAAAGACCGCTCGGGTGATAAAGAGATGATGAAAGACCGTTCTGAGCTGCGTAAGAGACGTGAGCGTATCAGATTCTAGTCCGATCGCTTGTCCGCGTAATGTGATTCGAGACCAGCTCAACTGCCTGCCTAGTGGTGCTGTTGGCTCAGGTTGTTGGGGTCGATGTACAAGCCCATGTTTTGCATGTCCATGTCAGACCCTTGGCCAGGGGTGTTCTGGCCAAGTGGGCTCTGCTGGTAGACGTTGTTGTCATCGACAAGGTGCTGCATGGGTGCAGGGCTTTGGTAAACCTTGGAGTCTTGGTAAACCATGCCGGTGTCCTTGGGGCTGTTGAAGTTGTACTGCTGGTCGTGGGGGATGTGCGACGGTGTTGAGAAAGCGATGCCACTGTCTTGGTGCATGTTGCCGCCAGGTGTGGGAGACTGGAAAGACATGTGGTCAGGAGTCTGGTGGGGTGGGCTCTGGAAGCTGAGAGGACCATCCTGGCCGCGGTAGGGCAGGCTCATTGAGCTCTCAGCGCTCTGCGGGGGAAGCTCGAAGTTGTACTGAGCATCAGGCATGGGTGAGTTGAACTCATCGTTCATGGGGCTTCTGAAGGGAAGTGCCATCTGCTTGTTGAATGACTCAGACAGGTAGAGGCCATCATCACTGAATTGAGAGTTGTCACCAGGTGTGCCAAAGATATCCGCACTTTGGCTACGGCCCATGGCGTTGAGAGGTGGTGAGTGGTCTGCGATCACTGGGTCGCCACCACTGGCCATGGAAAGGGGCGTGTTGGTGGTTCCAATCATGGCGGCTTGGTCGACAGCGAGGAAGCCATTGTTGTATGGCGTGCTGACCTGTGGCTGGAGAGCACCGTCGTTTGAGCCGTGGGCGAAGAAAGCAGGGGTGCCAAAGTCGCTGGGTGAGTTGACTGTGGTCGCTGACATGGGTCCAGCGAAGCGGAAGTCCATGCCGTACTGGGCAGAAGTATCGATGCTCAGACCAGGGGCAGGTCCAGGTGCAAAGTTAGGCTGGTGGCTGTACTGAGGTTGAGGTGCGAACAGCGCGGGCTCTGATGTAGCAGCCTGGTTCTGGCTCTCATGCTGAATGAGGAAAGAGGGCATCGGCTGGCGAATCATGGAGAAATCGATAGCAGCAGGCACTGAACGACTTCTTTGGCGCTTGTGTCCACGAGGGGCGGGCGGACCCATCAGGCCAGAGGTGTGGTCTGGGGCAAAGAGGTGGTTCATCTGGTGGTGAGGGTGCACCATGTGGTTGGGCTGACTGGCAGGGCGGTGCACGACAGGTGACACCGGGGCTGAGGTAATGGTGAAAGCACTGGGGTCGAAGACGTGATGTCTGTTTTGGTAGGACTCGAGGGAGACAAGCTTCGCCAGTTGTCCACTGAGAACCTTGGAGGGACCACCGAGGTGGTGCACGAAGATACGGCTGGCTTGCTGGTCCTCGGTGAAATCGCCACACTCGTAGAAGCCACCGCTGCCGGAGCTGTCCATGTAGAACTTGGGAGGCCTGGTTAGCTCAACGACCAGGCCGCCGGATCGCTGGGAAGCGCCCTCGGCGGCGGACTGAACATCTCCTTGTTCCAGAGAGATGTTCTTGATCCATGCGAAGGGGTACTCGATCTTGTAACCTGCCGCGTCGTTGTGAATGTAGTAGGTGATGCACGCCTTTTCGGGCGAGTAGAAAATGACCAGGTCCATGGTGCTCTGGCCGACACGACGCCAGGTGCCGACTGACAGAGAGCGGCAGTGGAAGTGTTGGATGACGGTCTTGCCAGATGTGGTGTCAGTGTTGAGCATGAGGCCTGCATTGCCGTACGGGAAACCTTGACCGGGCATGCCGCCAACAGGTCTAGGGCCGTATGCGTGCATAGCCAGATATTGCCTCATGGAATCGGGAATGCTATCGCAGTCCTCGCCGCTCTCGATGCTGCGCTTCGCAATGTTCTTGATCTTGGCACGCCTATCATTTGCATTAGTAAAGACTTCACGTCAAACGAATGTTTTGTACACACCTGTTCTGGAACCAAATTTGTACAGATCGCTCCGTCATGCTGATGTCCTGTGCGATGCGCTCGCGGACGAGAGCGGTGGGAGTGGGGTTCTTGTTGAATTCGACCTCGAGAGTGATGAGCTGGTCCTGGGTCGCACGCTGACGCTTCTGGTTCTTCTGTTGCTGTGTGAGGGTGCTCTTGCGCGGGGGCCTCCTGGCAGCCGCGGCTGCGGCAGCACTCGCTGAAGTCGGTGTCGATGAAGGAGGGGCCATGCTTGATTGGTCGTCGTGCTGTGGCTGCGGAAGCTGAGGTGCTTGCATGACGTCCGCCATGTTGGGTATTGGGTGCTGCACTTGGGTTTCGAGCTTCGTGTTGATTCGTGTCGGGTGCCGTTTAGCGTGAGAAGAATTATTGGGTCCGCTTGTCGTATGTTGTCGTTAAGAATGCGCGAGACAGCGGTAGTTGGGACCGAAGCTTAGCCGTGAAGAAGACGAGGTGGTTGGGAGGGATGAGATGAGGGCCGTGTCGAGCACAGGCGTCCAGCAACCAGGCGGAGAGGTAAAAGGTATAGTATGGCTGCTGACCAGGAGCAAGCGGTGGTAGAATGGAAGGGTCGTCGACGCGTCGGGGGTGTCGAGGTCGCCGGGGACAAAGAATGGTAGGTAAGTAAGCGAAGGGTGCCGGAAAGAGTGACGGCTGGCCCGGGTACAATGAAAGGAAGAGATGTTGCAAAGCACCAGAGAGAGTGATGATGCAGTGCGGTGCTCGTGTGGATGACGAGAGGCAAGTGAGGTCCGGAGTGGGAAATGAGCGAGATAAGGCAGTCTACAGCGGGCGGTGGTGGTGGTGAGGAAGGAAACCAATTGTCCAGGGGGCTCTGTGCAGGCCCGAGCAGGTCTCAGCTTCAGGCGTACTCGGCGTCTGTGCGTTATAGCCTCACACACGCGAGAGGGCGCGGGCGTGAGGCGGGTACCTGACTGGGACCTGATCGAGCATGCACGAAGTGGGTCTTTGCAGGTCGGGGACTCTCTTCATGATGGCACGGCGGGACTGACTCGCCTCCTGACGGAGGAATATGCCGTGTGCTATAAGTAAACAAAGCATCTTCACTCGGCAGTAGTATGCCATGACGAAGGATGCGAGGATGTGCAGTGCTATAGCATCACACAACACCATCCTCTTGATGCAATTGAGCAAACCAATACATCCCTCGTCTTGTCATCGCCCCCACCGTGCCATTGATACCAGCAGCAGTGCCCTCACTCACTATTCCCGCCGGGGGTGGGTTGGCAGCAGGGAGGCGCCGTTGCACGTCTGCGACACCGCCAACGCTGTTACTTACTACCGCCCTATACATGCTTGACCGTACCGCGCTTTGTTCTCTCGCTCGCACCTCGATCGTCGCAGCACAGAGCTCGACCTACTCACCCTACCACTGCCGTGCTCATTCTTCCTCCGTGCGGTGGCCGTCAGTGTGGCTGTCGTGACACGGCCGAATCCACCCGACTGCTGACAGGCCATTGCATCGTGCATCCGTACCACAGGAGGGGCGCACGACCATAGTGGCTCCAGTGGCCACGACGTCGAGCCGCCGTCGCTGTGAACTCGTGTAATCGACTCGTTGGTCCTGGTACCTGCAGCGGATAAACGCAGCTTGCATCGCGCCAAGTGGCCGCCCACGAGTGAGATCGGAGAATATTCTGCGTGGCTGCGGCGCAGGCGGCATGCCTTGAGCATGGTTGGCGACACACGGCGCCTACACACCGCTGCATGCACGCCACCCACATCGCGTAGCAGGGATGCCCGCATTGCCCACAGGTGCAGGATTGCCGAGGAGGGCCGTTTACACGTTAGTAAGACATCTGGCCTCCTATCGCCGCACGACAGATCTGCAGCCCGTACTCTGCAAGTCCGATATAGGAACGCAGTGGCATATAAGCAAACGTCAGCCCCATCTTCTCCTCGATCCTACGCGCCACAAGCTCGACTGTATGCACCAGCACAGAAGTGGGCGCGCTGTATAGTGCACACACGTCTTCCGAGAAGCTGCCAATGGCATATTCCAGCAAGTAGTGGAGTTCATGGTTCGATGTGATGCTTCGTAGCTGTCGCAGTCGACAAGCGATGTCTGATGATGGAACACATGATGCTTCCAGAATGATAGTGATCTGGACGGCCTGATCCCTCGAGTTCTGCTCTCGTGTCGCAACATGCATTCGCGCTCTGCTCCTTGGCACATAGACAACGTAAGTCGCAATATAGACGAGGCAGGCCAGCCCGGGAGAACTCGACAAGCCAAACTCTGTGGAGAGAAGGCAGATCAGATCTCCCTCTCCGCGCCAGCCGCCGCCGCCTTGTTGCACGGTACGGCTTCCGGAGTCTTTATCTGCCAAGCGACATCCATACCCATACCTAGCCTCCCGTGCTCATTTTGCGATATGCCCAACATCCCTATCGTAGATCGCTGACGAACAACCAGGTGGGTGGATACACCAACGCTCCAACATTACTATACATAGGGCCAAAACGTACAAGACCCACGACTCACGAAACGCAAACGTCGCTCGCAAGATGTCACAATGCGAAACTGACCGACTCGCAATGAGGCGCAATGGCGAATCGTTCAGTCCACGCACAGCCATCAACCACTGACACGACCACTGTCGATGCGCGACGCACTAGAAGAACCACAGAGAAGAAATCGAAGGCCGCTCAGACACACGCGCGACTCGGATGCGATATCACGGGACTGCGCGGGCGAACAACATGCCCCAGTTGAGGTTGGCGGTGGTACGCGATGGATGCAAGCGGCATAGGCTGAGATCAGAGTTGGCCATCCGAAACACGTTAAGCCATCGCGTCTCCCCGATGCGACTGTCTCGACTCTCCCTAACGCTCTCTATGACGCACTGCTCAAACCCGCTTTTCGCAACTTTGGCATGCTGGCGGCGGGCTGACGCTTAGTTTGCGTACGGATAAGCTTAACTTGCGGTGCAGGGAAATTGCCAACGTTTCGACCGTTACACGTTGGCAAGCTCGAGGCAAGCCCTCTTCTAGCGAAGCCGACTGGATCGGTAGATGTCTCTCTCTCGCCCTGCCGTCTTCCTCGACCTGCCCCTCCTTGGGAGCGTTGCACAAAGCACATACATAACCGATGCAGTTATGCTTTGCAACGTTATGCCTACTGCATCAGTGGCTGCGATACCGGAAGAAGTTTGTCAAACGGCCAAACACCGTTTCGCGTTGCTTTCGCGCAAGGTTACATAAGGTGAGATGACAGCACACACCGCCCGAGAACACCGCTTCGATCTAATGCATAATAACGCCTTGCCTACAAGTCCTACGTTGTGCTTGCCCTCCATTGACCCATTGACCCTTCGACCAAAACCCTCCTCCCGTTCTGACACAGGAGAACATAAAAACAAGTTCCTCAACGCCTTGATCGACATCCGCGTGTGTAGGTCCATCGCTCCGCCGTCGTACACTGCGGAGGTATCACCGCCATTACTTGGTTCGGTCCAGTAGTCCCTAACCCTTTCCCACCTCTATCCCTCACCAAAGCGTCGCGTCCTTATCAAACCGATCCAGCTCTTTGCCGGCATCCTCCACGTCCTTCTTTGCCTTCATCCGCATGTAGAAGATCGGGCAATCGCGACTGGAACAGATAACCTCGTTATGCATACTGCCTTGACAGCGCTGGCACTGTGTCCACAGCCTTGAGAATCGCACCTCGACATCTGCCACTTTGCTCAATGTCTTAGTGTAGAGCTCGCCGAATCTTGGCCTACATTCGGCGCCCACCGCACCATGTTTCTCTTCGGCGCTCGTCAAGGGTTTCTTGCAACCAAGACATGTCTCAGTCTTCTTCGCGAACTTCATCAAACCGCCCATGGTGGGCGCCGCAACAGCAATGGAACGAGTATGTGCACCAGTAAGGAGCGACGCGGCCTGCTTCTCGCCCAGAATAGGTTCGAAGATACGTCCCAGGGGTTTGGCGAGCTGATTGTCCAGGTAATACTTTGAATCGATGGGAAGATTGTTCTCGAGCACAAAGATGGGGTCCTCGGACTTTTCGTAGCCTTTGCTGCCGGCAGCTCCCTTGATCATGACATACGCAACACGGTCACCGAGAGCAGGCGCCGAACCTGCATCACGTTTGCGCATGCGCTCAGCGAGCTCGACGTGAGCTTGTTTGCCAGCGTAGTCGACCTTCGAAAGAGCTTTGGTGATGACAAGGTTGGACATGTCGACCTTGTTCTGCAGGAGCTCGGAGATGGTATCCTTGACGTAGCTATTGAGGTGTCAGCAATTGATCGCGATACAGGTGAATATGTTTGCACTTACTCTTGTGCGCCCTGCACGTCACGGTCGATCAGCAGCATTCGCAGACTTGTTTCAATCACAGTCTGGACGAGTCGACAATTGTCACGTCTGACAGTCTCGATGCCTTTGGTGTCCATCTTGTCATACTTCTCGGTGTTGGTCCAGTACAGTCCCGCATAACGCTTCTTGTTGATGAGAAGGTACGGGAAGTACACCTTCTCGAATTCCAACTTGATGGGCTTGATGAACTTGTCAGACACATGAATGGCAGCTTCGTTGCCCAATTCCATACACTTGGCGAGATCATTGGGTCCGAACTTCACCATGACGGAATCTGTGTCACCGTAGATGACCTGTGCATCGTGGGTATAGCCATTGGCGATGGTATAGCGGCTTTCGACTTCTTCCTTTGTCTTCTCGATCATTTGACGACCGTAGGCCGTTGTACTGGAGGCGACAGCAAGGCAAGGCAGTTTACCCACTGTCGCACCTGTGAGACCATAGACCGAGTTGGCGCTGACTTTCAAAGCGAGCTGACGACCGTTCAACACAGCCTTTTTGAAAGGGTCGGTCTCAACAGCCAACTCTTTCTTCGCTCGCTTACGTGCACCAAGCAGTTCCTCCAGAATGACCGTGAGGAGACCTTTGCGAACTTTGGTCGTCGCGAACATGTCTCCATTAGGTGTGACGATGTAGTCCTCATCTTTGACGAACTTCAGCTTCTCCACAGCATTCTTGTTGAGCAGTGTAGTGTAGCAAAGGTTGTGGGCCTGGATGATACTAGGATATAGCGAAGCGAAATCGAGCGTTGCGATTGGCACATCATAGTATCCTCTGGTAGGCTCAATGACAGTGGCACCCTCGTATTGATCGTCAGTCGCCTGGGAGCTAAGGTTGGGAATCACAAGCTGCTCTGTCAGTGCTTTGCGGTAGACTTGACTCAAGAACTTAATTTGTTGACCACGGGAAAGAAGGAAGTTGAATGGAACTCCCGTGACTCTTGCCATCTCGGTGTAGTTGACCAGACACATGAGCTTGTCCATCAGGCGTTGTGGCAGGTAGGCATCCTTCAGACAGTAGACTGCGAGACGACGCCGTGATTCGGGTGTTCCGTTGAAGAGCTCCGTAATCATGGTGTGGTGCACGTCTTCCTTCTGTTCGTTAAGGAAATGAGCGCAGACTGAGTTGAGGGTGTAACTTCGCAATTGGTAGTCGCGCTGAATTAGCTGAAGCAGATCGAGCTGCAGACGGCCGTTGGTGTTGGTCGCTTTGGTGTCTCGGTTGCCCATCTGTTTACTCGAGAAATTCGTCTCTTTCGCTTGCGACTTAATATTCTTGAGCCTTGTCCAGTAAGGGAATTTCTGCACCTTAAGATGCGCTGCTCGGTCGAGCAGGTACGGGAAATCGAAGTTTGCGATGTTGTAGCCAATAATGACATCTGGGTCCACCTCTTCCACAAAATCACGCCACGCCATCAACATCTTGCTCTCTGCGTCTGCGCCACCAAACTCGAAAACTTGGGTATTGACAATGAGACTGCACGTGTCCAGGCAGAACACGTTTCTGACGAACGGTTTGTCTTCACCATATCTTGTGACAACGTTCGCGATCTGGATGACCGGATCGACATTAGCTTCTGGGAAGACACCTTTGCGACCAGCGCACTCGATGTCAAAGCTCAGAACTCGCAATGGCGCCATCTTTGCCCAATCGCCGTCGATCGGATGTGCGATGAGATCTCGGTAATGGCAGTAGGCTTCAATCTGACAGTGTGAATGCCTGTCCTTGCCGGGAATCAAGTGGTACTTCTCTGGATCGACTGACACCCATGACATGCCGGCGATGTGAGTGTCGACCATGAAGCGGAGAACATATTGTATGGCGTCGAATGTCAATATACTGTTGTCGGCCGATTTCCACAGACCCTTGTAGTTTGCATTGCCCTGTTCGATAGTGGTGCGCAGCCGAGGAATGAACTTGGGATCCGTGACAGTGATTCTGAGATAAGGGCTCTTCTGGTTGCCCTGGAAGCCATACATGTTCTCGCGCATGACCATTTGTACTGAGAAGATGGCAGGTTGGTGTTGAGCTAGCGTAGTCTCCAGGTAAGCCTTGAAGGGTTCGCAATCCTTCGTACCAAAGTTGACAGGCGCAGCAACGTAGAGGTAATGCTTGAAGTCAGTGACGTGCAATAGCACGGAGTGGCCATCATCTGTCACACCAAACAGCTTGACACTCGCATTGCCGCCCTGGAACGTGCCTTCTTCGGCATCAATTTGTTGGAAAGTGAGTCTGTCGGTCTTCTCGTTGAAGTCGTCCAGACTTGGTCGACCCCAATGTTGGTCCTTCTCTGCGTTCTTCTTCTTCAATGTGCCAATATCCTGGGTGAGCTTCTCCAGCACCTCCAACTCGAACTGACTCTTCGGCTGGCTGGATCCGACCAGACCGCCATTAACATCTCTTCTCGCAGGCTTCACGAACTTGTTTGCGCCATCCTCCAGCTTCCGTCTCTTCGAAGGCGATGCCTGCTCGTTGCGGCGAGAGCTTGTGCTGTCTTGTAGAATTCGCTTGGACTGCGAATTGGATGACGACTGAGCGACTAAGCCCGGCATGATTGCAGGTGTATGTATGAAGGGTGGTGGGGTTGTTGGTACATGTGCAAACAACAGAGGGCGGGTGTCGTCTATCACGTAGAGACTCGAACTTACAGTGCAACGCGTAGCGCGTAGCAAGCGTGTCAAAAGCACTTCACGGCTCCTGCCAAGATTCAGCGCGACATGGCAACAGCAAGGGTCCTGGCGACTGCATGTGCTCCTCAACTCGACTCAATGCACATGCATAAACAGACATGCACAATTCGATCATCACAGCCGACTCACAGATTATGTTCGAATGTCCTTGGAACTGTGCAGTCGCCTTTCTGCATGAAAACTTGTGGCTTTCCTTTGTGCGATAATTCACATACAGCAGTCACATCTTCCTTCACCCCTCGGTACTAAATGCGACAACAAAGAAAGTATCAGCGTGATCACCAATGAGACATGGCACATGTTTACGAGGTGTAGAACTTAATTTAATTTCGATGACAGCAACTGATTCCCTAAAAACAAAAACGCCTTGAACTCCGAAGCTATTTTCCCAGCTAACGTCGACAGACAGTGTCGGAAGCACTGAGCATTTTCCCAGCATCATTTCAAATATCTCATGAACTCCTTCCCCGTATCCAGCGTATCACGGTCGTATGTCAATCGAAATCTGGGTCTTTTCCTGGTCATGAGCCAGCACTGAAAGACAACACTCTCAAGCAGGCTTGGGGAAGCCCGGCAGGTTCTCCATCAGCTCGCGAATCTTTTGCTCGGCGATCTCCAAACGCTCCAAGGATTTCTGGAGGCCGAGTCTGATGAAGCAGACCCTGTGAGAGCGGTGCATCTCGAGTCTCCTCCGCTTCTCTGCAAATGCCGCCTGAACCATGCGATATGCCTTGACTGCGTCGCTGGTCGGGATCCTGATAAGGATGCTCTCACACTCAGACACGGTCATTGGCTCGTCGCGAATACAAAAGTTGACTGGCTTCGTTGGCCTCATACCAGAAACCGCGAAAGCACCCATCCTGTGGAAGAAGAGGTCGATGGCCACAACCACCTGGTGGGGTCGTGCTGCCTTGACCAGCGCACCAATGCCACGTTCAAATTCGGGGCCGGGCTCGCGTGGCGTGGGAATCAGCTGCGAGAAGATGCTGAGCTCGCACTCGTAGTAATACTGGAAAGTCAACCAGCGCGAGCGCAGATGCTCAGGGATGTTCGCAATCATGGTCGACCAAGCCTTCAACTCGGCATCCGTTGGGACCGCCATCATTGTGTGGTGCTCGCTGGGTGTTCGCTTTTGGTGCATGAGCCAGACCGGGTTCTGGAAGAAGTAACCAATCGCCGCAGCGCGCATCTCACTGGAGACTTGAAGAGGAGCCAGCTTCTGGCGGAGTGTGAGAGGCTCGACGTCGCCTTTCTGTGGTGCGTGTGCGGTGCCTTGGAGCCTGCGCAATCCATCTCTTGAAATGAACTCGTTGTCCATGACGAACTAATAGACTTTGTTGCTCAACTCCTTCGGAAGGCGCTTGATGATGCTCTCTGCCATGGCGTCGTTGGGCTTTATCTCCTTGGTGGAGGCGTTCGAGGACATTTTTGGTGTAGATTGTAGCTTTTGTAGGCAAGTGGAGTGCGTGTAGATGGGTGGGGGTTGTGTAAGTCGGTGGGGAGTGTGCAGGAATGTCAAAGGGCAAGAATGGATCTCGTGCATTTATGGGGCACGCTGAGCGTTGTGTGAGCGCAAAGCATGGCTCTTTGGTCACCGCCTTTGCTTTCACCTTGCGCTGAAGTAACTTATGGTGTGTCGGGCTTGAAAGCGAATGTGAATGTTGGCTACGTTCTATGAGGTCAAACAAAGCAACAATGCCTCTCTTCGACGCTTAGCCCTTGCCAAACAGTAACAGACTTACGTAGGTCATTGACTGTCGCCAGCAATATGAGCTCGTCAACTGGATGAATTACTACAATACTCTATGCTGTGCTTTCGTGGCACCAACCACCGAGCCCAAGTCATCGTTCTCCAAATCCAGTGCTTGCGACTCTTCTTGTGTGAGTTGTTGGGAGACCTTCATTTCTGGGTTCCGATGGATCTACAACAATTCACAGATAGACAAATAGCTTCCACAACACATTTTCTTGCTCCAGAGATATCTCCGGCTCCATCGATAGTTGCGATCGTATCAAACTTGCTTAGGGGTCATCGATCGTACAACAGCTTTAGCATTGGTGGTGGTCATGCATTGGGCGGAAGTTACTATGATTGATACACATGGAAGGTACATGTATTTTATCTCTCCGGTACACGTACATGATGAGTTTGAGAGTGGAGAGTTGAGAGCCGTGGAAAAGTGCCGTGGCCTTGGAGTGGAAGTGATGTGGGTAAAGACAACAGCTCGATCGAGATTCGTGAGATCGATAGTCACGGCGACGAAGGACAACTGAAGGACGAAAGGGACAACCGATCACTATATTCGATCACGGTGGATACCACCACACGCTCGCAATCTCTATAATAGGCATAGTATACAATACTCGATAGAGAAATGTTTCATGGTGATGCGGCATAGGGTTAGGGTTAGGGTAAGATATTTGCAATCATATTTGAAAGTGGTCTCGAGGCAGCCAAACCCGAACACTACATCCTATTACTCTTACATTACTACCAGACCACGTTCGAGATCTAAAGCTCGCCGGCGTTGTAGGCGAACGTGCTTCAAGCGGAGTCTATGAGGAATAGGAGAGTATATCGTAAAGAACAAGACGACGTTACTTTCGTGAATATATACATTACGACCACGTCCGACTAAAGCGACCAAGCAGCTTAGTTCTTGCGCCAGTACTTGCCCTTGCCCCTGCCGAACTTGGGCTTAACAACGAAGGCACCACGGTCAATAGTGTTAATGACAGTGTAGCCAGAGTTGAAAGTGAAGTGGCTCCAGGTACCAGAGTCCCAAACAGCGGAGCCACCACCGGGAAGCTCGTCATCCTGAGGGAAGACATCGAAGTAAGCGATCTCCTCGACCTTGCTGCCGTCGGGGTTCTTGGGGATGGAGCTGACGTCAAGGATGCGGAGACCGGCCTGGTAGTTGGACTGGTAGGCGAGACCCTCGTGGACGAACTGGTTGTGATCGACGGAGCGGGTGGTGGACTTGTAGTAACCGGTGTTCTTGGGCTTCTCGAGGTTGGTGATGTCCCAGATGTAGGTGACAGGGAAACCGTCCTTCGCGGGAGAGTTGGGGGCAGTGCGGGCAGGGTCGATCTCTCCCTCGTCAAGCTCATCGTCCATGACAAGGTGGGTCTGCCACATGGGGTCGAGAACCCAGCCCTGGTGGGTGTAGGATGCGCCGACGTAGGGAGTACGAGAGATGATCTTTCCGGCGTTGGGGCCGTTCTTGTTGGTCACATCGTAGATGGTGAGGGTGTCCTCGTTGTAACCGTAGCAGATGTCACGGCCAAAGTACTTTTTGTCGGGTCCGCGGTACACAATGCACTGGGCGTCTGAGGGCAAATTTAGCACAGCGTTTCAAACATCATATTGGTGACATCGCTCAGGGTATCTTACCGTGTGTGTAGCCGTCCTGCGGGGCGCAACCAGTCTGGTACGGCTTAGTAGGGTCATCGATGTTGATGAAAATTGGGCCACCAGCACAAGTGGCGTTGCGACCAATGCGGCCACCACAGCCAACAGCAACGGCGTAGTTGAGCTCCTCGTTGGCAACAACGTTGTGCGAGCGGCCAGGAATGCCGTCGGTGATGTTCATCCAGCCAATGTCCTTCTTGACGTCGAAGGTCTTGGGGTTCTTGGGGCTGAGCTTGAGCAGCTTCTTCATGTCGAAGAACTGGATACCGTGGCCAACACCCTCAGATCCAACGATCAGGGTGTCTCCGACCTTCTTGATCTCACGCCAAATGACACTGTCGTTGCTGGCGGGCAGACGTCCAAGGTATTCGAGCTGACCCTGCTTGGTCACTTCTGCGAAGGCGGCACCGTAGGTCTGGCCAATGGCAACAAACTCCCTGCCAGTGCCCTTGTGAGTCCAGCCCCAGCTACCGGAGCCTTCACCAACAGCATCACCGAGCTCGGCGTGGGTCTTGAAGTCGTAGAGATCCTTGGAGGCGTGGTCAGTCTTCCGTCCTCCAAGAATGGATTGCTATGAACTTACGATGTCCTTGCACTTGTATGTCTGGTTCTTGTCGCCCTTGACGGCTTCGGCCTTGCCGTTCTTGCACTTGATGACATCCTTGTTGGGACGCTTCTTGCCGAAGCCGTTCCACTTCTTGGAGTCGTGGTTGCCGATGGCCCTCTGTTGTGCCCAAGCGGCCTCTTTGGCCTCCATCATGAACTGCATGACTTCACCATTGGCATATTCTTCGGTCGTGAATCCAGCACCGGATGCCAGAGGCAAAAGTGCCGCGGCAGCAGCTGAGATTGCGGACCACTTCATCGTTGCAAGACAATTGGTAGCTGTTGGGATTGGTGATTGAGCCTTTCAAGAAACGGCCTGCAGGCACCTCTTGGTTTATATCTCCCTTGTAGGCGGAACACATCATCCCGCACCGGGCATGATTGTCGCTCACGCGACGGCCACATGCTGTGCAAGTCGATTATTGCCATACGAATACCTTCCTAACCTAGGAACGGCCGACCACGGCCAAGATTCTTATCACCACATTCCTGAGGTTCAGAGTGTCGATATCGCTGGGCATGTCTTGGGAAAGTCTTGGACAAATATACACGCATGGCCCGAAGTAATACGGGGACTCCCATTCGCTAGGTCTTGGTGGCGAAGCTTGGCCAAGACTACAAGCTCGGGCATGTTGCAATCTCAGGTTGCAGGTACTGGTAGTAGACGCGAGTCGGACACTTGTGTAGTCGAAAGCCTCGGTAAAGTGATGTGCAGCTGGGATACCCGAAATGGGCAGGTGGTAAACAATGATAAACAGGTACCGCATGGCAAAGGTCTGGATTGAGAGGGGTATCCTTGCCAAAGTCTCCACTCTCCGCAACATCTTTCCACAGCGCCCAAGGGGCCCATTCCGACCTCACTCTGGAGAAATTTTGGTTGAACGTACTTTGATCAATACCACGATGGCTTGTTTGCAGTAATGCAGAATTCATCCCATCTCGAAGCAGGAACCTCTTCTGACGAACCATGAGCCAGATATTGTGCGGCAACAACATTCCACCATCAATGCATGTCAGCACGCAATAATGCATGTCGGTATTATTGTGTAGTTGGTGGTCACGCCAGTGCTTTAGTCACAAACGAGTGACTAGTTCTGCTGCTGAACTACAGCTTTGCTGCCTGCTTGTGGTCCTGATCACAAAGGTTGCAACGATTGGACACAACCGAACGATGCTCCGGAGATAGTGGACTTTTCACATTCTTCCACTCTTCAGCGCGATCCCGATCTCTCATCGGCACCAAAGATTCATTGTTCAACACCGCAGATGTGCTAGGCATCAGACTCGATGGTCACGGCGACCGAGACTTGGAAACGAAATCATTAACGTCTCGCAGGTACCGACGCGTCACTTCCAGTCGGCATTCGAACTCGCGCAACGTCCCGCGTACAGGACATAATCGGTGTAAGCGGTGTCGGCGAAGCAGTTCCAACTTGTCGTCGATACCCTTATCGATCCGACTCAGCCCTGCCGTAGGAGCAACACCGACTTGGAGGTTAAGGTCAAAGTGACTGCAGTAGTTGCGCACCCCTCCCGTAACACTGGACGGGCAAAACAACCTGTCCCGACTCCAGGCCAAGACTGCGCGGGACCCTCTTGAGCAGCGGTATGATTCGTTCTACTTGCTGTACGGTGCAGTAGAGACCAGGGCGACAGACGCAAATATCGTTCAGTGAAAGGAACAAGTTCTCGGTCTCGGATCGAATTCGCTTGCAAGTAGTCACGATATTGAGCGCACAAGAGATCTCGGGACAGGTGGATGTAGTCTTCCCGATCCCAAAGTTGCTGAACAAAGATGTGCAGTTGGACTCAGACTTGTGAGAGTGTGAATTGGTCAAGGCCATTGAGAAGATTTGATTCCGCAGTTCCGGAGGCAAGCGGCCAAGTGGCGAGTCCTGCAAGCCGCTACTGTTGACAGGAGTGGTGTCGATGGGAATTGCAGCGTTGCTCTCAGTGGTGTCGGTCGGCATCGGTGCAGCGGTAGTCGAGGCCATGGCGTGCTTTGATTTGGGGAGTCCAGTCACGCTCGTATCGAGGAAGCGACGTAGAAAGTCGAAGCCTGTTGGTGTTTGTGTGACCTTTGGTGGCTAAGAATTGGTGTTTGGAGTAGCTGAAGCCATGCGGTAGAACGAGAATTCAAGTGGGTGTGATTGGAAGGCCCAGTCTGTGCTATTGTGGTCACGTTGACTGCTCGTCGTGTGACACGAGCTTTCGCAAGCACGTGAACCTGAAAAGAGCGGTGCATATTTTGCAGGCATGTGAGAATGGCAGAAGGGTAGGGAAACACATGCAGCTTACAGTGAGTGAACTTTCGCACGCGAAGTCTAAGCCTCCATGGACCCGAGAGTACCATTCAACCGCGATACCTTAATACTGCAAGTCGTTTCGACACCTGGGTGTTAATCTAGCAAATCCGATCCACCTCCTCTCGCATATACTGACGTGCCGCCGCCAGGCCGCTCTCGAAAATTTGCCTCACTGCACGCACATTACACAACCGATGCTCAAAGTGGCGCCGGAGCAAAGCCAATCTGCCATCAATAGCTTCGTCAACCATCTTCCTCGCCTTGACCGGGTCACCCAACGGGATAATACACTGATTACGCCAGCAATCAGTGAGAGTGACTGGAGCATCCTGCTTGCAAAGATGAATTTCTTTGTTGCCCGTCAACTCCTGGTAGTGCATGCTCAGACCGACGAAGAGCTGAGATGGCTGTATCGCTTGTGCGTATTTGCCCAGCGAGTCGTCCAGCCCCTGACTTCGTCTCGCAGGAGGTAGACCTTCCCGTCGTTTCTTTTCATACTGGGCGAAGGTACGGCCGTCCCAATTCTCCCACAAAACGACGCGACCAGGGCGCATGCCTAGAATGGATGAGATTCTTCTGATGGTTGGTACAGTGTGCAATATTCCAGACGGCTGCGCTTCGAGACGCAATATGCCAGGTTGCTGCAGGTCGACACAGTTGTAATCCACGCCGTGCACATCGATGTAGTTCGGCGAAAGCAGCCTGTTCTTGATCTCGGACCGCATCTGCTGGCACGTAGCCATAAGACGAAGAGCCCACAAGGTCTTGGAACACATGGTCTTGATCCGTCTCCTGGGAGGTGGCGTGCGATCGGTGGGCAGGTGGCTATGCTGTGGTTCGTCGTCGTGGAATCCATTCCAATGACGACCAGCTCGAAGGCTAATACCTGTAGGATGGATGAGCGCCATCTCAAAAATCTGGATGCGTAGCTCGAGTGGCAGCCGTAGCAGAGGAGAGCTGTCCAGACCTTCCCCACTCGCAACGCGAACAAGCGGTTGTTCAGTGCTGTTCTCGACATGCGCTTTACTGGCGTGTTGTGCGTTGTTGACGTCTGGTGCCACTGGTGTCTCCATAGTGTGCGAGTCTTGCTGTACCCTACAAAACAACTGTTGTATGGATACAAGGAGGAAGTGTGTTATCGACCTGTTGAACACAGCTCCATTTCGACCAGGAAGCGACCATGATATATTGAGTTACAACAAATGCTAGCCGTGTTCGAGAGCAAGCTGTCAGCAAGCAGTCTTCTCGTATCTCAAGCTTACGAACAAGCATGAGTTCAGAAAGCAAATAGAGGCCGTCAACGGGAGTATTAGCAGAACTTGTTACTCAGAGTATATATCAGCCGTGATTATTCGCGAAGGCAAATACAAGGAGTTGGGGCGAGGAAAGAACGCGGGGAAAGAACGCATCATCATCACAGCAAACACAGCACATGAGAAGATTGTTGGTGCATCTCAAAGCAGTCACCGCGCTTGCAAGCGCCGATGACCGCGACACAAGATAATCATGAATATGCAACTCTAAGCTATGCCTAAGCTACCCGAGACCACCGAAGGATAGTCAGCACAACCAGCCGTTATTGACGGCATGGCAATAAAGAAGCAACATGCTGAACTTCTGTACACGGAAGAAAAAAAAAGAAGAGGAAACGGTTGTGGAAATAATGTTTGGAAGAGCCGTCAATCCGTGATCCATGTTTCCAAAGAGTAGCCGCTGATACAGCTCGCCTTTTGATGCTGTCCCCAAAAAAGAAAAAAGGAAAAGCCCGAAAAACGCTGCGGATATTGATGCTTATGCTTGTCGTGAATCCGTGATGGGCTGACCGGCAGTTTCCCTGATGTTGGGAATTCAGACCCGAGAGAGAACGCCGACGATGCTTGATGATATTGTAACGCTTGAACGCAGCAAATAAGAGATAGGTGGAAGTTGAGATACAGCCGACATGAGGAGCCGTAAGAGAAGCATGCGATGCATGCATTCAGTGGCCGGCACTGACACGAAACGAATAGATCGGAACGCCGTCAGTCGACTTTTAGTTCTTGCCCACACAGACCGATGATTCAAGCAGATGGATTACAGACGAACCAGTCCTACTGGTTCGCAAAGCCAGGCCACTGGTGCACAGGGGTCATTGCGTGTTGCTGGTTACCGTCAAGCCAAACATTCTGAGCAACGTAAGGCAAGTGGCCAGTCTGTGGCTGCTGTACAGATTTTCCGAGCGGCTGATAGCGCATTCTCTGGAATTCTGTATTCTGTGGGCGATGCTGCAGCGCACCAGACGGTGGAGGGTACAACAAAGTCGACACGTTGTGGACTGGTCTGTACGGCGAGTTGCGCTGCTGAAGGAAGTAGGTGGGAGAAACTTGGGTCGGTGGGTGTAGAGCAGCGGCCGAAGGTTGAAGTCCGTTGGTCGGCGAGGCACCGGCCGATCCTGGGTAAGGGCTTTGTTGCCTCGACTGGTACTGGGAATTCATTTGAGAGGCCGGCTGTGAGGACGGTCCAGCCGTCACGCCAGCGTGGACGTGTGAAGCTCCGGTAGTGGAAGGAAAGACCATACCCATTGCCCTGGCAGGTACGTTGAGAGGAGGTAAATGATGAGTTTGCGAGTTGGGCATGGGAATATTTGCGTTCGGCGCTGAGCTGGTAGGAATGGGAAGGCTCGGTAATGTAGGCCTAGAGTTGTGGCCGACGTTCGTGGGATAACGTGGCGATGCGTAATCTTGCAATCCGCTAGCGAGACGCTTAGCGGGAGGTTCAGTGGCTGAGTCATCGCGGCTCCTCTTTTTCGACTCCGTATAGCTGGTGGTGCTGATGGGCATGAGTGATAAGGGCGAAGGTGCCGGGGTAGGGCCATGCGAGTTGGTAGCATTGTAGCCGAAGCCAGTGTGAGCCACATCGCCTGCGTAAGGTGGCGAAGCCTGGTTTGACGCCGGAGGAGAGGGCAACGCCATTGGCAGCTGCAGGGAAGAAGCAGGCGGAAGAATGGGAACAGGGCGAGTCTGGTCAGGAGGTGGGTTTGCTGCTCGGTCGAGGAAAGATGCATATTTGCCAAGCAAAGATTGCCACTTGGACCAGTCGTCAACATCCGTGAAAAGGTTGTACTTCATGTTGCTAAGAAATTCAACCTCCATGATGTGGACTTCGGCAACGTTGATACCAGACACCTCAGCCCAGGTTTTGTTCGTATATGTGTTGTCGTCCAGGAATTTGTTGCCCAGCATGAGAGCAACTGTGAGGAGCCTGTATTCACTTCCAGGCTTGCCCTTGACGGCGGGATTGAGTTTCTTCAGGCGGTAGACGAAGAGCAATGCCAAAAGAACAACGTTCTGTGCCACGAGAGTGGTAGAAAGAATTGTGGTGACCCATTTGCGGAAGCCAGTTGTCGGAGTCGCATCCTTGCACAATTTCCTAGGCGGCTGCAGAGAAATGGGCGAATCCTCAATTTGCTGGAGTAGGTCTGATGATTCAAACCAGAAGAGACACGTGATCTAAATTATTGTCAGTCAATCGATACCTTGCGTCACGAGATTTCCATAAACTCACCTCTGCCGCAAGCTCTGACAAACTTCCACCGCTGTCATTCACAGATTTGGGAATCTGGAATGAAGGAGCAATTGCAGTGCGATTGGGCTTGTGCACCCGTGAATGTGTCTCGATTGCTGAGTCAAGCGCAGAAGCTCGTGTTTGCGTTGTCGGGCTGACTTTGGCATCTCTTGATTCGACCGCGTGGCTCGTCGTGGAAGGTTCATGTGGCGGGTAGTTGGCTGTCGGAGCTCTATATGTCGAATGGGATGACATGTGGGTGTTGTATCGCTGTCCGTATTCCTGATGGGCGACATGTTTTGGAGCATGGCTGACGTTGTTCATGTCAGGCGGCGGAGTGAGGGACCTGTTCAGGTCCTGGGTGTTGGTGTAGGAGGCCCAGTTCGCTCGGGAGGAAGCGTAGTTGTGAGGTTGGCGGTTGATGGTGCTGTCTCTCGCGGCGAAAGGGTCCCTGAACTGGATGGCGGCGTTGGCATACATTGGGTGTGGCGGATGTATGCTGGTTATGAGGGAGAGGCGTGAGGTGTTGGTGAGCAGAGGGCACTTGGCCGGCCTGTCATGTGCGGCCGCAGTGCAGTGCAGTGGCGTGGCAGTAGCGTGGAGGTCAGTTGGCGTGCGTGCAGAGGAACTGGCGAGCGTGTTTGAGAAGGCTGAGGTAGGTAGGGTGAGGTAAGAGAAGAGGAAGAAGAAAGGTCGATGGCAAGAGCCGAGACAGGCAGGTGAGGTGAGGTCAGGGCAGGCCGGGTACGGCAGGTGCGTGAGAGGAGGAGGGTGAGTGTTGTTGACGAGGATAGGATTGCGTGAAGCAAGGGCCGCTAAGGTAAGGTTGGAGGATGTGTAGTGGGAAGGAAGGAGAATAAGTGAATGGTGAACGAATGCCAGAGGGTTATTGGGTCATTGGATCGGGGCCGGCAGCAGCACCCTCATCTCAGTTGGCGCCGAGGTGTGTGCAAGCAAGCTGTGGTGAGCAGCAGCAGTGAGGTGGTCAAGGTTCGGCGAGGTCAGGTTAACGGCAGGGTGATTATCGTCTAACGACAGCCTGCTCGGCGCAAGCAGGCAGGCGGTGGGAAGGGATCAGTGAAGCGCAGGCCAGAAGAGAGCCACACAGTCCCTGGTCCACACTCCACGCCGCGACCGACTCATTCCCTCCTACCTAGGAGCGGGCGGGCAACGAGCCACAAGCACAAGCATGGAGCATAATCGCCTGAGCCAGGCGACGTTGGAAGCAAGTAGATCGCCAGACAGACGCGTGCGAGGCGCAGGCACTGATGTCAGGTAGGGACTAAGAAGCTAGGTACAGAGCATACTACAGACAAGAGAAAATGCCGCCCGCCGGGCCCTTTCTGCTAGCGCGTGTCTCGCTAAACGCCCTGCCAAATAACGCTGCTGCTGATGAATGCGAGCCCGCGATCCATCTGAGCCATCTCCCCGTGCGTGCGTGCCAGGCGGTGCCACATCTCGCATGCTGAAAAGAAGGGGCACAGAAGCATTAGTAGCCTCACTAATCACCGCCGTCGCAGTCCGAGCTGGCGTGCGTCTTCCCGCTATCCGTCCTCTGCTTTCACTTGTCATGTGTGTTTGTAGGTACAGTATGTATGTATGTTTGTGCAGCGGCTGTACATACAACAGTACAGTACAGCGTGTCCGGCACAGTCAGAAGAGCCATCATCGTATCCTGCAGCCTGCATCGGCAGCAACAGCAACACCCCAGCCACACCCACCGGCCCTGCCCTACCCACTCTCTCTGTCACGCCGCATGCGTTTGACGAGTTTGTACGTAGCAATAAGTCAGTACCGTGTGTGCTCCGTGCTGTATGTACCGTACCGCGCCGTGGGTGTGAGCATATGCAAAAGCACCAGCCGTCATATGCTCGCCCGACGGAGCCAGCGTCCGGGCTGCGACACTGCGACATTGCAGTGTCTGGCTCTGGTTGGCCCACAGTGCTGGGCAGGCTAGTGGAGCACAACCTAGCATCTGCTGCTGGCCGCCGTCCGCTCGTTTCGCAGCGCAGACAGCTCCACTACTGCTGGCTGGCTGCTGCTGGCTCCAGAGACAGGTCGCGGCCGGATCGCCCGCAACGAGCGAGCCAGGCTTGCAAGCGTCCTTCGGTGTGCAAAGCAAGCAGAGCCCTGGCACGGGGCGGCGCTGTGGCTAAACCGCTACTGCTGAGTCTGCCCAGTCGTCCGAGCGGCACGTATCACGCTGCCCCGAAGCTTGCGCATGCCATGGTCCGAAAAAGGAGCTGGAGCAAAGAGAGGGGTGTTACCGCGTGTGGGTGTGTGAGTGAAGTGTGTTTGCCCAGCCTGGAGCAGTCCTCCGCGAGTGTTTCCGCCGTCGTCTGGCGGAGTTCGCCGGCATGGATGTTTCTTTCGCTGCATCGCACTCTTGCGCTCTAGTGCAGCCGCGCATCGCCAGGCAAGCAAGCCCTGATATGATGCTCCGGCGAGGCGTTACTCGCGTTGCGTTGCGCTTTGCGCTGCGTTGCCTTTGTCTGTCATTGAGTGGAGCGTCAGTGCGTGGGCGTGCAGACTGTGCAAAAAAGACTGCGTCGGGGCTGAGAAGGCAGCCCATGTCTCGTCGACTCGTACCGCCTACGAGCGAGCACCACCACTCCACACACCCACGCAGCCGGCGTGCCGGACCCCGTCGAAAGAATGCACGAATATCAATACAGTATACAGGCACTTGCAACCTGGCGAGACCACCAGTGCACCACCGCCCCCCATTCCGTAGTTGCCGTGTGTGCTCGCGTCCATGTCATGTCCTTCCTTCCTGCACCCGTAATTCACCCTCGAGGGTTGCGTACGTCTGGCACGGTGACTCTGCTGTCTCATCGGCATGGGACGCAATCAACATCGAAAACATCCATGCCCAGCTTGCAGGCTGGCAGGCAGGCGATCCGTTTGCCCAACGCACGCAACTCGTCCTTTGGCCACTGACCTTACCCGACTTCTGGCCAGCCCAGCCAGCCAGCCGTGGCGCAATCAGAAAGCCAGAGATGCCGGGCCCTTATGATTTAATATTGGCACTCTATCTATCGATGGCTCGGCGCCATAGGATTGATCCGATTGAAGCTACACATAGCGGCGACGCGGCAAGACTGACCTCGCGAGACTTCCGTAGTATGCGATGATATTACCTGATTCAACAAGGTGTATGCATATCGGCCGTGCATGCTCTGCAGGCAGGCCTCCAAGATGTGCCTTATGCGATGCCCCGTGCCCGCAGAGCCAATCCGAACCCTGAAAAGTAGCGTTTTCAGCTTGCTTCGCTCGGGTACATGTTTCTGCGGCGGAGGTGTGTGATGTCGGATGCGGACGGACTAAAAGTCGTTGCTACTACCTGTTGTCTCAGGCGGTGGGCGTTAGACAAGGGCTACCCAAAAGCAATACCACAACGGCAGTACCTTGCCTCAACCCCGGGCTGACTCGCAAGTCTATTATTGCTGTGGATGCCGTGCGGCGCCAACGATCAGCGGCATGCATTAGGTGTATCGAAGGAGTGTCGCGGTGATACGATGGGCTCCGTATGACATGTATGCGTGTGAAGCCGTCGCATCCAGAGCGAGTTTCGACATCCATCGCAAAGCAATCACCTGCACTAAGCGCTGATGCTTCGCTTGGGCGTCTCGCAGGAGGAAGATGCAGATGGTCACGATGGTGATGATGAGATTAACAATGCCACACACACTGTCATGTCGGCGTGTCCTATCAAACAACCGATGAAGTCAATAATCTACAGGTCATATACGTCGTACCTTTCGACCAGCTAAAACTATCTCCGTACATCTTAGGGGAGCCAAGCCGTGTTTGGACGTATCGTCAGCCACTGCTGGGACGCCCTGCAACACGATCAAGCGCGCGGTGAACTCTGCCTCGTCTTGCCCCTCAGCCGCGTGCATATCTCTCTACTCGGACCGCACGGCGTCGCTTAAGGGGACTTCCCTAGACGCGCACTATCTTTCGACGAGCCATAGTAGTGGCGAGTACGAGGCTCGTCACAGCTTTGTACCCTGCGGCGGCGTTGCAGCTAGATAGCGGACGATCGCTATACCTCCCCTTCCAGTGGTGAGCACCAAAAGGCGGGCCAGCCGTGGAGTATCTTAGTCGCACCGACACGCGGAAGAGGCAGAAGGTTCTTCGAAAGAGTGGAGTTCGCTCGCCCAGGCTCGTCTGATGCCCTAGTCCAAAACAGGACAGATGATTGAGTGCATGATGAGACCAGGCCAGGGTGTCACGCCGCGGATCGCAACGACGCGTCTGTAGACATCGTGACACAGTTGGTGCGCGAGCTGGCGGACAATTCGACTGGTGGAACGGTGCGGTGCACATCACATCACAGATGCGGTGCGCTTTGTGTCATCATCGCCGCGACAAATTGCGATTCTCGGGTGCAAGTCCACGAGCTCGAAATTTTTTAGACTGGGCACGATGGATCATGGATTACAGTGGTCCCAAAGCTACACCTCAGATGTCACCGCTCATCTCGCGCCTGCCTCCGCTCTGAAGTGGATATGGCACGCGGCGGATGTGACCTGCAAAGACCTTACGAGAGGAACAGGCTTCATCTTGGCGAGAGCAAGGCTGGCGTGGCCCAGCGACTACTGCTGAGGAGGCGAGAGGCCAGACCAGACAGGCGGAAACCCTTGGCGAGCAGCAGTAACTAGTGCTTTTTGCGTAAGCAAGATTATTTGCTGGCAGACTTTTGGTGGGTGAGCCTCCGCCTGGGACCAGCTGGAGATAGATGATGATCAGAAGTGCTGGCCTGGGCTGGGCATGCTCCGAAGCGGCGGCGTAAAAGTCGTTTTACTACGATCATTGGACCAATCGGACGCTGCATGCACGCCTGTGTCGTTGCCTCGTCCGGCCAGATGCTCCCTCTCTCACCCTCGCGCCCTCTCTCACCCTTCATCTCCCCACCCATCCCAACCCAACTCAAGCACGCAGCAGCCTGAAACTTTTGCCTTTGAAGCCCTGATCCCACGGCTGCGCAGTTTCCTGAATCGTGTTTGTCGTCCTCACTTGAAGATCCGCCCTTTCGCTAGTCGCCTCCTTCTCATGCACCGCGCAAGCATGATGCCGTGGCGCTGCTAGCCATCGCTCGGCCGTGTGACAACGCGTTTATCTTTCTATCTTTTGCGGGCCAAGTATACCCGTACTCCTGAACCAACGTCTGCACGGCTTCTGCGGATGCCTGGCTGGCTCGCGTGTCACCTCCCTTCGGTCCGGCGACCTACTTTGGCACTTCTGGCTAATTCTGTCCACCTTCGCGATCTAACTTGTGGGCCTATAGGAGTGCCCGAGTGCGAGACCTTCCTGAACTCTGGGCAAGACTGTATCCAGTTCGTCACTCCGCGGATTGTGCCGCCGGCTTACTTTAGACGACGCAGGCATCTGGTCGTACCGCCCAGAGATCGCCAACAGCGAACTCCACCGCATTATTCCATCACCAAGGATCGGGTCTCATATCGGCTGCTCTCTAGCATTTTCTCCTGCAGCTAGGCGTTGCGCGCGTTGCACCACTACAGACATCAGGGATTCACTTTTTTCCAACCCCATCACACGCCGGAGTGTCGGCTTCTCTGACTCGACACATGTTCATGGCGTCGGCCTCTCGTAACACCCTTTCGATATATCAGATGACTGACTACTGCAGCAAGCGGTCAAAAGTCGGGTCCTTCAACGGGCAACCTCGTCTTACTCGCAGTCTCCACCAGCCCTGTCGAGATCGGCATTTACTCTGATTGAACGTTGGACAAGCTTCCTCCAGCATTGCGTATACGAAGCGCAAAAAACTATATGCAGTTTCAACGCCACCCTGTGCGCCATAATAACATCTGACTGTCGCCTCGGCCGTGTCGTTTCCGCATATCCTTGCATCGGCTGATGCTAGCAACTTTTGCATTCACCAACATCGGTCTTCCGGCTGTTATACCCACCCACACCATGTCTGCAACGTTGTCTTGTCAATCCTGTTTCGAACTGAGCACATGGGAGGCCCATCGGACGTGACACACTTGCGGTATAGTTTCCAGGACAAGCTCATGCACGCCGTGCACTCTCGCCCAACACTACACTAACATTTAGTTCGGAAAATACTGTCTCCCAGGATCACTTAGTCCGGTCATGATGATGCTGCCTTTTTCCCATTACAAACCCGAGGTTTTCGCTGTAACTTGACCCCGCGTTTCCATCTGCATCACTGACCGTACTAGTCCCGTGAGATTTACGGCTGAAGTCTCCTCCCTCGTGGCACCAGATCTCTCGCAGCCACGAAGTGGTCCATGCGACAAAATAATGCACATTTCCGCCGAAATCGACATCGAAGCCTCCAAGGCAATCTCGGGCACGAAGTTTCGCCGCTTTTGATGCAATATTTTGCCCTTGTCGACGGCATGTAATGGCGGATGTGGCTTTTTGAGTGAGAGGGCCCGACTCTATCCTCCAGAAAGGCCGCCCGGGGGATGTTCCGCTCCACCCGGATTTAACTCGTTCGTGTGCGTGTGGAGAACATCACACCACGATTAACAACCCTCTTGCGTGCGCTGGGCCACTCTTTAGTGTTCTCTCAACACATGCAGTGCACGAACGTGGAATTCGACGACAGCACTGAGATGCTCACCTCTGCCCAACACTTGCCGCTTATCGAGGAATCACAATTGCCTGGCGACTCTTGTGTTTTTCCGCTTCAGGTGGACCGTTGGTAGGGATGACTTTACACCGACATATGTGCTCTCGGATTCCTCTGGTCGGAGACCTCTTTTCATGCGGACACGTTGGCCTTACTTCCTCCTTGTGGATTGCATCGCTCCTGCCTGGCGCCATGGATAACGTCAGAACTCGTCTGAAATCGTCTCATGGTGGAGCACTATGGCTGCGGACGAAAGTGCGACCGGCAACCGTGACTGGGGTTACCCGAGCTCTTCGTGTGCACTTCTCGACATACCCGTCTAGGAACTATCGTGCCTAGCCATCGATATGGTGAGCTACACAATCGACTTACTTGACGCCATGGAGAAATTGCTCGTTTGGTGATTGGGCGAGCACGTCATTCACTGTGCAGCTTATTCTCGTGCGCTTCAGTTGATGTTGATCTCTGTCAGCGACCCCCCATCCGTATGCTATGATCTGTGCGATATGCCGTCTGGATTGAGGATGATGAACCAGGTGTGTGGCCTTCGGGCTCGTCGGTCGTTGTTGAGAAAGCCTAGGCGTACGCTCACAGCGTGTACATACGCATATCAGGTAGGCATATGGAGTTTTCTCATGGCTGATCACCTCAGTGGCAGTGGCTCAGTGGCAGTCATGGCCATGGTGTCGAGTTTTCACAACTACGTTGGCACATATTCCGCGCTCTTGTGGTGAGGTCTTCGCAGAGTGATGCATATGATGACCAGATACCGTCGATCCGTCAGCCAGGTCCCTTGCATGTACATGTGTCGATGCTGTTGTCTATTGAGTAGAGACTGCAGGTGCGTAATCCAGATATAGAGCAAAATGCCGTCTTTTGGTGTGCTATTTCTGGCGTCCGATTGATATCTCTGTGGCTTCATGTAAAACTGAATGTTGGTAGTCAATTCAAACTCAACTCATTCGCGAGGATCGATGTTTCTTTATCTTTGTTGGTCATATGGTGTTTGGGTGCTCGTGAGCGTAGGCCAACGTGTGTCTGATCGAGGCCAAAATGTTAGATATGGATTCACGCTCAGAACAAACCTCAGAGCAGCAGGAAAAGTCGACAATATCCAAATTTGGCACGCTCAAGCCTGTACAGCAACATCAATTCACCATTGCCATTGAAATTAAATGATCAAGTGAAATGGTCAACGTGCCTGAAGACACATCATGTGCATGGATGTGCCCGACATCATTGGCACTCAACAAGGGTTAGTGTTTACGGGCATGCTCAGATTCCTGAATTCGCCGAACGACGCCGGGAGTCTTCATCTGGCTCTCGAGGAACAATTACCAGCAGCGGAAGGCGCATTGCGACAGGCGCCATCGCTAAGACCATCGCCAACATGCCTCCCAGACTACAACTCCTCAGTCAGGCGGCGAGGCTCTTCTCCCAACCAGCCTACCAACCCGTCGCGCCGTTCCTATACCCCTTCCTCCACCAGCAGCAGCGCCCTGCGTCCATCCTCTCCTCCCTGTCCGACACCAAGGGAGCCTACGGCCACACCATCCGCCGCGGTCGCGGTCCCAGCTCAGGCAAGGGCAAGACGTCCGGAAGAGGTCACAAGGGTCAGAAGCAGCACGGCAAAGTGCCGTTCAGGTTCAATGGTGGTCAGACCCCAGATATCGTGGTGTCCGGAGAGAGAGGTGAAGTGAACCAGTGAGTACACACATATGAAGAGGATAAGAACATGTGAGCAGTATGCTGACTGAGGGGACAGCTTCTCCGTGGAAATGAGCCCGATCAACCTCAACCGCATCCAGGAATGGATCAACGCCGGCCGCCTCGACCCATCAAAGCCCATCACCATGGTCGAACTCAACGCCTCACGATGCCTGCACGGCGTGAAAGACGGCGTCAAACTGCTCGCTCGCGGCAAAGAGGAGCTTACAACTCCCATCAACATCATCGTTTCGCGCGCCAGCGCCGAAGCCATCGAGGCCGTCGAGAAGCTCGGCGGCACCGTCACAACCCGCTTCTACTCCCCATTCGCCATCCGCAAGGTCCTGAACCGCCAAATGCACCCCATCCACTCGCTGCAGAGCAGGATCCAGATGGCACCGGCTGGAACCGAGGGCGCAGAGGCTGTCGCCGAGGCGGTGCTCGTGGACAGGAGGAAGTACCCATACAGACTCCCCGATCCTACAAGCAGAAAGGATTTGGAGTACTACCGCGACTCTGCTCACAGGGGTTACCTGTCGCACATGGTGGAGGAAGGCCACGGCCCTTCGCTCTTCTTCAAGACTCCTAACGTGGGTCGTGTGGACAAGCGTAAGGTTACCAGCAAGGGTGTCAAGAGCATAACAAAGTCGGAGAACAGGGTGTGGTAGATGGAGTGTATCTCTATGCTGTGACTATATATTGTAAAATACTGAAGGGAGACGTGCCGTTTACATCACAGACAAGCGCAGCGTATCACCTGCGCGGAGAGGACTTTAGAGGTCATGTGAGGTCATAACCATATAAAACGCAAGATAACTTCATTTGATCATAACAGGTCTGGGATCAGACAGTAGAATCAGTGTAGGACTTGAATAAGATGGCAACAGCGAAGGGTCAAACAAAATTGTAAAATAATAGTCAAAGTAAACACACGATAACCATATCAATGTCAAAACATCTCAAAACATCTCATGCCATTCTCGTGAGCGTATTCACGACTCATCCTCGCTGTACTCCTAGTCTCCATGAAGAGTCTCCCTCTTCTTGAGGATCATATCGTTCCACTGGTCCCTCAGGGGACCAGAGCGACAGTCAACGGCCGCCCAAACATCGAAAAGCGCCTCCTGCAAATCCTCAAAGTCGTGCTTGACGCGAATCTGTCTGTAGTCTCCGAACTTTGCTTCGAGGTCGCGCAAAGTGGCCTTATCCTCAGCAGACTCAGCAGACTCAGCAGACTCAGCAGACTCAGCAGACTCTGCAGTCTCCTGTTGCGTGGCTGCGGCAGCTAGACGCTGGAGGAGAGATCTTGGCTGCGGCTCGTCGTTATCGCTGTCGAAGTCCTCTTCGACTTCGCTTTCGTTGTCAGAGTCAAGTTCTGCCAGCAAAGCTGCCTCCAAGTCGTCGTCATCGTCGTCAGAGACAGGGCTCGGTGCTCGCTTGGTGACTTGCTTTTTGGACACGGCCGGCTTTTGCGAGGGAATCTTCTTCCCAGAGACTGTAGGCCTTTGCGAGGGAATCTTCTTGCCAGAGACTGTAGGCCTCTGCGAGGGAAGCCTCTTGCCAGAAACTGTAGGCCTCTGCGAGGGGACCTTCCCAGAGACTGTAGGCCTCTTCAGGGGAATCTTCTTCCCAGAGACTGTAGGCCTTTGCGATGGAGGCTTCTTCTGAGAAACTTTAGGTCTCTTAGGAGCTGCGTCCTTTCTGGCAGCCACAGCTGCAGGGTGATCTCCAGAGCCGGTTTCTAGGACCAATTCCTCGTCCTGAGGCTTCGTAGCGGCAGCATGAGCTTGCTTAGCCCGCCACACAGAAAGTGCAATCGGCTGGCCTTGAGCGTCGGTTATGACATTGCCGTCGTCGTCGAAGATAAGGTCGTCGCTATCGTCGTGCCCATCTTCGGTTGGAGTAACTGCATCGAAAGTAATCTCTGCGGCGGGAGCGTCTAGAATCTCCACAGCTGCGGGAGTAGCAGCCGCAGGAGTGACAGCAGCAGGTGCAACCACATCCTCGTCGAACTCGAATTCGAATATGGCATCCTCCTCGGCGTCAGTACCGTCCTCTGCGACTGGAGCCTGAACTGTCTCAGGGCAAGGCACAGGCTCGGAGGTGCTCTCAGACACCGCCTCCTCAATGGCCTCCTCTTCCAAAGCTGAAGCCTTCGAGTGTTTCTTGCCCTTACGTCCGCGCTTAGATTTAGCGGACGTGGAGGGCAGACCCTTTGGATGGCTGTACACCGGACGCGTATTCTCCTCGAGTTGAGGATTTTTCGGCGTCATGTAGGTGTAGTAAATGTCGCCGCGGAGATTGTAAGGGTCCGCGGGCCTCTTCCTAGGCACACGGGGACGCACAGGTGGGCTGGGCGTCGCTGGTAGCACCTCTGCATCTGACGCAGAGGCAGAGGCAGAGGAGGAGAGGGCCGGCGTGGTTGACACCGACGGAATGTTGGCCACCGAAGGAGTGGCCGATGGAGTGGCGTATGGACCGAATGCCGTGTAGCGAGGCCTCTTCGCTGGCTTTGCGGAGCTCTTGATGGTGCCGTCTGCGTGCGCCCTCTTTGTGCCAGCAGCCGGTGTGATGGGAGCTGCTGGCTCCTCGTTAGTGAGGTCGATGACCTCAGCCGGACGTGCTGCCGGCGCCACTGGAACAGGCGCGACAGCAGGAAATTGGAGAACATTGTATGCATCTCCGTTGCCCAGATTGGCGGGTGCGACCAAGGGAGCTGGTCGCTGCTCAGACATAGCGCGCACTGTCGGAGGGTTAGCCAATGCGACGCCGCTGCTTACATAAGAGCGCATACCATCAAGCATAGGCGCATTGGGATGGCCATATCCCATTGGGAACCCAGCAGTGGGGTGCTGGACCCTCAGTGGCGCCATCGGCATGCCTGGGTACATACCATATTGCATGGGCGCATTGTAATACCCATGTGCCATTGGGAAGCCCTGGGCGGCGGCAGTGGGGCGGTGGCTGGTGGGCATACCAGCCGACATGGGCTGAATAAGCCCAGGGTATCCCATTGGGATGTTCTGTGGCGGTGCGTTGTGTGCACCTCCGTAGTTAGGCACACCCAGGGGGGTGTTGTCATATGCGCTGTTGAAAGGCATGTTGTTGATGCCGGCGGGAGCGAAGCCGTTGGCGAAGTTGATGGTGCTGTTATTAGCAGCACCGAAAGCAAAAGGGAACTGGTTGCCGGAGAAATCCATTGTGTGTGTGAGAGGTATCTCGTTGGTAGCGTAAAGCTTAGTTGAGACTGGAACTGCTGGTAGTAGCTTGTGATGGCTTGGAGAGCAGCTGTGTATGTGTGTGTGTGGGCGATACTGTGAGAGCGGAAAGGCGAGGGAAACAGGTCCCTATATACCGCAAGGTGACTACCTGAGGACAGGCTAACGAGAGGACAGCCTTGAGGACCCTTGAGGACATTGGCCATTCTGGCAGGGTTTTAGGTAAGCGAGAGGACAACATGAGGACCGAAGACGACACTCAGCATGACAGTCAGCCATGCGTTTGGTTCGTGAGATATTTGGAGAGTTTTCGTGCTGTCCTCATGCGAAGTGAAAGGGTGCTGCTGACACACCGGATCAGTTAAAAGGGCAGGCATGCCCATGAGGTGCGAGCATTGATCGCATCGCAACATCTCTCATAGAACATGTTCGAAACATGAACAATGGAGATGCTATGATATGTGCACATCACACAATTCGAGCGTGCGCAAGTTTTCATGCAAGACCGAACAAAAAACTTTGATAATGGCAAACCGCCAGAAAAATACTCACAGGGGGTATATCCACACTTTGCGCCACAGAACTCCCAGCAATACCATGACACGCTCTCAGACCACAGAACAGTCCATCTCAGCCAAACACTCCAGCCCGAGTCATCACACCCTCGAACTCTTCTATGCTGACGCCACCGAGTCCGCCGCCCGTAGCCTCCCTAATCATGTCCTTCAACACATTCTCAGGTACATCCTCGCGCAGCTCCTTTGCGACGCGACGCAAGTCGTTGATGCTGATTTCCCGATCTTGGTTTTTCGTGAACAGCGCATAAGCCTTTTTGATCTCTTCCTTCTGCGCTTCCGGATCGTCGTGTCGCGCGTGTAGTTTCAGCGCAGCAATCGCAATGAAGCGCTCGTAGTCCACCCATCCTGAATCATCCGGGTCGACAGTCTCAACCAACTCCCTCAATTCTGCATTGTCTTTCGGCGGAGCGTTCAATGCGATCAGGCAGCGGCGCACGTCTCCAGTCGGTATCGCGCCGTCTTTCGAGTCGATTTCTTCGGGGAATTGGCGAAAGATGTTGTACGCTTCCTGGATCTCGGCTTCCTCCTCAGCGGTAATGTCGTTCTCTTTGGCGAGTTTCGAGCGTCGCTTAGCTGCAGGTTTGGCGGTCGCGGCGGGCTGCTTGCGCTTGGGGGCCTGGTCGCATGTTAGTCGAGTCGCGCGTGTAGAGGATGGGTTCGCGTACCATTATGGATAGGTGTCGGCACACATTCGCGTGTACCTTTCAAGCTCCTCGCCGTCGCAAGGCACAGCGCGACTATCCGCCAGCGCGCAGATCTCAAGCAATGACGACGTGAGGTCGAGCGAGTGAACGGACTACCCGCGCCGAGCCGACGGAGAGTGAGAGTCGCGCCAAGAGTCTGCTCGCAGCGCTTTACTATTTCTTTCCATAAACTTACTCCTGCCACAACCTTTCCTTCCACCATGCAAACATCCTCCCTTTCCTCTGAGGAAACTCGATCTACACGCGCTGCTCCCAGATCGCTCCGTAGCATCTGCAACATCAGCGCGTGGAAATCCTTCGGAAAGCATGCATGGCGTAACAATCATATCAGGTTGGTATCGTGTATACACACATACCACGCAACTTTAATTAGCTAGAGCCCGGCATCGACACAAACAGGATGCCGAGTGTGGACACAGTTGCAAGAGTAATTCTCACACACCTGCTCTTCAATGGTTTACCGCGCTGGCCACTCATGCCATACTATGCGGTCAGAAGCGAAGAGCACATCTCCTCTCAAACCTCTTCACATTTTTTGACTTGGTTTCCGTTTTGTCATGAGCCTTTGAGCACATGTCGAGGCCAGCTGCACTTGATTCCGTGCGCGCCAGATTACTCCTGCTTGCACGCGTCCGAGTCTTGATGGGTTATGAAAGCCTGCGTTCGCGGATGTTGATGTTCAACAATGCGTTCTGGCCATGGCACTTTTGCTCTGGCATAGCCATTAAGCTAAGCTTTATAAGTACTGCAACGCTTTAAGACATGCCGATCTTACTACATTCACGGCCCCAAGACCCAAGGGGATTGTTCAGAGACTCATTTGATGTATCTATGAGAAATGACACTCATGCCATGCGAATTTCGTGATCTATCATCTTACACGCCATGCAATCGTACAAATAATGCCCCAGGGTATCATATTCCGACGGAAGGAAAGAAAGAACACCCAGCCAATGCAGCATCATGATCCTTCACATAAAAAGGAAAAGAAAGAGAAGAATGCCGTAATGCTAATAATGCGTGGAAAGAAAAGGGTAACCTAAACTTTGACCAGATCCAAGAAGTCGGTTCAGTTGCCCATTCTACGCTGAAAAGCTCTCAAAGGTTTGAGGTCCTTCGTGGCGTAGTAATATGTGCCTGAACGGTCTGTCCAGCTCACGCGGTTGGAGAAGTACTCGGCCTCCCGTTGAACGAACATGTTCACGGGCGAGTCGACGTTGCGCATGTTGATCTTGTGGCCGACCGGTACAAATGGCTTGAGGGAGACAACCTGACATCCCTCCTTTAGATCCAGGAACATCGACAAGAGAGTCTCGTTGAGTGCGGCCGTGAAGGCTTGGTTGTTGACGAGTACCACGTCGGCTCTCTTGAGGACTTCGCCAATCCGAGTGTTGCGCGTAAAATCGCCGCGAAGGAGTTGCACCTTGCCCACATTCAAGCCCCAGAGTTTAGCCCGGGCCGGGAACTCTTTGGCTTGTAGGTCCGCAAGATCGCAAGGATTCGGCATCATCTCGATACCCCAGCTCTCAGCTCCGATTTCCAATGCGGCTTGCAGAACGACATTGCCCACGCCAGAACCAAGGTCCACAAAGACTTGCTCATGGTTCAGCCGAGTTTTGTCCAGGATCTCGCTGACGAAGTCAGGAAGAAGCTCGCCGTACACGTTGTCGCTACCGTTCTTATACGCTTTGAGAGTGTCGACACGTGGAGAGACTGTCCGGGCATAAGTCTGGTCCAGGATGCGCTTCACCCACGGGAGCGGCATGCGAGTCTTGCGCGTGAGCTCCCGTTGGATCGTACCATCGCTGACGAGTGGCTTGAGAAAGTCGTTGAAGTCGAGAACCGTGTCCTCGAAATCCTCCGTACTCTCACAGGCCCAGGCTCTGAGAAGACCGCGGTAGAAGCGGCTGTTATCCTCTTCGTCGGCGATCTTCTTCCTGAGCTCATCCGGTAGGTAGAACTCACAAATGAGTTTGATCGTCTCAGCAATATCCTCCATAGGCTTGTAATCTTCCTCTGACCTGGGGCGTTTCAGCTGGAACTTCTCTTTCGGACTCCTGCTTGGATACTGCAGAGAGACGCTTGTGGTGTCTCCTCTCCCGAAAGCGTTCTTGTACTTGCTTTCTTGATCCTTGGACGTGAGAGTCGACGCATGGACAAACTTGATCGCCTTGCCATCCTCCCTAAGAGTCTCTGAGGCCAGTGTCCGTCTAGGTCCAGTGCTCTCCACAGAGCTGACACTGCTCTTGATCCGCTTGCGCGAGGCATCCGAGTCACTACCTCCAATCTCGCTGCTGTCGTCGTCTTGTCCTTCGTCGTCACTCCACTGTGGCCCAGATGGCTGCGGTGTTGCACTCTTTCGCTTGACTCCTCGTGTCGACGCTACTGCTCTTTTTGCGGGATTTTTAGGTTGTTTGCTAATGGTTGGAGTTGCCGAAAGTTGGAAGCGGTTCGCAGGAGGACCTCGTGCGCCAGGCCGTGGAGAGGCACCGTTGGAGTTGGTGGGTTTGACAGGCACCATGACCTTTTCACGGCGGACGACGGGCATCTTTGCGCCGCCTAAGAAGTTATTCATAATTGCTTCGAGGCGTTTGCAGGCATTTAATGAGTGTCGATGGTGCTGCTGAAGTAAAGATGGCGAGCGGTATGTAGTGAGTGTATAGGCGGGGCGAGTAGTGTATGCTTTGTAAGATGGCGGTACGTAGTGAACGGTGGTGTGGTGGTGTGCAGGCGGGCAAAGGAAACAAAAGCGCAGAGAGTGGTGGGCTTTGTTGGCGTCCGGCGTCGGATCACTTGGGCTGTCGCGCGCTCGATGCAGAAGGAGCCGCGCGGGCGGGCGCAGACCCTGGAAAGTTAGACTGACGACAGGCTGAAATGAAAGTCTGAAGAACGCAAGAGCCAACGGCCGACATTCATCTGTGATCTCGTGCTTCTCCTTTACGACGTGAAGATTCGCCAAACATGAAACTGGTGATATTCCTCTGATATACACGCTACTGATAGGTATCGTTCCGTCTCGATGGGTGTACTAATCTCTCATACACCAGCACATCTGATATTAATATGGCAAAGCTCGCGCGAGCAAAAGTGATGTGTTTACTGATGCTTCGTGACGTATCGCTGACTCTCCCATGCGACTGTATTATCATATTGAAAATACTTACATGTATATATTCTCCGCTCGAATATCATATACGTCTTTACCTTTCCTCTCAACTTTATTCCCAAATCGGATAGTGTATCTCATACTACTTGTGCTAGGTACATTCACGCACCTAATCAACCACCGAACCCACCACAACGCCACCAACAAACACCATGGACACCCTACCAACCACCAACGCCACAAAAGGCGCCCCCGAATCAACCAAAAACGCAACCCTCGAAACCGGCGCCAGCATAGTCCAAAACTTCGCCCCACCAAAGCGCATCTGCGCCCACCTCAATGCCTTCCACGCCTACGCCTCAGACCCAACCCGCGCAGTCGAAGCAAACCACTACTGCGCGCACCTAAACGAAGACGTGCGCCAGTGTCTGCTCTACGACAGCCCCGAGCCCAATGCCCGCTTGATAGGTGTCGAGTACATGGTCTCGCCGCGGATTTACGAGAAACTCGACGCCGAAGAGCGTAAACTGTGGCATTCGCATGTGTATGAGGTGAAGAGTGGTATGTTGATCATGCCTGCACCTGATGCTTTGCCGGATGCTGTGTGGGAGGTTGCGGAGAATAAGGAGATGGAGGAGGTGGTTGTGCTGTATGGGAAGGTTTTCCACTTGTGGCAGACTGATCGTGGGGATGAGGTGCCGTTGGGGATGCCGCAGCTGATGACTTCGTTTACGAGTGACGAGCAGTTGCCGAAGGACATGTTGGATGATAGGAATAGGAGGTTTAATGTCAGCTCAGAGAAGAAGAAGGAGAGCAGGAAGCATATTGCTGAGCCGGAGGTTCACCCGGATGCAGATGCGACGTGGAAGAGATGAGGATCAATGGATAACGGGCACGGTAATGATGTATGATGTAGTTCACGAAACAACAAATCTCCCATTTGTAATAGCTGGCGTACAGAGCCATCATCACCGTATCACTGACATCCTACAACATCTGACCAACGAGAGTGACTGATAATATGCTGTTCGCTAATTTTGGTATCGATCTCTCAAGCAATCTTACAAAGCCTCGACAAACGCTCTAGAACTTCTTAGCCCTCTGCGACTTGCCAGGACGGTATTTGCCTCCACCAGCGCCACCCTTCTTCATCCTCTTGGCCGAGAAGCCAGACATGTCGCCCGAAGACGTTGCGTCGTTGCTCTTAGCGTGTCTCTTCTTGCCACCGAAGCCGTACTTCTCGTCCTTCTTTTGGCGCTTGCCCTGCCTCCTGGCCTCCTCACCCTTGGCCTTGCGGTCTGCTCTGTCCTTCTTCTCGGTAACGGCGGCATCCTCGAGCGCGACGTCGAAGTTGTCTTCTTTGTCGTTGAGGTCGGCGCCGCCAGCGCGTTTCCGCTTGAGCGAGTTGATCTTGTCCATGGTGTCCCTCTTCGTACGATCGCGCTCCTGCAGCTTCGCGACTTGCACGGCCTTGCCGAACTTCTTGAGATCGCGTTGCCGTCTGGCGTCTGCGCTGGCCTTTTTCCTGGCAGCCTCGTCGACAAGCTTTGCCTTAACCTTGCCCATCTGCTCCTCGGACTTGACCATCTCGGCGAAGTAGTCTGTGGGTCTGGTGAAAGGCACGCCTTCCTTCTTGAGTTTTGCGCGGGCATCCTTGACGGCGTCCAAAGACTGCTTGTAGAAGGCAAGCTCGCGGTTGAGATCGTCCTCGACGTCCTCTATTTGCACGGGCTCGGCGGAGGTGATGGTCTGGTTGTGAAGGAAAGGTAGGCTTGCAGGCAAGGCGAACGATTTGTATGCTCGTTGTAACGCGGCGGTGTTGTTGATGGTGAGTCTCTGGTGGGGCACGACGTCTTCCCTGTCCTCTGAAGCAAGTGATTCGATGTCTGAGAGTGCGAGATCGTCTTCGTCGGCGGCTTCGTTATCGAAAGGCTCATCATCCGAGTCTGAGTCTGAGCTGTCGTCCATCTCGCCAATGGTAACGCCCTCCATTTCCTCCTCATCTTCCTCGTCGGTCTCCCAGCCCTCGCCCTCGCCGTTCTCCTTCTCAACAGCCTCAGCAGCGTTGGCCGCAAGCTCAGCTAGCTCCGCCTGGAAGTCCTTTCCAGACTCGGTTGCGCCGTTGGTAGCATCCTCGAGAGCTGCGACATCGACCTGGCTTTCCTTCTTGGCCTGCTTCTTCTTCGCAGCGGCCTTCTGCTGCTTCTTCTGCTTTTGCGCAGCGTGGTCCACGCCCTTCTCGCGCTCAATCGCGCCTTTGAGTGTAGCGCCCTTAGCCATGGTTGTGAAATGTGCGGGTGTATATGTTGCAAATAATTAGAAAAGGCAAGAAACCGAGGAACTTGAACTTTGCGATTCGCGCCTGCCAGAACTTTTCTGGAGAGAGGCTAGCGTGAGATTTCCGGGACGGGGATAGTGCCGAAAGCCCTCTTCTCCAAGGGTGCATGTGAGACTTGCGCTGACGAGACGAGAAGATGGTGGCTAGCATTGCTGGTGGGTATATTCGCATACGAGACACCGGAGCCGTTCGTGATATACTCCAAACTACCGCCCTCTGACCACGGTGCGACGCCTCACTTACCGCTTCAATATGTCTGCAGACAACGACGCCTCACTGTCAGCACAAATCAACCGACTAAGTGTATCCGGCTCGCCAAATGTACGATGCACCCCCCAGCAATTACATTCACTGCACGTATACACACTAACACTGTCTATAGCCAGCGCCAGACACACAACCTTCTGATCTTGTGCATGTTGTAGACGACCTGTTGAACCAGTTGACCAGCAAGTTTAGCACAATGTCCAGCGAGCTGATTGAGAAAAGTAAGTCTACATACGGGCAAATAGCCATTGCGATGTAGAGAAGAAGCTAACATGAGAAACCAGTGGACGAAATGTCACGCCGACTCGACAATCTTGAAGCCACTATACAAGCCGGCAACACTCAGAGCGAGTCAGATGTTGAGAAGTGATGGATTGTTCTTGTAGCATTCCGGTGGGAATGCATTTTGTTGTGATGCACAATATTCTTGGTCATCTCTATTCTAATATCCGTCCATATAATCTTGGAGTAATATCGCTAGCGATTCTGCGAGGGAGTCATAATTGTGCATAGGCACTTTATTGAGGGCACCATTGTTCGGACAAGGCCCAGTACATGTATAAGGTACCAACTGATAACCCTGCGCGCTAAGCTTCCTTCGCCTTCAGCTACAATCAAACCGTGCATGCAACCTACTCTGTACTACTTAGCGAACACGACAACAGTGAGCCATTCTGACAAACCGCATGCTACATGTGCACTGCTGAGTCACAAGACGTTCTGCCCTAGACGATATGAAAGGCACTTCCACGCCATAATTGATCTCTTCCTCACCCACCCAAACGCATTCTAGCAACCATGTCGTCCCCTCCCACCACCACCAAAGAAATCGCCCCCCTCCAATTCATCATCAACGCAACCATGACCGTCAAGTCCACCGACGCAGAAGCTTTCCTCAAAATCACCCAAGAAACCAACGACCTCGCGCTCGCAGAACCCGAATGTCTATTCTTCAATTTCGGCCGCCGCGAGCCGATCAACGACGTGACTTTCGAGCCACTGGAAGGAGGCGACGGCGACGAAGTGGTGTTCTGGTGGAGCGAGGGCTGGAATTGCACGCTCAAGTGGTACCGCGAGGTGCAGTTTAAGAAGGAGTATTATGGGCCGCATATGAAGGCTGTTGAGCCGATGTGGACGAAGCCACGTGAGTTTATGTCTTGATGAGCTATTGTTGCTGTTAGGGGATTGGTGTTGGAGACATACGAAGATCTGACTGTGTTGTGACTTTAGCTGTTTTCGAAATCTACAGACCTGAGAAGGGAGGTTGCGTCTACAAGGAGGGCATGTGAGGCTTCTTTTGTGCGAGACGAACGAGCCGCAATTGCGACGGTACCACAGAAACGTCTGGCTTGTGATGTGGAGCAGTGTTTGGGGTTGGTTGCAAATAAAGATTTGAGTATGCTGGTATTTGACAATTTTGCATCATATTACAGTTTACATGGATACAACGCTCACTCCTCACCAGAGCTTGAATTCCGTCGCACTGTCGCAGGCTTAGACTTCTGCTTGGGCTCTGGCTGCTTGTGCATGCCACCCTGTCTCTGCACAGGACGGTCGCCTCCGGTCTTGGGAGTCCAGTTCTCCAGCATTTGCTGAACTTGAGGCGTCCAGTGGTCCTCACCCTTGGCCAAATCTTCATAGTCAAGGACGTTCTTGCCAAGCTCGAACTCGCCCTGGCGTGTGCGAACAAGGCTGGCCATCATACCGAGCGAGCCCACAGCGGCACCGAGATCGTGACAGAGACTGCGGACGTAGAAACCGGAGGTCACCGTCATACGAAGACGGCAAGCTGGTGCAGGGCAAGGCTCGCGCTCCACGGGTGCTGCAGGCTCTTCTGTTGAGCTGCTTTCTGGCAGCGCTCCGGATGCTTCTGGCTCGCCTTCAGCTTTGGTGCGCTTGGGCAAGGGTACGCCTTGTGGCTCGACGCCACCACCGATCGTTTCGTCTCTCTTTCGCTTGTCGCCAACATCCGCATCTTCAGTCTTGATAGGCTTCACTTCGGGCTCTGGGGTCTTGTCGCCGTCCAAATGCAAGACCTTGTTGGCGAGCTGTTTCTCACTAGCCTCGGCCTCGACCTGTGGCCAGTGGTAATCGTGAGTGCCGCCCTCCATCCACTCGGTCATCTCCATGACCTCGATCTCCACTGCTCGCTCCTCAATCTCGATCGGAACCTCCTTACCCTCGCGCGCATATTCATAAAGCTTCTTCCCGTTCACTTTCAACGCACTGAAGATCGGCGGCTTCTGCATGATCTTTCCCCTGTACTTGGCCAGAGCCTCCTCGACCTTCTCCTTGGTGATGTGCTCGTAGCCTTTACGCGCCACAACTTTGCCCTCTGTGTCGTAGGTGTCGGTCGCTTTGCCGAAAAGTACCGTGGTCTCATAGCTTTTTGTGCAGCCCAAGAAATCCTGTAGTGACTTGGTACCAGATCCAATGCCCAGAATAAGCACACCAGTCGCCATAGGATCCAGAGTACCACCGTGGCCCATTTTCACTTGTGGCGGTTGCCTCGCTCGTCGCGATCGCTTCTGCTTCTGGTTGTGGTGCTCGCGCTCCATGCGCTCTCTCTCAGCGGCCAGACCAGGCGCAAAAAGCTTGGAAGGGTTGAAGTGCTTCTGCACATTGCGGATGACTTGTGCAGAGCTCACACCGGTGGGTTTGTGGATGGCTGTAGCAGTTATACGATTAGCTTGATGGGAGGGAGAGATGCAGGGGATGGAACCCTACGATACCGAAGCAGCCCTCGGGCGTTTTGGCGGCCATTGTTGTTGTTGAGGCTTTGAAGATACTGCGCCAGAGGATTTGACGGCCGCCCATGGATTGGATGAGTGGGTTGTCTTTCTGGAGGAAGCTAAGAATAAAATGTTGCAAGCATGTGATGGACTTAGAGAAATGCCTGGCTTTGGGTGGAGAAGAGAAGCTAAAGTCCGATCTTCTCTCAGAGGGAAGAAGTGCAAGATCGTGTCACTTTCTCACGATGCTGTAAGGGGTTTCGCTTCTTTAATTGTATGTGTATTATGATGTCTAATCGACAGATGTGTACCACTGGCTTTTGATTGCTTTTCTTCCAGGTTGTCATTTTGATTAGGAGGCATCTTTAAGATCAAATACACTCGATCGACTCGGGTCGGCTGTTGCTTCACGCGTTGGCGCTAAGCTGCTTGAAGATCAACTCCATCTATCTACGCGTGTGTTCGTGCATGCCTGGGCCCGCCATCTCGCCGGCCTTTGCTTTCGAAAAGCACTGATCTACTACCACATCACTCCGACCAACGCATGACCATGATTGTATACATTATCCACGACCCCATGACCTAGACCAGACCCATAACGACCCAACACGAGACCATGACGACCAAGGCAATCCCCGAATCCGACATCCTCGCACCTCGAGACCCAGCACTCGAAAACAGCTCCGACGACTGGCCAGAGTTCGAGCTGAAGGATGTTAGAGTACACATACCAGAAGATGCTTCACAATTGACCAGCCTGCTCGATGCTGCGGCGCACTATCCTTTGACGCTGACTGGCCACCTCGAACCACTTCCGAAAGACCGGGCACATCTGCAACTACAAAATACCACGAAGCGCGCCCCGCTCATCGAAGTAACTGAGGTGCGGACGTTCTCATATGGCCAATTCGAAGACGGCAATATCGGATTATGGGCAGGTGGCAAGGCAGGCTGGTTCGCGCTTAAGCCCGCAAGAGCTTACAAGTCAATATGGACCGGCATGGTAGAGTCGGTCAATACATTCTACTGGATTGTGGATGTATATCGTGAGAAGCGCCGGAGTGGCAAGAGAAAGAGCGCGCAGGTCTTGCCGGATTACACAGCGGAAGAGCTATTTGACAAATATGCAGACGAGGTGCTAGAGGACGCGAAAGGTGGCAAAGAGGCTGCGCAAGTGATACACGAGCAGCGGGACTTTTTGCTAGCGAGCATGCTTGCTGGTAAAGAGGGGATCACATGGACGAAGAATCCTCTCTACCAGCATCTGAGCCAGCAATTCCCTGAGGATCACGCATTGGTCAAGGCTCGGTTGACTGGACATGCACCGCCAGCTCGTAATGCTCGACAGACATCGGTGAATTCAGAAGCCAGCAATCTTAAACGGAAGCGTGGGCGAGCTATGAAGGAGCGCTCGCAAGACATCGCTTCGACTCGCGAAGAGTCAGTGGCTGAAGGAGATGATGTGTCTAAACACAACTCAGTCAAGCCTACAGCCTCACGCCGTTCTAGGCGCGGCCGCGAATCACCAAGCACAGAAACGTCTGACACAGAGACACGAACGCCAGCGCATAACAATGACGATCCTGTCCGACGATCCATGAAAGGACGTTCAGCATTGCGCCCAAAAGCAACGAAGGCCGGGAAAGGCGCATCAAAAGGCGGCAAAGCACCTGTTTTCGACCTCGAAGACGATTCCGATGAGGAAGATCTTGCAGCTCTCTCGCCCACAGCTGCAAAAAGGCGACATTCACACAACGCAGCGCGGAGGTCAAATCATAGATCGAGCAACCACGACGTAGACGAAGGTATCGACATTCCTTCCTCACCGGCGAGTGGCGATCCACCAAGCACGCCCTCAGATGTTAGCGCAGGCGCTCTAGACAACGATTCAGATGACGAAGTTCCTGGAACCGACCTCGCCGTGCGCCTAAAACACGAACCCGATCCTATTCAGGAAGACACATGGGTGTGCGCGCTAGATGGCTGCTCACATAAAGTCTATCAGGCCTCGCAAGCCGATTCACAGCGTCTGATACGGGAGCATTATGCCCTACACGCATACGACGACGACGAGCGTGTGCAGCTGGTCAAGAAGCTACAACACCCTTCATTACCAGTCGGGCATTTAATGGAACGTGTGAAACTACAGGCGCGAACAGATGGGTTCCCTGGCTCGAGGTCGACGCTCGAGGGCGCGAATGCACATAGTCGGTACAGACCTTTGCCGCAGGTTAGATACTAAGGGCGAGATTATTATCAGTACCTCCGTAAGACGGACTATTCTTAGCAAGGCAGGTTTTGTTTCGGGTGGACGACCTTGCTTTCTTGTTTTTCCTTTTGGACCGAATACCCTTGGTGGCAGTTTTGCTTGCTGCTTCTTGTACATATGGCGCTTTGGCGTTTTGATGAGTGTTGACAGATGTATTACTCAAATGTAACACCACTCCCGATCGTACCTAGAGCTTTTTCTTTACGGACATTGTTGACCTTGTAATAACCACTTTTGTTTCCTAAATGCAAGATTTCGAAACCTCTCTTCTCGACTGCAACTGCGACCTCTCCTCCCAATATTCACACATTCTTCAGCGGTGAGGCTTGTAGGGCTTGACAGGCACGTGCTTTGAAGCTGTTACGCGCACGTAATCGATGGAATAGCTGAAGCCAAGGTCAAGGATTTTTAAGCGAGACGGATGTACGTAGCTATAGCAGAGAACGAGTATAACATATCGCCTAGTATCAGCAGGCAAAGATGATATGATCAGACAGCCAAAGTAAACTCCATTCACGAGCAATGACCGTCCAATGCCGGTCGAGGAAGCAAATATATGTCCAAACAATGACGCGTTACCTCGTGAATTGGTCACTGCGCCAAACAAGATTGACCATCCAGGAAACCTGTGAAGAGCCAACTGGCAACAGCCAAGCTGGCAGTAGGCCGTTGAAGCCATTCGCACTTTTGCCTCTCAGACGCGTCACTTTTGCACGGTAGTGGCGGGCGAGCTTGGCCCAGCGAGCCCAGATCTGGTGCGTCCAGCCTTGCGAGTAGGAAGTAGGAAGTGGGGCGTAGATCGCCTGGTGATGCGCCGGGTGGCTTGCGAGCTCGGGCTTCCTGCTGTGGGCTTCCCTGCCCCATGCGGAGGCACGAAAGGCTGTTGCTTGGTTCGAGCTTCGTGGTTCGTCCGCAAATGCGGTGAGGGGAGCTGGAGGTCAAAGGGCAAAGGGGAGAAAAGCATTGCGTGCCTGGTTTTGGCATGATTTGTGTGCGCCGTGAGGCAGGCAGTTGTTAATTTGCGATGATGACGATCTGTCCGCACATCGCCCATCGACTACAAAAAAAGGAGTCCTCCAGACACCAAGCCACCGAGGGCTTGCCGAGGGACGGCTGAGGTTTGTTTTGTCGGTAGCTGGGCAGTAAGATTGCAGTCGTTGGCAAAAGTGGCTGTTGCGGCAGACAGCACTAGATCGTCAAGATGATGTCAGGGTTTGCGTGAATGTTGCCAGCAGACTGGAACGAGCGAGTGATGCGTGGGCAAACGAGAGAGGTGAGGATGCAACGATGAGCCGCGTCGCATGCAGGCCCTTGCTAGGTAGCTTTCCTGCTCCAGAGCATGTGAATTGCCAATACTGTACAGCAGCAGCACTGAGAGCTTCTGAACAGCTGGCATCAGACGCAATGATATGGGATGCGCATAGGTAATGGTAGTAAGTAAACAATGCTGCTCCGCGCAACCAATGCAGACAATGATGGCCAGTAAATGCCAGCAAGCGTTTTCGCCCGCCACACGGTCACGGCTGGTCCAGTTGACTGGATCGTAGGAGGTCGCACAGTAGCGCATGATGGTGACGTACAAACTATGGGCCGTGCATGCCCTCACATCGACCTGCACCACCTCCCCAGCAACCGTCAAAATCGCCTTCTTCTGTTGTTCTTCTTGCAATTCTGAGACTCCCTTTTGCAATAGTAATTAAGATACCCGATACCCATTACGACAAACACCTTAATCAAGAGTTCCCCGCTCTATCACTCCACCTCACTCCTTTACGCCTGACCACGATACCCCCATACCCATTACGACCGCCTCGACCTCCTCCACCATGGCTTCCTCATCGGTCAACGTGCCGACCAACCCCAAGATCAAGGAGCAAGATGTCAACGCAAAGCTCCAGCTGTATGGCATCTACTCTGGTATGTAGCCTCAAAGTAGCCCGTTCGCGGCTCGATCGCGCTCGTTGCGTTCGCAGAACATCAAGCTAACACGCGACTACAGCCTTTGCCAATGGCAAGGTCCCTTCAGTGAGTACCGTCGCAAAGAAGCCGGAACATCACCAGCTCGTGCCATGCTAACGCCCACCGCAGAACAAGCAGATTGATGTGGCAATGAACACCGCCTACAACTGGAAGGGCCTATCATCGCCAAGCAAGAGACTCTCCACCGAGGGCCAGCAGCTCACCAACGACCTCCAGAAGGTCATTGAGCAGGCCAAGATCCTCCTTCTCACCAAGAACCAGGGCAACCTGATCCAGGACTTCATCTGGCAGACTCAGCAGATTGGCGCGGGTGACGCCAAGGTGCCTGGTGCTCCCGTCGACAAGGAGACCGCCAGGCAGCACGGCAACCAGGCTCTCGACGGCCTTCGCGCCCTCGGCACGCTTCTCATCACCAACGGCCAGTTCCGCAAGCTCCTCAGCGATGCCAGCGTCCTTCTTCGCGACATTGCTGGCGATGCCGCACAGAAGTCGGCCAACAAGGTCAACCCTACAGACGAGGAGCTCCAGAACATCGACAGACCCGCTGATGACAACACCTGGCACGAGGCTCCTAACATGAACAAGGACAACTTCAAGCAGCAGATCAAGTCTCGCGTTCCTATCGGCAAGAAGGATCTTGAAGAGGCCAGTCGTGACGCCACCCAGGCAGCCAACCCCGACGGCTCGCGTGACCCTGCCGATGCGGCTCAGCGTGCTGCTCAGGACCAGCAGCAGGGCACTTCGCAGACTGACCCTCGCGCCGGCGCCGAGGTCGCTGCCAACAACCTCAAGGAGAAGGTTTCCGCGAACACCGACGAGAACGACAAGCAGAAGGCGAAGGAGCTCCGCGAGCGTAGTGAGAACTACCTCAAGACCAAGATGCCCAAGGAGAGGCGCGAGCAGCTCATCTGGCGCCTGAAGAAGATGGTCGTTGAGATCCAGGGACACCAAGACTGTAAGTGGCAAATCGCTTGAATAGGAAACATCAGGCTAACATCGAAAAGACTCCCAGGCAATCGACACTATTCTTCGTCTGGCCGAGGAGTACACCAGCCATGGCAAGAACGTTGCTGGCCAGAGCACGACCAGTGTGAAAGGTGCCCATAACCAGGATAGTTTGCAACTCGCTGAAGCTGACCTCAAGGTGTGTTCTTACAGGATTTTTTGGGCAACAGCAGCCAATGCTGACAAATTTGAAGACTCTCCTCGAGCGCTTCGCCAACTCTACCTCATTCGATGATCTTACCGATGCCGTCAACCAGATCTACCGCGATGCTGAGCAGGATCCCGAGCTGAAGAACTGGTTCTCCAGCATGAACAGATTCGTCCGCCGCTGCTTGAAGGAGCAGGGCTACATCCTTCAGGATGACTCCAACGCCGAGTGGAACAAGCTCTACGACCAAGGCCAGTTCTTGCTCCGTGACCGCTACAGGGATCACACCAACAGAATTGTCGACGAGTTCAAGTTCATTGGCGAGCAGTTCGACAAGGACCCCCAGAACAAGGCATTCGCTGAGTCGATGAACAAGCTCTTCAACGATCTTGGCCACGACGAGAACGGCAAGCCGGCGTTCAAGCCTCACTTGATCAAGGATCTGACCGATGTCATTCTTCCGGCCTTCTTCGAGAACGTCCGCTACGTTCCCATTCCCCGAATTGAGTTCTCCGACCACATGATGGATGTCGTCGTCGAGAACCTCGTTGTTGAGGGTGACAACCTCGCTCCTAACGTCTTCGAGTTCGGCAGCGACAACTACTGGCGCTGGGGCCGCAAGCAGGTCAAGAACAGCAACAAGAACAAGGTGATGTTGTCTGTTTCTGGCGTGCAGTGTGACCTGCGCGACGTGTCCTACTACATCAAGAAGAAGGAGGGCTTCCCTAGCGTCACTGACAAGGGTGTCATGGACGTCTTCCTCGGCGGCACTGGCTTGAGCTTCAAGGTCGCTATGGAGACCTCTGACAAGGCCGACAAGGCTCACTTCTTCAAGATCAACACTATCGACGTTGACATCCAGCACTTGAACATTAAGCTGAAGCAGTCCAACCACAAACTTCTTTTCGGCCTCTTCAAGCCGCTTCTCCTCAAGGTCATGCGTCCTGCCCTTCAGAAGGTTGTCGAGAAGCAGATTCGCGACAATGTTCAGAAGCTCGACTCTATGCTCTACGCCGCCAAGCAGGAGGCTGACCGCGCCACCGCTGAGGCCAAGCGCAACCCTGACCCCGAGAACATCCAGAACATCTACCAGCGCTACTTCACTGCCTTCCAGCAGCAGATGACTAAGGGCGAGAAGAAGAAGCAGGAGATCCAGGCCGACAAGAGCGTGAACGTCGCCATGACCCAGCACGATTCCATCTTCAAGCACATCCAACTTCCTGGTGGCATCTCTACCAAGGCCACCGAGTACAAGGACCTTGCCGCCAAGGGCGACAAGTGGGAGAGCCCTGTCTTCAGCATCGGCTCTGCTAGCGAGACCTCCAACATCCCTCGCATCCAGGACCCGACCCGCAAGCCCCACCAGACCGCTCAGGGCGGTCTTCGTGACGCTGGTCACACCGCTGGCTCCGGCGCCGGCCTCGCTGGTGGTAACACTGGCTCCTACGCTGCTGGTAACACCGGATCTCTCGCTGGCAACTCCTACGCCAACGAGGGCGCTTACGCCAACAACAGTGCCTACGGCGCTACTGGTGCCACTGGTGCTGCTGGCGTTCTCCCCGACCGCAGCCTTGGTGGTGGTGCCAACCCCACCGGCGGCTTCGCCAACCAGGTCGACAACGCCTTCGGCGCCACACCTGCCGGAGCCTCCCCTCCCGGCACTGTCCTTCCCGGCCAGGCTCCCGCCGGCGCCGACCAGGGCCAGCACACCCTCCTCCGTGACAACAACCCCGTGTACCGCGGTGCCGTTTAAATCAGTGCGCACACCCGCCAGCTGAGATGAGATGCATTCAAAGATACCCAGGCGAGAAAAAAATGGAGGGAAGTGATGTGTTGATACCCGGAAAGAAACCTGTTTCCTTTTTGATGCCCGCGCATACCGAGTCGAGTGCATCGGAGATACCGCTGTTTTTGCTGTGGGCTACGATGATACATGATTGGGAGCCGAGCACATGCTTGGTTCTTCTCCTTTGATAACCCCGACTTGTTATGTTTGCTTTTTTTATTGGTACCCTGATAATTGCGTAATTAATGAATTGAGTTTGTTTTACTTGATCTTATTGGGCATTATGTTGTTCTCATGTGTTTGTTTTTGCTATTCGTCGTGACATTTCGCACGATTCTGGCCTCATGCTGACTTCTTGGCTACAGGTGTCATGAAATATCGAGAATAAGGGAACAAAGTCGCAAAACAGAAAATCAAGGTAAATTATGCTTTCGTTATCATGCTAATGCTATGCTTATGCTATCTGAGAAACGCTGATGCTGATGCTGATGCTGATGCCATGGTGCTGATGCTAGTGCTGGTGCTAATGCTGACGCTGTGAAAGTCGGATCCGCGCTGCAGTGGCGAAGAGACTGATGGCGTGTGGAGACGCAAAGGAGGCGATGTCAACGTGCCTGCGGCCAAAGCTAGCTCTGGTGAACGGATCATCTTTCAATAAACTCGTGCAGAAAAGGAAAAGAAAAAAGAAAAAGTTTCGGTGTGGCTTTCCAGGTGGGCGAGCAATCCGCCTAAGTAGACCAAACTGAGTGTCGTGAAAGCCTTTGAACAAGCCATGGAGTTCGCGTGGGACCTGGAAGGTATCCCTAGTCTTCGACCATGACGATGTCGTCCTCGGGATTCCACAATGCGAGCTCGCGATCAGTCTCCCTGAGACTCTCCGTGATATGCTCGAACAGAATCTTTCCAAAGCACGACGGGACAGCGTTTCCAATTTGCTTCAAGATGGCAGTTTTCCCACCGGCGAATCTGTGGCCAGGGAGAAAAGCTTGCAATGCAGCAAGCTCGCACAGCTCGAACGTGCGTTTGCCGCTTGGGTGTAGGTTGCTCTCGCCGCCGTCACAAGTGATGCAACGTCTTAGGGGCTCGTTGTCGTTGTATCGAGGCATGTTGGTATCGTTGGACTCAAGCATGGGATAATGCATGCCGGCCTTGTGCGGTTGAAGTGCTCTGAGAACTTTGCGTACGGTCGTGGGCTCCTTTTGGCCAGGACCGAGGCCGTTGCTTGCCTCTGGGAATGTCGGCAAGGTCTCCCCTGGACAAGCGGCAATGACGATGAGGCGTTTACGTGGTTGCGCGTTTTCGTAGTCTGCGAGGTTGCACACCCTCCAGCGCACATCGTAGCCGAGAGCGGGAAGAGGGTTGATGAGACTGCGGAAGAAATCGCCGTTGTTCTTTTTCATGATGTGGGATGTCTGCTCGAATGTCACGATGCGCGGCTTGCATCTCGTTAAGAGCGGTTTTGTTGAAAACATTGTGGCAATGTTATCGGGGTTGTTTCCTCCGTCTCGGTTGTATCGATTGAGGCTGGAGTGCGGTTGACACGGATACGAAATGTGAAGTATGTCAACTTGCTCCCATGACCAGTGACGGCTGCTTGCACAAAAGAAATGGAGGTCCTTCAGCAGGACTTTAGACCCAGGGAAGTTCAAGCGCAGAGTTTCGCATGCGACGTCCCAGTTGTCGAGAAGGAATTGAACCTTCATTCCTGCTTGCTGTGCTCCACTGGCCATGCCACCGGCGCCGGCGCAGATGTCTCCGTAAGTGTATTTCGTCAACCTCGGGGTTGGGCGTTGGAGAGTCTGGAGCTTGTGCCCCGAGAAGCGAGTGCGATTAGCATCGCTTATGACCTTGCTAGCTGCGAAGCTGTCCTTGATCGATCGGTTTGTCCGAGCTCCGAGTGTGGTTTTGGTCGTGGTCGTAGTCGTAGTCTTGCTCTCGACGATGCCCTCACTATTAGAGCTAAGACGTCTGATCGTCTCCTTGACCTTGCTGCAGACGACTTCGATACAATCGTCACTGTCTCCTGTGAGGTCGACTACATCTTGGCTCGTCATGTCTTCATGTTTGCGCTTCAGACTCTGCAGAGGCGAGGCAGCCATGATGTTCTGGAAGTCTGCCTCGTCTGCTCGTATGTGTCTGTCGTGAGTCCGAACTTCGCCAACACGGTCCTTCCCTAAGAAGCTACCAAGGCGTTGCACATTTGAAACGCACTTGCCATGGTCACATTCTTCCTCGCTTACCGTCGCGAAAGAGCCTCCAATGATTGTTTTCTTGCTTGGGTCCAGCTCGTCAGTATATTTCAAGCGACACACCAGCTGAGCCCGTTCCTTTTGCTCTTCTGGAGACAGGTAAAGGTTCGCGTCCCAGCGAAAGCTGAAATGCGGGAAGGCTTGGTTCGTAATGATGATTTCGCGCGTGCACAGGACATCTCCAAGTGCCTTCGTAACCAGACAGTCGTGCAGATGCGGGTTTTGGTTGCTGCTTGTGGCCTTGAGCACGTAGTGGAGCTCGTTGCGCTTCTTGTCGAGCAGCCCTTCCAATTTCGTGTTACGGCGCAGCAAGTTGCCCTTGAGGCATATCTTGCCAGTGGCAAGGTTGCGGTAGATGACCACTATGTGCAAGAAGTCTCCGTCCTCAAGCTCGACCCGGTTACCGCAGCGCAGAGACCCAGCTCTGCACTTCATAGGTTGAACCGCTATGCAGCCAGGCGGTATCTGGGAGTTTGTCTGGAGGTCGCCGATGGATGCTTCTCGGGGGAACTCGGGCCCGTCATCTTCGTCGTTGCTCTTGTCGATCCTGTCGCCCTCGCCGTCACTCAGTCTGATCGCCGTGTTGCGTTGAGGGACCGGCGGGCGATAGCGCGGGCGCGCAGTCGCTGAGAACGAGAACCGCGTTTGTGGGGTGTTGTTGAGCGAGGACTTGCAGTGCGCCATTGCAACGAGCGGGTTGGAGCGTGCGGCGTGGTGTTGAATAAATGCGTCGGAAAGTCGACGCAAATAGTTGTATCGGACAGGACGAGAAGGCGAGCTTTAAAGGGCAACGTGAAAGATTCCGTTTGACTTTGCTGCCTAATGCACGGCCCTTCATGCATGTATCCGTAATGAGCATGTATTCAAAACATTGAAAGTGCAAACGGATGCGAAGATGTGAGGCGAAAATGATGGCTGGAAGAGATGGCTAGACGAGCTTTCGTCTCGTAAGCAGACTGGGCAAAGACCAAGAGATTAAGTTGAGGTTGCGCTCGTCCTCTTTGGTGTAGGCGCAGTGTGTAATGGAGCAAGGATGTCGTAATGGTCTTGTCGTACCACGTTCTTTGCGCGATGTTTAAGTTCTCAAAACCTACCAAAATTTTCAACTGTGAGATGCCTGGAAGGATTGTCAAAGATATACGTTGTTCATGTTTGCTCACAGTTACGCCTTCTCAGGCCTCACTTCATTCACATCACCTGTTGCCTCAGGTTCACTCATACTCGTTTGACTGCTTCATCTGCGGAGCTCTTCTGACGACACGGCGCCTCTGAAGCGCAGCCGCACAAGGCACCACAGAAATAACAAATGATTGTATGGCATTATACATAGTGAGGTGAGAAGCTGAAAACAGAGTGTTTCCCATCTCACAGGAATTGAAGTGAAGTCTGCTGAGCGGAGTGAAGGGATGTGAAGCCTCAGGCATCAATAACCAAACCTCCATTTTGGCTGACGACATGTCTGACCAAACCCTTTGTGCAACTACACTAAGTTCCCTCGATTATGCTTTGCCCTGTGAGCAATATCGCATTTCGGGGATAGTTGCGATTTTAGATTTCCTGTATGCACGATATGTACTCTGTGCCCACCATATGTGCATCACTGTAACGGAATATAACTTCGGTCACCACTGGATACGGAACAGCTGAGTGGCTACTACATCTTCAGGTTAAGTGTCATACTGCCACTGCGGGATGCCCTTCACATGCTGCGTACACCCTTCAGCTCACCAGATCACTGATGGTAACCAGGAGTTCCCTCATCCTCATTTGTTCAGTTCACAGATAAAGGCCAACAATTCGCGCATCTGCTTCAGCCTGATGGATTCTTCGACTGCCATGAAGAACTTATGCCAATGTGGAGGATCTCAGCGAGTTCTCAGAGAGTAGGTCACGGCGCTACACGCGCGTACACGGGTGCGACGAGTGCTTCGAAACATTGGCTCAGCTCGTCCAACACTGCACGGCTCAACCATCAACCTGTGAAGGCTTTACGAACGAGGATTTGCAAATCGCTACTATATCTGGAACGGCAGAATGGTTACTATACCTGCAGGGCCAAGTGTTCCTCTGCTATTGCAGAAATCCATTCAGATGTTGCGTGCGCCTCGCAGCTCACCAGCTCGCTGGCTGCAATAATCGACTGCAGCCTAATGAAGCGAGCTCCATATATTTTTCTGTCTGGCGTACCGCGGATTTTCTCAAAAAGAGGTGGCGTCCAACTTCTGGAATACCAACACATGCACGGCTTTCTCACTCGCTCTGCATCTGAAGCCGCATTTAAAAGCTTCAATACCTCATTTTTGGTACCACGACCATACTTCCCTACAGATCACGACGCACCCAAGGTGTGCATGATCTGGCGAGATTCTTCGCAACGGGTGTACGAGACTTTGAGGGACGATGGTCGTGCATATCAACAAGTCTGTTACTTCAAGACATACGGCATTGATATCTCTGCTACAATAACTTTACAAATCGAGGCCAAGTCGTGAATCTTCCCATGGGTCATCAATCCGAACACAACGACAGCTGCTACGGCAGTTTTCCAGGCAACCACTAACGTACCAAATCTATACGAAAGCATGTTCTACATTGCGACTCTTCTGGACCACCTCTCCCGAGACAAGCTCGATCATGTCGTTTCGTTCGGAGATTCACTTACATGCAGCTTCCCCAGACTCGGTAGCCTCATCAACGTCGCGCCGCCATTCATCTATGAAGTTCATCTCCCAATCAATCATTTATTGCGCGCAGTACAAGACAAAGTGAAATGGGAATCTACAGTCGATCCTGCATGGCTTGAGCAAGCTTTATCCCATTACCAGATCGATGTACGTGCAGAGCGCATCCAGAACGGCAATGTCTTGGGCTACTGGTTCCAAGTCAAAAGCGATTTTCTTTTCTCGGCGGTTCGTGCATTTTAGAAGGGTACTTTCGATGATGTGGTATACACAGCAATATTTCGGGGTTTTTCTTAACAAACGAACGGGCAAGGAAGTCAGCATACCATTTTTCAGGAGGGTAGTCGTCGACGAGGGAAGGGTGGATCCGATTCGTTCGCAAACGGACCCTGCTCTGGCGTGGCTGAGAGAAGCCGAGACACAAGGGATGGGGCGCGTGTTTGATGATGACGACGATAATGTTGTAGGTTAATCATTCAATAGCCAATATTATATGCATATGGCAAAATATGACACACGACATCATGGAAACAATGTGCCGTGATGGCCTTCACTCGATTCAAAATCAACTGGAAATTCAAAATCCTCTTGGATACTAACTTGCGGACTCGGCCAGTTGGAGATCTTCTACAACTAATGAGAACGTTGGCTCTCCAAACATATATAGTGATTATAATATAGCAGAGATTCTTTCTCGATGGTTTCAAACTAGTTGATACGGCAGACATAGTTGTACTGCAAGTTCTTCTCAAGACACACACGCTCCACTCATTTCCACAATCAAAGCGATCCATGAAACCGAGTAGAAAACGAGTAGCTTCTCGCCTTTTCAACATGCGCTTGAAGTCCGAACCAGCGTGCTAAACCGAAGGCCGAAAAGCACGGAGCAGAAACGAACCGGGTATTTATTTTTCTTGTATAGTGTCAAAGCTGCTGAAACCGAACTGCCGCCCCGAATCCGCGATGGTTCATATATACACCTGAAAGGAGATGTATTCTTGAGCCTTCAAGCCAATCTATCGCAGCGCCGTATACTACCCTCCATCTTATCTTTTCCCATGACCTTCCATATCCCTCATTCCCTCATATCATCTCATTTAGTCTAAGCAGATCCGTAGTCGTTGAAGTTATGCATGGAGATATCCTGGCTGTCTCCTCTCACGATCGGGGGTGCGTTGGCAGCGCCCACGGAGTGGACACCATTAGGGCGAGTAGGGTCGGCGCCAGCAGCGACGACCTCGCCTTGTTCTGTCACGTCGACGCCGTTTGCCGCCATGCGGACCTGCTCTGCGCCTGCGACGCCGAAGCGCACGGCCTGGCGCGCGCCATCGAGCACCTTCATCTTCTTGGCCTCACCGCGCATTTGCTCCATGTGCTGGAAATACTCCTCGCCAACAGGGGTCACGTACTTGCCACAGAAGACACCGACCTCGAAGCGCTGAGTCTCGCGGGGGCTGTCTTGTGCGCAGGCCTCTTCAAGATCGGTCAGGCTCTGGTAGATGACAGCCTCGGCACCAATGGCTTTGGCAATGCCAGCAGAATCGCGCTGGTGTGCGATGAGCTCATCAGGGCTGGCGAGGTCGATACCGTAAATGTGAGCGTTGGTGATGGGTGGCGCGCAGCTTGAGAAGAAGACTTTCTTTGCGCCGGCCTCACGGGCCATGTTCACGATCTCGCGGCTGGTGGTACCGCGGACGATGCTGTCGTCGACCAGCAGAACGTTCTTGTCCTTGAACTCGACTGGTACTGCGTTGAGCTTGGCACGCACACCGCGTTGACGTGCCGCTTGAGAGGGCATGATGAAAGTGCGGAAAATGTAGCGGTTCTTCACGAAGCCCTGGCAGTAGGGCTTCTTGAGGTGTTTTGAGACGGCGTAGGCGGATACGAGGGAAGTCTCAGGAATGGGGATAACGCAGTCGATCTCGTCGAGCTCAGCAGGGGTGAGCTGGTTCTTGATAGTCTCGGCGAGGCGGTAGCCCATAAGCTGACGGCTACGGTAGACAGAGATTCCGTCGATAACACTCTCGGGACGAGCAAAGTAGACGTACTCGAAAATATCAGGTGCGTAGCCGAGCTGCGGTGAAACTTGCTGGTAGACGGGAGCCTTGCCCTTCTCGATAATGACGGCTTGACCGGGAAGAATATCCTTGATGTTGCTGAAACCGTTCTGGCTGAGCGCGACCGACTCGGAAGCCATCATGTAGTCCATGCCGCCCTCAATCTCGGTAGACTGGCGCTCACCAATGACCATTGGGCGAATGCCATAGGGATCTCTGAAGCCGATCAGACCGAAACCGGCAAGCATGGCAGTGCAAGCCCAACCACCCTCGCACTTCTTGTACATGCGCTCGAGAGCAAGGAAGCAGTCGGAAGAGTTGATACGGGCCTTTCCAGTCTCGTTGAGCTCGTCGGCGAAAACGTTCAACATGAGCTCACTGTCGCTCTCGGTGTTGATGTGGCGATGCGCTTCTTGGTCCAGATAACGCCTGAGTTTGGGGGCGTTGATGAGGTTACCATTGTGAGTGAAGCAGATGCCGTAAGGAGAGTTGACATAGAACGGTTGCGCCTCAGCATTCGCGCTGCTGCCAGCAGTCGGGTATCTAAGGTGGCCAACACCCATGTAACCAGGGAGGTCGCTCACGCGCTCACCGTTGTGGAAGACTTTGGCAGCAAGTCCGTTGCCCTTGCATTGGAAGAACTTGCCGCCGCGCGAGCAAGTGGCGATACCGCAAGCATCCTGGCCACGGTGCTGGAGGTAGTACAGCGCTTGCTGGTGTCAGCTTGAGTTACAGATGGGAAGGCTCAACAAAGCATACCCTGGTGAATCTCAGGAGCTGCGTCCTGATCAATCCCAGCAAGAATGACCGCGATGATGCCACACATATTGATATCGCTTCTGCCGTATGAGGTGGGTTTTGAGGTGTCACAAGACGAAATTTATTTCTCCACACAGAAAGGAAGCAGTTGTGACTGCTGAAGAATCTTGCGATTTGCTGTCTCTCGACTGAACGACGACGAACAAGCACTGTTGAACGAGTACCTCGAGGGTATATTGATGACTACATCTTGTAAATTCTTCAGTTGCAAATGCCCGGCTCAAGAGATTTACCATAGAGTTATCACCCGGCCCCGGATACCTTCCGTTATCGGTCCCGCATGCACGGACCACTGAACACATTTCATCGTTGACTGACCCAAATGGACATTCGAAAAGCAACAAGGTGTTCTGCTTCAAAAATTTCAGCCATTTCAGCGAAGCCGAACCATGACCTCTCTACTCTCATCCGGCTGAAGGTAGCATTCTAGCTTTTGCACAGGCTATGGTGTTGTGTTCGACCCCCAACTTTCGTCCGCTTTCTCGACATGCAATGTGATTTCGACAGGACGTTGAGAAATAGCTACATGATCTTTATGACTGCCGAATATTCCATCATTAGGCGTTGTAGCAAAGTGGTTAATGCGATTGACTAGAAATCAATTCCCTTCGGGGGCGTAGGTTCGAGTCCTGCCAACGTCGTGATATCTTTTTCTTTTGCGTTGTCTGGCTAAAAGAGCTGACAGGAGGTTTCGGAAGTCGGCTGCCATCCACCCGGCACGCGATCCCTGCTTCCAACAACGAGAATCCCAGCCACACATCCCTAACGACCAGTTTAGTCTTTTGTAGTTCCACTGTTCGTATGCCTGCTGAGCATCTGTAAGCTTCGAATATACATGTTCGAAATGCCCTCGTGATGTTCTTCTTTCAGATCCAGCGCGCGGGAGCGCTGGCATACTGCGAAGAAGGAATAGGCCTTGATGCGATTTCTCTCGGCGCCACAGCAAATCGCATCGATCGTGAAATCCTACCAAGCTGGCGATCACAAGGTTGTTTTGGCTTTCGTGGAGCTCTCGTAACGTCCCGCGCGAGCCGGGCACGAGGTTGGAAAAGCTACGCGTATTCAAAAGTTGGTACCTTAGTTACAGTATCTCTTGCTGTAATTCTTAGAAAGCCCACGATCTGACTACGGTGTACATGCTGACGCCCACGTCGTGCATGGCGGCAATTGATACCCAAGAAGAAAGCTCAGTGCATCCAATCGGATGGCGAACCTCACACTCGCGTTCGCTATGCACTGCGACATCCGGAGGTCGTGGATGAATAGGGAGACAGCACTCGCTTCCGAGCAAGCCGGATTGTGAGACAGACAGCTCCTTACGAGCTCGAGCTGGCAAGAATCAAGCTTCACGGATCAGCATCGTAGATGATGCTACCGGGTCTTGGCAGTAGTGCGGAGGACGCGAAGTGTACGGTTTTAGATGTTCCTGCAGTGCTTTTTCTCTCGGGATTGACACATGCAGCTGTCATTCAGAAGTGCATAGGCGAAGAGAGATGCGGTTTCGAGCGCAAATCGACGACTCAGTGGTGATGCAGCTTGAGGACGCTCTTGAAAGTGCTATCGACAAGACACCAAGACACGAACGATGGCCAACAAATTTGCAAGACTCGAGCATATCCCAGACGTTAAACAGGTTAGATGACGCTACGATTGGAGTTTGCGGAACGGATGTGAGACGTGGGGAGGGCGCGGCACGATGATGCGGAGTACCAAGGCTCTTGGTTCACCTGGTACAGGGCTGATTTGCGTGTGCTGGTGGCTGGTGGTACAGCTGTTAACAACAGGAGGAGCGAGTGGCTGGTAGTCCTTCGCTCTGGCTTGGGCCGCGGGCGCGAGGCCAGGAGTTCGAGGGAACAGCGCATGCATAAGCGCGAGAGCGAGAGAGCCCAGAAGAAGCTGTTCGTGGCGATGGCTGGTTGAGGACGAAAGCAGCGCAGAGTAAGCGCTCCAGAACAGGGCTCGCTCCACTGAGCCACTGGTATGGCGGCACGACGACCCTTGTTTCCGATCAGTCTGCGCGATTCATGTCGTTTGCTGTCCAAGGAATGGAGAAGGGATTACTCCAGTGGAGAGATCAACAACCGTGCGAAACAGCACAGCGTCGAGTATCGTGTTTCGCTGGTATTGGGCTGCTCAATGGCCGCGGAGCAGGCGTCGTAACTTGGCCAGCAAATAGCTGTCGATGGCATCTTCCCTTGCAGGTGCAGCAGTAGTGTCCTTTCTTATGCGGTGAAGGCATTTGTGAGAGAGTTAGTTAGCTAGCGCTTGACGCCCACGATTCGTTAGCGGCGCTTGGTCTGCGTCTGCTTCAAGAAGCCGCCATACTCCGGGCGTTGATAAGTCGTGCATGTGCCGACCGTAGATGTGCATATCTTCTGCTGCACCGAAACACTCTTCATCAAGCCCTGGCCGTATGTCTCAGAGCTCGTCCAGGTAGTCTTTCGCTTGTGATTTTCTAGGAGTCTTCGTCGCCGACATCAACTCCTCCACCCATATGGCTCCTTCCTAGGTACCTTGTAACGACCTGCAAGGGAAACGGCGATTCGCGATTCCATTACACGGCATCGACCGGACTGAACACTTGGAAAAGACACTCTCCACTCCAAAGTGCCTATAACACTCGCCACACGCCTCGACATCCACTCCTTACCAAACAATCGCTCTCTCATTCACCACACCCCGACTGCTCCTACAAAACCACAGCGCTCACTGCGCGTTTACGACACCCGGCCTGGGTAACGGCCTTGCGAACCTCGATTGTCACCACACATCGCTCGGCGAATAATAATCCCCAATACTACGTGACAACATGATTTCGCGGTTACAACCAGCAATGCTGGCCCTGTTCGCCCTATTGGCGTGCCTGCGTACGGTGCTCGCAGAAGACACGCGCTACATCACATATCAAGGCGAAGATGGAGAAACGGTGTATTTGGCGGACAACAGGCGGCCAGCCTTGTACACAGGAAACTTTGGGGACTGCCTGGGTGGCAGTCTGATCAATGTCACCCGCTTCGATGCGGCGTACTACAAGGACAACATGACGGTGCAGTTCCATTTGGCGGGAGACTCAAACCTCAGAGGCGAGGCCTTAATGATGTATATTGGGGTCTTCGCATATGGAGAGAGCAGGTTTGACTTGACTTTCAATCCTTGCGATGCGAACATTGCCAGGTATCTATCACTGCACGAATGCTCGCATATCATTTGCTAACTTCTGCTGCAGTCTATGTCCGGCCAACAGCAGCGTTCCCATTACTGCCAGCGGCATTATTCCTATCAATCAAGAGGATGTCGCCAATATTCCTTCCATCGCTCTTTCGATACCCGATTTTGAAGGCGAGGCGATCCTTCGTATATTCGCGAACAGTACCGAAAGTGAAATCGGCTGCTACAGTGCAGTTGTGACCAACGGTGCTACATTTTCACACCCGGAATCAGTAGGATCTGTACTGGGAATATTCACATTCGTCGCAATGCTCGCTTCTTTCGCGACGGCGATTTACGGCGAGGCCGTGCCAACCATGCGGCTACATTATGCCCACTCCCTGTCTGTTGGTGTCGTGTTCGCAGTCTTCCAGCACGTTTTCTTCACCGGGGCACTATCGATGAACTGGCCTTCAGTACTCGTTGCTTGGTGGAGTAACTTTGCATGGGCGGGGGGCATGATCCGCACCGACACCATGCAACGCAGCATCGATCGACTAATTGGCAACAATCTCGGCAACACCTCATCGGTGGGTGCTGCGGCCACTGGATCCGCAAACGAAGATCTTGGAGGTGGCTATGACATCAGTCAGATTTATAGGCGTGCCCTAGGATTCGGAGCAAAGCGCGTTTCGAGCTTCGCCACCAACCACCCAGGCATGCGAGACATTGCATCCGAGATCTACAAGCGAGACTACTCACTCGTGCTCAAGCGCGACATTACACGCAGGACTGCTGTCAATGCGCTCTTGCGCCGACAGGAGCAATTAGCAGATGCGAGTGATGGCTTCAAATGGTATGGTCACCCTGTCGAGGCTGGGTTGCCCCTACCTGGCAATTTCTCTGGTTACGCCGGCACCCTCGCGCAAGAGCAGATTCGCGCCAGCAACGCATTCATGACTGGCTTCCTGTGGTTCCTGATAATACTGGTTCTTGTTGTGGCTGCGACGATTGCTTTCAAGTGGGTGCTTGAAGGTCTTGTCCGAGTCAGGGTACTCAAGCAAGATCGGCTTGCCTTCTTCCGCCAACACTGGCTAGGTTACAGTGCGAACGTCGCTCTACGGACATGCTTCATCGCCTGGTTCATGATCATGTTCCTCGCTATCTTCCAGTTCACTTATGATTCGTCTGGAGGTGTCAAAGCTGTTGCGGCCATTGTATTCCTCGTCTTCCTAGTTGGGATGTCTGGTATCGCAGCATACGCTTGCTGGTACAAAGTCCAACGAGACGCAACTGAGCGGACTTCCGAGCGCAAGAAGCTTTTCAGCAAGATTCCATGGATCGGTGTCAAGAAGGTCAATCACGCTGCAGTGCAACAACCCGAGCAACAACAGCCACAGGCCGCGGATCCAAACGATAAGACACAAAGTACGCCTTTCTGGAAGAGAATGAATTCACATTACAGTATCACTACTGGAGGTGAGGACAGGAGCAATATTCACGACGACGAGGATTACACCAAGAAGTTTGGATGGCTCGCTGCCCGCTTTAGACGCACGCGCTGGTGGTTCTTCGTCTTCTGGCTGGTATACGAGTTTGTCCGCGCCTGCTTCTATGGTGGTGCTTCCGGTCATCCTTTGACTCAGGTCTTCGGCTTACTGGTCGTTGAAATTCTGGCTTTCGCGTTCGTCGTCTGGGCACGACCTTTCGAGGGCATGCGACTCAACATTCTGGTCGTATATTGCCTAGGTTTCAGCAAAGTCACGAGTGTAGCTCTCAGCGCAGCGTTCGACATTCGCTTTAACCTCGAGCGCATCACAACCACTGTCATCGGAGTCGTCATCATTGTCATCCAAGGTATCCTGGTTATCATCACGATGATTGCCATTGTCGTCAGTGCGATTTCGAGTTACATGTCTGTTTCACGCAACAGGGAGGAGTTCAGTCCCAAGAAATGGCACGGGTTGCGCGACAGATACTTCAACCACCTCGACAGGGTGGTCAACGATATTCCAAAGGAGCCCAAGATCAAAGCGGCTCCTGAGCCAGAGCCAGAAGAGAAGGATCCTTACTTTGAAATGAGGACTATGCGCAGGCTCGGAAAGATCGAGGACGACGATCCGGACCAGGTCAACGTTGAGGACTCTCAAGGTAGACTCCCAGCACAGTCTGCCGCAAGCATCAAGGACAACACCGAATCGTCCGCGCCATTGATGGGCAGAGGCCCAGCCGGTACCGCATCTCCTGCTCGACGCAGCCGTGCTCCCAGCGCAGCAAGTCTGAGCCACAGCAATCTTCCATATGGCGCTCGACCTCACCGTGCTTCATGGAGTCAGCGTGACTTCTCCGCATACTCATACAACGCTGACGCGGACAATTCCTTTGTACCCGTGGACATGTCCCGGACGCTTCCCGACGAAGACGCCATTTCTCCACCCAGATCAACCGCTCCAAGCCGCACCCCATCTCGCGGCCCTCCCCAGCTCCGCAGCCAAGTCTCGACCGAATCCATGGGTATCGGCGGCGACATCAGCTCCCGCGACATGATCGGCAAAGTTCCAGCGCCCGGCATGCGTCCGCGCGCTGGCACCTGGAACTCTCGACACAGCGCCCGCAACTCCATGAGCGGCGGCGAACACTTCTACGACGCTTCGGAGACGACGCTGTCCGCCGGTAACATCGGCGGGCCCCGAGCTTCTGGCGCGAGAATGCCGCTGACCCCTGCTCTAGAGACGGAGGAGTACATGTCTCGAGGCCACGGGTCGAGTGATAATCATGTGACCAAGTGATGGATCAAAAGATTGGGCAGAAAGTGGCATCTCGTTTTTCTTTTTTTCTTTTTTTCTTTCTCAAGACTTTGACGATTTTCCTAGTTGTTATATGGTGCATTGGGCATTGGCGCAATGAGGCGGGCTCGGTTCTAACGAGACCCCTGTTTTCTTTTGTGGATTTTTAGGTTATGGGTGGTTGGTTGGTCTTCGAGCCACACAGCAGCACTCAAATTAACGAAGATGATGATATAAGGCCTTTGCTTTCCCAAGCCGGACAGAAAGAAGGAAGGCAACCGGAGGGATCATGGTTTCTTCCCTTTTCGGTTGCTTGCTGCTGGGATTACGCAAGATTCTTGTCTAAATAATTACACTAGAGTCAGGATAGTGCGAAGCAAGATGAGGAGCATTTAAGAAGCTTGATAGGGAATTGAATTTGTGCTGAGAATTTACAAGTTATCATGTCTAAAGATGAATAAGGGCACGTTGCTGATTGTCATCGTCGTTGTCTCGACGCTTGGGGTAAGCCTCGCTTTCCTTTCATGTTTCGGACGATGTCTCCCTCGTGAGCACAACATCTGTCTTCGAAATATCAGCACCCTCAGCGATTCTTCGCTGCTCAACCTCAGCATTACCATCTTCGCCCTCCTCTAAGCCCCGCTCCACCCTCCTCTCTTTGGAAACCCTCCTCAACCTCTCACTCTCACCCGGCGTCAAACCAAGATACACCTCCACCGCCACCGAATGCAAAACCAACGCAAGCAGCCCAGCCATTCCAAACCCCATCTGCAAACCCGCCATAGCCTCCGCCACGCTCTGCGGATCGTATAAATCTGCTTTCACAGCCGTCCAACCAGTCGGATCAGCTCTACACGCTGCGAATTTTCCGCTTGCGTTGGCGTTTGGACGGGCGGAGTATGTGGCTCGGGCGTAGGCGACCTGCTCGCAGGATATGGAGGTGTAGTAGCCGCCTATGCGGCCGATTATCATTGCTGAGATGGGCATGAGCATGCGGACGGTGATGGGGGTGCCTAGGTAGGCCCACTGGTATGATCGTCAGCCGTCATCGCTTGGGAAATGTGCATGGAGTGGAGGGGACTCACGCATCGCAGCATCCAAGCCCGGTGTTGAGCTGTTTGCAAGCGTTTGATATTCACCCAAGCCATAACCATGCTGACCGTCGTGGCCAAAGCAAGCAGCCCAACAAACATCTGCGTCTCGACGGTCCCACCAAACGACCTACGCGCGATCATGAGCCCGGAGATGTTAGCCAGCGTGACCAGCAATATGATCACATAGCCATTGACACGATGGAGAGTGAGCGCTTTGTGCCTCAGTACAGGCATAAATTGCACAGCTGCTAGCAGACCGGCAGGGATCACGACGGCAAGGTGGAGGATGACGCCTGCCCGGTAGAAGGGTTGGCGGAAGTAGAATCATTCTCCTGGAGCGGCGTTCTTGCGGAAGTAAGTGTCGACGTTCAGGTATGGTGTGCGAGCGAGGCAGAAGCCGAACACGGCGCCTGCGAGGTGGAACCAGAGGAGAGCGTTGTAGCCCTTGCTGAAGCCAAGGGTGGTGTACATCTTGCGGAAAGCGCGGACGAGGGCGTTTGGGGGTTTAGTTTCGTCATATTGGGAAGGCATTGTGCTGTACAGTCCCTTTGGGCTTTCACGAGACGCTATAGTAGGGAGTTTGCGATGTGAATGGTGTATACAACAATAATGAACGTGAAGTACTTAAGACAGTCTTATAGCATTGCGAGTGGACAACGCCCAGATCGCGATGCGACGACCATATACATAATGGTCGATGTTTGCGAGAAGCACCAAGATAATGTTTTTTGAGCATGTTAGTGTAAGGTATAGTCTCTTGGTTTGCAGTTACTTCCTCATCGGGCATAGGCTCGTGAGAGGTGCATCACTTGGCAGAGTACATCGGAGGCGCCAGATCTCGATCTTCCTTGGCAGTATAGATACCACTTTTATGATCGAAAGTCAGCAGATCTTGTGGCTAAAATGAAGGCAACATTGGCGCAAGGCTATAGCTCAATGGAATCTGTGCACAAAGAGCCACAGTATATGCTTGACGGAGCTACAACGCAATCCGACTATGGCTTCTGATATCCAGAAACGAACCACTCGTGATACCCACTGCCAACATCAACAGGTTCGCTTGTCTCAACGCCCTTGTCACTCCTTCCACTGGGCACTGTCACTGTTGCTCGCGTGTTCGGCGGCAATTGCACTTCCAAGTGGAAGCCATTCCTGTGTGCAGTAATGGCGTCTTCGTTGGACTCGAAGTACCAGCGGACACTGACTTCGCCATATCGGCTGATGTACTTTGAATTCGCAGAGGTGATGTTGCCGCCAGGAATGGGTGCAATGTTGACACGCTTCCAGCCTGGCTCCGCGGGCGAGAGTCCACCAATGTTTGTGTGGATCCAATCGCTGACTGAACCAAAGGCATAGTGGTCTGTATTGTAATGTAAGCAAATGTTGCGAGCACATCGCGGATTCGTTGAAAGGATATACTCACTGAAGGAAGTCATCTCTCCTGCGTTGACGGATCCATTGGGCTCCAAGCTGTTCCAGCGCTCCCAAGTGGTAGTTCCGTTCATGGCGACTTGATAGAGCCACGAAGGCACCTCAGTCTGCAGCAACATGCTGTAGAAGTCATCGGCTCCGCCAATCTTAGTCAGTGCCGCACCCAGCGCAGGTGTTCCGGCGAAGCCAGTGCCTACAAGGTAATCGTTGTCTGCAACAATCTGTCGGAGCTTCGCGCCAGCTTCGCTAGCTTCCTGCTCTTCGGGAAGAAGGCCAAAGTTGACGGCCAATGCATATGCAGTCTGGGTCTCGTTGGCAAGTGAGCCATCATCCGCGACCCACGTAGTGTGGTACTCTGTCAGCAAACTATCGTGCTGTTCACGGTACTTATCCGCAAGATCGTCACGACCCAGATTCTGGCTGATGTTGGCCAAGAGCTCGGTCATACGGATGAGATAAGAGTCGGCAACAAGAAGTACTGCAGTCGTTGCAGCGCCAGGGTTGTCCGGCGGCGATTTTGGGTCCAGCCAGTCGCCGAATTGGCGACCCTCTTTCCACAAGCCGGCCTCATTTCTAGGAATACCTGTATCGATCCAAGCCTGGGCACTGTCGTATTGTTCCGCGAGCATGACCAAGTCGCCGAAAGCCTGGTAGTAATTGTACGGGTTCGCCACAACCACATCGCCCCATACTGCAGCTGGCTGAGTGAAGTTGCTGGCAGGGACAACCGGTACCGTGACCGGTGGGATCATGGATGCGGCCTGCTGCTCAAACCAGATATCCTTGTGCCACCCTCGCCAGAAGCCGGCGGTGTCGTACAGGTAGTTGGCAGTCGGTGCAAAGGCATGAGCGTCACCTGTCCAGCCCATGCGCTCGTCTCTGTGCAAGACGTCAGTACCAATACTGCTTTTTGTGGGCTAAGGTCTTACCTTTGAGGGCAGTCGGTTGGGATGGAAAGGAAATTGCCTCTGTGATAACATTAGTTCACGCACGTGATTTGAAGGTAATGGAATGCTCACTTCATCGACCATCGCACGTTGCTGTGGAACTTATTCAATAGAGGATTCGAGCACTCAAACCAGCCGGTCTGTTCCATGTCGCTATGCACTACGACTGCAGTGACGGCATCTTCGGTCGAAGCCGGATCGAAGCCATCGAGCTGGGCATACCTGAAGCCGTGGAAAGTGAAGCGAGGCTCCCAGATCTTGGGCTGGTCATCTCGAAGGATGATCGTGTCGGCTGCTGATGCATTACGTAAGGGCCTCAGGCTGAGCTCTCCGTCCTCCAAAACTTCAGCATGGTGCAGAGAGATGTTGGTACCAGCCTGTCCAGACACATTGAGGCGCAGCCATCCAACAAGAACTTGACCAAAGTCGATGATAGTGTTGCCCGAGGGCGAGGTATGGATCGAGACGGGCCTGACCTCTTCCATTTTCCGAACGGGAGGTCCATCCGCTGGCACCAATGCTCCTTTGAGTGGGGGGAGTTGCTTCACTGCCATCCAATCACTGTCGTCAAAGCCAGGAGATGACCAACCTTCGTCAAGCTCAAGCCTGGCATCGTACTTCTCACCGTCGTAGATCTCAGAAGCGATGATAGGCCCAAGAGACGCATGCCAGTCTTCCTTCGTAGCGAATGAGTGCTTCTCACCATCATCTGTCGTGACGACCACAAGTGCCAGTAGTCCCAGTGTATCGCCATAGATATTGCGAGTGCCACCACCGAAGCCCAGTCGTCCAGAGTACCAGCCTTCGCCAACTATGGCTCCGATCGCGTTGTCACCATTGCTGACAAGTTCCGTGACATCGTAAGTATCATAAACGTGTCGGTGGTCGTACGACTGCCAGCCCGGAGCAAGTACGTGGTCGCCGACCCTTTTCCCGTTGATCTCTGCCTCGTAGACCCCTAGGGCGGTGATGTAAAGACGGGCTGAGCTGATGTTGCCATTTATTGTGAAGTCGTTGCGAAAGTGGACAGGTCTTTTGGGAGCATCGACTTCGGTCTCCCGAGCGGCTGCAATTGGCACTGCATCGCCCCAATCCTCTTCATTGAGAAGACCAGTTTCGACGGACGCCCATCCAGACCAATCGGTCGAGGGCTGTCCTTCCAGTCCATGCGCTCTCACCCGAACGTGAGCAGATTCGGCGGACTTTAATGCTTCGCCAGGCCATGGCACGTATATCGAGTCTGTAGAGTTTACGCTGTACACGTTGGGTACTCCATGGTCGTCCCGTTCGATCTCCAGATCGTAAGAACGCTGTTCCCAATTAACGACATTGCCTTCGAATCTCCAGGATATCCGAGGCTGTGACTCTGCAATACCAAGCGCTTCGCGGTGGTGTTCAAAGCTGATATGAGAGAGCGAAACGGACATGGTGAATGGCGCGTATGCTCTTGATACTCCTGTTTCGACATCGCAGTATTTTGTAGTGCTGTCCAGTAACAGTTCTCGGGGCGATTGCCACCGAGTGTTTGGAGATCATCTGCCGGTCGAGCATCCGCATTGTCGGAGACGATCAAATGTCTGGGCGCCCCCGCACTGTCAATATAAGCTATAGTCATTTCTGCCCTAAACGTGTCTGTGGTCAGTCGCTCATGTGAGCTGATGCGGAGTAGTTAGGTCCAAGTAGCCTTGGCTAACCGGAATTGCCGCCTAGACTCGTCGCAACATTTCGACTGGATTCAGTATCTACTGTAGGATCTCGGGCTAACACAACCCGGGTCTTAGATCTCAATGGTCGAATTTTCATTATGAGAGGACAGTCGTTCGACTAAAGCGCAGCATGCTTGCTCTCGGTCCGGGATTTCCGCATAGCGCATCGGCGTCTGTTGTCAAAGATGTGCTCAGGATCAATGGTTAGCACACAGCATGACCCGTCATGGTCAGAAATAGCTAGTCTAGTGACTTCAATGTTAGATTGCTTCTTCAATTACTCGTTAAATGATCGAAGCCACTAAACGATGACCAACGCAGTTTTTCCCGAATTTCGCTTTGTTTCAGTGGCGCCCAACCTACACTTGTACATGATCAGTCATGGGACGATGGACCGTAGGTGTGGGCGCAAGTCCAATCAGCAGGCTCTCCCAGTAGGAGCGCTTTGGTTGTGAGCCTCTGGCGCTTAGAGAGAATGTTCGTCACGGACAGGAGATAACGAGCCACGACACATCATCGTCAATTTCTTCCCTCCGCTTTCTGCGATCTCGAATTACTACTCACGTTTAACAAGCATGACAGGGCCAGCATAGTCATGCCTGCCCTTGAAGAAGTAGTACACAGCGGCAGCAATGAGCACTCCGCCAAACATGGCAGACGACCAATTCCTGTAGAACAACATCAGCGTTTGTGCGCCCGCTTCAAACCAGTGAAGGCTTATATAGACTCTGTAGTGACTGGATAGTAGAGCGGCCACGTGTAGAAGAAAAGCATTGGAGTCGTAGAACAGAGGGCGAAAATGTTGGCCATCAAGCCCACGCGCGGTCCAAGTGACCAGCGTCTGTGAGGTAAAGGTTCTCCGAAGAGGCGACGCCAGATAAGGCAGCCGATTGTGATGTTGTATGAGGACAAGATGGATACCGTGCCTAGGGAATTGAATGCGTTGAAGGCGGTATATGATCCTGCGAGTATGAATATCATCATTCAACGACTTGATACTCAGTTGCAAAAAGAACGTTTACAAGGAAACTCACCAAGGTTGATCAGCGATAGCATGGAGGTGAACAGCGCATACACAAAAATTGCGTTCACGGGAATGTTCCAAGCTGATGGGACCCTCTCGAGCCAGCTCGAACCAGGAAAACCTGAAACAGGCCATGACTAGTTAGCATGGTACGCACACACCTAAGCGGATGACGAAAGTCGTTACTCACCTTTGTCCCGTGCAAAGGACCAGATCTGTCGCGAGGAAGTAGCAACCTGCCCTACGCAAGCTGACAGCAAGATCAAGATGATGACTGTCACCATGATGCTTGTTCCAGCAACGCTCTGCGTGGCATTGTAGAATCCTTGTATTACGGACTGTCCAGACGGAGTGTTGAGAACGTTGTCTAGGTCGCCAAGGCAGAAAATGAACGTGACACCCGCAAGGATGAGCATAGCAGCGTTAAGCGCAACCGACGATGTCACAACCAGTGGAATGGTTCGAGATGCATCTCTTGTCTCCTCAGAAAGATGTATACTGCAGTCGTAGCCCTGGAAGCAAGGATTAGATCAGTGGAAGTCTTAATGAGAGGCGCCTGTTGTACGTACTATGAGCATGCCAATCATAGGAACCATACCGATCACGATAGCGATGCCATCATTGTGCCAGCCTCCGCTGTTCGTGAACCTGAAGATCGTGTCTTGTACATTACCATGTGGAGCCATGACCCAAAGTGGTATAACTACGGCGAATACGCCCAAAAAATGCAAAACGAGCACGATTGCTTCTGTCAATGGCAGGCGTTTGGCAAGGAATACATTGAACAGCGCACAGCAAACGACAATGCACATCGTCAGCAAGGTTTGGTGCCACGCCTGGATTTCGTATCCAGAAGAATTGAGAGTAGCGAGTCCGAGGATGAGGGATGCCTGCAGACTAGTCAGTCTCTTGCTCAGACAATTCTAAGTCAACTCTGCTCACCACTGAAAAAGAAATGCCACAGAGAAACGTTTGCCAGCCAAGGGTGAGGAGCCAACCCGTAGTATATGATAAGCCCTTCTGGTATCTCGGCGGTGCCAGCTCAGAGACCCAGTGGAACTGCCCTCCTGCCGTGGGGCTCATAGATGCGACCTCTGCGAGGCTGGCATAAACGGGCAACATCACGATAGGGCTGAGCAGAAGACACCAAAAGACTGCAGGAGTGTCTCCGTCAACAAGACCAAAAGGCGAGACCAGAAGGACGAACTCCCAAGCTACCACTGTTGAAAGAAAAACCAAGTCAGCATTGTATATCTTATGTCTGGATGATGCAGTCACATATGATTAGTCTTCTTCACACTTACTGACGGTGCTCGCAAACCCAACATAGTCACGAACTTGAACTGGCGCCTCAGAACCTGCTTCTTGCCTAACATTCGCATCTCTCTACGGTCAGCAGCGGTGCCCTGGTATGCCTTCTGCACACACTCGTCTGATGACAGGGCGCCATCGCAGGCACGATTGTCCGTGACCGCTGACGGGTGTGCTTTCTCCATAGCGAAACGTAGCTAGAAGGAAGACAGCTGTAAGATACAGGATCCCATGCAATAAGCTAGGGAAGGTCGCCTGACAGAATGATTCAGGTTATAATGCTGAACGTGAGTATCAACATCTTCTCCCTCTATATCAGCACGTACCACGAGGAGGAGTGGAGTCGGCCTCGTGCGCAGCGCATCGTCATACATGTAGCGAGGATAAGTCCTCGCTTCGCTGACATGGGTTGGATATGCAACTCTGCCGTGTTGCAGCGTTGAACGCATGCCCTAAAATGTCCCGGCGTCGCGAGCCTTTTGCTTAAAGTGGTGAATCAACGTGTGATCGGCGCCTGGGAGTATCACCCTAGAACCTTAGGTCCTCGTTGTGCTGGGATGCTACTTCGAAGGCAGTGCATTAGTGCGGCGTTGCAAAGGATATGATATATGCTATCTTAGGAGGTACAGTAGATGATTGGATGGCGCTTAAAGAGGCTGGAATCTGCGAAGACCCACTGAACTGTCAGGTAGTCTACATACCGGTATGGCTCCGCGAGCTCTCTGTAGGAGTGTCGTCGTGCACTCTAGGGTTAGTGTCACCCACATCCCTTCTGGCAACATACACATCATGCACTGTGATGAGCAGCAATCGCGTCACTGAGAGTACATGTGTTTAGCACTACACACAATCAAGCACTATCGCTGCCCCATACGATCTATCATAGGCGCTTCTCGTCGCTTTGTTCCCCCAAGTATCTGATTTATCAGACCCCATCATCGGAAATGGTGACCACAAGAAGCAGCACCAAAACCAACAGCGCCGGTGATCCAGGCCTGTCCCTGTGGCTAGTCCCACCCAAGGGCAGCCACTATCACGATGTCCTGACCAAAGCGATAATTGACATTGTACCTGACGAGATGAGGGCCTCGAGCTATGCACCTAAGTTCGAACCTCACCTAACACTGGCTTCCCGAATCCCAAGACAATCGATCGCCTCAGACCCCCAAAAATGGCTGGATGAACTAGACTTGCCTGAAATCTCTACGGTCAAGGTCCGGTGGCACGGGCTAGCAGTTGGCGACGCTTTCCATAAGAAGCTCTTTATACGGTGCAAGCGATCTGGTTCTCTCTTGCAACTAGCATCAAGATGCCGGGCGTTTTCAAGTGCGAACATCGATGAGGCAGAATATGATCCTCATGTCAGTATACTTTAGTAAGTCCGAACATTGGGTGTTTGAGGTGTCCAATTCGGCTTTATTGACTGGTTCTCAGCTCGAAAGACAGCGTCAGCGAAGACGTAAAGGAGAGAATTGAAGGCAAGCTTGCGAAATCAGGCATGGCGGGCATTGGGCATGCAGAGGACGGATGGACGGGTGGATCTGTATGGCTAGTCCCCACCGATGGAGATGTCGCGGATTGGGAGCCTATCGCACGGAGAAGCTAGAGTTGACGCCTCAACGGAGCAACTCACTGTGGTCAACGCATGTTGAGTATTGCAATTGGAGCTATAACATCATCGAGTCAGGATAAAGACCTTAAAGCTATGATAACACAACGGCCCCAAGCACATTTACATCAGGCAACAAAGCCTCAAACCACATGCCGCACCTCCAATCCCTCCAAAGCCAACCTCTCCACCGCCGCTCTGCAACACTCTTCGAAAGGCGATCCACGATGTCTCATCATTGCCCCACTCTAACCGCTCGTCAGCGCCAAATAAGCATGCACCATCTCATGCACAACAGTTCCCCAGACATCCTCCTTGGCGTCCCCTTCGAACATCGCTTTATTCAACCGGATGTTGACCTTCGAAATTCTGCTGACTCCGCGTGGCAGGCTGACGCCACGAAGTGTGCGGCGTGATGTGGTGGGCATATCCGTCCAGCCCACGAGGATCTGATCGCCTGGACAGCCACTGAAGAGCACGGTGTCCAAGTCCTTGATCACCGGTGCGAAGAACTCAGGGCTGAGATCCTCCTTCGTCGTGGAGAACGCTATGCGAAGTCTGAAAAGAGCCGCGGTTTGCTTGCCGTTCAGAGGTTGACTGAGGTCTGCAATGAGATCCTGCTGAGCTTGTTGAGGTGATACTCGTTGCCGAGGAGAAGACTCTTTGACGGCAGCAGCACTCCGTTCGTGGGCCTTTGTCTTCAATTCCACCGGCCGCGGCGCCTCCTCTTGGTCGTAGGATGCTGCTGCATGCTGCCCACCGCGCTTCGTATAGCAAGGCAGGAAGCAGCAGAGAAAGCTATAGAAGCAATGTGCACAGAAATCTCCACACATACTTCCGGGGTTCCCGTGAGTTTCCTGTTAGAGGCAAGGTAGATTGGGTGATGGTGATGCTAATGCAGATGCCTAGCTGTGGTGGAATTCGAAGATTTCGTTCGAGTTGTTTTATACGAGTCAAAGTGATTCCGTTAGAAAAGCAATCTTATATAGCCAAAACATCTTCGCTCCATCGAAAGTGAACACAGGCGTCGAAACCGTGGTGACCGTTCGATAGCGTCTCATTACGCGGCACGTCGAACTTGTGCATGTCTGAGCGACGATATCGAAAGGGAAGTGTAGTCCGCAGTGGCCTATACATATATACTAGCGCAGCGTATCGAGCATACGCACATCTGCGCAAACGACATCAAGGACATCTACGGTCAGCAGTGGTGCACACGTAAATGACACAGCATCAAGCGCACGAATTGTTTGCCACGGAGCCAGTCGTTACTCTACACATCAACGCCAGCGTCGATTGCAGTCAATACCTTACACTGCATACTATTCTATATACCGTGAAGTCAGTCATCCCCATTAGTCATGCCATTAGCCTTCCGGCGCAGGAGCAAACTATCGAAACCCAAAGATCGACATACTGTGCATGTCCATACATGTACTTGTTGACTTACCCTTATTTGTAGCTCTTGGAAGCTGTTCGACGCGTTGAAGGGAAGTGATGGTACGCCTCGCGCGTCTTACTGTACACGCAAGCTCGGCGAGCTTCTGATTGCTTGCATTTACTGCTGTCCTTATGTGACGGACTACAGATATGACTACCAGGATGTAGCGGCCATTAAAGAGACAAATGTTGGCAATACGGCGGGTTCGACATGGTTTCGAGCGAGGTCAGTAGCAATATGATCAGAGTATGCAGGCCAAAAGAAAAGAATCGCACAGTTTGCAGTTATAATAATTTGTTTGTCATTCGGGTAGTTGTGTCATTATATAGTGTTCTCGTTATCATGTCGGCGGGGCGTTCTGCTCTGCCGCTCTCTCGTCGTTGAAGTAAATGATGCTGCTGCTCTGGTGTCGCTGGTCTTTCTCTTTCTGGTGTTGTGGTGGTTCTTGCTGCTCTCTCTCTCTCTCTCTCTTCTGTCCCTCTTCCATAGATCTGACGTACAACCTGGCCGTTATATGTCGTGCAAACAATGGACGGCGCCGCTTTCTTAGGAAGCGCTCACACCGATCCATCGTCGCGGGACCTTGCCTTGCACGGCCACGTCGCTCTCCACGCTCTGGCGAGGAGGTAGCCAGATCTTGGCCCTGCCCATTTCGAGCTTGCCTTCACGGCGCATGTTCATCTCAAGAACTACAACGCGCAGGAAATCGCTGTTTTCTCTGGGCTCGCGTTGTCTCATGGCAGCTGCTGCGGCGGCGTTGGCCACCGAGCCATCTGCCTCGACGTCCGTCTTGTTGCTGGAAATTTTGCTCTTGCTGCCGCGGCTGCCCTTAGAATAAGTCTGCATCTGGATTGTTGGTCCGTTTTCGGTGCCGGGGTAGCGTTCCTTGAGGTAAGGTGCGTGTAGGGCTTGCTGGAAAGGCGCTTCCTGCTCTTCGAACGAGAGTGGGATAGGATTTAGGTAGCGGCGCTGAGCGGAAGTAGGTGTGCCTTTGTATTCGGGGCGAACTTCGTGGCTGAACGTTGGGAATAGGAACGGGTGCGACCAAAGAACTTCGTCTGATAGCTGTGAGGCTACGAGTGCTCGTTCAACCTTGTTCGCAGAGCGTCGACCGCGTAATGAGAAGGAAGAAGACTTTCGTGGTGCGAAGGATGACAGCGCGGCCAGCTTCAGTGCTTGAAGGGATGTTGTGAGGTTTGATTTGAAGGATGATTTGGACTTGTTGCCCGTGGCAATGTCGTGTGATAGAGTGAAGTCGAGCTCATTGTCCTCTCCCTGAGGAAGAGGGATCAGAGGGTGGTCCACACAGCTCTCGCGGATGCAGGGTGTCCTTGGTGATTCCTTGCGTGCAATCATGCTAGATTTGCGGCTACGCATTGATGTTGGTGTTGCTGGGCTACCCATGGAGAACATCGAATTCGCGTCTTCCCCCAATGATGGGACGGAATCGCTCGACTCTGATCGCTCATAAGAGGATCTGTGGTATAGTTCTGACTGTAGCGAGCTTGACCTGGCCTCTTCTTGCTCGTCGGCACTCTCCAAGAGGATACTTAAAGGACTGCTTTCGTAGCTCTTTACCATTCTGTCATCGCTCTTCCACTCGTTGACAAGCTCGTCAATGGAAACTTGACGTTTGGAACTTGATCGGCGTTGAGTCTGTCTTTGGCGGCGTGGAATGGTTGTCATGGCCAGAAGGGCTGCGACAGAAGGCGAGAGGGCGTCTGCGCGATGCTGCGCAGGCATCTGTTCCTTCTTCTTCCCTGCGCCTAGAGCTCTCCCTTTGCTGTGGCCCATGGTCTTCGATCCAGAGAAGCGAGCCTTCTCAGGCGACGGTACATCGACCGGGCGACTAGGCTTACGCATCATGTCGTCTGATGGTGGTGGAGGAGTTTGTGATCTGCTCTCCGCGGCAGCACGTGGTGACCGTTGCTTAGCGTCTGGGGTAGCAGGCAGCTTGTCGCGTGAGGTGTTGCGGAGTGTTGGTTTGATATGGTTTGTTGGAGTTGGAGTCGCAGGCGGGCTGGAGTACTTGAAAGATCTCGGGACCAGCATGTTGTTGCTGACAATGGCATTAAAGCGGAAGGGTCGTGTGAGTCGACCGTGCGGCAGACGGTGGAGGCGTGTTAGTCAAGGATATGGTGCGAGCGGTCCCTTCACGACCGTTTGCCGGAGCCGGTAGCGTCGAATGTGGTGCGTAGAGCCAGGTCGTCGCGGTATGATTTCTCTCACACAAGCCTTCTAGAATGATGCACAGGCCGGTTCCTGCAGCGTGTAGCAGTGTGCGCAAGCCGAAGGACGGCCGCCGTGCGTGCAGTCCTTGCTGGGTGTCTAGTCGCTGACGTCGCGATGCTAGCGACGGGCCGGGTGGCACTATGCCGTAATATATGGAATATAGCGCGTGGTGGTTTCGTAAGGCCGAGTCCAGGGTCTGTCCAGGGCGGCGTGGGATGAGTCCGTGTTCGCAGGTGGGCAGCAAGATGGTGGATGGATAGTGTTGGTTTGAGAGAAGAGGACATGGGCCGAGTATAGTACTATCTATGGAGGCGTGAGACACGGGCAAGCACCCTCTCCTACACCAGCGATAACAGCAGACGGCCTGACGCACGCGCACGCACGTCCTCTGGTCTCGGCCAAGAGTTGCGTTGGCTCGTAGCCTCGTTGGCCTTTCGCAGCAGCAGAGGGCGGAGTACGGCTCGAGTTGGACGTGGGGGATTCATCCTGAGCTGCCTGCAAGCCCGCCTCCTGGGCCATCCGGAGTCATCCTTATCGCACACCAATCACGCCTAGCGACACGCCAGCGACAGAGCCAGTGCTGGCAGTGCCCAAACCAAGTCACCGGCCTTCCGCCACCACATGCCTCATGTGTGCACAACACGCGGCGCCGTTTGACCTTCTGCTCTCCTGTGATACGCACAAGCATACACCACCCTGCCTATCGAATGAGCGAATCGAGCCTATCTCCCCGATATCCCCAGATGTCCTCCACCCTTCTAGCTGACATCGCGATGAGATACAAACAGCAGTTTGCCGCCGGCGAATACGATCGCCTTCTTGTTCCGGCGTAAGCGTTCTGCGGACCGCTTTCTAGCTACTCACTAGAAGCCGAGCAAGGGCAAACGTTAATCCGATTGCCGGGTTGCGATTTGGGCTCGGGGGTGGCTGGCGATGCTTAGATTGCTGTGGGCTTTTGCGCAGAGAAAACACTGCGCAGGCCGAGGCGTGGTGGTGAAATTATGGCAGCACGGCCTTTGAATGATGGTAAAACACACCGGTTTGCAGGCAGTGTGCAGCACAAGTCGCTTCCGAACGTCGTGCGAGCGTGGGATGGCCCGTCGTCGTATCAGATTCATAGTAGCAGCAAACACGTACTTCCGGTTTTTTTCTTTGCTATCTTCATGAAGTATCGTTTTTTTCATATGGATAATTCACGGGCGAGGCAGCTATGAGATAGCATCGCATGCCGGTAGTCGGCGATGACGTCCATTCCTTGCTTTCCCTCCAGACTGCAGAAAATCATCTCTGCGAGAGTGCTTCTTCGTCATATCAGCTGATCGGAAGCGCTGCGGCTGGAGAGCCGTAGCCCGACCGCATTTAAACCGTACCTTATGCGAATCGGACAAGACCCGACGCAAACCGACAAAAGTCCTAGCAAGCAAAAGCCGGCGGCGAGCGAGTCCGTGTTCTAGCACGCAGTCCAGGCAGGAGCACCAACGCTGCACCCCAGTGGCAAAGTCGGTCATGAAGAGAATCCTTTTACCGTCGTGCCGGAGAGGACGACAACGGCAGGGCAGCCCAAGGCGGGTGAGGCACCGTGCCGGACCTCGATGCGTCGAATCGTGCATGAAGTCGTGCAGGTAAAAGCGAGCTCGTGAATGGTCAGAGATACGCTTATTGGGGATACGGTTGCGTGGGCTGCCTAGTGTAAAGGCTGCTTTGAGCGGCCTCACGGGGTTTCTTGGCTGCCTGGGCGGACCTCACTACTCCAAGTCTCGTGACAAACAAAAGTAGAAAGAGTGACAGCGATGAATACATCTCCGCTGCTGCTAAAGACAACTGTCCATATTGTGCCATCAACTACTAAATCCCATTGAAAAGAAGATCGTCAGGGCGGCGGAGCCCAATCCATTGCGTGCCTCGCGTGCCTCGCGTACTCGCGTGTACGGCCCATTTAAACCAGCTCGTGTGCCCAAAATGCCCTTCTTGGGACAAGCGTCGACAACAACAAAACAACGACCATGACTCCTAGTAATGCCGTGGCCAACTAGCCATCGCATCCTCTTCAGCCTCCATCTCCATCCGCCCAAGTCATGACCGCCATCCCAACAATCCCATCACACCGCTCTCCTCCACAGGGTCCGATCCTGCACCTTGCACCCCGTCGTACATCTCATCTCCCTGCGTGAAGCTAAACGACTGATCAGCACAAAGGGTCAACAACAATATCGGCTACATGATTCTGGAACTGTGGAACGAAGCTCGCGAAGTGCTCCGTCTTGGTAGAAAACCCGCGAGCGAACAATCTCACCTTCCCTTCTCAGCGTTAGAGGATAAAGGATCACTTGGCACGGCGCCCGCGACTCTTCGTTCGACCCGTTCCTGAAACCCAAACGCAAGCCAGCGGCGCCGACCTGCCTATGCTTAGAAGTATGCTTCTGTCAATCATACAAAGCAGTACAATATACTTTTCGACCATTGAGATTGCGGCTCAGCTTCTCCCTGGACCCTTTTTTCCCTGTGACTACTGTCGTACAGTAACGAACATCACCAGGGTCCACACGAGACATACATCCGATTAATGCATACAGCACTATAGCAGCACATCAAAAAGATCAACATCCATCCCACGCCCCGAACCCATCCAGAACCAAAATCGAGCCTCGGTTCGCAGACGTCGAGAAAAAAGCACGGCCTTGCCAACACAAGCATTTCGCTTCTGCACACTCAGCACGTGTCTCTCTCGCTACAAGACTCTTGACCCAAACCACCTTCCAAATTTCGACTTTGCGAGCGGCCCAACGTTGTGTTTCAGGAAGCTGGAACTTTTCTCCCTAACGTTACCCACTCGGGTACATATAGTTGAGGATGAGGAAACGCAAGCGTCTTGCGTAAAAGGACCCTGTATCCGCAGTGGAGACAACAACGATCGTGTTACGACGATGTCTTTGGTGGAGCCGACTTTGATTCGAATCAACTGCGCTGCCTCGAAGCTGGCTAATGAACAGGACAACAGATTTTTCGCTAGGCACGAGCGAGACATGTCGGCTTAAGCGATTGATGATTTGAACAGCTGTCTACTACAATACAGGTGCGAAAATATCTGCGAGTCGAAGGGTTGATCGTTGGGCACGTGGTCGTCTCCTTGCCCACTGTATGGCCTGTGTGACAGAACGTACAGTAGCAAAAATCCCTCGATTGTTGTTGCTGTGGTCGGTGCGAATCAGCGTGCAACAAGGAACAACGAGCCAAGGTCACTCGTATGAGTGCATATAATAACAGGAGTCGAGATTGTCCATCCCTGACAACGTAGCCGCGTCCCACCGAGATTCCTACCTGTCTCACAGTGCTCCATCGATGTATCTACATACATGTATACCGTCAAGTGTCTTTCTAACGGTCCAGATTCTAACCCCATACCCTAAACACACGATTCGACTACATATGTTCAAAGTATTGTGTATTCTGCGCGTGCACACGTTGTGCGATGTATACATGTACGTCTCGAAACATGTATCAAACTCAAGAGACCATTGTCACATGCAAGCAAGCTTGTAGAATATGTACATGATACATCGTAAGTGTACGAGATCGTGATCTAATCCTACGATCAACACAATCACCCACGCCCAGACGACACAACCAAAGCTCCGTTCATCCACAGGCCAAACTACAACAATCGGAGACCTCTCCCATAGAACAATACATTACACTCACGACCGAAAGTATAGAACCCAAATCACCTTGAGAGCGGAAACAAAGGAATTGAAAGTGGTTCATATGAAACATGTGCATTTGGCATTCCCTTTCTCCCTTTCCCATGGTGGCCTAATCTGCCTTTTTCGTAATGAAGTGCTAGTAAGTTCTGTTCTGGGTAATGTATACAAGCGCGCGCGCTGCAGCTCAAAAACGTGTGCGGTTTCTCTCACAAAAGAAGAAAAAAGAAGAAGTAGAATGAAGGTGGACCGCGTGAAGCAGGAATCTCGGAATGAGCCCTCTCGTCTTTCACACGGCCAAGTCTGTCGCCTGATAAGCAAGAGCGACCGAGAACCAAACAAAAAGGGCAATCATGCAACCTCCGAAGCATTAAAATTCCATCCAAGAAACGCCGAAAATTTTCGCTCGATTCGGCCCCAAAGAAACGTAATCCAAAAAAGAAAGAAAGAAAAGTTGAAACCATCGTGCCGTCTTTCAGTCGCTGTGCTTCCTGAAACCCCAACGCCACGAGGAACCAGAATCAGAATCAGTAAACCTCCCCAACATCCCCATCATCAGTCCACCCAGCCTCGCTGCCGTCAACTTCGTCATAAACATCGCGTGTCTTCTTGCCCATGCCACCCTTAGGGTTTGGGCTCTGCATCGCGCGCTTGACCGAGCCGCCGCTGACGAGGATGGGAGCGGCGCTGCCGCGCATGGTCTGGCTTTGCTTTTGCAAAGCGCGTTGGCGGGCGTAGTACGCTTGCGTGGCGTCTGCCTCCTCGTTGTCGGAGGCGTCGGTGTAGGTTTCCCAGTTCTCGCTGCCGGAGCCGGCGTTCATGACGGAGGAGGTGTTGCTGGATTGGCGGGAGGGTGGTGCGCAGGGGTAGTCTACGCGACTGCTGGCGGGGCGCGAGTATGTGCTGGCGGAGGAAGCGTATGATTCGGTGCCGCGGTGGTAAGCTGGTCGAGTGGGAGGTGGACCCATCACTGAGTTGGAGAATTGTGAGCGGTAGGATGCAGCGTCGTCGTAAGGGTCGTCTGGGAGTCTGTGGCGGAGAACGCTCGAGCTACGCTCCACCTCGTATGGGTCGGATTCGTAGTTCATGGGCGACGGAGTGGGAGGGACAAAAATATCCTTCATCTTTGGTGGAGGTGCTCGTGGTGGCGCTGCCTGACCGCGGATGGTGGCATGGAAATCTTCAGATTTAGCCTGACCGTGTCGCAATGTCCTCTCGGGCGAGTTGTTGCCATCGCGGAGGTTGCCCATGGGAAGGCGAGACGTCCCAGCGGGAATCTTGGACGGTGATGCCAGTTTTGGAAGTGCGCTGTTGCTGCGCGAGTGGCCCGGCCTGGTTGGCGGTCCAGCTGGAGGTCCGGATGGTGGGCCCATGATTGAAGAGCCAAAGGTAGATGCGGACAGAGGGTTGCGGTGCAAGCTGCCGCCGGCTGTGGGTGTCTTGCTGCGAGATGGGGGTGGTCCTCGCATTGTGCTGGCCTTGTTCTGCGATGGTGGTGGTCTACTTGCGCTCTTTGCTCCATCGCGACTTGGTGGTAGGCCACTCGGGGTTTTGCTTCTGGACATTGCTCCGTCACGTACACCACTGGGTGTTTTGCTCCTCGAAGACATAGCACCGTCACGGCTCGGTGGCAAAGCATTCGGTGTCTTGCTTCGCGGAGGCATAGCAATGGCAGCTCTTGCGTCTAGCTCGTCCAAGTATCTCCGACCGTGAACACAGAATGGTCGGCCGTATTCATCTTCCCAGTTCTCGAGTGTCTTCCGTAGATCAGCTTCAACCTTTGGAAGCTCCTTCGTGATGCGCTTGCGCTGCTTCTCTTCGCGCAACAACTTGCCAGGGTCGCGCCTCTCTCCCTTCGTTCCCTTAGCCATCAACCGCGAGGCATCTTGGCTGCTCTTCTCAAGGTCCTCACGGTCCTGGATCAAGCTTCTGTGTCTGTCGATAACAGCGAGAATGGGTGCGCGCTGCTCTTTCAGTACTTCGAGACGAGAGATCTCCTGCTCGTGTGCAGACAGAAGCGCGTCGGAGTAGACGTCAGAGAAGGCAGGCGCAAACTCCAACATCTCCTCCTCAGCAAAGTACAAGCTGTCCCAAAGCTCCTGCAGTTTGAACCTGGCGTCCTCAACGAATATGTGAAGGTTTTGATGCTTGAGCTCATTCAGTCGTGAAAGCTCGTCTTCAAACTCGTTGATTTGGCGCAGACCGCAGCCTCTGTTGGCAGCCAAGAACTGCTTGCGCTCGGGCTCTTCGACACCAAGACGATCCCAAAGACCTTCCACGGTTGTTTTCAACTCTTTCAGCTTGCGCTCCCTCGCCGACTTCTCGGAGATGAGCTTATCCCTCCTACCTACAAGGCGCTTGAGGTCTTCCTGGTGCAATCCAAGCTGTTCGGGTGACTCGCGCGCAAACTGGACGATGCGACTGTCGACCTGTGCTTGCGGCGTTCCAAGCTCAGACCAGAGGTTAATGATGTCGTCTGCAGTCTGCTGTACTGTTGCGACGCGCCTGTTGTATTCGTCGTAGACTCGAGTGAACTCGGTGTCCAATGAAGCAACGTACGACGGGCCAAGGTCGAATGTGGGCGCTAGCTTTGAGTTGGGGTCTATTGGTGGAAGTTTCACTGCGAGGAACGAAGGCTCCAGGTGTGAGGCATATGATTCGAGGGCTTCGGCCAGTTTCCTGACCTGCTCGTAGCGCTCGCGGTGGAGCTTGGCGACAGTGTGGTGCTTCTCCTTCAGAGTCTGTATGCAGGTGAGGAGAGGATATGTGACGTCTTGCTCTGGTTCGTATTCGTCGTCGTGCTTTGTGTCGTCAATCGCACGCTCCATCTGGCGGATTGTTGTGATGAGGCGCCGGGCCTCTTCGGTAAGGTCATGTTTCTCTTTCGCGACATGGTTCAGCTGGTTGTGTAATGTTTCTGACAGAGCAGCAAAGAGCTGTTTCATTGTTAGCGAGTCAGTAAACAGCTTTAAGTCTTCGAGGTGCATGTGAGGTACTAACCTCAGACTCTCGCGAGTCGCGCTCGTGTGTAGGTACGCCGATCTCATCGAAGAAGCTGTGCAGACGCTCAATAATGGTTGTCACCTGTTGGGACAGATAGCTAGTGTCCATGGTGGATGTTCCGCTGCCAGCAGCAAGAGTCGATGTCTCAATGGACCATCAAGCGAGGGAATGCCGGCGAGGAATGCTTCTGATGCTGTAGGGTGAGGGAGAAGAGAGATCGATCGTGCGATTGTATAAGTGCTTTTTCGATCGAGAGACCCGCGGGCGATGATGTGGTCACGGAACGAGTGTGGGCGAGGTGGAGGTGATGGGGAAGATGGGTTGGGATGGGAAACGAGCTTGCGGAGGCGCAATTGCGGTCGCAGTTCTGTTGACGTTTTGACGATCAAGACATCTTCGGCTGGTGTCAGTGCACAGACTTGTTACTTGTTGTGCCTTGAGTCGCCGATTTGTTGTGCATAAACATCACTATAGCAACCCTTGGCGCTATATCACGTGCAATTGCTCAAAACGGCGGCTATTCAAACAACGGCGTCTCGCTAACCAACACGAGGCAAAAGCTTATTCCTCTTTTCCTGCAAAATGACATCAGCCCATCACCATGTCGGCCTGCCCGTTATCTGATCGCGTGCTTCTCGCTCGTGAACGTGGCGTGCGACGGTGAAGGTCACGAGTCGAGCAGCCTAGAAGCGTATATCACTCGAGATCGATCGGCGTCCTAGACGAACTCTTTGGCCCTCCCATGGCGGATCGATCTAAAAACAACAACATCCTGAACTGAACCCTGTCCATCATGGCCACCACGGCAATCGACCTCCTCCCAACGCCCACCGTAACACCACCACCCCCTCAGTCAGCTCCACTTGAGCTACCACTTGCCATCAACACCGCCACCAGGAAACAACACACCGAGCTAAACCGCCTCATCATCGACCGCATACCGCTAGCCTTGCCTCCAACGACAAGGAGTCCCAAAGTCTATGCCCTCGGCCTAGCAGCCTTCGCACAAATTTATCTTGCCTTCGAGCACGCACTCGATAACCTGGAAAGATCACAAGATGCAGCCGACAACGACCAAAACCCTACGGACACCGTTCACCAACTTGAAATCAAAGCCTGGCTCTCCACCCTCCGCCCAGCCAGCCTAAAGCGCTCCTCCCGCCTCAAACGCGACCTCCAATACCTCCCCGAACTCGACCGCTCCGCTTTCGCATCCCTGGACGATGAAATCACCTCGCACATCCTCGCCCTCGCCGCTGCCAAACCGCACACCCTCGTCGCCTACACTTGGGTGATGTACATGGCCATTTTCTCCGGCGGCCGCTGGATCCGTTCACAGCTCGCGAGTGCAGAGCCTGAGTTCTGGACTGCGCATACGAATGCCGGACCCGCTCTCGCGGAGAAAACGCCTTTGGGTATGCCGGGCTTCTCGTTCCTGTCTTTTGACGGCGAGCAGGATGGTGAGGATATCAAGGTGGAGTACAAGAAGCGACTAGCAGAGGGTGAAAGCCTGTTGTCGGCGCAAGAGCGGGAGGACATCACGCAAGCTTCGCAGGAGCTGTTTGAACGCTGTATTGAGATTGTGAAGAAGTTGGATGTCGAGGTGCGCAAGCAGCATATTATGAGTCAACTTTTGCCTGTGGCCTTCGTGGCCGCAGTCATATTTTTTGCGCTGGCGTACTATCGCTTCAAATTCTAGCGTTGTGGCAGAATTTGCGGCCATTCCTCCTAAGTACACGATGGGAGTGCGTGGCCTTTCCTCTTGGGTATGGCACGGGAGGTGGATATGGAGCATGTGGAAGCATGGGTTTTCCGGTTTATGATACCCTTTTACATAGCACAGCACGGCACAGCACAGTCTGACGAACGACGTGAAGCAGACATCACACCACAGCGGGCATTGCAGTAAGATCACCATACGTGGAGTTTATAGAAGCATGGAAGCAACCTCCTCAGCATAAGTTCATGTGATGAGTGTGAGTGAGGTACTTTTGTAGAATCGAGAGAAAATTAGTCACCCGCCATATAGTACACAAGGATATGAGTGTGCAATATGATGGATATCGAGAAAAGATTAATCGCCATATGATACAAATAGAATGCCTATATGTTCTGGTATAATTACACTGTACGGCTGCACCGTCTTTCGGTACCCCGTGAATCTTGCCAAAGTCCCTTTATCTTACATTCTTCTGCTCCGGGTTGTTTTGCAGCTACTGATGGGTCGTGTCTTCGAGCGGCGAAGATAGCTGCTTCGCGTCTGGCCATCAGTCGTGCCGAGTCGTTCCAACAGAAACCTTGAGGATCGTACCGGTCCAGTAAGAATCCGATATCGTCTTCCGGAAGTACAAGGTCGTCGGAACCAGAGCCCTTTCATGGCTGCCGTACCATCTGGTAGCTGGAAGGATGCAGAAGCGCCCAACATGGCTGTCTGCTGTCGCCATCAGACGGCTTCTTCTGCTGTAGGCCTTGGTAATCCTCCATGGTAGCCAGCGCCATCAAGTCGCGGAACCCGCATCAATTCCCCAAATTTGAAGTCGCCATCCTGGTGCCGACTTTCAGTTCTCAGACACCTGCTCCTCAACAGGCAGCACAGCCTGATCCTTCTTGATCGCCGCAATCTTGTCGTCCAAAATCGCAATCTCAACATCAACCTTCAACTTCCTCTCCCTTAACATCTCCGCATACTGCTCATCCGTGAGATGCGAAACAACACCAATACTAGTCATACTCTCCCAAAACCCACGCCTCGGCTTCTCGCTCTTCGGGGCAGCAGGTTTCGCCGTCCAGCGATTATGCACAGTCTGGCCAGTAAAACCAGCGAAAGCCATAACGAGAGCACCAGGGATGGCATTTGAGCGGCCGCGGAAAATGAAACCGGCTGCACCGCCGCTGACACCGCCGGCTATGGCGCTGGCTTTGGTGCGGTCGCTGGGGGTGGGGTTACCGGTGTCCCACGCTTGGAGGATGAGGCCTCGCGAGGCCCAGTAGGAGGTTCCGAGGGTGCTGCATTGGATGGCTGAGGCCAGGGCGAAGAGTTTTGGGGTGGTGCTTTTGAGAATGCCGGCTGTGCCACCGACGAGGAATCCAGCTCCGCCTAGATCTTTTTGTTAGTTACATGCCTTGGATATAATTTGGGGTTTCAAAGCATGACAGTATTTCGTTGGCAAAAGAGTGCTTTTATATGGTTGTGATAATCTTGAAAAGGTATCCTCAGGGTCAAGTATCACTCTTCGCCTTCAAGGAGAGGCAGGGTCGATCTTACCAGCGAATGCACCTACTTTGAGGGCAGGCTCAAGGACTGCAAGGAGCGGATCATCGGTAGGCTTCTTTGGACTTCTCGTGGGAGCCGACATTGTCAATTTGTAATATTTATTCTCAAGCGATCCATTGAAGAAGGTGTTGTTGCTGCTAACCATTGAACCTTAGTGCTGGCGGCAAATCTACCCCAGTTCTTCGCAAGATGCACGCGGGTATATCCGCTCTACTTAGTCGCAGCAGCAAAAATGTTGGGTGGAACGTCTCGAATGCTGCCTCTCACACGACAAGACACACTCGAGCGCCAGAACCCGCGCTCTTCCTAAAACAACACGCACCGGACAGGAAGAACCCTTCCTGCCTCTACTAGCCAAGCGCGCACCGCTCGGCTACCAAACAACCGCAAACATGGGTAGGTACTCAATTCGCGCGAATATACTAGGCGAGGCCTTTGTGGGCTGCGGGCTGCGATTATGGGATTCTGGCGCAGCGCCTGCGCAACGAGCGCATTTCGACCGGACACTGACTGTTCTCCGTAGCTCCTAAGAAGAAGGCCGAGAAGATGGCGCTGGGTGATTTCCTGGCTGACCAATGTACGCACATCCCACCTTGACCAATGCACCAACGGATGGAAGCTCACAAAATTGTAGCGCTCGGATCATGGGCCGACGAGATGGACGCACAGCCCCTGCCCGCAGCCGGCTCTGGATACAGTGCTAGGAACGCACAGAGAGGCGCTGGCGACAGCAGAGAGGAGGGCAGGGCCATGGCCTCCTCTGCGTGGGAACGTTCTGCTGGCGGCATCGGTGGCGCTCCCAGCGGACAGCGTGTTGCTGGCTTCGGTAAGTCTATGCACACCTGTAGATCCATGCTGCGACCATGCTAACTGATGGTAGACCGTCCCTTCGCCACCCGCGAGGAGCTCCCCATGCCCGACAAGCCCCCGTACACTGCTCACCTCGGAAACCTCGCCTTCGATGTCACCCAGGCCGACATTGAGTCCTTCCTCAGCGGCTGCGAGGTCACCAACATCCGCATTGTTGAGGACAAGCTCGACCACAAGCCCAAGGGCTTTGGCTACGTCGAGTTCGCCACAGTTGACGGCTTGAAGAAGGCCCTCACCCTCACAGAGTCCTCTTTCATGGGCCGCAACATCAGAGTCAGCATCGCTGAGCCTCGTGAGTCTTTTCGTCACTTGCATCTTGCTTGACATATTTCTGACATTCACATAGCCAAGGAGCGCCAAGAATCAAACCGTGACTTCTCCGACTGGTCTCGCAAGGGTCCTCTTCCTGAGCTGCCCGGCCAGGGACGTCAACCCTCAAGGACTTTCGAGCGCCGCCCATTCGAGGACAGATCTGATGCTGGCAGCGAGGTTGGTGGCGGCAAGAGGCCTGGCTACTTCCAGGATGACGGCAAGGTCCGCGACTTCGGAGACTGGTCTCGCAAGGGTCCCCTTTCCCCCACCGCTACCGCTGCTGTCCCTGCTCGTGAGGGCAGAGGCAACCCCACTTGGGGTGAGGGACGTGATTCTGATGCTGGCTCTCGCCCTCCCCGCAAGGAGTTCCAGGAGAGGGCTCCTACCGCTGCTGAGCAGGACAGCCAGTGGCGCGAGAAGATGCGTGCTGACCCGGCACCCGTTGCCAGCCCTGAGGCATCTACTCCCTCATCTCCTCAAGTCACCCAGGCTCCCAAGGAGCGCCCGAGGCTGAACCTGACGAAGCGTACCGTCTCGGACCAGAAGTCTGGTGACGCCCCAGCTGCCGCACCTCAGTCCAAGGCATCACCCTTCGGTGCCGCCCGTCCCACCGATACCGCCAATCGTGATCGTGAGATCGCCGAGAAGCGCGAGATCGCCATCCGGGAGAAGCGTGAGGCCGATGACAAGGCCAAGGAGGAGAAGACTGCTAAGGATGCTGCCGCCAAGCAAGCTCGTGCCGACCAGGACGACAAGACCCCAGAGGGTGGTGCCAGGCGTGCGTCGCGCCAGAACGGCCCTCCTAAGAACAACCCCTGGAGACAGAACGGAGAACAGAGCGACAAGAACGTCAGCATCTTGAAGCGCGACAACGAATCTGAGCAGGAGGCTCAGCGTGACACTCCTGATGGCGATGCCAACGGCGACATTGTTGCTGACAAGGAGACCAAGCCCCAGGAGATTGTCCAGGAGGTTACCCGTGATGCTGGTGAGGGTGCTAAGCAGACCGAGACCACTGCTGAGACTCTCGAGGACGAGGGATGGTCCACCGTCTCTGCCAAGCCTAAGAACTCTCGCCGTGGCGGCACTCGCGCTATGGCATCTTAGGTGGATGCAAGACTCACGTGCTTCTAGAAGGCCGGCTGGATATGCTCCTCAGCCGACCGACAAAATTTCCTCTTCTCAAGCTTCGACGACCTACTCATGGATGCACGGAAACCATCTGGAACAATACCAGGACGCAACGCCGCTAGTCACGCTACACGTCTCTCCTCTCCTCGCAGCAACACCTCACAACGTAACGTACTCCTGGAACCGAACGAACGACCCCGCGCACACACACTTCTAGTGTATAGATAAAAACGACTCTTCTTTTTTCCCCCGACTCGACTCTTTGCTGGTGCGTGCAGCGGCGTTTAAGCGGCGCTGGGCGCAGAGCGATAAGCCTTGCTTTCCTCCTTTTTTGGCATTGCGGTCTGCGGCGAAGTGCTTTTCTTCCTTGTTGTGGGCGAGGACGGTTTCTTATGCATTTTTCTAGTGAGTCTGCGAGTCTTGATATTGTTTGCAGAATGACCAAAAGAATGTGTGTTTTCAATTTTTATGTTATTCTTCCCTCACGTCCCAACCATTCGCTTGTGTTCATCGACTGTCGAGGTGGCGTGCAATGGTTTTATGTGCATGTTTTGATCAAGCACGAGTATAACTTGATGTAGGTTGATCAGCCGCGATGAAATACAGAGAGCTGCGTTGTTATGGACTGATATGTCTTCGGCCACTCAAGCTTGATGTTCGCCTACTCAAACAGGTCGCGATACAATGCCCATACTGCGATGACAGAAGACCGCGCCAGGAATGCAACTCTTAATCAGACACCAGCGACGTTCGCACCAAGATCTCTTCGCATCCAAGTTCCTTCTCGCACCCAAGTTCCGTTACAGCACGACAACGCTCAACACTTCAGCCCGCACAGTTCTGGTCATCCACTCTGGACCCTGGCGCCACCAACCTCGCTTCAATTGCCACTGCGCTTCCCCTTCCTCCCACCAGGACTGTTGTTGCTCTTCCCTCCATCAGAACCGTCAGTCTCCTCGATCTCCTCCTCCTTCTCTTCAGCAATGTACCCGACCAACAAGTCCGCCACAGCGCGACAGCTGTTGATGTCGTTGAAGATCACGCTATACCCATGACGCGTGAACAACCCCTTCTGGAACGTAGCTTGCGCGTCTGCCAGGCGCCCTTTGCACAGCTTCTCGACCACCGCCAGCGCCAGCTTGCGATCGTTCGGGACTCTGATTGGCCCCATCGCCGTCGAAGGCTGCAGCGACAGCGTGAACACCAGCGTGCACTCCGCGTCGGTGTTGAGGCTGCAGCTCGTGATGTACCTCAACGGCGCCGTCAGCGCCGTAACGCTGCCTTCGATAAGGCGTAAGACCACCGGCTGCTGCTGCCCGCGGGCGTGGATTCTCGGATCCCAGACGCCGAGATCGAGCTCGATGGGGCGCAAGATGCGCGTAAAGCGAAGCAGGCCGCTGCGCTTGAGCCAGAGTTTGAGGGTGGTGGCGCGGTCTCTGGTGGTGTTGTAGGCACGGTTCATGGGCTTGTCGCCCTGCAGATAAGTCCACTGGCCCGGGTAGGAGTAGACCGTGAGGGTGTCGGCTACGATGCGGAAGGAGGCTGTGGACCAGAAGATTGCGAGGGTCTCGCGGCGGAGTTGGCGGCTGGTGGCGGTCAGGGCTAGGGCGGAGCGGATCTCTTTCTTTTTGGAACGGAGGCGCGGGCGGTCGTTGCGGATGTCGAGGTGGAACTTCTCGGCGAGCTGGGCTTTGAAGTAGTAGTGGTAGACGCGGTTGCAAAGCTCGCCGCTGAGCTTGCCGAAGGGAGAGGCGTCCATTGTGCTTCTGGGGTGCTGTGAATGGCAGTTGTTTCCAGGACAGGGGTGGTTGGCATTGACTCTGGTATTGTCGGTGGGAAAGGAAGAGAGTTCTTATTGTGGTCTTTGACCAGGCATTGCGGTTTGGGAGTTTCTCATGTGATAGACCCACCTTTCCAGGGACGCAGAGGCAACGATGAAACATTCACGTGGTTGTTGTGGGAAGGGGTGCTGCTGACAGAGGCAGGCATGTGAATATTGGAACCATCGCTGTGAAGTGATCTCATGCATGTGTTGAAATTCGCTACGTGCGCGTTCTCGCCGGTATACTTGGGAGCCTTCGATCACTGGAAGAATACCAGTAGTAGATCATGTCGTCGATATCGTTGTTCGAGGTTTCGTACCGAAGGCATGATCTGCACAGGTATCCAGGAACGCTCCTCATCGTCACTTCGAACCACAGCGTTTGCGCGGGCACATGGCTTTTTCCACAGTTTCCTCGTGAACTGAACACTCACTCCCTCACTCACTCCGTCATGGTGAGGAAGCACACAGGATACTGCTCAACGCCGTTCGATCTGCCTTCCTTGGCCATGATGTTGGGATCCAGCAGTTCTTTACAAGATAGGTGTGCCCAAAGAGTCCTTGAATTATAGAAATAGAAGCCCTGTCGGGATACGTTTGAACGTTACCGTTGGTTGACATTGGGCGATTTCGATGTGATCCAGTAAGTTCCGTTGAGGCCCTTCCTCACTTGGAGTGAGCGTCCTGTGAAGACTGAGGAAACTTTTCCTCTTGGCATGATCAATGGCTAGCAATGCGATGATTATAGTCGATAGACGAGCCACTGCGCAACCTGCTGGCAACAAGTTATAGAGAAGAAGAGGTACAGGTATGGACCTCGCTGATTGTACCATGTGTGAGCAGTAGTCAGCAACAACTTCTACGTAATGAGTAGTTGAAACCCTTCCACTTCACCTCGCTTCACTTTCACTTGGCTCGGTTCGTTGAGAAACTGAAGGACTCAGTATCGGCTCGCAGAGAGACCGCAAAATCTTTGAGCATTTTGAAGTCTTCAGTCAACGTACCGCAACCTTTGAATACATGTAAGAAGTTTGCAAATAATGGATATGACGGCTCACTATATGTGCAGCATATCACACGCACACACCAGCTCAATCAATCTAGGCACCTCGGTGCCTCTGAAAAAATCCACCTGAACTCCAGATCCTAAAAAAATCCCGTTCAATCGAATCTACGCGCTAACAGGCGCGAGACCGATGCGATCTCATCGCTAAAAAAAAATGCCGACTAAATCATTATGTCCCCTTCGTTCTCCCCGAATCGCTACAAAAGAAAAAAACAAACGAAAGAAGAAGAAAAAGAATAGCCTCTCACTCTCCGAATCCCAGCTCCCACTTTTTCCAAGTAGTTGTTTGATGCTCCCTTCATGTACACCTCGCGAGAGTAACATCGATCGCGGCCACAGATTGTCCATAAATTCATTTCAAGGTCGTAACATTTTCATCGTGGCAGGCATCTCTTATCTCCCCACAGGTACCCATTCGCGTCTGAGATCCATGCTCCTGTGCACGCGACCACCAGGGGTGAGCGGAATGTTCACACGGCCGCCGCGATGGCTTTCGTCGCCACTGTCTTCCTCGTCGTCGTAGGTATCGCTGAGGCGTGCGAAGTAATCTGACAAACCGCTGGTTGGTGAAGCAATATCGTCGTATTGCGGAGGCGGTGTGATGAGCGCGGGAGGGGGCGCCTCGTCTTCGAAAGCAGGAGGGTTGAAAGATGGGGCGCGCAGTATGTGCATTGGTCGGGGTTGGCGGGATGAGTTTGCTGTTGGCAATTGGCCGTTGAGGTGTGCTGTTGGTGGGCGAGGGAGTGTAGGCCGTTCGAGGAATGGTTCCTGGGAGTTTATGTTGCTGTTTGCGGCGTTCATGGCGTTCATGGCTGGGTATACAACGGGCGAGTTGCGGCGGCGGGCAGCGCCTGGACAGCCACAGTCGTAGAGGTGAGTGCCGTTCACGCCTGATTCTGGTGAGGTGTATGCTGGTAGGGAGATGTTGGCTTGCGTGGCGCGACATGAGAGGATGTGGAAGGGTGAGTCGATTGAGATCTCAAAGTGACGACGCTTCGTAGGGTCATTTTGATCGGGCTTCGAGAGACGCATGACAATCTGGAATGCTGTTAGTAAAAGTCCAGTGGCTCAAAGTGAAGAAAACGAACCTTTATCCAATGGTGCACCTGGATGTTCTGATATGTCGTGTCGCAGTGCAGGCGTTGATGTCTATCCTTGTCCTTCATAGTGTGGCAGCTTGGTAGTTGCACATTGAATTCCATTTCTGTGGGTCCAACATTGCTGTCACCGTGAAGGTTTCCAAGCAGGTTTGTTGTGTCTGTGGGCGTGACGTTCTCACCCCTAGCGGCTCGTACACGAGCATCATATGGGATGCCGCCGCCAGCCGTGATTCGCATTGTGCTTCCTGGGAAAGCACTCGTAGGGTCACTGTCGGATCGCTTCTCGAATAGTTGCACTTTCCTAGTGGGCTCCATGCGATGAACGTGCTTGTTCGAGCAGAAATACTCAATATTTTCTGTCACCAGCACTTTGATCCTGTGACATTGGACCTTCGCCAATGGTGTGAGTTTAAAGGCAATGGGTACTTGAGATCCCAGTGGGAAACTCTTGCCAGATATTACGATGTCGTAGTGTAGTTGATCTTCCCAGTTCCGGCTGATGGCGATAGGCTCAACCTGCTCCAAGGAACCTTCGCTTGGAGCGCGAATAAGTGTCACTTCTTTTGAGCCGACCAGGTTCGCTCGGAATGCTCCAGATCGCTCGACGGTCGCTTCCAGCTCGTACTTGACGCTTCCTAGGTCCACATCGATGGTTTCGGGTAACCGGCTGTCAATGGGCAGCTCGAAGTTGTACAGATAATCTCCAGGCAGGAATGTCCTGTAACCTTTTGCTGCCACTGAAGGACCGTCTTTAGGGGCTTCGCCTTTTCCAAAACTCCTCGATTGGTTGACTTGTAGTGAAAGTTTCTTCGCATCTCTGGACGTCAGGTTGAGCGAGGAGCCATTTGGTGACCTGTGTGCTGATAGTGGATCCAGCCTTGACGCACTCGTAGTAGCTCCATCGCTTCCCTTGGCCAGTTGAACGTGGTCTGCGCCGGTACTCCTTTCCGCGCTATCGAATTGTGCGTTGAAGAAAGGCCAGGTGTGGTTCATGATGGTGTTAGTCTCCTCGAACTCCGCTTTCTTCGGTGGAATTCCCTCAGGCCACTTTGTCATCGCCTTGCCGCGGAACTTCAGTGTGATAGCCTTAATCTTAGCGCTCTTTTGTACGCGCACGTGCAAGCTGCCACGGAGCATGGCGGTGTTGCCCGGTACAGCCTCCGCGTTCTCGAATCCTTGCAGGAACAGTACCGGCTCGGCCAGATGTACACCAACAGAGACACCGTTGCCGGCCGCGAGTGGCTTCTCCTCTTCCATGTTCACGGGTATCACACCGTTGCCGAGGGTGCCATTTGCGTTTATTTGTGGAGACACCGCCATGCTGTGGACGCTGTTCTCGCTCCCACTTGAGCGATTCGTGGCATGTCGTACGTCGCTGTTCAGCCTTGGCCTGCTGACCATGCCACTGACTGGGCCACTGATAGACCCTCTGATTGCTCCTCTCATGTTTTCGGAATCTGTCTCCGACGTTCTCGAGGCGAAGCTCCCAGGGGACCAGGATTGCCGGTTCTTCTTCTTTTGCAACTTCTCCTGTGTCGTATCGGTCGGTGTCTGTGACTGTGATTGTATTACGGATCTAAGGAACCGTTTTGCTGACTCCCGCGAGACCGCCAGTTTGAATCTTGGTTCACGCTTCTGCGAAGCGTCCGTGGGTTTGGGTGGTTCCGGAATCCAGGCGCCGAGGTTCTGTACTCGGATGCGTCCGGGAGGTGTCCGACGTGGATTGAAGAAGTCGAGACTGCGAGATGAGCGGTGGGACGAAGATGATGTTGTTGAAGGTGCTGGTTGAGGTTGTGGTGGTGGTACGTATGAGATGCGGGCTTGGTTTCGACTACGGTACTCGACGGCTGCCATTGCGGAGTCTGGGTTAGCCTGGATTCTCTGGGCGAGAGCTGAGAGTGCATTATGGCAAACTTCCAAGAAAAATAAACGCGGTAGAAGTCGAAGAGAAGATTATGAAACGGCGATGCAAATGCAGGACCGTCCAAGCTTGCTGTGACAGCACTGGCAGGAGGCATGGTGACACACGGCGTCACCACATGCCAGCACAGGACGCACGAGCGCGTATGTTGAGGTAGAAGCAGTGGCACTTACATTCAATTTCCTTTGCCCTGGCGAGTCAAAAGCGATTGTTGGGCAGCAGTGGTGCAAGGTTGTGTTCTGCGGTTTCAGCGTGGAATTGCGACGGTCAAAGCACCAAGAAGTAGCTGCGGTGCCCTTGTCAGAGGCAGCTGACGTCGTACAGATACAGAGGAAAGCGTCCAAGAAAAGGCTGTGTTGACAGCAGCAGTCCAAGAACAGCAGACCGGCTTAGACTAAAACGAACCCCAATCCCTGTTCGGCGGTTGGCACCAGAAAAATGAGCTGGGGTTGGAGATCCTGACGTGGATGGAGTGGAGATCTCGAGTACGACACGCTACGCAATGCTTTGGAGGACGGTGCCGGATAAGGTTCTCGCTGGCGCTAATCTTGCCCTCCGCGCGGAGACGGCAGATGGCGGATCAGATCGAATGCAGAATGGCGGCGTGCAGAGTTCACGAGGAACGGTGGTTGGCATGCAGGAGAATGGAAAGACGGGTGGAAGTATCACGGAGATGGCATAGCAGGTGAATGACAGTAGCAGTGACTGTCGTGTGCTGCGCTGACCGATCTCGACGATGTCGGCGCCGGGCAGCAACAGCAGTATCGATACATCTTCGGGCTTCGGTGCGGACCTAGAGAGTAGCGCAGCAGGCATGCGCTAAAACATGATTTCAGGACTCGAGCGTCGAAACGGTCTGCGCCAAGCTCGTCATCGCTCAAAGCAAGGCGAATTGTGCAGCGAGTCGGCTTGTTCGGCTGGTCAGCAGCAGTCGAGACTCGAGCGCCGACGCCTTCCGCCATGTCCATTCTGTGCCCGTTTGCCATGTTCTCGAACTACGCAGTCCGGAAGCGCGGAAGCAATGCAGCTGTGAGGCGCTCATCTGTCTCTCACGCCACAAGCAGGTACGGGCTGGAAGTGCGCGGCAGTCATGCGCGAGAGTTTTGCACACCCTTCCAAATATACCAAGTTGACCCTGCCGAGTTGCCGTGAATTGCCCTTGTCCAGCGAAGGAGGCACTTTGAGTAGATCCATGCTACACGTCTATTGCAAGGCTGGCAGGGCTGTGTGCAGACGCGAGCCTCGGCACTGCATATGCGCAGACATCACACGACTGTCGAGGTCTTGTGTGCGTCTGGTGGCGGCCCTGGGTATCTGGGCGAGCTGCCCCTCGTCCGCAGTGCAAGTATTCTACTAGTAGGAAAGAGAAAGTCGTCGTAGACAAGCTCGACAGGGTATGATTGCAGGCATACGTCCAGTCGGATCCACAGGCACAAAACTTTGTGGTCACACTGTAAGCACAGTCTGCTGAAGCATCCGGAAATGCGAGTCGCGAGTCGAGTTACACGCAGAAGATAAATGAAGCTGCACGCAACAGCCTGTGACGGTGGCAATATATTGCAGAGTCAATCGAGCACCGTCTGTTATGCTTGATGTCATTGCCCCAAGCTGAAGTCTTGTTTGTGCCATCCAAATAGTTTTGTAGAGATCGGTATGCTTTCGCCGTATTTGATGAATCGGCCATAGTTTGACAAGAGTGAGCCAGGTTTTCCTTACTCCGCCTCGTCCGCATGGCCCCATGGCATGGGTGGTGGGGGACGAGATGATCGGCACACAAGAGTAAGCGGTATCGGCGTTCGGCTCTGATGATCACATAGAACTGCTCGCCAATCTGCAAGACAAATCCTTCCGTAATCGTTCATTTTTTCGAGTTTGATGATATAAGTCGGCCCGAGCGTTTCGCATGGAATTGAATCACCGAAAGATGCTGCAGGCGGCACCTGTGCGGTGTCTGTAGAAACACACCGGTCAGCGTGCGACTCACGTGGCGCTCACAAGTTACCATTATTCGGTTTAGTCTTTATTCGTGTTATTTCATCTTGGAGTTGCCTCCAGTATGTGGGTCGTACGGCACTTTTCGCTCATGAAAGGATGTTGCCGGACAGCAGGCGAGTAGCTCTACAAGCCAATTCTGCTACAGCCATGAATGAACTACGATTAACGGTGATTCAACGTCGAAACGAACGGTTTGGTTGAAGACTGAACTGAGAGTTGCGCCGGACAAAGCTTCAATGTTGCCTGTATTCAAGAGTTTGTCTGATGTCGAAGAAGACCGCAACCCGCATAACCATAACCCTTGAAGTGCTCAGATGCTGCATTGTATTCAAACTTGTGACATGGATCGGTGTGGGGTAATCCGGTCGGCTTTATCGAAAGCGCGAGACTTTCGCGCATTCGACACGCCACAAAGTCACAGCGACGCGCCGCAAACATCTGCAACAGCAACACATCGGAAAGAATGGCTGAGCACGGTGAGTCGCGTGTGGTAGCATACAGTACCTGCTCTTACTGACGTCTTGCAAAGGCCGAGATCACCTGCCACTCAGGGATGTCGTAGTGTGCAGCACATCTCTTCCTCAGGAAGCTCGCGTGAGTCAAACTATTTGGACGGAAGCCGATATATACTTACTGGCAGAACAGATCCGATTAACCGATCTTGCTAAGCAGATGGGAGCTCAGCATGCTCTGGACCTCACAGGCGAAGTCACACATCTCATAGTAGGCGACAGCGACACTCCGAAATACAGGTATGTCGCTAAAGAGCGACCGGACATCATTGTCCTCGACCCTGCTTGGATTGATGCCGTAAGAGAAGCCTGGATAGAAGGCGGCGACGTGGATGTGCAAGGCTTGGAGCGCATTTACAGGTGTCCGACTTTTGCTGGCCTCAAGATATGCATCACTGGCTTCAATGATACGGCAGAACGAAACCGGGTGGCTTCCACAATTGAGCACGAGGGGGCAGAATACCACGGCGATCTCATAAAACAAGTCACACATCTGATAGTGGCCCAGCCTGGGAGCGCAAAACACAGGGCAGCCCAAGATTGGGGGATAAAGACTGTTTCGACAAAGTGGTTGGAGGACAGCGCGGCGCGAGGCATGGCGTTAGATCCGAAGTTTTATGATCCGACGATGCCGTACGAAGAGCAGGGCATGGGTGCGTACAGAAAAGAGACAGCAACTCGGACGAGCTTGGGAAAGCGTCTAAGGAATGAAGAGCCTCAAACATCGGCTGCAAGCGCCAGTAGCAAGAGAAAGCTCAGGCGACATGCCAGCAGACGGCTGGAAGACCACAGTCAAGATATGTGGCAGGACATCTCAGCGGCTGACATTTCTACGCTTGCTCCCTCTGAGACGACCGACCAATGGACGGCTGGAGACGAAGACTCCCAGCTCACTTTGGGCAGATCAGTAGCACAACCACAAGTCAAGCAGTCATTCGACGTTCGTCAAGAGAAAAAAGCTGCAGTCGCACCAGAGTCTGAAGGTCTTTTCTCCGGCTGGTGTATTGCTACTGAAGGGTTTGACAAGGGGAAAGCAAGTCGACTTGCGCAATACCTTGAACCAAACGGCGCACACATAGTGAATGGACTGCAAAATCTGAACTCGATGGGAGAGGATCATCACGAGAAGCGTTGTCTTCTTGTTCCTCACGCGCAAATCGACCAGAACATGGAATTGCCTCATGTGGCGGCTGGAGTTGTCACCGCCACGGAATGGTGGGTCGAGCGATGTATTCACTACAAGCAAGTCCTGGACCCACAACAAGATGTTCTTAGTCGGCCTCTGTGGAGTCCCAGCATCATGGGATTCTCGAAATTGACAATTTCGACGACCGGATTCTCCGGTGTTGACTACCGCCAGGTAGCTGAATCAATCAAGCTCACAGGAGCAACTTATCAAGAACAACTCACACCAACGATATCCGTACTCATCAGTGGGACTCCGACAGTCAAGAAGGAGAAGGCTTACTACGCTGCCAAGCATCAGATTCCTGTTGTCACTGCTGACTGGCTATGGACCTGCCTTAAATCAAAGCGCAAGGCAACAATGGACAGGTTCAAGATCGAGCTTCCTAAGTATGATCCAAACAATGCCACGGGCAGCTCATCAGCTGTACCCAGTCCTGCGCCAAGCGAAACATCGAAGAGGTCCGCAGAAACTGGCTTGAAGTGAGTAAATCCGCTTTGACTATTTTGTCGCCTTACTACTTCACTGACACATAGACTTAATAGAAAAGACAAACAGGCACTATCGCGGCTATCCCACACACGAAAACGTCAAGCAACACCATCATTGCCACTACAGGCACTTAAACCTAGCACGAAGAGCTCCAAGCCAACTGGGCCCTTCGTGCACGAAGATGACGATGAGGACGACGACAACGAACATAACGATGATGACCCTGCCGCGCTAGTCCAAGGCGAAGACCTGAGTAAGACTCATGAGACATCTACGAAGGTCGTGCCTTTGCAAGCCATCTCGCCCAATGCGTCTCCACGCAGAAAACCTTCCACCGACCAACAAAAAGTGACGCCGCCATTCGAGGATCACGACCTTAACGCTGAGGAGCCCATCGAGATGCAAGCAGATACAAACGAAAGGCCACCGTCTGCCGCAGAAGAACCATCTGCGGACCCTGAGCGCCTGCAAACCAACTGGACCGCCAACCTCGCATCCATCATGGAAAGGCAACAACGCCGCACCACTTCTTCAGAACACCCAAATCCTGCACAGCGCCTGAAACACCGCAAACTCGGCCGCGCCGCGAGCGGGAGCAGCTTAGCCAGCCGCACCAACTCGGGCTCTACAGCCGCTAACCAGGAACTTCGCCACGGCGAAAAGTCCTTCTCGGACTCTTCCGACTCGCATGCTGCGGCGCAAGAAGAGCTGCCCAGCACTCAAATAGGCTACGAAACTCTGGAGGCGGAGGCCGCGAGGATGCAGATGGCGAAGCGCATGGGAACGAGCTACTCTGATGAGAGCAGCGGGACGCGTCTCGCGAGCTTGGGAACCGTCAGAGACAGCACTGCGCCTGCAGGTGCAGCTGGTGGGAGGTCTAGGAACAGGGCGAGGAAGTAGAGGGCATTATGAGATTGAAGTATGGTACAACAGCACAGAGCGTTCATAGTCGCCTCTTCGATAGGCAAAGGATATACATGCATGCAAGATTCCGCCTCACCAGGCGTCAAAGTTTCCAAACCCGCCACCCTTCCTTTTCTTGCTCGGTGGTTCTGGTGCTGCGGACTCTTCCCACTCCCCAACAATCTCGTCTTCGGCTTCTGGTGCCTGCTCCTCAGCCTTGCGTAAATACTTGCCCACGCCTCCTCCTCCACTGCTTTCGTCTACTTTGCCATCTGCTCTAATTCTTTTACCAGTCCAAGTCGTTCTCTCGTCTTCCGCACCGCCTTCACGCCTCAAAGCCTCTTTTCTCGCCTCCTTTGCTTCCTCCTCAGACCTCTCTTTCAAGAACTCCTCAAACGGATTCACAAAAACGATGACTTCTTCGATCGCGCAGCGCTCCAGCGGGTGGTCTTTCTCGTCCACGGGGATTGCTTCGAGGCGAGCCAGCGTCTCTAGCCCTTCCATCACTCGACCAAAGACCGTGTGCTTGCGATCGAGATGCGGCGTGGCGCGGTATGTGAGGAAGAACTGCGATGTGTTTGTGTCTTTTCCTTTGTTCGCCATGCTCAGTACTCCGCGTCCGTCGTGGGTTAGTGGGCCTTCGAGCTCGTCGGCAAAAGGCTTGCCCCAGCAGCTCTGACCGCCGCGGCCGGTGCCCGTGGGATCGCCGCCCTGCAGCATGAAGTTGCGGATGTTGCGGTGGAAAGGAACGCCGTTGTAAGCGCCTTTCTTGGCCAGCGTGAGGAAGTTCCAGACGGCTTTGGGAGCGAACTCAGGGTACAGGGCGAGGTTGATGCTGCCGTGGGTGGTGCGCAGACTGGCGTAGCCGGTGATCTTGACGCGCTTGGGTTTGAGCATGTACTCTTCGTCGCTGAGGATGGCGCGGTCGTTGGATGTGTTTGGCGTCAGGCCGGTGGATGTGAAGGAAGCTGCGGCGGCGCCGCTGGTGAATTGCGCGGCGTTGTAGGGCGCTGGTTTTGTGGTGCGGTGCTTTGAAACTTCGGATGCTGCTTTACGGGCATGTGCTAGGGCTTGTTGCTCGGCGGGAGTTGCTGAGCCTGAGCCTGACTTCTCGCGCTCCTCTCGTCGTTTTGCCACGGCTTCTTTGGCTTTGAGGATCTTTGCGGCGGAGCCGAGATTCTGGTCTTTGATTCCGGCGCCACGCTCTGCTTCTTGCTCTGGGGTCAGAGTGCTGGTGCCGTCCTTCAAGTGTTTATACTGGCTTAGGTCCCTGGAGGCAACGTTCTGGGGGTCCTGCAATGTGATAATGTCCTGGCGAGTGAAAGTCTCATCGGTGACCAAGTCCTTCCAGTTCTTGCCTTTGATGTTCAGGCGCTCCACAGTATCCCACGCAAAGACATTTCCCGTATTCTTCAAAGCCACGATGTGTGTGTTGTCGGTAAACACCTTGAACGTGACCGGATCGACGTACTCTCCATCGTCGTTTTTCGCAAAATTCAACTTGATCAACTCTGAACTCTTGAGAGGGGTTCCATCGACGGGGTTCGTTCCGTGCTTTTTGATCCAGGGTAGGATGTTGGTGAGGTCGAATATGGTGCCATCGGCGGTGCAGACGGGGTGCTCGAAAGGTTGGAGAGATACAGCGCAGAAGTTGAATGGCAATCGCTTGAAGCTTGCGCCTGCTACGCCCGATTTGCGAGCATTTGCTCCTGCTGATGCGCCGAAAGCATCTGAGCTTGACCACTCGCTGTGGGTGATCTGGAGGTGGTGTTAGTTGGATTCGACGGTGGTGTATGCTAGATGGCGACGTACGTACAGTTTGTCGGTACCTGCGATGATGTTAGTGAGTTGTATTATACGAATGAGTGAGGTGAAATATACCTTTGCCCATTTTGACGATTTTCCTTGAGGTTAGATTGGGAAGAGTCGCTATAGAATCTCCGACCATCACATGTCGACTTCCGACGTTCCTCTCCCGCATAAACCTGCCTCTTTCGGAAGTTCGCGACAATTTCGCCGAGATTCAACCGGTCAACACATCAACATCACTCAATTGAACAATACTTAGCGGCCACGACAACATGGAGCAAATAATTCTGAAATTCCACTCGATCAATCGTACACATACATTACAGAAGCAAAATTAGCATCGAGGCCTAGCTCTGAGTTGACTTGCCTTGATGATACAGACCTAGAACGCGCAGGCAACCAACATGCCAATTCACTACTGCTGACATGTAGTTTGAATGTGTAATATGCCTTCGGCTTAATCAGCATAAGGTGAAAAGGAGACTCGTGAGTTATTGAGCCTCAAACAAGTGGTACATCATTTCGGGCTCAAAACCGAACAAGATGAAGTACTCAGCACGCCCAACATGCAGGCTGTAAAGCTGTCACCAGCACAGTCGAATGAGGAATTCAGCATGTGAGTACAATTGGAAACGTCTACTTTGACAGAACCCTCGAGACCCCCTGCACTCGTAATTAGAGTTGGCATTGCCCAGCAAACAGCAGCCACAACACGTGTAGCGCAGGTGGTGCCCCATAGCCAACACAATGCCCAAATTTCCAAGCAAGCTTCAATCGTTCTTCTTGCATTTGACATACCCAAGCGAGTATGCCGACGCCGTTAGCCAGTAGCAGTCGTGCACGGGCGCTTCGAAGTAGGGCCTCAGTGTCTGCATGCCCACCATCCTCACTTGAGTGATGCTTCCTTTGTGCCAACAACAATACTAAGACCACACACAAAGATCACTCGACCGCGAGCAAAGCAAGCAAACAATACTAAGGCTATGACTGCTCCATCAGCGAGTATCTCAAAACTCCTTGACAATCTCCCGTTCTTTCTCCCGCCTTCCACAACGTAACAAACCACAACTCGACCGCAATCACCCGCGACGAATACTTAAACCAGCATACCAACCCACAACTCACAGCTTCTTCTCTTCACCGATAACCACTTCGATCCTACACTCGTTAAGTAAGACTTCCAACTTCCTCCTCCTTTAACAACCTCTCGCATACCAACATCCCTCCCAGGTCACCGACTTCGCAAACCCACCAACCATCAACATGCAGTTCACCAACATGGAACTTGTTCTCAACAAGAAGGTCGACCAGGGCGCTCCTTACGACGGCGGCTGTGTCCTCCAGAAGAGGAAGGTCGACCAGGGTGCCCCCTACGACGGCGGCTGTGTCCTCTCGAAGAAGAAGGTTGACCAGGGTGCCCCCTACGACGGCGGTTGCACTCTCTCCAAGGTCGACCAGGGCGCCCCCTACGATGGCGGCTGCACCGTCTCCTACCAGTAAGCGTTGATGCGCAGACTGGCGTCGACTACACGCCTTCTTTCTGGAGCGACTCACTACACGATAGGGGATGATAATGGAGGCGCTTGCTCATCGCATGCAATGTGCTGAACGGTTTCCCACTTCTCTTGCTTTGGACCATGAGTCCTGTTTAGTACGCGAGAGCCTTCGCTCGCGCAATCTGTCTTCGGGCAGCAAGCGTGGACTTTGACGCTCGTCGTGCTCAGTTAGTTTTCACAGCAGTCGATCAATCGAAACGGCTTTCTATCTGCTTCAATCATGAAATCCCACGTGAGATTCAAATTTGCCTCCACCTTCATTTGTGCTTCTTACACATTGCTTCTTTGGGTATCCTGTTTTCAAAGTCCATCTCCTCTCTGCTCCCTCATCATTGCCCTGTACCTTTCAATGACCTCTCTGCGAGCATCGCCCAACTCTTCACGCTTCTTCAAACTTCCAGATGCAACGGGCACGTTGGCCACGTCGACCTTCGCGCCACGAATAGGCTTGAACTTCTCCCTCACTTTAATCAATTCGGGCGGCGCCTGCACCACGTCGTTAAGCTTCGCCTTCTGCCCCCGTTTCAGTTTCAACTCAGCCCAAATATCCCCTTCTTTGTCGTTGCTCTCGCCAATCGCCCGCGAGCGCTTGCCCTTGAACACCGAATTGACCTCCTCGCCATACTTGGCCGCATTCTCCTCCTCCAACTCCTCCTGCTTCTCCCGCGCCTCTTCTTTCTGCTCTTGAATCTTCGCCTCCTCCTCCCGCCACGTCGCGTACAGCTTGTGCATCTGCTTCTCCTTCTTCGTCCGCCTCTCCTTAATCCCCTCCACAGCCTTGCCCTTCTGAATCAACCCGCTGACCTTAATCGCCTGATCGACCCTCGCATTATAATCCGACATCCGCTCGCCGGGCTGAATCTTCGGCATCTCCGCCGCCTGCGCCTCCGCATCCTTCGCAGCTTTAGCCGCTGTCTTCGGCTTCTTCGCTCTGCGGTCCTCGCCGTCGTCTAGGCCTGAGAGGTGGCGCTTGTTGGTCTGCTGTGCGATGAGGCGCTGGAAGGCGCGGGGAGTGTCGTCGACGCCATAGCCTTCTACGATGTCTTTGCGGTTGCGGCGGGGTTTGAGGTCTGAGGCGGGTTTGGGCTTGGCTTTGGCGGTTCCTCGCTTCGGGGCAAGTTTGGCGTTGGTTTTTTTGGAGCCGGTTTTGGTGTAGGCTGCTAAGGGTTGGGCGCTGGTTGTGGGTGCGAGGTTGAAGCTGGGGAGAGGGTTAGAGAGAGTCGGAGATTTATTTAGATTAAAGGAGTGACTTACTCGTTCGCATTTTGCGTCTTTCTTGTGTGTTTGGTAGGCATTGTGAGATGTTGTTGTCGGTGTTGTGAAAGTGATTGGAGACAATCGTCTTGAACTTTTTGTGAGAGAAAGTCGGAGATGGAAGAGGGTCCGTCCGAGCTCCTCGAACATGTGAAAGCGGCGACCAGCTTCAATCTTAACGGCTTGCGACACCCAATACAACGACAACATTTACGTACTCCGTACTCCTATATTTGGCAAAATATATCTGTCGCGACGGCTCTTCGCCCAATATGCCTCCGATGCCCAGCCGCATGACCAAAAACAGGGTCAAAGACTTCCGCTATCGACCAGGAAAGGCCGAGGTCGAGGACGAAGTTGACGAGTTCGATTCTGAGGAGGAAGACGAGGATGCGACAGAAGCTCAGAAATCCTCAGCACCCGCGCCAAAGGCATCAACATTCCCCAGCCAGAAGAAACTCGCGATCGACTTGAGCAAAGCGGACCAGCAAAGGACTTCTGTCCCAGAAGCAGCTACGAGCAAAAAGACGGACGATCCTGATCTAGAAGGATTCGAAACTGCGTCGGAATCAGAAGATGAGGCTGGAGATGCGGAAGAGGGAAGCAGCGAGGAGGAAGAGGAGAGCTCAGAGGAGGAAGACAGCAGCTCTGACGACGAGCCAAAGCGACCTATGCTTGCGCCCAAATTCATATCGAAGGCGCAGCGCAATAAAATGCAAACAGCGCAACCTACAAAATCTGCAGAAGATATTGCGGCAGAGGAGGAGCGACGGAGGAAGGAGAAAGCGGACGAAATGCTGCAGGCGCAAATGGAACGAGACCAGATTGCGCGCGTTGCGGGCAAGAAAGCATGGGACGATGATGACAATATTGAGGAGGAAGTCGACGACACAGATGGACTTGACGAGGAGGCAGAACGTGCGGCGTGGAAACTGCGCGAGCTAAAGCGTGTGCGACGCGACCGCCTCGCGATCGAAGAGAAAGAAAAAGAGCGCGAGGAGATCGACCGCAGACGCGCGCTCACCGATGAGGAACGCAAAGCCGAAGACGAGGCTTTCATCGCAGCACAGAAGGACGACCAAGAAGGCAAAGGCAAGATGGCGTACATGCAAAAGTACTTCCACAAGGGCGCCTTCTTCCAGGGCGACGAGGAGCAGGACGAAGAAGTCAAAGCTGCGCTTAATCGAGACCTGGCTGGAGCGCGATTCGAGGACGAGACTGCCAGCAAAGAAGTCTTGCCCGAGTACATGAGGATCAGAGACATGAGCAAATTGGGCAAGAAGGGCAGGACTAAATATCAGGATCTCAAATCAGAGGATACTGGTCGATGGGGAACGTATGAAGGCAAGAAGAAGGGCTATGATGGTTTGGATGATCGATTCAGGCCTGACGACCCTCGCGATGGCAATGACCGTACAGGCGCTAACGCTGCGCCTGTCGGCGAGCGACGCAGGAGAGATGATGACGATGTGCAAAGGGATCGGGACGGCAAGCGACCGAGATATGACTGAGGCTTGGCCTGTCTGTTCACTTGCATTTGTGAGCGTATTTAGCGAGGCGTCAAGGGCGATTGTAAGGGCGATTGTGCAGGCGAGGTGATCAATGTATCGATATTTGATAAGTAATTACCAAATTGATGAGGAGCCAACGCGAAACATGATATATATGAATCCTTAATTCCGTCTTGCCATTTCGACACACGACATCTGTGCATACCTCACGGCCTCAAGTCATGAATGAAGCCTGATATCTAATGAATGAGCGAGTAACTACCTATATCACTTTGCTGAGCTGCAGCATTAGACTTTACACTTCAGCAAAGAAAGCGCGACCAACGCCAAGACTTTTGCTCTCGCGCTCACCCCTCCCCCGCCATCACCAGCAGGACTCCACTGCATCCACCTCTGCTGCATCCACTACAGCCTCTTTTCGCCGCTAAATCGCTGCAAGGCTTTGCGTTCGACTCCTGGCACAATCAATCCACTCGGACTTTCTTGTAACGCCACTTGCGCCATAATACAGGTGTCGCAAAAGATGCGAAACAATGGCCTCGGGATTTGACGGACTCGTTGAGCGTCTGCTCTATGATGTCGCCCTCGCAGGCACCGGAGGTCAGTGCATCCTCGTGTCGCGCGCAATCAATGCGATTGTCGAGTATTAACGGCGTGCTAACACTTTGCAGGTCTCGGAATCAAAGAACTCGGCGATGCTGTCCGCGAGTTCTACGCGAGTCAAAAGGCTGCCAAAAACTCCCAGCAAATCGCAGAAGATGAGGACAGTCTGTTATTCTCAGAGTCGCCGCCAGACAATGGCCCGATCATCGACGATAACTTCGTCGAACTCGTGTGGCATTGGGTGTCGCGCAACCCTGAGGTGACGGTCCAAGGGCAATACCAACAACCTAAGTCTGCTGTCGCGGACTCGGCCGCCGACGATGATGAAGGTACGACGAACGCAGGCAGCAAGCTTGACGGCTATCGCAAGCAGCGACTCTGCACTGGAGAGGACCGAGTCTGGTACGCGATCGCCGGTCACGGCATCGACTACAAACGAATCCCGTTCCTCGAATTCCAAGCTCTCAGCGTGATCGCAGGACAAGGAACCAAGGGCGTCCTTCAACCCGATGTCACAAGACTCACTGGACAAGATAAGAGATCCCTGCCCAAGCGAACCGACAACCTTGCCAAGAACGGCTACATTGTCAAGACTACCGTCATAGCACGCGGTACCAAAACCAGTCTGCTGAAATTGAAGAAGTTTGCTGGCCTACGTGACCTTCCTGAGGATGAAGGGGCCGCGCCTGGCACAACGATTATCCAGTACAACCTCTGGTTTGATGAGATGATGAAACTGTTGCGCGAAAATGGCAACATCATGGCTTTCGAAGACATCAGAATTGGCCTCGGCATAAATAAGAAGAGGTTCGAGACCAGGGCACTCCACCGTTGCGTGCGCCGCCTTGCCAAGGTCGGATGTCTGAGGAAAGTCACTGCTCGAGTGGAACCGCCTGAAAGTCAGCCCGACGCCGACATGAAGTCTGTCAGGTCTCTCCAGCTTCTCCGCGATCCCACAGAGATTGATCGTGTAGCTTTTATGAGGAGTGATTGGCAGCGAAGCAAGCTGCTGGATTCCGCCCAGATTGCTCAATTCGCGGCCATGGGAGGAGCTGAAGACGACGAGGACGATATTGAGGAAGCTGAGGCTATCGCTGGCATTGACGGCGAAGGAGAAGATGTCCGACGGATCTTGAACCGCTCTCCACCACTTTGGAACCCGGATCTTCCATTTCCAAATTTCTTGTACAACCGGATCAAAGAATCTGGTATCGCCGGAACATCCTCCAGTGAGCTATATGAGGATTCTGTTGGCCAGTTCTGGAAGCGGGCGATGGACGAGATGCTTGTAAAGCTCACTGATCTGTGGCAATTTTCGCAACCTCCTCATCTCCGTCACCTTGCTATCGTCAAGGATACGTGTCAGAGAGGAAAGCAACCAACATTCCAGTACCGGACTTACGAAGACTTTTCAAAGGCTGTGGTGATCGGCGACGCATTCTGGGAGGGAGTGTTTGGCCCGGAAGAGAAGGGTAAAGGCAAAGCCAAACAGAAAAAAGCTGAAGCTGCTGCCGCTGCTTTGCCAAATGTTGACGAGTGGGGATTCGAGAAGGTCAACCAAAAGCTGTTTGTTGGGCAGAATGGAGCGGCGACTCTGGAAGAATGCCGCAAGAATGCCAAACCAGGATTGCAGCCCAAGTATAACATGCTGACGCCTGGTTCTCTTATTGGACGCCCTCCAGGAGTGACCAAGACTCCTGGCAGTGGCACGGGGCGACCGAAAAAGCCGCAAACGGTCGATCGCACGCCGACAAGCCGACCCCGAAAGGATCAATCAACAATCGAACAATCTATGCGCAAGACTGCTGGTCGTAAAGCACTCCCTGCAAGCGCGGTGAAACGTACAGCCGATCAGGCAGATCTGGATGCGGACCAAGAATCGGAACCGAACGATCGACCGACAGACGTTGATCAGACACCAATTCCAAAGGCCAAGACCACCAAAGGGCGGCCACGCAAGTCTCTGCGAACCGATGAAGTTCCCAGCACGACATTGCTCACGACGCCAGCTACGGAAAAGAGTCATTCGACCCAGCTGATAGCGCTCAACGGCTCTCCTCTACAAAGGAGGCGAGCGCCTCCAGCGAATGACGCAGGCACAGGAGAAGAACGCCCCGATAAGACGCTTGAAGTCGCTGGAACTCCCCGTGCGACTACAGGAACCCCCGGACAGCCTATTGCAAGCCATGAATCGGCAGCTGAATACTCTGCGTACGATTCTGACTGGTCGACTGGACCGGTGCCATTCGTAAATGTCGAAGCCGGAGTTGAGATCAATCCTCCAGGGGCTTACGAACTGAAAAGGTACAATTTCCCGTATCGTGGTCGACCACCGAAGGCCAAGATCGCAGTGTTCAGATCAAGCCGACTTCGTGACTTCTCGTGGTACGTGAAAGAGAGACCCGTTGCGGGCTCTAGAGCGGCCAAAGCAATGCGTCGGATCAAGTTGAAGACTGCCACAGAGGTTGACCATGCCCCGACTCCCGAGTTACCGTATCGTGAGCCACTGGTGCGCCATGCAATCAAGGCTACTGATGAGATGGGTCGAGCTTCCTGGGGTAAACAAAGCATGGTCAAGCTTCTTCAGACTGCGCCAGTGGACGCCACTATTGGGAGTGCAGCTACCGCACAGGTCTCGAATGACATTGATATGACTGCGTCTGAAGTACCGACTGCAGATGTCGATCCCACTCTGACTGAGTCTACTGCCGGGCATGCAGCGAACGCACCCTTGCCCGACATGACTGTCCACGATGCCGATGACGACGACACAGCTGTTCGGCAATACAAGAAGGCTGGAGTGACCAAGAATATCGGTGCACTTCACATCAAGCGAAGGAAAGTCGCGCTGGAAATTATTCAGACTTGTGGCGGCGTTTTCCCTGGCAAGGGAGAGATGTGGTTCCCATTCGTGACCGCATGGCAAAGACAGTACAAGCAGACGCCTGACCGCCATACTGTCGACAACGTTATGAGAGGACTAGTCACCAGCGGCAAGTTGAAGAAGTTGACGTTTTTCTTCAAGTCCGTAAAAGGCATGACTGTCGAACGCTCCATTTATGTTGAGCCTGAGATCGACCCAAACTCGCCAAAGGTGAAGCTGCTTCAAAAGAAAATCATCGATAGCTATCCTGCGACTGTTCTACCTGAAGAGGTTGATATTGCGCCAGAGTTCCGCAAGCAAGCAGCAAGAAATCCTCAAACTACACACCACGCCAAGCTGGCCAAAGCAGCAGGTGAAGAGTCGACCCCGGCACCAAATGACACAACTGGGTCCGAAAACTTACCGCCCCATTACATTCGCGACCAGTTCCCCAAAGATGCCAGCATCACAGTTAGACGCACCGGCAATGGCACTGGTCTCGGTGCAATCGACGCGCAACTCCGCAGTATCAAACACAACCGTAGATTAGCGAGCATCAGACGAGGCGGCCGTCCAAGAAAGATCCTCCCGATGGGCTCTGAGATGGAAGATGGCATGGGAGAGCTCACGTATGAGCAAGCTCTGCTGCAAGGCGACCCACAATCCTCGACATACATTGGTGGCGTGAGATCGAAGCGTAGCGCTGCCCGTCTGCGAGGCTCCGGGCGTAAACTTCCTGGCCGAATTCTTGGATCAAAAGCGAAGCGGAACGCAGCAAACGCAACGCGCACACCTGCAGGCCAAACAAAGAGAAGTTTGCCATGGGATGCAATTGGGTACGTGGCTTCACAGGCTGCACACTCCTTAGTCGATCCCGCGTGGATGGCTGTCGTATCAAAACCCAAACCTCCGCCAAAACGCATCGCACGCATTCAGTGGAAATGGGTTGATCCGTCTGCAGAAGACTGGGATATTCACCCAACCGGTATGGCTGACGATGCGGACTTCACGGACATGCGCCACAATGAGTCTGCTTCTTTCGGCTTGCTACTTCCCGACGACACCCAAGTACTGGACAGAAACGATTTGAGTGAGGCTGTGGATGTACAAATCGCACCGCAGACGATAGACGACATTGTCAACAGCCACATGCTTCCTTCGAGCCCGGAGACAGGTAGCGATGAGAACGAGGCGACGAAGTTCTTCAACGAAGTCGAACGAGTGCAAGCTTGGGAGCAGCATGTTGTGAAGGCCAAACAGGCCTTGGCTCGTGGTGCAGACCGCCCGTTCATCAATTACACAACACCCCAAGACATCGCGTGGCCGTTAGACGGCGCGGCTTCCGTGGATAGACCGTCAGCGCGCGGTAAGCGTAGAAGATCAGGCGACGATACTGAGTCTCCAAGGGTGAAACGTCCGCGCCAGCCTCAGAACAAAGTCTTACGAGCGCAAGCGAAAGTCTACTCGGAGTCTGACCCTCGCAAATACAAGAAGCGTGATCGCAAAGCTGCGGCGAACTTTGGCGACAAAGAACATGATCGACTTGCCAAAGCAGTCGCCTTGGTGTCGGTCGTTGCTGGCGGTGTTTCTTATAAGCGCAACTGGATGATTGTTGCTCACGCTTTCGGCTATCAATTCGAGTCGGAGTTCCTGCGTCACCGTTGGGACAAAGTGAGAGATCAAAGGAATCCTGTGGTCAAGCATATGCAGACGCAAATCTGGGAACCTTTCCTCGATGCCTATGAGCGCGGAATTCTTCCCAAGATTGATTACAACGATCTCGAGGCCACAGACTGGCCTACCCTTATGGAATGGCTGGAGGGCGAAGTCATCACATCATATGCTGTTGACTACACCAAACCTGCAGCTATCATCAACAAGGTGCCAGATCTCCCAGTGACGAGAGAAGATCTCGAATCGAATTTCTTGATCACAGAGACTATTGCGGATGCAAGCATCAGCCGTGATGAGTTTTTCACTGCAGTGGTCGATAAGAGAAGGAGAGATGTCGCAACAACGTGTCTCAACGGATTGGCACTGGAGTCCAGCAGCTCGTCAAGTCACCGAAATGAGACTACTGATCTTCTTCGTTCTTGGGCACGTGCTGTCGTTTTGACCGACGATTCAAACTACGACATGGGCGAAGCCTACAAGAAGATCAGAAAGTTCGGCGACCAATTGCTTGATGCAACCGTCAAAGACCTGTGTGCCGAGAAGGTCTTGCAGGTGAAGAAGAAGGGACGACGCTTGCCCGGCAGAAACCTCAAGCTGGACGAGACGAATTTCCTCCCCATGTTCAAGAGATGGTCAGACAAGCAAGGCCCCGAGCACTTGTTCCTGACCAGGGTAGCAAAGAAGCGTGCCGAGGTCCTTGACACCTTAAAACGTCAAGACCACTACGAACTCGAGTACAGCGCGGAAGATGAGCTGTACGTGGTCTTGACCAACATGGTCGGCCAAGGCCTCTTGACCGTCAAGTCGAAAATTCCCGAGCGCAACGACGACTTCGACGCACCGTTCCCCAAGATCACGGCATGGGGTTATGCCGGATTCAGTTACAACGTCAGGACGTTCGACAAGAACCGCCTCCGCTTCGCGATCATCTACGAGAAGACGGACAAATTCACGTCCGAGCACGGCCTCAAACACGACATACCAATCCCTACTCGTCCGCCACAATTCGCCAACGAACACGGATATCGTATCCCTCTGTGGGTAGACATCCACGACAAGCTGCTTCCACGCATGTGGGAGATGGTCGTCCGCTCGGTGCTCAACCTGATCGTTTTCAGACCGGGCATCAACGCTGCGGATATTGAGGAGGCCCACAAGAGCAAGATCTGGGCGTGGGAAGTTGAGTTGTTGATGGGCTGGATGGAGGAGACTGGTATGGCGGAGCGGGTTGGTCCGGGTGAGGAAGTTGATGGGATGTGGAAGGGTGGATGGAAGGTTGGCGAGTGGTGGTACTGTGCTGCGCTCTGTCCGGCGTTGAGCGAGCAGGGTGGTGTTGATGGGGCCTGAGGAGTGGGAGAGCAGAGTTGTTCCACATCATGCGTTCATACTTCTTATTGGGACCATGGGAGGAATCACCTCTTGCTTGCCGCAGTGTATGATATCCCTTAACCTTCGGTCAATGTTTATCGCGTGTACTTCAAACAAACAACAACGAAGTTTGACTGCGAACCACATGTGCAATGTTTTAAACAGGTTTTGCTCGTGATAAGATTTGCACGCTTGTGATTAGTGAACATGTGAATATATAGATGCCATTACTAATCGTGTCTAAATATTTCTCGAAGCTGATGTTGGTGGCACTTGCCTTGCTCTTCACAGCACAGCTGGCCTCAGGGTCCAAACGTCATGCTCGAGTCTCCATCAACTCCATTCAAATCAATTGAAACACCCCCCCGCTTGAATACCTTAACCTTCCGCACAAAATAACAACCAACACCAAACCCGGCACCTCAACAACCATGGTCCGGATCCCCCAGTTCCTCACCGCGGCGCTCGCCATCACCGGCGCCTCCGCCGCCTCGGCCGTCAAAGACCTCCTCCCCAACAACTTCGACGACATCGTCTTCAATTCCGGCAAGCCCGCGCTCGTCGAGTTCTTCGCGCCCTGGTGCGGCCACTGCAAGACCCTCGCGCCCATCTATGAAGAGCTCGCCCACGCTTTCGAGCACTCCGACAAAGTCACCATCGCCAAAGTCGACGCCGACGCCCACAAGGAGCTCGGCCGCAAGCATGGCGTGCAGGGCTTCCCCACCCTGAAGTGGTTTGAGAACGGCAAGGTCGAGGACTACAAGAGCGGGCGCGATCTGGAGAGTCTGGTTGCTTTTGTCTCTGGCAAGACGGGCGTGCAGATGAAGAAGAAGAAGGCGGAGCCGAGCAACGTGGAGATGTTGACCGATTCGACTTTTAAGGAGAGGATTGGGGGGGAGAAGGATGTGCTTGTTGCTTTCACTGCGCCGTGGTGTGGACGTGAGTGGACATTCTCTCTTCATTGAAGATCCAATCTCACAACAGCAAAACTAACAACCTATCTCCAAAACAGACTGCAAGACCCTCGCCCCGGTCTGGGAGCAGCTAGCCAACGATTTCGCCTCCGAGCCCAACGTCCTCGTCGCCAAAGTCGACTGCGAGGCTCCCAACGCCAAAGCCACCGCGCAAGAAGCCGGCGTCAAGTCCTACCCGACCATCAAGTACTACCCCGCCGGCTCCTCCGAAGCAATCCCCTACAACTCCGGCCGCAGCGAAGCCGATCTCGTCTCTTTCCTGAACGACAAGGCCGGTACCTTCCGTGTCGCAGGCGGCGGTCTCAACGCTCTCGCCGGCACGATCCCTTCTCTCAACGATATCGTTTCCACTCTGCGCACCGGCGGCGCCAAGGCGCAGGAGGAGTTCGAGAAGGCTGTTGGTAGCGCTAAGGAGCAGTACGCTGAGTACTACGGCAAGGTTGCTAAGAAGAGCGAGGAGAACTCTGGCTATGTTGAGAAGGAGCTCGCGAGGCTGCAGAGCTTGCTCAAGAAGGGTGGTTTGACCACCGAGAAGGTTGACGATTTGGTCAGGAGAAGCAACATCTTGAATGTGTTCAAGGGCTCTGACGAGAAGACCGAGCTTTAGAGGTGGTTTGAGGGCTTGACGATGAGAACTGGCATGACCCTTTTTGAAAAGTGTCGCGGAGGAAAAGCATACGTATCATGAGTGATTGTATCATACGGCTTGATGAGAATAGACTTCTGAGATTGATAGATGGATTGTAAGTCTTGCTTGCGAGACAACGACTATGAGCGGGTTTCAGGTTCTGTTCATTCTTATCTATCTGGGTAGACCAAGATGGCACTGATTGCCTTCGTTTTTCCAAGGCGGAGCAGGCCTTGGCTCGTGCTCTGTAGAGCCACAGCAGGTCGTTAGGCAAAGCCTGTAGATGTCTTCTGCCAGATCGATCTTCACTCTTTGAGCAAATCCGCGTTCCAAGCAGCATCGTCGAGGGCCACTACACAGACCTCCGCATAATCGCAGTAGTAAATCGCGAAACATTCAAGTCAAGATCTCTTCAGAAGCTCTAACCACCTCTCAAGCCACACCCACAACAGCAGCAGTAGCAGCATCACCATTCCCAGCAACACCACCACCACTCTGCCCCTCCTGACCCCCCGCCGCAAACGCCGCATGCTCATTATGCCTCTTATAATAAAACGACCCCTCCCTAGGCTGCAACCCCACACTCAAACCCCCCCAAATCGTCTCCAAAATCCTCCTAACCCCCTCTTCATGCCCTCCATCCCGATTCCAAACCTGCACAAGCATACTCCCAAACCGCACCCCCAAACTAACCCCACAAATGTCATCCCTGAACGTCGTAACACCCTCTTCTTCGACAGCCGCTTGTAACTGCTCGCCGATCGCGAGCATGCAGACTTCCTTCCAGAATTCTGGAGCTAGTTGTTTGGGCACGCGGAAGGTCCAGGAGCCGCCTTGAGCGTTCCGCGGGTCTTCCCAGATGGGTTTGACGCCGCGCTTGAAGAGGTGCACGCTGTCGCGGAGCGGGAGGAGGGTGGTGTCGAAGTTGTTGAAGAGGTTCCAGAAGGAGCGGATGTCGTTGACTTCGGCGAGGCGCACGAGGCGCTCTTCGTAGGCGGTGCTGGATTCGGGAGTGGTTGTGGTTGTGGGGGACTGGGTGCCGTTGCCGTGAATGCTGGTGTTGGCTTGGACGCCGCGGTCTTGACGGTCGTGCCAGAAGTCCCAGCTGTGGACTAGGGGCGGGGCGCGGTTCTTTTGCAGGCGGGCTTGGAGGAAGTTGCGCATTTCGGCGCCGCGGGCGGGGGTTGTTGTTGGGGAGAGGTCGGCGGAGGGGGAGACGGTGAGGTTGGGTGGGGCGGCCATGTTGTTTGTTGTAGGCAGACGATATGTGTGGGAGAGCGATGTCTCGTCGATGAGATGTGTTACAGATCGATGTAAGTCGAAGGGGAAGGTGGTGTTCGTTTGTGGTAGACGGGTAGACGCTGCGTGTCTTTGTTTGCTGCTGTTCTGGTGTCAAGGGCAGTGGGCCAACAAAGGCGTATCCCCCGATTTGCAGGTGAAGAGGAACAAAGTGAATGCTTCTTCTAACAAGCCAAAGGAGGGAGTCGATTCAAGGAGTGTGGTTAGAGAAGGAGTAGGTTAACCTAGCCGTACTTCCTTCCTTCCTAGCGTGGTGAAGTGAGGTGTAGTTGGACCCCTGCAAGGCATAATGCGGCCGGTCGTCAGGAGATGGTGCGACGGAGATTGCTGGCGTTTCAGACGAGGCATGCCCTCTGTTCAACTGCACGTTGATAAGACGAGTGCTGTAATACCTCATACGATTGGCAGTCGAGGCGCATACTGCGACAGCCTGTCAAACACTTTTGATGGCTGCAGTAACAACACGCACATGCACAGGCAAGACACACGCCCCCTCTGTGCAGATCTCATGACGTCCCGTTCACAACGTCCCTGAAGGCCTGAGCCGTTGCTTCAGTGGGGCTGTGGAAGGAGAAGAAGATTAGTCTTCACGATTGGCTCTCTCGCTAAACGGCACTGCTCCGAGTCCGGTACCGATACCGAGCACGTCGAAGGATGCGTGCCGCTGGGCTGAGCTTGAGGCTATACACACAGCACCCAAGCGGTACGATACCGACGACAATTGATGTGCCTGGAAGGATGGGGCTGTACGGTATGGGTACGCGTGGAGCTGTGTGCGTATCTACGAGAATAGGTCATTGAGACGAGTAAGAAAGAAAGGTATATAAGTATCGAAGGACTTCTTCGACGAAACACTGCCTATTCATTCAAACACTACTTCATCCACAGCCAATTTTCACATACAAGAGACGCATAACCACCGTATCAGTTTCCATCTCTTCAAAAATTGATCTTACATAATACCAAACACCCATAACAATCCACCACATCAATACCCTTAGACCCACACACCCATCCGCCTATCACCTCACCTCAACACAGACAGCAATGGGTCTCCTCAAATCAGGCATCAAATACGGCGGCATCGCCTACGCCATAAACCGCATCAGCAAAGGTGTAGCCTCTCATCAAGAAGGCAAGACAGCTACTCCTCCTGCTCAGCATGGACAGCAACCCCAACAACCTCAACAACCACCCCAATATCACGGTCGAGGTCCTTACTACGACCAGTCTGGCTATTGGCACCAAAACTGGTGTGATTCCACTTGCGGTCACCAGTGCAACGGGAAGAAGAATTAAGGACAGAGTGAGAGGTTAGGTACTTGTGTTGTCTGGTGACGGGATTGTCCAATAGACGGGTGTTGGGAATTTTGGTATGGGTATTGACTGTGGATTGGGTGTTATAATTTAGATGGTTTGGTTTCTTGATTTGAACTTCTGAATGTATCCAAATGAGATGAAGAGTCCATCGTATCCCTATGAGTATCGAATTGTAAACGAAACTGTCCATGTTGTGCGTTTGAACCATTCGTTCCGAATGTCTCGTAACGTCAGCCGAGTGAGCCGGACCATCAACGCCAACTTCGCAGCCGACATAACGATCGTATTCACGCGTAATCCCCGCCTCGTTGCAAGTCTAGATTGTGGGATCGCAGGCACTGTACTTGCCCGCTGTCCATTTTTTAAACGCGAACGTCGTCGATGTTTAGACTCTCATTCAACCCTTCTTCGTGAGAGTCCCGACAACGTGCGGCAGCGTATCGTACTTGCCCTCCCCAACACCAGGCTTCAAATCGACCTTTTCCCACTCACCAGCCCGCAACAGCCACTCATCAGTCGGTCTGCAAATATTGCAGCCGCCAAAAAAGTGAGGCCAAATGAGATTGATGAACCCTAGGAAGAGGGAAATTCCCAAGTCAGCAAAACATCCCTGCAACTTCCGAAAATCCAGAGAGAAAAAGGAAAGGAAAAGGAAACGGAAACTCACGCTGCCACCCCCCAACAAACTCCCCCTGCCACTTCGTCCTAACATGCTCGTAAACAATCCACTTCCCCCCACTCCTCAAAAGCGGATACAAATCCCCAATCACCCTCTCCGGCCCGGGAATACTGCACAAACACTGCACCGTCACAATCGTATCGACGCTCCCCTTCTGCACCCCACCCTTAGAACCCAACTCCTCCGCCCCACACCCAATAATCTCATAAACACCCTCCAACCCCGCCTTCGCAACATTCGCCCGCAACTCAGCATGCAACCCGACGTTCGGCTCGACGCCGTAGATCTTCGTGATACTCGGATTGAGCGCCCGGGCGTACAGGAAGAGCCATTGGCCGCTTCCGGGGCCGATGTCGAGGACGGTTCCCGAAGCGTTGTTTTGGATTAAGGGTGTGACTTTGGGCGCGGCGTTTTCGGCGGCGCGGGAGCCGAACCAGGTCCAGAAGCGCGCGAACCAGATTTCTTTGAAGAGGGAGGGGGAGGTGAGGGGGGCGAAGTTGCCCGATGTGAGGAGGGACCAGATTGTTGAGGGGATGTAGGTTGCTGAGTAGTACATTAGGAGGAAGGGGCCGAGGAGGGTTAGTGGGCCGGATTGTTGGACGGGGGGCGGTGGGGTTGCCATGGTTAGGGTTGTTATTGTGAGAATTGGTTTTTTTTGTGATGCAGCTGATGCAGCTGATGCGGGCATCGGGTTGTATATATATGTTGTGGGAGGGCGGGGCTGATAGACTTTCATGGTCTAGTTCGCGGGAAGCGGACGGGTCGATGTGATGTATTAGTAACACATCGACTATTTTGGGAAGATGAAGTGAGATAACAGCGATCGAAGTGGAAGGTGCCATCGCTGACATTCCACGTGATGTCAGCCATTGTGGATCCATTGACATTGATTTCTGCAACCACAATTGCCGATCCATTGTTATACGGTATACGGGAGTGGAAAGTCACGTTTGGATACGAGATTGGAATTTCGGGTGCACAAGATTAGACGCTGAGAATGACACATGATTAGAGTGCGACATCGATACAAAACAGTTATCACAATTGACATAAAGCCTGTCACTTCCTTGCAACGGCGGTTCTCAGTATGGACTCATGAGCTGTGGAAAGCACATATGATTAGAGTGGGATATCAGTACAACACAGCATCTAATCAACATCAGTGTTACAATACGCTTGCGACCCCATCTACCCCTAACAACAAAGTAAAACGACGCCCCGAATGTAGCTTCAAGCCAATAATTAGTACACTAGAACAATCCCCAACCCTTCCTCCGTTGCCCACGACCAGAGTCCTCTGTCTGGGTGCCTCTAGTCGAGTTCCTCTTCTCCCTTGCCTCGAGCTGCCTCAAGCTGTCCATCTCCTTCAGCACATGCTCGAGAAGTTCCTTCCTCTTGACGACATCGAGATGTCTCTTAATTTTAGGATCTTCGCGGGCGAAGCGCTCAATGGTGCCGTCGTCGAGGTGACGGAAGTGCTGTTCCAAAACGCGGGGGAACTGATAGTAGAACTTACTCAGCAGCTCCGCATCGAGGAACAAGTCCGCGGTCGAGGTGAGCTTATCGGCAACGGCGTCGAGGAAGATTTCGGGGCAGTAGTACTTGTTCTTCTTGTCAGAACATTGGCGTGACTTGACAGCTGCAAGGCGCATCCTGATGATGTCGGAGCGGTCGCGGAGGAAGAGTGCCTCTCTTCCCTTGGAAAGCAGTGCTGCACTGAAGCCTCCTGCGCCACCAATTCCGTCACCTTCGAGGACCACGTCGCCTTTGCGCACACGGTCAATGAAGCTAACAACGTCCTTCATCTTGCGACGGCCTCCAATTTGCTCTTCGACAATTTTGGTGGCAGCCTCGCAGTCGTGGAGCTCGTTCTTCAGTACTGCAGTGATGTTTTCACGACCACGCTTCCACTCGTTGTCATCAAGCTCGATGCGGTATTTGTAGGGCTTGACGCAAATTTCGAGTTCGTCAGACGTGTCAAAACTGAGGTCGCGAAGAATGTTTTCGGAAGCCTGGGTGATGGCTTCGATGGCGAAAGGATGGTTAGCGAATGTGCTGTTGTGGATCAGAGACTGGATTGATGATTGCAGTGACTGAGCAGTGATGGTGGTTGCAAGGCGGCCAATGCCAAGCTTGGTAAGTGTCGAAGTGGACGCATCAAGCTTGAGATGCCACAGAGGGTTCTCAGGATCGGCTTTAGGCAGCGACTCTAGCGGATCTTGCACTGTCTCAGACAGTCGATCAAGAGGCTGCAGACTCTCCACAGGTCTATTCCAGTACCTTTGTGCTAGGAGGTTGAGGACCTGTTGGTCGAGCTCGCTTTTGACAATTTCGCGCACTTCTTTCCTTCCAAATTGGTCAGAAAAGCCCTTGAAGGAGTGCTTGAAAGCGTCCAAAGACTCTGCAAGGTAAGACTCGGCGCTAAGAGAGCGTTCGTTGTATTGGACCTTGAACTCGTAGGTCGCTTCTGCCAGTTCGTGTTGGATTTTCTCACCAGTGGTAGCCAGCGAAGCAGACATGGTCGATTCAAGGACGTGCATGAGTTTTTTGCGCAGGTTTGTGGTGCCTGTTGTGATGTTGGAGCTCTCGCCAAAGACTTCAGGGTGAGCATTGAAATACGAGGACTCGTTGCGCGTGATAGCGTTGAGAATGTTGGCAGATCCCCTCGAAAAGAGCGATCTGCTTTCTTGAGGGATCTTACAGACCACACCAACGTATCCCAATCGTAGTGGGTAGTTCTTGTCGTTCAAGATTTGGGCGCCGCGTACCGGGTCTACCAAGTCCATCTTGGTCACCACACCGATAGTTCGCTCACCTCTGGGGTCGGCTCGTCTTGAGGCCCTCAGAGCTGTAGAGTTTGCCAGATCAACGTCTGCGGCCGAGATTGCCAGAATGACGTTTGGTGGCTGGATGTACTTGTCACAAAGAGCCTGGATCTTATTCTTGAGCTCAGTGGGCTGATCAAAAGCTTCCACCTGGATGTATCCTGGCAGATCGATCAAGCTCAGATCGGGCACATTCGGCGAGTGAATGCGGAGTTGTATAGGATCGTCAGAAACACAGTCCTTTTCCGGAACGGCAAGGTTGAGATCCGTCAGCGTCTTTTGGATTTGTGTGAAATCTGTGATCTTGCCGAGGCCGAGTGCTGGAAACTCGCCATACTCTGCGTGTGCCTTGGGGGTATTGACGAGTGTAAGCTCGATGGGCCTGCGGGTGACCATGTTCGAGCCCTTGGGAAGGAATTCGTGACCAACGATAGCCTCGAGGACAGAGCTCTTGCCGGAAGACTGTGAGCCCACAACAACAATAGATGGTAGCGTGAGTGATTCTCCTTGGTCCACCGTCTGCAGCAGAGACCGGATCTCAATCATCTTGCGGGTAAGCAACATCATTTGATCGTCCCTCGCCGCAACCTCGAATGGTCTATCATCCTCCTCGCCCTCGGATTCCAGAGCAAAGGCTGTGGCAGTAGCAGCACCAGCACCAACCGCACCAACGCCACTTTGCTGAGGCTCAGGTCCGCCGCCTCCACTTCCGCCTTCCTTGTTGCCTTCACGTCCCTCATAAATATCTTTCATCCACTTGGGCATCTCAACACCACTTGCTTGCTCCTTGGTCTGATCCCATCCACGACCAATCTGTGTGAAGATGCCTCCGGCGCCTTCCCATAGATCAGTGGCAGTCGAAGTGGCAGTATCCTTGGCCCTGCCAAATATATCGATAGCGTATGTTCCCGCTTGCACCGCCTGATACTGCAGATACGCCACGCCTCCAATCATTGCTGTGGCGAACATGGCTGGTATCCGAGCCAGCTTCATGGCCAATTTGGGGATCGCTCGGGCAAACGATGCATGGCGGACTGCGGGCAGGTTGTGGATGGCGCTGGAGCCCATGGGCCACGCGCGTCGTTGCTGCCATCGTGGGTTTGATGCCAGGCGGCTGCTTGCACGAGATAGTGCCGAGAATGAAAGCGTCCTTCGTCCAGCGAGCTCGACGGTGGTGGGAGTGAGAGCGGCTACATTGTGTGGTTGTTGGCGTCGCAGCGCAGAGGGAGCTTGTCTAGCGGAGCTTGCTAAGCGCGAGGACAGCTGCCTCAACATCATCGTCCTACCATCAGCGAGTGGTGGGGGTTATGCTGGTGGTTGCTGGGTGCGGTATGCTGGTAGATGTCTTTGTTTCCAGTCGTTTGCCTTGAAATGTTGTCTTGCGGGTTGCGAAGTTGGTAGGACAGAAGTCTGGCTCCGGGGCTCGAAGCATGTGATGTGATGTCAGCGTAACGCTTCAATTCGGCTTCCCGTCCGCCTCGGCCTCGACTTCCGCCACCAAAGCGCGTCTTCCCTGCCCTGCCTCTTTACGCGTCGACGCTAACATCGAACAACCTCACTTCACACGCCAGAAACGACAACGCCAATATGCCGGCGACGGTGCCACCGCCAGGCTTCGTCGACTTGGCGACCGCTCAGGGCGCAGGCAGAAACTCGCAGGTGTCCGTCATCGGCGTCGTGATCGACTATCTACCACCTAAACAGAGCTTTGGAGGCGACTTTACAGTCACTGTCAAGCTGCAAGACCAGAGCATGAGGTATTCCGGCGAGGGTCTGAAGGTGAGGTTCTTTAAGAAACGCCTGGAGGATCTACCTCCATTCAAAGCCATTGGCGATGTTGTATTGCTCCGCAACATCAAAGTCGACGAGTGGGGAAGCGAGATTTTACTTGTCTCCATCTTTCCGACCGCTCACCTCGTATTTTCGGGATCCATCGTACCATCGCCAGCCTTCAAACTTGACTACGTTGGCGGCAACGGCAAGCTTCCTTGCCAAGGAACTGACGGATTGAGGAAGTCCTTGGGTCCGATAGAGCAGGACTACATCATCACCCTGAAAGACGAGCTGAAGATCCAGGTCAAAGCACTTGACATCCCTGCGCCTCAGCCGGTAGGTCCTGGCGCTCGAAATGTCCAGCCTGCTCAGTCTGGCTCAGGGTTTGCCAGTCGTGCGGCCCCAGGAGCATATTCCAACAAGTTCAAACTCGTCAAGGACCTTCAGAGTCGCGTCTTCAGCGATATATGCGTCGAAGTAGTGAAGAAGTTTCCCAACAATAACGGGCAATGTGAGCTGTACGTGACCGACTATACTCCGAACGAACAAATGTTCTACTACGCGCCACCAGAAGAGAAGAATGACCTAGTTCGTGACGGTGACCATTTCGGCTACAACGGTCCACCCAAGCGCGACTGGCCAGGGCCTTATGGATATTTAGTCCTGAAGGTCACCCTGGTCGATCCGCATGCCTCTTTTGCCATCCACAGGGTTTCAGAAGGTGACATGATCGCACTGGAGAATGTCAAAATCAAACTCATGCCTAACAACTCTAGGCTTGAGGGCGATATGTGGCCCGATCAGCATAATACTAGCAGAGTTCAAGTGCGACATTTGACCAGTCAGAGGAAAGAGATCATGAATCTACTCCTGAGAAAGAGCGAATACCAGACTGGGCGTCAAGCCTTGATCGAGAATCGAGGAAACAAGGCAAGAGATGTCCCACAGCAGCTCACGAAAGGAGAAAAGAAGAAGAAGAGAAAACTTCGATTGCAACAGGAGGCTGATGCGAAACAGCAAAAGGCTGAAGAAGCACAACAAAAGGCCGACGCGGCCGCTGTGAGGTACATATCACAACCAGCAAGTCCTCTTGACCCAAGCATTAGACTAACACGCTTCCCAGAAAAATCGAAGCCAATAAGCACATTCGCTGCACCTACAAAGATCAACCACTCACCACCATCTCCTCTATCCTCGACGAAGACGGCACCCGCCACACCAACACGCTCCCCGATGGCACATCCTACAAACTCCCATTCATCAACGCGCGCTACCACATCAAAGCCCGAGTCGTCGACTTCTACCCTCCCAATCTGCAAGACTTCGCCATGCAGCTACTCGAGTCCGAAGCCGATGACGACAAGTCCGAGTTCTCCATGGACATGACCTGGAACGCTTCAACCCCCAAGTGGGAATGGTCCTTCGCCTTGCAAGTCGAAGAAGTCGCCACCAAACCCCTCGCAGGTGGGCACCAACCCAGCACAATGTGGCTCAACGTCAGCCACCTCGAAGCACAGCACCTGTTCGGCAACGCGGTCGACGACCCCACGGATCTGCGCGAAGACGCAACGCTGCTGAACCAATTGCGCGAGAAGCTTTACATCCTCTGGGGCGATCTCGAGGAGCAGAAGAGACAGGAGGACGCGGGCGAGAGAAAATCGAAACGAGCGAAACTTGATGGCGAGACCGAAGAGATGAAGCAACCTTCAAATCTCCCGTTCAGCTGCTGTCTGCAAGAGTACGGCGCGTTACGCGAAGGCGGGCGCATGGAAGAGGTGACGGACTGGGAGAGGCTGTACATGATTTCTGGCGTTACGATCAATTGATGAGAGGCGAAGCTGGGACTTTCGGATGCATATCCGGCGTTATGATCAGTTGATGAGAAACGAACATGGTGCTCTTGTTGGCACTTCATGCTGTCAGATTGGAGCGATTGTGCAATGGCACCCGAATGATTGGACAAAAGCAGTGTGTATTCAAGCAGTGTGTATTCAAGCAGTGTGTATTCAAGCAGTGTGTATTCAAGCAGTGTGTATTCAAGCAGTGTGTATTCAAGCAGTATAAATACAAGACTTGCTGTTGATAATGATATGTGATTTTACACCATGCGCTACGAGCATGTGTGAGCAAACTCTCCCCGTGACCGTAAACAAACGCTCGCTGAAATAACACCAAAAATAAACAAGCCAGAAAGTCACCGTAGAAACCGGTACCAGCCAACATCATCAATGCGACCTGCGCCACCAACTCGACTCAACACCCCCAACTTCCTTATGCTCAGCGCTGGAATCGAAACGGTCCTTGCGCGAAGAAGAGCTCTACTCTTCCACGAAGCGCAAACCATCCACCCACACGCCGCTGAAAGCCACCGCTTCTTCAATCTTGAGCGCGATGTTGACGCCGATGTCTGCCAGGTCGACTTCCCAGCTCTCGCCGTTCTTGATTGCTTCCAAGAGACCGATCATGGGTGCTCCAAGGGCCAGCACGCGATCGGGTCGCACGGCCAGGGGCTCGCCGTCGAGGATGGTGGACGAGCCGTCTGAGCCGCTGACACCGCTTGGGCAGCCGATGGACAGAACCGGTGCGCGCGAGCGGTTGGCCCACTCGATCATCTCGCGTGTTTCGCGCTGCGCGGCTTCGCTGTGTGCGGCGTTGGGAGACAGCAGTGAGTCGTAAGTTGCGCCTGCGAGCAGAGCGTCGATGATAATGGCGGGTGGGCCGGAGAGGTTCTTGATGTGGCTTGATGCTTTGCGCCAGGTGCCGCGCTTGATGTCTGCGCCGGCGCGGGCCATGCGCTTGAGCATGAGGGTCTGCTTGACCATCTGTTCTTCCTGGGTAGCGGCAGACTCATATTGGGCTTCTGCGAGGATGATCTTGGAGTGGCGGGGTGTGAGGTGGCGAGCTGCTGCTACAGCGCGAGCGCCGGCGGCGTGGTTGCCGGCCAGCACAACGACCACTGGTGGTGAGCTGGGGTTGATGTGAGCGCGAGTTGCGTGGGTGCGAGAGCCGCGGCGGCTGGTGGGCTCGACGGGGTCGAGCATGCTCATAGCTAGCTCTGCAATACTGCGAGCTGCGGTCTCGGTGATCGCTTCTTGCGTGAGACCGTAGCGGCTTGTCGTCTCGGCTTCCAAGGTCTCCAAAGCGGCTGGCAGCAGAACTGGACATTGCGCATTGGAGTGTCGCAACGCCAAGTGTGGTCCCTGGTTGGACATGGGAGGAAGTGGTGATGGAGCTGCTCTGGACGATACAGTAGAGTGAGGCGACTGCAAGCGGTCGGGCCTGGGAGAAGCATTTGCCCTGACCGGCAGAGACTTCCCGTTCCTACCAACGAGCGAGATTGTAGACCTCGAAAGGCCTCGATCAGAGGACATTGATGATGCCAGGGGATGTCTGCTCTCAACCACGGCGCTGTTCTGCCTGCTTGGCTTTGTAGCAGAATGCCTAGACGATGAACGACCAGTATGGAAGTTCATTTCAGTATCCGCATCGCTGCTAGCTTCTTCGGCGGGTAGTTTTGGGCTCAGAACATTCTCAGTAGGGTGCAAGTTCTTGCCACCGTAGGTGCCAGGACGCGCCAATCTGTTGTGTCCAACGAGACGGTCTTCGTCCGCTGTTGTATCGCCCTGACGGAGCTCATCGAAGACTGTCTTTTTGTCGAACAAAGTGTTACTCGCTTCGAAGTCAAAGTCCCCGAGGTCCTGGATATCAGTCGCCTCCTCAGTTGCCCAACCGTTCTGCCCTTCTCTGCGCTCCTCGCGCTGCCTGCGTGTCATCTTGCCGGTCTTACTCGGCGAAGCTCCCGGTTGCGGTGAAGGCTGCAGAAGGGGTGTCTGACGCCAGCCCTTGCCTCTCTTCACGGTGCCGTTCATATCGTTACCGTTTCGTGAGACCTCGACGTTCATAACAGCAGGAGGAGGTACTTCCTGCGCCTGCCCAACGACCTTATTCTTGTTCCTGATACCTCTGCGTCCCCTCTTAGTTTTACCATTGGTATCGGGCTGACCAGCATCGTCTTCGCCCGCGACAGCATCTTCCAGACCAAGAGCTCCAGCAGCTTGCTGTTCTGGCGGAGTTACTAGTTGAGATAGTGCTGCTTCGGGTGCCTGTTTCGCCCGGCCATTGCTTGACTTTGCAGGCAGATTGAATTTAATCGGATCGGCAACGTAAGGCGAGGTAGGTTGCGCAGGCAGTGCCTCGGCGGCCTTAGCCATAGCGCTCTTAATTGGCGTGGCAGGCGAGCTGATAGCGGCATTTGGTGTGTCGGTCCTCTGCTGAGCGGGAGATCTACCGATACTCATAATAGCCGGGTCAACAAACGTCGCGCGCTGCTTCTGTGGCGTAGGCATATTTTGCGCTGTAGGGAAAGGAAGCTGGATCTGGTTTGTTGGCGGTGCTGCTGAAACAGGCATGGGTGTAGGTGTGATATCAGCGCTTGGTTGCTGTTGCAGTGGTGCGGGAGCAGGTTGCTGAGCTGCCGTACTCGAAGGTCGCTCAGTCGGAGGCAATGGAGCAGGCGACATAGAAGCGCTGGGTGGTCTCTGCATGTGCATTGGAACGGGTGGAGGGCCTTGGTGCATATGGATTGGCATGGGAGGAGGAGGCGCAAATCCAGCGTTGTGGTGCTGTTGCATGTGCATCGGCATGGGCATCTGACCTGGAGGAGGCATGGGCATTCTCTGCTGCATAGGAGGCATTTGCTGATGTTGCTGCTGCGGTTGCATATGAGGAGGCATCTGCTGCTGCTGTTGTACCGGCGCACTCTGCTCCTGCTCTTTTCCAATGATCTCGATGTCCGCAATAGCAGCACCCTGCACCGTCCATTGCGCCCATCGCGCACCGCTATTCGGGAAGAAGACGTCCTCGAGCGCCAGAACACCAGCGGCCGCTTCTCTTACTCGGCCGTGCAAGACGGTGTTAGGAGGCTGCTTGAGCGTGAGCTTGACGGTCGCGCCAGCAAAGTCGGCCATGGTCGCTGTGGATGGTCGTCGAGGGATGCCCGGAGGGATTTCTGCGAGGTTTCAATGGTTGTGAAGAGGAAATTTGAGGAGTGTGGTAGTGAAAGTAGTAATCGGTGGAGTGTACGGTGGGAGCGATGGTGTTGTTGTGTAGAAATTGTAAGGCAGCACGGTAGACAGCTCGACAAGCAAGAGCAATTATTGAAGCTCCCCAGTCCAGTCGCGTGTCTCGGATAAAAAGTGACGTTAGCCTGCCTTATTTTCTGCACCCAGCAACACGGAAATACTCGATCTCACGAGGTCATTTAATCCACACGCAAACAATTATTTCACGTGACACGTACACAACATACGGCACTTGAGGTGAACACAAATTAAACAGAACCAATAAACTACGAAATCTATCAAAAAACGCAAAGCACTTCCTGATGAGGGCATATCCCTGAACATCAAGCCTCCCAGTCCGGTGCAAGTAGAAGCATAAGCCATCGCGTTCGTGTCATTGTCCACTCATCTCAACCAAAGACCATCGCTCGTGCTGCGACTACCGGCGCGCGCCACGCCACTGCGTTGCCGCCGAGAGAAAAGCCCCAGAAATGTAGTTCGTGATGCCGGAAAAGTGAGAATACCAAGATGGGGAAATGTGACAGTACGGAATTATGATGTGAAGGTGTCGTGGTGGGATCGGGGGTCGGAATCCAGTGTGGGTATCGGGTGTAGGTGTGGTGTGGTGGGTTGGGGCGCAAGCTGCTGTGCCGAGAATGGTATCCGGCGAAGCGTGGCGGTCGAGTTGTGCAAGGATTGGTTGTGCAGGTGCAGGTGATGCGGTGCTATATCCATGCTGATGCTCGTGGTGGGGTTCTGGTGACTTGTGGAACGGTGCAGCGGCGGTGTCGCCTTGGATTCGTCTCCGCCGAGTGCGTACTGTATACGTCTCGTACCGCCATACTGCCAACTTACCTTTGCATAGCTGCCCAGGTAAATACCTTGTAGGTTATGCATTTTAATCGTGCCTCTACACGCTCGCTAGATGGCAAGCAGCTGTAGACTACAACATTCTTGATGACACTGCTTTACATGTCCATGCTGTCTCCGCCGTTGGCGAAGTTGAAGTTCTGCTGCTGCTGCTGAGCACCGAAGCCGAACTGACCGTCCTGGCCTTGCGCAGGGGCCATCTCGTTGACCTCAGCCTCGCCATCGTCATCGGAGAAGTACTTCTCGATGATGGTGTACGCCTTCATGTAAATCTCCTCGTTGCTGTTGTTCTGGCACTCGTGGATCTTTTCCATGCCACCGCAGTCCTCAATGAACAGGGCGAACTTGTTGACGGGAGCCTCACCAGTGCCCTCCTGAGCCTCCTTGTCCATGTCACCAACCTTGAGGATGTTCTCAATGCCATCAAGAGCGACCTGGATGATCTTGTTGTCGGGGCAGGCGAGGAGCTCGCAAAGGGGCTTGATAGCGCCCTGCTCGACGAGCAGACGGATCTGGTCGGGCTTCTGGAGACCACCGGAAGTGGCGTTGGAGATGGCCCAGCAGGCCTCCTTGCGGGTCTTGAAGTCGCCGTTCTGGAGGAGGTGGATAAGAGGAGGAAGAAGGCCGTGGTCGATGACAGCCTGGATCTGAACGCTGTTGCCAGCAGTGATGTTGGAGATGGTCCAGCAAGCCTCCTTGCGAATGCCGTCCTTAGTAGAGCCGAGCAGCGACAAGAGAGCAGGGAGAGCGCCGCAGTTAATGATGAGCTGGGTCTGGACGTCGTCACCAGTGACAATATTGCCAACGGAACGGAGGGCGGGAGTCTGGACGGAAGTAGAGGCGTGCATGAGCAGCTCCACCAGGCGACGGGGGATGTTAGCCTCGATAACAGCCTGGATCTTGTCGTTGGCACCGTCAGAGAGGTATGAGATAGCCCAGCAGGCATCAATGAGGACCTCGTCGTCGAGAGAGTAGACGAGCTTGGCGAGGACGGGGAGAGCGGGTGCGATGGTGTTCCAGTCGGGCTGAGGGGTCTTGCCACGGCAGAAATTGCTGAGTGTCCAGGTAGCGTTCCTGAGCATGCTCAACTTCCTGCTGTCACCAAGAAGGCGGACAAGAGGCGCAAGGGCGCCCTGGGAAAGGACGTAGTCTCTGCAGTGAGGGCTGTCACCAGCAATGTTACCAAGCGCCCAAACGGCCTGCTCCCTGACATCGGGCTCGGGGCTGCTGAGAAGCTCGACGAAAATGGGGACGGCGCCGGCCTCGATAACGACCTGAGTCTGCTGTGCTGAGCCGGAGGCAATGTTGGTGAGGGCCCATGCGGCCTCGAATTGCACGAGAGTGTGCGGTGAGCGGAGGAACTCGACGAAGCGGCTGACAACGCCAGTCTCGATGACACGCTCGATGGGAGGGTTGCGCTCCTTGGATAGAAGCTTGCGGAACTTGGTGGTGGCGGCAATCTGGTCGTCGATCTTGTCGGAGAAGACGCCCTGAACCATGATAGGGAGGTCCTCGTTCAGCTGGAAATTTCACGTTAGCATATACCTCTTTATGGCATCTCTTCATCGTGCTTGGAATAACGTACTGCGCTCTCGGTGTTGGTGCCCTCATCGTCGCTGTCTGGCGCAGCGCCGAGCGACGCACCAGGGCCACCCTCGCCACGGTTACCAATGCCTCTCCTCTTGGCAAGGTTCTCCTCACGCTTCTGCTTGCGGATCTCGACCTGCTGCTCCTCACGACGGCGGCGCAGCTCATCGGGCTTGAAAGTGTTCTTCGCCTTGAAGGTGGTGCGGCGGTGCTCGGGGATATAACGGTCCGCCATTTTGTGTGTGTGTTATGCTCGGAGAGCCTGTGGGCGAGTTTGCCGTGTGTGTTGCTGTGTAGATGGCGAGTTGATATCAGTGTCCCGTCGCGGATGTGGTGTGGGAGGTGGGTGGAGTGTTTGGGTAGAAAGTGGTGGATGGAAGAAAAGGCGAAAGGATGTGAGTGACGTTCGAGCAAGATCGGTGTCAAAACATATGGAGGGTCCACCTAGGGAGAAACTTGCCCCGCGTGCGATCCTGAGGCAGGCACGCAGCGCGTAACAAGGCTGAGATGGGCAAGCGAATTCACTTCCGGCGCGTGCGTTGCCGCCTTCCTTTTCACTGCAGCTGATCGTCCTTTGTTTCATATTTGGTTGCTATCGCTATATGGGACACTAGGTATCTAAGATCATGTGATCATCACATGCAGCTCACTTTGCTTAATTTTGTGCTCGTCGCCATTCGTGTTTCGCCACGCCCCACCTCCTATCACCGAGATTTCAACACTAGTGAGCGATTGTTGCTATGCCGCTAGCAGGTCCTTCGAGTAAACATACACATGCTGCCTTAGGCATCACCGAGCATGTCTCCCGTCACTTCATTGCTCAAGCGAAGCCGCGCTGCCCATGCTAGAGGCAGGGGCTTCACTGCCATCTCTAGTTTCATCCCTCATGATAGCAGTCGTCTTCGGCCACTCGCTCCCTCCAGTCGTCAAGATAGAATTGAGGTCCAGATCTGCTGTAAACCATCTTTCTCGTCGTGTGTTCCCGCGTTGACTGCCTTCGAGTGCGCTTCTTGCTGCTCGTGTTGTGCGCGCCCGTTTCACCTTCGGCCCTTCGCCCATGATTTCTCCCAATCTAGCGCGTTGTTCTTCAAGCGATAGGTCATACTGCGCGATCGACCTGACATAGGGAGCAATGTCAAGAGCAATAGGTGTGAGCGGCCCATCAAATGCGGACTGCTCTAGCCCACTGGATGTAGCACTGTTGGCTGTGGTCGAAATCACATCGAAGCATGCAAAGTCGCGACGAGTCAAATGGGTCTCGTCACTTTCGCTGGTGTCCCGAATGCAGCGTAAAAGATTCGATGGCTCCAAGCTTCGGTCAAGAACACCAGCCGAACAGAACGCATTGCATGTCAGTAGGGTCGAGCTGATGGCCAGCTTCATCGGCATGTGCTCGTGATCGATCTTCTCGTTGCTTTCCAGCAGAGCCATGCCCTCGATATAATGCGTCCGCGACTTTACTGGCATCTCGGGCAGAGAGGCGTCCATAGTCGTGTGAGTTGTATACATGTCCATTGCACTCAACGATTCCGCCATCTTGGCAAAATCTTTGAGCGAGGACGGCAATGATTCCAGAGTTGCGTGCTGCATATTGTCTGACGGTGAATCTGACCAGCCTACCACGACGGTTGGGTGGATGCCGAAACCACGCCACGCAAGAAGCAAGGCTTCCTCGTCGGCGTTCACTCCCGGCTGCACAAGGCCCATGCCGTCCTGGAAGGTGCCCTCGCTGATCAATCTGAGTGTCCTGCCCTCTTTATCGACGTCGGAGCCTGGAGGGTATCGCTGGTAGATCCAACTGAGTCCGCTCTTGGGGTCACCAACACCCATTTGACACCAGAAGTCCAGCTCAGCAATGCTTGCGCGTAGGTCATGGTCCTTCGAATCGAACAAAGAACGCAGCGCTTCGCGCTTGAGGAGATGACCCTCTGTAGCCGCTATCAGTAGCATGAGATCGACGGCTGAATCTGCTGACGGCGGCGCGAGTCGTAATATTGCGTGCAAAGTCAATGCTTGCAAAGGGACCAGATCCTCGTCATTGCATGTCATGATAAAAGGTCGCTTCGAAGTAGCCAGCAGTTTGAAGACTGTGGTCCAGAACTCCTTGTCTTCTTTGAACAAGACGTCAACTTCCTCAAGCAGGATGAGCGATTGCTGTTGATCCTTGGCCGGCTGTTTGAGGACTTTCTGGAGCTTCTCGATGGTTTGTGTCTTGATGATCTGCACTTTTGGCGCTGCCGGCTTCGAGTCTGGCTTTTTCTTGAAGAAAGCGCTCATCTTTCCTTGGCGTCCACTATCAAGATCCTTCTGGAATGCAGCCTCGATATGACTGTGGTCCTCAGATGCCGACAGTTCGCCAGGGTCGATGCCGTGATGTCTTACGATGTGATTCTCAGTCATGTCGCCAACTCGGTCCATGACATCGCGGCCACTGCGTCGTTCAGCAGAACTGATCTCAAAGATCTGATATCCCAGCTCCTTCGCCACCGCGTATGCAGCAGCTGATTTTCCGCATCCGTGTGGTCCACTTATGAGGACTGCATTGCTGACCTTGGCGCCGTTGAGTGCTTGCACGATAGATTTAGGCTGAGATCTGCTCAATGGTTCATCAAGTTCGATGGTCTCGGGCAAGACGTCCATCTCGTGGAATACTGTGTCGTCGTCCACAAGAAAGTCATCGAGATCATCAACCTGTCGTCGGCGTTTCTTCTTTGGCTTAGAGGCCGCTTTTGATGCCGAATGTGTAGCAGGCGCCACCTCGACTGTGTTCACCTTAAGTGATAGCAGCCACTCTTTCAAGACGGCCGTCTTGCTACTTGGCTGTAAAACTTCCAACGCGGTGATGGGCGCGTACTTCTGCGTCCATCCCTGTGTTTCGCCAGTACAGTGATCGAAAGCCGACAGATGCTCGGGAAGAGCTTCGCAAAGCTTCCGTACGCTTGGATGTACCTTGGGCAGGGGCAAGACCGAACTCATTAGCTCGTCACCGTCTGCATCGTGCATCGTCACACTAAGTTCTCGCGAAATGCGGTTCAGGACTTCGATGCCTGGCATGAGGAGTTTGTTAGGAAGCCGTAAGTCGTGTCGTGGTCCAGCATATCCATCAGATCGCTGCTTGGGCTCGTGTTCAGGCCGCAGTCGGGAAGTGAAAGTGTCCAGAATTGATTCTGCCGTGACCACTGGCTGCCTAAACTGTTTCTGTTTCCGCTTGCTTGCCGTATGTGAAGTCGAATCGCGCTGTGAGTCGCCATCAAGTCCCCTGACGTGGGCTTGTGACTTGTCGGGCCACAATGGTTCTTTTGCACCAGGATGTTTTACCATAAGCCTGTCTCGCAGTAATGCAGATCCAATCGCATAGGGTACTTCCTTAGAGATCTCTGGAATCCGGTCTTGTAGAGCTTGGGTACGCAGCTTGCCTGGTGTCGATGCAGAAGCCTTGCGTAGAGATGGTGGTTTCGGTGCAGATTTGTCATCTGGCTTGCCACTGAAGAATGGATGTGTCACTTTTGCTGGCTTAGGCTTGCGTCCCGTCTTCGATTTCTTTTGAGCTGGCATAGGCTCTGGTATCCGTTCCTCGCCATTGAGAACTCTGTCCAATAGCCGTCCCAGTGATGTCGTTTTATCTGTGTCTTGCTCACTTGCATACCTGAGGACCACAAGTCGTGTCTTCGGTGGTTCAGGCTCTTTTGCTTTCCGTGGACGCCCTCGTCGTCTTGGTTCAACATCACCAGTCTTGCCATCTTCCTTCGCTTTTGAACCGGGAGAACTCAATTTGCCTCCAGCATTAAGTTTCATCATCTTCTTCGGTGGCGTTGCTGGGGCCTGTATCGTGGTGTTCCCTGTATCGGTGTCTTGTTTAGTCTCTGCTGTAGTCGGTGGTGGTATATAGACATATGATGAGGATGATCGAGGTACGAGGTCTGATGGTTGCGTAGCTCCCTCGATTGCTGAGGCTGTTGGCTCACAGTCTTTAATCTTGTTGTCATTCTCGTCGGCGTTGTACGAGTTGGTCCGTCGTCGCTTCCGCCTTCCATCCGCCTCATGCTCATGCTCATCCCACGTCACATGCTTCTCTTGGCGTTCAGTTCCTTCGTGATGAACTCGCGGTACCTCAATGGCAGATGGATTCAGAACTTCGGCCAGCGTTTTCTGGCCTTGCGGCTTGGATCCGGGATGTTTTGGCTTGCGATTCTTGGGATTGCTTTTGGTCTTTGGTTGTGCTGTGGACTCGACTGCGTCATCATCGGTTTTCTCAGCAGCATTGGTGACGGCAGGCTCAGTCATGTGTGGAGGCCGGCTCCCTTCATCGGTTGTTTGGCAGCCTTGGAGTGATTAGATGGCGAACATGGTATTCCGGCTGGATGATGCAAACATACCATTTGGTCGAGTAAAGAATGGATGTAAGGCATTTCCTCCATTGCTCTGCATATTCATAACAGTAGCCATGAACAGACACGAGCGCTCGTCTCACCGTACGATAGTGGTAGTCGTGCAGCGGGAATCATTCACTCAGTCGCAATGCATGCACCCTACACTTTAACCATTTCCCCATATTCGACGCGTGACGTGGACGCGTCGTCCATTAATTGAACGCTGAGCTCGAGTCAGGTCGAGCTAAGAGCGGGACGTAGCGTTCCGTCCGAGCCGCTAGAGAGCCGAGGGAAGCTTTGCGCAAAGACAGACAGGCGCTGGACTTTTTTTGGGCGGCTGTCAAGAAGACGAGCTGGAAGCAAGAACTTTTGATCAAGCACAAGCACAATGGAGGCGCCATACACAATTGCCTCGCTGCCAAAGCCGCTGGACGCAGAGAATGGCAGTATTTATGCTGCGCCCGTATTCAGCTACCGTGGCCTGAAGAAAAGAAAGAGACATGAAGTTATCGTCGGCGTGGACGGAGAGAGCTTGAACATTTACAATGTACGGTCGCGCAAGTCGTTGGACACAGGCGATATACTGACAATCAACAGGTCCAGTCACAGTCTGTTGTAGCCTCATACGCCATTCCTCCTCAATCGCATCTCTGCTGCCCGCCATGCTCGACCTACCTACGACGAAACGGCGACGCACCTGCCGAGAGACACACATATGCCGCGCTCAAGGACTCGCGCACACAGTCAAAATGCAGGATTGTACGCTTTGTCGAGCGCGTGGGAGAGGGTGCTAGCTTTGCTGCGCCTGTGAAGACCGAGGTGAAGCTCCAGGACGCGCCTCTGGCTCTGGAGGCTCTGCCACCCGCCAGCGAGGCCGTCGCATCTTCTACACAGCTTTTGGTCTCGTATACCAACGGAATCGTCGACTGCATTACCCCAGATGGAACTCGCATCGACTGGAAATACTCTGGAGATGGGTCATCGAAGCCACAGATCGAGCACGCAACCATTGTGGACTTCGACACTGCGAAGAAGGGCATCTTGAAGGAACGCCAAGATTTGGCCACTGCAGTCTCTGCTTCTATCTCTGGCTCTTCTCTTTTGTTCATGCGCGTTGCGCGCACGAAGAGGCAGGCCATCCTACAAATTTTCAAGATTCGCAATGCTTCTCTCCAACAGGCCGGAAGTACCGTGTCAGGACTCGATTTCCTCGAAGCCATCCCTCTCCCCGAAAGTCCTGCTACCACTTCGGAAATCAGCACATCTTGGGAAATTCACGCCGCTACCGGCCAAGTCTCCCAGCTGTCTGAGGGTCGCTTGACGATTTACGACTTGACTACTCTCACCCCTCGGATCCAGTCCAAGCTTGGCAACACCTCCGAGCCGATCACATCATGCACACGCACATCGTCATCTTCCATTTTGGCAGTCAGTACTGGAGTCGCGAGACTTTATGAGTCGAGATTCGGCTCTATCCAAGCATCTGTGACATTGGGTGCTTCTCAAGATAGCGGATCAGGTAAGAAGCGTAAGCGGGACAACGCTTCGGAATCTGACTCTGGTGTTCGTGTGGTGTCAAGCTTCTCTGACGTCGGCCTTGTTGCTGCTATCGATGGTACCCAGCTTGTCTCGTTCCAGCTCACTGCTGATACACGAGACTCAAAGCGCGGCAGAGCGACTGGCTCTACTTTGATTGACGCTATCGGAAAGGCTTCAAGCACGGACAACCAAAGCAGCGAGAAGATCAACGCAAAATGGGAGGAGTGGAAGTCAAAGGTCGACAACTTTGCCAAGGCAAGCGACGTGGATGCTTTGGAAGAATTCCTCGCGAAGGATCTTGCCCTCGTCGCATCTCCTCAGAGCATCGACACCGAGGTTGATGACGATGTGTTCCAGCTCTCTACGGACTCATATGACCCCACAAATGTCGACAGGCAAAAGGCTCTGCACCTGCTTGGCACAATATTCTCGAGGGATGGCGTGTCACAAACTCTCCGACTAGCACTACGATCTCCAATCGTCATTCAATGGCTGGCTTTGGCTGGACTTCTGAGCGCCGACTACATCACCAAGGCTCTGAAACAGCTCGTGACTGCCGGAGAGTTGGCACGCGCTCTTGGAACCGCCGACGACAGTTTCGAACTTCTTCACGATGTGCTGGAACTACCAATCTTCTTCCAAACTGAGGAAGTCGTCGAGGCGCTCAAGATCTTGATCGAATCGCTGGACACACCATCCTCGGACATTGCCCAAATAACTCTCCCACCGCCTGCACCTACGGACGCAGATATTGAGATGGAAATTGGCGACGCCGACTCAAACTTCGAAGTCGAGACTCTTGCGGCCGAGAAGGAACTTTCCCACGCCTTGTCCGCCCTGCAAAACGGCCTGGAAGTCCGCAGTCAGTCCTTCCGCCTCATCTTCGCCCGCCTGCGCTCTTTCCCTCCAAAGTCTGTCAAAGACGTCCTTCGCAAACGCCTCTCCCACAAGGAACTCGTATTCTTCATCCAGGTTCTCCGCATCGAGCTCGCCGAAGGTGGCTGGACCTCTCGCTACATCGATGTTGGCAACGACGAGTACGCCAACCGCATCGAAGCTAGCGACAAACAACCCGGCAGCTCCACAGAGCAAGTCAGAGGTCCCCAAGACCAAGCCATCCGCCACATTGGTCAATTGCTCACCTGTGCCATCGACGCCATCAGCACCAGCGGCTGGCTCGTTGGCTTGAGCGGCAACGTCGACACCACACAAGAGATCCTCGACAGCGTGCGCGCGGAAGTCTCGGCCAGCTTGGAAGGCTGCCTCGAGGCCAAGACTCTCGAGCGCTTCGTTTCTGAGCTTGAGAAGTACGCCGATGACGCCGAGAAGGCTGGTTTGACCACCGGTCCGATCGATGATCTTGAGGCTGCTGCGCTGCCTTTGGGTGGTCGCGTTGAGGGCCCGAAGAGGAGTGGCAAGGATGGCAAGAAGACTAGGCTGGAGATCGCTAGGGAGAAGGATCTCAGGGTCGGCAAATACTCGATTGACAGGATTCGCATATAGAGTGTGAGACCCGCAAGGGTGTAATTTATGTCTTGTACAACACAGCTTTTCATCCTGTTGAAGTTCGTCGCCATGTCAACTCATCGCGGATGTCCCCTGACGAACCATCATCATCATCAGAGTCTATACCCAACTTACGCTCCAGACTTGGAGCCAAACGAGTGCGCCTCAGGATTTCTTGTGTGTCGTGTTTGCCGGTGCGCCCGCTTGCATCCTGGTGGAGAGGTGCAGTAGATTGGACGGTGCTCTCTACATCTAAAAATGAAGGTTTCGTGTCTGTAGGCTGCAGATTGATATTAGCGTTCGTCGAGAGTTCGCATCGCGAATTAGGCATGAGGGACAGCATAGCGACATCTTCCAGATGTTTTGCAAGATGGCGGTAGAAGTTATCACAGCCATCAGTTATCTTGCCGCAGCATGGACATCGTGTCGCGCCTGTGGTCAGCGTGTGTTTCATACATAGCTCTGTGAGCGTCGGGAGTTCTTGGCTCGTGAACTGCGCGCGGTGCTCGTCGACCATGTGCTCCTCAAAAGTCTTCTTTGCGTAAAATGACTTGTCGCATCCAAACACACATCGCCAGATCTGACCATGGGAACCGCGAATGTGCGCAGTCCATGCTTCCGATGTCGAGTATCGAACATCCTGCGAGATACAATTGTCGTGGAGACATATATATGGTTGGAGATCTTCGAGATAGTGCTGTCTGAAAAGAGTAAGCAGTCTAAGTGTTTGATGCGGGAAGGGAGATGAAGCATACCTTAGTTCTGACCTGTCAGAGTGACCTACAACGTGTCGACAAATTATGCAAGTCTTTCGCATCTGCTCATAATCTATGACTGCCGCTTGATCAGTGCTGTCCATCTGCCCAATACTCGGTTTGGATCCTTCTTCACGGGAAGACTCCATGATTTTCACATCTTCGAAACTGCTTGGCTCTAGCTCTAGGGGGCCGGAATCGGTATCAGAGCTGGTTCCTGTGCTAGACTCGTCCTTTGTCGCCTCATCAGAAACTGATGCCAAGTCAAGAAGCACTGTACGAAGAAACGCATCATCCCCGAGGGTTGGGTAGAGTCCTTCCCAGTGAGATTTCGCGCGCAATAGTTCGAGCCGTCGGCCACAAATCGACTTGAATAGCCGCTGCAGTATCTCCAACGTCGCATGTGGGAACCATTTCTGTAGGTACGAGACGTGATGCATGCCATCCTTATTGCAGCGCCGAGTAGTTGCTTGGCGGTACCGGTGACTGTCGAGAAACGCCTTGGACAGCCGCATGAGACAGATAGTCGTATTGCTAGGATAGAACCCAAGCTAAGTATGGGCACGAAATCTGGAGCATCGTCTGTATTTGCGATTTTGGCGCCATCGGGCAAGAAGCTGTCGAGATTGTAAAGTGCTGTATCTTGTGCTAATTGCACCGTGTCAGAAACCACCCGACTGCGAAACCCATCGACATGAAACCACGCTCACCTTCAGCCAGGTCGTCTTTGACATCTCCAAGCAGTTCAACTAGCGTGGCCTTCAACTCGGAGTTAGCATCAAGGCAGTGCTCGATGGTTTCGCATTCTTCTATGATGACAATCACGTTGCGCAACCATACCGAGAAAAGGTCTGCGCTTTCTTCCAAAGTGTAAATGTCATCATTGAAAGATCCGAAAGCTGAGAGCCGCGCAGTGCAGTCTTGTAAGCCTCTGAACGCCAAAGATATTTGCGCAATTGTTCCGTCCATCGGAACCGGCGCCATGCAACGACGACTGGGAACAACGAAGTGTGCCAGTATTCCATAACACTTACTCTGAAGCTTAGTTGTAGTCGGTTGCCTGGACGAACTATATGAACACATCAGCAATCTCTCTCAAGACGTCACATTGCATTATTTGAGGCTGAGCCCCGCTGCATACGACTAGCCTTTGCATCCTCAGGTTCCAAAGTGGGCACAGACACAACATCACTTCAATTTAGTCTGGTGCGGAAGTCTGCTTGGAGAGGAAGACACATTTTTCACAGTCCGACATGTCTGGGATTGAGGTTGTCAGGATTGTTCTTGGGGCACTTCCTATCATGGTCAGCGGCATCGAAAGATACTCTGACGGCCTTCCTGCTGCAAGAAGGCTCTTTAATCCTCGTCGAGAGCTTCGAAACTTGCACAGGGCTATCAAAACAGAGCTTCAGATTCTTCGTAATACTGCCGTACTCCAGTTGCACCGGATCGCCACGGAGACCGAGGTTGAGTCTTTGATTCGAGAGCCAACATCAGATCTCTGGAGAGCGCCCTACTTCGAGAAACAAATGAGGGCCTTGCTTGGCTCATCATATTCTGTGTGGTGTGAAGTCATGACGGAGGTCAGTAACGCAATCAAGGAAATTAGCATTGACTTGGGTTTGCCCTTGAACAAGGTATGATTCGATATGCGTCCTCTGGTCATTCTGGGACATTCCACCGTCGCTCAGTCCAACGAGGTGCCTAGACCTAGAAGACCGAGTGGAAGCTAACCTTGTTTCCGATTAGATCAGCCCTGCCAGCGTTACCAACAAAGATATCGGCACCAGTATGAGGCTGAGATTAGCATTGCGGACGTCTCATCTAGAGTGCGCAGTGGCGCGCATAAGAACCGGGAATGAGTACTTTGTGAGGCTTACAGATCAGGCCGTTGCATTCACTGCGATCACTTCAACGAAGAAAGCTCAGGTGCCCAACTTTCGGAGATCTTTCGGAGATCCAGACAAGAAGCGAGATTGATTTTCAAGACCTTAGACGCAGGTCTACAGTGTCAATGAAACCCGGATCATTTCTTATGCCTCGGCCTCCGCTCGACAAGAAGGGATGTCATGGACGCCGCGTGTGCCCGGGAAAATTTTCGCGTTGCCCTAGCTGTCAGATCCAATGCTGAACATGTCGCAGAGACCGAATACATCGCGGACATCGAGATGCAAGTTGCACGCACCATTACCAACACTGCGGCACAAATAAGGTCCGGCGCGCAAGGCACGCCTATCAGCCACGCCACGCCCGATCAGATTGCGACGTGCGCCTGCCTTGGATTCCTTGTAAGCAACAACATGGTGACAAACTCTGCATCGATAGTACCGCCAGTCGCAGGGCCCAACAAGTCCCGACACATCGTTGTGCCTGTACAAACGCTCTTTCCAGTAAATGCCGGTCAAAAAGGCAGATTGCGTGCTCGAGGTCGGCGAAGAATTGCACTTATAGCCTCCTGGAACTTACTTGAATTGTACTCGACGCCCTGGTTACAAGATCAGATTTACTGGAAGAGGATCGGGTTAATCAGAGGCGACGATGGCACGGTGATCGACCTGCCGTTCATCTCGAAGGACGTTGTACCCAGCGTTGGTCTGTCCGGGCAGGGTCTCCGCGCTGATCCGGTGAGTCTGGCTTGCATTCGCAACGAGTGGGTTTACGCCTTGGGAATTTTTCTGATTGAGCTCTGTCTTGGTAAATCGATATCACAGCTCCGAGAACCTGGTGATGAGATCCCAGGCGGGATGCTGCCATTTCTGACTGAGTTTCGGACCGCATCGCGTTTGATAGAGGCTGTGGAAGACCAAGCAGGTGTGCGATATGGCGCTGCGGTTCGAAGATGCATCAGGTGCGACTTTGATGAGAGAGTGTATGATCTAGATGATGAAGGCTTTTGTCAGGCGTTCTACAAGGGAGTTGTAGCCTGTCTGGAGGATGACGTCAGGCGAATTGATGGCGACGACAGCGATGTCCAAGGCGGCAGGTCCATATGTTTTGGATGCATTAAATCGTCAATGAGAAAGATGTTAGTGGTACTCACTTGAGCGGCCACTCTTTTTACATGTAATCAAAACGGATTCAAAACACGTTGGACCTCAAAAGGACAGAGAAGCCTCATAGGGCAATCAGGGTCAGTGTACCGACAATAAGCGACACATAAAATACATTTACATGCACCATGAGTTTTGATTGCTGTATTACTGTGCCGTAAGCATCTATGAGAGATTGCACCTTCCTCCCAAGATGGTGCAGTAATGCACACTTCGATGCGAAATCCCTCGCGAAACCCCGAAGGATTCACTCTACCGCCAGTCTAGCCCCCAGCTGACAAATTAGTACAGCCAGCCTTGCACCGCTCGGACACGTAAATGTGGTTGGAGGAACAGCTGTTCCTGAACAAGAATCAAAGAGCGCCACATAACCCGATAGACTGGAACTTCGCATCATACACTCGATTAGCGCACCAGCCTCGTCGGAGATATAGGAGTTACCGCAAAGAGACAGACAGTATATGACCATCCCAAACGAGATTTTTAGGACTTCCTCTTCGACCACAAACAACACACATCTCGATCTATCAACATGGTGAAAATTATCGCTGGCCTAATGGGCAGCTCAGTCGCGTCAGGCTCAACAAGATTGTCCGGACAGGAACAGCTACGCTCATTCCTCAAAACACTCAAAGCCCGCAATATCAAGGAGCTCGATACCGCACGGGTATACAACGCCGGCAAGAGCGAAGAGGATCTCGGCAGCGTGTCCGAAGCCCAAAACGACTTTGCCATCGCGACGAAAGCGCCAGGTTTCTCTCCGGGCTCTCTGGCATTCCAGAAAGTCATCGACAACTGCAATGCTTCATTGACCGCTTTGAAACAGCAGAAATTGGACCTGTACTACTTCCACGGCCCGGACAGGAAGACACCACTCGAGGAGTCTCTTCGAGCTGTTGACCAGCTCCACCGCGAGGGCAAGTTCGCTCGTTTTGGAGTCAGCAATTATCATGTTACGGAGGTAGAAGAGATTCTGCAACTATGTGCCAAACACGACTTTGTTCGTCCCTCAGTCTACCAGGGAGGCTACAATGCCCTCTTCCGAGCAGGCGAGAAGGAATTGTTCCCTCTACTGCGCCAGCACAATATCGCATTCTATGCGTACAGCCCACTCGCTGGCGGATACTTCTCGCGGCCAGCGGCAGACTTGCGCAAACCGCCACCAGGGAGCAGGATGGACCAGATGGCGGTGTTCAGCGCGATGTACGTCAACGATTTGAGTCTTGACATTCACGAGCAGCTCAGCAAGGCTTGTAAGGAAGCAGGTCTGTCGTTGAAAGAGGCTACGCTGAGGTGGATTATGCACCATTCGATCTTGGGCAAAGAGGATGGTGTGATTCTCGGGGCTAGTAGCACAGAGCAGATGGAGGAGAACATCAATGCTTGCGAAGGCGGGAAGCTACCTGAAGGCGTGGTTAATGCTTTCGAGCAGGCTTGGACTTGCTTCTCAGGTGCAGGGCACTCGAAGCATTATTCCATTCCATTACCATAGCGACGAACTGAAGAAATAACCGCAGCCGAGACACCATCATTAGCATTATCCGACTACCACTGCTTGACGATGCGTTAGCAATTCGGCTCAATATTCTGGCGTAAGATCTCGCGTGGTCAAGCTGACTGATACTGACCTCCGTTGCTCTGACATGGGCTTTCACTTTGCGGTGCGTATCGCACGCGCCGTTCATCTCACAGATTCCCACATTACATGCCCTGAGTCCACCTCGACTGGGTCGCGCATACAAGCTCCCTAGCGGCTACACGTCTACTCGTGGCGTCCAAGACTTCGATCCAACAAACTGACTCTTCCGTGTTTCCCAGCAGCTACGGCTCAACAGCATGCACTTTCTTCACGTGTCTTGCAAGGTTGTGCTTGCGGCTAAAAGACCTATCACATGCGGCATAGCGGCATACCCAAGATTTTTCCTTGAGGTGCACATCTTTGTAGTGTCGACGCATATCTGCTCGAAGACCAAATGCCGAGGCCTTGCAGTCTTTCGCTTCACAGAGATACCGTTTCCGATGCGCTGCGCGAAAATGCTTCCTGTTGGAGTCAACAGGTGCTCGAGGTTTGGACCGAATCGGCAGTACTGACTGGTAAGATCTCAAGGTCGTGAAAATCTTGACACAAAACTGATTTTCACAAACGATAGGAAGTTGCGCTTCATTCCTGGAGCTCAAATCAGACGTGACGGTCGTTTCCAACACGTGGATTGTACCAACCATGAGGGTGCGTGATCCTCCTGAGGACGAGCCGAGTATTCGTGAGTTGCATCGCTAGACACTTGAGTCAGTGCCGACCATGCGAATGTGTTCTGCGTCACTTACAGGTGTGAGTCATCGGTTGAAGTTGAGCTGATAGTGCTCGGTGCATCTGTCTCCCTGAGGTCGCGAAAGTCAGTGTGACTCTCAACCCAGGCCGTGCTTCTACTCACGACAGGAAGCTAGGAGTGGCAAAAGCGTCAACTGCGGTCTGAGGCGGAGGTGGAGAAATCCTTCCATGCAAGTGAGCTTCAGGTCCCAGGCAATGTCCAAAGGGGTGGGTCCGTGCTCTTACACATGAAGGATCACGTGCCTGTGAACTTGAGGAAGCCACATGATCCAAGGTGGTCCCAGTGGTAGGTCCAGCCATCTCGGATGATGATGGCACGCCTGTAACAATGTCCTGAGGGTGATCGACGGTATCGATCAAACCTATGGCTTCATTCCGGGGTAAGGCAGTGTGTCCAGAAATGTCCTGGTAATGATCCATGGCATCGATCCAAGCTATGGTTTCATCCTGGCGTGAACCATCGTATCCAAAGATGTCCCGGTAGAAATCAAGATCTGTGATCCAAGCTTGGAGCAAGGCGTTCGATTCAGAAGCGTCCTGATAATGGCCGAGGACATCGATCCTCCCGGTCATCTGATCCTGGGACAAGCCATTTGATCCAGAAATGTCCTGATTGTAGTGATCGAGGGCTTCAATTCTTGCCGTAGTCCGATCGACGCGTAAGGCATTGCGCTCAAGAACATTTGAGTCCCCGACGCAGGAACTTGCGTCAATCTGGTCGTCTCTGGACAGTGGCCGTTGGTTTCCTGTAGAAAGGCACATGAGAGGAACAGTGTTGGGGTCGCATCGGCGTTTTCCAGAAGTATTTGCATCGGTCCAAGAACAGTTCCCTACACCGGAGAGTGCAGAACAACGGCAGATTGCATCGCTTTCCATATCGTATGGCAAGAGATGTGCGATCCTGTGCCTAGCAATGGATGGGTGAGCGTAGAGCGGAAGCCAGGGACAAACGTTGTCTATATCTCCCAACGTGACAAGACCACTCAAGTCTCGCTGGTAAAAGCGTGGTCTGCTGGCTGCAAGACGTCAAGGATATGATCCTTAGTGTTGAAAATCGTCAACACATAGAACAAAATTCCAAGGCTGTCGAGGCATGGATTGCTTGGTTGGTGTTGAAGCACACTCCCGTGCTAAACTAGAGCTGTCGTAAAGCATGTCTTATACTGTAGGTTGAATGAGAGCTCGTAGAAGTACGCCTACTAATTTATCTGCAAGGGCGGTTTGCGTTACATCTCACCCTGGTACTGATTCGTAGTCTTTGGAACAAATACACCAATCAAGGCACTTACAGTCCAACAACACATGGCGAGATGAGGCATGCCCGTGCTTTAGCGACGCCATTGGAGTCGAAATAAATCTGTAAGACAATCTGCATTGAGGCCTGAAAGACATGTAAGCCTCAGATCTACACCATCGGAGATCTGTTTTGCCTGGTCCGCAGCTAATAAGCTTTGAAGCGCCACCAACGCCACCGCGCTGTGCATCTCGGGAGGCATTCCCCAGGCTTAATGACAGGGCGAGGAACACCTTGCATGATGTCAGAGTTCACGAAGGTCAGGTAGCAATGCTTCTGGAGGATGGTTATGAGGTACTGCACCCGATGATCGATCTGCCGCTATATCACGACGAGGCATGCCGACATGGCCCGCAATCGTGGCCATCACTCGGAACTTCGAGCGACCAGTAGGTGATGTTTGCCAGGTCGGCTAGTAGCCCCGCTGCACCTTTCAGTAACTCCAATGTCTCAAATAACGGGACACGTCAGAAGGGCATGCCTCGCCACGCAGTAACACGTTGTTCTTGGATCTTTGCAAGGCATGGAGCCGCGGATGCTCAAGCGTTTAGCTATAGGTAGATATGCATTGCAGGCAATGTGATACTGTGGTTGCTCGGGATAATGACTTTTGTTAGTTGCATCGGGTTGCGAATCGAGTGAGCAGGGTCACACTTGGACCATCAATCATGCCATTACAGTTGTTTCCCTTATTCCCGAGCCACATAGCTATGAAATACGATCACCTCTGCCAACCACGGCTTACCAATATCGCGGTATGATACTCATATCAAATCGTTTTGTGATGCTAGCGATGTGATATCTCGTTTCAGCCCCCGGCCTCAGTGCCACACTTTTCAATCATACCTCCTTCACCAAACATCCTTGTATATGCCTCATATGCGCACTTGTATTCTTGCTTGTCCGCCGCGCCTCCCGGGACTGCCTCTCGTTCACGCCTCTCAATGATGCTCGTCCGAGGCGAACCAAAGATTGCAGAGTGCAATATATAATGAACGACGGCGTCGTTTCCAAAGTGTCCAGGAATTGCAAGAAACCTTGAGATCGTCGATCACATCCGAGAATACCTTACGGTATGTTGTTTTCTCGACAGACCATATGTGTGAATACTACTGACAGTCCCAATGGTTTATGCGATAGCACAAATGGCTGATCAGTCCGCAACACAGACCAACACAAGCCTGGAAGGCGGATCTGGAGTACGTGCATCCGGGGAACTACCAACACGCCCAGCTTCTCGCTCCTCATCGATGCGAGCACAAGCCAGCGACAGCGGCGGACAAAGCGAGGTTGAGCATTGTGAACCGAGTGCAAAAGCACCTTCGGATACGTCCTACAGCATGAACCGTTGGCTCAACCAGGAACCAAGCGGGGAGCCCCGACATGGCCTGGGAAGATGAGAGTGATGTTGCCACTGACTACCAGTCGGCTGTGAGAAGTGTGAGATGCATTTGGCACGGGCTGGGATGGTGGGATGATATTGGCCATACGGGTAATAGTCGCGCGATCAAGCGTGAAGTCGAAGGAAATCGTGGCGTTCCAGATGAGGGATATGTTGATCTTGTACCTCTTATGCGTACATAAAATCCAGGCTCCAGCTCTTTGAGTCTGGGCTCTGCTCGGTTTCATTTCCCAGCAAGATCCATGACCCCAACATCCCTCAACATAACCACCGCATCTTGCGGTTTCAGTCGTCGATAGTACCCAACCTCTCGACTGACCTCTCTAAAGCCACGTTTCCAGTACCATTGCAATCCTTCCTCGTTCGCCACCCACACATGTGCCCCAACGCTGGTGATCCCATAGTCGTCCACAGCACTTCGAACGAGACAATCAAGCATGTAAGCCGCAATGCCATATGACCTATATGGCGACAGCAATACCAGAGTCGAAAGGTAAAGCATGGGTCCATCGACTCTGGCTTTTGAAGCAGAGTCCCCAGGTGGCTTAGTGAAGAGGCGACATCTAATTGCACCGACTAGCCGACCTTTGACTTTGCCGATATCTGATGGGTCATCGTGCCAGAGAGCCATGAGAGTAATACTTCGGTCCACAGGTTCTGCGAGGATTTCCTTGTAGAAACTCTCTGGGTATGGTATTGGTAGGAGAATGCTGTTGAGTTTCTTGAAGGATGGCATATCTTCCTTTGTGGGTCCGCGGATCTCTACATTGGGAGGTAGAGCTGGCTTAGAGCCTTGTAAGAAAGATTTTGGCGCGTCCACGGGTGATTTTTCGCGTGTTTCATCATGTTGATCACCTTCGGCTGGTGGTGTTGGTGGCGTGTCGATATCGTCAGCTTTTGCAGCTTCAGGGATATTTGGTGGAAGAAGAGCAGTTGGCGACTCCGTAACAGTCGCCGGCTTGTTCAGCCATTTCATCAGCGAAGACTGCGGCATATCCAGGTGGCATCATGGTCGCGTGGTGGTGGTTGGTAGGATGTTCCAAGTGATCGGGAGCTGACGTTGTGTGGGGATTCATCCTCGCCGCCAAACTTCGAGGGCCGGGGCAAGACGGAGGTCTTCGAGATCCAGCGTGACAGTCGCAGTCGCAAAGCATACCATAATAACTTGCAATGGGTAACGGCGGATCCAAGCCCGAGCAGCACACTTTCAACGCGTGAGTCTGATGAACATAATAGAAGAGCCATTGGGTGCGCACAGCAACTGACACGCGCCGCAGAGACAGCCCTGTGCGCTTCAGCCAGAGCTTGATTGAATCGCTCCAGTCAAATCCTGAGGTACGGCCTATCCATAACGACATCCACCATAAACCATATCACCAGTAATTAACATCAACACTACAAACAGACCGACAGCACTCGCGCCAAGACCCTCGAGCTCCAAGTGCAAACCCGCGTCAACAACGAGCTCACGCGCATCCGCGACGCCGGCGCCCAGAAGCTCTCCGACCTCACCGCATCCCTCACCACCAACATCCAGCCCGACGCCGTCCCCGAGCAGCAGACCGCCCGCGATCCGCACACTCTTGCTGCCCACCTCTCCTCGCCCTTCTACCAAGACCACAGCGCCGGCAAGCCCGCCGCCGCCGCGCCCAAACCGGACTCCGGCCGCAGCCACGACAGCGTGCAGAAGGAAATCATGGACTTGAAGGCCAAGCTCGAGGCTCGCAAGCAGCTGGAGAAGCCCTCGCCTGAATTGGAGAAGGCGCGCGAGAACGTCAGGAACTGCTTGAGAAAGAACGACCGCAGGCCGTTGGACTGCTGGGAGGAGGTTGAGCAGTTCAAGGCTGAGGTCGGCAAGATGGAGAAGGCCTTTGTGCAGAATGCCGGCCGTTAAAAGGTTACAGAAGAAGAGGTGAACCGGAGTGATGTTTGGGTCCAGACAGGACGTCTGTCTGTAAGATACCCTGATAGACGGCTGTATTCTATGAACCAGTTATGTACAAAAGCATAGATTGCCAAATATTCCCCGGCTGAAATGATACGTTGTTTGGAACAGGCGGATTGCGCTTATGGGCTCGACATACCATATCTCCTAGTGTCAGCTTGGGATATGCCATCATCTGGTGAGGTCCAGATGCAAAACGACGCAGCAAAACAGCTGATATTTGACGTTGTTTCGTCAAGAGCAAGAAGTCCCGTTATCGCCAATGGCTAGCTATGATGTCAATACATACGCAACACTGTAAATCCAAACAAACGCGTACGTAGCCTTCAGTCAGCAAAGTAAAACTGCAAATCACACGCTATATGATCACTAAGTCCGCGAATTCCAGCTCAGCGGGAGAACGAATCTAGACCAAACCCCGATCAAACCCGAGACGTATGCACGCAGCTCTGTCATACAGTCGAAACAGTGCATGTATACTAGACGGAGAGAAGCGCTTCCCGCGGCCATTGGGGGAGCGAATGCGAATCAGCAGCAGGAGACCTGGCGTTACGCGGCTTCAAAGCCATGCCTGGCCTTTATCGGATGCGGCGGGATGATGCATCCTGCAGATGCTGACACGGCTTCTCGGGCGTAACTTACGTGGAAATACCGCAGCAACCGCATGCATGCAGCTCCAAGGCATCAGCATTGGGATATATTCGTGTGTTGTCCTCAATCGATCGCCGAGTCTTTTTGTGAAATATCATACAACGGCTCGACAGCCAAATATCAACATTGATACTCACACATTCACATCATACATACAAGGCCAATACCGATCTCGACCAGTGAATAACTCCCAAAACATATCTCGTCTCAACCCAACACCTCAACAACACCAAACCACCTCAACCATCGAACTTCATCCAAATCATCAAAGCAACCATGCCTTCCTCAGACTGGGAACAACACTTCCTCGACAAATTCATCGCCGGCTCCTCCAGACCCGCCAGCCCTGCATCATCACAACCAAGAACCTCATCGCCTGCTCGCCGAACCATGACTTCAGGGTACACCGGCCACCAACAACCGCACAGCACCGCCATTGGCAGGACATCAAGTCCTGCCCGCCTGCCGAGCAACATCACGTCTGCGGCAAGATGAGGATTTAGTCCACGACTTTGACTTCGCTTGAGCAGACGGCTAAGCGACTTAATGAACGACGAGATGTGCGCTTGAGCGCAATTGACGCCTCGGCCATGATTCCCAGAACCACGAGCCTTTCGAGGAAGGAAAGCCTTCCCTTCCAACCTAAGTGCCAGGTGGTGCCTGCGGGAAAGCTCTGGAGATACTTCTCGCAGAGGAGCAACCCGCTCACGACTGGGCTACGGCCACGAACTACAACGACTTATGAAAATTATGATGCGAGAAGTAGAGGCTACAGAAGGAGCCAGCTGGACTCTCACCAGGACTTGGAAGATATCTATCTTAGCCACGTCTTAGTCCTTCCGCGGAGATTTGCCATCTGGAAAACAGAAACAGTGGCGTGTATGAATTGTTGCGGCGAACAGTATAGATAAGACCACCAGATTAGATAGAGACGAATGCAAGATTAATGACATGGAAATTCGGAGACTTCATTTCAGCTTTTATGCTTATGCGTGCGTGACTAACAAATCTACTTGGTCTCCATGGGCTCCTCTGCAATGTAGTGCAGGTAAGCACCAAGAAGCTTAGTGCCCTCGATGTAGTTGCGCTTGTCGAGCTTCTCGTTGATCGAGTGCGCGGCGTCAGTGCTGCTGCCCATGGGCAGGAGAAGCACGTTCTTGCCGGTGGCAGTCTCGAATGTGAGGGTGACGGGGATGGAGCCTCCCTCACGGGTGAGATCGGGCTTGACGCCCCAGACGCGCTCGACGGCCTTTGCGGCGGCGGTGAAGTTGGGGTGGTTGGGCGAGGCGACCCACCACTTGCCGGCGTGCTGCAGGGAGACGTCGAGGGTGTTCTTGGTCTTGAGCTTGGCGAAAGACTCCTTGACGTGCTTGAAGACGAGCTTGTCGACGTCCTCAGGCTCCATGTTGGGCACTGTGCGGATGCTGAACTTGCCGATCACCTTTGCGGGAATGACGGTCTTGGCGCCGGGGGCGGAGAAGGCGCCCTCGACACCGTGGAGGGAGAGGGAGGGGAAGCGCCACCTGCCCATGAGGGTGCGCTCCTTCTCCTCGAAGAGGCCGGTTTGGCTGCCGAGAGACTCGTAGAGGTTGTCCATGGTGAAATCGATGTTCTTGTAGACCTCCTTCTCCTCCTCGGTGACGGGAGCGACGAGCTCCTTGATGCCGTCGATGAGGATGTTTCCTGACTCGTCGACGAGGCCGGCCATCACGCGGACGAGGTCGGTCATAGGCTCGTGAGCGGTGCCGCCGTAGACACCGGAGTGGAGATCTTGGCCGGGGCCGCTGATCTCAATGCTGTAGTAGCTGCAGCCACGGAGACCGTAGGTGAGGCAGGGCTTCTTGGTGCCGAGCCAGTAGTTGTCGCTGATGCACACGACGTCGGTGTCCTCGAAGAACTTGCCGGGCTTGCACTCCTCAATGATGAAGTCGTCCAGACCCTCGGAGCCGTACTCCTCCATGCCCTCGAAGCACATCAACAAGTTGACGGGGAAGTCGACGCCGGCCCTCTTGTGTGCCTCGATCGCGTTGACCCAGCCGAGCACGGGGCCCTTGTCGTCGGTGCTGCCACGTCCGAACATCCTTCCCTTGTCGTCGACGGTAAGCTCGAAGGGCTCGGTGTTCCAGCCGTCGGAGAGGTTGGCGGGCTGCACATCGTAGTGTCCGTAGACCAGGACGGTGCGCTTGCTCTCGTCCTTCTGCGCCGGGTAGCGGCCGATGATCGCGGGTGGCAGAGTGAGATGCTCCTTATGAGGCTGGGGACCAAGCTCGCGCGCCTCCATGTGTGCTCCCAAGTCCTCGAGCTGCTTCTTGAGGTAGTGGCCCATCTTGATCACATCGGGCCTCCTCTCATCCTCGGCGGAGATGGAAGGGATGGCGACAGCGTCGCTGAGACGGGTCACAAAGGCATCGGACAGGTCGTCGACGCTCTTGAAGTAGGAGTCGAGTTGGGGAGCCATTTTCGCAGAAGATTCGGCGCGGTAGATGTAAGGCCAGACGCGAGTGTTTGGTGTGAGGAAGCGGGGGGACGAGGAGATCGCCCTAGAGGTAAGCTTGGTGGGTGAGAAGGAGGTCTGTAGCTTGCACTGTCGTCGTCCTGCAACTCTGGATATGAGGGAAAGCGAGGCGAAAAGAGCGGACATGAAGAACACACACACACACAAGGTAGTTATCTTTGGGATAGGTACCCACTCGGCTTAGGCTTAATTGGAACAAGAGACCGAAGACAACGGCCTCTCGCGGGGCAGACCCTGCGTTAAAATGGATGTGAAGTCCTACCGAGGCGTGGGCGGTGCTGCATAAAGTAGCGCACTCATGCGCAGCTTCAATTGGTCAGAACTACGTGTCCACCAGCCATGAAGGGTCCATTCAAGAATGCACTATAGACAGCACAAGCCTATTCGGGCAGGTCACAGTTGCAGGGAGATCCACTGTTCCTTCGACCGACTAATCTGATCGCTTTAATCTTCATTCGCCAACGAGACCTCACTTGTAGTGCTCACAGTCCCGACTTGCAAACATATAGGCGACACGTAAACTTGCTCTTACCAGTTTCATTGAGACGAATCCCAAGACAGCCTCACGGATCAAGGACCTAGGTCAAACAGGAAGCTCTCTAGATGACTTGTGCTACCTTCAGCATAAGAACAGGACACCCGAACCCTACGTGCTTACATGCGTAGAGGCCACAGTACCACAGGCATTCGCTCTGCTCTGTCAAGGTAACATACGCCGGTCACGTGTAGAGCACATAGTTCGAACCTCCATGTCTTTTGGGGCTAGACCAAAGTCTGGTAGTATCATTGATGATACAGCTTGGGATGCCTTAACACGCATTGTAAGCGATTGCGCTTCGCGCATACTCCTTTCGGGGAGAACACGATCAGGTACTTTTGGTGCGGCGGTGCTTTTGGGTCTCGCGCCTTGGCCGTGGTGCTCACGGTTCTGCATGCGACAGCTGGGTCCTGATTTCTACCTGTGCCATTGAGAACATCTCGCTACCATACCACAAAGTAGCTTTCCACCAATTGGAACAGAAGGCAATGCGCGAACTGAAATAGGTACTATGGTACTACTCAACATTCGCCTGGCTCTGCCGAATGTGATCAGCTGATCGATCGACATGCGCTTTCCCCGCCTTATTGCTGACTTCGCAGCACCCAAACACACGAGAATGCCATGCTACGTTGCAGCTGCCGAGACCACATCGAAGCCTTCCAGAACCATGGCTGCCGGGTACCTCAGCTCTCCGATGTCCAATATTGGCCATACATTGTGACTTATTAGGCCTCGTCACCCCGCCGTGGCGTTTGCCCTGGCCCCTTGCTTCCGTCCAGAAATGCCATGGCGGAACGAATGGAAAGTGCGCGCCGACACACTGGCAATGGCGGAAAGAGTCTCCTGACCAATCTATGACTGTGGCTCGAAGCCATGCTGGAGCTCTCAGCTCCTCGATACCTTACCTTTGACCTGCGCATGCTCATCCCGAGTCTTAAGAACTACCGCATCACCTCGAAGCTCAAACTACCATATCACGACCAGATATGACTAGGGTACCGACCATAGCATTGGCCGCCTCCATTCCCAGTGCAGTGAGCCGTCGGTACATCAATCGATTGACATGGCCCGGCACTTGCGTTGCTAGCACAAATGCTAAAAGACTTGCTATGCCGACGCTGAACAGCTTCCAACAGCGATGCTACATGTCCGGCAAGACCGGATTGAAAGCCTCGGAGCCCATCACATCTTCTTCGGCGATCCTGCCCAACAACACAACTGCTAGGAGCATTTCTGCCATTGCGCAAAGACTTCCGTCCGAGGCTGAAACGAAGACTTCGCACCGCTTCCGCGAGTTCGAGGTATGTATTGTGGCAGTATGTTCTGATATTGATGGTAACTGAAGTTTCGAACAGCTAGACAATCGTGTCTTCATCGTCACTGGTGGAGCTCGAGGTCTTGGGTTGACGCTCGCTGAGGCGCTTGTCGAGGCAGGCGGACATGGTGAGTACTAAAGACATCGAAAACTGGCGGAGAACAGGGTGCTAACGATGTGTCAGTGTATTGCGTCGATCGACTACCAGAACCAGCGCCAGAGTACTACGAGACCCAGAAACGCGTTGGACAATTCGGAGGTTCGATCCATTACCGCCAGGTCGACGTTCAAGATGCCATGGGCCTTGATGTTGCTGTGGCAGAGATCGCACAGCAGCACCAGCGGCTTGATGGCCTCATTGCAGCAGCTGGCGTGCAACATGTTTCCTCCGCGCTGGAATATCCTACTGAAAAGATTGGAGAGGTTCGTCGAGCAACCACCCGGCTGAAGAGGAGCACGAGCAAAGCTGATTCTCACAGATGATGGACATCAACTTTGGTGGTGTCTACCGGTCAGCCGTAAGCTGTTGCCGTCAGATGGAAAAGTACGGCTGCGTCGGATCGATCGTCCTCGTCGGATCAATGAGCGCCTTCATCGCGAACAAGGGCCTGCGCACGAGCGTGTACAATTGCTCCAAGGCTGCTGTCGTTCAGCTGGGCCGCAGTTTGGCCATGGAGTGGAGCAGCAAAGGCATCAGGGTGAATGTCCTGTGTCCTGGAAACATCGTCACACCAGTGAGTCGTCCCACTTCGTTGCTTCGAGTAGAGTGAACGCTGATTCCCCGTCCAGATGGTCAAGAAGAATTTCGAGGATGAGCCGCATCTGAAAGAGCTTTGGGAGAGCGAGAACATGATGAAGAGACTGTCGACACCAGAGGAATATCGCGGTGCAGCGCTCTGGTACGATTGTTAGGACAGATACACCCTCTTTGTTGTAAATATGCTAACTTGTTTGCAGTATGTCTTACTCCCTACCTACGAACGCGCTTTAGAAAAGTTTCTTACGGGGACTTTTCGCTACTGCTCGTTACACTCTAGGTTTGCTAGAGATCCTGTTTTGTATTCTTTGACGAACGGTGAAACTGACCTAAGTTTTGTAGTCATGCTCAGCGATGCTTCCTCGTTCATGACAGGATCGTCTCTGATCATCGACGGGGGTTACACAGCTTGGTAAAAATCGGAGATGAGACCTTGTTCGGCGACCAACAAGAGTGGCCTGGAGGCATCTGGCGCTGATTCGATATTGTTATTAGCGAGACCGCGGGTCCAACATAATAATCGCGTTCGGTTCAACGAAGCGAGGGCTTAGTATCAATGAGGTGATTGTAGGCGGTCCCCGATCTGACCACAAAAGCCACAAGTTCACCAAAACCGTTCCTTCTCAAGTGGCGAACGCCAATTAGAATCGTCTCGATCGCCCAAACCTCTCGCAAGTCCCCTATACATCGAGCAAGCCACGCCCAAGGAAGTCCCCAGCTGCAGCAAATTTGATGGAAGAAGGTGCGCAATTCAAGTCCCGGCGGCGTACACGCCATACCGCCACCGAATTCCTTCTCGAAAAAAATCTATATTGCGTGCTTTGCGTACCCACTGACGTCTCCCAACACCAAGCCTGTGAAGCCTTAGCACCTTCCCACACATGGTCCGGCCGGCACCAAGCGACCACCCACCATACCGCATCTGACTCATCTGGGCGCTCGCACCATATGTCGTTTGTCGTTGTGCTCTCGTAAAGCCGCGTTGACGCGATTGCTTAGCCCGTCCTGACTGAAACCTTCCTTCCCCTTCACATGCTTTTGCGAGCCTTCTAGGCACAGGTGTACGGGTGATCCTTACTTGGCGGCTTTCTTGTTACATTGATACCTTTTTCTGATTATTTGCCCCGGCGAGACCGACTGGCCCTTTGGAGGTTTGCCCTATAAGTACCTTGTGGACTTCACGCCGTCTCGGTGTGGGTCTGCTCTTCTTTCCATCGTAGATGACATACGGGACTTTCGCTGGGCCTTCATCTTCAAGTATGTCTGCTCAGAAGGAATCGAAGGTCTTCAGCTCGGGTATTGTGGAGGGAGGTGCCTATGAGGATGGCCACAAGGGAGATGGTATTGCTGGTTAGTTGTTTGTTCGGAAGAAACCTTCGATCGGAACTACTTTTTGACTGACCGACCGATATAGATGAAGGTCAGCATGCCAAAGCAGCTGCGGACAAACGCCAGATCGGTGTCTGGAGCGCTGCATTCTTGGTCTTCAACAGAATGGTCGGCACTGGTATCTTCGCCACTCCCAGTGGCATCTTGCAGCTTTCTGGTAGCGTTGGTCTCGCTCTCTTCCTTTGGGTCGCGGGTATGATCATTGCTGCTGCTGGTATGGCTGTTTACCTCGAGTTCGGTACTGGAATTCCTAAAAACGGAGGCGAGAAGAACTACTTGGAGTATGTCTTCAAGAAGCCGAGATTCCTTGCTACTGGTCTCTACACTGGATACGTTTTGCTGCTTGGTAAGTCTACTTGATTGAGTTTGTGTGCGTTCGATTTTCTAACTCACTCCAGGTTGGGCCGGTTCAAACTCCGTCGTTTTCGGAGAGTACATCCTCCACGCCGCCAACGTTGAAGTCGGACGCTGGAACCAAAGGGGTGTGGGGCTCGCATGCATCACCTCTGCCTTCTTGATTCACGGATTTGCCCTCAAATGGGGTCTTCGTCTGCAAAACCTCCTTGGTTTCATTAAGCTTGCCATTCTTCTGATCATCGTCATCTCTGGCTTCGCCGCTCTCGGAGGCGCCCTCAAGGTCCCCAACCCGCACAACTTCGACAACGCTTTCGAAGGAACGACCGGAAGCTCATACGGCGTCGTCACTGCGTTGTACAACGTTATCTGGTCGTACATCGGCTACAGCAACGCCAACTACGCCTTGGCCGAGACGAAGAACCCCGTCAAGACCCTCAAACTTGCAGCTCCCATCGCTCTTGGAGGTATTGCGATCCTTTACATGCTTGCCAACATCGCCTACTTCGCTGCCGTGCCCAAGGATGAGATCCTCTCGTCGGGCCGCATTCTCGCAGCCTCTTTCTTCCGCAACGTCATGGGACCCAGGGCCGAGCGTGCCCTTTCCGTATTCGTCGCCATCTCCGCATTCGGCAATGTCCTCTCCGTGATCTTCTCGCAGGGCAGAATCGTCCAAGAGCTCGGTCGCGAAGGCATCCTCCCCTTCTCCCGCTTCTGGGCCAGCAACAGGCCCTTCAACGCTCCTCTCGCTGGTCTCTTCGAGCACTGGCTCGTGTCCGTCATCATCATGCTAGCCCCTCCCCCCGGCGATGCTTACAACTTCATCCTGAACGTCATCTCCTACCCCCTCGCCATCGTCAACACCTTCGTCGCTCTCGGCCTCATCTGGCTGTACACCCACCGCGAGCAGTACCAATGGAACCCGCCCTTCCGCGCCACCCTCCCCGTCGCCATCTTCTTCTTCGCCAGCAACGTCTACCTCGTGATCGCACCTTTCGTGCCGCCGTCAAATGGCGTGTCGGTGTACGAGACTCTGCCGTACTGGCTGCATTGTGTCGTTGGCTGGGGCATTATCGCTGGCGGCGGCGTTTACTGGCTGGTCTGGGCGGTCATTCTGCCTAAGATTGGACGCTATGAGTTGGTCAGGGAGACCAGCTACGACGAGATCGATGGCTGGGAGAGGAGCCACTTCGTCAAGAAGCCGATTGGAACGAGCACTGGCATTGAGGCCAGGTTTTAGACTGACGATTTGATGTGCATTCAACATGATGGGGATTTAATGTGTCCTCGATAATTAATACTTTTTCACCAATTGTTTTGGCTGCAGTGTTTTTGTGCTTTCGCTCTCGTCAACCTGAACTCCGTGCAGAGTATCGCAATTGGCGTGAGCTGTACCGTTGCTTCCAGGGGCCAAAGCCTCCTTCACCTCAGTGCAACATCCTTCTGCTGACCTACTGACAGGCCGTCCTTCTTCTCGTCGTCATTCTTCTCGTTGTCCTTCTTCTCGTCTTCATCCTTCTTCTTCTTGTCGTCCTTCTGCTCGTCGCCCTTCTGCTCACCGTCTTCAACCACCTGTCCGGCAGCCGTCTCTTGCCCTCCAGCTTCGTCTCCTAGCTCCTCGTCAAACAAGAAATCCTTCTTGTCTTCGTTCCAACGGCCACCGTGAGCCTGATCACGCTCAATCTGAGCATGGCTGTGCACAACATAATCGCAATCACACCTCTTCACCCACTCCGCCGCCCACTCTTCTTGGAGGTCCTCCTTCAGCTTCCGATACCCCTCTCCGATCTCTTGCTTCTCGATCCACAACGCGAACACATTCGTTGTGTTAGGTACCTGGAAGTGGTAACTCCGGTGGTTGCTGTCATCGGCGCGAAGCGGACCGATTGTTACGGTATGGAAAAGCGTCTCGTTCGGCGGTGGTGTTGGGAATGATGAAGCTGCCGCCGTCGTCATATTGTCCGCGTAGGGTCTTGAGGAAGTCGAAAGCTTCCTTGGGTCCTTTGAAGGTCACTTTCTTTTCGGGTTCATCAGAGTCGTTGTCGTGGCAATAGACCGCGTAGGTGCTGGGTCTGCTCATGGTGATTGAGTGTTCGTGTGGATGATTTGAGGGATGGTTGGTGGATGGATGGATAATGGAAGAGAGGTATCTGACCATTTATGTAGCATGATATTTTGCTATGGAGCATGAGAACAAAGACGAGTATGAGTTTGCTACTGCGTTGTCCGTTGCGTCGGATGAGTTTGCTACATCTTTGTAGAGCTCTCGTCAAATGTACTCAGGCTACAAACAAGTCTCTGTAGCCGCTGTCCTTCAAACACCTCAGCAAATTACTGTCACAAATTGACTCATCAGCATCACGGTAATAACGCACAAATTGAGCAATGAAGGCATCGATTGACGGTCTCTTCTTCTCCAACACTATTCAACTTAGGTATAATAGCACGGGTGTGCAGTTTTGTTGAACATTACAGAACATCAAAGCGTCGAACAGAAATATGGCTGACAACATCTTTCTCATCTGGACCGTCTCCATCCATTCCATTGCAATGTTCTATCTGTCTCTCCGTAGCTATCTTCTGATCTTAGATCGCCACCTGAACCGAGCAACTTCGGTTTCCAGGACCTGATTAACACTCCACAACTGCCCTTGTCAGAAGTATCAAAAATCTTCAAAAAGCTCTAGCCGACGGTCGTCCTCTGCACCGCTCACGCCATCACCGGATCCTCAAGATCGACTTTCAAAGAGCCGACAATCGCGCCACACGCCGTAACAGGCATCTTCTGGATCCAAACACTCACGTCCCCGCCGCTGTGAGAGAACCGGTAGCCCCAGTGGTTGCGCGGATCGCTGCGAAGCTGGCCGATGCGGTTGCAGAACGGGTAAGCCGGATCGGTAGGGAGGATGCGATCGACTGCGAAAGTGTCGCCGGCGTAGGGGTTGATGATTTGGTTTCGCACGACCCTCACGTTTTCGAGCACGAGGTACAGGCCCTGTGAATAGTTCCACACGCGGGGAGATCTGTTTGGGGGTGTTGTCGTCGTAGACGGCGTAGAAGGAGGGGGGCTGCATGGCTGTTGATTGCTTGGTTGGGTGGTTGGGTGATGGTGGTGGTGGTGGAGACCGGATAAGTCTTATGGTCAAGAAGCTCTTATACCTCGGTATACGATAAAAAAAATGCAGGTTTGCTGTAATGTTTTGTTGGGTCAGCAGTAGGTTTGCTGTGTCATTGTATACGCCTTGTTGTATGGAAGCCCGGCTACAAACAGTGAACACACTGTTAGCTTCATCCACAGTGAAGTTGTTGCTGGCAATCAGATGATTTGAGTCGAAAATCTTCGTCAAGTATTGCCTCTACATGCAGGGCGAGGCGTTCGCGCTGATCAATCATCCATTGATACAGTTGTTGCTGGTTGCATTCCGAAGTCGCATTCGTAGTGGATAAGGAATATATTGCTCAGACTATTCACCTCTTCATCTGGTCCAACAATCACACCTCCCAACCATTCTTTCTCTCGCGTCCGTCGAACTGGAAGTCTAATTCTTGGTCTTCGACACTTGACTGCTCTTGCGACAAATTGTACATCGAGGTAGTCGTAGTCTTTTGTATCCCTCCGTTATTGTTCGTGTCTTGCTCGGAGCGCTGTACCAATTCCACATCTCCACGATCACTCCCTCTGCTGGGTAGTCTTGCAATTCCCTTGTCTCCCGTGACGCGAGAGCTCATTCGAGAGTGGGATCCAGACTTGCCGTTGCTGGAATATAGTTTGCTCCCAACTGTTTTCTTGAAGAAGTGCAGGATCGGGCCCGCTATGGATGGCATGCAGGCGCAGATAACACCGACATCGGCTTCCACGCCGCTCCAGAGTCCGACTTCGTTATAGTGGTATGTTGCGTTGGAGTACTGTCCAATCTGGGCGATGTACTGTAAACGGATGATACTGCAGACCGTGACGAACAAGCCGACGAGGAATATGAAGAGAACGCCGATTTTGCGACGTTTGTCTTTGACTTGCAGCTTGGCCAGTCCTGGGATAGGAAGGAAGAAGACGACCAAATCCAAGGCGATGTTCACTCCTGAGCCGATGTAAATTCCCAGCTGAAAGTTGATGCAATGTCCACTGTGCTCTCCGTCCCATTGTTTCCAGAAGAAGCTGATGGGCTGGCACTGCATACCGAAGAAGACTAACATGGCCACAAGGTAGGCGATTAGAGTACCGATAACAGTGTAGCAAATGTATGTGAAGTTGCGAGAGACTTGGCGGGGGAAGATCCGAAGGTACAAGAAAACGATCGAGATCTTGGTGATGACGACGATGGCCTGATAGATGTACTGCTCGGTCCAGAAGATCTGAAAGCCAATGTCAGTTGATCCACACATTGAATTGTGCCTATGCTGAACAGACCTTCAACATTGTACTTATGTCGTCGAATTGAACAGTCCAGATATCGTGGCCCATGCCTTTCTGCTCCACTGTTGAGAAGAAATTAGAATGAATGATGTATTTCCGAATAGAAGAGAGAGCAACGAACTGGTGTGGAGCAGAATTGTCGAAGGAATCAGTAATATCAGGGATACGAGAATCGTCCAGTCATCCCATCCAATGTAACTATCCTGGACGAGCCAGCGTGCCAGGAAGCGAAGTATAACGCATGCTCCTGCGATTATGACCAGAGCTATACCAACTCGCGAAGTCAAAAGTCCAGTATTACGGACCGGTGCCTGGCAGGCCGCTTTCTGCCATCTTTGAGTGACTGGATCGGGGGTCAGTGGAATGAAAAAGTGCGAGAGTCTATCAGTTGACGTTGGGACTTACGCAAAGCCTCTCTAATCGTGCAGGTCGACACAATACAAGTCTCGCTACCTGTGATATAAGTCTTGTCACTGCACAGACAGGCGAGATCACCAAGTGCACACTGTGAAGTCGGGAGTGTCTTGGCCACACATGCTTGCTATTGGCGCTATCAGTCACGCTCATAAACCGTCCACTCGATCAAATGACAACACATACAGCGCACGCAGGTAGTTTGGCGACCTCGGCCAGAAGTTTGGCCAGAGAGGCGCTGGATTCAGTCGTTTGGGCGGAGACGCACAGTGCCGAGAAGAACAATCCGGCTATAGTTAAGAGACGCATGATGAAGTGAAACGATCAAAGCCCTAAGGCTAACTTTGAATGCAGGAGGTTTGCCTCGGGAGACATGAGCAGAGGGACATACTTAGGGCCTGTATATAAGAGCTCACACGGCGGATCCAGTTCGGTCTGGTATCAAATCTATGCTACAAGCAGAAAGGCGCAGTGTTGTTAGCTTCAACGTCCGATTCTTCAGATGATAGTCCCGGGTAACGCAATGCGGGTTTAAGGTTGCTCTCAAACGACGGGCTCATGGCTCCTGCTCCACCGAGATCTTGGGTGCCCCTGGTTGCGAATGGCGATAGGGAGCGGGAAGAGGTCTGTGATGTTCATCCGGTCTTCACCAGGTAACTGGAAGGATTCAGGGACGGACCAGCTGTCAGCTGAACGCTTGTCCTCCAAGGACCAGGGTGTAGTAGCGGAAGAGTCCCATGGCGAGCTCGAAGGCCGATTCCGCGTTCTAGTGTCTCATTGAGAACTATACACTTTCGGGGGGAATAGGCACTTCAGTCTTCGCAACGAGTTAGCTGCCTGCTCCTTGCATTCCACGTAGTTCATCTGCTCGCGCATCCCGTGGGCCGATATCAGGCCGTTGGTGGTGTTGCTGTTCATGTGTACTTGACCTGAACACTCATCACGACCCAGGCCCAACTCACAGAGATGGTTCTGAATCGTGTGGTTCACTGCAATCAGCTTTTAACATCTCGGCTCCGAATTCGTCTCTAATAGTCACAGCTCCGTGAGGCGTAGACTGCAATAGTCAGCTAACAAGCACGTCACACTATGGCTATCTCTAGGCCCAGTGTTGATGTTGTCTCCCATGCCACAAAATTCTGCTGCCTTGGTTTTTGTAGGCTTGTCACTCGGGCACGACAGTGCGGTAATCCGGACTAACCAGGGTCAAGGAGTCGAGTTTTGGGTTGGGAGACGTAACGACACGAGAGTTGCATCTTCGTGGTATCCCTAGTCCCTTCTTCCTCAGTCTCGCATCTTAGATTAATCGGCTTTGTGGGGGCGGAGAAACGCTTAGGTCATGAATCGCCTGTCATCAACGTTTCCGGATCGAGCTTGCGCGTGTCAGTCGTTGCATGCCAAGCAATGGTGGATATGATGTAGTCTCAACCGTTCCTGTATATTAGCTGTCCTCGCTCACGTTGCTATCGTCGATGTCTTCTTACAAACCGTCTAGCCGTTCCTCCATGCGGCATACAAATTCCAATTCGATAATCTCTGATCAAAATTCGGAGATTTGGGTTTTGCTGGATTGCTTCGACTACCCCTAAAGAACAACGCCATTAATTACCATGCCTGGTCATTACATGCCACCCCTGCTAATGGTTATATTCCGAGTGGACTGGCATTCCAATGGCGGCGCTTAGCGACAGGAGCTGAAACCCGACCGAGCAACAATGTTCATGTTTATATACCCATGCGATCGAGCCAGAGCCCACGGTTCTCCCGGTCTACCGAGCAACATCCAGCCTGATAGCAAACTTTATCAATCAAATGTGAAGCTCGAAAGCGCACAAATGGTTGTTGGACCCTCTTACTTCGGCGTGAGGCACACAAGATTCCATTCTAGTCCGTGAGTGAATGAGTAAATAAATGCGCCGCTGAGCGCAAGGAGAAATACAGAAAGATATGCGCCAGCCTCTTGTTGGTCACGGCTTCAATGTTGTACAAAAGACGATGTTTATTTGTATCGCAACCACCAGCTCACACGTCGGTACGTGTCATCCTAGTCATTCCGACTGCGTCATCGTCCCGGTCTCTTTCATGTTCACAGCCATGACTGCTCCCGCTCAGATCTGCGTGTCCGTTTGCGTGAGTGGTATTCTCTGAGATATCAATTCGACTGCTTGCGACAAGTTCCGTCCAGTTCACAGTGACCGGCGGTCTCCGTGGTGCTTCGAGAAGAACCAACCGTTGCTCGATCCAAATAGTTGATACATCCTCCGTGTTGGGGTTGCGGAATCTGTATCCCCAGCGAACTTGACGATCTTAAGGATCTTCAGGCTCTCGGAGAGTGCCCATTTGGTTGCCGTTGGGGAACTCCCTGCCCTCCCCGTCAACGGCGGCTACTGATCCTGGATAAATGCGCAAGCGTAAGTTTCTGAGAGCTGCGACAGCATGCACCACTCTCTCGTAAACGCCAACGATGCGGAGCCGCCTGCCGTGTTCGTTGCGCACTTCCCAGATCAGTGGGTAGCAGGTCGCGGATAGCAGATGTGGTGACAGTTCTTGAGCTAAGCTCATTGCGACTTTGTGGGGCTGATGGTGGTTGAGATGGGTGAGTTGAAGACCGTTGAAGAAGGACAAGTTGAACTCTATGAAGCTGGAACTGAGCGACTGACTTACTCTAGATCGAGATACGCTCTGTTTGCGTTGCACGCCATCTATGGGTGGAGATCCCTCCTCGCGGAATATTTCCAATTGAGCAGGCAAACGATCTGGCGCAATTTCATGGTTGTCATCGCCACCATCCGGTCAGCTTTTGCAATGATAACCCCCAGAAAGTACTTCCAGTAGACACCGGCTGCGAACTCGGCTCAGCCTTAGCACTTGCAATAGGCGTTGACGATGAAGATTTCTTGCGCTTAACATGTATTTGCTCGGTTTTAGCGCTCTCGCTGGGCGACGATAATGAGAATGGTTTAGGCTTGACATACTCTTCCTCAGCTTCGACACTCAGGCTGGGTGACGGCGATGAGAGTGGCTTGAGCTCAACGTATTCTGTTCAACTTGAGCGCTCGCGCCAGGTGTTGGCATTGGGGCGTTCAGGAGCTTGACATGTTCTTGCTCAGCTTCAGCACTCGCGTCAGGTGTCGACAATGAGCTTGTCATGAGCTCAACTTGTTTTTCAGAGATGATTGGTGTATTCTCTTTCAATTCGGTATCCTCAAGCCTCGAACGCAACCCTTCAAATGTGCTGTCATGGGGCTTCGAGCGCAACTTCTTTCGCTGTCACTGGTAGATTTCTGACTGCTGGTCGTGGCAAACTTGGAGATGAAGATGTGGTCTCATTGCAAGGCAAAGCAGGAGTAGTGTTTCCTCAAAGTACTTACGATTGCCCTTCCTTTCTTCGCGTTCCTCTGGAGAACGAATTTCCTTGGTTCTGAAAACCAAGATAGGCTTTAGTGGTTCGAACCAGCTTCGACCTCACTCTATGGTAGATCACATGTAGACTTTGGTACGCCTTTCACCGCAACTCGCTTTGCAGCCGACTTGGCCTTGCTAAGCACTCGCATTTCAGACGTGTGGAACTCCAACTCGCCATCATCGCATGTTGATGTTGAAAGAGAGCTGTCAATTGTCTGGACGGACTATGGCCGTGAGAGGTAGGAATCTGGCCTCTCCCGCGGCAAATGTTTGGGGCCTTCTGCACGCACCGCGTTCCGCCCAAAAGCTAATCTGCGCTGATCGACCAAACATATCGTCATTGCTACAGGAGCATTGACATTGTCTCTATGCGCATACTCTTGCTGCGTCCATTGATACCATGATGTGTCCCACACGCACACAAACCAAGGAGACTCAACATGCAGCCCTGGGCACTGGTCAGTCCTGCATCTCGTGGCATCGGCCTTGAGCTTGCACGCCGGCTACTACAGACAACAAAGGTGCCCATCGTCGCAACCGCGAGGAAGGACTTGGACCAGACGCGAGAGAACATTCTTCAAGGACTGGATGGTGTTAGTGAGGATAGGCTGCACGTCCTCAGGATCGACGTGTTAGGTAGGTACTCCGCCGTGCTTGGTCTCGCGCAAGACTGTGATATTTTGCAACACACTGCACCACGTTGCAACCTCTCACAATAATTGCATCTCACACATAACAGATGAACAGACGATCGCCGACGCCGCGTCAACACTATCCTCCACCTTTCCCCAAAAGACTTCCTACCTCCGTCTCGCCCTAGCCATCCCTGGCATCCTATACCCCGAGAAAGCACCTAGTCAAATAGACTACAACAACGCCCTGCGTACCTTCCAAACAAACACACTCGGACCTATGATGCTAATCAAGCATCTCTCGCCCTTCTTGCCGCGCAAAGCAACAACGCTAGAAGAATTAGAGAACCTGCCACCACGAGCTGTCTGGGCCAACATGAGCGCGCGAGTCGGAAGTATCACAGATAACGGGTTAGGAGGATGGTACTCGTACCGCGCGTCAAAGGCTGCGGTAAATCAGGTCACGAAGACTTTTGACAATCACTTGAAGACGAGTGCGGGAGAGAAGGCTATGGCTATCAGCTTGCACCCAGGAACGGTTAAGACGGAGTTCAGTAAGGAGTTCTGGGGTAATGTGAAAGAGGAGAAGTTGTTCAGTCCGGAGTTTTCGGCGGAGAAACTACTGGAAGTGATATGTGGGCGAGGAGTGGACGATCGAGGGAAGTTCTGGGATTGGAAGGGAGAGGAAGTGCCACCTTGAAGCGTAGAAAGTGGTTCAAATGGGCATGACAAAGAAATGGGAAATAGAAGCTTGTGCTTGCATTATGCTATCTCGTGCTCATTCATGTCTCGTGGCCGTCACGTACATCGTCCCGTGTACCGACCTCTTGATGTCTTCATCGCTTTGTAACACAAGTTTACTTCTTGTTCAGCTCGTCAGAGCGCTTCTTGAGCTCCTCCTTGCTGGCAGGCTCGCCAAGGTTGTCGGCGATGACAGGGCCAGGGTTGGCCTTGTGGTGCTCGAGGGTGGCGGCACCGCCGCTGGTGGCCTTGGTGTCGACGTCGTGGTTGGGGTGCGAAGATGCGTTCGAGTCGCTGGACTCCTTTGCGACCTGATCGGTGATGTCTATAGCAGTGTCAATTATGCATTCTTTATCTGAGCAGCTGCAAGCTGTTTGTTGTGCAGGTGAGCTTACTGCCAGTGGCCTCTTCTTCCTTGGGGTGAACAGGCATGTTGATGGATTCGATTGGGCTTTTTTGGTTGTTGGTGAGGTGTTGTTTGGTTCAGTTAGGATGATGAGTGTCGAGTGTTTGGTCAATCAAATGTTATTGAAGTACTGAGAGCACATCATGCCCTCATGCTCTCATCAAGGCAGCACAGCCCACCTACTCCATAAACCCCACTATGGGGTCATCGAGGGATGAACGATCGGTGACGACATAAGGATTGACGACGACCCTTCTTTACCCGCTGCCAGGCACGTGAGCAGATATGGAGACAACTCATGGTCAGCTGCAGTAACATTACATATAGCTCCCATGCAAATAGTAGAGAGTCCAAGCTGATCACGAGACTCCTCACCGCAATAGATAAGGAAGTCCCAGGTTGCGTTGTCCACTGCGCGCTACTTTCAACAAACACCTTGATGACCACCAGTACCTTGATGGCAGGGCCGAGACTGAGAGTGAGGAAAAGACACATATAAGATGGGAGAAACCTCAAGATTTCATTTCAAGACTGAGCTCTTTCGCCAGATACCAACAATCCCAGCTTCAATCCCTCCCAATTTTCTTGTCTGTCATCCCGTCGTTGTCTTGCCTGCAAAGGTTCATTTGTCCATTCCGGTGTCGAAGCGAATGTTGGACAGGCGAAGATCATGTTGTTGTGGCTGCCATGCTGCTGACTTCTGGTGGTCAGCATCCAGATGACCTTTGAACACAGGAGGTACCTGTCTCATGGAGAGAGAGAGAGAGAGAGAGAGAGAGAGAGAGAGTGCAAGACTTACTCTAGCAGTTGCAGTTGCCGGTTGTGCAAGCACAGTTGGTGTTAGAGCACTGACCGCAGCCACCCATGTTGATTGGAGTGAAGAGTTGGTGGTTGGTAAAAGGTTGGTATTGGTGTGAAGTTGTTATTGATGGTTGATTGCGTGATGGTGAAGAAAGGAAAAGGCACTTCCAGCGTGCTCGCTTGCCGCTTCTTATACCCTTCTTCGGCCTCTGGAAATCTGCCTCTCCTGATAACCGCGCTCCGCGATGCAGCAGCAAGTAACAGCAAAGGTGGAGAGCTGTCGTTCACAAGACCACGAGATCAAGGTCCACACAATACGCAGCGCGCCTAGAGGTTTATCCCACGCTTCCTGCGGTACAAGTCATGGTCGATATAGCCGGGTTGGCGAATTGCATTAACGGACGTTCTGCAAAGCTGCACGTGCTGTGTCGCATCCTCTGCGGCTAGAGAACGCCCAGGCGTATCGGTCCGTTGTGAAGGCGCGGCGTAACCTGGGAATGGAGAGGTGGAGACGCACGTGAGTGGTAGGAGCTGTTCTGCAGGAGCAGGGTGAGAGCTCTGCTATACGACAGCCTGTTAAGAGTGGATGCCAGTAGTTTTGGGTATGCCCGAGATGGTGGGTCTGAAGACCATTACTTGCTCCTGATCTTAACCACTTTAGTGGAGCGCTAGTAAGCGACTGTCAGAACGATTGCATTAGCCAACGATCGTGGCTGTTCCTTCGCGAGTCGAGCGTGGGATTATGTGAAAATCAAGGCGGCTGGCATCGGCTGGTTGGTTAATGCATGATATTTTTTGCCTCAATATATTGACCGTACTTATCACGTAACTATCATGTATAGTTACAGAAGCTTCACAACTGCCGGAGTAGGCTCCCTTGGTTTGGCACCAAAGAGCGGCGATTGCAGGCGTGGGGTGATAGAGTTCGACGAATCGATACACTGAGGCCTCCATGCATGGGTGCATGTGTGTTGCGTTGTCAGATGGACATCTGCAGCGCGCATGAGCGTCACTGAAACTCGTGCAGGAGAAGCGCCGAAGTAGCCTCGTCTTGCCAACCACTCACATGCCCACGAGCTTCTTCACGCCGGCAAAGGTCCTTGGCCAGCTCTCGCCGTATCCCAGCTCAACCACGCCCTTGCCCATCTGGAAAGCTCCCTCACGCATGGGGTAGTCCAGCTTGCCTGGGATAGCAGTCTTGATGAGGCCCGGCCATCGGTCTTCACAGACACTTTTCGCATTGCATAATCCTCTGAGTCCTTCATAACCAGCGAAACGACCGTAGCCAGATCCGCGAACACCGCCAAACGGCAGTTGCACAGCATAAAACACCGCGAAATCGTTGACAGCCACCATACCCGTCTGCGAGTTCTTCGCGACCCACTGCAGTTGTGCGCGAGCTGCAGAACTGCCTGTTGGGCCGAAGACGCTGCAGCCCAGACCGTATATCGTGCCGTTTGCTATCGTCACTGCGTGTTGCGGGTTTTCTGCGCGCATCAGCACGGCCACAGGTGCGAACAGTTCTTCCTGTGCTATGGCCATATCAGGCGTGACGTCTACGAGAAGCGTCGGCTCGAAGTAATGACCTGCCGGGTACTTCGGGTGTTTATGCCGGTGCCCGCCAGCTAGCAGCCTCGCGCCCTGAGCAACCGCCGCCCTGATGAGACTCTCGAGCTTTTCGAAGGAGGCAGCCGAGACCATAGCGCCGACATCGACTTCACCGCCAGCTTTGGCATCGAGATCGTTGCCTAGACGAAGTGCCTTGATGCGAGGCTCGAGCATGTTGATGAGGCGTTCGTAAGCTTGAGGCATCGCTACAACACGTTCGATGCCGATACAGTTCTGACCGGCAGATTGGAAGACACCACGCATGATGATGCTGGCGACGCGGTTCATTTCCCCTTGAGAAGTAGCTTTGCCGGAAGGATCGTCCAATACCATTGCAGCATCTTTGCCGCCTAGCTCGACACATAGTGGCATGAGGACTTTGGCGGCGCTTCTGGCCACGGCATGAGCGACGGGCTTACTTCCGATGAATGTCATGTGACTGATGCCAGGGTGAGATGTCAGATGATCTGCAGTCTGCGGCCAACAGGTGATCGCGTGTACTAGGTCGGGATCTTGACCACAGGCAATCAGTGCTGACCGTGCAATGTTGGCGTAGTAGACGGAAGACCAGGCAGTGTTTTCGCTGTTCTTGACGACAATCGCATTGCCAGTGAACAAGGCACTGACAATAGGACCGAGCAAGTTGTGAAGAGGGTAACTATGTTGTGTTAGATTCTAGTTCAACTGGCGAATGAAGACGACATGGACTCACTTCCAGCTGACGCAAGCAGACACAACACCAAGCGGCTCGTAGCGGACCTCGTTCTTCTTGTAAAACATGAGGAAATTGGTCGGTCTTCTCTCAGCCTTGAGAGCATTCTCGCCATGCTGAATAGTCCACTTGAGCTTCTCAGCAGTCACCAAGATCTCACCGAAGATGGCATCGACTCGGGTCTTGCCACTATCCAGGCACGCTGCTCGAACAATTGTGTCTTGGTTATTGAACAGAAACCTGTCATGTCAATATAACGTATTTCTTTCCCTTGAACAAGATACATACTTCAGAAGACTTTTCAAGACCTGTCTCCGCTCAGCAAATGTGGTTTTTGCCCATGTCTGCTGAGCTTTCGTAGCCTTTGCAATGATACGATCAATGCCTTCAGGAGTGACTGGATTCACAAGGCCAAGTGATTGACCGGTAGCTGGACTATAACATTGGACAGCTGTGCTTCCGGAGAGCTAAATTATGTGTATCAGTGAATGTTATCCATAGATTCAATCCATAATACGTCGTACCTTGATCGAAGGTTCATTGAGTTGTTTGCCTTCCCATCCAGGTCTGCATGCCTCAGGCACAGGCACACTGAATTCAATGGCATCTTCAGCATCGCTGCGTAGGAGGATCTTGAACACCAATAGTGTGAGAAGAGAGAAGCAAGACCACCATATTAGTTCCTGCCTGCTCGCTGGAAGCGCAGCAGCAAGATACGAGAAGTCCATCGTTCCAGTGCAGCGACTCCAAAAGTTTAAGACATTCTTGTCGTACTTCGTGGATTCGAGGGGTTTCCGACTACGGTGGACCATAGCGTGAGCATTTCGTGAACAGAAGTGAAGTTCAACCCACTTCTGGCTTAGCTTCAACGCGTGCTCTCGCGTCGAAACGCTCCAACTTCGCGACCATCCCACTTCCACCATAGCAAGGCAACGCATACGCAGCAGTTGTTCACGATGTCTGGAAGCGTCGCACCAGCAAGACGGCGACGAAGCACAGATGACGAAGAAGAGGAGGAAGAAGACGTCTCCGTTGACGGAGAGTCAACCACGCAAAACCGCAGCAACAAACGCGCTCGTATGAGCAACGGCGGCCCTGTTCTACCAGAGAGCTATCTTCGCAGCCCAAGCGGCCGGACCTCAGGATCAGACAACATGGCTGTCGAACCTCACCAACCTGGTTCACTCGTGCGAGTGACCATGACCAACTTCGTCACCTACGAGAAAGCCGAATTCGTCCTTGGACCGAACCTGAACATGATTATTGGACCAAACGGAACGGGCAAGAGTACGCTTGTGTGTGCGATTTGCCTCGGCCTTGGGTGGGAGACGAAGCACTTGGGTCGAGCCAAAGATATCAGCGAATTCGTCAAGCATGGAGCCAAGAAAGCGACAATCGAGATTGAGTTGGCGAAAGATCCGAAGAGGCAGACTAGCAACCCTGTGATCCGAACCAAGATCTTGCGGGAGAACAACAAGGTGGAATACTACATCAACGATAAGAAGGAGAACAAGAAGCGGGTTATGGACTTGGCTCGCAGCTTCTCAATTCAAGTCGACAACCTTTGCCAATTTCTACCACAGGACCGAGTGGTGGAGTTCGCGGCACTCTCACCTGTCGAACTTCTCGCACAGACCCAACGTGCGGCTGCTCCTGAACAGATGACAGAGTGGCATCAGCAACTCAAAGAGATGCGCAAGGATCAGAAATTGAATGAGGACTCGAAGGGCCGCCTGGCTGAGGATCTTGGCCGCTTGGAAAATCGACAACGGATGCAGCAGGGCGATGTGGAGCGACTTCGTGAACGGACGGAACTGCAAGACCGTCTGGAGGCCTACAAGAAGTTCAAGCCATTTCCAGCGTACAAGGTCGCGAAGCAAAATCACACCGATGCAAAGCTGCGCAGAAAAGCAGCGGAGAAGGAGCTGAAGCATCTGAATGATGAGATGGCGCCCAGACTTGCGACCATGCAAGAGAAAGAGCACTACTTGGAGGTCACAGACAAGACTGTAAAGCAGCGCCAACGCCTTGTTGAACGATACGAAGGCACTAGCGCAGACCTGTACCAACAGCTCGAGAGGAAAGCCGCAGAGCTTGAAGCAATCGATGGCGAACTGCAATCTGGTAACACCAGCATCAGGCAGACAAAGCAAAAGATTCCTGAGCTCAACCGCGCAGTCACGAGTATAAAGGCAACAATGGAACAGCCACCAGAGGCAGTGGATACTGCTGCTATGAATGAGCAAATACGAGAGAAGACTCGGGAGATACGCGAACTCGAAGACAAGATCAACGAATCTAAGGATCAAATCTCAACACTCAACATGCAAGGCAGGCAGCGGCAGACCGTCATCAAGAATACGGAGCAGGAAATGGCATTCCTCCAATCTCAAGCTGGACAGCAGACAGACAAGCTGAGGAAGAACTCCCGGCGCGGTGATGCTGCCGTAGCATGGGAGTGGATTCAGAAGAATAAGGATCGTTTCAAAGGCAAAGTCTTTGGTCCGCCAATACTCGAATGCTCGGTCAAGGATCCCAGACTGGCGGCCGCAGTCGAGACCACGATCTCGCAATCTGAACTCATGGCATTCTCGGTCACTTGTAGAGAAGATTTCACCCTTCTGCAGAGGGAGCTCTACACTAACATGAAGCTTGTCGACATCAATATCCGCTCGGCTCCGCAAGTTGCGCTTTCATCTTTCAAGGCGCCCTGTTTGCCACAACAAATGGCTTCTTATGGGCTTGAAGGGTGGATTCTCGACCTCTTAGAAGGACCTGATGAAGTGCTTGCTATGCTGTGCGATAATAGAAACATTCACGCCACTGCTTTCACTTCACGCGATGTACCGGCGGATCAACACGACAACCTCTCTAGAAGTCCGATCAGCTCTTGGGTGACAAGTACGCAAAGCTACCAGGTCACGCGACGGAGGGAATACGGAGATCACGCAACATCGACACGAGTGACGGCTCTTCGTCCTCCCAAGTTCTTCACTGATGCTCCTGTGGACCACCGCGAGGAAGAAGAATTCACGCGAAAGATCAGAGAGACTGAAGTAGAGATGGAAGAGATTAAAGAGCAGATAATAAAGTTGCGCGATGAGGAGAAGTCCTACTCGGAGCGACAAAGAGAGCTCGCCGCTTCCAAGAAGGCAATCGAGAAGGAGAAGAACGAAAAGCAGAGTGCTTTGGCGCAGTTCCAAGGCCTGCCTATTAAGCTTGCCGGCGCTCAGAAAAAGCTGGACGACGCGCAAGTGCAGATTCGTAAGCACAGAGACAGCCAGCTTGCAATCGTTGCCAAGGGTGATAAGATCGCCCTTGAGAAAGGTCAGTTGGCCCTGAACTACGGCAACTCGGTGGAAGCTTTGCGCGGTCTTCATGTGCAGCTGCTCGAGGCCGAAATCATCAAAATCGAGGCGCAGTCCGATCTTACGCAACTGAAAGCGCGTCACGAACAGGAACGTGCTCTGCTCGCCGAAGCGCAGGCTGCAGTCGAGGCGCATACGCGCATTACAAACGAGTTCCTTACAGAGGGCAGACGCCTTATGGAACTTTGCCAGCAGTTTACAGCGGAGGATCTGACTGCGAACGAGATCAACATTCTTGAGGAGGTCAAGGAAATGGCGCCTGAAGATCTGGAGACCGACATCGAAGCAACGCAGGCTAGACTTGAGATGACCACTGGCGGTAATGCAGGCATTGTTGCTGAGTATGAGGAACGCGGAAGAAAGATCGAAAGAGATCGCGCCAAGCTCGACGAGATCGGACATACTCTGGAAGAACTGCAAAGCTCTATTACGGAGATCAAGGATCAGTGGGAGCCAGAACTCGATGCTTTGGTCGCCCAGATCAGCGAAGCGTTCGGTGAGAACTTTGCTAAGATTCAGTGCGCTGGAGAGGTAGGCGTGCACAAGGACGACGACTTTGAGCAGTGGGCAATTCAGATCCGCGTCAAGTTCCGGTAAGTTAAGACACAAATTTCGTGTGGTTGTACTACAGGCAACTAACCAATATTTCAGTGAATCTGAGCCACTCTCTGTCCTAGACAACCACCGTCAATCCGGTGGCGAGCGCGCCGTCTCCACCATCTTCTACCTCATGGCCCTGCAGAGTCTAGCCCGCGCACCCTTCAGACTAGTCGACGAGATCAACCAAGGCATGGACCCTCGCAACGAACGGTACGTCACGATCCCTTTACTTGCTATCCAATCAACTACCCAGCTAACACATCTCTAGCCTCGTACACTCTCGTCTCGTCAACATCGCCTGCGCCGCTGCCCGCGAAGACGGCCGCGGCGGAAGCCAGTACTTCCTCATCACCCCCAAGCTCCTCAGCGGTCTTGAGTTCCACCCCAAGATGACCGTCCACTGCATTGCTTCCGGCGAACACATGCCAGAGGACGGTCACGAGAAGATGGACTTTGCGGCTTTGGCGAAGAAGACGCTGCAGCTGAAGCGCACCGCTCTCGCACGATGAAGGGGTGGCGTTGGCGGTCTGTGATCTGCGTTTGCGTCGCAGCGACTTTTCGTTCTTCATTTGCTTTTTTCCTGTTTTGAGTATCGATACCCCACAACGCTCTGTTGCTTAGCGCCGTATATACGCGATGAAAAAGATGGTGTCACGATGTCCAGACCAACTGTCATTGAAGGGAAGGAAGGGTTTTCCGACAAATCGCTCTGTCCATTGTGTGCTTTGCTGTGCTCCGTTGCAAGCTGTATCGACATCGCGTTCGTTTGCGTTGCTGTAGTTTACCTGTGTGTGTGTGTGTGTTTGTGTGTGTGTGTGTGTGTGTAACACAGCTTGCAATCGCAACCATTCACTTCCATCCCACGCCCAAGAAGGACGTACCGCACATCTGCAGCTTGCTCTGACGCCGGTGAACCCTGACAGACACCTTGATTCATCTAAAGGATGCGACTGCAAAACGAACGAACGAATGAACGAACGAATGAATGAACGAAGCAATCGAATGTGACCAACGGGAGAGAGGTGAACGTGCCATCCTTCAGCGAAGTCAAGCTCCGATCCAACCTTCAGAAGCCAACAACGATATTTACACGTCGACCGCCGCACCACCGGTCTACTTAGACTGTAATATGATGTTCATGGCTATCCCTAAGCAAAAGCTACATGTACATACCTCATTTTACCTCGCTGGAAGATGATGGCAACATTGGATGTTTCACGATTTTGGCAGCCTCATGCTCGTTACACCAACTCTAACCCTAACACACGAATATCATGTTCAGTGTTTGTTGGCATCCAGTGGATGGAGCAAAAACCCGAACAGATGCGGCGTCGTATGAAAATTATAGTGAGACACACGGACGACGCAGACCCACTTCGTCATCTCAAAACATCAGCGTATCTGTATCATACATATTTGTACCCATCGCTATGAAGAGCTATACAAAAAACACAAACCTCCAAAAAAAAGAGGACCATCTAAATTTCGAAACGGGAAACTTTTCGTGCACCCTTTCATTTACTTGTGCTCCTTAGGGGCAATCATAAGCTCGGGACGGACGTGGCTGTCAAAGTCCTCCTCGCTGAGGGCCTTGAGCTCCATGGCGCTCTCCTTGAGGGTGAGGCCCTTCTTGTGGGCGTTCTTGGCGACCTTGCTGGCCATGTCGTAGCCGATGATGGGGTTGAGGCAGGTGACCAGCATGAGAGACTCGTTGAGCAGGGCGGAAATGCGGCGCTCATCGGCCTCGAGGCCCTCGACGAGGTGAGTGCGGAAGCTGGTCATGCCGTCGGCGAGCAGACGAGAAGAGTGCAGGAGATTGGAGATCATGACGGGCTTGAAGACGTTGAGCTCGAAGTTACCCTGGGAGCCGGCGAAGGTGACGGCGGCGTTGTTGCCGAAGACCTGGGCGCAGAGCATGGTCAGGGACTCGCACTGGGTGGGGTTGACCTTGCCGGGCATGATGGAGCTGCCGGGCTCGTTCTCGGGGAGCTTGAGCTCAGCGAGACCGCAGCGGGGACCGGAGCCGAGGAAACGGATGTCCTGGGCAATCTTGAAGAGGGAGACGGCGAGGGTGTTGAGCTGGCCGTGGGCCTCGACGATGGCGTCGTGGGCGGCAAGAGCCTCGAACTTGTTGGGAGCGGTGATGAACTTGGTGCCGGTCATCTTGGTGACCTCCTCGGCAATGCCCTCAGCGAAGCCCTTGAAGCTGTTGAGGCCAGTGCCGACGGCGGTACCACCCTGGGCCAGCATGCGCAGACGGGGAAGGGCAGACTCGACACGCTCAATGCCGTACTCGAGCTGAGTAACGTAGCCAGAGAATTCCTGACCGAGGGTCAAGGGAGTGGCGTCCTGCAAGTGGGTGCGGCCGATCTTGATGATCTTCTCGAACTGCTGCTGCTTGGTCTTGAGGGCGTCCTTGAGGGCGACGAGGGAAGGAAGGAGCGACTGCTCAAGGTCGAGGACGGCGGCGATGTGCATGACAGTGGGGAAAGTGTCGTTGGAGGAGGCGCCCATGTTGACGTGGTCGTTGGGGTGGACGGGCTTCTTGCTGCCCATGGTGCCGCCGAGGATCTCAATGGCGCGGTTGGAGATGACCTCGTTGGCGTTCATGTTGGACTGGGTGCCGGAACCGGTCTGCCAGACGACGAGAGGGAAGTGGTCGACAAGCTTGAGCGAGGCAACCTCTTCGGCGGCCTGTACAATGGCATTGCCCAGCTTGGGGTCTGTAATAATTCCCAGCGCATCAGCGGGCTGTCCTCTTTACGTCTTGATCTCCGCTCACGTATCCAACCTACCAAGTCCGTACTTCATGTTGACAGTGGCAGCAGCGCCCTTGAGGATACCAAAGGCCTTGACGAGAGGCGGCGGCATGCGGTCCTGCGGCTGGTTGATCCTGAAGTTGCCCAACGAGCGCTCGGTCTGGCATCCCCAGTACTTGCTGGCGTCGACCTGGAGCTCACCAAAGGCATCGCTCTCGGTCCTGGTGTTGGTGGCCATCTTCTGCGTGGAGGCAAAGGTGCGGACGTTCTTGAGAGAGGCGGCAGACTGGTTGGCCATGAGAGTCGTCGGGCGAGAGAGTGCGGCGCTCTGGATGCGAGCAGTCTGGTAGCTCCGGCGTGCAGCGACTGCGGGGAGCACTTTGGCAGCACGTGAAAGAGAGCGGGGCAACATTGCGTGGGTGGACAGTATGAAGATTAGTCTGCTGATGCGAGTCGACTTCTTGATGGAAGTATGCGCGCGAACCGTTGCTCTTAGCCCGACTTTCCAATGTCCTATCCATCCGCCATCGGACATTCACGGAGCTCGGAGGAGCAGCCCTTCTCCACACCCCAGACAGACATTTGTTGCATAAATGTGTGTACTGAGTCGGCAACAATTGAATGCTTTTCATTGCTACAGTACTGCCCTCATCAACAACCATCTTGATCAGTAGTCTCGCGGTCTAGGACCAAACTCCATACTGGCCTCTCGCTGGTATGGCGAACAGTACGGACTGTGGAGCCAGACTGCGAGGTAGTGTGCGCGACATGTACCACATGGACACTGTACGAAGACTTGTGAAGATGTTGACCTGTTTCCTGCAGCGACATGTCTACTAGTAGCTCCGATTCTCCGCCTAGACCACACCATGATGCGCCCTTCTTCCCTACTTCTTCCGCCACCTCGGTTCGCATGTCATCAATCTTGCCTGGTGTATTCTTGATGCAACTGATCCGTAACAGCCATCGGAGTGTATCACAGTTTTTGTCGTGAACATCTCACCGGCGTTTGAGACACGAGGGCTATCGTTATGCGGCAGCTGTGCATGCTCCTCGAATGAAGCCCAATCAGGGAGTCTAGGTTGACAGCCCGCGTGTGGACACAACAAGCCACTGACATCGCCCTCGCTGTCGCCCTTATCATCATCCGAATCCGGGTTCATCAGAGACAGAACGTCTGCAGTATAGCGATTAGAGTCGTCCATTGGATCAGCTTCGTGCGGCGCCGCGATGCTGGAGGATGTCGGGACTATTGATACCGTTTGTGTGCCAGCCAGTGATCTGGACGCGTAGACAACAAGCCGCTAACATTACCCTCGCCGTCTTCATCATCACCTAGAACGATCGGAGAGTACATGCTTGTGCTTTTGGGATCCGGGTGGTCGCCGAATGAAGCCGCTTGATGCGATGATTGGACGCTGACGTAGACCGGACCCGTGGATCCCACTTGCGTGTCGCTCCATTGAGGTAGACCCCGAGCAGACATAGACATGGGGCTTTGAAGTGGAGCTCGTGCATTGTCTTGGATGATGGACCCATTGCTCGCAGGTGGCGTCTGCAACCAGTTGCTGTTGTCCAGACGGCTCGGATGAACGATCATGTGAGCAAGGCCGACGTGCGTTGCCAACGCCTTGCTCCACGCATATATCCTGCCACACCCCGGGTACTGACACGGAAATCGCGCCGACGTAATCTTCGGATGTTTTGTCGTCACAGGCGCGGGCGCCTCGTCCTTTCCCAAGACTGTCTGCAGCGCCTGCTCAGCACTGTAGCCATCAACCGGAGGCGCCGCTCTCGTCCTGACAAGCTCCTTGGGGAACTCTCGAACCTTTCGACCAAGCACAGACTCCGCCACGATCATCTGCTCCGTGCATGGATGGCCCAGGTCGCGTTCTAGCTTGGTTTGGACGCTAGTCGCTGCTCGCATGTATGCGCTCACAGCCTGGAGCTGGAACTGAACCCCTGTGTTTGGCCTGAGGTGTGCGCGCTTTTCGTCAGCAACGGGCCAGAGGATGGCGGCATAGCTTTGCACAAACTCGGCCGTAAGGCGGTTGAGCGTGTGGTCGTAGCCGTAGATCTTTCCTTTCGTGGGTCCGTCAGTCTTGATCTCTCTGACTAGAGAAAAGGCACGACTTTGCGCCTGCTGGACCCAGTAGGACGAAGCGCGGCGGAGGATGTGTTTCCAGCATAGAGCTTCGAATGCGACTGTTTGTTGAGCGTTTTTTGGGTCGAGCTGGAGGGCCAGGCAGGCTGCGATTAGCTCCAATTCCATTTCGTCGGCACGGGGTGGTCACTTGTTATGAGCGAGGGGTGTTCGCAAGATGTAGGAGATGTTTGTGGAAGGCACTGTAAGCGAGTTGCTGATGGTTAAAGCGTTGTGGCTTGGCGTGCTTTGAGAGCTAATCGTGGTTGCGTTGTGTTGTGTTGCTTATTTTGATGCAATGTTTATGTTGTTCGGTTGTGATGTCAACGAAAGCAGAGCGGGCTGATGCCTGCTTAGATAAGCTGCCTTTCTGCGAGCGTTCGAAAGGCATGTGACAGTGAGTCGGAAAACAACGTACCGTCGAGAGGTGGCATCCAAATATACGTCAAGCTCGTGGTCCATAACTATTGCGCAGCAAGAGTAGCGCCCGTAGATTCACCATCCTAGAACTCGCCCTTCGCTACCCACTCGAACAGCTCCGACAAGATGCCTAAAATATTCACATCGCCCTCATCATACTCCACCGCAGCCTTCTTCCTCAGTATCTTCATCACACTGTGCTTCCCATTGCTTGCGTCGAGGTTTTGTGCAAGGTTTCTAAGAGACTGCATCGGCAGGTCCTCAAACAACACTTCCACAGCCGCCTGCACAGCACCCACATATTGCGCAGGAGCCACTCTTCTCAGCGGAACAACACTCCTATGACCAGCGACAGCTTTCGGCTGCAGCTCGTACAATCCCCATAACCACTCCACCTGCTCCAACACCGTCTTGATCGTCTGCTCGACCTGCGCTTTGATTTCCAACCTTTCCTTACACCTCCCTTCCCATGGCCTCTCACCTCTCTCTACAGCTCCGAGAAGCACCTCATGTGAATCCAAATCACACTTCTCACACCAGTAGTGATCGCCAAGCTCGTCGTCAAAGACAGAAACATCCATACAGTCGTTGTGCTGCCATACGCTGCAGGCCGTGCATTGGATCCAAGGCCGCTTGGCTGTGAAATCGTCATTGCCGCAGATACAGCGGCAGATGTTGTCTTCGTCGTCTTCGGAGTAGAAAGCGTCGTCTGGGGTTGGTTCTGGGGTTTGGATGCGGACCTTTTTTGTCTTTTTGCGATTGGCTTTGGCCATAAGTTGCGGATTGATGGTTCCTTGGACGGCAGCAGGAAATTTAGTAAACGGCAGTTAGTTTGTCCGCGATTGGCTACTAAAGTATTAGTTTTGGTGAAAGGAGGTGTGATACTACCTCGTCTTCACTACAGTGACTGGTGCTCGGACCACCGTGGTCACACGGTTCTGAATACCTAGAGTCGCGAGTTTGCTGCGCCCTTTTTTCTTTCTCTCTTCCACATAAGCACAATCCGAGAAGCGATAAACAGTCGCATACACATGATCCATCGCATCTATCGTGCCTTTGCCAACTGTACGAAGTGTAAGATCGATCAAGAACAAGAGCATCGCCATTACAAAGAACGCAGCTGCACCGCCACCACTGTCACTACCTACATTAAGACGCAGACTTACCAAACGATCGAATTGGATCAGCTCTACATCCCACCTCCACAGCAACACGGAAGCCATGTCAGACAGCAACGATGGGCTCGTCCGCTGCCCATGCGGAAGCGAAGAAGAACTCCCTAAGTCACAGACAGGAACGGGATACGAATCCTGGATCGGATGCGAGACATGCCTCGCCTGGCAGCACAGCATCTGCGTCGGCTGCCAAGAGGAAGTATCGACCAGACCCGAGAAGTACTACTGCGAGGAGTGCAAGCCCGAGCACCACAGACGCTTCCACTTCGGCTCCGGAGCAGACGATCGCCACGAGATCGTGGTGGAGAGGCAGGAAATGGAGGCGATGCTGCGCCCGAGGAACGAAGACAAGATGTACAAGAAGACCAAGTGGCTCGTCACCGAGATCGACGCCATTGCGCAAGGTCACCCTAAGGCTGTGACGGTGGAGTGGGCCAAGCTCAACGGCATGCATGAAAAGTACCAAGCTGGGGTCTCGAGAGTGCGCAAGGGTAGTGCGCTTCCACTGGCGCCTTGGTCCAGGGAAGACTTCGATCACATGGTGCGACTCAGCATTCGCATCGTTCTCTGGAACGCGTCCGTCTCCTCTGTGGAACGGTTCCGAGCGCGGTTGATCAAAGTCCGGTTCGAGGAGGCAGAGGCTGTGGCAGCTGAGCTGTGGAGTTTGAGGGCATGGTTGAATGCTGAGTCTATGAGGAAGATGGAGGCGGAGAGCGTGGAGCTGGGAAGGGCAAATGTTGAGGCGGTAAGGAAGTTCTTCAACATGGATTAAGGCCGGCTGAAGAAACCATGTATCTGGCTGCAGTCTCAGTGGCACATCACGAAGACTGTGCTCGGTGCTGGGATGTATCAATCATTGGGTTTAGATATCTGAGATTGAGATTGAGATTCATGAGACGAGGTTTCGGGGAATTAGGATGGAGATTGAGTGAGATGAGGTTCTGAGACGAACAAGGAAGTGAAGTGAGCTGGGAAGCGCGGAAGTCTCCCGTGCAGTTCGCCAACGCCGACCGAGGGACATCAACCATGATGTCTATAGCGCATGTGTACACTCCAGATATGCCTGAACAAGACCAATAATTTCTGTCGAATTGTCGCTCCTTACGCACTGTCTTCCATAATCCAAAAATCGCCTCAAAATTAAGTCCAGAATCTCCATGACCGCCACAAATGGCGCACCCCGTGACGCCCTAGATGCTGGTATACCTTGAACATGCCACCTTACCACGTAAAACTGTACTGACCAACAAACTAGTGGATTACGACCCGATTGATCACCTGAATGCTTTATTCTCCCACACCTCCACCCTCTCCACGGCGAAATTGGTATCTGCCAGGCTGCAGTCGTACGAACGCGATCTGGACTCGGACATTGCCTCGCTAGTCGCAACACAAACCTCTTCCGACAATGACGCTGTACAAAAGATCCAGGAGGCGAGAGCAGACCTCGCAGCACTCTTCAGTAGGATTGAGGGCGTGCGGACGCGAGCTCTGGAGACGGAGCGCACAATCACGGAGATGACAGCAGACATCAAGCGGCTGGACAGCACGAAGAAGAACCTCACACTGTCGATGACGGCGCTCAAGCGTCTCCAGATGCTCACAACGGCTTACGAGCAGCTTCTAAGTCTCAGCAAGAGCAGGCAATACAAGGAATGCGCACAATTGTTGCAAGCTGTGATCCAGCTTATGGCGCATTTCAAGAGCTATAGGAGTATAGACCAAATTGCTACACTGTCAAAGAACGTCGCGGACGTGCAGCGTGAATTACTGGAGCAAGTCTGCGAGGACTTTGAACTTGCATTCGCCAGCAATGAGGTGCAGCAGAAACGCGGCATGCTGGCGGAAGCCTGTATGGTTATTGATGCACTCGGCGATCATGCTAGAGCGAGACTTATCACCTGGTACTGCAACACACAATTACGTGAGTACCGACAGGTGTTCAGAGGGAATGATGAGGCTGGATCGTTGGACAATATCTCCCGCCGGTACAGCTGGTTCAACCGCATGCTCAAGACATACGACGCTGAGCATGCAGCACTCTTCCCGCCTACATGGCGTGTGAACGAGATGCTGGCAAATTCGTTCTGCGAGGGAACCAGGGACGACTATAAAGGAATATTACAGAGATCCATGCGGCGAACAGACGGCCAGCCCCCAGACGTCAACCTGCTGCTGTCGTGCTTGCAGGAAACGCTCGACTTTGAACACAGCCTGGAGCGCCGCTTTTCTGTTGGCGAAAGCAGATCGTCCATGGATACTGTAACTTCTTCCGCAGATGACAGGCGTTCTGGATTTAGCCAAGCAATATCCGAAGCTTTCGAGCCGTACCTCAGTATCTGGGTTGAGTCTCAGGACAAGCAATTAGCCACGCTGATACCCAGATATCGACTTCAGCCGATTCGCCAACCTGACGAAGAGTTCCACAGTCAGCTCGTGATGCCATCTTCCACAGAGCTTTTCCATCACTATCGAATCACTTTTGCTCAGTGCGCCAAGCTGTCGACTGGCAACAAGCTGCTGGAACTGTCGAAGACGTTTGCGAAGTATTTGGATTTATATGCTCAACAAGTCTTGTTCCATGCTCTTTCTGATAGGAGTGCTGGTCAGGCGTCCACCGAGGAGATTGTAATCATCATCAATACCGCGGACTACTGCTACCAGACTACCAATCAGCTCGAGGACAAGATCAAAGGCCGCATTGATGAAGAGATGCGCGACCAGGTCGACCTACAATCATCCGCAGATGCTTTCATGGGAGTGGCCTCGGCTGCTGTTCGAGCTTTGGTGCATATCGTCGAAGTGGATTGCGACCCAGCCTGGCGCGAGATGCGAAACGTTGCATGGAGCAAAATGGAAACTGTCGGCGACCAAAGTGGCTATGTGAGCGTACTCTTGCAGCGGGTTACCGAACGCAGCAAAGAGGTGCTGCGCTATTTGCACAAACCGCAATATTCTCGTGCCTACTGCGACAATCTCGTTGACGCCATCACTACCACTTACATCAACAATATCGTAGCCTGCAGGCCAATTGTTGAGACTGGCGCGGAACAAATGCTGCTTGACTCTTACGTCCTCAAGAAGGGCTTCAACACATTACTCACAATCAACGCCGATGCTGGAACACAGCCCAACGCCGCCTTCGTCAAACGTGTCCAGCAAACAACCTCCAAACTCGATCCAATTCTCAAGACTCTGCAAGTCCGCTCATCGCCACCAGAGGGCCTCGTGCAAGCATACCTCATCCATATCCGCGATCGCTCTGAAGGAAACTTCCGCAAGTTGCTTGAGCTCAAAGGCATCAACAAGCGCCAGGAACAAAACAGCTTGCTCGAGCTCTTCAACGTGCACAAAGCAATCGCCACCAACGAGGGCTTGCCGGCTGCAAACCCTCAGATCTCAGCGCTGAACCTTGCTGCTGCTCCTTCGGCCGCAGCATCTGGGCTCGCTGCCCTGAAAGACACAGCTGCCTCACACTCGACACCTTCACTGCCAGCGCGCTTCGACCCTACGAATTTCGGCACGGCGCTCATGGACGCTGCAAGACAGGGCGTTGACCGCTTCGGCTCGCCGCATCTAGGCGGCCCGGGTGCGGCGTCGACAAGCATTGCGAGCAGAACGACAAGTCCACCGCCTGGCGGAGTTGAAGATGGCGACAGAGGCCCTGCGAGCTTGAACGACAATTTGAAGAATTTGGGTAAATTCTTCCGCCGAGATGGTGGGAGCTTTGGCGGCTTTGGAAGATAGGTCTAGAATATCTCATTCATGAAAGGGCGTTGCATGGTCGCGTCTGTCGCGGCAAAGACGTGTTGTACAGATCCCTTGCCACGTGCTTGTTGACTACTCCTGAGCCATCCTAGAAATTGAATTACCGCCAAATCATTGCACTCGCGCTGCAAGTCTCTCCGGTACAACCCACTCAGAAAGCCGTCCTCCCAGTCTTCACAGCCTTCAACATGCCCACATCCGCCATCTTCTCAATCAGCCCAAACAGAGAATAATCACAACCTCTCCGCATAACCAAGCTCAACGTCACCGGCACCATTTCCTCGACCCGCGTGACGTTACTAAAGTACGGCACCTGGCCAATCGGCACCGTAAAATCAGCACACCCAGCCGTAGAGCAGAAATTGACACCGGACGTCAAGACTGCTGGAGGCGTGTAGTTCAGGTAGGTGGCAAAGCTATTGCCCTCGATCAATTCGCGCTCGCGGTAGCTGGGCAAGCCGCCGGTCCCGATGTCGTAGATCCATAGTGCGGATTCGCCGCACTCTTCGGCGGTTGTCGCGTCGGGCTCGTCGAGGGATTCGAAGCCTTGACCAAGGAATTCACCGTTGAACCACTCGCTGAAAGTACGTTTGACTGCAAGCGCGGCATCGTACTCTGCTTGGGTCGTGTTTTCGCGTTGGCGTGCGACCCAGCCAGGACGGCGGGCGGGATCGATGGGTGGGAAGCGTCCGTCGTACAGAGAGCTCCAGGTAGAGATTAGAGGCTCGGCGACTTCGACCCATTGTGTGTACGTGTTCAGAAGAGAAGTCGCATTGTTCCATGTTGAAATGTTGACCAACACTGTTGGTTCGAGGTCGAGGTCCGGACTAGTCATGTTGCCGTTGGAAGATGAGTTCGCAAGACCTGGAGATTGAGCTTCGAGGATCATGGATGTGAGATTGACAGTCTCCTTGGTCATGCCAAGTAGAGTGGTGAGGTTGTTATAGAATTCTTGCACAAGTGCGTCAGCAGCAGGATTGCGAGGTGGAAGATAGTCAGGAGTGTAGTAGACGGTACTTGGCAAAGGTACCTCGTGGCTAGGCACTGTCAGAGTCTCTAGACCAGTAAGAGAGTTGTTTTGGTGAAGCTCGGGAGTGTACCAGTGGCGCGCGAAGTAGGCAAAAGTGTATGGGTCACGAGCAAAGACACCGGCTGTATCTTGCGCAGCACCGAGAGGTTGGACGCGCTCAAGAGTGATCATGCCTTGACTGGGACGATTGCCGTATGTACCAGAGACAGCAGCAGGTCTTCTAACACTGCTTCCTGTGTCCGAGCCAATTGCATGGTCCAGCCAGTTGTACGCTGCCATGGAACAACCAGCACCAGCGGATGAAGCAGAACACGTGAGCCATTCATCTCCTCGCGGGTTGAAAGGATACTGGACATCATACCAGTCCCAGGGATTGGCGCCAGATGCAAACTGTGCTGTCTTCTGTTTGCCGACTAGGTGAGCTCCCAGGTCAATAAGTCGCTGGATAGCAGGGGCGGTCTCGTTGGCTGTGGGGGTGATGTCAGCCCAGGCTCTACTGCCTCCAGCTGTTTGAAGGCCTGCGATGTCGTACAGATCTTTGATCGCAATGCGGAAGCCTGCGAAAGGTCGATCGTCGGACCAATCGTAGATTCTCGAAGGTACAGGGATCAAAGGATCCTGATACTTGGCGATGTTGACAGGGAAAGGCTTGAAACTTCCAGCTGATTCGTAAGCTCCAAAGATGAACGTCCGGTATCTATCAACGTAGAGTCTGTAGACCATAGAAAAGCTTGCAACTTGATCCACGATACTGGCAATGTAAGGTCCGGGCTCGAGATCATCCAGCCCCTCTGCCACTGAAACTCCGTTGCAGGATATGCTCGAGCTGGTCAAAACCAACTTGGTACCTGCTGACATCAAGTGGTCCAGTACAGCACTTTCCATGCTCGCTAGGCCGTCGCAGCTTGACGAAATATATAGTGCCTGCAGAAATGACTCCGAGATGGCATCGTCCTCCTCGATGTATCTTCCGATCAGCTCGTCGATGACGTCCGCGGTGATTGAACACTCATCGGTCTTGATGACGGTGAAAGGCACCATGCCATCAGCGCTGATCCCAGAGGTGTTCGCAGAGGGCGTTGTCGTTAATGCCAGGTATGGAACATCGCCCAGAGAGAAGACGAGGTCGCCATTTTCCACATAAGACAAGCGATGAACCGGGTCACTTCTTGCAAGTGGCATTGCTTCAATGAGAGTCGAGAACAACAGAAGACTCAAGGAGATCTGCAGGATGGCCATTATGACCCCGTCACAAAGTGGTATAGCTTCGAGAGGCCATCATGCATCCCGGATAAGAGACAGATATATATCGAGAACGCTCCATCTTGGCAAGATAGCTCTTTGTCGTGGCTGCTGCCAGAAAAGGTGAGCTTTGCTTGTCAATCACATAATAACGCGATCGATCAACGGGCAAGTGTACTTGGCATGCCTTAGAGTTGATGCCAATTTATGCATCAAGGTGTTGACTGCACGGCTCAGACAGCCGTGCTAGGAAGGTGGATGGCGAGGAAGGCTATAAATGCCGGCCTATCTCGGAATGAAGATAAGGACGGGGAGTTTGTACTTGTTTCCTGCGGACTCATGTTGGGCCGTAACCTTCACCTCCATACCAAGAAGCTAGCACGTGGCAGATAGGCCCATAGCGGCATCTGCGGCATTGTACATTCGTGGAGAAAGTGCAGTGTTGAAAGACATTCCGTTACACATGCCAAGGACTGATCGGCAGCGCATCCTCCTGCTGTGCTGGCTTATCGCAACTCTCTCGAATGCGATCGACAACGACAGGTAAAGCAGCTACTAAAGCTATACTTCTCACCGGTCTATAACTCGTCGAGCCGGTGGTCAGCCTGGGCATCAAACTGTACACTCGTCCGGCTACAGCTCGTTAACAGGCTCTCGATGGCAGACAGGGCCAGTCCAGAGTCTATGATTGGAGCCCTAAGCACAAAGGCCCATGAGATGGCCAGTATCTTCATGTTACATCAATGGCCACAACCCTGATCTGAATGATGGTTGAGTATCATCTTCGCTGAGACGGTTCAGTACATGCACACACCCTGTCCGTGAAGAGCTGTAGCCAAGGAGACCGATGCTCATGATAGGCCAAGGGATGGGCAGTACCATTATGCAAGCAGAGTAAAAGTAGCCGTCTAGCTTTCGATCGATTTCGTCGTATTCATGAACCTAAGATGTTGTCGATTTGTTAAGGTAATGTCGAAGTTACAGGTTGCTGAACGTCGCGGGGACGGACTGAGGGTCCGCCAATGTCACCTTAGCTTGTCCTCTACCAACCACACATCCAACACCCAATACACCAACAACACTCAAGACACAACAGCAACAACCGCCAAAATGCCCAGCCCAACCGAACCTCCACCTACCGCACCTCTAGCAGATCTCACAATAACCCCCCTCCCGCCCAAAAAACCCCACGTCCCCTCCCTAAAGTACCCCTCAAACCGCAAAACAATCTACGACCGCAACCTCAACCGCACGAAAACCTCCGAGATCTCCCTCGCCAGCTTCTCCTACCTCTTCAACAGCCTGATCTCCTACCACCAAGCCCGCTCACCTTCCGTCTCCGAGCTCGAAACCCGCCTCAATCGCGCCGGCTACCCGATCGGAATCAAGATGCTGGACCTCCTACTCTACCGACAAGAAGTGCGGCGCGCGCAGCGCCCGACGCGGCTGTTGGACATGCTGCAGTTTGTGCACGGCACGCTGTGGAGGAGTTTGTTTAATAGGGCGGCGGATGCGCTGGAGCAGAGCACGAGTAAGAAGAACGAGTATATGATTGTGGACAACGAGCCGGTAGTGAATACTTTTATTAGTATTCCGAAGGAGATGAGTCAATTGAATTGCGCGGCTTTTGTGGCGGGGATTATTGAGGGGATGTGCGATGCGGCTGGGTTTGGGACCGAGGGTGTGAGCGCACATTGGGCGGGAGAAGGGGACGAGATGTGGCCTGGGAAGACGATTTTCTTGCTGAGGTTCAAGGACAGTGTGGTGGAGAGGGACGAGGCGATCAAGGCTGGTGGTGGATGAACATGAGGGTGAACATTGCATTAGGAGCTTCCTGAGCTGTTATTACTTGGTCTTCGATTCTACGGATTGCCGGCCGAGACGCACTTCATGGCCTTCTGCGGTCATCTCGACATCCATCCTGGGACCACCATCCTCAACACTCCGCGCCTCCTCATTGGCAATCCATTTGCGAAACACACCTATGAACGCGCCGCCGCAAGCTATCTGCAAGCCCTGGAATATCACTATCGGAATCTGGATCTTGCTCCGCAGCACAGGATCCATTCCAGCGAAGATAGTCGTGCTCAAAGGCACGCCCATCGCTGGACCCTTTGCCGGCACGCAATAACACACCGCAACAACATCCTTTCTCGGAAGCCAAAGAATCCCGGTGAAGAACGCAACGCAAAAGTATATCGCGAACAGAGCAATAGAGATGAAGACCACGAAGATCATGTTACTGCCTGGAACCGTGTCGAAAGCGCCACTGGCGAACGCGCCATCATATGTCTGCCAAATAATGACCAACATGCAGAACGGACCGAATTTGAGCACTTTCCAGTCAAAGAAGACCTTCTGGCACGCGGGTTCAAAGAAGTACCGAGTCACCTGTCCAACGAACATGGGCAGATAGATAGATAGACCTAGCTGCTTCAGCACTCGTGCGTAGATAGCAGCGAATTGGCCACTGTTCGATGGCAGCGCCTCATTGTACCATGTGTCCACGGATGTATACATGATGACCAGTGCCGGTGAAATGAAGACGCCGATGAAATTGCCCAGAGTAGTTTGCACGACCGTCAGTGCAGAATTTCCGTGAGCTTGCCGCGTCATGACCACATTGCTGCTCATTGTTGTCGCCACGCAGCCGAGGAAGATGAGCCCAACCAACAATCCCGGATCCATGAAGTCCTTGTTCGTAGCAGTGGCTGATACGAGTCCGAACGCGAGCGCTGAGGTCATGAGGAAGCACTGCACTTGCACGAAAATGTGCACTTTCCAGCGCGAGTAATTCTGTATCAGCACGCGGGTGTCGAGCGTACAGCCGGTGAAGAAGAAGATGATAGACACCATCAGATAGGTGACGACGGTCTCTTTGATTTCCTGATGTGCTTGCGGGACCTGGACTTGGGAGGCGATTGTTATGACGACGCCGATGCCGATGAGGAACCACTGGTCTTGGAGCGTTGTGAGGATGATACTGCTCCATTCTGGATGCTTGCTTGTGTTGGTGGCAGTTGCTGTTGCTGTTCTGGGGTCGACTTGGGTTTGTGGATCTTGTTGCGGAGGCGTGTGAGCATGCTCGGTGTTTGGCTCTCTTGAGATGCTTTCGTCTTGTTGGTCTTGGACGTGGACTCGCGACATGTTTCCGCTTGTGATTGGGCGAGTCTTTGCCAGGCGTCAGCACCAGGAGCTGCGCAAGCCATCGTTGTTCGTTGTTCTCTTTGCTGATATCTGTGTCCCAACAATCCTTCCAAGTCCGTGTTAGCCGCAAAAGCGCGGTCAAGTATCAATGCTTGGTTGGTCTCGTGCCAATGACGGCTTGAGCATTCGGCGCTAGGATTAATGTTAGTGCGAGCGCAATCGATCGCATAATCATAGAACGACGTCACGTGATTAGGTTATAGAATGTCCATAAAACTATCTCGTGGTCCTGGATTAGCAAATTGTAATCTCAGCTCAAGATCAAGCACACGAACAAGCAACCGGTATATCGTTCGGCTCGTGTGCGGACACACGGATCATTACCACTGAGCCACTTGACTATTCATAATGGCTTGTCTTCGACCCCGCAGTACAGTATGCCCCACATGTGCTGTTTGGACCAGCTCTGGGGGTCCGTTTCGACCTCAGTAGAAGACCCCTTGGACGCAGGTGTTCACGTTTGTCGTCTACACCAGCTTGCCGCAACGTATAACGTTAGAACACTTCAATTTGAGATCGAGCTTCTCAATGGGCTCACGTCTTAACCACAGTGTCAGCATAGAAGGTAGTGTCACTTGGAACGGCGTACATGAGGCCAGTGGTGGGGTTTAGCCGTTCTTGGTAGACGGATGAGGTCGAGCGTGAACCCTCTTCGGCCCCTCGAAAGCATGCGCCCGCGGCAACAACATCGGCACACTTTCGAGGCAACGAGAGCTGCGAGTTTACGCCGTCGTCAGGCACAATAGCCACATTATATAAGAACGGTCGAACCATTGCAACTGGTCGAGTCTGTCGAGCGTAGCCAGGCCTCACCCGACTGTACACATCACAGAGCTCATTGAACCTCTCACTCCCGCGTATCCCAAGCAGCACCAACCATGTCTTCCAACAACGGCAAAGCCATTGTCTGTCGCGACACCCTGGCAAATGGCGGATGGAAGATGGAGGACGTCAGCGTGAGGAAGCCAGGTGAAGGCGAACTGTTGGTCGAGATGGTGGCGTCGGTATGTTCCAGCATCCTTCCTATCATTGCCATCATCACCCTCATTGAATCATCGTCCTAACAATCTCCCAGGGTGTCTGCCACACCGACGTCTTAATCGGCGGCCTGCCCAACGGCGCGGCACCAATTGCATTCTACCCCCGAGTGCTCGGCCACGAAGGATCAGGCTACATCCGCGAAGTCGGCCCCGGCGTAACCGTAGCAAAGAAAGGCGACCCAGTCCTCCTCTCCTTCGCCTTCTGCAAATCCTGCGCCGTCTGCGAAGCCGGCCACAACTCCCACTGCAACTCCTTCAACGAGCTGAACTTCGGCACGCAGCCCAACGTCTTCGGCGCCAAAGACGACGCCGGCTCCAACCCGACCATCCCGGGCGCCTTCTTCGGCCAGTCGTCCTTCGCCTCCCTCTCCATCGTCCGCGAATGCTCCGTCGTCAACGCCTCCTCGCTCGTCTCCAACAAAGAAGAACTCCAGCTCCTCTCGCCTCTAGGCTGCGGCGTGCAAACAGGCGCCGGAACCGTAATCAACGTCGCCAAAGCCGACAAGACCGATGTCGTCTGCATCCTGGGCTTGGGCGGCGTCGGCCTGAGCGCAATCATGGGCGCCAAAATCCAGAATGCCCGCACCATCATCGGCGTCGACCGTGTGGACTCCCGCCTCGCGCTCGCGAAAGAAATGGGCGCAACGCATGTCATCGATAGCTCCAAGCTGCCCGAAGGCCAAACGCTCGTTGATGCCGTGAAAGAAGCAGCCGATGGCCTCGGACCGACCGTCACAGTCGACACGACCGGCGTGCCGGCGCTGATCAAAGCGGCGATCGACTTCGCGCGCAACAGGGGCAAAGTCATCCAAGTCGGCAGCGCGCCGTTCGATTTCAAGCTGGAGATCAACGTGTTCGAGTTCATGGTCCGCGGTATCCAGTACATCGGCGCGGTTGAAGGGCAAGCTTACCCGCCAGACTTTGTTTCTAAGATGGTGCAGTGGCGCAAGGAGGGCAAGTTCCCGGTTGACAAGATGATGAAGCTGATGCCGGCGGATAAGTTCGATGAAGCGTTGCATGAGATGCACGATGGAACGACCATCAAGCCCATCTTGGTCTGGTAGCAATGGCACAGCTATAGCTTGGTGTTTGTAGCTATATTACGCCGAGATGATTGTACGTACGAACGAAATGTCATCCATGATTTGCGCTGGACATCCTATGCCAATAATGACAGTGTCATACACAAGACGTGTTACGGAGATTATTGTAAAGTGAGAGTAGTGAATGGTGATGGAATTAAAGATGCTATCTACGCTATGCAGCTTTTATGAAACGCAATGGAGACCTTGATGGCAGCCTAGACCATGCCAAACTTTCATGTCGCCACTAAGACCGGATGCACACGAACAAGTGGCACGTGCATGAAACTGCTGCAAGGAAAGGTACGTTGACTGCGCTCTCTGCCCAGCAACCTCTGTACCAATGTTATTGTAAGTATGCCAGCTCGAACAGTTTAAACGATTTTATAAACACGGCAAACCCTGATAGGGATGGCCGCATTTCCACTTCGACCTTGGTCTCCCAGACCTACTTGGACAGGTACCAATTCCACCAAGCGTGGGCTGGGGTCGAGCACATGTACCAGTGTCGGACTGGGTATGTGTGTGCTAATCCGCTTGTATGCTCTCGACGGCAACCCGATGGGAACTTGACCGAATCGATGTGGGGATCGCTACTCCCGCTTCACTTCCTCCTCTGCAGACTTGAGCAACTGCGGGTTCTCCTTCCTGACCCACTCGAAGTAGTCCCTCCAAGCACGACTATCCTCACCGCCTGCAAAAGCCTTGTTAAAGTTAACGGACACGCGGATAATGGACTTGTTGTGCTCGGCCAGCTTCTCGAGCTCCTGCTTGACGGCGTTCTCCTTTGGCTTGTAAGCAAGCACAGCACGGAACTGCTGTGCGAGGCTGTCGAGACGGCGCGATGATTCCGCAGGGGCGATCGTGAGAAGCTTGGTGAGGACGAGGCAGCAGAGGATCTTGATTTCGTGCTCGTCGCCAACACCGGCAATGATACGGTCGTAGAAGGCGGGTATGTCAAGACGCTCACGAGAAGCGGGCTCATCGAGGAGTGCGTAGAGAGTCTCGAAGGCAGACTTGCGGATCTCGACACCATCGTCAACCTTGTGCTTGAACGGGCCCATGGCGACTTCGCGAACGAGATCCGGACGAACGACTGTTGCCTGCATGGCGTATGGCAAAAGCTCCGACAGGTGCGGCATTACAAGATCTGGCTTGTTGTGGAATGCAGAGTTGAAAGCGGAGAGGGAGAGACGCTGGTTCTCAAGATCTTGGTCGCCGAGCATGGTTGTAAGGATCTGGATGATGGAAGACTGCAGGTAGATGTTGTAGCTATCATCCGTGTCGGAGAACATGTAGCGGAACGCGGTGATGACCATGCCTCGGACAGTTGGGTTCGAGTTTTGCAAGAAGGTCTGCAGCTGTGGAAGATAGGCGGCCGGGTCGATAGTAGCGAGTCTGCCAATGCATTCAGCACTGACGACCTTGTTGTCCTCGGCCTGGCCAGAGCTGATGATGTGGTCCCAGAGTGTAGCCGTGTACGGTCTGATCTCCTCTTCAGCAGCACTGTGCTGCAGTAGCTCCTTGACAGAGTGCAGAAGAAGGTATTGCTTGCCTTGATCCATGGCACTCAGGATTTGAGGCAAGTAAAGCTTCACGTTGCCGGCTCCCGCCCGACCAAGTGCCACAGCAGCGGCGAGTTTGACCTTCTCAGAAGTGGCTTCGAAGTAGGGAGTGAAGTTCTCGGGGGTGAGCGAGCACTCGGTGCCTTGACGAAGACCTGCCTCGCCGAGGACGGATAATGCCAAGCACTTCTTGCCCTCGTCGGACTGCGAGTTGAGTTCCTTCACGAAGTCCTCAAGCTGAACGCCGATGTCACCGCCACTGGACACAAGAAGAGTACCGATGACACGGCCAGAGACGTCGGTGTCGGCTTGCACACCCTGGTTGAGCAAAGCAGACATAAGTTCCTTCCCTGAGCCAGCTTGACCAATCACCTCAACGCAAGATACGAGTGCCTCTAGAGCGTTGCCATGAAGCGAGGCCGAGGTGACATTGCAAATCGCACCGATCACATCAGGCGTGGTGACCAGAGTCGGCTTGTCCTTGGCAAAACTGCCAAAGATGGCGAGAGCCGGGCCAAGCATGTGCAAGTCCTCTGGCTGGATAAGCGGAAGCAGCAAGTCGACGATTTTGGAAATAGTGCTGTCATCCAGAGATTGACGCGAAGCCTGGTTGACAGCGAGCATGCGAAGGGCGCTCAGACTTGCGCCTCTGAGTGAGCGGCTAGACTTGCGAAGCTGTGCTCCGAGCTCGACAGCAACAGCAGCAACAAAGCCTGGCTTGAAGTCTGAGCTGCTCTGCGCGAGCACGGCGATAGTATCGACAGCCCGTACACTTGCAAGTCGTGTGAGTTCATTCTTCATACGCTCGGCAACTAAATCCTGACCAGCAAATCGCTGCTTTTCACTGAGAAGACTGGAGCCAGTAGATCCTGAAGTGCGTCCAACGAGAAGTCCAAGAGCCTGCACGGCCTTCTGGCGAACTTCTGTGTCCGTCTCTTGCGCAGTGATACGCTCTGTGATGGTGTTGTAGAGCTGGCCGAGATACTCACCGTTCTGAACCTTGCTAGCAGCCGAGCGAGGCGGCGTAAGAGCCTTGACAAACACCTCAATAGTTGCAAATGCCTCACTAGACACCTTTGCGTAGCGGTCCTTAGCCGCTGCGACCAGTGCTGGTACGACTTTGCCCAGATGGGCTTGCAGGATCTTACTGGAGTGGTTCTCCCCAATGACACGAAGGAGGGCAAGAGCTTCAGTACGAAGAGCGTTGCCAGAGGCACTTGCGTCTGACTTCATCGTCTCAACCACAGGCTCGATGACCAGATCGGCGTGTTCCGCAAGGCCGCCGCGCTGGACCGAGACCATGACTTTTAGAAGTGACATGGTCACGAGCTTTGTTGAAGGAGTGGAAGTCTTCAGAAGCTTTGCAGTCTCTTTCACGATCTGGGGGTTGATCTTCGCCAGCATTTCGCTTGCCTTGTCTGTTGGTGGTGAGGGAGAAGGTGATGCGTAGCCCTTCATCAGAACTCTCTGAGCATGGAGATCAGAGAGTACAGCATCGCTGCCCCCACGTCTCCTCTTCCTGCTCTGCGGCACACCGTTGGATTCGGCCGCGGGACCCTTGGGCAGGTTTGATGGGCCGTTCTTGGAAATGATAAATGCAAGAGTCGAGATGACCTCGTTTCGGACGCTCTCCTCACGCTCCTTGAAACGAGCGATGAGGGCAGGTGCAACATCCTGAATAAAGGGCGGGTTCAGCGTGGCGATCAAAGCGTGCAGCACCTTGGCACTGCACCTCCTGACCTTCCAGCTCACGTCATCTTCGTCCTCGAAACCAGTCTCCTCCTCAAAGTCCTCGTCTGCATCGAAGTCATCATCCTCTTGCTCTTCCTCCATCTCCTCGTCGTCATCATCGGCTAGCGTAGGGTCGTATTTGAGGAAACGTAATGAAGCGGCAACCACATCACTCAAGTGTGCCTTGAGATCAACCGCGCAGGCTTGCAAGAAGTTCTCAATTGTGACAAGCGCAGCCTCACGCACTTCCTCAATCTCGGGATCGCGTTCACCGTCTGACTCTGCTTCCTGTTCCCTCTGCTGATCGAGTTCCTCTTGACTCAGTGGGGCGATCACGAAGGGTGCGAGCGTCTTGAGGTATGGGCCAAACTTCTTGGGCACGGCCTTGGCCATGCTTCCGTAGACTGTGATGAAGATCTTTCTCTGCTGGTTTGTGAGGTGTGGTTGACGTAGCTGCTCAATCGTATAGCTGACGTGGCTCGCAAGTAGCGCGTCACTGAAATATGGTCCCAGTGCAGCCAGTGCAACAACAGCCTTCTTCTTCATGACGCTTCCGCACCTACTGTCTTGCAAGATCTGCATGGAGATCTGTTCAAGAGCTTGCACCTCCACCTCTTGCAGCATGGGTCCGAAGCATTTCGCGACCTCTGCGAGTAGGTCCAAGCTGTTGCTGTCGGTCGCCTTCTCCAAATCCTCCTGCAGCATGCCCTTGGGCGGTGGCGGGGCATTTTTGTTGTTCGGGAGTGGCATGAGGACTCTGCCGACCAAACGAGGAATGAGTGCCTTTGAGACGGCGTTGTAGGATTCTTGCACCTTGCCACCCCTCGGGCCACCAGGCACAGGGTGAGGCAGAGCCACCACGATGGCCCTCACCGCGAGAGCAGGTACGGTCGTGTCGATGGTGTTGTCAGTCTTGATATTGCTGACTTTCTCGATTGTAGGGCAGAGAATGCTCTCGGGAGCCTTGTTGACGAATGGGCCTAGACAGTTGATTGCCATGTTCTGCACATCGCCGTTGCCGTCATTGAGCGTGTGAATGAGGCCGTCAACGACTCTCGCGCATGTGGTGTAATCGTGGGCGAGGAAGGTGGTCGCGCCCGTCTCGAGCATAGTGTGAAGGTCATTGAGGGTCATGTACCGGATATCGGGGTCCGGGTCGTTGAGTTTGGGTAGGAGAGAGGCGACATGGTGGGAGGTAGGGTTGGGCGGCACGCCTGCTGATGAGGACATGCTCGCAGTAGTTGTGAGTGCAGCCGAGTGGAATGCTGATGCTGATGAAGAAGAGGAAGTATGTGGTGTATTCTGCTCAGACGGCCAAGTTTTGTAGCAGGGTCGAGTTGTGGAGTTGTGTGGTGAGTTGTTGGTGTTTGGAGGCGGCGTGGATGTTAAAGGTATCGAGTGAGCTGCGGGACCAGCTTGATGGGCAGTGACGAAACGTGGGGTCGTGCCTGCCTGATAGGCAACAAGGCACCAACCAAACGAAGTGAATGCACGCGACTAATTTCACGCGATTGTGAACGTGCTAAGGAAACGATCTCGAGCATGGTTTATTCATGTTCAATCAAAGCATGAGATATATGAATAATGAGGAAAAAGCCAGCCACCCTGCAGGATAACGGTGTATGCAGTTCTCGAGTCCATCCACTCATCTTCATCTGCATGGTCGATCGCAATAGAGAAACAGTGCACAGGTTCACAAACAAGGATCATACTTGTCAGGCAGCTTTTGCATAGGTATACATATATACATCTCGCAATCCTGCAAGAGCTCTCTCCCTGGTACAGTAAAATCGCTCAGCAACTCATCTACAGACTCTACATTGGTCTGTCGTCTATTTCTGGGGCCTGTTGGGGTCGATGGTACCCATCGACTTGGCGGTGTCAGGGCCGCCCTCGGGCTTCTTGCTCTTCTCGTCGGACTCGTGGATGGGGATAGAGTGCCTGGTGGGGGTGTTGGACATGCCCTGTTGCTTGGAGGAGATTTCGCCCTGCTTGGTGGTGTCGGCCTGGGAGTAGCCGGGCTTGGAGGGAGAGCCCTGTGTTCATAGTTAGCATGTATGTTTGCCATTGTGGCATACGGCTTTCAACTTACAGACTCAGTCTTGCCGTCCTCGGCGTAGACCTCATCGGTGTTGGTGGAGAGGTCCTTGGCAAGGCCAGAGTCCTTGCGGTTCTTGAAAGCGCCCTTTCCGTCGGGCTCACGCTTGGAGCCCTGGTTCTGGCCCTCGCTCTCGTTGCTCATCTGTCCCTTGCCCTGAACACCCTCAGTGCTGGTGGATCCACTCCTGGGCATGCGCTCCTCGGTCTCCTCGTTGCCGGATGACTTCTTGTTGGCATCGTCGGCCTTGGGCTGAGAGTCGCCCTCAGTGCCGGAAGGCTTGGAGGTCTCGCCGGACTCCTTGGCCTCGTCGGACTCAGTGTCCTCCTCCTGGGGCTTCTCCTCCTCAGGCTGCTTCTCCTCCTTGGTCTCGGCCTCCTCGTGGTGCTCTTCGTGGTGCTCGTCGTGACCGTGGTGGCCAGACTCACCTGAGGGCCAGAGGAAGTAGGCGCCGGCGGGAGTGATAGCAAGAGCAGAGATCAACCTGTCAATGCGCGTTAGCATATACTGCAATTCGTCGTATCTCCCGCGACCTCCAACGCGACACTCACCAAGGCAGATCAGAGCCCTCTTTGCCGTGACCACCAGAGCTGGCGTAGCGGCGCGCGACAAACTGGGTGCGGCCCTGCACCATGGGGCGGGCAACACTGGCCCTGAGACCCTGCTGGACGCTGCGGACGGCTCTAGTACGCATGAAAAACATTATCGCAAGAGTCAATGGGTGTGATTGGGGTGGTGAGATGGTGAGGTTGTGATACTGCTGCTCGAGAGCTGGAGGCTTTCGATCGGCCGGTCCCGGTGGTTTGTCCAAGCTTCTAAGGATGACATAGCCGAACCGTCACGGTCGCACCGAGTCATGTTGAAGAGCGACATGTTCGCATTTTTGAGATGTTACATGTAGATTCACCACTCATTTTCGTGATCAGAGAGTATCATTTGCATCGTTATCAGTCTTCAATGGGGAACGTGCGACGATACTTCCCGGATGGCAAATCTTCAACACGATTAAACATATCACACTCAGGCCACACAGCAAGATGGACTCAATTCTTCACAGGATACGATACACCAAGTCATCGTATATCATTGGTAAATCTTATTCATATGCTTGGAAACATCCTCAGGGCGTTTGTCTCTCTGCATCGCCAGTAAAGCCTCCTCTTTCGAAACATCAGGTTCCAGAAGCTCTCTCAGCAGATCCTCTTTATGATGATGTACCGCCATGATCCACGGAGTCCGACCAGACCAATCGCGCAACGTGACATTCGCTTTCGCATCAAGTAGGATGCGGACGATTTCTTTGCTACCCGCTTGCGCTGCCTCATGCAATGCTGTGCGACCCTTGTCACAGGCGGCGTGGACATCGGCGCCGCAAGTGAGAAGCATGCGCACCATTTCAACGTGTGACAGTTCTGCAGCAATGATCAGAGCTGTCTGGCCAGCGCGATTTCGGGCTTCTACGTTGATACCGCGCTGTATCAACAGTTCTATTGTAGAAGGGTGGTTCCCGCGTGTGGCACGCATGAGAGGTGACAGATCCCATCTGTGACAACGTCAGTAAGATGCCCTCCTACTAGACTGGAAGAGTCAAGGGTGTTAGTCGAGACCTACTTCAATCCTTTGTAACTCTTCCCTTTGCCGTCAATGTTGGCACCAGCATCCAACAAGATGCGGATACAATCATCTTGGCCGTGGCGCGCAGCGACTCCAAGTAAGGTAAAGCCGTTGTTGTCTGTTGCCTCGAGATCTGCTTTTGCAGCGATCAATTGTTTCAGTATGTTCCGGTGGCCAAGCCAGCACGCTTCTGCTGTAGGGGTGTACTGCAGGTTACCCTTGACGTTAGGGTCCGCGCCGTGTTGCAACAGCACCCTCACGCATTTGGTTCGACCAAGGTTTGCAGCTATTGCCAGTGGCGTCCAGTTGGCCTTTGGCACTTTCATCTGGTGAGACGCTCCAGCCTCGAGGAGCAACGCAGTCACCTCACTGTGTCCTCTCTTGCAAGCCACGTATAGAGGCGTCAGCGAAGCATCATTCTGAGCATCTACATCAGCTCCCTGCTGGAGTAGATATCGCACGAAATCTGCGTTGCCTTCGACAGCGGCCCTGAACAGAGGGGTTGCTTTTTTCGAGTCACGGGTGTCAACGTGCGAGCCAGCCTCGATGAGAATGCGAGCGATGCCAAAGCGTTTACGCCAGCATGCTTCAGCAAGTGCATTGTTTCCAGAGGTAAGTTTCGCTTCCTTTTTCGCATTGTAACGGAGTAAGAGTGGTACAACGGCCTCTCTACCGTCGCGGATCGCTTGTAACAGAGGTGTCCATTGTTTGTCTGCTGCAAGCTCGGTATCAGCACCGTGTTCGAGAAGGATTTCGACGATTTGTACATGTCCATGCCGTGAAGACTCGGTCAAAGCTGTTTCTCCGTTGTCGTTCCGTGCGTCTACGATCGCGCCTCGATCTAGGTAGTATTGAGTTCCCTCCTTATCACCGAGCCAGGCAAGGTGCAATAAGCCAGTGTTATTAAAGTGATCAGCAGCTTTTGCTCCGACCTCTGTGCCATATTGGAGCATAAACGTTGCCGCGGGACAAGCCTGGGCGTAAAATGCGGCTGTCTTTCCCTTATCGTCCTTCCGCTTCTTGTCGACATTGTTATCAAGCAGCGCCTTGATGACATCGAGTCGCCGCTTGAGGACAGCGTAGTGTAACGCTGATCGTCCGGCATGATCCTCAGCGCTATGGTCGGTGCGTTTGTCTCTGAGTAGATGTTTCGCAGTTTCCGCGTTCGCAGCGAGGTGCAATGGGGTACAGCCATCATCGTCTCGCGCATTCACATCCACGGATGAGTCTCGTAAGAGCTGACGGACCTTGGCCGATTTGCCGCTGGCTGACGACCTATGGAGAGGTAGTTTTTGACTCTCAGCGGTGCTACTAGTTGTAGCAGGGGCCACCGCTTCGTACTTGGGCGGCGCTGGTGAGGGTGTGCGCGCAACGTCGACAAACGCTTGAAGTAATTCATGGGTTTTGATTTGGCCGGCAAAAATTTGGGCAAGAAGATCTGTGTGGCTGTCGAGTTTTGTGTCGAAACTCCCGTGGTGGTCGAGGACAGCAGTGGCGAGGTTCTTCGTTCGTTGGTCCAACGCGGCGAACTTTTTCGAGGTTCTGACATCTGAATCTTGAAGGCTTTGGCGAATGCTGAATAGAATCCGAGTGTCGACTTCCTCCCGGTACTTCTCAAGCCTGTGTTCAAGCTCCTGCACTTTGTCCTTTCGCCAGACAGCTACCACGGCTTGCTTGTAGCTCCGAAGCCTTTTGGCTCTGCCTTCTTTGGCCTTCAGTTTGTTGAGCTGTATCTGCAGCTCATTCGCCACTTCGATGCACCTGTCGCAGAGATTACGGAGGCGTAACTCATCTGGGTCTAGCGATTTGCGGCCATGTGCCACTCGCCATTCCTCTTGCTTCGTCTTGAGAGATTTTGACAAGTCGGCGAGGTCGCTCGAGACGTCTTCGATTGGCTTGTTCTTAGTAAGGACGCCGCTAGCATCGTGATACAGTTTGTTGCCCTCGGAAACGATATCGTACGAAAATTGGATGACCTGAATCAGGCTCCCTGCCAGGCCAAGTGCGGTCAAAGGGTCAAGCATATTCCAGAGGTTTCATACCATGGAGCGCCACGGAGGGGGCGAAACGACATCTTGAGGGAGAGGAAGACGGGTGCACTGGCGCCTAGATAGCCTGGATGACTAGACAGTCAGCCTCATGCAGATGTGATGCAAGCGTCGAGTTGGCGGCTGTGTACATGGACACACATGCTTAGCGAGGGCTTGCTAGGGCTGTGCTGCTCTTCAAGGCTCTCATGCATACATCGCAGGCGGCTGGTGGGTCGCCAGCAGCAAAGGGAGACGTTCGCCGCAGCAGATGAGACGCGAGGTGGTAGTTGGGTACATAGTTCAGTACATGTACGCTAAAGGATGCTAGACGGTTGAGGGAACTGCTCATGATTTCTTGGTGCAGGGCTTACTGTGGACTACTTCGAGTAACTACTGGCCTCCCAGCGGAGTGCTGGAGTACCTACAGTATCGATGGCGTCTGGGCAAAACGCTTGTCTTGCGTGCCGCCACCAATTAATTGTTGTTGTGTCTTGTTGAAGTAGATTCTGAGGAGTGCGGTGTATGTCCAAGGATACATGTATCAAGCAGTGACTTGTTAAATGTAACTGTTTTAATCGTGTGAGCACGAGCCTTTCTCCAATCAGGTGGGGCTGTCGTGGAACTTTTTGGTGGTTACTTTGTACTTTCATTAGCTGTACCAAACAAGACCAGAAATACCACCATCACACAACAACAATGCCTCCCAAAAAGCCGCCTGCCCGTAGAGGAGCAGCAGCGCCTGCTGTCAAAATAGAGCCACAGTCCGAAGCGCCGGCACAGGACGTAGGACAAGCATCTGCTGGGGCCGACGCAGCAATATCTGTCGACTCGACACCTGCTGGAACTCCCATTGGCACACCCGCTGGCACTCCGGCACCGACCAACCCGTCCCTACAACGCACCGGCTCTACTGCTGGTCGCGCGGGAAGTAGCACGCCAGCCGGACGAGGCAGGCCCGCTGTCGCAAAGCCCAAATTTGCCGGACGTCGATCGCAGAAATCGCGCGCGGAGCTCGAGAAAGAGGAGGCCGACAGGCGCAAAGAAGAGAATGACAAAAAGGCAAAGGAAGACCAGCGCAATCGCAGGAGGGATGCGGCGCGTGGACGCGGTGCCTTCAGAGGAAGGCAGCGTGGTGGCTACATGGGCGAGAGCGAGCGCAAGGTTCCGGATGCGCCTGTCATGAGCGGTCCGTTCTCGCTTGGGCAGGTTAGCAGTGATTCTTCGGCTGCTAGGAGAAGTGCACCGGGTTGGGCTGCGAGGTCAGGTGGTGGTGGAGGAGGCGGAGGTGGAGGCGGTGGCTATGGCGGTGGCTTGAAGCAAGAATCCGGATCCCGTGGTTACATTAGCGATGTTATGATGGGAGATGGAGGAAATATCAAGACTGAAGACGGCGGCTACATCTCGAGCGACGACGAGGAGGAAGAGGAAGGCAAGGGTATGAAGCGTAACGTCGACGATTTGACAATTGTCGACTTGACCTTGCAAGAAAGCATAGCTCCTGTGAGAGTTCAACGTGTCGAGCACAAAGAGCGTACCCTGGGTTTGAACGCGGACGGTATGGCCATCAAGGATGGCTCTGCCGCGAAAGCTCAAGCCAGAGACGGTTCGGTTACAATCCCAGATGACAAGAAGAAGGGCAAGCAAAGAGCGAAAGACGTCGAGGTTGTCGGCGAACAGCACAAGTACCAAGGCACCCTATCAGAATCTTCGAGCGAACAAGGAGACGAGCCACAGATCAAAGAAGAACCGACCGACGACACTCGCCCAACGACTCCAGAACCCGGAAATGGAACAACCGCCGTCCCCGAAGTATTACTGCAAAGCCCAACATCATCACCAGAAACCCGAAGGAAGAACAAAGACCGCATCAGAATCTCCGGCGAACGCCCCGACTTCCAAACCAACGAAGAACAAACCGAGTGGGAACTCCACCAAAAGGATCTCCGCATCCTGCACCACGAACTCGGCCGCCTCGTAACCAAAGACCAAGACGGCGACACCTCAATGCAAGGAGCCGACGCGCAACCAGCCCAAGACGATCCCCGAGCAGACAAAGTCTACCTCTTCCAATTCCCACCCATCCTTCCCGACCTCACTCACAAAACCATCAAACCGGAATCAGAAGCGACCGAAGATGCCGAAGCAGCAGCAGCAGCAGCAGCAGCACCCGCCAACGCCACCAACCAGCTACAATCAACCGACCCAGAGCCAACAGGTAACACGCACACTTTTAATCCAGGCCGCGTGGGCAAAATGCGCATCCACAAATCTGGCCGTGCAACGCTGGACTGGGGCGGCACACCTATGGAAATCGGCATGGGCAGCGAAGCGAGTTTCTTGCAGGACGTGCTGATTGCGAACTTCAACAAGAACGAGGAGGGCAAGGTGGAGAGTGGCACGGCGATGGGCATGGGTCAGGTCAAGGGCAAGTTCATCGTCATGCCTGATTGGAACGAGATTTTGTGATGATGGTGATGCCGGGTGCTGGTGATGGTGTTTGTTGCTTTGGGCTTTTAGCGTGGCGTTGGTGGAGGGACTCTATGCATGTAGAACTGATTATCGATGTCGACATGTCTATCGGATGTGGAATGGAACAGAAGAAGAATTCCAAGATCAAATGAACTTTTGCATTGTCCGTCCTTTTGGCACTTGCTAAAAAATCTGGAGTTGAGTCTAACGGAAACATGTGATGGAAGAATAGCTCTCTCGCGAGGCGTCGATCTGGACCGTGAGGAAACGACAGCGGTCTCGGGGTATCAAAACACAAATGAGAAAAATCATCGCCAGAAGTAATGGAAAAACAATCACGAACAGCCATCACCCATGATAGCCCGCCGGCTGTCGGTAGCGTCCATCACGCCTCTCTTCATGCGCATAACGACGTCGATCGTCCCTATCATGCCCTCTCGTGCGCTCATAATCCACACCCCTCCCCGACGGACGACCGAAATCCGCATCGTGGAAGGCCTCCGGGAAATCAGTCACTCGTCGCTGGATGCGAGGTCGGTCGTACTGGCGGTCTCGCGATTGACGTCGTTGATGCGCAAGTGGATAGTCGTCGTAGCTCTGCCGACGGTCGCGCAGGTACCTGGGCTCTCTGCCGTGCTCGCGCTCGCGCTCGCGGTACGTGTCGTGCGGCTTGACGACGTAGTTCCTGTCTCTCTCCATGTAGTATCGTTTCCGGTCGTCGACGAATGGCCTGCCGCCTGAGGAGTCGCGGCGGCCGAAGTGGCCTGTTGGACGCTCTGGGTGGTAGCGCTCGCCGCGGTCGGGCGACGTGCCAGGTGTGCTGTAGCCGTGGCTGAAGCGTCTGTCTCCAGACGAGCCAGCCTGTGACCAGTAATCCTCAGGCGCGGTTGAGCGCGAAGAAGAGCCTGCTGAGCCGCTTCCGCTGCGAGTGTGCCAGCGGTCGACTTTCTCCTCTGCTGCGACTTCGCGCATCACGCCGCGGACTTCGTTGCGCACCACAGCTGCGATCTTGCGCGCATCTTCGGTGCGGCGTCTCTCGCTGTCTACGGAATTGCGGCGACGGGAAAGCGATCGTGGACGAGAGAGAGATCGGTGACGGGAGTGGGAAGGACGGCGAGCGCTGATGGGTTGCTGGCCGTGTGCCACCGGGTTACGTGGCTGTCTCTCGTCGACTTGGAACGATTCGAATGCGGGCTGTGCTTGTGGGAAGACGCGTGGGTCTGATTGGAAGGGGTTGTCTTGGTGGTAGTGACTCTGATGCTGCTGCTGCTGAGGAGGCATAGGTGCTTCAGGTCGGTATTCATATTGTTGTGGTTGTTGCTGGTGCTGGTGAGGTGGCACCGGAATTGCACCTTCAGCAGGAAGTGCGCCAGACATGTCGTACGTGCTAAAAGGGTCGTGTTGAGAATGTTGGAAAGGATCTTGATGGTGCTGTTGAGGCTGTTGAGGCCATTGCGGCTGCTGTTGCGGTTGTGTGTTTTCATACGGAGGGTAAGGATCTACGTTCTGCGCGTAGTCATTTGTTTGGTAGGGATCTCCATACTGTTGGTCGTTGTAGTACTCAGCATTGGCGGCCTGTTGTTTTTTCTTTTTCTTCGGCGCAGCATCCTTTTCCTTCTCCTTCTCCTTTTCCTTCTTGACGGCCGGCTTGCTGAGATCAACGATGTTGGTCTTGTCGTCGTAAGGAATCTGGCTGCGTGGAAGGTCAGACACGACATCCTTGGTCTTGTCGCCTCGGCGAAGGGTGACGCGAATCGCATCGTTGATTCTCCAGGTCTTGAGCAAGGTCTTCTGCTCTTTGTAATTTCTCCTCACACCAAAGAGCGTCCAAGCGGCATTGGCTTCCTTTTCAGCGGCATTCTTCTCAGCGACCAAGCGGTTAACGATTTCTCGTTGGTTCGGACCCAGAGCCTGAAATTGACCGGAAGCACCAAGACCGGATTCCTTCTTGTAAACCATCGCTTTGTCGTAGAGCTCTTGGCTGCTCAGCGGCATCACGCTTCTGCGTGTCTGGATCCATGAGACGGTCTCTCCAGGTCTGATTGGGTCGAGGACAGTGAACAGGTATCCCTCGTAGGAGGGTACGATGGGCTTCTTCTCCTTGGTTGACTTGTCGTTCTTGTCGTTCTTGTCGGTTTTATCACTCTTCTTCGTTTTCTTGGCTGGCTTCGCTTCAGGGAAGACCTCGTCGTAGTATTCCTGCTGATAGGCATCGTTGCCGTCGTCTCCGACGAAAGACACGCCCGGCTGTCCGCCGCTATATCCGTGATCCATAGTGGCGATTTAGGTCAGGGTTGTTGGTGTTTACATCCAAACGGCCGGCTGGACCAAGGTATTCGAGGGTATATTTATGGTCAGCACTGTCGATGTTGAAAGATATGTGAAGCTTGGTGCAAGTCTGTCTTCAAAGCAGAATGCCAGCAAAGGCAGAGAGGTGAGAAAGAGAAAGCAAGAAAGTAGAGTACTCTATTGGAGCGGGGATCGAGAGTTATATCAGGGCTCCAGGCATACAAAGGAACGATGTGAAGGTGTGTTCGAAAGGGTTGCCTGGATCGTGACCCTTGGCCAGGGTGTGTGTGGCGCGTCTTGCTGCAGAGTCTCGATAGCTGCGGCGACTAGCTCCGTTGCATAATCCCAGCAGAGTGGGAAGATAACGACAAGTTGGTCCGCAAAGAGGTGCTCAAAATGCCGCGACGTACGACTGGAGCGCATCTGCAGCACTTTCCAATGGAGGTTCGGCCAATGGCAGCAGTGTTGACTTCGCGCGAGTACAATGACCACAGAAGGTTGCCTTCTTTTCATTATAGAGGAAAGAACGTCCAAGTCAAACACCAAGTCAGAGCGCCTCGCTGCTTATGCTACAACCGCCCGGTACATGCAGCGAGCGCATGCATGCGAGGCAAAAATATGCAGCCGATCAGCAGATCTTGACACTCCGCTTTGCTAATCGTGAGGAGTCGACGGATGCCTATAAGGGCGCGCACCCGGTAGAGCTGGCATGACGGAGGCTGCTGAGCGCGTACTGATCCAGACACCGGATGAGGAGGAGTGCTGCGGTTCGCTCGTGCTGCCGGTCGCTAAACAATGCGTGTTACGTGCCAGGGCCGAGCCACTGCACCGCAATGCCAAGCGGGGCGGACACCTGAGGTTGTGTTGGAAACGGGTGGGATCCTTGGATGCTTTCGGCTGCCACACCGGTTGCGATGGCATGTCGAAGCAGACAAGGAGCATGGCACCTCTGTACACCCACTCTCTTCGTGCTTCGCTTCTGGTGGCGGAAGGCGACCAGCGCAGATGACTCACGGCTGCACATAACGTTGCCTCGTCTCGTCTGCTGCTGTGTCCGCGCGTGTCGCACAGAGCCAGTCAGACGACGACGGACAATGAAGTGAGGTCGAAGCAAGCTCATGGTATATAGTTTCGCCCCAAGCCGTTCGTCGCACGGTCATGCATTCTGCTAGACTGGCCAAACGTCCGTCCGCCCTACGGTCCGCCCATCGTCCAGGTTCGCTATTGCATCTTGCTGTGCTGTATATGCAAACGCCTTTGCAAACTGCGAGCGAGAATTATGCGCATTGCCAGCAAGAGCCGAGAGGTCGAGGCAGCCGCCGCAAGCCTCGCCATTTGCTATAGTGGGGCAGGGCAAGAGGGCTAAGCTGTTCACAGCCTGCCAACGCACACTGCATGCATGCACCGCGGTTATATCCTGATTGCTTCGGTGGCTATGGTGTCGAGGAAAGACGGGGCGAGCAATCGCAGCGCTGCCCGAGCTGAAGGACTGCACTGACGAGCTCGTGCACGGCGACTCACTGTGAGTTCGACTGGGAGTCCGGACGCCGGCTACCTCTGGACTCTGCGGCACTCACGTGTGGCCGCCGCAGCACGCATCTCGCAGGGCGAAGCAGAGCTCTACCGACTGGTTACCAGACAATGCATCTTTCGCATCACGGATCAGTTCGCTCGGATACAGGCTGTCACCGGAGTCGTCGCCAGTCGCACCAAGCAGCAGAGTGGCGAAATGTCTCAGTTGCAAGCCTGGCCCTCTGGCGACAGCATTGTCAACGCTCTCTCGAGGTACAAGCAACAGTTCACCGCCTCCGTGAAGCTTCACACTAGCTCACCAAGAGCTCTGTGGGATGATCTTTCTGCAAACGTGCCGTTCCAAACTGGTGATTCTCGTTACCTTCAAGGATCTCTCTGAGGTTGTTGCCTGTATTGTGCATCATGCACGTCGAGCTTGTGTCTGCACGCCCCCCTGCTGTGTTACCGCTGCTGTCCGGGGCGGCACATACGCCTGTCTGTCTGTCAGTGTCGTTGTCACATCCACGCGGCACATACAAGTGGCACGGCATGTTGGTAATCAATCGCTTTGTCATTGTGATGACGTGTGACTGTGATAGCATTATTGAGGCTAACGACTCCGATCGTGCTACCAGCCGTGTTGCGAAGGGGCAAGAAGAAAATCACTGGAGAGACTGCATGCCCTTTCCCAGTCATTTCTTCCGCGCCAAAGAGCCTTCCAGTGTGATCCTCCAAAAAGAAGCAGAAACACAAGAGAGTCTCAGTTCCTTGCGATACCTTTATGCCGCGACACTCTCCCAACTCGAACTCGAATGCTGACAAAGACAGCGTGCTTGACAGCCCAAGAAGAAAACCCGACCATCATCAACGAGAAACAACGCAGACAACGTCCACCAAAGACGGGCTGCTTACAAAAACCTGACAGCGGCAACCAGCAACAGGCCACTCGCCAAAAGCGCGCCGTTCCAGAGCGTAGCTGCGCTGGCTGTGCTTGGAGGCCCCTTGGGTTGAGCGTAACCAACATGACCGATCGTCGCCTCGTCGTCTTTGCTGTCTTCGTCATCACCAGGGACGGCAGAGTAGAAATGCGTCTTTTTCCCATTGGGATTCGGTGGAGTGCGCTGATCGGGCACGACGCAAACTTTGTCTTTCACGTCGTCGTAACAGGTCGAGAGCGGCTCGTCGTGGCTCGTCGTGTTGTAATAGGCCTTCACGTACGCAACTGCCATGAGGGCATCGTGCGCCGGCGGGTCCTCGCGGCGGGCATCCACGTAGTGCTCCAGCATCAGGTGTCCTGCCACGCCAGGCACAGAGTCAGACTGAGTCCAAACTAAAAGGCTATCGATGTAGAAGTCGATGCGGTCCGGCAGCAAGTCGAAGCGAATCTCGTGGAATTCCTCGGCAAGGTTGTAGATCGAAACGAAAGAAGTGTCGAACGACGTGTCGTGTCCAGGGTCCCTTGGATCCGCATCGCGTACGGCGATGATAAGCACGCGCGGGTCGTGGGCGGCCACCGCCATCGTAACATTCTACGTGCGTGTGCCCTGCGAGGTTGTCCATCTGAACTCGCCGCGCGTGCCATTCACGTCCGAGAACTTGATGCCGGCCCGGTACGAACCATAAAGCATTCTCCCCAGCGCGACCGCAGGGAAGTTGCCTGCCGCCGCGACAGGCACAAGGCCATCCTGCATCTGATGCCTCACCCAAAGCTGCAAACCCGCATCTCCAAACATCGCAAGCCGACCGCCCCATTTCCCCAGCGACAGGGCATTTGTGGCGACGTTGGCATACTGCTGCGAATAACCGATGGCTCTATCGGTTTGGGCGGCGGTTACGTTGGATTCGATAGCGGTCCAGCCGGGGACTTGAATGTTGAGTTTCGGGTTGACATCTTCGACGTGTAGCAAGTCTGTTTCGGCGATCTGCGTGAAAATAGCGAAGTGCTCGTTGTCGGTTCGGTTGACGCTGTAGCCGCAGAGGCAGCGCCATGCGAGGGCGTTGGAGGCTAGCGTTATGACAGTGATGAGCTGAGTGGGCTTCATGGTGGCGGTGATTGGTTTTTTGCTTGGTAGAGGTGTGGGCGATATTGGTGCCTCTGATGTACGACGTGGATGTGAGAATATGAGATCGATGTGGACGATAGTGCTAGCAGTGGATCTTGTGATACAAGATTGCGTTGTGTTGTGTTCAATGTCGTGTCGAGATGAGAAGCTTAGAGGCAACTCGAGTGGCAGCAAGGCAACGACTTCCTGCTTGGTTGTTGGCATGACTGTCAACGAGAGAAGTTGCGTCCTGCCAGGTTGGCAAGCGAGACAGAAGCGACGAGCGCTTGCCCACCGTTCTTACGTCGCCCGACAACAGCCTTCCCTCATGTCGCCATAGGTATGGCAAAAATCTCCAGAACTTCATACCTGCTGTTCTCCACTTTGAGCGAAGTAATCGATATCATGCTGGCATTGCATGTCAGCCGGAACACTTTCGAGATGCGTGTGCTGCTGTCGAATTTACCGAAGTCAGAGAACTTTCGGATGGCTTTACCTTGCTCATCTTGTTTCGGAAGGCAAAGCCAGTCATTCACCCATCGCGTGAATCCAAGTCGCGTAACATCTCCAGTGCGGAAGTCAAATGAAACCATCCAGATCGCCCGACACTTGGGGGTTGGCTCATTCGTAATTTTGTCTTTTTTCAAGATTTTCTCAGCTATAGACAAGAAGAAAAAAATTATCCGAGGAGCGGAGAGTAAAGGGAAGAGCACAAGAAAAAAAGGCAGAAATACAAAACCACCGAGCAAGCTCAAACAAAGAGGCATGCAAGAAGTGAGTTCGAAATCAAATAGCAGCAAACGCTGCAGTGAGCGCCAACGTAAACAAGCCACGCCGATAGGAAATGCCCGATGCCGTATGATTGACGCGAATACCCGCCGCCAAAAAAAAGTAGTTTTGATTCTCCCTCCGGGGCCCTCGCCGTCCTTCCGTATGCATTATGTCGTTAAGAGTGGCAGGTCTACTGCGATGCCGTGGCGCGATGAAGAGGAAGACCGCGTGCCCGAGCACTATGGTTGCGCTCCGTGCCCAACCCAGTGGTGTCTCCAATGACCTGGCCTTTTTTTCTTCTTTGTTTCACACGGTGCTGTCGCTTTGGCGGTACTGCAGTGTTGCTAATCTGCTGGCGATCAAGACCCGCCATGTCTCGGTGTCGCGCTAAGCAATCCCGAATATGTTGCGCTCAGTGGGTTGGTGCCTGGTAGTTCATGGGTCGCCTGGAGAAGATCGCTGGTCAGTCACGTGCTCACGCGTAAATTTCCCATGCAGTGCCGGGAAGAGCACAATCTTCTCAACAAGGTTGTACTCACTTGAACAGCAGAATGTGCGGCTCCGGCTCGTGCACCTCGTAGTGCTCCCAGCCCAGACTCTGTGTAATGCCCAAGCCTCTCCACTCGTCTTCCCACAGCAGCTTGAGAGTGCCTCGCGCGCCGTCGAAGTAGTCCTTGGGGATGGCTTTGAGCATTTGCTTGGGGAGTTGGACGTGACGGTACTCGTTGTGATCATCGTTATACCTGCAAGGACACACATCAACGTTAGCACGCGCTTGAGCAAAGGTAGCAGCAAAGCGGTGAGGAAGGCGATGATTGTTTACCTCGATGAGTAGTGGATTGAGTCAACGAACTCGTCCAGCTTGTCCCGCTCGCTGTCGGTGAGCAGGCGCGGCTTCTTGTTGCGGCGCGTGAAGTCGATGTCCATGTTTGCCATGTTTGCGATGCGATGTGATGCGGTGTGATGTGAAGAGTGTTTGTGCGTTGTGTCGAGACCCCGCGCGGTGATGGATTTGGGGATGGTGGTAAGTCGCCAGGTCAGGTGTGCAGTGTGAAGCAGGTGTTGTTTGTTTGGTAGCAGCCGGGGTTGTGATGATTGGCAAAGGCTCCCTCGGGCTCGGGGGGCGGCGAGGTGGGTTGGTGTGGCGGCGGAAGAGTGCAAGTGTCGAAAGTGGGTAAGGTCGTCTGTTTGCGCTTGACGGCCGCAGATTTCTGGCTGGCTAGCTAGGAGGGGTAGATTGGAGTGGGAGAGAGTGATGCCACAGACTGTTGCACACACGCGCGCGCCAGATGTGCGTTCCAGATGTGACACCTTTCTTATTTTTTTATAATAGCAGCGAATCCCTCGAACGAAAATTATCGAGTGTGTCGATCAGCAGGGTAGGCAAGATTATTCGCCAGGCGCAAAGCTCTCTCTCCTCACTACTTCTTTGATTGACGATCGCTAGCAATCCATACCACAACAAAGAAGGCTAAAGCCTGTGCTGGGCACGTGCCGCCCGTGCTCGTCTTGAGGTTTCCACCCGCAAGACGCAACGCAACGTGACGGTCAGCAACCGCCCTGGGGACCTTTCTCGGCAGTACGGTGGATCGCCTTAATCAATTCTACCAGAGTGTGGCTCATACAGCTTGTCATACCAACATCACGGCATCCCTTCAGCCATGTCTCTCGCAGGCTCAGCAGCAGACAGACTCAAGAGCGTGCTCCCAATGAAATCCTCCATACCGCTCCCGATACATAGGTTCCTGACCAGGGAAAAAATTCTCTTCCCTGTCAACGGGCACGCGCAGTAGCGTAGTCCTCCCCGGCGTGTAACGCTGCAGCAGTCAAGCGCGGCAGCGTATGGAAGTGCTGAGAAGTGCAGCCATGCAACTGCAGCAAGACGCCCTCGACGCCTTAGAAATCAGCCCATGCCAGTATGCCGCCAGCCCTAACTTCTTGTTACACCAGACAGTGGTGGAAAAAGGTGTGCGGCATCGGGCCAGCGACAGCCGCGTCCCGTGCGGCATTGCATAAGTCGACTCAACGGCTATACAATACATTCCGACATCAGGGATATCTGTGAGTACCTCACAACATCTCGGATACCCGTGAGGACCTCTCAAATTCTCGGAGATCTGTAGTTAATCCCCTATACCTCGGATACCTGTGACCGTGAAGATTGTCTCAGAGCAAACAGTCGGTGAGTAGGCAAGAATAAGCCAATGATCCGATGACCTGCGACCCCAAAGCGGCAGTCCTACTATATAGTGGGTACCTACCCGCCAACAACGAATCGTTGGCGCAAGATAACGGTGAGGGAGAGAAACGGGCACAGGATGTTATTACATGGCATTGCATTTCCATATGCACTCCATCTGCTGCTGGATGTAACATCCTCACTACATGTAACAAATGCGCAAAACGTGACGTGAAGTCCCAACACCCAACCACTTCTGGCGCATACTGTATGTAATATGATCACCTGGCTAAGGGGCAGGATACCCCTTGTTCGATACGCGAGCTTTTCTAGCGGGACATGCGCCGCCTGCATGGATGAACACGCAAGAATAGTCGAGGACCGGATGCTGAGGTGCCGGATCGACAGGACCGCTTTGCTGCTGCTGCTGCGTTGTCGTCGTCGTTGGCACACATCATCCGTGCAAAGAGCCAGTCCGTTGTTGACTGCATCGAACATTCGACATTCGACATGAGGTTCGAGGCGGGGTGGATGAAAGCGTTGATGTACGGGCCTTCTTCTCTTTCGAATGAACACGGGATCTTCGAGGGGTTGATGTGAAGACGACCGCGAGACATGTTTTTTCCATGGAAGAACAACTATTGCTGCCGAGTATTTATATGCATTGCACTTGCTTGCTGTGCAACAGGGACCTAGAGGAGTCGTAGCAAACGTCATGGAGTGCTACAACAGCACAAAAAGCCGCCCTACGTTGACAGGCCGCAGAACAACGATATCGAGCCGTCAATGCATCGAGTCACCAAAAACAGATAGATCCGCACTCACATCACGTGCACGTGTAGTGACGGGACAGTGCAGAATACCATACCTGGCCAAACAGGTATGAGGGTTGCCGCCCAAGAATCGCAATTCTCTCACTGCATTGAACACGCTCTGTTGAGTTTCTAAGGTGCGCAGATTGGTGGGTAGGATCGCTTCACGCACGCAGAACAACCAACAGAACAGCACGATCATGTGACAAACGTTTTTTAGATGAAGCTTTTATTTCTCTCCTCCTTCTCATTCTCTCTATATGGACAGCAATACACAACATACACAAGCCTCGATGCCCTAAAAGTTGGACTTGTCGAGGTGATAAGATACTGTTCAAGGGAAGAAAGAGAAACCAGTTTGCTCGCAGCCCCGATGATCCTTGCTAACTGATCATATATTATGACTCGTCACCTGAAAGTGCCCCGAAGCCCGACTGGTATTATCCCCAGAAAGAAGAAAGAAACAGGAAAAGGAAAAGGAAAAGAAGCAAGGGTAACGAAATGTGATATTGATGATGATGATAATGAAAAACGCCAATCCCCTGTTCCAATGGCCCTTCCCCTTTTTCTGTGAAAAATGCCTTGGACGTGGAATCGCGTTGGTTCCCTTCCTTTTTATTGTCCAGGAGTCGCGTCCGGGTTCGTTTTTTTTTGTTCCCATCAAGACGATTACTATCGCGCACGCGCGACCATAGCCCGCCGAGTGGAAAGAAAAAGCGAATTAGCCGACTCTGTGGCGGATAAGAAAAAGTGTCATGTCGGTCGTGATGTTTACGGGTATCCTGCCGGTTGTTGTGGTCGTGTGCAATCTATTGCGTGGTTTGGGTCGGTTTGTAATAAAATGAGTGAATGATGTCGTGGGCGGTGATTGTACAGACTTTGTCGCACGAAATAGTCGCCGGAAAGTTTGGAGAGAATGTCTTTGCAGTCTTGGCCTGGCTCTGATAATCCGGCCAGTGCGAGGCTGACTGCTGCTGCTACTTGGTGAGCGGTGGCGATCTTAGAACCAGGCGGTGGCCTCGTGTTGCTCTTCAAATGGCTCGGCAATGAGACCGTGGATCTCGTTGAGGTAGTCTGAGGCGGCAAATGCACCGAGGTTGCGGGAGCGCATGTATGCGGCGTCGGCGTCTTGTTCGGCGCTACGGACAGTCTGACCAAACTCCTCTGCGATCTCGTCGAGCTGCTCAAGCTCCTTGCCGAATGGGTTCTCACGTGGTGCTTCGACAGAGGCGCTCAAGCTGGATCCGAACTCTGAGCTGGCACGGGCGCTGCTAGGTGGCGACTGGAGGCGTTGAACCGAACGCTTACGGCTGACGGTCTCGTGAGCGTGCTTCGAGTGCGATGGGGCCCGCTTCGGGAGTGTTGGTCCCTCGAATGATGCAGAAGCGGACAGGCTTGGCGAGTGGTTGGGCGAGTTGGCAGAAGTGTCGACAGCAGGCTTGAAGTAAGAGCTCAGGTGGTTCGGCGACGGGCAGGTCGGCGACTCGTCGATGGAGGACATGTCAGTGTGTGTGTCGTTCGAGTGGATGCTGTTGGCACTGGCATCGCTGTCCTCGCCAGAAGTGGACGACGTGGTTGATGCAGAGAAGTCACGGCGGTTGAGGCCGTTGATGTCGGGCGCGCTGTAGGAGAGCATGTTGGTTGTTGAGACCAGGGCGACAGGCGAAGAGATCTGAGCGCGAACAACGGGCTTGCCGTTGCGGTGACTGGCAGCGCGGCCCATAGGAAGGGGAACGTGGGCCGTCTCGTTCTTCTTGCCGCGGGTGGTAAAGGCACGTACTAGCGACATGGTTGCGGTTTCGATGTTGCTTGACGAAGCTGCGGGTTGACGATGAGGTTATCCAGAAAAAGTGCTTGTGGTGAAGGATGTCACAGGCACGGTTGGCGGGTGACTGCGGTGTCTCAGGCGTGAAGAAAGTAAATGTTGTCGCAAATAACGGGTCAGGTGCGTGAGTTGTCTCGGGGCTCGTCGATCGTCACGGGGTTGCAAGGAGGTGGTGTCTTAGGGGTGTTAAAGAAGGGATGCTTGGTTGTCGCAGACGCAGTCTGTCAAGTTGGAAGAGGATAGGCAATAGATTGGATCTCTCAAGGAATGTAGTTGATGCAAGTGACGACGGCGGGCGGCAAGTGCGATGGACGGGGTGTGCAGTGAGCGTGAGTTTGGTAAGGGGGTTTGAAAGTGAGTGTAAATGCGCAGGCCACAGGCGCGACTTGAGTGAGTGTCTGATTCAAAGAGTGACTAGGCGTGCTAGGGGGCAAGCAAAGATAGACGGCGCGTGTCAGAGAAAGAGAGCAGATGAAGCAGCGCTTGGAGAGCGACGAGAGGGAGGGCCTTTGAACGACTCTTTCGCCCGCGTTGCCGGGTTTCAGGCGCACATTTTCGGCCAGTAGACTTCGCGCGCGCCCAACTCTGCCTTTTCCCGCCGTTGCGCTAGACATGCAGGAACTCGTCCTGTGAACCAAACATCACACGGCGGACGACGGCCGGCAGGATGGTGATAGGCCGGTGCCTGTTCAACATCTTCTCTGCCGCCCAAAAGGCAAAAAAGGCAAAGCTCCGTGTGGAGTTCAAGCCATGCCTTGTCACGCTTGCAACATGCATGTTCCTGTTGCGCCTGCCACTGATGGGGGAGACTAGTTGAGAAGAGCGAGAAGCCACTCAGCCAAACCCGTTTGTGGCAGCCAATAGATACCTACATTGCTACTACACAGAAGATGCCACTCAACAAGCAAGTAGACTCCAGTACATCTATACAGTATCCCCCTTTGATCGCCCTCGCCCTGTCTTCCCTCCCTCGGCTGGTCACCATGCCTCATGCGAAACGTCTGGCGTCGCATGCGCAACCGATTGTCGCAGCCCGTTGTCTCCACATGCACTACTCTAGTTCCGACGTCCAGGCCTTTTGTCTGTGCTGCCCATGGGAGCATTGCTCGTCATCGTCTGTGCCAGTGTGCAAGCGTCTTTGCAGCAATTGCGCATTCGCCCACCATTTTACCGTTCTTCCGAGGTCATCCTGTCCCGCCTGTCTTCGGAGCCTTCACGCGTCAAATCACAACTGACTTTTGCCCGCGAACCGTCTCTGTGCACATGCATGCGTAACGTGGCTGCAAGGTTTGCCATGTACCGCTGTACCGCAAACCTTCGTCTTCCCTCGGAGACTTGTTGTTGTTGTCGTGACGAACTCGCGAGCCTGCCCGATTCGGCGAACCGCAAAAGGTCACCTCCTTGATCGTACCCTATCGTCGTTCAACTCGCGCAAAGCCCTGTCTACCACAAACGCTCATGCGATATGTGCGCACTGTGCGGCTCTACGTCGTGAGTAATGGTGCTTGCGCTTCCTGCCCCTGGACTGCTCTGCGTCTGCTATCACGCTCCGCTTGCCATCTCTATCACACGCTTGGCGATAAAGTCAGCCATGCTATTAATCTATGCATGTTCCCCAGAACGGTTGTCATTTCGCTCGCCCTCAATGGTTTCCATTAAGCGAGTGCACCGTCACGACAAGCGCGATACTCGATAGTATAGCTCCTGGGCAGTATCAACTTCGAGCCAAGCGTGAGCACCTTCCAGAGGTTCGAACGGAAAACATGGCTTGTGATGGCCTTTGGGCACTTCACTCCGCACTGGTGAAGATAGTCAAGCTTAACCACCCCAGAATCCGGTACATTGTCACTAATGATGCGATATCGATGCAAAATACCACCATCCTCAGTGTAGGACTCGCCCGCATAATACAACCCTACAGCTCATAAAGCATCGTCGCGAACATCCTCATGCAATGCTCTGTATGTACGCGTACCGCGGTCCTGCCCTAAGTCTATGTTCGAGGGCCCGTCGCGCATCTGCTGGTAATCATTGAACAACACGCAGACATCCGCTCTCGACCACGCTCTCAACCACGTTTGATTCATTCCTTCTTATACGCACGACACAAAGGACGCACTTCCGCCTTGCTCAGGTCATCGAGCGTCAAAAAGACAAAAACATACAACAGGCGGGATTCCCAGATGGTCACCCACTCTAGTACTAGTCGCCCGGTTCAGTGCTTATGTATGGCAGAGCGGACGGGATGCCCAGTTTTCACTGACCTATGGTCGTATGTGCTTGAATGCGTCGTGGAAGAATTCATGTAGACTGTTTTTAAAGAAACTTATCTCCAAGAGAATTGGTGGTTTGGTGAGCGGGCACATGGATTAGTCATACGCTGAGCTGGATGCAGATGCCCATCGTCAAGCTCCGAATTCCATCTCTCCACCGTAAGCATTAAAGGGAACCTCGCCAACCTACCTACGTTATTCACGCCCCACACTGAACTCTGCATTGTGCAATTCATATCATACATCGCTCCTGGCTTCTCTCTAACGCCTCTACACTCTCAACCAGACATCAGCATGGCGGACCAGCTTAACCACATCGCCTCTGCCGCAGAGCTAGACACACTCATGTCCAACAACACATACGTCGTCGTCGACTTCTATGCCGACTGGTGCGGTCCATGCAAGGCAATTGCACCTAGCTACGCGACACTTGCCAAACAACACAGCATTCCAGGAGTCCTTGCATTCGCAAAGGTCAATGTCGACCATGCACAAGATGCCGCTGCCCGTTACCGTGTTTCAGCTATGCCAACATTCATGTTCTTCAAGGAGGGCAAACAGGTCGCGGTCAACGGCCAAGCTATGATACAGGGTGCAGATCCTCGCAGCTTGTCTGCTGCCGCCGAAAAGCTCGGAGGCCTTGCTAAAAAGAGAGCCGCGTCCGCCTAATAAGGTGTTGCTTGAGACTTTGCACATAAGAGAGCCATGATTGTGCTTGAGGGGTCTGTCTACACTTTTCGCACCAAACGCCATCTACCCAGCAGTAGTGACATTACTGCAAGTCGTCCCCGCCCTCGTCGTACTTTCGACCCTCACACACCTATTCAGACACGGCGCATCAGGCTGGTACTGCCAACTAAACAACGGATCCGTCTCATTCGTCAGAATACTCCCCAACATCATCGTCTGGATGCCCGGCAGCGCGCGACTCTGCCGGAAAACATCGTACGAGCTCAGCGTCAAGACACCCCAACCCGCATTATAATTGTGCTCGATTGTAGTGCCGTACACATATTCCTTGAAGCCCGCTCAGCGGATCGCAGCAGCACACATGGAACACGACTCTGCATTGGTGTACAGCGACAAGTCGCCCCATAGAGAAATAGGTATACATATACATGTCAACCTCTGCATTGTTTCAAATACTCTTGTTGTAATTTTCACAATATGAGGTAACACTGGTAACCCCAAACTTGTTTACATGAGCAAGTCAATATTCCAAACATACGCATATATACGGCAATTCATGGGCTCGAAATCACAACTAATCATGCGCCGTGATATTCTCCATGATCAATTCTCTATGCTGATCCGCGTGAAGATCGCATAAGGATATAGCACTTAGAATCAGTAGATACATTCATCTTCAAACGCTCGAGCTACGTACATAGACAAAGTTGCCACTTGGCCTAACCACTCTTCATCAACAACCAAACATTCGAGACTATCACACGTAAATTTCTTCAATAAGATGCAAGCACCTCTTACCACATTTCAAAAGGATCACACCCCTATTCTCCCAAACACCCCCAACAACGTCCCTAACCTATTCACGTGCAAGAACGCACTCATGCCCACACTTCCCCAAATCATATCATTCCATTGCCCTACGTCCCAGAACGTCTCAGAGCCCAGAACTCGATAGACAGCATAGATGTGCCCTAAATCGGCGAGAGCCACTACAACGAGATACCCGCGCACGACCGAGCGGCTTGTGGTCCAGCAGCATACGAGTGCAAGCAGAGCAAGCAGCAGGTAGACGTTGCCGAGCTGGTAGACGAGAATTTGGGCTTGTTGGGGAAACGGGGTCGACGCTAGAGATCCGGCGTTGGGAATTTGGGAGGCGTAGAATTGGTGTGGTTGTTGGAGATGGTTTATGTAGGCCCAGAGTCTGTGGTTGATCTTTAGTACTTTGCTAGCAAGTATGTGGAAGTGTTGTGATTGCGCACAGCAGTACTGGCTCTACAACGCCGAACAGGGCGAGAGGAAGCTTTGGAAGGACTGAGGAAGGCATTTTCGGTGTTTTGGTTGCAAGGATCAGGTCCACTGCAAAGGCATCCTTGATATTCACAAGCTCAGCTCAGCCGCGAGCACCGTGGGTATTCAAACATATGATCCAAGTCCGTAGTAGAGCGACATTGCATTCAAACTTCAGGTCTTCGTCCTGGTAACAACACGATTTGGAACCTTCGCTCTATGCATCTCTCATTGCCTGCCACCGTGTCAGCGCAGTGACTGTACCAAACGACATTAATTCGTCCAATATACATACGCCGCTGCTTCGGACGGGATGCCCACTTTTCACTGATCTATGGTCTTATGTGTTTGATGACAAAGATGCCCACTTTGATAAGCATTGCTGTGATGTGGAGCTGAATTGTTCCAATCCCACATCAAACCCAAGCAAGACAGCCAACGAGCTCCAGCTGAGTCTGTTCTTGATCACGACACACCTTCACGACACACCCACAAACACATTTTTCCGCCATAGATTCCCTTCAGCCGAGTTCTTTCCTGCACACAACACACTTACATACAAAATTTCTCCGCCTAGCCCTTATCTAGTCCACGCGACTACAACCCACAATGCATAGTCAGCAATTGTCACCACCCACAGTGGGAACAAACCTATGCAAGCTGTGGCGCTAGTCCAGCCTCAATTGCCTCAATAGGCCACACCGGGCTTCAACCGCGCCTCGAAGCGAGTGTTGGAGTCATCGTGACCATGCGACATGGTGGACTGTGTTCTATATTCGTCGCTTTTGCAATCTATCTCATCAGATATTGGGACCTGGGATGTTGCTCTTCCACACGTGTTGGACTTTTTGCTGGGTTGCGGGAGCAGCGAAGAGATGCTATTATATAAACACGATGAGGTCTGTACATGTGCTTGTTCTTTAGTCATGGCCATCTGCGCTGTTCGACATGGCGCTCTTCTATCTTCTGCTGTTTCGCTATTGCTTTGATGTGGCTTGGGGCTTAACGATCTCCATGGGTAATTCGTCCTCAGTGTCCGTGTCGTACCACAACTCGACCACAGCGCCTCTGGTGTCCCACACAGCGGGCCCGCAGACTACAACACTCTCAGTGGCCGACACAACAGTACCGCAGACCACGACGCTCTCAGTGGCCGACGCAACGGCCTCGCAGACCACAGCATCCAGCGTGCGGCACGATGGAACATATCTGAGCAGTGGTTTCAGTGCTAGTGCAACTATTCGCGGATCTGGGTATGAGATCTCTCCCATGACTGGCCGCAATGGCAACACGACCATACCATCTACGACTGCATTTCTTCTTCCGAACTCCACTCTTGAAAGTAACAACGCGACCATACCATTCGCGACATCATATCCTCTTTCAAATGCGACCACTGTCAACAGCACCAGGATAACAACCATAGATCCGACTGGCTCCGGATTCGACTACGCCTCAAGCTGCGAATTTGCCACACGCGACTGGCAGTCGACGTCCAAAAAATGGTTCTCGTCACATTCATACAGCTCCATCGCGGTCAACACCATGCGTGCGACAACGACCCTTTATAGCGAGGATGTCGTTCCCGTGACCCGGACTTCATGTTTGGGGCAATCACGTGAGATCGGCGGCCAGACGCTCGCGCAGTTGTCTACCGCCGAGAGTGTTGACACCATGTTGTATTCGTACTTGACGGCAGTGGCACCTCCTTATACTGTTCCTACGCCGGTTTGCACCTTCGATACGGAGAGCTGCAACACGCTTTGGGACGAATACGATGCGTACTGGAGGCTGGCTGCGTCAGTATGGCCGGCTGCGCCAACAATCACAAGAGTACCAACACCAATGTGTTCACCCTACCGGCCCGCCGCAGCCTGCACCAAGTGTACCATCGAGGGTAACTGGGCGGACGTCTATTACTGGCCCATGGAGGCTGTCGGGGAGCCCTGCGATCCAAGTAGGAGCTTCATCACCGCGGCACCCACCATTCCTGGTCAGGCAAACACCATCATCTTTGGCACAAACACGTTCACCTCCCCTACGGTGTATGTTTCGATTGACTGGCTGAAGGCCCTGGACACCAAGGGGAGCTACTGTGGCGGACAATACTCCAGCACCTTCTTGCCGCTCAGGCCAGAAGAAGTCTCCTCCATTCGCTTCTCGGTGATCGATAATGGGTACGCAACAGACTACTATACATGGGACATGGGCACCACAACTGAATACGAAACTCTTTCGACGAGAAACGTAACAGTCACGGCCACCGCAACCGTCCCCGTATTCTTTGGCGACTTCATGGGCGCCGTGCCCGCCGCAGCCTACAGCGCACAGTCCGCCATCATTTACCCTGGGATGCCAACAACAGATGGAGTCATCACCGACGCCAAGTACTCGCCTCGACTCTACCTGCCCGAGCGCGTCCGCTCGATGGATCCGTATTGGTCAAATTGCGAAATGGTCCTGCACGGCATCGACGACCCTCCGGTCGCTCTGACGGCAGCTTCGACCATTGTAAAACCTGTCTTGCCGACTTGGACTACCACTTTCAACGTACCAGGACCGTCCGATACCCCGGCCGAGCCTGCTGGTCAACCGGAGACTCCTCATGCTTCGAGCACACAGACTGCAGCGAGCCAGAGCCGAGCTAGTAGCACTGCGGGACCAGCAGAGACTGGCGAACCTGCTGAGCCGAGTAGAACGTTGTCACAAGCCATTCCATCCTCTGCCAATCCACCAGAGGACGGCCAATCATCTCAGGAGGCATCGCCTCAAGAACCTCCGCCAGTGGTAGTGATCCCAGCGCCAGTCCCCCCAAACTCAGGAAACCAGAACTCTGGCCCAAGTGGCGTTTCCGGTCCTATCGCAGCTACTCCGGGCTCAGGTAATCCGCAGGTGGGTCAAGGCAGCACCAGAGGTCAGCAGAGCATTAATTCGGTCGCCATCTCTGGGCAGACCACAATGACCGTAACGCTCGGCAGCTCAAGACTACCCGTAGTCCAAAGTGGCTCGATCGCTGTCGTCGGGGACCGAACATTGACAGTCGGAGGCTCTGCCGTCGTGATCCAAGGGCAGCAAATCAGCCTTGAGCCCAGCGGGTTGCGAGTCGAGAGCAGTGAGACCGTGCATTTCCCTCCGGCGCCTACGCAGGCATCACCGGCAACGGTACCATCGACGGCAGTCTGGATCGATGGAGATATCCGTGTCACAGTAGCCCAAGAAAACAATGCTGTGGTGCTTACCTCCGGCACGCAAACGACCACCATCGCTTTTGGCAGCAGCGCCATCTTTAATGGACACCGTGTCGACGTTCCATTTTCAGGTGGCATGATTTTCATAGACGACTCTATGATCGTGCCTATAACGCTGGATCTTCCGTCAAGTGGGCCCTCAAATCAACTCTCTGGGTCTTCAATCCCACTCCCCGGTTCCTCGATCCATTTCTCCATTCCATCAGGGTCAGGCGAAAAGACCATCACCGCAAAAATCCTAGGAGATGATCGCATCCGCTTGACGTCCGGTTCTGAACGCATCGTCGTCGCCAACGGCGCCTCGGCGGTACTCGCCGGGTCTACGATCGCGGTGCTCGCGGATGGATCTGGCGTGATCGTTAGCGGGACTTCGCTGATGCCGTTGCCGATAATGCCGTTGCCGCAGTCAAAAGCTATAGCGGCAGAAAAATTCCAGAACGATTTACTATCCGCGGTGGATAGTGGGCACTATGTCCTCGTTGGAGACGCGGACAGCACTGTGAGACTTGCGGACGGTGCGGCCACTGTTGTTGGTGGGCACACGGTCAGCGCTGCGGGCGATGGTGGGTATGTTGTTGTTGATGGCTCGGTTACGCAGTCTGTTGTGTCGAGCCCGACAGGAGTATCCGAAGGTGAAGGAGGTGGGGTTGTCGAGGATGCGGAAGCTACTAATGGTCCTGTGTCAAGCGTTTCAGTCGGACCTTTGATTTCGGCCGTGGGTATTTGGAGGAAAGTCTTGACATATAGCGTTCTTGTTTGCGTGATGATGATATGATAATGAAATGATGATCTTTCATCTTTTGGCAATCAATAGATTTCCACTCGACCTTTGGACCATATGATTTGTCCATTTCAATTTCAGTCAACCCGCTCCATCCTCGCCCCAAAAGCCCTCACCTCAACTCCAACCGCCTTGCCACTACCATCCGTCTCAATCCACACTTCGTCGATTCCAATCGCGCCGTACACTGTGGAATCCACCAGCTGCCAACTCACACAATTCAAAGCCTCGACCAGACTGTCCGGATACTTGACGTCAGGACTGTTGACCACGATATTGTACTTCCTAGTCTCCGTGCCATTGTCGTTCTTGCGCACAAGCTCTGTGGGATAGAGGCGAACGTCCGGGTTGGGGGACTTGCGGAGGCCGGCGAAGAGAGTGTGTAGCACGTCAGTGGAGTTGGATACGAAAGAGGTGAGTTTCAGGCCTGGGAGTGAAGGTTCGGTTGTGAGCGTGAGGGTGGTGTTGACTTCGGGATCCGAGGAGGCGTAGGCGCCGGCGAGGTTGGTTTCGGCTTGAGAGCGGGCGGTGGCGTCGAGGCCTGGGATGAGGTCCGTGAGGACTGTTTCGAATAGAGCTGATTGTGCTGGAGCGTCGCCACTGCCGGCTGTGAGGACGAGCACGCCGATGTTGTAGTCTGGGATGATGGCGAAGCGAGAATGGTAGAGTCCTGCAGAGAGGATTAGTGAACTTTGTTCGATCGTTTGTGGGAGGGCATTCTTAACATACCCAAATCGCCCTGCTTCGTAAAGACGTCTACGATACGGTCATCGACTGGCCATCTGGCAATCTCCCACGCCAAACCCACGGCTTGCTGCCACACTGCCGTGTGCGCCCAAGGCTTGAGCCATTTGCGAGTCGATGATGGGGACAGCTGGGTGTTGTTCAGGATCGATTGGCCCAGCTTGACCATGTCCCTGGCGCTTGAATAAACGCCACCGGTGGCGCCGGCATCTCCGAGTGGCACATTCCAGAAACTGTTGGTACTGTTGGGGATGATACCACTTGCGTTGGCCTTCAGCGAATAGCTTGAGTCGTCCATGTCTAGGGGGCAGAAAACGTCGTCCGTGATCATGTCGGACATAGTTCTGTTGGTGATGGCTTCCAAAGCGTATGTCAGGATCTGGTATGCGCCGTTCGAATAAATCGGAGTGCTAAAGGAAGCTTCTACAGGAGCTTCTTGGAGGAATGCCCGAATGGATTCTGCCCTTGTGCATGGTTGTTTCTCGCACTGCGCGAGTTCGATCACTGGTTTGGGAGGGAGTCCGAGGCTTGTGACGGGTACTCCACCGATAGCGGTCGGAGCAGGTGTGACTGGACGTCCACGACCCAGACCAGCAAGATGGCTTGCGAGTGCTCCCAGAGTGATCTCATCCCACTCAGGGCATGTCAATGGGTCTGCTTCAGCTGAGCAAGACTCGGCAGCCTCGACGAATTCCGGGACGAAATCAGTGATGGGCCTGTGCCAGTAGTCGTGTCCGGCCTCAACTAGGAAAGTGTAAAGAAATAGAAGCTTGCTGATACTTCCGACGCGGTAGACAGTGTCGTCTATGATGGAATGGTTAGCTCGGACCAAATGATAAAAGAGGCTTAAAACATACCAGCGACCTCTGAGACACTCTCTGGGGCGAGAGTAAGAGCGTCTGCAGTGTGGTGATACGACAACAGCGTAGATTTGGCATCAAAGACAACTACGGAGTAGCTCGTCTCGTTCGCCTTCAGGTTTGTGAGCAGAGCATTACTTTGCTCGGTAGCGTTGTCAAGGCTCTGTGCCAGCTTGCTGATAACGTCCTTGAAGATTGGATCGTCTGCAAGTCCGGATGGTGCTGTGTAGTCTGGGCCCTGGATGGGACAAGGGGTGAAGGCGAGAGCGCTTGAAAGCAGCACAGAGAGAGAAAGTGTGGTAGAGCCAATCATGGTGGAATTACTGAAGGGTTGGATGAGACGATGAGATGTGAGATGATGTTACCTTGCCTTCTTACTTGTTGCTGTCATATATACTCCTCGCACTGTCGATCGACTCGTCTGCCTGTTCTTCAGCTCCCAGGATGTTACGAGACACCACGCAGGCACCCCGAGGCGGAGCATGCTGCGGTGGGTGGCATTGAGATTATTGAGATCCTTCGACAGAGCGCACTGCTATAGTGACAGTGGCTGATGGAAGTCGATGAAGGATGGAAGCCTGTCCACAGCCAGTGCACGTGGCTCGTGTTTTCCTCCATTGGCTGGGTCGCATTTTGGGTCGCTTTGCGAGGCTGAGCAAGCTTTCCATTATACACAGTCTGCGCAAACAACATTCAAAAGCTTGAGCCACCAACAGAAGGATCACATTGATCTCCGCACAGCGATGTTGTTGTTGGAGCACCCGACCGCTCACACCTTGTCGACAGGCACGGTGAGGTAGCATACACCACGGCACGGGTAAACACATGTAGAGTCAGATGTCGCCGGCTCGTCAAAAAAAGGTACTGCTGTACCTCTTAACTCAGGTGGTGCGGTGCACAGCTCAGCTGCAGCTGAGAGCAATCCCCTCCTCATCCTCCCTCCCTGTGGTGCGATTGCTGATGATGGAAGCACGCATCACTGCCACTCACGGCCACATGCAAAGAGACATGCTCGTCGCGCCTCTGTGCTGCTGCTGCACTGCTGCTCCGTCGACTCTCTGGGCGAATTGCAGCTATTTGCGGCGCGACTAGCCTGTTTCGAGTATAGCCCATGCCAAGGCGTTGCTGGTGGTGGATGTTGCCGGCGCTCCCAGTCTGCCTTATCCACATGCACGCACGCAACGCCCGTTCTTCGGTGCGCGATGGCGTGTCGCTTAAGCATCAGAGACACTCGGGACACCACCTGCGATCGTCAGCGCCAAACAGGGCTCCCGGCAGCAGCAGCCAGAACTTATCCGTTATTGTCGCATCTCGCATCCTCCCCGCTGCTGCTGCATACTCCCACTCCGACCGCGAGGCATCCGCTGTCTGGCCTCAGCACGGTGATCGAAGGCTGGTCCCCAAGCCATGATCCGCTGCTCTCATGGCATCCAGCTTGGAACCAGACAGTCCGCGTGGCGACAGTCGCAATGTTCGCAGCAAGATCTCCCTCGCATGTGACACCTGTAGGCGCCGAAAGTATGCTGCAACCCCGTCCACCTCCGTCCCAGGCTCCGTCAGCTCGGTATCTGACATTCTCGTAGGTCCCGCTGTGATGGCAAGCGGCCAACTTGCACCCACTGCACAAATGCCAAACTCGAATGCATCTACCGGAACCCGGCCAGTGTTCCAGAAAAGTAAGCATCCACTTCTGTTCAGTCCATTGACTCTGTTGAGAATTGAAGCACCGGCACGACACATGGAAATTCGAATCTATATTTGAGAAGCGAGGCATCTAATTTCGCAATGCCTGCTCGTGTCCAAAGCTGAAGGATTCATACCCAGGGCTAAGCTAACAGCAATTGCAGCGACCCTGTCGTGACCACTCGACTCAATGCTATGGAACTTCGCTTGATGGCGCTTGAACAACAAAAATCGCCTCCAACCTCAATGGCTAGGCACGCAAGCATCGGATACCCCGAAGAAGATGGCGCCTTCAAGCGCGTTCCCATGCCGAGCTTTCACACTTCGGCATGTCACAAGCTGTATCAATACTGGCCGCGTTTAAGGATCAACCTTTCTTTGGACGGCTTCGATCCATTGCAATTCCAAAGGCAATGCGACGAAGCGGACCACAGCCTCGAGCAAAATCTCACCGAGGCCGCAGAGGCGACTGTGCGATCTCATCTCGTCGAAGAATACATTCAAAGATTGTACCATCAGACGAATCTGGTCCCTCAGACGATCATTTATCTCTTGCAAATGACTTCTACATATTCGCTTCAGACCGCCTTGAGCCAAATACCCATTCGAAAAACCGAGGATGACATGGGATACATCAAGCTAAGCGACCTTTCGTTAACACTACTACTCCTACTATCTGTTGCCTTCCATTACCTCACTCCGGACCCGAGCACCGACTATGGAACGACAGCAAGTTCGTGGAAGTGTTTCCAGCTTGCCCTCACTCGACTTTGGACTGTTCATTCGCAGGCAGAAGACTTCATGTTAAATTCCAAGCTCATGGTGGCGGTACAGCTGCAGATAATCTATGGCAGACCATTCCACGCCATTGGATTACTACGTCAGGTCGGCCTGAGTCTGTCGTCGACATGGACAAGGTCAAGGCTTTCTCTTGGACCTGCATCATTTATTGCGAAGATGCATTTCTTAATGGAAAGTGACCTGCTCTCGGAAATCGACGGGCAGCCTACGGCAGATACAGGTCAATTATTCTTTGACACAAGTGGCAACGTCAACGGGAGCCAAACACAATTTCCACTCTATACCGCTGCACCAGAGCAGCAGGCGCCACTTTTCTTGGATCAAACCCTTTGGTTGCGGCTCTGCCAGAACCGTATCTTGACGACAATATACATGATCAACAACTCCTACAGCAATCCACGATTCGTTGGGAGGCCGATCTCCGACTTCACCTCTGAGCTAGAATTCTGGTATCGAAGTTTGCCCATTGAGCTTCAATTTCCACGCACCATTGCTGCTTACGGGCTACTTACTCACATCATCCCTTCATACAAGGTAGGTCGCCTCCCCGTGTGTTCAATCAAGCCTATACTTACAAGTCCAAACAGGTAAACCTTGCCATCCGCTACTACTTCTGCCACCTTTTGCTCAACCGCCCGGTGTGCTACTTCCTTTTACACAAGGAGATCGAGCGATGTGCCACACCTCCCAAAACCCCAGACGACTCTCTCCACGACCTTTCCGACTTGGAGACATGGGTCTTCGAAAGCAGTCGCAACTGCTTACACAATGCTCTTCTTATCGTGGCATGTCTACGCTCACATCCCCAGCTTATCGGTTGGTACCAGGCGCAGTACCTCATCGCCTGTTACGCGATCGTGTTACAGATGCAGCTACAACAGCCGACGGCGTTCGGAGACAGCGAGGACGCAGACTTCACGCTCGATTCTATTGAGTCGCTGCTTGAGGGCGTCAAAGTGCAGACGACGCAGAGCAGGTGGACTATCGACATGCTGAGGAATGTGAGGCGCAATCTGAACGCGGCGAGCCCGCTTTCTACTCTGCGACCGACACCTGGGTCGGCTTTGACGACGCCTAACACCTTGGGTTAGTGAAGCGAAAGGGACCGAGAGGGTAGATGACTTTACTTTAAAAGGGCCAGTCGTGTGGTGAATTTCGGACATTAGGTTTTAAGCACACAGTACTGCGCACGCGCTGAACGGCATGTGGAATCAGGCCGCTCGGCGTTCGAGCCATTGGTGGCCAGTAACGTGTACCGATACCGTCAAAACGGGCAACTTCTCTCTCCCATCCCTCCCGCACTGCAACACAGCTGTTGGTCGATATTCTGTTGCTGAATGATTTTAGTGCAGCGTAAGATACACACATGCAATGCATGTGCATGTGTGCAGTGCGACGGTGGAACATGAAGTTGACGTTTGGGGTAAACAGGGTTAGTGTTTCCATCACGTTTTCGTCTGATATTGCGTAAAATCGAGCATATATCGGACGGTCGGCGATTTATGGTTGGGTATAGAGCTTGAGCAGTGTATTTGATTCGGTTTTGGTGGTATATGGGGATGTGTACGTCCATAACGGCGAAGTTGGCGCCTCTAGTGCCGGAACTCACACATGGTGTAGAGGGAATGAAAGTACATGTGGACACATGTGAATAGCAGTGTGATTCCCGAGCGTGTATGTGAGGACGCAGACCGTTTCTTTACATCTAGATGTATGTAAGTCTTGTATAGACTCACTGTATATGCTATCTAGAGACCTAAGTGTCAAAAAAACGCGTTTGGTTGCTCATCATATGGATAGCTACCTAGTCCGTCTATAGCGAGGACGTAAAAGTTTGTGTACAGACTTAGTACCAGTACCAGTACCAGTCGCATCTTCACTGTTCCTATACACGAGCACCACAGACTGCAGTATAGAAATAATTGCGTCGACCACTGAGATACTTTCTTCCACTCACGATTGATCATAGGCACTCAATGTGACCTTTTCAAGTTACCTCACCATTAGGGATTCGTGCACAAAGTTGAGCACAACGAACGGAGCCACGACTCCGGGAGCAACAGCAACCGAACCGGGCGCCGCCAAGGCGGCGTGAATATGTCGCCGTGATCCTCTCCTTTGTCGAAACCCTCCTTCCTTGCTTACAGCAGCTGAAATGATTGCTGGCGCTGTGGCTTGCTGGATTACGTGAGATTTGTGGCAAAACAGGTGTGCGCAATGGCGAACCCGCGAGGGCTGAATAATTTACTCATCTCGTGGTTTTCGATTGTCGAGAAAATCACGCGAGATATGAGGTAGGTTTGCGCTGTTATACTTTGTTGTTGATCTCTCGCCATTCCTCATCACGCCGACAAGCTTCGAGAGTAATAACAAGCACCTTGAGCCTCTCACCCTCAACCCACCGTGAGACTCTAACTCTAAAATCGTGCCATACCACACACGGAAAACAAAAACATCCAAGAACGACACGAACAGTCCAGCGAGAACATTCAACCACAATGTCCGAAACGCGCAACATCATCTTCCTAGGTGCCTCGTACGCCGGCATCAGCGCAACCCACTACTTCCTCAAACACGTCTACCCTCGCCTCCCGAGCTCTCCAACAATCAAATACCAAGTGATACTCATCAACGCGTCTCCGAAATGGTACCTGAGGCACGCCTCCCCCCGCGCAATCGCAGACACAAACCTCATGCCCAATGAGAAGATCTTCATCGACATCGAGCCCGGCTTCAAACAGTACGGCGACAAGGTCAAATTCATCGTCGGCAAAGCCACCTCATGGGATCCCGAGAAGCGCGTCCTTTTCGTTTCTGAGCCTGCGGGCAAAGAGATTGCTATTAGCTATCACTCTCTGGTTTTGGCGACAGGATCGAAATCGCCGTCGGCTATCTGGTACGTGAACGAAGAGTACAACCCAATCGCGCTGTCTAGCTTCAGAACCTCCGTACTGGCGTCTCTCAACGGCAAGGCGACCAAAATACGGACTTTGAAGCTAGACCGCGAGCCAATCTAATGTCTGAGAAAATGTGCTGACTTGAACCCTTCACTCTGCAGGTCTAGCTATGGCAATGGCCATGAGGAGATTGAAGCCGCGCTGGCGGATGCTAATTCTCAGGTGAAGGCCGCGAAGTCGATTGTAATTGCTGGTGGCGGACCTGCAGGCGTGGAGACTGCGGGTGAGATTGCAGAGCATCTGAACGGCACTCCTGGGTGGTTCCAGTCTCGTCCTAAGAACCCGAAGGCTCAGATCACGCTCATCACCAGTGCGGACAAACTCCTGCCGCGGTTGAGGCCAGCTATCGCGAAGGAGGCGGAGCGTGGTCTGAACAGGTTGGGAGTGGATGTCAAGTACAATACTAAGGTATATTTTTGTGTGTGATAGTGAGTTTTTGATGAATCATACTGACTTCCAACGCAGATCACTTCCGCCACTCCATCTTCCGACGGCAGCAACAAAACCAAAGTGACTCTATCCGATGGCTCAGAGATCTTCACAGATCTGTATCTGCCCGCTCTCGGCAGCACACCTCTCTCCTCATACGTCCCGAAGCATCTGCTCGATGCACACGGCCGCGTGAAGACCACGGAATCCACCCTTCGTGTCACATCAGACGCAGGTCCTCTAGTCTACGCGCTCGGCGATGTTACATCTTTCACCATGGGTGGCATTCCAGAGATCATGCTCGAGGTGCCCGTCCTAGCATCAAACATGAAGCGTGACTTGCTCGCCGCACACTCCGGCGGTTTTTCGTCTAAGCCCAAGGGTGAAGACAGGATCTACGTACCGGAGCGTCGTGAGCTGCAAGTTGTGCCCGTAGGACGAGGCGGCGGTGTTGGCGCTGCGTATGGATGGAGGGTGCCGAGTTGGGCTGTTTGGTTGATCAAGGGTAGGGATTACATGGTTGGTGGGGCCGTGGACAAGGTCTATGGCAAGCCTGAGATCAAGGAACAGAAATGGCAGGCGGAGGGACAGACTGCTTGAAGAGTGTCTGGTTGATGACTACCTACGTTGGCATTTTGCATGGTGGGAGGCGTCGAGTGAGTAGAGATAGAGTTCGACGACTGGGTTCAGGTATGTAATATTTGGCACGGCACGCATTTCATACAACGATATTCTTCAATGGTCTTCGCTTGTCTCAATCGATTACAATCACTCGTCTCCGATGCATGGTTAAAATAATAATAAACGCCTCCCCGGATCCATCAGATATCAAGCAGAAGTGACCTCCAAAACCGCCGGTCCGGCCACGATGGTCCCATCATCAACCCTCTCAGCGCAGTTGCACAGTACTAGGTAGCTCTGTCCAACAACACCCTGCGCAGGAACCTTAACGCTGAAGTTGATACCATCGCCCGCCGGGGTAAGGTCGGAGAAGACAGGTCCACCGAAAGTGATGAACGCCGCGTAAAGCTTCGCAGTCCCAGAGCTCGGCGCCAAAACCGCCGCAGCCTTAATCTGCACCGCCTGCCCAGCAGCAACCGGCCCAGCGGCAGTCGCAGCGATGGCCGGGCAGGCCTTCACGGGCAGAGCAGGGTTGGTCGAGGGGCAGGACTTGATGAAAACGGACGCAAGAGTGTAGACCGCGTTAGGAGTGAGCGGGATGTCATTCGCCGACGGGAACGGGCTCAGCTTCTGCTGCGAGGAGGTGTCGCGCAAGTAGGCTGAGTGGCGCGACTCGACGGTGAGGATCGAGCCGGCGGCGGTGAGGTAGTCCTTGTTGGCGATCTGGCGGGCGGCGCCGAGGTAGGCGCTGACGCCGACGCCTTCGAGGATGCTGGCGACGCCGAGGAATTCTGCGACGGAGGACGACGGGAAGGCGTAGACGCACTCTTTCGTGGCGGCGGCGCCGAGGGCGGTGGTCAGGAAGTCTACGTGGGCTTTCTCGTGGACGGCGACTTCGGCCAGGCGTGCGTAGGAGGCTGGGATGCCGGCGGCGACGAAGTCGGCCGAGGAGAATTTGGCGAGGCCTTCGCGGTAGAAGGTTGCTTCGAGGTGCTCGAGGGTGAGAGCATACTGGAGGATGTCGACTGGAAGGAGTGGATTAGTTTGGTTGAGCTTGACATGGATGTTTGGAGCCGCAACGTACTGTCAGAGAACGAGGTCAATGTCTGCCTCTTGTTCAGAGACTGAGGCAGAGCCCAGGTTGAGGCTACGAGGCCGAGAACAGTGGCGTATGTGGAGACGAACATGATTACGAAAATGCTGAGTAAGGGAAGATGCTGTAGTGACAGGACGTGCGATATGCAGATGCACAGAATGGGGTGAGAGATAGCGATGGTAAGATAGCAAAAACGCAATTCCTACGTAAAGATGAACGCAGCTTATCAGGTCGATGTGGTGCCATAACAAATCTTGGGCCAAGAATGCAAGCATCGCGTGGAATGTACGGGAGCAACATTACCATGACAGCGGAACGGCAGCTTGGATGTGATGGAATTCCAAGAACGGAAACGGAAATTTGACTGTAATCTGGAGACAACTTGATTTCCCGGGTGCCTGGGCCTGTATCTAGAGTGTTTGAACGCTGCGAATGAATATCATATAGATCGTAAGCTTCGAGAAGCATTTCTAGTGGTGCTGGTCGGCGGACAAGCCTGCGTAGCGTCCGACAGCAAGCTCTCCAACAAAGAGTCCGGCGAGCACTGAAAGGAAGTAGCCCACGTTCAATGTCATGACTGCCAACATGCTGTATATCGTCAGTTTTCTGACGTGAGAACTCCATTTAACGATTGGGCAAAGAAGAGGAAACTTACAGCAAGTATCCAACGCCAGCCTGTACAGTAAAGATGCACGCTCTGGGCAAATCGGTGCTAAACCTCCAAGGAGTGATCTGTAAGCCAGCCTGTGTGGGTGTCCTGATGACCTTGACCCGCTCATCCATTCCTCTGACGGTCAACGTCGCCTCGTCGCTCTTCTCACTAGCTGGCAGTCCCTCGGTATTTTCGCCAGCAACGTGGATATAGCGGCGGTGGATGGCGCGATCATGCCACTTGGATTCGAGGACGTGGTGGTATGCGTACAACATGCGGCTGATGATAGCGAGGACGATGAGGAAGATGCAAGTGCCAGCGTATTCTCCTGCAGTCGAAGGCGCCCATTGGCTGGAGAAGAGTGGGGTGCTGTGGTCGTTGGTGAAGGCCATGGGCATGGAGTGCGACATGCTGCTGCTGCTACTGCTGGACGAAGAGGAGTCGCCCATGTTCATGCTTGACATATCGTGATCCATGGTGTGTGATATCGTCGATGGGTTTCGCTGTCCTTGAGGGGTTTCTCGACGATGCGCTTCTATGCGTATGCGCAGGATTGGCCGGATGTTATAAGAATCGTATATGGGCACAGGTGTACTGTGTTCTTATTGCTGGTGGTGACGATTCAAGCAGATTTGAAGGGGCAAGCAATTGGCTTTCGCAACGAAACCTGTGTTGTTCACTGAGACTCGCTGAAAGTGATTCTTAAAAGTAAGAGAGAGGTGAGATGGCAGAAATGAGGACGTGGCGATGTGGTATTGGCATGAGAGAGTTCCTCGTGAGCCAATATCCTAACCTACCTTTCCCTACTATCTGCTTCGTCGCCAGACTGGCCATGCTCTCGGCTAGCCATCATCAAGGTGGAGTCTGAGCAGTATTTGAGCATGTTTCCAAGACCGCTAAACCGTAATGAGACACGGTACGGCTCGGGGCGAGAGATATCTGGGTAGATCGAGGGCTCAGATCCAACACGTGACTTGGTCAAGATCTTGGTTCCTTAGGTCGGTTTCTTCACGCTCGCTAAGTGACTTGCACGGATGCACCCTTCTTCCGGCTCTGCTATTGGCAACTGCTATCATTGAAAGTCCTGATAACCAGGACTGACGATCCATTCGCCCTCGAGCCTTATGGAATCATCGCTTGTCAGTAAGCCTGGTCTTCGACTTCAAACCTGCTGCAAATCATAGATTCCTGAATGATGAAAGAATGTGGCCATCGGCGTCAAATCGTGCATCCTTGAAATGCGCGCCTCGGTCATGCAAGCAAAGCACGAGCCATCATTGCTTCCAGCGCGTCTCAGCGAGTGCCGCTTTCCGCGCGACAATACTATCAAAATAACAATACCTGTTAGCCAAGACCCGTGATCAGGCAACAGAGCTCTATTGTTATTGTTCACACCTGCGGTCGCGACTGTGCATACAACAATCACTTCCCGCTAGCCAGTTTTCCAGCACTGCAACCTGAAGGTGCTTGCCAGTGAACGCGTATCGTCAGCGCGTCAAAACACGAACACGAGACAAACCACTCTTCCCGAGTCCTACGGCTACGCGCATCTCGGATCTGCACGATGGTCAGAAAAGCAAAAGCGACGAAGGCGAAGCCCACTGCGTTAAAAACTGCCGCCAGACGCGCTTCAAAGACTGCGCAAACACCTAACGGTACTCCCAAATCAACGAATGCGAAGATACCCAGCAAGACACCCAAATCGCCCACCGCACAACCGCCACAGCCAGCCGAGCTTTCGGAAAACGATCGCTCGCGCCTGCGCGAATGGCTTGAATACACAGACCGGCCGTTTTCGGTTTACACCGTACCTCTGTCGCGAAAGCGTAAACGAACTGGCGCAAATCAACTACAGGTGCAGGATGATTTGTTCGAGGAAAGATTATCGGTACAATACGAGGTCAAGCCAAGAGACAAGTGGGAGAGTCTGCGGCGGTACAAGAAGTTCACAGTGGGCGCCGAGAGCATCGCGACAGGAGAGTGCATTTTGGTCAAACACGACGATACTGCGGACCCGAAAATCGACACTGCTTCGCAATGGAAAGCGAAAGTGCTCGAAGTGCGCGCACTAGATCCGGAGCACGTCTATATTCGCCTCAGCTGGCTCAATCGACCCGAGGATCTCGACAGTGGGCGCAAGGACTATCATGGAAAGAACGAGCTTGTGCCGACCAACCAGATGGATATCATCGATGCTATGGCGGTCAACGGCGCATTGCAGGTGAAAAAATGGGACGAATTGGCAGACGACGACGAGGCGAGCATGCCTGAGGAGGAACAGTACTTCTGGCGGCAAACATTCGACTTTGCGAATACCAAGACATATTCGGTGAGATGGAATGCCCCGAGGCAGCGTACTACAGCTACTGACAACTCTCTTAGACATTGCGAGGTATTTGCATTGACGACGCACCGCAGAATCCAGACGAATTGATAGTACAATGCTCGAATGGCGACTGCCGCAAGTGGATGCACGTTCGATGCATAGCAGAAAAGGCACTGCAACGAGCCCGTGAGTGTAGAAGCCTTATAAGACCGCGATCAACAACTGAATTTTATCTCTTAGTCGACGACCAAGCTGCTCCCAAACGATCTTCGAAGGCGGCCCAAAAGAAGAAGGGCAAACTGAAGAACCCCGCCAACAACCCAAATATCACCGCGGTCGCTGTCGCAAGCAAAGGGTTGGTCACCGCAGAGGTGCTCATCAAAGGCCACCCTGACAGACCCAAAGTCGAGCCGGCCGAAGAAGACGAGATCATCATTACGACCGAAGACGGCAAGCAGTACTCCGAAGACGGCAAGCAGTACTCCGAAGACGTGTGCTGTCTTTTCTGCGGGACCGGGGTGGATTGAATTTGCTTATCCATCACATTGCGATTTATGCCCTTATCAAGACGATATGAACCACGGCGGTGTGTGTCTTTTCAGCATGTCAATCTGTCTCATCATTGACGCGGATGGGGCTCCGGTCGGAGGGGTTCGCGAGGAGCATAAATTACATCCAACCGAGCCACGCATACTTCCACCGCAAGATACTCTAAAATTTTAGCGCTAGAAATTTAGGAGGCCCGGACGGCTCTTCAGATGTGCAGATCGAAACTATCTTGACGGTTTCAGAAAGGCTAACAGTGGGGCATTTTCATCAATCATCCCTCACCTCGCGAGTCTTAGTATATTGTTTTTCTGTCGCGGCGGTGTGGTGCGGAGATCACCGCCTGGGACAGGGGTAGTGGGGAGTTGGAAAACTACCTTACGTGACGGGCCGAGCACGATTCAAGAAAGGCTCGAGTTGACGATTGGATTCTGGAACCCACGTGGATGTGTAAAAGGGAACTTGCCCTACATGCATGTCGGTGAGACCATCGCACTTATGTTCGTTCTTATATTGCGCATACGCGCTTATTCTCTATTACGCAGAAGACGTCGGCTCATCACAGTCACAATGTCACAGCATCCATATCGGTACTGGATGTATAGCAGTGCCAAGAGGTGGGAAACCTAAGCCAGAGCTTACCCGGAATCGCTTATACATTGTTCGGTATGCAGGCACTCCACCGCAGCACTAGCCAGTGCCGACCCCATACCGATACTAGCAAAGGTCTTATGCATCTTTAAGGAGAGCGAACCTTAAGCCGGTGCGTTCGCTCTCTGCTACCGCAAATCGTCACCCTCCCCTCCTCTAAGCAATATCAACGCTGCACACTTCGGCTACGGCGCTTAAGTAGACGCCCACCCTCCTGTGCGCTGCTCTAATCTCCAGGCTAGGCGCTAGCAGGTAGTGTTGAAGAAGCCGGCCTAAGCGCAGGTCTGCCTCCCGTCCGAGTTGCGATGTGATATTGCGATATGTCGTTGTGCGCTGGGCTATCGAGACTACCCAACGACTACGAGTAGCAGCGCCGCGAGCTGGCTCCGAGTTTCAAGCTGAGTGCATGCGCTGCATGGGTGATTTGCATAAGCGATTAGCATATCGCATGTGCCATTGGCGCTCGATGCTAAGGCAGAACGATAGCCTTCGCCTTATGCGTGCCTTTCGTAAGACCCGAGAGCCTCCCCGACTATCATTCCTTCTAGTCTGCGAAGAAACCTTGGAAGCGAGTAAGGTTGTAAAGGTACCGCGCATCAGTGTGTTATTGAAGCTCCACCCACTACCCTGTAGCTGCCACTCTGCATCCTGTCTTGCCTGTCTCTGTCCACGCCCCTCCTTGTCTCATCACCCACCCTGCCCATCCCACCTCTGCCTGCAGACGCACCCCTCGGCGCACACAGCAACTGCAACTACTGCAACCCCAATCGCACGCCTTGCCTTTGCCCTGCGTTGCCCGTTAACCGCCACTTCTGCTAGACCTGCCTACTGCGCATCAAGCGCGCATTCAACCCGGCTGGCTGGCGTCCAGGGACCAGCTCTGACTCGTGCCCCAAGGACCGATATTATCATCGCTCCTCTTGCCTGTCTCTACCGTTTTCGCCTTTCGCTCCATTCCCGCCTGTCGCTCTGAAACGCTTCTTTTGCTGGACACACTACTACTATACTATACGACCAAACCAAAGGACATCGCTGGTACTAAGTCGCACCACGGCCCGCTGCCCGTAGACTACAAACTGCGAACTGCGATCGCGCCAATTATCCACACACCAAGATGGGTGATTCCGCTGCTGGCCCCGCGAACCCCACCAAGCCTGCGGTCTTGATCATTGGAGGTTTAGGTGCGTACTTTCGGGATTATAAGCCAGAGTGATTGCTGGAGCGGATTATACATGTGCTTCAACAATACTTGGTCTGAAAGTTGTTGGTTGGCTGACTAATTTCCAAACCAGGCTACATTGGACGCTTCCTCGCACACCACATTCACAGCAACGAGCTTGCTTCGACACTACGCATAGTCGACAAGCAACTCCCACAGTTAGCATCATTGGCTCCTGAGCACGAAGCAGCATGCTCACAAGACAACTTCCTCCAAGCGGACGCCTCACGAGAGCAGTCGCAAGAGCGCATATTCGACCTTCCAGCAGCCGCTGATGGCTCAAAACGAGAATTCGACTACGTCTTCAACTGCGGCGGCGAGACACGTTTTTCACAAGAGGATGAAGTGTACAAGCTGCGCAGCTACCAGCTGAGTGTGACGGTCGGCAAAGAGGCAGCGAAACGCGGCGTAAAAGCCTACGTCGAGATGAGCACGGGCACAGTGTACAACTCGAACAAGTCACCGCAAAAAGAGAGCGATAAGACCAGCAAGCCACACACTAAGCAAGCGAAGTGGAAACTTGCCGCTGAGGAAGAGCTCGCCAAAATCGCAAACCTGAACCTCTGTGTTCTGCGTATGCCTCATGTATACGGTCCATACGTGGGACGATGGCTAGGCACACAGCTCGCTTTGGCCCGCCTATACCAAGAGCGCAGCAAGGACAAGCCCGAGACCATGAAGTACCTCTGGAGCAGCGACATGCGCGTCAACACTCTGCACGTCGAAGATGCCGCTTCCGCCGCTTGGCAGGCCGCAGAATGGAGAGCTACAAATGAATCAATACCTGGAGCTGGTGGCAGTGACAAGCGCATCACATTTAACGTGGTCGACAAGGGCAACACAACACAAGGCACCATGGCCGCTATTGTGAAGGATGTCTTTGGCATCGAGACCGGCTTCCAAAACACCTTGGTCAACACATTTGCCCGCCTCAACTTGGAGCATGTCGTTGATGACGTGAACGACGACTCGCTGGACGACTGGGCGGATCTGCAGGAAGACGCGGGAATCAAAGAGAACGGAGGCCCGCTTAGCCCTTTCATGGAAAAAGAGCTGCTCAGAGATGCCGATTTGTGTCTGGACGGTAGCAGATTTGAAAGCGTGGTTGGGTTCAAGTATGAATTGCTCGCCTCAGCTAACTACACAAGCGTATACATCTGCTAACAATTCCCTCACAGGCCCAAGCACGAGCGCATCACAAAGCAAGAGATCGAGGAGGTGATCGAAAGTTACAGACGCATGAAATGGTGGCCTTGATGTGGTCCAATGCCCAGCTCGCGGGACATGTAGATGTGACGAGGGGGAAAAGCAGCTTGCGGGAGCATTCATAACGGCCAGGGAGCATCGCGATTTCTTGTATAATGGTAGTAGGAGGCATTTATTTTCTTGCATGTGGAGTTTTTATATGGGAATGACTTGAACGGCCGGGAGTTATATAGAACGCGGAGCGCTCAGCGCATGGCCGTGCTAGGGTATGTAAATATGGCATCGTCGAGATACATCATTGTGAGAGGCACTGTGTTCAGTCTCGAATGAAGATGATACTCTACGGCAACTATGCAGACAATAAGCACAAGAACAAGAGTGAGCATCGCGCGTTTGAACATGGCACGCACCAGACGGCATACTATACACACGACACGCGCACCAAAGACGAGAAAGCGAGAACATTTTGCAGTGAAGTGAATTCAATTGTGTGTATATAAATATCCATATCAGGAAACAAGGATTGGTAGAAGATCTATCAGGCCGAAGTCAGCAAGAATGTTCACAAGAATATGAGAGCAGACATGAGTGATAGCGTATTTGCGTGTGTCAGGAGTCCATTGAGATCACCGAGGCGCCAGAAACAGCGCCTCTGACATAAGAGGTTGCCAGAAAAGATGCAAAAATTATCTCTTCATTGCAAATTGGGGGTGGGAGGTGGTGTGCGGGTATGACTTACAGATTGTGTAGAGATGTCCTCAATTGTCGGTGGGTCAGTCGAGTGTCGCGGTTTTTCTCATGGTGCCACACCATAGCACTCAGAGGGATGTCTGGACGGTAACAGAAATCGAACGGCGAATGCGCAGATTTCTGGTCCTTGACAGGTCAGTTTTGAGTGCTTGATGAACAGAGGATGTGAAATCGCGACGCCGGCAAAGTTTTATAGATCCAGCTCTCGCTCGGCATATCTTCGGCGTGTCGCCAAGCCCACAAGCGGGCCTGGCTTCGTGAATTCTGAGTATCTCGCGCAAATTGGGCGACGAACTTGACCTCACCCGGCCAGCGACGACGAACGATTCCACGATAATCTCGACAATCACCAAATACCGTCAACATGGGTCGTCTTCATTCCAAGGGAAAGGGCATCAGCTCCTCCGCGCTCCCCTACTCGCGCAGCGCCCCGGCGTGGCTCAAGACCACCCCCGATCAGGTCGTTGACCAGATCTGCAAGCTCGCAAAGAAGGGTGCCACTCCTTCCCAGATCGGTGTGGTCCTCCGTGACTCCCACGGTGTTGCTCAGGTCAAGATCGTCACCGGTATGTTGGAACTCTGGATGCGCAATTGCATTGAAGACAAATGCTGACAAAAACTTTGCAGGAAACAAGATCCTCCGTATCCTTAAGTCCAACGGTACGCTACTACCTGCGTGAAAGAAAGTCCTGAGCGGCAGATGACTGCTGGCAAGAGTTGGAACACAATACATGACATACATGTCAAAAACTATGCCTCTGCTTGGTCTCAGACTGACGGAGTGATTTTACACAGGCCTCGCCCCCGAGATCCCCGAGGACCTTTACATGCTCATCAAGAAGGTGCGTACAACCATCCACGATTGGTCTTGCAAACCCGCATGGCCGAATTTTGCTAACGTCCGCTAGGCTGTCGCCGTCCGCAAGCACCTCGAGCGCAACCGCAAGGACAAGGACTCGAAGTTCCGCCTGATTCTCATCGAGTCCCGCATCCACCGTCTGTCTCGTTACTACAAGACCGTCGGTGTCCTCCCCCCCACCTGGAGGTACGAGAGCGCCACCGCCTCCACCCTCGTCGCATAAGCGTAGTCCGCATTCCTGGAATACAGAAAGCGAACCCGCGCGACAGGAAGCAAGGCGTTTACGGAGGGAAGCATGGGAGATTCTATGCTTATTCTCGGTATGGGCTTGATCGCATAGACAATGCCGCCGAGCTCGCAAATGGTCAAAATGAAAAATCATTCACAGCGCCCTCCACAAGGCTGGTTCCGATCCGCTTCACTTTTTCTTGCACATATACCCACGTGAAAATGGAACACAGCATTGGAGAGTTGCACACTGTTCGTTAGCTATGCACTGATGGTTTGTGATCTGGCGTTTGTTCCAACACTTGCTCTATTCCTATCGTTGCTCGTCCTTGTTGATTATTCTTCACCACTTGCCTCGCGCACTGTAACTTTACTCCACTCCCCATCGGCCACGCTGTACGCCCAAGTGGACCGATCTGCTTCCACTTCAATGCTCAAACATTGGTCATGCTCTCCACTGACATGAGCAGTAGTTGAGGCCAATGTTCGTGCACGGGCATGCCTCTCCACTTCCTCGAAGTAGGAAGCCAGACCGCCAATCCTGATGCGCTGCAGCGATGACACGAGATCTGACCCAGAATCGTCCTCCAAGACTGGTGACTGACGTACAACGAACGGCCCTTGCGGCAGCATGTCCGGAGACACCACCGGGCTGTGATGGACAAGCGACGAACCTGAGAGCTCATCTGTGTTGGGGGCCGTAGGTCTCACCGGTTTCTCGTGCTGGCTGGCCGAGCGAAGCAAGACCTCAAGGCCCTCGCGATCGCTGGCCTTGGTAAGGTGGGTGTCTGCGGTGTGATCGGCATCGGCTCCAGACTTGCGTTCACTTTGCGTGGCGCTCTCGGCTCGGAAATAACGCGCGAATCTGGACAACGCTGGTCTGACTGGAGCGCCCGCCACCACTGGTTTTTTGATCATCAATCCCGGCTCGACGGCTCGTTGTGAGACAACCGGTAGGCTGACGTCGTCCTGGTCCTGGCCCTGCCCACCTACAGACCGGTAAGGCTCGCTGGTGGCATCATTGCCTAGGCTGATCGAGAAGAAAACCGAGAACTTGATGTTGAAGAACATCGTGACGATCGTGTGGGTGACTAGTGATGTTCAGATCGAGCACGTTGCCCGGCTTTTGAGTCAAGGGGCGCGAGGTGAGATCATGGGTAGAGGCAAGCGACTGCGCGCGAGGGGTACATGATACCTTCACTGGATTGGGAAGACGAACATTCACTTGTATGGATTGGGCAATTTCTGACCACAAAAGTGAAGTCGGAAAGGCATGCATGAGCCACCAGGATCGAAGATATCGTGTAGCGTTCAACTTTGCAATGCAATGGTACTGACTTGGAACAGTGGCTACATCAATGTTCATGATAGCTCCAGAGATGCCTGTTGGCTAAATCATCCGATTATGAGGCAGACGAAGTTGGTTCTCAGCGGCGACTCAACGGAGTTATTACGAGCCGAGCAAGAGCAGTTCGAGCAGTTTCGCAACGGCCGTGAGGAGAAGGAGTATTGATTGGCGCAGTTGGTTACGACTTCACGTGTTTGTGATGCATCGTATTCTGCTAACTTCTGAAACCGGATGTCAAGCCACGAACGGCTGGCCGCGTGCTAATCAATCCCAACACACGCAGCACGCCGATCCAGCTGCTTTGCGGCTTTTCTCGCATGAGCACCAGAACCGCAGTTAAAAACAATCAAATGCGAAGTAAGAGTCATTCCGACCACAATTACTGGTCTGAAAGGTTAAAGTCGCGGAAGCTTCCTCCAAGCTGACCAAACCCCTAAAAATTGGTCAGCATAAATCGCATTTCCACAGAATGCGGGAGCTCCAAACACTGGACCAGACGACTGTGAGTAGCCGCATCGCTGGTTCGACAGGTTGCCCATCCTCATCTCCCAGGAGCCAATACCATTCGTCGATAGGTATCAGCTGGCTCGATTGGGCCTCAACGATGTCTCCTCCCGACAGTGTGGCGTGGATTGGAGGACGTAGGCAGATTATTCCGTGATAACCCACATTGGAGCCAGCCTCGTTTGTGTGCACGTCGGCCTCATTTGACACATTTGTCGCTCAACCTATCCAAGGCTTGGCTGCCGTGGAGAACTGTGTTTTGCATCCCATTTCCCTTTTCCCATTGCCTCCAGCTCCAGATTGAATTTCTTTTTACTTATCTCCCATCGTCGAACGTGCTACTCCTGCAAGTACTACACTCGCCTCCCATCATGGAGGAAAACCACCACGATTCGCCGCAAGAGTTCGAGCTCACTTCGCGGCTGAATGCTCTGAAGGACTCAAACGGCAAGCTCACTCAGGCAAATCCATTTGCCACTCCTGTCGGCTCGAGGCCAAACACTGTGTCGAATTCGATGTTCTCGTCCAGTACGGCGCTGCACCGAAGCGCCGGTCCTCCGACTTACTTCAAGTCTAGGAGGATCCAGAAGGGCGAACATGAGCGACCTTGGCTCAACCAGAAAGACCCCAAAGAGAAATGGGTCTGGATCATTCCGCTCATTGGACTCTTCCTTGGGCTCGGGCTTTGTGCTGTTCAGGTGTGGTTCGGCTTGCAGAGGATCTCCAAGCACACATACTGCCCTGTCCTGGACGAGGATTGGTCTGGAGGCTTCAAGGAAGACATTTGGACCAGAGAGGCTGAAGTCGGTGGTTTTGGGTACGCAATGTTGCACAAGTGACCTGCCTACAGATACAACGAACTGACATGATCTCAGCAATGGTCAATTCGAGCAGACAACCCACACTGACGAGAATGCCTTTGTGCGTGACGGGATGCTACACATCAAGCCCACGCTCCAAGACCCCGAACTGATCGAGACTAACAACGTCGTGAACCTGTTCAAGGATGGCCTTTGTTCATCATCAGTGTGGTCAGACTGTGTCGCTGTCACCAACACCACCAACGGCACTGTCGTCAATCCTGTCAAGTCGGCCCGCATCAGCACGAAGGCTCGCTTCATCAAGTTCGGCCGGGTGGAAGTTGTCGCTCAGCTACCCGAAGGTGATTGGCTTTGGCCTGCCATTTGGATGCTGCCAACGGACAACAAGTACGGACCGTGGCCTGCTTCCGGAGAAATCGACATCCTCGAGTCGCGTGGCAACAACTACACTTATCCGCAAGGCGGCAACAACATCGCATCGTCGGCACTACACTGGGGTCCAAGCCCATCGGCAGACGCATGGTGGCTGAATAACAACAAGCGTTCAGCTCTCCACACAACGTTCACAAAAGACTTCCACACATTTGGCATCGAGTGGTCGGAGAAGTACTTGTTCACCTGGGTCGACGGTCGCTTGGCTCAGATCATGTACGCCAACTTCGACCGGCCATTCTGGAAGAAGACCAAGTTCCCTGCCGCCAGCGCAAACGGTACACTGTACGTCGATCCATGGAGCCAGACTGGGCGTTACTCGACGCCTTTCGATGAGGACTTCTATCTTATCATGAACGTCGCCGTCGGTGGCACGAACGGATGGTTTGAAGATGGTGTGGCAAGCAAGCCTTGGGTGGATGCCTCGCCGTTCGCGAAGAAAGACTTCTGGAACGCGCAGAACATGTGGCTGCCCACGTGGGAGCAGAAGGGTGAGATGGTCATCAAGAGTGTCAAGATCTGGCAGCAGGAAGGTTACAACGGCTGTGGGAAACAGGTGGGGTAGTCTAGTGTAGTGGGTCGAGATTAGAGTTGTGCAGGGTCAACGTCTTGTATGCATATCTTGTGTAGATGGCAGGATCAAGATCAGATGTAGACTTGTTTACGAGATCTTTTCGTTGCTACCAATAATGGCGGTTCCGCCCACACACCATGTCTTACAAACCACGCAAGATGGCTTACTCCCCTTCGGTAGACCTGTTGCGGTTAGCGTCCGACACGTACAGTCTGCGGCTGAGAGCGGAGCTGATAGAAGAGGCCCCGTGGTCCAAGAGGGCGATTTTCAGAGTTATTTGCTTGGGGTCCACCACTATCTTCACCCTGTAATACATTGTGGCGATACCAAGCAAGTCATACGACCGGAAAACACCGAGTGCGAAGCAAACTTAAGCAAGACCAAGCAAGATGGCAGATGAGCACGCCAACGCTACCATAAGCCACGGACCCTCTTCTTCTTCATCACGCAGCCAACATCATGCACGTCAGAAACGCGCCAGGACACAGTTGTCATGTACACCCTGTCGCACTGGCAAGCTCAAGTGCGATCGGGCCAGCCCGTGCGAGCCTTGCGTGAAGAGAGGCCGCGAGGCGGCATGTATCTATCCACCTCCGGCGGTGAAGAGCAAGCCTGCAAATGTCAAAGGGCGCATCCGTCAGCTGGAAAGCTTGGTGATCGACTTGATGAATCAGCAGCAAAAGCAGACACTATCAACTCCTGAAACAGCAGAGTCGCCCGCTGCACGCAGCAGGTCAACCACTTCGGAAACCATTGACTTGGCCCCGTACGCAGAGGCACCATCACCAAGCGATCATGGTTCTGCGCCACGGAACGGGAGTGTTTCGTACGATACGGGCAGCTCAGACTCTGGTCTCGAAAAGCCTTTTGGTCACATGAGCGTCAAGAGAGATGAGATCAGCTATCATGGAGCTGGCCACTGGCAGACCATTTTGAGCTCCATATCCGACCTTAAGAATGCGCTTGATGACGGCGAAGACGATGCCTACGATCCTGCCCTGATGAATGGTGGCTCCGAATCCGGCTCTCACGAGCGACTCGACGCCGCATCTCATGGCGTCCCCGAGCTTGGACTGCTTGTTGGAAGCCCGGAACGCCTGACCAAGGACAATTTGATCAAAGCTATGCCTGATAAACGAACCGCAGATCGCTTACTCAGTATTTGGTTCAACGCCCCCAGCCAATTTAGACCTGTCTTACATGCTCCGACATATCAAGAAGAGTACAAGAACTACTGGATCAATCCCAAACGAGCATGCGTATCGTGGCTTGGCCTCACTTTTGCGATCTTGAGTCTGGCGGAGTCATTCTCGCTCCGACATTTAGACCCACGTAGCGCCGAGGCCAAAACTATTCTCGCGAGAGTCGAGAGGCTTCATTCTTTGTCAGCCTCAGCGGCTGTACTCGCCGATTTCACAACACCGAAGAAGTATACCATCGAAAGCCTGTTATTCTACTTGTCTGGACTCCGTGGCAACGACGGGTTCATGAAGGTGTGGCTCATGATAGGCTTGATCGTACGGCTCGCTCTGCGTATGGGTTATCATCGCGACCCAAAGTACTATCCCGCTCTTTCCGCATTTGAAGGCGAGATCAGACGCCGCGTCTGGTGTGTGCTTTCAATGATCGATATACTCACATCGTTCCAACTTGGCCTACCTTCAATGGTCAAAACCATTGCAACCGACATTGAGCCCCCCAACAATCTCTTGGACCGCGATTTTGGGCCGTCAACCAAAGTTTTGCCGCCATCGAGAGGTATGAACGAGTTGACACCAGCGTCTTACATGCGGACCAACAAGGATATCACTCGCATATTCTCGCAGGCCGCAGATCTTGGACATTCCACAGTCCCTGTGGCACACGATGAAGTCATGCGCCTGGACAATGAGCTCGCAACCGCGTGCGCAAACGTACCTCCCGTCCTCACGCTAGAAGATATCAACGGAGTTGACACAGACCCTCCGGAACAACTTATGTTCCGGATCAACCTGAAGCTCCTGATTCTCAAAACACGCCTCATCCTGCATCGCAACTTCATGTTAGTTCCACTCGAACAACTCAGCGAAGCCGAACAAGCGCAAGGCATCGGTACCAGCAGGAAGATATGTGTCGATTCGGCGCTGGAAGTACTCCACCTGCAGCACTCCATACATGCTGAGAGTCAGCTCGGAGGCAAACTCTACACCGTCCAATGGTACATGGGCTCCATCAGCACACATGACTTCTTGCTAGCCGCCATGGTCGTGTGTCTTAATCTCTCACAGCAAATAAGCGAGGACGATCACTTGCGTACGATCGGCACTGCATTGTGGTGCCCTCGCCGACAGGCCATGGCGGATACTCTGGAGAAAAGCTATCAAATCTGGAAGTACGGGTCGGCGGCGTCGTCATTCGGCGCTCGACTCGGCTCCGGCCACGCAGCATTCGAGGGCACAGAATCGCGAGACACAGAGATGGCTAGTAAAGCTCTGGGTGTGATGCTCGATCGTGTGAGAAAGCACTTCGGTGGCAGAGTGGACGGGAGCGGAGTTTGCGGCGCATTGCCATCTCCTACACAGACATCAGAACCCATCGGTTCTGCGACGGCACCTTTCCTGGGAGTGGGTCCTCCATCTACCTGGACAAACAACACGCCGGATCGCACAAGCCAGCATGGCAGTGCACCCTTCACTACCACTGACAGAAACTCTGGTTTTCAAGGCCCTGGAGCATCAGACATGTTGGATGCTGACCAACCATTCAACCCGGACATCTCCAACGTCGACTTCTCAGCGATCGGCGACATGATTGACGGACCCGTCAATTGGGACATGTGGGACGATCATATCATGCAGCAACAAGTGCAACAGGCTGGATCCTGGAACGATGCCGCCGGCTACCCATCCGGGCCTTTGAACGCGGATATATTAGCTCCGCCAGCTGGAGGCCAGTACGTGCAGCCAGTGGTACCGGGTAACGCTTACAACATGGATGGCACTACGCCTGCCGCACACGGCGCTCAGCCCAACCTACTATTCGATTGGCAGGATTTGGAAGACGTAGATTTGGACATTCGTGATTACGGGACAGGTGGCTTTTGGGGGAAAAGCCCAAGATAGGAGTCCGGAATGCCGGGCAGAACTGTGATGAACATAGTTATGGGTGTCAACAAACGACATAATGAGATTCCGTTATTACGTGTTTGCGTGATCAGCGCACAGCGACATACGCGCTCGATTCCTTGGTCTAGCCTTGACCAAACAGTCTCGTTATAGATCTGTCACATATACCTACAGAAATGCTGACAGAAATGCACAAGTGTTCCACTGATGTTCGTGGTATTAATCAACCCATAGAATAAAGCAATGAAGCTTGCCACGTAGATGACTGATAGATTGTATGTGTGGCATCGCGACAACGATTTACTATCCTCACAGCTATCCAAAATGTATATATCTTTACCGCAGGGATAGTGCTTGCCACTGACAACTCGAAAGTACCACGGAGAGTGATATCAATTAATTAAGAAAGGAAATGTGCGATAAGCACGTCTATAGATTCGCCCAATCGTACCAATACCATCAAACCCAAAACAAAAAAAAACGTACTACTTCCGTACCTTACCAAATCCTTTATTCAATAACTCCTGAGCCTTATCTTCTTGCATGGGTATAGAATGCTCTTCAACCAAAACCCCCTCCTGTTCTTCCGCTCCGTCCTTTCCTACCTTCATAACCCTTGGCCTAGCAAGCAGCTCGCCTACCTCTTTCTCTCGCTTTTCCTGCTCGGTTTTCGCAGCATCGCCGCTAAACGCTTGCTCTGCCCCCAGAGATGGGTCGTCTCCATCTCGGCGCCAGCCCTGATGTAGCCAGCCCACACTCGACTCTTCGAACCGCCTCCTGACATCGGGGTTCTTCTCTAGAACCTGGAATACCTCTACATCAGTGGGCTTCCAGGCAGCCTTTGTGGTGCGCACCACGATTTCGAATAACAGCACAGCCGCCACAGCGAGGATCACGACAAGCCACCACAAGATATCGCGGCCAAAGTTCTCCAAGAAGCTGTGGCGAACGTAGTAGATGACATTGTCGCTGTATACGCTCGATAGGATGATGTTCCAGAGGAACCAACCACCGATCGAAAGCACACAGGCGATGACGGTCGTGATGCTGTGATTGTGCGTTTCCAGAATTTGCAGCTTTGTGACGATGACGATGACACAGACGGTGTATGTCAGATCGCCCATGGCAAATAGACTGTTGTCGCGCGTGAAGATCACGTGGCCGAAGAGCCCGAACATGGTGAAGTACACTACCATCGCTTCACAAACAGCCATGAACATCCAAGCTGTGAACACTTTGAAGTTGAAGCCATCGCCACGCTGTCCTCTAGTGTAGAGCTCTGGTGCTGCGAGAAGAGTCGCAGGAAGAAGATCTTTTTCGAAGATGCCAAGGAAGATCACTGGTAGCGATGTGAATAAGGTATTGAACATACTGAGACTCCATGGCTCGTATAGAGAGGTACCAGTGTATCCATTCCAGCGTTGGTAGAGTGCCTGTGTGAGATAGAACAGCATCTCTTTCCAGAAAGTGCCGACTGTGTACTTGCACGTGCGCACGTAGTTCCACCTCCCGTGTACGAGCAAAAGTTTGGCAAGGAAGCGAAATCGTGCAATGCTGTAGTCAGACACACGCGATGCTTGAAGACCTTCCTTGCCTGAAAGGCCAATACCAACATGTGCTTCTTGGATCATGGCGATGTCGTTGGCGCCATCACCGATTGCCAATGTGACGCTACCACCGACGCGCTTGCGGATGGCATGAACCAGGCTGGCTTTCTGCGACGGCGAGGCGCGACAGCAGATCACAGAGTCAGCAAGAATCGCAAGTCCGAGGAATAGTGTGTTCAATGCATCACTTGCGGTGATGGTGCTCAGAGTTTGGCCGTCGACCACGACGACGGAGTGCGCAATGCTGCCACCTTGGATGGCCGAAACCGCGGCAGTGATGTCCTGCTCGACACTGCCAGCTTCATGGTCGAGTATTGTAACAGAAGAATAATCCTTGATCAAACGGCAGGAGTGGCCGATATTAATGGCTGTCTCTCGTTTGTCGCCTGTGAGCATCCACATCTTGATCGCGGCGCGGCGGAGTCTCTCAATGGTCTCAGGTACACCCTTCTGCAGTTTGTCTTCGATGGCTGTGGCACCACCAAGCTCGAGCTGTTGCTCAATAAGCTCGCCTGCCTTCTCGATGAGCTCCGATCGATTGACAAGCGATGTCGTAGCATCGTGGTAGATCTTCTTCCAATCGCGATATTCGTTCTCGTCCAAGAATCGATGACCATAAAGCAGCGTTCGTAAGCCTTCTGTCGCGAAGTCGTTGACATGTTGAAAACAGCGTTCAATCACTGTAGGATCGTCTGCGACCAGAGACTCCTCCACAAGCTCTGCTTCTTCTTCTCGCACTGACTGCATGGAGTTCTTGTGTTCTGGCCCGGCCAGCGACGATCGTCTACTAAACTGCGCAGACGGCCGAGGCGTATAATAGGAAGAATTCGCAGAAGCAGCGTCAACTTCCACGTCTCGCTCACGTTCATTAAGCCAGCTATCGACTTCATCCCGAATTGGTACTGTTCTCCCAGTCGACGTCCTTCGTAGCACGGAGGGTCGGACGGATGAGTTACGGCGAGCGAAGCTGGCAATGCTACCAGACCTCTCGACCTGCGAGCTCTTTCTTGCCATGGCATGTTGTGCTTCCATGCTCTTGCGGTTACTCGCACGCCTCTCGATCTCGATCACCTTCTGAGCTGCCAATGAGGCGAGGCGCAATCGCTCCATGATCATCGAGTCGGCGCCCTTGCACATCACGCAGATGCGCTTGTCCGGGAATCGAACCACAACTGACATGCGCTTGCGCTTGCTGGAGAACTCGATCACATCCATAATCTCGTAGTCTTCGAATCCAGGCTCAGCAGTGGGGCCGTTCGGAAAAGTCTTGATGGTCAGCTTGGATGCGTTCCTCTCGTAGGCTAGGTAGCCTAATTCTTGGGCTGCTACCACGAGAGCCAGCTCGTCAGGAGAAGAAGCCTGGAAGCTGATCTCGCCAGTCTCGGATCGTTCTGGCAAGCAGGTGTGGCAGAGAGCGATGGAAAGAATGAGCATCTTCGTCTTTCGCGCGAAAAGGGTGTGTGGTCGTCTTTGGATATATTGAAGCATCTCAATGGTGTTGAGCTCGGATTTGGGGACTGCAGGGCCCTGAGAGTGCATTGCTCGTGGCATCGACGGGCGGGTGGCTTCCATGTCGGGTGCTTCTGCCTCCTCAACGCGTGCAAAAGATAGTCGGTGCGATCCCATCGACGCTCTCATGTTTCGAAGAGGCCTCTTGCCTTTGCCCTTCGTAGGTTTACGCTTTTCGTGTAGCGATGTAGCTTTGTCGTCGGTGGCTTGCCCTCTCAAATCAGCGTCGTGTATCCACGCAGTGCCAGCTACACTTAACTTGCGGAATCGCATGACATTCTCAGTCAGCGTGCCGGTCTTGTCACTGAAGATATAGCTAACCTGTCCAAGTTCTTCGTTTATGGTCGATGTTTTCGCGTCGAACGGTGTGTTGCTCTCCTCATCATACATGTCGATATCATTGAGCAGCAGCATTTGCGCCACCTTGACGATTTCCAGACTCACATACAGCGAGAGTGGGATCAACGTGTTGAACATAATCACGAAGCTGGTAAAGATTGGTCCAAAGGGCACAGATGCGTCGACCAGATACCAGGCGCCATCCTCGTAGCTGGACCACGCTTCATATGCCCCTGAGCATGACAGCGAAAGACCGACCACGAACACGACCATCATGATAACGATCTTGTTGACCATAGACTGGAGGGTAGGTGCCTTGATGCGAGGGTTCTTGTTCGCGTTCATGCGAATCTTGCATTCCTCTCCACTATTGATGATCATACCGATTGCTTCGGATGTATTGCGCAGGACGCTGCCACGATAGACTATTTCGTTGTTCGTAAGCGGCGCAGTCTTGCCGTTGACCGTGACTCTACCCTCAAAGTTGTAAAGATCCAGGTTGGGGTCTTCCACGACAAAGTGTGCTCCACACGTCATGATGCCCTCTGGGGTACCGCACAATTTGCTGGTCGATGGGGAGGGCTGCTTGTTTTTCAGGTTCGTCTCGCCGTCAAGAGCCATAGTCTCTATACACGCTATGTCGTTCGGTCCGCTCGAGTGTAGTAACACGATGTCCGCAGGTATCGCGTCATCGCGGGCGACTTTGATCACATCCCCAACTCGAAGGTTGTGCCAATTTACGGGCGCCCACTGCTTCAAGCCTTCCTCGACGGCTATTGAGTCGGTCCTGGTCTTTTCGGCCTGCGCCGCATCGGCGGGTCTGTAAGCGTGGAGTACGCTTGCGAGTCGATTGTTCTCCTCTTTGTCGAGCTTGTATCGGCGGAAATCTTCAAGACCCTCCTTCGCCATGGACAAGGAGACGAAAAAAAGGAGTGGGACGATGGTAGTGTACGTTCCTGTCGTACTCAGCCCCGGAATCATCTGGAGAATACTGACACACAGGAAGTAGAAGTTGGCAAGCTTCGAGAATTGTGCGAAAAGCTGTCGGGGGAGGAAGTTCCATGCGTTGTACTTGGAAGATCGAATTGTGTTGTTTATATGTGGTTTTTGCGTACGTTCGTCGGTCAGTGGGTTTCCTCTAGAGGGGTCTAAAGGTATGTGTCGGCCATCTTTCGAAGGAGGCATATCCTTTATACGTAGTACAAATTTCCGTGTCCTTTCTAGAGCATCCTCAATTTTTGCAACTGGTGTCCATTGAGAGACACGCGGCTTGTACCAAGGTCGCCGTTGGCGTGGTTCAATAGTCCCATCTATACCTTGCTTGAGCGAGTCAAGATTTGACACTTCAGGCGACAGCGATGAGCTTCCAACTATGGGTGATACGGTAATGGCAGCTTCGTCCTTGCACTTCACAGCTTGTGTCGTTGTGCGATCATCCGTTTCGGGCGATGCAACCTCTCCCATTTCGATGATTGCATCGTCGGCATCTTGAGTCCGTTGGAAGTTCCTTGCGAACATTGACGAACGTAGCGACATGACACGATTCCTGCTTCGCGAAGCGCTTTGCATTGCTGCGGTAGGGCTGCCGCTGGTGGGAGATGTTGCCTGGCTGTCTTCAGGCGACTCAGGATTTGTTGTCGCATGACGGGTCATATCAGCGACTCCAGTGTCCAGTGCCAGGCTTTGGTTATTGGCCATCTGCCCTCTTCGCCCGTCCAGATTGCCAGTGTCCAGAGCTCTTCCATCCTCGGAGAATCGCACCCTCGACCGTCCATCTTCTGAAGCTCGAGAACGTTGATCAAGTGTCTCGTTGGCCGACGGCACGATTCCAGCATCACCGTGTCGCGCAGGCGCAGTGTCTGCTACACGACTAGTACTTCCAGTGTCGCTAGTAAGATCTCCAGTGGTCTGCTCTCTTGTCGCATCGCCCGCTGGCGACTGCGATCCTGAAGCCGACATCGTGGCTCCAGCTTGTGATCTTATGTCTCAACTCTTAAGTCGTCGTCGTCACAGAACCTTCATATCTCTTCATGTCCACCTCTTCTCCAGACTCGATATACCATAGAGCGTACCAAAGTAGTAGACCGTGACGCAATCTCTAGCGGCGTCGCAAATCTTCCCTGTCGCAAAAGCGTACTCGCAGGTCCCAGCTTTGCGCGACGCGACAGCGAGGTCATCAGCGAGGTCATCAGAACAGCGCAGAAGACGAGTCGTCGTATCCTCAGAGCTGAAGAAATGCATAACCGACTCGGCGCGCATGCATAATGCACCAATGGTCCGCGCGGCTAGCACCACACCTTCGTCAACACTGCCACGCTCGGCCACGATCCCAAGAGTGCCCGCTCTCTCCACTCTCCATCATCACCCCAAGCTTTCACACCTGCGTCGGACGCTGAAAAGCCCGAGCCAGCCAAATGACGTGGCGAGGTCAAGGGCAGAAGGTCTTGTCTTACCAGTCGAGTCTATTTAATCGTATCTGCATTCATGGTTTGCAGGTACCGCTTACTCTTTGCGTCTATTCGAGCCTGCCACGTTGGATGCCCTGCGTTTGAATCTAATTATGCTTACAGTCTGAGCGCGCCAATTTCCAGCAGTTCCACCAGCTCATCGCAATTCGTATTGCATGCTGTGCAGATCACTCGGGCGTCCTAGCGTCCGAATTGTTCTTGTTGTGCTTCCATGCACATGTGCTTATCATCTCTAGGGTTAGGGCTGTAGGGTACCATCTTCGTTACATGCGATAAAGTCGAGCAACAACAGGCGACCGGTACTCCTTTGATACATGTATTGAATGTCGCTCTTCGATGCGCGAGATATAATAACCCTTACGAGTGTTGCATCAACTATGCTGAGCCCTATAGACCCGTGTTGACAAACGACAAGAGGATAAAGCAAAGTATAGCAATCTAACCCTGCACCTAATTTTAGTGGCATACATTCATTATTTGCTTGCATACAAGTCCGGCCTCAGTAGTATTTCAATGGTAGTGCAAGCTGAATCAGAAACCATACCTGTTGATACTGCCCTACCTGTTAGCGTCGCTGCACTTGAACTCATGCTGTACATGAGTATACCAACTTTGCAGTGCCAACCTTTGGCTTTCGATCGTCAACAAAGCGTTGCATTCCTTCTACTGCAAAGATTACAATCTCAGTAGATGAAACTACATGCATATGGCTGGCAGTCTACTAATCGAAGATCGAGAAACCAAATGTATGCGAACAATCACTACATAGCACGCTTGGCAATCGGTGTGCTTGTTGGTTTGCGTGTAGTTGATCGCTTAGTGGTTGATCGCATTCGCGACCTCGATAAGCCTTTGAGCGGACAGCACCATCAGTGGATCAACTACAGCGTGACTCAATCCCATAGCACTGTCGGAACCCTGGATAGTTCTAGATGGGTATCTCGGATGGCGACTTTTCCCTACAGCATAAGCCCGACCACGATACTTGAGGTCTTCCACGGTTGTGCTTGCAAAGTCGTCTCCCTTTCACACACAATAATCTGGAACTAGCCCTTGATACATCTCTCTAGGAGCAGCTAACGACGACGCTACACATTACGACACGAAGTGGAGGTGTCGCAGCAGACGAGACGATCCAAGTATAGGCGCCTCGGAGGAGGAGGAAAGTAACTCGGCATCTCACAAACGGCCTCCAGCTGTCGCGTCCTCACTAGTGGTTTCATGCCTCCGTGCAGCCGTGATACACGACATGTGTCGCATCAGAACCTGCCTGGCATCGGCACAGCTGCTCGTGCCGCCGAGGCGTTTGGCGCGTGTCGCGGAACAAGCATCGCACAAATGACAAGCGATCAGCAGCTTACAGCTGCAAGATGAAGCCTGCGAACCGCAGCGGCGGGTATGCACGATTGATGAAGGGTGTAGACAGGGATTGTTTCGCGCTAGTTTCTTAGAAAGCCGGAATCACTGGCTACCGCTCGCGCTCCGACATCCTGAAACGCAAGGAGACTTGGACGCGCGACAGACATGCGGCATGGGAAATGCTTGCGTTTGTTGGAGGAGTGCAGCACCACTATCACGCTCGTGCCGGAGCAAATGTTGCATTTCCTGTAGAAGGCCTCTCTTAGTTAACCTCTTCCTGTGCTAAAACATTCTTGCAAGCAAAGCGAAGAAAGAGCCTATCCTTAACAAACTTGTGATCGGCGACCGTTACGCCTCCTGATCATCCCAAAGCTGTACACGCCTCCTGATTATCACAAACGGCTTTTACTCACGAGCTGGCCTCGACACGCTGTTTGCCTCCTCGCCTTGATTCTTCATACCTTACTCTCGACATCAGAGTTCCAACTTGCAGCCCAGCACTCGCGGCGTCCATTCATTACAGCGACAACTTCGATTCAAGAACTCCTGGATACAATTACGCTCACTACCCCACGATCTTTTAATTAATCCTCCACGATACTAGCGTACGCCAGCGACTCACGAGCGCTACACTGAAGTCATTGTCGAGCGAGCACAGCAGGAGCAGAACTCGACCATAGAGAAGGAAGGAGCGAAGGACCTCAGTTTGTTTACTTTCGTGTCGTTGGCATCAAGCGTCACAACGACAACGCACAACACAACAACGCATTGACCGTCGACTGCAAACGCACACAATCCACATAACAGCCCGCTTCTTCAGCAAACCTCCCTGTACCTCGCCATCGCAACAAACTCACTTCAAAACAATGCGCATCACAACATCGACACTCACGCTGCTTGCGCTGCCAGCGTTAATACACGCCGAAAAGGTCTCTCTCATCGATTTCATCCCTCGAGTCGATGATGTTTCAGGCGGCTGCAACAAGGTTTACCAACAAGCCGTCACAGGTTGCGATTCACAAGATTTCAAACAGCAGAGCTGCAGCGTGGCGTGTGTTAAGGGCCTTGCCGCAATGACCAAGCTTGTGAAAGACGCATGTTCCGACGAAGGCTTCCTGAACGGCGGCAACAAAGACTCGAACATCTTGGCTCTCTTCTTGCAAGACCGTGGACCACAAAACTTGTGCGGCAACGCAAACGACGTCTTGCAGTCGCAGTCCAGCGCATCAGCTGCGCCCACGACGCCAGCAGAGTACTCATCATCGACCGCCGAAAATACGCAACCCTCCACGACAGCCATCGTCAGCAGCACTTCCACAGCGAGCTCTACCGATGTACCGACGAGCTTGGTGATGGACACAAGCTCCTCACCTGCGCCAACAAGTTCCACATCCAGCACAGAGTCTGCGGAAAGTAGTCAGTCAACATCCAGCGGCACATCATCCCAGACGTCACAGATCTTCGAGGCTCCCAGTATGCCCGCGAGTTGGACAGCAACCAGTGCAAGCAGCCAGGCGACGGGAAGTTCAGAACACAGTGGCGGAGGCAGTCCATTTGACTACTCGGCCAGCCAGTTCTCGTCCGCCACTGTTACGTCCTCATCAGCCATGCTGGTATTACTTGCGCTCACGTTCACACTCTTAGCAGCTCAGTGGTAGCGACCTGAGAGAGAGAGGATGATACGGCCACATGGACTACAGAGTCACCTGGATTTTACTTACGACGCTCACTCGAAGCTCTTTGCAGAGCTCCTAAGATACCCATAAATGCCTCTTTCACGGCATCGTTATTTTCCTTCTGTCAGTGGAGGATGCGAACCTTTTTTGCCCGGTGTGGATGGGCGGACATGGCGTTTTAATTGTTGTGGTTTTTTTTCTTGTGTACCGCTGAACTCGAGCGTATCGAGCCGCCTGGAAGGCGTCAACCTGTTTTCCTTTTGATGTTTTTTTTTCTCTCTTGGAAGAATGCGCAAATGTCTGCAAGACTGCGAGTGCGACTGGAAGTCGCGGAGGCGTATAATGGTGGCTGTACTGTACTTAGTATGATGAAAGACGAGACTGCTCCCACGCTTCAATGTTCAAGTGCTCAACTCCCTCCTATGAGCAATCTTCCAGAGAGTGAGCTTGGCACAACTACCTGTTGAGTCCTCCATGAATTGTCCCACTGAAATACTGAGAAGGCCTCCAAAAGGTGGTCTCCGGCTATAACTGCGAAGGCGCAAAAGCCAATCTCTGAACAGGCCCAATCTTGACTCGACTAAGCATTATTAGAGAGCTCAATGCCGTGAACCAATTCAGCCGCAAAGGAGTGGGAGCCGGGTCTCCAAAAATGCGAGGTCGAGCACGAGCACGACTGTGCGCACGACGTCAACGCATTCAGGCACAATCCGGTACTGGTATCCTCATCCTCATCCTCATTCTCATCCACATCCCGCGGCAGGCTATCTACGAAAGGCACGCGCGCTCTTACTCATCCGATTCTTAGTGGCTTCTGATCTTGCGCGCATCTGACGGGCCGATTTGTCTCGCCCGGGCGAGCCGCCTTATCAACGTCAGAGCTTGGAGCACAGCAGCCAGGGAGGAAGCACTTTTTTGTAGGTGCACCAAAGGCTGGAGGCTCCTGTCGCAAGACACAACATCACCACCAAACCCCTCACCTCTCCACCCTCTCCCCTCTCCCCCCAGAACTCGTCGCAATGGTGGGTGTGGTGCGGCCGACAGCCTCAATGGTCATGAAGCCTCTTGCCACTTTCTCCGCCGTGAGCCGTCAGCTTGTCCAGCAGCGAGCTTTCGCCTCAGTGCCGCGCAACGCGCTCAACGCTGCGCGCAACCAGCGCAAGACCATCGCTCAGCAATGCCGTAGAGGTTACGCTGAGCAGAATACTGTGGCCGGCGTGCCTGGTGTGCCCGGTCCCAGCAACCCGCTGCCCAAGAAGAAGAAGAGAGCTGGTGTGCTGCGCTGGGCATGGAGGCTCACCTACCTGAGCACCATTGGTATGCTGGGCTTCACGGCCTACGGCATCTACGTCAACCGCAACCCCATCGAGCAACAGGAGCCTGACCCAAGCAAGAAGACTCTCGTTGTCCTCGGTAGGTTTCAAAGCAATCGCGATGATCCAACAAGCTGGGCACATCACTAACTCCCTCGCCTACAGGCACTGGCTGGGGCTCAGTCTCTCTCCTCAAGAAGCTCGACACCGAAAACTACAATGTCATCGTCATCTCGCCGCGCAACTACTTCCTGTTCACTCCCCTGCTCCCGTCCTGCACCACCGGTACCATCGAACACCGCAGCATTATGGAACCCATCCGCAACTTCCTCCGCCACAAGGTCGCCGCCGTCAAGTACTACGAAGCCGAGGCCACCAAGATCGACTACGAGAAAAAGGTTGTCTACATTAACGATGAATCTGAGATCAAGGGCGCTTCCTCCCAGACCGAGGTGCCGTTCGACATGCTCGTCGTCGGTGTCGGCGCCGAGAACGCTACTTTCGGTATCCCTGGTGTTAAGGAACACGGCTGCTTCTTGAAGGAGGTCGGTGACGCCCAGAAGATTCGCAAGCGCATTATGGACTGCTGTGAGACTGCCACTTTCAAGGACCAGAGCCCCGAGGAGATCAAGCGTCTGCTGCACATGGTTGTTGTCGGTGGTGGCCCTACTGGTGTCGAGTTCGCTGGCGAGCTTCAAGATTTCTTCGAGAACGACCTCAAGAAGTGGATTCCTGAGATCGTTGGCAACTTCCGCGTTACCCTCGTCGAGGCCCTTCCTTCCGTTCTTCCTATGTTCTCCAAGAACCTGATCGACTACACCGAGCAGACCTTCAAGGAGGAGACTATCGAAATCCGCAACAAGACCATGGTCAAGAACGTCACTGAGCAGTACATCGAGGCCGAGTACGTCGACAAGTCTGGCCAGAAGGTTCTCGAGCGCATTCCCTACGGTCTTCTTGTCTGGGCTACTGGTAACGCTCTCCGCCCCGTCGTCAAGGACTTGATGAGCCAGATTCCCGCTCAGGCCGATGCCCGCCGTGGTCTTAATGTCAACGAGTACCTTGTTGTTAAGGGTACTGAGAACGTCTGGGCTGTCGGTGACTGCGCTGTTGCCAACTACGCTCCTACCGCCCAGGTCGCCGCCCAGGAGGGTGCTTTCCTTGCCCGCCTCTTCAACCAGATGGCCAAGACTGAGGAGTTCGAGTCTCAGCTTGCCGTTCTCTCCGAAGAGCAGGGTAAGGCTCCTAACAAGGAGGCTCGTGACGAGGCTTTCGCCAAGATCAAGGATCTCCAGAAGCGCCTGCGCCGCGTCAAGCAGATGGGTCCCTTCGAGTACTCTCACCAGGGTTCCCTGGCCTACATCGGATCCGAGAAGGCTGTTGCCGATATTAGCTGGTTGACTGGCAACCTTGCCACTGGTGGTCAGCTTACCTACTTCTTCTGGCGCTCCGCCTACCTGAGCATGTGCTTCAGCAGTAAGTTCTACATTTCATAAACGACCGTCATTGAATGATTGAACTAATACTTTTATAGCTCGCAACCGTGTACTCGTCGTCATGGACTGGCTCAAGACCCAGGTCTTCGGCCGTGACGTTTCCCGCGAGTAAATGCTCTTTCTTTATACACCCGTTTCCACGAGCATGGAAAGCACATGAAGCAGCAATCGGCTTCACGTTAGGAAGAACGGCACCCGTGGTGCCATTCGTCAAGAGCAATGTAAAACCCAAAGGACACAGCGGTGCTCAGCTTCTTTCCGAGCTAAAACCGCGGGAAGGCTTGTACTGTATGATTTGTTAGAGGGATTGGGAAATTTTGTTGCGTTTGTATTTGGAACCTAGATGTTCCGACCTGGAATTGTTGGCTATACGCCAATTGTTAGAGGCGACTGTGTAGTCTTTTGATAGAGCAAGATTTTAAACCACCACCGTGCACCGCTGTCGACGTGATGCTGTCGTAATCAACTTTGCGCATTTACGTGAGAAACAAAAGGTCCGAACATGATGCTGCTCCACCCCTGCACGTGGAAGTGGGCCGTATCAGCACAATTGAAGCTCAGCCTCTCAAGTAGCCGCGCGTGTCGGCGTCAGCCACTCTTGAGTGCTTGCGAATGTTTACCTTCGCAACTCTTTATTTTTAATCCTTCAGGTACTAAACTTTCTTCGACTCTATACACCCCTTGAACCTTCCAGATTTTGCTACACTAGAATTTTGAAACGTTAGCCGCAGCTGGCTTACAGAGACCGAGCCCCATTCCAACCTACCAGGGGACTCGCGCGTGAAGACATCACCAATCGGTGGTCCCACCTGTCAGCAGGGAACACAACACCTTCTCTCACCTTCGCTCGGGCGCACGGCACTTTTACCAGGAACCACTGCCTTTCTCCTACACCCCGTCGTGAGCTTTGCTTCCGGAAAACATTTCGCAGACACTGGTTCTCGCGCTACGAAACAATCAAGATGGCGGCCAATAACTACTACCACAACGATTACTCCAACCCACAACAAACATCATACAACGCGAGCGGCTACCACGACCATGACCGCCGTAATGACGCCCCACTGCCTCCGCTCCCTTACGATCCCTCGCCATCCCATACACCCTTCCAAGATCCCTACAGCCAGCCCTCCGCCGCGCAGCCTTCGCGGTACGATGCCGACCCTTACGATGATCGCAGTGCGATCCCGTTGAGTGAGAGGGAACACAAGCACGGCTCGATGCACAGTATCGCGCCTATACTGCCGCGTCAACATCCAGACGACGATCCTTTCGTGAGAGATGCGGAGCCCGGGAAGAGGAGGCGGCGGAGAAGCGATGGGCAGGATGTGAGAGTGAAGGAGGATGAGGGTTGGTTCAAGGGGAAGATCACGTGGGTGTGCTTCTTCATGAGTACAGTGCAGCTGGCGGTGTTTTTGGCGGAGTTGATCAAATACGGTATGTTACATCTTGGAGTCTTAAGAGACTGGCTTACAGGAAGGATTGCTAACGAAATGCTGCCAGGCATGCTCACGGGAACGCCAATCCAGCTCAAGCCATCGTTCAATCCTATGATCGGGCCTTCGCCTTACCTCTACATCAACATGGGAGCCCGGTACCAACCTTGTATGCACAACATGGAAGGCGTACAGAACGCGAAGAACTTACCTCTGCTCTGGCCTTGCCCGGACACAACTTCGTCTAATTCGGCCGACATGACCTGCACTCTCAGTCAACTCTGCGGATTCGGTGGTGTGCCAGATGTGCAATTTCCCGACCTTAAGGAAGGCGAGAAACTTCCCAACAGCCCTGCGCCAAACCAGTGGTGGCGTTTCATTGTTCCTATTTTCCTACATGGCGGCATTATTCACATTGCCTTCAACTTGCTCCTACAACTCACCCTGGGCCGGGACGTCGAGAAGCTGATCGGATCTGTTCGTTTTGTCATCGTGTATATGGCAGCAGGCATCTTTGGCTTCGTACTCGGTGGCAACTTCGCTGCCACAGGCATCGCTTCCACAGGCGCTTCTGGCAGTCTCTTCGGAATCCTGGCCATCACTCTCCTCGATCTCCTATACAACTGGTCCACGCGCAAATCACCCGGCAAAGAGCTGCTCTTCATCGGAATTGACATCATCATCGCTTTTGTCCTCGGCTTACTCCCAGGTCTCGACAACTTCTCCCACATCGGCGGCTTCCTCATGGGCCTCGTCCTTGGCGTCTTCATCCTGCGCTCCCCAACAACCGTCTCGCGCCGCACATCCAAAGACTTCACGGCGCGCTCAAAGTACGACCTCAACGCCGGCATGCGTGGTTTCATCAAGCAGCCGCTCGCTTTCTTCCAGGATCGCCGCGGCGTGTGGTGGGCGTGGTGGCTGCTGCGTGTCGCGGCGCTGCTGGGAGCGTTAATCGGGTTTGCGCTGTTGCTGGAGAATTTTTACAACTGGCGCACGGGCTGCTCGTGGTGCAAGCACTTGTCGTGCTTGCCGATTAATGATTGGTGCTCGATCGGCAATTTGCAGTTTTCGAATGCGACGACGAAGGCATAGTGACCGAGAGGCTCCGAAACCTGAGCTTGCTTACATGTCACACGATAAGAAGCCTGAACGGAGCACATGCCAAAGTGCAGGTCTGCTTCTTCTGACGACAACTTTTTCTGGATGTTTTTAGCGTTTTTTCTATCTGTAGAACTCCCCAACTCATGAGCCAGTCATGACTATCAGCGAATGAATGATCTTTGTATTTTCACACTTAGCTACCACTTTCCGAAATCACAACCAACTTCCAAGTCGGTGCACTACTTGTTCTCAACACAGCTCGCTTGAATCTCAGTTCGAGTTGTCTCACATCCCACGCAAGTGCGGTCTCACTACATGCAGTAGTCTCGCTCCAGTCGTCTCGCCTAATCCTCTATATCAGACTGCTGCCTCGGCGCTTGAGCTGTTGCATGAGCATCCTCCGGACTCCACTCTGTTTTGTTTGAGCACGGGTAGGGTGACCATAGACCTCGATATCGATCACAGCAACAGCATATTTCATCACGCCTTCTCCACGGATCAGACGTGTTGAGTCGCTCGTGTCTACATATAGATCCCAGTGAGAGACATACATGATATACGACAATTATCAGGTCTCCACTTGCCAAGGCGCAGGTCGTGCTTGGTGCTGCTTCTTGGGCGATCCGGTCGCCGACTGGGCCAATTCTCTCCTCCGAGGAGGGAGTATTAGCACAATAAAACTGATGAGTCCCCGGAAGAGCAAGCAGCTCCAGCCCGCAGCCACAAGGCAAGAGCAAAGTCGTGTAACATGCTGTTATTCTCGTCCTCGCCCGCCACGCTGATTTCCCGAAGACGGATTGAACGAACTCACATTCATGCATGCATGTCTCGCTCCCTTCCATTAGTCTTGTCACGTTTGCCTTTGTCCTCGGAGCTACGGCTGCACCTCTGCGGCTCTGCCAGCCAACATCTTCCGCTCCCCTTACTCGTGGAGATTCCAAGATTCAGCCAAGCGCCACGCGCTTCCTGCCTGCTTGCCTGCTTGCTGTGCCAGGTTTGTTTGGAGGGCTGACAATAAGTTACTCGTCTGCTTCCGGACGGGTGGAGTGGAGAGCGGTGGGTTAAGTGGCGCGCGTCTTTAGTTGTCTCATCGTATCGCCGGCCAGTTGCGTTGGTTTTGTGTGATTGACTACTACCTTGACTGCATTCCTGCTACTACTACGACGTATTATCGTGCACTCTGCTCTTTCCCTCGAACGAATTTAAAGGGAATATAACTCTCGTGACCGTCTATACTACCTTACCAACTCGACTCGACGAATATCACAATCCAAAACGTGACCAAGCACCGTACAAACAGACATCGCCTCTGCCCCAACCTACCACCACCCCAGTTTTCTACTCAAAATGACACGCGCCTACTCCATCGCAGACAACAGTACGCCCCCCATCCCACACAACACACCTCCCAACCCCTCATAACTAACCCCTCTCAAAGCCCTCTCCCTCCGCTCCTCCTCAACAGCGAGCATGCTGCCCAAACCCAGACGCGTAATAGCAACTCGCTCGTCACAAGGCTGGGACAAGCCTCGCATCTCGCCGCAGCAGCGCATAGTCATGCAGCGCTTCGACAAGCAGGCCCGGCACAGCAGGATGATGCAGAGGTTGTTTGGGCATAGGCTTGTGCCTGGGTTCTTGAGATAGGATGTTTACCTTTCTTATATTGCTTAATGACTTATGAAGTGGTCCTGTTAGGACGGAGCAGCGAAACTGATTGCATGCATGCTGTCAGGTGTTGGGACTTTTTTTATTCTTTGCGCCTTTCGCCACTTTTTGAAATAGACATGAGATGATTTACGAGTCGAAACGACGCTTATGCCCATCTTACATTTAACGTTACTACATCTCTCATTCCTCGCGCAACCGGCTTTCAGCCCGCGCATTGCCTTCATTCTCATGCGCGCCTTGACCGGCTTTACCTTCGTAGCCGCCGTCTTGCACGAAGAAGTCCACCTCGTCAACGATATCGTACATGATGTCTTCCGCCACTTGCTCCTTGTATCTCTCGCCAATTGGCCTGCACTCCTTGCCCGGCCTCCAACCTTGTTTGCCGCGTTTCTCCGCAGCAGTCGGAGCGTCGCGCATCTCCACATCTTGCGTCGAGTCGTGATGCTGTGCTACTGGGACAGAGGTTTTGGTGCTTCGGAGATGCGCAGGTGGCGCCCAGAAACCGTCCTTGCCGTCGCCGAAGTTGATCTCTGCTGTGCCGCCGAAGAAACATGAGATGGCAGGGAAGTAGCCTGTCATGGCGTCGTCAAAGCCACCTTCACGCGCACCTTGTTGTTTGCTGGGTTGACTGGCGGGTGGAAGGAAAGCGAGTAGGTTCTCGAAGGCAGTGCCTATGAGTTTGCCATTCTTGTAGACTCGTATGGCCGAGTGGGGCAGTGTGCGCAGAGGTGCTTGCTCGTGATTCGGGTTGGGGACCTGTCTGATCGTGTCTTTGCCTGCACCAGCTGAAGCTCCAGGTTGGGTGGCCAAGGTAGTGAGGTTGGTGGTGCGATCCGAGTAGACTTCCATTGGCCTTGTGGAGACATGGTCGAGAATTTCGAAGTATGAGTTGCCCTTGTAGGCAACTGGGATGCGATCGCGAATGACATCAGGAACCTGATCATCAGGTCCAGGTACTGGTGGGTCGTTTGAGTCTGTGAAGCCGTCGCCGATATCTACTGCGGGGTTGTAGACACCAGTCACGATCTTCTGTTGGAGCGAAAGAGATGGCAGCTGGATTTCCATTCCAATCACATCGCCTTCCTTCACGTGTTGGTCCTCAGGAGCGAGTGTAATAGGTGTGGGTCCTGCGCCTAGTGTTTTGGCCTTGTTCTTACCCTTCTTCGGTTGGAAGAATTTACCGGGACGTGAGCGGTGCATAGTTTCGAAGCGCATGTCGGTGATACCATAGCTGTAGCCGTCGAATCCTACTGGCGCGTCGAGCGGAGCCTCACGTCTGGCCCAGCCAAAGCGTACATATGGTTGCGGGCCATCAGCTGCCGGGTCTGGTCCTCCGGGAGGAACACCTCTACGGATCCTGACCTCGTAGTAGAGAGTTCCCTCTCGTGCACACACATTCGCCCGCACCATGCGCCAGCCTTTCTCGTTACTCGTCGTAAGCGCGTTCGTAGTAAAGTGCATCCAGCGGTCGGCATCCTCGAAGCTCAGGCGTGAGCCATGTGGTGCCGGACTGGTGCTACGATAGTACTGCTTGTGGGTGAAGACCGGGTCGGCGATCGCGCGCTGATATCGATATCCTCGTTTGTTCTCGGCAAGATCAATGGGCTTGTACAGTTGCCTCTCCTCGCCTGGTACCCAGAATTGGTTGGGCTCGTGCTCAGCCATCATATCGTCCTTGGGCGCTTCGAAGTCCTGGGCTCGAGGTGGAGGGATGTTGAATCGTTGCGGCGAAGGGTAGGCATGGACCTGGTGTGCCTTGCGCTTTCCTAATGAGGAAGAATTGGTTGTTGGTGCTTGTGTGGTGGAGGGAGCAGCAGATTCGCGCTTCTTAAGCGTCTCTTTCTTCTCGCGCTGTTCGCGCTGGATAGGAGCCGGAACAGGCGTCCTGGACGCTGGTCGTGAAGGCGCAGGCGCTGGTGCTGGAGTTGGTGCTGGCGATGCGACGGCGGGTGCTGCTACTATTGGGGCATCGTTCATGGTGGTGGTGGTCTCTGGTTCAGCGTGCTGTGTTTCGAATTGAGCAGCAGGCGAGGGCTGAGCCTCGGTTGGTGCCGCATCGGCCTCCATTGTTGTTGCAGTGAGAGAATTGCCGCCACTCAAGCCGCCACAAGCAGTAACTATTTAACTGTTTCAACTAATTCAAAGCAAACGCGACGTTTGGCGACGCGACCAGCGAATAGCGAATCGAACGCCGACCGAGCACCGGATCCTTGCAGCATTTGCGGCTGCGGGACCGGCGCGAACCCTGATAACAGCCCGGTCTCGTCGGCGATAACGAGCCAAAGAAAGTGTGGGCAAAATTTAGTTGCGACTGGCCGAGGGTCCGCGACACCTTGATAGCACCCACCGGACGACTCACATCTCGCCCGGACACCGCTACACACACATACACACAAAATGCCCAAAGCATCGCGAACCCCCTCAGCTGCTCAGCAGCGCAGACACAATCCGCTCAGCGAGGAGTATGCGCCGAGCGAGCTGAAGCAGAAGACCAACAAAAAGAGAAAGTCCGAGGATGTGCCCAACAAAGAGGAAGGATTCGTCAACTCCAAGGCCTCACGCAACATTCTCCAGCTAGGCCAGGATCTCGCCGCAGAAGACGAGGCTGAACAAGAGGCCAACCGACCAGCACAGCCCAACCCGGCATTCGCTTTCGAGAGCAGGTTCCCTCTGGACGGCGAGGATGACGAGGAGGAGGGTGGCGCAGAAGTGGGAGAATACGATGACGAGGAGGCATGGGGATCAGACGACGAGGTTGTCGAGGAGATTGAAATCGATCCAGAGGACCTTGCCGCGTGGGAAAAGTTCAACCCTTCATTCGACCCTTCAACACTTCTGGACCCGAAGAACGACTCCCAGGCAGCCGGACCTGGAACCAACCTGGCCGACCTTATTCTTGAGAAAATTGCAGCACACGAGGCAGGCGCACCGCCAACCGACCCTCGCGACATCCAAGGTGGCGGCGACCCAGACGATGCAGTTGAGCTGCCAGCCAAGGTGGTGGAGGTGTACACTCAGATCGGCATGCTGCTCTCGCGCTACAAGTCTGGAAAGCTACCCAAGCCCTTCAAGATCCTGCCTACCCTGCCCCAATGGGACATCCTCCTCAGTATTACACGCCCAGACAGCTGGACCGCCAACGCCACATACGAAGCCACTAAGCTCTTCATATCCTCCCGCCCTGCGCTCGCGCAAGCTTTCTGTTGCGACGTTCTCCTCCCCAAAGTTCGTGAAGACATTCGCGAGACCAAGAAGCTGAACGTGCACCTCTACAAAGCGTTGAAGAAAGCTCTCTACAAGCCTGCTGCTTTCTTCCGCGGTCTCCTGTTCCCGCTCGTCGGCGGCGGACTCTGCACACTTCGCGAAGCACAGATCGTCGGCTCAGTGCTGGCAAAGGTCAGTATCCCCGTATTGCACTCAGCCACCGCGTTGTACAGACTTTGCGAGATGGGCGCGGAACAAATGATGTCTGACGTCGAGAGCGCCGGTGCCTGCAACATCTTCATCCGCACACTGCTCGAGAAGAAGTACGCTCTGCCTTACCGTGTCATCGACGCGCTGGTGTTCCACTTCCTGCGCTTCCGTGCCGTGCAAGAAGACGCAGCAATGGGTGGCGCGGGTGCAAACTTCAGCAGGAAGGGTGCGGCGGTCCAGGGTTTGCCTGTATTGTGGCACCAGTCTCTGTTGGCTTTCGCGCAGAGGTACAAGAACGAGATTACCGAGGATCAAAGAGAGGCGCTGCTCGACTTGCTACTGGCGAAGGGACATAAGCAGATCGGTCCTGAAGTCAGGAGAGAGCTGCTCGAGGGCAGAGGCCGGGGAACGATGATCGAGCCTGAGGTTGGAGGCGCGGTCGGCGGCGATGATACCATGATGGATATGTAAAGAGGGGGCAAAGTTTGGGGAAAATGTCCAGTTTTTAATGATATCGTTTCAGCGCAGTCGCATTCCAAAAATTTCGCGGTCAGCAATAAGCTGTTATGCTAAAGTTCGCAAAAAGTTTCAAGATCCTATCGCCATATCTTGCATGCTACATGTGCACTTCTGTATGAACTCTCCAAGATCGCGCATTGCACACCAACGCAACCACTTCTAGTCGCCACCACCCCTTCTCAAACTAACCATAACCTGCGACGCCCGCTCCCCTCCAGTATGCACTCTATGCCGTCCAACATTGTAATCCACAATCTTCTCATCCAGCCCCGCAAACTCCGGCATGATCGGATGGCGACCCTTGATCTCGAGACTCAGCCCCTCCCCAGCATTAAACACCATCCCTCCGGGCCACAAGCTGATCTCAAGCTCTACGATCTCGCCTTTGGATAACGGCTGGGTAGAGGTGTGTGGGTGGTAGACGTATGCTGGACCCATGAGCGAGCGGTACTCTTCTTCGCTGAGGCCGTCGAGGTTCTCTGCTGCGACCTCACGGTGTGAGGCACGCAGGCGACCGTTGGGGCCGATGTAGCGCCTGTTGGAATTGAGAGGGGTTAATCCTTTGATCACAATGCCGTCGTTTGGAGTGGGTTTCCCTTGGAGCACTCTTACCAGATGTTCTCGTGCGGTATGTCAGCGACTGTGGTGCCTTGCGGGAGGTCTTGCATGGGGATATTTTGATGCCACAGGGCTTTGCCTTGTTTGTCGAGTTTGCGGATGACCACGTAGACATCCTATTTGGAACATTAGTTTCAGCCGTCTTTGGATGCGGAAAGAATATTTTTTGCATTGTTTCTTTCTCTCGCACGCAACTTACCATGTCGTCGTGGTCCTCCGTAGACATCCAAACTTTCAGCTTCGAGATCCCGAAAAGCTCGGTGTACTCGTCCACGGTGTACACGAACTTGCATCCATCGTCAGAGCGCAAATCAGCTTGGTACTCAACAGTGCCTTCGTCCGAAGGCTGTCGATCGCTCAACTTCCCCGTGTTGGCATCCAAGAACAGAGTCTCGTAAGTGAAGTCTGCTGGTGGGTATTCTGACGCTGGGCGATTGATGACGGAAGGCCGGTTATAGCCCAGCATCGAGCATCGGATCTTGGGAGTCTTCTCCCAGCCGTTCTCGATGCCCAGCATGTACTTGTCGAAAAACTTCTGCAGGTCGTCGATGTTCTCTGGCAGATAGATGTCGTGCCATTCTTGAGTTGGGGTCCAGCGCAGCCTACAGCCATGGCATTAATGGGCGTTGGTTTTGATCGATCGAGGCGACTTTCACTTACCATTTCTCGGTGGACCGAGACAGCTGGAAACCTCTCACCGATCCCTCGGTGTGCAAGCCTGTTGAGTAGCTCGCAGTGGCGTACATCGGGACCGTGATGTTGCGTAGCATTGCTTTTTTATCCTCCCAGTAATCGATGTAGAGCGGATGCTGCTCGATCATCTTGCCAACGTCCTCCCGATCGTTCGGCCCTGATCAGCCAACTTGTCAGCTCTAAAAACGATAAACTCATGATTGTCCAACAAATAAGGCGCAACGAACCACAGGCCCATTCCATCAAAACGTCCCAAAAAGCATGATCCGGAATCCCACCCCGACAAATCGACTCCCGATAATAATCCCCAAGCCCTTCCCAAGGCGCCATACAGGTCAGATGAGGAGGCTGCTCGGCCGCAATATACCACTGCGTCGTCGCAAGCCACGAATTACCAGCCATAGCAACCTTCTCATTGCACCACTTCTGCTTGGCGATCCACTCGATACTATCGTACCCGTCCCGCCCCTCTTGCGTTCCATACACGTAAAGATTACCTCCAGACTTGAAAGAGCCCCTGGCATCGATATTGACAACGGCATACCCTCGACCCACCCACTCCGCCGGATCTGGAGCTTCCCATTTCTCTAAGCCACTTGTTGCAGCACGCGGGACGCCGACTCGCCAGGGGAAGAAGTCCAGTTGCTGCATGCCGGAGCCGGTTTTACCGTACGGGCTCCAGGGCATGATAGCCGGGACAGGCTTGTCGTTTGAGGTGATGGGTCGGAAGACATCTGCCAGAAGCTCGGTGCCATCGCGAAGGAGCACACGCACATCCTTGTCCCAGATGGTGTCTACCGGGAAAGGTTTGCGACCGTCTTCTTTGGCCCAGCCTTTTTTGATGATATGTTGCTCTGGCTGACCATAGTCTGTCCAAGTGTTCTTGGGCTCGTGGTCCAACTCTGTGAATGAGACGGGTACGGAAAATGGGCTGCTCTCTGGTGCCATTGTTGGCTGGCTCGTATATGTAAGGTTTACAAATTGGTCTGGAATATTGGGATACAATCCAGCCTTAGAACCCATTCTGTGACAGTTCCAAAGGATTAATGTGCTTTGAAGGTATAATAGGTTGACCAATCAGATGGAACATACAAGGCCTCCACGAACGGCACCTCCACCCCCGCATCTCCAACCATCAAGGCACGCGCGTCCAACACCGATCCCTTTCGGGCAATCGCAAGCTATTCAAAAGGTTGTCGCATACGGTAACGACCGTTCCAGATTGCTGTGCTTACGTGTGATGGCTCGAGCTAACGTGCTGTTCCGGTTGATCGTGTGGAAATTCCGGCGGCCTACCGACTGCCGAAGAAGCTAAAATGGCTGACATTGCTGCAGCCAGCGTTGAAGTCGGACCGTTATTAACCATAATCTGTGAGGCTTCTTTGAACACTCGAGCAACACTCCGATCGGTATCCAAAAGCCCAATTCCGGTGACGTGAGGTCTGGATTCGCATTTGAGGTTCAGCCAACTGTCGCGTTCATCTTCGCTGATGGCATGGTCGAGTCTGATGATCTTTGCAACACCGGATCCATCTGCTCTCGAACCAGTATGCGGATTTTGCAGCTCAACGAGTTCGATATATGACACGAAGTAGAGCACGCACATCAGGGGGCCCAGTGTGTCGAAATAAGTCGAAGCCTGCGCGCTCCGGAAATGGCGGAACAACTGGGCCGCCAATAACAGACATTGTCTCGCACGATGTGCATCGTTGCTCAAGATGCCTATCAGCTCCTTCCGAGCTGCGTCGTAGCCGTGCGTCGACGTTTGCCATTTGCTGAAAGGAAGCAATACCCTGGCAGGAGTGAATGCGAGGATGGTGAGGAGGCGTGCTGCTACGGCAAATTCATTGGGTTTGCCATCTTCTCCCAATTGACTTAGTGGCTGAGAGCAACCTGCCTTCGCGAGGGCTTCAAATGCCGTCTTCCAGATACTATCTGTAGATCCTAAGATGGAGGCACTGGCCACACTGTCAATGTTCTCTGAGGATGGCATCATAGCTCTCATCAGATTTTGCGAAGCAATGTGCTGCCCGAATGCGGTGACAAGTGTTATCAATCGGGCTGGCTGCTCTAGATCTTCTTGGATTGTGTTTCCAGCGCTGACACGAACAATTGCAGGACAGATAAAATTCGTTGACGATGTTGGCGGTTGGTAGCGCCATTGCTCGTAGCTGGAGCTCCAGCGTGATTCGGAACCAGGCAGCGCGATCTGCAATTCATGTATTGACAGTAGCGGCGGAAGCATGAAAAAAACTCCCTGATAGCATTCACTCACTGGAATCGTTAGCAAGTTCCTATGCGAATAATGTGAGAACACTTACGCCACGTGAAGTAGACTAATCGGTGCCTTGCCTCGTTTCTTATCCATTGTAGCCAACCGTGGTTAGTGGTTTCGGGAACAAGGTGGTTGTGCAAAGGGTTTCCGTCCTGCGAGACGAACTGCCGGCAAAGGGTGACCAGTACGTTACGGCAGAGCTGTACAACTACAAGGGCATCCCGATTGCCCGTTGACAAGCATACTTGCTGGAACAACAATAATGCTTGGGCGCGCGTCAATACATCAACGTCTCGATACCGTGTAATCTGTTTAAAGCATAGCTTGTCAGTCACTGTAATTTTAGAAGAACATTTGTGGTCTAGACTTGCATCGGTCTTCAGGATCTGCTGGGCAAGGAACTGAAGATGTGTTCTGTGCTCCGACTTAAGACTCGCTTTAGAGTAATCACAACCAACACAAACGACAGCAAGCACCAGCAACCACACTTTAGGCGATGTGCGGAATGTTGTAACGTGTAGAATTGGCATCCGGTGATGAAAATGCTCAAAGTACAACTGCATGTATGTATCGAGGTGGCGTGGAGTAGGAAATCTTCTGTCCAGATCTTCGGCCTGCGCCGACTGTAGCTCATTCTTCAGCATTTTCACCATGTGATCACGCATCTCAACGCCAAGAGGAGGTACGTGAGGAACATACTCAGCCACAAGGATGTCCTCTTCTTCGGCAACCAGATGATCAGACTCGGGGAAGGTCACCGCGGGCCTGTCGTCAACGGGAAGGTTGTGATCATGATTTGCATGTCCTTGTTGCAACTCAAAGCAGTTGTTTTCAGGACCTCTAGTACCTAGGGAGTACGGTGGCGAAAACGGAAACATGAACTGAGGCGATGCAAGAGGATCTTCCCACAAAAAGCCGTAATCGAGCTGGACCGAGAACACGTCGTTGACTGTAGGAACTGCTGCTGTCACCTCGGATGGATCGAACTGTATCGAATCCACTCCTTCATCGCGGGTATCTATCACGGGTAGGTCTTGAGCGATGAAGGGTTCCGGGACCTGAGCATGGAAATGCTCGTCGAGCGGTGCGGAATCATTAGGCGCATGGCCGTCAACCATCTCGCTCTCGTCATCGGTGTTATGTATACGTGTCGAAGAGTCCGGATAGATACATTGACGACCTCTGCTGACACACTTGCTACATGGTGCTGAGCCGGCTCCGTCGCCATCGCAGCGTTGCTTTCCCCGAGCACATGCCTCGCAGGCGCGACGATGGTCACGTGGCCCTGAATCGGCCCACGCGGCCATTGCTGCAGCACCGTGAGTACTCACATGTCGTTTGAGAGTATCTCTTTTCATGCAAGTCCGTCAGCAGGAGCTCTCATTGGCAGTGTGAATAAGGTTTGTCCAAACGACAGCCAGGCACACCTTCGTGGGAAAGTCTTCTTGCAGATGCTACAAGCGTAGGTTCGAGCGCCAGAATGTCGATCCAAATGCCGGCTCAGATGTTCACGGCGACGGAAGGATTGTCCACATTGCGGACAGTCCAGAGGGACGGAGGTGCCGTTGCCCGCGGGAGACATCTTGAACAGTAGAACGGTGAGGAGGAGAAAGGTGGAGGCGTCCGACAACTTGAAGTGCTTGAATGTTGTGGGGTGTGCGGGGGAAGGATCGATCGGGGCGGCGGAAGGGTTGCACGACATGAAACACTAACATCAAGACACCTCTTTCCCACCATCGGGAAGACAGAATAATACGTCAGTGGTCTTGATGGCCAAACCGTGACGTAACTCTCGGCTAAAGAGTACCCACGGATCTGGGCAGTCTTACTGTGGCTCCACGAGGGACACGACGACTGCTCTACACCCACGTGGTATGGCGGCAGTACGCACTACTATGGTACTCGCATATCTATGGTATAACTCGAGGCATCAGTTGCACCTTGTTCGGTAACATGCCGTGGAATCTTGCCATTCCCATGCAATAGAGCTACGAAAACTCTACATCACTTGTCAAAAATAACACTTGACTCTCCCGGCTCCAGAGAAATGACCTTAGACCGAGTCTGTTCCTCCACCAGCTTCGTGGCAGGAGTGACATCCACAGTCCACGGCTTGATCGGGGAGTCGTCATGCAGGCACCAAATCACTTTCTCGGGCTCTCCAAGCCACTGAGAAACTGATGTCGCAAACTGCGCGGCCGACCCATCAAATGGCCTGCCGTTCAAGTTGGCACGCCCGGCAATTGCTTGGATGAGAACATCGGGCTTCGGCTCAATGGCTTTCAATATTCCATCATACCCGCCAAGGTGGCCGCTCCACATGAGCGTCTTCTGCTCTCCCAGTAAGAAGTTGAATATCAACTGGCCGCCGTCGAAATGCGACATGCACTCTCGAGCCGGGCCTTCGATGTAGTTAACGAAGGACTGCATTCCGGCGTCCATGGCATCTCGAGGCATGTGTTCGCCAATCTTGAGCAGGCCATACTTCATACCGAAAGTGATGTCCAAAGTGCAAGCATATCGATGGGCACCTCCAATGTACTCCTGTAGGCGCAAAAAGCGAAAGTCAGCGAACAGCCAGCATCACTAAGGTTGAGAGTTCTACCTTCCCTGTGTCCATCACTTCTGGCACATCGGCGTGCGAATTTCCGGGCATCAGGCAATGCAAAGAAGGCCAGACATGGACTGAAGCGACCGCAAGCTTTTGTTCGGGCAGTGGCGGCGCACCTGGAGGGCCCGGTGCACGATCTAGTTCACCGAGGGCTGCAGCATGGCGTAGCCTACTGGGAAACAAAGGGACTCGTTCGCCTCCCGAGACTGGCACCAATTGACCTTCTGGCACTCCAGCGGCTCGAAGGACGTTGATCGCCTCGCCGTTCCCTATGACAATGGCACCGGTCTTAATAGCAATCCTGTCAGCTCCGGGAAGACTGCACACAATGATCAATGTCCTTTCAAGTACAATGGAGCCGGCAAAAACTATTGCTTACTGATCAAAGTGCGCGTGAGAGATGAATATGTAATCTGCTTCGGTAACATCCTCGATGTCGAGATACTTAGGTAAGCTTGCCGGGCGTTCCAGCCAAGTATCCAAAAAGATGGTAAGTCCACAAGTCTTCAGTCTAAAAGTAGTGGCGCCTGTGTAGCAGCATCGGGTAAGTTGATTTGTCCTCGACAATGTGCGACAGAAGGCGACTTACCAAACCACTCGAGAGTCGTAGCCATCTTGATATGGACGATGCTAGGATTTGCGTTGCCAAATTAAATAAAGAGCAGCATGGGCGTGTATAATGGCATCTCGGGAAAAGGTCCAAGCAGTTTGCGGGACTCCGGCGGGACGACTCCGACAGCCTTCCTCGATTCGGCGGAAATTGAACTGCTGACCCTCTTGAAACATCGTTCATATGTATGCATGAGAACTCAAAAATGCGCTGATACGAAATGTGGATTGCATTTGTCTAGTGGATCAACTCGAAACCTTGAGTATCCTGTCTACCAAGTGCTGCCAGAATCGCTGGTCTTTACCAATCAAGTTACCTCGCCAAGCAACGATGCCGTCCGGTCTCACTAACACTCCGCCGGAATCATCAACGCCTCGATACTTGATCCATTGACCACTTGTATCGCACCATTCCCCGTTTCCAGCAAAGACTACACGTATCCTGTTCTCCAAGATTTTTGTGTTCTGGTGAACTGCTACGAATAGAGTCAGGACCTCCGGGTCCAAAAGGTCGCGGATTGCAACCACTTCATCGCCTCGCTGCAACCATGTGTGAGGCAGATGATGTCCGGGGATCGTGGAGACGTAATATGTGTGGTGCACCAACGTTCCATCAGCTAGCTGCTGTCCTCCATGAGTATCTCCGCCCTCGTGGTTGATATCCGCGGACGGGTAGAACCATCCGACTTCGTATCCGGGAGCTTTAAACTCCGTGTCCAACTTTTGTGAGGCTTTCTTGATGCGAGCCTGCTTCATTGCATAGTCTTGATGTTTCTCGTCGAAGAATGCTGCGGCAGCCGCGAGGTTTTCCGCCTTCGATTGTGTAGCACTGACACCCATCGCGGCATCGATCTGACCAGAGTGGCTTCGCATGTTGTTGAGACTGGTCTGACCGACCCGTTTGCCGACCTCTGCTCGTTCAGTGTGGTAAGTGTCCAGAAGAGCATCATACTTTTGGGGATCTTTGATCGCCAATACCAGTTTCCAGACCAAGTTGTATGCGTCCTGGATGCCAGAATTCATCCCCAGAGCTGCAAACATGTATGGTCAGCCTCGTTTTAGCGTAGCATGTAAACACGAGTAGACTTACCTCCCCAGGGTGGTATACGATGGGCGCTATCGCCGACCAGAAAACAGCGCCCCACACGCCACTGCGACGCATAAATGGCATTGACCGTCCAGGGCGAGATACTGATCACCTCGATGTCAAGCTCAGGTATCCCGATGGTCTTCCTCGCCCGAGCCAGCGCGGTCTCAGCATCGAAGACCTCAGGATCATCTTCCGTCTGGGCACATACAAACATCCATTCCTCAGCATCAGAATTAGTCATTGCCTCTGGCCATGGGCCCAACTGGTACAGGTAGCCGGTCCGAGTGCTTCCCCCCATCGCTGGATTCGTGAACCAAGTCATGAAATTACTGTTGTCAGGGTGTAGAGACCTGAGTGGGGCCCGGATGTGGGCACTGATCATGGTCATAATGTTTGCTTCACCGCCCCATTTCACTCCAAGCTGATCGGTAAACGTCCGGCCGCCATCCGCAACGATCACGTACTGTGCACGATGCAGAGACACTTCGCCTGACAATCGTTCTTTCACGGTGACCTCGACTGCGTCTCCATCCTCGCGAGTGCTCGATACCTCGTGATTGTAACGTACGCCCGTGGGATTGAGCTCGATCGCACGTCGCTTCAATATGGGCTCCAGTCGGATCTGAGGCAAGATGCAGTACTTCGATGGACTGTAAGTGGCGTACTCCGTTCCATACTGGCCACCACCCCACGCATCTCTGGAGAAGACCTCTCTGCCTTCTTTCCCCAGTGATGTGTACCAGGCAGTGCGGCCGGCGACTTCCGCCGGAGTTGCATGTGCGTAGACCTCGTCCTCGATACCCATGACACGGAAAACTTCGGACGTTCGCTGATTGATGCCGGCAGCCTTGGGGTGGATTGACGTTGAAGGGTGGCGTTCGAACAGAATGTTTGCAATGCCTCGTAGCGACAGCAAGATCGAACTGGACAGTCCGACTGGCCCGCCGCCGATGATGATGACGGGCTGAATGCGCTGCTTCTGATCTGGGCTCATGGTGTGAGATGATGTGTCCTTTCGACGGGAAAGTGCTAGGGACGACCAGAGACACTGTTATGAGATAAATGGGCAAGTTCTGAAATGCCGACCTGGAATTCAATTGAGCGGCACTTCAAGCATCTTTGTGCAGCCTGGATGGTATCGTCCACGGTCATTCATGATGGGGGTTAGAGTTGTGGGGCCTCCGCAGTGGAGTGGAGAACACACATTGTGGAGAGATTTAATGCAGGTTGCCACTGGAGGCAAACGTAGTGGAGGTACATGTGCGGTTTGTCGAAGTATCTAGTACGAAGAGATTTGAAGCTATCACATGAAAGGCCTCTACATTCATGGGCCTCAGATGCGAGATCATAGTATCAATACAAGCTATTCTGCAAACTCGGAAACAGCCCTTAGACACTATTCATGTTCGAATAGCTACCGTCTTCGTGTTCTACAACATCGCCGGAGTCTTCAGACCAACAGCTTCTAACACCGAGACTCCCCAGCCCAAAATAGTCATAACTAGCCACACGCCCTTCAAGACCAATCGACCGCTGGTCTTCGTAAGATCCAAGTTCAGGAAATCCTCGCTGGCCTTCACCATCTTGAAAGCTCTCGGGTACATTTCTGCGTCGAATTCGCGCACCAAGTCTGTAAGCTCTTTATCGGACGGCACTTCCTCCTCAAAGGTGGCAGCCGTGAGGAGCTTGACCAAATTCCCAGCATCGGTAAGCGCTTGATTGGCACCCATGCCTCTCCCAGGCGTCATGGGATGTAGAGCATCGCCCAACAAGATGATCCTCGCGTTCTTGTCGATGCCCTGACGCCAGTCTCCCTTCGGTTTCACCGAGCTGCTCACGACTCCTGTGCGTGGCAGATCAACGGCTGACCTCACAATGAATGGCAGGATCTCTCCGTAACCGAGTTCGTCCCGCAGGTAATCGGCGAAAAGAGGAACGACTTTCCGAGGATCATGGTCTGCCTTCTCCAGCATATGCTCGCCTCGAGCGGTAGGCACCACAGCCGACCAGAACAAGTTGTATTCCTCTTTGTCTTTGGCGTCAGGTTCTGGGACTGTAGCGTATACGGAAGCATAACCACTCATTCCCTTGCCGCCCATAGTCATCACAGCACCAGACTCGAGCAAGGATTTGGGCAATTTGTCCCTGGTTGCTTTGTCGATGATCCCGCGCGATTGGACCAAGATCCAGTCCTTGAGTTTGGTCTTATTGTTCAAGCCGACCTGTCGATTGACTTGGCTCCCACTGCCGTCCGCGGCAATCAGAATGTCGGCGCTTTGAGAGTCTTGACCTGTGAAGTGCAGTTGCACGCCACCGTCTTCTCCGAGCGTGAAGTTCTCGAACTTGTGGCTCAGATGCACACGTCCTGTGGCAAGAAGTGGCCGCAGCAAAGCATGTCGTAGAAGCAGTCGTGAGACTGGGCGGCTCTTGGGGTATAACTTGAGGTCCCCGAGGCGGAGGTGGACGTTGAAAGTGCTGGGATCGACCAATGCTGGAGCTTTTGCATCGTCGCCTTCCCACACCTCGCGGAGCGACTTCCACAATGCCTCGTCTGCTATGGTCTTCAGGGCTCCCAGGCCATTGGAGCTGATGCGGACTTGATAACCGCCTCGCTCAGAGTCAAACGCAATGGTGTCGCGTTCATAGACTTGAACTTCAAATCTGCCTGACGGGTCTTTCAGCAATCCATTGGCAACAGCTAGCCCGGAGAGTCCAGCTCCTATTATGGCGATTCTGATCCGGCGAGGCTTTCCGTTTTCGTTGTCATTGGTGCTGGAGCTGATCGACGACATCTTAATGAGGTGAACTGTGACTTCCAGATCACTCCACGGGAAGTAAGGTACTAGAAGTAGTCGGGCCACTGTTCAAGCCTCTTCTTCAAACGACCTGGCTCGACCGTCACAAGCTATGGGTTGTAGCAGTACCTCGCAACCTACCGCGGGCAACCCGTATTTCGTCGGACTACCCCACAATCATGACCAGGACAGCAGTATGGGCTTCGGATGTGCAACACCCGACTGTTCGAACTTACGGATGCGATGAGGCAGGAACCCGTAGAGCTAGCGGCTCGTTTTCAAGCTATCTCCTTCACTAGCAGCGTGCTTGAATCGCACATATCATCGATGCACAGGCACACGTCAAAGCTCGCTGCTACCTAGGAGACCCATGATGCCCAGATTTCACTCTGGCCCGCAAATCAGTTCAATGGTCGTGAGATTCGAAAATTGCTTTAATTTGGACAGGCGTACAATCTCGATAGGTCGTGCTTCAAACCGTCCAACGCATCATATCATTACACCACTCCTCAACGCGCCCTCAAAGTCTCCAGCCTCGCCTTCTCTACATGCGGATGCCCATAGAACACCTTTCCCTCCCACCCATCCTCCAAAGCAGCCCTCTCGATAGCATCGAGAACATCCCTACCAACCGGCGCCTCCGACGACGCCAGAAGCCGGAACGTTCCCTCAAGCCGCTCAGCGCGCGTCGAGGTCGTCACTACAATTCCTCCGAGACAGTAGTACGCCCAGCCGAGCAACAGATCGCCCGTGGAGACACCCGTAAGATGCGCCTGTTCTTCCAGCACTTTTGACAGAGCAGTGTTGTTTGCTGAGGGTAGACGGCCTGCGATGGCTGTGAGGAGGCCGTAGTCTGAACGATGTGTTAGCTTAGTCAAGCCAGTTCGATCGACGCCGCTCCGTGGCGAATAATTGAACAAACATACGCATACGCTCCACGCCTCGCTCCGCTTCGTACTTGTGCAGTTCCTGGAACTTCGGATCGTGCAGCAAGAAAGGATTGAACTCGTGCTCGTGGATCTGCGGAGCGTGCTTCAGGTCTTCAGCGTCGAAGATGTCATGGTAGTCTTCCAGCGTCCTGAGATTGTCGTCAGCGTCCTCTGATCTCTCTATCTTTCCGCCTGAATAGAGGAAACTCACCAATTCGAAACCCCAATAACCCTCGCCAAACCCTCATCCTTCAGCTCTTCCAGCACTCTCCACGCCTCCCGATTCGACAAATTCCCCACATACCCCCTCGGCGGGAAATGCAGCAACACAACGTCCACGTACCCATCCCTCCCAAAAAACCTCTCAACTTCCCTCTTCGCTCTCTCAATCATACCCTCTCGTCCCTCACACCCCAAACTCGCAAACGTGTTCAGCTTAATCGACAAAAACACATCTTCACGCGTGAGGCCGCTTTCGCGCAATGCAGCCGCAGCACTCTCATTGTTGGTGTAGAGATCTCCTGTATTAAAGTGGCGGAAGCCTGCGGCGATGGCTTGGCGGACTTCGAGGGTGCTGTCTGTGGGCAGAGGATAGGCGTGGTTCGGCGCCCATTTCATTAGGGAGCCTAGGCCGAAGGACAGGCGGGGCAGGGTGATGCCGGCGATGTTGATTGTGGTGGCCATTTTGGATATGAGGTACCGAAGCATGTCAAGCAGCTTGCTTGAGTCGGAGGGAGCCGTTTGGTTCGATCAGTGATCAATCTTGTAGTAACATTGATGAAGCAGACGAATCGAGGCTAAATCGAACTAGAACGGAACGCCCGCAATCCGGAATGCCGAAATGGCGATAATCCTCTGCTGCGAATTAGAAGCACCAAAGTACTGTATTTCTTCTTTACCGTTTCCACCTGCCGGGATGTTTTATGCTTTCCTCTTCTCCATAATCCCGGCGCCTACCACCGCCACACCCCACCCCCACCACTCTAATGACTTTCGACAAATCCAAACCACTAAATACTATATCAATAGAGAGTATGTAATGCAAATGTCGGTCCTTTGCTGGACAACGTCGTATCCATTGCGACCATGTCGTTTACAGTACTAACCCTCTTCGCGCTGGTCAGTCTGGGGTTGATCATCAAACACATTCGTTTCTGCCTATCCTTCCCTTCAGTCCCGGAGGGACCCGCTTCAGCGAAATGGAGCAAGATCTGGTATCTCGCCAGACTTTGGCGAGGCGATTTCGAGCGATATGATATCGACGCGCATCGCGGCGGCGGTACTTGCCTCCAACGTTTCACAATGACCAGGTTTGCTCGTGTACTGACTGCTCCGAACAGCCAACAAAATCGTTCGCGTCGGTCCTCAAGCGTACAGCGTCGACGACCCGGCCACGGCACGCATTCTGTACGGCATATCCTCACCATTCCCCAAAAGTAAATGGTACGAGGCCTGGGGCGACCCACGAATCCCGAACCACAATTTGTTCAGCGCGCGAGACCGCAACGTGCATGGGATCATGCGCCGCAAGATCGCCAACATGTACGCGATGTCGACGATCAAGTCGTATGAGCCTCACGCGGACAGCTGCATCGACTTGTTGCTCCAGCGCTTCGATGAGTTCGCAGCCAGTGGTCGAACCTTTGATTTGCAGCATTACATTCGCTGCTACGCGTTCGATGTTATCGGCGCTATCACTGTGAGTCGGGTTTTCCATCTTCAGAGTTCATGGTTCATCGAGCCACTCAAACTAACCCTGCGAAACTAGTTCGGCAAACGTGTAGGTTTCCTCGAGTCTGGCGGCCAAGATATCGACGGTATCATGGGAGCACTCGAGAAAGGTGTCTCCTTCTCGACCTTTGCGGGTGAGAGCAGTGCGCTGTTGCCGGTGCTCCTTGCAGCTTATGGCAACCCTGCCATGGGAATAGCAGCGTTCGCAAAGGAGCTCGAGCGAGCCGACACCGACAGCGAGGTGAAGACCGGCGGAGACACCTTCAAGCAGAAACTCCATCGCCTGCGTGAAACGGATCCTGAGGGCTATGAGAAGTATCGTCTCGAGTCGATAGCTCTGTTCGGAAACGTGGCCGCGGGAAGTGATACGACCAGCATCTCTCTGACCGGCGCCTTGTATCGCATTTTCACCACGAAGGGCGTGGCTCGCCGCATGCATGACGAGCTTGTTTCCCACAATTTGCTGAGCAATGAGCGTATCACGTTCGACCAAGCGCAACAACTGCCTTATCTTCAGATGGTGATCAAAGAGTCGCTTCGGGTACATCCAGTGGTAGGCCTACCAATGTGGCGCGAGATCAATGGCGCCGGGCTAGATGTCGATGGCACGCATTTCCCGCCTGGGGTGAGTAATGAGCATTCCGTGTCAGCGTACAAAGCAGTGCTAACAACGATCAGTCCATCGTCGGCGTCAATCCGTGGGTAGCGCACAGGAACAAAGAAATCTTTGGCGAAGACGCCGCAGAGTTTGTGCCGGATCGCTGGGATCCAAAGCAGACTTCTTCGGAAAAGCTGGCTGCTATGGATCAATACTATTTGGCTTTCGGCGCCGGCGCGAGAACGTGTGTTGGTAGGCACATTTCGCATCTCGAGATGGTGAAACTAATCCCGGAAATTATCAAGCGATATGATATTGAGGGCCTGAAAGACGAGTTGACTCGTTGTAACAGGTGGTTCGTCAAGCCGGAGCCAGTTCTTTGTCAAGTGAGGATGAGAAGGTCTTAGCTAGCTAGATTTTAGTGATTAGCTGTCTACAAAGTATGATATTCCTCACCGCAGTGACGTATGAGAGAAAGTGAATACTTCTTAAATCAGTTGTATTAGATTGTGAGTCGTGTGCTCCACGTAAGACACGCCATCGGTGGTTCGTCGCAGGAGCGTCGTCTGCCGGGAAAACACTCACATCTCCGTCTGCAATAATGCCGGACAGTAATCATAAGATACTTCATATCCTTGCAATATTGAACAATTAGGTGTCCGCCATTGTGGTGCACATACAATGGACGTTGTTTGACGAACCCTTGAAAAGCATACCCCTGTGAATATAGTAGCACCGTATAGGTGGAAATCATGTGAGCGACGTCAGACCACACAGCATAAGCTAGACCCCAGCACTGCACACAGCGCCGGCAAGGTTGGGGATCGGGCTTGCTTGCGTGCATCAGCGCAATCTCGTGCAGCCACGAAGGATTGTGGGACGAAAGGTGCTTGGGTCGCGAGACGGACATTTTCGGCTTTCGGCAAGCGAACGAGGGTCGGGATGGTTTGGCACAGACGAGAAAGGCAAAAGACAAGCATGCAGAGACAAGTGCCGAGCGATTGGGGACTGGGACTATTAGGATTAGCATTAGCATTTTCTTTGGGCCAGCGAGCGTTGCACCGGTTGGGCTGGCTGTCTCGCCACGCCATGCGACGAAGAGAGACTGGAGTGAGTGACTCCTGAAGATTGGACGGTGGAACGGCTTTTGTTTTATGTGTGATGAGACTGGCGTGGCAGACGGTTTCTTCGTCGCGGTGCCGTTGCCAGGCGCCAGGCGATGTTGTGTCTTGCTGCGAGTCTAGCACGACAGGCGGCGTGTCGAGTGTTGAGGTTGGTGTTTCGGGCAACAAGCAGCAAGTGCGTGATGAGATGGCAGTGATTGCAGGCGCAGAGTGATCAACTACTGGGGTGCAGGCGGACAATCATGCAAGCAATGATGGCGAATAACGCGCAAAACAATAAAGCAATATACATAGCGCAGGCTGCAGGGGTTGGCTGGTAGGTGAATTGAGAGGGCGCATGCTAAGATTAGGCAGGCAGAGAAAGATGGAGAGGGAGAGAGGGGAGAGAGCTTTCGCCACTGTCTCACGCTGCTTCTCGCGTCTCTGCTTCTTTCCGCTGAGCAAGCCTCGCCGCTACTGCTCTGCTGACCACGCCGATCGAGCAGCGAAGAAGTGCATCGCCAGTTTTCACCAACCACGCATTACACACCAACAGCCAGTATTGTGATATATATGGCAATCAGCATCTCCAGCAAAAGGGACTCACCAGCCTGACTAATTACTGTCTACCCGCAGCGTCATACCCTGAGCAGACTTCGACGTCGGGCGCCAGTGCGCGGGCGGAAAGCGCGAGCAGCGGCAGCCGCTATCCATCCCTTGGGCCTGGGCGCTACACCAGTACTGTACCTCTGCTGGCCTGGGCGAAACAGAGAGCGAGAGAGCCTACCACTCACCACCTCACCACCCTCCCTGCCGACGAGCAAACTTTACACCACCACCACCCACCTCTCCTCCGCCGCCGCCACCCTCCTCGACGAGCCACTGCATCATCGCTGATCTCACACCACGACCCTCCTCTCCTCACAACCTCCTGCCACCAGCCTCCGGCTTCGTCTCCGTGCAGCCGTCGCCTTCAGCGAGCCCCACGACAAGGCAGCGCGCACCTCCAGGGACACCGCCCTTTGTGTACTCGACCCGCCCGCTACTCGACACAAAGCATTCTCCCCATCCCATCTCGGCAATCTGGCCTGACCCCTATCGGCACGAGTCAATATCGCCTGTTTTTCTGCAAACAAGCGACAGCATCCCCGGAGGCGTTGACTCGGCACTGCGCTGGCTGACTGTTCCATCCGAACCCGACACCATCAACTTTGCAAACATCTCCCATCGAACCACACATCTTAGCGAGCGCCACGCGCTCCTGAGCCCGGCGCAAACATGCGCGAGGTCAACTTCAGCATCCCCAACGCAAACAAGGCCTCGGTCAGCATCACCACTGCCCTCTATGACCGCCGAGCGCTGGACTGCACCTCTACACTTCCCCTGATAAATTCCCTCAACAATCTCGCATACCTCACCACCTCGTCCGGCCGCATACGCGATATTCTCACCGTCGACGGCGGTATTGAGCGTCTGGTATGCATCCTCAAGGAAGGCAGGAGCAAGGACATGATGGAGATGTGGAAGTGGAACCTGGCTTTCCAGTGTATCGTCAACATCGGCGTGAGAGGCTCCGAAGCTGTCCGCACCCGCGTTGTTGAAGCAGATATGGTTCCTGTCATTGCAACCATACTTGACAACTACTTCCAGGTCATGGACAAGTGCAGAGAAAGGGCTGAGATCGAGAGTCGGAGGAAATGCCCTCTTGGCTCTCTGGGCGGCTCGCGCAGCAGCTTCTCACGCTCCTCTTCATCTCGCAGTGATCCCTATGCCCAGCGATCAGAGAGGAGCAGGCGACACATCCCACCTCCTATCTCAATTCCAGAACCGCGTGAGCAGCAAGAGGAAACAGGATCTGCCGCTGTCACGCCCACCGCGAACGCTGCGAATCTATCCTTGAGCTCACCACCGGATCGCACAAGCTTCCAACGGCATCAACACACAAGATCACACAGCAGCAGAGTGCAGTTCTCCACACCTGGAGTTGGTGCCAGTAGAGAGGCATTGGAGACTCCTATGACTTCAGTCCCTTCTCAACAAGACAGCGCTGTCTCGTTCGGGTTACGACCTGTGAGGGATGCCGACAGGCTTCCTTCCATGCTTCCTACACTGCATGCCGAGCTCAGCTCTCAACCACAATCTCCCACCACACCTCACGCCCCAGTCACGCGACCGGACAGCCAGAGTCCTACCGGCTTGAGGCGAGTAAGGCGGCCTTCCATCAGGCATCAACTCTCCATCTCTGGATCAGACGACGACGCGCAAGTCGACGAAGCAGGCTCCGAAGGCACCAACGATGTAGAGACACAGCCCGAGCCTCGTGTAGACATCCAATCAGACATTGTGATGCAGGACGCTTTGGACGACGATACCATACTCGAGCCGCGCACTGATGCAGTGAACCTCGGAGTATCTCACGAGGACGAAACATTCAACATCAGCCACCGCCTATCCACCGACGGTAGCGCATTGAACCCAGTCACCACACCTACACAAGCACAAAACGGCTTCCAACCAAACCAACTCCCAGCCGCCCTGAACCCTTTGAACGCAACTCCTCCAAATCTCCAACAACCTCTCGCATGGATGCCCCAGCGAAGCCTCCCTCTCGACCGCCCCCCACCACAACAAGTAATTGCTGCTATGCCCCGCGATGAAGACGTCCTCATGTCGCTGCAGCTTCTTGCATACGTTTCCAAGTATTGCAACCTCCGCTCATACTTCCAACAATCACACCTTGTCCCTCGACTCAAGATTGGCAAAGATCTCCATCTCCTCGATCCCGACTACAACCCAGCTACATCGACACTCGGTCCCTCACAAGAAGAGCTTGACGATGATTGGGATAACGAGTTTGTCGAGAAGCCTGGGGAGCTACCATACAACATCTTCCCGCTTATTGAGAAATTCACCGCCAAACAATCAACGTCTTCACGCCACAACCCTGCTCACAACGTATCACCACAACACGATGATATGTCATACTGGGCAGGCGTAGTCATGCGTAACCTCTGCCGGAAAGACGACTCTCGCGGTGGTATCCGACAGTGTGCTTACTGGCAGTGCGGCAAATGGGAAGAGTACACAAGGCAATTCGCGAAATGTCGCCGCTGCCGCCGTACAAAATACTGCTCCAAAGAATGCCAAAAAGGCGCATGGGGCAGCCACCGCTTCTGGTGTGTAGCAGCAGACGACAGCCACGGCCGAGAAGGCAGCGGCGAAGGCAGCAGTGACAGACACCACCGCCGTCATCCTCACCACCACCACAGTCACAGCCACTCTCATAACCACAGCCACAGCGGCGCTGCTGAGCGATGAGAGGAGAGCAGAGCAATTTTCATCTTTTTGTCATGGTTCTTCTTTTTCATGTCTATTTTAATTGAACAGCATTTTCAAAATGCGCCGGGCGAACTTTTCTCTTCTGTCTAGACAAGAAGAGGAAGGGGAAACATGGAATTGGTCCGTCTTACTTGGAAACGACCAAGGGATCGTCCGGCGACAGGATAGGATTCGCCCACACCACGAAGAGAGGGAGGGAAAGCCTCTATTGGTTCTATTTTGTTACATCATCATCATCGGTCATCATCATCAAATACCCGCAGCTAGGCGAAACGAAAGAATTATTATTATTTTACCATGTGCTTCAACGCGATCCATTTTGAAGTTTCAAACGCGAGCGGTCGTCGTGCTGGCACATGTCTACGAAGTTGGCTAAGGGCGGGTTTCCTACCGAGCATTGACATGGTTTTGTGCTTGGGTGCGCATGGAATTGTGTACATAGGTGAGGGCGAAGTTGCAAGTTGAGCTGTCAAATCATAGATCAAGTTTGTGGTAGTGAGTTGTACTTTATTTTGAAGAGAAAGCCACTTTTTCAAAGTGGTTAGTATTCAGGCAGGACTGCGATCAGAGGCAGAAATAAATGTGCCTCGGAGAGGTGTCGTTCTTAGAGGAATGGAGGTTTCGCTCTAAACATCAGCGATTCTGAATGTATGGAGACTAGAAGTGATTTGCGCAACTTATCGATGATACAACACTCTATTCGCAAAATTCGAGCCCTGACCAAATGTCTTCACTTCAGATACCATTATATGCCTCAGTTGCTCTCGAAACAGCGTTAAGCTTCATGGATTCGTCGTCGGTTTAGCGCGAGTCTAACCCCACGTGCAAAGCTTGACTCGCGGCCCTTGTTGTGGAACGGAGGAAGGAGGACCAAGGGACTGTGTGAGGAAGTCGGCTTACGAGCGAGAGGGAGCGTGTGGCTGACGTTGGGCAACGGCACATCTTTCTCGCCTCGCTTAACTACCCGACTTTCTCCTTTGGACTTTTGTATCCTACTTTCACTGGCGACGCGACAATATGCAAAAGGACTGTTCGCGGCGATACACTATTCTACGTCCCTGGACCACGCGCGGTTTCTGACGATCTCGACAGCCCTTTTTCTCTCCCCTTACTTGTTTGTGGGTACAGTAACGCGGCTGGACGGCTTTACTTTTTCTTTTTGGGACGATCGACATCTGTTGTGGTGATTTTGAGCGGACCTCGCTTGCTGGGAATTACTATGCGGTAAAAGGAGAATAGCGTTCAAGACTCGGAGCATCCTTTCGACAAAACTTGAGGCAACTAGACTACACAGCATATAGTCGCTCGTGGTGGCAAACACGCTTCCACCATGACGACCGTCCGCGATTTCTCCCCTGAGGTACCGCGGCACTCGCACCAGGGCTCCGGTCGTGAGCGTGCAAATACATGGCACACGCGCTCCGGTCGCAGCTCACCTGAGCATTTGCGCAGGACTTCCACGCAAAGACGCGACACCAGCGCCGCGGCCAGAGAACAGGCAGGCAGGACTTCTCCTCCAGCCCGGGACAGCATGGCGAGAGACCGACGCGGCAGTGTTATTTCAAGGGTCGACTCTTTTGGTAGTAACAACGAAGGCCACTTGAGGCACCGCCGGCTCGAACGCACCAACACGGTGAAGAGCTACCACTCCTCGGAACCCGAGATCGATGTCTTCCAGCAACCCGGTGCGGAACCGGGTATTGATGTCACTGTCGAAGACGAGAAGGTCCCGCCACATCTCATCAACCTGATCGCGCCTTGCGATATTCAGATTGTCGACTTTTCCGAGACGATAATCTCGGTGCAGAAGGCTGACAACGGCACATTGTTTGATGTGCTGGAAGCGCCAAAGTCGGAAGACACAAAGTGTCGCTGGATCAACGTCAACGGCCTCTCGTGGGATGTGATCAAGACGATTGGCAACCGCTTCCGCTTGCACAGATTGGCTATCGAGGATTTGATCCACACGCACTCGCGTACAAAAGTGGATTGGTACAGCGATCAAGCGATGATCGTGTTGACCTTGCAAAAGCTTGTACGTCTGCATCAGCATGACGATGAGGATGAAGACTGTCCAGCCCACGATGATGTCGAGTCTATGGGCGGTGCGAAGGGCGGTTGGTGGCCTGGGCCTAGGGATGCCTACAGGGAGAAGGATGTACTCCCCCGCTACCTTGACCGTGATCACGATGGGAAGATTGACGAGTTCGTCAAAGCCCACAGCAACACTTCGGAAAACAGCCCTATCAAAGACATCAGGACTCTACACCGCTATGAGAGTTCCCAGATAGCTAAACACACGGCATTCATGGAGAAGCACAGTGTGTTGGCCAACGAAGACCTGGTGGTCAGCGTCGAACAAGTGTCCATATTCTTGCTGGCCGACAACACAGTCGTCAGCTTCTTCGAACACTCAGCCGAGGACATCGAAACACCGATCCTCCAGCGTCTGATGAGCGAAGAGACAGTTCTTCGAAGCAGCTGCGATGCTTCACTAGTCTTGCAGGCCATAATCGACGCCATTGTCGATCTGGCCATGCCAGTCCGCAACGCTTATAACAAAGCAAGGAAAGAGCTCCAAGTCGACGCCATGACAAGCCCCAACGTCTCCACCTCCCGAGCCCTACATATCTTCGGCGAAGAAATCGACATGCTCCAAAACCTCATCAAGCCCATCGTCCACCTAGTCAACGCCCTCCGAGACCACAACACAGAACCCCAAATGTCCATGGCGCCCCTCTCAGAACTCATCCTCAACCACAACCAGCTCAACACCTCCTCCTACCCCGTCGAAAACAAACAACACAAACCACAGAGTCTCAGACAACCAACCATGCCCATGGCCTCGAAACCCAGTAACAAACACCTCGCCCAAGCCGCCCAACTTCGCGGCCGCTCGCAGAGCCCAACGCCCCGCCTCACCCGCCAGGTCTCCGAGTTTGGCGCTCTCAAACGCAACCCCGACGCCGCTACCATCCAAATCACACCCCTGGCACACACCTACTTCGGCGACGTCCTCGATCACTGCATCACCCTGATCCAATCCCTCGAGCAAATGGACGCTTCCGCCAGCAATATCTCAACCCTAGTCTTCAACACCGTCCAGGCCAAAACGAACAACTTCATGGCCGTCCTCGCGATCGTCACTGTTTTCTACGCGCCACTGACGGTGGTCAGTGGGTATTTCGGTATGAATTTTGCGGAAGGCGCGGGGCTGAAGCACGATTTTGCGTATTACTTTGCGGTTGCGATTCCGATTACGGCGGCGAGCATGCTGCTTGTAGTGCTGTTTGTCAAGTTTGGGGAGATTTCGGAGTGGGCGGAGAAGAAGTGGAAGCGGAGGCAGAGGAGGGAGAGGAAGAGGCGCGTAAAGAGGTGATGGATGGGCTTGAGATTTTTGTTGACGTGGAGGTAGACTTCTTCGTACAATCTAATTGAATGAAGTGCAAATCTCGACGATTCTGACGATTCTCTCTCTCATTGGCATTCACGGTTGTTCAGCCTGTACCATTGCACGGATGGGGGTTGGTCCCGCGTGCAAACAAATGATGTGGTAGTTAACTGAGGTACTCAAGTTGCTTATATCAACATCTTGGCAGCTGAGATTTACATTACGACGACTGAGTACAATTGCGAGGGCGGGAGGAGTCCTTGCGGACAAGATGTGCGCAGATTACGTTCCGAAGCAATAAGTTGACAACTCGATTGTGTAGTGTCAATTGTGGTAGGAATACAAGCCTGCGCCGATAGTCCTGACCATATGGATGGAAAACCAAAGCCCACTGGCACGGCTTCATGGGTCAACCGTAGCATCGCGACCAACAGTAAACTGTCAGACATGCACTGGACTGGTACTGTTCCATGCACAAATGCTCCGGTCGATGATCGGGCCAGCAGTGCGTTCGAGTTCCGATATTCGAGCAAGCAACGCATCTCCGTGCTTGGTAACATTGCACAGAGACCGATCGTGATTCCTGTGTTGATCCGCGGTGGCAAGGATCCGTGAAGTGTTGAAACTTGCGATGGCGATGAAGTGCCTTTTCAATTTGCCAGTAGTCGCAACCTCGGGCTGCAGTTCGTAGCGTGACTCTCGGTCAGTGCCGGTGGAGAGATCCTGACCAGCGTCACACCATGGATGAACGCCGAATCTTTCGCTGGGAGTGATGTCGAGGAGATATTTGCGTGCCCCAGTGGTGCCCAAGAGTCTCCCGAAGAACAGTTTGACGGCAACCCCAGCGGGTGAGGAAGTATGGCTCATTTAGTTTGCCCGGGCCGCCGTGCCTCACCATCGATCGAGCCCATGTACTCGAGTCTAGGCTTAACACTGCTGACTCGAAGACGAGACTCGACGAAATACTCGCGATGTTTAGTGCGGTTTCATCGGCGAGACTGTATAGAGTGGAAATTGACAGGGAGTGTTGTCCTGTTTGCCACGGGACCTCCCCAACCACAAGATTGTTCAATGTGAAGGGTAGATGCTGGCACTCCGCGCGGATTTGTCTGCAAACGCGGGTCACGGCCAGTTGGTTGACCAACGAGCGCTCTGGCCAGAAGCGGCTTGCTCTATGAGGTTTGCAGCTCACTCGGTCGAATGTGAGGGCGTACTCGTAGACCTTGACCCTCAGTTCTGCGAGCAGACTCTTGAAGCTGGAGTTGTCCATGGCTGTTAAGTGTGATGTTTGGGTCGGTGTAGATGTCGTGGTTGGTGTGGCAGCCTTGTAAGTTGTGCAAGTAGTGCGGGGTCTCAAAGGTGGGCGTGCCTTTGTGTGGCAGGTGAAAGCCATCGTTAGGTCAAGGTTTGACAGTGCCGCCGATGAAGTGAACGAAGATCGAACTGCTCCGTCATTGGTGTCCGTCTTCCTTTCTCGGACGAGTGGAGTCGCGTCTCAGCTCTTGTTGTCCTGATGGTAGACAATCATTGATTTCGCTCATGTCGAATGACTTGTCTCCCGGAGTGCTCGCTTGCATCGCGAGGCTCATGAATCTGTGGCACACCTGCTCGGCCTCTATCAATTGTCTTGATAGCACGTTGTTACACTGGTTAATGACGCAATAACCGTCCTCCATGTGATCCTCGTGATGTTTTATTTCCATGCGCTTATCGTGCATCGTTGCTGCTAGAAGCGACATTCCTCCTTTCGCCGCAGTGGAACGACCTGCGTGTATCTCAAACTTGGTCTCACCGTGCCAACTCAGAGGGTCCAGGTAGTCGCATCGAAGATCCTTAAAGTGAAGGATAAAATGAAGTGTGACGATAAGCTTCGCAGATCCAAGAACACCGACAAGTGCTCTAAACGTATTGTTGAGTTCGATCCAAGCCGTATTGCTCATCTTCCTTTCCTCAGACATGGCTGGGAACGCCCAAAGGTGTAGTTCCAGCGTCGTAAAGCCCGAGGGGACATGCGTCAACTTTCTGAGCGCATTATAAGCCCACGTACACGGGCTTTTGAGTGGAGAAGCATCCCACCAATCACACCATGGGTTGAAGTCTCCCACTACGTTGCCACATACTAAGTTGTTGAGTATGAATGGTAGGTGTTGCGTCTCTTTGCGGATTTGCTTGCAAACCAGAGTAACGTCTAACTCTTGCGAGAGAGGACGGTAACAGGGCTCGCCTTCTCGCAATGTCCTCCAGTATCTGCCTTTGCAGTCCAGACGCTCGTACTTGAAGACATATTCGAAGATCTCTAGGCGTAGCTCCGGTGGTAGACGATTGAGTGGTGAGTTCTCCATCACGATGGTGTCCTTGATGCTGTTCTCGCGTTCTGCTCAATGGTGTGGATCTGGGAGGTGAAGGAAACGCTGCAGCGACGACACGGAAGTACAAGGAGACGAAAAGGAAGGTCTTGGACTGTGGCCAGAGATGACTTACATCACAGAGCGCATTGGTCATGCTGGTATTTGAACATGCTTGACATCCAGTAGGCGTAAAGCCAAGTAAGGTGAACGCAGGGAGCAAACAACCTTGTCAACATTGTTATGCAGGCTTCAAGGTACGTAGATAAGCAGACTAGCAAGTCATCCAATCAAAGTGAATACTTATCTGTATAGACCTTATCCGAACCAGATATCGGGACCTCCGGATAGGCCGCTTCTGCACTACCAAAGAGGCAAAGCGACCCATGGGGTCCGACTGATTGGCAATAGTACGAGCATCTTTGGTGCTAGAGTACAGGAACAGGAAATACAAGGATGACATCGTGAGGAAGTCCGACTTAGCCTGCGCGTGAGGAGAGGAAGGTGACGTGGTGTTGTCTTGGTCGAAGGACGGGGAGCTTCAATGTGGTTTCTAAGGCAGGATTGCGGTACGAGCTGAAGCATTCACATATTTGCGTATGGTATAGGGTCAAGATGGTAACAAGAATATCTACGTCTCCTCACCCGGGAAAAAAAGCATCTCAGCTGATACATCTGATTCTATTTGATGGTCAAAACAAGTTGCCAATGTTGCAATCGATATTCCTAATGCTTAGAGCTGTACACGTGTATATGCATATGCACGTGCATGTGCTCGTATGCAGGCAGATGTACACAATTTACGTGCACCGTAAAGTGTCCCTCGAACCCTAATTGCCCTCAACCCTTGCAACCACTGTATTGACACCATCTCTTCGATAAGATCAAGAGCTCCCCTCTGAACTTCCTGTCAAGTTTCGCTATGTCAATGATGTTAACCATGCCATTTTTCTTGAATCGGAAGCTGGTCGCTGTGTGGGAGGGCTCTATAGTGGTGCACCGACTTTCCGAAGCAACAAGTTCATGTAGCCAGATAAGCGTCCACTTGCCCAGGCACTCCTCGCTTGCCAACATCGATCTCAACATCAAAGTTCACCCTGCCAGCATCTCAAACTGCCGCCACTGTATATAATTGAAGATGGAAATGCCCAATGCGAACATCCCGGTCATCAATGTCTCGCCCTCCAACCCCGATGCGCCAAACCAACTCTTATCAGCGGCATCAAGATATGGCTTCGTTTTCATCGAGAACAGCCCCGAAGCCGGCATACCGCCACAGCAAATCTCAGAGATGTTTGACTTGTCCAAGACGTTCTTCGCCGCTCCCACAGAAGTGAAAGAAGAAGTATCCATAGGCTCCAACAAGGCTGGCAAGAACCACGGCTGGCTCAGCCAAGGCATCGAGAAGCTCGATCCGAAGACACAGAAGAGGGCTGATGTGAAAGAGTATGGTTGACTTGTATTTGTACCGTATAAAGTAAAACGTATGGCTGATATATCTTCACCAGGGCTTTCAACATGGGCCCTCCCCTCCCCAACAACACCCTCGACCAACCCCTCCCATCCCCACTGGCACCTCACCTCCACACCCTAGTCTCCTTCCAACACCATTGCCACACCCTCTGCCAACTCCTCTTCGCCCACCTAGCCACAGCTCTCCAAACCCCACCAGACTGGTTCACATCCCGCCACGATCAATCCCAGGGCCCATCAGGAACAGTCTTCCGCATGCTCTACTATCCCGCCACCAAGACCGTAGAAGGAACAGACCTACGCGCAGGAGCGCACAGCGATTTCGGGAGCCTGACTCTGCTCTTCCAACTCCCCGGACAGCCTGGACTGGAGATCAAAACACCCGAAGGGCAGTGGGCAAGTGTGCCTGTCGATCCAAGCAACCGCAGTAACACTGGCCAGGACGCGGAAACTTACAAGGCCCTGCCGATACTGGTCAACATCGGCGACCTCCTCGAAGACGTGAGTGACCCTTTGCTAGAACTGCATAATCATTTGTGCCCACACACTGCTAACGTCTATCGAAGTGGACCGCCGGCCTTCTAAAGTCTACCCTCCATCGTGTCATCTTCCCAGTCACACAGACGGAGTCGCAAGATCGCTACTCGCTCGCGTACTTCTGCCATCCACTCGACTCCGCCCTGCTCGAACCAGTGCCCAGCGCTCTCGTGCGCGATCACGCGGCGAGCGGCAAAGCAAGTGGACGAAGGACAGCAGATGGCAAAGCAGTGATGACTGCGAGAGATCACCTGATGGAGCGCCTGGGCGCTACGTATTCAGTGGGAAAGTGATAGCTAGCGCCAACACACTGGAAATGCAATCGTATATACAAGTTTCTTAATCTCTTGAGTGCTACCGAGCAAGTACACAAGAAAGCAACAAAGCCGAAACCAACAAAGCGCAAGTTGAATTGACACGCAGCCCGCCGTGTGGATATTGTGGTCTCTCAGTTGAGCTTCATCTGACGCACTTCGACCCTGCAACGACATCTTAGAACTAGAAAAGAAAAGAACCGTCCGCATCCGCCCTAAGTACCGCTGACAGGAACCGTCCCTGGAAATCTTCCATGCTACGCAATCGAACCCATCCCCTAACTTATGTGCAATTTTGTTTTTTTGTTCCCAGAATGAAGGGCGATACCATTTCGCCGTCGGTTATTTCAAAAGTCATATTCCTCGTAACTTCGTACACTCACCAACTCCCAGAATTTGGAGACATGGTGAGATCACTGGAATCCATTGGAGTGGTGGTGGCCATTGTTCCCATTGAGCAACAGCTCGAGCATGTCCTGTCCGCCTAGCTCGGGACCGTACATGGTCTGATTGACGTCGGCACCTGAGATGTTGAGCAGCGGATCAAGTGGCAGGGCCAGCCAGTCCTGCATATCGTCACCAAAGCCAGTGAAATGTCCGCCAGTGCCGTTGTATCCATTTGTATCGCCGCCATTGGCGGAGCCGATGCTACCACCAGACATATGGTTGGTGCCGTCCGGGTTCTGATTCGGAGACTGCAAGCCGAAGGAAGGCGGTGGCATGACTGAGAAAGTGTTGTCGTGTGGGCTAAGAAGATGGTCGTAGCTGTTGTCCGTCGGCAGATTGAAGTTGTTCGGCTGCTGCTGGGCATCGGAGCCGTATGAAGACCAGTTGTGTTGAAGAGCGCCAGCGCCTGTACCTGTGCCCGCTTGTTGCTGGTGCTCCCCGTAAGTCTGGCCGTCCTGGCCGTTCTGACCATTTTGACCATTCTGGCCACTCTGGCTGAAGGGGAAGAGAGGAGTTCCAAGCTGGCTTTCACGCCTGCTGCGAGCCAGAACCGTACGGCCATCCGCGGTGAAGCGGACGAGACGCGGCTTCAGGTTCTGAGTGAGAGTATCAAGAAGATCAGCAAAGCGACTGGCGACGTGGACGTCGTCAACAATGCACGTGCGCAGAGCCTCAACTGTCTTGTCCATGAGTTTCAGAGCGTCTGCAATATCTGCCTCACTGGCGCCAAGTGAGAAAGACTTGAGCAGCATGATGCAAACGCTGATGATTCGGAAGTATGAGCGGACAGGCGCGTGTTTCAGATAGTTGCTGGGGACCAGTCCGTCCACGACGACATTCAAGAGATGGCACGCCGCGTCGCGGACTTCAATCATGTACTTCCTGTCGCCACCGAGCCACTTGGAGAGTGTCTGAGGCGTGATAGCCACGTCACTTCTGACGCCGTTAGTTGTTACAGCTCGTACGTGGTCGGCAGGTTGTCCGACAATCTGCACCGGGTACTCGTTCGCACAACGCTCTGCAACAGCCTGCAGCGCGAGTGCGTTGAGGTACACGCGGCAGTAATCGTATTCGATCTCGAGAATGTAGCGCATGTATTTCGGAATCGAGACACACTGCTCGAGATCTTTGCGCCATTCCCTGAAAGGTGACAAGATTTGTTCAAGGGAGGCCTTGTAGTCACCGTTCTTGATCAAGTCGCGGGTGAAGGCCTTGTTGGCGAAGATCTTCGCGTTGCCTTCACGCAGGGTGGCAGCAATGCGAAGCCAGAAATGGATGACGGTATCTTGAATGCTGTCATGCTGGCCGAGTTGCCTCTTCCAAAGGTCGCTGTCCTCAGGCTTGCTGTAGTTGTTAGGCAACATCGACGTGAGACCAAGGCGACCGCTGGTCAAGGTCACATTCACCAGTAGAAGATCTCGGACGCCAGCACGTCTCTTATCGTAAGCATAAAGCTCATCTGCAGACAAAGGAAGGCCATTGGCCGATCTCGCGTGTCTCTGCCAGTCGCTCTTGTCAAACACACCGATTTCGAATGCTAGTGACATAGCAATGCCCAAAAGCATCCAGCACAAGCGATCGCTACGCCAGCAAGGCTCCAGCCAAGAGTCCATCCTCTGGCCTCCGATACCCTTGGGGACTTCATCGTAAGTCTCGGGATCAGGAGTACTGATGGCATGTTCTGGAGTCATAAGATCATCGTCGTCCTCGTCCGGAGGGAAGTGCATCGCACGGGGGTGCCACTCAGTGAGCAGGATAAGCGACTCGGCGGTACCCAGAGTTCTGAGGCCTTTGCGTGATAGCGGGTTGACATCGCTACTAGGTTCTGCACCGGCTCCGCAAAAGCCTCCACCGAACTGCTCCTGGCCCCAAACGAGACGGTCGACCATGCCCTGAAGGTAAGTCCAGAGCTTGTTGTGGATCACGTACGGGCGACTCTGGTGCCCTGGTCCTTCAAGCTCCATATGACGAGATGCCGTGAGCAATATTGTAACGGAAAGCATGGGCTCCTGCGTGAGGAGCTTGGGATGATGCTCCGGTGATCTGAAGTCTGGCAGGCAGACGGGAGTAAGCGGCGAGCAGTACCTGTAGAAATACTCGACATATGCCATGCCTTCTTTGGCCGTGAACCAGCCTTGGCGCACGAAACGATAACGCGACCAAGCCTTGAGAGCTCCGGCAACATGTGCTGGGTCTGGTTCAGGCAGTGCGTCTCCGTCGATAGAGTTTACAGGCTCTGCCTTCGGTTTCCAGGCTGCCTCGTTGGGATACGAAGATCTTGGGTTGGACGCCGGCAGGCGATCCGCCGGACTCATTGTGGCAGGATAAGACGTGGCAGCAGCAGGTGACGGTCCACTGATGTTTGGCCTTTGGGTACTGGCAGAACTGTTGGTCCTGCCATGGACTGCTGCCTCATACAGAACTTTCAAAGCATCGTGTCCACTGTGTACCTCGCTTGCTTGCAAGATGGCAGTCATATGGTCGCTGGCCTTGAAGTCTTCTTCGCCGTACTGCAACGGTTTCGGGCCCTCAGGACGCCTCAATGGCTGTGTACGTCCAATGGATCCGCCCGGAGTGCGAGGGATATCCTCGTCATCTTCTTCTTCCTCGGCTTCCAATGTGTTTGCTCTCACGCGTTTTCGTCCTCCGGACTTGACTTCGTAGCTGTCATCCAGGCCCTGGCCGGGTTCTTCGGAAATGCTGTCTCTGGTGCCATCCTTCTTCTTCCTGCGCGTCGCCGAGAAGAAGCATTCCTTGGCCTCTCTCCTGCAGCGCAGACATGGTGGATCGTGGGGGTTGTCGACGGAGCCCAAATCGCATCGTACCTTGCGACGCCGGCACGGTATGCAGGCCTGGTATGTGCGCTGGTGACCGGCCTGGTTGGCAGCAGCAGCAGCAGCAGCAGCAGAGGATTGTTGTGTCTGAGATGCGCCGACGGGAGCCGGTGGGGTTGCAAACTGCAGGTCGCGAGCGCTACCGGCGCTGGCCATGTAGACGTCGTTTCCACCAGCCATGGTGTATGAACCGCTTCAAAGCGCGCTTCGCTGGCGGGAGGACAGTCGGGACTATAGGCCGAGCTGCTAGACTGCGGAGGACGAGAGATAAGGGTATCAAAAGGATTGCGCGCTAAGGGGTGTGCGGGGTGGTTCGGTCGGTAAGGCGAGAAGATTGTAGGTAATGATAATCGAGCGTTTAAACGAGCCCTCGAGCCGCCTCCGAGCCGCGGCGGGTATTGAGTAATAACAGTAATACGCCTCGACGGACGCGCGCCTCAGGTGTTGTTGTTGGGCACGATCGGGATGCAGGTGATACGGCAGTGTTTGAGGGTGGATTTCGTGATCATCGTGGCTTTTGGTCGTGGTTTGGTGGTGAGTGGGAAGGTAGGGCAGGAAAACTTTATAAGGAAGTCGCAAGTTAAGTTCAACGTGTGGTCAACGTGAGCGGTCAGACAGTCCAGTAGTAGTCACGCGCCTCGGTCCAAAGCGGTGATATGATGTGGCTGTGCGACCAAGATGACACCATTGGAGTCACCACCACGTGCGGTTATGTCAGCGGGGAATGGTTTTGTGCAACACATGCTCGTGTAGTGTGCCTTCACTTACCATCAGGCTTCATGCACTGGGCACGTGGCAATTGAAGTGAAACAGACTTGCCGAGGCACAACCAACAGTGAATGGTGTAATTACACGTGGCTTGAAAAAGTTGTTGGCTAACGGACACAACGGTCAACTCAGTTAGGGCCTAAATGATGATATGTGTTAACTTGAAAGCGTAGCAATGAGATGGTTGGTTTCTTCCTACCAGTACCTACCTCGTTCCGCTTCAAACCCACTAGACTTCACGAAACGATCTACAAGTCGAATCTGAGCACATACACTCCAACACCAGCACTTGATTGAAACACTGGGAAGTCTCAACATGTCTCATTTTCTTTCTTACTTTTCTTTTCAATCATACTTTCTTTCCCAATCCCTAATCTGTCTGCGCGCAACAAGAAGAAAATTAATGCATCGCTCGAACGTACCAATCCAGGAATTACAATCAAAAGGGCCATAGCCCAGAATCGGCTAAGCTAAGAGAATGGAAGGTAGGAAAACAACAACAAAGACCCACCCGCAGACACGCGGTGTGGGAGAAAACGCGCCAAAAAACCAAGACCCATGAATCGATAAGGGAGAGATCAGCCATCGTCACTGCTGCACCCTCCCTTCAAGTAAAACCGCCCAACGCTCGTTATCAGTCTCCATAATGACCTGGAGATCGCGTCTAGCCCACCGCCAATTGGCCTCAAATGCACAAGGCACCCGTTCGGATGCCGCAACAAATCGCTTTCGCGTGCTCTGTCTCCTGACTCTCACAGAATCCTCTAAACTCTGTGGCCAGAAGTCGATCCAGAGTCGCTCTCATCCGCGGCTTCTCCGCTAGCAAGCTCGAGGCAGCGTCTTGCAAGAGCAACGACCTCGCCCTCGCCGCCATCTTCGCTGCCCTCACCCTCGTCCTCGGACTCGACTGTCTTTTCGCTGATTTCCCGTACCATCTGCATGACATCCTCGGCCTTATTGATGGTTTCCAGCAGATTTTGGTCGCCGCTCTCGAGAAGCTGAAGGAGGGTCCAGATAGCAATGTGCTGGAAGGTGGCGTCGCGTGAGGCAAGGAATCGAGCGAGGTAGCCGTGAATACCACCGGAAGGCTGGTTCCATGAGTCGAGGAAGAGGGAGTAATCGCCAACTGTGATAGTGTTAGTCGTGTTGTTTACATGCACTTGGGAGTGATAAATCATGTTACCTTTGCTGCTTAGGTTTCCCAATGCTGCCGCGCTGTTGCCCTGCACCTCGATACTTTCGCTTTCTGTCAAAGGGATAAGGACGTCGAAAACACCCAACTTCAGAAGATGAGGCTTGAGCTCGTCGGAAAGTGCAAGCACAGCGATTGCAGCAGTCATCTCGCTCTGTACGCTCAGCGGCACCTTGAGAACAAGGCGCTTGCACTCCTCCACGGCGCCTGCATCTAGAACCAATTGCTTGTTCTTGTCGGATGATGCCGCAAGGTTACGAAGAGTTGAGATGGCGTGGCACTGAATCTCCTCATTCTCAGTAGATCCGAGCAGATCAACAAGCGGTCGCAAGAAGCCAGCGTCGATAATAGGCGATTCGTTCATCGGGTGTATGCTGATGTTTCTTATGCACGCAACAGCCGAGAGAATCAGCGGAAGATAACTTGACTGCAGCAGCTGCAATAAAGGCGGAAGTCCTCCAGCTCTGACGATGTCCAATTGGTACTTTTCATCGCTTGCCAAGTTCCTGAGCGCGAGTGCAGCCTGACATTGTACTTTGGGTGCCTGGCCCTTCATCAATTGAACGAGGCTTTGCACGAGCTTGGCCTCTGTTTGCGCGAGTCGCTTCCTGTTCGCCGAGTCGACTGCTATGTTGCTCAAAGCGGTGGTACAGTAGTATTGAACGTCGGTGTCAGGACTGCTGAGTAGGCCGACCAGCACAGGGATCGCGCCTGCCGAAACGAGTTGTTGGCGGTTGTCGTCCGAGTGTGTCATGTTGAGCAGAGCGCCTGTGGCATTCCTCTGCACGCGCATATCCTTGCTCTTGGCCAAACGTGTGAGCGGTGCCAAAGCACCAGATCTTGCTATCCGCGCCTTATTCTCTTCGTGTGTTGCCAGGTTTGTGATGCAGCCGACAGCGTTACATTGCACTTCGACATTTGGTGAGTTCATCTGGCGGATGAGGGGAGTTAATCCGTGGAGGGACACGATTAGTACTTTGTTCTGGGCTGCATATCATTAGCGAAACTGTAGGGTGATTGGCGCAGCAGTCTCCATACCATCTACGGCGAGATTGCCCAGTGCGGCCGAGGCAGCCCGCTGAACCTCGATGTCGGGGCTTTCAAGTAGGAAGAGGATAGGTTCCAGGGTAGCCTTATCAACAGGGCGCACATCTAGCACAGTGTGAGCAAACGTTCCATATCCATATTGCGTACCAAAGTATCTCACCTCTTTCTGTGATTTCAGCAAACGTCAAGCTTGCACTGCGCTGTAGGTCGATGTTCTGGCTGTAGACTAGGGTGCTGAGCGCATTCAACGGCTCGCCGGTGAAGAAGTCGGTCTCTGCTCTCTGCACATCATCCTCAACATCAGCAAACAGATCTGTATACGAGTGAGCAGCGCCTCCGCGAGCACGGCGCAATTGCCGAGCCTGCAGGAGGGAGGCGCTGCGGTGGGTATGAATTACATTCTCGAGGTAGTTCAGCAGATCGGCGACGGCCTCGCGCTCGGAATCGGCGAGGACATTATCGTAGTCGACCTTTGATCGGCTGGACCCGCAGCAGAAGAACAGCTTGCGGCAGAGATCGCTCATGGTGTAGGCCGTGGCCTTGCGAGCAGAAGGTGCCGCAGCAGGCCAACAGCTATGGGTGGATTCCTCTCGCGCGCGCGGCTGCGGTGAAGGGCAGCTTGGCTGATGTCCTTATCGGTGGGTACGCGGTGGTGGTGGCAGCGCTGGTGGATGTTGTTATTGTGGTGGAGTATGTGGTGCGCGGAAACACTAAGCTGCTGTCAATGTACTGCTGTTTGCTGGCATGTGAATTGTGAGGTCAAGCAAGCACGCGCAAAGGTCAGATGACGGACGGGCGGCCCTGGGGAGGAGGCACAGTAGTAGCGTCAAGTCGTCTCGGAGCTGTCGTCTCAAAGCAAGTGGAACGGCCGTGCGCTCAGCGGCAGTCGGGTTGCTCCATCAACGTTTCTAAGCGACACTTCAACTTCAACATTTGTCGTTTCTTCATGTCTATAGCAGTCGTTCGTTTTCAATTGACGCCGTTGATATCGCGACTTCGATACACATACCACGACAATATTAAGGGCTCATCGTGCGCTCACTGCCTTGCGAATATCATCTGTACCCATGATTTAGCAAGGCATGACACTTGTGCCACCAGGCACTGACGTAGGTGCAGATAATCTAAGTTCAAGCAAGAGACATTGATCTCATCGGCTACATCAGATCCTCTCAACAAGTATAGGCTACTTTGTGTCAAGGATTACCCAACATCCGAGATGCGTCGGCAGGCATCTTTGTGTGATCGTCCGATACTTATTCAAATACGACACTTGATCGACACACTACCTGCCCTTCACTGCTCACGCGCAGCTACTAAACACCGGCACTGCTAGTCCTTCATTGCGCCATCCTTAGCTCACCTTGGTGGATTTCATAACTGTCCAAGACCCCGGATAAAGAACGCCACCAAGACTTGAGATGCCATCGTATGGGATATTCTGCTACTGTTCGTCTCCTGGCTCTCATCGGGACAACTCTGCTTGGGCAAAGAGGAACCACTCTCGCACGCTCATATGCAAGGCAGTACATTCCCAGGAGCTATCGTTTGATGTTGCTCCCACAGCTCCCACACCAGAGCAGGTGGTGAGCCTAAATTCCACGCGAGTGCTGGCTGTCTACATGCAATCTGTTCGTGGTCTCGCCAGCCTCAGTGTCACTCGTGGACCTTGGTATCGAGTCCATGGGCACCATTTTATCTACACGGAGATACGGATTGTTCGTATTTCGATCCTCTACATGTGCACGATGCTTTGGAGTGCAGTAGCCCGGATTATGCTTTTCTGCTACCATAAAACTGCACCAGAGTACTATCACTGGAATCCTTGATTCGTTGTATGTAACTACGCACTTTGATCATCCGCCTTTGAAGTTGAACATTGACGGTACATGTAGCATAAGATCACCAGTTAATTACAAAAGTAGACCATTCGACGTACATCGCATTCACGTTCAGTTATATAGCGCATGGTAGGCAATGGTCAGATTGGGTGTGAAAAAATCGACTGTCTCATGTGAGAACCCGTACTTGTCTAAACATCTGCGACTCAGGACAAACTGTCGGAGAAGTGGTATTTGTTACACAGCAATCGGGACTTCATCGGACGACAACCATGTGTCCGAAACCTTTCATAATCTTGTAGAAGGACCAGAAATCTGGCAGAAGCGGCCGAGATGAGACAGGCATAATCGCTCAGCGCATTATGTCTGGAAGCAATTCACACACCCTCGGATTCCAATGAAATCGACGTCGCGAAGCACTACTTAACTGAGATTTCAGTGTGACACCCCATGGTCCGGCTTCGTCGTTAATTGCCATGCCGTCCACTTTCATGGTTCCATCGACATCTCGAAAATGGGTTACGCCTCGACACGCGGTCTTCCGTCAAGATATGCAAAAAAGAGACCCAGATCCCGTTGTGTTCTAACTCTTACCTGGCTTGCGCGTCTCGCCGTTCCGATAGGATCACTGACACTCTAAGCGGAAATGGCGTCCTGCACATACTCGCGATGGCTGGAGTCTGCATATCTTCTCATGTGGCTCCTTGTCCTTGTCGCACGCCCTCAATAGGAGCTAGTGGACCTTCGCACTCGTGCTCTATGCAGAACAAACCAACACGAGCTGATGGTGACCTCGAGGAGTTTTGCGATTATAGACAGCCCTTGATGAGGCAGAATTGTGCAATTACGCGTCCAGTGCTGTGTCCAGTCTCATCCTCGGACGTGAATTTCACTTTTGCCATGTCTTCGGCCGATGGTATGAGCGAAGATGGCGTGGCGATGTAGTTGCAGATCTCGATAGTAGCTTCATGGTGGATATGAATATGCAGGTGGTTTTGAGGGAGCATAACCTGCCTGATTTTGTCTTTTTCGGGATGCATCAGACGAGCTGGTCCCTCGCGACCACAGCATTGATTTCCCCTGACACTCTGGATCAGCTTCTCGCAACAGCTCACGACAAAAATTTGTCGAAAAAGTTCGCACGACGTGAGGTTCCCGAGTCATCCCATGAATGCGGTGAGAGATGGCACAATCTTCACGACAAGCTACGACAAGCAATTCAGCCTTACGCGCAGCGCAACGGTGAAGAACTGGAGGTGTGTTCGTGCTGCGCTTGGCTTTCTGTGACGAGAGGGTGGTTTCCTTGGCTCACCGATGTCATGCCTTGATGGGGATGAAATTACGAGCTCGTGGTCAGCCGGAATCTTATCCGGTGGGGGTTTGAGTTTGATGATTGCTGCAAGCTGTTTACACGTGGATTATAGCTGTTCGAGATAGTTAGTTCGGGGTTTCGTTCGAAAATGGCTCAGCGATTTGATCTCGCTAAGGAGAGACATGGATGACATGGTCGTCTTGGCTGTGTCATCTCAAAGTCTTGGCCGCAGCTTCGGTGTAGCTGACGTGTCTGCAGCATGACATCGATGCGGGCGCTTTAGAGTCAGCGAACATGCACGCAAAGATTGGGCGCTCCACTTGGGATATGGAAGGAGTGAGCCGGCTTGGGGGTTTGGAGGTGAAGCGTGGTAGACAACCGCAGTATCCGCCTTTGTATTTGTCTAGCCGGGCGGGTCTGGGTGCTTGGCTGGCGACTTCGTACCCAGCTTCTATCCGTGCATGATGGACCCCTCAAGGTGGCTTCGCAGCAGCATACCAGGGCTAACACTTGGTAGTCAAGTTATTGCATGCGGTGTAGCAGTGATCGCTGCAATGTCCGATCAGCATCATGGCGTTCTCGCGTGGCTGCCTTTTCGCATGCCGCTGACGGATGCACCGATGGCCGGCAGATGTACCAGTCCACCAGATACTGTAAGGTATCGCAAGAACAGGCCGTGCAGAGAGCAGCATAGTGACGTTGGGCCTGGACCGTTCATTGATTGGGTCCGCAATAGTTTGTGGGGGAGGCCGTGTGTGGTGAACCAGCGAAGTAGAGGAATGCACCCAAGGATCTAGCAGCACCGTGCCTGTCACCAGCAGCACGGCGACACGAAGATGTGATTGATGCGAGATGCCTTCTGGGGCCTCGGGAGACTCTGCTGGAGGCCTAGGTGCGGGCTCGTTCGCTCGTCCAGTGTGCTGCAGTGACAACCTTGGGAGCATCATGTGAGAGCGGCAATTACCAGCTAACGTTTCTGCACCGCCTCACGCTATTCGAGAGCGTACGGTTTGCCAAGCAGCGCGCCATCTCATCGCATGATACACATCAAAAGGGAAGCAAGACCAGCCGGTGCTGGAAAGCGATCGACAAAGCTCTAGTAAGGTCTAAGGTCCTTGGTCTCTCCCTTCCACCGCTGCACTGCACCCTGCTGCTCTCCCATCAGCCCGCGACCACACACAGATCGCACCGACAAACCGCCTGCCGCCCGTGCTGAGACTACTTTACTTCCATCTTCCATTGTTGTTCAATACCGCTCTGCCACCCATCCATTGATACCTCACGTATACCAGCGTCGCTACCGATACTACTGCGCGCCGCCTCGCCACCTCGCCTCTCGCCCACGCACGCCCGCACGCCTGTCCCTGAAGCTCAGGCTGGTGCATAGACGACGCTAAGCCCCGCTACGCTAGGAAGCCCCCGAAAGAGCCCTCCCACCACCACCGCAGCGCGCGTTGCAGTCAGTTGCGCAAGACAGCTTGTCTGTATGGCAGCGTACGACATCCAGAAGCACTTCAAGGCTTTGCGCGTCGACACCGGTCGACGCAGGCGCAATCCCTTTGACACCGGCTTCGAGGACGAGATTGGCGACCACGCACGAGCCCGCAGCGCCAACAAACCTACGGCCAAGTCACCAGACAAAAAGCCCGCTACTGCCGCCAAGCCAGTCTCACGTTCCAACAACGCCCGCGACAGCGAAGATGAATTTCTAGACACGACAAAGTCCAAGATCAAAGCCGACCGTCGCCTGAGCCCTGCGCCCGATCAGTTGGCCGCCTCGTTCGTGTCCGAAGGTGCTGCTCGCCGCCCTTCCGTGAAAAAGACTGCCTCTGCCGCAAACCGCACCCTAGCCGCCAAAGCCCAAGCCGGAGGCATCCTTGCCTACCTCGACGAAAGCGACGACGACGACGACAGTGCCCTCTCTCCGCCGCGTCGATCTCCCCGCGACAGGAGACCTAGTCCTTCTCCACGAAAAGCCTCGGACGGAGTCAGCCCAGGACGAAGATCATCCACTCCACGCGGAGAAAAAGAGAACCACGCTCAGCAGAAGCTAGCCCCGCCTCGGCATACCGTTGCCTCGCCGTTTGCAGGCACCAAATACTTGCAGGACAGTGACGACGAGAACGAAGTGGCTGTTACATCTCGCACAAACAGCCAAGACGACACCTACGACTCAGACCTCGAAGGACTAGGACCCCTGTTCCACACCATCAGAACAAACGAGATCAAACGAGTCGACAAACCTAAGCCGCAACAGGGCGGTGGTGTATCGTGGCGCGCCTTCTCCGAAGGAAGAGCTGACCAGAGGTCGGCCGAGCTCGCGCAGCTGCAAGCATCCCTCCGCAAACGTGGAAACAGCATCTCCTTCTGCAGCCATGCAGTCACCGATGATGGAGAACGTATCCCACTCCTCCTCTCCACAGATCATCCCTCTGGACCCAACTCTAGAGGTGTCAAGGGAGGAAAGAGAGGCAGATCACCTCCAAGGCGGGCCAGTGATGTTGAGCCGGCCGCAGATGAAGTTGCAGACGGGTTCGAGCGATACGATCCGGCCCATTTCAAGACAAATCCGTTCACAGGTGAGTGATACTATTAAGAGTGGCGCTGTGTCGCTCGACAACAGTGACTGCAAGTGGCTGACTCTATAAACACAGGCGAGCCAGTTCGGCGAAGCAACTCTGAGCCAGACGCCGGGCCACCCGTACCGGTCGTCCATGTCCAGCCTGATGATGTCAAACAGCCGAGCAGTGCCCATAGCGTCAGCCTCCCCGACATACGGATCGAAGACATTTCCTCCTAGCGTGACGCCCGACCAAGTGCTGTCGCCTGGCCCGTCTTCACCCTCGTCTTCTGAGTCATACATGACAACTTCACTTGATAGTCTTGCCGCCAAGCTTACCGTGTCGCCGCAAACAATCCCTGAAGGACGCAAAGTAGACTACTCACTCGATTCCGCTATTGATCATACCGTGTCGCCACTAATGTCCCCCAACTACGAGAGCAACAATCCCCTGAGCAGAAACTCAAGCACCAGATCCTTACGCGCCACTGGACGTGCCTCCAGGATACCTGGCCTTGGCTCCAGTTCCCGACGATCCTCCCGCCGCTCCGGCGATCCAAACCAAATGTCCGCTAGTCCCGCACATGCATTCTTGTCGTCATGGAACAATCGCGAAGCCACCTCAGAACCCGCGCAGGTAGAGCCTAAGCCGGACGACGAAGGTCAGTCGATTGGCATGAACAATGAGTACATAATTGGTCGAACTGTCGCACGTGGTGGGTTTGGCGTGGTAAAAGAAGTCCATTCTTTTGACCCAAGAACTGGGGACAACATCATCAGAGCTGTCAAGATAGTCCACAAGCAAGTACCTGGCCAAGACGATGACGCTGGTGACAAAGTTCAACAAGAGCTTGAGCACGAAGTCTCTGTATGGCGACACTTGAAACACAACCACATTCTGAGCTTGCACGCTGTCTACGAAATGGACTATGCCACATTCTGTGTGATGGATTTGAACGTGGGCGGCTCTCTGTTCGACCTTGTCGCGAAGCAACGCACACTAGCAGCTAACAGCGGCTGTTCAAAGGGGTTGGACGGTGCACTTGCGAAGCGCTATGCTTACCAACTTGCATGCGCATTGCGTTATCTTCACGAGGATATTCGGGTGTGCCACCGCGACGTCAAGCTCGAAAATTGTCTGGTCGACACTTCGGGACCAAACGCCGCCACCGAAGGCGGCAATCTACGGCTTTGCGACTTTGGTCTTGCTGACTTCCTCTCGGGCGGCAGCATGGACGACCAGACAAGCGACCAGATTGATGATGACTCCATGGAGCGCGCTCATCTACGCACGACATCTTCCGTCATCGGCACACTCGAGTACGCCTCCCCGAAAGGCCTCACAGTCAACCGCAAATTGTTCGAGACTGCTGGCGATGTATGGGCTTTCGGTGTTGTTGTGTACGCACTGTGCACAGGCGATCTTCCGTTCCGACACGCAATGCCTAGCAAGACCATCGAACTCATCATGCACGCAGACTGGGATGGCGACGCTCTTCGACAGGCTGCCGCCGGTTCTGAGGCCGCTATGGAGCTGGTCAGAGGTTGTCTGGAACTCGACATCGACCTCAGGTGGACTATTGGCGATGTGCTGAGAAGCCCTTGGTTCGAGGGCTGTGTTGAGGAGACGGACGATCGGAGAAGCATCTGGTCTTGATGCACAAATGCAAAATGATGGATATACGGAACACGGAAAAAAAAGGAGGGACATTGCATTGCCGTCGTGTGGCCTCTGAGCCCCGAGTGATCACAGTCGTGACTACTGGAACGGAGTACCGCCCCGAGGAGAAAAAGTCTCAACTCATGTTATTGTTTGCGCGAGCAGGATGTACTTGGTTTTTTTGCTTTATTTTGCTGGCAAGCTGGAGCGTGGGTTTTGATTTTCGGTCACGAAGGAGAGATACCCCCCCATCGGATACCCTCACTTGGTTTTTTTTATTAGTTTGCGTGCGTGGTTTGCGTTTCCGCTCAGCCCTTTACTGATAGCCCGGACGATCAACGTCTGCTTAACGAAATGAATGAATGAGAAAAAAAAAGTCGATAATAACCGTTTGTGATGATGATATCGCCGGTTTCGTGTTATTTTTCTCAACTTTTCGTATACGTACTCGAGCCAGTCATGGACAGACGGATCGGGCTGGGATTTCGAGAAGTTCACGGAAACTTTTGGCTGCAACATGAATTGCCGTCAAGAGGCTGTTGGGTAGTATCCCGTAGTCATGAAGATCGTGAAGCGCTTTCGATGGCGAGCATGAACGATTTTGTTGTCAGAACGTTAGATCGCAGCTCACTAGGCGCGCTGCAGACTTAGCACTCGAGATGTGCCTCTCTTATTACTGACACACTCTCTCTGACACTGTAACTCAACTGGTACTGAACATTCTGACAAGTTCAAAAGTTTGAGCTCGTGCGCGTATTTGCACCGGCTCGCATCTTAGTATTATGGGACGGATGAAGGAGCACGCAAACTTCTGCCAGTCGCGCCTTCCTCATCTCCATCCGCGAAGCTTCAAAGTTCCCTCCTCTCAACACTGATGTTCGAGCGTGCCTTGTCGTCGCACTGCCTCCCCTCAACCCAACTCCATTACCTGACCATGACCGATCCCTCCACCTAACCGTGCCTCCCCTCAATACCTCCTCGGCGGCGCATAGCCCATTTGCGGCGGAGGCCCATATCCAGGCGGCGGCGCACCGCCTCCATACCTCGACGGCGCGGGCGCAACATCATACCCATCGCGGTACGCGGGACGATCATAGCTTCTCCTCGCCGGCCGAGCGTGGTGGCGTCCAGTATGGTTGCTGTGGTGGTGTCCGTCGCCGTGGTGATGATGATGGTGGTGGTGACGGCCGGCGTGCGAGGAGCTATGGTGGTTGGAGTAGGTTGTGCTGTGGCTGGGTCGTCGCGAGTGGTGCTTTGATGGTTCTGCTATTATGATAATCCAGGCGTGCACGACTCCTGGGAGCCAGCCAAGGCATGTTAAAAGGATGTTAAGTAGGAACGAGCCGCCGCAGCCTCGGCGGAGGAGGACTGCTAGGGGTGGGAGAAAGATGGCCTAGACGTGGCTTGTTAGAAGTGTTATGGTTGAGGGCAGCATGTTCATGTACTATGATGATTTCGCAGCACCCGGCCTAGAAGAGGATCATGTTAGCCGATATTTGCGGTGTTAACGAGGTTCTGTGTAACCTACGAGGACCATGATTGCGGTTCCGTTATCTTCAGTCGCTGTCTTCAGTCGCTGTCTTCAGTCGCTGTCTTCAGTCGCAATCGATGTCGTGTCGCGCAAACAGCTCGGTGGGTGTCGCAAATAACCCAATTGTGGAAAATGTGGAAAAAGCACGCGCGTGTCGCGATCGCGCCAGGCGAGGGAGGCATCACGCTCACTTTAAGAAAGACTCGTGATGGTGGTGGGACGGTTTCACTTGGATTCAGTCATGAGGCTTAGTTCCATCACTTCCGGAGACCCACCTGACGTAACATGAAGGCCTCCTAAAACCCAATTCTCGGGATGCCTCATCCTTAATCCCACTTTTCGTAGGCTGTACAACCGTGCGTCAGCCTTAGGAACGTTTTCCCGTCCGGCATTCCATGGCTAACCGAAGGACGTGTGCAAGCGCTTTTCCCTTCTGAGGTTGATCGCGCTGCGAAAATGTCGGTACTATGCGCCGATTGCGTCTGCTATAAGACATTTTGCTCGAGCTTTTGTCCGCGGAGGGAGCGATGGTGTTCGCATGAGATGCGCGCTTCGTGCATCTGCTGCGGCGGGTATGCATGCAAGTATGCTGTGCTGAGCCTCGTTGCCTTCGAGATGCACAAGGTAATGCAGTCTGCTCAACTCAGGCATTATCAGGCTATCACGTGCGTGTGTATGTTATGCAGCTTACGCTCAGGCAACGCGATCGCCTCTGCCTCGATGGCTTTCATCGAAGCCTATGTACGCCAGCCACGTTCGCCCAGAAACCCTGACAGAGAGCAAAAGACAAAGAGCGGCACAGACCGGAACCCAGTCAACGGCGCTCCAACCTCCACGGCAGTGACATCGAGGACCGGAGGCATGCCGAATGTCTCACCCCATGAGCTTTCAACCGATTTCACAACTTGGGCATCCTTCTAGATCGTGGTGTACTACGATGAAGTGCTCTCGTCTCTGAATAGCAAGAAAGACTAAGCGGCGAGGTCTTGGTACGCTCGGACTGATCTCCACCTGCCCTGGTACATTCCGTCAGCAACCGTGAATACGACCACTTCACGTCAAGTCAGCATCAACAGAACAACTTAACAAGCTGAAAGATAGGCGAACAGCCCTCGGAAGATCGCCCAAAATTCGCAATAATAATATATACACCCCTCCCCACTCCCTTATCAGTCCGTGCTCAAAGCTGAAGATTGCTCTGGCTAGACACGCCTCAATCAACGCCACAGCTCCCCAAACGTGGCATACCGCGCCCAAAACGGAAGTCCTGCGATCACACCAACCAATCACAAACGCACTGAAGCTGGGCCTGTAACTGCTTCGAGGTATGGCGCTTGTCCATACATACATTATCACGACCTCGCCAATATTTCGTCAAAGATAGTTGAGCTTTAGCTTTGTTTTCCTTGCGAAGCAATACCTTACATACTTTAGTAGACCGCGTGTATGGAAAGCTATGCTACGCTTTGCCTTTTATCTGTGGTGAGCATATCTTAACGAGCCTTTCCCACTTCTCAATTGTTTTAACATGCGGACAGCATTGTTGGCCATTTTGGCTGGCACGGCACTCGCTCGTAATGTACCACGTCTCTTTAGTCGGGACGTCGCATCGTACACTTATTTAGGATGCCACCAAGACAGCACTGGCAAGCGCACGCTGAGATATCCTTCAAATCGAGACTACGGCATTCAAACCATTGAGACATGTACGAGCTGGTGTGGTGCGAACAAGTATAATTACTGCGTGAGTGCTGCAACATAACAAGGTGCTATGCCGGACATAAAGTCTAATCATCTCCCCAGGGCCTTGAATATGGCTCCGAATGCTATGGCGACTACAGCTTGCCAGATGGTCTTACAGTGGCAGAGACAGACTGCTCTATGCCATGTGCCGGCAACTCGTCGCAAGTTTGTGGGAATGGGAACAGACTCAGTGTCTACACCAGCAGTGTGGCAGATTCTGCGCCTACCACAAACCCTGGCCCCGATGGCTGGAGCTTCCTCGCATGCTACACAGACACTGCTGATTCGAGGACGCTGAGTACCTCGGTGGACTCGGGGCCATCCGGTATGACTGTCGCTCAGTGTACGGCTGCATGTAGGTCTGGAGGCTACCGTTATGCGGGTTTGGAGTATGCGAACGAGTAAGTACGATTTCCTCACTTTCAACGCTCACGCAGACCACTCACGTGACTTAATAGATGTTATTGCGACAATGCTATTCGCGGTCCCGGTTCCAAAGTCAGCAGCGGATGCGACATGACCTGCTTGGGAAACTCAACAGAATTCTGCGGAGGACCAAATCGCCTCACCTTGTACGAATCCTCGAGTTCTTCGCCGCCACCAGTCCCAGAGATCCCGGCAGGCTGGGCAGATCTCGGATGCTTCACAGACAACGGTGGCGCTCGCACCTTGGGCACCCAGCAAGAGGTTCCTGGCGGTTATACGAACATGACCATCGAGGGATGTCTTGGTGTCTGCACAAACCAAGGATATGTCTATGGTGGTGTTGAATATTCGCAGGAGTGCTATTGCGGCAACGCGATCCTAGATGGCGGCGCCTGCGCAGATCAGAGCTCATGCTACATGCCTTGCAGGGGAAACACCGCTGAGACGTGTGGTGGGCCAAATCGGCTGAACGTATACTTTGCTGGGTCGAGTCGGTCGTCTTGCGGTGTAATGCCAACAACATCTTCGTCGTCGATATCCAGTACCAGCAGCTCGGCTCCTGCGTCGGTTACGTCTGCGACAAGCTCGAGCACGATTTCGCCGTCGAGTACTACCGTGTCTTCGAGTATCATCATCTCTTCAAGTACCAGTACCTCGAGTGGTAAGACCATGCATAATCCTTGGATAAATTAGTACTTCTGCTGACCACGGACTTAGATTTGGGTACAGCTCCAACTGTGACTTCAACCTCAACTATGGTCTCCAGCTCCAGCTCGAGTTCTTCGACATTGAGCTGCCCGACCAGCACATCGACCGTGTGTCCATCCTTTTGGTCATCTATTGTCGCTGATCTTGCGCCGGCCATGAGAGACAACAAAGGTGAATGTACCGATCTTGCACGTGCGGCCATCCGATTTGCCTTCCATGATGCCGCGACATTTTCTACCAAGCTGCCATTCTATGCTCCCGCCGCAGGGGGTGCTGACGGTTCGCTACTGCTTTCCGCAAACGAGATAAGCCGCGAAGACAATGCAGGCTTGCAAGAGTACCACGCCACACTCACGCAAAAGCTCGCCGCATACAGAGCATCCGGCTTTTGTGTTGGAGCGGCAGATTTAATCCAGGTCGCTGGCTCAGTCGGTGTCCTCGCGTGTCCAGGTGGACGTATAGGGCGAGTAACTGTCGGTCGCACAGATACGGCCGTTGATGCACCCGATGGCCTCCTTCCTCAGGCGTTCGGCTCAGCCTCCAGCCATGATACGATCTTCCAGCTCTTCCAAGACAAGGGCTTCTCTGCACGCGACCTTGCCGCGCTACTTGGCGCACATAGTACATCCAAAGCAAATTTCCAGACAGCCAATGGGGTGCCGGCGGGCTCGCCTCAGGACGATACCCCAGGATTGTGGGATGTAAAATACTACAACCAAACGTACTTTCCAGCCGACGGAATGGCGAGGTTCGACAGCGACATCCACCTGAGCAACGAGAGCACGACGGTGGGCAAGCAGTTCAAGTCGTTTGTGGGGAACCAGGCCACTTGGGGGGCGAGTTTTAGCAGTGCGTGGCAGGCGATGGGTATACTAGGGATCCCGCGAGCAGCGCGCGCTGGGTTTGCAGATTGCACATCGGCCGTCGTCGCGGCATTCTAGCCCAAGGCGAGCTAGCGCGGGTAGTGTGTTGGTTGTATCTGTCAAGAGAATACGAAGCCTCGCGTGGACCACGAGGAAGTAGGAAGCTTATCGGGGCTAGACTCTGAGCCTGGGGAAGTGGAGTGGTTAGGAGTAGCTAATGACAGCCTAACGTAGTGTGCCCAGATTGCCCAGGACGCTTGGAGCACTGTATGCCACTTGGCTATCTTGATATCATGGTGTAAGCAAATGCGCGGGGACTTGGCCGCAACGTCGGTGATGGGCGCCCATTGTGCCGTGTATAACAAAAGGTGCTGCATGCAAGACATACTTTGCCGGAGATTGCTACGTTTCGAGGTTTCTAGCAGTGTTCCACGGGCGGCAACGCGCATATTCGCGGGCCCCTCGCCTGCACACTCCCATACAACCCCCCTCCCGCGCATCCTGCTGGTGCTGATCGCGTGTCACCTTCGGCTAGGCCTTCGCAATTGGCCTGGCGCCGATAGTGAATGTGCAGATGCCGCAGATACGGCGCTCGGGTGGCGTATGCAACCAACGCCACCCTGAGTCGGCTCAAGCAAAGTGAAGCAACCATGTTATCGCCTTCCTCTTCAAGCCAACCACGTGCCGTCTGCAGCGACCCGGCGTGTCCGGGCTCTCGAAGGGCTATCAGTCCAGCCAATCGCGTGCGTGCGGCGAACGCATCGAGAACCCTTTCACATTCCCGAAGGATTGTCTAAGGTAGCATTCCTTGGAGCCAACCAGCAACGAGCTTATCGCAGTGCATGGCGAGCTTGCCTGTCTCCCAAGTCGCGCTTCATAAGGCTTGGACGACCCTCGACGCCCCTCATTGTTTTGCTTTGCCCCCTTGCATTCGCAAACTCTCCCATCCTCGACAACGCTCGACTGCTGCAAAGCAACAACATCTCTCCACGATGGACGCAAAGACCGGTCCCGCGCTCGGCGAGAAGCAGTTCCACGATGGCTCGCCCGACCCCGCCGACCGCGAGAGCCTGGCTCAGGGCTCAAACGAGCTGCACAAGAGTCTCAAGGGCAGACATATGCAGATGATTGCCATGTGAGTTTTGGATGTCGCATCTGCACGAGACACGCCAACGTACTGACTGACACTCTATAGGGGTGGTGCCATTGGCGCTGGTCTGTTCATTGGTTCTGGTGGCGCTTTCCAGAGCGGTGGACCTGCATCTGTCCTCCTCGGTTTCATGATCATTGGTGAGTCGGCTTAAATGGACAGCGAGTATTGCGATAGTATCAATGGCTAACATTTTCAATTTTAGGTTTCTCTACGTATGAATGTCAGCACCCAATGGCTCCTGCAACCTACTGACACGCCACTCTAGATACCTCATGATGCAAGCTCTCGCTGAGCTGACTGTCCTGTACCCAATCAACGGTGCCTTCTGCATGTACATCTGCCGTTTTGTCGACCCTTCTTTCGGTTTCGCCTGCGCTTGGGAGTACGCCATCAGTTGGCTGACCGTGCTGCCCTTCGAGATCTCGGCTGCTTGCAACATCGTAAGCAAAATGAAAGAAGCTTGGAAGGATTACGGGTTAACACAACTTGCAGATTCACTACTGGTCGGGAACCGAGGGTATCAACAACGCTGCTTGGATCGTCCCCCTCCTTTTCTTGCTAGTTGTCATCCAGTTCTTCGGTGTCAAGGGATACGGCGAGGTACGATCATCAGTCAGCGGCAGTCCACTGAGCAACAAGCTGACTGAAATAGGTTGAATTTGTCATCAGTGTCATCAAGATCATCGCCTGTCTCGGTTTCATGGTTCTCGGAATCATCATCAACTGCGGTGGTGTCCCCACCGACAACAGAGGCTACATTGGCGCCGAGTACTGGCACTCGCCTTACTCCGCCTTCCTCAACGGCTTCCACGGCTTCTGTGGTGTCTTCGTCACCGCCGCCTTCGCTTACACCGGTACCGAGCTCGTCGGTCTTGCTGCTGCTGAAACCCAGAACCCCACCAAGGAGATCCCGAGAGCCTCCAAGCAGGTCATCTGGCGTATCTTCATCTTCTACGTCGTCAACTTGTTCCTCGTCGGTTTGATCGTCCCTGCCAACAGCGAGCTTTACGATGCCGAGGGCCCTTCATCACGCCGCTCGCCTTTCGTCATTGCCATCCAGCTTGCTGGCATCAAGGTTCTGCCTTCGATCTTCAACGCTGTCATCTTGATCGCTGTCATGAGTGTCGCCAACTCTTGCACATACGGCTCTACTCGCACGATTCAGGCTCTTGCTGCTAACGGTATGTTACTGTTATGAAGATATAAAAGGCTATCATTCTAACTTTGAAACAGGCATGGCCCCCAAGTTCCTCGCCAAGATCGACAAGAAGGGTCGCCCGATCAACGTCGTTATCATGCAACTCCTGTTCGGCTGCCTCGCATTCATTAACTTGGCAGAGAACGGTGATGTGATTTTCAACTGGCTTCTCTCTCTGTCTGGTCTTGCCATTCTCTTCGTCTACGGCGGTGTCGGTCTTGCCCACATCCGCTTCCGTATCGCTTGGTAGGTCCCGAGCCAAGCATTTCATCTCCCAAATCCCTCAGCCACTAACAAACTCGCAGGAAGGCAAACGGTCACAGCTTGGACGAGCTGCCCTACCAGGCCGCTCTTGGTGTTTGGGGCTCATACCTCTGCGTCCTCATCAACGTCCTCGCTCTTATTGCATCTTTCTACACCGCGCTGTTCCCCGTCGGCGGCGATGCTCCTACAGCCTCCGCCTTCTTCCAGGCCTACCTCGCCGGCCCACTGCTGATCTTCCTCTTCCTTGTATGGAAGGTCTACAGCTGGTTCACCCGCCCCGCAGACCGCCCACTGTACGTCAAGATCAAGGACATCGATATCTACAGCGGCATGAGGGAAACCCAGACTCTCGTCTCCGGCCAGGGCATGTCCCCCGAAGAGAGGCGCCACAGCATCGAAGGCATGGAGAGGAGCGAGAAGAAGGCCACAGGCTTCAAGGGCCGCGCCATGGGAATTGTCCGCAGCGTCATTTAGAGAACGCCGAGCTTTCTCTTCTTACATGCCACGCGTTGGGCAAAAAATCCTCCTCGGTGGAGAGAGGGACTTACTTCACTGCATTGTAATTAGGCTGCTTGGTTTTCTTCTTCACGCTACAGATCGTTACCGGCGATAATTGTTGCTGCAACGGCTGAGCATATCGAGCTGAATCACACTCGTAACCTTTGCAAACAAAAGTTTTCCTCGTGAGACTCAATTTCCGTTATCAGAGCCACCGTCCCAATTCATATTGTGGCTGCAAGGTAGTAAGTTAGGTCACGGTTTGGCAGAATATCGGAGTTTTGAGGTTTCCCCGTGTCATGGACGCAGCATTTCGTTTCACATTGGGTAGTTCTTATTGCTTGAGTTTCGTGCTCGTCTCGTATGTCTCGGTTCAGTCATATCAGCGTGCATGTAAATAACGTGCTTTCGCATGCGGAGTTTGAGCACGTGCTACGTTAGCCCGAGGTAGCACAGTAGGGAGTCAGCAAGGTTAAGGTTAAGGTGACAGGCGAATTCCATTGGAAGTCTGGTTTGTGCTGGAGGAGCGTTGGCGTGACAAATGCCTGGCAAAGGTTGGGCTTCCTTCTTACAATTGAGAAAGATCGATTAGTTGGCTTGATCGGTTCCTCATGCATGAGGTAGCTAAACAAAGAGCGTTTGATAGTCTGCGTTTTGATCAATGGCTCAGAGTGCTTGAGATATGTTTTAAAGAGTAGTATGTGCTACAGGTAGTTGGTTCGATTCATGGTTATCTCATAAGAAGAGCTGTGTGCTACCGCGTTTATAAATATCGTAGTTTGTACTCGTCGGGTACGTACCTCAGCTTTCGCACTCTGAGTTCAAACTCCATGCTGACCTCTCAGCGGCAGGGAAGTCGATGCGGACTTTGAAGCCAGACTGCGAGCTCAGCTCTCATGTTCGGGAGGCCAGTGTTCGAAAGTCTTCATACTTTACCATCGGACAATCGGACTCGAATCCGAGAACATGTTCGGCACTAGCACCTTGAACCGAAGTTAGAGCAGATGCAGTCCTATTGATTTATTCGCAGCACAGAGACCTTCCATCGAAGCGACTGGATGGACTGCCAAATTACACACAGCTGGCCAAATGGCACCGTGGCTGAGAGGAGAAGCCTTCTCGGCACTCGATCGCGAGCGAATGACGCACGGTCCGCGAGCGGCATAGCAAGCAAGACTGTCCTGCACCTTGCACAACGTTGACTACGAGTTACAGTATACCAATAGTTTTTATGCTTGTCCTTCAATCGTGCTACTTTGTGCTCTGCGTCCAAACCCGAGACGATTCCGATGTCTGTGTCAAGCCAGGGGACTGGCGATCCCACCGCGTCGGAACGCAGAACTGCCAGGAAGCGCAAGCTATACGAGAGTCTTCGTGAGCGCGAGGTGTACTCATACTATGAGTCTGTTCTTGCATACGCGCACACGGAACCCAGATACTTTGACCTCCATAGCCCAGAGGCTGTAGCGGAGCATGAGGCTGTCGCATCCGCGGACGTCACTCTTACGGCCTTGGTGCAGCTCGCTGCTTTACGGATTGGTACGCGCCGGGCATTGATCTCGTTCCTTGATGCCGAGTACGCATACATCATTGCCGAAGCTACTCGGACGCTATCTCTCCAGGACGACTCCCAACATGACCCGGACGATGCCCTGTGGCTGGGCTTCACCAAGATTCCACGAGGATCCAGTGTGTGGGACGATACCACCGATTTACTGCTGAACGAAGGCTCGAATGTACGAGATCCTCAGTCGGCATCAACAGCGCACATCATCAACGATCTATCAGAAGACACCCAGTTTTGTGACAGGCCGTATGTTAAGGCCGGCCCGAACGCTCGATTTTATGCTGGAGTACCAATTACGACTCCTCGAGGCATCAATATCGGTATGCTCTGCGTTCTAGATGATAGGCCCCGAGATGGCCTTGAGCCGAGTCAGGTTGCATTCTTGCAAAGCATGGCATCGACCGTCATGTCGCACCTCGAATTGGTACTGTGTGTCGTAACGTCTCTATAACGAAGTCAAGGCTAACGTCTAAGGACAGGTCCGTGCAAAGGAAGAAAACCAAAGAAGTAGGGACATGAACTCTGCGCTCGCCGCATTCGTGGAGGGAAAGTCAAAGTCAGGGGACTGGTGGCATCGCGACACACGCGATGAAGCCGCGAAACAGATCGCAGCCATTCCGTCGAGAGAGCCTCGCGCCCAAGAAGTCAACGAAAGACTGCCATCTCTCTGCCATTCCCCGAATGCAAGGGTAGAAGACTCAAATACATCCGGCTACTTTGAGACCAGTCATCAACAAGGCATAGCCGATGACAGCGCAGAACCATTGCCCGAACCTCCCCCCAATCCACCTATGGCTACTGTCGACCACTCGCCCTCAGAACTGGAAGGAGAGCTGCGGCCAACACTGGAATCGAGAGAAGTGTCCGCTGATTCCACAAATACGATCAATCCCGATCCATGGCAGACCAAGGAGGAATCTCATGGACGCGATCTTACGAACATGATTGAAGCCACGGCAGCCCGGGCAGCTGGCCTTATCCAGCGTGGTGTTGGTGCTGACGGTGTGCTCTTTTTGGATGCGACTGTCGGAAGTGCTGGGTCGCTTATCGATAGCACGCAAAGGTTATCCACAACCGAGACTGAAACCGAAGGATCCAGACCGTCTGGATTCGACACTCAACAAGCCTCCAGCCATCAATCCCAGGAGCGAGGCACAACACAAACAAAGGTGACATCGGATTCTACGAAGAGCAGTGTCATCCTAGGCTCCGCATATTCTGCGGGCATCGAGGATCGCGTAAGGTCGGCGATTCAGCAAGCAAATTTTTCGCAGAAAGTCTTGAAGAGCCTGCTCAGACGTTACCCGAACGGCAGTGTGTGGCATTTTAACGCCGATGGAGATGCTTCAGACGAAGACGACAGCCCGAATGACGACCAGCAGCACGGGTTCACGACCGATGGTGGCGAATCGGCAAATTCAGAGGTCGAAGCCGATTCAAATTCGGCAACAACAGACCCAACACCAACAACGAGACGTGCCAGCAGGAGGGCACGTACGAGGAAACGTGACGGACGTGCCATTCAAGGCATCTTTCCCGGCATCCGTAGCCTTGTGTTCCTCGGCATGTGGGATCCTCATCAGGAACGCTGGTTTGGCGCTTCCATTGCCGTAAGCTACTCCTCGATGCGGATATTTTCTGTCCAGAGTGAGCTCAGCTATATTGCTGCATTTTGCGATGTTGTATTGGCGGAAATATGGCGGTTGGAGGCACAGGAGCTTGGCCGATCGAAGAATAATTTCGTGTCGAGTATATCTCACGAATTGAGAAGTCCTTTGGGTACGGTTGTTCAATTGACACATTTGGTTGGAAACTTACTGACAGATCTTACAGTACGTTAAGATTTCATTTCTTACAGTTTTTAGCCTGGGTGTTTTCCAGTCCACACGCATTGGTGCAGCACCTGCCCAAGAGAGCGCGCGTACGATTCACTCGGCGAAAGCATATTCGCTGCAGTCTCCATGGCTGGAAGTACTTGCGTGCTGCTCTTTGAGATACCGCATGCCCGTGGCGTATCTCAATGGCAATTCATTTTTTGGTCGCCACCCATGCTTCATGGTACGAGCTTGTCGGCCGCAAAGGCGTAGGCTAAATTGTGAACAAAGACTGCATTAAGCGCCAGAGTCGTTTGCAGGCCCTTTACGGCACCACCATACCCTCTCGTGTCTCTGTATAACTCTCATGGCCTAACTAACACTGGGCCTTTAGCATGGCATTTTAGGCAGCGCCGAGTGCCTTGAAGAGCAAGAAAACAGTACGCTGAGCGCTGAGTTGATCAGGTCTATCACCGCTTGCGGCAACACGCTTCTTGATGTCGTATGTTCCCCTTACTTTTACACCCTGACCGCGGTTCGTCCGGGGCATATGCTTGCCCTCTCGGATCAGTCGAAAATTCCTGGATTGCTGATGTTACAATTAGGTCAACGATCTGCTCGAATACTCTCGGTTGAACCGGGGAACACAGTACAGGAAGAAGATGCGAAAATCCGGGCCCTCAGGCACAAAAGATATCAGCACAGCAGTCTCTGAAATAAGTCTGCCAGATGCGGATTCCGCTTTCATGATTGACATGCTCACAGAAGACGCCGTCAATACAGCTTGCCTCGGGTTCGACCATCAAAGCCTACAGTTAACCACTGCCCGTGGGGCGAATAGCAGTCATTCGGCAACTTTGATCCTGAACATCGAGGATGCTAAGAGCTCAGACTGGATGGTTTCGATTGCAAGCGGCTCGTGGAAACGGATCTGCATCAACCTGGTGTCAAATGCCCTCAAGTACACTCCTTCTGGCTATATTTCTGTCACATTGCGCAAGAGGCCCCTCCCACGAAAGCCTGGTAAGGAGCGCGGTATGCTGGTAGAGTTCGTTGTGGAAGATTCTGGGATCGGTATGTCCGATGAATTTCAGGCAAAGAACCTTTTCAGGGCTTTCAGACAGGAAAACAACTTGACGCCGGGTACAGGGCTTGTAAGCATTTCCACATACAGCGATACTGATAGGGGGCTGATCTGCTTTTCTAGGGGCTGAACCTCGTGGCTCAGATTGTGAAGAAGCAAGGCGGAACTGTCCACGTGCGAAGCAACAAAGGGCAAGGCACCACTGTCAGAGTCTCTTTACCGCTACAATCTTTACCACCGACGCCATCGACCAAGTCTCGTACTGGATCGCTGGACCTCACTTCCCCGCCGCCATCTGTCGGGTTCTTTGGATTTGGAGTCTTCGGGACGGAATCTACTCAAGAGCCAACCAAAGTGAAGGCTAACAGGCGGCTCCTTAGTAGCATAAAGAGGTATTGCATGGAGCTTAAGCTGCCTGTATATGCGGCCGACGACAACCTCGACAGCAACGCGACAGTCCACATTATCTCCGAGCAAGGACTGAGACGGCTAGCTCAGGCCGACGAGAAAGATGCGCGACGCTCGTTGCTTTCCGGCGATAGCTTGAGGAAGCCGATGATCATTATCTGCACTACCCGAAACTCAGCATTGAAGCTCCAGTCTGGAGAATTGGGACACAGTCTTCCTCAAAGTACGCAGTATCTATGGCTTCCGATCGGACCTGCGAAGCTAGCTGCTGCTTTATCGGCCTGTCGTACGTATCACAAAATTCTCACCACCGAGGCTATAGATAGGAAATGCAGAGCTGACCTGTTGCTAGCGAGTGTGCTCAAAGGAAGCGAGTCAGATGTAGCTGCCTTAGATGGTGCGACGCAGGCATCCTCCGACATCACACAAGAGAAAAGTGATCGTACTGAACCCCTAACCTTCAGAGACATCAGTCTCAACTTAGCGGAAGATGACAAAGACGAAGGCGCTGTGAGCACCGTACTTCCGACAGATATCGCTGTCAAAGGGAATGAACTGCAAGTACCGCGATCACCTCAACCTCGAAGGTCTGGCAGCGAAGTTTCGGAAAAGTCGCCCGTTTCCTCGCTTCCAATAAGAGCTCAGATGAGTCGAGCATCGACTACAGCAAGCGCAAGCACAGAAGCATTCTCTCTGCTGCTGGTGGATGACAATGTAAGCAAGCCGTCAAAGCTTTTCGGCTCTAAACCCTATTAACGACATGAACCAGGCTATCAATCTGCGCCTCCTCGAGGTCTTTGCCAAAAAAGGCGGCCATGCCTATCGCACAGCACAGAACGGTCAGGAGGCTCTGAATGTTTACGAAAAAGCCGCAAAGCAGGACCGCTTGGAAGATGGCGACCTTCAATCAAAGCTGGCGATCAAACCGGAAGTCGTGCTGATGGACATCAACATGCCAGTTATGAACGGCTTCGAATCCGCGCGTGCGATTCGACGGTTCGAGATTGCGAATGGATGTCCTCGAGCCATGATCGTGGCTGTCACGGGGCTGGGTGACGCTGCGGCTCAAGAAGAAGCATTTGCAAGCGGCATGGACATGTTTTTGACGAAGCCGGTCAAGATGAAGGAGATGACTGCCATGCTGGCGAAGATTCGAGCAGGCGACACATAGTCAATGACTCTGAATTGGTCTTCTCCTGGCCAGGCAGGCTCACCTCGCACGTCGAAACAAGAATATAAAGTTATCGAGATCACAGTTTGATACCGAGAAAGCGAGCGATGTCCAATGCATGCCCCTCTCCAGTCCTCCATACCAGTCCGACAGCACCCACAAAGCAGCTCAACAATTCCTCAGAGTCGGACGTCCAGGCTGAAAGGTAAACCCAAACCCTCTCACAGTTCTACGGTGCATTTCTTCGGACGCCTGCTACCCCAGCTGGCAGCTACTGCTACGACAGCATTACAGCCTAGCGAGATAGATATCTCATCTCCTAGCAAAGCGTCGGCATGCGCCACCCCAAAGGTCCTGTCTTTCAGGATTGCAATAGTGCAACACCAGCGCCGCTGGGACATTGTGCTCCACAGGCAACGATGAGCCTGAGTCGAATCATTTGCTCAGGCTGAGATGCGGCATGCTGAGCAGCAGTTTTACTCAGCAGCCGTCGTGGAAGGGTCACGATCGACCGGCTCGTAGCTTTTGGAGACTTTGTCGATACACATCGCTCGTCACTGTGCTTCAAATCCAGCAATGGATTCTAGATATTGCTGAGATGGCCCGTTAAATCGCGAGTTGTTCGTACATGAGCCGAAGTCAATTTCTTGGGAGCAGACTTGTGACTTGGGACAAGCTCGCTGACCGCACTTGATACAGAGGCTCTTCTTGTAGTGAGCTCACAGAACTTTCGTGGGACGCTTGCACCATCACGAAGGACAGACGTGAGCCATTAAAATCTGTCCCGAGATCCATCAAGGTACCCGAGGTGGTAGATTCAGCGTGGGTAGGATCAAGGGCAGTAAAGAGATGATGGTCTCGTGGTTCAGCTTCAAACTCCGTACCAGCATCTCAGCGGCAAGAGTGTGCGTATCATTCACCTACGCGTAACGATAATAGCGTACGAAACGCTAAATGAATTTGTGGTTCAGATAGTATCTTGACATTAAGAGCAAGCGCACAAGAGTCCGTAGGGATATGATGATAGCGTTTTTTAAGACTATAAACAATCTGAGCGTAACTACTATCTTAGCGACAGGGCAAGTAGTACAGACTTCGAAGCTACATGTAGACCGCGAGACTATTACTCATTCCCCAAGCTGCGCTCATGATGACCGAACTAAGTATCGTCGCACTCTGTAACTTACCATGGCTTCCTAGTTGAAACGTGCTCTGTAGCTCCAACTTGCAATTAAGTATTTAGTAGCCGCCTTACTCATTTGTAATGATGATCAACTATACCTCTTCGAAGGCTTCAGGTTTCTCGTCTTAAGGCTGCCCTTAAATTTGGAGAGGTTTGGAGTGGCTTTTGGCTGCGTGTCAATCAGTGAGTGCAATGCGGGACTGACATGAATGTCATCCTGTCACGAAGTGTCACAACGACAGTACCAGTCTCCATAGAATTTGAGCTATCTTCTTCGTCGTCTCTGTCCTCCGCACCGTCGACCGATAATTCTGAATCCTTGACAGTGTCTTCGCCCATCACCTCTGCTTCAGCTGCTCTATCAGCCTTCCCTGCTCTCTCAGCGTCTGCTCGCTCAGCCTCCACGACTGCACGGATTCGACCGAGCATGGCGCCCAGACCCTCAACAGCACGAATCTCGTCTGCGGACACTTGATGGCAAAAGTTGCGCCATGCGGTACTCGGCCTGAGCAAGATCGTAGTATCCGCGAGTGTCTTCCGGATCTTCTACCGAGCTGGCAAGCAAGATGAGAAGTTGTATAGTGACGTAGCGGGCAAGTTCTACGTCCTCATCGAGCAAAATCTCAGCCGCATCGACGGATCGCTGCAGCATATTGTCCTCGTAGACTTGGTAAACAGAGGCAATCGATGGTAACAGCCCCTTCCTTGCTCTCGGTCTTCGTGTGCTGACATGTCCTCCATACCATGGTCGGCGCCGGCATTGCTGCGAAGTCGTTCTCGAAAGAAATGGTGCTTGTGGTCAGTGTTGCTTTATTGAAAATACCGCAGGATGTTTACCAAACGTCGAGAGCAAGACTGCGGAAATTTTGCAAAAAGTGGGATCGCGTTCTACGGCGTGGACCACATGGTGTTTGCGTCTTTCTGATACATTACCTACATGCGGCTGCGTCGCCTGCCAGGCTAATACCTTTTCAAATCATGTTTTACCACAAACAATGAGCATTGTGTTCAAAGCGATATCGATTTCTGACGAGAAAAGGAAAAGGAGGCTGTGACCTTTACTACCATAGACTCGCGCAAGAGCGAATTTATGTAGACACTAGAGAATCAAAATGGTATGCAATCTGTGTTTGTTGGTAGTGCGAGAGCTCAGTGTGAGAGTCTGGGTCGCGGTATTATTCAAGGCCTTCCACGAGCCGAGCAGAACAGTCTCGAGTTCCGAAAACCCTTAGACGAAGCATGATCAATAGGAGGTAGAAACAGCAGGGAACGGAGCACAGGCTATTAAGCATGTTGAAGTTTGGTCATTATTGTCGAGTAACAGAAAACGCATAGCAGCAAAAGAAACTTTGCCCCAAGCAGACCGTTCTGTTCAGTCCGATCCAATTAGTGCATCGCAGTCAGTCTAAAAGACAGTGGCGCTGTTGATCTTGACCTCCTCAATGGGCTTATCGCCAGCAGCGGTCCTGACGCTGCCGAGCTTGTCAACGACATCCTCGCCCTGCACGACCTTGCCGAAAACGGTGTGCTTGCCGTTAAGGTGAGGAGTCGGGCCGAGGGTAATGAAGAATTGAGATCCATTGGTGCCAGGACCGGAGTTGGCCATGCTGAGTGTGCCCTTGCTGTCGTGCCTCAGCGAAGGGACAAACTCATCCTTGAACTTGCCACCCCAAATGGAAGCGCCACCACGGCCAGTACCGGTGGGGTCACCGCCCTGGATCATGAAGCCCTTGATGATACGGTGGAAGATCACGTTGTCGTATTTGCCGGTCGCGGCAAGGGTGGCGAAGTTCTCGCAGGTCTGGGAGGTTGTTAGCTGCTGGCTCGGGCGGGACGCGATGCCATTGGAGCTTACCTTGGGGGTCTGGTCCTTGAACAGAGCGATGGTAATGTCACCGAGAGTGGTGTGAAGGGTCACGCCCTCAGCGTTGGCACCGTTACCGCTGGACGAAGGAGCAGTGTGTTGAGAAGCGGTGTTGGACGGGGCAGCAGAGCTGTCGTCGTGCTTGCCGCCGAACATTGACTTGAGCTTGTCCATTTTTGCTGTTGGTTTGTAGTAAGAACTATGTGGTATGGAGTGTTTGATATGGGAAGTTGGGAAGTTGGAAAAAGAGGCGTGGTCAGACAGCTACCTCCTACATGGGAGCTTCAATGGTGCAGTTCCGCGGCAAGCTTGGACGGAGTCTGGATCGCAACAACGTCATCTGCCAAACAAGCGTCACATGACTTGTGACATTCATCCCTCATGGAGATATCTCATCGCACAACGCAGATCGATATATGTGAAATCATATATAGCGCTGAGAGCTACTTTCGATGTGCAAACACTCGATTGCACTACGCTTTCTTCAAGGTATGCTCGAGTTATTCGACATCTTGGAGAAATCACCTCTACGCTTAAAATTTCCAATAGTGGGTCTTCATCCCTGTTTCGAGACTAGATCTAAGCTTAATGTTGTGCTACAGTCGACGACGCCTTGAAGACATCGTGGTTCCGAGCTCAGCATCACGCTACAAACCGTGTTGAAATGCAGGCGAATTCATCAGATCTACAGTGAAGGTACACCCCGATGGGAAAGGTACATTCAGATGAGAACCACAACCTTATCACAGTCTGACATGAGGCGACCTTTTTGCATAGCAAATTGTGCGCGCGAAATACTACCGTTACCCAAGCCATGTCTCTAGTTGCCTCAGGATGAAATGTACCAGGTTGCTGGAAACCGGTGCGTGAGGACAATATGTAAGCGAATACGAGCAACGCCTCAGCCTCGTCTTAGGCCAACCATCATGTCGAAACAACACATCAAGCAGGCCCGACTACAAGTAGAGAGTATGGCCTCTGCGATTTATTCACTGGCTTAGGACTTGGCTCTATCCCCTGTCACAAGCCGTACACACGACTAAGAGCATGTGTTTCCGCCGCACTGTACGTTGCAGGAGTCGGCCATCTCCAGACAAATGTCCTTCACGGACACACGGTCCGGCAGCTACTGACTGTGAAGTCCCCGTCAAACAGCTCGTCTGGCTTGACACACGAACAGCTCCTCTTATTACTCTAGATCGATCGAGCAAGCAGGATCGGCATTACAGCCGCTTCCTCGACTTGCCTTTGGATATCCTCGAACATATATTCGCGTACCTGCTCATCGCTCCCAGCGAGATCCATCTCGGTGTCGTCACTTTGGAACGTCAGCTGCCACACCATTGGCATCCATCTGATTCGCTACGCCGCCCAGAACCAAGTGATAACTGGCGTTGGGAAGACGGACTCGGACGGACGCCCGTATGTTTGAATAGACGCACGCAAAAGCCATTTGGACTGTGTCACAGTCTTTTGTTAGTGAACAGGCAGTTTCACATCGAAGCCACCCACGTGCTCTACGGCCGTAATGCTTTCGCCATCGACATAGGCGTGCCGAATACCCGGGAATCTGCTCAGAATTACGACATCTCAAGGCTCCGATTAGAGCAGATCATCCCCTTGAACCCGGCATACCACCAGCTACTTTATCACGTCAACTTTCGCCACTACAACAAGTGGATGTGCACATACCCCGTCCGGTTCTTCCACGCGGCCATGATGCATGTCCTGCGCGACATGCCCGGTGCGTTCACAGCTTTTCGACGCCAGTTCGACGCTCAGCACGGCGGCTTTGATTTCGAGACTTTCGCTGGCTGGTCACCGAGCGCGACCCCTACTTGGTTTAACGATGCAAGTACATCGTTGGCTACACGTCAGCCTCTGATAACGACGAATGTGAGCATGCATCTTAACGAGGTCCATTGGATGATGAGTGAACTCTGGCAAAAGCCCCTGTCTGATCACTCCGACACCGCAACAACCCGTGCGGAAACTCCTTATCTTGACCTCTGCATCATGAGTGATTCCGCCATCTACGCCGGACCATGGTATCCCGACAACCCCCAGAGCCGACAAGCAGCCAGAATCTTCCTCGTCCGCCTCCGCAACGACAATGCCGAACATCCCTGGCCAGCCGCCCGAGCGCAAAAACGGTGTTCGGGCCGTTGTTACTCTCACTTCCAGACATCGATCGCAGGCTACAGCAGAGACCTCCAGACCGCACATACCCGCAAGCAAAAACGCTACGTCGGCTCTTCGCCCTATCGCGTATGGCTTGACGGACCAAAGGGCAAAAAGAGGCGCGTGTTTACGGCGCCGTTGAGCTTGATACTGCCTCCCATCTGCCGATTCTTGAGGGAGAAGCAATTGGAGCACGAGGACCGGCGATGGTGCGATGGCGATGTCGACGTGCCGATTTCGCCAATTGACGATGAGATTGAGAAAAGACCGTGGCATTATGGGGAAGTCATCGAGTCGAAACCGCGTCGATATGAATATGTGTGATATGGTGAGCTTTACAGAGGGCCATGCCGCATGGTAGCTCCTGAAGTAGTCGGATGTGGTTGACAGTATCTCAATGGTCCGCGAACCTTTTTTAACATCCAGGGTCGATAGCTCTAGCATGTGATTTTGGCGAGATGACCGTGCAACTCTGGGTGGAGTTGCTGTAAGTGTATTAAACGAGCAATACACGCTCACGGAATTTACATCTCGATAATACAAGCAACTCAACCAGCCTTTGACCTTTTGTCAAGCGCACCAACATTCCTCCTCAAACTCTCCACAGCACCCTGCCCTTTCCCGTTCTCTTTCCTTCCGCCATGCCACAGAATTCCACTCAACGCAGAAGAAGTAGAGTCGCTGCTCGCAGACCTTCGTGCCGCACCGGCACCACGCATCAAACCTCTAATCCCGCCAGCTTTTCTAGCAGGCAATTCCCCCTCGCCCGCCGTGGCGACGTAGAGTAAATACTTCAAGTTTGGCAGCGTGTGTCTGATATCTAGCACGCGTACGCCGAAGCCAGTCTCAAGTAGGAGTTGAATGTCTTTGTTCAGCAAAAACAGTGCATACTCGAACCTGAAGCGTGGTACGCCGCGCGAGAAGAGCGGATATGTTCGCAAAACTTTGTCGGCACCATACCTTTGCGCTTCGCGTGCGTTCGTCTTGAGTAGACTGATTGGGTCGTAGATTGTGCTTGTGCTCGCGCGTGGGGTAACTGGATATACAAGAGGATTACCCAGGTAAAAGCTGATCAGCTGCAGAGTGTGTGCAATGTGGCCAAGCGCTGCAGCCGTTGTCTCGGGCGACGATATGTCTATTTCTTCTGAGTTTGGCAAAGCCAAGTCACGGATGGTAAAGGCCAGAGCTTTGTTTTTAACCGGCTGAATTGGATAGACTTTTTGCAAGTCTTCGCAGATTCGGCGTCGCTGATTCTGGATATCTTTTCGGTCTTGGTCGAGCGAGGCGCGGACTGTCGGTGTATTTGCTCGGCCTTCCTCCATGTCGCTGCCCTTCTCCTTCCTTTCCGTCAGGTCTTTCGACATGAGCTCGCGACGCTTAGCGAGAGCTGCACGTTTCTCTGCTATTTGGTGGCGAGCTTTCTCAATTTGCTTCGAGACAGTCTTCTTTGCATACTCGACCGTCTTTAGTCGATCCTTGCCTTCTGCAACGCGATCACGATCGATCATGGCAGACTTGTTTTGCTCAAGCAATGCTTCCAGGTCTGCTGCTATCTTGTTGCGCGTGGCAAGCGCATCTTGAATGCTGTCGTCAAGCTTTGAAAGCCGCAGGAGAGCATCGAACGAGCTTGTAGGTAGGGTTCGCGTGCTGTTCGTTCGAGCTGGTAGAGGAGCGAAAGGTGGAGGTGCGTATTGCGTCAATGATGTGAACGTTGTGTAAACACCGTCTGAGAGGTGGAAGACAACCGCATTTGGTGGCAAAGGTCGCTCAAGATTCTCCGGATGCTTGCCTAAGTACTGAAGTTCACGGAGGTTCAGAGAGACCTCCAAGAGCTGTCTCCAACTCCCCAATTTGGCGTTCCTGACCCAGATTCGAACAGTCACTTGGTCAAGACGAGTCGTGCCTGCTGAGCAGAGATCGAAATCGATTGAATGGAATGTTGGATTCATGGTGTGCTCAACGACCTCGGAGACGTAGATAGGATCTGATAGAAGTGGTCAGTATTCCGTGTTCGTTTGACATAATAACCATGTAGCCTCACCATCAATGTCTTCAACGTGTAAGCTGAAGAAGACATCAGCCATGCGCTCAGCCGTTACACCCTCAAGCTTCTGTTGCCGCGATTGAGGACTCGCATTAACCCATTCTAGTGTGCTTCGCCTGCGCAACTTCGCATAAGAAGGCCGTGGTGGTGTCTTCGGTGCTCCATTGCTCTGGTCGACAGCCTTCTGAGTATTCTTGGTCTTGTCCTGCTCATCTTTGGTACGCTCCGACTCCGAATACGACGCATCTTCAGGAACGCGTCGTAGGTCTGAAGAGCTTCTCGAATGGCCTAGAGGCTTTTGTTCGCGCAAGGCAACGAGCTTGGCGGGTGAGACGAGGTTGTTGGGGACGGCATCGTCGTCAATGGTCTTTCCACGCGAACGGGAGGACGGCGGTGCGTTCAGCGTGAGATTACGCAGGGATATGGAGGTCAAGTTGCGAAGTCGGCGGTTCTACGGGGAGGTTCAGCATGGGCTCTACACGTGAAGGCACGAGAGGTGTGTGTTACATGTGGGAGCAGCCATGGCCTATCGCGGCGACTGGGCAGGCCGTTGGCTTGCTGCACGGGTTGGGCGGAGGGCTTGGAGGCCATTCATCCCTACAGCCGGGTGGTGTTGGTTGGTATATGAGAGGAGAGAGAGTGAGGCAGCTATGTAGGCGGTGGTAGTAGACAGGCAGGTAAGCAGCTACCCAAACATTGACGTGGAGCTTAAGTATTCTTAATCAAATGGCGGGCCAACCGTCAATCAATTGGCAGCTGACCAAAGCTGAGCTCGCCTGGGGTCCTTGATCGCCCTCGGCCCAGCAAGCCAGCAAGTGCGATGCTGATGCTGATGCGGAGTCCGCTCGGGGGAGAGCAAACGAGCATTGGTACCTGCAGCCCGCCGTAGTCGCTCGAGCCTCGAGCCTCGAGAATCTCTCCCCCAAGCGCACGACAGACAGACTGCCAGCCAGCATTGGACGGAGCGGGCAGTGCGCACTCACCAACACCAGCGCCAACCTCACATTCGACATCATGGAGCGCAGCAGCCAGCGTGTCATCCACGCCTACGCCCATGTGCGCACCAACCAGGTCCTTTACTCCTTCACCCCGACTCTTCACGTGAGCATCTCCACCCTCTTCTACCTATCCCTGTATCCTGCTGACAACCCGCCAGAACGCAACCGTAGCAAGGCAATTCCCCGACACCGGCGCAAACACATCTTTCACCCACCTGCGAAAGGATCTCTGGCGACCTCTCTGGACCCTGTCAATCCCCGAAGGCAAGCACGCCGATGCCCAGGGCCGCCATGCCTTCAAGAAGCTGAGGGAATGGCGAAAGCTACACGAGACGTCATGGGAACCGCCCGCTTTGCTGGCCTTGAACCACTCCAAGAAGGAGATCGAAAGGATGCAGGACCAGCTTGATCAACGAGGCGGCGCCAAGAAGAACAACGTCTACGATGTCATCAGGCACCAGAAGAAGAAGCTGAGAGTCGCCACCGTTCTAGACCAGCGCGCAAACAGCGTGGCAGATCTGGCTGCTGTCCTTGCGGCGCAGGAGGTTTTGGGCGCAGAGACAATAAAGCACAGAGACGAAGCGGCCAAGGGTAGACGGGACTTCCAGGTCCAGACTATGTTGGATCTGGCCAAGGAAGCAGACAAGGGCGGTCTTGCTGCGATTGATGCGCGCCTGGCAGAACTCACGGACATGGAGGCAAAGGCTGACAGGCTGGGCGAGCCAATGGAAATCTCCAAGAATCGGATGAGTCGCGAAGTGAAGGAATTGAACGCACGGAAGACAAAGATGCAGTGGTCTGCCGAAACTGTGCAAACTGCGAGAGAAGAAGTCAAGCAGAGCAACGGCAACCTTTCCCCGGAGCAACAAGAGGCTCGCGTCCGCGAGGTCCTCCCAAGCTTCCCTACACCAAATGCTTCGGTACCCAAGCGCGGATCAGTGCGTGCTGCCTTGGCGCGTGACAACGCCCCAGTATTCAGCACTGAGGGCATCGTTATCAAGTGGGCAAACCAGCTGGATGCAGAGTACGCCGAATCATGGCCAGAGACAGTCAGCCACGCGGCAATGGGCCTCGCCCGCCACCGCGCGCCAGCCGCAGAGCAAGAAGCTGTTTTGACAGTGGCAGAGTTTAAGAACAACAGCATGCAGCGTGGCAGAGAATCAGGAGCCGAGGGTGAGGATTCCCAACTATCGCACGAGGAGAGGAGTCAGAAGCAGGGCTTCACGAAGGCGAGGGGTGAGATTTTGAGTATGGTAAAGGAGGCTGTTGCGAAACGAGCTGCGAGGACCGCGAGGAAGGAGCAAAGGTTGGCAGCCGCGCGATCATAGAGCTGTAAAATGACAACTTGTAGCATAGAGCATTGTAACTTATTAGCTAGTTCTTTTATCTCAAACTTGCTGTGTATGGTACGCACCGACCATGGCACTTCTTGTCTCTAGAACGTCTCAACTTCTCATACTGGCAAGCGTTTCCTTAGCAGCTCACCCTTTGCGAAATCGCATTTGAGATACGATCACTCTGACCTTACTTCACCTTCCATCGTGTTCAACCGCCACTCACGTGCTTTCGCGCCCAAATCCACCCGCAAACTTTCCACTCTACACGTCTGCCTCGCGTCCTCCTCCCAAACGTGCACCACCACTACATACAACCAACCAGAGACACATCAAGATATCAACCCTCCACAACAAAACACACATACCTCCACAATGTCCGAAGCAACCCCCCGCATCACCGCTCCCTACCTCGAGCAATTCTCCCACCAGACCGTCCGCATCCTCGGCAAAGTCCGCCAACTGCGCGGCGAGCAGGCGACTATCGACGCAGGCGGCCAGATCAGTGTGTTCTTGAACCGAGTATGTTTACTGCTCTTACTCCTCGACATCGTGCCTGTTTGTGAAGACTGGGAAAGAAGGATTTAAATAAGCAGTATGGTTAAAGAATAAATGCTAACGCCACACTCTCAGGACTCACACCTCCAGCTCAATCACGCCGTCGAGATCATCGGCAAGGTGCAGAACGATTTGAGCGTGAGGGTGATGGCGAGCACGGACTTCGGTCCTGAGGGGAATATTGGTGAGTTCTTCCAGGCTGTTTGATGGTGACTCTGAGAGAGGAGACATCTCGGAGGCTGCAATTGCTCGTGCTAACGTAAGATTGTCAGATTTCAATGCCGTGGAGGCTGTTGTAGATGCCACGCACCGCTACCCTGAGATGTTCTACTCCAAGGAGCAGCAGTGAGGCTGCTACATGAGTGAAGGCATACGGAGACGCGAAGAGCAGTGCTCCGGGAACGAGGTCTCAGACGACAGTGATGCTCGACACGGGTGTCTAATTGAGACGCTCAGACGACGAGCAAAATGCTATGGTTTATGAAAAGTGCACCGGTGTCCTGGGACACAAGAAAGGCGCCTTGTGTAGTTTAAAGTACCCAAAATTCTAGACGGTCTATGAATGCAACTCTAGGATAGACTACCATCGTCTATCAACCCAACGCCAAACGCGCTCGCTAACCCTTTGTAAACCCATGTGAAGTGCAAACCATTGTGCCAGTCTGATTATGAAGAATTTGTCCGTCTGTTGTCATCCACCATTGTCCGTCAAATGCAACGCAAGCTCAAGCAGCTGCGACTCCCACCTCATTCGCCGACCCAGCCATTCCAAAAGCAGCTTTCGTGCTCTTCTTCTCCGCCATACCGTCGCCAGTCGTCTGCCCTGCCGCCACAGCCAGACCCGGACTACGCATAGCCGTCGGCGCATGGTTGTAGAACTCGTCCACGATCGGATGGATCAGCACCGTCTGGTTGTGAATCGTAAGCACGCTGTTCGTCGGCACCGTGACCCAATTGTCACGCTCGAACGTGAGCGGCTCGCTGGCCACAAGCACGATGTCCGAGCCGCGATCCCTGCGCTCCATCTTGTACTCGCCGCTGCCGACCTGCGGCTTGCTGTTGGGCGTGTCTGAGCCGGAGGAGGGCTGCTTCGTCCAGCTCGTGCCAGAGCTGAAGAACAGACTCGCCGCGTCGTCGGTCTTGCTGCTCACGTACCGCGTACACACCACACTCTTGCCATCCGTAACAGCGAAGTTCAGCAAGCTTCGCACGTCGCCTTGTGCCCGCGTCTCTTCCGGGATCTCGGCGATGAATCCATTGATCCGCTCGATCGTCTTGAGCATCGCCTTGCGCAAGATCGTGTGTCCAAAGCCATCACGGTTCTTCACCTCGTCGTCCGGGTCCTCGCCCAATTTCTCCAAACAATCAAGGAAGAGAGCAAACGCCCACTCGCTGTCCGTACTGCCTCCCACGCCCTCAAACCACCTGTCCGCAACGCTCGAAACAAGCCTCCTCTTGACGCCCATCTTCCACCCGCCCACACCGCCATTGTGCATCCACATCAGCGCCCCGCGCGAGAACGGATGGCAATTAGCATCCGAAAGGGCGCCCTCGGTGCTAGCACGCACGTGAGCGAACACCAGCGGGCTGACCGTCTTGCTCGCGAGGCGCTCGAGGTTGCGGCAGTTCCAGGCAGGGATGGTGGAGGTGAAGATGCACGGCTCGGGGCCCAGGTCTATCTCTTCTTGCTTCGGCGCGATGGGCCCATCGTGGGCGGCGATCTTGCGCGGCGATGTCGAGGATGCGGTATAGTAGCCGACGCCGAAGCCGTCGCCGTTGTGCGGGCGGCGGTGGTCGAGACGCAGGCGGGAGTCGTAGCTCTGCGTGAGGATGCTGTGGGTGGGCGAGGTGATGAGGTGGGAGAGCAGGATGGGCGAGTGGCCCGAGTAGATGAGGAAGCGACACATGAGTGGTGATTACGTAGGGTTTGGCAAACAAACACCAAAGGCAGTGTCACCTAGTAATGTCGGGAAACCTTGAATGCCTTATCAGGTCGGATGTAACTCTGGCAGAGTAGTGCCTCGCTCGGCACGTCTTTCGTCTAGTCCTTCTGGCTCGTGGGTGGAGTAAGCGGCGTGTCAGCACGTGGCCATCAAGGTACTACCCGTGGGCGACGAAGGATGATGTCGACGCTATTCGGCCCGCTAAGAGCTTGAAGTGAGGAGTTGTGAGGAGTCGCGTGAGGGGTTTTGGTTTTTCGAGGGTCACGGGTAGATCACGGCATCAAGAATGGGTTAAACAATACTTCTTCGCCTCGTACCAAGATGCAGGGGGATGGTCCATGAGTCTTGTTGATGGCGCCATTTTAGTACCGTGGTGATCATACCTGCCACCTCCACGTGGAAGTCGCGGTACCTGATCATGTCATCTTTTGGAGGCTCAAAATTTAAACTTTGTTTACATATGTTACAGACGGATAAGGCTCGGAAACCATGTTACATTGTAGTTGTGGTAGATGCGGATGGTTGAACATTCACAATCGTCATTCATTTTCGGTATATACATCCTCTCCTGACCCTTTTGTTGCTCGAAATGAACATTCCTGTACTCTTCCCAAGCAAGACTGCCTGACAGAAGCAGGAAAATGAAATCAAAGCAATATCGGCATCCTCGAGTGTAGAGACTGGCATTCATAACACGACTTTGGTTTCGAAATAACCTGCAGTGCCGTGATCCTTTCATATCGAAGTAATTTTGATCTCTCTCTGAGATCCTCGCGACTCAAGAACGCCATGGAAGAAAGAAAAAAATAACCAAGAGCATTTCATCTACACTGGTCGTTCCAGCCGTGTTCGCTTTTTCCAGCACCTTCCGAGCAATGTTCGGATTTCCAATGTTGAGCGTTCGAGAAAGCCGCACCGTATTAACAGGTTGCAAGAACTTTTGAAGAAAGAGATCGACCGTTACATATTAGATTCGTGGCAATGGCGTTTTACAATGGGAGGAAGGGTTTCGAGGTCGCCATGTTATCCTCGTAGGTAGTCATGAGCAGGACTTGTTGGACAGCGTGAGATCATGAGGGTTTGATGGAGGCTTCGGCGCGTTGATCCATGTGCGCTGCCTGGGTTTCGAGGGCTTTGGCCATTACGTGTGTCACTAAAAATGATTATTAGCAAATTATCAAACTATTCGCTTTCGAAAAACGTACCAGGCCAAACGATGGCTTTTTCCAACATCATGGCTGTGATGCGCAATGTTTTGCTGCCGTACCCGCAGGCGCTGAGGTTGACGTTGTTGTGCATAGCATGCATTGGCTGCGACGGGTTGAATTGTGACAAGTCCATCGCCAGTAAGTTCTCCTGCTGATAGCGCTTGACTTCTAGGCTCTCACAAATGCTTTCGATCTTGCGCAGAAGCTCGACGTCCTCGCCCTCGAGAAGCATGATGGCAGGAACGCCGGACAGATCAATCTGGTCGCGGCCAAGGACACCCAGATAGCGGCCCACGCGCTCTTGAACAGTGCAAGCCCATTCTGCAAGGACTTGACCGCAGTCGAAGAAGCACATCGCGGACTGGATCGGTAGCTCGTGCGCAGTGGCATCGGCGTATGTGAGGTTGAAACTACATGCGATGGTGAGAGAATCCGCCGCGTAGAATGCAGCCTTTCTCAGGTGGCGCTCTCTACGTGAAGTGCTTTGAGTAGAAGGGTGCGACATGCGCCTCTGCGACAGCGAGCTGTGTTGGCTTTCTGGCGATTTTTCGTCAGAGTCGACTGGCCCTTCAGCATGTTGCACAACCTCAGAGCCGCGCGCCAGCTCGTCAGCCATGGCATCAAAGTCCCGTTGCCAGAATGCCTCTTTCGAGCGGCTGAGGTTTACGAACAAGCGAACAAATGCAAGGTCAAGCAGTGGTATGCTGTCTGCTGACAGTGGACCGAGACCGAAGGGATTAGGGCGTTCAAGCTTGTGGTGGTCATTGGCCTTCCATGCCGCCTGCCAGGCATTCAACGCCGGCTCGATGTGAGAGAACATGGATTCGCTTTCTTGAGCAGTCCACTGACGACCATGGTGCCGGCTGCGCGTCTCCCAGATGTAATTGTGAAGAGCATTAATAAGAACAAGACAACCAAATGTGCTTGGCCGCAAGTCGTTGTCGTCAAGAGATTCTCCAGCTTGCAATGCACCAAGTGGGTTGTTGCCGTTAAATGCTTGTGACCCATAAGTGCCACTCTGACGTTGGTTCGCGGTGAGTAGCGTGCTGAGAGCCCCAGAAAAAGACACTGAATCACTTTCGACCGCAATCAGTCCACCGAGATTTTGCCATGCTTGCGCGCTATCGGCCGACCAGAGTTGTTCGTCGCAAGGAAGGTCCAGGAAGATCTCCGAGTTCATGATCGTAGGCGTCTGGTTGTAAGCAGTGGTAAGTAAGCTTGAGACGATGAAGATGGCGAACAGAGTTCGTTTGCGCTCTTCTGAAGACTTCCAGTTCAACCATTGCGTCTGTAGATCGACTCCATGGCGATGTTGTCCATTGGATAGATCTGACGCCACGGTGTGACCTTCACCCATCTTGACATCGCCCTGCTCTCCATCCTGATTCGCGTCAGACGTAGCTGGCGAAGAGCCTCGCGATGGTTGAGCAAGATCTGCGGCTCTGGCCAAGGCCACCAGCGCCGCGCAATGACTGCTCGCAATGTCGGCTGCTAGCTTGTCGCCACATTGGTGGCCATAGACAACGTTCAGCAGCATGGCCTGCACAAGCCATAGTGGAGTGTGCTGAGAGTTGCCTTCGCCGGTCGTGCCTCCGTTCTGTGCGTTGTTCATGTCGGCTTTCCTCCTTTCCTCGAGGTAAAGACTAATCATCTTCTTTGCGGCATCGAACAGCTCCTTGGAAGCCAGGTGATCGTATTCGTATAGTGCACCAATGGCTGCCATTGCGAGGATCAGGCACCCACCGCCACCCATGATGCTTGCTTGGCCATGGTTGCCGTATTGGCCCTGGTAGCTTTGCCCTCTTATGCTACTAGCGAAGTCCAGAGTATCAAATGTCAGAGTTGGAATGTGGGTGAAAGGGATGTGTGGATGCGCAAACTGAATGAAAGCGTCGACATATCTCCGGATATCGGCGGTACTGGGCAGATTTGGGACGTGTACTGAGTTTCGAATAGTTGCAGGTGAGAGTGGCGAACTGACTGCTGGCTGGGAGTATTTTCTCTGTTGGCCGCCAAAGACCGATGGCAGCGACAAACTCGCAAGTAATGCTTGGCGAGTAGAGTCTGTTATCGAGTCTGTGGCCACTGATGTGACGGAGCTTTGCCTGGCACTACCGTTCATAGAAGAAGACGACATGCTTGGGCTATCCGATCCATAATTGGAAATAGACTGCGGGAAAAAGTGATGTTGGATGGATCCGTTGTCGTGTTGCATTAAAGTTGGCGGTGGCGGTTGCTTTTGCAGCGGCTGTATTTGTTGCGCCAATGTCTGTTGCATCATGAGCTCATTGAAGTACTGGTCTGCATTGGCCGTGTGGTCGAGCAAGTTTCCTGGTGACGTCGTGCCTAGAGAAGCGTCCAAGTTTGGTAGGCCAGAGCTGAGTGCATCCATTTGGAAATGGCCAACCGACATCGTCCGCTGGTGAGACACCTCCGGTTGGGTCCAGGGAGAGTTGTTTTGCATAGACAAAGCCATGTTGCTGTTGGTCATGCTGTCGGTATAGTCTCCCGGGCTGTCTCCGCTACTAATTCTCGATGGTGACGAGTCTTCGATCGCGTCCTCATTGTTGTCCATACCGTTGGCCATGTTCTGCATACTCCAGTTGCGCATCCAGCCAAAGTCATCGTTCTCATCAATGGTGGGCTGAACATTGGTGAACGAAGACATCTGAGGCATCAAACCATTGCCGTTTACGTTCACATTGTTCCCTGCGAAATGCAATTGAGCTGGGTTAATTGTCGTCCCAGGGCTAAACAATTGGTCAAGATCGAATCCTCCAAAGCCGGCGACAGCTGGCGCCGTCCGCAGCGAGTTGCTGACATCCATGTTATTTACAGCATGTGTATCAATCCTTGGGAGGCCAGCGATGTTTCCATGGTGTCCCATAGCTGTCGACATTCCGCGGTAGTCGAAGCCCAGCGAATTCGGCATGCCTGACATGCTAGCGCTATGGCTGTGCGCCGAAGGTCCTAGGCCCAATGCATTCATCCTGTTTAACGAAGAGTTGGCGTTGGTCATTTCCATAAGGCCAAGAGTTGACAAGTCGATGTGACTGATGGTGTTGGCACGAGGGCGGACATTGTTGGCTGCCATGTTGGAAGACGCGCCATTGCCAGTGTTAATCACTGAATTCTTGCGTACTCTGTTGCTGGCGCTAGAGGCCGCTGCACCGCTTACACTCTCTCGCCTGCCAGCACGCGGTCGCGATGATGCCGGATTGGTCATGTGCAACTTTTGCTGATGGCGTAGCAAGAGATCCCGTCGGGCAAAACATCTTGTACATTCGGGACACTCGAACGGCTTCTCCTTTGTATGCGAACGCTCATGACGCTTCAAGTGTTCAAGCCGTGCAAATGACCTAGTGCATGTAGCACAGACGTGCGGACGGGGCTTGTCAGTCTTTGGTGGCGGGAATTGTGCGGCACCCTGAGGTTTGGACTTGTCACTGCTAGGTGGGACGTTATCTGCGGATATGTTAGATGACAATGTGGTACGGAGTGACATAGGTACGGTCTACCTTTTGCCGACACTGGTTCTACACCGGCATTGTGATTCAGGTCCGGCGACGTAGTCCCGACCTCTGTCTTTGCTACGCTTTCCGACTTCATGATATAGATATTGTTCGACGACCTGCGTCGATAGCGGGGACCTTGGGCGTATGCAGCAATGCAGCGCAACCTGCACACTCAATGGAGACGTCGCACAAATGCGATTTCTGAGGTTGTGCGAAACGACAACCAACAGGACGGCTTGCGATATGCCTCTGGGTGGATGACAGGCAATTCAAAGGTCACAGAGCCAAATAGCCAAGACCCAATTGGTTCGCGGCTTTGTATGCTTCTCCAGTATTGCCGTCGTCAATGGTGGGCCGGGCCTTGCTCTTTCAGACCTGATACGAGTCGGTGTGTGTCAGGCGAGACCTGAAATATGGCGTCGTGGGTATGGTGTACGGCGTTCCTGACGATGTGACGCAAGTTTGGGAACGTATAAGGACTCCAGTAACTCCAGTGACAATCCGGTAAGCAGAAACGTCGAGTGGTACAAAAGTGATGTCGATGTATCCTGGGACGAGGGAGAGCCGCGATTGAACGAGCGGCGCAGTCGGCAGGGCCCAAAAGTCGTCAGCTGGTATCTCCCGGCGAGCTTAAAAGGTTAGAGTTTATGCCAGCGTAAAATAGCGTTTGAGCGCGGATCACTTCTGCGGTGGAGGATTGGCTCAGCGCGAGTTGAGTTTGGGATGCAGCCACGGAAGGCGGTAATTTGGCAGAACCGCGCAGCACGCGCACACGCTGGCCGTCGTATTAAGCCTCGTAAGCCTCGAAATATCAATGCGAGCAGCAGCGTTCTGGAAGGCGGCGTGAAGACAGGTTCGAGATGCGATCAATGGGAGCCACCGAGGCAATGACCGCCACTCGTTCGTTGTTCGGGGAGCTCCAAGTCCAAGACACGGAAGGGAAAATCTGGGGAGCTGTCTCTGGGGTCTGGAGAAGGCGGCCACGGCGGGCAGCGAGGTGAAGTAAGCAATCGAAGCACGCGCAGCCGGCCGGGTGCAATAATGATGATGTCTATGCACAGGGTTTCAAGTAGAACGGCGACAATGCGCGAGGCTTGTGGTGGAGGTGAGGAGGAGTGGCAGTGAGAGGAAGATGGTGGTGACGACGGTGCTGCTGTACTGTATTGTCCTACGCAGCGAGTAGACGGCAAGGACGGACAGGCATGACGCCGAGCGAGAGCTCGTTGCATGGGCGGACACACGCCGTTGCCATTGAACTGACCTACCCTTCGACCAAGCAGGCAGGCCGAGGAGGATGGCAGCGAGGCCGTCCAGGGTCGAACACTAGCAACGACCACGCAGCCAATCCCGGCACCTCAGTCCCATGCACCCGCACAGCGCATAAACCTCACTCTCCATCCAGGGTGCACTGCTCCAGTAGGGAAAAGTGCTGGAAACAACCTTTACCTTTACCAGCGCCGGGGGCCCAGCATGGCCGCGATCCCTCATCCCTGCCAGCATGCATACATTACCTGCTGCTAAGCGGCATGCGGCCTAGCAGCGAAGCGTGAGCTAAGGAAGGGGTCCTACTGTCGGCGTGCAGCTTGCCCTCTTCGACAGACGTCCGCCTCATAAACGCCACGTCCATACACTACAGGAGAGTAGCACTCATTTGCGCCCGCCGCCCTCGCTGGCTGGCTGGCCCATGGCTGTCAAATCTACGATCTCTGTGCGAGCCTCCCGCGTGCAGAGGCGTTTCGCATTACTGTTCAGTATACAGTAGCAGCCCCTGGCCCTAGTCTTGAGCCTGGCCTGCGCCGGCGTGTCTACGCTGGAGCTGTGTATATGCGGGCCTCCTGCTGCCGGTGACGATGCTGCTGGGCTCGTAGAGCTGGCCAGGCTCGCACAAGCCGATCCCTCTACGCAGGAAGGTGGATCGGCCCTCTAGGATCTGAGTTGCTGCCGTGATTTGAATGCGCGCGACTCTGTGTGCAGCCGGCTGCCTGCTGGCCTGACTGAGGACGTGATGATGCTCTGGTGCTCTCTAGTGCGGCGCTGGCCAGTGGGTCAATGTTGCACCGAAGGCACACCAACGGCCTTGGAGTAGCGGTAGCGGTAGCGGTGTTTGAGCGCTCGACCCGTTTGCTGACGGACGAAAGTCCGGGATACGCGCCTTGCTTAGCACTCTCGCTTCGTAGTTTCGCACATCTTGGTGCCCATCATCATCACTGCTCGTCAGCAGATCTACGTGCGAGCGATGCACTCGGTCAATCGAGTCGTTTTCACAGCAACAATTGCTCGATCGGCTGCGCATTCAGCTCTCGCGTCGCCAGCCGTTGCTGGCGTGCAGGCACCGCGGAAGCATGCAGCGACGGTAGTGGTGAACCTGCAGCAGCTCGAAGGCTCTCAAGCCTCAAGACAGCCGGCCGCTTCGGCCAAGCATGCCCTGAGCATCGAGCAACGAGCACTACACTTTTTCTCCCGAACATGCCCTTGCCCTGCAGCCCGTTGGACGTGTGACCTCGTCCTTTACCATCCCGTCTTCAGCCATGCCATCTCACGTCGTCATGCCCTTCCTGTCGTCGTTACCTGCTTGCGAATGACAAGCTCTCTGTCTGGCACCTGCAGCTGTCTAACCCTACACACAAGCGACGACGTCTAGACATTTGCCGAAGCATTGCATCCGTGATGTGCATGCCCATCTCCCACGGAGAAGGAGATCGTCGTCACTAGGATCGCAACCGAACCTCGTTCCAGAATTTCCTCTCTTGCCACGCAGCAGCACCTCTGGCTCTGCTTCGGCCTTCTCCCTACCTCCGTAGTCTGTGGCTAGAGCACGAGCGGCGGCATCGCGCGGCTCCCCTTCATCGCTATGCCGAGAGCAGCATAGCTCGTTACGTTACCCCAGATTATGTGCAGCACAGTGCCTTCTTATGCAGGCGTGTCAATGCACGAGTGGCGCCTCCAAAGCATGCTCACTGGACTCGCTTCTGTGCCACCGCATTGCGATGCTCATCATCTGGCAAACGCCGTTGCGCCTCCTATAGCAATGAGCACGAAACGTCTGCCGCCCTGCATGCACCCATGAAGAGATGTCACCAAGATTTGTCCTGGTGACTGAACCCCAGCGTCGCACTATACTGCTGTCCCATTTATGCTTTGAGATTGTGTTGTGCGATGGCGCGAAGAACTGAATCGACGAAGGGACGCCTCGGGCGTCATTTCAGGCTGTAATAGAGCCAAGGCAGGTAACTAGACCGGCCAGCCTCCAGACCCACCATCCCTACCTGCACGTGAGCCTGACGCAGCAGATCCACGATTCCACGCGAACTCGGGGCGGTGTCTCAGTTGTATTTGACAGCCGGTGTTCGCGACACTCGGCTTCCCGAATGCGTGCTGCCACATGATGATGCAGCGCTTGTGGCTGAGCTGCTTGAAGACGCCGCATCGAAGGCAGTATTGCAATCTGACTTTGGATCCCGTAGGCAAGCTGACGTCGGCTCCGAGTGCAAGTGGCCGCAAGAGAACCAAGGTAGGTCCAGCCCGCGAATGCTATATGTGTGCTGAATAATATCGCTGTTCACTGACTCGCGCTGTTCTGTTTCTCGTATGCGCGAGCGTCATACGAATTGTCTGCACCGGATGTCAGCGCAAACGTGCGTGCATCTGTTAGCACACTCATCGTGACCGACAGGACGATTCAAAACACTAGTGCACTCGAATCCTCCTAAGCCGAACCGATTCGTTTGTCGGCAACGGCGAGGAAGCCAGCAGGAAGCCAGCATGATGAGTCCACGACAATTTGTTGATAGTATCGATAGTCATCGCCAAGTCTCTCTAAACCTGCGCCAGCTTCAGACGACCGCCACGCCAAAACAGCTCGTGGAGAAATATGCAACGATTTACTCCACACACCATCTCCACAGCAAAGAAATCGCTCAGCTCGCTCAGGTGCTCGGTCGCCCTAGAGGCTAGCACACCCTGGCGCAACATCAAAGGAATCCGAAATCCCCACAATCGTCCGGTACGCTCGGCACGGCTAAGTGAGCGCCACGAGGCTTGACAGCAGCCTCGATCCCACTTCGTCTGTCCCAACAACATACTGTACGGCCAAAACAACCATTATGGGTCAATGAGTCAACCCGGGTGAACCACTTCTCAGGTCTCCACAAAGTCTCCGAAAATACTGCCTCTGCTTTTCGGGCCTTGTTCATGTACGCCCTGCACAATGACCACATGTATATGATCGATCGTGAAGGTTTCCCGTGCGTGGCGTCAGAAGTGCAGACTGGGCAAACCGACGAAATCTCTGAGGAAACCAATTGCTGCACGGTTGCGTATGGGACGTGGTCGGTTGGCTTCTGTCATTGGTAAAGCGTAGGCCTCGACTACTACTGCTGCATATGCGCCGCAACGTACATCACACCCGTTCGCGCACTATTCCCTGCATTGTCGTGCGCGTATCGGCATTTGCGCTTCGCCCGCTGGATCGCGGAAATAAGACGCCGATAGCACCCCACAGGCTTGGGCACTGCAGGCAACATTGACGAGCATAGGCGACGCAGGATGGATGCATTGCAAACTGCAACGTAAAGGATTGAAGGGAACAGGACAGTAGAGCGTCAACAAGGATCGGGGAGGGCCCGGGTCTCCAGTGGGGAAACTTGGGTTTGGTTTGTGATTGATCTTCCTGCGTACTTTGGCCGCAAGGTTTGATTATTTAGATACTTGGCCCCACTACAGCGTGTGGGTGAGCAGTCTAGTGATCGCATCCTTTCTGGCGGACGCGGATCGCATGCCCTGCATGCAACCGTCAGAGCTTGCTTAATTGGTGATCGTAACGCTGCTCGGCACGGATGTGATGAAAGGTCGAGACTCTGCCTGTGGTCTCCGTGGTCGGAGACCCTCCAGAACGCTCACGTGATGTTTTATTTCGCCTTCATATGGCGAGTCGTGACTCGTGAGCGGCCAGAGAGGCGAATAACGGGGCGACCGACGCTGATGATGCTGCGTCACATGAAAAGATGTCCGCGAGACAAGAATCATTTCTTGCCCTTCTTCTTCTTTTTGCCGCCGCCGGTGGCTGTAGGCGCAGGCTTGGCTTCTTGAGGTGCCTCGTCCTTTGCCTCTGCGCCGTCCGCAGCAGGCGCATCCTCCATAGCAGCATCTTCAGCGGCTGCGCAGACGTTAGCTGTGTCCGCAATGTACCTGGTAGAGTGACCATACCTTCGGCCTTTTCAGGCAGCGCAGCCATCTGCCTTCCAAGTCTTCCTACTCCAGCAATCAATCTTCCCACATCTGCGCTCTTTTCTGTCTTGAACTTCAATGTGGTGCCAGATACTGGGTCGTATGCCTTGACCTCGAGAGTCGCTCTAGGCACTCGAGGCCCGTCTTCACCGGTCTTCTCTTCGCTTTCCGCTGCTGTGCGCTTCCTCTTCTTGCTTGCATATTTCTCCGTGTCAAGGTTCGGGATGTGGTATTTGGTCGTAATGCGAGCCTGTGTCATAGGAAAAAATCACTAATCAGCGTTGTTGTCCAGCGAGCAAGCGACGAGTTGTGGACTTACGCACCGTGGCCGGGCGCGCTTGGAACAGCAGCTTGGCTTGTCGCTGCCATTCCTCCATGGTGTCGAGGTACACCATCTTTGTGTGTGTTGTGTATTGTGCTTGTAGTGCTGTGGTTTTGGTTCAAGATCTGTAACAGTCGAACACGTACTGGTATTGCTTCTCCCCGCAGATCCGCTCGCTCAATTGAGGGGACGAAGTCAGCGCGAGCGGTGGACTTGGCGTCTGGGAAAGAGTCGATCACGCTTTCTCTTTGGTTCGAGAAGAACATTGAATGACAGCGGTGGTCAAAGCCGTACATTCAATATCTCGTGACTCACTACTGCATCTGGCGACTTGCATTCCATCGGCATGGACAGAGCGGTCTCATCCTGTCCTCACCAAAAGTTTCGCCAGCGATCATCATTTGAGAAATTTATATTGCCTCGCTTCTATCCGACTCATACTCGACCAGAAGATTCGCATCTGCTGGAGTCACTTGATTCGTTCGCCGCCGATACCGTCAGATTTCACAGTCTCCGTCTGGAACTGGTCTAAAGTCTTACCGGAAGGTGACTTTTCTCTACTTCGCCACTCGGATTCAGCAAGATGGCACAAGAAGAGGCCGCCGATGGTGCCGGCCCCCAATTGTCAAGCATTCTCTTGGACCTTACGAGCCGAGCTCAAACACTCCTCTCCGAACTAGAGACTTTCAAGGAACACCTACGATCGGTGAGGCTCGAAGCAATGATCGAACTGGCCCATTTCAGAGGAACCGTGCAGTCCGAGCTCAACATGCTCGAGAGACTGTCACAAAATCCAGACAGCAGTTCTGCGACTCATATCGTTCGATCTTCCAACTTGCCTTTTCTGGAAACTGTTTGGAGCAATGCAAAATCGTCCAAGGGTCTGACGGCGCTTCAGAAACGCATGTACTACGATCCTCTAGGACCTGTCACAGAGGGTACGCCCAAGAAAGCTGTTAAAAACGGCAGACAGCGTGGCAAGCAACGACGTCTGAAGGCTGCGAGTACAGTCGTCGATGTTGTAGCTGATGGTGGCCTTTCATGGATCAAAGTCTCTCTAGTCACGAATACGAGGCTGCTCTTTGATTTGGCCAAGCAAGGTTGGGTGAATAAAACAGATACCTATTTGATTGTTGTATGGCGATACTGACAGGAAATTTATAGGAATGCGGTGCCTCAAGCGAGGAAGACGAAGAATACCTTGACAGCTTCCCGGAGGAGGACCGCGATGTTCCAATACTCAAGACCGCGAAAGAGCTAGCCAGTGCATCTGCGGCTATGCGAATCAAGACGAGAAACCCTCGCGTGACTCTTGTACTTCCAAGGATCATCCCAGGAGTTCAAGACGAGGTCGATCGTGTTCTCGAAGATTGCAGAGCAGCTGGCGTTGTGGTTTGGTGCGCTGAGGACATGCCAACTGCACTAGACATCAAAGACGCACAGACATCTATGGTCCCCGATCCATTTTCCGGCTTCACAGACACGCTCAATATCGATTGCACTATCTTGCTCGCGATCGTCTCGGAGTTCTCCCATGCGAAGGTTTCCAAAGAGCCATGGTTCCACAAAGCCTTGAAAAGACAGGTCGAGATCGAAGACAATGAGAACCTGCTACCCTCGCTTTTGTACCCTGCTATGGGACAGAGAAAACTCCTATGTACCAAGGAAGCGGCCAAACGCATGCGAGAGATCGTTGAAACAATCGGCACTGCATCCGAGAAAGCACGAACAGCGATTCTGATGGGAGATGATAGCAACGCTCCACGGGAACAACTGATCGAAGAGATGCAGCAGTGGTCAGCATACGAGGTCCCATCAACTTGGCAACTGCCCATTCGCGTTGTCGACCAGGACGAAGGCGAATGCCAGGCAAATCTGCCTGCTGAGGCCGCCCATGTGATCAGAGACCAAACCGAGATCAACAAGAGTGTATTCCTCCATGGATGGGCAGCACAGGTTACGACCATCACATCCAACCGCACTGTTGTCAAGCAGCTTGAAGGCGAATTGGAACAGTACATCGATCTTGCTGATGGTGTTTGGCCGAAGATATGGCTCTGCCCAACTGCTCGCTCTCTGGTTGGCAGAGAAAAGCGTGGTGTCAAGAAGGAGGAGCGCAAGGAGGGCGTATGGCCCATGCCGGATCCTCTTCGTCGTGAAGAGCAGAGAAGGAATGGTCTAGACGTTCTATCGATCCGGAACGGCTATGAGGTGGAGGATCTCAGGCCCCACGGGTATGCAGCGGAGCTGGCCGAGGTGATTGCCGCGAAGGAAGCTTCGGAATTCGTGCCTTTCGACGCGAATGCGGCGTCGTAGGGGGGTTGCATAGTCCAACGAGATTCCGCCTGCGGCGATGTCGAGTTAGCATATCCACGTGGCAAAACATAATCTTGGCACGCCATAGTTTTACGATCTGTAGATTACTGCTACAAGTGTACTCGATATATGGCTAAAGCAATATATATCAGCTTTGATCGTCACAGTCCTTTCCACTGTCTCTCACCTACGTGTTAGTGGTACAATCAACGCTGGTGTCGTCTCCATGTGCGTCCGCCATCGATGGCCCTTGTCCTGTGGGTCATGGATGATCTGCCGATTCGCTGTTGGTCACGGCGTCCAAGAGCTGACTGGTGGTGAGAGGTGGAGCAACTCTGCAGGCCGCGACAAGGGTACGTACATGTCGGCAGCTGTTGGCGCGTGGAGTGCTAGCTGAAGGACATTGGTGAAGTATCGTTTCACGTTGCTCTGTGGGCTCGCTTGTGTGCATGTTCGGGTCAATGACACTTCGGAGAGCGGGAAGCGCAGTGGAGGAAGGACATTCAGAAAGTCCGAACCTTTACAGTCGTTTATTGTTACAGTAGCGTTGGCGGTATCGCTGCATTGAGTCGAAGCGTTGTGCATCGTAGCAAACATGGAAGTTGTAGTTGATATAGCATCAGGTCATTCATCAGCTCGCTGATGTATGATGCGATACATGTTTCGATTTTATCTATTCTATATCATGGGCTCTGCAGCGTTAACTATAGGAGCCGGAATTACTCCCATCTTGGCCATGTCCTGGTACATCTCGAACACACTCTCCATGGTGTCCACGAAACCGTTGAACCCAAACCTTCTCAACTTCGCCACAGAAGGCTGGCCTATCTTGTAATAGACGAAATCGGCCATTTCGACGCCGAACCCGGTGTCGAAAACGTCGACGTTCACCTTGCCTTCAGATCTCTCCATGATGCGTTGCCACGCATTGCTGTTTTCATCTTCCTTGCCCCAGTCGGCGAGCGTGCGGGATAAGCGGATGGCTGGTGGCGGTCCATACCCTAGTGGACAATCCTTGCCTCCAGCAAGCTCGATCGCCTGGAACTTCGAGTCGTCAAGCTCGGGACCTTTAACTTCCTTGACGCCGTACCATCTCGCCAATTCCGGGAAGAAGCGGTTCCACGTGAGAGGACTTCCGTCCTGAGCATTGAATCGTTCGTTCTTGCACTTTTCCTCGAGGACGGCCCATTCGCTTAGGTAGCCGGACAGCCTTGCGGTAGAGTGGCAACATTCATACTGCCACTCTTCCAGATCGCCACCGAAGGTGATTGCCTCGCCTTTCTCAGCCTGCACTGCTGCCATGACCGCGAACGGTAGGAAGGTATTCATACCTGCCGCCGGCACCGCGCCAACGATGCCGAATGGCATAACGATGTTCCAGTCAGTGCCAGGATTCTCCTCGCAGTGCTTGAACAATGCTTCCTCCTGCGGGTAGTAGAAGTTGTTGGAGAGATGCTTGGGCTGTGGATCGGACTCGATGTACGGAAGTCTGGCACGACCAATGTGTCCGCCGTAGTTCTTGCCTCCAGTCTGCAGCAGAATCCGTCTAGGCTTCACGTTCGCGGGTCCAAGCGCATCGAGGAAGTTCGTGAAGATTGGGACGTTGACTTCGGTCAACGCTTCTGCCATGCTGGGATCCATTGCTGACTTTCCTTTGGGCGTGATGTAGCCATAGAAAAACACTACGTCGGCCTGAACATTGGCTTCCTTGAGCGCTTGCGAGGTCTTGTCGGCCGATCCAGTGAGATCGATGGAGACGTGTTTGATGCGGGCTTGCTGTTCCGAGGAGAGCAGTGAGAGCATCTCCTTCGAAGGAGGGCTACGGGAGACCGCATAGATCGTCTCCCATCGCTCCGGCGAGTCCAAGAGAGCACGCATCGTGTTGAAGCCTGAGATGCCTGTCGCACCAACAACAAGCGCTTTCAGACCTGTGATGGAGGCATCGAATGTGGGTAAATTGCGGTAGATGCCGCACTGGCGAAGAGGGTAGCGTTCAGATCCCATGGTGAGTACGGAAGCCCGTTCGAAGTTGTGTTGATGGAGGTGGAGTGAGAGTTGTCTCATGGAGAGGTCATGCTTTTCTTAAGTGCATCTCCTGTATCGACTACAAAGTTAAACGGTGACGTACTTAGTCTAGGCACATGCAGCTATCGATATCTGCTCTGGCCAATATCTCGAGGTGGATCAGACGCTGGGGCGGTATACTGCAACCGCTCGTGCTCTACATCCGGCGGGTTACTCTAGAGAATTTTTCACTGCCATCGCATGTGTTGAGATGGGTCCTGTATATGCACAGACAGGTGTAGTCGTGCACGGCAAACCACAGCTATTGGCTTGCATGAACCAGTGACGTGTCTAAGACACCTAGGCAGCCAGGGCAGCTTTGGAGCAGCGGTGGCTTGAGGCCAACGGAACTACGGAACTATGCATCTGAAGGCCTGGCCTCAGAATGGTCCTTTCCGCGGTCGAGCAGCGAATTCTGTATGAGCACGGTCGAGCGTAGTCGTGTATGGCAAAGCTCAGCTATTGGTAGTAGGGCAGTCTTGACGTACTAGTCCTGTAGGGCCAAAGTCAAACTCCGATCGATATCCGTAGTCTTGGCAAACATAAGAACGCCATTGACGTTCGACATCCTTGCGTTGCTGTATCTACGGCATCAAAGCACATGGACTAGTTTCTCCAAGTCTGGTGGACACCATTGATCACTGATCATCGGTGTTTTCTTGCTTCCGTAAGCCGAAATAGGGAGTTAGGTCACAATAACAAGGTTTGGATGTGATCTCATGCTAGAATACTTAATCTGATTGTGGCACGGACTAATACGCAGGCACTATTGATAGCTACCAGAGCAGTCCCGGCCACCCCCAAGCCTGAGTACTTTGACATATACGCTCATGCTTCGTGTTCTACGACTGAAACAACGCACACTCCATCTGGCTCAGTACTACCACATAATGCAGACTCGTCAAGCTACAGGAGCTGTGCGTCGGCGCGCAGAAACAACCAAAGCGAGTACGCCGCCGCCCAAGAAACGCAAGCTCTCGACCAAAGAAGTCGAAGCAAAGACTTCTTCTGAAAGCCCAGAGACAAAGCCGCTGTCACCGTCTTCCGACACAAAACAAAGCAAGCAATCCGACGAAAAGAAATGGCAAGACTGGAGCCGGCACGGACACCAGTCACCCTTCCAAGACTTCGCACGTCCTACTGAGGCAGAGTGCCGACACGCACATCAGATTCTTGACGACCTTCATGGCGAAACTGTCAAGGCCAACTTTGCTGACGACGTGGATGCTGCCCACTACCCTCATGTCATGGACGCGGTGGTTGTGGCAGCTCTCAGTCAAGCAACCAGCTGGAGCAATGCCAAACGAGCCATGGCTAACATGGACCTTGTATATGGCTCAAGGTTCGCTTACGATGAGATCGTTGAGGGAGGCATGGAGAAGTTACAGCAAGCTCTGCGGCCAGGCGGTATGCAGAATCGCAAAGCTGCAATCCTTCTGGGGCTGTTGGACCAGGTCAAGCAGCGACACGGACAGTGGGATCTGAACTTTCTGTTCGATGCTGACGACGATGAGGTGATGAAGGAGCTGCTCCGATACAAGGGGATCGGACCCAAGTGTGCACACTGTGTGATGAGCATATGCCTTAGCAGGACTACGTTTGCTGTCGACACCCACATCTATCGCATATCTGGCTTATGGGGCTGGCGGCCTGAGTCGGCAACACCACAGCAAGCACAGGCACATCTTGATGCACGGATCCCGAATGCGCTAAAGTTCCCGGTCCATTACTTGCTGATCGTTCACGGTCGAGAGTGCACACGTTGTCGTGGCGGGGCGAAGCGTACGAGTGGTTGCGAGACGCTCAAGAAGATCCGCCTTGCGATGAAAGAAGACGATTAGGTAGACAGCTTGGTATTAGTGAATCTCGAGAAATCCTCGTGCAACCTCCAAATTGATCGAACCGCCGTTTCGACTAGATATAAATGAGTCTGTACGCTGCGAAATGATGTGTCACCAAGCAGTATCAATTTTTTTCTCGTGCTACCCTTCCATTTGCGAATGAATTCATGAAATCACTGCCAACAAATACATGTAATGTATCACAGAAAACGTGATTTTGTGCTCACAGCACTAACCCTACTTACTCTATATACATGTTCGTGGATTCGTATGAACGAAGCCACACATTTGTACACGTAGATATGTTCCTTGGCAGAATGCTGTCATAGATCCTTAAGGTCAACCCTACGGTAGACATGGCTCTAGGGTGATATATCCGATGGACATGGCGTCGTGATCGTATGTTTTCGCAAATCCATTCAAGCGCGACATTGATCAGGGAGTGTTAGCATGAAAGTACATTTTCACATTGCTCATAAAATGCTCGTGTGTAGAAACATTGAGTTCCTACGTCGAGGAATAGACATCTACCGCAGACACTGAGTATGGAACAATGATTTCACCAGAATGATTACCATCGGAAGGGTACCGAAAGATAACAAGAACATGATGTGGACATCGGGATCGATTCCGACATTTCGGGCAGTCAAAAGAAAGACGTTGCGCTCGCGGGGACTTTATGCCGAACGAACTTGACGAACGAACTCGGCAGCTGAGCATCGCGTTATCGGAGTCCACTGAGAGCTGGCTCGCTGGCAGCTGCAGGGGAACCGAAGAGCGCAGTGCCCCTCATTATCCATACCAGTCACATTCAAGATGTCATTCTTAGCGAGGAGAGTCGGCAGCAATGCCTTCAGAGCAACATCATCAACAATTCCATATTGCAGACAATTCAGCGCTACATCGCCCGCCATGACCACACTCGCCGAAGTCAAGCAGAACTGCCGGAAGGTATGCATGCGATGGAGCTGTAACTCACGACTGAACCGTAGGGCGAACAGCTAATGAACACTGTTTGAAGGTTATGTGCATTGGGCGCAACTACGCCGACCACGTCAAGGAGCTCAACAACCAGCGCCCCAAGCAGCCCTTCTTCTTCCTCAAGCCCTCCTCCTCCATTCTCCTCCCCGACGAAGGCCCCATCCTCCGCCCCCGCGGCGTCAACCTGCACTACGAAGTCGAGCTCGGAATCGTAATCGGCAAGACGCTGCGCGACATCGACGAGAATGACACACAGAGCTGGATGTCCGGCATCGAGAGCTACCTGCTCACCATCGACATGACCGGCCGCAACGTGCAAGACGAGGCCAAGAAGAAGGGCCTGCCGTGGAGCATCGCGAAGGGCTTCGACACTTTCCTGCCCGTCGCTGGGCCGATTGCGCCTAGCAAGATTGCCGACCCGCACAATGTGGAGCTGTACTTGAAGGTCAATGGCGAGGTGAAGCAGCAGGATAATACGGAGCTGATGCTGTTCCGTATTGGCAGGCAGCTGGCGGATATTTCCAAGGTTATGACTTTAGAGAAGGGCGATATTGTACTCACAGGTACACCCAAGGGCGTTGGCCCCGTTGTGACTGGTGATGTGATCGAGGCTGGCCTTAGGGTTGATGGTGCCGAACTCGAGGAGGGCAAGATCAAGGTCGCCGTGAAAGACCGCGAGAACACATACGAGTTCGCTGAGACTTAAGGTATTGTTTCGCGAGCAATTGCATTTGACAAAAATATAGAGACGAATGTATTGAAATGTACAGCATGGCGACACATATGTTGTACGAGAGGCACATGCTTTATGTTCAAATCTATTTTCAAGGCACCTCAACATCGTCATCGTCTCCGCCGAATCCAAAAGAGAATCCGCCTTCTTCTTCCTCTTCATCTTGGGGCTTCTTGAGCTCCTCCCATTTCCCCTTAGCACCCTTACTCAAACGATCGAGTTCCTGCAAGCCTTCCTCAAGCAGTTGCGGATCTTCTCGGCCCAGTCTCTCGACGAACAACTCGTACGGGTTCTCAACATCGTCTCGGAATCCGGAGATGCTCTGTTTCTGGTCCCGAAGGAAGTGTAGGACAGCGCCGACTCGGGCACGTGGGACAAAGTTCTGGGTGACGGCGATGCTAGGCTGCAAATTCAATACCAGGTGGTACCATCCCGACGGCACGTAAAGTACTTCGCCAGCGTTGCAAATGCCCTCTTTGCAGCCAGGCGTCCGGCGTGCCTCAGCGTGGAAGCCAAGCAGCCACTCTGCAATACTCAGCGGGCTGGTGACCTCGCTCTGATCCTCGCTAACAAAAACTCCAGGAGGCGGAGGGATGGAAGGCGAAGAAGGGAACATGATCCAGTATTTGCTGCCAGTGATGACAGCGTTCCATGCGCTGGTGGCGTTGGGGTCCTTGTGGAAGGTACTGCCACTTCTTGCAGGTCCTACGATGAGCCATCGATGGTCTGGACGTTGCGCCCCCAGAACCGAGAAAGCATCAGGGCCGAAGCATGTTGGTGGCCAATACGCTGCAGACTCGTCAGGTTCACTAGAGATCTTCAGACCCATTTTCTCGGCGAAGGCTCTGTCGAACAAGTACAGCGGCGATTCGTCGCGGCTGTCATTCAGATAGTCGACATAGGTCTTGAGTGGCCAGTCAACGGCTTCCGCACGGAATGGTACATCTGCGTACTTTTCGAGCAAGCTTTCTTTCGTCCAGTCGCGGAAAATCGCCCATTGCTTCACAGTCTTGGCGAGCATAAATGGCTGATTGACCCAAGTCGACTGGAAGTCTTCGAACGTCATGTCATCGAGTCGAGGCAGCTCGTTTGCACGGGGAATGTTCTTTGCATATTGGTCAAGGGACACAGAAGCGCAAAAGAAGGGTCTGTGCAACACATCCGAGTAAAGATTGGAGCAGTCGACTTTAGGCTCTTTGCTTGAGGGCTGGGACAGAAACGTCGATCGCCACGTGCCCTGCCATGAGAATGAAGATGGAGAAGACCTACCGTAGAACATGTCTCAGCATGCAGTGAAGGCACGCCTACCTACAGATAACACGACTTACTCTACGAAAAGAGCTCGCCACAGCTCTTCGTTTCTCGTGAACGCAAAAAGGCCACGGCATGTGCCACCGAAGCGAAGCAAAGTAGCAGGATCGAGTATCTCCAAGAACTGAGAAATCAGTTCGTCCGGAAGGTACGCGAACAGTCCAAACGACGACTTGAGATTGACCGTGGAAGTGAGAGCGTTACCGGACGGCCGCAGCCCCAGCGGGTGACGCCTCACAAGCGACGAGTCACCCAAGTCATCAGCGGATGACTCCTCATGGACAATCGAAATCCGCTGCCTCTTCACCGGTGGCAAATCGTGCGGTCGCTCCTCGTGCATGGCTGCAGTGGTGTGTGTGATATCGTCGGGTTTTATGTCCGGTGGGTAGCGGTGAATTTGCCGTCTGGCAAGCCTGCCAGGGTGCAGCTGGTGGCGCTTCCACAAGTAAATTCACTTCCAGGGTGTAAGTGACGACTCGGACGTGCGCGCGCGTATTGCAGAGTCAGCGTGTTGGTGATGTGTTCGCCACGCCTGCGCCTGTGACTGGGCCAGAGTGGGCAAGGTATGATTGGTGGCGAAAGCATCGCAAAAAAGATTTCTATGTTCCCTTCGCGTTGCAGTGAATGGCGGGTGCTTGTGCCCCACTTCCAGTTTAGCTTAGCGCCGGCCCGCCAGCAGATTTCACAAGTCCTGAAAACTTGCAGCAGTCCCACCGTCAAATCGACACCAACTTACAACCCACCACTGCAAAACAACACTCTCCTAGATCCATCAACTCTCACACCGAGAGTTTGGCATCTAGCTCCCTTACAACCTACGAACACACGCGGCGGATCCATAGGATACCCCCGCCTCCCACACACTCCAGCTCACAGCGCACCGCTTGTGAGCCTTCACCAACACCGCAATCATGGCCGACAAGGGACTTGAGGACATCGAGGCGGGTGAGTCGAGTCTGCAGCTTTGTTGCGACCTCGTAGCGCGCATGCGACGCGCTGCGGGCGAGCGACTCGGGCGCTGCCACTAAAGTCACAAAAACACATGTACTGACCATGTTGCGCGCTACAGCTCAGATCGAGTCGAACTACGATGAGACCACCGACTCCTTCGATGCGATGGACCTGAAGCCCGAGCTTCTCCGTGGTATCTACGCCTACGGTTTCGAGCGCCCCTCTGCTATCCAGCAGCGCGCCATCATGCCCGTCATCAAGGGTATGTGATCCCCGCACAAGCTCACCACAAAGCGAGCGGAAACTTACAAACAATAGGCAACGATGTTATCGCTCAGGCCCAGTCCGGTACCGGCAAGACCGCCACCTTCTCCATCTCTGTCCTCCAGAAGATCGACCCTTCCATCAAGGCTTGCCAGGCCCTTATCCTCGCTCCCACCCGTGAGCTTGCCCAGCAGATCCAGAAGGTCGTTGTTGCCATCGGCGACTTCATGCAGATCGAGTGCCACGCCTGCATTGGCGGCACCAGCGTCCGTGACGACATGAAGGCCCTTCAGGACGGCCCCCAGGTCGTTGTCGGTACCCCCGGCCGTGTCCACGACATGATCCAGCGTCGCGTCCTCAAGACCGACAGCATGAAGCAGTTCGTCCTCGACGAGGCCGACGAGATGCTGTCCCGTGGTTTCACCGAGCAGATCTACGACATCTTCCAGCTCCTTCCCCAATCCACCCAGGTCGTCCTCCTTTCCGCCACCATGCCCCAGGACGTCCTCGAGGTCACCACCAAGTTCATGCGTGACCCCGTCCGTATTCTCGTCAAGAAGGACGAGCTTACCCTCGAAGGTATTAAGCAGTTCTACATTGCCGTCGAGAAGGAGGACTGGAAGCTCGACACCCTCTCCGACTTGTACGAGACCGTCACTATCACCCAGGCCGTCATCTTCTGCAACACCCGCAGAAAGGTCGACTGGCTCACCGACAAGCTGACTGCCCGTGACTTCACCGTCTCCGCCATGCACGGTGACATGGACCAGGGCCAGCGTGACGTTATCATGAAGGAGTTCCGTTCCGGTTCTTCCCGTGTCCTGATCGCCACTGACCTCCTCGCCCGTGGTATCGACGTCCAGCAGGTTTCCCTTGTCATCAACTACGATCTCCCCGCCAACCGCGAGAACTACATCCACCGTATCGGTCGTGGTGGTCGTTTCGGTCGCAAGGGTGTGGCCATCAACTTCGTCACCGCTGACGATGTCCGCATGATGCGCGAGATTGAGCAGTTCTACAGCACCCAGGTCGAGGAGATGCCCATGAACGTTGCCGGTAAGCAGAGTGCGACGCCCACTATAAATTTAGTAGACACTGACATGACTTCGCAGACCTCATCTAAGCAACCAACATCCACATCACACTTGTCCTCGCTTCCAGTCGAGTCCAGAACCACCTACACTCCGAGGGTTTGGGACGAGGCAGGAGGCCTAATCAGACTGCCAACGCTACGAAAGCCTAAAACGGCTACGAAAGTATGGCCTTCTACAACATGCATGACGGCGTTCCGCTTCACGAAGAGCGCACATCAAAATTGCTTTTCGCGAGTTCTTTTAGACGGGGTTGTCCTTGCCAGGTTTATTCACATGCTTTCGAGGAATCAATGAAAGTATTTTTGCTTAGGCTTCATTGCGACTTCGTAACTAGGGAATGATTTCTGAGTTAAAACTATGTCAATGTGTCACTTGTTTCATTTCGCACGGTGGGTCGTGGTGTAGTCGCGCGGTCGAGGCGGCGTTCGCGCGAGCTTAAATCTGACCTCACTTCATCCATGCTCTGCTTACTCACCGTCACACTCAACCCACAGCAAGCAGCAGACGCGACCCTTACTGTACTAGCCGCCATCAGCCTATCAGCTCACAATTACAGCCAATGGAGGTGACAGCCAAACCGGGCGCCGACCTCCTCTGGGCGTTCCAACTCCACCGTGAGCACCGCGCCCTGGCAAAACGGCTCACTGCCGTAGAGACGAGCACCGCACACCAACAAGAACGTATCACTGCCAGCAAAAAAAATTCTCACGCGGATCAGCATGAACGCGTGGATGCGCTCACCGAACGACTGAGAAAGCTCGAGGACGCCGATGTCAGCGAGCAGGTCGCAGGACTCGCGAGCGAGCTTCGAGTCACCCGCCAGCAACTTGAGCAGGCCCGCGACAAGGTGAAGGCAATCGAGAAGGAGAACAAGGAAGTTGACAGTAAGAACAAAGACAAGGACCGAGAAATACAGGTCAGGCTTGGAGAGTTCACGAGCGTGGTGGCACAGACGCAGAATGCTGTGCATGCTCTGGAAGGCCGGCTGGAGCTTGCTGTCGATGCTGCAGGGCGTACCGCCGCGGATGGCCTTGCGGCGTTTAGCGAGCGCTACGAGGAGCAGTTGGGTACACTGGGTGAACAGCTTGGCAGTCTGGAGTGGGTGCAAAGTGATCTACGCGCACTCATCGAAAGTGACAGGCGGGATCACTTCGTCGCTGCGGCTGACGTCTCAGCATCGAAGGGCCCGGAGGCGCCACTCACCACAGAGCAGTACGATACGGCTCTACTGGTACCGAGTAACACCCAAGGCAGAATCAAACGCCCGCTAAGAAAACCACAAGCGATCCCAGAGTTACCAGCCCAAGAGAAAGTGGCCACCGACATGCCAGCACCTCAAAGCTCGAGCAACATCATGGTCCCAGTTGCAAAGACGCCAGGTCTCGTAGCACAGAAGCCGGATGCGTCAAGCAAGCATAAGAGGAAAAGGGGCTTCGAGAAGGAAATTAGTCAGCTGATCCACGGAGATGGTTCCCTGACCAACGCTCTGATCGTTCTGGAAAGTCAGGAACCTGGAACCACCACTCGCGGCAGCAAAAGGTTTAAGGCTGAGGCAGTGGAGGGGAGGTCTCTGCGCTCAGGCCCAAATTCAGGCGTCCCGGCCAACATCACCAAAAAGGAGCCAGCAGTGACACGGGCCAAGGCTTTGGCGCAACCAGATGATAATGTGGTTGCGGGCAGAAAGACTGCCGCAAAGACTGCGGCGAAGCGTTCAGCACCGAAACCTGCCACTGCCGCGACCCAAGAGCGAAAAAGCAAAGCCAAGTCAAAGAAGACACCCGCTCCAAAAAAGCCATTGATGTCTACATCCAGTGAGGTTCAAGTTGCCCACTCTCGCACACCATCAGCGTCTAAACGACTGACCCTCCCGAACACGCTTGCAAGCCTTCCACTGCCCTTGATATCGGAGAAGAACACCGGCAAACAGAACGAGAAGCGTCCCCAGCAGCGTCGCAGACGCATTGAGCAGGATGACAGCATGGAGGAGTTCCTCGCCAAGTGTGAGGCTGCCGCAGAGATATGAGGTGGCATTGCTGTTTGAATATAGGAAGACCGGAGCAGTGTCATTCGCTGCCAGCGATAGCAAGAGATGTCACTTCACTACACAGGTTGCATTAATGTTTGCTTGCTTTGATTTGCTCAGGGACTGGAGGTGGTAGGAACGGAACACAACGCATCAACGTAGCTTCATGAATTCATAGCTTTCTGTAACAAAATCACCAAAACAACATCAAGCATCCCGATAACACTTCCCACCCTCATGCTCATGAAAAACGCACTTCGCCGCCGCTTCCGTCGGATCATGCGCAACACCCCTCTTAATAACCTCCCTCGTCTCCACCAAAAACGCCTGCGGATCGCTCTTCTCCAACAACCTCCAATCCCCAAAATGCGCAAACAAGTGCACAAACAACCTCCTCGCTTTCGAACCCACCGGCAATTGAATGTAATGGTGCTTGACCCTTTGCATGATCAATCCCAGCATGGTCTTGCCCTGCTTCTTCCCGACGCACACTAGCGTGACGATGGCGTCTAGGATTGCGTCCTGGAAGTGGGAGTCTTGCAGGCGGGAGCCGAGCTGATAGCATTTTACTAGGCGGGACAGGCCGGTGTAGCCTTCGGGCGAGGTTTTGGTGGGGGCTTCGTCTTTGCGGTGGCCGGCGTGGATGGCGGTGGTGTAGAGCCAGTTGAGGTAGATGTTGAGGGATTTGGCGTCGGCTTCGGGGAGGGTGATGGAGTGATGTTCGGGGGCTTTGAGGAGGTCTTGCAAGATGGGGGAGTTTTTGGCGAGGACGTCTGCGTGGGCGTAGAGGGTGGTTTGGCGGGTTGTTGGTGTTGTTGAGGGCTCGGGGTCGAGGAGTTTGACGGCGATCATGGGACATGCTGTGCTGGGCGAGGGTGTTAGTTTTGATTGGAAATGATTTTCAAGGTGGGCTCTTACTTTATTGCTTCTGCTTTTGGTCTGATGCGATCAGGGACGGCGTTCTTGTTTGCGTCCTGGCTGGAACCGGCGTGGAGGACTGAGTCGATCGATGTTGCACCGATGGGAGCGATAGCATGTTTTTTTGCAACAGTAGTGACGGGTTGTCGCGAGTTGCGAGTGCTCGAAGGAGATTTTGGTTGATAGGTGTCAGGAACTCTGGTCAAGGCCGTCGTCGTTGTCGTGGGCGCACGCACTGGGCTACGTGTATTGACGACGGTTGGTTTCGCCATCGTCAACGATGAATGGGGTATGCTGCGGACATTTCGCGAGCTCGACGTGCTGACTGAACTAGAGAATGAAGGCGCTTGGTTTAGTGTGCGTGAGTTGCGGAGATGAAGGGTTGGTGTGGACGCAGATGCTTGTTGTGCGATTCTGGGAAGTCGATAATGCTGTGTTTGTTTGGGCGAGTCTGTATGAAAAGGCATCAATGTCAAGGTCGTGGGTGCATTGCCACTGTTTGCAAAAGTAGGCGCCATGGTAGTGGGCAGTACGGGTGTCAAAAACAGAGACTCAATATCAAACGGACGAGAGGCGGAGGGCCATGCTCGTGATGATGAAGGTTCGGGTGCGGGTGTAGACATGGTTGCACAACATTCCGGCGCATCGCTCACGGCAACGCTATCTTGGAGTTGTTTCGTCGAGCAGCACCTGCATAATCTGGTTCTGATGCAGCACGATATGCAACAGACCTGGCTGCTGGTACGCCCAGCATTTTCATTTGTCCGGATGCCTCACGGTGGCAATGGGTGGATGGGTCTGACAAGATCGAGGCCCAATATCCCCAGCATCGCGCAATGTCCTATCGTGGACAGTTCACACAGCTTAAGGTTGTAGCAAGCTTGAAGCTCACTGTTGAGGAAAGTTTGTTACTTTGTTTGTATCCGCCGTTGCATATTGCCATCGAAACGCGGGTAGCACTGGTCCAATGACAGTAAAGATCGGTCTTCTCGGAAACCTTGGGACTGTCCGCTGCACATGATCTCATTGTGCTTGATCGTGCCCTAGAGGAACGTGATAAATGGACTCTGCGTGGATCTAGTATGGGTGAGAGCTACAGATGTAATAATCAAATTCTGGGATATCATCAACGTATATTAAGCGATGTGTTCGCGACCTCACTCTTCAGCCGGCTTGACTACTCAATGTCCATCGCGTCCTCGTCGTCCATCTGCGCATCATAACCACCGCCATACCCATGTGCAGTTTCCACCGCGTCGCCTTCGTCCTGCGCGTACTGCCGTTCCATTTCCTCTTGTCTTGCCTCTTCTGCTGCCTTGTCCCGCGCTCGCTGTCTTGCGTCCAGTATGGCCTTCCTCACAGAGTCATTACCCTCGTCCACGGTAAGAGACCTGGGCACGCTGTAGAGTACTAGCTCTTGCTGTTGTGCTGCACTGATAGCATCCTGAGGAGAGGATAGCAGGTGCTCGGGTATGCGAGAGAAATGCTTCTCTATGTCTGGTAGGAAGATAAGCCGCTCCTGGGGCTCGTTGGCTTCAATCTCTGCGATTTCAGCGTCCAGATTCTGAACGTAGACACGGTGTCGCGTGTCGTCGACATTCATGGCGTCATCCTCGACGGTCGCTGCTAGCCCATCGTGAGGTGGTATGGGCGCGCCGTTCGAGGGCGGCGGCGGGGTGACGGGGATGTAGTAGTTGCTGTTGCTGGAGCCGTCTGCGCGCGGATCTGGAGTGGTAGTAATTAGATGCGGCGCTTGTTCATGCCACGGTCGCACATGTTTACCAAGACTCAAGAGGTTGAAGCGCTTGGTGAAGCGCAGGGCGTCGTCGTTTGACTCATCGGCGAATCGCTTGACTCCCCGCTTGCTGGTGGAGGAGGAGGAGGAGGAGAAGGAGGAGTCAGTTTGGCTTTGGCCGGTTGCTGCTGCGTCCATTGCACTGTGCATCTCCCATGCTGAGCCCAACACCGCGCATCAACTACACGCCTTGGTATAAAATAGTCCAGTCCTGCGCCTCACGTGTTCATTGACGTTTGTCGTGTTGAAGACAAGCAAACAAGCGCACAAGCTGGTGGATGCTGGAGCTGGCCACCATACTTTTGCGGAGCTGCAAGCTGCGCGCAACGCCGCGAATCGCACAGAATATTCCATCGCCATCGACTCGCCGCCCCATCTCACGCCTGACGAGCCCACGCCGCATACAGCGTTCGCCTACAGGTATCATACACTACCAATTCCGCAACATGGCCTCCACGACCGGCACTGAGCCCCAGTGGACGGCTCCCAAAGTTAGAGCCGCCTTCCTGGACTACTTCAAGGAGAATGGCCACACTTTCGTCCCCTCGTCGTCTGTGGTTCCGCTCTCGGACCCGACTCTGCTCTTCACCAATGCTGGCATGAACCAGTACAAGCCCATTTTCCAGGGAACCATCGACCCGGAATCTGATTTTGCCAAGCTCAAGCGTGCAGTCAACTCGCAGAAGTGTATCCGCGCTGGTGGCAAGCACAATGACCTCGACGATGTGGGCAAGGACAGCTACCACCACACCTTCTTCGAGATGATGGGCAACTGGTCTTTCGGTGACTACTTCAAGAAGGAGGCCATCGAGTTCTCATGGAACCTCCTCACCAAGGTCTACGGTCTCGACCCCGACAGAATCTACGTTACCTACTTCGAGGGCAAGCCAGATGCCGGCCTCGAGCCTGATCTTGAGGCCAGAGATCTCTGGAAATCTGTTGGTGTTGCCGATGACCACATTCTCTCCGGCAACATGGCAGACAACTTCTGGGAGATGGGTGACCAGGGCCCTTGTGGACCGTGCTCCGAACTTCACTACGACCGTATTGGTGGCAGGAACGCTGCCCACCTAGTCAACATGGATGATCCCAATGTGCTCGAGATCTGGAACAACGTCTTCATCCAGTACAACAGAGAGCCTGACCGCTCGCTCAAGCCTCTGCCCAACAAGCACATTGACACTGGTCTCGGTTTCGAGCGTCTGGTTTCTATCCTACAGAACAAGATGTCCAACTACGATACCGATGTCTTCACTCCTCTGTTCAAGGTCATCCAGGAGGTGACTGGCGCGAGGGAGTACCGTGGCGGCTTTGGTGACGAGGACCCTGACGGTGTCGACACTGCTTATCGTGTCGTCGCCGATCACGTGCGTCTGCTCACCTTTGCCATCGCCGACGGTGGCAACCCCAACAACGCTGGACGTGGTTACGTTGTGCGCCGCGTGCTCAGGAGAGGTGCTCGTTATGCTCGCAAGTACTTCAACACCGAGATTGGCAGCTTCTTCTCCAAGATCGTTCCCACACTCGTTGAGCAGATGGGTGACATGTTCCCCGAAATTAAGCGCAAGGAGGCAGACATCAAGGAGATCCTCAACGAAGAGGAGGCTTCTTTCGCCAAGACCCTTGACCGTGGTGAGGCCATGTTCGAGAAGTACGCCAAAGACGCAAAGTCATATGAACGCACAGAACTTACTGGTGCCGACGTATGGAGACTTTACGACACATACGGTTTCCCCGTCGATCTTACAAAACTCATGGCCGAGGAGCGTGGTCTGACCATCAACGACGAGGCGGTGGCAGAGGCTCAAGAAAAGGCCAGGGAGGCTAGTAAGGGCGAGAAGAAGGTGGGTGCCGAGCTTGTTAAGCTCAACGTTCACGACATCAACGCCCTGGAGAAGATGGAGGACGTCCCAAAGACCGATGACTCCCACAAGTTCCAGAAGGACAACATCAAGGGTGTTGTCAAGGCCATCTTCCAAGGTGGAAACTTTGTGCAGTCTACCTCTGAGATCACCGAAGGTGCACAGCTTGGTCTGATTCTCGATCGCACGAACTTCTATGCTGAGCAAGGTGGTCAAGAGAACGATACTGGCCGTATTCTCATCGATGGCGTGGCAGAGGTCAACGTTCAGAACGTGCAGGTATACGGTGGATATGTTATGCACACTGGCTTCATCAACTACGGTGCTCTCAAGGTCGGCGACGAGGTGCTTTGCGAGTACGATGAGCTTCGCAGACAACCACTCCGCAACAACCACACTGGCACACATATCTTGAACTTTGCCCTCAAAGAGACTCTTGGAGATGATGTCAACCAGCGCGGCTCGCTTGTTGCGCCCGAGAAGTTGCGCTTCGATTTCAGCCACAAGACGGGATGTACCGACGCCGAGCTTCAGAAGATCGAGGAGCTCTGCACGAGCTACATTCGCCAGAACAGCGAGGTCTACGCTGCTGATGTCCCTCTCGCCCTTGCTCGTGAGATCGAGGGCGTCCGTGCCGTCTTTGGTGAGACCTACCCTGACCCTGTCCGTGTTGTCAGTGTCGGTGTGCCTGTAGAGGAGCTCTTGGAGGAACCCAAGCGCCAGGATTGGCGCAGCGTCTCTATTGAGTTCTGCGGTGGCACCCACGTCAAGAACACGAGCGAGATCAAGGAGCTCGTTGTCGTCGAGGAGAGCGGTATCGCCAAGGGTATCCGCCGCATCATCGCTTTCACTGGCGCTGCTGCCCACGAAGTCCAGCGTATCGCTGGTGAGTGGGAGGAGAAAATCGCCCAGCTCGAGGTCATGTCTTATTCTCCCGAGAAGGAGGCCAAGGTCAAAGAGGCACAGCACGAGCTCAACCAGGCCGAGATCTCCGCAGTCTCCAAGTCTAAGCTTCGTGAGCGTATCGCCAAGGTCGTCAAGGCCAACCTCGACCAGCAGAAGGCCGTGCAGAAGGCCGAGAACAAGAAGGTCCTCGACACCATCAACAACTACTTCGCGGAGAACAAGGACGCCACCCACTATGTTGCCGCCGTCAACGTCTCTGCCGGCTCTAAGGCTATCCAGGAGGCTATTAAGACCATCTCGTCCAAGCAGAAGGACAAGAGCGTGTACATCGTCGGCACTGCCGCTGATGGCAAGGTCGTTCACGGTTGCCACGTTTCTGCTGATTTGCAAGGCAAGGGTGCTGATGCGAGCAAGTGGGCCAACGCCGTTGCCGAGATCGTTGGCGGCAAGGCTGGTGGTAAGGGTGCCACTAGCTTGGGCCAGGGTACCAACGGCGACAAGGCTGACGACGGTGTCGAGGCCGCGAGGAAGTACCTCGAGAGCCTGTCGTTGTAGGTGCAAATTTTTGGAATATCTGCAGACAAATGCTTCGGATTTGCGGATTCGCGTCGAACGTTGATGCATTGTGGTATACATGCGCAAGCAACGTCTACTGCACGTTTCGGTATTGCATCGGGTAGAGCTTGATTACGTCGTAAAGAGTGCAATGAATTAAACTATCAAACTCATAACCTCCATTATGCCCCTCGTTGCGATCAAACGATAAAACAAAAAACGCCTTCCCCGTCAGATATCCCGTTTCCTATCCTCATACATATATTTCAAATTTCCTTCGATCTTTTCATCATTCAATCTTGACATCGCTCAGATACCCAAAGGGTTGCTGGCACTGCTCCTCCCGCCAGTGGCGCTCTTCGCCGCACCGCCAGCCTGGTTTCCAGGAGCCGATGCGCGACCAGAGCCTTGTCCAGCTAGACCAAGCGGGTTGCCAGCAACTGCAACACGAGATCCGCCGGCGTTGACAGAATCTTTCAGATCATTGCCGTAGCCCGCAACGCCTTGTCCCCAGTAGCGTGCCATGTTGGTAACACTGTAGAATTGTACGTTAGCTTCTCGTCCACCTGATCATCTGCCATTGTGATTCCAAGGAGAGTTCTCACCTGTTTCCAATCCCCGTACCAATGCCATTCACGCTGTTTCCCACTCCGCCTACAAGAGCTCCAGCATAGTTGCCTACACTTGCTACGCCGCCCTGCACTGTGCGGTTGATCCAGTTGCCTGCTTTGGCTGGCTCTTGCTTGGGAGCGGCGGGGCGGGCAGGCGCTCTGGCTTTAGCTGCTGTTGCTACGGGTGCTTTGTATGCCGGTGCTTTGGTTCCTGGAGCTCTCGCTGCTGGGGCTTTTGCTGGAGCGCGAGCGGCGAGTTTGGTTGTCGGTTTGACAGCTTGTGGGACGGGCTTCTTTGCTGGTGCTCGCGTGGGAGTGACTTTGGCGGGGATGGGCTTTTTGGCGGGTGCTTTGGTCGACATTTTTGGTAGATTCTTGTATGCTATTGTGTATACAATGTCTGGTAGAAGTGAATCTTTAGTGACTACCTTAGGTACGCTAAGGCGGTTAAGAAACACGTTGGAAGCAGGCCCATTTCGACCAAGGAATCTGGGTTGCGGAGGGGTGTGACGTAGTTGCCATGCAGCTCATGCAGGGATGCCTGCTAGCGCGAACTTAATGAAAGCCCGGGGGTCTGGACTGCAGATATGTAGACCTCAGGTGTGCAGGAAAGGTGTAGGTCAAGCAACATCGAGGTATTCCCTGCAAACGCCTATTAAGACACCTGGGCCCCTCGCAAATTGGTCGACTAGATGCCATAGACGGATCTTTGCTATCGGGTCCCGACGTTCTGGGCGGAAAAATTGAAATGGGAGGCCACTTGAAGAATACCACGATCTTGCGTTGAACTTGCACATGCACTTCTGAGGTCTACGGGAAGACAACATCAGCGATTCTCGCCGGCGAGACAGAGAAGCTACTGTAAGTTCGCGCACCCTTACCCCAGCTCACTTGATGAGCTTCACCACCCCTCACCACTCAAATCGCCACACCACCATCCTTACTCCCAACCTTTTACCGTCACATACCGTATTCAACAACCATTATATCTCGGCGTTGATCACTCCTTCTCTATACTTACAATGTCATTCCACGTGAAGATCGGCGAGTCGGCATCGATGCAACTTCATCGCAATGAGTGAAAAGCTAATATTGATAAACAGCATCGCGCGACCGAGACGAAGACCGTGAGCACGACCGCAAAGACTCGCTCTCTCCGAACACATCTTTCGAGTCTACCGTTCGCAGTGACTATACGACACTCTTGAATCTACCGATATACCCGCCGCCAGGCGCGGAGAGACCAAAGAGCTTCGGCGAGAAGCTTTCTGAGAGTAAGTACCCCAGTGTGAATCCCCAGTGCGAACGATCAAGCGGCAAGACGGTGGCAGTGGCAGTGGCAGCGGCAGCGGGCAAATTGGCGGCGGTTTGAAAGTGAGGAACTGGCATTCGTGGTTTGACGATGCGTCCGGCGGGTTGAGCAATGGGAATTGAGCATTGGGCAATCCGTCACGCGAGCAAAAGGGCAGGGTAGTCTCCATTCGCGGTGCTCACTCTCACCTCACTCGCTTCAACCTCTGGAAGGTGCGGGGTCTCCGCGCACCACCCCACTTCGCGACGCATCTTCGCGGTTTTCAACGCCATCTCACGCCACCCAACCGCCTCACTACCTCGCTCACGAAACAACTCGACTCGCCGCTTTGGACAAGCTCAACTTTCGTGTCTGGTTATCGCGCTCGGCCACTTCGCTCCAGACATATAGCCGTAGCGTTGGGAGGGTAAGAATTTCAAGGTCGTTTGTACTGATACGTCTTAGGTTTCGCCAAGCAACTTCAGAAGCCAAGGCACTTCTCCAAAGACGACATCAGCGAACCCAGTGACTTCCGCTACGCCATCTCTATCACTGAAAGTCCGGTCGCACAATACCTGGCTGAAGAGCCTGCGTTTGAAGAACCTCCGCTTGAGGAGCCGGAAGTCACAGCGTCGCAAGCTGAAGCACTCCCACCTGAAACACCTTCGAGTGAAGATCTTGACTCGGTTCCCGAGCTTTGCGGACCGAACGCGCTGGTGCGTTACGCGCGCTTCCCGCCCATCATGGATACCTCGAGGCTCGTGCCCGGTGCGCCGGACCGCAAGAAACAAATTCAAGATGCGAAGGATATGTACCAGATCGTCGCACGCAATGCAGAACGAACGGGTTCCGCGCCGCCACCATACCAGTTCCTGGAACTCATTGGCAAGGGAGCATTTGGTCGAGTTTACAAATGGTGAGGCTCACCACTATCACACTCACTACCTTTTGCTAATTCAGATCGCAGCCTGGACGAGAATTCGGCAGTGGTTGCTGTCAAGATCGTCAACATCGATGACATGGACTTCAGTGCTGACCCTCTCCAACGTGACGAAACCGTCAAGGATTTCCGAAAAGAAGTCGGAATCCTTCAGCAGCTCAAAGATAGCGGGGCGCGCAACGTCAACTTGATCCACGATGCCTTTGACTTGCACTCGCAGCTCTGGATCGTCAGCGACTATTGCACTGGCGGCAGTGTCCGCACGCTCATGCGCGCCAACCCGACGCCACCACTTGAAGAACACTTCATCATACCAATTGCACGCGAGCTGGCTATTGCAATGAAGTGCGTGCACGATATCGGAGTCATTCACCGCGACATCAAGTGCACAAACGTTTACGTCACCGAGGAAGGAAAGATCCAGTTGGGCGATTTCGGCATCGTAGGAGTGATGGACAACGGAGCATCCAAGCGCACTACGATCGTTGGCACACCGTGGTACATGCCACTGGAGATGCATGTAGATGCCATGTCAGTCAAGGGAGGCTACGGGCTCGAAGTCGATACCTGGGCATACGGCTGCACCGTATACGAAATGGCGACCGGACACGCACCCAACTCTAATGTCCAGATGGAGATGCTCGAATCAGTCCTCCAGAACGCCCCACGACTGCAATGCGGCAGTTATTCCCAAGGTCTATGCGACTTCGTCGCTTTCTGTCTCAACAACGACCCCAAGGCTCGACCCACAGCTGACGAAATCATAAAACACCCTTTCATAGCCGAAACAGAGCAAACACACCCGACGAACAGCTTGGTGGCCCTGATAGAGCGCTATACGCTCTGGGAGTACAAAGGCGGACAACGCGCATCACTGTTTAACCCAGGTGGTGCCGCGGCTCCTGTTGGTGCCGATGAGGTCGAGGAAGATTTTGGGAACGACTTCGATTGGAACTTCAGTCTTTCCGAGGGGTTCAACCAATCGTTCACCAGGAGATTCAGCCAGATGGTGATCGGCGGTCTGGACGGGCTTCCACAAGAAGCGCCTAGTGATTCTGGGCTGCCTCAGCTGGGAACCAAAAACCTCTCGGTCCTTGAACAAATCCAAAGAGAGCACAAGGAGAAAAGCGCGACGCGAGGCGAGAAGCTGCTCGACCGCTTGTTCAATCCTGACTCAACCCCATATGAAATGCACAGTGCACCCTTCGCGCCGCCAAGTCCGCCGAATAGGAAATCGGATTTGCCGCTACGCAACTCGGTGCAGAGCAATGCAACACGTGAGAGCACTATCATGATCGATCTTGACGGCGGACCCGACTACAGCGCTCAGCCGGATTTCGACTTTGGGGATATTGATACTGTCAAAGCTAGAGCCAAAAAGAACTATGCTGCCTTCGATGAGGACGACGACGAGCAGGAAGAAGAAGAAGAAGGTGACTATCAGTACGGCCAATTCAACGACGAGAAGCGTGCGACAAAAGATTGGCAATTTCCATCCAGGTCCACAGCGTCCACAGCCGCAACAGTCCCCAAGAGGGCTACGATGGACTGGTCGTTTGCCACTGCACAGCCGGCTGATGCGGACACCACTTTGAATCTTGAATCGCCCAGCGATAGTGGCGCGACAGCCCCGGGCTTCCGGCCACAGCTCTTGCACGCCGCTACGGTGCCACTTGGACAGTTCGGTGACTACCTCCACACGAATCAGCCGGCTCAAACATTGGCGCCGTCAAGCGATCCTGTGTTCCGCGACTCGATGAGTTCCATGATTGATTTGGACCTGGCGTTTGCTGGCGAGTCAGACTTACCACCTCGTCCTTCCACAGCCAGCTCTGCTAGCGGATCTACGGGCACCGAAATGACATCTGGTGATCCGTTCGATCTTGAGGATGACCATGGACAATTCGGGGTGGACCGAAACAGATTCTCATACCACAAGCAATGGCAGTCGGATGGCGGCCCGGCTGACATCAACCGAACTAGCTTGAGGAACGTTCCGATGCATGCTCGCGGTAGCAGCTTGTCTTCTACAGCCTCCGAGCTGGATCGTAACATCCAGGTGCCTGCTGCTGCAGAAGACGTGTTCGCGTATGATTACGAGCAGCCTTCCAACACTTCTACACGCAAGCCGATGCAACTCAGGCTTAGTCATGCAGATGCCTCCGGGCCGTCAACTGCACCGCTCATCAGTCAGACCGACTGGCCAGACTTCAGTCGGGACTATACCGATAGCCCAGGCTACGCGTCCCACAACGTGCCGCAGCTCGGAGATCCGAACTTCCCACTTGTCGGACATGATCACATGAACGGTCCGTCGGCTGCGATGCCACGTTCGCTTTCCATCTCCCACCCTCGCGAGACCCTCAACGGAGGCTCCTTCGGCACCCCTGGTGGGTCCAAGGACACATTAGAGTTCCCGAATGTCGTGCCGCCGAATCCGGCTGCACTCGACGAAGATACTCCTCCTTCCGCCCTCACGTCTGAGCTCGCTCGCTTGCTCGACGACATGAATGGAGCATTCAAGTCTACCGGTCGTGCGCTGCGTCAGCGTACAGGGCTGAGCGGTGAAGTGAGCGGCTTCGGTGATGGCGGCTTCTCATCATTTGATGAGGAGACTGACGGCGGCTTCGAGAGCACTGGTAGCATCGGGTTCAGAAGCGGCCCGGAGACCGGAGACGAGGAAGGCTTTTGAGTATGGGGGATCTTCATACGGAAAATTGTTTGTTTTGTGACCAGGGATTGAGTTGTGATTTTATTGTTTTTGCTTGCATCATGACAGAGCCAAGACGAGCTCGCAGGTGCGGAACATGGAGCATGCTAATCACTGAGCGTAGACACGGGGAACTTCAAATTGTCTTCCAGCATGAAGCTGAATTGGGAAAGACGAGCATACTCTGGAATCGGGAGGCTGAATTGAGAAAGCCGAGCATGCCCTGGGATTGAGCAAACAAGGTGAAATGACAGCATGATAGCATAGCATCAGATAGCCGATCGCCGAGGCAAGCCGTCTTCTGTGAAGCGGTGGTTGCATCGCGTTCAACAAAGAGAAGCCTTCAGTATCTGCCCCATGCGATCATGTGACACAGGACTCATGAACGATGTATCCAAAACTGGCCTTCCACGTCAGCCACAAGGACAACACAGTCCAATTATCTATCGCACAATACTCCCACTCCACTGAGAGCAATCTACCTGCGCCGCGCTACCCACGCCCAAACCAACACCACTGTTTCCGAACAGCGCAGAGTTCGCCCGTGAGTCAATGCAAAGATCGAAGTTGAGGTTGGCGCCATACTGGTTCGTTCCCGAGAGGCCAGACTGCGAGCACAGCGGGTTGCCTTGCGCTGGGCATAGGTTGGTGACCATGACGACGATGCTGTTACCTGCGTTGCTGACCTGGCGGCCGGAGCTGTCTTTCTGGATCGTGAGCTTCCAGCATGTGCCGCAGCCGGGACCGGCGCCGGCGCCCTGTTGATGGTATGTTAGTGTGATGTTCGTGGTAATGGTAGGATGAGAGAATCTTCGTACGGGACCGACACCGAAGACGTTCTGTGAAATGGCAGCATTGTAGCCTTGCGTGTAGAAGCCACAAGCCGTCGACTTGGTTTGGCAGTTTCCGCTGCCCCAAGTGTCGCTTGAGCCGTATTGCGTGAAGGATGCTGAGTAGCTTTTCCCGTTGCCACCGGATGATGAGCCGCCGGTGTTGGCGGGAGATGCGGAAGATGTGGATTTGGTTGTGGTTCTGGCTGTGGTTGTTGGACTGCTGCCGCCACCTAGTAAGGTAATCAGTGGAGGTCTCATGGTGGAATGGATAGAAGATGTACCGCTACCAGGTAGACACTGCGAGTAGTACTCGCTCTGAGCCTTGCACGTATACCCTGAGACGCAGGACTGAGAGCCGCTCCAACCCTGTCCGCCACATTGTCCGTATGCTGGACTCTGGGCTACGGCGGCGCTGAGAAGGGTGGCGAGCGTGATAGATTTGAACAGCATCTTAGGTATAGGCAACTTGCCAGATGGTCTTCGAGAGAAAGCTGCCGAGCTTTGGATTTGAGAATATCAACATCTTAACAAAAAGGCCCATTGAATCGCTCTTATAAGCCATATCAGGGGAACAGACGCGTCACTCCGTACCGCTTCAATCATCCTATGTCGCCGTCACTTCCACTGAGCGGCATGATAGAGGAGCCAGACTCTCCGTGGCGCACCGTAGTCGACAGCACTCCGAATCCAATTCGACGTGCTCGCCGTCCATATGAAACGTGCGCAGTGTGACAGGGTTTCTCCACGATGCCATCACGCTTAAACCGCTCAAGCCTTTACTCGCTGTGAGCGTTTGAGGCGCTCATTTGGTGGGCTTGAGCATAAGCTTTGTGCCTAGATTGATGTAAATATGGGTAGCGGGTGGTAGTACGAGTAGGACCAGCCGTCCTGGGATATGCGGCGATACGGAGGGCGCGTAGCCGCTTCTTGCTGTGGTGCGGATTGTACGAGCCGGTATGCTTTCGTTACATGTGGCCTACGCTGTCTGGGTGAGCAGTGACATGTTCAACAACGACTTACTGAGAGCATGGCTCTTTTACTGTGTCAAACGTTGGAGTCTGGTGTGCAGCACCTTTCATCATCGGGGGTGCGATATATCGTTGTGCCGTGTGGTAATTTCCACGTGTTGAAACCAGCCGTCCGGGCTTGCGTATGTACTCGTTTCATGTTGAGTGCAATGTACCTACACAGGCTATACTCGGTAGAACCTTTGTCTTGCATTGGTAGGAGGTAGTGGCTAGCAGTCTTTGATTGCAATTATTCGTTGTTGTCGGTATCTTTGAGCGTGCCAGACACGTGGAGAGAAGCAAGATGAGACGTGGTACACAGAGGATCCCGTCAGTGTCTCGTAGTTCAAAGCTCAGGAATCGTACAGGAGCATGGCCCCGCAAATTGAGGGAAAGATGTGTAGTTCGTGTCGTTCAGAGCTCCAGTACGAGCAACGTGATACCGCGGTGCGTATATGCTTACAGTGAAGTTCTGTCGACACAATGCGTAAAGATCACATCTGAAAACTCTTCGGCGAATAGTCAGCCCGGCGGCTCTTGGAGCTTCACCTGATCGGCCTTGCAGCATGTAATAATGCCCAGTTCCTAAATATTAAGCTTGTCTTGAATTTACGAGATGTTAGGTTTCCAGACTGGTTCCACGTAACACGACATGTGACGACTCCAGTGCATACAACGCGTGTATTATGAGGGAGAGAAAATTCGGCGTCAATCTCACGCCAGCCATTTACACTTCCGTACTGTCCTTACGGATGGCTATGAGGAAACCCCAGGATCACCCAACAGCGGTGTGAGCGATCCTTCTTGCCAGGCACGAGAATCGCTCAACCGATTCAATGCACAGACGCCAAACGTCGTTGAGACATACCAGTGATCCAAACATGAGGATGAAGAAAACGGCGATGGCCGTCGCACGCTGCCGAGTAGAACCTGTAGAGCCACAGGAGCAGAGTGTATCTCTTAAGCGAGGTGGCACGATGGGTGGGGTGGCGGTCAATGATCTTCGCGAGGGTTGAAGTCATGGTTGCACAGTGGTTGAACGGTTCCTTCTCGTCACGACGACGTCGGCGTCGGCACAGCGTCCGCAGAAGAGCTCAAAAGAGTCGGTCTTGTGTGTCTGTCTCGTCCGTATATGGAGTTTGACAGCAGCGATCGTGGCGCGGCATGTCAACCTGAGTTCACGCCAGCATGTAATGCGCCCAATGGAGCTCGGCAGTGTCAGAAAATGGGCATCATGTCGAAGGATTTGAGGATCAGATGATGGGCGTTCACAGAAACGGATGCATGAGCCTCGTCACCAGCCACCGTCACAAGCAGAAAACAAGATTTAGTGCCGATCGAATGGCCTAAATCTCCGTTAGGCTGCCCTTTAGCGTAGCCTTGCTACTTGCCGACTTGGCGGTATGACGGAGTACAGCTTGATACATTCATCTTTGCCCTTACAATTTCCCCTGGCAACCGAACCAGACATGAAGGGTTTATTCTTATCGTTCTGCCACGCGTGTCTACTCGAGACTGGCACTGGTCACGGCACGGCGGCAGTAGCAGTCAGCTGCTTGGGCGGATCCGCTTCCTCTCATCCACATCGCATGCATATTCTTGCGCTCTGACCCAGCCAGCGCGAACTGATCGCGATCGAGGCCGCGATAATGTCGGCTACAGCTTGACTATGTCGAAGAAATCAGGAAGTACATTCGTTTAGCGCGCATATCAAGACTGGTATGGGAGGCACGAGCCCATGCTGATGGAACCGTGACGTTTGGCACTTTGCATCCTTGTCGGTGACTGCCAACCTCGTTTGTACCTTCTTTCCTAGCGTGTCACAACGCGGCGCATTCCTTGGTGTAACCACGAAGAAAAGCGTTTGATACTCCCTTCCTGTGCTCTCTGCTCTCTTCTTCTCTACCTCCATTCACCACCAACATCACTCCAAAGCAAGCCACAGCTTCAGTTCCACTTAACCAATAACACCAACCCCAAACAAACCTCACACATCACCGCAAAAATGGGCGCCGTCGCATCCTGCGTAAGTCAAACCTCTGCCACGTAACCAACACGGCCATATCGCTAACCTATCCTAGTTCAACTCCGTGGTCTCGGCCATCACCAGCTGCTTCATGGCCATCGTGAACGGCATCGTCACCATCTGCAAGGCTATCATCAACGTAAGACATCGCCACATACCACCACATACCTCCACAGCACACAAACAACTAACGCACACCTCAACAGGGCATTGTCGCGTTCTTTTCGCTCCTCGCCAACTGCCTTACCTGCGGCAAGGCCGGCGGCGGACGCCGAAAGGCCACAACAAGCGCTGTCTAGAGGCACTTTCGACACATGCTGCCACTGCACAAAGCTCGACACGACCTCACCTTACCGAGAGAAGCGAGAGCCACAACGACTGGCAGGCCGGAAGTGCCCGAGACCGCGCGACATCCTTTTTTTGCGACACGCTTGTCAAAACAACGACAACGCATCCAGCATTCTGGTGTTCTTTGCACTTGGGAAGGATGATTTGAGAGAGAGAGAGAGAGAGAGAGAGAGAGAGAGAGATATGGGGTTGGCATTTGCATGCGCCACACCCCGACACGCACACGTTGGATTCATGATACCCTGATGCATGCATTAGCTTGATACGTTTTTTTGGTTTTTCTGATTTTATTGCGCGCGAGGGACGATGATTATGACGGATGCGCACTCTTTTCTTTATCGGATGAGGGCTCGCGCATACGCGGAAATGGGGGTTTAATAAGTAATAATACATTCGAAGCGAGAGCATTGCGAACATGAACACAATCCGCCTTTCAATTGCCTTGACATACATGTACCTCTCCATTCGTACAGTGATGTGTTGGCGGGGACCTTGACGTCTTACTGTACCAAATCTAACCTGAAACACGCTACGTGAGTTTATCGTGATGATGAAAACAAAGAGATTAAAAGCAATGTTATGACTACAGTTCAATTGCAATCGCAACTATGAAGGATGGGGAAAAATAAACACTCTGGTGTCTGAACTTCAAGCATAATCTCGCAGGGCCCGGTGTTTCGGCCTCAATAGCGAGAGAATAGCTCCCCCAGGGGTAGTAACAAAAACCAAAATGACGGCAAAATCAAAAAGCAAACTCAAAAATTATCGCTCCCTGTTCATGCGCCCGTTATCGTCAAAAGGTCTCGCGGTCCGAGAAAGGTAGGAATGTTATGGTGTGTAAGGCAGTGTGTGCCGGGGCTTCACGGTATCCGCTTCGTAGGCTGGAGCCATGAGCAGAATGTTGTCCTCTGCTCAACCTTCGACATGTGCGTCCGCGATTGGGTGTTGTGCAAAGTATGTCGTTATGCGCGCGCGCTTATTTGCCCTTCGTAGCGATCACTGTGCGAGCAAGCATGTCAGCCTCCATTCTCCGTAAATTCGATACCGCTCCAACAGCTGCGAGGGCGGACTTACCAGAAGGCACGATGATGATAATCAGCAGGATGATGATGCCGACGATGATGCAAATGCGCATCTTCATGTCCTTCCACCACATCTGCTTGCGCACGCGGTTGGCGCCGCGGCGGAAGCCCTGCGCGGACGTCGCCAGGTTGTCGGTCTTGTCTTGCAGAGTGTCGAGGCGCTCGCCACGCTGCGAGGCTTTGTTCAGGTTGTCTTGCATCACGCGCACCGTGTCGTCGATTTGCTATTGTTACAAAGCGCATGATTAGCTCGGTTGTTCGCTGGTGCTGCGTAATCACTGCTGCTGGCTTGCGCAGGACATGCTGCGGATAGAGGCTCCAACAATGCATGTTCCTGCTCACCAGTGCCACAAATGCCACTTCAGAGATGGACTCACCGCCGAGAGCTGATCGGTGCGATTGCCTGCCCGTGGCTCTGGGTCGTCGTATCTGCGACCTTCTTCCATTTTGTCGGTTGGTGAAGTCGGGTGGGCGGTAGGTGGAGATTTCGAAAATGGACGCTGGTGGTTGCGGCGTTTGCGGCGTTGGGATGTGGTGGATGAGCGGGTCGTGGTGTGAGAGTGAGAGAGTGGTGTGCCTGGTGAGGTCGGAGTTGGTTGCTGTAACATGAACTCTATCCCCGGCGCGCTTGGCCCTGGAACAGCCGGGTGGCTGTGGCTTAGAGGCGGGCGCGCGCGTCAGCACTCGCCCGCTTTCTCTCGCCATCGTCTCAGGTCTGTCTGTCACATATCACATCACGTGCCAGTCTGCTGACTACGCGACCGAACGGCAATGCGACTCCAACTTTCTTGCTGTGGTACAAACAAGAAGACTGACCGAACATGTCACCAATATTGCCTTCTTAGAAGTGACTGGGGAGCAGAGGCGAAAGATCAATTTATTAGACTTCTTGATGAAGTCGCCACGCAAGCATCACGTGCAGCTACTGGACACAACACTTAGCTCGGTCTCTACATACAACATGCTGACAGCACCAGACCGACACCTGCATCCTGCGGCACATTCACCCCAACTCCATCGCTGCGAACACGTTGCGAACGCTTTGAACGATCCCAGCTCCGTCACCAACCAGCCCGTCAGTCGTCTTGCTCGCTGCCAATGCCCCTGCCCGCGAGTTGTCTTCGGTCTCCCATTCCGTCCTTAAATGCAGCCAATCTTTGGCATCTTCATGATCCGGACCTAGCACATGTGGCGAAAGGTCAACGCACGAGCTCATCAGACCGAATGCAGATTTCCGTCGACCCAGGGCTCTGAGCAAATAAGCAAGTTTCGACATGCTCCGCAGCGTCAAAGGGTGCCCTGGGACAAGGACCATCTTCCTCTTCTCTATCACGGTTAGCTGCAGCTCCTCTGACTCTACCCAGCGTCCTTGCTTCATGTACGCCCACGCCAGTGCGTCCATACTGTTGAGTGTGTATGGGTGGTCTTCTCCAAATACCGCCTTCTCCTTTTCTACCAACTCCGCCTCTAGCCTCCCTGCCTCTTCATGCCGTCCCTGTCTGGTGAAAGTCGACGCCAGGCCATCCTTGCTCATCAGCGTGGATGGAAGCAATTCTCCAAGCGTCTTCTCTCTCTTCGCTATTACTGTTGCGTGTAGCCTCTCAGCCTCTTTGTATCTTCCCTGGTTCGAGTAGATGCGTGCTAGACAGTTCATGTTTGCCCACGTACTCTCATCTTCCTCTCCGAGGAGCTTTGACTTCTCCAACACCTCTAGCTGTAATTTTTCGGCCTCATCCGACCGTCCGCGGGCGACGAGTGCAAATGCCAAGTCGCTCATGCTTGCCAGCGTATGTGGGTGATCTGTCCCAAGCATCTCCTTCCTCCGTTCCAGCACTTCTTGCCACATCTCCTGTGCCCTGGCCCATTCGCCTTGCTCGGCGTGAGTCCTTGCCAGGATGCTCATACTTGTCAGCGTTTCTGGTTGACGTTCACCGAGCATGTCTTTCCGAGCATGGAAAGACCTCTCCAGCATCTTCTCGGCGTAAGCATAAGCGCCCTTTGCCATGGCGTACCGACCGCTACGAAGCAGCAATTCGGCCTTCAGGAGAACCGCTTCGCAACCGGTCACCTCCGTATCAAGCACTGCAACTGCATGAGGAAACAGCGGTTGGCAGATCAACCAGTTCTCAAACTCATAGCTGCGAACAGGAAAACGCTCATTCAAGCTGCCGACGAATTGTGAACCCCAGTATTGAAGTCGCCCGTGCGCCTTAAGCCACTTCTTTGTTGCAAGCTGCACGAGCCTATGCATCTCAAAGCTCGTCGCGTCTGTGTTCGGCGCGACGAAGAAGTAGCTGCGCAGAATAGCGAGGTCCTTGTCAAAGTCTCTAGGCTTGTCAGTTAGACCACTGTTCGCATCACCGCTACCTCTCTTTTGTATAAATTCCTCTAGGATGGATTGACGATCGAAGAAGCTCATCAAAGAAAGCAGGTCGGCTGCCGATGGATTCACCTCACGGATGTGATCGAATGAAATTTGCCAGGTCAGCATAATCGAGTTGCTCGACTCGCGGTCCCGTCGCAGGTCTCTCTCATCTGTATCTAGAACACTCGCTGCCAATGTGTCGCAATGTTTCAGCTTCTCAAGGTACTGCTGGATACTGCATCTCCCACCGCTTTGGCATATGTATACTGCTGCCTGGGTCAGAGCAAGCGGCATGAAATCCAGCTCCCGTGCGAGCTGAAGCGCATGATGCTCGATGTACCCAGCGCCTAGTTTGTTGCGGAGCAGACTCAAAGCTTGATCTCTATCCATGGTCTTGACAGCGATGATGTCTTTCCAATCGACCAGCTGTTTTGCCGCTTCCGCAGTCCTAGAAGTGGCTAGGAGTTGGCCATGATTACATGACGGTATGCAGTCCAGACGCGCGTTGAAAGCAGACTTATGAGCCTATTCGCTGGTGGAAGGGGTCCCCAGAAGGACTCGAGCATCGTCCGCATTATCCAGTATCACCAACCATGGGCCTCGAGTCACGTCGCACAACCGATCGCGCAGCAGCTGGAATACATTCGCTTTCGGGTCCTGCCGTCCGCGAACTTTGAGCTGGTTCAAAACACCTCGCACGCTCTGTTCGAAACGAGCTCCATTACTTGCATGTATCCACAGTATCCATGCTCCTGGTAACTGCAGCCTCAACTCATACGCATACTCGATGGCTAGTTGCGATTTGCTGTGTCCCTGTCAGCTTACAAGCCGAACAAATTTGCCGCTTAGATCGTACCCTACGCCGCCAACACCGACGAGTGCTGCCCTCCCTGATCGCGCAAGCTTCACGCGGATCTCCTCCAGCAGCATATCTCGCTGAACATAATCTGGGTCGCGACCGAAAGGCGGGCTGATAGAGAGAGGACTCGGCGAGGTCTCCGGGAGCTCTATGGTGAGATCTTCTGTCAGCGCTGGAGACTCAGCTTTCGCCTGCAAGAGACCAACTCACCAGGCGCTTGTTGGTTAAACACGGTTGTGACGGAGCCTGTTATGTTACCAGCTTGGAATCCCCAATTGCTGTCGCCGAAGTTGATTGTTTGCTGAAGAGCCGCTTCGGTTCCCGTGGCTGTTGGGCCATTCGCCAGAGGAGGCACACTGCTGACTGGAGACCCCATCGAGCAGTACAGACAGGCTATGCAGGACGATATCGCTCTGACTTGGCTAAAGCCTAGGACCACACCGTAAGCCGCAGGCAAAATTTGCAGACAACATCTGCGATGAAGAAGATAGCCCCCACCCTCTGTACAGGACGGCAATCTGCATATAGCATGTTGCAAGGCGCAGACCACGCTTGCACAAGCGGACAAATGGTCTTGCATGACCATGCGAGCAGCACGTCTGAGCACGTCGCTAAGCACCGCGGCTAGTCGCGACTTTAGCGAAGCAAGCCTCAGCATCACAATAATATTCATCCGGACATTAACTCTGCTCTCACTACATCATTACGATCACATTTTGGCTTTCCATCATGACAGATCCTCTCAGTGTTACAGCCGGTGTGGCAGGGCTCGTGGCATTCGCACTGCAAGGCGTACGTTTTCTGGTCAACGACATTAACAACATCAGAGAAGCTCCGAAATCTCTGGAGAACCTACGAATAGATCTCACATCCGTTCGCTTGAGTCTCGAGTCTCTCGAAAATGTCGACGAGTCGCAATTGAGATTGCTAGGAGATCAAGTCTACAACCAGTCCATAGCGGCTATTGAACGTTGCAAGTCAACATGCACCCACTTTCGCAACGATCTACAGCACTGGACCAAGCTTTCTCACGACGGAAAGCCATCGTGGCGCGAGAGGACGAACATTGGAATCTTCAAAGAGCGACAGATTGAGGCCATGTCCAGACAAATGCAAAACTGCAAGCTTACGTTGAACTCGGTCGCCATCACTGCTACGCTGTAAGTCAAATGCACTGGTAGTCATAGCAAAGCTGACGGTTTGTCGTAGTTATACCGCCATCCGCAGTATGGCCACTACGGAAGAGATCAATAGGATGCTGTCAACAGGGCAGGCTGAGACAGCATCAATGATTGCATCAGTCAATAGACAGGTGGACGCGGCTGAGAGTTCGTTGGCCCAATACAATCAGCTCGAGGCCAGCCATGCCAGTCAGCAGGACGATGAAGACAAGGACAACGCGAAGCGGGCGATTGATGAAGAGCTAGCAATGCTTCGAGCATCCCAGGAGATCATGGGGTCTATTCTTGCATCGATGCAGGCAAAGCTCGCAGAGTGCGCAGCCAGGAGAGTGAGCCACGTTTCTACGAGCGTGTCTTTTGGCGCCAACAACCACGGATTCCAGGTCGGAACAGCCTCAGGCGCATTTAGTGGTATTAGCTTTGGGAGGAATTGAAAGGCATCATGGTGTTGATGCCAAAAGCAATTCCCGTCCCGTTGTAACACTGCCAGACGTCAGAGGTGTCATCTATGACATCTCTGGCTAGAAGGATTTAATGGCTCCTTCCAATAGTGTATTAATCATCACAGCTGTGTAACTTGCACATACGACCATAGGTCAGTGAGAACTGGGCATCCCGTCCGCTCTGCCATACATAAGCACTGAACCGGGCGACTAGTACTAGAGTGGGTGACCATCTGGGAATCCCGCCTGTTGTATGTTTTTGATTTCATTTTTGCCGATAGCGATAATTTTTTTTGACTACAAGTGCAAAGATCGGGACGACCAAATCTGCAGCAATTCGGTTCTGAAAGCTGTGGCAACTGCAAATTGATCTCGAAGGATGTCAATCCGCTTGAGCACTGCTTGGCATTGCTTCCAATTGCTACATCGGTTGCCGGCGATGCGAAGTGGTAGTAACAGAAACACGCGAGATGTTTGACTTTGTTGTAGGGCTTCGTCACTGCGGTTGAGGATGCCGTCGAGATGATACGTGATTTCCTCATCCCGCAAAGAAGGAAAGGCGCAGACCTCTGAGAGCGTGTAGTCGAAGACGCCAGATAAGTAGATCGAGAGCGCGTGATGGTACATCCACGCCACACTGATATCTTGAGCGCTCATACTCACGTGAAGTGATGAAGCGAAGACTGCAAGCTGGGAGTGTAACTCTTGGCCTTCTTGGATGAGCTCGTACATCTTGGTCGGGTCGACTTCCATGTTTCCATTGTAAGAGTCCATAGTTGTACTTGCTCTGTCACACAATGGGTTAGCAACCAGGACTTGTGAAGTTGATTATCATGATGCAAACCTTTGAGCGAAAACCGAGCACTGTAGAAACAAGTCGAATGCGGTTTCCAACGGTGTCCAGTCGCGGACTAAAGTACGGCATGCTTCATCATGCATGAGCCAATCGTCCCGTGATAACAGAGTAGGCTCTGAGAAAAGCGCAGATCGACTGATCTCGAAGAGTCTGATCTCGCGATAAATCGAGAGTGAGCGCCCACAGCAAAATGAGAGTGGACCGAAAGCGTTTAGCAATACAGACGTCCCAAATCCCATGTGAGCATTCCAGGCTACACCAGTAGGATCATACATAAGCTATACGGAGTCATCAGACAAAAGTTGTGACTTGGTATTGGTATAGCATACCTCAAACAAGCTCAGTAAGAACGCCAGAGAGAGCATGGAAAGGTGGTCCCAAGATTCACGTCCGCTGCGGATACGGTCCCCAAGAAATTCTACACTCTTCTGGTACGATTGTATTGCAAGCTCAAGCATGCGAGGGTCACGGCGGCCGTTGATGCCGCACGTATAAACAGTCATGGCTCCAAGTCCAGCTAGGGCGGAGAAGTGCCCATGACATTGCGGTACCTGCGACGTGAGGTAACGGTACCAGTCATTCCCTCCTCCAGAGAAACGGTTCTGAGGCAGGAAAACGTGGAAGAAGTGCTGGAAGGATCGGGTTTCTCCATCCGGCTTGGCCAACATGGACGGGCTCAGGTCAGCCTTTGTGACGGGACGCTGGTTCCCGATGACGATTATAGGCTTGCTGACAGGTGCATAACGACAGACCAGAGACGCTCGCTGGCAGCTGGTACACGGGACCTCGTTCGAACACTACCACAAGCATGGTGTAAGTCTTCGGTTGACGGAGTAATCATGTTTGACACACACCTTGACCCGACGTTGGGCGCAATTCAGGCATCTCGACCTTTTCAGCCTTCTGTCGTATGGACCAATCGCACCGACAGCCATCTTAATACATACATCTGGGTCAAGGTGAAATTGTCATAATTATTGATGGAGATGCAGGTGTAGAAGGATGCTTGGACGGCGATGTGACCAATGGCTGCGCAAGGGACTAGGCCCAGATGGGAAATAGTCTCGCGGCGCTAGTCGTATTATGGATGGAGAGGAACTCAGCCACGACCAGAATCCAACTCTTCGTCGTCAGCTTTACTCAGCAAGACGGAGCCTCATTGTGTTAGTGATCTCCAAATGTTCAATGCGCTACTTCTCCTGACAGCCTGCTCTGTGCTCTCCCTCAGGCCTTATATGGAAGCTGGTGTGCCTCGCTACTATACCGCTTTAGGCATACATCTCGCGGTGCCGATGACAATGACTGTTTATCAGGATTGTGGTCTCGTGGTGCCAGATAAGTCTTATATAAGTGATCGTGTTCTTCCATGCTAGAATTTGTACATACACAACATCTTCTTTACTACCTCAATCTTCAGTCTTTCTCCGCTACCATGATAGGAACGTCTTTCCATCTCCTGAGCTTGCTCGCAATTTCGACTGTGAAAGCTCTCACTCTACCTGCTCCTGATGGACAGTACGGTACAGCATCTTCCCAGATGCTACTCACAGACCGATCCCGACAGGACCCGTACGCCACCGTGTCCGGCGGATCGCATTTCCGACAAGTCGTGGTGTCATCATTCTACCCAGTCGCGCTGCGTGAGAACTGCGCCGACTATACTAGTCAGTACATGCCGAACGCTACAGCTGCCTTCTACGATGAACAGTTAGGAGCATTCGGCATTCCAGCCGAGACCTTCGCCTCCCTGCGATTGACGCATTGCAACGCTCGCGATCGTCGCGGCCTGAAGAACCAGCAGTTCCCAGTTGTCTTGTTCTCCCCTGGACTCGGCAATACACGATTGATCTACAGCGCCATGGCTCAGGCGCTTGCCAGCAAAGGCTACATCGTGATATCCATTGATCACCCGTTCGACGCGGACATTGTGGAGTTTCCAGACGGTTCGACAGCTCTGGCAGCAAACATCACGACGGACGCACAGATAGAAGCAGCCTTGGAAGTGCGATCCAGCGACGTCTCCTTCGTGATCGATGAGCTCCGTTCGCCTCAGCTATCCAAGAAACTTTTGGGTGACAAGGTCCGCATCAACCAAAAGCAGTATGCCATCTACGGTCATTCTCTTGGAGGCGCTACGGCAGCTGTGGCAGCTTCGAGTGACACCAGATTGTCAGCTGCGGTCAATCTCGACGGCACCTTCTTCGGATCGTTGGTATCATGTGGTGCAACAAAGCCTCTTCTGATCCTTTCTCACGATGGCAAAAATCTCACAACTGACCCAAGCTGGACTTCGACCTGGGATGCGACGCGCAAGACAACCAAGGCTGCCGTCACGCTGCCTGGTACCGCTCACGGTAGTTATACCGATTATCCTCTTATTGTCGATGCGCTTGGAGTCCCGGCAGAGGCTCGTGATCAATTTGTCGACCTCATCGGCGCCTTACACGGTGCGCTGCTTCGCGAAGTGGTCAGCAGCGTGGTTGATCACTTTGTGGACTATTCTCAGTGTCGAGAGAGGAAGCCTTTGCCCGAGCTGAATGGCACAGTTCTGGGAGGCATGCGGTTGCTTGGCAAGAGTGAGAAGGCGCAGAGGTGTAGATAGATGAACATGGCCGGTGTTGTGTTGGGTGTCGTTGGCATATGGTACATTACGTTGTGAAGATGAGGTTCAGGGATTTTTGGTCCGTATCGTGTCAATTGCACTTCATCAGCGGTACAGGTTCTATGCGACTACTGTGATGGGTCATATACATAGTCCAAATGCAATTTGTTACAGATTGGACTAATTGAAACAATTGAAACAGGTAACATAAGTGAAGTCTGCATGCGAGACAAGCCTCACACGGCTCGGAATAATTGAAGTGGATCGGCGTTGTCTGGCCAGTAGCCAATCGAAACGCTCGGACTCCCACTTTAGCTTGCACGCGCTTTCTCGCGACGCTCTCGCGATTCAATTTACATACCACACCACTACCTCTGCATATTTCCCCAGCGCTATCCTTGTTGCATTGCTCCTTCAGCTATTTCCTCATTTTCAACCATACATTGCAACATCTCTTACTTATACACATCATGGCCGTCTCCAGGAAACGCAAGTGCGCCGAAACCACGGAACCGACGGGTAAACAAACGACATGCAGCTCTCAATTGAAGACCACGAAGGGCGCTGCCAGCTACAACACCTTGGACGGAGAGAAAGAGACGCCCAAGAGGAGGAAGACTGCTGGCACAAGATCATCGACACCCCCGCCTCCTGCATCTGGATCTGCTGCAATCTCGAGCCAAAAGAGGAAACGAACTCTGGACGCCGTCACTGAACAATCAGACGAAGACAACGAAAGAGGAGCGAAAGTCCAGAAAGGGTTCTTCAGGCAGTTCGCCAAACCAAAAGCCGCTGTGACTCCTCAATCGGCACGGTTCAAGAGTGCCATTTCGGTGTCACCTTCGCAAACGCCTACAAAGAACGCGGAACGATTGTTCGATCAGCTCAACATTCGCGCCACATCACCAGCATCGCAAACATCAAGTAGGAAGGGAAAGGCTCTCGAAACACCGCCTACGTCCCCAGAATCGGACACAGTGCAACCAAATGCGATTCTTCCGACAGAACTGCGCGACCTTCTCTCACTCCACACATCCTTCCTTACAGCATTATCTCTTCATTCAGCACACAACGGCGGCTCAGCCTCAGCCATCAGTATCAAGACACTACTCCCACAGATCACGGCCAACTGGAGGAAACGCAGCGTCACCCTCCCTGATGTTCGCAAAATTCTTGCCCTTGTCCAGCAGGCTGGGCCGTCGTTTGCACTCGAAGATCGGGCACGTGCTGGCGTCTTTTTGGTGCGCACAGAGCAGAGTGGGCGCACGAACAATTACATCGATGAAGGTGTACTAAATGCGGTCTTTGAGAGTTGCCTCAGGAAGGCGTGGGTGGAGTGGTCCAACGAGACGCCAGAGGGGCTTCTCACAGGTCGCGCTTTCATCCGGCAACTTCCTCTTGTCGATATGGTACAGACTGAAGCAGCCAGAAATACCTCAGCACTGTTTTCTCGGGGCCAGCAACGGCTCACAGATCTCAAGGCCGGTCAAGCAGCCGCCAAAGCTGAAGCCGCCACACCACAGACTCCTGTCACCTCGATCGCCAAAGACACTTCCGGCATCCAGAATCGCAACACGTCACTACTCGACAGAATCCTGGCTAAACAGGCGGTCGCCTCTAGCCTTCCTGCAGGTCCCACTCGGACAGAGCTCGAGCGTAAATCTGCTCTCCACCGTGTGGAAGATGTCACTCGCGTGCTGGACATGCTTGCGGCTGGTCAGCCACGCGCAAGCTTCAGCATGACAGCTATGGTCCAGCATTTGCAACAAAGTCTGCGGACCCCAATCACCAGAGAAGAAGTCGAAAGGTGCCTGGGCATCATGGCCACGGAAATCATGCCAACCTTTGTCAGAATCATTTCTAGCGCCGGCATGAACGGAGTAGTAGTGACAAAAGGAGGCAAGATCGGCTTCGCAGACCTGAAAGAGAGGCTAGCCAACGCTGGTGCGTAGGCCACGAGATGCCTTTGGGATATTGATGTGTTGAGTTGCAAACGTGGCGGACGAACAGTCCCTTTCCTGTGCGCCTACATCCAGACACTTTTCTTTTGTTTGACTTTAGCCAGCGATGATTTACGTGACGCATTTTCAGCTTGCATTTTTTATGTATCGGTACGCGTTGTCAGATATACCAACCTGTTTGAGATGCGAAAGCCACTTACTTCCCGAACTAGAAGCCCATCAAATATTATGTTTCTTCGTGTACTATTTATTCAACTGGTTGAAAAGGCTCAGGCAGGTCCACCAATAAATTTGGCCCCGCCTCAATTCTTGAAAACGATGTAATATCAAAACAGATTATTGTCACCACCCGAACGCCTCCAAATGCAAGTCTAGACTCGGCCCATCAACGCTGATGCAGTCTCTAACAGCATCCCTAACATCATCGGACAACCCTGTTGGCCCGCACGCTGCAACGAGAACACGTTGGTTGATTTCGCATTCTCTCGCAACTAGGCGGACAGTCGAGTGCACATCTGGTCGGCCCGGCACAGCGTACGGAGGAAGAGTTGCATCGTCCGCATCCATTGTGGACGCGGGATTGACAGCCTCGATCTTAGGGCTAGGTATTTGTGGCACATCGTCAAGGGTGGATTGGCTGGCCAGCTTTTTCGCTTGTGATTCGCACATTTTGGTCATGTGTACACGGATGGTGACTCGTGGGTGTGCTTTCAAGATGGCGAGTTCTGGCACGAAACCTGCAAATTGGACTGGCGATGGCGTAAGCAGGTTACCAGTCAGCCGTAATGGGAATCTTTGACTTACCGACCGTCCTTACACTCCAGATGAATTCCAGGCTCTTCTTGCTCTCCACATCCTGTTTTCTCGCCCAATCGACCGCCAACGCAAATGTGAACGTCGCGCCGCTGCCGCCAGCGAACAGCACTACTCTATCGTATCTCATGGTGTTGGGTACATAGCCATATGCGCCCTCAAGCCCCGTCCGCACTGTGCGTCCGGGCTTCTCGCACGCAGCCTTGAATAGATCTTTCGTGAAGCCGTTGCGCGCCGAAATCACGAACTCGACCGGATCTCGACTCACCATGGTGAATGGATGGGTTTGAAAAGCGCGGATGCCTGGCATGTAGAGAAAAGCATGCGATCCCGGCGCAGAATGGGCCATAGAACGTGTAAGGGTGACCCGGGTGGCGTTTGAGGCTACCAGAGGCGTGAGAGTGGCGGTGTTTGTCGGCATGTAGTAAAGGAACCAGCTGAGACGAAGAGCTCTGTCGAGCGCGTAAATAGACGTGGCGATCAGGGCCATATAAAGCGAATGGCGGGCTGCTTTGGAAGTGTGGTAGCAGACTGTGAGCTAATCAGCGGCTATGCTTCCGACGACGACTAGTTATTCCGGATATCATTTACCTGTGATGAGAGAGACAATGATTAGTATAGTGTGTGCTATGTAGAAGAATTCGTAATGACGCCGCCGGACGAAGCCATTCGCTGTGAGTAGAATGAGTATCATGGCGATGCCAGCCATATCAGCGGCGATAGTGCCGGGAGTGGTGAGAAGATGAACATAATCGGTTGCGAACAGACCAGCGGCGTACACACTATCGGACCCGTTAGCTGATGATAAAAGTCAAGCACAGGATCGATTATGACTTACGCAGTGTGTACTGTCATTAGTAAGATCGTAGTATATCCGCACCATCGATGCAACACGTTGATGCTTTCGTATGATCGTCCAGCGATCGGCGATAACGGCGTATTCTTGAGTGCGAGGAACACGGCAAGGCACATGTTGCATAAAGACACCCTATACCTTCGATTAACATTCGATGCAGTCAGCAGGACCGATGCACTTACCATCCAAGTCGATTGGCGAAAGTTGTGTAGTGATGCCAGTCGATGTCCCAGACTGACACTCCAATATTGACGCCGAAGTAGACGATTGCCAAAGCTACTCGCTCAGGTAAGACCTCAATGCCGTGTACCTTGCTGCCATAAAGACTCTTCTTCAGGGGTGTTGACCATGTCGAGACAGTCCTTCCAAAACGGGTGTTCCGTATCTCGAGTCGGCATTGCAGGCGGTGTAGCCAGTGCACACAAGCAAAGATGAGGACGGTGCCAGCGATGACAGAAACGAAGTAAATCGATGTATATCCTCCCTGTAGTCGTTGCAGCTTGACTTCCTGCATGTGAGCAAGGTCCGCAGCTGACGTCGACGAAGGAGCCATGCTCGATGAGTCGAGTCACTTACTTCTGAACGAAAGTGGGCGTAAGAGCGAAAGTGATGTAGAGCTCGTTTTGCGAAGGATTTGGAGGTCCACATTCTTCATACATTATACATTCTGATATGAGTATATATCCTTCGACTCTCGACTTGGCTGGTCACATGACATGTACACTCCGATGTAGCGGCTGACCGCGCCGGCAAGGCTGGAGCTGTGACTCGCCAAGTCTCGTCGTGCTATCGTGATATGCGAAAGAACGACAGCGGCGCTGAATTGATATTGCTCTGTGCAATGACGCATTTGCTCACGGCATGCAGGAGTATTAGACTTGCATTATAAGGCTCGCTCCGTGCTCCGTTCGGAGCGGGCTAGCATGGGAGCCCAAGGAAGACACCAATAATCTGGAACACTAGGCTTGACAGAACGTCGGCGGCGACAATTTGAATAGGTTTGATTCGCAGCGCGGCTTATAGTCGACAGTAGTCGTTTTACTTATGATGCACGATATCATGCTCGATCGATTGATCAAATTTCTTGGGCCGCCCGGAGAGTCGGAAGACCGTGAGGCTGTGAGGCTGTCTGTCAGCTAATTGAAAAAAGCATCGTGAAAGCGGTCAACGATGTCCGACGCTACTCCTGTGGACACAAGACGCCGCACTCCGAAGAGTTCGGCCAAAAGAAAAGCGTTTGATGGATGGGTAAACTTGGAACAATCAGACAAGAGTGCATGACACACAAAACTTACTCTCGGGTCCCCAGAGCTGACGATTTAATACACATTGCTGACTTGGCTTGCAGGTGTGCTCACCGATATGAGCGGAGTTGGTAGCCAATACTCCGCTGTCATCAGACAGCTGCACCCAAGCCAGTAGTCGCTTCAGCTGAGCTGAACTTTAAAGCCAGTCCAGTACCCGATATAGATGTAATCTGCCAATTTGATGTAGGACCAGTGTCGTATTGTAAAGCGAAGGTGTCCTCTCTATGTGTCACAGCAGATGCAAAAGCATCTTCTATCGATGATGATCCCAGCAAACTACGCCCAGTGAGACGCATTTTAGGATAATAAAAGCTCTACAAGGATTGGGAACAGATGGACTGGTTTGTTGGCATGTTCCGGCGGCGTCCCAGTGGCGTACTCCTCGAAAGCAGAACAGTCCAGCGACAACTTGGCAGGTTTCGTTGCGCGCTCACCAGCAAGCCACACTTATGGGCAGACCAATAATTGGAGATGAATGGAGGGTAGGTCGACAGGGAGCACGAACTGCAGTAAAGGCGCATGACTAAGTTTCGTCCGTTGCTCTTGGCTTGACACCAAGCGGTCACGAACAACCAGGTACCCAGAGACATCTATGGACCGCGGAGCTAACGTTCGGAGCCAACCTGTCGATACGGCCTTACGCGCGTTCACTTGGAGGCATTGGCGTCCTTGTTCTTGATCTCCTCTTCGGCGACCAGACCGAGCACCTCCTGCTCCGCCATCCATACTCGCACACTGTCCATAACGCGCTCGAGTCCATCACCACCTTCCATGACGTCGTCCAGATTCCGGAGATCGAAGTTGCTTCGGTGGTCGCTCACACGTTGCTGGCCCCAATTGTACGTCCTGACCTTGTTCTCACGGCCCACTTTGCCGGCGCCAGCGCCACGCCGCAGGGCGATAACCTCAGCCTCACGCTCTTCGCGTCGCATCTGCGCAATGCGCGAGCGTAGGACTTGCCACGCCTTCTCGCGGTTCTTGATTTGTGATCGGCCTTCCTGAACGAACACGACAGTGTTCGTCGGGCCGTGAGTGAGACGGACGGCGGAGTCTGTAGTGTTAACGTGCTGGCCACCCGCACCTCGTGCGCGCATTACATCTGTCTGCACGTCCTTTGCGTCGACATAGTAGTCACTATTGGGGTCATCGAAGCTCTTCTCGCCCAGGTCCTGACTTCCTTCTGCGGGAATTGATGGCAGTACCAAGACGCTCACAGCTGATGTGTGCGTGCGGCCTTTGCTTTCAGTGGCAGGGACTCGCTGCACCCGATGAACTCCAGCCTCACATCGGAGTATACCATACGCGCCCGGCGACTCAACTTCGAGGATCGCTTCCTGTACATGTGCACCTCCTCCTGAGCCCGAGCTTGTAACTCCATCTGCAGTCTCATATTTTAGAGTCGAGGTCCGCAAACCAGTACGAGAGCAGTATGCTTCGTACATGCGGAACAGGTCTCCCGCGAATATTGCAGCTTCATCTCCACCTGCTCCGGGCCTTATCTCGATCAGGCAAGGCAGATGTGCGAAAGGGTGTACGGGTATCAAGCTGGTTTTCAGCGCTTCTGATGATTGCTCTATCCTTTCGCGCGAAGGCTCGACATCTTCCTCGGCCAGCTCTCGCAGTTCTTTATCGGGCGATTTTAACAAGTCCTGTAGTTCCTTGAAGGCTGATCGAGAATTGTCGTATTCCTGTAAAGCAGCAGCTGTGGCAGACAATTGCCCGAGCCTTTTCGCCGATTTGGCATCATAGTCGGCAGCAACCTTCTTCGCGAGCGTCTCGTGCTCTTCTGTTATGGATCGTGCTCGTGAGAGCAACGCTGGTGATAGGCCATCATGCGAGGCTGCTAGAGATGTTAGCTTTCTCGTCACGAGCGCAGGATTTCCAGGAGAGCATGGTACCGGTAGACTGGAACCTCAGAGTACGTAGTGGTTGAAAGCGGCGAGACTGCGCCAGTTGACGCAGACAACGCGCACATGTCCATGCTTGTAGAGGCATGCTCGTAAGATCGTGCTGTGTTCCAACATCAAAAGTCACATGCGCAAGGCGGTCCTGCTCAACTGCCGCGGCTCGCTCTGAGGCAGGTGCTAACCTAATACACTAACCCTGGTGCTGCTTCGATTAACAGATGTTCGATGCATTTATCGATGTATATGCATCTAAACAGGTTCTCGCTTGGAGTAGAGTGGTATTAGATATGATTTGTTGTATTTGCTTACAATATAGGATCCAGACTCTGCTCGTTCAATCAAACATACTGTAAATGTGTGACGAACAGCGTGTGGATCAGGAATTGACCACTCCACGTGCACGGCTACATGACATGTGTTACATGATGGTGATGTGTGATCGTGTGCCCTAGTATACTATCTCTACCAACGGAAGTAGACAGCTCATACGGGACTCATGCCTGTATGTTGTCTTTCGCCAAGGAGTAATCAGAGTACGATATGCCACCTCTTCCGACCAGTATCATCGTCTCGTCTGGGTTCAACGACAGCCCCATCGCCACCAACGACCTTTCTCTCATCGTCGACAGGCAGGATGATAGTGAGCCCGTTTTTAAGCCATGACGGCTCGAAACTCGTCTTCTCTACGGCAAAAAATACCGAGATCTCTTTCGGAGTGGCCGAATAGCTGACAGTGAACTTAGCCATGTGCTTTTCAGCAACCTCGGCGATCGCGATTCCGTCATCTTCCATCCACGATGTCGCATAGACGCTGCCGTCCGACCTCTCCTCAGGACTAGGGAAGATCTCGACACCGCGGTAGTCGTCCTGGGGTAAGTTCGCCTCGTTCACCTTATCGCCTGGAGCCACAGTCTGCTTGTCTTTACCGACAGGCACCGCGCCACCAATTCGTGCTAGAACAGGGATGCTATACTTCCAAGGTGACGAGATAGTATGCCACTGACCAGATGGTAAGTGTTGATAAGGTGCATTTGTGTTCAGGAACCCCGGATCGGACGGGCTTCTCTTCGGCAAGTAGACCTTCGCGACGTCGACACCAGGCTCGTAAACACCACCAATCATAAACGTATCACCGAGCCAGTATTGTTCGTCGCCAGCTTTCAAGGCTTTGCTACTCCAGACCTCTGGATCGGCTTCATATCCCCACCCAACCCACCGCTGGGCGGGAATGGCAGTGAAGTGACTTTGGATCCCGAGGCCATAGAGGTATGGGATCAACTCATACCGACGGCAAATAGCCTTGCGGATTTGTGGTAGAACCTCGATGTGCATCCATGGCTCGATGACGTCGCCAACAAGGTTGTCCGAACCGGTCTTGAAGCAGTTGATGGCAAAGCGAGGAGAGTGGATGCCCGTTTGCACCCAGCGAACAAGCAGTTCCGGCGTTGGCTGGGGCCCTTCGAAGCCGCAGATATCGGATCCATAGCACTGAAGTAGACAAATTCCCGCAGTGAGATGGATGGCATTGGCGCCCTTGTACCCTTCCCAAGAAGTGACATTGTCTCCAGACCACGAAGAACAGCAGTAACGCATGGAACCTGCAGTGGCACTGCGCGTCAAGACGAAAGGCCGCTCATCCGGTGCTACCTCAAGCAGAGCGTCGTGCGAACTCTTCCCCATCAATTCAGTATTGAGAGCCCGGCCCCAGAAACCTATGTCTCGCTTTTGCTGTCCTGAGGCTGCAGCAGCGGCTTTGGCCTCCGGCTCATCTAGTGCATTGATCCAGTCATCGTTAGGAATGGTGTACTCGTTGTTGTCATTCCACATGCAGTCAATGCCAATTTCACGCAAGCCTTTGACACCATTGTACCACCAGTCGAAACCAGCTTTCGATGTGAAGTCAATATGTCCTCCCTCTCCGCTCTCACCACCACCGGCACTCCAGAGACGAGCAATCCCGGTCTTACCCGTGCGAGGGTCGGTGAACAAAGCGCCACTATCAACCAGCTTCTGGTACTCGGGGTGACTGGCGAGGACATATGGCTTGATGTTGGCGAGTAGTCGGATACCCTTCTCACGGTAGCTACGAACGAAGCCTTCTGGATCCGGGAATCTGTGGCGGTTCCAAGTGAAGACGTTTCTCGTCTTGGGTTCAGTTTCTGCGACCGTATAGCCTGAACTCATCTGGAAGCCAGAACACGGGATGTCATATTTTTCGAGCTTGGCAGCGAACTCCATGAGAGCGTCACAAGCCCTTGGTTCGTCAAGCATAGAGTACTTCATACCTCCAGCTAGGTAGCCGTATGCCCACCGAGGAACAAGAAGAGGGAAGCCAACGAGTTCTGCATACAAGGCGACGACTTCTTGCAAAGTTCGGCCAATCATGGTGTATTCTTCAAGTCCACCATGGTCCTGGCGATAGACTTTGTAAAAGCCCCACATACCATCCATCTCGCTCCCCACCGAGTAGGTTCCCCTTGCATGGCTGGTGGAGAATGTACCAACAACTCCTTCAGGGCCAGCTTTGATCAGGAGTGGGATGTGTTTGTACATGGGATCCGTCCGCAGGGCATCGTAGCCAAAACAGTCAGTGGCTGAAAGCGTAAACTGTCGGTTCGAAAGATCCATTGGCGAAGCCTTCTCTCCTAGGCCAACGTGCAGACTGCCTCGATAGTAGCAGGTGTAATGACACACGCCGGTACCGTCAACCGTGTATGAACGGAATGGTAGATCTTTGTGCAGTGGCTCATCGTTCTCGAAGCCTACCGACACCAAAGGAACACCGTCCCAAGTGATCTTCGCTTCAATGCCGCCGTCACATTCAAACTTCCGGGAGGTGTGTTCGGGAGACGTTTTAATGGGTTGATTTGCCTGAGTTGGGCGTTTGGCACTAGGCAAAGGAGGCAATGGATGGGAAGTTGATGTGAAAGTCGTTCTGAAAAGCCCAGCTTTGATGACCTCAAAGGTGAAGTCGAATGGTGTATCTAGCTCTTCACAGCGTAGATGGACTGCGGCATCTGCGTTGCTCGACACATCTCGGTACGAAGAGGGTATGAACTCTTGCTGAGGCATGTTGTCGACAGGCTGCCTAGATCCTGGCAAAACTAATGGATTCGTGGTGACTTCAAATTTGCTTTTGGGACACTTCCGAAGTGTCAATTCACTCTTGTTTTATATGCATCAGTATGTGGATCAGTATGTGGATACTCAGTGTTACAATCAACAATATACCTCGACTGCTTGCCGTCACATCCTCGGGCAACCAAAACCCGAAAGCATTCGCCGCCCGGGGCAGCCAAGTCAGACCTCGTCTCGGGGAGGGGAGTTTGCAGCGTTGGCATGCAGGCGTGGGAAGATTTGATTCGCCATGCAACATCTCGTGATGTACTGCAACGTGCTTGGACCTGACCAACTCGTCGCGAGGCAGGAACTTGATTCATGCACGTGCAACTCGACAGATCGTACGGCAATGGCAGAAGAATCTATTGCCGGATCCTGCAGGCTGGGGAAGCAATCGCACTCGCCGGACAAGCCTCAGCAGCAGGAATGGCTGGCATGCTCACTGGTGGCTGTGGTGTATAAGCTCAGCGGCTTTCATCAGTGGCGCAAACATATGTTACACCCATGAGTGGCTCACCCCAGAGAGAACCCTATCTGAATACATGATTTCAGTCTGATAATGGACAGACTGGTCGAACAATCTGGTAGGCTCGTCGTCCTCGACGGAAATGCCAAAATCTCCTTTCTCCTCCCCCAGACTTTTCTCCGCGAATCTCTCCGCAGGCTAGTGATTGCAGACCCACATTGTGTTCCCACTCAAGCGCTATGAACAATACAGCTAGCCAAGATCGACGGTACATCGCTACGAGGTCTCACGAGGAGGGGAAATGATACATCGGCGTATGACCTGCTTGGCTACATCGGTGTGAGAAAGGCCGATTTGAGCTCATATAATCCGGCGGGCGAAACGATCTTTACCATGTGCATTAGGTTTCCGTTACTCGCACTATCGTAGCGATCGATTCGCATTCAGAGAAGATGTCGTCCAAAGCGAACGAAAAAGAAATTCAACTTCAGCATCAAGACCAGAAGTCGACCGATATAGGCGCTGAGACGATCGAGACAGTGCGTCCAGACTCGAACAACAACCGACCACATGGCGACAAGGCTGCCGACTTCCTCGAAGCCAATGCACCCGATCACCAGCACGTGGTAGTCACTGCCGAAGACAACAAACGGGTGTTGCGCAAGATTGATCTAGCCTTGTTGCCCATCCTCCTAGGTAGGTAATCGCGAGCAATATCCATTCGAACATGTGCTGATGACACCACAGCTGTATACTTTCTGCAGTCACTTGACAAGACAGCCTTGAGCTATGCCGCCGTATTTGGCCTCATAGAACACACAAATCTGGTTGGCGACCAATACAGCTGGCTCGGTGCCATTGTGTACGTCGCGCAACTTGTCTGGCAACCTGTGGTCGCATATTTCCTTGTCAAGCTTCCGACTGGCAAGTTTCTGGCGATCATGGTCTTCTGTTGGTAAGTAGCCTGGTGTAACATGACTGTTCTCAGCGGTCGCTAATAATATATAGGGGTGCAGTGCTCTGCGGCATGACAGCCACTTCAAATTTTGGAGGTACGTTAGGAACCAGAGTCCTTGCCAACCATCAATCCAGCTTTCCGAGATTGAACTAATTTGGCATTAGGTCTCATGGCCACGAGATTCCTCCTAGGCTCCTTTGAAGCATGCGTTGCTCCCACATTCATTGCCATCGTGCAGATGTGGTATCGTCGAGGTGAACAAACAGTACGCAACGCAGCTTGGTACGCACAGCTCGGCGTCGTGAACATTGTAAGCCTGTGGCACCCACAAGCATAAGTGCATCCAGCAGCTGACCTTAGTCATACAGCTTGGAAGTCTGCTCAGCTACGGATTAGCCCGAATTGTGTCCAACACACTCTACCCTTATCAAATCATCTTCCTCTTCTGCGGTCTGCTCACAGGTATGTCCGAGAACTTCACAAGCCCCGCCGCATCACTAACACACTGTTTAGTATTATTCTCAGTCGTGGTATACATATGGCTACCCGACTCTCCCATGAAAGCACGATTCCTCTCACAAGAAGAAAAGCTGATCGCCATCGAACGCCTGCGCATGAATCAGCAAGGCATCGCCTCGGGGAAATGGAGGTGGGACCACGTCTGGGAGTGTCTTCTAGACCCCAAGACGTGGATCTGGACAGCTCTGCTGACAGCAGTGTCAATTCCTTCTGGTGGCATCACCACTTTTGGCCCGCTAATCGTTAGAAGTTTTGGCTTCTCGAGCTTCCAAGCGATCCTCTTCAATATGCCCTTCGGAGCCGTCCAGATTATCGCGACGCTGGGCGGTGCGTTTGCAGCAACGCACTGGAAGGTCAAGTCGCCCTTCCTAGCCGCTTTGTGCGTGCCTCCGATCATCGGGCTGTCGATCTTACACAGCGTGTCGCACGACCCATCTAACCGCGGAGTTTTGCTGTTTGCATACTACATCACCTCAGTCTACCCAGCCATCAGCCCGATGATTTATTCATGGTCCGGCCAAAACACTGGCGGAGATACCAAGCGCAAAGTTACCACTGGTGTGTTATTCATTGGCGCTTCTGCTGGCAACATCATCGGCCCTCACTTGTATACGCCAGAGGAAGCGCCCAGGTACTACCGCGGCATCCGCTCGAACCTGGCACTCTTCGTGGTAATTATCATCCTTGTTGGAGTGGGAGCGCTTTACATCACATACCTGAACAAGAAGCACGCTGCCGCCAGAGAGAGGATGGGAAAGTCGGCACATATTGTGGACTTGTCGATGGCGAAGTCGTCAAAGCTTGCTGGCGAGGACGGTGCAGCGATGAACGATGGAAAAGCTGCGGGTGGAGTTGGAGACAAGGCGTTTGATGATGTCACGGACCTCAAGAATGAGGACTTCATATACGTGCTTTGATCGGATGCAAGTAACCGGTAGCTCGAATACACTTAGAAGTTGAGGTCAGCTACATTAGGTACTGTTCACGTACTCTTGGGCCTCATAAAAAGTTAGGATGAACTCTGGACTGGGGAGATCGAGCGACGGGTACGCAGCATTACTACTCACTATTGACTTGATGTGTTTCATTGCCTTGAATCAATACCGAAAACACAGCTGAATCACCTCGACACACTGATTGGTGCACATGTTAGCAGCTCCACGACATGTGCTGTTCCCACTGGATGATGGGTCAACATGGAATTGTCAAAACGCGATGCTCAATTACGTTTGCACGGTTGTGATCTGCTGAACGTTTCGTAAGGCACTTGTTGCCTTTCGTATGCCGTGACGTCGTCTGCTCAGTGCGTTTGCTCTGGCAAAATGGTGTTTGAACTATAGATATTCATCGTTCAGATTGGGGCATTCAAATATTTTCTGTTCGTCAACCAGGCTTCATTTCGGGCTTCTCTATGGCATGGCGATTTCCGAGCACGGTGGCTGTTATACGGATGGGCAAAGAGTCTTGCTTTTTTAGAGACATTGATTCATCCGCATCGACTGAACTCCATCCATTTGCTTAACTGCTATTCGCAGCCTGTTGTCTCTAAGCGCCGAAAGGGAAGAAATGCATCACAAGTTTTGGTCCAATTCCTTAGCGGGAGGTGGGCTTGGGCTTGGAGGCAGCACCCTTGGCACCCTGCTTGCCAACAACACTACAGGCGAATTGTCAGTATTCATTTGGGATATCCAAATGCGATGTGGTGGACGTACCGGCCGGTGGACTGGCCAGCAGCAGACTTGGCGGCGGTCTTGGCCTTCTCAGCCTTCTTGACGCTCTGGGCGGCAGTGCGCTTCTCCTTGCCCTCCTTGATGGCGGCCTGGCGGGCAGCCGAGCGGGCCTCGGGGCGCTGTGAGCGACGCTCCTTGATCACGTCAAGGGAAGCACCAACGATGGCACGCTGGGACTTGACCTGACGGCGACGGCGGGACTTGGCAGCCTCCTGTTATGGTTGTGAGTATGTGACTTCGATCGTGGGTCCGGTGGGTTATTGTTGGTGGGTGCGTACCTCAGAGATACCCTTTCTCCTCTGGCGACGGCACAGAACAGTCCATGCGATCTTGCGGGGGTTCTTGCGCTGGAGGAAGAGCGACTCGGACTTGCCGTTCTGGAAACGGAAGATCTTGCTGTCCGAGCGGACGAAGAGCTTGCCCTGTGATGTTTATGTCAGCACGAGTGCTGAGCATATGCGACCAGTGTCCCATCCAAGAGTCTCGAAGTATGCGCCTGGGCATGGATCCGTGTCGCTGGCATGTCCCTCCTCTTTCAATCCAGCAGCAGCGTATATCTTCGGGTGATAATACGTGTATGTGGCCCTCCGTCCATTCCTCCATGCCTCTCAAATGCCTCCACGGTCCTCCCAGTGTGCGACTCCGAGACGGGTGTAGGGACGGCGATGTGCGCTTACCCTGCCGGGATAGATCTTGCGACCGGAGAAGGTGTCCTCGTATGTACGCATGTTTGCCGATATGTCGTTGATATCCGGTCGATGTCGTCGTCGTCGTGGGCACTGTGCCTGGCGATTTGGTGCTGGAGTAATTTCGAGCGAGTGCTCGCACTGCCAAGATGCGAAAGCACACTAGCCATCCCCGCGCGCTTACACCCGAGACGCCGCATCATGATCCATTCGAAGGACAGCGTTTGAGTGATCTCAACTCGTATACTATTTTCATGTAATTTGAACAAGGTAGTGACTTCACTCATGACTGCTCAAAAGTTCTCGATTTGGAAAGAATCATTGTCATGTGGATGTATGGCACCTTCCAACAGCGCTCCAGCAGACCGCGCCCTCAGGCAGGAACCTTCAAATCGCCATTGGGACACCATGCAGTATACAATTTTATTCGACTTGCCTTAACTCGCCGAATCAATAGTCGTAGTCAAGGACTAAAGTATACTATATGTCACGTTCGCGGAACCACAATATTCTCACAGCCAAAGCAAAGCAAAATAACTCTTGACCATCAGCCAATTGAGGCTGCATCGACGACTCTCCGCGGCCTGTTCCGTTCATATTTGTTCAAAAGGTGCACGCATGGCCATCACGGCCTACTTTGGTATCAACGAGCATATTGTCAGATGTCTGATATAAAGGATGAAACCAACTGAGGGTTCTACAAGATGCCGTAGAGCGCACTCTTCATCCGACCAAGACAGCAACTACAATACAACACAGCATAACATCTCATAACATATATCTAGGGTATTGTATGCTACAAATTCTACATGCAAGACTCATTCACCCACTACCAGTCATCATCGTCCTTCTCGTCATCTGTGATCGCAGTTAGTCTCAAGTTCGAACCCAGATAGTCAAGTCAGGAAAATACTCACCAGAATGCGACACCTTGCTCTTCCTCGCAGCCAACGCACTAGCCAACGCACCAGCCAATCCACCTTGGGCATCGCCTCCAGCAGCAGCGCCACCGCCAGCACTAGGTGCAGATGCGGCGGGCTCGCTGCCCGGCACGGCTGCTCCACTGCGATCGCGCTTGTCTTTATCAGATACCTTCTTGAGCCTCGCGCCTCCACGGATTTCGCCGAGAAGACCGTCGCGGCCTGGCACGGCAATCTTCGGCACGGCTGCAGCGGTGTCGCTTCCCACGCCAACGTCTCCGCCGCCTGCACGTGGTGGCATAGGAGGAGGTGGCGGAGGTCCACCGGATGATGGCATAGGTGGTGGCGGAGGAGGTGGTGGTGCTCCTGCTGAAGGCGGCATTGGGGGTGGAGGAGGTGGTAAGCCGGGAGAAGCAGTTGGTGGAAGAGGTGGCGGAGGAGGAGCGCTTGCTCCAGGAGGTGGCGGCACAGGTCTTGATGCGCTGGGTGGCAAAGGAGGCGGTCCAGGCGGGCCAGCGTTTCCACGAGGCGGTGGGGGTGGTGGCATTCCTACAGCAGCAGCGTTCGAAACCTGGTAAGACGCATCCCGTGGAGGAGGTGGAGGTGGGCCACCTGCACGAGCAGGCGGTGGCGGTGGGCCCGAAGGAAGGCGTTTGCCCTCGAAAGGAGGCGGTACGTTGAATTTGCCTGATGAAGGTTGTGGTGAACCAACATCGTCCTCCAACGGAGTCTTCGGAGGCCGAGGTGGGGGAGGAGGACCTGGTGTAGCTGAGCTGGTCGCACGACTTCTCGAAGGCAAGCTCGGCGAGCCTGCAAATTTGCCAGCATCCGCAAGCGGAGGAGGAGCTCTGAAACGAGGTCTTGGAGGTGAAGGTGCTCGAGGTGGACTGGGAGAAGGACTCGGAGGGCGCTGAACAGCAGGCGATGCATTGCCTGCTGCGGACTTTCTAGGTGGTGGTGGAGCAGGAGGAGGACCACGCTTCGAGGCGCCGCCCGAAGAACCAGTGTTTTGAGGGCTTAGAGTCGCAGCACTTGGTGCAACGGGTGGTGGTGGTGGCGGCGCCTTTGCAGCCCTTTCTTTTCTTTCGGCGTCTGCAGCAGCTGCCGCCTTGTTCTGCTCCAGATAGCTTTTAATGAATCCTGCGTGCTCCTCGATCTGATCTTCTGTGATGCCCATTTGCAGGAGATCTTGCAAAACAGCCTGGACAGCGGGGTCATTCAGATCGATGCCTGCAGCATTGGCGCGACTGGCTGCTGTAGGCTGAGCAGGTGGAGGCGTAGGTGCGTTCGCATTATGGATTTCCAGTCCTCTGGGAGGAATGATGCTTTGAGCAGGCGCCTGAGGTGTAGAGCTACTCCTGTCGCGGCCACCCAATAGTGAGCCCAAGCCGAATCGGCTGTGGTGCTTGCCACTTCCTCCTCCACTAGGGGCGCCAACCGGAGTGTATTGCTGCTGAGCACCGAACAAGGTCTGTGTAGGCCCACTCGCGAAAGGCTTACTCTTGGTCGCCTTGTGCGCATTCTTCTCCCGCTCATCAATCTTCTTCTTGAACTGCTTTGCCTCTTTCTCATCCGCAAAGCTGAGACCAGCTAAACAGTCCTCGAGCTCGAAAGTGTGGAAGAACGTTCGGTCCTGGTTGTAGGAGAATGTATCATAGACCTCTTGATCCCACAAAACACCTCGGTTGGCGGGAGAGACGTCCACGAGCTTGATAAAGTAGGTATTGCCCACGAGATCGTTGGCCAGCACCGCAGCGCCCTGCAAGCCAGTGTAGGTCCATCGGTTGCGGTGGTCTGGGTGAGCGATGTAGAGCTTGGCAACGGCGACAGCGTGGATCTTGTTGGAGGCCTTCGGCACAGTACGCTTGACAGTCTGCTTGTCGTCGTCCGAAAGGATAGAGGGCATGGTGGTGGAGTGCCTGGCAGGCTACTGGATTCCTCGGTGTGTGTTGTGGTGTAGGTCGCGTGCTCCAGTCACTTGTGGATTCACCCAGACTAGAGGAGACAATTTTATTATAGCGTTGTTACCGGAGAGCGGCAGCCTAACGAAAGGGTCCGCGATGTGTTGTATGTCGGTGTAGTCTACCGTGAGGTGCTGGCAGCAATTGGGCATGCGTCGCTTAGCTGACGTAGCCTCACAAGCCGAAGTCACCGACTGCCAAGAGGGGCGTGGTCTTCACGCTTCGGAAGCATAGCAAACTCCACATTCGCATCCACCGGCATGACACCGTCTCTACTACTATGTCTGACATGAAACATGCAACGTGTACGAATGAGATCACATATCTTCACCGCTAGTGTGGGCTTAACACGATTTCGATTGCTTGCTGAGTCAACTTTCTGTCCTATCACGGATTGCTACCCAAGTCCGAGACCGCATGACCACTAGTGCGTGGTCATGCTATTCCATTTACCCATCCGCGTACCTTGCATCAATGCATCAGATCATGTTGTGGATACGGCAGAGCTCTCGTCCTGCCCTGCAACCGGAGCACACCGGCTCTTGGCACAGCTGCTCGGAGCAAAGCGTGATGCAGTCAGGGCAGAAGGCACGCTGGCACTGGGAGCACTCCAGGAAAGCATCCCATTCCTCGACACCGTTCGGCTTTCTGGCACGCAACGTGGTGACAGCCTCTGCATCGCGGTGTAGTTTGTTCAGTTCCATGATGTCAGTTGTTCTCTTCTGCGGGCGGGCAGAAAGCTCCGCGAATCGACAGCAGAGTGAGCCGCAAGCAGCGCAGCACTCGGGTTTGGAGGGCTCATTTGTGTATGGGCTCCCAACGAAGAATTCATTTGCGTACTCAGCCATGTTGGCAGGCTGTCCGGGAGTCGGAGACGGCAGTGACGGCATTATAATGCCTGGGTTGTGGATTCGACGGCACATGATCTTTTTTGTGTTCCATGTGTAGCGGTGGTTTGGATGTTTTGCGTTGCCGGGTATGCGCTCATGGATCGGCTCGAGTCCGACCTCTGATCGAAGCATTTGTATTTCTTGATTGTTGAATGCATCATGACTTTGTGAAGCAGGTACTGGGCTTGACTGTTGCCAGGCGTTGATCACCTCTTGAAAGCTCACATCCACTGTGTTTGACTCAGGCCTCACGTTGTTAATTGGCGAGGTGGCTGTGGGTATGTGGCTGGGAAGTCGTTGCGATTGTTCAGCAGGCTGTGCGGTCACAGAGGAAAGTTGGGTCAAATCTTCGACGCGCTCAATACGGTAGTGAGCAGCCTCCTCTGTTGGGATAGTAGTATCATTGACTGTTTCCTGTTGCGCCGCAGGGGGTATAATGCGCCACTTACCTGTGACACCAGAGTTGACATAAGGTGAAGAGTTTTGGGGTGGGCTTGGAGTATCCTCGGGTATCGAACCGAGTTGGATAGAAGGTAGAGACACCGTGGGCGACCCGATGTAATAGTTATTGAAACCGGTACGAGAACAGAGAGGTTGGCTCGATTCAATGGCAACAGGAACGCCGCTTGTTTTCGTGGTTGATCTGTTCCTCGGCGTTAATGGTGCAATTGGAGGCAGAGATGCGCCCATTGCAGCCAGGAAATCGCTTGCGTCTGGAAAAGTAGGAACACGACTCAGCCGAGCTAGACTTTTCGGATCAGGTTCGAAGAATGGGAGGCTCGAAGTATGACGTTCGTCAACGCACTTTGAAGTGTCATTGATGTCCTTAGCTGATTCAAAGGTGTCGTGGAGGGCGTTCCGTGATGTGTTGGGGCGCCATTCACCGTTGTCGAGGTCGTTGTGTTTACCATCGGTATTGCTTGCAGCGTTGTTCTGCAGTGAATTAGTTTGACGAGGTTGTGTCAAATCCGCATTGAATGTGATGGCTGGAGGTGATGCTTGCTGCCGCACAGGGCCAGCAGGGCCACTAGCTGACCTCGCGGCCTTGACTGATGTTGAGGGCTTGCGTATGAGAGGAGCAGCCTTTGCAGTTCTACTCAACGGGCTACCTTGGCTGAGGCTCGAGGGAGGTGGTAGAGCTTGACTGGTAAATGAACGGAATGAGGCAGGCTCACTCGATGCCTTGATAGCTGATGGTATCTTGACAGCGGATGACGGCTTGCCAGGTTGCGGTGGTCGATCGCGAGGAAGCCTGGGCTGGATCCGTGGAGTTGCTGTGGGCATAGGAAGCCTCGTCTCAGGCACATCCCTTCCTGTTTGGCCGCTTGATGGGGCGATGGATGATTTGACATGTCGGAGCCTTGGAATCTTCGAATCACGGAAGGCAGGGTGGGCTACCGTAGGTGGAGGCATTGGTGGGGTGAAGTGGCGAGACGGTGGCATACGTGCGTTCGCGACAGGACGGCTTTTCAATCGGACGTTCCGGTTCTTAGTTCTTTGAACATTTTGAGCGTCTCCCATTTCTGGAGAACTGCCTTGTGTGGAAGGATCCGGCGTGCCTTGACAAGGGTCAAGTGAAGCATCTCGGAAGCGGACTGGCGTTGGAGTTTGAGGGTCGGAACGACTCGCCGACTTCTCTCTGATGTATTGTTTGATCTCCTCAGAGCCCAGCCTACTCAGGCGTGGGTCGAAGCCGTCAGTATTGAATACACCAGTCATCTGCTCAACACTGCGACGAGCTAAAGATGCACTTCCAGGGGTTGCCTGATCAGTACGTTGTCTCCCTCGGCTTTGTGTTTGATGTGTGCCTGAAGACTGAGATGATCGTCCTGTCGCCTTACTACTCTTGGTCGTGTGGACTGTTGACGGCGTTGCGGGCTCAAGGACGTTGCTGATGCCCAAGCCTACTTGTGACGACTCGTTCAGGCGCTCATGCTCCAGCTCTTCTTCAGTGAGCAGACCTAGGGTTTTCCTGAAACCATACTCTTTTCGTTCCTTGGCCCTTTGAGCCTTTTGTGCAGCGAGGTACTCGGGTGTCGGGTTGACTCTCATCGCTTCCTCGTACCTCAGCTTGCGCGCCTTGTCTGCTTCAATCCACTCTGGTTTTTGGAAGAGCCGATCTCGAAGTTTCTTCGTGTCTTCATGGTTCAGCACTTCCAGGACAAATTTCCAGTCGTCGTCATCGAAGTCTTTCGGGTCTTTCTTCGGCAGCCATCCGTGCTCGTCGTGTTTGCCGATGATACCCTCAATCGCGAGCTTCGCCCATTTGAAATGCCCTTCGCGTCCTTTGCTGATGTTTCTGATGACCCGTCTTTCTGCTTTCGAGCTTGCTTTCTGCTCTCGTCGCTCTTCTTCTTGCTCACGGCGAACCCTCTCTCTCACTCGTGCGACGGCTTCGTCCCAGACTGGGTCCTCGGGAATCGAGGGGAATGAAGGTGTGGTAGCAGTGCTGTTTACCGTGGTTATGCTACCAAGTGCCCTGGCGCTACGCATCTTGCTAGATGTCGGTGTTGTTAGGGGTAACGTGGTTGTGCTACCGAGTGCCCTGGCGCTACGCATGGTCCTAGAGGATGACGGTATTGTCGGTGTCCTTTTCGCGGGGGCGAGTTGCTCATACGAAAGAAAGGGCGCAATTCCCTCTCCACTGGGCGGCTCTTCGCTAGAAGCTTCTGGGGAGTCTGTAATGAAGCGCGATGGAATCGGAGGTACAGGTGGCGGCGTTTCACCAAGCATGGGGCTTGGTTGGGCAGGCGACAAAGGAGACTGGGACCCGGCGGAGCTCTGTGGGGTTCCACGTCTTGTCGGGCTTGCAAAAGAGCTTTTGCTCTTCAGTGTGCGGGCAGATGCCTTTGCCTTCAGTCGCTTGGGCCATGATGTCTCCTGTTGAGTTTGTTTAGCATAGGTCCCTTGGGGCGGGGGTGCACGTTGAGTCGAGAAGGCAAGTGGCAACATGAGCTCGTCGTACGCTCGCAAGCTCGAGAGCTGGGATCATGTCAGTAAGTGATGTTGCGCATTCTGGGGTTAGAAACTTACCTCGAGCTTACGGCGCTCTGCAATACCACGTCGTGCATTTTGGATGCTGCCTCCCTTGATCTTCTCCTCGGGTGCGACGGGTGGTGTGTGGCCAATGGTGCTCGTGGCGCTGTGGTCCATTTGTGAATTTGCCTTCGTATTTGCCGTTGCCATTGCCATGGTGATTGCCTTTGCCTTTGCCTTTGCTGCTGCCACTGCCGCTGTGTGCCTTTCGCGGCGACTCAAGACTCGACGAAATAAATCACGTACCTTTTCTTGGGCGCGAGGAGGGGCTTCCTCCTCGTCCCACTCCATCTCACTCTTCGGTCCAGGTGGTGGTGCCGCCAGCTGCCCTGCTGCAGCTTCGTCGAGGTCCTGCACCAGCGGGAACAGGGACAGCCGGTTAGGCCTCTCGGCGGCAGGGCGCGACTGCATTGGTGGTGGTGGTCGCGGCGGCAGCGCTGTCGCGGAGGGTGTTGGTGGTGATGGGGAAGAGGGAGGTGTGGGTGGTGCATCCCACATCAGTGAGATACGAGGCAGAACCCCTGCTGAGAGAAGGATATGTAGGGTGGCGGGGGAGGTTGAAGTGAGGTTAAAACCTTGGCGTCGAGTCGAGAGTCGCTCCTTCCCCATAAGGAGGTTTACTTGTGTTTTTGCTGATGAAGTAGAGATGAACGCAATGTGTTTGGTCGTTCACTTGCTGATACTCTGACATAGTTCAAAATTCCACCGATGTAGCAGCATCATCCTGGTATGTTGGCCAGAACGGAGTTCTATATGCCACATTGCATCGATCAAACATCATTCAATGCCACTGAAACTCACGTAAAGGCGATAGAGGGTTGGTTCGATGCATTCACGGAACAGGCTCTCGGGGGTTCACGGTTACTAGTTCTCTCTGGAGCATATGATATCAGCACATCGGAACCATTAACTGTACGGCCTTGGACTTACGATGAAGAGCGAAAAGGCCTTGTACCATGCTACTAAATATACCATCACGAAAACACTCCCCACCAAGCATTGTATAAACTATGTTCATGACATTCGAGCAGCCTATCTAAGTCGCCAGGTGGAAAGAATACTCCGTGCAGGAACCTCGTAGATACTCATCACGGGATCATCGCCCAAACGCAGAAGATGCAAGAAGGGCAGTCATTGCTTTGTAGCAGTGGATTTCGGAGTGTTGCTCATTTCTTCGTGGCGTACTGCTGTGTCCACTCACGCGCAGTCTTGATCGCCTCGGGTTGGTTCTCCTGTTCGGCGTTAGTCGAACGCTTACAATAGTAAAGACATGTGCAAGTTTACGAACCTTCCATTGCTTGGCCACAGCCTCGTTAAGAGGATCTTCTGGGTTGGGAGCGCCGAGCAGGGCCTGGATACTGAGCAGGATTGTGCGGATCTGGAGAGCGGGTGACCAGTTGTTCTTCAGAACGTCCAAGCAGATGCGACCGAGCCTGTCGATGTTGGGGTGATAGATGCGAGTCAAGAAGCGTATCCGGGGTGGGCACATGGGGTAGTCGTCAGGGAGGAAGAGCTCGAGGTTGAACTTTCCGCCTACCATGTTGTCAGCATACTGAGTCCCGTCGCGTGTCCTGGCTCATTATCCTTGCTTGCTTACCTTCGTAGCAGCTTCCATCTGGTCCATCCACCCAAACGTCGAAGTATCTTGCGTTCTCATCGTGCGGCTCAGCCGAGATGCCGGGAACCGGCTCGTTCTGTAACCTCTCCGTCTCCTTAATGATCCTCTTGGGTAGCGGTGCAGACATCTTTGCTCTTGCTTCGCTGAGTCAGGCTCCTTGGTCTCCAGTCTCCAAGCACTGTTGGCTTATTGTAGCGTATGTGTGGCGGTTTGCTGACCGACGGGTTGTCGTATTATCGCTAATACTTTGCGAGATGTATGCGTGAGTTGTTGGCGTGTGAGTGGAAAGTTGCGGTCCAGTGATGTGGTGGTGTTGTTAAGTGAAGTGGTGCAAGTTCGCCATCAATAGTTGGGTGAGGGACAAGCAAACCCCCACATGGTCGCATCGTCACTTCCCTTGTTCGTCACTGCCCGCGACTTTTCTGGGGCAAAGCACCGAAATGATGGACAAGACGAATTATTTGGCATATGCTTGATACACTCACTATTCACTCTTTGCCTTTCTTTCATGGACCGTGAAATACATTTGCGTCAAAATAACACTCATTCACGATTATGGTCAACAAACCGCATGCGTCGCGCAGCCACAAGCCAGGAAGCAAGAAACCTCAGGCCAGCGCGAGTACTATAAACGGAGAGGATACCAGCTACATTGTATTCGGCAACGAGAAGCCAAAGAAGGGCAAGCAGCCTGCACCGGAGCCTGCTGCGAAAGTGAAAGCAAACGATGCGTCCGCGACCGGCGCACAACCCGAAGCAGAGAAGAAGCCAGATACTAGGACATTGATTGCTGGCGCATCATGGACGGGCAAGCTACCTCAGACGCTCTTCAATGAGCACTGCCAGAAACAAAGATGGGAGAGACCAGAGTATACCGTACACAGAACACCGGGTGGATTTACTGGAGCGGTTCTCTTGCGACAGAAGCACCCAAAGACCGGCGAGATCACTGCACTACCGCCAATCACACCGCCGAAGGACTACAACAAGGATCATGGCGCACAACCTAGTGCCGTGGAGGCGAGGCACTTCGCAGCCGCGTATGCGTTATTCAGAGTCAGCAATATGAAGAATATTCATATGATGCTGCCACCCCAGTACCGCGATCTGTGGAAAGGTGATTTCTTAGACTTGAAAAGCGAGGCTGTGGCACAAAGTCAAGGATACTTGTACGAGGCAGATCCGTTTGCTGCGAAGAAAGCGTTCGACTTGGCCAAACTTGCGAAAGATAAGGCTAGAGCAGACAAAGTCAAGGCATCGGAGCAGGACAAGAAAGATCAAGTCGTCAGCCTGGACGGCCAGGTACAATCCAAGCACGTTCTGAAAGGATGGCAGAGAGTTCCTAAGGTTGAGATGGGAGGACGTACACGAAGAGAAGTGGAGACACTTGTGAGAAGCCAAGGAGTGTGGAATCCACATCAAATCCGGCTCAGTCCGCAGGCTACCAAGCAGATCGTGGAAGAGCTGTCCAATACTGGTTTCAGGAAAAGCCATGTTGAAGAGGCTGCAGCTGTCTGCAAAGATCGTGAAGAGTGTCTGGAGTGGCTTCTCATTCACGTTCCAGAAGACGATCTGCCTAAGTGGGCACTCCCCGAGAACTATTCCGCGGGAGTCAGTATGGCGAGCAGTGATCTCAAGCGTGAAGGCAAGCTGAAGCGACTCGCGGCGAGCGGTTATGCGATGGACGTGTGCGCTCAGGTTTTGGACACTTGCAATGGTGACGAAGGCAAGGCGGCCGAGAACCTGCAGAAGAGACTCACTGGTGACGAAGTGGACACCTCAGCGGCGATCCAAGAACCTGCAGACCTCGAGACCTGGCACGAAGAGCTAGAAACTCTTGCCGCGATCTTCGGCGAAAGGTTTAGCCAAACTGAGAAGACATGCACTCTCACACTTGAACGACAAACGCCATCCAAGAAACCCATCATCCTGCGCGCCCGTCCACCGATCAAAGGCTACCCCAATGTGGTGCCCGTCCTTTCCCTGGAAGCCGAACTACCTGCTTACATCAAACTCAGTATCTTGAAAAACTGCCTGGCGCACTGCCAGGAGTCTTTGCTAGGCGAACAAATGCTGTTCAGTATTGTGGACTGGATCGAGACCGAGATTCCAAATATCATGGACAGACCGGGGCGACTGAGTGAGATCGCAAGTGCTGCAACTACTTTCGTCGAGCCCGCGGCTTCTCGTGCGCCAACAACGCAAAAGCCACGCAGACATCCCAGACCGATCACTTGGACACCAGCCACCCAAAGCAGCCAGCGCATCCTTGCAGAATGGACCGCCAGACAAGATCTCCCGGAACAGAAGAAGATGTTGCAAGCCAGAAAAAATCTTCCAGCTTGGAAACTACAGGACAGAATTGTGGAAGCCGTGACGAAGAATCAAGTCACCATCATTTCTGGCGAGACAGGTTCTGGAAAATCAACACAAAGTGTACAATTCGTCTTGGACGACCTTATCAAGCGCAGCTTTGGTGAGCAGGCCAACATCATCTGTACCCAGCCCAGGCGTATCAGTGCTCTTGGATTGGCGGACAGAGTTGCGGATGAGCGATGCGTGCGAGTCGGTGACGAGGTCGGTTATGCTATTCGTGGTGAGTCGAAGCAGAAGGCAGGCACGACCAAGATCTGCTTCGTTACTACTGGTGTGCTACTTCGAAGGCTACAGACTTCTGGCGGAAGCTCGGACGACGTTCTGCGCAGCCTGGCTGACGTGAGCCACGTTGTGATTGACGAAGTCCACGAGCGCAGTCTTGACACAGACTTCTTGCTTGTACTTCTTAGAGATGTCCTCAAGAAGAGGAAGGACCTCAAGCTGGTGCTTATGAGTGCTACCCTCGACTCGGCCACGTTTGAGTCGTACTTCAAAGGAATGGCCTCTGTCGGCCAAGTCGAGATTGAAGGTCGCACACATCCAGTCACAGACGTCTATCTGGATGAGATTCTCCAAGCGACTGGATTTGGTGGTATGCCTGCTGAAGACGAGAGTCAATCGGTAGTCGACTCGGTCCTTGACAATGAGTCCAGGAACGGCTCAAAGGTTGACCCGAGGACGATCACTACAGCTCTGAGAGCAGTTGGTACAAGGATCAACTACGACCTGCTAGCACAGACCGTCCAAGTGATTGATTACGGACTTGGCGAGGAAGAGGGTGGTATCCTTATTTTCCTCCCTGGTGTTGCAGAGATCGACCAGACTCTACGAGCGCTGCGTGATCTGCCAGGGTTGCACGCGCTACCTCTACACGCCTCTATGCAAAGTGTAGAGCAGCGTCGCGTCTTCCAAAAACCGCCTCGCGGCTTGCGCAAGGTCATCGCAGCAACAAACGTCGCAGAAACATCCATCACCATTGATGACATTGTTGCTGTGATCGACACAGGCAGGGTCAAGGAAACAAGTTTCGACCCTGCTAATAACATGGTCAAGCTCGCTGAGGTCTGGGCTTCTCGGGCAGCTTGTAAGCAACGAAGAGGTCGTGCTGGTCGAGTAAGGCCCGGAACTTGCTACAAGCTGTTCACACGCAGCCAAGAGGCAAAGATGGACGAGAGACCCGAGCCTGAAATCAGAAGAGTGCCACTCGAGCAGCTCTGCTTGTCCGTCAAGGCTATGGGTGTTTCGGATGTTCCTTCCTTCTTAGCCTCTGCGTTAACACCTCCTGAGAGTCTTGCAGTCGACGGCGCTTTGCGACTACTTGGTCGCATGGGCGCTTTGGACGATACTGAGCTTACCGCACTGGGTCGCCATCTATCTATGATCCCAGCCGACTTGCGTCTTGGCAAGCTCATGGTTTACGGTGCAGCTTTCGGATGCCTCGAGGCGTGCTTGACCATCGCTGCTATCCTGACTGTGAAGAGTCCTTTCATCAGTCCACAGCCCAAGCGCGAAGAATCAAAAGCAGCCAGGACAACATTCGGTGGCGGACTGGGAGATCTTATCTGTGACCTGAGAGCATATGAGGAATGGGCATCTCGCCGCGCGGCAGGAGAGCGCACATCCGCGTTACGCAGGTGGTGCGATGACAACTTCCTCCACAACCAGACACTCATGGACATCTCCACCAACCGCACGCAGTATCTAACCAGCCTGAAAGAAACCGGCTTCCTCCTCTCCACCTACTCACCCCACTCCCCAGCCGCTGAATCCTACAACCGCTACAACTCCAGCGACACCCTCCTCCGCGCGCTAGTCGCAGGCTCCTTCCAACCCCAACTTGCGCGCATCGACTTCCCCGACAAGAAATACGCCGCCTCCTCCTCCGGCGCCGTCGAGCTCGACCCCGAAGCCCGCACGATCAAATTCTTCAACGAGGAAAATGGCCGTGTATTCATCCACCCGAGCTCCACGCTGTTCGGCGCGCAGAACTTCCCCGGCAACAGCGTGTACATGTCGTACTTCACCAAAATGGCCACCAGCAAGGTCTTCATCCGCGACTTAACGCCGTTCAACGTGTACAGTCTGTTGATGTTCGGTGGGCCGATTGGTATTGACCCGCAGGGCCGTGGGCTGGTTGTTGATGGGTGGGTGCGGCTGAGGGGATGGGCGAGGATTGGAGTGTTGGTTAGTAGGTTGAGGATGATGCTTGATGAGCTTTTGGCGAGGAAGGTGGATGAGCCGGGGGTGGATTTGGGGGGTAGTGATATTGTTGGCGCTGTGAGGAAGCTTGTTGAGCTTGATGGGCTGGACTGGTGAGCGGGTTGATGTGCTTTTCGAGATACCCTGACGTTGGAGATAGATGATAGATGGAGATGGTGCTCTGAACACATGAGCAAATGCAAGATACGCTTTCCGATGCCACGACCTCTGGCTACCGTTATACTCGTGACTTGCCAGATGCTCACCACAACGAATAGATTTACTTTTGCTCTCATAAGTTCTGAGCAAATATGCGACGCATACCAAGACCTCATCTTACGTGTGAGATATCGGATGCTATCATGCAGTTGACGCCTGTTAATCCAAAATCAAAGGGTATGTAAAATAAATAAATGAGATGAGATGAGCATTTCAAGCCCCCTGATTCAAGCATCTGTAAACAAAATCTACTTGCCGACGGTCAAGAACAACCTATCACCAACATCGCCCAAACCAGGCTTAATCATGCCCTTCTCATCCGTCTCAGCATCAACACCACCAACCCAAAGCTCAACGCCCTGCGGCCAAATCTCAGAAGCCTTCTGCAAACCCGACTGGCTCGCAAGGACAGAAATTGCAATAATCCGCGGCACTCCCCAGTCACGCAGAGTGTCAATGGCGGCGCAGACGGTCGAGCCGGTGGCGATGATGGGGTCGATGACGATGGCGAGGTCGGGGACCTTTGACTCGCCGCCGACTTTGTGGTAGGGAAGGTTGTTGTAGTACTCGACGGGGTCGAGAGTGGTTTTCTCGCGGTACATTCCCAGGTGATGGATTGGCACGGGCTCTGGGAGGAGAGACTGCAGGGCGTCGACCATGGAGAGGCCGGAGCGGAGAATGGGGACGAGGCAGACTGTGGCGGGGGAGATGCTTTCTGTTTTGTACTCGTAGCCTAGTGGTGAAGTGTCCTGTGTGTTGCAATGATGGTTAGATTAGCTGGTTGTATAGACTAGGTCTGCCAATCAGACGTCGAGGATATCAAGATACACGGCGAACACATACCGTGCCTGTCTCGGTGACCTGCAAGCCATGTGCAAGGGCCTCGCAGCCGACTATGGTGGCGATCTCATGCACAAGCTGCTTCGTATCTCTCGCGTTTGTGGACTTTGACCGCAAGAGACTCAGCTTTGCTCGAAGACATGGGTGAGTCGATACGTGGACAGTGGATGGGACGGATGAGGAGGCCATGTTTAATGGTAGAGACAGGGTGGAAGTGGCAGTGTGTATGGAATGGTTTGGAGGCAAGGTTTGATTTTCTTGAAGAACAGCAGATGGCAAGAAGAGTGCTTGTTCAAGTACACAATGCCTCTTGTTTGTTGCTACGTGGAGATCAGTCAGTACGTAGCAGCAATAATGTTTGCCCTGATAAGCTGCTTGATAGGCGAGGCCGCACAGCAAGCAGTCGGGTGGGGCTCAAGCGGAACGCGCCGACACTGATGACGCTCGAAAGTCTGCGTGTTTTGGCTTGTTGAATTCAAGGGTCAAGCAGAGTGCAAACAGCCAAACAGCAGCCATCCGGTCCGGTCGAGAGCCGTCGGATCCAACGGCCAGCAGAAACGTCCCTTGGTGTGAAGGTTAAACGGCCAATAGTGGTGCACACAGACGCCATCATGGCCATCCCTTTCCATTGTGTTTCTTCGCCCTGTCTCGCCGTCTCTCCTCTTGCCAGCGCTGGTCTATAACGCGTCGGCATATACCCCTGCCCTGCTCTATAATGGCCTGCAGCTAAGCCGCCTATACTGCACGAAACTATCATGGACGCCGCAGGCCCGTCCTTCCACGATGCAGAGGCGCGGAGCATCGTCCACGACTCCAACAATGGAGTCTCAGAGGGCGTTTGGGTGCGCGACACCCTCCCAAGGCGACACAGCCATTTCGGGGAGCAAAGTTCGCGCCCCAATAGCATGAGCAGTGATTCGACTGTCAAGGCTCGCTCTAAACGCGCAAGCTACCAGGAACCCAAGACCAGTTCGTGGGACTTGTCAGAGTTCCCAGCACCTCCAGTCCCGGCACTGCGAACTATTTCCCACGGAGAGGGAGCCAAGATGAAGGCTGCCAAAAAACGCGCCCATACCAACTTTAGCCGGCCCGCTTCATATCAAGGCCAAAGCAATGGAAGTTCGCGAGAATCGCAGAATCAAAACCTGACTGAGAACCAGGTGCCGCCACCGGTGCCAACAAATCCACAGGGCGACAAAGACCTGGCTTCTGCAGAACAGGAGAACCAAAAGGAATCCGATCTCGAGCGTAACACGATTCGGTCGCCGGATTCAGGACCGAATTATGGTGCACGCCGCATAGAGGACTACTTACAAAAGAGGCCTTTACCTGGTCGTGCTTCCGACTGGCTAACTACGCTCTATACTATCGCTCATTTGATATTCTTCTCCATCTTCGGTACTCTTGCACGACTGGGTGTGCAATGGTTTGCTTTTTATCCCGGCACTCCGATTGCTACGCCGGTCATTTGGGCTAACGTTGGTGGCTCTTTTCTAATGGGCTTGCTCGCCGAAGACAGGCAACTATTCAGGGATGAATGGATGCCCCGTGAAAGGATGCATGCCGATAAGAGGAACTCGATGAAAGAACAAGAACAAGGCGAGTTGACGGCTGCGGAGCGTATGAAAGTCAAGAAGACGATTCCTCTCTACGTTGGCCTCGCGGTCGGCTTCTGCGGCTCGTTCACCTCGTTCAGCTCTTTCATGCGCGACGTCTTCCTCGCGCTCTCAAACGACCTTCCCACGCCTGTAACCCACCCTTCGACAGGCACCATCACGACATCATCCGAAGTTTCTCGAAACGGAGGCTATTCTTTCCTAGCACTCCTCGCCATCATCATCGCAACAGTAGCCCTATCCCTAGGCGCGCTCATAGTCGGCGCCCACACCGCCCTCGCTTTCGACTCAATCACACCTCGCATCCCATCTCGCTTCACGCGCCGCCTTCTCGACCCCCTCATGGTCTTCCTCGGCTTCGGATGCTGGCTAGGCGCCCTCTTCCTCGCCATCTGGCCCCCCGACCGACCCGGTGGTCCCTCCGCCGGCTCTAGGGTCAATGAAACCTGGCGCGGCACCGTCCTCTTCCCCATCGTCTTCGCGCCCACAGGCTGCCTGCTACGCTACTACGTTTCGATCAAACTGAACTCCCTCGTACCTTCGTTCCCCCTGGGCACTTTTGCGGCGAACATGTTTGGCACTGCCATTGAGGGAATGTGCTATGATATTCAGCACGTCGGCGTGGGCGTCAACGGAGCCGTGGGAGGTGGACTCATCGGGTGCCAGGTGCTGCAGGGCGTGCAGGATGGGTTCTGCGGCTGCTTGACGACGGTGAGCACGTGGGTGGGCGAGATCAACGGGCTGCGGCGGCGGAGCGCGTATGTGTACGCTGTCGCGAGCATTGTCGGTGGGTTCTGCTTGATGGTGGTTATCATGGGGAGTGTGAAGTGGAGCGCTGGGTGGTCGCCGCCTGTTTGCGATACGGGCTATGTTTCTAAAATTTAGGAAGGGCTCGCTGGGGATGTGTTGCCATTTTTTTTTGTATGAGTAGAATAGATACCCTCTCGTTTTTCTTTCATTTCTTTCCTCTTGGAACGAATTTTAGATGTCCAAGGCGTATGGACTCGTTGGCTAACAATTTTCATCCGTTGGAACCCATTTAATGTGGGTATTGTCCTTCAAGCAATGTATATATCAATGTGCCAAGGGCATAGATCTCTACTGAGATTGCTTCTTAATAAACTCAACGACCTTCTCAGCAACAAGCTCGTCCGCGCTCTCGGGCAGATAATGCCCATGGCCATCACCAACAGGGACAGTCTCAAGCTTGCCCTCTTCCACCCACTGCGGCCAGATCGCTTCGACGTCGTTCATCATGCCCAACGAGCCCTCAGAATAGATGACCATCAACGGCACTTTCACCTTCGTCCCCGCCGCCTGCTCACGCTTCTGCGCCTCGCACTCCGGCACGCCGCCGTCAGCATAATCCGCGCAACTGCCGTCGATGGCGTCCTCGCGCGCGAAAATTGAGGCGTACTGCTCGTACGCGCCTTGAGCTTCCAGTCTAGAGGCGCCGATCTCATTCTGTCCACGTCCGCGCGCGAGAAGCATGCGGCAGAAAGCGTCGCCGCCCATGCCCTTGATGACTTGCGGCGCGGCAGGCGTCGCGAGGAAAGGCCAGTGGAAGTAGGCGATGCTGGCGGCGGGGTGGGCGAAAGCGCGCCATTGCTCGAGCGTGGGCACGATGTCGATGAAGACCGCGGCCTTGACGCTCGGAGGCGGGCTGGGCGCTGTCAGGAGGCGGTGACCGATGCGGGCGCCGCGATCGTGGGAGATCCAGTAGACTGGGCGAGTGGTGGCGTTGGGGACGACCTTTTCGAGAGCTTCGAGGATGGAGAAGCCGATTTGCCGTTTGTTGGCGGAGGCGGGGCGGGTGCTTATGCCGTAGCCTGGGAGTTCCGGGATGAATAGAGAGGCGTGCGGTTTCCAAGCGTGCAGGACCTACATGATGTAAGTTTGTGGTGAGCATGTTTCTATGCGGCAGGTTCCTGTTTGTGAGGCTCGAAGGAAGGGGCTCAATAGGAAGGAAGGAGCGACTGAAACTCACGCGGCGCCACCTAATGTTGGCATTAGATCAACCGATGACAAGATTGGGGCGAGAGAAGCTCATTTCAACTCACATGTAGCTAGACTGAGGATAGCCGTGCACGACGCAGAGGATGGCGTCCGAGCCATTGTCATGAGAGTAACTTTTGATCGAATCGCCAGATGATATCTGCGTGTCGTTCTCTTCCAGCCATGGGTGCAACGTCTTGAGGGTGGAATTGGCCATTGCGTTGGCGGTGTCTATGTTTAGTATAAAGATAAAAACGACGCAGTCGTGTCAGTGCACGAGATACACTTAATAGCTTGTGTTATGAGGTTCAGGCAAGACGAGACATGCGGTCGTCACCTCGGATCTGATTGCGATGACGATCACATCAGCAACAACAAGGCTGAAGATCCGCCGAACTCTGCGAATTGCCTAGGTAAGCTCCGGCGCAGCGCAAGCATCTCCTCTTGTGGGAAACACTCTGCGCGATGACATACTACTGCATATCAATACCAAGCTTTGCTATTTGGGAGGAACAAGTGTTCGATGTCATGTTGAAGCAGTGAGTTTGGTAGATGCCTGTGTGGCACGAGGCACTACTATGGCACGTCTAGGGGATATGTGGCAAGGCCAGGAATCTGGCTCGGCCCAGACACTGGAAGTAGAGCGTTGAAGTCTGTTGTCCATGTCCAGTCGTTAGCCGGAGCCGGAGAGAGTGCGCACACAGACAGGAAGGCTTTAGCGAGCCTGGCCACTTACTTGCGCCTTGTTGCTGTACGCTCGAGCGGCGGGAATCGGAAGACGACCGATGCCTTCAACATGGCCGGGCAGCATCGCAGGCAAGGTCGCTGAGAGGATCCTGCTTCCAATAATCTCGCGCTTTGTGGCTGCTGCCTCCGCGGGATGTGTATGGATGAGAGATGTTCTGACTGTAGTGCATCCAAATCACATCTTCTGCTCTCCTCAGTCTCACCCGGGCGAAGCCGTGCGAATGAGAGACGGCAGCAAGAGGCGGTCACTCTATGACTACAGGGGCGATTTTTGAAACAGCAGGTTACTCGTGGCAGATGTATGTGATGTGAAGTATGTAAGCGCAGCAGATGAAAGGAGAGATCAGTCAAGAAGTCGCGCAGCATCATGCCAAATACGCTCATCAGACAACCAATCTCTGCAGAGCTTCGCTTCGTCCATCCGAGCGTGCGCCATGTTAGAAGCTTGATCTAAGCCCGTCTCCGCTAAGAGAAGGGTCCTTGGCGGAAGAAGCAGTGAGGAAGAGAGGCAGAGAGGCAGAGAGGCAGAGAGGCAGAGAAGGGCGACGCCAGCCAGCCAGCCAGCCAGACGAGAACTCCACTCCACCCTTCGACTCGCTCCAGTCGACCACATCCACATCCACGCCCCGTTACCTCCCACACCTCTCCACACGCTACCACCCCGACCTGCACTCGACGCGAAAACAACCCACACCCGCTGCATATACACATACACATCTACGACACCCTCTTCTCCGCCCACCGACACCCTCGCCATCGCATGCGCCCGCCTTGACTGCGCTCCGGCGCCAAGCTCTCCTCTCGCGCGCCCGCAACTACACGAAACCGCCGCCGCAGCAGCCTTCAAATGTCATGTCGCCCTCACCTGGTCTCGCGCCCTCGAAGCGCCAACTATGGAATCCCCCGACCTCAGTAACCGCGACACCAACACCCTACTGCACCGCCTTCCCGCTGCCCGCCAACGGTGTCATCTCACTCGCCGACAGTGTCATCACCCTCACCACCAACGTCGTCTTCCAGCCAGCATGCACGGGCGGCGTCAACGAGTTTATCGAGGGCTATCCAAGTGTCATAGCCGACTGGAAGGACCCGTTCTATGCTTCAACAACCCCTCAGACATACGTGATCGCCGCGGCGACGGTGATCGCGTGGATATTGGTCTTCATGCTTGTCATTACACCGCGCACAACTTTCTTCGGCACTTCCGTCTCACATCCTGGACTGGGCGGTAAACATGGTATTATTGGAGGTGCAAATGGTGGAGGCAGTTCTCTGGGAGTCGGCTCGCGACCGTGGTTACAAAAGGTTGCGGCATTTACGGTCGCCGTCTCTCTCACTATCGCCACTGCGGACACATTCAAATCTCTGGAGAAACAGTACACTATGGGCTACATGGACGCGACAGCCATGCGCGAGGACGTCATGGGCTCTCTGGAAATTAGGATCACTCGTGTTATCTCGGACATCTTCCTTTGGCTCGCACAAGTTCAAACGCTAATACGACTGTTTCCACGACACAAGGAGAAAGTGATCATCAAGTGGATTGGTTTCGCATTGATTGTTTGCGATTCCACTTTCTCGTGTCTCAACTCATTCTACGCAAATACCACACTTGGCTCTACAAAGCCGCGACATTTTGTCGACGCAATTCCTGCCTTATCGTATCTTTTCGAACTGGCTCTCGGGTTACTTTACGCGGCCTGGGTCATTTACTACTCAATGACAAAACGGCGGTACGCTTTCTATCATGTGAAGATGAGGAGCATCACTTTGATTGCCCTGTTGTCTTTCGTGGCGGTTTTGACTCCAGTCGTCTTCTTCGTCACGGATGTCTCCAATTCGGATGTTGCTGGATGGGGTGATTATTTCCGATGGGTCGGCGCAGCAGCCGCCAGTGTGATTGTCTGGGAATGGGTAGAGCGGATAGAAGCTATCGAATGCGACGACAAGAAGGACGGCATCCTAGGCCGTGAGATCTTTGACGGCGATGAGATGCTCGACGTGAACCCAAGCAGCGAAGTCATCTGGAATTCTGGACGGCGGGGCCTGGCCAGACTACGAAACGGCGGACGACGTGGCAATGATGACGACGAAAAGAAAGGTGGTGATGCCACCAGCGCAATGGAAAAAGGCCTCCACGGATTTACGGCACGCTTCAGAAGACAACCGCCACCTGCACCCAAACACTTCCCACTTGGTCGGGCGCATAGTCATCGCACTGAGGCACTTACGGATGGCAGCCGTACTGGTACTGCAGGGAGCGGCACGATCACCTTTGGTCGACTCCCTAGACGACGCGGGCAGCGTACTCGTGATACCGGTATCACGCCACCTCCAGCGGTTGCTAGTCCCATAAGCCGTACAGACACCGCAAGTGCCGCCAGCACTGTGTACGTAGTCCGATATGATGATGGCGGAGACGTTCCTCAACCAATACGGCGGCGTGTAGACGCGAACGGCGTCACCATACTTAGTCAAGATCACAGAGACTCGACTACGAAAGAGTATGAACTGGAGGAAGATCTAGAAGAACCGCGCGCCAAGCGCGAGCGTGGTCTGAACGGCAGATGGCACACCGTTGCCAATCCTTTCAAGCGAAAACGTGCATCACCTCCAGCAGAAGTACAGAAAGCGCGAGACAAGGCGGATCCAGGTCTGACTCGCTCGATGACTCCAGCACACAATTTCTCAAAATGGGATTTCAAGAACCGGCTGGGTGTGCTAGCAGCAGAGACTGGCGAACGCCTCCGAGATCGAAGAGCCGGACGAGGCGAAGATGCAGACATACCTGTCACCATCATCCCTGCACAACCTCGGGGTAGCACGCGCACATGGAGCCCAGAAGTACTCATTCAGCAACAACAGGCTCAGCAAGCACGACGGACACACGATCATAGCCCTGCCGCTGCCGGCGCCCTCCCAACAGACGAGGCACCGACACCAGCTGATCTCAGCCATTCGACCACCTTGACCTCTAACAGTCTACCGGCGGCGGAAGCTGCAAGCCGCGACTCCAACACACCGCGTGCAAACGAGACAAGCACGTCTGCGTCTCCAGTGGTGGTCCAGTCACCCAGGAGACATTTGCCTCGTTCACAAAACAGCTTTTCTCGTCAATGCGACCCGCCACCTCGCGCAGACGATATCAGCCCCTCGGCTGGCTCTGCAGGCGCGGTGACTGTCGTTCCGGCACCAAGACGATCTCCACTGCGAACAGTATCCACAACGCCACCCATGGCACAGGACGCCGCATCGACCAGCAACGCTGCCCTTGGTGATGAACTGAGCCCTGGAGGCTATGATACGCAAAGGCATTCTCCGCTTCGCAACCACACAACACCGCCGGCGAGGATGCCTTAGCGCAATTTGATCTCCAGTTTTCCTTCGCATGTTGGACCCATTTTCGGAAACCAGCTATCATGGGCACCAGACCCAAGTTTCCCAGGACACGACCGTCGACGAATTTTCTCCACTTCACTTCGCATTTGTTTTTATCTTCTTCCGTACAAAAGACCCTGATGGCACAGATCTTAGCAATCTACGTGGCATGGCAGTTCTATCATCTTTTCATCATCTTTATTTTCTTTTTCGACGTCAAATTTAGCGTTGGCGCTGGAGGGGCAGGGAGCATTGATCTGCATATCAAGTCTTCAGAGGCAACTGAATTCTTCAATCTTTGGGAAATGGGGGAGCAAGGAATTGGAGGTACATACCAAAAGAACGGCACAGGCGCCGCGATCCAGTTGTTTTGTTTTGGAGGTTAGCCATTCGCGGAGAGGGGTTGAGAAACACTCGCTGTATATATCCTCGCCATGTGCGAAAATCTTTTGGATTTCGCTTTGTTCATACGACAGGAAAGTACGATCAATTGGATGTATCTTACTCTTGTTAAGCACACCTAAGTGTTGCTATTTTCCAAGTTCCATGCAAGCAATCGCCTCGCGTCTTGTAGGAAACGATGTTTCTGGCTGGCTCTGGTTTATTATAGCCCTTCGGATACATGCCAATGCTATCGTGGCAGTGATTCTGACATTCATGCATGCAAGCCCATATGTCCTTTACGTTGTTAGAACACCAAACACAAGACCGTTGGCCGTTATCAAATGGTGACGTACGTCGTCGAGACCGAGGTCGATCTTGCTCCAAGCGCCAATGCAGCAGCAGCGAGTGGGTCGGACTCGCGTGGCTGGCTTGACTTGAGATGTGCTGAGAGCTTCGTGTCGCGGATCCTTGACACTGAAGCTTGACCTCGACATCTGCACATCTTCTCTGAAGACTTGTTTTCCATTGTTGCGAGGAGGTGATTGCGAGGTGTTCGTTGTATTGTTGTGTCTTCGTTGCGCTATCTATCTACCTATCTACACTACACTCGCCTAGCTAGTCTCCAGCCCGACGGCGACTGCCCAGAGCTCGCCATTCCCGCTTGCAACCAACCAGGCCAACCAGCTATCCAACTATCGCGACCTCCAACAAACCCTCTTCCCTCCAACTCAATTCCACGCAATGTCGCTCTTCGGCGACGACTACTCCGGCCCTCCTTCCCGAGGAGGCGGCGGCGCCAACCCAGCCACCAAATCCTCCCTCTTTGACGACGACTCCGCCGCCGCGCCCCAGCAATCCAGTCCCGCCAAACCCTCCACTTCCACCTCGATGTTCGGCGACGCCGCCGACGACGACGGCAGCTCGCCCTGGGCCTCCTTCACGCCCAAGAAACCACAGCGCCGCTCTGGCGCCGAAGTCGTGCGCTCGCTGCTCGCGGACGCGGAAGTCCCGGAGGCGTACGTGGACGCGTGGGAAGCGCTTGCTGCTGGGAGGCGGGATGTGGAAGAGGCGGATGTGAGGCGCGTGGTGCTTGAGGGGAGCGGCGTGGGCGCGGAGGCTGGCGAGAGGATTTGGAGTATTGTTAGCGCGGGGGGAGAGAGTCGGGTGCTGGGGAGAGGGCAGGTGTGGGTGTTGTTTGCGCTGGTGGGGTTGGCGGTCGAGGGCGAGGAGTTGGGGTTGGATGCTGTTGACGAGAGGAGAGGGAGATTGCCGGTTTTGCCTAGACTGCCTGGTTTGGCGCCTAAGGAGCAGAGGCCGGTTACGCCGCCGGTGCAGGTTGTACCTCAGCAGCAGCAGCAGCAGCAGCAGCAGCAACAGCAACAGCAGACTGGACATGGTGCTCAGAGCACGCCTGCGCAGAACAGAGGAGGTGTGAGGAAGCCGAGCTTTGGCTTTGGTGAGAGTGATCCATGGGCTAGTCCAGAGATGCACAAAGGACACAATCATACCAATGGCGTGGGAGCACCGCCTCCTCCAGCCCCGGCTATGAGGACGACCAGCGAATTCTCTACTACGGCCGCAGGTAACACCGCAAGCATGACTGGTAGCGGCTATGTGAACACGCCTCCACCAGCGAGCGAAGCGGCTTCATCTTGGGGAGCAACCGATGCGTACGCTGGCCAAGGTGCTGGAGGATTTGGAACCACTCCCGAATCAGGTGGAGGATTTGGCGAAGGCGATAGCACCGCGAACACTGTTCGACGCTCTGCTCAGCCGCGTACCACGCTCCCAAAGGGCGTGGACGAAGTGATCACAATTGCTATGCTCGAGGAGAAAGAGGGCATGTTCCTCTTCCAACACCGCAACTACGAGGTCGGCTCTGTCAGGCGTAACTCGAAAGTCATTCGTCGATACTCTGACTTTGTCTGGCTGCTCGAATGCCTACACAAACGCTATCCTTTCCGCCAGCTACCTCTGCTCCCGCCCAAACGAATGGCCATCAACGGCAACCATATCGCTGCTGACGGCCACTTCGTCGAGAAGCGTCGTCGCGGCCTGGCTCGTTTTGCTAACGCCCTTGTCCGCCACCCGGTGCTGCGCGAAGAGCAGCTCGTTGTTATGTTCCTCACAGTTCCGACGGTAGAAGCACGCCAACCAACTCCCCAAACTTGATGTGTCAAGCATGCTAACGAATGCTCACAGGAACTCGCCGTCTGGCGCAAGCAAGCCACCATTTCGGTGCAAGAAGAATTCATCGGACGCACTCTGCCACCTACACTGGAAGACTCGCTGCCCCAAAATCTACAAGAGACGTTCGACACCGTGCGCTCTGGCGTGCGTCGTTCGGCTGACTTGTATATTAACTTGTGCAACCTGGTCGAGAGACTGTGCAAGCGCAAGGAAGCAATTGCAGCCGAGTATGGCCGCTTTGGCTTGAACCTGACTTCAATCACCGAGACTACCAACGACGCTTTCGCCATCGACACAAACGACGTGCCGCTTCTGAACGAGGGCGTGAAAGCTATAGCGAAGCACCTGAGCACCAGCCAAGGTTTGTTGGAGGATGAGAGCCGAGCGTGGGACGAAGGCGTGCTGGAAGACCTGAAAAGCATCCGCGATGGAATGGTCGCTTTGCGCGATCTGTTTGACCGGAGAGACCGTCTGGCGCGAGACAACATCCCGCAGCTGGAGAAGAGGATCTACGCGAGCGAGAACAAATTGTCTGGTATCAAGGCGAAGGGCGATGCTGCGAAGCCGGGCGAGGCGGAGAAGGTGGAGAATTCGATTGTTAACGTGAGTCTACTTGATTGTGCTTGTGTTGCTTTATATCACCGGGAGGAAGGATTACTGACGCTTTTTTTTGTTCACAGGACAAGCAATCGATCGTCAACCAGCACGCACGCGGCGTCTTCATCAGAGAATGCGTGCGCGACGAGATCTTGTTCTTCCAGAGCATGATTTGGCGCATTTCGCGGACACACCAGGACTGGGCACAGGAGAGGGTTAAGTACGCCGAGTTGCAAGCTGACTGCTGGCGGGCCTTGGTCGACGGTGTGGAGGGAATGCCGTTGGGCGACTGAGAGTGTGGTTGTTGGCTCTCTCTGTAAATGTGTTTGTCGGGTGTGGTTGCGGTTTGTGCTTTTGTTCTCGTATATATAATGTTTTTGTTGTTGCATTAGCGGCGCTCTTTTCTTTTCTCGATTGTTCACATACCCTGTTGACGGATGGTAACAGATGTAGAATGAATAATGAGTATGTGTACCTATTATTGATTTCGATCAATTGAATCTGACGCAGTTGACGACACGGCAAATCAGGAAGGAACTACCTGATCTGTGCTCTTGCCTCTCATTGTTCACATGTGTTGTTGCATTTGCACGGGTTCCGCCTGCATGGAAAGGAACGTGTTACTTCTTGGCCATGCCGTACTGTGAACAATTGGTTTGGGCTCATCTTTTTCTTTCACTTGCAATCACTCACTTTAATTGTCTGGCTCTCTCTGCTCGCTCATTTCTGACTTTGTCTCATACACAAACTTTTCTTTGCTGCTGTTTGCCACGCACATCATCCTCCTCAACTCTTTCTTCCTCCTTCCTCCCTTGCCTGCCCACCTAGGCGCCTGGCTTTGAATGCATCTTCCTTGCCACTACTAGCGACTGCACATTGCAACCACAGCGACAAAAATGCCGAAACGAAAACCCAGCGATACAGAGGTCGAGGAGGTGCACGCGAAGAGTATCAAGAAGTCGAAAGTTTCGATGAGCTATGGTATGTGTGCCTGTTCTCTTTTTCTTTTTATTCGCGATGCTTCACGTGCCTGGCAACGTTGATGGCTGGCTGGCAGGCTGGCAAGGCTGATGCCTGACATTGGTGGGGTGCAGCCAGCGAGCCCCCACCAGCACGAGAGTGTCATGTCATCGAAACACTGAAAGGCGAGCTACTCGACCGCGAACGCTAAACCCTTCTTCACTACGTGCAACCACCTATTCCCTACTACCATACCGCATTGCCTTTTCTTCAGTCTCGACTTCTTCTCTTCTTACTTCCTAGCCCAACACACGCAAATCCTCACACGTACTTCCACTGCTAACGCGATCTTCACCATGCCAGCTCCCAGCGCGGCGCAACAGAGGGTGTATGTCAGCGAGGTTGTGCAGGTGACAAATGCCGATGCGAAGACTGCGGCGAAGCTGTTGGCGAAGAGCAATTGGAACACAGCGGTGGCTATCAATGCGTACGTGGATACCCTTTCTCCTGGTCGAGGACATCTCATGAAGGAGTGGGATAGCCGTGAATCTATGCCCTCGGTGTGAGGAGCGGGTGATTACTGCGATCCTATTACCAGAATATCAAAAAAATACAAAACAGACCGCTAACAAATATCCCCAAACAGCTTCTTCAACAACCCCTCCAACACCGCCTCAAATCCCACTCGCAAAGCCCTCGACCAGATCTTCGACCAGTACCGCACAAACCCCAAAGAGTCACCCAACGAGCTAGACATCGAGGGCACCGGCAACCTCCTCCAAGCCCTCAACATCGAACTCGACAACTGCGTCGCCCTCTACTTCTTCGAATTCACAAAGTCTCCCCAACTAGGCGTGATCCCCCGCGAAGGCTTCGTCGCCGGGCCCTTCCTCGAAGCAAACTGCGACACGCCAGCAAAGATCACACAGCACGTCTCAAATCAGCTTCTCTCGGCCCACGGCACGATGGAGCAGTACAAGGCCGTCTACAACCACACATTCACCCTCCTCATCGAAGACCGCAAAAAGGCCATCGATCTCGAGCAGGCGGCGGACTTCTGGCGGATCTTGACCGACCCCAAGACGGGTTTCGCGTGGAAGACGAAGAGTGGCACCGACTTCCTGCCTCTGTGGCTGGAGTTCCTGAACGCCAAGTGGTCAAAGGCTATTAATCGCGACCTGTGGCGTCAGACTCTGGCTTTCATGACCAAGGCGCTCCAGGATGAGAGTCTGAGCTTCTGGAGCGAGGAGAGTAGCTGGCCGAGCGTGATTGACGACTTCGTGCAGTGGATTAGGGTGGAGAAGAGGGGTGAGGCGATGGAGGAGTGAAGCAAGCGAGTGTCAAAAAAAATCGAAGCTTATCGATCGGGAATGGTAGAGTGGCAAATGAGCTACGACATGTCTGGGAGCCACACTGTCGTCTGCCAAACTACCATTACACAAAGAACCACAGTGGAGCGGGAAAAAATGCTCCAAGAGAAGCGCGACGAGACTGCTGTGAAATTCAAAACTCGCTCGCTACATTCGCCTGTCTCCCAAAGATACCAAGCAACCAGAAAGCAGCAGGCATAGAGGAGCAAACACGGCTGGGCAGTTCTTTCCAGGTAGACCCTCCCTAAGTAAACTAGGTGACTTCAGCGTCATCACGAGTTTTTTTCTCTTTGGCTTTGCCATAACTTGTTTCGTACCTGGGCCCTGCCGTGTAATACCCAGTCTCTCTTGATTGGGAGCGGTCATGTTGATTTCCCGATCTGCGTTTCGTTGGGCATCACTCTCGCAAGAATCGATCGAAATGACTTCTAGGCTGGCCATATGTCTGCAAAAGTCCGTCGAGTCCACTATGACACGTGAGATGTCTTTTCATTAACCCCGGAACTATAGTTACTTGGATATCGACGACCGCTTCTCTATTTTTCCTTCTTCTCCAATAGCTGCAAGCTGTGAAAACAGTGGCAGTAAGCCTGAATCGTTGCCAATCGTTGCGTCGGTAGCACAGACATGCTTGCCGTTGGGATTTAGGTTAAGATTGTTCATTGGCATACAGATGATAGTACAGAGCGTATTCTCAATGCTATGCCTGACAAATGCTAGCCCTCAGAAACACCACATTCCTGAACCTCGTGGAGCAAGCAATGGGCACGGAGCATCGAATGCCATGCAATTTTCCAGAACATAACCGTATCTCTTACAACTGGTAAAATAAAAAAATATACAAAGGTTTCTTACAGCCTCTTCATGCACACGCCTGTTCAAAAGCTCCACTGGTGAGCGAGCGTCAGACTCGGGGCCAGGTCGCTCTCGTGGTCGAGGAAGAGCTCCTCCAGGGCATCGCGCTCAATCACCACCCGTCCCATCTCCAGCATGTCCTTCACGTCGACGAACTCAACCTCCAGTGCTCGCGCTTGACGGCCCATCTTCTCTCCCTCCAGCGAGTCGAAAAGATTGTCTCTCCTTTCCGATGTAACGAAAAGCGTCCTTCCGCCGCCGTTGCCCATGTTCTGCCACGTGAGGAGATCCTTCATATACCTCTGCAGCGCACCATCCGCAACATCAACATCCATCTCGCCGTCCACGAGGATCAGCTCGCCCTTCCTGTAACGGTAGCTGAGCGCCGTGCGCCATGCCTGATCGTAAATCTTGCGCGGCAGCTCAGTGCTGAAATCCCTGGGCTTGGGGCCGAAAGCGACACCACCGCCCTTGAGCATGGGACTCTTCTTGTCGCCGATACGCGCGCTGCCGGTGCCTTTCTGCGGGCGCATTTTGCGGTTGGAGCCGTGGACTTCGCTGCGGTACTTGGTGTTGGCGGTGCCCTGGCGCGTCATGTCGCCCTCGTAGATGACGGCGCGGTGCAGGATGTCTTTGCGCAGCGGCATGAGCAGGTGGGTGCTCGGGTAGGAGACGAAGGATGTTGGCTCGAAGGAGGGGAAGTCGTGGAGGGTGCATTGGGTGGTTGAGAGGAATGGGTTCTTTCGGGGCACGAAGTCGAAGCCGCTTGTTCGTTGGGGTTGTTGGGGTGTGGTGGTTGTGGGTGTTTGTGGTGTGGTTTTGGTTATTGTTGCTGGCGCTGCTGGGGTCTCAATGGGTGTGGTTGTGGTGGTTGTGGTGGCCATGCTGCGGGCGAGACATGGCTGCTGGTGCTGGACACGCTGTGAGAGGCGGAAGCCGCTGAACAGCTGCTTTGCTGGGGCGGATGTTCGTGCTGAGGCCATGATTGTGAGATGGCGCAGTATTGTTGGCCTGGTGCAGTAGATCGCAGGCAGAATATCCTTGCTGGCGTAGGAAGTTCATCGTCAAGCCTCCTCTCCAGTAAAGCACAGCAAAGCACACCTCCGAACTCCGCAAATCGATGCCCGGACGAGAACATTGAACATTGGCTGTGTCCCTAGCACATACCCTCACGCATATACACACCCTCTCCAGCATGGCCTTCGAGAAGAGCGCTCGCCCTCTGGCGCGATGCATGCAATGCACAAAGCACGACAGAATATCCCTGCCCATCCGCACCTTCACCACCTCCCGCCCGGCCCTCCTGGAGACCACCACCACCACCACCACTTCTGAGCCTGCCTCCGCCGATGCCCCACCGCCCTCCACCCCGACTCTGAACCCAGAGCTCGTCTCCAAGCCCGCGCAGGAGCGTCGCTTGATCGAGGAAACCGGCCAGCAGCCATTCGCTTCTCGTCGTCGCCGTCACATGCTCAAGCAGACCCAGAACATTCCATTTGAGCAACTTCCTTTCCAATGTTTCCAGGAGGCGCGCAAGATCTTGCAGGAGGACAGGAAACAGAAGTTGCAGGAGATTCAGACGCAAAGAGAGCGCATTCAGAAGTTAGCGGAGCAGACCGTGGCGCCACAGGAGGAGGGTCGCAGGGAACAGAGACTGAGGAGCATGAGGGAACGCCTGGAGTACTCAAAGATCTTGGCCGATATCAACGATCCCATGGTGAAGAAGACATTCGAAGACAAGCAGGGTATGTCATTTTGCTGTTCACCTGTCGCGCAAATTACACAGGACACACGCTAACACACCCACACCAGGTGACATGAACAAGCCCATCTACCGCTTCCTTTCCGACAAGAAGTGGCGCAGCTACAAGCGCAAGGTCCTTATGCAGCGTCTCGAGCAGATGAACGTCGTCCCTGACGTTCTCGATGCTATCGACCCTGTCGTCTCAACACAACTCATGTTCGGCCGCCGAAAGGTGCCTCACGGTGAGATTGTCGACTCGCGCGTCTCTGAGATCGCGCCTTTCATCAACATCCAACCATACGACAAGGGAGAACGTCTATACACAATTGCAGTCATCGACCCTGATGTTCCCAACGTCGAGAAGGACGGCTATGATGTCCGTTGCCACTACCTCGCATGCAACATCAAAATCTCTCCCACCGAGACCATGGTGAGGATGGGTGACTTGAGCGCAGATAGCCAGGTCATCTTGCCCTGGCTTGCGCCTTACTCGCAGAAAGGTCTGCCTTACCAGCGTCTGGCAGTGGTCATCCTGGAACAACCTACACGCGAGCCCTCTGCGGACTCCACCGGACCCCGGTCACAGGAGATACCCGCTGAAAGGTTCAATGAGATCAAAAAGAACGCCAGGCGCGACGGCTTCATCCTGAAGGCTTTCGCCATGAAGCAGAGGCTGACACCTATTGGTGCGGATCTGTTCAGGACAACATATGATGAGGGTACTGCTGGTGTTATGGCGCGTGCTGGCATTCCTGGTGGAAACGTCGAGTTTAAGAGGATGAAGGTCGAGCCTTTGCCGTACAAGAGGCTGAAGGGCAGCAGGTACAGGTAGACCTGTGCTTTTCGATTGGTTGGGAGAGCGAGAGGGTTTTGTACAGCATATGTATTTATATCTATCCATCTGCAGCGACGGAGCCATTTGCATTCATATTAGAAGGGTCTCCTCATGAAAGTAAGCATTGTGATGTTTTCGGTTGTTCGTGAGCTCGAAAGCGAGCTTCTAAAACACCTCCGCATTGGCATTGATCTGAGCTCCTCCGACAGCCGATGATGCTCTTGAGCTTCTGAACACTTGCGCCCGCACAACCTACACCATACACACCACAAACACACTATACATACGCACACCATGGCCTCAAAACACATCTCCCACACCATCAGCCCAATGAAAGCCCTCTACAGCATCTTCGTCCAACCAACCCTCACAGCACCACGCACACCACTCCACATCCTCAGTCGCAATGCCACAACAAGAACAGCTCTAACAGCAGCACCTCTCGCCCGCCGCGCCTTCACAACAACCCAACCCCTCCACCTAAGCAAAAAGAAACCCAACCGCGTCGCCGAAGTCCGCGAGCACAAATGGAACGAAGAAATCACCGCCCGCGTCATCCAGCTCGTCAACCCCGAAACCAACGCCCTCGACGACCCCGTCACGCGCTACGACGTCCTCAAAACTCTCGACCTCAAAACCCACCGTCTCGTTCAACTCACCGAGGACAAACCCTACCCTGTGTGCAAAGTGGTCAGCAAGAAAGAAGAATACGCCGCGGAGAAGCGCCGCAAAGAGCAGCAGAAGGGGATCAAGCAGGCTGCTGCTAAGGAGAGGAGTGTCAAGACTCTCGAGTTGAATTGGGCGATTGATGGGAATGATTTGGCGCATCGGTTGGAGAAGGTGAAGACTTTCTTGGAGGAGGGGAGGAGGGTTGAGATTGTTCTTGCAGCGAAGAAGAGGGGGAGGAAGGCGAGTAAGGAGGAGTGTGAGGAGGTGCTGGCGAAGATTAGGGCGGTTGCGGAGGGGGTGAAGGGTGCGAAGGAGGCGAAGCCCGTGGAGGGTGCTGTGGGAGGGTTTGCGACGGTGGTTTGGCAGGGAAAGGCTGGGGCTGCGCAGGCTGAGAAGCCTGTTGTGCAAGAGCAGGAGAAGGCGTAGGGTGGTGGATGGCCGTTTGTGGTGGGAAGAGGAGGGAGATGCTGTATGGACGAGAATCCGCCCTCGCCCAACTGATAAGTCCCGAAATGTTCCGTACTTACACAGTCTCTCGATCACTGAGAGAACAGGCGAGATCGGGTCAGTTCGCAGGTACCTGTGAGAAAGAAACTTTGAGCAGATGACTACGCTCATTGGAGCGGTACGATTTAAAATCTAAAAATCTATGTGCACATACCCAAGACAGCCTCCCTCTGAACCGATATGCATAGCTTTTGACAAGTCCACAAACCCCAAAACAAACCGCCGCTTGAAAATGCCAATTCTTACACGCCCAAACGCTTCCAAGAAAAAATGCCTCATGATAACGATCGTACAGAAATGCCGCTGAAAAAGAAAATCAATCAGACCAGGGCCGAAAACCCTCACCCTCTAGCAGAAGAATCTATACCACCTCTTCCACGCCGGCCAAGTCTGCCTCTCAATCCTCTCCTCCTCCAGGATCCTCGGCAAATCGACCTCGCGCGTGCCAGTCGTGATATCAATCGTCGCAGCGCGCTGAATAGAAGTCTTCTTCCAGATCTTGAACACGACGTAAAACAAGATGACCACCGGCGCGGCGAGGTACGCTTGGAAGAAGCTGAGCACTTGCTCGCCGACCGTCATCTCCTCGTAGCCGACGGGCCACGCGCCGATCCAGAACTGCGCGACCAGAACCAGGCAGTTGAAAATCAGGCCGATGTAGGATCCTACAACGCCGGTTTGAGATTTGAACGCCAGCTCGTCGAGACGGCGACCTTGCGCTTTCCACGCCGCGCGGAAGCGGATGTGGCACAGGCAGGTCGACAGCCAGGCGAGGATCAGACTGAGACCCGAGATGGCGAGCATCCAGGTGAACGCTACGGATTGGGCGTTGTCGCCGGCGGCGACGACGAAGCAGAGCAGGCCGAAGGCAGAGGAGACGAGGATGCTCACGAGTGGACGACCAGCCCTGTCGATGTACCCGAAGGACTTGGGCGCTTGGCCTTGCTCGGCGAGGGCGGCGAGGGTGCGGCTGCTGGCGTAGATGGAGGAGTTGCCGACGGAGAGGACGGCGATGAGGATCACGGCGTTCATGACGCTGGGGAGGCCGCTGATGGATGCATCGCGGATGGCGATCACGAAGGGCGAAGCGTTGGCGTCGGTGCTGCTGGAGCCGAGAAGGCGAGGGTCGTCGTAGGGAACCAGCAGGCCCGCGATCGTGAGCGAGACCATGTAGAACAGTAGGATGCGCCAGAAGACCTGCTTGATGGCTTTGGGGAGCTCGATGCGAGGGTTGCGGGTCTCGGCGGCTGCGAGACCGACGAGCTCGGTGCCGGAGAAGGAGAAGGCGGCGGTGATGAAGACGCTACAGAGGCCTTTGAAGCCGTTGTTGAAGGCGCCGGGCTCGTACCATGTGCGAGCGCCCAGGTAGCCGCGGGTGTCGGTCGGGACGCCGCCGCAGTCTATGATGATGCCTAGGATGATGAAGCCGATCACGGCGATGACTTTGATAATCGAGAAGACGAATTCGGCTTCGCCGTAACCTGGCGGAAAAAGTGTTAGCAAGATATTCTGGACATCGTAGACGAACTTGAGAGGCACATACCCTTGACACCGAAGAGATTGATTACTGTGATTGCAACGAAGAAAATCGCAACCCAGACGGTAGGATTGATGTCTCTAGAGCCTTCCCAGAAGCTAATGGTGATTGATGCAGCGATGATTTCGAGGGGAAGAGAAACGAGCCACAGCAGAGCGTAGTTCCAACCCATAGCGAAACCCCATCTTGAGAGCAGAGTCAGCAAGGATAGATAAGGTGGCAAGATCGAGCATTGAAACACTTACGCAGGATCAACGAAACGTGAAGCGTGAGCAGCAAAAGAACCAGCAATAGGGAATTGCACAGCCAACTCGCCCAAAGCCTGGACGGTGCAGTAGATCATGATACCGACAAGACCAAAGCCAATGACAACGGAACCAGGGCCTCCAGCTGCCAGAGCTGCTCCAGAGCTGACGAACAATCCAGTACCAATCGATCCACCGATGGCAATCATCTGAAGGTGACGGCTCTTGAGTCCTTGGGAGAGCTGGTCGGCCTGCTGGACATCGGCGCTGTCAGCATCACTATCCGTAGTGATCTTGCCGTCCGACTTGACATGGGCGAAAGACCGAGCCGGCCTGAAAGAATCGACAAAGCCTCCAAAGCCTCCACGGCTAGAGGACTCGCCATTGTCGAAGCTAGAGCTGTGGTTGGCGGTCGCAGTCGCGACGTTCTTGCCCGAGTAACCCAGTTCTGTGTCCATGGCGGCGATGATTGTGAATGGGAAACACCAGTGCAGTAGTCAACAAGCAGCGCCGACGTGAACATGGAAGAGGCTTTATTAGCACTGCTCGGAGGCCGTTGACAGTGTTCTGGTCGCACGGGCCCGTAGTGTGCCATGGGCTAACTAAGTGGGCATCGTTTTGGAGGGCGAACCTTCTTCCTCCGCAAGAATTACCAAATTTTTTCATGAGTCAACTGTGGGCTAGCCTGTCAACGCATTCCTAGCCCAGTCAGCCGTTTCCCTTCCCAGAAATGTCGCCATACCATCAATTCGAACCATTGGAGCTGTTTGGCGACGGTCACTCGACCAAAGAGACGTAGGATCTGCAGCCTGCAAGCCTCTCCGCAGGGCTGAAAAACGGCCCGAAACGCATGGCAAAACTGAGAATTTACTGGCAAAAAATCTATTAAGCTTTTTGACTGGTTGCTTGGGGGTCTCGAAGGGTCCTTGCCGATAGGATGGGGTAGGGTCATTTGCGCCAGCGATGGCGTGATATAGACGACTCGGATGTAGCTCCTCGAAGCGTGCTGACTAGACATGCAGGTATATGAATATTTGCACAGCCCATGCCACAGAGCTTGCGCGGTGCGTTACAGGCTGTGCATGCATTGACTTGGCGTTGGAGTGTTTTTCTGCAATGGCTTGAATGCACCATGCTAGCCTGCGAGCTCGTCAGTATTGGCTTTTTTGATATTGTGATCAATGACGTCGAGCATGTTCATGTGTGCGTCGATCATAGAGTGCGAGGAGACGCCTTTCCATCCTAGTGGATGGTCTGTTATGGGGGCACTTGTTGCACTTGAACCTTCGTTAAGCGAGAACACTTCAGGAGGTCACAAGGATACCTCGATGGGTCGCTGAATAATGTCGCCATGGCAAATCTCATTCAAGCGTTTAGTGATCTGGCACCATTAGCCATGGGCCTTGAACTAGACTTACCCGCCCTTGAGAGCGCTGACTTTCTCTAACTCGTGGCCAGTTCATCGTAGGCCTCAAGCTATCTTTACAATGCTCGGGCTCGCGGCTTGGTCTGGACCTCGAAAGCCGGAGTAGGGCAGCAAATTTCATCATGGTATGCCATCAGCTCGCAAATGTTGTCTCTTAACAGTTTTTTGTCATACACTATCACACATCTATGTGTAGTGATTTTATAGTTCTACTCTTTTCTGCCGTTCAGATCATAACGTCGCCAAAGGCGGCAAACGAATCCACTGTTGCCAAATGTGGGTATCTTTCGATCGAAGCCAAACTCCTGATAATATAGCCAGTTCCGGAGCATTGAGATTGAGGTTGACCTCACGCAGGGACGCAAGCCACTATGTCATCCATTGAAACCGGTCATGTTGTTGACCGTGTGCTGAGGGTCATTCTGCGGTTCGAATGGCCAAGGCCAAGCGCTGATGACTTCTTGCGGTACTTGGTATTGGCTTGTGTTGGTTTGCACAGGAACACCATGGTAAGCATGTCCAAGAGGCGGCTGATGTTGGGTGAAGACAGATCTTTGTCCAGGAGGATACGAGGCTGTCGTTGGCGAGGGATTGACGACAGAGGATGCGTAACTCGAGGATGAGCGTTGGGCCTGCATGTGAGTGTCGATCTTCGCGATCTGCAAGCGCAAGCCTTTGCTGGCGCCAGCGGTGGGTTGCAAACCGGACTCCAGATTCTCCAGGAGGTCACCAAAGGATACCAGAGAAGTACGGACGCGTTGATACGCAGCTTCTGTGAGCGGACTCTCAGCGACACCCGCAAGCATGTGGCCGATACCACCCAATTGGTAGACCAATGGAGTGCTGATCACGGTCAGGAAACGCGGACATATATTGTGCATGGCGGATAGAAGATCTTCTGCAACCGTGCACTTCTGATGCACGTCGTTCTCGGTGTCAATAGAGGACAATGCCATGCGAGCGAGTTGAAAAGTCACTTGTATGTTGGCGGCCTGGAAACCGTAGATGTCCTCGGCAGGATTGCCAGTGACGGGCGCCGAACAGTCCTTGAACCGCGATGGTAGACTGCTGTATATGCGTTGGATGCCTTCCGCGACAAGCGCTTGGTTGAATCTTTCCGGTCCCAAGAGGTGCGTGACCGGAGTACTATCGGTCTTGAGACCTTGGCGACTGCTCCTGACCTGTTTTATAGTGTGCTCCAGGACTCGGTACAAATCTGTCGTGACGTTCCAGCCTCGGAGCCAGTTCCCTTCAGAGCCTGACGAGCACGAAGTCGGCGTTATCATCTCATCGTTGACCTCCGTGGGGTATCGCACATTTGCACTGGTCTCCTGGAACTTCAGAACCCCGTTGAACACCACTCCTGCCATTACGTCGAGATTGTACATCGACCAATATAAGCGCCTGCTTTCCTCCCTCTCGGTCATTGTAATATTCTGTGGCCATTGGTCTTCGTCGTGGAATTGCTGCATCGCTGATAGTGTACAGAAATGACCCAAGTATTGATGCATGGAAGCAATCTGGCCGCACTGTATTGCTGTCACCGCAAGCAACCCGCATGCCCGCAAGTAGCCGAGTCCTTGGGCTTTGTTGAAATCTTTCAGAATTGCACATGCCGCGCCAGAGTAAAATATTTCCGACTGTTGTTCGAGTCCGTAGTTGGGAAGTTTTCGATCATCGGTAACGGCACCATCTCTCACTCGTGCGGAAGCCAGGGCGCACGCAGCCATCACAGAAGCGAAGAATCCGCGGTCGGAGAGATGGTCTCGATTGCGTATGCGCTCCCAGAGTGTCGGTCCATGGAAGAGAGGGAGTATTGGGTAGACGACGTCCATGTAGATGCGGAGCAGCCTTTCGATCGTATCTAGGCTGGCAAGAGCGAAAGCGCGCCATGAAACCAGATCATCGTCTGAACCACCTTCACGCACCGCGGCGAAAGCACCGGTGTAATCTGGTCCACTGTGGTAAGATCGGTCGATTATTTTGGGAGTACCATCAGAGACACAGTCGGTTGGTGACTTTGGCTTTGTGACGCGTCAGTGACGCGCGGGAAATGGCGAGGCAACAGGAGAGGACTTACCACTGATTGACGGTGTTCATGAGGCAGTGTATTTGGTGGTGTAGACTGTCCATGAGACGCAGACCCGTTGCGTCGACGACGCGATGGCCGGTTGTAGGTACAGGGGACGCCAAAGTCAAAACAGTTCTGACACTGCTGTTGGGGATTCTCGTTGCTCGGCCGGCAACGGATGCTGCGGCGGTGGCACAAGTCGCACGCCTGGGAGATGCGTTGGATTTTCTTGGGCCTTTCGGATGCTGTCGATGCTGATGCTGGACCTCCTGAGGATGCTGACATTGCGGCCGCAACGGTACGAGCCAGAGAAGCCTTTGCACTTTGCACGCGCCTTGCTCGCCTTGCAACCACAATCTAGGGGATTTTGCGGAGCGTCTGCAAGACGGCTAGAAGGTCCAGGCAAGGCAGCAGCTGGACGGCTACTCGGGTGTTAGCTGTCAATGATTCGTGCTCGTAACGATGGTGATATATCGCCTCTGGGTCGTGGAATTGATGAGTGTGTAAGTGCAAAGTGGCGAACAAGGAGCGTCAGATGATGAGGCATCGAAATCAGACGCAGGCAGGAGGCAACTCAACATGCACGCTGCCCAGTGGTTCGCAGACTGCGTAGTAACAAGTTGCTAAGGTGTGATAGGGTCTTGTAGGACCGCGGAGGCGGAGATCGCAGTATTTGGGCCAAGACTCATGCAGGCCTTATGGCGTAGCTGGGAACACTTCAACGGCCATCGAGGCTACACCTGCATGCGCGGGCATGGAACAATCGAAATGGGGATCAGAATCGATTTCGCGGCTCCCGTGAAGGAAGCTAACTAGTCAGAGTGGCGGGCTAGTGGCTTAAATAACACCGGGAAGTGGCAGCGGTCGGCCGGCAGCCAGACAGTGGCAGATTCGTGAATATTATAATTGTAGAGTTGGCTCGCAAGAAGATTGTATGGAGAAGTGATCGCATGAAGAAACGTCGATGTTCAGCCGATCGACGCCAGTCCTGTGAGTCCAAAGATCGATGATTATGATCAACCTACAACGAATTTGCAGTAATGGAGATGCACATTCAAGTAGGATGGAAAGAACTCCGGTCAGTCACCAGTGACGGAGCCTGGATCGTTCCCTGTGGCCTATCACAACCATGAACGGCTGGAGGGTAAGGCTTCCATGTACCGTGTAGCCGTCTTGCCGAGTCAAGTCGCACGCGTAGCAACGGCCCGAGCTGTACACCCAGCGGCTTGTATCAGACCTGGAGCCGAATCGCAAGCCAATTAACGCGTTGATTGTGGTGGCGGCAAATGTTATTTCCCTGTGTGAACGAGGGCATCGTTGCCCTGCCAAGTGAAGTGGTCCAGACAGCATCGGGAACAGGCCCGGGCTGCATCAAGGACCAGGAGTGTACTCCTGTTCGGCCCCCTCATCCTGTCATGCTGCAAGGCGAGATGACGATGCTATGAAGAGCGTCCGCGTGACAGGCGGACGTTGCGATCGATGCCCAGGATGTTGGGTGAAGTCGGAGACTTTGCCCGGCGCCGACAACAAATTGAGTTGTTGAGTTCAGACTAATCCCTTAGCAGGTGTTCGGGTTTCGGCACTAGCGCGCCACCATGATCTTCTGTGAGAGCATATTCCAGGTATTATTGTACCTACTCCAGACATCATTTGCTACCTGCTCTAACGTCTGGCTGGCTGAGGGCATAGACATTGTCATTCATGGCCAGCTGAGGTGGCCACCCGGAGTGCCATGTCTCGGCGTTCGCGCCTGGTATATTTCTATCAACTGCTAACTTTACTCTGAAGCGCTCTATTATCCGACCATGTCTCTGTAGCGGGGCTTATTTCTTTCGGCAGTAAACTCGCAGCATTCGGCCATGCTCGAGAAGCGATCTGCGACGTAGCGAGAACGGTAGACTCGAGACGGCAGTCTGCAGGCTTGGCGGTCGCAGTGACGACCAAGGGACTGACTGTACCTCTAAGATACCGGGCTTCGGATTCATGAAACCAATCGCTTCGCTCTGACCTTGGTTGAGAAATGGCAACGACAGCAGGCAGCTACAAAGCTAACCATGCGGAGTGTTCGTCATACCCTGGTCTGTATATCTAAGCTTGGGTGGACATGTTGGTAAAATTTTCGAAGAACAACACAGATTCATTATGCGTGATGCTGGCCCACATAGCCCGCAAGTCGCTCTCGCTTCACTACATGCGTTCCGGCTTTGCGCACAGGTAATAACATGCCGTCGGGCCGGCAGTTATTTACTCGTATGTGCCGATCTCGGTGACATTCCAAAAGGCTAGTGAAGAGCCAGAGACCAGTGCCGGCATAACTCGGCTCATACGCGCGCGAGCCGCGCTTTGCCCTTGGCCATGTCGTATACCGAGTATGTTTACGAAGTCGAAGAGTCAGCACTTGGAGCAGCGAGCTCACGCTCTGCAACGATTGCGTAATACGGTGTCCGCCAGCCAGATCGAGCAACACTAGGTGACAGGGTTGTGAATGTTGAACTGGGAGATTCTTCCTTATCACGAATGGTGGCTGTCGATTTTCAGGTCCTTGCTAGTCCCGACTTGTCTGGCAAATGGAAACTGTACAAATGGCCATGGTTGCGACATGAAGGTGCAGGACGACTGGGTCAGAAGCTTTCGGATATGATGCACTCGTCTGCTTCACAACTCGCGGGCCCACTCAGGCACGGTGGATGCCTAAAGTTCGATCTCCTGCGTATGATCTGCAAGCTCTGGGATGCGCATATGCATGGCTAGTATCGGTATGCCGCTGGAGAGTCCAATAGCATATCGTCGGGTCCCTCGCACCGTGCTCCGGAGCCGAAGGATCATGGCACCCTCGCGGCGCCGTGATGAACCAGGTTTGTTTGCGCATGCCGCCCTCGCCACGTCGGAGAATCCCGACATGCGCATGCAGGTCGACTGGCCTCTGAGCCCGATGTACAAATGCCATAGGAGATGGTAAAAACACGTGGTAGTCTGGAAGCGGAACCGACCAAGTACGGGCGTAGCTGCGTCGTTTAGCCGGCTAGACCTCCCCTTCAAACAATCAAAATGATGTATGCGTTCCCCTAGCTGTGGCGTACTGTAGCGTTCGGAACCTGCCGCAGGTTGTTCCTTTTGTCCGCGGTGGATGGTCAAATTCGGATATCTACGAATCTACTATCAGAAGTATGTTGCTTCTGCTCTGGGTCCCATTCAGGCCAAAGAAAATAAACGTTCAGTGTTAGATATACAAATACGCGTATTCTTGGATATGACCCTCCACCGCCAGGCAGTGTACAGTAGTCTGTACCTCCATCTGTGCATTCACCACTCGCGAGGCTGCTTGCTAGGAGGGATTAGGTGATAGGAGGTACGCACATACATCGTCAATAGTGAGACCCACCTGCACTCACCCGTTTAGGAAACGATTTATGACACAGCTCTGAGCACCTTTGAGACCTCCACCACGTGTTCGACTTCACTACCCGTACATCTCCAACTCATACCTTGCTTTTGCTATGTTCACAAAACAAATTAACATCTTTCACAAACGTACCATAGGCAGACCGCACCTAAGAACCTCAAACCGCAATCGAGAGGCCCTTCTCACAACTTCACAGGTCTACGTTACGTACAGCTCGAGCGTTGTCAGGTTTCAGCGTTAGTTGCATTCTTGTCCTGCTGTAACAATATGGGAGACTAGCGAGTCAGTTGTTGCTCTGCGATGCAAGACTGCTCGTGCCCACGAACCGAATACTGGGAGGAACTGTGGAGGAGGTGGCAGCGCTAGCAGGTGTCGCTACTTGCATTGTGCATATACAATTGTATTCCTCATTAGCCACATGGCGGTATAGTACTGCATGCCCCGGAACAAACCAAGCGGCGCACATCCGATCCACAATAAAGTACTTTCGGAAATGTTCCGAGGCGGTCAAAGCTCGGATATTTGGAATAGCCAACGGAAGGGCTGTGGTAGCCGATGAGTTGCAGGAACACGTTGTAGTACATACTACTCCAGAGACGGAGAATTCCGCCGGCCTTGCCTACTGCTGCATGCCAAAGGCCTTTTTTGATGGATCTCATAGATAGGGAGATCGAGCTCAGCGATAGCGGAAAAGCTGCAAATGCTCGAGCTGACAGCTTTACTGCGCCTTCTTCTGCTTCAAGCCCTTGAGAACCTTCCTCCGCTGAGCCATCATGTGGGTGTACAGCACATACGCGCCCGGCACGTAAATGGCCAAGATCGCATATAGCGCCCATTCCAGCTCTTGACCCCATTGCCTGCGCGCAGGTCCAGTAGCAGAGTACACCAACCAGCACTCGCTCGAGATGCCCATGGGGTACAGCACGAAGAAAGTGTTGTAGCGAAGCCAGGTGAGCCAGCTGGGAACAGAGCCGAAGTGCAGGCTGTAGGCAAAGTAGCCGTAGCGGATAACTTCAGTGGTGCTCCAGGCGAGTAGCATGGTCGTGAACGCAGGCGAGGTAGCGGTGGACTCGGGAAAGATGTAGGCGATGCCCCAGACGAGGAGGAAGCGAGAGGCGACTTGCATCAAGGTTGTGAGGAGAGGAGCGCGCACGACACCTAATTCGAAGACTTGATTAGCTTGGACGCTTAAGGATAAATAACCTGCTCAACCATCACTCACCCAGTGCAGCATGCACAACCTCCAGGAGAGCAGCCGTCTGCGTAATTCTGACAGTCTCATCCGACCCAGCAAACACTTTCTCCCATCCTCCTCCCACGGTGACGGTCAACACGACCCGCCAGAACACTCGCAGCCATAGAGCCGCAGAAACCAAGTTGTAGAGCGTGAGATATTGAGTGCGGAGGCTCTTTTTCGGAGTAGCTGGCGCAGCAGGGCGCTGGGAGTCGGAAGGGCGATCCATGATGTTTTTTTATATATTTAGTCAAGGCTTGGTTTCTACTATGGAGGGGGATCCGTATGTGTCGAGGTTGAGAGAACAGTTCGGAATCGGAAGGCAGAGCCGCGCGCGGGTAAATATGCAGGTACGCGGGCGGATGATGTCAAGCGTCAATTGTCTGCACCTTAAAAGCAAGGGTTGGTTTAAGACGCTTTGTTGCTACAATTATAGTGTTGACGAGTGAAACAAATTTGCCTGCTACAAATATAGTAATGTATCATCTGGCGAGTCGAGTACCTAGTTGTCACTCGCCTGCATGTCTTTCTATAATCGGTGGCGAGCTCATTTCTCCCACTAGCCAGAACACGCACCTACTAGCAACTGCACGCGCACTACATGTAACTTATATGTATGCATCTCACTAGACAATCCCACATCAGAGAAACTATGTATGCACGTTCACTTACTAAGCATGCAATGTGACACAGTAACAATAATCCAAGAGAGAAAAAAGAAGTCGAATAAATACATATCTCATAACCATAATAAGGCTGTCCAAACGCGTAAGGAGCCCCAACGCCTCGCTCAAAAATTCAAACTCCATAGCAATAGCTCCGTCATACAGTTCCCTGAAAGTCGTGTTGCTCGCTGGCTGGTACGGCTAGCAAGTAGAATTGAGCACCATCCGACAAGAACACCCACAGAGATCACGGCTTCATGCTACCCTAATTACTCATGTAGACGTGGATCATGTCCTTCTTCGTTGCGGACTTCTCGCAGCCAACCACCACACACTTCTTGAGCGGAGGCGGTATGCTTGGATCCGCGGCTTTGCCTTTGCCTTTCTTGCTTGTACTTGTAGGGCGGACGCGCGTGGCACACTCTCCACAATAGGCCTGTGGATTTGTTAGCTTGGTTGTCTTAAATACTAAGATGTCCATACAGGCAACACTTACGTGACCGCAGGATTTGACAACCCAAATTTGCTGCTTCATCTCCTCCTTGCCGACCGCCAACTCATCGCCACAATTGGGACACACCACCTCCTCGTTTTCCTCCGGACTGCGCGTGAACCCCTTTTCTGCAGGCGGTGGCGGCTCGTACTTTGGCGCGGGCGGCTCTACAACGCCTACTCCCAAGTCGAAACCTACCATGCCATAATCCATCTCCATCAAAATGCCCGGTACGGCAGTGATTGCAACATTTCGCGCGCGGCCCGCATGTTGCCTGCCGGGTTGTTGTTGATGCAGTTGTTGTGCCCTGTGCAATCGCTCCTCGGCTTCCTCTCTGTACGTACGGGCGTGATCAGCGCGTCGCCTAGCCAAGCGCTGAGCGACGTGCGTACGAGCTATGCCTTCGTCGTCGTTTCCGAAATTTACATTGGTATAGTGGTTGAGGAAGTTTGCGGTTAAGTGGTTTTGACCACGGAAGCGCTGCACCAGACGGCCGATGCCAAAATCGCCACCCACAGGTCGTTCGCGCGTGCCGATTCCGCTGCCTGCCATGGCCGGTCGGTCGCCATTGATACTTGGTATGGGGCGTGTGTTTGTGTGTATGACATCGTCGTCGTCGTCTGCGGTGAGATCGATGGGGAGGTTCGCATCATTTGCGGGACTTTGTGTGGCGCCTTGTCCAGGCATGAACACTGCAGGTGTTGCACGCCGAGATGGATTTCGAGATAGCGGTCGAGAGCTCACGATTTCGACATCATCAAGATCCATGGTTGGTGTTGGACGACGTCCTAGAGAACCCACACGTCTCAGTCCGGCTGTCGTTGGCCTTGCTTGCACCTGTGGTATGAAAAGAGAATCGCCGTCATCTTCTTCTGGCATTTGTGGCATGAAGAGATTTTCTCCGAGTTGCATGTGTATATTCCTATTCATGCGTTGGCCCTGCGTTGGACGCTGTGCTGGCTGGTGCTGTTGTTCCTCCTCATCTGAATCCGCAAGATCGATAATGTCTCTTTGATACCGCGGCAGCCGCTGAGCACGTGAGGACGTGCCAGCAGTAGCGTCATGTGCACCCGGTGTGGCTAGACGAGGCTGCGGTATACTGTGTCCATGCCTGTCCCCTGTGAGGTCTATTGCGTCCGCCATGCTAGCTGCTGACATGATCGGCCGTCTGAAATCGAGTCCGTCTCCGAGAAAGTGTTGCTGCAATGGTCGCTGGTGCCAATGATCTTCCACTCTTCTTCTCTGCGGCTGGTGCTCGTGGTTGTGGTAATGGTCGTCGTGTGGCGCTCGCGAAGCGCCGGAGTAGTCAAGGAAGGGTGGAGGGGCACCTGCTTGTGCCATTATGTTGTAGGAGCGCTGGCGAGCTAGTGTCAGTGAATGGTGAAGTGAACGCACGAGTCGGTGGCAGGTAAGGGTGTGGATTTGCTGTGCAATGAGTGTGGCGTACCTTGGGAGTTGGTCTGCCGGTCAGGTTCTCATAGTCCATGGCAAGTCGGCAGCGGAAAGTGTGGCTCGGAGACGCTATCTCCCTATGTGCGATGTGCCAGCGTGATGTGGCGAGATGTATACATGCGCCTCAGTGGAGGCCAAGGGTGGCGAGATGATGTCTTCTTTCTGGCAAGGTGTAAGGGTGAGTGTGGTGGTCTTTGTCCTGGTGTCCGTGTGTGCGTTGACGTAGGTAGGGCACCGGCCAAAGTGGTGCTTCAGGCTTCGGCTTCACCAAGCGGAGTTTAGACGAGTTGAAAGATCAGAGCTCTAGCTCATCTGGCACAGCTCCAGTGAGGCGAGAGCAACTGAATTGCAACAATGAACAGGATATGACGGCTAGTGAAATATTTGCTTCTTGCATATATACATGTAGTGTCCTTTCGTTCAGTGAGGGTATGGTCTTTCGCAACAAGGTACATTGTTACCTTGCTTTCCACACCAGCGCGTGATCAGCAACTAGCTAGCTAGCGGCCGCCTCTTTGGCATTAATCGAACCTTCCATAGATAACAACACTTCAAGTATTCACATCGCAGGGAGTATCATTCAGGCTGCGATACCGCGCTACATATCAGAGCTTCTGTTGGTAGTATACATACACCTCCTCTCATTTGGTTCCTCCAACGCCAGAACGCCTTGTGCCGTCATGCTAAACCGTTCAAGCAAGCACGCTGACAGCACCCTCACTGGTCAGCGCAACCAAGCTCTTCGCGTGAGACCCCCACTGAACATCGACTGCCTTGACAGCTCTGCGCAGAGGCTCTGACCACGACTTGCTCTTCTTCTCGTACTGGTTGACAACTACGCCGCCTGGCCCGCAGGCTGCAAGGAACTGTCCTGTGTAGTCCCAAGTGAGACCTGTGATCGCAGTTCCGACTTCCAGAGTAGCGAGCTGGTTGAGCTTGCGCAGGTCCCAGACGATGGCGCTCGTCTGGTTGTCGTGTGCAGAGGCGAGCCAAGTGCCGTTCTCTGAGAAAGAGACAGCGGAGATCGGAGCAGGAGATGCCGCAGGGAATGTGTGGGCGAGTTGCGAGGTCTTCACGTCGTAGAGCTTGATTGTACCGTCGACGGCTCCGGCGGCCAGGAGATGGCCGTCGGGGTGGAATGTGATAGTAGTGAGTTCTGTAGGAGAGGTTAGCGTTGGTTTTTGATAAGCTGGGTGTGATTTACCCACCTGAGTCCGCGTAGATCTGGGTAATCACTGCGGATGCATGTAGATCATAGAGAACGTAGCTCTTGTCCACACCAACCGAAGCAACAACGTCGCCGCACGGGTGCACGGCAATTGCAGTGGCAGCACCAGCGTGCTGGTGGAACTTTGCCTGAGCAGAACCCTCAACTGCGACAACCACTGAACCGCTGGAAGTAGCAACAACAATCTTGTCCTTAGCCCATGCACCGTCCTGAATCGCACCGGCGCCCAAGTTGCTTCTTGTGGTGAAAGCACTGTTCTTCAAATCGTAAACGCCAATCGCGCCGTCAGAATCTCCACACAGGAAGAAGTCGCCAGCGTTGTCCACAGCAAGAGATTTGGCTCCCGTGAATTGTGAGTCGATGTCGGCCTTGACCTCGTAAGATGAAACAGCATCGCCAGTGGCCCAGTCTTCCGGTACAGGTCGCTTGCGGCGAGTTGCAGATAGCCTTTGCTGGGTCTCCTCGATCTTCGCCAGCACAGCTGGTGAAAGGCCCTGACCATCGACCTGCATAGCATCTCCGTTTGATGCACCATTGCTGCCATTGCTTCCACTGACCGTCACTCGTGAAAGCGCGTCGCGGGCTTCATCCCTCTCCTTTTGCAAGCGCGCAATAACGCGCTGGGCAGAATCATTGTAGTAAAGTGCAGAGCTCAGCTCCTGTCTTGTCTCCGCCAATTGCTGCTTCAATTGGTATGTCTCCAGGATGATCGCATCCCACTCATTTTGGAAGGTCGAAAGAAGCGCAGGAATCGAGGTAAGGGTCGGTGGTCGGGGCTTGACTGAACGAGGTTGCTTGAGGTCGAGAAGGTCGTCGGTAGTGAGCTCTTCGCCATTGACGGGGTCGGTGCCGTTCTCCGAGATGTAAGCCTCAATCAAGCGTCTTTCGAAGACATTGCCTACACCTACAGTAAGTGGATTGCGCGAGTTGCTCGAGGGTTGTGGTTTCGACTAACCAGACTTGCGCGATGCGACGGGCTGCTGGGGCACTTCGCCGGAGACTGTGATCGCGGTTAGTAGTTGAGCATTATTGTCGCGTGCGGCACTACTTACTTGCGCACTGCATGTTGAGTTTGATGTGATGTTGCGCGAACTGTGAATCAATTGAGAGAAGTCGTGCTTAGGGCGCGAATCGAGAAGGAACGAACCTTGGAGCTTGCGAGGTCGTGGCTGCCTGAGGCATCAAGGGACTTGGAAACAAAATTGAAGCCCGTCTTACTACTCTGAGTTGTCTACCTAGACCTTTCACACAACGACATGCAGTCGGGATCAACCAGGGATATCCTGGTCGTGTTGAATAAACAATACAACCTCGATGGCAGTTGAGCTCTTGGAATTCGAGAGCATATCACAATCTACAGACTACAGGTCGCTTCACAACTTGAGAAACACAAGCGTGCTCCAGCTCACTTTCTGCCATCACGAGACGGGGATCAACTCAGTCACAACGAGCATCTTCATTTTACATCAGGAGATCGAGGCAAGTTCATTCATCGCGATTGGACTTGCAAAGGACGCTGGATCTACGTTGCCTGCTGCCAAATGCACATATATCCACCTTATCGAAACAATCATGTATCTTGCCTTACACAGAGGACGTCTTGCTCTGAAATCATGCTCGCGCCCTTGCTAATAGCGTCGACAAGCGAGATGCACGACATCCTAGTGGTCATGCAAAGGAATAATTTGGGCGATCGGCAAAGAGACTACACAAAATGTCTGCACATGTGATCTCAATGGCAACGATGGCATCTTTGATGTTCAATGCCTGTTATGACTGGGATGCCTGCTGCTCTAACATTTACGCGGTCGCTGATATCTCTCATCTGCATACAGCCGCCTTTTGAATGTCCGATTCCAACGCTGTCAGCTCAGAGAATCATAGGCTCGTATGGAGGAAATGTGTAGACTTCTGGGCAAGATCGTACCAGCCTTGCCCAGTACTAGTATATTGTCAGCCTTGCCGTGCCTGCGACTATTCCGATGACCATTCCGCGGCACGGAAGATGCTACAAAATTCTCCCGTCCACTCAACATGACGCTGTCCGACATCAAACCTCGAGTGTGTTTCCACCTGCACTTCCATCACTCGAATTCGCCACGTGACATCAACGTGACAGTGGCGGTTTGACCAATGCAATCGATCGAGTGGTTTCGGGCCTTCGTCGCACGTTGAGGCTTGGGCTCCCGGGCCACCGTAGCAACGCGGTGTGGGCTATCTAGACGCTTCCATCGTCGTGTTGAAGGGCAGGCAATATCGCTGCGACACGCCGTAGGATGGCTACTCACGGAGGAACAGGTGCGGTATATGGATATCATCGGAACGCCGCCAATTCACGCTTGACCTCGCCAATCCAGCACGACCCGATGCACCACGATAATCATCCAGCACTGAAGGTGAGGCTGGTCGGTTGAACACCGCCGAAAACCGCCGACGGGAAGCTTTGGGCACCTCCAGTTGGCGTGGGCGCGCATGGAGGGGTTTCGTCAATTGGGGGACAGAAAGCTGAGCGAGTGACGCAGGCGCGGTGGTGGGGCACATAACAAAACTCGAACAACCTCCTCCCACCACTCTCGACCTCCCACATTCATACTCCCACCGCTGCTCCATCTCATTGCTCTTCACCAATACCACCGCTACACCCTTTGATACCCCAACACCAATCACACAACCACCCACAATGGCCCAGTCCGTCCTCTCCCGCAAGTCCGGTGTCATCGTTGGCGACGATGTCCGCGCTCTCTTCAAGTACGCCCAGGAGAAGAAGTTCGCCATTCCCGCCATCAACGTGACCTCTTCCTCCACCGTCGTTGCCTCCCTCGAGGCTGCCCGCGATGCCAAGTCGCCCATCATCCTCCAGATGTCCAACGGTGGTGCTGCCTACTTCGCCGGTAAGGGTGTCTCCAACACCGACCAGAAGGCCGCCATTGCCGGTGCCATTGCTGGTGCCCACTACATCCGTGCCGTCGCCCCGGCCTACGGTATCCCCGTTGTCCTTCACACCGACCACTGCGCCAAGAAGCTCCTTCCCTGGTTCGATGGCATGATCGACGCCGACGAGGCCTACTTCAAGGTCCACGGCGAGCCCCTCTTCTCCTCCCACATGATTGACCTTTCCGAGGAGGAGGTCGCTTACAACATCGACACCACCGCTTCTTACCTCAAGCGTGTCGCTCCCATGAAGCAGTGGATCGAGATGGAGATCGGTATCACCGGTGGCGAGGAGGACGGTGTTGACAACGAGTCCGTTGACAACAACTCCCTCTACACCCAGCCCGAGGACATCCACCAGATCTACAAGGCCCTCAACGCCATCTCCCCCTACTTCTCCATCGCCGCTGGCTTCGGTAACGTCCACGGTGTCTACAAGCCTGGCAACGTCAAGCTCCGCCCCGAGCTCCTCCAGAAGCACCAGCAGTACGTTCAGGAGAAGGAGGGCCTTAAGGACGACAAGCCCGTCGCTCTTGTCTTCCACGGTGGCTCCGGCTCCTCCAAGAAGGAGTTCCAGGACGCTATCTCCTACGGTGTCGTCAAGGTCAACGTCGACACTGACATGCAGTTCGCCTACACCCAGGGTATCCGCGAGTACATGGTTTCCAAGAACGACTACCTGTCCACCCAGGTCGGCAACCCCGACGGTGCTGACAAGCCCAACAAGAAGTATGTTGTTCCTTTCTTTGGTTTTTGTCACTTTGGAAGTCATATACTAACATCATTTCTCAATCAGGTTCTACGACCCCCGTGTCTGGGTCCGTGCTGGTGAGGTCACCATGAAGGACCGTGTCACCGAGGCCCTCACCGACTTCAACTGCGTCAACCAGCTTTCTTAGATTGCTCCGCCTATAGCGGGAACATAATCTGTTTGGTCTAATGCGCAGGTGTTGAAATATTGGGGAGAAAATCCAAAAGTGAACTTGATGAGGAATGCAACCTCTCGGAACTACGGTTCCGTGGGACATCTATTTTATGTAGCACTCTTGACGAGTATGAGCAATGAACACACGCTGTACATACATTTTGTTTCTATGTCCATTAGGCCCAGCTATTGTGAAGAGACGTTGAAGTGTTCAATGGTGACTATGAGATCTCTATTCGCCTTGATACATTCATACCTACCGTCTGACGAGAAGTCTGGTTCTCCTCGTCCGCTGCTGGGAGTTCCAATGGTACCCCTGGCGTATCACTTGAATGTTTCAATGTTCTTTCTAAGGTACCTTAATTGATATTGTCTGTGATTTTCCGGACCCTTTCTGCACATGTCATACTGATGCTATCAGGCTTTGCTCGAGATGAAATAGAGTTCTTGAAGTCTGTCAGCGGTTTTTGCGATGATGCTGTTGGTGGCATGTTTCGAAAGCCATGCGAATACCTTTTGAGATGGAACCTTACATGTAAGCTTCCGATATGCAGAATAAAACCCTCGACGCTGTCGGATCTTGAAATGTCATGAATGACCATGCGCTTATATAAGACGGCCTCATCCCAAACCGGATAAGAATCGTCGCAGACATCGGTTGGGTTCACGAATCTGTATCAACTGCATTTGAACTCAATACCGGCGTTATGTCTTACTGATTTACATACATCCTCTGATTCACGTTCGCCTGAAATATCATTACTCACTTCAACCCTTCAGCAAGACCAGCCAGGAACGTCGCCAAACCGTGGGCGCCAGGGTCAGGAACCTCCTCGAATCCACTGCCACCGACATATACCGTGCGACCCAAGCTGGCTTTCATTCCCTTGGTCTTCGCAGCTCCTTGCTCGGCCGCAGCTGCAGCCTTGCCAACATCTCCACTCGCTCCCAGCTCCTCGACGAAAGGCGCCAGAGCATCCACCAGCGTACGATCACCAGGCTTCGCAGGCGTGTACTTGGCCATGCTCTCACTGGCGATTCGCAGCGCTTTAGCCCAGACTTGCGCATCCGCTGGCTTATCGCTGCCGTTGCCCTGAGAGCGCAGACCGTGAGCGAGAGCGTTGAGGAAAATGGCGTAGAGGGCGCCGCTGGTGCCATCCATGTCTGTCTCGACCGTTGAGATGATCGCATCGAGGTACAGCGCGGCGTCTGTCTGGTTCGAGTCGAGGACTTTCAGGATGCCTTCGGCGCCACGCTTGAGGCCGATGCCGCAGTCGCCGTCGCCGACGACGGTGTCGTAGCGGGTCACGTCTGGTTCGGCGGCGATGAGGCGTTGGAGGGCGTGTTGGAGGGCTTTGCTTGCAAGGGAGGGGTCGATGGTGAGGTTGGCGGGTTTGTTGGTTGCGTCTTTGCCAGCTGATATAGTGCTGGTTTGCGTGGGTGGGTTGGTCCAGGTGGAGGTTGTGATGGGGGCTGCCCAGCCTGTGGCTTCGGCGGGTGCGTCGAGGAGGTCGAGGAGGGATGTGCTGACGCCGGAGTCGGCCAGCTTGAGTAGGGAGATCGAGAACCCTAGGCCGTTGAGAGAAGTCATAAAACATCCAGACAGAACGCGAGTTGGCTTGATGTTGTAGTATTGTTCCAGTTGGCCCACGACCTCAGCTGTAATACCACCCATTTCCAACGGGCTGACACCTCCAAGGTTGTTGATCAGTAGCACGGCACCATCGCCCTTGTTGAGCTGAAGGAAGGCTCGATCTTTGTCGGACTGGTCAAGCATGTACTTAAGCATGGTCTTGACAAGGCCGGGTAGCTCGCTTGTGGTTCGCTCCGATCCGGGCTCGTTGTGAATACCCATGCCAACCTCAATCTCGTTCTCCTTGAGCTCATCCTCTCCACCAGGCGCACGTCCTGGTACATGCACATGCGACAGAGAGCTTCCAATCGAGACGGTGTTGTCTGCAACCAGCTTCGCCACCTTGTGAACGTCTTGCAGGCTAACACCCGTCGCAGCCAGCGCACCAGCGATCTTCTGCACAAGCACAGTGCCCGCAATGCCACGACGACCGACTTTTCCGCCCTTCTCTCTGCCAACTCCACAGTCATCTGCCACAACGATCATCTCAGCCTCAATGCCAGCAGCTTTAGCTTTCTCAACGGCCATGCCAAAGTTGAGCACGTCTCCGGTGTAGTTCATGACCACAACGAGCACACCTTTGCTCTTCTCGACTCTCTGCAGAATGCATCGTCGGACCTGCTCTGCGCTAGGAGACGCAAAGATCGTTCCCGCTACGGCGCCGGAGAGGAGACCTGGTCCGACGAATGCTGCGAACGACGGTTCATGGCCTGCGCCACCGCCGGAGACCAGGCTGACTTGTGGTTTCACAGCATCTGGACGGAGATAGACGACTTTGTTCTCTTCGTCGAGAGCTGTGGTGGGGTTGGTTTGGGTCACGGCTTTGAGAGCTGATTTGACCAGGTGTGTTGGGTCGTTGATGAAGTGCTTGGCTGTGGTGGGCGTGTTAGCTTGGTGGAAGGTCTCTTGAGGAAAGCTCTGGTCATCGTACATGACATTATTTCTTACAAGCTTGCCAGTGAGAGGTGTAGCTCGTTGCTCTTCCGTCACTGCTCGGTCAATGGTTCTCTGCCTGAGTGATATGTTATATGTCAAGCAGAAATCAGAAGAAGACGAGAGACAGATACGAAACCAGCTGGGATGTTGAGAGCTACTTCTCTCTTCGACCCTGGGTAGGATCGTCTCCTCTTGGTACCCCGAGCCACAGGAGTCGGCCTAGAGCATGAGGTCCACCCTTGGCCCATACCATTCGGCCATGATCTTGGGCGGGGTACTCGTAGCCTTGGGCGGGGTCGTTGTCGTCGGCGTTTGCTTACTGGTCACAGGCGATGTGCGATGTCGATGCCCTGTCCAGGGCCAAAGCAGCCTCATGTCTAGCTGTTTCTCGCTTTGCTTGAACTGGAACACGTGCGAGACCGGAGTACCCCTTGTCGTAGTGATAAGAGCATGGAAGTTCGAGATCCTATTCTCGAAATCTTTACCAATGGGCATTCCAGATGCTCGAATATTGACATTCGTCCGTATGGATACCCTAACCCGCACAACCCTGATGTTCTTGCTATTCACGATGCGATGTGCATGCAAGTGTTTCATGGAGGTGTACGTAGATGATAACGGTATATATGTCTAGGCCATAAATATGACCTAGTGTGTGTCTCGACGATCGCTTTGCGTTGGAGAAAGAGCGTGTTGTTTGCTTGATCAGGCAGGTATACCTGGAAAGCTGGCATAGAATTGTCAACCACGAGCCATGTGTCCATGTAAGCAAGCATGCGCTTGCAACATGATGATGTGGCACTCGATTAGGTTCTTGTCTTTTCTGTATATCGGTACAAGAAGCACGTGAAACGATTTTCACGTTCATAGTGATATATGTTCACATGTCAACGCGTGGCTGTTTGGTACCTGAGCGTTCATGTTTGATCACCCGCCAAGCAGCTGATTACATCAGAGGGTCGAAGTGTCAACAACCACTGGACTTTGACCACTCGAATCTTCTGCCTTCCATCGCCAACTAAAGCAAACGCCACTTCCACTGCCACTTTCTGGCCCGCCACATCGACCGACACTCCTTCGTATTTCCACGAAACACCAACTCGATACCACAAACCCACACGCTACTCACCGCAAACATGGCGGCGATCCCGGTGAAAGTGAAGCACCAGGGCAAAACCTACGACATCGAGATCGACCCATCCTCAACCGGCGAGGAGCTCCAGCTCCAGCTCTACTCCCTCACCAATGTCGAGCCCGATAATCAGAAAATCATGGCCGGCAAGATGATCAAGGCCGATACCCAGCTTTCCTCCATCAAGTTCCGCCCCAACCAGGTCATCACCATGCTTGGTAAGCCCTCGGCAGAAGTTGTCATGGAGGCACCGAAAGAGAGGATGAAGTTCTTGGAGGACATGACCGATGCGGAGATTGCGAAGCAGGATGGTGCCATGCCCGCAGGCTTGAACAACACTGGCAACACCTGTTACGCCAACGCCACTCTGCAAACGCTACGCATGATTCCCGAGCTCCAGGAGCAGCTGCAGACCTACAAGCCGAGCGCGCAAGCCGGTCCTTCTTCTTCCTCGCTGTTCAGCGCCGACCAGCTGGCAAACGTTGGCCTCGGTGGACTTGGTGGTGCCAACGACCTGACTAGCTCTCTGAGGGATGTCTACAAGATGATGGGCGAGACGCAGGGTGCTGTTCAGCCTCTCATGTTCTTGACTGCGCTCCGACAGCAGTACCCTCAATTTGCGGAAAAGTCCAAGCAGGGCCACGGCTACGCACAGCAGGACGCCGAGGAGATGTGGTCGCAGCTCATCGCAACACTCGACCAGTCACTCAAGCTCGACACAAAGGATGCACAGGATGAGGGCTTTAACACTTGGGTGGAGAAGTACATGGGAGGTCGTTTCGACACAGTCACCAAGAGCGAGGAAGCACCCGATGAGGATGCGCAGTACGGAAAGGACACCTTCAGGGATCTGAAGTGCAACATCAGCGCCGAGACCAACCATCTGCGTGAGGGTCTTTCGATCGGGCTTAACGAGCAGCTCGAGAAGAACTCTCCGACTCTTGGTCACAACGCCACGTACACGAAGACCTCTCGCATCTCCCGCTTGCCCAAATACCTGCCCATCCACTTGATGCGCTTCTTGTGGCGCCGCGACACCGGCAAGAAGGCCAAGATTCTGCGAAAGGTCTCTTTCCAGCATGAGATCGATCTGCTTGAGTACTGCACAGACGAGCTTCGCGAGAAGCTGGTGCCTGTTCGTGACCGTGTTCGCGAGGTGAGGAAGGAGATTGAAGACGTTGAGCGCCAGAAGAAGAGACAGAAGCGTAGACGTCAGGACATCGAGGACGAGGCGCATGGAGCGAGCAAGATTTCGAAGGACGAGCCTTTCCAGAAGCGCGCGCAGAAGGAGAAGGAGCGCGAGACCAAGGCCACTGGCCCGTCCAGCGAGGGCGAGCTCGCTGCTGAGAAGAAGGGAGAAGACACCGCGATGGGTGGCACTGAGGAGGTGTTCAAGACTGATGCTGAGATCGAGGAGGAGCGCGCACAAGCAATCCGCAACGCGAAGAAGGACCTGCTTGCCGCCGTCCACCCCGACATGGCCAAGGACAGCACCGCCAACCAGACCGGCCTTTACGAGCTTCGTGGCGTGGTCACTCACCAGGGTTCTTCTGCTGACTCTGGTCACTACACTGCCTACGTGAAGAAGACGGCCCTGCCTGGTCAGGAGGAGGACGGCAAGTGGTGGTGGTTCAACGACGACAAGGTGCAGGAGGTTGACAGCGAGAAGATTGAGACATTGTCTGGTGGTGGTGAGAGCCACTCTGCCCTCATCTTGCTCTACCGCGCTGTTGAGCTGCCCAAGGTGTCGGAGACTGAGGAGAGTGCATAAGTTTATCAAGAAGACGGTGGCGTAGGCTCGCGCCTAGATTCGACGAAGAGCGATCGCAGCGCCCTTGGGTCACACGAGATTAATGATAGAGATATGCCAAATGTGATCACGCTAATGTAAAAAGTCCGCACCAGTCGTCTTGTAACGTCCAAGGTAGTGTTTTGTAAGCTTCGACCACTCGTGCAGCAATTCCTCTGTCAACCTCACTCGCCCGGCTTGCGCCACTCACTCTCTCCAAATCCCGACTCCTTACACCGTGTCGTAACACCCAAATATTCACACTCCACTCACCCAAACTCAGGTTCCCCATCAGACCCGGATGTCACCGACCTAGTAGCCATCCCGCTAGCAATATGTTCTACAGCCACGAAGGTATTTCCAGCTCCATCCCAACGCGCTGCTGTTCACGATCACTGACGCGTTCGCGTAGTTCTCACGTCGCGCAAATATGGCGTCGCAACCGTCTGGTATCCATCTCGTCCCTCGAAGACGATCTCGGCATGCAGATTGACGCGGATGGCAATTTCGTGCTCGACGAAGACTTGCCAGCCATGGACAAGCGCCAGCCTCGCGCACCTTCTAGCCGAGTCGATCGCACGGATATTCCGAGTGATTCGACGAGCGCGCGCGTTAGAGCTGAGCATGCCGGCGGTCAGCACGTCGCAGACCTCGTAAGTGCATTTCTGCTCACTCGTTTCTCCCCAATTGACCGTTGCTGACGTGAAGTAGTTCGCGCAGCATGATGATGACGGCTTTGTCCCTCTCCAAGACGATGGATACGTGATGAATCAAGATGACATGGTGGCGGGCAACCACGAACAGGGAGTCTCGCGCCAGCCATCTGTGCACTCCGATAGTGCTGAAGCTGCACAACGCCGTCGTCCTCGTACCGCTCCGATCAAGGTCATCCCGCTCGACAAGTCCATTGAGCTCCACAATCGCGACATCTCTGATTGGAACAAGCAGTACAAGGAGAACATGAATGAGGCTCTCCGTCACAAGCACGCACACCGCCTTGTGACATTAGCTAAGAAGAATGCAGAGCACTGGATGCTGGGTAGCGGAGGCAATAGCTTGCTTCAAAGCGACCATGGCCCACTCAACATGTTCACTGGAATCAAGCTCCTGGAAGCAATGACTGGGCTCAAACTCACAACTGGTGGCGAGAAACGCGCCAGAGACGAGGATCCTGCTTCGGAGGACAGCCGTCGTGTACGTTCCCGCGCCGGAGGAGTCTCATCAGACGAGGTTGGTCGTGGCTTCGACTTCCAGGATGATGGCTACGTCCCGATGGGCGATGACTACACCATCGAGCAAGGTAGAGACCAGCCAACTCCGCTCGACGACCGTCATCTTTCGGGTATCTTCCCCTGGAACCAAAGCACTGGGTCCCGTCGCCCAACAGCCCTCTTCAGCGCAGGTGGCACTTCTGCAATCGGTGCTTTTCCGCTTCCGTCTCTCAGCCGTCGTGGAAGCCGTTTGTCAACTGCCTCTCCGCTTGGAGGCCGTGGTTTCGAGATTGGTAACGAAGATGACGACCTCCACCTGGCGGGCTCAAACGCGTACCTTGGAGCTACTGCCGAAGATGAATTCGAACTGTTTGGTCCAGCTGCACAAGTCGACACCCAGACTGCGGCTGAGTCCCAGTGGGTCCGCGCAGCTCTCGATGGCGAGAGTGCCAACTTCCTCGAATTCGTCAAGGCTGGCATCGACGAAGCCGATCAGATGCGTGAAGCCGCACCTCTCGGTGACGAAGAGGATGAGAACATGACGGGTCGCATCGACTTCGATCAGCTGTTGCTGCCCACGAACAACACCCGCGTGGTCGCTGCGCAGGGCCTGCTCCATGTGCTGACGCTGGTCACGAAGAATGCTTTGGTCGCCGAGCAGGATGAGGCCTTTGGACCGATCAGTCTGAAGGTCGTCGAAGTCTGATTGAGCGCACACGCTCTGATATGTCGAGGCTTTTACGGGTCTTACTATCGTACGTGTGTTGGTATGAGGTTGGCTTATAAAGGCGTTTGTTTTGGTTTGCGAGGATACCCCTTTGCTTTGTTTGTGCTACTAGTGCCGCACAGCATCGCGTTCATACTGTAGCTATGGTTTCAACGCAGATTCTGATGTTATTCTCTACAGTTTCGCCTATCGTTACCAGCCATACGTCGGTGTAATACCTTAACCAATGCTGATTATGACTTTCTTGCGTCGTTCATGCTCGAAAAGCGATCATCGCCGCAAAAATCCTGATACAGTATACTGACCAGCACTCACCCATCTTCACCGACGATGTCCAACTTGTGGCGCCAGGCTCGTGAGCGTGAAGACATCATGGCATATTACCAAAAGGAGTCGGTGGCTGAGCGCATACACCAGACTCTGGCTTCGTCTCGAGTCATCATTGTGCACATATTCGAGAGCTTTGCGAACGACTAGACCGATATCTTCGAGCCCTACTTTTTCCGCCTCTGAAGCACAGCTTTCTCAATCTGTGAACGACATCTCTAGCTGCAGAGCAAAGTGGAGCCTAAGCTCGAAGCAGTGTTTCAGATTGGCGGGAGGCACAACTCCGCCTGAGTGATACGCGTCCGTAGGGCTGGGCAGCGGGCACCGGCACCGCGAACCGTCTACGCCTCGCAGCATTGCGTATTGCATTTCTCTGGGCAGCGATTGTATTGTTTATCTTCTACTCGCGCTGGATTCGCAGAGTGTTTGGATTACGGTTGGAAAATTACCATACTTTGAAACTGGGTTCTGGGACTTGCGCGCGAGATTGCGGCACAGGATACTGACCGACCGACACTTCGAGCGATCATCACATTCGGACTTTCTTGGTGGCTGGACGGCATAGGAGTTTTACTTGGCGGAAGTAGGAATAAGTAAAAGAGCGGGACTTCGCTGTATACAAAGGCGTCAACTTGACTATCGATCGCGCACACGAGACTGGTTCAAGCAGAAGAGTACGAGGCAGACATGTCGGACAACGGATCGGGACCTATGGGCATTCAGGAGACGCTATCATCATGGGACAACTGCATGTCAAGAACATATTGGTAAGAGCGCATGCACACACTATAATACTGCGAACGCGACTAACAACCACTCCCAGCAAATGGCCAGTAATCGTCGGTATCATCCTGGGTAGTATTCTCGCGCTATCTATTCTATGGTGCGTGGTCAAGTGCATATGCGGTGGTATTGCGGACTGCTGTTGTGGATGCTGCGACTGCTGTTCTTCACGGAACAAGAACGGATATCAACAACCTGCGCAGCCACCACCTCAGTACCCCATGCAAAACCAGTACTATGGCCCGCAGCAGCCTATGTACTCGGCAGCACCGATGTACGCTCCTGCGCCTATGTACGCGCCACCGCAAATGTCAGGAGGCGCAGGCGCCCGTGGCGCTCCTACGAGCCCGTACGAAGCACCAAAGGGTGGATACAACGAAGACGCGCTGCCTGCTTTCCCCACGCACAACCGTGATCGCCAGTACGATGATGTGGAGATGGGCCACCTGCAGAGCCCACAGGCAGGCCAGCAACAGGGACTGCTCTCGTCGAACGCCAATGCAGACTACTACGGCCAGGGACAACAATCTGCTGGTGGCGACTTGGGCGCCATGAACGCAGCCCCAGCACACAACTACGACTCCCACCGTCAGTTCGCACCGCAGTCGCTTTACAGCCAAGAGACAGCTTCGCAAGTCCCCAATCGCGTCACGAGCATGAGGTCAACGCAGTATGAGCCCAGCCTGTACCCGCCTAGTTATCACACGCAGGCGCAAGGAAATCACACTTATCTTGCTGGAGGGACTGTGTCGCCGCCGCCGGCCGGCCAGACTATTGGCAGGAAGCCAGTGCAAGGCACTTGGCGGGATGTCTGAGCTTGGATGGCAGCATTGTGAAGGAGTCTTTGGGAGTGCTACGGGTAGTAATTATGGGAACACGACTTACGAACATCGATCGTTGAGGCGATTATATATCAATGAAGTCTAATCATCTTTCAAGATCAACATCTAGATGGCAAGTGTGACATTGAATTATCAAAACTACCAGAGTGCTCATACTTTCAAGCGTGTATAAGTTATTCGGAGTCTACGAACAGTCTTCTCAAATGTAACTATGGCAATATCAATAGGCGCGGACTTCTTTTGGACGAGAACTACCATTGAGATACAGCTAGAGCTTGGTTGTGTAACTCATGAACATGTATGCGAATACGGCTAAACTGAGTAACAAGATCAACTATGCTTGCCACTGAGAGAGAGGGGTCTAATAAAGAGACAAAAACCCATACGAAGCAACGGTGCCAAACGACTGCTATCAATGGCACGAGCTTCTCGCAAATGTTGTTAGTGCCGTACTACTCGCGTCAAACCTCAGTGTGCCAACTACAATTTCCATCCTAGCCAACAATGACGTTTGTAAAGAAACCGCCATCATTATTAATATTGGGAAACTCCGCAAAGTCCCGTCGAGCATCGCGATCCGCCTCGCTAGACGGCGACCGGCACTTCTTCGTGGTCTTCGTGTGCTCTAGTGGACAGCGCGACGGTGGGCCGTTCGCCATGCCGGCGTCTCCAACACGCAAAGCGCGCAACGAAATGCACGAAAAGCTGAGAACCACCGACAAAGGACCGCACATGCCGATTGGGGTTGGCCAGCACGTGCGCCCCGCGTGGAGAGCGTGTAGGTAATGGAGAGGAGGACGACTAAAAGGTAAGCCCGACTTTGTGTGTAGGAGGGGATTGCTGTGGTGCGATTGGATGGGGTTGTGGAAGGTGTAAGTTACATGTAGTAGAACGTTGGAAGAAAGTAGATGGCTTTCTCGAAGGTCATGCCTGCAGCGTTTCTAAAGCTTCAGAGCAGTTCTTAAAGTGTCCTTGCGATTTCCGTGTTAGCGGCGGCCGAGGCGTAAAAGTTGCGTAGTGGGCGTTCCAGCGCTCGAAAACGACCAAGTCCGTAAAACCGGCCCACGGGGGAGACATGATAGTTGGGGAGATGCAGTATGAGCCAAAGACCTAATTAACCACTTCTGTCTTTATTGGATGTACAGAAAGGGCATTGAAGACATGAGACGAGGTTCTGCACTCGACACGTGACGACGAGCACGCTCTACTGCCAACGAGATGTCTCTCAACCAATTCACAAACAATGTGCCACTTTAAGGGAAACCACGGCCAGACCATGCTCTCCACGTACGGCCCCGCTCGCCAACCTGCAAGCTAAAGCTGCTCGATCGCCGCAGAGCACCGTCACAGCTCAACCGCGCAGAGACATACCATAGTCTAGTCCCAAGCATCCGCTGCCTCACCCACAAGCGACTCTGCTCTCTCCCGCTCCGCCCTCTCATCCTGGCCGTCACCATTCGTCGTTCTCGCTCCCTCCCTCCGCCTTCGCGGTCATCTTCTCCAGCCCCATCACCACCCTTCTTGCAGGACGTTCACCAAAAGAAGCGAAACACCTTCTTCTCCGCCCTCTCGCGTGACGGTCCTTCTACCTCCACTCTCGTCCTCGGCCTTCTTCTTGTCGCCGTTCTCCTGATCCAATACCTCCTACCACATCTGCCCATTCCCTACCAGGACCTCTTCTTGCGCACCTATCCCACGCCAGAAGCAGCCTCGTGTCCACCAGTGCCCACCTACAATCCATTCGTGCAAGACTTGTACTGCCGCGTACCAACCCACAACCCAGGAGGCATCTACAACCGATCTCCACGCAGCATGTCTCTCGCACAGGCTGCCGAGCGCGTGGCCGCTGAGTTCGAGTACACCAAGGACGATGTCAACCGCGGCGTGACTGAGTTCATCCGCCAGATGGATGAGGGTCTGCACAAGCAGGGACAGACCATGAGCCAGATTCCGACCTATGTTACCGCTGTGCCCAATGGCACCGAGAAGGGTCTGTACATGGCTGTCGATTTGGGAGGAACAAACTTCCGTGTCTGCTCCATTCAGCTGCACGGCAACAGCACTTTCAGCTTGACCCAGAGCAAGGTTGCCATTCCTCACGAGTTGATGGTTGCGAAGACCTCTCGCGAGCTCTTCGCTTTCTTGGCTAAGCAGATCGAGAGCTTCCTTAAGGAGCACCACGAAGACCACTACAACTCGCACATGGAGCGTAGGCAGTCTGTGTTCGGTGCGCCCAAGGACGAGGAAGTCTTCAGCCTTGGTTTCACCTTTAGTTTCCCCGTGCAGCAATATGGCATCAACAAGGGCACCCTTATTCGCTGGACCAAGGGTTTCGACATCCAGGATACCATCGGAAAGGACGTTTGCGCCCTTCTGCAGAAAGAGATTGACAACCTGAACCTCCCGGTCCGCGTTGCTGCGCTCGTCAACGACACCGTCGGTACCCTGATGGCTCGCTCATACACAAGTCCTGGCAAGACTGGCACTCTCCTTGGTGCCATTTTCGGCACTGGCACCAACGGTGCTTACGTCGAGAAGCTCGACAAGATCACAAAGCTCAAGAACATGGGCGCAGATGCTGGTGATGTCGATGACAGCACTGGCGAGATGATTGTCAACACCGAGTGGGGCAGCTTCGACAATCAGCTTTCCGTTCTGCCCAACACACCCTACGATCGCTCCCTCGACGCCGAGTCAAACAACCCCGGCGTGCAAATGTTCGAGAAGCGCATCTCCGGTATGTTCCTCGGCGAGATCCTTCGTCGCGCCATCATGGCCCTCGTCAATGACAAGAGTGTTCCTCTGTTCAGCGACGAGGACAGCAGCAAGAACGACATGCGCAGCACTACCAACTTCCATCCCAACTCGCCTCTGCGCAAGCAGTGGGGTCTTGACACCAGCTTCCTTTCCATCGCCAGCGGCGACAACTCTGCTGGCCTCAAGGTCACCCGCCAGACTCTCGACAACGACTACGGTGTTTCTTCCCCAAGCGCCGAGGATGCCGAGGCCGTCCGCCTCATCGCATCTGCTATTGGAAAGCGTGCCGCTCGTCTTTCGGCCGTCGCTATTGCTGCCATCGTCATTGGCACCGACAAGCTCCAGCACCCCAAGGATATCGCCACGACCGATGACAGCACTGTCAACGAGGATGACATCGTCGATGTTGGTGTCGACGGCAGCCTGGTCGAGTTCTACCCCAACTTCGAGGAGTACATTCGTGAGGCTCTCAGGGAGATTCCTCAGATCGGCGTTTGGGGCGAGAAGAGGATCCGTATTGGTATTGCCAAGGACGGTAGCGGCGTTGGCGCAGCGCTTATTGCGCTGGTCGCCGACAAGGCCATGAAGGGTGAGTTCTAGCGCACGCCATGCTCGGGAAAAGAATATCGTACTGACAATTTTCCAGGTGAGAGCTCGTTCGCCCGCCCCGCCGGCGGCTTCGCTGGTTTCGCCAACAGCTTCATCGCCTACGTCAACCGCGGTGTCAGGCACATGTAGGATGCCAGCAATGTCTATAACATAGGACGCGAGTATCTATGATCTGTTTTAATCCCGACGACACGCTTGGATATGGCACGAAGAACAAAAAAGAGTTCTGGGAGTTTGCGAAAACCTTTGGGTGTCATTTTTATGTTGCAATGCGGGCAAAGCGTCAATGGTGTTTTGGTTTTCTCCTCCATCCGATGTTGACTACTTTTGTCAGTGGCACCTTGTGAGGTTGTATATATGTGAGCACAATTCTACTTTCAATTTACGTACTTATTGTGTGGTCGTACGTATTGCTTCAATGCATGGCGCGATTGTCGTCGTCACTCAACTCCAAAGATTAAGCCGTTGCCTTTGAAAGCCACGCGTTTGAGGACCCACGCAGGCCGCAAGATTCTGCCTTCGGTCAATATAAACATTGATGCCATTCCGTTATGTGACATGCTCACCAGACCCTCAACAAAGTTCACTACAAGCAACGCATCAATACCGCCAAGATGGCATCGCAAATTATCCTCTTCTCGCAGCCACGCAGCGGAAGTAAGTCTTCTCAGCGAATTGCATGCCTGTTCTGACTGATAGTTTATAGGTCACTTGCTTGAACGCCTACTCACCAGTCAGGAGAATGTGAAGCTACTTGCTCATCCATTCTCTGTAAGCCGCGGCAAGCAAGTCCCGTGGCTGTTGAGAGACAACTATAAGGATGGCATGGATCCCGAAGAACTCCGCGACTACGAGGAAGGGATGCTCAGGGAGATTGGAGCCTGGGAGGAGACTTTGAGCAAGAGTGCGGAAACGGTAAGCATAACTCGCTGCCCTGAGGTCTGCACAATACTAATTTCGAACAGGATGGCAGCCTCCTCTTCGTCCACTCTCACCCATTCTTCCCTGTCCTGCCAGGCAAGATGCTCGAGTACATCCATCTGCTCACTTCCTCGGAACCGTGTCACCTCAAAAGCGAGAACTTCTCTCTCGTGCCAGACAGCCTCTTGCTTCGCCCTGGAACGGTCCCTCTGATCTCGATCCGCGATCCACGCCTATGCATCCCTTCTGCCTACCGGGTGTTGGATCGCATGAACCTGCCTCAAGCTGGCAGTCGGGCTTTCTTCCTGGTCACTACGTGCAATGTCTTCAATTGCGTGCTCTACAACTTCTACCAATCCCACGGTATCGAGCCCGTTGTTGTCGATGCCGACGACTACATGACCAGTGAGACGTTTGTACGGAACCTGTGTGTCAGGTTAGGTCTTGATCCTGCAAAGATTCGTTTTGAGTGGGATGCTGTTACTAGCCAGCAGAAGGAGAAGGCGATTCATCCGATGCAGTATGCTAGCCAGAACACACTCTACGAGTCTTCCGGGGTTCTTGCTGGGCGAGCAGCGAAGAATGTTGATTTCACTGACGTCTTGGCGAAGTGGAAAGAGGAGTTTGGGGACGATGCTGCGTTGATTGAAGAGATGGTTGCGTTGGCGATGCCGCATTATCAATACCTCCATCAAAGGCGGTGGAGCGCTGATTCTGTCAAATAGAAGGCGTGGGAACAAGTGTCCTTCATCTTCACGAAAATCTAGTTTCAGTCGAACATGAATTGGATGAGAAATGGTTGCGGTTCTACCGCATTACTGTTAAGTAACATCAATTGTCATTTCTTGTACTAGACCACTCTCTGAGTGAGAACGCCAACCAGATGGCTACAGCTTTTTGGCTTCTTCCTCAATCTCCTTCAGCTCCTTCTGGATCATCTGCTTCGAGAAATTCCTCACGAAGTTCTCAGCGAAAGAACCGGGCAGAATCGAAAACAAAGACATCAGATAGTCGTGTCCCCAGTATGCAGCCACATCCCTCACACTCGTACCAGCGTAGCGCAGACTCGATCTAGCCAAAGTCCTTACAGATGGCTGTGTCATGCTGACGTCCAGGCCGAGCCTGTCCGTTGCGGTTGGGCCGACAATGATGGCATGGCAGTCGATGTCGTGGCCCTCGTCAAGAAGTTCGACCGCGAGAGATCTAGACCAGGACTTGTTGAAGGCCTTTGTGCCACTGTAGACTGCGATCCAAGGCGATGGTGCATCAGCGGCGCCACTGCTGATGTTGACAATCAAGGCAGACTGGTTTGCGATCAGCGTTGGCAGGACTTGTCTGGTGAACTGCGTTGCGAAGCGCAGGTTGATATCGATCCAGTCGTCGATCAGACCGGGAGATTGCTCTGCGAATTTCCTGAAAGCTGGTTTCCCGCCAGCAACGCCACCGACGTTGTTGATCAAGATCTTGATATTGAGGTCTTTGAATTCAGAGAGCGCGGCGGCCATCTTGTTGGAATTGCCAGCATCTGCGATGGCATCCAGAATGAGAATTTCGAACTTCCTGGTGGGCCACTGAGAAAGCAGTTTCTCTTTAACGCCCTGCAGCTTCTGCTCATTGCGGCCGTGCAGAATCACATTGAAGCCTTGCGATGCGAGCTCCTCTGCGAAGCCCAAGCCGATACCGTCCGATGCTCCAGTTACGAGGGCCCACGGCTCGCCTTTGCCGCCCTTCTTGTATTTGCTCAGGTTGTAAGGACGCAGGAAGTGGTACCAAGTGAAGCTGCTGAGCTTGTAAAGCTGGGAGAATGCCCACAAGCCTCCTAGAGCAGCCAGAGGCTTCAGGTAGTGAGGTGGCACGTTGATGCGAGCGAGCCTTTCGAGATCAGGAAGTCTCAAAGATGTCAGTTTGTCCATGGTTGTTGATGTTAGTAAGCGATCTGGTGAGGGAAGTGCTTCAATGGACAATTGGATTAGTACTTCGAGCGGACGACACACATATTAATACTTCTCAGCCCCAACCTCACTGCTTACAAAAGGAGCGGAACGGGGTTCAGCTGAGATCCCAAGGTCCGCTGTTGGCCTGTTGCATAGATTGCATTTGATAGGCCCCCAACGTATACGGATAAGTCCCTCTCCACGAAGAGCGTTTCACATTCAGCTGGAGGTTTGCCAAGAAGAGCTCGGTTTCGCATCCTCCGTAGGATTGGAGCTCCTCCATCGCAGGCAAGATGGTGCGCATGTGACTGCGCCAGCTCGCAGCCTGATTTTCATCATGGCCATGACGAGTCATATGCGTCAGATATTATGTGTGATATCAAAAATGGTTGTCTAGTATCGTTGATTCGACACTGTTAATATGTGACCGATAGACATCTATGGGCCCACTCTCTTAGAAACCGTGTGCGTGCGATGTATACCAGGGTCTACATCCGCAGTAAAACGTGTTGTAAGTGTCCATTATCTACTGAAATGTATCATATACATTTCCAAGCAGTTCACTCCAATTCGAGGCACAATTTTGAGGGCACAGGTGCAAACACAAGTAAGCGCTGTTGAGCTGCACTACCGCTCTGTAGGAGAGTATTGATCGAATACTTCGCAAGGACCATGTCTTGCGATGATCATGGGACTGTCGACTGCCATTTTGAACAGATATTTGTATGTTTCGCTTGCCCGCGCTGCGAGAACAATGATATCAAATGACCTATGAGGTCGTTCGTCGACTGATTGCCTACAGGCAATTCGCTCTTCAAACCATGTCAAAGCTGTATACATCGCTGTTTTGCTATGCTCTAGTTGACGAGCGGTTTTATCGTCTACACCTGCTGCATTTGTGTCCGTGGCGTGCATTGGTGGTTGTAAGGTTGTCTTGATGGGACCTTGTTTGCAAAAGCATCATGTGGACGCTCTCTGCCTGCTTGGCCACATCCACTCTTTAAATGTTTCGTAACTGGCGCTAGCAGTGTCTTTGACTTGCGCCTCAGCTCTTTGCAGCTTGGTGCTAGGCGCGAACTTCGCCTTTGCCTTCACACAAATGCGTGCATCCATTGACTCAATAGTCGCTTCATACTCATGTCCTCCGAAAGGCTCGGATGGGACAATGTGCTTCGGATCTTCCTCGATGGGAGCAGAGGGAGCAATGCGCACAACGTAGAAACCGTTCGCGTAAGTCGGCTTGACATAACTTAGGCTCAGCTGCGCAGGCTCATCCAAGGGGTCCGCAGGGAAGGGCATCTGCGCATGACCACCAGTCCCAGGAAGACGTTGAGGGATGGCTGCTGCAGTAACGGAAGCAGGAGTTGACACCAGTGATTCAACGAGTGCGAACTTTTCGGCTAGCTCAGTTGCAATCACACCACCATGGGTGACACCCGGCCATCCAGAGAGAGAACCGCCGAACCATACGACAGCGACCAGCATTTGCTCATCACGCTCCCAGAACAAGCGCTCCACTCCAAGACCTTTAGCGCCCTCGAGCGAGGTGAGTAGTCCTTTCTTCTCGCCAGCATCTGGTGAACCCGTCTCCGCCGGACATGGTGTAATCTCGACCCATCCACCCTGCGCGCCCCTGAGTTGTTTCGAAACACCCAGACATTTTCCTCTTAGCACCTTCACTTTGAATTCATCGTCGATTCTTCGATTGAGGTCAGCCATAAGTATTCCGTCTTCGCGAGATCCAGGTTCAGGCATTGGAGGCGGTGCAAGCGAGTGGAGAATAAAGCTTCCTAGAGCACCACCACTCAGGAGGGCTCCAGTGATCCATGCTGTGCGGCGATGTCTCCTGAAGAAGCCTTTAGGAGGAGCGGGGATTGATTGTTTAGCTGTTGGTTGAGCAGCTTTAGAGGTGGTCGACTCGCTGCGACGGAGTAGTTGGTAACGGAGAGAGAGCTGTGGACGGAACGCCCTCGAGTGAAGGCTTCGCACCGCGCTCATTGTCGACTTTGTTCCGCAAAGGCTTGTCCTAATCACAACCCTAAACAAGTGATCATCTCTACAAAGTTGCGATGCAACGACCTCGGCGCGGAGAAGAGCTCGGAGTCGTCGCCGCCAAGGCGCTAACTTAAGCTGTGATTTCAACTTGAGATCAATCAACATCTTCCCTCCAACACGACAACACATACTTCACACCATGGAGACTCTCGAGGGTACACAGTGGGACGTGGTAATTGCGGGCACTGGCTTGCCGCAATCACTCCTTGCCTTGTAAGCTCCGCATACTGTTCCTTTGCGCCGACACGTTCCCAGCTAACTGACATAAGCTTGCCTTGAAAGGTCCCTCTCTCGTTCAGGCAAAAATGTTTTACACCTCGATCGCAATGACTTTTATGGAGGCAATGAAGCTGCACTGAGCCTTTCAGAGGCAGAGGAGTGGGCCACGAGACACGCCGGTAGCGACTCCAGGACTTGCGATGCGACTTTTAGTCATGCGACTGTCGACAAACAAGGTGGAGAGGGAGAAGGCGTAAAGCTATCGCAGCCACGTGCATACTCGCTCGCTCTGGCACCGCACATCATACATGCGCAGTCGAATTTGCTGGCAGCCTTGGTGTCTTCTCGATTGCACAATCAACTCGACTTCCAGGCTGTTGGCTCCTGGTTCATACTCGAGAAAGATGTCGAGGCTATAGACGCCCCGGTCAAGATCTCTCGTGTACCCAGCAGCCGCGAGGATATCTTTAGGGATAGCTCTTTCGACCTGCGCGCCAAACGGTCTCTCGTAAAGTTCCTGCGCTTCGTGCAGACATATGATGAGCAGTCTGAAGTCTGGAGCCCTGACGCTGAAGCGCCGTTCACAGACTTCCTACAGCGGAAGTTTGGCTTGCCGCCATCTTCTCATGGTGCACTGCTTGCTTTGACCCTTGGTTCCGGTCCTTCGGCACAGGTCACCACAGCTGTTGCCTTGCCCAAGATCTCCCGGCACTTGCGAAGCATTGGCGTATTCGGCCCTGGTTTCGGTGCGGTGTTGCCAAAATGGGGTGGCCTCGCCGAGATCGCGCAGGTGGCGTGTCGAGCAGGTGCAGTCGGCGGTGGTGTGTATGTTCTTAAGAAAGGCATCAAGTCATGCTCGTCGCTTGGCGAAAGCCTTACAGAGCTTGTGCTTTCTGAGGGAGAAAAGATTACCACATCGCGGCTGGTGGGGTGTCCCGACGATATTCCCGCGCAGTCACCGCACACTATCACAGATGGGTTGACCAAGGGAATATTCATCGTTGCCCCAGCACTCGCCACTCTCTTCCCACCTACCTCTGAAGGCGGTGTTACACCCGCCGGCGCCGTAATCGCAATTCCATCTGGCGATCCGGAAAGTCCACCTGTGCACATTACTGCGCACTCACATGAGTCAGGCGAATGCCCTTCATCACAAAGTAAGTTCCACCAGTTCTTCACAACCACTGATCATATGATGATCTTACGAAAAACTTATCTACATTGCCTGATCTACATTGATTACAAACTTTCAACTTTCCTGACCCGATCTACCTTTTCACGATACTCAACCGCTACTCGTTGCATTGGATGATAACTGACGTATCGACAGGTGTTCTGTATGCAAGTGTTGCACTTCCAGCAGAGCAGGGCATACCCCGCCTTACAACCGTCGTCAACGACGTACTTCGAGGACTTGATGGTTCTTCAGGACGTATTCTCTGGTCGCTGAAGTATCACCAAAGAAACATCGAGCACCCCGTGGAGTCCGACGCCATTACAATTATCCTGCCCAACGTTCCGGTCGAGCTCGGATTACCGGACTCTGTCTTCGGCGACGTCAAATCTGCGTGGCAGCAGATTACTGGAGAAACAGAAGGCTTCATGGTCTTCGAGGCTCGGGAAGGAACGGAAGATGAGGACTAGCCCGTCATGCATTGAATTACGTGATCACGACTATACATGCGTATCAAGATGAATGAACTTGTTTTACAACATCAACTGCGCTTCAGGTCAGACCTTTCATACTCGTACCCACCGTCACATCAACGTCGCGTTCTGAGATGCACGGATCTGTCAAACGGCTGGTGGCTTTTCTGACATCATTTCCAGAACACAAGGACATTCCGCCTGGAGTAATCAAAACTTGCGATAGCAACGAAGGCCTTGCGCCATCGGCATTGCAGGTGGGGGATCCGAAATGTCTCAGATCAGTTGGTACACCGAGCCAATTATCACCCAATGCCAAGATGCCGTTTGTATCTTGTTCACAGCCAACCACCAAATACCAAGGCGCTACCTGTATCTTGTTTGACCATCCAGCATCAACTATCGCGTTTGAAGAATCAGATTGACATAATGTAAGACAACATGCCGGCCTGATGCCGCAGGTAAGAATCCTACGTGTCGGCATCCTGGCCCATTCCCAGGCACATACATGTTCCGCCCTGTCCTCTCCGCGCGCAACTCCTGCTATATCTCTAGCTCAACTATTCATCAAAGAAGCAGATCATGGCCGTCAGCCCACCCAACGAAACTCCACTGCAACACAATCGTGTCGCGTCGCAATCGCGTCTCGTCCGCGCGCTCATCAGCCCTAACGAAGTAATTTCTGAGCTCCTACCGCAACCAAAACAACGCGAGCAAAACGCTTCACGTCTTGAAGACTCCAAGCTCGCTCGTGCGATTGGTGGCACAGGCTTCGACTACGGCATCGGCGGCTCACCAGACCAGACACGAGAACTCCCCCCAGGCAATGAGCCTCTCGCGAATGTCACAATAACTGCAGACGTTGAGAGCAGGCTCCCTCCAGGCTACAAAGTACGTTCGCTGCAGAGGGAGGATTTCGACAACGGCTATACCCACTTGAAGCACGTAGGCGTCATCTCGCGGGACAAATGGGACCGAAGGTGTGAGTACTTGCGCAGCAGGAGCGACACGTACATTGTTCTGGTCATCACAAACACCGAGAACTGGGTGGTCTGTTCGGGCACATTGGTGATAGAGCGGAAGTTCACCCACGACCTGTGCCTCGTCGGACATGTCGAAGATCTCTTGGTGGGCGACGGGCAGAGTGGCAAGAACCTGGGCGGGAGGATCTTGGAAGCTTTGGACCAGGTCGCGAAGGATATGGGCTGCTACAAAACAATGGTTGGCACGTCAGAGAGCAATGAAGAGTTTCACCGAGAACGAAGTAAGTGCCTACCTGTTCTGCAGCATGTGTACTGATGAACGAGATGCTGACCTTGATACTTGCAGGTTTCAAGCGTGGCGGCATCGAGATGAGCCACCATCATTTCGCGCCGCGCAAGACTGTGCCTCCGAGGGCTTCGAGCAGAGACCCAAGTCCAGACCATCTTCGCTACGACAGTAGCTCGGACTTGGGAGATAACATGATCATGAAAGAACCGGCGGTGGATGTTGTCGCTACGTCTCCTTTTGACGATGAGAATGCTGTTCATATATGATTACGCGCGACACATGTAATAGATAATGCTGTTATTCATGATGTAATGAAGAAAGTCGGGGTTTTGAGCTCGTGATTGTGCACCTCGTCCAGACGTTATATTGATCAGTCCTGCCGCAATCGGGTTCCTCATACACCAGGTGATCTCTAGCCTGGCATAGCTCCAAAGTGAATCTGATTCGTGCCTATGCAGGCTACTATTGGGGAACTATGTTTTTGTCCTGTATATTATGAATTATTACTCCTTCAAGTCCGAAATCTGTGCAGGGTCGGCGAAATTGTTCGGACAACGAGCGAACTTTCGCCTGTCACGTCCTCGTCGCACATTAGTCCTGTCAATCCTAAAGATGCCAACTACAGAAAAATGTTCTCATTGTGGAAGATCCTTTTCACGCCTTGAACATCTTCAGCGCCATGTTCGCACGCGTATGTCGTGACCGTTGCGAAGTCTAGGCGAAGCGGACGCATGATCGGCTGACGGAGTCGCATAGATACCAAGGAACGGCCATTCCATTGTCCTTGTGGCCGGGCTTTCACTCGTAATGACCTCTTGAAACGACACAAGACCCTTCACCATGCAGGTGTCAGCCGGACGGCACCTTTATCTATGCCGCCGCCACCGGCGTCTGGCGGGCCAGAAGAGGTGCCAGAGGCAAACGTCAATATTATACTTATGAGTGCAGCAGAACCGATTCACCAGCAGACAGATGAAGCTCAAAACATGTTAGAGCTCGGTGGTCACGATCCTCTTGCAGACCCAGACTTGTTTTCCGATATCTTTGATGAACTCACAACATTTGTCGAGTGCGCTGGACTGGAGCCTACGTGGGAAGCCATGGACCTAGGGGTTACCGATTCGGCCACGACATCCTCCGGACTACCTGATACGGAGAAAATCAAGGAGCGCGATCCAATGCCTAGTATGGCGATGGAGGATGGAGATCGACTCGCAGAAATGAATCCCTGTCGACAGAGCGAGCTCACATGCCAAAGAAGTCGTCCTCAGAACCCTACGTTTTTCTGGCAAGTCTCTGAAAGTGAGAGGCAACTCCTCTCATCTTCCATAGCCGGTGCTTCGCCAACCAGAGCCCAATTACAGCTCCCATCTAAGCATACACTGACGCGCTACTTTCAAAGCTATGCAGATGGGTTCCACAAACACTTCCCTCTGCTACACCTGCCTACGTACTCCATCAAAAATTGTCCTCCAGAGCTCTCACTTGTTCTCGCTGCGATTGGAGCTCAGTATCGATTCGAATTCAAGAACGGAACCGAGCTCTACAACAAAGCCAACGACATCTTATGGGAAAGACTCAGCCAATGTCGGAGTCATGCATCATTATCCAGAACCGCAACACACTGCGAATGTAAAAGTCCAAGCAGAATAAGTACCATCATCTTACTGATGGCCTTCTCGTCGTGGATGCAGGATCCAAAAATGCATATCGATGCGTTACGATTGCAAGCGCCGCTCGCCCACGCATTGAATCAGATGGAGTTTCACGAGCGAGAGCAGAATTACGAACTTGATGAATGGAACTTATGGGTCTACGAGGAAGAGTGCAGGCGTGCCAAACTCATTGGATTTGCGTATCTTAATCTGCATTGTCTCATCTACAACACGCCGCCTCTCGTGTTCGCAAATACAATAGATGTCTTGCTGCCATGCTCTGCGGCGGAATGGGCAGCCGCGAATGAATACGACTGGCAGTTCTTGAAAGCGCAGCAAAAGCCGCCAGCTTCGTTTCAAGAGAGATTCTGCTCTCTGCTTCTCAATCAATCAGATTCTGAAGACAAAAACCTCTGTCTGGAAACATCGCCACTAGCTCTTTTCATCTTGTTACAAGGAATCCTCCAAAGAATCTATCTTGCGCAACAATCTAAAATCGCTGAGAATGTCGGTCTTCCCAGCCACGAGCTTGAGCTTTTAGAGTACGTTCTTCTTGCCTCCTGGATTCTTGCAAGCTAATCTGACACTCCTACAGGACAGCATTACACCGATGGAAAGATGCTTGGAGACAGGACCCCGGCTCGACCTTAGACCCTCAAAATGTCGATGGCCCAATTCCCTTCACATCCATCGCGTTCCTAGCTCTTGCTTCAGTTCGTCTACATTTGGATCTCGGAAGTGTTCGTAACCTGGAAGCCTGCGATCCTATGGTAATGGCGATGAGTCTGTGCAAAGTACGAGCGCCGGCCAGAGGTCCAACACTCGCGATCGCCCTACTCCACTCGGTCCACGCTCTGAGCATTCCCGTACGTATGGGAATTGATTATGTCTCCCGCAGTCAGATGTTCTTTTGGAGCTGCCAACACTCTATATGTGCTCTAGAATGCGGCATATTCGTGTGGAAATGGTTGGGAGAGGTTGGAGCTACGTCCAAGGAAATGCAAATAACTGGTAAGTCAATGTTTGCTGTTAGGTGTGAAGTCCATTGTGTGATAACATGTCCTCAGCAGCGGAGAATCAAATCATAAGTTGGGTTCGCGCCCTCGTTGCAGAGTGTCTGGAGTCACTCGAGCCATGCGACATTGGCCTTGAAGACCGGAACGTGGAACATTTTACCCCGTCACAGCTTGGGAAGGCCGTCCTCATCATCTGGTCTCGGATCCTAGCAGGAAATTCGCTTTGGCCACTGATCAGACACATCAGTGAGACCTTCCGTATCCTGGCCACAGAAGATGAATTCACGAGCAGGTAATCACGATCGTCAGCTGAGATATGATTTGTATCTTTACAAGTGGCTTCTGCGTGAATAAGGATTTCTCAATCGTTCAATGTCTGGCCAAGCCACATTCGTCTCTGCGTTTTCTAGCCCTAATGCCTGATAGCCTCGACCTCCAACTCCACCGACATGGCAGGAAACGCCAATCTGGGCACACTCAGAGCGGTCCAAATCGGCCGGTGACCAGGTATGCGGTTCTTCAACGTCTCGACAAGGAACTCCCACTGGTTGTCGATATCGAGCTGGTAGCTACGGAGGAGGTAGACCTATAATTTCATCAGACGAATCCAGGTCAAATGAGACAATAGCCACACTTACATCTTCCCAACCGCGGAAACCGGCAGCTTGAAGAACCCTGTCGACGTTGTCGAAAGCGTTCTTGATTTGTTGCTTCCAGTCGTACTGATCGAGCTTGCCGTCGTTGTCCCAACCGCCTTGACCAGCGAGCTTCGCGATGTTGCCAATGATGACCGCTTGAGAGTAGTGCCCGAGATCGCTGTGTTTCTGTCCCGCTCCTTGCTCGTTGACGTAGGTGAGAGAGGACATCTTGCGTGCGGCTTTGTAAGACTGATTTGCGATGGGATCCGGGAAGGTCGACGAGTAGGGTATCGCGTTTTGTGGCCTGGTTGATTGACTATGTTCCTGCGAAGAGGTTCCGGCGTGGATGTAATATATATGTTGGTTCTCCAAATATCCACAATTTCTCCAACTTCGAATCTCCAACTTCTCCAAATCTTCAAATCTCCAAACCTTCTGCTCTTCTTGCTTGTCTCAGGCATTTCTGCATATGTTCATGTTATCGACCCCGCCTGATTTATACATTGGAGCGTTTGCGTCATTAACACTCTGTTGGAGCAATACAGAGACGTGGGCTGTCAATTTATGGAAGGGTGGTCGCCGCACGGTCATGTGAAGGGTCTGTGATTGATCTCGCCGACAACCAGGCTGTTTCTGTCAAACAATATGCTCACATTTGCCATTGACTCGCTAACACAAAACGGTTGTATTTATATTCAGTGCGCTGTTACTGCAACCCACGCCCAGTGGTAAGTCTGTAGTTCGCCACTGAGAGGCTATTCCTCCGATTGCCCGACTGCAATTCCTCTCAACCTCGTACCTCATCCGTTGTTCGTACCTTCTCCTTTTTGGTGAATCATCATCGTACAACCTGGGCTCGTAGAGTCATGTCTACCGCAGTCGTGTCTACTGCCCAGTATCGGATTGTTTGCCGCAACCTGATCTGCACGACATGCAAGAGGTGCTAGTCGCCGATCGCATCACTTCTGCAAATGTGCCCAATCTCGCCGTAGCGGATGGATGGGTCAATACTCTTGATGCATCACTGACCCTTGACAAAAGCAGACATTCGCTGTGGTGGAATGTTCGGTAATGGTGTGACTTGCGAGGTGGCAAGTGAGACTGGTTCCTTGTTCTCTTTCAGAACAGATCTCTCACGCCTTTCCCTCAGCCTCCATCTTCTCTTTCTTGGCGCGCTTCTTTTGCTGTGTCTTGCTCATCGGCACACTCGAGCTGCTGTCGTTCACGTCGCTTCCAAGCGCGTCTGATTTTCTCTTCTGCCCGTTCGCAGCTTTATCATTGGCAGCCTTTTGTTTCGCCGCCTTGCCTTGTTCGACGATGGAGGCCTTTGCTTCCGGAGTTGGCTTTTCGCCACCATAAACCACATTCACGACTCCTCTGAAGCTTGTGCGTTTCAGCTGTGCACCAACGACAGCGTTCCTTGCCTCTTTGGTCATGGCTTCGTATCCCTTCTCTTGTCCGAGACCCCAGACTGCCGCAAGATTGATCGCGTCCCATGGCCCTCTGCACGCCACTGCAGCCTTCGCTTCCGAGCTGATGATCAGCCCTCTTGCCCTCGTAGCACGTATCAGCTGTGTGACATTGCTGATCAAGTTCCTCCTCCCTTGGCTATCTCCAAGCAGGCCTTGGCCATAGCATATTTCGATCTTCTTTCCCAGCTTAATCGCCTCTGAGAGCGTCTTAAACTTGAAATGGAATTGGAAGCGCTGACTGAGGTCCAGGGAGATTATATCGCAATCGAGACTTCCGCATGCGAGTTGCAGGGTCTTTTCGTCCACAGGTCGTAAAGCAAGGATGTCGTACTGAGCTGCTAGCGCATTGAGTCTTGCATTTTGAAGTGAATCGGTAAGAGTGAGAGTTATGCGACGGCGAATCTCGAGTTTGGGAGGGAGGTCCTTGTAAGGAAGAGGATTTGGTATGGTGCAAGACTGGTTTGATCAGTGGGAGTCGCAAGATGTATGTGTATTGCTACTTACAAGCTCGTTGGGCAGCTTTCCCGTCATGGTATAGTTGAGAGCCACCACATTGTATCCCAGCTCGTGTAGAAAGTTCAGAGTCCTTGGGACACCAGTATCGGTTGCCGTCCAGGGCACATTAAGATCGTAGAACATGTCTGCCAGGTCCGTGTTGCCGTCAACTTCCTCCTTAAAAATCTTGTAGTGATGTCGTCCAGTAGCTCATCGCCTCATCGCAGGAACCTTGATTGCCGAGTAAGGAAGTCGCGAAAACGAAGTGAATGGAAAAGTCACGAGAGCTTCAAGTTAAAGCTCAAATTGTCGCAAGTAGCAACTGAAAGTGACGCCGATCTGCAGCGACGCTGGTTCGAAGCTGCCGACGAATACCCGTCCACTCTCTCTACGCCCGCCCGTTGTCCGCTGCCCAAGTTGCGAACAGACCCCACCAAGCCACCACCACCCACCACCACCCCGACCTCCTACGATCAGCAGAGCCTGGGCCGGCGAGCTTGACAGGCACCCGATCTTCACCACCACCTGCGCCGTCCTTCCCTCTCCGCCCTCCGCCCTCTCCCACCGCTTCGCACCGCACACCTTTCGAGCCAGCCTGACCGCTCGTTTTGCACCAACCCCTCCATCCCCGCTACATCCGACTCGTGTGCTCTGCAGAGAGCGAGCGCGCTCACACAGTCACCATGGCGCGTGTGTACGCCGACGTCAACCAGCAGATGCCCAGGGCATACTGGGACTATGACAGTGTTAACATCAGCTGGGGCGTGCTGGAAAACTACGAGGTCGTGCGCAAAATCGGTATGTGACTCCAGAACTGTACATTTTGCACGTGGACAATCTCTAACGATTTTTCGCCAGGCCGCGGTAAATACAGCGAGGTCTTCGAGGGTATCAACGTGGTTAACTACCAAAAATGCGTGATCAAGGTCCTCAAGCCTGTCAAGAAAAAGAAGATCAAGCGCGAGATCAAAATCCTGCAGAACCTGTCTGGCGGACCCAACGTTATTGCCCTGCTGGACGTGGTGCGCGACTCACAATCGAAAACGCCGTCGCTGGTTTTCGAGAACGTTAACAACACCGATTTCCGCACGCTTTACCCGAAGTTCCAGGACATCGATGTGCGATACTACATCCACGAGCTCCTCAAGGCGCTGGACTTCTGCCACTCCAAGGGCATCATGCACCGCGATGTCAAACCTCACAACGTTATGATCGACCATGAGGCTCGCAAACTGCGGTTGATCGATTGGGGTCTTGCCGAGTTCTACCACGCCGGGACTGAGTATAACGTGCGCGTTGCGTCTCGTTATTTCAAGGGCCCTGAGCTGCTGGTGGATTTCCAAGAGTACGATTACAGCTTGGATATGTGGAGTCTGGGCGCTATGTTTGCCAGCATGATCTTTAGGAAAGAGCCGTTCTTCCACGGAAACTCGAATTCCGATCAGTTGGTGAAGATTGCGAAGGTGTTAGGAACTGAGGATCTGTTCGACTACCTGGACAAGTACGACATTGAGCTCGACGCACAGTACGATGATATCCTCGGACGCTTCCCGAAGAAGAGCTGGCACGCTTTCGTGAACTCGGAGAACCAGCGTTTCGTGAGCAACGATGCGATCGATTTCCTGGACAAATTATTACGCTACGACCACCAAGTATGTTTTTCCCGAAGAGACAGATCCCATTGAGGCAGTTGCTAACAATTCCACAGGAACGTCTCACAGCCAAGGAAGCTATGGCACACCCCTACTTCGCCCCAGTCAGGCAAGCGGAGCAGGCCGAGCTGCAGAACTCGACTAATGCAAACCAATAAATGCCTCTCAAACAATTCGAGTGACAAGCAGCACGACATTGAGATGGCACATCCACGTCAGCTTACTACGCGGACTGAGCTCCGTGATTTTGCCAGGTTGGAAAGCAAGGTGGACGTCCACCAGATATCATTTTGCGCCATAACGCCCATATCCATACGTTTGCTAAGTCTGCTCCGGTGGACTTGCACAGCGCTCGTTGCCAACTTCGCAGGATGAAGGCCGATGCACGTGTGCCGCTCTCACGTTTGAGCGTGATGCTTGTTGCACTTCGAGATGCTTGGTGGACCTGACGGATCATTGATGGGAATAAGTACAGCAACGTATGATGAATTTTGAATCTTCTCTTCTTTCGCGTAGTGGATTACTGTTACATTTGCCCCAGTATGATATCTATACATGCACATCCCAAAGTCTTCACGCCTTGGCTTTCTTCGCCACTGTCTTCTTTGCAGCAGCCGATTGGGCGGCGGCTGTAGGGAGAAGACCCTTCAACTTGCTCATAAGCTGCTTGGAGTCCTTCGCGAGGTATGTCGGGTTCTTAAGAAGTTCCCTTGCGACTACATCTAGCGTAGCCTGTTTGTGCAGTTCCCTGGGCCTCAGCAAGCCGAGATTATCATACTTGCCCAGCACCATGCGGTCGACGATGGTTTGCCTCGCCGGCCGAGGCAGAGGGCGGAATGGTGACAGCTTGATAATCTGTGCTTTGATCGCGGCAATCTTCTCACTGATTTCGCCGCCAAGGGGACTATCCTTTCCACCGTTCTTCTCTTCGTGCTCGGCGAGCTCGCGCGCCAGTTGTCTTCGCCTGCTACGCAGATTGCCCACGTCCGCGCTGGTGAAAGCGTCTTGATCGGCTTTCGTGCGGAAGGCGGTCAGTTGCTTCGGATTGTGGCGCAGCCTGAAGGCGACTTCGTATTTGGTGGGCGTTGCGGGTGAGGAGCGTGGCGAGAGCACGGCGGCGCGGTCGGCGATCATGCCGGGGAAGTTGGAGTTGAGGAGCGTGGATGTGCCGTTGCCGGAGTGGAGGTATTGCGCTATCGTCTGCGCGGACTTGGAGGGAGCGATTTCCTTTGCTGGTGCTACGGGCAATGACCTGGCAGTTGTTGTGAATTTTGTAGCGGGAGCCTCTGCGGTGCCTGCGTTGGGCTGTTCTGATACAGGAGCTTCAGCAGCAGCTCCCAAGGGTTCCATCACGCTGGCGCCGCCCTCGCTGGGTGCCTCGATCTTGCTGTTCGGCGTCCTGATTCCTCGTGCCTCTTTGGAGTAGGTCGGGTCCTCATCGGATCCTCTAACCACGCGGCCAACACCCTGCGCGAAAGGCCCTTCCCTTCGCGCGCTGTCGTTCTCCCCCATCCTGCCGGGTGCAACATTCTTGCCCTGTGACTGCGGGCTAACACCTGGGCTCTTCGGTTGTGCGCCTTCCACTTCGGCGTTACGGCCGCTGAGATTGGCCTGGGGCAAGTCGGCAGCCAGAGCTGATACTTCAGAAGAAACTTTTGCGGCGCGCTCCTGGCGGTTGGGTCCTCGCTTCGGGGCGTTGTAGGGAGTGCCGTTGTCGTTGCCATTGCTCTTGCTCTCCTCGGCCTTGACAGGCTTGGATGTGTGAATGCAGCGGATGCATTGTCCAGCGTATGCCCTGTTTTGGCGCAAGAGATACCTTTCGGCAGAGCTCAACAGGCAGAAACTGCGTTGTTGAATCATGGTGGCCTGTGTAGATTAAACTGCGATTCCAAGTTCGCGAAACATTGATCGTCGAGTTGCAAGTCGATGGCCAAGACATCGCTCGCTCTCTCTCTCTCTCCCGCCAGCGCCGGCAAGCTTCCCCTTGGGGCAATTGCGACAACATCACATTCCACCTCTGTACAACACTTCCCACTAACATCACTTGTTATACACTAAGAATATAACAACACCAAATTCACTTCTACACGTTCATATAAGCATACCCAATGTTGTCTCGGTCACCTACCAAGATCAGCCTCACTCAGGCTGATATCGCCGCCTTTGAGCAACGCAAAGCAGCCAATGATGCTATGAAATCGCAACAATTCGACAGCTCTCAGGACACGACTGAAAGCTTATTGGAACACGAGGACTCTCCTGCCGCGGTCAACGCGGCTCGACGGAAGCAAGCTAGAGAACGACGAATGGGGTTGAAATGAGTTTTCAGGCTATGCAGGACATCTCGAGAGCCTTCATCAAGTTACTTAATCTCCTAGGACGACGCCAACATGTCCAGGCCCTATAGAGTCCTCTCACTGGTGATATTGTTGAGGCATGATCAGTGCATACCGAGGAATTCCAATAAATCAAACGCCACCTGGGGAATGAACATACAGCCTAATGCATTTCGATAACAACCTTTTGGCCACGCTCCTGGAACTCTATCCTCATCCAGGCGATCACTTCTTTCAGACCATCCAGCAAGTAATCGGATGTGCAAGTTCTAAAGCGGATTCTTTCCAGCTTCGTGGCATCGAGAAGCCCGTCAAGTTGGTAGCTCTCGCGAATGTCCAGCGCACATTTCGTAGCAACTTCCCCTTCAGCTTCCGGGTGTCTGCCTGAAATCCTGAACAGCTCTTCGGGATGAAAGTCAAGAGTCAGGGAGCGCAGATTCCTGCATGCCAGTGCCAGACCGATGTCGTTGTTCTTGGTGATGCTGGCATCGTAATATGGGAATCTCGAGAAGTAGGGGAAGCTTAGCGACGTGATTGCATCAAACCCGGTCTCGCAGAATGACTCGATGCCGGTGAGATTGATTTTCGACAGCCAAGTCTGGAGAACAGCATTGCCCGGACCACTGTGGATTTCGACGGTGCATATTTTCAGAGCCACGAGCAAACATTCACGGCGAAGCTGGATGTTGCCGGCGCGAGCAGCTTCTGGCAAGCGCATTGGGATCGAGCCTCTTCGGAGGAAGACCCTGATATTCTGCGGGTCGGTCAAGTGCTCGAGGATAAGGTGTCTGACATCGTATGGAAGGTGCATGAGTTCGAGTCGCTGCTTTCTCTTGCCGAGGCGCTCCTCGAGAAAAACCTGCGTAGCCTTGAGCTGCTGGCGGATTAAAGGATATGTGTTCTTTCCAGTCCTGGCTGCGAGGGCAAGCGTCTCGGTCATGTACAGTCCATCGACTTGGACGATCTGCGGGTGAGGGGGTTATTGGACGATCTCAACGACGCGACAGAAGGTTTGGGATGTCATACCTCGATGCCAGCAGCCTGCGCGCAGATCTGCGCGAAACTCAAGTGGGCTGGCATACTTGAACGTTTTGAAAGATACTATGAGAATCGAGTTCAAAATTACAGCAGTGGCTCAAGGTTGGCGAGTATTCTGTTCTTCTCGAGTCGCGGAGGTGTTACAAAAGTGGATGGTGTCAACAGAAGCAGCTCACGCTACGGAGGCAGACTAAATCCAGAAGCCATGACGCGGATAGCCAGTCAATACTACTTTGCAAGGTGAAAGGTTCTCATGTATGTAGTGAATTTGTCGTATCCTCAAACTGAGCTCCAGTCACTGCCGACACTTTGTGAGTTTGCGCAGGTCTCTAATTGCACCGTTGACTTGAGGTATCTCGAAGTCTCGGTCACACTTCAGTATCAGCATCCATATAAACAGCGTTGTGATGGAGCAACGGTGGTGAGCTCAGGCTGTTGAAGAGCTAATGTCGAGTATGCACAGAGACTCGAACATACTCGAATGCTTTGTAGGCAGGTCGCTGGTACTTGCACTTTTCACTGAGATGTAATTTTCTGGAGATCTTGAGTACACGGGTTTGGATATTCCTATTACATGTTACTGAGTGAGGATTTCGGTATCTCTTTGAGCAAACGATAGCGTCATCTCAGACCAAGCCGAGTATCATCTTTAACTCGCTGCCTTGTCAAGTGCCTGACCCTTGCACATCTCAAAATAAATCCCCCGCTCCGCGATCAGTGATTCGTGATCACCTACTTCGATGATCTTGCCCGCTTGGAATACACAGATGGTATCGGCGTCTTTAATCGTACTCAGGCGATGAGCCACAGCAACGGTAGTCCGCCCGCCATCCTTCGCCGCTTCCATGAGCGCCGCTTGAACGATCTTCTCACTCTCTGTGTCGAGTGCTGAAGTTGCTTCGTCCAGCAGTAAGATCCTCGGATTTCGGATGAGCGCTCTAGCGATGGCCACACGCTGTCTTTGGCCGCCAGAGAGCTGTGTGCCGCGATTTCCAAGCGGGGTGTTGAGGCCTTCGGGTAGTGACTTGATGAAGTCGAGGATGTTGGCGCTCCGCAAAGCATCTTCGACCTGGGTCTCGGTGGGCTCCATGGACTCGATAACACCCATGGAGACATTCTCTCTGACGCTGCCGGAGTAGAGCACGGGTTCTTGCTGCACGAGCGCGATGCGTCGACGATGTTCTCTTCGGCCGATATCAACGATTGGTTGGTTGTTGATACTGATAGAGCCGGATGTAGGATCGTAAAATCTTGCCAGCAGGGATATCATGGTCGACTTGCCGCATCCGGATGCTCCTACGAACGCCACGAACCTTCCAGCCGGGACATGCACGTTGATATTTTTGATGACTTGAGCACGAGGTCGCGACGGGTAAGCGAACTCCAGAGAGTCGATTTTCACCGATGCAGGTTGATCTTGTGTCTTCTCGGCTCCAAACTCGCTATCATCGCCATCATCCGATTTAGGCGTCTGGGTGCGAAGGTAGAATATGTAGTTAGCCGCCGGAGTGGCCTTCGAGATAGACGTGCTGTACTGGAAGAACGACGCCACAGACTCTCCGCCGAGGACGATAGCGATGAAGACGACAAAGAATTGTTCTGTGGTGTATTCGCCAGTTGAGACGAGCTTGCCACCGTACCAGAAACCCAAAGCCATGGCGCAGAAGTTTATGCTTTGCGTCAAAGAGAAGAAGATCATGGTTATCGAAAGAGATTTGATGGATCTTGATGCAACGACGTTGAGGCGTCTCTCGTATTCATCGAGTATTGTCCTTTCGAGAACAAGCGAAGCGACTGTGCGGATGGCTGCAACTGCTTCCGCTGCGATCGCTGCACTGCCGGCAAATCGCTTCGTCGTATCATCGTCGAGTTTCGTAGAGATTCGGATGCCGAAGTATCCACCTAGAATGAGAGGCGGCATGGCGCCGAATGTGCACACTAGGCCCAATTTCCAACCGTAAGCGATGCCGAGAATGGCACACGATATCGTTGTCACAACATTGTTGATGACCAAGCCAGCGTTGGCGCTGAGGAGTTCTTGCAAATCTGTGGCGCAACGAGCGAGGCGTGATGTCAATGCTCCAGTAGCGTTCGCCTCTCTGTCGAAGAAGGCGCTCGGCTGTTTTACGGTGTTCTCAAACAACTCTTGCCTGTACCGCCGAGTAACCTTTTGTGAGATCATGTTACAAGTGAAACCAAGGGCGAAGTACAGGAAGAAGTTGGCGATCGCCACGACGAAGAACATGAGCGCCCAGAAATTTCCTTCGGAGATTGCATCGCTGCCAGTCATCTGAAAGACATTGAACGTCCGAGAGAAAAGAACCGCTTGCACAGCGAGAGTGCCTCCGCCGAAAATGCTGACAATCGCTGTTATAGCATATAAGTACCAGAGCGTTGGCTGTTCTTTGATGAGCAAGCCTAGGCACTTAAGGAGACCGTAGCCCATGGTCCCCGCTGACTCAGGCTGATCGCTCTGAACATGTGCGCTGCCAGTAGAGCTGACTGTCCGCTTGAGCGCGAGCTTACGGAAGTGCTGGTCATCTTCCTCGTTTACTTCGTCGTCAGAGGCATCCTCTGACTCACCCACAGGCTTGTCGGTCGCTCGTTCGAGATCTTGTGAGAAGACGAGATTGGCATATGCACCGCCACGAGCGAGTAGCTCATTGTGGGTACCTTGCTCGATGAGACTGCCCTGAGACATCACACAGATGTTGTGTGCTTTCTGAATGGTGGAAAGCTTGTGGGCGATGGTGATTGTCGTGCGGTTTGTGCTGACGTTGTCGAGCGCTTGTTGTACGATTCTCTCGGCTCTGGGATCCAGTGCGCTGGTCGCTTCATCGAGTAGTAGGATCGGTGGATTGGAGATGATGCTTCGAGCGATAGCAATTCTCTGTTTCTGACCTGGATCGCTGTGGTCAGCAATTGATCCGATAGTTAAACGCTGGTATCAGAATCGCAGTAGTCAAGATGGCCTGATAGAGCTACACGCATCAAATTTTGGAGAGCTATCAAATGGGCAAACTCACCTCCGGAGAGCATCCTAGCTCGTTCGCCAATCTGTGTAAAGTATCGCTCCGGCAGTTGTTCCACGAATTCGTGGGCGAAAGCATCTTTGCACGCGTCTTGGACCAGCTGGAGCTTTTTCTCGGCACTCGCATCCTCATGCTCGGTGCCCAATAGTCCGTAAGCGACGTTATCGAAGACTGTGCCACTAAACAGAACAGGCTCTTGTTGTACCAGACGAATCTTTGTGCGAAGGTATCGAAGATTCAGATCGCGGATGTTCTGGCCGTCGAGCGTTATAGAACCCGCAGTTTGGTCATACCACCGTTCAAGAAGAGCAACGCATGTTGACTTTCCAGATCCACTCGCGCCAACCAGAGCTGTGGTCTTGCCGGCAGGAATGGAGAGCGACAGCCCGCTGAGGACCTGGCTGTCCGGCCGTGAAGGGTACGAGAATACCACATCCTTCAGCTCGATGTTGCCTGTACATTGCTCTGGTTTCAGACCTTTAGTTGCCATGGGATCAATAGGAGAAGTTCTGTCGATCGTCTGGAAAAGCTCGATTGCGGCAGTCGTGGCTTTGGTGACGTTGAAAATTTGCATGATTACTGTTGTCATTGCAGTTGCCGCAACAATAAGGGCGAATATCACTCTGTCTCACGATTAGCTGAAGTTCTCTCGATGAAACTCTTGCAACATGACTCTGACTTACGTTATGATGGTTCCTGGTTCAGGTATCTCACCCGAGATGTACATTCTGATCCCTTGCCAGAAGGCCAGCTGCAGAATTGAAGGTCAGTATTACTGTACATTGGTCAAACGAGAACGTGTTCCCTAGCGAAGCTGCAGTCTAAGCAGGGTTTGGGCACTCTACCACGGGAAAACTTCCGGAGGAAAGTATCTTTGAAACTCGCCTGGATAACGAGAGTGAAACGTACTGCGAACGACATTAGCATGGTCTTCACTGAGAGTGTCTGTGCCCACGAGTCATACCCCCGTAACCTGCATATACGCAGAAGAAGCTAGTCGAAAACATGACGCCGTAGTTCGGAGACTTCTTGTTTCCCAAGCGCTCGGCCTCCGCCATCAGAGCATCGTACTTCTTGAACATCAATGGCTGCAACCAATAAGAGTGGACAGTTGCGATGCTAGAGAACACTTCCTCGGCCAGGAGGCCAGCCTCGGAGTATATCTTCGAGACCCCGGCGTCCTGCATGATGTCGATTGTTGCGCTGATCCCTGTGATAATGACGATGGCGGGTAGGATGCAAACGCAGATTAATGCAAGCTTCCACTGCACGGCGAGAGCGACCACGAAAGCAGCGACCATAGTAGAGACACTCTGGACGAGGAGCATGAGCTTATCGCTTATTCCGTTGTTGATGTTGTTTCTGTGCAAAAGATGTCAGCATGGCCTCAACAAGGATGAACAATCTGTCCTGGATGTGATACCCATTGGTTGTCACTTTCACCGAAGGGCTGCCCCCCTCTTTCGAATCAAAGAAGCTGATATCTTGTCGAAGAAGACTCTGCAGAAAATCGAGTCGAAGCGCTTTCGTAGTCCTGATGGCGGCGATCGAGGCACCAAGCGAATAGACATAGACCAAGACGAACTTGGCAATGAAAAGGTAAACGAAGTACAGCGTGAAGTGTTCGACGCTGTTCACGTATTCGGAAGGGCTCAATCTGCCCAGTGCAAAGTTGTTGAAAGCTAGAAGGATATTAGTACCAAGCCGTTAATCATGAGCATCGTCAATGACTACTTGTAACAAATTTGCCAAATACGATATCCATTAGCGGCAGGGCAGTGCCTGCTGCAATGGCGGCCACGGTTGAGACGGCGTAGAGCATCCGGCTAGTGTTGTCCGTGTATGAGAAGATACGCTGTAGCCACGGTCAGTGGTAGCGATCGTAAATGTAGCCCTCAATGAGCAACGCACCATGTAACATTTGAAGCCGGAGGGCTTGGCCTCTTTCTCCTCAGAGTTCTCCTGGGAGGAGACATGGCCATTGGAACCCTCTTTCGCGAGAGCCATTGTAACGGCGGATTAGTGGGTGTGGTTTAGCAAATGGCCACACACATAGTCCAGGGCATGAGACAGATTTTGATGGCTGGCATCATATTTCACGCTGGCCGCGGGTCCAGCGCACGTCCTACCTGAGAAGAGCTATAGTGGTGGTGCGCCAGATGGAATGCGATACAAGCGATAAGTCCGGAGGCCGTAGATGTGGCTTCCAGTCCCTATTGCACGGCTATACGAACAACAGGACACCGCTGGCGCTCAGGGCTTGTTGGAAGAACGGCGCGAGAGCGATCGGTAACCTATTCGAGCGACATGACGCGCATGGGAACCCTAAAAACATTTAGACCACCGAGATCAGCCAAACAGAGCGGAGAATGGGCGAGAGCGATCCACAAAACCACAAACGCGCCCAGGCTGGAACTCTGCTGAATCCGAGATGCGAAGGCTGGGCCGTGCCACCAGAGGCGTCGCGGAGAAGATGAAAGGCTCCACTGCATTGAGGTGTGTAGAGTGCTGTCTGGTCATGTTATCTTGGACGATACAGGCGTTTGAGTTTGACACAATGTTGGTTCTAGTTGTACCTTATGCTGCACAGTTGATCAAATGGAATTGTTGGGTACATCATCTGTGTTATCAGACGATCTACTGCCGTCTCATGTCGACGAGCTGCTGATGTGGTTTCTGTCTCCCGCGTCTTCCCGTCGATATGCTCTTCGGGGCCGAACGGCACCGAGTGGCACCACTCAGTCTTCCTCACCTCGACTCATTTCATCAGGCAGCAGTGATCTCATGATCAATATACTTGTGCCGGATCTAATCGCGTATTGAGCCGCCTTCAGTCGCGTCGCTACCATGTCGCAACCAGATTCGGGTCCCGCGGTTTCGCGCGCAGTACGTTATCGTCCACATTCGGCTTCTTGCACCACGCCAAAGGAGACATTGTGCTAAAAGTTGAAACCACAGTGTGACGCCTGCAAGCACAGAAAAGTCCGCTGTGACAAAGGATCCCCTTGTTCGAACTGTAAAAGTAGTGGCGCAAGTAAGTGGATACCTATGAGCACGTGACATCAAAACCACTGACATTATACGCAGCGTGCCGCACATCACGCAACGATGAAAAGGAGCCACGGTCAAGAGTCATCATCACGAAAGAATAGTACGCTCAGGATATGACGCTCCTTGTAAATATCCCCCCACTGATGCGTTCGACAGTGAGAAGAAGATTGACCGCATAGGCGATCGTCTAGCCAACATCGAATCATATCTCAAACGGATGCCATCAGCGTCCAGTCCTATATCTCAGGCAAATGTCCCTAGCTTGGCTCAAACACCAGCGAATGCTTTCGCATCTCCCAGTGGCCACAGTCTGTCAGGGTCTTCCGGCATTCTTGTAGAGCACGCTGCTGCAAACACCGAAGCGTTCGATGCCACCCACAACACCCACTCGGTCCATGCGAGCAAAGTGATAGAGCAAGCAGTCGGGGAGAGCTCAAGCATGAATCGCAACCCAGCTCTGACCAGCGCGCTTGCTTCTTTGAAATCATTGCTTGGCGGCATCAACGAGAACCCGAACACAGCAGATCTGAGCAAGACACTTTGGAGCCGTCCATTGGAAAAGGCCCCTCCGCCATCCCGCAATGAAATTTACGAGATACTCAGAAGAGCCGATAGTGAGTATAGCGGATCCATTTCACAGCCTCTCTGACCATTGAATAGGCAGCTTGATCCTCACGTTCTTCCCGGTTGTCTCGCTCGGTCCGCTGAAGCAGAAATGCGAGGACATGTTCAATCATCCAAAAGAATGTGGGCCTATAAGACGCACTCTTGTTTTCGGTGTCTTGTTTGAACTTTGTATCGAGTTTTCAGAGGACAGAAGCGATGTTGCGGTTGCGCAGCGTTACTCCGTTCTCGCGAGGATCTTCCTTGCAAAACTCGAGAAGGCTATCGCTGACCTGCCACTCATCATGAAGCCAAGTGCAGAGGCAATCACTGCGCTAATAATGGCAGTAAGTGCTGGTTGCAGTATCGGCTTCATCTTTACACCACACTAACAGCTCACAGGCAACATCAGCGATCGACTTATGTAAGCCCTACTTGGCTTTATCGGTCACCTCGCAAGCTGCATCGATGGTGATCTCACTCGGCTACAACCGACTCTCGTCGATGCAGAACGACACCGAACAGCAGCGACAGCAGAAGATATATCTATTCTGGATGGTTTACATCTTCGACACCAGCTTTTCCATCCGTCTTGGGCGTTCCCCGCTGATACGAGATCACGATATCACGGTTCCGATGGTGACAGATACAGGAATGGTACCGAAAGCATTTGTCAGCGTGTTACAGTATTGGATTGAGCTGGGCCGAGTACAGTGTCAGGCTGTGGAACATCTGCTCTCTCCGGCCGCATTACAACAACCGCCCGAAGAGCGGTCGAGACGAGCAGCAAGCCTTGTCGTGCGCTTGCAAGAGGTGTGGGATGCTCGTGACCTCTCTGGAATTTCACAGATACCTGCAGGCTCACCCACATCCTATATGCACCTTCTTCGAGAGTCGGATGCCATCATGCATTACAGTACAGTCGCCCTTGTGCAGCACGCCACCATGTCAGCTCAGAACGGAATTTCTCCTGCTCTCGACGCCGCTCGGCACGCCTTGTGGCTTTCTATCGAGATCAAGAGAGCTAACAAGGACCTGCCGGAGACCATGTGGAGCTCACATTGCCATTGGACTCTTCTCCACGCGCCATTTACACCTTTTACGGTCACATTCTGCCACATCATTGCCAACCCGACAAACGCGAGTGACGACCTGGGTCTACTGGCCGACTTCGTCGCAACCTTGCAATCAATGAGTCATCTCTCCGAGGGCGTTGCTAAGCTTTGTCGCTTGTGCGACGTCTTCCAAAAAGTCGCGGATTTATACGTTCAGGCAAAGGCACGAGAGGCTACGCGCACGACCCTGCAGAATAACAGTGCTGCGCCACCAACCCAACCTTCTATGCAACCAGCTATCAACGACATTGACGGATACTTGTCCACCATCGGATTCGCACCGCCTGCAACGGAAAACTTTGCCAACAACGCAACGGGCAATGACCAACTTGACGCCAGCTACCTTAACGACTGGTTCTATGGCAACAGCTCGCTCATGGGACTACTGGAGCAGGACATCAACTACGAATGGCCGGACCTCAACTTCATGCCAGCTCAACAATAAATTCTGGATCGCTGAATGAAAATGCGTAATGTGTACAAAGTGCTGTTTGGCCTCCTCCGAACCATCTCGCCGTCTCATTCTCTTGGGAAGTTGAGATTGCTGGCTAGTACTCGAATGGCCAGCAACCTCAAGCGAGAGACTTGAAAGGCGCCCTCTCTGGTGGAAGTACCGCGAGCCCGTGGACACGCTGAATCAAAATAAAGAAGCATCACAAACCGCCCGAAATTGACTCTAGCTCCTCCAGCGGAAACTCGGGTGCTTCCAGTCCAGATCTGCGAGAGCCTTGTTGTCCAACCCGGCCAGCTCGGCATCAACGTCCTTCTTGTCGCGCTTGCTGTTGTCCATCTTCATGTAGAACATCAGGGCGATGCTCAGGATCAAGATTCCGGACGAGGTGGCAAGGTTCAATCCATTGCCGATCGGGAAGTTGGGTGCATCCTGGGGCACGAAAGCCCATGTGGAGATCAAACCGCCGACGTTACCTACGTATTGTTAGTATGATCAACGTAGGGAGGGCAGAGCATTTCGACATACCGAACATCACGTTCGTGCCAATGGCAGAAGCACGTGCCGTGTCAGACAGCACGTTTGCAGAAACCTGAGCGTTGCAGAGTGCTCCAAAGGAGAATGCGCCTGCAGTGATGAGGAATGTCGCACCGTAGCGAACTTGACCGTCCGTGGAAGCGAGGAACATGATGTATCCCACCATTATCAGCGGCGCGGAGATGATCAGGAAAATGTTTCGTCGGTCGAAGCGCCATGATAGGAAGGGGAACATGACTGTGAAGAATGCTCCGACTACGTAGGGCGGTACGGTGCGGAGTTGCTGGTGGACGACTGTGGTGCCGGGGTAGATAGTCTGGGGATGTGCGTTAGCTCAGTAGTGCTTTTGCTGTGAGTTTGCGGTGAAATGTTATTCAAAGGACTCACCCTCACGATGGTCGGCAAGAAGAAAGCCAGACCCTGGACTGTAACATTATCCAGAAGGAAGATCATCGAGGTTGCCAAAACAACAGGGTTAAAGATTCCCCTCGCAAGTTTCTTGCCGTCCATTTTGTCCAGGACCTCAGTTGCACCCACGCGCTCAGACTTTACGCGAGCGATGGCCAGCTCACGCTCTTCTGCTGTCAGCCACCTCGCCGTTGCCGGGCGATCTGTCAAAGTGAAGAATGCGATGATCGCTAGGCCACAAGTGATGATGCCTTCGATGATGAAGATCATGCGCCAGGTCTTCAGACTGCCCACACCGTCAAGCGTGAGGATTCCAGAGGCAAGGAGACCGCCGAAAGCACCTGCCAAAGGCGCCATGACGATGTACAAAGAGAGTCTGAAGGCGAGCTCGCTGCGGCGGTACCAGCGAGACATGTAGTAGGCGATACCAGGGAGCATGCCTGCCTCGAAAATTCCTAAGGAAAGTTAGATTCATATCCATAAGCATCTTCAAGGAAATGAAAATCGTACCGAGGAGGAAGCGCACAGCACAAACTTGAGAGAATGTGTGGACGAACGCAGTTCCGAGAGAGCAGATGCCGAAGGCCAAAGTTGTAGCCGGGAGGAACCAGCCTGGACCCATCTTCTTGCACAGGATGTTCAAAGGGATCTCGAAAATGATGTACGAGACGTAGAACACACTGAGGACTGCGTTATAGTCTGTCAAGTGGTCAGTGTTGCTCTGCATTTTCTGGATGGTTCAAAGGGCATACCGTAGCCTGTGAGTTTCAAGTCTTTCTCAAGACCTGCGAGTCTAGCGTTGCCTTCATAATGTCAGTTGCTTGATCTGCGTTTATTGTAGACAATGTGTGCTCACCGATATTCGCTCTGTCAATGAAGCAGAACTACATAGTGGTCAGTACGACTGTCCGTGTCACAATAGAAACGGGTGGTGAGCGTGACGAACCAGGTATAGCATCGCCACTGTAGGAACAATCATAAGATCAATCTTCAACCTGAGCTTGCGCTCCGCCGCTTGGTCGAACTGAAACAGCGGCTGGCCATATCTGGCGAGAAAATGTTAGTGACGCTGCATCGCATCTCACGAGCTCTCGAACGACTCACTGATCGGTGGCTACATTTCCACGGGCAGCAACAGCGTGTGCATCATGTTCCGCGTACTCCTTTTCGGATATAGCGTGCTTGCCACTGAGCTCGGCCATCGCGACGATCTGCGGATACCACGTTCACGGATTTTTGGTACACACGTGCGAGTGAGACACAAAGATTGAAGAGATGGAGCTGAGGAAAACGCGAAAGTCGGCGCGTGGTCAGTCGAAGTATATATCAGTCGCGATACCTCCCAGCACCAGCGAACCGCGGCTACCGTCTCGGCCTCGCCCAACTCCTAAGACCTAAACATCAGTCTCCTATCGTGCGAGCCCTAGTCATCCACACTCGCCTCCGCCTCCCCCAGACTGGCCCAAGGCCCTAGAGTTCCCACTTCTCCACACATCCACCGCATCGCCAAGTCGCGCTACTTCGGTCATTGGGAGTGCCACGTGCGTTCATTGGACATCGGGAACCGACGACAGAGCCCTAATACATTGAACGTGGTCTGGCAGAGCTATGCGGCAGATAACCTGGGATGAATCTTCTGCCTTTGGCTTTTCCCATCTCTCTTTTTGCCAAGTCGATCATTTCTGATGTTAGAAGACGACATCGAACGTTTGCCAGATATAGCAGCCGAAATGATGCTTCTTGGCATGCACTAGGGGGGCGCTGGGGCTAGACTATCGAGCGGAACTCTGGAGAAACGGTTCCTTGGAGCTCCGTGCATAACGAAGTGCTCCTAATAGGGCTGCGGAATACGTTTGATGACCTATCGTTCTGGTGACATGGTCCCAACGCGAATCTTAGTCAAACTGATTAGAACTTTTGAAATTGTTGGGCAGAAAGACTTTGACTGAATGGCAAAATGGTCGCCTTGATGATCTTGGACACGAAGCGTCGTCATTATTTTGGTGAGCGTCTCCCAACATGAAACAAACTCACAGTGATGGCACAAAGCTACTGGATTGACCATCACAATGTCGTCATGACACTTGCTAAACGAGCTCCGCCATTCGTATAAGATAAGACTGTCAGATACCACAAGAATAGCATCAATGGTTTAACATGCCTATCTTTGACATTCCACTTTGAGACGCTAAACCCTTAGGCACTCGTACCGAACACTTGGCAGGAGATCGTTGAGCTTGTATATGACTCCCAGGAAGCACGTTGTTTAGGTATTTGACACTGTCTATCGCGTTCCTGTCAACGATCAAAGCGTACTTGGATAGACAGCTCTCGGATTCAACAATTATATGCTATTCTTCGTGATCCCGATCATTGGTCTGCTGCTTCTGTTGTCTCTGTTGCCCTTTTCCCTGTTGCTCCTTCTCGCGCTCTGCGCTGGACTCGTGATACACAGCTCGCCACCCGCGGTCCAAGCCTAGCATTCTGCCATTGAGAACGCCAACAACCGTAGCGCTAAATACGGCCAGCCAAAGATTTACGAGCAAAATGGTCAAGATCGTGGACCAGATCCAGAAAGCTTGTGAATTGAGGACAACATTGCCGAGTTGGACAGCAGCATTGGTGAAGACGCCCTGGAATTTATTAGAAAATGCAAATGCTGCAAACATGACTTGGCTGGTACGAACCCAAGGAAATATCAGTGACCAAACGCTGAGCGTCTGGTCCCACTTCAACAAAGCTTTTGGATCTGCAACGATGTAATGCAAGATCGCAATGCACGCATACGCCCACCAGAATATCCCATAACCCCAAGTGAGCAGTCCAAGAAGCTGACTGCTGGTCGCAATTGTCGATGCACCTGTCGCACTGATGAAAGATGAGGTATTGTACTGGGCGAAAGCGCCTCGCTGTACACAAGTGCCCAAGATCTGCAGTGCAAAGCTACCTTGACCGAGTGGACCGCACAGCATCATGAGCTGGTAGACTTGCTGCTTCATTGGGAAGGCGCGATCGAAGAATCGAGCGAGGATTACAGCGTCGATAATGACGGCCAAGGGGAGCCCAATGCCGACAAAAAGATAGCTGACAATTATGACTGGAACCTGAAGAGAGGTGGAGATGGCACCGTAGCGACAGACCACACCGCCACCAGCTGCGATGGTGAGAGCAGCGATCGATGGTAGAAGAGCTCCAGGCGGTACTGACGAGATCCCAGGGCCGTCGACTTTCGTAAGAATATAAGGTGTAGCGATGCAAGCCACTGCAGCCATAACAACGTTAATCCACCACATCACAAATGCAGCCATTCCCCAAGCAGGGCTCCAGGACGGAGTGAGCGCAAGAGCTATCATCTGAATGATAGTCGTGAAGGCGATGCTGATACTACAGAGACATGCCGTCTCCATGAAGTTTGAGGTGTACTGGCTCGCAACATGGCGTGGAAAAAGGGCTGCGCGCCAAACGTAGATCAGGAGAAAGCCGACAAGGGTGAGGATAGTGATGACCCAGAAGATGTTTGCGATGATCCCCAATCCTTGAAACTGGTAGTGCAATTGATGTAAGGTAATCGCTACAATGCCGCTGCCCTGTGGTATGAGGAACCATTGAGAGTTGAAGGATCGGAGCGCAATGCGAATGGCACTTATACGGTGTTCGTTGCTGTTTCCTTCGGTATCTGATGATCGTGCCATGGTGGTTAGGTTGTTAGCAATGGTAAATCGATTGCTAGTAGTCAAGAGGATTGAGCTTAGCTACGCTTTGCAGCGGCATCTCGATGCTTATCATCATGTAGCAGCATTAACACCTCGTCGATCCGTTTACGAACCGCAGACGGCACGTAGAGTATACGTCACGACTTCCCTTGATACATCGATGATGTACTAGACTTAACTCTGGTACTGATGGAAGGTGACACAGTGCGGTAGATGACAGAAAAAGGTTGATATAGCCTTAGAGATACGGACCAAGTAAATGGTCCAAGGTCGAGGCGTCCAATCTCTAGGTCTCGCGAGCTGTAACGTGTTGAAAGTTTGGGTATGGGCACCGTGGCCTTGTTACAGAGAGTCAGATATCAGGGATGCGATATTACTGTAAGAGTTACGGTGTAGTCGATGTAATTTCATCTCGCTGGTATCCTATCACATTCAGGGACACCATTTGAATCATAGTAGCACCCATGTAGAGCAAAGCAACATTGCAATACTGTTATCGTTGATTGAAGAAGTGGGCAACTAGGGTTACGCACCCTAAGCTCTTATCGATAACGTAGGCAGCATCGCATCGCGTACAGAATATACGATGCAATAGCTCAGCACGCGATCTTCAACCCACACACCTCCAGCACCACCCCTTACAATGTCCAACGAAGACCTCAAACAACACATCAACTCCTCCCACGACTTCTACGAGCTCCTCGGCGTCTCCACCACCGCCAGCGAATCCGAGCTGCGCAGCGCCTACCGCAAAACAGCTCTCAAATACCACCCGGACAAAGTCGGCGCAAATGCCGAAGCGCTCGAGAAATTCCATCTGCTGCAAATCGCCTGGGACGTGCTAAGCGATGCGTCTGTTAAAGAGCTCTATGATAATGCGCGGCGCGCGCGGGTTGAGAAGGCGCAGCGCACGTCTGCGTACGATGACAGGCGCAAAGCGATGATTGATGAGTTGGAGGCGAAGGAGGCTGGGCATTTGAAGAGGAAGCGGGGGGAGTTGGATGAGGAGGAGAAGTTTCAGAGGGAACTGGCGAGGTTGGCGGCGGATGGGAAGAGGAGGAGAGAAGAGAGGACGGAAAAGCTGAGGCGTGAGGCGCAGGAGCTGGAGGCTGAAGAGAGGAAGAGGCAAGAGGAACCACCAGTCACGCCAGCTGCTGTCAAGGCACCCGTGGAGGAGGCAGACCGCTCGATCACACTGCGCTTTCGGAAAGACGATGCTACGGCGCATCTGGATCGCGAGAAGGTCGAGGAGCTTTTTTCGCGTTTCGGCAAGATCGAACATACCCTGCTGCGAGAGAAGAAACGCAAAGTCGATGGCGAAAAGAAGCGCGCGCTCTACTGCACTGGCTTGATTGTCTTCGCCAGCATTGTCGGCGCGCACGCCGCAGTGTCCGACTTCGAGAAGCTTCGCAAAGAAGATGATCGCTACGCACTTTTCGAAGAAGTCGGCTGGGACGGCGGCAAAGAGCCAGAAGCAGTTCCGAAAGCACCTCCGCCCAGTTTGCCTACCACTGCTCCTAGCACGCCTGCGAGTAAAGTACCTTCTTTTGGATCATTCAAGGGCACCCCGAAATCCAAAAGTGCTGTGTCGAGTCCCACATTAGATGAATTTACTATGATGAGGCTAAAGAACGCAGAAAAGCGGCGGTTGGAAGAGAAGATTAGACGGAAAGAAGCAGAGGCGGCGAGAGAAGAGGAGAGCGCTGCTTGAGTTTGAGTTTTTATACTATGATACCCCAATATGCGTTGCTAGGCCCTAATTCAAAGACGGCGCTCCCGCCTGTCTCAATATGCTATGAGCGATATTGCTGTATCACTGAGAAAGTTTGCAAGAGACGCGACTCTGTCCAGCACCCAAGGTTCTGTGTATCTTGCGACCGAGAGGGTGCTCGACTGATTGATAGTTGTCATGCAGAACTGACGAGCTCACTCTATGGATTTACACTCGCAGTGGAGCATCTAGGCAGTGGGCAGAAGCACAAATCACCGTCGAGAGTACTGAAGCGTGGCTAGATGACTGACCACAGCGCCTCCTCAGCCCTCGGCTTTTTCTTCGTGCCCGGCGTCACTCTTGAGCTCTGCCTTCTTCTCGATCTTGACTTCACCAACTTCTTCCTCTTCGAGCTTCCGCTTCTTGCTCACGAGTCGTCTGTGCGCCCGACTTCGTGCATGCGCCTCCCATTGCTTCTCCGTCACGCAAGTCACCCCACACAGGTCACACTGCCGTCTGATCCAGCTTTGTGGTGTCTTAGAAGCGTCCTGATCTTGCTTGACAGACAACTGCTCAGCTGCGGCTGTCGATAGGCCCGTCGGATCTAGCATTGGAGAATCGGAGAGGAAAGCTTGTGTGATGTCGGCAGCAGGCGTGAAGATATTCTTTTGGAAGTCGGCGACGGAGGTCCCATCGAGAAGATAGAGCTTCGCACCTGTCTCTGACGATTCTTCTTGTGATGTTGGGGCTTGCGACTGTAGTGCGTGCAAAAGCTTGAGTCGGATCCAGCGGGTCTGCCGTTTGGCATACTGGCGCGTAGCGATCTTCGTTCTCTCTATTGCCTCATCCTTGAGGACTTGGAGGTCTGTTTCGTTTGTCGTGCCACTTTGGAGTGCTGTGATATAGGCCTTGAACTCCTTGAAGCCGATGCTAACCCAAATGCCGCGACTCTCGTCGACCGGCTGGCCGGACTCGGACTGCTTGGTGGCATACTCGTGCAACTGACAAACCTCATCCAGCAGTCCTTGGCTAAGCATCTTGTCCACGCGGTTGTCTAGGCGCGTTCTCAAAGTCTCGGTTTCAGCATGAATCCAGAACAGCAGGGTTGGAAAGCGCAGGTCTGACTCCTCACTTGACGAGTCTGCACCCGAAGCGGATGCAAGTCGCTGCTCAGCATAGATATCCGAAGCCTTTCGGCCTGTTTGTAGGTAGATCTCTATGCTTCGTTGGATCTTACGTCGATCGTTGGGATGCCAGCGTGCCGCCATGACGGGGTCGATCTCCTGCAGCTTCTCCAATAGCTTCTCCGTAGACTCTTTCAAGATCGGGTATGTCTCCTCAAGGTTGTCCAAAGGTCCTTGCTCCTCCTCCTTCTTCTCCTCGTGTTCCTTCCCATCCTCTTCGGTTTCCGCCAGTCGGTCGCGGAAGAGCAAGCTCTGGGTGTAGTAATGTGTACCTCCCACCAGGATTGGCAGCTTTCCTCTACTCCTTATCTCTTCGATGACACGCAAAGCACGCTTTACAAAAGTCCCAACCACCCACGTTGGCTCACCGAAGTCGATACATCCCAGCAGATGATGAGGGACACCTTTGCGCTCCTCTACAGTGATCTTGTTGGTGATGATGGGCAGGCCCGAATATAGTTGCATGGCATCGCCATTGATGACTTCACCATTGTAGCGAAGGGCTAGGGACACGGCTAGCTGGCTGCGGTGGTCAGTCTGGGAAGTGTAACGATTGGCATGACTGTGAGATGTACATCTGACTTGCCGGTGCCCGTCGAGCCGACAATGGCGATTATGGGCTGCTTGGGCGGCATGCTGCTGAAGTGTCTCAACTTGTGCCAGGCGCGCAACATGAAGTGTCCATGGATAGTTGTAGCCGGCGCAAAGTCAAGAAATTGTTTGGAGAATGCGATGACATGTGATCGCCAGGGACGAAATCGGATGCTTCTCCACAGTTCACGTCTCGTTCGGGCAGGTCTAGTTGACGACATTCCGCACAGTCATCGACGCCATTGCACTTTGTTTGAGTAAGGGCACATCGCATTCTGCTACCACTATAAGAAAGCAGTGCCCATACTACCAGAACAACACTATCACTCATTCCAATTCTCACCGCAAACATGGTTGCTCCCACCATTTCCACCAAGGATCTCACCTTCGCCTTCCCCGATGGCTCTTCAGGCCTCGAGCATGTCACTCTTGACCTCCCTGCCGGTTCTCGCAACCTTTTGATCGGAGGTAAGAACATGCAACCCTTATAGAATTCTTACACCCATGCTAAATCCCCAGAGCGAACGGTGCGGGCAAGACAACCCTCCTCCGCCTCTTGAGCGGCAAGCGTATGGCACCAGCCGGCACAGTTGATGTCGGTGGCCGCGATCCTTTCACTACCGGTCTCGAAGGTGTGACTTACCTTGGACTTGAATGGGTGCTCAACCCGATCGTCCGTTCCGATATCGCAGTTCCGGAGCTGCTGAAGTCAGTCGGTGGCGACCACTACCCCGAGCGCCGCGACGAGCTGGTCAAAATCCTCGATGTCGATCTGAGCTGGCACTTGCACGCCGTTAGCGACGGCGAGAGGAGACGTGTGCAGCTCTGCATGGGTCTGCTTCGCCCTTGGACCGTCCTCCTTTTGGACGAAATCACCGTCGATCTGGACCTTCTGTCTCGCCACAACTTCCTCTCATTCCTGAAGAAGGAGACCGAGACGCGCGAGTGCACAGTCGTGTACGCCACGCACATCCTCGACAATCTGGCGCAATGGCCGACACACCTTGTGCATATGGCTCTCGGCAAGGTGAAGAAATGGGGACCGATGGACAGCTTCGAGGTCCCCAAGAACGATGGCGGCATCGAGGGAAACAGCCGTTTGGGACAGCTGGTGCTGGCCTGGCTGAGAGAGGATCTGGCGGAGAGAGGTCCCAGGAAGGGCCAGAGTGCTGAAGGCAAGACTTACCCTAACCTCGAGGGCAAGGGTGGCTACGGGCTGGAGCAGAAGAAGAAGTAAGGTTTGAGATGGGACTTTGAGACTTTTCACATGCGAGAAGGTTTGGCTGGCGGCGGCGTATGCTTGGTGGCATTTCATTGATACACCGACGGGGATTTCAACATGATCTACGATAGCGCCCTTTTTTTGCAAGGCGTTCAACAGGTAGATTGCAGGTACTGGCTAGAGTTTGTTAAAAATACAATTCGTCGAGATGACCGATGGCGCTCACGTCTCAGAATCTAAGAATCGTCTAGCCCTCCATATTTTCTCAATTTGGCCGAAAATGAACAGGTTTGTGAAACTAGGTAGTGGAAGCACACATTGGCGATCGCCCACAAACATCCAAGACCAGTCTCAAAGGCAGAAAACAAAAGCCGCTGTAGGAAGTCACTTGTTGTGGATGTATTGACTACAATACATGATATGAAAACCAAGAAAATTCGGCCGCTTCCTATCCATGCGACCAATTGACTTTTGGTGGTCCGATGCCACCCATACCCACTCAGGCAAACATTCAAACACCGATGAGATGTCACCTTACAAGAAAGTATTAATCATCCCTCACCCAGATACTACCGAGAAGTCCTGTCAGCAGTGAACATTCATGCTTTCCCATTGGTGTTTCCGGAGGTAGCTTGCTGTTGCTTCTGCGTCAGCCACTCATCGGCGTTCTTGAAGGTCGTCTTGGTGTCGTTGTTGACGATGGCGCTGTCCGCGGCTTGGATGCCAGCGTTGATCTGGGAAATGTTAGTTCAGTGTCATCATTGGAATCTGCTGCAAACTTACCGCTCCCCACATCTTCCATGCCTTCTCGAGATCGCCAGAGATGTCGTAAGCATGGTTGAACCACCTTGTGATGTCGGATCGTTTGCCAGCTTCGTTCGACAATTCGTCTAGGAAGCTCTTCACGACAAGACTCAGACCGAGATCAGGTTCTTCAACGAACGGCAGCTCGGCACCCAAAGTCGTGTAATCTGTCGGGCTCAGCTGGCGGGACACAACGCCAGAAACTGCCATGCTCAAAGCGTGCACCTCAACGAGATCGCGCAGACTACCGCGCACGACAGATGTCATCTGGTGGTAACCGAGCAAGTGTCTCGACAGAGGACCAGTGAAGCCGATCTCCTTGTGATGGAACGTGCCAAGGCATGCGATCCTGCTGATCAGCAGAGTGTAAGCCTTGTCGGTCTCTGTGCCACGCATTGGTGCGCCCAGGTACTTGTCAGAGGGGAACATCTGGCTTGTGCTGAGGACGTCGAGTTTGTGTAGCTCGAATGCCATGAAAATGGCCTCCTCGACTTCCTTGGCTCCCGCTTTTGCGATGTAGCCACTCTTCTGGGCGTGGTCGAAGGCCGCCTTCAGTGCTTTGCCCCATGCAGAGAGAGTGTGGTCGTTGTTAATGTATCCGCGGTCCTCCAAGAAGCGTAGCACAGTGTTACCAATGAGCTCCTGGGGCTCGCGCAATTCTTGGGTTGCAACGTCATTCTTCTTTTCGGTGACCGTCTCTTTGGCGCTTGGCTCCTCAGACAGCAGGCTGACAGCGAACAGTAGAGGGCTTTCCCTGACACTCGAACCAAGCCCAGATGTCTTGTCAAGGGCTGCGGTCTTGACACGCCAGCGGTTGGCAGCATCTGTTGGGGCGGAGGCGTCAGGTACATTGAGAGACTGCTTGTTGTTCTCATTGAACCAAGAGACCAACTCGACGTCCTTCTTTTGGTAGTAGCGATGGAGCATAGTGTTGATGAGCGCCATGGTCCTTGTGCGGAGGGGAACCAGCTTCTGCGTCACAAGCTGCTGGTATGCAGTCGACGATCCACCGTCAAGTGGAGGGATCTCGAAGACCTCGGCCCGGGTTCTCCAGTTTAATACTCGTGGGCCTACCAAGCCTCTGGACATGTAGTAGTAGATCTCATCCGGTAGTCGCTGTCCGATCACGTCGTGCATGTCGGAGGCTGCAGAGTCGTTTCTGGTGAGAGTGATCTCACCGCTGGCAGTCAAGACCACGTTGTGCTTAACAGCAGTTCTTGCTTTCTTGAAGAGCTCCCTGAACTCCTTGTTGAGCGAATCGTAAGCAGCAAAGCCAATGGTGCCCGAGCGTCCGACAATCTCTCTGGCGCCCTGGATGTAGTTGGGAGCAGACTCAAGCTCAGCTGGGGGAGCAAGGATAGTCAAGCCAGAAATGAGCGAGAAATCGATGAACTGATCTTCGTTCACACCGAGCTTTGCGAAGCACTTCGCCCTGTCGACCCATGCGAAACTCTGATTCTCCCAGTCGAACGAGACAACCACGACACTGGCGCCGAACAGCAGGCACGACATAGAGCCGACAATGGCATCGCCGAAATTCTGCTGATCAAGAGACACAACTTGAGCTGCAGCAGAGTATGGAGCGGTCTGTGTTCGCACACCCTGACGGGCTAGGTACGACTGCAGCCATCTGAGAATGTGGTAAATGCGATAAGTGCCTGCAATGTGTTAGCTGGGTAAAATGTTATGCGTTCCACAACGTCCACGTACAAGATTTGCCGAACTCGGCCACCGCCTCGTCGGCCCTGCTCTGGCTGTAAAGACTCCAGGCCTCGTCTAGGCTGCGCGCGGCAAGTCTACTATCGCGCGCGATAGTTGCCCTGTCTTTGCAGGCAAGATCGAGTCCGTTGAAGATAAAAGTTGGGGTGATGTTGGCCTCCTTGAAGTTGGAGATGTAAGTGTCAACATGTTTCCTGAGCGCAAAAGGAAGACCGCCAAGTGCGGGTAACAGAGGTTCGCGAGACGCCTGTGAAGTGAGGGTGGTCTCAAGGAAATCCTCTGCGTCGATGGTGAGGCGCTTGTCCTTGAGTTGGTCAATGGATCCGCTAGTGGTCAGGCTCTCGCTGGTAGCCCAGTCCCTGAAAGCCTGAGCGCGTGAGGCCATTACGCTAGCTGATGAGGGAGTGACGGTAAAAACGCGCACACAATGCTGAGTCGTGATACTCGTGTCGCGCCTTTTTCAATTTAGATTGGATGTGGCCAGAAAGCCGTGTGTTGGTAAAGATGTCGAGCTCGTGAGGTGGCTCGAGTGGAAGCCATGTTGCCGTGGACCCTGAATTGTGCACTAAGCTTCCACTAGCGCCCGGATGGTGGCGCCTTAGGCATCAGTCACGTGCTAAGGGCCACTCTTGCTGGTGACTGCATAGAACATACTGGCAGATGAGCTCAATCGCTTTGATATGCCGAAGAAGGGTGGCTAATGGAGCGAGTTTCCTCACGACTCAATTATGGTTCTATCTACGTACTTCCAAGGATATCACAAGGGGATGGAGATTCCACCCGATGTCGCTCACGTTTTCAGACGAACAAGAAATGTTTGCCAAAGCTCAAGCATGAGCTACATCGTCCTCCTCACTTTGTAGGCTACAAGCGCCACCAATTACTCGATCATATTACTCCTGCCGTCTTCCTTCTCAAGCCTGCCCCATCTGCTTTCCACCACCCTTCCATCTTTGATGACCGCTAGCAAATGCCTCTCGGGCTTGCACAGTACCTCAATGTCTTCCAGCGGGTTCGCATTCAAGATGAGCAGATCAGCAAAGTATCCATCCTTGATCCTGCCTACTTGCTCTTCGTGGCGTAGCATCCTTGCTGCATTGATAGTAGCAGACTGTAAAATCTTCAACGGAGACTGCCCTGCTTGCTGGAGCAGTCTGAACCCGTCGTTCTGTTTGGTTTGGAGAGGCCCGAGTAGATCTGTGCCATAGCACATAGTGACACCTGCCTCGTCGGCGACCTTGATACTTTGAAAGCCGGCTTCGAGGACTTGCAAATTCTTCGCTGCGATAGATGGTGGCAAGAAGGAGCCAAAGTCCTTGGAGGCCATCGCTTCGTATGTAACAAGCGTTGGTGTAAGGTATGCACCTTTCACAGCCATGAGTTTTGCCGTAGCTTCGTCGATGAAGTTGCCGTGCTCGATTCCCAGCACACCGTTGGTGACAGCGTTACGAATAGCGGCTGGTGTGTATGCGTGCGCTGTGACATACGTATTTGCATCTTTCGCAACATTGCAAAAGGCCTGGATCTCTGCGGGTGTGTATTGTAGATTCGCAAGTCGATCCGTCGGTGACACGACGCCGCCCGAAGCCATGATCTTAATGAAGTCTGCTCCTCGCCGTAACTCTTCGCGGGCAGCGTGCAGACATTGCTCCACACCGTCTGCAATGCGACCGAGTCCACGCACATTTCCGCCACAGCACTGGTACTCATCATCCTTCGAGCTGCGCATGTCTCCGTGACCACCAGTCTGACTGATGCCGTGGCCAGCTGTGATTAGCCTAGGTCCAGGGACAAGACCCTCGGCGAGAGCTTCTTTGATTGCCAATCCGGCACCGCCGCAGTCTCGCACCGTCGTGAAACCTCTTCGGAGCATTTGGTGGGCCAGGTACGGTTGTCGTAGTAGTGAGGTGTCCGGGTCTTGGCTCATGGTGTCCCTGAGACCGTCCTCACCAGGAGGTGTCGCGAGATGTACGTGGCAATCGATCAGACCGGGCATGACAAACTTGCCCTTCAGGTTGATAACAAGCTCTTCGCCTTGAGTCCATTTCAAGGTTTCGTCACCAGGAGGCGGCCCTTGTGAAAGTTTTGAGAGTCGGTGGATGCGCCCATTTAGAAGATCAATCGTGCAGTGCTCATACACCTGTCCGTCTTTCACGTCGATGATGGTTGCATCAACGAGGCGATATCTTCTTCTGGGCGCTGTAGTCCAAGGCTTCAGTGCCTGAACCTGCGCCATTTTGTTGTGGTTTTGTGGTCGATATTTTGTGGTGGATGGAGGTCGGCAAACAGCCCGACCGAACTTTTGGTTTTGAGATTCGTCAACACAAACGCAAAGCCCAGGCTCCAGTCAGTCACACTACGCACAAATCTTGCGGTCATCTTCTTCCAAATGGTAATCAGAACATAAAACTTTAAGATTACCTGGTTACATCCCGATTTATCGAGCAGATCGTACCGGAAACTTCTTTTCATCTTCTCCCACTGGAGAAATACTGGCATACGACCACTCAGCGCAAGTAGATGTGGAGAAAGTCGCTCACGGTATGTAACATCGCTACCTCATTCTTCGCCTCCCAGATTAAGCTCTTGGTACTTTACAGCCTTCTCCTTCGCCAAGGTCACATCCCGTACAAAAGAGTTGCTCGCCCAGAAACTGCCTTCAAAGCTCATGTCGTACCAGTAATTCACCGCACACGCAAAACCCTCTTTCCCGCTGGTCTGCTTGACCTTGTGATACCACATCGCGGGCAGATACAGCATATCGCCCTCCTGCAATGTCAAGGCCACCGGTTTTGACAGGTGAGAGTACTGTGAGCGCCGCTCCTCAGGCTCCTCGGGATCCCATACTGCCACAGGCACAGCATCTTGCCCTTCTTGTGGCTCAATGGAGAGAGCGCCATCGCTTGTGTCAGAGGTCGAGGGTGCATATCGACAGTGTGGCAGCTTCTGCTCGTTGACACATGGCGTCTCGATCGGTGGCAGGAGGACGAAATGCTTCTGCCCGATAACCTGCACGTATACATTCTCGTAGTTGTCTTTATGCATGGCAGTCACAGAGCGCTCATTGCCTAGCCAAAAATTGATGGCGTCGGCTGACTGCTCGAGCGCAATACGCGCCCACGAGATATTTGGTGGGACATCTGAGAAAAGAGTGTGATATTCTTCGCGCAGATTGTCGTTTTCTGCGCCGCTGTCAGTAAGAGATATCCGTATACCAGGAGTGGTACGTACGTGTTTGCGCATATTTCACATTTCGCACCTCCGGTGGTGATGGTACAGGCAATGCACAGTCTTTTTGCACGTAGCGCATGAAATCAACGAAATTCTCTTGTGTTTGATGCGGTTCGACGAACAGCAGAGAGCCATTGTCTTGCTCCACGATCCCATCTGCGTTCCTTGTATTGCATAAGCCAGTATCCAGACCACGTTCAAGCGTACTGATAATACGCGACCTACCCGTATGGAGTCACAGCGACTTGGACATCTGCGTCTTTCATGACATTTGCCAGATACGCGGCGTCCCACTTCTCGAATGCTTCCCATGACTTCGCACCACCGCGGACGACAAAGGGTCGGTTCTTGGCCACATAGCGCATGAACTCCAAGGCTGAGGGTTCTTCATGGAATTCATCTACTACAGTGGCGTTGAGCTCGTGGTAAGTGGTGATGAGATCTAGAAGAGGGTCCTGGTCTGGCATGCTGCGATGGTCTGTAGGATAATTTTCACTTTGGTCGTCCAGCGAAGAATGTGACAGCGCTCAAACGAGATATCAAAATAAAATGTAACTTACAGGTCGCGGCGACTCACAAATGGCAACAGCGACAGAAAGCAAGCGGAGATGGAGATGGTTTGAAGCGGAGAATCGATTCTCGCGCCCTTCACCACCTGGCACTTCGCAACACGCTCATGTCTCTACTTTGACATATATTCATCTAAAGCTGATGCCATTCCATTAGAACATGGCGCATCGCCGGTCCAGGTGTTTATATATGCATGCAAGCATGCAAATCCTCTTCACACGGAACAATTGTGCCGATCTCGTTTGCCGCCGACGACGTCAACAAGTGGCGAAGTCGTCTTGGTCTTCTTTGCCGAGCACAAGTTCGGCATGCTCAAAAACGCCACGAGCGCATGGTGGATATCCACATCATGTATCGAGTTGATAATTTTCTTCCTTGATAGATCAAGAGCGATACACGGCGCCGAGGACAATTTCATACGAGGTCTTTCGCCTTAACACAGCGCTGTTGTGTTTTTCCAGAAGATGCTTAGATGGACCTTATCGGTGATCTTGGTTCTCCTCGGATTTTGCGCATCTAAGGTACACGCCGATACTATACGAGGTGTCAATCTTGGGGGGTGGCTTCTGGTAGAACAATGGTATGTGGCGACATCTGGGTGATTGAATGACGCCTATGCTAATAATTCAGGATCACTCCTTCGCTGTTCCACAACACGAATGCTGAAGATGAATGGAATTTATGTAACGATTTGGGCAAGGACCAATGTCTGAAGAGACTAGACAAGCACTGGAGGTGAACACAGTATCTACAGACACTCTGCAAGCACGCCTCTTACACCAGTGACAGTACCTTCATCAACCGCGATGACTTCGAGGACATGAAGACTGCAGGCCTCAACGCTATACGCATCCCACTAGGCTATTGGGCAGTTGACCTCAGAGACGACGAGCCTTACGTCGCTGGACAATATCCTTACCTCATTCAGGCCGTGCACTGGGCTCGAGAAGTAGGCTTGCAAGTAATGATCGACCTTCATGGCGCTCCTGGATCTCAGAACGGACAAGACAATAGCGGCTTGATTGGACCCGTACTATTTGCCAGTAATACGTCCAATGTAGATCGCAGCCTGGATGTCCTTCGCAACCTGACCGAGGAATTCTCGCAAAGTGTATACGGAGGCGCAGTTACAGCCATCGAGCTCTTGAATGAGCCCAGGCTAGACGATGAAGACTTCACCATGTCACGCCTCAAGGATTTCTACGCCGGTGGTGCAGAAGTAGTCAGTGGCGCCGAGCCCAACAACATCAACGTAGCAATCCATGGCAAGTCCTTGCCCCTACCCGCCCTCGAAACCTCCCATTAACACAACAACAGACGCCTTCTGGGGCCCCTCCTACTGGTCCACCTACGATCCCTTCTCCAACACCACCTCGAATTCGCCCACAACAACTCCCACCACCCTCATCCTCGACACCCATCAATACTACGCCTTCCCCCCCTTCGCCAACCTCTCCCGCCCCGCCATCCTCTCCCACATCTGCTCAATCTCCCACCTCGTCAAAAACGCCAGCATCCAACATCCCATCACCGTCGGCGAATTCAGCCTCGAAACAAATTCCACCCCGGACTCTGAAGACGACGAAGGTGGCGAGCGCCGAGCCCACGCGGGCCCCTCGCGAGCGCAGAGGACATGGTATCGCCTGCTGTTCGAAGCGCAGGCGGTGGCGTATTCGCCGAGTTTGTCTGCTGGCTCTGCGTCTGACGAGCCAATTCTGGGGTGGTATTTCTGGACGTGGAAGACGGAGTGGGAGATCGATACGTGGAGTTACCGGAGGGGGTGGCGGGATGGGTGGATTCCAAGGGATGTCAGGAATCGGTCGACGTTTGCTTTCCCGGTAAGGGAGGATGGATGTGTGGATGAGGAATTTGGGTGGGAGGCGCCGGCGAAGGTTGGTGCTGCGGCATGTGATAGGGGGGTGCAGGGGTGGTGGCTCTTCGCAGTGCTTGGTGTTAGTGTAGTAGCAGGAACTGGACTTGTATAGGCATTGCGGCCGGACGTTTACATGATATGACGATATATGATAGACCAGGAATGATATGGGTAGAATGCACTTGTTGAGGCCCGCGTACGCAGTCGCAACATCAATCGTCGGTTGCACACTGAGAGGTAATCCAAGGTCATCGTTCGAAATAGCCAATATGCATTTGCTTGTAGGGTATCTTTTGCTGCGCTGCGCTAATGAAAAATATCAAAAACGATAAGACACGGTAAAAAGTGAAAAGCTGCCTCTAGAAACCATAGGAAAGGAGAAGCCAACGATGCCGCCGTATCACCCCCGGAACTTCTTGATTTTGATCCCCTGCAAGCCTTTGACACTGGTCCAAACCGTCTCACTGACCTTGACAGGCAATTTACGGCCTTTCAGTCTCTGGTCAATGAGCCACAAGCCTACCACAAACTCCTCTCTGTTGAGCGATGTTTTGCGTATCGCGGACTGCTCCGGCTCACCAGCAATGACCAGGTTCCAAATGCTTTCCAGTTCGCCCAAGGGTAGACGAGAGCGCAACCACAGATCGCGAACAACGACGTTGGCGATCTGATCTGACATTTCTGGTGGAAGTAACAGGCCGCGGTTAGAGGCGTAGAGACCTTCGTAGCGTTTGCGTTCACGTTCGGTCACGGCGTCGCGCCATCGTTTGCGATCACCTAAAGCGGGGTTAGCTGATGCTCAAGTCGAAAAGCAGGTTGCAACAACGCGATCGTGACATACCCTCATGGTGTTTATTAGGGTGCTTAGGTCGTAAGTGGCGCTTCTTCTTGTGTTTGCCATAAGGGTGCTGCTCGGTCTCGCTCTCCGAAGATGACGACTCAGGATCGCGGAGTGTATGGCGCATACCCTTTGCCTTCTTGGTAGACTTTGTAGGACTGGGGGTACGGGAACCGAAAGGCGAAAGGTGGTTGTGTCGTCGCGGAGTTGTCGATGGAGGTGCCAACTTGCTTGGTGAGCTTGCTCGAGATGTTGCAAGGCTCGAAGCGACCATAGCGTTGGCAAGATCTTCCCCAAGAGTGAGCTGTGTTGTCCGTCGTGGATAGAGTTGGTGGTAGGCTGCATTGAGGCTAGGGTTCGACTGTGGGGACGTTGACCGTGCTGAGGAGATGGAGGCTCTAGGTGCTGGGCTGATTTCGATCGGCTGTGAGGGGTTGTTCAGATTCCTTCGGGGAGCAGGTGGTGGTGGGCGAGATCTTGTAGGTGGAGGCTGAGGTGGCTGTTTGATCGCAGCTGTTGTCCCAGCTCTTGGTATGACAGTCGGACTTCGCGCGGTGTCCTCCGAAGCAGAGACATATTCATCGTCCTCGGAAGAATTTAGACCTTGGGAACGGGCACGGTCTTGTGCTTCTGCGAGCCTCGCTTCGACCTGGGCACGTGTGCGGTCTTGTGCCCGGCGGTCGGCGCTTGAGGTTGGACGAGAATAACCGGAGCGGACCTCGACCTTCTGACGCTGCGCTGGGTCTTTTTGACGCCTTTCTTGGCCTTCACTTTGAGTTGTTGCAGCTTCAGCTTGAGCGCATACTTCCATGTCGACAGAGGATACTTCATTTGGATGGCGTTGTTGTTTGGGCGTAGGTCGTCTCTGTGTATTGTTGTTCTCGAGAATCCCAACGAAGGATGCTGCTGGCGAGATAGGACGTGGCTTGTAATGATGTTCGGAGAGTCGTCGAGGTTTCGGAGGAGGAGTCGGTCGTTGCGTCTTGGTATCGTCGTTGGTGTCATATCGATCGGCGGAGGCAGTGGCATTGGATCTCGTGGGAGCAACAGCGGCAGGTGACACTCGAGCTGTCGCTGGCTGGCGGTAGGAAGGGGAAGGTGATAACCCAGGCGGCCTGCCTCGCAACAAGCTGTTTGCAGGTGTAGCTGGACTATTCCCTCTACTGCGCAGTATATCCCCATTGCTCTTTGAAGCTCCCCCAAATGCTATCAATGCGCCGAGTAGAGCAGCGTTGTTGTTGTTGTTGTTATTGTTGTTGGCCATATCTTTGTTGCTAGCGGTGGAGGGTGTCCGCGAAGGCGTCCTCTGCGAACGTGGCATGCCGCAGAGAGCCGCTCGAGGAGTTTGTGAAGTGTCGTATGCGCATCGTATCCAGTGCAAGAGGACAGGAGTGGAGTGCTGGCATATAGCGACAAGGCCTTGGGCGGTTTCGTACGGGTACAGGGATCTTCTACGTTGCCGGGATGTTGCGGCGCTTGCGGCAGGGCTGACAGATACAATGAAGTGCGGAATACCTGTTCTGAGCTTCTTAGACTGACTTGTTCCAACGTGTTTTGAGAGCATATATACGGCCATGATTGGCTATGACAGATCCACTCGCCGTAACAGGCTAGCTACCGTAGCTTCCCGCAGATGAGGTCCGGAATTGATGCCTTACGCGCCTGATTGCTGCCTGATACTACTACCTCCAAGTTAATCAGCTCTCAGTTTCCAAGTGAATTTCCCAGGTACTCTGCACATCGTTATATATAAAGTGAGCTGATGCAACACAGCTGGGCGGGCATCAACAACGTTTATTCATGTATTCACGTGCGATCAAATACAAGTACCTGAGCACCCCCTTCCTTCATTCGCGCACCCAAGCTAAGGTAGCGAGCATAGTGTGACGGCATCACGTGTCTCTGTTTTTCACAGGTGTCTGCTTGAAGCGACCGCTCAATCTCGCCACCTCAGACCCGAGCAAACTGCTGTAGGCAACGGTGTAGTTGTTAACTCGGCACACACTGTCAATCGAATCTCTCCACGTCCAGCAATCTCACACTTACATTTACCACTGATTCACCTTTCCCAACATGACCTGCTCAGCCTTGCTGTCTCTCCCAAGAGACATCCTGATCCTCCTCCCAGACTACATTCACAACATCGAGGACTACACAAATCTTTCCTCGACATGCACAGCTCTACGAGACTGCATGGGCACTGCCTCGCCTCACACCATCCTCCGCCTCGCAGCAGCACAGTCTACCACATATTTCCGCCCGTCACCACACTTTCTCGTCACAGCCACAGCGAAGGAGCTTGGAAACTGGGCACGAGAGTCGGCGGCTAATGAAGCCGAGCTGGCAACCCGGCTCGAAGATGGCATAGAAGGCCTTCTTGACCTTTCGTTGAAGCACTGCGGTCTCACAATGGAGCGCGTACGCCAGCTTCACCTCCAACGATTTTCCATCATCAATCCAGTCACCGACCTGATTGACAAATGCGTTGGATCTCAATGGGGCAACACGCCCAACTTCTGGAACGGAGGCGTGGACGATGCGTACACGCTCTATGCCGACCCACCGGCTGCGTTTTTCCACCTCACACTCTACGGAGAACTATTCGGCCGCGACTTCGAAGCTTTCCTCGATCCTGCGGGTCAATCAACAAGGCGGCTGAGTGTCGACACCAGACTCGAATTCATCAAGTATTGCGTACCGGACTATGCTTGCTACGGCTGCCAGGAAAGCGCCTGCGACGTGCGCATGCCTGATGGCCAAATTGACCCCAGGCGCGCCGTGAAGCAGACTGGGCCCTACGCCGAAGACGCAGAGCCGTGTCAAGACCAAAATAACATCGCGCTTGTATGGCTCATTCAAAGCAGCCGCTGGAAACCGCACTGGCGAGAGATGCGAGCGAAAGCTGGCATCACGGATTTCCAATCTGACTTCGCAGATCACTGGTGGTATGATCCTGACGACGAGCAGGACTGGAGACAGCGTATGCTGGAAGCTATCATGATCTGCCAAGGGCTCGACGGGCTCGCCATGATCAGACCTGGCCTGCAAGACGTTTGGGCCGAGAAGATCAGAGGTTGGAGGGAGAAAATCGCAAGCCTCGAAAAGGAACCTGAGTGGACCAAGGTCGGGCGTCAGGCTACACTTGCATACCCATTCTTGTTAGGCGACCTGAGGGTCTGCGGTACTGGTTATGTTTGTGGAACGTAATGGGATTGTGTGTACTACTGTTTAGCAATTGGTCGTCTTTGCTTTCAAGAAATTGAGATTTAAGTACAGGTGAGCTAACCTGGTCATTCCGAGAAAGTTACTTTGCAAGACGTAGTACGACGAATAGTATGATAGCCTACGATATGTCTGTACAATGTAAGGTATACACCGACCAGCAATCCATCACCGCTGACTTGACCTGGCCATCTCAGAATCTGCGCTGGTATATGCCGGAATACGGCGTTCGCCTATATGGCAGCGTGCGGCTATGATATAGATGTCGGGGCTTATTGCGTGCCACACAGCTGAAGCGCAACTCGGGGTCCCCAGCAAGCGAGCCACGCAACTCCGTAAAACGCAGGAGCGTTTCTCGCGAGAACCGGTTGATAAGACGTGCTCATGGCAGACAGGTGAGTGTCGGCAACCAGGCCAGGCAACAACAATTGTGCTTTGCATCAATCTATTCGAACAAGGAAGCAAGCGGCGCTAGTCAAGCTCATCGCGCCGCCATTGGTCGGATTAATAATCTATCTAATCTGCCCTCACTTGCCATTCTGCTGTATCCAAACATGCCCTCCTGCCAATACGATGACATGAACAGATTGGTGGCGCATAGGCTAGCTAACTTGAGCTCGCCTCGTCCTTCGGGGTTCCCACTGTCTGTGCCAGACTATCAGCCGCAGGATGGCAACCCTGCTGCAAGATGCGGCCTTCTCGGCGAGCATTGCACTCAACGAGACAGAGCTCCGAGTCTCTGGGTGTTAGGACTAGGCAGCTATTACATTCACTTTCCATAAGGTAAGCTGCGCTTGGCTCTCCTACTACTTCCTCAAACCGATACGGCACCCTGGTACTGGCTCTTGGGCAAGCTCATCTGCCAACATCACACTCGAGCCACCATGTCATCTTCTGACATGGCGAGCGGCCTGCTCGACATGAACCATGTCGACTTCGATTTCAACCTCCCATTCGAACAGCTGTTTCTGTCCATCATACCATCGGCCCTCTTCATTCTGTCCACCAGTTGGCGCATCGCGCGCCAGTTTCGGAAACCCAATGTGATAAATGCTCGAGCATTCCAGATCATCAAATTGGTACGTCAAGGTCTCAACTGTGAGCCATAACAGACGCAGGCGTTGAGTAGTTGTTCAGGGAGCTATCACGACCTATGTCGGCCTCGAATTGACACTGCTTGCTCTGCTGGCCGCAGACTCCCATTCAACCACGGCCATATCTCTGCCGTCGGCAATCCTCAGACTGACATCGGCACTGTTCATGGTTGCTCTGAGCTTGCTAGACCACAGTAAAAGCTTTCGTCCTTCTGCTTTGCTGAGCGCGTATCTCTTCTTAACATCCCTTTTCGACGCCGTACAAGCAAGGACTCTGTTTCTGGCATCCGAGACCAAGTCTCAGTACATTTACTGCGGCGTGTTCACAGCTACTTTGGTCTACAAGATCTTGTTGCTTCTTCTGGAAGCTCGACAGAAGTCCAAGTGGACCGCATCGAATGCTGCAGAACGCAGTCCGGAGGAGACCTGCGGCATATTTTCTCTCGGTGTTTTCCTTTGGCTGAACAAGATCTTTGTCGAAGGCTATTCCAAGGTGCTCACAATTGCGGATCTCTTTCCCCTGGACACCGGTTTACGCAGTCGAACTCTTCACGAGCGCTTTTCGGAACATATTGACTATTCAAGACTGAAGGGGGATAAGTTCGGACTTCTCAAGGCACTCACCCGCACGTTGGTGGTGCCTCTACTGCTCCCAATACCGGCCCGACTGGCACTCCTTGGATTCACGTTCAGCCAGCCGTTCTTCGTCCAGAGTTTAATCAACCATCTCTCGAAACCAAAGCCCGATTCGAATGCTGGGTACGGCTTGATAGGGACTAGCATGCTAATTTACTCGGGCATTGCCATTTCGATGTCACTATGCTGGTGAGCGTGACTTTTCAATCTCATTGGCGAAGGGTGAGGCTACTGACGCAATCGATCAGGTATTTCCACCACCGGCTGCGAGCTATGGTTAGATCTATTCTGATTGTGGAGATCTACCGGAAAGCTATCGTTGCCCGTATCGACACTGGTCGTGACAGTGCTGCACTGACTCTAATGAGTACAGACATGGATCGAATCAACCTTGGCTTGCGATCCATCCATGATGTATGGGCAAGCTTGATACAGGTCGCCTTATCAAGTTGGATGCTGTACCTACAACTGGGTGCAGTTTTCGTCGCACCTATCGCTCTTGTGATAGTCTGTGTTGCCGGTTTGGGAGTACTTATAAAACTAACGGGCGACTCACAGCGAGCCTGGATGGCGAAGGTGCAGGAACGCGTGGGACTGACTGCGACTGTGATCGCAAGCATGAAAAGCTTGAAAATCTCAGCACTGTCCAAAATCGTGGGCGACTTCGTCCAGAAGCTTCGCGTGGACGAATTGGCAGCCGGGACTCGATACCGCACGATCGTGATTCTTGCGGCGCTCTTTGGCTTTGTACCAATGCTGATCGGACCCCCTCTTACATTCGCATTCTCTCGCCAGCAGATGGACGCCACAAAGATCTTTACCAGTCTATCATACCTGTTGCTCTTGACCAACCCACTCACGCAGATATTCCAGGCGATTCCCGAGGTGCTATCAGGGTTGGCTTGTCTTGGTAGAGTCCAGTCGTTTCTCGAGCACGCCGATCGAGGTCGTTTCTTGACCGACTCCGATTCTACCCAACATGGAAGAGAAAAGTCGTTAATCCAGCTTTCCACTCTTGTTGGCCATGCGCCGCACTCCCCGCCGTCCATTTCCATCGAGAATGGCGCTTTCGGCTGGCAGTCTGGCAAACCCATTTTACGTGACATTAACATTTCCATACTGGCAGGCTCTCTCGCTGTTGTTGTTGGTAATGTCGGCTCCGGAAAGTCGACTCTTTGCCAGGCGCTGCTTGGCGAAATACCTTTCAGCGAAGGCCGATTGTGCTTCGATTCCAAAGTCTCCCACATCGCCTATTGCCATCAGACCCCCTTCTTGTCGAACGGATCTATCAGGGACAACATCATCGGCTTTTCGACGTTTAATCCTGCAAGATACGCTGAGATCATCACTGCTACGGCATTGACAGTGGATCTTGGGTTGTTGCCACAAGGCGATGAAACAAATGTGGGCTCTGACGGCATCACTCTGTCCGGCGGTCAGAAGCAACGCATTGCACTGGCTCGAGCTCTCTATGTTGACACAAAGCTGGTCATTCTGGATGATGTCTTCAGCGGTCTTGATGCTAACACTGAAGATCAAATTTCCCGGCGGATCTTTGGCCGGGAAGGACTCTTGCACAAGAGGAACGCTACCACTGTGTTGTGCACGAACAACCACAAACAACTCGTATCGGCAGACCACGTCATCGCCCTGGAGCAAGGCAACATCATTGAGCAGGGTCCTTTGAATGAGCTTCTGCTGAGGCCAGGTTACGTTTCAAACCTTCTGTCGGGGTATGAAGCCCAAGATGGTACTTCGTCGACTAAGTCATCTGACGTGGAAGATGGTTCTCCTGCGACAGAGTTCACAGTGGGCGCCAAAGGTACATCAGCTACCTTGTCTTTGCCCACAAGTGACAACTCTCGACAAAAGGGTGACACAGTCGCTTATAAACATTACTTCAAGAGCATCGGATTGTCCATGGCAATTCTCAGCATAGTATCTGGTGCGGCCTGGGGAGCCTTCACGAATTTCTCGACAGTCTGTGAGTGTAAATGCCTAGGCAAAGATTCGCAAATCATGCCGATGCCTACAAAAGCCCTTCACTAACACCTAATGCTACAGGGCTCAAATTTTGGTCCGACGACGCTTTCCGCCCGCATCCCACTCACTCATTCGCATGGTATGCTGGTATCTATGCCTTGCTACAAGTCTGCGCCCTGATATCCCTGCTCCTCCTGGCTATCGCTGTCCTCGTACAGTTTGTAAAGAAGGCAGGCGCCAGTCTCCACTGGGACATCTTGAAGACACTCCTCCACGCACCCTTGTCCTTCTTCGTCGCAACGGATACTGGAGTGGTGACGAATCTGTTCTCACAAGACCTAAATCTGGTTGACACCGAGCTGCCAAATGCTTTCCTGAACACACTACACTGCGTAAGTTCTTTCCGTCAATTTTGTAACATGCCAAGCGCGGAATCCTTCGCTGTCAGTTTTGCGACTAGACCTTCTGATTGTGCAAAATACAGGTGTCACAAGCCGCAGGTCAAGCAGCCGTGATGCTTACCTCGTCTCCTTACCTGGCAATCAGCTATCCCTTCCTTGCAGCGCTGCTTTACGTTCTGCAGAAGTTCTATTTGAGAACATCACGCCAATTGAGACTGTTGGATCTTGAAGCCAAAAGCCCGCTCTAGTAAGCCCTTTTCCCCTCCTTTGGTAGACGGAACAAGACTTGCTAACATTGTCTAGTTCGCATTTCATCGATACGGTCAAAGGTATTGCGACTTTGAGAGCTTTCGGTAAGACAAGTCCATAATGCCACTACCTTTTCCTTGCGCGTGATCACCGACCAGCAATACTGATATCTGTGCTGCAGCCTTCATACCAGAAGAGATCGAGAAGAACATCCAGCTTGTGGACACCAGCCAACGCCCGGCTTATCTCCTGGTCATGATTCAACAGTGGTTGAACTTCGTACTCGACATTGTCGTCATGATTATGGCAGTTCTCATGACCACTCTGGCGGTGCGACTGCACTCGAATGCCGGGTTCACCGGAGCGTCCATGGTCTCCTTGATGTCTTTCGCGGAGAACTTGTCAGGCATTGTCATCTTCTATACGAGGCTGGAGACTTCGCTCGGCGCAATCTCTAGGCTCAAAACATTCCAGGAGGACGTAAAACCAGAGGATCAAGACGGGGAAGACGTGAAACCACCACAGCACTGGCCATCCATTGGTTCTATCCAGATTCGCGACTTGTCCGCAACCTACGAGTACGTGTACACCTATCTGCATAGTCGTTTCTAGTCTCTTATTGCCGATGCTAACAGAATGTGTAGCGCACCGGAACCAGACACAACGATCAACCAGCCGAAAATGGTCTTGAACCAGATCAACCTCAACATCGAACCAGGCGAGAAGGTTGCAATCTGCGGCCGTACCGGCAGTGGCAAGTCAAGCTTGATCTCGCTACTCCTTAAGCTACTGGATCCTCTCTCTGGCACCGTCACAGTTGATGGAATCTCTCTCGACAAGATCGACCGTTCTGCGCTACGCCAGAGTATCTTCGCCATGCCGCAGGAGGCAGTGTTCCTTCCCGACGGTACCACTTTCCACCTCAACCTCGACCCGTCGGGGATGTCTACCCTCGAAGAATGCGAAGCCGCTCTAGCACTCGTCGGCATGTTACCCTTCGTTCAGGAACGTGGAGGCCTTACTGCAGGAATGGACGCAGCAACGCTCAGCGCCGGGCAACGGCAGCTCATGTCGCTTTGTCGTGTGCTTTTGAGGAGACGTATCAGAGCTCGGTCGATGAAAACCACTTCCCTCGATGATGAAGGCGGTGTTCTGATACTAGACGAGGTGAGCTCGAATGTGGATCAGGATACAGAGCGAGCGATGCAAGAGATCATTCGCGTTGAGTTCAAGCGCTTCACGATCTTAGCAATTAGTCACAGGCTGAATATGGTTATGGATTTCGATCGGGTAGTTGTCTTAGACGACGGTAGGATCGTAGAGATAGGAAACCCGGCTATTCTAGGAAAGGAGGAGTCCTCGAGGTTCGGGCAACTAGTAAAGGCCGGAGGGTACTAGTTACGGAGGATACTCGGTCGGAGATAGATATTACATATATAATAGCGTGCTAAAGAGATACTTTACCTACTATTTTTTAAGAGCGAGCTCCTATAAGTAGAGTACTAGCTTAGTCTAAACTATAAGCTTAGTAACTATTACTTATCTACTAAAGCAGACTACATTCTTTACTAGATTGAGCTAATTAAGTATAGTATAATATTTTAGTATATATTACTCTTCTATTATAAGTTAATCATCTTTTTTTTAAACTTATTAAATTATATAATTCTTAAAAAAAATAGAAAATAAAAACTTATAATATAAACCTAAAATCATTTAGGCTATTCATGTTTTTATAGACTATTATATATAACTATGAATTGAAGTATTATTAGCTTAACTAGTTCTTAAAATTCTATAATCTTATATTAAGAAAATTATAGACTTAAATCTAAGTAATATAATTAGTTATTTTTATAAAGATAGAACTAAATAAGAAGAAGTGATTTAGAGTTTAGATTTGAGAAACCAAATATTATACTTTAGTACCTAAGGCTAATTAGCCTAGTATCTTCTCAGAATTAAAATCTAAGAATAGATATTCCTTAAGCTATTCTAGAGATATTAGATTTTTCTATTAACTTATTAAGACTAGGAAAATATAATTAACTTAACTAAATATAAATTGTATATTTAGAGATTAGTTCCTAATTTTAGAAATAGATATAACGTGATAGTAGGGGAAGTGATACATACTCGGAAGTGATACACTTTTAGAATATTAAAGATAGTACTCTAATTAGGCCTTATTTTATAGTTCCTAATAAGCTAAGTTTAAGAATAAGATATAAAGAAGTATAAGTCTTAGATTTAGAGAGTTTAAGCTTAAAATAGACAAGATATAGCTATTTATAAATTACCTATTAATTAGTAGTAATTCAAAATCTACTATAATTTTAGATCTAAGCTAGATATCTAATTAAATTCTTAAGTGATAGTATAAGGACTACTTATATTCTACTAATTAGTCTTGATTGGGCCTATATATAGTAAGAATACTATTTTATAATAAAAAGTAGTCGAAAAAAGTCGATAAAAAGGTACCTATTCTAAAGTATACCTAGTATATTCTAAAAAGTACTTAGGAGAAAGTAGAAGGAATTTGAGATTCTAGTTTTAAAGATTCCTATAACTCCTTATTAAGTTCTTATAGGAAGAAGGCTAATAAGCCAGATTAGGCTTAATTAGCTAAGGATTCCAGAGCTTAGAAGCTAAATTAAAGATTAGATATTTCTAGAGCTAATTAAAATTCTATTAAGTAAAGCAAAACTATAGATAGGGATCTACGAATTAACTAGGAAGCCTAAAGTGCCTAAGATCTACTAACTTCGGCTTAGTAATATATTAGAAGTAGCTTAGGGAAAATCCCTATAAATCTATGAGCTAGTTCTACTTTACTTAATAATCTATAAGTTTGAAAGTATTCTACTAATAAATTGTACACATATAGCAATACTAACAATATAGTAGGACGGGAAGTAGTTTAGTAAGAGATTTAATTTAGATTTTAGCTTTCTTAGACTAATAAGATTATATCTCGCTAACTCGCGCGAATGTCGAAAATCCTAGTAAGCTAAATTGAGATTTAGACCTTTTTCTTATATCCTAGAAAGTCTTAGTACTAAACCTTAATCCTAAGCTACTTAAAATTTACTTAAGAAATAGGGTCCTTAAGCTAAATTTTAGGAAGCCTATTTCTATCTATATATATCTTACTAATATATAAGAATAATAAATTACCCTCTTTATCTGAACTAATTAAGAGTCTAGATTTTAAGATCTTATTTTTAAAACTTACTATTCTATTAAGATAGTAGAGATATATTAAATAATAGAGAGGGGAATTAAAACAGTACTTTTAGAGCCTATTCTCTAATATTTAATTAACTCCTTAATTGATATCTATTTTAAAAACCGTAAGAAGCTAATTTATTTGCTAAACTCCCTTTTTCTTCCTTCTTATTACTCAAAATCTTAATTATATATTACTTCCTTATACTCCTCTTTTTTCTCTTTTTTTCCTTCTTTTCTAAGGCTCCTTTATCTATTCTCTTATCTTCTCTTATAATAGATTCTTACGAAATAATAGTCTAACTCTGTAACACTACTCTCTTACTCTTCTTCTATACCTTCTATTTATTTAGGAGCTCATCTTTCTCTTATAGCTCCTTCTAAAATAGTATAATTTCTATATCTCTTAATTTAGCAAAGTCTCTCTTAATATAGTAATTAGGGACTGTTAACTCTTTAGAAGAGCTAATTAAGCTAATTCTAGAATCAGATTATACATCTTAGCTTATTTAGACTTTTAGCTCTATTAAGTAATTAATATCTGAATCTAAAGTTTAAGAATAACTTATATCTACAATTAGTATAACTTCCTATTAAGTATTACTTAATAGCTAAATCAATCTATAAAAACTAATTCTATATTTAAAGATTTTTTTTTCAATTAGGCCTTACTAGTACAAAGAGAGTTATTCTATATAACAAACTTACCTAATAGAAAGGTTTAAAAAGAAATTTAATACCTATACTAAAGTATATTTAAGAAATCGTAATAAGCTATATTAAGCTTAAGTACTAATAGTCTATACAATTTAAGATAAGATTTTAATAGAAAATTTATAGGTAGAGATATAGCTTACCTGAAAAACATTAATAAAATTCTTAGAATAAATTTACTTTTAGAAGTCTTATAACATCGGTATAGGGGATGTCGGCATATAGAGGAAGTTGGCAGTTATACTAAGGATAGCTACTTATACTCCTCTCTTTTCTTCTAAATTCCTCTTCCTTTCTTTATACCTTCGTATATAGAAGAAGAGATTCAAAATGCGATCGCTGCCTTTAGGCGCTACGATTATAAGTCAATTTCACCTTTACGTACTTCAGCTATTCTTAATATCCTAAGAACTACTCTCTCTAATCGCCTTCGAAAAGTTAAGATACGAAAAGAAAGTCATAAAAAATAGTAATTACTATCTGCTACTAAGGAAGAAGAGCTCGTAGCTTTGATTACTAATGCTAGCAAATTAGGCGTTCCTATACTACTTCCTTTCGTTAAAAATCTCGCTAAAGAAATCCGAGCTAATTAGTTCGTAACTCGCTCTGATTCTTTAGATCCGCCTATCTTAATAAGGTAGATCGACTACTTTAGGGTATATTACCCTATAATAGAGATGTGTTTTATACGACCTATTAATATCTTACACTTTAAGGGTCTTAACTATTCGATAGTTAAAACATATTTTAATAGCTTTAATATAGCTATCTAGAAAGAGTAATACCCTCCTTTAGTAATCTTTAATATCGATAAGACTAGCTTTAGCCTTAGATCTACCTAGTAATCGATTATACTTCTCGATAAGAAGTAAAAATACTAAAGAAAGAAGTATACTATATAGCGATTAAGTATATTTCTGCCTTAGGGGTAACTATACTACTAATCCTTGTTTTTAAGGGGAAAGATCATAACTCTAGCTAGATTCTAGATATAATACTACTAGAATAGGCCTTCTCTATATCGAATAAGGGCTAGACTTTAGATATATATACTTATAAATAGCTTATAATCCGATTTAAGCCTTTAACTTACTAAAATAATAGAAAAAGATAACTACTAGTTATTAAAAGGCATTCCTTATACTATACTATATGCTTCCTTATAATTTATATTATAAAGAAGATCGACTTAGTCCTACTATTACTACATACTTCGTATATTATATAGCCTCTCGATATTAAATATTTTTCGCTTTTTAAAACTACAATTACTTCTAAAGTCGATATAATATTTCGAAAATTAGTAATAAGTCTCCTATATATCGAATAGACTTCGGTATATATCTAAGCTAGAGCTAGGTGCTTTAAGCTCTATACTATCGAAGCTGTATTTAGGAAGGCTAGTGTCTACCTACTAGATCCTAATATTATCCTTTCGACTCTTAAACTCTACTAGGCGATCCTACCTTCTAGATCCGAGAATTCTACTCTTCTTAAGGATATGCCTCGAATCCTAAATGAGCAATTAAGGGATAAGATACTACTAATTATCCTCTTCGAAGACCTTATTAAAGAGGTTATCTCTTATTAAGTTCTAAGCCCTTAGAGTAAGGCTCTTATCTAAGAACTCCTTATCTTTATAGAAGAGAGGAATACTAAAGTAATACTCTTATAGAGAGAGCTATATAAGAAGGATATATTACTTAATATGTATAAGAAGCATAAGATAGATAAGTGTATTATAATCGGAGGCTAGATCATCTTTTTAAGGGACTTAATCTTAAGGGAAGTCGAAAATATAGAAAAAGTAGTAAAGGGAAAAATGCGTAAATAGGTAAGAAATAAGCTCCTATAGTTTTAAGTTCTTTAGAGGAGGAAGAGGAAGAGGAAGATAGTGAGGATGAACTAGCTTAATCGGATTTTTAAAATAGGCGTCAATTAAGGAGCTATTAAATTTAAAATCGAAACTCTAAAAAACTACTAACTTCCCCTATATGCCGACTTCCCCTATACTGATGTTATCTTACTAATATATAGAAATATTAATTTTAAAAGCTATAGATAAACTAACGTTCATTTAAAACTTAAGTTTAGCTTACTAGTATTAGGCTAATTAGCTATGTTTAGCCTTAAAAATTAATCCTAAGACCGAAAAAGCCTAAAAGATAGTTAGCTTCCTCTACTAGCTTACTTCTCCTACTAATAAATTATAATAGACTCTTAAAAAATGATAATCTAATTCTATAATATTACTATTTTATTCCTTTCCTATCTCCTCTATTTATTCAAGAGCTTGTTTCTTTATGTATAATATAGCTACTTTTAAAATAATTAGTATAAGCTCTATATCTCTTATTTTAGTAGAATTAATAACTTTATAAAAAAAAGTAATAATATAAAGTATTATTAGCTTCTATAGTAATAACCTTTTTAGTAACCTACTTTATAAGGGAAGTAAGAGGAGTGATCAATCTAGATTAGCTTAGTAGAAAATTAGATATAATAGTAGTAACTTAGAGGAAGCTAACTAATAGAGGAAGCTAGCTACTTTTTAGCTTTCTTTAACTAATAAAGTTATATCTTACTAATTAGTAAAAAGTATAAGAGTCTAATTAAGCTAAACTAAAATCTAGGCTCTCTAATATAGTATAATAAGTCTTAGCACTAAACCTCAATCCTAAGATCCTATTTTCAAAATTTACTCTTTCTTCTATAAAGTAGAGATATAGTAAATAACGCTTTTAGAGCTTAATCTTAAGTATTTAATTAACTCCTCTATTAATACCTATCTCGAAATCGTAAGAAGCTTATCTATTAGTCGAGTCCTCTTCTTCCTCTTCTTTGTTTTTAGTTAATATCTTAATTGTATAATTTTATTACTTCCTCTTATTCTTTTTTTTCTCTATTTTCCTTTTTTCTTAGAGCCTTATTATCTTTTCTCTTAATCTTCCTTAGTTATAATATATAAAGTCTTATAAGATAATTATCTAATCTTATAATACTACTTCTTATTCTTCTTTTATACTTTCTATTTATTTAAGAGCCTATCCTTCTCTTATAGCTCCTTCTATAATAGTAATATCCTTTTTTTAATAAAGTAGTAATATAAAGTATAAATAGCCTCTTTAATAATAGCTTTATTAATAAGCTATTTATTAAGAGAATAGGAGGAATAGTAAGCTTAGATTAGCTTATTAAAAAATAAAGTAATTCTTCTAGAAATGATAAAACTTAATTATATCTTTAAGTAGTAGAATTATCTTTATTATATAAGATCTTAAAGTATCTTATTCTTTTATTAATATAAGCCTAAATATATTTAGTATAATATTATTATAATAACTTTTAAGAATACGAATAAATATTAAAGTAAATTAAGGAATATAAAGTAGTAGTAGAGCTAGATTAAAATCCTTTATAATATAAAGATATAGGAATTTTATTATAGAGTAACTTAGCTAGAATAATTATTAAAAACTAAAAAAATAAAATTCTATTATTTTAATATATCTTTAGCTTAAATCTATTTAAATCTATATAAATTAGAAATCTAGTATTTATTTAATATTAAGAAATACTACTTTAAAAGTAATATATTTGGAATATAGCTTGAAATAAAGTATAAGCTTCTTAAAATACTTATTACAAATAGAATTTTTCCTAAAGTAGAAATAGATCTAATTAAGTTATTATAATCTATTCTTATTTATTAACTTAAAAGCCTTATCAACTAGTACCACTATAATATCATTCCTAAAGGATTGAATTAAAAAGCTTGTTTTATTAATATTTAAGATTATATAAAAATAGTATCTCTTCTTAGTAATAACCTTAGAGAGTTTTTTAAACTACTACGTTCCTAAAGGATTTTATTAAAGGCTTCTTTCCTTAATATCTAAGATTATATAAGAAGAGTATTTCTCCTTAGTAATAATCTTAGAGAGTTTATTATACTAACTATCTATATATTAAGAATTAGTAGATATTGACATTATAGTATATTAGAGTAAAGTATAGAATACCAGTAGTCTGCTACTAGAATATACTTATTAGATAGAGGAAAGAGAGAGTATCTAAATAGAATCAAACTAGTAGTATTCTACTAACATCGATGTAGAGGTAGTTGACATGTAGGGGAAGTTGATACTTTTTAAGGTTTAGAAAACTAATAAGCTTATTGTCGGCTAATTAGCTTTACCTATTAAAAAACTAAGAAGCTATTTTAGAATTTAGGTATTTCTCTTAGGTATTAGAAAATCTAAAATCTAAATGTTAATTTTAAGGGGGCTAATTAGTTATTTTAAAAATACGTTATGAATTTTAAAAATCGACTTTTAGTTTTAAAATAGCTATATCTTAATAGTTAATCATCGGAATTAACTAAGATCTTTACTATAGGTAGATAAGACCCTAAACTTAAGGATATAGCTTGAAAAATCAAGAAGTACGCCTAATTAATAGAGATTTAAAAAATAGTATTAAGGGAAGAAAAGTTACGAAATTTTAGAAAGTTAGAGCTTTACTAAGGTTAGGTACTTATAACCCTCTCTTTCTTCTCCTAACTTCCTCTTCCTTTCTTTATACCTTCTTATATAGAAGAAGATATTAGATACATAATCGCTATACATACTCTTAGCGATTATAACTTAGTTTCCTATAATTTACTACTGCTATCTGTAATATCCTGCGAATGACTCTTCTATTCCGACTTCGGAAAAATAAGAACTAAAATTAAGGTCACGAAAAACAGCAATTACTAACTACTATCGAGGAAGAGGAGCTTGTTACCTATATTACTAATACAAGCGAATTAGGCATCCCTCTATACTGCTTCCTCTTATAAAAAATCTCGCTAAAGAAATCTAGGCTAATCAATTCACGACTCATTCTAATTCTTTAGATTCGCCTATTTCGACGAGGTAGATAGATTGTTTTAGGGCGTATTACCCTATGCTAGAGATGTATTTTACGCGACCTATTAACATATTACGCTTCGAGGGCTTTAACTATTCGATAGTTAAATCCTACTTTAATAGCTTAAGCGAAGCTATCTAAAAAGAGCAATATCCTCCTTTAGCAATTTTTAATATCGATAAGACTGGTTTTAGCCTTAGATCTACCTAGCGATTAATCGTACTTCTCGATAATAAGTATAAAAAGCAAGGAAAGAAGTAGGCTAGATAGCAAGAGTAAATTATAGTAATTAAGTATATTTCTATCTTAGGGGTAACTCTATAGCTAATCCTTATTTTTAAGGAGAAAAATCTTAACTCTAGCTACATTCTGGATATAATGCCCTCTAGTTAGGCCTTCTTAATATCGAATAAGGGCTAGACTTTAGATATATACGTATATAAGTAGCTTATAATCCGATTCGAGCCTTTAACTTGCTAAAATAATAGAAAAAGATAACTATTAGTTATAGATAGATATTCTTTATACTATACTATATAATTCCTTATATTTTATATTATAAAGAAGACTGATTTAGCTCTACTATTACTATATACTTCGTATATTATATAGCCTCTTGATATTATATATTTTTTGCTTCTTAAAACTATAATTACTTCTAAAATCGATATAATCTTTCGAAAATTAGTAATAAGTCTCCTATATATTAAGTAGACTTTAGCATATATCCGAGCTAGAGCTAAGTGCTTTAAGCTCTCTACTATCGAATCTATATTTAATAGAGCTAGTATCTATCTACTTAATCCGGATATTATCCTTAGTACCCTTAATACCCCCTAGGTAATCCTACCTTCTAGATCCGAAAATTCTACTCTTCTTAAGGATATAGCTCGAATCCTAAGAGAGCAATTAAGAGATAAGATACTGCTAATTATCCCTTCCGAAGATTATATCGAAGAGGTTATCTCTTATAGAGTTCTAAGCCTCTAAGGTACGGCCTTTATCTAAGAACTTCTTATCTTTATAGAGGAGAGGAATATTAAAGTAATACTACTATAGAGAGAGCTATACGAGAAGGATATATTACTTAATATATATAAGAAGCGTAAAATAGGTAAGAGGCTTGCTATAGAAGGGCGTATTATCATCTTATAAGACTCTATTTTAAGAGAAGTTAAGAAGGCAGAGAAGGCTATTAAGGAGAGAAAGGCGAAAAAGGGTAAGAAGAAGGCTCTGATAGTTCTACGTTCTTTAGAGGAGGAAGAAGAGGATAGCGAAGATGAATTTGCTTCATCGGATCTTTGAAATAGGCGTTAATTAAGGAGTTATTACTTTTTGAAATTTAAACTTAAGCTTCCCGAAATTTCGTAACTTTTCCTCCCTTAATACTATTTTTTAAATCTCTATTAATTAGGCGTACTTCTTGATTTTTCAAGCTATATCCTTAAGTTTAGGGTCTTATCTACCTATAGTAAAGATCTTAGTTAATTCCGATGATTAACTATTAAGATATAGCTATTTTAAAACTAAAAGTCGATTTTTAAAATTCATAACGTATTTTTAAAATAACTAATTAGCCCCCTTAAAATTAACATTTAGATTTTAGATTTTCTAATACCTAAGAGAAATACCTAAATTCTAAAATAGCTTCTTAGTTTTTTAATAGGTAAAGCTAATTAGCCGATAATAAGCTTATTAGTTTTCTAAACCTTAAAAAGTATCAACTTCCCCTATATGTCAACTACTCCTACATCGATGTTAGTAGACTAGTATTATATTTAGAGATAAGATATATAGTTACTTCCTCTCTTGAGTTCTACTACTAGACTAGTAGTATAATAAGGTAATAGTATAAGGCTAGTAATACTACTTAAGTTTAGATAAAAGAATCTAAGGATTATTCTTATATAACTTACTCTTACCAGATACCTAGTTATTACTCGTATTTTACTCTATTAAATTTATATAACAGAGCTCGAGTTCGAATTAGGGTAAAATAAGTTTATAGTAAGTATCTACGAAAGTAGTTATAATACTTACTAGGCGCTTTAAACGCCGCGCTAGGCTACTGTATCGCCTATAAAAGAGTATCAAGTCCCGACGACGCCGTACCCGTTCTCTGTTTATGCTCCATTTTCGTCTGCCTCGCATCAAAGGAATCGCATTTGTAAACATAGTAGGTACAAGTGCTACAAGCAATAGCTACCCTAGACTTGCCCACTTCAGACGCTCTCCTTACGCTCAGGCGAGAACTCGTCGCTGACCTTCTTCTCCGGGAGACCTTGGTTACGCTCCATGCGTGCGGTCTGGCTGGTGAAGTTCTTAGTCTTCCAGGCCGGGGTGCCGATGTGCTTGATGCCGTTCGGGTCCTCGAACATCGCATTCACCTCCTCGAGAGGCTTTCCTGCGGTCTCGGGGAACATGAAGAAGACGTGGATAGTCATAGCGAGGCAGAAGACTCCGAAGATGATGTAGGTACGCCAAGTGATGTTAACGAAGGCCGGCGGGACGAAGTATCCGAGAGCGAAGTTGAAAGCCCAGTTACCAGACGTAGACAGCGCCACAGCCTTACCACGGAGGTGGTTAGGGAACAGCTCTGGAGGGTAGATCCAAGACACCGGTCCCCAGGTAGGAGCGAAGCTCGCGACGAATAGGTACGAGCAGGCAATGACCGCCTTAGAAGCAGCACCACTCACTTCGATCGATGCTTCCTTGATACCGCCGACACCATCCGGACGAGGAGTTCCGTAGACAGCGAGGATCCCAGCGTTAGCAAAGAGCCAGGTCATCATCAGAGTGGAGCCCAAGAGGAGGGTAGGACGGCGGCCGACGCGGTCGACCCAGATGAGAGCGGGAACAGTCATGACAACGTTGATCACGTACTGAATGGAGGACGAGACAAGCAAGTTGTTGCCGGTCAAGCCTGCCATAGCGAACACATAGGTGATGTAGTACTGTAAAGAACGTTAGAAGCTGCATCTGGAAAAGCTTGGATTTCACTTAGATTTCACTTACCATCATGACGTTCATGCCAGTGAGTTGTGACCAGATTTGAGTGAACAGGCCGATGTGGGTGCGGTTGATGTAACGCGGCGAGAAGAGCTCAACGTAGCTGACTGCCTTGGACTGGCGCTCAATCTCGAGCCACTGCTTGATCTCCTGGAACTCTCTGGCAACCCATGGGCTGTTCGGGTCGCCCTTGCCGTGAGTGAGGATGAGAACTTGCTCACACTCCTCCCAGCGATCCTTGGTTGCAAGCCAACGAGGCGACTCGGGTAGAATCATCATGCCGAAGAAGAGAATGATAGCCGGAATCATCTGAAGGCCCCACGGGACGCGGAAGGCAGCGTTGCCACGAATGAAGGAGCATCCGTAACAGATGTAGACTGCGGGTGAATGGGTCAGCAGAATGTCCTGTAAAAGTTACTCTAGTTGCTTCGACACTGCAAACTTACACATGATCATGATGCCCCACGTGATCGCCCACTGCTGCATACCGACCAGGCGACCACGCTTGGATGGTGGCGCGAGCTCCGAGATGTAGACGGGGACCTGTGCTGAACAGATGCCGACGCAGAAACCGTTGATGATGCGGCCGACGATGAGCATGGCGATGTTTTGCGAGGCAGAAGTAATGATGGAGCCAATCACCCAGATCACAGCGCCGATCATGATAGCTTTCTTGCGGCCGAGGATGTCTGAGATGTAGCCAGAGCAGAGTGAGGCAAGCCAAGAACCGCCGGCCATAGATGCAGTGATGCCGCCTTGGACATCGGAGCGAGGACCCTTACACTGGACATCTCCCTGGTTGAAGTAGCAGAGGTAGGGCTGCGTGGCGATGCTGGAGCATTGTCAGTGATGAAGCGGAAAGGAGAGCCATCGCGGGTGCGACTTACATGGCGCTCATGGAGCTGATGTCGAAACCAAACAGACCACCGCCAATGACGGCGATGGCTGCGATGAGGTAAATGTTGCCGAACTGCTTGACCATGTTGGGCAGTCTGGCGTGTTGTTATGTTGCGTGTTGCTGATGTGGTGATATGTTGATGTGCTGTTATGAGTGAGGCCGAGGGAGGAGATGCAATCAGTAAGGATGACCTGAAGGTCGTGGTAGTTGAAAGTGTGTGTGACAAGGGTAGAGAGAAGGTGGTGGTTCAGCGGTTGAAGTCGGTTGGTTGAAGCTTTTAAGGGAGTCTTGCTTGCGAACTACAGCAGTCAGACCACGCCGCGCGACGTCACGCGGTGTCCAATACCGAAGCTCGTGACTCGATCCATCCATCAGTGAAAGCACAAGTACTTCGAACTCAAGCCGTACCTATGCGTGATTGCCCTAGCTACCCCGACGTCGCCAGCCAATCGAAGCAGTGAAACATGCAGGAATGCAGGGCTGCCACCAGTACCAACACCAATTGAAACTCGTTCTTCCAAACCCGAGGCGAAGCGTCATTGTACAGCACACTCACTGCCTTCACTCCTTCACTCTTACCACAACTAGGCCATCCTGCTCCGCTTCACTGCGAACGTTCGCCATTATTATGACATCGGAGCTGTACAGCAAGTGAAAAGGATTTACGCTGGAGCCGCGATCGACACCATCATCGGAACGTTCGCCATTATTATGACATCGGAGCTGTACAGCAAGTGAAAAGGATTTACGCTGGAGCCGCGATCGACACCATCATCGGATCTTCCGCGCCCGCGCAACAGGTAACTCGATCTCACGTCGGGCGTAGCGAACAACCCAGGTCTTGCGCAGCCCATGAAAAGCATGCAACCTTCTCCGCTCGGAAGGTCCTCAGCTTGTTCAAGCACCGTGAAATGCGAACCGGTTATTGGATGAAGAATAGTCAGCCGTAGGTGGTCCCTGTGGTCGTTCCAACATTGCAGTGCAACATCGAAGATTAAGCCTCTGCCGCATCCCGCGACGCCAATTAAGTATGCTTATGCATTGAGGATGGGCCCAAAGGATCAACGATGCAACCCGTCTGAAGCATGTGCTCTTTTGCGGAGAGATCGTCGGTCATAGCACGTGTCGGAAGGCTGTTCCTCCGTCTGCACCCTCCGACGTACAGTACTTTCCCAAAACCTCGGATGCCTGGAAGGAGAGATAATCACGCACTCGTCAGATAGTCTAATGCTGTGCCACAATTAAGTGGTCAATCGCCAAGGCCCGTTGGGCGACCATGTGCAGGCTTGCGGCGTCGTAAGACATAGAGGTGCAAGGATCGGGGACTGGGAACCCAAAGCTGCCGCGATCCGAAGGATTCGAGGGAGCTGGTGCATCCTTGTTGGACGCATCGGGTGCCCACAATGCATACCTTACTGCTCGAAGATGAGCTTCGAGATAGCTGCAAGACTGGATACAACTGTAGCGCACACTGCGCAAACCGATTATAACATGTTAGGCCAACAAAGTGATAATTGGAAGCGCACAACTTCGAAATGAGTCGGGCATGCGATCGCGCAGATGAGGACTTACAGTTGCAACACAAATTATCGCTTCGGTTGAGAGAGCACCCTAGGCGTAGCCTTCACCTCTGCCACATAGAAATTGTACAAATAGATCAGCTTGAAGCGAACACACAGAAACATACCATTGCAGATATCCTGGGCGGCGAGGACAATTAGAAAGGTCTTCCACATCAGCACACTCTGAGCAGTGATCCTCAACTCCACCTCGAGTCCCTATTCACGCGCTCTGCCTCTTCTCCCATCCTCTTCATCCATCTCTCCACCAGCTCTTTGTTCTCTCGTTCCAGCTTCTCACTCCTCTGCTCCGCCAGGTTGAACTGTAACTCCAATGCGACCATCTCGTCCTGCGCCTGCTCAACCAACTTGCTCTTGCCTCTCAGCTCTTCATCTCGATCTTGCAGCCCTCGCTCGGCGTCAAGCACCTGCTTTGTAAGAGCCGTGACTTGACTTTGCGCAGAGCGCTGCTGTATTGACACGGCTGAGAGCTGGGCGGTGAGGTCTGCCAGCTGAGCCTGTAGCGTCGACCGCGCTTTTTGAGTAGTGGCTAGGTCGGCGCGGAGAGTCGCGAGGAGCTCGGAAGGGTTGGTCTCGTGTTCTTTGCCCTTAGTGGGGGTGCTGTTACGCTCATGAGAGGGAAGAGCTTGGGATGTCGCATCAGGGTTGACTGAAGTGGTGACTGGCGATGACTGTCTCAAGAGCTGTGCAGTCCGATCTGCCAGGGCAGTGTCTATATACTGCATCAGCATGTTGGTGTTACTGTGCTAGTGAATGGCTATCCTACACGCATCAATGTACGGCCTGTGTGCCTGTTCCCTCACATCTCGCGCCTCGAGCGCAGCGGTGTATTGTTGGATCCAATCGGCCATCTTGCAGAAGGGCCGTATCAATACCGTTCACCCGAGTTCAAAGGCAGAATGCTGCAGCATAATGCTTGTTTCGGTTGCGAATTGTGTTGGCAGTGAGTGAGCGCAACTCCAAGATTCGAACTCGACATGTGATTGCACATGCAAGGGTCCAAGAAGTGTGACGTCTGTTTGCTCTTGCCAACACCACCGTTACGAATACACTCCACCGCTTGTGCCGTGCATGCGATTTTAAGGTCATAATGTAGCAGGTAGTAAGAGAACCACAATCTCTTATCTCTAATCTCACCACTCTTGATAAGTGTCTTCTCTCATTTCACTTCCCTAATACCTCCTTTCAACCACAACAACGTCCCTAAACAGAAATGGCAGAGTTCCACCAGGCCTTCGAGGCTGCCATGAACGGCAGTCACCAGCCTCCACTATGGGAACATCTCGACAGCTCAATACCGCCTGACATGCCGCAGACTACTCAGCGTGCCATCGACATGTACATGCTTTCCGTGAAGCCCAGCGGCGAGATGGGCGGCATAGGCTGGTGGCAAACCGCCAATGGATACACAGCAATGGCTCTGCACGACCTATGGTCCCACAGAAGTATGCAAAACTACGACAAACTCGCGCAAGCAGTCAGAGGCTGCGAGGCCATACGGCCAGGGCTGATCAACGAATTCAACGACGACACATTGTGGTGGGGTATGCTGTGTCTCGATCTCTATGCTCTTGGAGGAGATCCATGGTTCTTGGAGAAAGCGCAGGGCATGTGGCATTACATGCGCCAAAGAGGCTGTGTGATTAAGAGAGGACAGCATCAGTTCCAGGAGTGGGATATGGAGGGCGGCTTGTTCTGGACCACGAGGGAAGATGACTTTCAGGTGAACAGCATCACGACAGGCCTGTTTGTGGAGCTAGCAGCAAGATTGGCTGTTATTGAGAGGCAGCGAGACGGCGCTGGCGGAGGTGGCGGAGAGCACAATGGAAAGCACCATACACTCGGCAAATTCATGAACGCAGTCGGAATCAGCCATGGCAGCAAAGGCGGCAGCTACGAAGAGTACATCGAGTCGGCCAAATGCTCGCTGGCCTGGATCTTGAGGGTGATGTACAAGCCCAGGGAGGGCGTGGTGACCGACAACATTCTGCTTAAGAAGGGCGAGAAGAGAGACTGGACGTTCTCCTACCTCACAGCAACATCCATCGCCGCATGTGCAGGTCTCTACGAAGCCACTGGTGAGATGGAATATCTCAAGCTTGCGATCCACATGGCCCACAAAGGCTTGAAAAACTTAGGCTGGGTGGAGAAGGATGGTGTTCTTCTGGAGAAAGGACAGTGGTGCAAGGGCCAGAATGATCCCATGCAAGGTAACGACTGCATTGGGTTCAAGAGTGTGTTCATGCGCCACATGGGCACTTTGTACGAAGCCATTGTTCGGCTCAACCCACCAGATGAGGCAGCCCATCGCGAAGCTCGCTGGATCAAGACATTTGTGAACATCAACTATCGTACGCTCCAAGAAAAGAACACCAATGGTAACGGTCAGTACGGACCGTGGTGGAATGGACCGTTCGAGTGTCCGACGAGTCAGAGCCAGATGGCGATGTTGGATGTAATGGCTGCGGTCAGATTGGTCAACAGGCCTTGAGTTTGTGGGCACATGCGAGCACACGAAGACAGCGTGGGATGTCGAATTTACGCGCAAACCACCTAAGTACACGCTCAAAGTCAATGAGTTCAACTAACTACCCAGACTTTTATATCAATATTACATGCTGGCGGCAAAACTTGATAGCCAGGGTGAATGACTTTGCCACGCCTCACTTCTCCAGCCTGCCGACCAACTTTCAAGCTCCTTATTAGCCAGCCACAGGTGGTCAATACAACATGACAATATCTTCGCCGTCCCAACAGTAGTGCATTGCCGCCATGACGGTTCCCAGCCACCTCAATAATTATTACCTCCAACAATACCAAGCTCTGAAACCCTAATGAGGCTCCCAGACAAATTGAAAGCTTGAAATTACTATTGTCGACGAGCGGCTCTCAGTAGGTCACCATCACAATAGCATCGCCATGTCGTTATCTCGTCTCCCAGGTTATTAACTTTCTCGTCATGATCCATCGTACCAGCGCTTCCCATCAACTCTCGTCCGACCGTTCTCTCCAACATCTCTACAGCAGCTTCAGCACTAACAACGCACCTATCGTCCACACCCTGCAGTGATTTGCCGTCAAACCCAGTGAGCCATATAATTTTCCCGAACAATCAACCGAGAGCCGCTGGCGGTATTCTCAACACACACATCACTTTCGCGATGGACAACTTGCCGCTGAAACGACTTCCTCTCGAGCTCAGACTCGACATCTACGAAAAGGTCATCTACGCCGAGGTAGTCAAAGTGACACTCAACAAGCCCATTGAGAATGAGAATTGCATCCCCTTGGACACATATACATCCCTACCTCATCCCCTCGCTATCCGCTTCACATGCAAAGAAATCGCCACACAGACCGCTGGCATCGTGTATAAGATCAACAACTCCTGGAGCTTCGTACAGCCGGACGACGACAGCACCGCCTGGGGCAAGCGTCTGCGACAATGGTGCAGTAACGCTGGCGAAGATTGTCTGCAGCGAGCCCGTAATCTGCAGTTCGACATCGGCGAGTGGGGTTCACGACCAAAGAATTATCCCCGTGGAGACCTTACGAAAGTCCTTCATGCGCAGATCGGCTCGATGTATCAAAATCCGCCCAAGCAACTCAGACAATGCGAGCAGACCTTCAAGCTTCGGATCAATTGGAGCAGTGGCGTCAAAATGGCGGACGGCAGCAGAGATCGCCTGAGCAAGGTCACGCTTGTTTTACCGCTGTGGACGGACGGCGTGAATATCCAAGGGTGCGTGTTCGACGCCGCATGCCAGACCAAAGAGCGCTTTTACAAGTACGACTACACCTGGCACATGGGAGCCCGGAATGGCGAGGTGCCGGCTCTCGTCGATCCGCCACGGTACGAGAAGCAGCTTGCACGAAGGATCGATTCTGAGAGGAGTATGCTTCTTAGGCTGGTCAGTGAGATCGGGTTGAGCACAAGTATTGCCTTCAAAGAGAGCACGCGCGAGCGGCTTGAAGAGCATGCTGTTGATGCTTAGGAGAAGGCCAGATTTCGATGATGCGCAGGACGGGTTGCATGTTGCATGAGAGAGAGAGAGGGGGAGGGTCGGGGATTGGAATCCACCAGAGAGCATGTAAGGTTGAGATACAAGATACCTTGATTGGAAGCCTTCAATGTGTCACGGGTCAGGAAGACCGGAAGTTTGAATATCACACAGCTATTTCGACTTGGATTCCTGTTCTACCACATTCGCATATGCGCCACCACACGTAGAATAGTCGCGCATGTACGCACATTCACTGTCCTAAGCTTCGGTGAGCTGTCAAGCCACGTCACTATACACGTTAAGGTTTGTGTTGTCGTTAAGTTGTGGCGGCCAACGCCTCTATCTTCACGATCGGCAGGGTGCAAGCACGAGGGTCAGGTGGCTCGAGTCGTGCATGATGTGGCTCCGCAGTATGACGTGTGATGACCCTGCTGCATCGTGTTTCCCATACACAAACAACAGGTATATGTTTCTCAGGCAGCAGCTACCATTGTGCCTTATCTCTTGCACGTATTACCGGCACATTCGCTCACATACTGTCCGACTCTTCCTAATTACACTCAACAACCTGTAGGTCTACTTCATACCTTGGATAATCTGTACGAACTCCCAATTGGATACTCTGTCCAAAACTCTCCACCCGATGGCCGACAACCCGCCACTCCTCGACCTACCAGTCGAGATCCTCCTCCTCATCTTTCCATACCTTGACGCGAACTCGTTCCTCTCTCTCACTTCCTCCTGCAAATTCCTCCACCAGCCCGAGTTCCTCCACGAAGCCACATTCTGGTCGACCATTGTGCGATCCACTTTCCGAGTACCGAACCAGCCTGTCGTCCAAAATGACGGCGAAAGATGGCAGAAGCTCTACAAGCGTATGCTCATGCAGAGCCGCGTGATGACCTGGGGCGACAACCAGAAAGCCTGTCTGGGCCACAGCTACAGTAGTCCTGCTGCTGGCTTCAGAATAAGAGGCGGTCCACACCGAGGCCATGCGCGTGCAATCCGTCAGAAACACATCAGTTGGCCTCGAAACATGGAGAATACTGAGGGCCTTGGTGTCGTCTCAGATCTACAATGCGGCGGCTGGAGCACAAGTCTACTCACCAGCAAGGGCGCCATCTACACCGTCGGCGTCATGGATGGCTTACAATTCAATCAGCCCCGCGCGCCGGGCATGCAACAAGCAAAGATGGACCCGACGCCTTTGCGCTTTCCTCCCGGCTTTGTCCAGCCTTGGGAAAGACACGATGCGGCGACGGCAGTCAAGCAATTCAGCAGCGGCAGAGGACATGTGCTAGGACTCAGTGACAGTGGACGGATCTGGACCTGGCAAAACATTGACGATGCAGCCTTGCACGTAAAGTTTGTCCACCACGATACCGTCGAAGGCGAACGTGCGCGCGGACGTGGCGTGGTTCACAAGGTCGTAGCCGGCTGGAACAAGAGTGCTGCATTGATCGAGGGTAGTGGTATCGTGCTCTGGGAGCCTCTCAAGCGTGAGAGCAACGAGACTGCAACTGAAGATGCAGCGCTGGTTTTGGAAAGCGCAGTGGTGCCTAAGACAGGTTACCGTGCTACCAAGGCCAATAGGAATCGATCTGTTGAAGAGGGAAATCTTGCAGATACGGTTGGCGAAGTCTTGAACTTTATCGTTCTAGAGCACGTCGTGTTGTTCAACACCACACTGGGCAAAGTCTTCGTCTCTCGAATCCACTGGGATGGAGATGAGCAACGGATGGGCGAGCCTATTGAGCTAAGGTTGACCGTATCCTTCGACTCCGGCGAAGCATTTGCAACAGACTTACAAGGCTCCTTCCGCAATTTTGCGGTATTCACGAAGTCTGGCGCTGTACTCACATGTCATCAAGACCGTCTCAACGGCATCCTAGAAGGATTTGCGCAAAACGAGCCTGGAAACATATTCACTCGCATCCCAGCACTGCAACACAAAAACGTTATCAGCGTCGCATTCGGCGACTACCACTTCCATGCACTCCACTCTCCGGGCTACATCACCAGCTACGGCAACGAGCCTCAGGCTTGTGGCGCTCTGGGTCTTGGTGGCCATGGTGACCCCGAAGGCAGATTGCGTGGCATCAGATACTCCGGTATGGGCGGAGATGGTCGCCTAGTACCACACGCCTACACCGAAGGCCGACGAATCTGGTTCGAAGAAGAGAAACGCCAGTGGATCAAATTCCTCACTTCTGGTGGCGCAGACCCCGAGGAAGCCGCAGAGCGTGTACGCATGGCTATAGGAAGTCCCGACCTTGCTGGCCAAGGCGAAGTCAGCGAATGGGTCGAGCAGCAAGGCCGAGCATGGGAGGAGAAGTACGGTCTGCAAGACCAAGACGAGGACGGCTTGGGCGCGTACTTCGCTCTCTCAGTCACAGCAGCCGGCTGGCACTCTGGCGCGCTGGTGCTCGTTAATGAAGAGCTCGCACAAAAGATCTCAGCAGCATGCGAGATCCCCGATCCGAAAGCAGAAGCACCCACGCCTGCGCCCGTCAACGACGCCGACGAAGAAGCAAACAATGTGAGCACGCAACCTTCTTCTTCTACTTCCCTCCTCTCAACATTCTTAGACTACGGCCGCTGGTTCCTCGGCGTGGGACCGTACAGCGCATCGTCACCGTCGTCTAACACTCTGCAGTCAAACTCTACTCAGCCGGGAGGCGTGGAATCGAGGCGCATGCCCGAGCCTACCGACTACGGTGCGTCACCGCGGGAGGGAAAACTGTATACTTGGGCGGGCGACCACTTTCCTCGTCTGAGGCTGCGCGATGGGAGGGAGATGCCCGGGACTGTGGAGTTCGATGAGTGGAGGTATGGGCGGCCGGAATGGGACTTGGATTTCACTTTGTGAGCGTTTCTGTAGCGTGAAGGGCATTGCTCGAGGGTCTGTGGTCGAGATTAGCTGTATGAAGCCATGTGCATTACCATCATGTTGTTCGCCAGTTCATGATCGGTGGGTGTCGTGAGACACTGGGATTTCTATGTCGTACATGTGCATCGAAGCCGTAAAGTGGCTCGAGTGGTAGATGCGCCAACAAGCGAATGAAGTGAAGTGGGAGACCAAAGTTGGATTGCATGCATCATGAAGGAGTGGTAGTAGGTATAGTTAAAAAGAGTAAGTGTAGCTGCCGAACAAACGCCTTCTGCCAAAAGCCAAGGGGGGAATATGTTTTCTTTCGATCTTCGCCGAGTGGGATAAAACACGATAGCCGATGCCTTCAACGCCATGAATCGCCAAAATCAAGATACACCAGCGTAAGGCGCCATGGTTACAACCTAGGCAGCAGTGGGATCAAGCCTCGTACGCGGCAGCAATGCCAGGCGCGGGGCCCTCGAGATCGACCCTCTCGACTCTCGAGCGGATCTCCCTGCTCTCTCTGATCAAGTTGCCGAAGAACTTCCTCGCTACCTCGCTCTCGTTCTGCACTTTGGTGGTTTCCTTGCGCTGTTCCTGCAAGTTCTCTACGTTGCGCTGCAAGCCTTCGCGAAGCTTGTCGGCAGGGTATTTGAGCGCGCGGCGGACTTCGGTCGAGATACGTGTAGCGTTGGAGTGAGTGTAGTCGATGGCGGCGAGCTGGGCGGAGAGCTTGGCTGACAGGCGACGGGGGAGGGAGTGTGGTATTTGGGAAAGGGTGTAGCTGACACCAAGGACGGCTGTGAGAGGAGTGTCAGTGTGATGCTTCGAAGAATAATTGGTGTAGCTGTGAACTTACCAGTGAGAAGAAGGCCAGGAATGATAAGCTTGCGCATGTTGTTGGAACCCATGAGCTTCGTCGCGGTCAAGGCGCCGTCCAGCCAGCCGACGCCACCAACCATCCTTGTGCCAACCACACCAGCGACAGTGACTGCCATGCTGGTTGATGCCACCTTTTCTTGTCTTTCCCAAATGCTAGTGAAGTCGAAGAAGTCCAAGAGCTCGGCCTCGAAGTCCACCTGCCTGACGAGAGCGTCTCGCTTACTTCTGAACATCTTCTCGGATCTGAAAGTCAAGTCGGTGTATGAGTCTCCGAGATGAAGTATGCCGAGCTGCTTGATGCCAGAGACACCTTGCACAGTCTTCTCTCTTCCACGTGCTTCACACCATCTGACGGTTTCCGTGATGTGATTCAGCATGGCGACCTTCAAGTCATCGGCATAATTGTATGCGCCGAAGATACCCGGGTACTCGACACCCAGATCGTTCTCAGCGACGTGGGCGATGGAGGAGTTTAGTGTGCCACGAATGAGATCGTATACCTCCTGGCCAGTGGTTTCGATTTGTGTAGCAACATCTTCGTCTGCCTGGGAGCGCGCTTTCTTGGACTTTTCGAAGACAGGCTCGAGGTCTTGTAGCTCCTTAGTCACACGGTCGTATTCGTTCTGCGCGACATCTTTGTTGACGCTAGCGAGAGTGCCCAGATCGCCAAGTACGTTCATGAGGTACGTCTTCGCGGGCGCGAGTTTTGATCGTGCCCTCTTCTCTAGCACGAAGCGTCGTAATGATGCTTCTAGCTCATCGAAGTCTTGTTGCTGCTCCTTCTGTTTGCCCTTGCCCTTTCCTTTTGGTGGTGAACCTGGTTCGCCGTGCTTGCCAGAATCGGAGTCGTCGCCATCGTCGCCATCAGGTTGTCTGCCATTGCTGTCTGAGAAGCCACCAGAGCCGCTGCCACCAGAGCCACCCGGACCGGGACCTCCTCCCGGCATCACGGGTATCGCGTTGCTTGACACGAAATGCACAAGCTCGGATGACTCTTTGAATGTCGCAGGGCTCAGGTGTGCAACTTGCTTGAGAATCATCTCCTGGCAGCGTTTCTGGTCGCGAATTTGATCGAAGCCGTTGACGACCATGAACATGTATGCCTTCTCGCGGGCGGCGTTGAAAATGAACTCCTTTGCGGATAGAGTGAAGTGGTTGGCAGCGGAAACGACGAATACGACAACGTCGATCTCTTCTTGCCGAGCGAAGACAGCAGTAGTCTTGAGGGAGTCGTTATTCAATCCAGGCGCATCAATCAGAGCGATATCCACGACGCCATTGTTCAGTAATGATTGGTCGACTGGCCGGATGTCTCTGATATAGACCTTGCACTGTGACCATCGATCTCCGTCAATCACAATGTCCTCGAGCTGTTTAAGAGGGTAAACCTGATATGTGCTCTCATCGTTGCGGTTGTAGACAAAGCCGTGCGGAATTGCGTGCACTTCTTCCACTCCGGTGTTCTCGCGGGCATCCAAGACTTCGCAGAATATGCTTGTGCACGGCTGTTGGTCTTCAGGCAGAATCTTGCGGCGGAGGAGAGCGTTGCAGAACGTAGACTTTCCAGCATTGAGATCGCCTGTAACCAAGACCTTGCTTGATGTGTCCTCGATGCGTTCACGAAGAGAAAAGAGATGGCGGATACTGTTGTTGATCTGGTTGTCCAAGAGTGAGGCAACTGACGACTTCTCCAGCGAATGTACAATCTCCGTTTGTGGCAAGCCCTCCATCTTAAGCTCGATCTTAAGCACCGAGAACTCCTGCGCGAGCTGAGGTGTGACTAGGCGAGGCTCCGCTTTTGCCTCCTTTTTAGCAGCATCGCCACTGGCCTCAGCCGAGTGCGACTCTCCCAACGATGTGTTTGCTCTCCGCATTATGCCTGGTCGGAAACTCTCCTCGGTAGAACGAGTGCGGTCATCAACGCCTCTCTGGTCGTCCATAGTCGTATGAGTGTGGTGCAATCCCGGCCTAGGAGTCTGTCGCTGAGACTGTGTGACGGCCTGACTTTGTACCATAGGATAATGCGCGGGCCATTTCGCGTTGATTTCCTGTAGCTTCTTCATCGTCTCGACCGTCTGGTTGATTGCGCGCCCCAGAGCAGTGCGGTTCTGGTTGTAAAAGAGTTGGTGAACATGACTTGCAAGCGCTTTCCTTTCGTGCTCAGAAGATGCTCCCTGGCCAACAGGCGTGTGTGCTGGTGTGAAACGATCTTGCGATAGCCCGGGATGCCACGCATTCGCCGAGTTCTCATCACCCATCATGCTGCCACCGTATCCAGAGTCTTCGTCAAGTATCGCCTGCAACCTTGCCGCGCTCTCAGATGTCGAGCCAGATCCAACGGTCATGTACTGAGGTCTGCCACCGCCGCCGCCACGCTGGTTGTTGGCAGAGGAGCCGCTGGCGCCAGGGTTCGCGTAAGCGCTGTCGAAAGGATTGTCGGAACTCATGGTGGTGTTTTGAATCAGGTGTCTTATTTCATGGTATGCAAAAGGAGTGAAGATGAACACAAGAGTGCGTAGGTTTAGGATGGCAGAGTATGATGGACTTTTGGCATGCTTGCATCACCTTCTGGCGTGGCGCACGGCAGTTGCCGATCTTCCCCGACTTGCTTGGGAGGCTGACGCTAACAGGCCCACCATTGCGATTGCGCTGCCTCGCTTCCACCAGACTAACAACACTGAAGCACTGCGACTTTGGCACTTCTTTACGTCTTCCGATTGTTGTCGCGAACACTGTCTCAGTCAGACAAATCACCTGCTATAAGCGCGCATCAGGCGGTTGCCATTGAGCAACATAGCCCGCAATCATGAACGTATGCGATCAAACACTCTAAAGACATGTGACATCTAGGCACTAACAAACCACAGATCGTAGAATGGGCCTTCGGTAAGCGCATGACGCCCGCCGAGCGTCTGCGCAAGCACCAGCGCGCACTCGAGAAGACGCAGCGCGAGCTCGACCGCGAAAGGACCAAGCTGGAGAACCAGGAAAAGAAGCTCGTGCAAGAGATCAAGAAGAATGCAAAGAACGGCCAGATGGGCGCGGTCAAGGTCCAGGCGAAGGATCTTGTGCGCACGCGACGCTACATTCAGAAGTTCTACCAAATGCGCACGCAGCTTCAGGCGATCAGCTTGCGGATCCAGACAGTACGCAGCAACGAGCAGATGATGCAGAGCATGAAGGGCGCGACGAAGCTGCTGGGAAGCATGAACAAACAGATGAACCTACCGGCTCTGCAGCGCATTGCGATGGAGTTTGAGAAGGAGAACGACATCATGGACCAGAGGCAGGAAATGATGGACGATGCGATTGATGATGTGACTGGGCTGGAGGATGAGGAAGAAGGCGAGGAGGTGGTGAACCAGGTGTTGGACGAGATTGGAATCGATCTTGGGCAATCAGTAAGTATTTTGAAGCGAGCAAGAGTGAACGATCGTGCTAACAGTGGACGTAGCTCGGCGAGACGCCTCAAGGGCTGCAGAGTCAAAAGATTCAGGAAGGCAGAATCGCACAGGCCGTTGGTGGTGGCGGTGGCGGTGGTGGTGCTGATGATGACCTCCAATCACGGCTTGACAGTCTCCGAAGATGAAATGATTATTATGAGAGATGAGCATGCATATCGTATACCCGTATGGAAAATAACAAATGCGCTTTGGGAGTGGCAAGGGGCATTGGTGTTCGACATGTGTCGTGCATCGTGACGCTGAGAGCATCTCTTCATGGAGCATCCGTCCGCCTTGTCTTGTGATATGGAGGGTTTACATCGACCGTGATGTGTTGCGCAACGCGACAGCTACCTTGACGATGTCATTGGAGGTATTTTTTGTCTTCATAGCAACACTGCTTAGCTTATCTTGCAGTAAGCTAGAATCGACGGTGAGCTTCATGTTCCACACAACTGACACATGCTGTTGTAACACATGTCCACAGCATTGACCTTCAAGTCATGTGCACCTGTCTTGATACATGTGCATACATACATGTACGTGTATGCATGCAATGCATGTGTGCATCCATTTAATGTTCTGGTCCCTCCCTATATGTGCTCTACGTCATAGCTCTAGATGGCGCACTTGCTTGCAGGAGAGCTGGCGGGGCAGGAGTTGGTGGTGTGTCTTCAACAACGACCAGGGAACTCAAACCTGCACGCGCACCGACACAGCACAGTGACGCTCACGCTCTTACACCGACCACACCTCACTTCACTTCACTTCACTTCACTTTACTCAATCCTCACGTGTTCGCCACAGCTGCTGCATCGCTGCCGCCTACCACCGCGTACCGTACCCCTCAGGCAGCAACGACCTCGGTGAACCGGAAGCGTGACGCACCGAGTCCCAAAGCACTAGACTAGCACCAGGAAGTCGTCGTGCCCTCCTCCGCCCGCCTACATCGCTTCGCCTCGCCATAGAGCTCATTGCAATCCAGACCTCTGTTTGACACTGACACCGCCTTTGTCGACCCCAATCCGTAAGCAAGCGCTTTCTTTCTCTGGTCGCCTTTCAGCAGCAGCTAGCAAGCAACCACGTCATTCGTCCTTGCGCCCACAGCTATATTAACCGCATCCTCCTAACAGCGCGCTAACGCGTCAATCTTGTACAGACCCATACTCAACCTAAGCTACTCTCGTCACACAACCTCTACTACCGCATTATTGCTACAGAACTCTCAAGAAGACCTACAAACTTGATCTGCACCTACTCGGCCCGCCTTATCTCCGACCACAATATATGAGCGCACCCGCTACCGGAACCCCCAGCAATCCGTCTGGCAGACCACGGAGAAGCATCTCTGGACAAGGAGGATTACTCAGCAGAATGTTCGGAAGCTCAAACGGCAACGGCAAGGAGACGAGCAATGATACTGCCGGAAATGCCAGGCAGTCGACACACAGCGGCAGCGACGCCACCCCCAACCTGAACCCCAATGCCACGAACGAGAGCAGAGACTCGGTACAAAATGATCTGCGCAGCCCCACGCGCAAGCCTGAAGAGCCTCCAGCCGCCGAGAAGAAACGGAGAAGTAGTGGTGTTGGTCGCGCAAGGGATTTGTTCAGCAGCGCGAAGCAGTCATTACATAACTTGGGCAGCTCACCTGAAAACCGCTCCTTTGGCGAGAAGCCGCAGACTTCCATGCAAAAGTTGGGACGCGCTGATCCGGCGTTGAGCGTGCCGCAAGGCTCGTTCAACAACTCTGCTGGCGAGTCTGTTCCCAGCCCTAGGTCCACCTTCCGCGTGGGCGTGACAGAGGACAAGAACAAGAAATGCAGGCGTACAATGGAGGACACCCACGCCTACCTGTACAACTTCCTCAGCACTCCTGCCCCTGCACTGAGTGGCAAGGATTCTTCTTCGACTACTTCTGGAGTATCGCAAGGAAGCAGTCAAAATGTGGTGGAGACGGACAATGGCTACTTTTCCATCTTCGACGGTCATGCAGGCAACTTCGCGGCTGACTGGTGTGGCAAGAAAGTGCATTTGTTGCTTGAAGACATTATTCGCAAGCACCCCAACACTCCTATACCAGAGCTCTTGGACATGACCTTTACCTCCGTGGATCAGCAGTTGGAGAAGCTGCCTCTCAAAAACAGCGGCTGCACAGCTGTCACGGCAGTTTTGCGCTGGGAGGACAGAATTCCCAACCCGCAGTCAGCCACTGGATCTACTGCGCTGGCACCCGCAGCGGCCGCAGCAGCAAAATCAGAGGCGGGCGGCGACTCTGATGGTGTCCCATCACAAGCTACCGAGGCCAAACTTAAGCAGGCGGCTACGCGTCAGCGTGTGTTGTACACCGCCAACGTCGGAGATGCACGTATTGTTCTGTGCAGGAACGGCAAGGCGCTGCGTTTATCATACGACCACAAGGGCAGTGATGAGAATGAGGGCAAACGTATCGCTGGTGCCGGAGGTCTTATCCTGAACAACCGTGTCAATGGCGTTCTCGCCGTCACCAGAGCGCTCGGCGATGCGTACATGAAGGATCTGGTCACTGGCCACCCCTACACTACCGAGACAGTGATTCAGCCCGACATGGACGAGTTCCTGATCTTGGCTTGCGATGGTGTAAGTAAAAACTACTTGGGAACTGCACGTGGAGAAGAATATGCTAACTTTGGTACAGCTCTGGGACGTCTGCTCTGACCAGGAGGCCGTTGACCTCATCCGAAACATTCAAGACCCTCAGATCGCTTCCAAAGCGCTCGTCGATCATGCTCTCGCTCGATTCAGCACCGACAACCTTTCTTGTATGGTCGTACGGTTCGACAACAAAGCTGTGCAGCAGACAGTAGACAAAGTCGTCGAGCCAATCGGCGTCGAGGGAGATCTTGCTACAAGAGCTGGTGGCATCACCGAATCCGAGGCCATTGTCCGCGAGCAAGAGAACAGACTCAACGCGACTGGCGAGAAGCTTGACAGTGTACCAACTCGTGAGCTGATGGAGACCGACGAAACCCCCAAATCGCCTGCGCCTGGTACTGCGCTCAAGCCCGAAGCCGCAGAGGCTGCTAGGAAGGACAGGGCTCCCCAGACTGGTAGCGAGGCTGCCAACTAGAGGAGCATCGGCAATCGCATGGAGATTACATGACTCTTGGCTGCTCGAAATGCGTGCATACGACGGTAGATGAGGTGGTCTCAGTCCTTACTTTGTTTCAAGAGGTTTCTCGTAAAAGTGGGGGTTGCTAACGAGCGACGCAATGGGCATGGTTTTTCTGTTTCTTCTCCACCTCTCGATTGTCTAAAAGGGGCATTTGCACTGGGTTGGCAATGCAGGTAGAAGCGCGCGCTAGTAGTGCCAATGGCCATCTGGGATGGTGTTGGCCGAGTCTGGCTTGATGGCATGAATTGCTCAATGAATGTTCCTAAAACTGGTATGACTTTTTGTGTCTGTGCAGAGTCTCACTCTTTTATAACATTCATGTGGGTAGTCTTGCTTCTTATCACCCTTGCAGAGTCACGGACCATTGGATTGGGCTAGGATGTCCAATGACGATGTGTGAGTTGGTGATATTTGGGGTAACCTGCGGGGCACAGCCATACGATAGGACAGTAACTCTGCTACTCCTCGACACTGCTCGTGCACACCAGAACGCAGAACGGCCTGGTTGGCTGGTGTCATTTCACTTTCTCGCATACTGCTCGTGCTCTTCTCTTCTCTCTTCTTCTCCGTCTCAACATACGCCTTCGCGATACAGCCAGCCTGCCCTCGATGCCCGCGTGGATTCACGTCTCTTCTGATGGATGAATCCGTGCCCGCTGTGGAGAAGGCTCAAGCTAGTGACGATACCACGGAAGTAGTAGATGCTGCCTCTGCTCCCACCGCCGCGATCGCAAAGGCGGCTGCCGAGGATAACGGCCACATGCAGCGAGACCAGCAAGACCATGCCGTAGGCGCTGGCCAGTCCGCGCCGTTCGCAGGCACCGCTGACGACGGCTCGCTGTTCTCTGCTGCTGCTGCGACGCCCACCACCACCACCACCACCACCGATACTGCTGCTCCCTCCGGCGATGCGACTGGCGAAAACAAGGAATCCATACCGCCTACAGACCTCCCTGCCAGCCCTCGCAGCGGTACAGCCGGTTTTGTTGCACCGAGCTCGTATCTCCGGCCGCTGGCTGCGACACGCGACAGAGAGGGCCCTCACCGAACTGGAAACCAGCCGTTCACAGCGAGCGAGAGCGGCGCAAAGAGACCGATGCATCCTTTGGATAGAGAACAGCGGGAAGGTTTGGTGAGTGGCTTCCGTTCTGCTTGTTTGGAGAATTCCATGCTGGGACACTCGTATGGATATACTCTTACAAGAAAGCACCGGCTGATCGTATACACAGCGCGCAATCAGAGCCTTTCTCAAGGTCCGCACGACCTACGATGTCCTGCCGCTGAGCTACCGATTGATCGTACTGGATACTGCGCTACTGGTCAGGAAGAGTTTGAACATCCTCATACAATGCGGTAGGTCTCAAATGTGGTTCAAGAAGCGTGGAGCGGCTCTGCTGACTATCAACCAGGCATTGTGTCTGCACCCTTGTGGGACTCCAAAACTTCTACCTACGCCGGCCTTCTCACAACTTCCGACTACCTCAACGTCGTACAATACTACTGGCAGAATCCTGATGCCCTCGCACAAATCGATCAGTTCAAACTAAACAGCCTTCGCGATATTGAGCGTGCACTAGGGGTCACACCCATCGAGACGGTCTCCATCCATCCTCTCAAAACACTCTACGAGGCGTGCAGGCGAATGCTCGAGTCACGTGCTCGGCGTATTCCGCTCGTTGACATTGACGACGAGACCCAACGGGAGATGGTCGTCAGCGTGCTGACCCAATATCGCATCCTCAAGTTCGTCTCAGTCAACGTCAAGGAGACGCAGATGCTGCGAAAGCCTCTGCGTGACCTGCACGTCGGCTCTTACGAGAACTTATCCTATGCACACATGGATTCGTCGGTGATCGAGGTCATCCAGGCACTTGTTAAGCGCAGCATCTCATGTGTGCCCATTCTGGACAAGGATGGCATGGTCTTGAACGTCTTCGAGGCTGTGGACGTCATAGCGCTCATTAAGGGTGGTGACTATGACAATCTGCAGCTGACAGTCGGCAAGGCGCTGGAGAAGAGGTCTGATGTTCGTATCTGCCATTTCCCCAAGAACCAGGGAGTGAGAATACCTACTAACTGTGCCTTCCCAGGACTTCCCCGGCATATACACCTGCACCCTCAACGACCGCCTCGACACCATCTTCGACACAATCCGCAAATCGCGCGTGCACCGCCTCATCGTGATCGACGAGCGCAGCCACCTTGTAGGCGTGCTGTCACTCAGCGACATTCTCGACTACACGCTCAACAGCCCGCTCGAGGAGTGATGTAGTGAAGATGTTGTTTTCACGCCGATGGAGGAAAAATTGGCGAGCCCAACCCCTGGCGGTTAGGGGAATTTGGGATGACGAATCGAACGATAGATACCCAGCAACGGCATGGCATGGACACATATGGCGTTTCGTTGTATGAAAGATAGATAGACAAAGAGAAACGATTCTGCAAAGGTTAGATGTCTTGGAAGGCAATTGAAATAGTAAGGAACGTATTTCGCGACCTCAATTTGTAGTTTTGGGGAGTATGCCGCTGAGATAGCGTCTGTTGCGAGCATTGTATGAGCTTTGGGGCCTGGGTCTTTCGAGATTCTACGCCCAAAGGTTCGCTCGCTGTTCGTCGAGGTGGGTTTTGTGTTGAATACATGTACCCACATGTTGTAGCTGCTGCCCTTGCGCATTAGTGCAGTGTTTCAATGGCGAGGCGATTTGACATCATGGTTTGTAGTAGTTGCACGCTGCTCGCAATGATTTTCAGAGAACATCAACAGTATCACAGTGGCTACATACGTTATTTGGTTGTGTTGTGAAGGTCAACCTCTGTGCTGTGACCTGCCGAAACAACCCGCTTCCAGTAAGTTTGTAAGTTGGGTAAGATGAGGAAGGCGCGAAGATGTAGCAAAGAAGCTTAGTTCGAGGTCACTCTCATCGCTAACCTCACCTCCCACTCTATCGCATCATGTCGAACATTGAACCAATACTCCTTCACACACTATCCGACAGAATTGCTTTTAAGTGCTACTTTTTTACTTGATGTTGTGATGAGGTGATAACCCGAACACTAACCCTGGTGTATACCAGTCGGACGCAGATCGCTCCACCTCCCACACAGTCAATACATGTACACACATTACAGACATGTATACATATATATGCACATGTACGCTGACATGATTGCTAGTCTTTGTATTCTCAACAAAATGGACTTCTAAATAGTGATGAGTTCTGCGACATCTCTGTCTAGCTTGTGGCGCGTTTCTCCTTTTCGGTCCGAAAATCTTCCAGCAAGCCCGTCGAGATGTGATGAACAGGAAACAACAGTGTGCTGGACGCAAAACACATCCAATTCTGTACGGATAGCGAGTCTCTATGAAGTGTATCTCTATCGAATCGATGCGTCAAAATTGCCAACAGGAGATTCGTCCCTATGTCTGGCTGACATCCAAGATTTGGTGGAAGCGTGGATTGAGACGAAGTATCTCGAATATGTCAAGTGGTTGTTATACATCATTGAAACACAGCCATCGCTTGACTGACACGTGCAGCCTTCCTGTCGTCCTCGTCGTGGTGGCCGATTTGGAATGTTGCAGGAATATGATGCGTTTTGTCGTCGACGTTGACGCACGCATCACGTTCGCCGTGCCCCCGACCAGACGGCAATCGCATCTGACCAGATTATTCTCCCTTTGTTGGAAGATTATTCTGGAACAACTATACTGTAAATGTCTTTCAGGAAGCAAGAGAGCAGCGGGAGAAGGGGGGAACGCCGTGTGATCAGACGGTTCGAAGGAACTAGCCATCATCAGCTTACCACGGCGACACATCAACTTGCCGCTTCGCGACCGGGTGATTTTCATGTTCAGGTATGTTCAAAATGGAGTGCCTAAGGACCTCGATTTTCGCGGAGCCGGAGCAAAATCGAAGTTGTACCTCCAGCGATCGAGGCTTCATCGTTTTTCCTCGGCGGCCGCTCCCGCGCACTCTCGTCACTCTGATCGCACGATCTCCCACTCTCGCCTTCTGCTCTCAACCTTCTCGTCGTCCTCTGCACTATTGCGAACTGTTCGTCCTTGCAATCAACTCGTCAAACTCGTTCATATGGACCGTCGCAACGTTCCAAAACTACGATCTGGGAGGATAATGATGGATTTTCGATGATTTCGATGTCCTGATTTCGCCTTGATCGTGCGGTGCCGTCGCAATTTGTGGTTTCGACGCGACATTCACGGCGCCGGTCGCCCTCGACCACCTTCTGGAATATCTGGAACTGGACTAACAGCGGACTTGGAGCAGGAACGTCAACTATTCATGGACACTGGATCATTTAATATCAAATGGTTGTCATGCAGCTATAGAGGGTGCGTGGTGGCGATGGAAGACCACGCCACAGCCACTTGGGGTGGTTGCGACGTGAGAAGCCCTGAGGCCCAACAACTCCACCACCACCACAACTTGGCTGCAACAAGAACATCACAATATATCAGGGTGACCAGCATGTCGTCGCCAGTACCTTTGACCTAGATCGACATCTCGCTGGCACTGGGCCGATTATCTCACATGTCTTGGAGACTGGATCTCTGCTTGGTGAGGCCCATCATGGTCCCATATCATGTGCATGGCAGCACAAACATGCTTACAGCAATATGAACTGCGATAGCCGGACATCACCGTCATTGCTGGCATGGCACCTTTCGTGCCGTCTGGACACGCCCTTCAGAAATCACATTTTGCCACTCGAAACCAACCATTTTCGGGGCTGTATCAATGGACCCTTAGCCTTCGCAACTTGTTCTTATGCCACTATGTAGGCTGGGCCGCGAGCTCATCATCGACATTAATACTACGCAAGACTTCAAGATTGCTGGATCTTGTTATTCCAAATTTCATTTTCTGCATTACTCGGGGAACCGGGCTCCGCCCTTTTGACCTGGCCCACGCTCAAGGCCTCGCCACCTACAGGGCTCAAAGCCTCGATTCTACACAAGAATCTAGGCTTGCGGATATCCACTAGCCTGGCAGCCCTTGGTGCCTTTCATCAGCGCCACAATAAGCTTGCAAATTACTATGCTGCCGGTTTCATGGAAAGAGCAGATCTTGAACGACCTGAGCCTCGATCATACCATCAATACCTTGGTATCACTCAAAACTTCCTGCGAACAAGCCAGGCGGAACCGCGAGCATTGCGAGTGCGTCACGACTCACTGGCTACCATCGTTCGCATCGACATATCGACTCCAACACCCATACCAGAGGATAACACGACGCGAGTTGACTATAATACTCATGAGACTTCTGTTGCTAAGGATGAATGAAAGAAAGGCCTCATTGTGCTCAACGCACTTTGTTTCAACGCCACTGGTCGCCCCCAGGAACAAAACGCCGACGCTAAGAAAAAGATACCCTCTCGGAGCACAACATCTCTCGTATGACACCGTAACATCATCAACCGTACACGACCCTGATCAAGGGCGTTGGTGTACACGCAAGCACTGTCGCTTTTGCCATGCTGTTACTGGACCCGGAACGCCAACCATGCTACCATGTTCTTGAAGCATCAACCTTGCGAGAATGACTGCCCGCCATATCCAGTCTGCATGTAGTCACCGAAATGTGGCGAATGATCCTGGCTTTGCATTCCGCCCATGTCGTCTGGTGTTGTCACCGACGCAAAGGCGAAGTTTGAGGGGCTGTTGAAGTTTGAATGAGACGGAATGCGGCCCACCTCTCCCAAGCCAGGCGGTGAACGCATGTACGAGAAAGAACCGCCGATACCACCGAAGCCCATGCTGGGCGACGGCACCTCCGCTCCTAGAGCGACTCTCTTGGCTTGGTTGATGTTGTACCGGGAGATCTGGCAATTGCAGTCCTGGTGATTCAGCGCATGGGTCCGCAGACCTGTGAGCTCGCCGCGAAGATCTTGCACTTGCTTCTTCAACGACGAGTTCATTGCGCTCAGTTTGCGATGCTTGACCTCGATATCCTCGATGTTCTCCTTCTTCTTCGCGCGACATTTCGCAGCCGCGAGCCTGTTCTTCTCGCGGTACTTCTCCTTCTTGTCGCCAGTCTCGCCCTCCGCATCATCGCTGTCTACTGGAATGCTGCTTTCACTATCCTTGCGCATCTTCTTCGCCTTCGCATGCCGTTGGTTGGCTGCGTTGCGGGCGCGTTCCGACTTATCTGACTTGGCTCTTTCAGCGGCTTCCACCACCACGGCTTCTGCGGTCGCGTTTTTCGACCCTCCAAAGTCGTTCATACTGTCGTCTGGGGGTGTGATTTGGCCAAATTGCTGGCTCGTGGTCCTTCGGTTCTGCACGATCTGTTGCATGGAACTTGCTTCCGGGAAAGCACCTGCGAAACCGCCACCATGTGCAGTCTGCCCCGGCCAAACATGAACAGGATCTAATCGCTGTCCGAATACGCCTGTGCTCTGTGGGAACTGGTTCGTGCTATTGTTGAAGGAGAAATCTGGCTCAAAACTGGAACTGACGTGTTAGCACATGGCATGGTCACCAGGTCAACAACTGGGAACTCAAGCTTACCTGGTCCCATTTACTGGGTTAAAGAACGTCTGCTGGTTCTGGTTCGGCGCGTTGGGTGAGCCCATAGATGGTTGCAGAGGGCGGGGCTCCTCGTTGTGTGATTCTGCAAAGTTGAAGCTCGGCTGTGGCTCAAACATCGGGTCGTGGAGAGTTTGCGCAAGGGCATCATCAGAATGCGCGCTGCGAGGCGAGAAGCGGTCGTCCATTTTCAGCAAGGGCACAGGAATCGTCCTGAACTGTCTGCTACGCGGTGGATATGCTGGAAATGAAGAAGAGGACGGGTGCCGCGCGTGGGCGACTGGTACTCGAAAATTGCGTGAATTGCGTGACTGCTGCCGTGTGAGGGAGTTCGACTGAGTCCAGGGTTGACTTGATACAACACTGTAAGCGCGGAGATGTTCTGGAAGGTTGTTGGTGTGGTCGACGTGGTGCCTCTTGCGTTTGCGCGAGTGTGAGGTTCTGTTGCACTTTCTTCGAAGGTGGCGAATTGCTCGGAGTTGGATCGCGGGGGCCCAGAAGATGAACTTCCAATGAGCGGTCACTATTGCTGGATTTGGTCTGGTACAAGAGCGGCTTCTAACGTCGACAACAGGCACAATGACAGTGGCGAGAACGTGCTGTAATAAACAGATTGTAAGTCCAGTAGGAATCACCAAAGGTAAGGTATGTCTGCTGCGTGATGCGCAGAATGATGGTCCTGCTTCGTGAACCTTCAGCAACCATCCTTCTTGCCACCCGAGCACGTCGCCCAGCATGTCCCCCAATTCTACCGACGTCACCTAGAGACTGGCCGCCGCTGTCTCCACCCGTGCAAGGGCTAAGATCCACCCAAAAGGATGGCTCTGCGAGTGGACTCTTCGCGGAACACGCATGGGAGCCGAACATGCCTTCTGATCGCCCTGAGTACCGCTTAGCCGTCGCAGGTTTGACAGTTAACACCGATTGCAACGAAACTGCGATCCTGGTGCTGTAGCCCAAGCAAGAAGTGCTCATGTAGCATCCCTCGATGACCATGTTCTTCGGAGCCAGCTGCGAGCACAAGATGCGGGCCACACGTGCCTGAGGGGGAACTGTGGCGGAAGGTTCTCCGTCGCCGAATAGAAGAGAGAGAACAGCCACACGAGCCTAGGTACGCGCAACGGCCGTGCAGTCGTTTCACGTGGTTGGATTTGACTTCATCTGCTACATGAATCTACATCTCTTTCGTGTCTTTACAAACACACCAAGCAACAAATTGTTCGCACTCGCAGGAATGCGGCAATCTTCACTTGTAAATTAGCATCACACGACCTAACGCATCGATCGATTGAGTCGGGTGATCGCGGCAGCGAGCGACTGCGAAAATTTCTGGCGAGCACGCACATGGGCGTGCTGTCGCTGTTCTTGCTCAGTCGTCTCCAGGGGAAGGTCCAGGAGTATTCTCGCTCTAAGGTCGCCGGGTTTCTGGTTAAGCTTTTCGACTCCTCTCCTTTCGACAGAAGTCAAGCGGGCGCACTTAACTCCGTCATGCTGCACCCTGATATGCGTCGCTTCCGCTCACAACTGCCTCCATCTGGGCACTTTCAGCGCATGTTCAGCGTGTGGCTGAGGAGAAGATCTACACATGCCGCTTCAGCGAGTGTCACTGCCGCTTTTTGACTGGCTCGTCTAAACGCCCCGCTCGGCTTTCCCCTGCACTGCAAAAACTCGTCAAGTGCTTGCAAGGGCTGAGTCCACCACAGGCTCGCTAGAGAGGCAAAGCGGTTGTAAGCTTGCATGAAAGAGCCGCTCTGTGTATGAGTCTGGATACGGCGGAAGATTCTGGTCGCTTCCAGGCGCTGATAAGGCAATGTCGCCTACCTCATCGACGAATCAGCCGTCCAACCGTTGAGCAATGCCTTAGCACGAGGATGACCAGCATGCAAGAACGCCGTGCTTCGGCATCGAATCGATTGAATACTGCCAGTGGTGAAAAACTAGCCGTATGCAGACTCATGGAATTTTCCTTGACCCTTATCGTTTATCGTTTAGATACCCCAGCTGCCCGGCGGGCCCGGTATTCGGCAAGGCTTGCGTTTTCTGTAGAAGCGGCCCACTTCAGGTACACCGTGCACGTCGGTGCTGGCGCCGATGCCGATGCAAAAATCCCAAGATTGCCATGTTGGCGGGCCAGGCCCCCAGGCCCCCTGCTTACGACGTTATCGTTGCAGACAGCCTTTCGCCCGTTTTGGCAAACGCGATCGAGGGCAAACGCGTCAGTCCTGCCCTTGTCGTTGCGACAGCGACAGGCTTAGCGACCGTAGACTAGTGTATCAGGGCGACGACGTCGTGTCCTGAAACTGGGCATGGGGTCGCGAACCTAGAAGACAACGACACGGCGATGATCATACTGGCCTTGGCTGTTGACCTCGCACAATTCTTGCAACGACTTCACTCTTTACTAAATCAAATGCCTGAGATGACTCTCTGGAGACTCGCGTTCTTGCATACTGGTCTGGACTACGATTTACATTCAAGCTGAAGGTAGAAAAACTATTATCAAAACGCTGCTCATAATGATATCACATCCACAGACGATGGCCGGACTCCCATGTCTCCTCGTCTTTATCATTGCATGCCTAGCTACGCCGCGCATCATCCTTTCCCAAACGAACTACGACGCTCGCAGTCTGTTTTGACGGGAGAGATTGTCCATCGGTCGATCAAGACACAGTGGTGTGATAACTCGGTATCCTTGGAACCGGCGCTGCATCCGTTGTCGCGATCCGACCTCACTCAAACCCGCTAGTGCCAAGGAACTCCGGAGTCCTGCTTCCGGGGCACCTGATTTGATCGTTGCTCTCAAAGATCGCTTCCGCAGTCAGGATCGCTAGGGGAGCTCGACAATTAGCCTGTGCGCACTGGGTCCTTCCGACTACAGCTGGTTGCCAGCAACCAGCTCGCTGTTTCTGTCAGGAGTCCCACTTCAGGCACCGGAAAAAGAGAGCAGAGCAGGATCGATGGAGCCCCAGCCGGTGGCATCGCCGGGATCAAGCTGTGAAGACCACGCCGGTGTCATGGTGACATTCGGCCCGTCTGGCGCGAAGTTGGCGTCTGAGGGCATGTGGAATGCCCCGTTGCCGAGGAGCATAGTGTGATTCACGGCATCTTGCTTGCTGGGCTTGAACATCATCGTGCAGATGTTGCATGCGCAGAAGCGAGTGTTGGGAGCCTGGTGGCTGGCGTGCATGTGTGTGAAGATGTCCTCTTCAGAGGCGGCGACATGGCCGCATTCGTCGCACGCGAAGCCGCTATGCTGGATGCCGGCGATATCCGTGTCAGAGAGTTCGGCGTCGAGCTGGAACTGCTCGTCAGACATTTCGACATCGCTTGAGAAAGCGTCCATGTCGAAGCTTGCCTCTGCCAGCATAGCTCCGATCGCAGCGACTCCAGGATTACTGACACTCGAGCTGGACACGGCTTTCGAAGACTGGGTACCAACAAAATGCACCTGCCTCATGTGCCTGTTCAGCCCATACTGCCGAGAGAAAGCAGAGAAGGCACCTTCAGCTGCACAGGCATCACACTCATAGGGCTTCTCGCCGGTGTGTGCTTCGCGAATGTGCTGTTGCACATTGTGGCGGCAATCAAAGTAACGATCGCAATCCTGCCAAGTGCACGGATACTTCTTTTCGCGGTTACGGCGGTTGCGAGGCGCTTGTGTTTCCGTCGCTGGGACGAAAGGGGTGTTGAGCAGAGACGACGCGAGGTCATAGCTCTGCGTCGTGGCGGTGTGGACGTTGTAAGACATTTTTGCCGACTTGTCTGTCTGATTTTGGAGATACTGATGAGCAGTCTACCAGTATTCGCTGATGCGACTGCTTTGGTAGGACTACAGTGTTACTACAGAGAGCGCTGAGCGCAGATGGGGTACATCTGCGCAACATGCCGACACCTCGATACTCGGGTTCATCGTTCACCAAGGTGTTGTTCTTCACTCCTGTAACTCCTTTGTTTAACGATACAATGCATTGTCGTCCGATCGTAACAAAGAAAAGTGCAACTCCACCAGCTGACAAAGGCATTGTACAGTACACATCACAACCAGCACCGGAGCTTACCCTGCGGAGAGTACAGTCAAGCCTTGACGTGCATTACCGTGTAAGAGGGAGGTATCTGTGTTGGACCATTTTGAACTGATGTCCTAATTACTATATCCCAAATCTACCGTGTAGTCTATCATTACGAAAGGCGTGCCATCACAACGTCTCGTACGCTGTCCAGACCTTCGTCATCCCAAATTAATTGGCGCTTGACCATTGGCGATACCACTCCAAGCATCCAGCGTTAGCCACGCTCGCTGAGGTCTTGACGTTCATCCCGCAGAGGATCTGCTTCACGGCTCCCTCGATCCTGTAAGTCAAGGTTAGCATTACATCCCTCGAAAACCCGACGAGAAGAAAGGATCAGGGTACTCACTTCTTGCCGTTGACAGTCACAGGAATTTCAGGACACTCGTCCACCACACCGGGTACGTGCCTTGCGCTGAGTTCCTTTCGAATCGTGCTCTTGATGTCTCCAACCAGGCCCTCACCGAATTGCACACCCTCCTTCATCTTCAAGAACAGTACAACCGTCTCGTCTGTGTCTGTCTCCCGCCGCCTTCCGATACATAGCGCATCTTCCACACTGTCGGGGAAATGCTTCAGTAGAATGTTATAAATCTCTGCGGATCCAAAGCGGACACCGCTCGGTTTGAGAATGCCGTCACTGCGACCTAGCATGTACAAGCCGCCAGTGCTGGGGTTAAACCGCACGAAGTCGCCATGATGCCATACCGAAGGTCCGAAGAGGTCGAAGTAACTGGACCGGTACTTGTCCTCGCCTGTTGGGCCCCAGAATGCTACAGGCTGGCAAGGGAAAGGCTTAACGCAGACGAGATCGCCGGGCTCGCCGGTGGAAGAGACGTTCTTGCCAGTGTAGTCCCATGCTTGGACGGCCATGCCCAGTCCTAGGACTTGGATCTCGCCTTCATAGACGGGCGAGAGAGGTGAAGGCGCGCCGAAGAGCGAGATGATGTCTGTACCGCCTGTGATCGAAGCGAGGTTGACATCCGGACCGAAAGCGCGGTAGACGTATGAGAATGTTGAGGGTGCGAGGGGTGAGCCAGTGGAGTAGACCGCCTTCAGAGTGGACATTGATAGTGCATCCTTGCCCTCCTTGGGCAGAAGTGATTTCTGCTCGAGGATCGAGAGGTACTTTGCAGAGGTGCCAAATTGCGTGATGGAAAGTTCATCGATGAGACGAGGCATGGCAATGTCGTCTTTGACCGATTGGCCGTCCTTCAAATATTGGAATGGCGAGCCGTCGTAGAGGATGACGGTAGCGCCCGAAGCGAGTCCGGAGACCAGCCAATGCCACATCATCCAAGTACATGTTGTGAAGTAGAAGAGCCTGTCGCCGTATCTGATATCGCCTTGCAAGACGTGTTCCTTTTTGTGTTGCAGAAGCGTGCCAATGGCGCCGTGAACGATACATTTGGGTGCTCCTGTCGTGCCAGAAGAGTACAGAATATACACTGGGTGATCCGCTGGAAGCTGCTCGAACACCAGCTCCTCTTCGTGTCCTGTGACGAAGTCTTTGTAGGAAACCACACCTCTGCCATGGCCGCCAGCACCAACGTCGACACCCACTCCGTCTACCGTCTCGAACACCACCGTGCCTTTCAAGCTTTCCAGCTTTGCAGCCACTTCACCTACTTTCTCCAAGACTCTGTGAACCTTTCCGTTGTAACAGACTGCATTGTCCGCAAACAGAACAACGGGCTCGATCTGCACCAGTCTCTCGACCACCGCTGTAACGCCTGTGTCCGGGCTGACAGCCGTCCAGGCCGCACCAAGCGCAGTAGCAGCCAACATGGCAACCAGCGCATTGGTGTGATTGCCGACATATCCAGCCACGCGATCCCCGACACCCACGCCCAAAGCCTTCAAGCCGCCCCTACACTTCCTGACCCTCTCTCTGAGCTCTTTCCATGTGACTTCCTCGCGTGTAGTCTCCGTGGCCGCAATGACCGCAATTCCTTGCTCTTCGACAAATCCATTTCCCGGCAGCTGAGGAAAGAGTAGGTTCTCCGCGAAGTTCAACCTTGCACCAGCGAACCACTTTGGTCGAGGGAACATTCTGCTCTCATCTTCGACGACCTGGTTGTACTTGTACGGATGCGATATGCGGATACCCACATGAAGCCATACAAGGGCCCAGAACGACGACAGATCGGTTATACTCCACTCGTAGAGGTCTTCGTAGCTCTTGAAGGATCTCTCCTGGGTTTGGTTTACGAGTCGGATGAACTCGTGTAGCTGTGTTGTTTCCGGGGAGGAATGACGCCAGAGCTCTTTGGCGGTATTGCCATTGGTGGTGGTTTCGGCCATTGTAGTGGTGGTTTGTTGACGAATAGGGAGGGAGCGAGTACAGACAAGGAAAATTAGACGATTAGATTAGAGAGAGTGACTTAGCTGATGGAAATGTTTATGCAGGGCTCAGCACGCAGACGCACGACTTCTCGCGTTGAGTTTCGGTTGATGGTTGTTTCAATGCCCGCCCACCTCAGCCGAGGCCATTGCACATATTCTTGTTCAACAAACCCCCACTCATCCGCCCCCTCGTCCCCGGCTTAAGCTCGTGCTGCGAGATAACCTACTGTAGCTTTCGGCCTATTGCCATACCCGACTTCGGCTCCTCTATCAGATCCAATATACGCAGTACCCGAAGACACTCTCTTTTGTCGATAAAGTGACTCCAAATGGGGTTGGAAGTGGACAGCGTGCATGCTCAGTCACGGAAGCCCGAAAGACGGCGGTTACTCTACCATGGTTGATGTGATGCTAACAGAAAGACTTGCAGATCGGCGAACTGATCATTGAGAGTACAATCAAAGAAAGTATGCAGATCTGTGACGATCTAGGAGGTACTGCTCCTGCGGCCCTAGAATGTCTTTGTGTGACAACCCGCGTGCACATCTCATGTCGATTAAGCGTAAATGGATGAGACCTTGGTCACACAAGAAACCACACACACGTCTTGCATAAGCCAATTCAAATGTCAGCTCCACGCAAGGAAACACAGGACACGATAATAGCCGCTGCTGATTCGCGGTCTCAAGCCGCCGAGAAGACCATACGCACAGGCGACATCGTCTCTCTCAATGCCTTGCTCGACACCTACCCTGAGCTCCCATCCTGCTATATCGGCGATACAACAGAAGCTCGTTCTTTGCTACATATCCTAGCAGACTGGCCGGGAAATCTTCCTAACAACTGTGAAACAGCCAAGACACTCATCACTGCCGGCGCAGACGTCGACGCACCTTTCATAGGCAAAGCACATTCTGAGACACCACTACACTGGGCTGCAAGTAACAACGACGTCGCTCTGATAGACACTCTGCTAGATCATGGCGCCAATATCGACGCGGAGGGCGGTGTGATTGACAGAACAGCTCTTGCCGATGCTCGAGCCTTCCTCCAGCTCGAGGCTGCTCATAGGCTGATTGCTCGTGGTGCATCAACGACTCTGCAAGACCTTGCGACGCTCGGCCTCCTAGATCAGGTCAAGTCTTTTTACGAAGGTTCACGGCCAACAGAGCACGAGACGGACTGCGCACTTTGGAACGCTTGTCACGGAGGCCAATTAGCTACAGCGAAATTCCTGTACGCAAAGGGAGGCAACTCCCAGTTTGTGCCACCGTGGGACGATATCACGCCAGTGGGTGCAGCAGAAAGGAGCAGTGCCATGGACGTGGTGGAGTGGCTTCGGGGACTGACAACATTTGCGGTATCAACTTCTTAGTATTGTAGAGCGTAGTCCCAAACACCGCACTTGGGGTAAGAAATATGTTCATGATTGCCATCAGCTTTGTAGAACGCACACGGTAAATCCATTGCATAGATGCTCGCTGCATTAGCCATCAGAAGGTTTCAGAAGCACAGCAGTCGCGCTTGCATCGAACCAGCGTTGCAGAAGCGCTTCAACTCCCAATAAACCGTCGGCCGAGATTTCTTTATTGTTACTGTCTGTGGGAAGCTCGACTGCCTCCACAGTCTTCACAGAAGACTCGCAGGCTTCACCAGTACGAGGCGAGAGTGATGCGGCCCGCCGCTTGCGACACTGCGACACAGGCGTGTGTTCTGGAGACTCTGGGAAAGCGTCCGAGTGAGATCGTTTTTGGCAGTGTTGCGGCGCGTTTATCGTATCCTTCTGGGTATGTGAAGTGTGATCCAGAGCGCTGCCCACAACATCATCTTTCAGACCGCCGTCGAAATCGGGGAAGTCGAAGCCCGTGCTGCTATCATCCACGTTGAGAAATTTATCAAAGTCGAAGTTATCAAGGGCGTCGCCTCCTCCACCACTAACATCAGCGAAATCCATGTTGAGGTCGAGTTCCCCTTCCATAAAGGGGCCACTGTCGTCCTGTGCCTTCAATGGCGTAGACGTGGCAGATTGGTCCGGCTCTGGAGCTGCGGGCTGCATCATGTTCTCGATTAATACCCTCTAAAGATTGGCATTAGCTGGGTCCGTGGCAGTGTGTGCGGTGGTATCTTACCTTGATGTTCTCCATTTCTTCAACAGAGCGAGAACTCTTCTTTTGGATTGCAGATGATTCATCGCTGGGAAGGGCACAAATTGCTTGGGGGCGTGCCCAGGAATCCTGATCTCTCTGTACCTTGAGCAGTCTTTTCTTGTTTTGCGCTTCGAGATCTGCAAGCTGCGCTTGATGCGCCTCAGGAGAGACTGGTCTCTGAGTGGGCCAATCCTGAGATGCCTGGTAATTTGGCGTCGAAGCATACATATGCTGAAGATAGATGGACGAAGAAGGATACGGATTTCGTAAGCTCTCGATGCCACCAACGTGGACCAGGGGATTAGCACCCTTGTGCGTTGTATCTTCAGGACCGCCAGGTTTCTTCCAATATATCAATTTGGAGTCGGGAGGAATTTTCCCAGCACTGTCAGCAAGATCTAAATCAAGATCGAGGAATTCGTCATCTGCAGATCCGCCGCCCACATTTTCGACAAGTTCAACATTGTCTGGCGTCGGATGCCGCTCCTTGTTCTGTTCCTGATGTCGCTGCTGATCGTCATCGAGATTGTCGTAGTAATCGCGCATGCGTCTCCCCTGATGCGACTCAAGGAATTTGGGTCGGCGCCTTCGCACGGTGGAGAGCTTACGCATCTTCGAACTCCTATCCTTGGCTTCCTGGCTAAGATGTGAATTTCTCTTCCTGGCGCCTTGTCTAGGTTCACTTTGTTGCATACCGCTCGGCCGCGCCGTCATTGAGATATCAATTTCTGATAAAATCGGACCTGAAAATTGTGATCGGTCTGGAGTGAATGTCGGATCACTACCATAGGCGGCTTTGAATGGGCCAGGTTTGCTTGAAAGCTGAGTTGGCTTGTTGTCTGATGAGATTCTGTCCTTATCGCTGCCACCCTGAGCTGGCTTGTGCGGTGGAGTGATAGGGTTTGTCTCTTGATCATCTCTAAAGCTACAACGGCTTGGAGAACGCTGTAGAGAGGGGCTCAAGGGTTCGCGGGTGTTATGGGCATGGGCTTCAACCTTGCCAGTAGCTTGTGGACCGAATTGAAGTTGGCGACGCGAGCTGGGGGGACGCGGACCACATTATGGGATGTAGGAAGACTTCTTAACTGTAGGTAAACTCGTGGTGTCGCTCAGTTGTGCTTCTCGGCGCGCTTGAGCCTCAGACACAGTACCCGCTGTGTGGATGAGCTTCTGTCCTGCTTCGCTCTGAGGAGCTTTGTCAAGCGACTGAGACCGTTGATCCGATATCTCTGTAGATGGGAGGGGTTTCCTCCTGACCGCAGACCATTTCGAGGGGTTGTCGCAGGATTGCGGTGGCGTTTGACTTCTGCACTTACATGCTCCCGATTCTCCGACGCCACTTCTCGCAGGCTCAAAGTGTGACCAGGCCACACATTGCTTGCATTGGTCGCACTAAACATGTGTAGGAACCTGAGCCATAGCTAGGCTGAGCTTCTCGTAAGAACCATGGACATCAGAGCTTCCGATCTTCTCGCGCCCTTGTAGTGTGTTGAAGGCACAGCTAATGGTCATTGCAAGTTCTTGAACGGACTTCATACAGCGCTGAAGATGGTCGGTCATCTGATCGGAGGGATGTTAATACCGCGATATAATTGGAGGGAGCTTGACGGGTGGCATGGCGAACAGCATAGTAACGGGCATGGCTCCCGCTGTTCCTTGGCCGTATGTTACTGGTGAGACGATTGGAGGTCTTCTTGCTTTTGGCGCAACAGGGCTGATAGGAGCTCGAGATATCGCAGCTATAGTATCTGTGAGGGTTTTGTTGGAGTGAGAAAGATCCTTGTTGGATAACGCCAGAAGTTTAAGGTCGGCCTCCAGTGCCTGCAATTCATCCTTTGTCCTATATGTTGAGTTAGCATGTATCTTTGGAATCGTGATTGGCATCACACGAACGCTCCTCGACGACCATCCACTATCGCCATCACTGAGATCATCAGATGTAAGACATCACTGTAGCGGCGTAGCACCTGCCCAAGTCCGTGAACTTTGCTACTGTCGAAAGACCAGCGCATCTTTGAGCGAAATGCCATTTTTGTAAAGCCAGATTTGGAATCAAAACTCTTGACATAATTGTCAAGCTCGTGGAGAACTTCGAAACAGCCATTGGAGACTGTGTTGGTGTCATCGTAAAGCTTCTGGGTATGGAGGGCCTTAGTCGTAGGATCCTTCAATAAGGCGTCGACTCTGCGTAGCGATGTCGATGTCGTCTCGACCTGGCTAGCAATCTCTTAGAGTTCTTTGCTGGCGTCGTGGAACTTCTTTGCGCATTTGAAGAGTGTGCTGCTTACTTCAGCGCCAAAACCTGCCACCTGTAGAACTCCTGCGGCGAGCCCAAATGCTTCCGCCATGGTCGCGATGTCAGGTCATCTGATGATTATCGAGGGAAGCAAGAATCTGGTGGCAATGGTGTTTTCAGATACCACGGATATAGTCACACCACCGGCAGACATCATGGCGAAGCCATGTACGACTGCTCAGCCTCATTCTCGCGTATGCGGAAACGTTGTACAGCTGTGTTAGCAGGCATGACAAGGCATTGCCCGAATAATCTTTTGCCTATGTATGTATGTACAGACCGCCGACGGAAGGATATACTAGTGCCTCCTAGTGATGCTGATAATCATAGAAGAAGTGTTTCAACATTGGTGGTTGGTCCAAGGTAAGACAGCGATCATTAATGCTTCACGAATACCGATGCCAGCAAATATCGGGATACGAATTTTTTTTCCAGTCGTGGTGTAATTGTTTACGCCTGAACTGAAGTGCCCAGAGGAAAAGAAAAGGAGGTGCAAGGGGTGAAGTGGTATTATTACTGTCTTATATTCTACCTGACCCTAACATCAGCAGCGCTATGATTGTCGGCTCGGCATGTGAAACAGCACAGCTGGCCGCATTGACATCCTTCCTGGCCCCTACCTCCGTCTCCGAGTCCCCTCCTTCTTGACTCTCTTCTTTAGATCGGGACACGTGAGATAAGCCAATTGCTTTCTTCTTGCTACTTCTCCTTCTCAATGCTGTCAATTGACCGATCCGTTCTTTAATCTTTACCCAGCGCCAACGCGACCTCACCTCACCAACAGCCTGCGGGCTTCCGGCATAGACCCTAGCTTTCCTCCTTCAAAACCACACCAACACCAACCACAACCACGATGCCAGCCAAATCTCGCTTCGTGAAGCTCGATGCTTTCACGAAAACAGTCGAAGATGCGCGCGTACGAACAACCTCTGGAGGAATTGTCACAGTCACATCGCTCCTCCTCATCCTCTGGCTAGCATGGGGCGAGTGGGCCGACTATAGGCGAATCGTCGTCCACCCGGAGCTCATGGTCGACAAGGGTCGCGGCGAGAAGATGGAGATCCACATGAACATATCGTTCCCGCGCGTGCCATGTGAGCTGCTCACGCTCGATGTCATGGACGTCTCCGGAGAGATCCAAACTGGTGTCATGCACGGTGTGAACAAGGTGCGCCTAAGGCCGGAAAGCGAGGGCAGCGGCGCGATTGAGAGCAAGGCTTTGCAATTGTCAGAGGACGACGCGGCGCAACACTTGGACCCGGGGTACTGTGGCCAATGTTACGGCGCTCCTGCGCCTTCGGGCGCGACTAAGGCTGGATGCTGTAACACTTGCGCCGAAGTTAGAGAGGCTTACGCTGGTGTGAGCTGGTCGTTCGGTCGCGGCGAGAATGTGGAACAGTGCGAGAGGGAACACTACAGCGAGCACCTTGACGAGCAAAGGAGGGAAGGCTGCCGCATCGAAGGTGGCATTCGTGTCAACAAGGTGGTTGGAAACTTCCACTTCGCACCTGGCAAGTCCTTCAGCAACGGCAACATGCACGTCCACGATCTTGAGAACTACTTCGCTGGTGGCGAGGGCATCGAGCACACTTTCACCCACAAAGTGCACCACCTGCGCTTCGGACCTCAGCTGTCTGACGAGGTGATCTCGCGCATTGGCAAGAAGGACATGGCCTGGTCGAACCACCACCTTAACCCGCTCGATGACACTGAGCAGAAGACTGACGAAAAGGCTTACAACTACATGTACTTCGTCAAGGTTGTGTCAACCGCGTACCTGCCTCTGGGCTGGGAGCAGAAGAGCAGCGTCTTCGACATTCCCTCCGAACTTATCAAGCTTGGTGACTACGGCAAGGGCGAGGCCAACAGCATCGAGACCCACCAGTACAGTGTGACAAGCCACAAGCGCAGCTTGACTGGTGGCGACGCGAGCAAGGAGGGTCACGCAGAGCGTCTGCACGCAAGAGGTGGTATTCCCGGCGTCTTCTTTTCATACGTATGTGCACTTCCCACAACCTGGTCAATACCATTGGCAGACTATGTACTAACAAGCACAGGACATCTCTCCCATGAAGGTCGTCAACCGCGAAGCCCGCTCAAAGTCCTTCTCCGGCTTCTTGGTCGGCGTGTGCGCTATCGTTGGTGGCACGCTCACTGTCGCCGCCGCTGTCGATCGCGCATTGTACGAGGGCGGCTCCAGGTTGAAGAAGGCTCACCACAACTAGAGGAGCGAAGCTTGTGCGCTTGGACTGCTAAGGCTTGTGAGCATCTCGTCTCGTATTATCTACCCTGGTTCTGTCAAGAGATTTGATGCAAGAGCTTTTTGGCCTTGGGAACTGTTGGGGTTTTTGCTTGCATTGGGTTGGCGTGGCGCATGTAGAGGAAAATGCGAATGTTTGGGAAACGAAGCAATTCTTTTTTTTGACATTGTTCCTGCCTGTTCCTAGCTGCTCATGACCTTCCAGCATAATGTTATGCCCAGTCCTTCCGATCGCTGAAGATGTGCTGAGTCATTCCCTAGCGCGGAACTCCCAGCCCTCACTTTACGGTATAGATAGTAAACATTTCCGCGATCTGTATCCTTAGCTGCCCGGGCAGCGTTATCACATGCTACTGATCGCCGCCGTCACATAGCTCACTTGGTCTCAAGCTGACTCAGTTGATAGATGCTTGCAGTCAGCTCTCTCACTTCACTTCGACGAAACTTGCCCTTACTCAAATGAAGTTCAAAACCTCTAGCTAAGCGCATTCTCAATTCACCTGGACGAGGCCTGCTCTTACTCAAATGAAGTTCACACCCTCCGGTGAGGAGTACCAAAGTGAAAGATCCCTACGATTACTGTATGTCTGTGCTGCCCTGCTCTGGCCTCTTCCCAGCATATTGGGCTTCTTTGGGCCCTTTGTCTTCACGTGCTTCGCATATCTGCAGTCCTGACCGGTCACGCTACCTGATATTACGTCGCCACTGCTCTATTCTGCTCCCTAGGACTACTTATTTACTTCCTCCTAACCTTACTCTTACTTCTTTTAACCCCTTGCAACCTTATAACTTTACGATATAGCTTAGCACAACTACGCCTACCGCTGCGAACATACCTACCGCTACGAACACGCCTACCGCTGCGAACACACTAACTGCTGCGAACATACCAACCGCTACGAACACACTAACTGCTACGAACACATCAACCGCTACGACACTTAGAATCGCCTACCGAGGAGGTATCTAAGGCAGCTACCTTGATTACTAAGGTACGCTTATTCTAGTGGTAATAGTAGATGCTACGCTTGTCTTCCTCCACCCGATGTACACTTTGCACACACATGCCCGATTTCTTCCTCCCCTGAGACCTAAACCAATCCACATCTTTCTCGTCTGCTGATATCATTTGCCTCGATGTAGGATCTTTGTCCATCCCTACCCGGCTCACATTTCCTCGTTATGTATATTTCAGAGGCTATCAAGAACATCTCCCTTGAGCGCAGGGAGATACTCGTCGCCGCCTATCAGAACATCAAGCCCGGGGTTTCTCTGCAGGCACTGCTCGACCAAGTAAGACTTTCCTGCATGTGAGTTGTCTGCTCTAGGTTCCTAGCTTATGATCTTTCCTAGTGCGATATGACATCCGCTATGAAAGATACGGGCTTCCACGACAGCCGAGCAAAATTCGAATCAGATCTGAAGGAAGTCCGCAATCGAACTTCCTTAGAGAACAAGACCGAATGCGAGAACCGCGTGGTGGCTTTCCTGGCCTTCCTTCCGCGTAAAGCCACACTGGACAAGTTCGACAACTTTATCGGATTGGACAACTTTCTCCAAGTGGTTCGTGATGTTTCTCCTTCTCCGTGTGTTATGGTTGACTAACTAATTCCATTTCAGGTTGATGTCCCGGCAGCAATAAGCGCTTCGAACAAGGCTTACCCGGAGGAGTGGTTCAAGAAGTACACCAAGAACGCCATCAAGGACGTCGTTGCAAAGGCAACCTTTGATACCATCGACGACGACGCTGGTGTCAACGGGAACACCACCACCACCTCGAGCGTCAGCGATCCAGCGGAGCAGGCAAACGAGAGAAGAAAGAGAGCAGACGAAACTGACGAAGTCGCCACTGTCAAGACTGCGGGAAGTAGCAAAATATACAAACCTCTTCCCATCCGTGTCTCTCAGGAGCAGCACCACGGTGAAGGCCCTACCTCTCTCTCTCTCTCGCCCCACCTTCGACCGCCAGGAGAACCAAGGTCTCAGCGCTCAGATCTCGAGCAATAACGATGAAGATGAAGCCGCCACACGGCCACATGTCGACCAGGCAGCTTTTCGCGATGAAGTAAGCGGAGACAACAAGATGAACACGAGAGTGATCTCCACCAGAACGGATAAGGTCCACCTCATCTCTCAGAAAGACAAAGATCAAGAACTTGATCAATTGGTGTTCCGCATCCCAGGGGCTTGGGTCTGGAACAGCGATGTCGACAACGGCGACACTGCCAACAATCACCGACTTCCTGCGCCATCATATATGCGCGGCTGTGCGCTGTTTAATGCACTCGTTGAGAAGCTGGGCGTGTTGAAGAGCAAACTTTCTTGATTCATTAAGAACCAGCACGAGGGGGCCCGAATGTTTCCTGGATTAACTTCGATCGAAGGATCAGGGGGATGTAAGACTATTCGACGGAGATTTCAGCATACATGAGCGTCCAGAGAATCGGACCGAGGCATCATGTCCCGGAGGCTTGAGACCACAACTGGAAATTGATTTCACTACACTCGGCCTGAGTCCACGACAGTACAAACGGCAGGCCCATTAACACTCATCAGGAATTGGCGGCATGAGAACTTGGCAGCTGCCTTGTGTACCTCGAGACAATGAGCGTCTACCCAAGGTAGTTGCTGCATTCCTTTTGGTTTTGGCTTCCTTATTTCCTTATTTTCTTTTTTCTTATTGCTCAGACGACGACAAAGGCACCCAGAATGAAGCACAAATGTGCAGTGCCATGCTAGTCGACTAAGATGCAGGTTCATCCGATAGTCAATCAAATTTTCCAAGACATGTTTTCTGAATGGGCTCATATCGGTTGACTCTACACACCTCAAGCACACCTACCCAAACCCCCATGTCCTCATCTCCAACGAGATATTCGGTGGGCTCCACGACCTTGACCTCGTGCTCACGTAGCTCCCACCTCCAACTCTCATAGTCGGCCGACCTTGACACTCCTTGATGTTGTGCCAATCGTCCTGCGCCATGACCACGTCGTAGCACAGCCCCCGAGTGCCACGACACTCGTTTCGCACTCATCTACCCACCAACAACCTTCAGGTGGCCGATCGTTCCAATCGTCGTCGGGATCGAACGTGTTGTCGAGCAAGACCACTGTCACGCCGTGCCTGCGCCACTGGGGCGATTCTATGACTACGAAAGCGAAGGGGAAAATGTCGTTACCGTTTCCCTCTTCGCCATAGTCAGAACTCGCGAGGTCCTCCATGGAAGCAATGTGCGTACCCAGGACTTCCTGCACGTCTTTGCCATGAAGGCGACGCGTTTGCGGTGCGGGAACGATGAAATTAGGGTCTTCGCAATCGTCACCGATTTCGCTTGAGTACATCTCGGTAGCAGTGTGGCAAAGGCCTTCAACATCCTCGTCCTTGATCACATCTTGCAATCCATAGACTAAAAGCTTTACGCCTTCGCGCTGAGGAAGTACTTCTTGTGCGCGGCGAAGGATATCGTCCGCCCCTTCCGGCAAGCGTATTTTAGCCATGATGTCTGTCGGCTTCGTGGTATGGAACAGTGTTTTTTCGATATGATACAACAATTGATGCTGAATCTTCGGTTCTCAATCTCGATTGGATTGAACCACAACTTTCACAATCACCGACGGTTAGTCATAATAGTATGGACAGAGTCATCACGCGTGACTTTACGTAGGAGCTGCACACTTCAATGCTAACCTCCACGCTGCCATTATCCTGGCTTGCTTGTGAGATACGGGCCGTATCCGTGATAATCTCAAGGGCGAATGTACAGCCAACGATCTGTAGATTCGCAATGTCCAATAGAATGTAGTGGCAGGTGTTTGCACAGCTACGGACCTTGGACCCTCCATCGTCTATTAATGATCCCTTCCTCGGCCAAGCTCTCGGCGACGTCAGCTTCCAAGAACGGAACCCTGGCAAGCAGCAGTTGAGCTGAACATCAATTGACTTCCAACCACAAACACCTCACTCTCTCGCACGTGGCAGCACGATCTCTCTACAAACTTTCTCCAAACCAATGGCCAGCCACAAAATCTAAAACCTCAAAAACAACACCTTTACTCAACACCACCACCACTCCCGCCAACGTCCACCTCACAACCGCAACAATGCAACAATCCCAACCCTCCCTCCTAACCCACGCCTCCTCCTACGTCCTCGACGCCCTCTGGTCCCTCACCAACCTCCTATCCTGCTTCCCCTCCAGCCCCACCCTCCGCATCAACAACCGGCCCTTCAAAATCCTGCGCCTGCTCGGCGAAGGCGGCTTCTCCTACGTCTACCTCGTCCAAACCCCCGGCGACCCAACCCTCTACGCTCTCAAGAAAATTCGCTGTCCCTTCGGCCAAGAAAGCGTAGCGCTCGCGCTTAAGGAAGTCGAAGCGTACGCGCTGTTCAGCCCGCACGAGAATATCATCCGTGCGCTTGAGCACGAGGTTGTGGATGATGGGGGTGGGGATGGGAGTAAGACTGTTTATATTTTGCTGCCTTATTACAGGCGGGGAAATTTGCAGGATGCGATTAATGCGAATTTGGTGAATAGGGGACGATTCCCCGAGAGGAGGTTGATGGAATTGTTTTTGGGGGTTTGTCGGGCTTTGAGGGCGATGCATAGGTATGAGGTTAAGGGTGGGGATGGGAATAGGAAGAAGGCGAAGAATGTGAGGCGGGAAGCGGCGGCGGCGGATCGGGAGGCAGAGGAGCAAGTGAGAGGGAAGGGAAAGGGAAAGAAGAACAGACAAGTCATGGCCGGAGGCGATGATGGAGAAGACGACGTCGAGTTCGAGCCTCTGATGGACGGCGAGATCATGGCATCGCAAGAAGGCGTTGGCGAAGGTCAAGCTAGAGCGTACGCGCATCGCGATATCAAGCCTGGCAACATCATGATCTCGGATTCTGGAACACAGCCTGTGGTTATGGACCTGGGTAGTCTGGCGCCGAGCCCTACGCCAATTACCAGCCGCGCGATGGCGCTACAAGTGCAAGATCAAGCCGCCGAGCACAGCACAATGCCATACCGAGCGCCTGAGCTCTTTGACGTCAAGACTGGCACAACAATCGACGGCAAAGTCGATATCTGGTCGGTTGGATGCACGCTCTACGCTTGTCTTGTTGGCAAGTCACCGTTCGAAGCACGCTCGGAAGAGACCGGTGGGTCGCTCTCGATTTGTGTGCTAGGCGGCGACTGGCGATTCCCTGATGAAGGGCCACAAGAGATCAAGAGAGGCAAGCAGAGAGTTGTGGATGAGGAGCAGCAGAACCAGAAGAGGGACGATGTGATCTCTGAGCCTGTGAAGGAGGTCGTGAGGAGATGTTTGAGGGTCGAGCCAGCAGAGCGGCCAGACATTGACGAGCTGATCACTCTGATTGAGGAAGTCATTGGCCAAATGCCGCCCGACCATGGCGGCGAGGATGTTGGCCTGGACGACATGTGAGAACTGTAATATGAAGCACGAGAGAAGCTCGCCCAGATGGCGTCTTGTAACAACAAATATACCCCGATTTGAACTTTGTCTCTTGACTCGTGATCAATCCTAGACGTTCAGACAGATCATCAAGCATATCGTACATGTGTGTGAATTTTATATCCAACACTCCTAAACTTTTCATCCACTCTCCAAAACCTTCTTCGCCGCATCAACCACCTTCTTGACCTCCCCACTGCCCTTCTCAACAACCTTCTCCATCGCCGTACCCGCCTTTTTAAGCTCATCCGGCCTGGCTGTCTTGTTCAGTTGCATCGTACGCAGCTTCTTCTGCTGCTTGCTGCGAGCATCCTTAATCGTCGTGCCAGCTTTGTCGCCCGCCTTGGCCGCTTCCGCAACAGCAGCTTTGCGCGAGTCGGCGGTTGGAGGAGGAATGTTAATCACGATGAGGAGAGGGTTAGTTCCTGTGGGATCTGGCTGGGGCGTGAGGGAGAGGGTAGAGCCTTGGATGGCTGAGGAGACGGGCTTGACGTGCTGTGAGTAGATTCGTTAGTTCGTCCACCATGTACTGTCTTTCCACGCAAGATTTCATGACATACATCCTTCTCTCCCACCAAAACCTGCACAGTCCTCCCCTTCGGCACAACCTGCGCAACATCGCTCAGGCGCACTTTCGCCGTATTGCTCTTGTCCGGCTGCACGCGCAAGTTCTCCAGCAGCTCTGGGTTGAACCTCCCACCCGCGCGCAGTTTGGAAAGATCATCTTTCAGGCGCTCGACAGCCGCCGCGATATCTGCTTCCAGAGCCGAGAAATCGGATGGATCGTCGGCGGACGCGGCGTCTTTGCCCTGAGAGGCGGCTTGGGATTTGGATTCATCGCGGGCGGCTTTGCCGCCTTTTTTGAGGAGGGAGGGGGTGGTGGAGAAGGGTCGGCGAGCTGATGAAATGCATTGCTGGGGTTGTGCGCGAGTGGTTAGGGTGGTGGAGGCGTGTCTGGGAGAGGTGTTAGTTGGGAGGTGTTGCTGTTGGAGGGCATCGGTATGCATACTTGATCGCACAGCACGCTTGCCTAGAGGCATTGCCTATCCTGCCCACGCTCTGAAGCGAAGAACGGGCCAATGTCTGTGTGAGGGTTACAGAGGGATTCATCTTTGCTTGCTACAGATGTCAGGTCGAGAGCTCTCTCTCGCAAGCTCACTGTCTCGTCTGGCCGAGGCATGAATTCCCAACTTCACTAACACTTCCCCGTCCGTGCTCGCTCTGTCACATGCATGTACACAGTTGAGACGGAAGGGGGAAAAAGTCTAGGCGAGGAAACGATTTACATTGGACAACGGAGTTTTGAATCGACATGGACAACAGCTCTCCTCATCAATACAGATGCAATTCCTTGTTCTTCGTCTCCATCGATCTGATTCTATTCTTCTCAAGATATCATCCGTCTCGCCTCTATCAGCAACCCCGAACCAGACACTCCCTCCGAGATCCCACTCACCTCTTTCACAAATCTCCAAGCACGAATATTAAAAGTATCTCGCCCGTCCTCCTTTCCTCATACGCGCCATCATCAAATATGCAAAGAAGAAAATCAGAAGCCCATCCGCGAATATACATGGCATAAAAGAAAACGCCCGCCAGATCCCCCATCCTTAGACACCTCCGATCGCCAGCTCGCTCGAATGGAAAACCGAATGTCCAGGTCCGTAGAAATGCGCCGCTTCCTGGGAAACTCCAGTAAGACTCCCATAATGTTTTGACCCTCCAACCCTTCTTGCGATGCATGCACATAAAATCAAGCAAGCATCATCGCACGCCGATAAAAATTTCCACCGTCCAGAGATTTTCCCCTTTCTTTTATTTTCTGGTCAACTTCGAATCAAAAGATTCCCAAGACCTTCTTCTTGCCGCTGAGCTCTTTCGTCTTGGCCTCTCCCTTGCTCATCGGCACTGGGTCGGATTGGCCTGCAGCAGCGCCTCGGATGATTCTCAGTCGTTGTTTCGCGTTCTCGTTGCCCTTCTCGGCGGCGCGGACGTAGTAGACGTTGGCTTCGAGGGGGTCGCGGCGGCAGCCGATGCCCATTTCTGTGAAGTAGCCAACGGCGTATTCGGCTTTTGGCATGCCTGTGATTGAGGAGTCAGTATTGATGTCATCACGACGGAAATGTAAGAAGCCTGTATATAGACTGTGCCTCAACTTACCAAGGTCCGCAGCCTGTTTGGCCCACGCGCAGGCTTCGCCTTCGTCTTTCTCGAGCACGGGGTCAGCGCCCACCATGTACCACGCACACAAAGCCATCATAGCCTCGGGCATGCCGCGCGAGGCAGCGCCATTGTAGAAGTGGACACTGAGTGCTGCGTCGCGAGGGCAGCCGTATAGTCCATTCTCGTATGCCTGACCCATTAGGAAGTTTGCTTTGACGTGGCCGAGCTCCGCAGCCTGAGTGATGAGCTGGGCGGCATAGCCCTCATCCTTGAAGACATCGTCGCCGTAGCCGTGCAAGTGCAGCAGGCCGATCTCGAAAGGCGCAGAGTTGTACTGGAAGTCTGCGGATTCAGTCGCACGTTTCAGCCAAGTCATGCCTTCACGGGCCCTTTGTGCGCTCTTTCCAAGACCCATGTCACCTTTCAGGCAGGCCATTCCTAGGCGAGTAGCGGCACCAGGGTGGTTCTTGGAGGCAGAGTTGCGGTAGAACTGGACCGCTTTGGGGTAGCTCTTGGAGGTGCCCCAGCCAAACTCGTAGCAGAGCGCTGCGCGGTAGCCAGCTTCGGCGTGACCGTGTTTGCTCGCTGCGAGGAAAAGAGGGAATGCCTTGTCGTAGTCGGGCTTGTCCTTGTTAAACACGCCGGAGAAGTAGCCGTCGCCAAGGTAGTACTGCGCAAACGGATATGCGCGGTCTGCTAGGCGTTGGAGAATGTGTTTCGCTTCCAGGATAAGTTGCGCCGCGTCAACGTCGTCTTCGCCTGGCTGGCTGTTCTGTGCTGCGTTCATCATGAAGATAGCAAACTCGTATTGCACAGCGGCATCGTTGGTTTTCTTCACATTTGCCCGGTACATGTCCAGCGTCTTTTTTGTGTCTAGCAGACTTGCTGCGTTTCCCACAACACCCTGAAGGTCCGCATTGTTCAACGCTCCTCCTGGTGCAACCTGTTGGTGGTAGGGCACCTCGCTCAACAAGTCGATGTAGCTGGTTGGCCTGAGAGCAGGTGAGCGCCTCGCCGTCGACACATCGCGTGGCCGAAGGTTGGGAGAGCCATTGCCCAAATCGGAGTCGTATGCACTCAAGGGTGTCCCTGCGCCACGACCTCGAAGGTCTCCACCAAGAGAGTAAGTCGATGTAGGCCTCGGGAGGTTTGGTGTGGTTCCAGGAACCCGCAGTTTGTGATCTGAGCCAGAGCTCGAGCCTGTCGACCGCACAGTGATAGCCTTCGAGGCACGCTGCTCTTGTTTCTTCTTGCTCGGCGAATCGCCAAACGCGCTGTACTGCAACCTTTCCACGCCTTCGGTCTGTTCATCATCCCCGTATCCATCTGATTTCAAATTTCCTTTGGAGGATGTTCTGCTGTGCGAGGCATCGTCTCTGTATTTCGCCTGGCCGGAGCTAGGTCTATTCCTGTAAGGCAATGAAGAGGAGGACGAGTCCTTGAGATATGCAGAATCGGGTGTCTGGACTTGCGTAGGGAAACGGTAGTCGGCACTCGAATCCTGAGTAATGGCTGATTCAGGTTGCTGGATGCCTGGCCGAGGAGGGCTGATGTTGACCGGGCTGGAGGGAGCGTTTTGCAGGCGCATCTCGGGCTGTTGGAGACGCGGTATGGGTTTGTTGGAGGAGAATTCTTGTGAAAGGACGGGCGGTGTTTGCTCGACCCTCCTGATAGACCTCCGAGTCGGCGAGTCGGATGGCGCCTGGAGATGGCCGTTTTCGGCAGCCATGCCGGGGAGAGTTTGATGTGCGTAAGGATGCTCGGTGGTGTCTTTAGGGCAGATTGGGTTCGGATATGGGTGCAAGGTTGAAGCACGGGATAGAGGATCAATGCGGCGGCAGGTGATTTGACGGGGAAGTGAAAGTAAAAGCAGATGCAAGGTTGACAGTGCGTGGAGAGCAGCAGCAGCAGGGGACACAAGAGTGACAGGACCCTTCGGATCGGTCCTTTGTCTAGTCAGTGAGTAGCTAGTCGGTCTTAGCAGCGCCTGCAGAGTTCGCGATGGCTGATCAGATCACGGGAACCAAGACGCCGGGATATCCTGGGTAGAGGGCGATCGGAATTGCTTGGAGGGTGGTGGCGGTGGGGGTGCGTGCTGTAGTGAGTGTTGCAGGGCGTGTTGCAGGGCGTGTTGCAGGGCGTGTTGCAGGGCGAAACAGCGTGTTGCAAGGCGTGCACGCAAGAGAGGGGGAGTATGTAAAGTGAATTTCTACGAAACGAGAGACAGGCATGTGTACATGTATCCTCCTCACCAGCAATGGAGGTTGAGTTGGCGCGTAGAAACGATACGTGAGACACAAGCCGCCGCGATCGATCCACGCCCCTACACAGCCATAATAATGCGTTGGCAAACCCTCGAACCACCCACGCACCCATTTCATTAGCCACGGCTTGCGGCATGCCGGTGGCCGAAGGTGTGCTGCAAGCCTTTGTGTGTACGAGCGAGACGAGCTGGGACTTAGCTTCTCCCGCAGACCCTTGATCACATCACCCGCAACCGTAAACGTCTTTTGCTCCCTTTCAATCCACGCACTAGCTACTCAGAGCCGACAGTAGCGCGCCAGATTCCAAAATGAGTGCTGCGAGCAGAGGGACTCAAACGCTGTACGCGCCGATCTCTGCTTGGCTCATTTGGTTTAGGAGGGGTGTGGTGTGTGTGATTAGTTCCACGCAGTATCCAGTATCAACATGAACCTCTCGTTGTTGCTGCATAAGCTGCATCCAAGCTTTGCAGAGACATGCGCAGAACACCCCGCACGTTCTTGTAAGCGAGCACGCTATGCACGCACAATGGAAGCACCGGAAGAGAGCCGTGCGTACGCGTACGTGCAGGGCAGAGCAGAGGAAGAGGAAGAGGAACGGAGGAACAACACGCACAACCGCACGTGCTTACACGTCCATAGATTTGCGTACGCTTTTTGTGGCGCTTCAACGATCGAAAAGGCGATACTGGATGACTTTGCAGCTGCCATTGACATGTACCATTCAACCCACTCGAATTTCCCCGTGGACCACACTAGTTGCTTCTACGCTACGGTACATTCATGTTCGTATCAGCTATAAATATTGCTCGAATTATGCTTGCCGCCGACTTGATGGCCACGATGGCGTAGCGCGCTTGTTTGGCGTGCATAAAATGGTGGTCACTGGTCTCAATAATATGGAGACGATGAGACGACGCGGCCTAGCAACGAAGGCGGAAGTGTATGCATCCAGCCTCACATGATCGACAAGCACGATGTTCGGTGCACGGCGCGCATGTGAAGAGCGTGGCATGATGTTGATGCCACATGTTGGAGGAATAATAACATCATGTCTCTTCAATACGGCGGCACAACTATGGTTACGCCGTGGTCTAGCTTGAGCTTGCCCACGTCAAAAATACTTTCGCAGGTTCCTGCGTCGTTAGGCCAAAGCTAGCCCTTCGTGTTCCTATTCTCGGCTGGGGAGCGAGTAGCGCGCGTACTGTACCTGTGTACTACCTGTGGCGAATTGTACCCTTGCTCGCTCGCCCATCCTGCTTGGCCCGTGTGGATGTGGAAGCACTCCCCATAGCAACAATAATCCACCCGTCCGTTCTGCTGTTTCAAGTCCGCAGGCACTGCTGCTGCCATCGTCGTTGTCGTCGCCGCCACACTCGTTTGTAGGCTGTCTACCACTGTCGCTGTCCACTGCCACACAGTCTTTGAAGTGAAGTCGTCGCTCGTTCGCGCCTTCCACTCCTGTCGCTCGCACGCCTCACTATCCCCCTGGCTTCACGCCGCTTGCTTCATTTCTTACAATATCGCCCCAGGGCGCCGGTGCAGGTATGACTTGCCTTCCCGCGCCTCACCTCAAGAATGCAGCTAATCCCGACTCCCACAGCCCAGCATGTCTTCCTCCGATATGCCTTCGCGCCCGGAACAAGCCTCCAGGAGGAGAGAATCTTACTACGATACCCACACCCGCCCTGCGCACCAGTCGCGCCGCCGCAGCTCTGCCACCAGGGACCGACCAAGGCGTTCATCAGATGCTGACGGCGCGCGTCGTTCTTCCGATGCCACTCGCACACGACGCACTAGCCAGCACCGCTCCCAGGACGAGACTCGCAATAGCCACGGCCAACACCGAAGGAGGAGCTCCTCGAACCACCACCAAGGCTCAGGCCGCTACACATCCGAGAAGCCTCGCGGTGCAGACGCTCATGCTCGCGCAGTGCATTCACCCACCAATGTTCCAGGAGACCGCGAGCCAATGATGCAACATGCTTCTAGGCCTTCACAGGGCGGCGCAGAGGACCTTTCGCGCAAGAGGAGCATGATTCGCCCGGAGAGGAGACGAGACGATCCCGAGGACCCAAACTTTTACTACCGCAAGCATGCCCAGCACATGAACGTAATGCCATCTATCACAGGCAACGATCCACATCTCGAAGATGACTTCGCCACGGCCAGCTCTCGCTCCGACCTCTCAGGGGATATGCGTAGCTCCACTTCACCACAGAATGAAAAGGGCGGCCCAATACCAGCTAGTGAATTAGCAGCTAGAAGCGCCAGCAAAAGGCAGCCCAAGAAATTGGCACGCAAGTCTGCCGCCGGCGCAGAGGAGAAGAGGAAGCAGAAAATCAAAGAGGCATCAGGCACACCGACTCTATGGGGAACTTATTGCCACATGATCACATTCTTCATCCCGAACATTGTGCTGGGCTGTTTTGGCATGCCTAAGAAGGAACAGCAAAGAGCATGGAGAGAAAAGATTGGTCTGGTCAGCATCATCTTGCTCATCGCCACATTCGTCGGTTTCCTCACTTTCGGATTCACTCAGGTCGTCTGTCCCGAGGGCGGTCCTTCCAGACTCCAAGTCAACAAGGTTGATCAGGGATACATGATTTTCCACGGCAAAGCATACGATTTAACCAGGTCCCGCCACCCGCTCGCTCGTGGCATCTCCGGTGGTGGCAACGTGCTTTGGGACATGGACGAGCCTCACGGTGGCCAGGATGGCAGCTTTTTGTTCCAAAATGTCAATGGCAAGTGCAAGGGCTTGATTGAGCCAGCTGCGAACTCAGACGTTCCCACCGACAGTGATGGAAACCTTGCCTGGTACTTCCCGTGCAACACTTTCAACCAGGACGGCTCCAGCTCGCCTAACACCTCCGTTGGATATTATCTCGGATACTCTTGCCACACTTCTCGTGAGGCTCGCGACAACTTCTACGATCTAAAGAGCGCTGGCGACGTGTTCTTCACTTGGGACGACATTCGCAATTCTAGCCGCAACTTGATGGTGTACTCTGGTGATGTGCTTGACCTTGACTTGCTCGAGTGGTTCAACACGACCCAAATCTCATACCCGCAGATTTTCGACGACATTCGCACAAACGAGGCCGTTCGTGGCCAGGACAATACCCTTGCGTTCGCCTCCAGCTCCAAAAAGCAGGTTGCGCAATGTTTGCAGGAGATTGTCAAGGTTGGATCCATCGACACCGAGACTGTCGGCTGCATTGCCTCGAAGGTGGTGCTCTACGTTTCACTCATCTTCATTTTGGCCATTGTAGGCGCAAAGTTCGTTCTCGCGCTCATCTTCCAGTGGTTCCTTTGCCGCAAGTTCGCTGCCGACAAGACTAGCATGCCTAGCGACAAGAAGCAGAGGCAGAACCAGATCGAGGATTGGTCTGAGGATATTTACCGCGCACCCCCAAAGATCACAGACCCGGCTTCGACTGTTAGTGGAAACTCGAACAAGCGGAACAGCTTCTTGCCCACCACTAGTCGTTTCACCAGCCCGTATGCTATTGAGACCAAGGCAAGGCCTGCTCCGATGACAATGGCCAGCCAGTCCTCCACCACTCGCCTGATCCCTCAATCAAACATTGGTGCCGACGCATACACTGGCTCTAACCGCTCCGAGGGTACCATTCCTACCATTGACAGCCCTGGCCGTGGAAGTGTCAGCCACAACCGCTCCAGCCTTATGCCATCTGGAGCGCAATCTCAGCGTTTTAGTGGCATGCATGGCGATACTGATGGTATTGGACCACATGGCTTCATTCACGAGTCTGTCGTGCCTCAGCCGCCAGCAGACTGGCAGCCTTTTGGTTTCCCACTCGCGCACACAATCTGTTTGATCACTGCTTACTCCGAAGGCCCCGAGGGAATGCGAACCACCATGGACTCCATTGCCATGACCGATTACCCGAACAGTCACAAGCTTCTCTTCGTTGTTTGTGATGGTTTGATTAAGGGTAAAGGTGAGACCATGTCTACGCCCGAAGTCTGTCTTAGCATGATGAAGGACCACACTACTCACCCAGAAGATGTCCAACCTTTCTCTTACGTGGCTGTTGCATCTGGTAGCAAGCGTCACAACATGGCAAAGGTTTACTCTGGCTTCTACGATTATGGCGCCGATTCTGCAATCCCCCTGGAAAGGCAACAACGCGTCCCCATGCTCCTCATTGTCAAGTGTGGTACCCCCGAGGAAGCTACCGTATCGAAGCCTGGTAACCGTGGCAAGCGTGACTCCCAGATCATCCTCATGTCCTTCCTCCAGAAGGTCATGTTCGACGAGCGCATGACGGAACTTGAATACGAAATGTTCAACGGCATCTGGAAAATCACTGGAATTTCACCCGACTTTTACGAGATCACACTCATGGTCGACGCTGACACGAAGGTCTTCCCCGACTCTTTGACCCACATGGTCAGCGCCATGGTCAAGGATCCTGAGGTTATGGGACTTTGTGGTGAGACTAAGATCGCAAACAAGACTGACTCTTGGGTTACCATGATCCAAGTGTTCGAGTACTTCATCTCCCATCACCTGAGCAAGTCTTTCGAATCAGTCTTTGGTGGTGTCACATGTCTGCCCGGATGTTTCTGCATGTACCGCATCAAGACACCTAAGGGTGGCCAGAACTACTGGGTTCCTATCCTCGCCAACCCGGATATCGTTGAACACTACTCTGAGAACGTCGTCGACACTCTGCACAAGAAGAACTTGCTACTGTTGGGTGAGGACAGATACTTGTCCACACTCATGCTGAAGACTTTCCCCAAGCGCAAGCAGATCTTCGTACCCCAGGCCGTTTGCAAGACCACTGTTCCGGATGGATTCAAGGTTCTTCTCTCGCAGCGTCGCCGCTGGATCAACTCAACGGTGCACAACCTTATGGAGCTGGTACTCGTGAGAGATCTTTGTGGTACTTTCTGCTTCAGCATGCAGTTTGTCGTCTTCATTGAGCTTATCGGTACCGTCGTCCTACCAGCAGCTATCGCCTTCACTCTCTACGTCGGTAAGTACTCACACAGGCAATCAGTGTGGCTATCACAATTACTAACACAATTTTTCTAGTTGCTCTTGGTCTCAAGTCTGCTTTCACCGACACACCCACGCCAACAATCCCCCTGATTCTGCTTGTCCTCGTCCTCGGTCTTCCTGGTGTTCTCATCGTCATCACCGCGCACCGCCTGATCTACGTCCTCTGGATGCTTGTCTACCTCCTCTCGCTACCAATTTGGAACTTCATCCTCCCCACCTACGCCTTTTGGCACTTCGACGACTTCAGCTGGGGTGACACTCGACAGACCGCTGGCGCCGTGGCAGGTGCTGACAAGGGCGGCCACGACGAAGACGGCGAGTTCGACAGCTCCAAGATCACGATGAAGAGATGGGGCGATTTCGAGCAGGAGCGCCGCTTCCGCGCACCCGCGTGGAACAGCGGCAGGCCGAAGAGTATGGGCGCCAACACGATGGGCGGCGCTTCGAGCGCTGTCACCACTCCCATGCTTGGTCACGAGAGGAATGGCTCGAGGGGCTACGACAGCGCGTACCGCGACTAGTTTTTGCGCGTGCTTGACGATATCCTTTTTGCTGTTTCTTTTTCCTTCTTGCGATGTCTGCATTTTCGGGCATTTATTGTGCAATATGACTGGATGGCTGTTTGTCGAGACCAGATGTCTCGCTGTTTTGTGCGTGGGTTTCATATCGCGCGAAAAAAGGAGAGCGGGGTTTGAATCTTAATCTTCTTGGGCGTAATGTAGGAGGGGTGTTTTGAGGAATAGGGAGGAGCGGGCTTGTGTATTGATTGCTACCTAATGAATATGTATGCCGTGCGCGAAATCCTTTTTATCTTTCTTTCTCAATATGACCAATAATACATTACATGAACTCATTGCTTCTTTGCGGATAAGCACTGTTCTCGAGTTCTACAGGCCTTGCGCATGGTTGTATCGTGTCGTACGTAAAGCTAAGGTAGCTAGCTTTCTTTGTCAAGCCCGTTTTCTCAGAGGCAAGCATGGCCATTTTCAGGTGCGAATTCAATGGTACTAGCACACAAGCCACAAGAATGCTACTTTGGCGACCCTCTCGATGGCATGGGTGGGAATGATCATCTTTCTGCGCCTGATAGTAGTAGTGCGTCAAATACTAAAGAAAGCTGCTCCCAGCTTGACAAGCATCTCGGTGGTTGAAGATGGTCATTCTCAATGCGGAATCATACCGTGCGAGCAAAATTACTGTTGAAGATGTGAGCAAAGCTTAGGTGATATCTCCAATCGTAGTCATTTCGCGGAACTACCACCCAGATCTATCGGTACATGCTACAGGTGGGGGGGAGTGGAGTAGCTCAAGCGCGAGTACACGTTCCGATAGTTTTTACAAAGAAGGTTCCAAATTGTGTTCAGCGTCGTTATATACATACCATCGTCATCGTCGTCGTCGTAGTCATCATCATCATGATCAAATTATTCACACCACCAACTCCTCAACAATCCCCGCCCTTCTCGCATTCTTCCTCCTCGCAGCCTTCTTGCGACATCTCTCCACGGGATCCATACTCCCTCCTTCCGCGTCCAAATATCCCCAACCACCGTACTGCGTCCGCCGGAAACTCATCAGCCCACCCACGCTCCTGTCGCCATTCGCAATGACGATCTCGTCGCCCCCGTCGACCAGCGTGACACCGCAAATGGTGCCGAAGAAGCGAATGTCCTGCCTCGTCTCAGCCAGACCGCGCGTGTCGAAGATGCTAACGATGTCTTCGTTCTCAGCCGAGATCAGCTTCGAGCTATCAGACGTGAAGTGTAGAGAGCGCGAGCAGGAGAGGGCGTTTGGCAGCTCGGCTAGTGGCTGTGTCCAGTTTCGCGAGTCCCAGAGCGCGATCTTGCCGTCTTGGGCGCCGGTGGCGAGGAACCTATCATCGGGACACCAAGCGCATGAGAAGATATGGGCGTTGTGACTTTGTAGTGTTACGAGGGTTTCTCCTGATTCGGCGTCGGTGATGAGTGCATCTGGCGAGTCGCCGACAAGAGCTCGGAGGCGGCCGTCCGAGGAAGTGATGGCGCTGTTGAGTGAATAATCGAATTCTAGTGTTTTGGTGAATTCCTCCGTCGTGAGGTCCATCAGTCGTAGGCGCTGGTCGTTAGCGCAGAACGCCGCTTGAGGAAGTCCAGAGCGGCGGTGGGCGAATGTATGTATATGAGTGACGAGGCCGTTGCGATCGTGAGTGACGAAGCCCTCTGAATGTGATGATGTATGAGACTCAAGGTTCCGAATGGCATACTCGCCGTCGAAACCACCCGCCACGATGACAGCAGAATCTGTAGCGGCAAGAGTTGTGACACGAATAGGTGTTGCAGTCATTGTGGATTTGGTCAAGTCGAGGACTGTATCTTCCGCAGTAGGCAAAGCAAGCGATGCTTGCATGACTTTACTGGCGTTGGCGTAGTATACATCCCGACCAACTGATGCAAGTACATGGCGAAGCTGGTGGTGGGCATACTTCGGTCGCTTGGAACCATTGAAGTATTGGAAGCGGTAGAAGTGTTCTGTTTGGGCGTCAAAGGCTATATCATCATCCACGAGCATGCTTTCTGAGGTGGAAGTTCTGTACAAAGTTGCTCGATCTCCTAGACACTGCTGTCTGTCGATTTCGTAATCGTCCCAGGCAATGCCTTGCATGTCATGGCCAGACGCAATCATTCTTTGGCGGTTGAAGGTCGGCAGCGTGCTGTGCTCAGCAATTGCACGCTCGAATAGTGCATCCGAGAGCTTGGACTGTACCACAGATAGGTGCCGGGCGGTCCAAGAATCAAGACTGTCGAGCAGGTCGGCGCCGTAGCGAGGGTCATCGACTGACCATGCGCTTTCGGCCATGTCCGTGAGTATAGTGTATTGCGCGGCACTGCTGGCTTGGAAGCGAACCTCCTCGGGCAGATTGTCATTTTCGGCACCTGCGGCAGTACGAGACTCACTGGCAGATGTTTGAGAATGTCGACCATCTGCAGAAGCTGCGAAGTTCCGTAGGCTGTCGCATGAAGGCTGATGCGAAACCGTCCGTGTCATGGCTAGGGGATCACTTCTCATCTCGAAAGGCAATCCAACGTCCTGGTTGGTGGTTTCCAGGCGTCTTTGATGCTCATCTTCCTGGAAGGTACCGTCCTGCTGTTGCGCCTCCGAATCCGAAGGTACTTGGAAGGTGGCATCTTCGGTCATGCCTCCATGAACATAATCGAGAGTACTCTCATGAAACTCGTCGTGACAGTCCATGTCTTGCGAATCATCCAGGCAGTCATCACGAACAGATGTAAGGTCGTCCCGAGAGACCAGACAATCCGCCTGAGGGAAAAAGGGAAACACGGTGCTGCAAAAGATAGGCTCCACAAAGCGGGCCATACAAGCGCGTTCCATCCTGTTTCGTGATTGATGAGGCTTCCTTACGGGCCTGCGATAGCGTCTTGAGGAAGAACCAGAGTATTTGACCGGCGCCGGAGGACTGCAGAAATAGAACATGTCGGCCATGGCGATGATAATTCCCAGTGGAATGGAAGCAAAGGCGTGTCAAGGTTGTGCCTTTCCGGCACTGCAACTGCGAGGCACGCACGGCTTCACGCTGTACCAACGGTTCACACGAGGATCCTGGACTGTCAAAGGGAGAAAGCAGGATGTATCGGCTTTGGGGAGGACGCTTAGAGTTCCTGCGGCCGAAGAATCCAGCGCCAGGTGTGAGGCTCGCACAGGGTGGGCTGTCAAAGGATTACTTGCATGCAAGCGACGTGCGCTCGTGGGTACGTCGCTCGCTTGTTAGAGTAAACTAGCAGGCAAGCAGGCGAGGGTGACGCGCGCGCGGTGAGTTTCAAGGCTTCCTGGCCGGGCGGCGGGTGGGTGCAGCAGTAGTGGGAGCACCAGGGCGAAGGGCCGGTATGGAGAGTCTCGTTTGACTCGTATAGACATCAGGATTGGAGGTCGTGTCAGGTGGGATCAGCATTACCGTGGGTGTGGTTCAGGGAGACGGATGAAGATGGATGTGGTCTTCGCAGCAGCAGCAGCAGCAATGCATTCATGCAAGGTTGTTTCTCGTGGGATCCCCACCCCGCACTCGCATGCGACCAGGGTATGTATATGTGAGGGCAATACGCTGCAGATTGCTGGGTCCAGGGTGCGTGAAGATACGGCCGGCAGAGTGTGCTGTAATGTACTGTACTGGAGAGGGACGGCAGTAATCTATATTGCGTGGTAAGCAAAGCGAGATGGTATGTGGTAGTAGCAGTGCTGGTGATGGTTGTGGTATAGTACAGGAGTAGTAGATGAGACGGACCCCACTGTCATGCGTGGTTGGGCAGCAATGGGCATCAGCAACACTCGCCGCCTTCTGCACCACATCCACACAATCCACCCTCGCTCCGACAGACGAGAGGGACAATCAAGAAAACGATCAAGGCAAGCGACCGTGACAAGCACACGGCGACCGGCAGACAGCAGGCAGGCCGACACGTGAGCTCAGTTGCACAGAGCCGCACTCACACACTCCCACACTATACCTCTACCTCTACCACTCACTCACACGCAGCAACCCTCGGCCGGCGTATCAAGACCGCAACGCCTTCGTCGCCACCTCTCCAAACGGCCGCCTGCGCATCGCATTCGTAATCAACAAGACAGGCATACCACGCCGCTGTCGTCGCCGTCCACATCCTCCGCGACTTTCTCTCTCGCCCCCCAGCACTCGCAAACGCCTGGCAGAAGCGCTGCATTAGCGCCCTTCCCGTTTCGGCGACGCGCTGCTGCCGCGCCTGTACCACGATCGAAACCCTCGGAATGCCTCCTTGACAGCCGCCTGCCGTCCAATGGTAAGCGTGGCAAGCGAGAGCCTACTGCGTGTCGCATCTGCACGCCGCTGAGCACGGTTAATGCAGACCCTCTCTTCCTGCTCGACAAGAAGAAAAAGGCGTTGCCTCCGCCCTTGTTCATGCAATGCAGGAGGCCGTCGTACGGCACGCAAGAAGCGTACCACCCGCCCAATGATGCCGCGGCATGCTGAACCTCATGGGACCGCCAGCCATAAGCGATGCTCGTGGGTTGAAAGGCGAAGGGTGGTAGTGCCGACGCGCTGCCTTTGTGCCTCGTGGTAGTGCCGCTGTGTCCATGACGGCCGGCCTTGAACGACACGATCGATGAGAGCCAGCGCCGACGCAGTCGACGACAGCTCGATCTCAGATCCAGAGGCGCTCGTGGTGGCATTCGGAGCGCGCAGCTTCCGCGCCCACGAGAAGCGATTGGCAACGCCCGCCGCCTTCAGGTGGTTGTCCGAGCGCCTCCAATACATACAGCACGCAGCTCATATCCACCATTCTTGCAGCATGCTGTGTAAGACAGCGCCGCGCAGGGCCAGCCGTTCCGATCGATCCCTGGCCACTTCACGTGGGTTTGCAGGTGGAGACAGGGAGAGGCGGGTGTGGAAGAGCTAATAATGCGCTCCACTCTATGTTGACAGGCGGGACCTCGTTAAACGAGCCTCGCGAGCGTATCGAGAATACATGGGTCATGGACCTGTGGGCTCATGGCTACTGGGGTCTTCGTTCTTCACATGTGGTGGTAAGTTTTGTGGCTAAACGAGCGGACTAGGAAATCGCAGCAAGGAACCTGCATCCGGCAAGCGCCTCAATGATAAAACGGCGAGCAGCAGTGTTACTCTAGTATTGATGGCAGATGCTGTTGCCCGCCGAGACATACATATCTCCGCCCAAACACCCTCGACGTCAGTAAAGTAGCTGTGCAAGAGTTTGCTTACCTACAGCAATATCCATAGCTGACTTCCGTCACGTTGTCCTCTTATCGATATATCCTATCAGCGACGGCTACACGAAGTATCGTATTGCTGCAAAATCACTTCGAGTCATGCTGTGTCGGAACGCGATTGACAATGGCAGCATGGACATATTGAATATCTGTATCTACTGCACCGGCGGCTCGGTGTAAAGAAACGTACTCCACACAGCCTACAGCCCTTGCGCTCCAATTTGTGTACGGACTCTCAACGGCACATAAGGGTTTCCAATCTCGATAGTTAATAGTGTCAGCATACTGGATTCTAGTACCACAGTCACTGCGCATGAGTCTACGTACAGCGATACTAAACGGCCAGGGTAGTATCATCAGGTATGGTTTCCTACCTCAGGTAGGACGACCGTTGAGATGGCACTAGAAAGGAATCTGTATCCAAGCACAATTTGTGCTATCATGATCAAATCCAAACTTCGAGTCGAATCGCACATACCACTGAGGAACGTCACAGGAAGCGAAGGGAGCTGTATGCAAAACTCGTGGATAAGAACCCGACTGCAACAGGCTCTGGAAGCAGTATCCTCAACAGGCAATCGGGGTGTTTGCAAGTGTAGCAGTGTTTGTTGATTGAGGTTGCGATGGAAGACAGGGAGAAAAGGCACACGATATGTTTTTGAATGTAGCATTTCGTCATTACGCGTCCGTAAATCCTAACGTTACAACTATATATAAATACAAAAAAGGTTCAGAAAACGATTCGCTAGGGCCCAAAATCATGAAAGCAAAACCATTATTGAAAATCAGAACGCATGACCAGGAAAGGCAGAGAAGGACTCGCAGACTCCAAACTGCTACATCCCTTCCCTCCCAAGAAGGGATGAGAGAGTAGAGCGTCGAAGTTCCTTTCTGCCTTCCTTTCTCCCAATTGGATATCCAGTGTGTTGCTCTTCCCTCCCAGAGGAAAGTTGTGTTCCCACCTTTTGTGGTAACCGGTTGTCTGACAAATGAAACTCTCCTCCCTCCTGATTATCCCACTGCTCTCCGTCAGACCGGGCTGAGGCGGGCGGTGTGTAGCCTTTCATGTACAACCGTGGTCCGTTCGCGCGTCATGGCGGGTTTGTTGTTTTTGGTGTTGCTTCTTTGTTGGGTTACTGTTTGGTGTTCATGTCGCGAGAAGCTTACTTTTTATCGCCGCCGAGCATACCGCCGACGATGGGAAGGCTGCTGAGCTTGCTCTTTCCACTGTCCTTGCCCTTCTTCTTGTCATCGCCGCCGAGGCCGAAGGCTCCGAGGAGCTTGTTGACACCGAGGCCACCGAGCAGGCCGTTGACCAGACCGCCGAGACCAAGGCCGTTGAGCAGCTGGCCGACCAGACCCAGGACACCTGCCAGCAAGAGGCCGACGGCTGCGAGGATCTGGAACAGAGGCTGGGTCATCAGGCCCCAGAGGGGGTTGAGCTTCTTCTTGGCGTGAGGCATGTCGTTGAGCTTCTTCTTTGCGTCGTCGATGGTGGTGACGACGGTGGTGGTGAGCTCCTTGAGGGACTCAGCGAGAGCGTGCTCCTCAGGAGTAGCCTCGCCAGTGCCCTGGCGGCCCTTGGCCTGAGCAGCGATCTTGCCGTCGGGGTCGAGGCCGCGAAGGGAGCCGTTGCACTCTTGCAAGTGACGACCGGCCTCTTCGATGAGGGGCTTGACGTTGTTGACAAGCTCCTCCTCGTCGAGCTCGTCCTTGGGGGTACGGTCGGCCTTGTCCATATGCTCTTTGATCTGCTTGCAGATAGGCTGGACGCGCTCGAGAGTCTGCTGGCAGATGGTGTTCATCTTCTGAGCGATCTCACGCTCCTCCTCGCGCTTGGCTGCCTCAGCGAGCTCCTCCTCAGAGGGACCCTCGTACTCCTCTTCGTCGATGTTCTCGAGAAGAGTGCACTCGCCGATCTTGTTGCCGTCTTGGTCGACAACGTTGCCGTTGTCATCGATCTCCTGGCCGACACAGTGTCCGAGGGCACCGTCGGTGAGGCGACCGACAAGGTCTCCGTTCTCGTCGCGGACCTCACCCTCCTTGTTGACACGCATACCAGACATGGGGTTGGCACGACGCTCCTTCTCCTCAGGCTCCCAACGCTCGGCAGCACCAATCTGGTTGCCGTTCTTGTCAATGATGGTACCATCCTCTTCGACACCGTGACCAAGGAGCTTCTTGATGTCGCCCTCGGTAACACGGCCGATGATGTCTCCACCCTGAGTAGTGATGGTGCCATCCTTGTTGATCTGGAGGTTCTCGAAGCCAGCGAACGGTCCTTCGGGACTAGTGTCTTCGCCGAAGACAAGCTCGGCACGTCCAACGACGTTGCCAGCGTTGTCCCAGATCTGACCCTGGCCGTCAACCTTCTTGCCAACCAGAGATCCGACATCACCCTCAACAACACGGCCAATGATCTTGCCGCTGCTGTCAACAGCGTTGCCAGTCTTGTTGATGGTGGTACCAGCAAGAGCAGAGAGGTCAACCTCCTCCTCCTCCTCTTCCTCCCAAGGGTCGGCGTGACCCTTGACGTTGCCGTACTTGTCGATAATATCACCATCCTCGTCAACAGCAAGGCCGACAAGCTTCTTAGCGTTGCCCTCGACGATCTCGCCGACGACGTTGCCATCTTGATCCTCAACCTTGCCGTCCTTGACGACGCGCAGACCCTCGTGGCCAGCGAAGGGACCCTCAGGACGAGAGACACGCTCGTTTTCGGGAAGAACCTCGCAGCGGCCAACGACCTTGCCGGTGTCACCGTAAATGTAACCGTTCTCGTCGCAGCGGCGGCCAGCGAGCTCCTTGACGTTGCCCTCAACGAGGCGACCGAAGGGAATTCCCTTCTCGTCAACAACGTAACCCTGCTTGTTGAGCTCCTTGTTCTCAAGGATGCTGTTGTCCACAGGCTCCTCTTCCTCCTCTTCAGGCAGGGGCTCGGCGTGGCCCTTGACGTTGCCGTACTTGTCGACAATGTCTCCGTCCTCGTCAACAGAGAGACCAACGAGGCGCTTGGGGCTGCCCTCAACAATCTCACCGACAACATTCTCGTTCTCATCGGCGACCTTGCCACCCTCAATGACACGAAGGCCTTCAAGACCGGCGAAGGGACCCTCGGGCTTGGACTCGCGCTCCTCCTCGGGGATGAGCTCGACACGGCCGATGACCTGGCCCTGGTCGTTCCAGAGCTGGCCTTGGTCATCAAGCTTCCTGCCAGCGACAGACTTGGGGTTGCCCTCGACGAGACGAGCGATAGGAGTGCCCTCATCGCCAATGACAACACCAGCCTTGTTGACCTGCTTGCCCTGCAAGAACGACAGGTCGGCAGCCTCCTCCTCGGGAGCCTCGTCCTCCTCGTAACGGTCGGCGTGGCCAACAACAGAGCCCTTCTTGTCAATAATGTCTCCGTCTTCATCAACAGCGCGGCCGATGAGCTTCTTAGCATCACCCTCGGTGACGACACCAACGATGTTGCCGTTCTCATCAGCGACGTAGCCGTTCTCGATGACCTTGAGGCCTTCAAGACCAGCGAAGGGAGCCTCTTCATCGGCATCCTCCTGGGGAACAGTCTGGGCGCGGCCGATGACTTTGCCCTTGTTGTCCCAGAACTGACCCTCGGCATCGGCAGTGAGGCCAGACTTGGAGAGCTTCTTAGCGTCACCCTCAACAAGCTCACCAACAATGTTTCCATTGCTGTCGAGAAGCTTGCCAGCCTTGTTGACGGAGAGGCCGTCAAGGATGGAAAGAGGAGGAAGGCCGTTGCCCTCCTCTTCTTCCTCACCCTCTTGCTCCTCCTCGCCTTCGCCTTCGCCTTCACCCTCTTCGGCTTGCTCTTCCTCGGGGATCTCATCCTCAGCCGCCTCCTCTTCTTCTTCTTCTTCTTCTTCTTCAGGCTGGCCGCCGATGACGCGAACCTTACCAAGAACAGTCTTGCCGTCCTTGTCGAGGATCTCGCCCTTGTCATTGATCTTCTTGCCGGCGCACTGAGCAAGCTCACCCTCAGCGAGCTCACCAATCTCCTCGCCGTCCTCGTTGAGGACCTTGCCCTTCTTGTTGAGCTTGTAGCCCTCAAGGGTCTCGACGCCAGGAGTGTCGTCGTCCTCGGGCAACTCACCCAGCTCCTCAAGGAGGTCGTGGGTGGCGGTCTCGGCAGCCTCACCCTCGGTGATGCCAACCTTGCCAATAATGTCACCCTTCTTATTGACGACTTCACCCTTCTCGTTGATCTTCTGACCAGCGCACTTGGCGGGGTCGCCCTCAACAAGCTGGCCAATCTCCTCTCCATCGTCGTCGAGGACCTTGCCCTTCTTGTTGACCTTGCGGTCCTGGAGGATGCGGATGTCGTACTGCTTGGCGAGCGAGCCGCCGAGCTTCTCGGCAGCACCCTCAGCGAGCTCAGTAGCGCTCAGGATGTTGCCATCCTCATCGACCACCTGGCCGTCCTCATTGATGTTGAGAGTCTCGGGGTCGATCTCGCCGTCCGCGATCTTCTGGCGGATCTCCTCGTCCTCAATGTGGCCAAGGACGCCTCCATCGGAGCCGACGATCTCGCCAGCCTCATTGAGCTCCTTGCCCTCGAGGGCCTCGATACCGGGGAGCTCGTCCTCGATGCCTTCGGCTTGCTCTTCAGCACCCTCAGCGGCATCTTCGGCGTCACCGGCGGCATCCTCAGCACGGTCGGCAGCGTCGTCCGCGGCATCGGCAGCGTCGTCAGCAGCATCTTCGGCTCCGTCAGTGACACCATCGGTGGCACCCTCGGTAGTAGCCTTGGCAGCGCTGGCGGGCTCGTAGATGCCCTGCTCAACGAGATCGGCAGCGTCCTCGTGAATAGTGGCATAGCCAACAACGTTGCCGTCTTCGTCGATGAACTCACCCTTGCCGTTGAGGGTGGCGTTCTGGAGCTCTGAAGGATCGCCCTCAGTGACCTTGCCGATGGTGTTACCCTCGGAGTCGTAAATGATGCCGTCGACCTGGCAGGTAAGACCCTCCATGATGGAGAGGCCGGGGAGGCTATCGTCTTCCTCCTCGTCCTCCTCATCGTCGTCGTCATCCTGCTCCTCGTCTTGGTCGTCGAGGTACTCCTCAGCACCCTCGGGAAGCTCTTCGCCGTTCTCACGGGCCTCCTGGATCTGTCTCTTGATCTCAGTAGGGAGGAGCTCGCAGCGACCGACAAGATCTCCGTCGTCATCGAGGATCTCGCCATCGTCGCCAATGGGATATCCCTCGAGGTCCTCGGCATCACCCTCAGAGAGTCTGCCAATGGGGTTGCCCTCGGAGTCGTTGATGTTGCCGTCGCCGCCAACCTCAAGACCCTTGAGAACACTGAGGTCACCAAGAGAGGCTGCGCCGTCAGCAGCATCCTCAGCTTGGTCCTGAGCGTCTTCGGCAGTGTCGTCCGCGAGGTCCTTAGCATCCTCTGTAGGGTTCTCAACACCCTCGGTGGCACCCTCGTCGTCGTCGTCCTCGTCCTGAGCATCCTCAGCACCGTCTTCAACCTGATCCTTGGCATCCTCAGCACCGTCTTCGACTTGGTCTTTGGCATCCTCAGCGGCTTCGCCAGCCTCATCGGTAGTCTCGCCAGCGACCTTCTGGCCCTCCTCAGCGGCACCTTCAGCAGTCTCCTGAGCATCGTCCTTGACGTCCTCAGCAGCCTGCTTGGGGTCCTGGGCAGCCTTCTTAGGATCCTGCTTGCCAGCAAGACCCTTGGCCTTGCCGGCGAGACCCTTGGCACCGCTGAGCAGCTGGCCGCCCTTCTCGCCTTCCTGCTCCTCAGTGTCGTCCTGAGTCTCATCGGCGGACTCGCCGGCCTGGCCGGCCTTCTCGGTGGCATCGTCAGCGACGTCCTCGCCCTCTTCTTGGGCATCGTCGGCGGCATCCTCAGCCTGCTGAGTGGCACCCTCGACGGCATCGTTATCTTCGTCGTCTTCGTCGTCGTCGTCGTCATCCTGGACGGGCTCAGGAGCAGCCTCCTCGAGGCCCTCCTTGCCCTGCTCGCCGGCCTGAGAGACCTTGCTCATCAGACCCTCACCCTCGCCCTCGTCGCTCTCGTCGTCCTTGAGCTCGACGTTCTTCTGGGCCTGCTCACCAGCGTCCTTGGCAGTGTCCTGAGCCTTGCCGGCCTGTTCACTGGCCTCGGAAGCATCAGGAGCCTTGGGCTTGGGAGTCGATTTGGCAGATTGGGCGCCCTTGGCTGCGGACTGGCCGAGCTTCTGGGGAGTGTTTCCGGGCTTTCTTCCAAGCTTGGTGGGAGTCTTGGGGGCGCTGCTGGCCTGTTGCCTGCCTGCCGCTGGGGAAGGAGCCATTTTGTCGGAGTTCTGGGTAGTAGTTTTGTTGGTAGAAGTTGTTCTAGATGAAGATCCGCGGCTGGTTACCGGGGATACTTTTCTGTCGGGAGTAGGAGGGAAGGAGTAGTAGGCGTATTGACTAGAGTTGCTGGTGGGCATGCACAACAACAAGCATTAACTGGAGCTAAGTCGTAATAATCGTACAGTAAGTCGTGTAATTGATTGGGAGTTTGGGAATTTGGTCGTAGCAATTGGGAGAAAAGCTAGAAAGTGAAGAGAGAATATGAAATGTGGCTGCGGATTTTCTGATATAGCTGGCAAGCTGGCTGAGATGGCAGCACAGAGCATGTGCATGACATGGCCAGGGTGGATGCGTCCTGCCATCCATCGATGAAGGGCATCGCAATCGAGGACCCGGCCATGACGTCGCTGTGGCCGTTTGGGAAAAGATCCCTGTCCGTAATCCCTGCTGCAATGCATGAGGCGCCAGCTAGCATGAGGAGTAATTGGGGGGCCCTGTAGCAGTGGCGCACGCCTGGCCAAGCAGAACGCGCTGCCAATCGTGGCAGCTATGCAACGTCTGGGTAGAGTGGCGGCCGGTTGGTCGGCAGGTTTGGAGTTGCACCACGCAAGCGAGTTAGTGACGTTTCGCATATGCTTCCCTAACGGTCGCGTCAAAGCGCTACCGTTGATCTCAAGATTGAATTTGGCTGGAGGCAAGTGCTGGCTAATCTGGCACGTTTCTACGTCATCGTGGGAGAAACTGGGCTCTTACTTTCCCACGTGGAAAAGTAGAGGCAAACGTGCGAAGTCTCGGTCGCAACGGCTTACTGTAGTATGGTATACAGTGGTTAGCTGTTGAGCCACGAGATAAGAGAGCTCACGTCGCGGGTTCGGTGGCTAATGATTCGTGGCGACAGCTCACAAGTAGACAGGTATCTCATGCAGTGGCAGCGGCGGTGCAACCTCCAAAGAGCAGGTCTTCGATCGTGATGCAGCCGCACTTTTGCTCATCGTCGATCTGCGTGCAGAGCCACCGTTCCAGGCGGCTCGCCAGCCGTGGTGTGCCACCACGGCCACCTCCTGACCCTTGATGTGGAGGAGTAGACAGGTGCTGCAAAGGCGATCTGGCAACGGGCACGCCTTTTCATGTGGATACGTGTGGCTAGAATCCAGTGCCAAACCGGTTTCTCGTGTCTCACGGAAGGCGGTCGTCGCCGCTGTACCTAATGATGTTCGAGTCCGACTGCGCATTGCCCAGCATACTTTCATAGTCGAACGTCAATTGTCTACGCTGTGCGTGGCATGGTGCCAGTCTTGTTCTGACTTCGGGCAAGTTGCATTTGCTGTCGCACGGTGTTGCACCCTGTTTTGGCAAAGGGTTTTGGCCAAAGCTCGGCCTGTGTCGACCGGGTACGATCCAAAGCTTCCGGTACGTTGGTAAGAAACAGCTATTACATTAGCACTGCAGACTACTGTACTGTAGGCAATCGAACCACCTTCTTTGTCTCCGCAAATGCGCTGCACGAAAACCATCGCGGCGGAGAGTTCGATCGATCACTTTCGATGACAATCACATCGAAGGGGTTGTAGCGTTTCGGGTTGCGTTCCGGGCTCTGATGAGAACCAGAACCGCAGATCCTGTTCCGCGAAGCTCTTGCTCTTTCGAGTCCATTCCTCCCGCAAGTCCACAAGCCGGACGCCGCCTGCAAAATACTGGGGGCATGACGCATGTCACTATCCTCCGAGCCTGTACCTGCATGCGACGCATCGCTGCCGACAAGGATGTCCACGTCTTCATTGGGGAACAGCACCAGGTGGCTGAGGAGCGAGAGTTCGTGCCTGGTCCCAGTATGACATCGTGCATGCTCATCTGCATGCTATCACAGCACGGCAATGTGTTATACACCGGAGCTGCGGGTTCCAGGTGCATTGATGCCATTGCGTGCGCATTGGGTTCAGATGACATGACGCTGCGAGGCTGTCTCGAAGCAAATGCAATTGCCAGATGTACGAACGTTTCAAAATGGGACTGTTGCATTGATGGGCATAGAGATCATGATCGTGGTGCTAGAATCGCCGCTTCGTAAGGAAATCAGAGCATGTAGAACATTGACGCATTCTCTGTGTCTATCTCGACGGCAGAAATGCGTGATCTGGGGTGAGAGATGATTGTCAAAGCATCAGGAGACAACAGAAGCGTGAAGTTCCAGTAAGTTTGCTTCTTCCTGTGCTTTCGGAAGGCGCGACACACAGGTGCTTGTTGGCAGCGAGGCAGTCACGATTAGCCACCTCCTGATCTCGACATCACTTGACCTCACTCCCCAAAAACCAACAACGTGTCATCAGATACAATCTCCTACAGCCTCAACGAATATACGAACCGGCCCAACACTCTCTTTCGAGGCATCGCCCTACTTTTGCAAACTTTGCTAACGGGCGCGGCGCCCTGATCAGCATTGCTAGCTGGAAAGTGCAGAAGACTGGTCTACCGCTGGTAGCTTGGAGACGCTACGTGTAGACCATCCCAACCGTCCGGACCAAGATTAGACATTGCGCATCGCAAAAGACCCTGTCGTGATGATTGAGAATATTCCAGTTTGCGCAGATAGAACTTGTTGGACAGAGAGTCGAAGTAAAGCTTTAATGTAAAGTTTAATAAACAAGTTGTTTCGTGGCCATGAAGGTTCAGCTTGATCGTCGAGAGATCGACGTATTTCATTGATACTCGAACTCAAATCTGTCGACGACTGTGTCTTGCGATTCAGTGACACAGGCACTCACTTCGTCTGGCAGTACACTGTGATTGTTGAACACATGCGACAATGTTTCCGTGCATTCACCCATGGCAGATGATTTGAAGACTTGGCGAGTCAACTGCACGTTTCACGGTGCATGTAGAAACATTGAACGTTGTTGATAAAGCAACAAGAAATCGAGTAACGCCTGTGACTTCATCCAGTTCACAAAAAGAAGCAAATTAACACTGCCGTGGTCCTACGATCAGATGCGACAAACCATGATGAACAATAGAAACATAAAGCACAAGTTGTACCAATTGCACATGGTCCGTATTCTCTATAGAGATGGGTGTCTCACCCCAACCCCAACCCTACGCCTGATCAGTGTTCCTTCGATGAGACTTCAATACAGGCCACGAGGATCAACCCTCGCATCGAGTACATCAATAGAGTGATCTGGCAGTATATTACGCTGCTCAGTGTTGGTACGAAATGCTACATGTACATGTTGGAGTTGAACCACACGCGAGTTCTGGAACTTGATTTAGTTGCACCGGCTTCCAAGTATCTCCTGGAACGCCCATCAGGCACACCCTTGTATATATATACATGCCAAGGTGCTACCTGCTGAGCCAGGCAATGAATATTGAAATATTACCCAAGAGACAAACATGAATTCTGCCTAATTCAGGGAACGCAGAACAACAATCACAGCCTGCCACAAAAATCAAAACTCAGTTAATCATGATTAGAGTAAAGATGACATCCCTCTTCTCATTAATGTATGTGATAGTCGCTCGGTCGCGCTATGGCTGACCATGAATGGTATCGTGATCATCGTCATAATCGTACGTCGTCATTAGGCCAAAGCCGCAGAAGTCATGCTCAAATCAGGCCGCATCGCACAAGAGCACAAAACTCACTCTCAACTCACTCGTGCCCGCGCAGCGGCAATCCCTTTCCATAACTTCGTCTGAATCTCGCACTGATCCCCGTCTCGCTCTTCCTCCGCTCTTCCTCTTCTCGCAGGACCTCCCTCTCCCTCGCAGCGCTCGCACTGGTGTCGAACTCCTGTTCCTCGCGCTTTCTCTTCTCATCAGGCTTCACCAGCTCCTTGATTCCACGCTCCGCTTTCTTGGCCTGCTTCTTCGTCTTCATATAGCTCTCCAGACCCAGAATGACCGCGTAAGAGCGCGACACCGAGCATCGACTCATGTCTGCGCCGGCTTCTTTCAGGCTGCGTACGAACTCGCGGAAGTTACGCACCGGTGGCGCATAATGTCCTGACAGCGGAGACAGCTTGCGCAGCTGGCCGCGTTTGATCTTGATGAGGCCTGCAGCTGCGACACGCGCACCATGCAAGAAAGAGGAGTGCTGAAAAGCCCCGCTCTGCTTAATGCCAATGTACAGGCGCATGCTGGTGTCTGCGACAAAGATCCAGGTGTTTTTCTTTGTGGTCTTTCGCAGGAGATGGTTCATGAGGCTGTTGGTGCTGATATGTTGCAGCTTAGCGAATCCTTTCGCATCGTGCAATTCGTTGTTGGTATACTTTGACGAGTCTTCTTGTTTGCCGGTGCCGATGGAAGACATTGATGACAGCGATACAGAATCAGAGTCCGAGTCGCCTGGAGGTGGTAGAGGATCTTTGACACCTGTGGTGACTTCACGCCAAGTAGGTGTTGGGTCGTCGAAGTGGACGATACCGTTAATGCTGTCTCTGAACTCTGGCGCGGTGGTCACAGGGATGCCGTTCTTGGAAAACACAAAACGGCCCTGCTCATCGATGTGGACCAGATATTTCTGGCGCTCTTCCCGCGATAGGTAGCGCACCAGCTCAGTGTCCAGTCGACTTCGAGGTCTGTCGGGCAAGTCAAGGTCCTTTCCTTCGCCATAGTCCAGCCAGTAGAAGAAGTTCTCATGGGTGGCTGATTGCTTCCACTCGTGGTGATAACGTCGTAAATTGCTGCCGTACCTGTGCTTGTGATCGACCATCTCCAGGAAATAATCCAGCCCCATGGTTTTCGCGTACCGCTCTCGCCGCCGTTTCTCCCGCGCCTTGCGCTCGCGACACGCTGCCCTCTCCTCTTCAGTCTCACCCTCGACCTCGCTTTCCGATGTATCATCGCTCCCTGCTCTATGCGCAATAGCAGCAGCCCGCTTCCACCGCTCGCGCACAGGAGGAGAAGCGGTTGGGTTGGACGCAGTGCGTGACTTTGGAGCAGTGACGTTGGTATATTTCGCTGTACTTCGTATCAGTCATATTCACATAGACTGTATCTGTACCATACAACGCACCTTCTTTGAGCGCCTCGATCCATCTCACACTCGGGTCGAGGCCTCTGCCTTGCATAGCCCTCCTTGTCCTGTGGCCGCGATAATTCCTCTGGATCAACACGGCCGCCTTGGTCCTATCTTGCCCCTCGCTATCTTTCGACTGTCGCCGAGCCACCCTCGCAGCCCGTATCTCCGCAGCCCTCGCGTCTTGCTTGCGGGCGATTTCGGCCAGAACTTCTGGTGCAGGAAGCACGAGCGGGTCGCTGCTTTTATTGTCCTGCGGTGTGTCCATTACGAGTGGTCCATGTGGTGCTCTCTCAAGCTCCCTCGACGGCTCGGGTAGTTGCTTATTCAAGGTTGCTGTCACTGTGCCCCACGAGTACCACAGTTGCACATTTGGTGGTGGTGGGGCCGACTCTCTGGTCAAGTCAAGACGTGGGGTTTGGTCCTCGCTTGCGCGGCTTTCGCTTGAGTGCTTGCAGGTGAAGGAAGACGTCATCCAGCCTTACTGGGCGCCGCACGAGCCACGTTGAAGTGAGGAAAGAAGAAGAAGAAGGGAACAGCAGGGAGCAGGGGTCGGGCAAAAGTTCCGAAATGGCAAACACCGAAACAGGTTTTGGTCACAGCCACGCGTCAAGGCAACACGAGATCAAAATGAGTGTGGCTGGGATAGAGGAGGGTGAACCACAGTTGTCAGTTTTAGGTGACAGCGAAAGAGATAAGGCGAGAAGCCAGGCTAATTGTCATTCGAAAGTAAGGATTAGAAAGGGTATCAAACATAAGGTAAAAAGTATCAAAAGACCGTATCCGTGTCTGTGGACACCTATCTCTTGCCAGCCCGTAATTTTGCTAGCTGTAATAACGTCATTACATTACCAGTCCATTCTCGTGCCCTGGCGGCAACTGCCCGTACGGCAGCATGTTTTGGTGATGGTTGTCCATCATGGGATATGGCGGAGCTTGTTGGTGATGCATCATAGGCGGATTGCCATAAATCGGCTGCCCATGAGGAGCGCCCATCTGGTTCGGATCTGGCACTGGCTCATAGTGCATCTGTTCCTCTGATTGCGCGACCTGCTGTTGTGCACCCGCTTGTACCTGGATGCTTGCATGCGCCACTTGCATTGCAGGGTCGTGGTGAGGGTCGATACCATCATCTTGGGGATCATGCGAGTCGTCGCCTCCCAAGATATGACCTGCCTGCTCACCGGTGTAGTCATCGGCTTTCTGCCAGCCAGCATAACCGTCTGCGCGACCGATGATCTCACCAGTCTTTTGCATTTTCGTGCGCAACTGGCCCATCTTTCGTTTCATGCGCTCACGTAGCATCTCGTCGTGCACCTGTGGATCCCAGTCGTTCTTGCTAAGGTCGACCAGCTGGTACAACTCGCGATACATTGCCTCGAAAGTTTCAATGTTGTTCACGTTAAACGTGTAGTATCCGTACCGATGCATGAGCTCTGCCAATTCACCCTGAGCCCTTAAAGGCCACACGTCTTTTGAGTGCACCCACTCAGCTGTGAGGTGTTCCCGCCGTCTGCTCCGACGCTCCAAATCGCGAAGCATACGCTCCTGTCGTTCGGCGGTCCTTCGTTTAGATTCTTCGATCTTCTTCTTGCTGCGTGAGTCGCGCTTCGGTGGCGTGTTACCGACGTGCGCACCAGGCTTGAACAGAGTGCTAGGCGATGTGGTGGGCGATTCCGTGGCTCCAGACGCGAGGTTATGCGAGTTCTTACCCTGCTTCAATCGGCGCATCTTGAGTTTGAGCTCCACTTCGCGCTTTTGTAGTTCGATCTGCTGTAATTGCAGTTGTAATGTCTCCTCGTCGTCGCTACCGTTCGGCTCCATCTCCAGTTCCATCTCAGCGGACATAGGCGCAGGAGCTGGCGGTGGCGGTGGATAATTCGCGTTTGTAAGCGCTTGAGCGAGGGTCAATTCGGCCTGATGTTGTTGAGGCGCCATCTCAGCCATCGGTGCATATGGACTCTGGTAGACGTCGTCGATGGGAGGGACAGGCGATTGTATGTGAAGTCCTTCGCCCTGCGCATCGTCCGTCGCATCGAGCGCTGCAGCCGCCTGTTTGCCCTTCTTGAACCTGGTTCCTCCCTCGCCTTTGCGCTCGAAGACCCGTCGTATTGTGCGCGTGCCGACCACGATCTTATACGTCTCGTAGAGCCACCAGAGCATGTCGTCGACAGACAGCTCTGGCTTATCTTTCACATGTTCGAAGAGCGCCTGCGGTCGCACAAAGTCAATTTATTGCGCATACTAGCCGCTGAGAGATCTCCAGGCTCTCACTAACCGTTTCAACCTCCGGGTTCAGCACGCGATGCCTGCCAGTTCTGCTCTCTGGTGGCTTTCCAATGCGACCAGTGCGCTCGAGCTCCATCTTCCAGCGGCGGATGGTGCGGTCGGAGACCTGAGTCTCCTTCTCGATGGTCTCCTCATCGCGTCCAGCCTCGAGCAGTGCTTTGACGCGATCGCGTTGATCTTGGGAATATGCCCGACCCATTATTCACGTGCAACTTAGTTCATCTGGGAGTAGTTGGTTCCGTATTGAGCCTTCAGGGCAAAATGTGAGGTTGATATCTGAAGACATCTGACGCGCAGATCGAGGTTGGGGTCTGCTGTCCCGATCTAGGTAGCTTCAAAGTCCGTACTGCTGGCCCTGGCGCTAGGTGCTCAGTGCAGACTTTAAACCTAAATTGCCTTTTCCCACGCACTTACTCCAAGCCCTCCGCGCGATTGGCAGCTGGCTTCACATACACTTCTTGCACATGAGTCTCCGTATATCTTCATTAGCTTTATCTCACCGGAATGAATTTTTCTTGACTGTACAGGCTCGATCAAAAGCTATGAGTATAGCTGAGATATTCGTACAGGTTCACTAGCATCTAAGCGGCCTTCCACATCAGTTTCACATCGTTACTGGATGACAGTGGCTCAGATATCATGGAGATGCTACCACTGCACATTTCAAGTTAGAAATTCAGAAGTGGCATTTCAATTGCGCATCATGTCGTGCCAGTGGTGATATCTGCTGATAGTAGCACGTATACAACAGAGATACTACCACTGTTCGAGTATGTATGATTGCTACCTCGGTGGTAAGTCAGCGGCGACATTTCAGTGGCATATGTGCCTACTGCCTCATCTAGGTCTGATGGTAGTACCATGGGAGCTGCGTATATACAGCCAGTTGTACTCGATATAAAGCTAATTCTGGTAAGCCGCATCTCAGTGGTAGGTGCAGTCATTTCTAGCTCGGGAGACATCGTGCTAGCAAACTAGTTGCTGAGGTATAAATCCGCTTTTAGATATCTCTCAATGGTAGTCTTAGATGAGCGAGAAACCATGCCTGTTGATACGACTGTACCTTAGCTGTTGGGGCCACTGTACGTAGACTCATTCGCAGCGACTGTACCTATCTCACTGCTCAGGGTTAGACTTAAAAAGGGCACTTTGTAACATCCGGTGTGACTATATCAAAAGAACAAAGAACATGAATTGAAAAGAAGAACATGTTGGCGGAAAAAGCCACTTATTACTCAGCTAGTCTGGGAGTATTACACACAGCGATGGCATCCTGTCCCTACATTACTCATACACGTAGTCCCACGTAATCCCATGAACACCCGGGCAACCGCATTCTACCGAATGCTTGAAATCTCTCCCTCGACGCTTCATGTTGTGTTCGTCCATGAAAACAATCCCATCTCAGCACAAGTCAGATCTATGACAGCAGGTTGTGCAGACTCGGGCTCGCACTGGCTCCGCTGGTCGCGACTGTCCCGTTGCTCTGGTTCTCATGTGGCGTCGCAGACGGACCGCTTGGACCGTCTGCATTCGCATGACCGGCCTGAGGATTCGGCTGTGCAGGCGCCGAAGTGGAAGGCTGCTGAGGATGAAGCTGAGGCTGAGGCTGAGATTGTGGAGGCATCGGCGCCTGAGCCTCTGGATGCTGGAAATGTGAGCCAGAGCTACCATAGAGCGGACCGCCGAGCGGTGGCAGTTGATTCGTGAAGGGCGACTCCGTCCGACGTGACCCGTATTGTGGTTGGGGAGGGCCAGGAGGGAAGCTGTGAGGCGGGGGCTGCATATGAGGGCCGTGAGGTGTATTTACACCATTCGGCATGTGCTGGCCAGGCGGCGCAAAACCGTTTATTGGCGAAGGACGATGAGCAGGGTGGTATCCGCCTTGGTTTGGCGATGGTTGAGTCGGGTAGCCACCGTACGGTCCGTATGGTGTATGAACTGGGAAGCCGGCCGGTGGGTGATGATACGTCGGTGGAAACCCGTGAGTCATGTGTGAAGGCGGATGGGGTTGGTGCATGTAGCCTGATCCAGGTCCCATCCCTCCCATCTGCGGCGGTTGTGGGTCGCCTTGAGCCATCTGCAGCGGCCTCGACGGATCGTCCCACGGTGAGTGAGGAGGATGTGCTGGCCGTTGAGCATGGTGTTCGTTCCAGTCCAGCTGAAGAGGGTACGTCTTCGAAGGTGACAGCTCACGATGGGGTGGAGGTGATGGAGGTGGCGGTGTAGGGTCTAGCTTTCTCTTGACGAAGCACCTATGGCATAAGTACTCCGTTGGAGTTTTGCCTTCTACCTCACTGCGGCCATTGGTAGTTGCGTGGCCTTGCTCGCGTGATCCTGATTGTGCTCCGTTGGGCATTGCGCCCCCAGGAGGCGCTGGTATATCTCCCTCCGATGGCCTGGGAGCATTGCGTTCTGGCATACCATCCCAAGCACGTCCATTTGCGCCCGGTGCCATGAAACGGATGTTCTGCTGAGGCCTGGACGGATCGGCGGCGTGGAGGACTTCGGCTCCGTTGGGTGCAGTGGCGCCTGCGTCTGACGGCTGGTCGCGCTGCTGATCCGCGATCTCGCCCAAAGTCATAGATAAACGCTGGCCAGGTGACTTAGGCGTCGAAGAGTCTTCATCTTTGGGTTTGATGTGCCACTTGGGCGTGACGTCGATGTTGCATTTCGAGCAACGCTTTCCATGTGGAGCAATCGATCCCTCACGTAGGCTCGAAGCATCGGTCGCGCCATCCGCATCTTCCGGTCTGGTGTCAGCGACAGTAGAGTTTCTTGCCCCGCGACGAGCCCCAATGGTAGCACTGTTTATTGTTGACTCGCGCCTATTCGCAGCGTTGGCAAGCTGTCCACCCTTACTCTTGGTCAGTTGGACTTGCTCAGCCTTGCGAACGGTGCCAGTCAATGTGAGATCGGCCTGCTTGTAGAGCTCCGCGTAAACCTCGAGAGCAGTTCTGCCGCTGTCATCCGCTATCTCATGCATGGGGTGGATGGTCGATTTGATGTTGTGTTCCTTACACCAGATTGCCGCAGTAAGAGCTCCAGTCTCACCGTTCAGAGTGGCAACGGGTTGTTGATCCTTTCTAGATCCTTTGACAGGCGTGACGTCGAACCCGAATTGGTATCCTGCTTCGAAGGCACAAGAGACGTGGAAAGTCGTGTTGCAGTGGTTGCAATTGACACAAGCGCCTTTGTCGTTTCGGATCTTGTTTTGGTGGTCTTTGTTCTTGCATAGCTTGCATACAGCTTCGTACTTGCTCGGAGGGATCATTTGGAAGCCTTCGGCAACTGACAGTGCCTGTGCGTCACTGAATCGAATCTCCGGCGTGAAGAGCGCGCAGTACACGTGTACCCAGTTGTTGCCTGTCGTAGGCTTCAGGGGTTCTCGTGGTAATGCCGGACGATGGTGTGTGGTCTGTCGGGTGTTGTAGTTGGCTCGCATTTCGTCGGCAAGGTCCTTCTCCATGCGCTCCTTCTCGCGATCCCGTTCGTTCTTCTTTTTGTGAGTCGACTTCGGCATATCAATCATGTCGATCACAGTCTCTTCCGTCAGACACAAGCAGCATGAATAGTCCGTCGAAACTTGAGGATTGCGATCGTTCTGACACTGCTCGCACACCCAGTAAACATCGCCACTCGACTTGACGCCCTGAGTATCGCTCACTCCATAACAGCTCCGGTGTACCGTCAGCATGCAGTGTTGACAAGAGATAGTATTATCATCAGTATGGCAGACTGCGCATGGCAATGCTTTCCATGTAGGCTGGTCTGGTATGATGGGTGCTGGTGGAGGCGTTGGTATCTTTGGAGCAGGAGGCGGTTTTTCCTTCCTCTTGGTCTGTTCAGTGACGGGCGGAGTGCCCGAAGCGTCGTTCTTTGACTTCTTCTTGGGTGGCTCATCAGCGCCAGCAAACTGTGGCTCCAATGGAGGCAGCATAGCGGCCGCCTCATTTGCTGCAAGGAGCTCACGGAGCAGTTCCTCGTCGACCCTTCGCTTCCAAGCTCGACCAGCATTGGCTGTGATCTTCTTGGTGACTTCTTCGACATCCTCGTATTGAATGGCGTATTTGCGCCAAAGTCCAGCGCATCTGAAGCATAGTGCGACCAGCATGCGCTCGCGTTTCTCCTTCGGTCCATTCTTGACTTCGACCATCACAGTCTGGCCAGGTGCCGTGCCTGGGGCTCGTCTCCATTGCCTTGCGTGCGTGGTCTCGCAGAATTTGCACTGGAAATTGCGCTTGCGCTTCGTTGCTTTATCGTTGTCAAACGCCGAGTCGTCGGCGTCGTGCGCGACCTCTTCATGTAGGCGTGACGCGGTATCGTTATCGAGTCGCTTCTTTCCCTTGCGCCCCGGGTAGGTTCCCCAAATTTCTCTACCTTTAGGTGTCTTCTTCCAAAGATAGTAGAAACGTACGATGTCTGAGTTGGGCAGGTTGGTTTTCATATGGAGGCGCACGAGGCGATGCTCTGAACCGTACTTCGCCACACCTTCCTCGAACTTGACAAGATCATTCTTGCTAAGAACGGGCTCATGAAGGTGAGTGACGCGGTTGACCTTGGCGAGTTTCTCGAGTGCGGTCTCAGCGTTGTATTTGTTCATAGCGTACAGCTCCATGGCTTTGTCGAGGAAGTTGGTGCCGAAAGGAGGGACGCCGATCTTCCTTGCCAGAGGTTTTGCGCGCTCAAGATACTTCTCGAGAGCTCGCTCGTTTAACTGCTTCTTCTGTGCTGCCAAAGACTGTTCCTTGTCGTCGTTGCTCGATTCGTCTACTTCTGGCATCTTGAACATCAATTTCGCAGTGCAACGAGGGTCGTTGTTGGGATAATCCTCGCCACGAGCAACGTAGCCAGTAGGTTCGTCTTGTACCCATTTGGGTCTCTTCGCCTTCTCGACGCGATCTGCTTCTAGAGCGGCGACAGTCTCTTTCGAGAGTTTTCCCTCCTTCTTCGCACCGCCTTTCATATACCGCTTCTTGATCTCGGCGGCTTTGACAAGCTCCACAGGACGACCATGCCACACATTGACATTGGCTTGATGCCTGGGCCCCAGACGGGAGCTGGCTCTAGGGTAGATCGCACGGTCATCGTATTGCAGCGCATCTTCCACGCGACAGTGAATTCCCAGATATCGCATAGGCCACATCTGAGCAAGCGCGATTTCAGCTTGGGTAGCCGGGTGGTCATCGATGATCATGTCGTCAGAATCGTTAGGGCTTGGCGCTCTGGTCGTGTCGTTCGATATCGGTGGAAGGGCTTCTTCTGGTGGCGCAGCCTCCTCTTCTTCCACCTCCGCCTCTGTAACTTCGCCACTGGCGGATGGTGTCAGATGCGCTTCCTTCTTGCGTTCGGACGCCCTGCTGCAAGGCGCACAAGCCCAGGCAAACCCACGAGACGGCTTTTTGGGCAAAGGAGGTTGCACACAGTTCATGTGATACGAGAACTTGCAGATTGCACAATCGACCGATTCGCTCGCAGCGCAAAATCTCGTGCAGCGCTTGCATGTCTTGACGGCGCTGGTCAATTCTTTCACTCGACCGGTCTCGACTGCAACGAACTTCCAGCGCTCATCGAGTGCTTTCTTGACCTTTTCAGGGACATTGATGATTTGCGATGTAGGAATGCATTCATACCAGCGTCGGATGAAGCGGTCGAAAACTTGAACGAAATAGAAGGTATCGCGTTCCCTGCGGTAGGCCTCCAGATCGTCTATCTCGGAGCGGTGTTTGATTGTACAAAGTCCACGAAGGGACGTCAGTGGACACATGTCAGAATGCATCGTCGCGTATACAAGGCGGCTGTCACTGTTGAAGCGTTGTACATCTCGAGGGCGATAGTACCAGTTGACACGAAGGGAGTCGACAGGCGAATTCGGATCATCGGAATCGGTGTGCAAGAATTCCATAACCCGGCAGAGATAGTAAGGCTCCCCAGGCGGTTCGCACACAAGGTATACATGGTCTACATTTGATGTCGTGTCAGCCTTAGGAGTTCAAACAATGGGTCAAGCCGAGACAAAAGCGATGATTTGCGGGGTACAGGGCGTCGAACCTCTGCGAATTGCGCGAGGCCAGGGCAGAGACCCGTGGAAAAGGGATGCAGCGGGCTAGACGCTTACCGTTGATGTTTAATTTCGTTCCGTCATCCGCAACGAGTTCGCCTTTCTTGTTCAAACATGCCTTGGACCGCGAAAACGACAGCATGTTAGTCTCGCGTGCCAGCGACGATGGCAGCTGTTTGCGCATGTTTGCCGCAGAGAGCGCGGCGCTCACCGGCGGTGTAGGGGCAAGATTGGTTGGTGTAGCCGTGCCAGTGGCTTTCCGCTTCTTCGGGTTCGTCGCGGTAGAGGTGGCGCCAGGCGCGGGATCCTTGGCGTTGGTCTGGTTATTTGCACTGGAATGGGTGCCGTTGGTGGTCACAGGTTGCGCAGACTCCTTCGCACGCTTCGAATCCGGAGTGCTCTGCGCGTTGGCAGCAGCGGCAGATGCGCCCTTTTTGTAAGACGTGGTCGTGGCGGCAGAAGTGAAGTCGAAATCCGCGTCCTGGTCTTCTGCGTAGTTCAGGCGTTCTTTGCCACCCCGTCGTGAGCGTGTGCCATAGGTGCCAGCGGATTCGAGTTGTTCGAGTTGGGCTGATGCCTTGGTCACGTTGGAGGAAGTCGCCTCCGAAGACTTCAGGTTTGGCGCGTCAGCTTGGGGCGTCCCGCGGGCACTCGCATCGCGAGATTGGCGACCGCTTTCGCTGTGGCCACCATTCACCCGATTGATGGCCTGGAACGACGAGAACGCCGCATTCGACTGTGGAGTTGACGGCGAGGTTGAGTCGTCGCCCTTCACGGCGGCAGATGCATCTGTAGCGAGCGGTTTGATCGCGGGACCATCACCAGAGGCAGATCCGGCCATTTTGATCAGATGCAGAAGTCAAGTTGCACCAATTGCCGGATGGCGCAGAAGAATGCGTCGACGTGTATAGTAGGTATGCCGTTTGTTGGTGTGGTGGCAGCGCAAAATCACACGAGACAGACGACGCTGGAAAGCCTGCTGGATCGTTGGTTAGAGAGAAGGCGAGTAGAAAGTCGCGGCAGATCGCTGAACGCGGCAGTAAAGTTAAGGCTAACACATATCATGTGTATGAGTAGACAAAGATGTGCGGGGTGAGTGACAGCAAAGATGGGCACGCGACGGCCAAATCAGCAATCAGCAGCAGTGCGATGTGGTGGTAAAGAGGGAGAAGTCAGTCGAAGACACACGAGGCTAGACGACTAGTATTGGGAGATACAGAGCAACTCTCAGAGGGCGGGCCGGTGCAGCGTGCACGGTGCCGCGTATGATGACCCAAAACTCTACTGGCGCCGACGAGTCGAGAGACAAAGGCCACAACGCCTCGCCTACACGTCTTGGCGGATGCTCAGGCTCACGGCAGCGAACAACAAGCAACTATTGACTATGGGAGCCTCTACTATCTGGGACTCTGCCCTTTCAACCTCGAGACTCTCGAATCGCCTCGAAATGTGACGAGTCAAGGACCTTGTCCGCCGGCTATCAGTCTTTGGTGTCAGTTGACAGTTATAGACGGCTGTCTTGCTGGAATCCTGAGATACGCCGCGATGTCCGGGACTGCACGAGCGACGACACCGCGGGCATCGCTTTGTACCGAAGCGAAAGCCGCCGGAAATGGATGGATGAATCTTGAGTATCCTTTAGGGCAAGCGGAAGTCGATCGCTAAACATCGAGTGACTTCTATCAAGATACCAATAGCGTAGTCATCACCGTTCCGAAGTGTAGCCCCCATCAACCTGCAAAGCACTGAACAGTCGCACATGTCGACGACACGTCGACGTCTGGACTCCAGAGGCGACCGAGCCAGGTGTTGACTACAGATAAATCGCCGCATGCCTTCAGAGTGCGCCAATATTACACTGAAGGGCATCGCTAAATTCCGATGATGCAGGATCTCACATGGTGTGAGAGATATGGAATTGAACCGGTTGTCTTGATACATGCGCATGAGCCATGATTTTCTCTGTTATCCAGCCTCGTTTTGTCGTGCAAGGTGCGAGTGCAAGCCAAAGCTGCAGCCAGTCCCTGACGCAGCGGCCCTTGGGCAAGACCCACTAGCGTGATAGCTTATAATTTCGAAACTCAGAAACTGTAACGACGAATCTTCTCCGATGCCTGCGACTATCACGTGTACTGGCTTATCTCATTTCAAAATCTGGCCGTACTATTCGTCATCGTCGCAAGACTCGGCTTGAGAACAATTGCGCTTCACTGAATTTCGCTTTTGCATCCCGTGACCAAAGACCCACACCACCCCTGTTATGCTTAGGAGGATCATGGGCTCAATCACAAAGCAAGTTCCCATTCCCAAGAATGGCGTCGATTACCGCGGAAAGATCGTGCTCGCGCCGATGGTGCGATCGGGAGAGTGCCCATCACGTCTCATAGCACTCAAGTACGGCGCCGACCTCGTATGGGGCCCAGAAACCATCGACAAGGCCATGATTGGCACTACCAGGATCTTCAACGAACACACCAGAACTGTCGACTTCTCACGGCTGTCATCAAACGGATTCAGAAACCCTCTGCTCAACCCCGAGCAAAAGGAAAGTGTTATATACCGACTACACCCCGAACGTGAGGGCAAACGCCACATCTACCAAATTGGCACGGCAAACCCAGAAACCGCTGTGGCGGCTGCAAGCCTGGTCGCACCAGATGTTGCAGGCATCGACGTCAACGCTGGATGCCCAAAGCCTTTCAGCACGTCTGGCGGTATGGGTGCGGCACTTCTCAAGACCCCAGAAAAACTTTGCTCCATCCTTCGCGCCTTGGTTAAAGAAGTCGGCGAGCCCAATGAGATCGGTATCAGCGTGAAAATTCGCCTGCTGGAGACGCCCGAAGAGACAAAAGCGCTTGTCCAGCAGCTATGCACCACTGGTATCCACGCTCTCACTCTTCACTGCCGCACGACACCAATGCGACCACGAGAGCGAGCAATCAGAGAGCAGCTGAAGATGGTTGTGGAAACATGTCACGAGGCCGGAGTTGCATGTGTCATGAACGGCGATGTGACTTCTCGCGAGGAAGCAGTCAAGCTTATGGAAGAGTTCGGCGCAGATGGCGCTATGATTGCCACAGCTGCCGAGACTAACCCTTCGTGCTTCCGCGCGCAAGCAGATGGCGGTATCGCGTCATGGGAAGAGGCAGTAAAGGAGTACGTCAAGATCTGCATGGAGGTCGAGAATCGTTGGGGAAACACCAAATACCTCCTGGGTCAGATGGTTCCTGGCAAGGCACCTGCATACAAACTGATGACACGAGCAAAGAGCTACAGTGAACTGGTCAAGTCGCTAGGGTATGACAGTGAGCCCGAGTATGTGGACCTGGCCACCAAGACCGACAAGGTTCTCGAGATTGGAGCGTTCGAAAAGCCCAAGCTTACCAAAGCGGAGAGGAAGAAGCTCAACAAAGAATCGGCAAAACTCGCAGAGCAAACAAATGGAGCTGCTAAGCCTGATGAGGGTAAAGAAAAGGCACCGCTCGGTGGACAGAAACGAAATGCAGAAGCTGCGGAACTGGAGACGCCACCAGACGCTCTTCGGGAAATGGGACCCGCGACCGTGCCAGAGCAGGCTTCTGTGCTTGCTGTGTAAGCGAAGTTACACTGCACATATGCAACTTTCGCACTTAGCACCAGCAGGATGCGTCAGACTACCGATGAGGGACCCAAGTGCTGGATCCATCACTCGTCATTGAGAGAACACTTGCATTGATGAATAGCGTGAAACATAATAGATGCTTGTGAAAACTCTTGAATTGTTCATACCGAGGGAGTGATCCCACATCTTGTCGTACTAGCCTGATTTACTGTCAGTTGTGCCACTCGCCTCACCTACAAGTGCCAAGTCCATATGAACGCCCCCCGAACCCAAAAGAAAATCATAAACATAAGGTAGTCTACTATCACTCATCAGGAAGCGTAGTTCAGCACGTCCTTCAGCACCCAGACCTCGCCGTTCGCGACTTTACTAGCAACGCGCTCGACTTCTACGTTCCCAGGCTGTATCAGGATCTTACCGTCCTTGCTTTCCCACCACAGCTCACCACCGCCCATCCTCTCAGCTTTCTCGCCCTCCTTCCACGGGCTGGCAAACACGACGTGCGCTTCTGTGAATCGCCTCAGGTTCCTGTGCGCGCGGTCTTCGCCATCCTTGCCCGAGTATGCCTCGGCACCCAGTTTGGCGTAGTCCTCCGGGTCTTCCCAGGGCTTCCGTGGCAGAGCGGATAGCGCACTGTTGGTTGGAGCGAGGACGGTTGTGTTGAGACTGGCGGAGTCGAGGCGCGAGGAGACGGATGAGATGTCGCGGGTGAAGCTGGCGAAGACGTTGATGTTACGCTGGAAGCCGATCACGTCGGAGAGGATGACATCGCCGTTGGGAGGGCTGGTGGAAGGTGGTCCGTCTTGTCCTTCTTTTGCTGGTAGTTGGATGCCGGGGTTCATGATTGCTTCTTGTCGGTCGTTGGCGAAGCGGGCGGGTGTGGGCTTGGACTGGAAGGGTAGCACGAGGAGGGCGCTGCCGGTGACGATCAGACTAGAGGCGATAATGGCTCTGGTGGGTTTCATTGTGGGTATTGCTTAGGATGAGTGAAGTGTTTATGCACGATAAGGCACTTCGCATGCTCGATGTTGGTGGGGCTTGCAGTCAAGTCAACCTTCGTGGAGAAACAGGACCCTGGGATTTGGTTCACATGCTCGGCTACGTCATGTGTCGAGATCGCGGTGCTGCCTGGCACTTCGATTCGTTCACGTGCTTTCGCGACCTCCTCGAAGTCTAAACACGCGGCGACGATGGTGCTGCAGGAGAGCAGTCCATCCAAACACAATGTCATGGTCGGCACGCGAACACCGCACCCAAAGTCCACCAAATGCGACGCCGACGATGCCGACGATGATTTCGCAACGCCACCTCCCAAGCGTCTCAAGCGCGATATCACAGACTTCGTGACCAAGAAAGAGAGCCCGAAGAAATCACCACAGAAGTCGCGTAAACATGAGATACCAGACTCGGACGCCGATAGCGACAATGAGATCGTTCACTCCGAGGGGTCCACCAGCGACAAGCGCACCGATCTTGAAACTGCGTTACCACCCATTCAGTCTGACAAGGAAGCCATCGAGGCATACGAGGCTTCGCGCGCAGCTGGAGAGCTAGGGCTGGCAGGACGTCTAGCAGAATCGAAATGGGAGCGAGGAAAAAGCTCGATATATGTGGATGCGTTCAATCTGGCCCTCGAGACAGTCTTGGACGACGAAAGTCATCTCTTTGACGAAGCGGAGCATGCTGTCTTCCAGCAATGGCGAGACTTCAGCTACGAAGCACAGTATCTTTATGTCCGCTTATTTCTGCGCAAGACTTCCAGTTGGCATCGCATAAATCGATTGGGATACCATAGCGATATCGCGGACTTGCCGCAGGCTGTGATTGATCTGCAGATATCGAGAGACTCCCCGAGCACTTCAACGACTGCGCAGGATAATGCCGGCGAGCTGGAACCCCCAGACGATACGTTTTTGGGACGGCCGTTTTCCTTTGCAGATCGCTCGGAAGATTGTATCAAGGATCTCGAAGAAGCGTCATCCCTACTGTTGTTGGACGAGCTGAAAGCTATCGCCAAGGATGCTAGGGTACAAGGGAAGAACAAAAAAGATCTCCTTCGCGCGTTCAGGAGGACAAGCGGCAAGCAGACAGGCTTAGGTTTCGGTGGTCTGAAACGATCGGAGACGGAGGAAAGCGCGACGTCCACAGGCTCGGGCCTGGAAGAAGACGGGAGCAGAGATGTGACACCCAGTAGAGGCGAGAACCGAGATGCACACTTTGTGGACCGAATCATGGCAGAGACCGGGCCTTGTATTCGTCTATCTTTACCAATCCTGAAGCTATTCGAACGCGTGCACCTCGTCTTCTACCGCAGTACCGAATGGACCGAGAAGTCACTCACAACCATTATTCTCGCACGCATTGCGAGATGGAACTTTCCACAATACATCGTGAGCAGGAGTGGGAACATTTTTGCTTCTCGTTCGCTGCTGTTAGAATTCGAGGCATCTATACGGACACAGTTTCGCGTTGATAACATCCTCGAGTTCAATGGTACGCCCACAAATGATACCCTGCAAGTCATCCTAGAGATCTTCGAAGAGGTTCACCCGCGATGGCGTGTCTTGCTTCAAGATGAACAGCGGAAGGAGGACAGCATCTACTTTACAGGAGAAGGCGCATATCTGCGTCGCCTCTCCCCAGCTTGGGTCTACACGCGCATCATACACAAGGCCGCATACGTACTTGGGAAGTTCAAAGATCACAAACGAGAGCACCAGGTACTTTGCGAACTCCTTAAGCAGCGGCTATTCCATACCTCGCGCCGCGGCGACTGGTACCAGCGCAAAGCTCTTCTTGAAGAGCACTACATGCACCTGCACCTATACTCCCCAGCTACATGTAAGGATGTGGAAAGCAGGAAAAAACACTGGAAGCGAATAGCCTTACAGACCTGCGAGACCGGCCTAGAAGACCAACTCACTCATCTCATCTATCACCACGATCTACAGAAGCGTACAGTCAAATTGGAGAAATCGCTAAAAGTGCCAAAACGCCTTCAGCATGATTTTGGACACGTAAGGTTGACGAAACCGCTAGAGAGAACCTTTACCGGCGTACGCATAGAGCGCCCAGCCTCTTCTCGCCGCAGCAGCGAGCAAGGCAAACCATCATTCCGCGGCTCCAAAACAATCTGGCTAGATCCTGAACTAAACACGATCACGGACCCAGAAACCGGCGAGGAGTCCAAAGCCGAAGGCGAATGCAGCGTCGAAGCCATGTGCCTGTCCTCGTACCGCGCCCTAGGCTGGAAAGGCTACCACAGCGAAGGCCGCATGTTGCGCACACTGTTCGCGTACCTCTTCTACGACGTGCTGTTCGTCTATATCCCCAACGTCTTCCAGACGGAGTTCCAGACGTGTCCGCTGGACTTGCACACGGACGCTTTCTACCCTTCGCGCATGAGTGAGGTCAACGCGAGGTCCAATGAGATCAGCAATGGTGATGCGGAAGTTATCCTCACGCGAGTGTGGGAAGAACACAACGAGAAGCGGACCTGTGTGGTTGGTCTGGACTGGATGTACGAGCTCACGGACTTGCAAGAGATCTGCCGCGCGTTTCCGCCGAGTGCGCTCAGCACGGTGATGAAAGTGTTTGCGCAGGAGTATGGGCAAAGGGGTGGCGGTGTGCCAGATTTGTTCTTGTGGAAGACTGGCCAAGCAGATGAGCCGCTTGACGATGGCAAGTCGAGGCCTATGAAGGATGGTACCAAGGCAGGCGGACAAGTCATGTTCGCCGAAGTAAAGAGCGAGAATGATCGCTTGAGCGACACGCAGCGCATGTGGATCGATGTCCTTTCTGGAGCCGGTGTTGCTGTCGAGCTGTGTCATGCTGTTGCTGAAGAAGTTAGAACGTAGGGATAAGGTGATATTGATATTGATCAACGCTTCATGGCAGACTTGGTTTGTAATATTCTTAGCATTGCCATTGTGTTCATCATATTAACACAAGCATCAAACCGAACTTGGCATGCCGCCGAGAAATGACCAAGTCTTCCCTTTGGCCCAGAATGTCCATCGCTACTCGTGACCGTGACGCATGCCGCATAAAGAAGAATGATCACAAGGGGAACAGGAAAAAGGAAGAGAGAAAAGAAAAGAAACCCCACAGCCAGTGTCGATATGTGCCCGTAGCACAATGAACCATGCACTGCCCTGTCGTCATGCCCAGAGACGAGCCAACGTGATCGATGTGGAGGTCATGAGCTCCGCCGCTCCTGTCCGGAGTATCAGCTCTGAAGACATGCAATTCGACCCACAAACATGGCATGGCATAAGGTCAGGATGATGAGGTCTTTTCCCATGCATTAGGCAGCTGAGTTTTCTCCCAAATCATTACCGGCCGAGCAACCTGCCAACCGATTTCTCAGACCCACAAGAGCCAAAGCCAAGGCGGTCTTCTGCTTGGGGAAGCTATTCGGGGTAGAACTGGATGACATCCTGTGACTCCTCCTCGCCGCCGTACGTGTCCTCGTCAACCTGCTCGGCCTTAATCGGCGGGGTCATGTACACCGACGGCTTCCTCGATCCCATGGCTGGCGGCGGCGTGTCCTCCCCAGTAGCGGACTGGCCTGCTTCCGTTGTGGGGAGAGCAGTGTCAGCGTCCGGGACTGCATGGCTGACCTTGGTTTTCTTCTTGCGGCTGGGAGTGCTCTCGCTTGGAGAGAAAGAGGCAGAGCGAGCAGTGGCGGCAGCAGTAGCCTTCCTCTTTTTGCCCGCAGTCTTCGTGGCGCTACCTCCGGTGGCGGCATCCTTGGGGTTGAGGATACGTTGGATGCTGGTTTTGAACGAGGCGGCTGTGATCTTTCCTGAGGGCTGGAAGTCTGTGGCTGCCTTCTTCCAGTCCACCTAGGGCAAGGTCGTCAGCATCATGAAGGAAGCAGACCTGGAAAGAGTGCGAGGGGAAGAGTAGATACGTACACTGGCCATGATCGGCTTGAGGTCAGCTTCTTCGATGTTAATAACGCAAGCCGCCATGCGGTTCTTGTCAGATGGACTGAGCCTGGAGTACTCGCGCTTCATCCTGGAGATCGAAGTCTTGAAGGAAGTGCCACTGATGTTGCCAGCGGGATCGAAGTCGAGGGTAGCGCTCTCATAGTCCACCTTTAGAAAGCTGTTAGCGACACGCTATACTGACGGTGTGACTGTACGATTGAATGACATACCTTACTCATAGCAGACTTCTGGTCTTTGATGTTAACGAACATCACAGCGAGACGCTGCTTGCCCGAGTCGTTCAAGCTGCTGTACGAAGCGCGAGGCATGCTTGGCAGTGAGACGTGGGTTGGGTAGTGAGACTAGGGTTCCAATGAGCTGAGGAGGGAGTTGCGAATTCCTTCAGACTGCAATTATGTGCCAGCCTGGTTGCTTGAGCGGTGCAGGTTTCGGAGGATGACGACCGCCGTGTTAGGTCGGGCGAGGGGTCGTATACTACGGAAGACAGGTTAGAGAGCGTCTCGCAGATAGCGGATCAGGAAACTCCTACGAGCCGGAGTGTATAAGACCGCCCCTAGTTATTGCCTATAGATAGATAACTACCGCTTTAGGGTAGGTGCTATAGTCGTCTAGCCGAGATCAAAGAGATAGTCGTCTTGAATCATTACCTAAACAGGGTAGGCCTAGTAGGGCTTGCAGTTGTGGTGAAGAGTGGGAATATTTATTCTGCTCTGTCTGTGGTCGAGTATGAGTATGAGAGGCTAAGTTGTGGTAGAAGGGGTGGGTTGGTTTGTTGTGGTAGGAGGGTAAGTTGTTTCGCAGTGAGAGCGAGTCTCTTATAGACGAGCGACGACAGGAGGGATGTGCAGCTTTGGCTGTGCGATCTGAACAAACTTGGAGCAGTGATAGTACACGTGATGATTTGGGAGAGGGCAAATTGATCTGGAACGACCGGTCAGAGTAGAGGAAGTGAGGCTAGCATGTGAAAAGACCGGTGCGCAATTAAGAAGAAGAAGATGTATGACTGACGAAAGTGACTGACCAAGAAATGGAGTGAAGCGGAGTGACGATGCCGGATGGAGTGAGCGGTATGCTGACTTGACAAAAGCAGGAGTGAGGGTAGCACGTGAAAGGCGTGTAGAGTGGGCAACGCGCATGTATCGACATAGAGTGGAGGTAAAATGAAAATCGGTAAGGAAGACCAAAGGGGTCGGGCACCGGCTACTGGTGAATACTATACAGCATTACTGAATCATAAATAATATCTTCTCTTCCTAGTTCCTTCACTCATCTTCAGGTCATCATTCAAATATCATATCACGTCTAGAGATCGCCCTTGGCGACGTAAGGCTTAAGTCTCTCCATAAGGTCCTCGACCTCAAGCTCCTCACCCATCCACTGGGCACCGGGTCCGCCAGGGACCTGCTTCGGTGGGATGAGCACATCGCTGACGACCTGGATGACGCCGTCCTGTGCGATGCCGTCCTGGACAGACACACGGCCGAATCCGTTGATCTTGATGCTGATGAAGCCGCCGTAGCGAGCGATGTCAATGCTAAGGCTGCGGTCCTCAAGCAGGGTGGGAAGGTCGACGTGGAAGTATCCCTTGGGCACACCTTCCTCGCTCTTGCTATCCGAGCTGTAGTAGGCATCCGAGTAAAGAGTGTTGTCGGGGACAAGGTGGTACTCAAGAAGAGCCTTGAGGTACTTCTGACCGTACTTGCTGAAGAGGAAGGCATTAATGCGAGGACCAAGCTTCTGGAAGGCGAAGTTGGAGGGAGCGAAGAAGGTACCGCCCTTGTGGTCGGTGGTGTTGATCACGTCGAATAGACCAGTCTTGCCAAGGCCGAGCTCGAGGGTGGAGAACTCGCCGGGAAGAAGGTCGATGATGGTGGCGACGTTGGGTGGCGGCAGGATGATAGAGTCGACGCCGTGGATGACGCCGTTGGTACCAAAGATGTTGATGGCGACGATGCGGGAGTAGAAGTTGACGGTCAATCCTCTCAGGCCGATGTTGAAAGCAAGACGCTGAGGCTTGGGCTCGCCAGCGAGGTGGTCACCCGTGAGAAGTGTAGGCACAGTGTGGGTGAAGAGCACACGTTTGGCGGGGTAGAAGTCCTCAACAACGTGGTAGGACAGAAGAGCCTCGAGGAACTCCTTGCTGGGCTTGTGGTGGTGCTCGGGGATCTTCTCGAAAGCCTTGTCCGTCGGAGCAAAGACGGTGTAGTTGGCCTTGGTGCTGTTGAGCTTCTTGACGAGATCGGGGTGGTCTTCAAGAAGCTTGGCGAACTTGGTGGTGTACTTGCTGTTGGCAATCAACTCGTACACTGTGTGGTTCGGTGGGCCGTGGTGGGGCGGATGGTGAGGGCCACCGTGATGAGGAGGACCATCGTGCGGTGGGTGATGAGGTCCGTCGTGTGGCGGACCGTGGTGGGGGTCATCAAAAGTCTCGTCGAAAGACTGCAGCTCCGACTCGAGCCAGGACTCAGCATCGAAGGCAGAGTGCTTGATCTTGTTGCTGAAGCCATCAGCCTTCGCGAAGGCGTTGTCGAGAGTGTTCTTGGACTGCTCGGCAACTTCGTTCCAGGCATTCTTGGAAGTCTCGGTGACTTCATCGTAGTGCTTCTTGAAGCTGGAGAGGATATCATCCTTGGTGGAGACAGCCTCGTCGTACAAGGAGTTGCCACTACGGTGGTTCTGCTCAATGGAGAGCTCCTGGAAGACTTGCTCGGAGGGCAAGACAAAGGCAGAGCCTGCTGCCACGAACGGTAAGACGGCAGAGAACTTCATGGTTGCTGATGGTGATGAGGAGGTGAAGCAGAGGTGAGAGGAGGACGATCAGGGCGAAGGTTATAGTGATGCCTAGGATAATGTGCACGCCATTCTGCTCCTCCTCCACCCATCGGTGTCGCGATCGATGACGACGCCTTTGCGAACGCGAGTCGCCTCGGGTGCGAGATGCGAGCTGCAAGCAAGCTGTCGTGCCATTATATGCAATGCTTCCTTTACTGCTGCATTCCATGATATATCTACATCATGGCTAGTAAAAGTCCAGCCGTGATGCAACCTTTTCGATTACCATCAAATTGTCTTCCACATCCTCCGTGTTTGGACCACCTGAGTTCATCGTGCACGACCTCGCACCGTTCCAAGCGTGGCAAATAGCCCACAATAATAATATGCGGGGGAAGCTCCTTCGGTGTCCGGCCCGCGCTCATATGTTTACATGTGAATCCCACGGTGTGTGTTTTCCATCATTATTGGAGCCTCTCTATCCGAGCGACCTTCTTGTAGGGCATGACGGTTCGAGCTCTAGACGCGGTATCCTGGAGACAAACTGTGTACACATGCATCGTCTTCTGTGTGGCGCGGATATTGCAGAGAATCGAGCTGATCACATTCTGTCAAGATTAACAGATGCACGAAGAAGGAAAGACTGACAGACTTATGACGCCCCCACGACCAGCTGGCTGGTGCACAAGCAAGAGTAAACATGACGGCAGAGCAAAATATCGATGCCGACTGGACGGAGTTGCATGCGGCAATCTTTGAGCCTTTTAACAGCACAACATCAAGGTAATTTCATTCTGGTCAGCCCCGTTTACCTCCATTGGAGACTGGCTCGACGGGGTAGCGAATGCAAATACCAACAGCCACCCTACTGGAATAGTGGACGTGCAACAAATCACGAGCCGCCTCGGAAGTCCACGGCATTCTTGCTGTTCCAACCCGTCATACACGTGTCTGTTATTCAATTCACGGATGATGCGGTATTTATGCTTTGCCCTTGCATGGGTTGCGCAGCTCCAATTCTGGCTGTTTACCACTGGCCTGCCTCGTCTTCGTCATCTCTTTACGTCAGACTGAGTCTTTTGGACCCAATGGCTGCCATTGAAGCGTGGAATACGTGGATGCAGCAGCACATGGTAGCTGTTGTAGAGCTCCAAAAGAAAGCATGATCTCAATGCCATTCCATATAAGTATCACATTGCCCTTTTTCACCTTCCAAGACCTTTCTTTCTACACAACTTCCTCCAACCCACTCTTCAACTAATTGACTTAAGCATCACCAAGCTATAAGGGCTATTCACTTTAGCCTTCCACAACATACAAAACAAGTCAACAATGGCAGGACTCGCCAGACACGTCGACCCCGACGAGCTCATCGCTCAACTGCACGACCACCCTCATCAATCACACCGTGCCCACTCACGCAGTGCGGTCTCCCACCTCACTCCCTACAGCAGTCGCTATAATGCTCAAACCGAGCTCTCCAAGTTCAAGATCCCCCAACAAGGTGCTCCTGGTGATGCCGTACACGCAATGCTCAAAGACGAGCTCGACCTTGATGGCAGGCCCAATCTCAACCTTGCATCTTTCGTGGGAACCTACATGGAGCGTGAGGCTGAAGCCCTCATGGTCGAGAATCTGAGCAAGAACCTCTCAGACGCGGACGAGTACCCAGCCATGATGGACATGCACGCGAGATGTATCAGCATTATTGCCCACCTGTGGGGCGTTCAAAAGGGCGAGAAGGCAATTGGCTCTGCCACGACCGGCAGCAGTGAAGCCATCCACCTTGGTGGTCTCGCCATGAAGCGCAGGTGGCAAGAGAAGCGTACTGCTGAGGGTAAGGACACTTCCAAGCCCAACATCATCATGGGAGCGAACGCACAAGTTGCTCTCGAGAAGTTCGCACGCTACTTCGAAGTCGAGGCTCGCATTCTGCCCGTGTCAGCGGAGAGCTCATACCGCCTTGATCCAAAGCTGGTCAAGGAGAATATCGACGAGAACACTATCGGTGTCTTTGTCATCCTTGGAAGCACATACACTGGCCACTACGAACCCGTCTCGGAGATTCACGACATTCTTGACGAGTACGAGAAGAAGACTGGCGTTGACATCCCGATCCACGTTGACGCTGCATCCGGAGGCTTTATCGCTCCGTTCACGCATGCACAGGCTGACGGACACAAGTGGAACTTTGAGCTTCCAAGAGTGAAGTCGATTAACACATCTGGCCACAAGGTAAATTTTCGGAATCTCTCAGCAGTGGTATCACGCAGAACCTGTACTGACAAACCCAACAGTTCGGGCTGGTGTACGCTGGCGTTGGCTGGATCATCTGGCGCGATGAGAGCTACCTTCCCAAGCATCTTGTCTTTGAGCTTCACTATCTCGGTATGTGGTTAAGCCAATCTGCTCCCAATGAGAACCTTACTAATCAGTCCTCTTCCTCTCACAGGCGGCACCGAAGAATCCTTCACCCTCAACTTCTCCCGTCCCGGCGCCCAAGTAATCGCCCAATACTACAACCTCATCCACCTCGGCTTCGAAGGCTACCGCGGCATTATGGAGAACGCCCTCGCAAACGCTCGCTTGCTCTCGAAAGCGCTCGAGTCAACCGGCTGGTACCGCTGCGTGAGCGACATCCACCGCCCTAAGGGCCAGCTCGAGTACAAGAAGGGCGAAGCGAACGAGGGCAAAGAAGGCGAGACCAGCGCAGACTACAACGCCGGATTGCCCGTCGTGGCGTTCTGCCTTACCGATGATTTCAAGCAGAAGTACCCGCACGTCAAGCAAGTCAGCATCTCGAACCTGCTGCGCGCGAAGCAGTACATCATTCCGAGTAAGTTGGACCGTAACACACTGTATGCGACAACCACACAGATCAAACAACTAACAAATCTCTCCACACAGACTACCCCCTCCCACCCAAAGAGGACGGAACCGAAATCCTGCGCGTCGTCGTCCGCGAGACCATGTCCATGGACTTGCTCGACCGCCTGATCTCAGACATCTTCTCCGTGACCGAGAACATCATGAACAGCGACGAGATCGACCTCAAGGTCTGGCAGCCATTCCAGAACAAGAACTCCGCCGAGGGCACGCAGGGAAGCTTGGGTGCGAAGTCGCACGAGACGCACAAGCACAAGAGGCCCATGTCGCATGGTGTGCATAGGACTGTCTGTTAGATTGGGGCTGATGAATTTGTTGAGAACTACGTAATGAGTTATATGAAAGATTCTTTTCTTCGAATTGTGCTTTGTCCTATGCGTCTGCCATGAAAGCTTCCATATCAAAGTCCATGATTATTCGAATGTCGCAGGCGGTACCCTCGAGGTGAACAAACCTAAGAATTACCAGAAGAACATGGAGAGAAGTGAGTGATTACATTAGCTTCTGGCCACTAGTATGAATGCGGCTTTCCCCTTGCACGTTGCGTCGCGAGAAGAAGAAAGCTATGGAAACCTCGAATCCGTCATCGCATTACCAGCATGCCCAAGCCCTGCGGAGAGGATCAAACCATCCGGCTTTGCCATATCTGTATCATGCGACTTTGCACGTTACTGATCTCCAACCGAAGGCTCCATGCCTTATTAGGTCTTCTTCTCCCATTGAGGTCCCTGAAGGTACAGCCTTACGACCCATTTTCTCCGCCATCTTGGAAGTCGAGCAGTCGTTCCTTGTTCATCCTGCACTCTTGCAAACCGGTGTTCCAGTGTCTCGTCGACACGTCAAATGCGGCTGCTGCAACCGGCAGATCTATGACAGCTGGCAACGACTACCCGCGTGCATATCGGTTGATCATTGCAACGTACTCGTCGTTGAAAGTAAAGCCAGCCTTTTCGGCATCCTGCAAGCTCTGCAGAAGTGTATTTGCTCCGATAGACACGGTCTGCTTTGGCACCGCTCGGACTTCGAGAATTTCGACGTCGCTATCCTCAACGTGCAGTATAGGTCTTGTTACTGTTGACTGATGTTGTGATGTATTGTCCACGACAGCGTTGGAAGGATTTGCGATCGTCATGAGTTCTCGGTTTTCCATTCTGTGCTTTTGAATAACATGTAGTAAAACTTCTTGTGTGGTTTGGAAGACCTCGCCGCAACTTCAAAGCCAGCACTGGTATGCATCGTTGACCGTCTTGCGTCGATACTTCTGGGTGCCGGAGGACGTGCTGACAAGGTCTCTGGCTTTGCGTAGTGCATCCGAACCCTTCATAGAATCTGCTGCTGGCTTAAAAGGGCGCGAGGTTATGCTTTGAAGCCTTTTTGTTCCACTGAAGGTGAAACGAAGGCGCACAAGTCCGGCGCTACGCTCACGAATGACACCTTTATGCCGCAACTGTGATGGTCCTTTTTGAGATGACTGTTGCTCGTCCTTACTTCGCTTTGACGAAACATGGAGGCTGTCCATAGTCGAGACTCCTGTGGCGGCGGCAGAGGCGGGTTTGCTGTGAGCACGCTTGCGGGACGTCTGCGGCTTGAGAAACATCTGCAAGAGCTTTCCTGCGTCTGCTGATTGTATGTGCGGGAGAGGCTGCTTGAACAGCAGCAAGTTCATCAGGTAAGCGCGCACTCTTTGGCCTATCTTAGACTCCACCACAGCATCTTTCTCATTGAGGTCCAAGTCCTGAGTAGCCTTGAACTTCTGCTTGATGCCATTACCGACACTCAGTTGCCACTGCGACGCCTTCAGCTCCATGCCATGATATTTCTTCTCGATAATTGCAAGGTGTGACCGTTTGATATCGTCAGCGGGCCATATCGTTGTGGCGTAGGCATGAACGAATTCGAAGACCAGGAGATTGAGCGTGCTGTCAAAGCTTTTGAAGCCTTGCGTGCTGGAAGTCTTGCCGGTCCAGAGTTGCAGCTTGATGAAGCCATTCCAACACGCGTCAGCCCAGTCGCGTGATCCGTGTTTAAGGATGTGGTGCCAGCAGAGCGCTTCGAATGCAGCCATGCGCGCATGGTCGTTTGGGTCGAGCTGAAGTTTGGCGTAGGCTGTTAAAAATGCCATTTTGACTGTCTGTTGCTCTGATCGAATTTGATGTTGTTGAGATGAGAGCGATGGAAACAAGACAAACGTGTGGAGTGAAGGCTTGGGCGGGCATCCGATCTCAGTCCTCGGGCCTGTAGGCAGCCGCCGAGCGTGAAAACTGGCAGGAGCGACCGAACTTGCACCTTCCGTGCAAGCAATGGCAGTCGCAGTGTGAAAGTTCTCGAAGCAGACCTCATGTGCTGTTCGTATCGGTGACATTGTGATAACAATTTATCCAAGAACTGGACCAGTGTTAAACGTCTCATTTCATTTCATTTCTCGCATCTAATCGTCACTAATAGCCGCCTGCCTCCAAAACCTCATCCTCAGCCTCAATCCTGACAGCCTTCCTCGGATCATCCCTCGCCAGCAGCACCTTGGTATCTTCCCCTTTGCCCTCCGTCAAGTCAATGCCACTATCGCCATCACCACCGCCAAGAATAGCCGGACCACCCTTCTTTGCCAATTCCTTATCGTAGCTGGAAGGATCAACGCCCAAGATCCCGCCAACATTGTTGCGGTCGCCAGGGACAGAGAACTCGCGGAAAGCGTAGCGCCACTCAGTGAGATACTGGCGCACAGCTTTGCCGACCTTGTCTTTGCCGTTCTTGCTGTGGTGGCCGGTGCCCGTGATGGCATAGACGGGGCGCGACGATGACTTGTGCTCGAGGAGGCAATCGGAAAGGTAAGACACGGCTTCTTCGGCGTGAAGACCGTGGAGGTCGACGTAAAGCTCCTTTTGACGACCGTCAGTCAGCTGCTTGTTACGTTCCTCGTACAGGACACGAGCTGCTTCGCGGTGGGCTTCGCGCATCAAAGCGTTCTCATTTTGACCACGCAGAGAGAGTGCCTTGGCGCCACGAGCGTCATTACGGTTCCAGGCTTGAGCAGCAGACTGCAGAAACTTGTTCCTCAGACCGCCGTGGCGCACAGCATCAGAGCGGGCTTTGAGGTACGCGCGGTTTACATTCTCGCCAGTCTCGAGCCATGGGACATCCTTTGGAGCAGGGATAGCTAGAGAAGCGCTGGCATTCTCACGTGTAGAAGTAAAGCTGCGGTTGTTTTGGAGTCCACGTCGCATAGCTTCGCGAGCCTTCGGGCCGGAAGATGCGGGCGAAGGGCTCATTCGAACGACATCGGCCAAAGAACCCGGCTGAGGAGCGATAGTGGCGGCGTTGTGGTGGCCGTGACCACCCCGCTTGCCATGATGCCGCTTCCCTGGTCGGTTGGCGGCAGCAGAGCCGAGAGATGGAAACGCTTCATCATCGTTGAAGTTTGGCTGAGAGCCTGGGGTGGGTGCCCGGGAGGTGTGTCTGCTTCCAGGACGAGATCCTGGACGAGAGGCGTTTCGAGGGCCGGTCGGAACAAAGTTAGGGAACAGACCTGGTGGTGCGGCAGCAAAGGCTTGCTGCTGATTTTGTAGCAAGACGGAACTAATGGTCGTAGGGTCTACTAAAGGATCCGTGTCCTCGTAGGGATTACTAGTCTGCGGCTGCAAAGACGGGAAACTATCATAGTCCTGGAGTTGGAGGTTGGGCGGGAGCTGCTGTGGCGTGCCAGCCTCGCTGTTGCTGTTGGTGAGTGACAACTGCTGCATCATCGCCGAAGGGTCGTGCGAAAATTGACACAAATTTCCAGCGAGACAGTTTCCCGATAGCCAGAACTTGCAAAGGTGGTTTTCAAGCGTGTGAGCGAAGCGACAATCAGCACGAGCACAGTGACCCGATTGAAGCCAGTAGCGACAGACGATCGGCGATTTCTGCTGTCCCACCGGCGTAATAGGGCGCGAAGATGGAGACATGCTCTTGCCTATCAGATAGGTCCGGTTTTGTTGGTCCTGTGCGGCAATAGCAGCGGCATTGGCGGTAGGATCTTGGACCTCCATCAGGAAATTGATGGTTTGACTGAGATCGTACCCATTTGCTTCCAAGATTCGTTCTAGTTCTTCGTCACTCCTGTTGTCCTGCAAGATAGAGCGGAGCATATCATATGGGCTCATGTCTGTCGTGTATGGCTGCATGTATTCGGAAGAGCTCATGCCATTGTCGCCGAAGCTGGTGTTGCTACTCGTTTCGTCGTTGACCAGCCAATCCACATTGTCGCTTCCATAGTCGCCGTAATTCTCGGTTGTAGGTGAGGAGTCACTGAACTGGTATATGCTCAGTCGGGGTGAATGCGGAATGGCTGGCGTGGAGACGGGAAGTCGAGGTGAAGGCCTAGGTGAAGTGAACGGAGAAGCGGTCGAGCTCATCGTACGGTAAAGCGCAGGCGCTTGCGGTCCGAGGCCAGGAGGCGGGCCAGGAGTGGCGTTCCTAGGTCGTGGCGAGCCAGCATTTGAGGGCGTGCCACTACGCTGTAGCCAGGGAGCAGGCGAACGGGAGCGGATGATGTTTGCGCCACGCATTGCCTGGGGACTGGTCGTCTTCTCCTTTGCACCCTTCCATCTCCAAAGCGCGCCCAACACAGCATCCTCCAGCGCTTTGCCCTTCAGTGAGGCGGGCGCGCTGCTCAGCACGTCTTCTAGCTTGTCGGTCTTCTCCTCGTCACCCAGGTCTTCATCATCCAACACCGGTTGGCATAGCTCATATATCCGGTCGGAGACCATGGTGAGCTCTTTTTGATTCTGTGGTTTTGTCGTTAGATAATTATGTTACTCGTCTTGCATCAGGTCGTAAGAGGGTCGTGAGCGAGGCCGGTTAAGCGTAGGCGGTCATAAGCGCGCGGGAGCTATTGCGGTGGCTGCCGGTTGTTATTGCTGCCACGCTTCATGTGAAGAGCGGCAGGAGCGAGTGACGGTGTGTGACCAGGCTTTGGTCAAGTAGTGAGTAGAGGTGGTGTTGGCGGTACGTCCGGTGTTGACGTGTATTGAATGGTGGTGTGAGTGAAGCGTGCGGCGCCGTGGGGAGAGGTCGCTCGCTGACAGCACGACCGTGGATGATGTGGAGAGAGCGGTGGCGGTGACCGTGCCGAGAGCAACGGCTATTGGTGGTGGTGGCAGACGAGAGACGCACGGTGCACTGATCTGAACCTCTACACAGTATAACAGGTGAAGTGAACAAAAGGCTACGAAAGCACGTGTCACGAACGAATAAAACAACCTCCAGTGGTATACCAAAGTACTCTATTGTACCTTGCGCGGTGCAAAGCAAGAACCCTTGCAAGCCACTTTGCCCTTGAGAGATCGACCAGCAGCAGCAGCACATCCGGGGCAGTAACTTAGACTGCTTGACAGCTGCATGGAAGCTTGATCCCGACCTCTAAGTGACAATCCACCACCAGCAGCAATCGCATAGATACACCAACATGGCTTCCACAGAGATACAAGTCCCCATAGCGGATCAGGTGCTTCACCCCGAACTGCTGCCAACACCCGTCTTCACATTCGCCAACTATCTCGCGCGCTCACATCCAACCCTTGGCCGACCATCCAAAATCGCGAGGCCAATATGCGCCGAATACAAAGCCGGAAACTGCCCTCGAGGCGTCCTATGTCATGACAGACACTACACACCTCCCTCAGAGCGTAGCGGAATCAACAACCTGATTTGCAAGCATTACCAGCGCGGTCTCTGCAAGAAAGGCGACGCCTGCGAGTTTGCGCACACCTTCAACTTGCGCGACGAGCGCGAATGCAAAGAGTTCTCGCGCTTCGGTCTCTGCTCGTCAGGCGACGATTGCACATATCTTCACATCTCGCCCACAAGCGAGCTTCGCAGACCAGCATGTCCACACTACACGCGCGGTTTCTGCCCACTGGGACCTCATTGCGCGATGCGACACGTCAAACACCCTAAGATTTGCCCATACTACGTCGCCGGATTCTGTCCGAATGGACGCGCTCATCCACCTGGACAGGACAAGGTGGTGAGCTGCGAGCACGGCGCGCACGCCCGATGGATCAAGGATGAGGACCTACACCCACGGAAGCCGCTGCCACGGACGGAGCAGGACATTGAACAAGAGGCACGGGAGCAAGAACAGAGAGAACAGGAGTTCTACGAAGAGTCTGAGAGGATCTTTGAGAGAAACTCGAGAGGTGGAGACAACGGAGGAAGAGGCGGTTTCAGAGGCAGAGGCAGAGGACGAGGATTCAGAGGCAGACGCTTCTAGGTGTTTTGGGGACACAATTTTTGCGTTGTGGTATTGCGAACTAGCGTGGCGTTGGTGGTATGGCATCCAACCATGGACTGTATCTGTATGCATTTTTACCTTCTAGAAGCTCGCCCTCTCAGATGGTGGAAATTTGGTCACAAAATGCGAGTTTGCGCGACATGACAAGCAGAAAGGCCCTTTTCTGGAATCGCGTGTTACCCGGCAAACTGGTGGAAAGCACAGTAGTGTCCACAGACGAAGCACTCGGATGAGACGTCTACAGCCAAGGCGTCTGCAGACCTCGTTTATAGTCAAGGATACAGCAAGGTGTGTTATCTGTCAGCCATTACATGTACTCAACACGAAGCCTCATTGCTGACCTTACCAATAGGATACAACAGTGATTTTCTAGCAAGCGCAACACGACTACAATGAGCAAGTGTACCTCATACATGAAGGTACATGTATATGCACGTATAATTGATTCCATTGCTACATACCTGCATGGGACACCAACAGACGAACCGATTTGATCGACATGATCCCTATATTCTGCTATCGACACTTCATTGAGCTCGAGTCGAACGAGAGCTTCCAGTTCCTCACGGACACAATGCCTACCCTTTGTCAAGATCTGCTGAGGTATAATGTTCGTCAGAAAAATGACTTCTCTGGATAAACTGAAAGCCAGACTTTTTTCAACGAAGTCATGTAATTTGAGATCCACGTACTACTGATATAGATCTGGACTTTGCCGTAACGCGTTCCATCGTATATCTCAATACACAAATGCATGTACACGTACATGTACATGTATCTCAACATGAGTTGATCCGATAATAGATATTCTAGTTTACCCCATCAACCCTAACAAGCAGAAGGGATGCTCGACTTTGGCTGCCCCGAAACTCAATCAAACAAACCAAACAAACAGTTTGGTTGTGTGTTTGAACTGCGACTTGACACAATGCCAAGATACCTTTACAGCAGTGAGTAGGGTACGAAAAGTTCACACTGAGCAGTCGCAGCACGGTCTTTCACAGAGACTGCACCGTACAAAATGGACAATCAGATGGAACAATCGTCGACGCCTCCGCGAATGCCCGGAGCGGGTATGCAGCAGTAAGTATACTCTGGGACTGATACACGGAACTCCTCATTATATTTCTGATACTGCCAGGTACTACAACTCAGAGACTTTCTCTGATGTGCAAGTCCTCGTGCTTGGATCTCGACCAGATGGACCTCCTGCCAGCAAGGCAGCGCGTAGGAGCGTCCCTCCAGTATATACTGTCAACGCCCATAAGATAGTCCTTGCTACTGGTTCAACCGCATTCGCAGACTACTTCCGCTCTCATCCCAAGGTGCGATCTTTCACTGAGCCTTGGACAGATGGAAAACATGTGGGGCGCTAATTACAAGCAGGATGAGAACAACAATGATGTGTGCAAGATCTATCTTGAGCCCTTCCAGGGCGACTTCCCCATCTCGCGCGAAATTGGCGTAGCCGTGCTGCGTTTTCTCTATGGCTTGCCAATCTTTGAGACCTCTGGAGGCAGCCACGAAGGAATCGTCGGCACAATCAAATGGAATTACTTGTGCATGGCCGTAGATAACTTAGGCATACCAAGCCTACGCACACACGCTCTCCACAAGCTTGAGGTGTACATCACCAGCCTGCTCGTTGATGGAAATACCGGGCTCCTTCGCAAAGAAGACAGTGTCAATAAGTTCATCCAAGCTGTGGAGTTCATCTGCTTTCTGACAGGCGAGCACGATCCTGACGACGCTAGAGGGATGGTACTGAGACTGTGTTCCAAGCATCACACAGAGCTTGAAAAGAATGAAAGATTCCGCGCTGTTACAAATGCTGACCCATCTCTCCTTCGAGACATGCTAGGCTACGCAGCCCGAGATGACGGGTCATTGATGAGGTAAGATCTGCATTGCTATCCTGCCATGATGCTCTTCCCAGAATGGGTTAATGAGATGTTACCCCTTACCTCGAATGCACAAAAGATACAATTCATATTGCTCAGTGCCGCAGACTCATCCACTACTGGTTGCCACTGGAGTAAACTGACACTATGAGTAGTCTCCCGACTCAACCGAACGTGGTCATAACGTCCAACGGCGTGCCGTCCAGACCGTCAGTGCACGCCAAATACAAGGAAGGAACCCAAAGTTTAGTGAGCACTCAAGCACCACCAATCTCTGTCCGTCGCTAAATAGAACAGCTACTACAATTCTTCTTTGCGCTCCGATGTGATCATCTTGGTCTCAGATCCCTCCGGAAGCAACTCCTCGCCCGTTGAACGCATCCACGCTCATAAAGCTATCCTTGCCGCTGGCTCAGATGCATTCCGCCGATACTTCAAGACTCAAGAAAAGGTAAGATTGTCTGCACGAAATCAATACCATCTTGATATTTTGCAAACATGCTGAGACCATCCAGGTCGCCATTGGGACGATCCGCGAAGTGAAATCCAGCGACATCTATCAGACTTCGAGTGACATGACCGAAACAGTGCTACGTCATCTTTAAGGCTTGCCATGGTTCGAAGATTTCAGAAGGCGCGCGAAATTACTGGCGTTGACTGGGTCGACTTGTGTGATGCAGCAGAAGGCTTCGAAGTACCCACCTTACGCAAATACATCAAGGAAAAGCTCGAAGAGCGCCTTGAATACCGGCTGGTGAAGGGTCTTCCTGGAGCCGAAGTTGCCATGGAACACTTTGTGAAACTGATCACAGATATACACAAGGCTGAGATTGGGGAGAGGACAGCTGCGCTGGAGGTGATAGCGACGCTGATCACCAGGTATAAACCCCAACTCTGCAAGCACGTGACCTTCGAAGATCTGATGGGAGAGTCGCTGGGAGATTGCACATCGTTCTTCGGATCTGTGGTAGACTACGCTGTACGCGGAGGTCTACGTTTCGCAAAATGAGGCGAGTGATGGTAGACACAGGTCAAGCGCCGGGATATTGAATACACGAAGTGCTCCATCGTGCTTAGCGTACTTACGAATCATCATTGATTCGTAACTCGCACGAACGCATGGCTTCAGAGTCACTGCTCAATCTTGTCGACACTCTCTACTAAATTTACGAAGACAGGCCTCATAGCACGATATCTTTTGCAAAAGGCAATGCTCCAGGATCGTGACTCACTGAGCCGCTTCCAAAATCCGACCTTGCTTCATAGAGATGATGGAGCGAACCATTCAAATTCACTTGCCTACTGTGACGTTCAACGCCTCACTCATATGCAACCGCAGTCACAAGCTAATCTGAATTTTGCTCGTGCTTGAATCTGGCTCACGTTTTGTGCTCGTCTGTTTCATCATTTGATCAACTCTACATAAATTTCTGGCAAGCCACCCTGCTGGCTAACACCTAACTTAAAACCTTCCTTTCCGCACTTCCGCACAACCCGAAACAACCATGGATGCCACGACGTTCCTAAAGTCGTTCCAATGGTGAGTATCCATGGATTCAGCGCGCCTACAAGAACACCTTCACTGACACAAATAGCCTCTACAACTCCCCAAACCTCTCCGATGTCACCATCGTGCTCCCTGACCAAAACTTGGTAGACCAAGGGCAGAAGATCTTCGCGCACAAAGCCATTCTCGCTGCCGGTTCCCACGAGTTCGGAATATACTTCGCAAGCAAGCCACCCGAGGTAAGGCCTACTGCTCGTTGCCCCTTGCGAATGATTTTCACACGTCTCACGAGGAGTAAAGCCCACTAACCCCCGACAGGAGAGCGGCAGTACCGATACCGTCGATAGCGAACTCGAAGCTCCCACCTACGAAGTCGAGATCGTGGACGTCTACGGCTTAGATTCACCAGACTACTACATTCCTGTGTTGCGCTACCTCTATGGCTTACCCTTGTGTGTCGAAGGCGAGCACTTGGGCGCTTTGGCCCTCAAGGGAATGTGCGACGCAGCCTATGGATTCCGTATCCCAAGCTTACACCAGCACGCTCTGGAAAAGCTGGAAGAGCTGTTGAGCGGCCACCTGCAAGTCGAAGGCGTCAGACCTCCCGACGGAGAGCCACTCCCGTCAGGCCACCAGGACACCAACATCGGCCCCTTCTTGTTCGAACTCGACACCCTCCTGACAGCAGACGAAGAGGATAGCTTCGACGACGACACGTACTCCGAGGTGATGGAAGTGGCGGTCAAGGTGTGCTGCGAGCACTTCGAAATCCTCCGACAGTCTTCGGAGTTCCACGATCTTTGTCCTTCAAAGCTCTACCGCTGCATGCTGTTCTATCACCGTGATCATGGCTGCAAACTCACTGTCAACTCTGCAGGCCACGCTTGATGGGCATGCGAGAAGGAATTGACTACAGATTCTGGCTGACAGTCTGACAGTCCGACGGAGCTTGTGACACAGGGCTTGGAAAAAGTAGTAAGCACAGAATACCTTGGGATCGATGGCTTGCCGATAACACAGATGATGACGAAAGTGAATTAATGTCGTAGCGAACCCGGACTGACTTTTCGATACTCGACAATAATTCATCCTGCTCTCACTCATATTAGCGGTCACAACTTACATTTCACACTTCACTTCACGTGCAACGTTCCTCACATGCTAACTTTCGGTTAGCTTGTTCTTGCATTAGCGCGTACCTCGCATGCACGTGCGTGCAGTCGTTTGTCCAACGCTGTTTATATTCCTACCTTCCTGTCGCACTGTCTAATCTCCTCCATTGACACACCGCATCTGCGCAAAGACAGAAGGACCATGGACGCTTCTACGCTCATCAACACTCTCTCCGACGTTACCATCATCCTTCCTCATAAGGCGAAGAAACGCAAGAAGGTCAATGGCGAGTCCGCACCCGAGGACGCCGCCGAAAAGATCTTTGCGCACAAAGTCATCCTCGGTTCCGGGTCGCGTGTACTGGAGAGACACTTCGAAGAGGTAAGACTTAGGCTATCAAGCACTACAAGAACTAAAGCATCCTGACAGAGACAAATACTAAGACTGAGAAGGAAAGCACCAAGAACCCAGGCATTGACTCCGACTTGATGATCGCCGACATGTGCAGCTTCGATTGGTCGCAATTCTACGTGCTCACGTTGCGCTTCCTCTGCGGCTTTCCTTTAGACGATGAAATCAAGGATATGGACATGGTGACCATCAAGGACCTGTATGAAGCAGCTGGAGAGCTCGAAATCAAAGACCTGCGCGCATACGCTCTGAAGAAGATGGAGGAAATGCTGGTGGAAGTGGCTCACAACGTATCATCTCACCCCGAGCAGGGACCGCCATCTCCCACCAACACCTGCTTAGACCCATTCGTGCGCGACGTGGAGGCACTCCTCGACACAGACGAGCGGGACGACGATACCGAAGAGATGTCAGGTGTTGTGGTACTGGCGGTGAAGGTTTGCTGCAAGTACTACGCCGTCATTCGACAACATGAATCATTCAGGGCTCTTGGCCGGGACCGCCCTAGGCTTGCCTTCGATATGCTGAACTATGCAGCTGCCAAGGGCGGCGACATGCTAGGGATGGATCCTAGACTCGGCAAACATGCGGTCATCGATAGCTACCTCGAGTTTGACCACGAGTGATGACGGGCACTTCGGGCAGATGTTGGGGGTGCCTTTTATGCTTATTCGATGGTGTGCATGGTGTCAGACATGCAAGAAGGCACTGCAGACAAAAGACTAGAGGAACAACGCACAGCGTCAGCGAAGATTGTCGAACGCAGTCCTCCAGACTACCTCCGAGTCGGACCAAGAACTCCATGGTGTGATGTTGAAATACAATCTTTTCGATTCTCGACAAAACTATATCTTTCTCGTGGGCACAGTGCAAGCAGTACATGCGCACTCAAGTCCCTTTGTTGAAATGCCAATCCTCCTCTTCATCATCCCGTTGTAGCTTATATACACATACTTTGTAGTCTTTTCTTCGTTGCAATTTCCTTTCCTTCCCTTTCCCGATGCATTGTTTACCCACCGAAATAATCATCACAAGAAAATTCAAATGTTTAATAGCGCCAAAGCGCCATCGCTATCACGTTGAGTGAGCCGTTCACAGACGGTCTTATGATCCCCTCCCATGTTGATCAAAAAGTTCAAAAAGAAAACGCCGCCTGTGGAGAAAATGCTCCCGTGATGAGACGGGAGACACACAATGTTTATGTTGCTGGTGTTGCAGAGCGGTTTGCGCTCAAGGTCTAGAACAGACCCTCGATCTCGCCGGTCTCGAGGTTGACGTCGACGTTCAGGTAGCCGGGAGCGGTGGGCAGACCGGGGATGGTCTGGATGTCGGCTGCGAGAGCGTACAGGTAGCCAGCGCCGGCGGCCATGCGGACGTCGCGGATGGGCACCTCGAAGCCAGTGGGCGCACCCTTGAGAGCAGCATCGTGAGAGAGCGAGTACTGGGTCTTGGCGATGCAGATGGGGAGGTTGCCGTAGCCCTGCTTGGTGTAGGTATCGATCTTCTTCTGCGCAACTTCGGAGAAGGAGACGGAGTCGGCACCGTACATCTTCTTGGCGATGGCTTCGATGCGCTCGGCGGTGCTGCCAGAGTCGGTCGGGTACAGGAGCTTAAACTCGTCGTGGTTAGACTTGGCAGAGGCAGCGATGACACCCTGGGCAAGGTCAACAGCACCCTTGCCACCCTCGGCCCAGTGGTTGGCAACAATGGCATCTTCGGCACCAGCAGCAATGGCCTCCTCGCGGATGACGGCAGCCTCAGCGTCGGTGTCGGTCTCGAACCTGTTGATAGCGACAACGACCTTGACGCCGTACTGGCGTGCGTTCTCGATGTGCTTCTTCAGGTTGACACAGCCAGCACGGAGGACCTCGAGGTTCTCAGTGCGGTAGACTTCAGCCAGTTGAGCACCAGGCTTGATCTCAGGTCCGCCGCCGTGAACCTTGAGGGCGCGGACGGTAGCGACAATGACGGCAACGTCAGGAACAAGGCCGGAGTTGCGGCACTTGATGTTCATGAAACGCTCACCACCCATGGTGAAGTCGAAGCCAGCCTCGGTGACGACGAAGCCGGTCTTGTCGTTGTGGTCCTCATCAAGCTCGGTACCAGCAAGCTTAAGAGCGATGCGGTCGGCAATGATGGAGCTGTTGCCAATGGAGATGTTGGCGAAAGGACCAGCGTGGACGAACACGGGGGTACCTTCCATGGTCTGCATGAGGGTGGGCTTGATGGCATCCTTCATCAAAGCAGTGAGGGCACCACCAGCGCCAAGGTCATCAGCAGTGACGGGGTCACCAGACCTGCTGCTGGCGACGACCATGCGGCCAAGACGCTCACGCATGTCAGCGAGGTCAGTAGAGAGTGCAAGGACAGCCATGCACTCGCTAGCAACGGAGATGTCGAAACCAGTCTCGCGAGACTCGACCTTGCTTTCGGTGGGTGCCTGGCCAATGGTAATGCCTCTGAGGTGACGATCGTTGACGTCCAATACGCGGCGCCATGTGATGGTCTCGGGGTCAATGTCAAGACGGGCGAACTTGGTGATCTCCTCGGGTGTCAGGTCATCGGGATTGGTCTTGTTGATGCCAAGCTTGTTCAAGCGCTTGACAAGAACGGGAGGGAAAGTGCGAACGCCCTTCTTCTCGGGCACCAGACGCTTGTAAAGAGGGCCATCCTTCTGGGTAGCCTCGTGGAACATGCGAGTGTCGATCGCGGCAGCAAGCAAGTTGTTGGCAGCAGTGATGGCGTGGATGTCACCAGTCAAATGCATGTTGAACTCGTCCATGGGAATGACCTGACTGTATCCACCGCCAGCAGCACCACCCTTGATACCAAAGGTGGGGCCCTGGGAAGGCTGACGGACGTTGGCAAAGGCGACACGGCCGAGCTGGCCGCAAAGTGCCTGTGTAAGACCAATGGTTGTGGTGCTCTTGCCCTCACCGAGCGGGGTGGGTGTGATGCCAGCAACGAGGATGTAACGACCGTTGCGTCTGTGCTCAAGGCGCTTGAGCACGTCAAGAGAAACCTTGGCCTTGGTCGCGCCGTACGGCTCAAGCTCATGCTGTGTAATGCCGATCTCGGAGGCGACCTTGTTGATCAGCTTGGGGTGCTGGGCACGAGAAATGGCAATGTCAGAGGGCACAGGTTGCTTAAGCTTGAGGGGAAGAGGAGTGACGTGACGTGACTTTTGGCGATCAAAGTAGGTGTCGGCGCCGTCAACAACGTTCTGCATCAGCATGGCCACAGTCATGGGGCCAACTCCACCAGGAACAGGAGTGATGAAAGAGGCAACCTCTGCAGCGGCCTCGTACTCGACATCTCCAACCAGCCTCTGGCCAGACTTCTTGGTCTTGTCGGCAATGTAGTTTGTGCCAACGTCGATCACAACAGCATCCTTCTTCAACCACTCGCCCTTGACGAAGCCTGCCTTGCCAATCGCAGCAACGACGATATCAGCGCCCTTGACGATCGAGGGCAGATCCTTGGTCTTGGAGTGGCAGACAGTGACGGTGCAGTCGGCGTTCTTCAACAGGTAGCTGACGGGAGAGCCAACAATATCTGAACGGCCAACGACGACAGCGTTCTTGCCCCTGAGGTCGACGCCAGTCGATTCAAGCAGGACCATGACACCCTTGGGTGTGCAGGGTGTGAACAATGGCTTTCCTCCGCGCTTGGCCAGCTCGCCAATGTTGATCGCACCGAAGCCGTCGACATCCTTCTCGTCGGCGACTGCACTGGTCACCTCGTACTCGCGGAGGTGGCTAGGCAGAGGGAGCTGCACGAGGATACCGTGCACACTAGGATCGTTGTTGTATGACTCAAGCTTCTCGAGGACTTCGATCTCGGTGATGGACTCGTCGAGCTTGATCAGCTTGCAGTCGATGTTGGCCTCCTCGGCGGCCTTCAGCTTCATGCGCACATAGGTGCTGCTGTCAGAGCGGTCGCCGACCTGGACGATGACGAGCGAGGGCCTGTAGCGGGGGTTCTTGGCCTGCTTGTCGGCGATGTCCTTGTTGATGCGCTCGCGGATGGACTTTGCGATGGCAGTGCCATCGATCTTCTGGGCCGGCATAGCTAGGGGAGAGGTGGTGGTGAGTGTGCGGCGGGAAGAGGAGGGGGGGTGTTGCGCATGCGGCGGAGCGGAGTGAACAGCTGGACGATGGAGAGTTGAAGGTAGCGAGGATAGGCGACGGGCAGTAGTCGCAGTAGCTTGATGAGTAGTGAATGGTGGGATGACAGACGAACGCAAATTCCGACTTCGCCGAATGCCGATCAAGGTGGGCGAGTAGCGGCGCATCTTCTTCTCTTTAGTCAATTGGCGTGCTCAAGCAGCTCTTTCTTATCGTGAGCAAGCAACGCAGACGACGACGGACCAGACGACTGGATGAGGCAAAGATGGAGCCCCCGAGTAGAAGATGGCGGAGAACCCGCGCCCTTGACTAAGAAAAATATCCATCAGGCACGACGACACAACGGCCGCGTTTCGGAGGGAGCACGGCCTGCGGGAAGAAGGGATGGCAGGCAGGCATAGAAAACTCGAAATCGGTCATGTCTTCCTGCCCGCCCTTGCCTTGTCTTGCCTGCCACCATCTAATCTAATCTGATTGGAGTGGCGCCTCGAGTCATAGCAGGGCAGGAGAAAGAGAGTTTCTCACGCGCCACGAGAAATGTCGTCGCACTTCTGGAGGGGTATAATATGTGTATGCATTCTTTTGATTGTCTTGCTCTAAGAAGAGAGAGTGTCACGTTAGAAGGAGATTTAAGCCAGCCGAATGTCCTGTATCATTTTATCGATGTGTCACAGTCCAGATACATTCTTGTTATATTCAGTAGGATCGTTGATATGTGGTTGAAGCATGCGTTCCAGCCAACAGCATTTGCATGTCTGTGGTGGGCTGCTGTGAATATCACTATGTCCAGTCATTTGCATAATAAGTAGTCAACTACCATATGAGCCATAATGATTCTCACGATTAATCTCCCAACCAATAATATGCGCATCCTACAATGTACCTGATTTTGGCGACACAGGCGGCAGAGTTGGTGTCATTCTGAGTGCGCTGTTCCGCTGCTTCGAATTTGGCAAAGCGAACTTGAAGATTGAAGTTATTACAACCAGCACGCCGCCTCTGCCACCACCTCCAATACACCACACACCACCACAATCATGAGACCCATATTGCTTTCCGGCCACGAGCGTGCCCTCACCCAGGTCAAGTATGTATGCGCCCGGCAAAGAAATTCATATGCGCCCACACCTGCGCACTCCTCTGCGCCCGCACTTCCGCTCTGCACCACACTTGCTAACACCGCTCCCGCACAGGTTCTCCAAGGAGGGCGACCTCATCTTCTCCGTTTCCAAGGATCACACCGTCTGCGCGTGGTACAGCGCAAATGGCGAGCGCTTCGGCACATACAAGGGCCACCAGGGTGCCCTCTGGACCGTCGATGTCGACCCTTACACCCGCCTTCTCGCGACCGGCGGCGCCGACAACACCATGAGGCTATGGGAGGTGGAGACTGGAAAATTGCTCAAGACATGGGACTTCTTGACCTCGATCAAGCGTGTCGAGTTCTCTGAGGATGGAAAGCAGCTGTTGGGTGTGACCGAGAAGCGTACCGGCCAGCTCAGCCACATCGTCGTCTACGACATCGACCAGAGCCCTGACGGCCAGCAGCCTGACGAGCCCACCCTGCGCATCGTCGTCGATGAGCTTCCCCGTGTTACCGTCGCTGGCTTCTCCTACCTCACCAAGTACATCGTTTCCGGCCACGAGGACGGCAGCGTCACCCAGTGGGACGCAAAGACCGGCGAGATGCTCACCAACGTCTTCTCGCACGACGCCGACCTCCAAGTCACCGACCTGCAGTGGAGCGCCGACCGCACCTACTTCCTGACCGCCAGCAAAGACAAGACTGCCAAGCTGCACGACGCCAACTCGATGGAGGTCCTCAAGACCTACGTTGCCGACACACCCCTCAACTCCGCCGCCATCACCCCCGACCCCCAGAACTACGTTATCCTCGGTGGTGGACAGGCCGCCATGGACGTCACCACCACCTCTGCCCGCCAGGGTAAGTTCGAGGCCCGCTTCTACCACAAGATCTTCGAGGAGGAGATTGGCCGTGTGCGTGGTCACTTCGGTCCTCTCAACTACGTCGCCGTCGACCCCACTGGCAAGTGCTACTGCTCCGGCGGTGAGGACGGTTACGTGCGTGTGCACCACTTCGACCCGCCCTACTTTGACTTCAAGTTCGAGGTCGAGCGTGAGCAGGCCCGCAGATAAGCGTCTGTTGCTTGGAAAAGAAAAAAAATGGGGATAGAAGAAAAGATCGAAAAAAGGGCATTGCAAGCTTTGGTGCTTGGCGAGGCGTTGGAGGCGTATGTAAAGATCCAAAAAGGGGAGAAGCTCGAACTAGCCCTGGGAGGATGGGACGGGTTTTCCACATTAGGTATGCGTTAGATGTTTGAAATGAAGCATGAGCATCATCTTTTTTACGGCCGTGGACAGAATTGTTCTTTTTGAACTTGGCTCTATGAAACTGAATACCACGGGGAACTGTGAAGCATAGGGAAAATTGTATTCGTTGAACGTGAGAAATATGATGGCGACTCAACCTCGTAGAGAGGCTGTGGCAAAACAGCACCGCCGGAATGATGAGACGACAAGGCAACAAAGTATATAGAACCCGCGTACCCTCAGAAATGTAAACTCCACCCAAGCAATCCGACAAATGCCCTTCCTTTACATAGCCATCTCGGCCTGCAATTTCCGCAGCTCGGCCTCCTCGTCCTCCTCCTCTGCCGACACAGTGTTCTTTGCTGCGAGAGTTTGTTAGCACATCTTCTAGAGAACCTCCCCCAGCATGATTTCAGGAAACTTACTCGGCGCACTGGGCATCCTGTTTATCTGATCGCTAACAGGCACACTTCCAGTCTTCAGCATCCGCTCATCAAGCTGCTCCTGCTGCAACTCCGCCAGCTCCTCGTCCAGCTCGTCCTCGTCCACACCCATCGTACCAGCACCTTGTGTGAGCGCTTCTGCGATCTCCTCGCCCACGGCGTGCTGCTCGCGCAGGTCCTCCATCGTCTGGTCGACCTGGTCGACCGTGAGTCCGCCGTGGATTTGTTTTATCGCGTTGCTAGCATTCTTCATGGCGTCGAGGGTCTCCTTGTTGATGTTGGCGGACTCGATGCTGCCGATCTCGCGCTCGACGGTCATCATTTGCGCCGAGGTCTGCTCGAGTTGGTGCTCGAAGGCTTTCTTGCGGCGGAGGGCGGCTTTGGCGACTGTTTGATTTTGTGTTAGTCTGACGGTTCGAAGTCATTTCGAGTTTGCCTTTGTTTTTCGCACGCTGTCTGCGACTGCAACATAACAGGCACAAAAGCACATGGCTGGCCTGGCGACTCTAGATCTCTCTCTCATGCGTACTCACCTCCTTTATTTGTGCTGACGTTCTTTCTCGCTATCGCATCCTGCTCGTCCATCTGGTTCTGCAAATGCTTCTCCCGTTTCGACAGCATCTCCAGCGTGCTCCTCAGGCCCAAAATGGCATTCTTGGTGCTGTCCTTTTTCTTCGCACCATTGCCGCCCCAAAGGCTGCCGAATCCCCAGCTCGCCATGGTGTCGGGGGTATGGATAAGGTGACGGCGAGGAGAGCCACTCGAATTTGTCGCTAAGATATCGCCTGCCTAGACTTTGATGTTTTGTGCTTTGTGCTTTGTGCTTGTTCTGCTAGAAGGTGATCGTCCCCGCGCTGGTGGTCTGAGTCTGAGTCTTATCGGCTGGCTGCTCGGCTTGTTTGCTCGCTCGCTCGCTTTCTAGAGAGGCCTGTTGTCGCTGAGACAGTAATTTATGCAGGTCACGGAGTTTGGTGGCTGCCTGATGTGAATCTCGGAGGGATGTTGCAGGGGTTCCAGGTGCTCGATTGTGTCTGCCTGCCGTGATAGTCGTGTTGTCGGCTGGCGTTGGTGGGATATGCGCCATCACTTGAGATCTCGCCCGCTTGCGCGATGACGTGAAAGGCACGTGCCGGCCGCCGCTGACTCTTCTTATTGGTCGGGTTCTTCCTTTCTCAACTCTATCAGCATGTCTCTCTTCTACAACACATGGCACTCACAATAATTTACGGTGCTGAATCATCTAATGTCTGATCTGGCGGCGACAACGACCCAGTAACTGATGTGAAGAAGTACACAATTCCTCGATGGATAATTCTCCAGAGGCCAGTCGCCTCGTGCTACTATCGCAACTACCTGATGCACCTGCCGGTATAAAGGTCCGCTTCCTCGGATGGTGTGTTGGCTCCCATCGTTCGAACCGCGGACTTTCGAATACTGACTATGGATGAAGCGTAGATACTTATGATAGCGAGCTCGCAATCCTTCGTCTTAGAGATCGCTTTCCCGCCACTTTGGCAACCTCTGGTGCTGCGAACGTCAACGTCAACAATCTTCTCAACGTGCTAAATGTGGAAACGACTCAAGTCGGTGCCTGGGTCAATGTCATTGGCTATTTGCGTCAGGAAACTACATCGCAGTCAACATCGAAACTACGAGCCTCTACAGTGGACGCAGTCCTGATTTGGTCGGCTGGAGCCATCAAGCTGGATGAGTATGAGGCTGCGGTGGGGGCTTTACAGATGACAGCAACTTGACCTAATATCATAATGTCGGCGCATTGCGAAGACTTTAATGTTAAATGGTTGAGTGCAACAATATCACTACTGTCACATTTAGCATCAAGCAAGCAAGTGAGCATTACGTCTGACCATGATACATGCGCATCGACCACATCATGAGCGCTATACAGACGGCCACGCGCAAGCATTCCATTCGATGATCGCCAGCTGCACAATTGAGTGTCTTTGGAGCGCCACTCGAATTTTGGCCTACCGTATCGACGCAGCTCAGTCCTGTCGTTTTGGCGTGGTCAGCATTCATTGGTGCAAGATTAAGAGGCAGCAAGGCTGAGCTTGACTGAGCCACACAGCACACTCCTGCATCGCTTGGTGCTTTGGTCACATTGTACCCGACTGTTCTAAAAGCACCCCGCAGCCTCCATATCGTCTTGTTGCTTTTTGGACCGAGCCTTCACGCATCAAGATGCCCATCCCCTTTGGTGTCTCTATCGGGGACTTCATTGTTTGCGCCGAACTCATAAGGACTGTCATAAAGTCCTTGAAAGACTCTCATGGCTCAGCTTCGCAATATCGCGGCCTCTTGCATTCGCTCCAAAGCCTCGAATCCGCCCTCATCCGGGTTCGAGATATTCAAGCGCACGACCCAGCTCTTTCCATAGCACTTCATGAAGTTGCTATAAAATGCAGGATATCATTGTCCACCTTTCTGGCAAAAGTCGAGAAATACCAACCAAGTCTCAAACTCGGCGGCAGCACCAATTGCTTGAAAGACAGTATTCGCAAGATCCAATGGGCGGTCTATGCTAAGGAAGAAATTGCGCACTTCGAAGCAGAGATCAATGGCCATGTGAATGCGGTAGTGTTGTTTCTACTCACTGTCCAGATGTAAAGCCAGATCCCTAATCATAGCTACCAACAAATGCTTCGTGCTGACACAAGAAGTCACAGTTCGAACACCAAAGCAAAGAACTCGCACTTTGACAAAGCGATGAAGGTGGTCATACAGCAGCAACGTGCTGAAAACCAATCCCTTCAACTTCTCATTTACGTTGGTCTGATGCACTGTGCATCCGAAATTCGAGGTGTAGCCCGGATGATTCTCCTTGCGAACCTCACCATGTTCCATACGTTGATTCGATCTATCCGAACAGGGTGGGAAATGGCGATGAGAGTAGGTCTGGGGGAATTCGCCGTTCTCGAAGATGCTTTTGGAAGGCAGATACCCATCTCGACACAGTTCGTGTCTGATTGGACTGTGCGTTCATCACTCCATCATCTGTGTTGGAAACTCTAACAGGGCCTAGATGTTCAATACTGTCCTTTGCCGCAAAATTGCAAAGGATTGCGACCTGCCAGGGTTCGCGCGTAACGGCCAATATGTCCTTCGACAGTTACCATCTGACCGCGAAGTACCACACGGCACGCCTTTCTCGCTCGCTTTTCGGCCTGGTGCTCATCTTACTATGAGCCTCATTATGATGTACGACGACAAATATGCAGCAAAGTGTCCATGCTGCCCGACCGTAGACTCAGGATTTGAGAACATAACCCAGCGATGTTCATTTGGGACTGCGTACACTCGGGCGAAAGACCATACACAACACATCACTATGCTGCCTTCGCATTTCTCTCTCCATCAAGAGCTCAGCTACAGTTGCACACAGTCATGCGCTTATGTGGAAGCAAAGGCTTGCATCGATGCCACGAATCATGAATGCTTAAGCGACTCTGACCCCCTGAGCAGCATGCAGTGCCATCATTCGACAATGCTTTGAACGTCAAGAATGTGGATTTTTCAACACCGCCGATGGTTTTGATCACAGATCTGCTAGGCTATCTCTACTCGGTGCCTTGGCGAATTGTGAAAAGGATCGAGGGTCTCTCGTTTTTCCTGGAACACTTTTCGGCTGGAGGCTCTATTCTTACTTGGCAACACGATTACAGCGTCACAAACGATTCAAATGTTGAAATCACGCCGGAGAATTGGGCTGAGCTCGGGTATCCTGGTATCATTTTGGAACTCCGCGCTCGCCATCTGGAAGTCGATCAGGATTCACTTCAGCTAGTAAGACGCAAAGTCGTGGCCAAGCTGCCGGACTTGCTGTCAAAACTGGCATCTGAGAATTCTGACGATCTGGCAATGCATCTTTGCAATGCGTTTGGGGCATTCGATTCTCAAAGGGAGCTCCGACAACTGATCATGGCAAATGTCACTAAATCCTACAGGGACAAGAATACTCTGGTGACATTCAACACTACGCCGAGCATCAATGCAAGCGCGCCTTGTGTCTGCTTGATCTGTCACCGGCGGATCGCATCAACGTCTGGATTGGCAGATCATGTTCGGTCTCATCTAGTAGCCCTCCGATGCCCGAACACGTGTCTTGTCTGTGATGAGAGCGACCTGCCCCGCTTCATGAACGAGAGCAACAGCAGACATAACAGAGGCAGCAGAAGTAATGCGACCGTGAGTCACACTACCTGAAGTCACTGCTCGCAAAGGCTCACATCGGCAGATTGCTGTGCCAACTTTAGCCAACTTTACACGAGAAGATAGCAGTGCTTTCTGGCTCAAGTCCAGCTATCAGGCCTCGAGTCACTGTCTCAAGACAACGAGCATGCCACCAAATCGAACCATGCTTCTGATATGGACATCATTGATATGCCTCCTATTGAGGTTTGCGAACTCACGCCAGATTTTTTGCCTTCTGACACTGCAACGCACTTGCTCAACTGGATGCAAGAAGAGGAAAAACAATTACGCCCCCAGAGTGCCGTCCACACGATCGACGGGCACGATGCGTGCGATCGGACGGATAGAATCGCCGTCACGGAAGAGGCAAGACCCGGTCCTAGATCAATATCTGTGGGTTGTTCATAGCCTGTGCTCGAATTACGAGCATGGTATGAGCATTTCGTGGATCTGTTCGACCGCGCCGGAGCCTCGCCCTCCTAACCCTACACCAGCGCCTAGGGGCCCTCCCCGCGGCTCCTGGGTTTGCTGTAGTTGTCGAACGACTAATTTGCCTTCGACGTGTCCGGATCGTTGTGCAGTCTGTGGGCATTACAAGTGCACGTACTGCCACAAGTACCACTAGTGAGCAGAGCCACATAGCTATGAAAAGAACACGAACACGAAGTATGCTGGCAATACGCATGTTGTCCCCTTAAGACGTTCACTTCTGTCAAGCGAATATGTTGTTCCACCATGTCTCTAGCTTCGCGAATCATCCCAGGAGTGCGCATGTCAACGCCCTTGCATCGGTCTGTCTAGGCATTTGCCGATGTCTCATCGAACGTGCAATGGAGTCGCAATGATATGTGCTGCCCAACGGCGCACTTAGCACTAGATGATGTACATGCAGATGGATTGATGTCTAGGTAGATTAACGTGCGGTCTTGCATTGACGTTGCTCAGGGCGGGTTCTTTGCAGTCAACTCTGGTATTAGAGACGTTCTGCAAGTTGATCGCGACATTGATCAACATGATTCTGATCAATAAGAGCGGCTAATACCGTAGCGGGGTGGTAAGGTTAGTGCTTTCATTATCCTCCCTATGAAAATGGCGAGGTCGAATCACGCTTCGAAATTCGAGGCGCTAAACTCGTTTAGTGAGATGTTGATTGCATAAAAGATGTTGACCGCTATCCAACGTCTTGTTGATCGCGGTCAACGGGCACTGACTATTTCGCCAAGATAGATGTTGATTGCAGGGGTCAAATCATGTTGATCAACCGAATTATCAACGTGCAGCACGTCTCTATTAGGTCGTGGGGCGACATACTATGTCCCAATATGACACATCAGCAGTCATGACAACCTTCCGCACGGTATGCACGATGACACGTATGCAGTAAATATTGCAACCGCGGTCAATGTTGGAAGAGGACGGAGAGAATTGCGTGACATCGGGGATTCATGATGGCTCGGGCTTTTGATTGTCCGTCGGCTTCTGAATGTCAACACGTCTGTCTCACACACACGCTTTGTGTACACATCCTGACCAGAAACACTCTTCGTTGCCCAACATGAACACATCCGATATCACAGTCCCTCCATTCGTCGTTATCGATGGCATTGCCAACTTCCGCGACATTGGTGGCTACACCACCTTTACCGGCCACTCAACCACCAAAGGTCTCGCTTTCCGATGCGCCGACCCTTCGAAAGCGACTCCAGAGGGACTGGACAAGATGAGCCAGGATTTAGGTAAGGTAAAGCTCCCTTCTCCCGTGATCGAGGTCGCTCTGGCCATGTTGGTAGACCTAAAGCATGACTACTGACTAACACGTTCCTACAGGCATAAACGTCATTTTTGACCTCCGCTCCCTCCCCGAGATCAACCGCAACGGTCCAGAATACGCTGGAATCGCCAGCGATCCTAGCTCAGCCCTCGATGCGGTTTTCGCAAAGCATGGCATCACGCGCCGCTGGGTCCCTGTGTTTGCCGCCGACGATTACGGACCCGAACAAATTGCGCTCCGCTACAAAGCATATACACGCTCTGGAACTTCTGGTTTCGTACAAGCATACCGAGATATCCTGTCAAATGCTGGGTCGGCATTCGGTGAGATCCTGAGACATTTGTCGGCGCCCAACACCGAGCCATCACCTTGCGTGTTTCACTGCACGGCCGGCAAAGATCGGACTGGTCTACTAGCAGCACTGCTGCTTTCTGTGGCAGGCGTGTCAGACACCGACATTGCAGAAGAATACGCTCTCACGGATATTGGTCTGGCACCGCTACGAGGACTGTTCGTGGAGCGGTTATTGAAGAACCCTGCCCTCGAAGGAGACGAGGCAGGCGTGAGGAACATGGTTAGCTCGAAGCGTGAGAACATGCTGGCTAGCTTGGAGATGATTGAGAACGAGTTCAGTGGCTGCGAAGGATATGTGAGGAAATGGTGTGGCCTGGGAGACGAGGAGATCGAGACTCTGAGGAAGAGGCTACGTGCGTGAGGCGCGAAGGTCATGTCAAGCGGACAATGTCATGCAGGTAAGTTATAGAACAGATACAGGCCCTGCTACGTAGAACGAGTGTCATGGATCTACTATGCATCCTTATCCCAAACAACCAGGACGGACGCGTTGCGCAACTGTCATTGCCGAAGATCTAGTACCTAGGTGTGATCACCACTATTTCTAAAGCGATCAATTGTGCCTTGGAAACGCTCTCTAATTGTTTCTAACTAAAATGTTAATCTACACTATTCGTGTCAGCAATATAATATTTAAACCGTTTTCGTCAACGCGAGACCAGCAGTTGTTCTACTGCGTCATGGCAGTAGCCCTGCTCGGTGTGCTTTAACCCAACCTTTCGATTAGTACTGGATCATTGCCCCGAACTAGAGACATCAAGCCCTAGCATCTTGCGGAGATATCCTGCTAGACCTGACGATCTTCTACAAGCTTAGAACAGAGCTTCGTGAAAGCTTGACGCTTGCTGATCCAGGACAAGATTGGTTGATCCTCCCCGCACAACATCATGCTGCCGTATACGATGGTAGCATCCGGAAGAATTTTGTCTTGTGCAAGCATGTCGTCGTCGAGTACATATACTTCAATGCTGCTGTGGCATACAGAACGCTTGACCCGGAGTCTCATAGTCGATATAGAGAGCGACCAGGAATGTCAAGATGGCTCTCATGTCCACTTTGATCGCAGCGCTGTGGGTAGCTACTACGACCAGCTACAACACGGATGATCAGGTGAATCCAGTCATCCCCTTCGGAACTTTCGAAAACCCATCGGCGCATGTGAGGCCACGGTTCAGGTCAGTAATTGCCGTATTGAACGTGATCGTTTCTTCATGCTGATACTCAATGGTAGATACTGGGTTCCAGATGCCTCCGTCGATCTCGGGGACATCGCCAATGACTTCGCCCTGATAAAGGAGGCTGGCCTGGGAGGCATGGAACTCTTAGGGTACTACCTATATGGCAACTACCCATCTGTGGTAGCCGAAGGCGGTCCGTCGCCCGTTGACTGGACGACTTATGGTTGGGGCTCTGAAGCATGGCGTTCGTTGACTCACTCATCTGTACGATCTGCACTAGCTAACACCCAAAATAGAAGCTCTGACAGAAGTCGCTTTGCAAGCAACTAAGGACAACGGTCTCATCATGGACTTTGCTCTTGGTCCTAATCAGGGAAGTGGTGTTCCTGCCGAATACAACGACCCAGGAGTGATGTGGGATCTATGGCCCTTTAATGTCTCCATCCCACTTGGTGGCTCATACAACGATGTCTTGCCTGGCTGGGGAACAGGCGAATTGGTATCTGCTTCTACGGCTTTGGTCGTCAACAGCACGCCTGTACAGCTGAAAGCAGCGCCTGCATTCATTAGCCAAACCTATAATGGTTCTCGCTTCACTCTGGACTCATCTTCCCTTACTGATGTGACTGATCACGTCGGAGAAGATGGGTCAATCAGCCTGAATTTCCCCTCTTCCGCCAATGGCACGGAGTACCAACTGTTCGCGTACTACCAGAACCACACGACAGGACTCGAACAACAGTCTCCACTTTATCTGAACACTACAGTTACACAGTCGCCGGTCACCTCTTTCCTACAGAATGGTTCAAGGTTCAACGATCATTTCTCGACAACTGGAGCCCAACTCGTGATTGATTTCTGGGAGAAGTACTTGTTGGATTACAACAACACTCGAGAGTTGGTACGCGAGGTCGGCAACTATGGTTGGGAAGACTCGATGGAGTTCGGTAACTCGATTCTGGTCTGGTGGACCCCAGGACTAATCGATGCGTTTGAGAAGGCTCGCGGTTATAGCATCAGGAAGTACTTGCCGCTCATCTACTATCCAAACGCACAGTCAGATGCTCCTCTAGCATCACCTCATTGGTTTTTGACCGACGAGAGTGATGCTGGGCGAGCGCACGTAGACGACTACAGGCAGACTGTGAGCACCAAAAACTGTCCCCAAACCTGGATTGTGTGTTGACTGACCGCCGTATCACAGCTCACAGAACTCAACAAGCTCTACCTGGAGACTTTGACGAACTGGACGAAGGAATCACTCGACTCCCAGTATTCCGCGCAGGTTGTGTATAACTTACCTATGGATATGCTAGCAAACGTACCTGCGGTCAATGCCCCGGAATGTGAGTCTCTTGGGTTCAACCACGTGATCGATGCGTACCGTCAATTTGCAGGCCCTGCCAATCTAGCTGGCAAGCGTGTCATATCCTCAGAGCTTGGTGCTCAGCGCAACGAGGCATACAGTCAAACACTACCGGAGCTCATTTGGGACGTCAAGAGATCGATAGTCGGATCTGTGAACAACTTTGTAAGTTATTCCCTTTTGGAAAAGCCTGCAGAGGCTAACAATTCAGGTCTATCACGCGTATCCCTTCTCAGGTTCTTACCCAAACACGACATGGCCTGGGTATACTACATTCGCTTATCGCTTTTCCAACATGCACGGCCCTCGACAGCCGACTTGGGAATACTACGACGACTTCATTAATTGGACCGCACGCGTGCAATACATTGGTCAAAGTGGCATCCCAAAGATTGATTTGGTCTTTTGGCTTAAAAAGAATGAGTTCTTTGACAAAGACTCGCAGTACCATCCAAACGACTTGGTTACCGACGGTAAGTTGTGCTCCATCTAAAATATCTGAGTATTTCTAATTCGTTGACAGGCTGGTCATACGAATACCTCAGCCCGGACAACCTCGTTGCCGAACGAGAGGCGTACGTTTCCGACGGCGTCTTTGCCCCGGCTCGCCAGGCCTTCAAAGCTCTCATCCTGCGCGGCAATGATACCCTAACCGTGGCAGGCGTCGAGAAGCTCACGCAGTATGCCCACGAAGGACTGCCAATCATTATTTCTGGAGGAACCCCTTTCAATCTCTCAGGCTACAACGTCAGTGGCGCATCTTACGTCAGATCTGCGCTGGCCGCACTTACAGACCTCGAAAACGTGCACGAAGTACCCGCAGAGAACCTTTCTACTTCTCTCCAGTCACTGGGCCTTGCACCTCGCACGAAAGTTGACGCCGATCGGATATGGTACACCTACTGGCGAGAAGACGAGCAGGCGGCGAAAAGCTACGTGTTTGTGTACAATGATGCTTGGGACAGCGAGCTGGGTCTTGGAAGCTCCAATGGCTCTGTGACTTTCGAGACGACTGGCGTGCCATACTTTTATGATGCGTGGACTGGAGAGAACAGGCCTGTCCGTGACTTCCAGCAGACCGACGGGTATACTACCATACCGCTCGTCTTGGCAGGCAACCAAAGCACAATCATCGGCTTCCATCACGACGAGTCTGCTACGAGTCACGAACACAAAAGTTCTCATGGTTCTTCTGCTGGTAGTGACTGGTCAGAGCCATTGCAATACTCGGCGCCGGCGAAGTCGCAACAGACGCTATCATCTTGGACACTGATAATTGAGTCCTGGACGGCACCAGAAGACATCTACGCCGACCAGACCCAGTCTGCAAAGTCAAATTCAACATGGGAGCTATCTTCCCTCCAGCCTTGGAACGAGATCTCGGACTCCCTGTTCAACGTTTCAGGGCGCGGATTCTACAGCACTACCTTCTCCTGGCCGCTGGCAGCAGGCGACTGCGAAGGTGCCGTCCTCGATTTGGGCGCTATCATTAATACTGCCAGAGTGTGGATTAACGGTCACCAATTACCGCCAGTCGATCCGACCCACGCAGTTGCTGATATTTCCGAACATGTGAAAGACGGCGACAACGAAGTTCTTGTGGTTGTAGCTACCACGTTGGGCAACGCTGTCAGGCCACACTGGGGTGAATTGAGGAGCAGTGGGACGCTGGCATTGGGTCCCTTACCTCCAGCTCAGGCATATGGTCTGGTATCAGAGATGGTAGTGAAGCAGTACTAGAATTGTTCATATATAGACATGTCACAACCTCGCTGTACATACGCTTATTCGAGCTCTGTGAGTTTCACGTAGCATTTCCATGGCGTGTGAGTAATCACATCGTGCGCGCCGTACCCGCTCAATTCCGGAGATGCCTTGCCGAGCTTGAAGCTCATAAATATCAGAGTGATCAGCATGCGTATCTCGAGTTCAGCCAGTTTGCGACCTAGAAGAAAGTGTTAGTGTCCGAAGTTTTGGTTTGAACGGTCAATCACGACCAAGGCGACTTACCAAAGCAGCCGCGCGGCCCAGCGCCGAAGGGCATGGTGGGTCCAGCTCTGGAGTTGAACACCACGTTGCCTTCGCTGTCTTCCTCCAACCATCGCTCCGGGTCGAACTCGTGGATCGTAGCTTCGTCCCAAGCGCCATTTTTGTCTTTTGATTCTCTGCTTGAGGTGCTTCGGACGTTCTCGTCAATAGGGATCGATGGCATGACAAATCCTGGCCCTTGAGTGAGCATAAAGACATCAGTGCCCTTGGGAATGCGATGTCCCAAAACCTCGGTGTCGACGGTGGCGACGCGCATCATAATGGCTACGGCTCCAGTGATACGGTGAATCTCCTCGATGACGGCGTCCATATATGGGATTCTGGTGGTGCTGATCTCCTTCGCGGTAGGCAGTTCACCTGCCTCGACGACGCCAGGATAGGCAGCGCGGAGAGCGGCTCGTAATTTATCTTGCACGTGCTGGTTGTCGCTCAGCCTCTTGAAGGCCCACAGGAGGGATGTGCTACTGGTGTCGTGACCAGCGACGAGGAATCCAAACAGTTCGTCGCGAATATCAGGGGTGTCCCATTCCGGCTCCCTGCCCTCTTTCTTGGCCATTAGAGTTTCGCGCTGAACGACCAAATCTAGTGCGCATTTGACTGCGTCGTCGTCATCTGCGGCAACGGAGAATTTCTCCCAAGCGCGTTGCAGACCTTCTTTGATCAGCTGATCTTTGTGAGCGACAGCCTTGCGGTATCGAGGCAATAGCCTCAAAGTCCATCGATGTTCGAATCTCGGCACGAGCGACCTGATCGCTATCTCGACCGAATCGCAGATTGTCAATATTGCGCTGAAGCTCTCGGGTTCTGGTGCACGTGGGAAGACAATCTCCGAATCTGCGTCGACAGGCTGCTCAATGTGTTCCAAGCCGGACAACAAGGTAGTCTGCGCATCTGAGACGTTCATCTGTGAGCCAAAAGTCGCGCCCCATATGATGTCCATTGCGGCTGCCTTGACATCGTCAATGGCGCTAAAGGGATGACCACCAGCGAGCCGTGCTTTCTCTCGCCACAGCCTTATCAACGCGAGAGCGTTCTTGTGCATCTGAGGCCCGGCAGCATCGTTCAGGAACGCGGAGGACATTGTGTCAGCCATCAGTTTGCGGTGCATCTTCCACGTCTCGGAAGTAGGCATATGGACGTGGTGATGAGGCAAGACTCCGACGAAAAGATCTCCAAAGTAGTTCGAGCGGTCGAACTCCCTGCAGGTCGCGTGTTAGAACATGTTTAATTTGGCATGTGCGCAGGACATCAAATACCTTGATCGGCGAACACAGATATCCTGCGTCTCGCGGAAGTCGGAGATGATAACAAAGGGTTTGCCTAGAGGCCGCAGGAACAGTTGCATGACAGGTACGTTATTGTCGACCAGCTGGCTTATAAGCCAATCAAGCATAGTCCCGGACTTATTCACAGCTCCAATAAGCCCAGGTGCATCGCCGAGAACATTTTTGGCCGCCTTTTCGTTGTATGGTATTCCAGGGATGGGCTTTGGCAACGCAGCACGGTATAAGTAGTAGCCCACAGCCAGGATGACCGCGCTGTAGAGCGCGAGCGAGGAGAGTTCGACCATGATGAACAAGACAACGACAATGAAATGGAGCCCGCGGTCAAAACTGACCTACCTACATGGACGTAGACGCAGCGAGCCTGGAAGCACTTATGTAGTCGTGCGTGCGTGGAGGCTCGATCCAGCTGGAGTCAACGACCCACTATCATCTTGCCGCAGATACAGGTGTGCCAGAGGTCGGCACTACCACTAACCGAAGCGCAGCTAGAGTCATGGAAACTTCCTACCGAAGGCAGGGAAGGATCATATTTGCGGCTGAGTTGTGTCTGCCAGTAAGGAGTAAGCCGGGTAGATTATTGGATACTGTAGGTCTGTGTAGGATTACAAATGCTGATTATATCGAGTTGCCCTACTCAGCCAGGCGCATACACTTCAAAAGTGTGCCTAGCAGTCTGCATCTGCATCTCTTCGGTGTGCGCGAACAGTCTTTATCTTCGCCCCCTTGGCTGGCTTGTGGGTGCGAATCCGGCCTTTACGAGTCAGGCGCGAGGATGTTGAGTGGACGCTCCACCGGGGGGCAATCATATCGGAGAGCGCCAGAGAGTGCAAGGGTCCGTGGTCTGAGACTCTGAGTAGACTCTACTGTAGGTAGGGGTCGTGTTCGCCTACCATTCAGCCGCATGACAGGCTTGATGTTTGCCTGGTGAATGTAGGATGTGGCAACCGCTGGCGACTTCTGCTACTGCGACCATGAGGACAGCTTGGCAACATCGATTTAACGCAAGCTGCCGTCTATTGGTCTGTTGGGCTCTGCTGAGTCTCTTGGTCGGTGTTATGCTGACTGCCATGGCCATGATGCTTACGCTTAGTGATAGGGCATCTCTGTGGGTGGTTGTTCGCAGTTCGCAGACTCAAAGTTGGTCAGGCAGTGGGACGGTAGTAACGGCAACATCGTATCAATGTTACAACGAGCATGTTTGGATGTGGATTTGTAATTGCTACGGTTGGAGCTGGAAGTGGAAGGAGGTTCGCTTCTTCTCCGATTTGATTTTGATTGTCTAAAGTTGTCAGACCGTCTAGCGTTTTGCTGCTGGCTGCTGGTTGCTGCTGCTCTCTGGTTCTACATGCGCGGGAAGCCGCCGCTTCCCGTCCCGAGATTCCGCTCTGCTACCGTATCGATAAGGCAGCCAGGTCCCTCCAAAGTTGAGTCGCAAAGTGAATAATTTTGATCGAGGTTCGAGTATTGCGAAAAGTGCCTCCTACACACTACCAAGCAAAACATGTCGAAACGCCCCGCACAAGACGACGAGCAGACCTCGCCCCAGGCTCTCAAGGCCGGTGAGCGACCAATTGCCAACAGCGCCATCCCCGACGGCGAGAACTTCGAGGACGAGTTTGAGGATGAGTTCGAGAGCGAGGACGAGATCTTGGAGGCCGGTGTCGATGGACGACCAGATGAAGAGCGGGAAGCCGAGCAGGCAGAGAGCGGTGCTATGGATGTGGACAAGGAGACCTTCATTCCCGGCCGTCACAAGCTCGACGCCAACCAGACGCTTTCGCCCGATCTGAGCACATACGAGATGCTGCACTCGCTGGAAACCACATGGCCGTGTCTCAGCTTCGACATTGTGCGCGACCAGCTCGGCGACGACAGGAAGAGCTACCCGGCGACTGTCTACGCTGTAGCAGGTACTCAGGCTGCCCAGGGCCGTGAGAGAGAGAACCAGCTTATGGTAATGAAGCTCTCCGGACTGTCGCGCAACGACGAGGCTCAAAACCAGGACTCGGACGATGAGTCTGACGACGAGGACCAAGACGACGACGCCATTCTGGAGACCAAGGCTATTCCTCTCACTTCCACCACCAACCGCATTCGCGCCCACCAGTCCCCTCAAGTCTCCTCCTCTGCGCCACCCACAACCATCACAGCCTCATGGCAAGAAACCGGCGATGTCCTCATTCACGACGTTACTGCCCATCTCCAGTCCTTCGACACACCTGGCTTCACCATTCCTCCCGCGGCCAACAAGCCCATCAGCACCATTCGCGCACACAAGGGTGTTGAGGGTTACGCGCTCGACTGGTCTCCTCTCGTCCCTGCCGGCAAGCTCCTCACAGGTGACATCTCCGGCAAGATCTTCGTCACAACCCGCACCGAAGGCGGCGGCTTCGTCACCGACACCAACCCCTTCACCGGCCACACCAGCAGCGTCGAGGAGCTCCAATGGTCGCCCAACGAGCGCAACGTCTTCGCCTCCGGCTCCGCAGATGGCACAGTCAAGATCTGGGACGCCCGCAGCAAATCACGCACTCCCGCTCTCTCAGTCCAAGTCTCCAACTCCGACGTCAACGTCCTCTCCTGGTCCAAGCTGACTCCCCACCTTCTCGCCTCGGGCCACGATGACGGCACCTTTAGCATCCACGACCTGCGCGCCTGGAAGAACCCCGCGACCGCCGCGAGCGCGAAGCCCGTGGCAGCTTTCAACTTCCACAAAGAGCAAATCACATCCCTCGAGTGGCACCCCACAGACGACAGCATCATCAGCGTGTGCGCCGGCGACAGCACTCTCACCCTCTGGGATCTGGCCGTCGAGCTGGACGACGAGGAGAGCAGGTACACGGCCGACGTGAAGGACGTGCCGCCGCAGCTGCTTTTCGTGCACTACATGGAGCAGGTCAAGGAGTCGCACTGGCACCCGCAAATCCCTGGTGTGGCGCTTGCGACTGGCGGTAGCGGTCTGGGCGTGTTCAGGACCATCAGTGTGTAGAGCGTTTTATGATATCTAGATATGCATGTGGAGGGAAGAGGGAAATTAATGAAACAACACGATTCAATCAACCAACCAATCAACGAATCAAGCATGGGAAGTGGTGCCGCACAAGAATGAGGGAAGAGAAGTGGGTTCATTTCATTTTTTCTTTCCTTTCCTTTTCATCCCACGGTCCGTACATTCCCCACCGCAATGCGAGCCCAAATCCTTCGCGAGATCGTCCAAGGCCGCTGAGTAGCCAAAAACGAGATCCGCACGTAGCATACATACGCAGCCATAGCCATCATTGGCGACTTGCCACAGCCGCTAGATACGCGCTCTCCTCATCAGAGCACGCCACCGGGCACTGTCTTCCCACCACCAGAACCAAGCGTGCTGCCACTGACACTGGCAGTATCTAGCGCACCATTTCCACCGCCGCCCGCAGCACCAGACCATCCGTCCTGAGGCGAGGCGTGGCGGCGAAGCATGAACATGGGTTTCCGACCTTCCTTGTCGAGTTGTTTGAAGAGGAGCAGAGGTTTTTCTTTCAGGCCGAGGCAGCGCTCTTGGTCGCCGTGGACGATATATAAAGCGTATTGGCGCCAGTCGTCGTGGATGTTGTAGCGTTTGAGGGCCTGCGAGGAAAGATTTGTTAGTTATGGGTACGACTGCATTGGCGAGCAGGAGTAAGAAGTGGAGCATATTTCCAAGAATGCTTTCTGCTGGCTTGAAATGGAGGAAATTACTTACAACTGGTAGCACAACTTCGCAAGGGTCGTTGATGGCCACGCGGAAAGATTTGAATATTTCGACTTGAGGGTTGTCGCTGGAAAATGGACGTTAGCTGGTGAATAACGTGACAAGCCTCTATCAAGATGAACGTACCGATCGCCTCGGTCTCTCTCTCGGGGTGCTTCATCCTCTCTTGGACTAGGCGTTGGGGCTTGTCGTCGCGCTCTATCACGCTCTTCTCGCCGTATTGAAGCTTGGTCACTCGCATTCTGTGGCCATGAGCTAAGTGTGGTTGCCTGACTGAAGCCTGTGTTGGTGTCCTCCGTGTGACCGTATCCTCCACGGTCGTGCCTTACGTCTCTGGGGAACGTTCGTGCAGCTGCTGAACCGGGCTGATTGTGGTAAGAGCCAGCCGATGATGGCTGATTTGAGTATGCGGGACTTGTGGGAGAAAGCTGCTGCGATTGTAGTCCGCTCGGGCTAGTTTGTGCGGTCATGCTTGCGGTCAAGTGGCTGCTCGCAGCCATTGCTGCAGCGCTAGCTTCGAGATGTGTACCAGTATCATCGCGGACTTCACGAGGTTGGGGTGTGTATGATTGGGGTGGGTGTGTAGGCGAAGGTTGTTTAGGAGCACTTCCAAGGAACAACTTCTTTGTGCTGAATTTCCGACTGAGCGAGCTTCCTTTGCTCTCCTTGACAGGCGCAAGAGTATCGCTCATCTTGGAAGGGTCGGTGTCTCGTGGTGAAGGAATTGTGCCGCCAGCGGGATCCGGCAGTGGTGTCCGTTGGTCTTTCATAAGTCGCATGATTGGTAAGGCTTCGTCGCGCAATTTTCTGTTCTCGTCTGATATACGTTCCAGGTCTTGCTTCAATACTCTGAGCTCGGTCTCAGCGGCTATTATGCGCTGATCACGGAGGCGAATTGACTCTATGACCCTTGCGATGTCGTCCTGGGTAGCCGAAAGATCACCTTTGTCGCCTTCTGCAGCTGTGATGATTGTCAGTAGCGAACCTCACGTGGCCATTGCTCCAACAAAACTTACATAATGGCACATAATCGTCTTCCTCGATTCTAATTCCGGACCGTCTCTTTTGCTCGTACACAGCCTTGAGAATTGTGAGTCTGTGGCCAATGCTGTTGACACCAAGCTCTCTAAGCTCGTCATGGTGCAACGCGATTAACGCCTCGCCATTTACGCCCTCCTCGGCAAAAGTATTGCTGTAATGCTTCAGAGCTGGTGACAGCGCAGCGACATAGTCCGCGACCTGCTCTTCTGTCCACTGCACAATGTTTCCTGTCGGGCTACGCCCTTCTCTCTCAAGCCATCCTTGTGTTGTAGGGGTATCCTGTCCACCCAGAGACTCTCGCTCATCCTCGGACTCGGAAAGGTGGTCTGACTCGGCATCGTCGAAGTGTGTTGGTACCGTTGGTGACGCAATTATGGATCTCTCGAACTCGTCGTCCGCGTCGGCGTCACTGTCGTACGCGTGGTCTCTGCCATACCGATCCATCCTGCTTCCAGGCTTGTCTTCGGGTCGCAATGTATCACTCCTGCTCCTTTGCTGCTGTAGGCCAGATCCTCCGGCAGTCCTGTCGGCAGGCGAGTCTATCCTCTCTCCGAAAGTGGCGTCGATAGGCGTTGGCGCAAAGTCGCTCTCGACAGGGCTGGCAGGGCTGGCAGGACTGAGTGGACTAATTGGACGGCCTCTGTACTCGGCGGTGGTGACCTTCTGCAAGCTCGGCAAGCGCTCATGCGACGACGCGAAGCCGGCGCTGCGCAGAGGGAGCTTGCCTCCAAGGTCTCCGCCCGCTGCTGGAGCTGCAGCGGTGCGGCTGGCAGGGATGTGGCTCGCTCGGTGGGAAACTCGCGCCAACCAGGAGCCTTTGGCAGAGGGTGCGGACTGGCCACCGTAGGCTTGATCGAAGGTGGGTTGTTGGTGAGCCAGAATGGGCGAGGGTGAGGTCGGCCGCAGCAGCTGGGGCGGCGGCGCGACAGGCGTTTGCGTGGGTACGAGCGAGCGTGCGTGCGTGGGTACGAGGGTGCGAGGGTGCAGATGCGTGTGCTTGTGGTTGCGTGCAGCGTGTTGTTTCACCGCGGGTGGGATGGCGGGCTAGGGCTGGCTGGCTGGCGGGTGGGCGGGCGGGTTGTGCGACGGCGGGTGTGGTGGTGGTGCTCGCGATCGTGGCGGTGCGGAGGGCGGTGGTGTGTAGGTGGTGGCGGAGAGCGGGGCGGCGGGCGACCAGGTCTAGGTATGCTCTCGTGCTTGTGCTGAAGCGGCGACACGAAATCGTCAAGTATGTCCCTTATTGCTACAGTAGTTCGCTCAGGTCAGGCTGTCAGATGCCAACGTCAACGGCGTGCTGGTGAGCAGTTCGGGGAGAGCGGTTGCGCCCTCTAACTAAGAGAGTCGCGCGCAATCATCTTGGAATGGATGGATGGATGCTGCTAAGCGCTCGCGAAGGCCCGAGTTCCAATGTAACTACAGTCGCTAGCCTGGCGTAGCTGGCCCAAAAGACCCGTTTCTGGTACTAAAGAGCTGGGGAACAACGGACTTCTGCATAAGGCGCTGTCTCGCTCTGTGTCTTTTGGAGTATCTCCCACCAATCCTCCTACACACTCGTCCACGCGCATCACTCCCAAGTGGGGCTCCAATATCGTCTTCTTGCTATCACATATAATACAGATTGCTACTACTGCCGCCGAGAGTGCGCATGCCTGCTGCGGATCATTGTCTCCTTCATCTCCCTGCCCGAAGAGATTGCTTGTCTCCCCTTATCGACCCCTCTCCGGTATATGCCATTGGCTGGTATTGATCTCACTCGCGGGACAAGGAGAAAGCATCGTTAAGATCAATGGCTTGGGCCATGTGTAGCTAATATGGATGGTGTCCGTGCAGCTAATCCTTTCAATAGACTATCTGTTTGGTATCTGCGCTTGCTCTCAGTGGAATATTCTCGACGGCTCTCTCATCCTTCTCTCCAGATTAGGCAGACTGCCTTTGCACTGACTCAGTCCATTGTCAATACAGCCCTGAACCGCGCCTTGCCGCTGATCATGTGTTCCATTGCTTCGTTCGCCTTCTCCAGCGGGAACTTTTCAACTAGACAACGCACTTCATTCTGTCTCGCGAACTGGACCGCCTCCTCTGAATCCAGGGCATGACCCGATGGCCAACCGCGTACTGTCAACGCGTTCAGGACCATCGAGACAGTATCAACAGGCACCGGTCCAATCGCAGTGTGAATTAGGAGTGTGCCTCTCGGAGCCAGGCCACCGATCAAGGGAGTTATCGCCTTCGGGTTGGGCGCGGTGACCACGATGAGTGCCGCACCTCCTAGCTTCTGCAACTCCTCTGCAACATCACCAGCCGCTGTGTCGATATAGTCGTGTGCGCCCAACTCCATGGCAAACTTCCTCTTGTCCTCGCCTCTCGACAATGCCACCGTCCTGAATCCCATCTTGCGTGCGTACTGCACAGCCAGATGGCCCAATCCGCCTAAACCTTGTATAGCAACAACATCGCCAGCCGCCACGCCCATGCGACGCATGCCATTGAACACCGTCACACCGGCGCACAGCATCGGGGCCCATTGTGCCAGGTCTTCCTTGGCAAGCTCGCGAGGCAGTCGAACAGCGGCTTCTGCTCGCAAGACCGCGTACTCTCCGTAGCCGCCATCGCGCGTAACGCCATTGATCTGCTTGTTCGTGCACATCTGGAAGTCTCCGCGTGAACACGACCTGCAATGCCCGTCATGCCCACCGTGCCAGGCGCCACCGACCAGATCGCCGACTTGCCATTTGCTTGGGATGCCTGCGTTCTCGCCGATTGCGACTACAGTGCCGATGAATTCGTGGCCCAGACGAGCGATGTGAGGAGGACCCATGCCGCCTGTGAGGACATCATGATCGCTGTGGCAGACTCCGCAGGCATGGACTTTTAGCAGGATTTCGCCTGCCCCAGGCTCGAGCATAGGCACCTCTTTGATCTCGAGAGGTTGGTTCTGGCCAGTGACGACGGCCGCCTTGAAGGTCTTTGGGAGATCGGTGGAGTTGCTCATGTTGGGAATGGCGAGGAAACGCGGTGTGGCGTAACTTGATCAGATGTTTGCCGCGATAGCTCTGTAGCTATTTGATTGCAGTGTATGAGGAATGAATGAAGGCGACCTCATGTCGTCCTTGACCGTCCTTTTATACACCATTCGGTTGTTGCATTGATCTTCTGGTACCGCCTAACTCCGTACCATCTTCCTCGAGCCCCGCTCGAAAACCAAACTTCGACGCGCATGACGACAGGCTGATTCTCCAACACCGCCATATCAGACCCAGCGGTGTCGATGTCTCATTGGGCGATCGTTTCAAAACCGGATGTCACTCCTTTGAAAAACTGGGGAGAGCCCTATTCGCGATCGGCCAAGGGAGATAGGAGATAGACGGAGCCACAAATTCTAGCCGTTTATGGATTTTGTGCTGCCTGAATGGGGAAAGTGGGTGCCCGATCTGGTTGTATATGTATGTACTACTGCTGTTGTTATATGTATGAGGCAATTATGCGCGTGAGAGCTTACGTGTATCTACCTTATGTAATGGATGTCAGCTGTACCGGGTGGTTCGATCGTGGGTACATGTATTGTTGCAGCTGAGTTGCATCGATAGGGCGTGAGGTAGAATGCGGTGTCTTCTATTACCGATGCCAGATGAGCTGCTACCGTTTGGCTGCGAATATGATACGATGCGACTTGCCAAGGAGATGTTGTTTGTGGGTGCTTGCTGTGACTTGCTAGTAACAATGTCTTTTGATGGTGGCTCACGTCAGTCATCCTCAATATAATCATCCATTGGATGGCGAATTCAGATTTCGAGTCCTGCCGAGGTTGGTTTCGTGAGCATTGATGTTGGTGTACATCCACACGATGGACCAGCGGTGTCCGTATTCCATTGTTCAGCAATTCACAGGCTGTCGCATCTTCTGCAACGCGGACACCAGAGCGCAAAAGCGTCCCTTCGGCACACGTGGCATCCATCGCGTGCCATGTGCGCCAAAGTGCCGTGTCATTTCGCATCTTGTTTGCTGTTCGGCAGCACTGGCAGTGGGGCTGCAACTCTTATCGTTGAGACTGTGGCGCTCGTCGCTTGTGCCGCAGTCAAGCAGTCGACGGCGACCCCACTCATACGAGTTATTGTATGTATGCGATTTGTATGCTGCATTATGTGCTTGGTGCTCAACAGTCCACACTCTAGACCGGCGTCCATGCGATCGCCACTATTTAGCGATCCAGAATCTGAACAACTGTGCGGTAATTGCTTCTGGCCTTTTTGTCTGTCCATGATAAAAGACGATTCAGAATCTGGGACATACGGAAAGACGCGGACAATTAAACGGCCGAGCCCCACGTCCCATGGCCAGATCTGTTTGGCATATCTTGGGGTCTGTCGCCAATCTAGCCAGAGTTTGGGAACATGGCGCACGTGGCTGTGTACATTGCAAAGTATGAATCTAGGATGGGGGAGGCAAAAGAAAGGTCCAAGACTTGAGTATCAATCGCCAAGGGGTCCAGCTTCGTCTGGCTTGTTCTCCAGATTCCTTGGAGATCCGGATTAATCCGTGTCTTCTGATCGCCGAGACCATGCTCCATACAACACGAATCTCGTTGAAGGCGTATCCGGGTATGGATTCGAGCAAGATTAGCCAGCCGAGCTTCATCTATTGCGGAGCTGGAAGATAAAGGCATCCTGCGGAGCAAGGACATACATGTACAAGCTGTATGCATGTGTAGACGGGTAGCTGCACGAGTGCCTTAACCTACTTGGGGACAGAGTATCCGGGGGGCGTCACTACTTGGCGTGCTAACACTGACTGTGCCTCCTAGACCCCTAGCGTGCTTGTCAAGCTTTCAAAGATATTCCAGAAGACCAGATGGTGCGGGCCCGGGAGACATCGAGAATGGGGAAGGCCCACGAAGGATGGAGCTCTCCAGCGACAGACGACGATCGAGATCGTCCCCCGAAGATCTGGGGTTGTTGCGGGTTGGGCCTGATCTATGTTTGCTACAGGTCTGGCACTTATGTCCCTTGCGTTCATCCGTACGGCTATGACGGCTTCCAGACCGGTTGGAGGGAACCAGCAGCAGCAGCAGCAAATGAAGCGCGGATACGCTGTTATGCGCGCTCACGGCGGGCTAATATGGCCCCCCTTCCAGAGATCTGTTTAGCTCCAGCAGGGCGATCACAAGCTTCCGTATGCAACGACGGGATGTCAGCGCCACTTTGATGTTTGCTTGTCTGCATGCTAAGTGTCCGCATGACCTTTTGCTGCCGTGCGAACAGCCAACGATGTACGAATTTCGCATGCAAGTCTTACGTGCTGCAGAAGCAGCTGATGCCCAGTCACTGATTTGCATGATCAGCCTGAAGTACTACAGTGCCGGTCACGCATGTTGACCAGACCGCTGAACGCAAGAAGAATGGCTCTAGAATCGCTCGATGGACAGCGCTATCCTACTTAATCTCCCAGAAGCTTTCTCTGTATCCGAAAAGCATGAATTGCTAATAGGGCACTTAGGTTCTCGGCTCAACCTGACGAGCCTACGCCTCGTCGTCTGCACGCCATGGCGATCGATGGATCAGCTCCCCTCGTGGCTTCACCTAAAGCCAATTCTCATGCTGATCTATCTGTATGCTGGTCGTCATCCGTATGCCGGACTCCTTCAAACCCATGGGTCTGCATCACATGCACTTGGCTTGGATTTCTTGCGTTAGATCGACTCGCTTGTTCACTTTCTGGTTCGTGGAGACGACGACTAGTCACACTTGGTGCTTTGGCGAGAACACGAACAGCTCAATTAACTGCCTTTTCGAGGTAGGCGCCGGTCTCAGATGTCGGTCACTGACGTTTCCAGATGTGTCTTCAGTCAAGGCTAGGCACAGTGGCAATGAGACCCAGGATGATATATAAGCGCGGTGGATGTCACTTTTTGGTGAGAGGTACATCTCAGCATCTTTGTCCTCGAACTTCCACAGACTACTACAATCATGTTCCGCTTCCTTGTCGCAGCTACCCTCTTGGCATCTCAAGTCACTGCTGCACCTTTGCTGGCTCTTCGTGCTACTTCACAAGGATGTGGTAAAGCGCAGACTGCTGGCTACAAAGGCCCAATCACGATACAATCTGGTGGCAGGACTCGTTCGTTCAAAGTTCAGGTCAGCTTTGACGGAATAATGCTTGCATGTCGATTACTGACAGCCACTTAGGTGCCACCGAACTACAACGCCAACGCTGGATATTCATTGATCATTGACTTTGGTAAGATACAACTGCAGGTGGTACACCCATGTTTGGACAATAACTGACAGTACTATAGTACGTATCACTCATCTACCTTTCTTAAATACTTCGATTGGGGGTGCTGTACAGTCGATTATATGCTGCCTTTGGCCCTTCTCGCGTTGCAAAGCTTGCCATCTACTGTTGGACTGGCGGACTTTGCTGAAGACTGCTACTCGCTCACTTACTTTATGCTTGGTGTTCAACTACCAAAATCTAACTTGGCTAACTCTTAATAGCACGGCCGTGGCGGCACCTCCGACAGCCAAAGGAGTAACTCCATGTACAACAACTACGCTGCGTCCTCCAAATATGTCATTGTGTACCCACAAGGCATTGCAGGCAGCGATGGTACCGCGTGGCAAGGTCCCAGCTATGCCACACAAGGCGTTGACGATATCCAATTCGTTGCAGACTTGCTACAATACCTAAAGACCAACTACTGCATCGACACCGACCGCATCTACGCTTCCGGAAAGTCTAACGGCGCTGGCTTCGTGGATACCCTCGCATGCTCAAATACCGGCGATCAGTTTGCTGCTTTCGCTATGGCAGCAGCAGCTCTATACACCGACACTACCAAGGAGTCATGCAGCAAGAAGCGTGCCATCTTGGAGTCTCACGGCGACAGTGACAACACCATCCCATATGCCGGCGGTGAAGGCAGCGGTGGCCCCATTCCCAACGTCGGCAAGTGGGTCAGATTCTGGGGTGAGCGCAACTGTGGCACAGGCGCGCCGTCGACCCGCAGCCTGCAGAACGGATATCACGTCCAGGCTTTCTCGTGCAACGGATGGAGCAACGTGGTATCGCACTACCATCTTTACGAGCCTGCCGGACACTGCTGGCCGAACTCGAAGGGTACCAACTCGGATGCGAAGAGTATCCCTAGTGGTTGCGGCAACTCGAAGGTGTTGGACTTCACGCCTGTAGTGCTGGATTGGTTTGGAAGGTGGAACTTGCGAAACTCCCCTAAGTAAACACAACTGCTGGCGGTTGTGAATGAGGTGGCGTTTGGGCATGTCGTTCAGAGGACTGCGATATCCTTTTGTAGTTCTGCGGCAGGAACGTAGAACAGAAATAATGTTCAATTGAGCTAGTACTTCAATACTTCCTGTGCGTATTCTCATTGCTTGTATGTTCAAAGCTAGTGGTGGTTCGATGTACGCTCTCATCCTGAGTGACGCTGACAGGCCTTACAAATAAATAATCAATGCTAATTTGCACATACGACCATAGGTCAGTGAAAACTGGGCATCCCGTCCGCTCTGCCATACATAAGCACTGAACCGGGCGACTAGTACTAGAGTGGGTGACCATCTGGGAATCCCGCCTGTTGTATGTTTTTTGCTCGATGTTAGCACTAAGACAGGGGCAGACTTTCGAATTGTCCAACAAAATTCGGCGCCAAGTCGCCCGATTCCCGGACCAACGCGAAAACTAGGTGAAGATTTGATATGTTTTACGAAGCGTTTTCTCACAAGACCTCATTAGCGTGATCACGACATCGGCAAGCTGTGCACTAGCAAAGACTTTAAAGTGATCAAGCAACAAACGATGTCAAAGCTTGGTTTACAAATGGTGCTTCCCCTCGGAAATGCTAGGCCAACCACGTAGATCAGCATCGTTTTGCTGCATGCGCTCGCAAGGCTACCATAACCTGACTAGGACATGCCGACAGCCGAGCTCCAGTTCTGATATGATCGTTTCGCAGACTTCTAATCGGATCGAATCTGTAGGTTCAAAATGGGTGGTGGCCGAAAACGCTGACCATCTGCGACCCTACGGTAGGGCAAGTCACCAACTCCACTTTCCATTAAGTAATCGGTCAGATCCGTTCTCAGTGCGAGGTTCTTACAGGCTGCTGCAGTAGAGTAAAGTGGAAAGTTGAGTGCGATGAATGGGGCGCCGGTGTTTCTTTCTGCTATACCATTGGTGACAGTGTTTCTTTGGGATTGCACCATCACGAAATCACATTTCGTGCTATAGAAGGAGCTCGTAAACTGTTATATGGTAGACAATAGATCTGGTTGATCCATTGACGAACATCAACCTTGCCAGCACACCACCTTTTCGAAGGGCCAACAGCGAAGATGGCTGGAACGTCGAAACAAGCACCTGTGGAATCTGGAGCATCATCTGGAGCATCATCTGAGAGGCACAGTACATCATCGAAAACAATACCAGAGCCCAGTATCACAGCGAGTCCGGATGCGCAAGACTTCGAAAAACCGCCTTTCCTCTACACCACCGAGGCCGGCAGCGAACACGAGGATGGCTTCGACGACAACGACCCGCGTATCCAGGATATTCCGTCATATGTTCGACGAGTTGTCAGCTTCTCGGACGATCCTACGCTGCCAACATTGACGTTCCGGTACTTCCTCCTGACTATCGTTTTCGTTGTACCCGGAGCTTTCTTGAGCATGATGAGCCATTACCGAACGACATATGCGCCCTATTCAATCTTCTTCGTGCAGATTGCTTCGAGCTACACCGGTGACTGGTTAGCTAAAGTGTTACCGACTCGAGCAATCCGGCTTCCATTCACGCGATGGTCCTTCTCTCTCAATCCGGGACCTTTCAGTGTCAAGGAGCACGTATTAATCACCATCTCGGCGGCCTCTGGAGCTACGTACAACATGGGCTATACACCAATTTCCATGGCCGAACTCTACTTTGATACGAAGGTGCATCCGTTGGTCGCGATCTTCTTCATGTGGGTAAGTGTCAACGCTATTCCTGTTGCTCCCGGCGTTCTTTTCTAATCTCGACCTTCGCAGAGCATTGTGTGGACCGGGTATGCTTTCGCAGCAATCGCGCGACAGTTTTTGATCTACGACCCTCAATTCCCTTGGTTCACCGCGTAAGTTGTCGAGACTGTGCATGTCTCTCAATGGCGCTGACATACTTTTCTGGCACAGCTTGTGTCAGACAGCCCTCTTTGAGACCCAGAAGAAGCAGAGACAGAATCCCACTCCCGAGTCCCGGAAGCAGACGAAGGTGTTCTGGCTGGTCTTGCTCGGTGTTACTCTGTGGCAATTTCTCCCCGAGTACGTATTCCCTATGCTGGGCTCGCTTGCGTTTCTTTGCTGGGTGGCTCCACACAACCACGTCGCCAATTTCATCGGTGCAGGCTTCGGTGGTATGGGCTTTCTCAACCTGTCCCTCGACTGGTCAAACATCACAGCAAGATACAGCCTCTTCCTCACGCCCTGGTGGACTCAGGTCGTTATGTTCTTAGGCTTCGCCTGCAGTGCGTGGGTCTTGATGCCGGCAGCCAAGTTCGGACACCTGGGAGAGTGGAACCTCCATCTGAACTCGAACAGACTTTTTCTCGGTAGGTCCGCCACCAGAATCTTGAGCTTAGGATGAGACCTGACAGATTCAGAAAACGGAACATCATATCCCATCACACAGCTTTTAACACCGCAGGTGACTCTGAACCAAACAGCGTATGAGGAGTTTGGGCCGCCGTTCGTTGGAACGCAAGTACTATGGAACATGTTCTTCGACTACGCAGCCTATACTTCTGCTATTGTATGGATGGCTTGCTTCGGCTGGCAGCAGCTGCGCTCGAGCTTCACGAAGGTTAAAGAACGCATGTCGAACAAGAACGCTCGTATCAGCGAGCAGTACAGTGATCAGCTAAGCATTTTGCAGCGATCGTACGAAGAAGTACCTGCCTGGTGGTTTGGACTGCTTTTCGGCGCTTCATTGGTCGCATTGGTGACGATTATCGCTTGTGGCAAGCTGTTCATCCCTGTGTGGACGTACTTCGTTGCGGTTGGTACGGGTGCGATTCTTGTCGTTCCTCTCGGATGGCTTTACGCTTTGTCGAATTTCCAATTGCCAATTGGAACGGTCAACGAGCTACTTTATGGCCTTATGGTCAACTCCGTGGATGGTTACAAAAATCCAGTGGGAGCTTCAGTTTACAGCTCGATCGCAGGAAATGCCTGGTATAGGGCCCAGCTCAATCTACAGGACATGAAAATCGGACACTACATGCACGTTCCGCCGAGGGATGTTTTCTTCTCCCAAGTGTTTGGCTCGTTCCTCGGAATCCCGATCAACTACGCGGTGATCAGATGGGTCCTTGACACGAAAAGAGACTATCTCACTGGCAAAGAGATCGATCCCACTCATCAGTGGACTGGTCAAGAGATAGCATCAGGTCTGACCACATCAGCACAATATGTCATGATCGTAAGTCGTTGGGACCAACCATGTCTCGATCATACTAACATCAGCACAGGGACCACGCCGCTTATTCGAGCAACATATCTACCATCGCCTACCACTTGGCTTCGTACTAGGTGCAGTTGCTCCTCTTGTGATCTACGCTCTCCACCGCCAATTCCCGCGAGCCAAATTCCAGCTCTGGAACACAACGATTTTCTTCAGCACAATGGCGCACTTCTGGGGTAACATCAGCACAGGAATGACTAGCAGTCTGATTGGAGGGTTTGTGGTGATGTTCTGGGCGTACCGTTACAGGTACACGCTTTGGGCGAGGTGGAACTACATTTTGGCTGCGGCGTTCGACGCCGGCTTCAACTTCAGCATGCTGCTTATCTTCTTGTTCTTCGGAGCTGGAAAGATTATATTGATGCCGCACTGGTGGGGAAACGCGGAGTCATCTAGTGAGAGATGCTTCGCGCTGTCTGGATAGATGATTATGATAGGGAGGATCATGTGATATTCGAGGAGCGTATGTAGCTTCTCAGCCATGGTCTGTGAATCATTAGGATCATCTTTAACAGAGGATGGAGAACAGTCCGGACGTATTTATCCTATATCGCATATTCCTGCAGTCAGATTAATACTTCACCTGACGTTGTAGGCCTTTGCAGTTGACTGTGTGGATCTCAATAGAAGTGCAATCACTTGTACGACGAGAAGTCTTGGTAACTGCTAATCAGTGACGGAGATTCGAAAACCCATGCTCCAATCTCTTTGGTTAATGCTCCTGCTTTGAACAGAACATAATTTCGTATGGGCGCTGTTCGATTGCCCAAGTTGTACGGGCTCATTGTCCACTCTCGCTGGCAACGCGATTCATTCCACTTGCGAAAGTTGGGGGCTGCCGCCCAGAAGAAACCATTGACCATCCCAAGGGCGCTCTCAATCTCACCTGTTTTCGTCACGGTGGGCAGGGGCCGTCTTCCCTACACTCAACACACGTTCATTGTTGACATCGGGGATACGATAGCTCCATTGAGCGCATTGATGAGGGCGGGATACTTTGCAGATCTCTTGCTGATAGGGGAGTAGATATACTTTGATTGATCTAACGAAGCTTATCTACCATGCAAGCCACAATTTTCGCATAGTACGCACATGGAGCTTCAAGTACGCAGCCTAATACGTCGCCTGCTAATTTTATGAGACTCCATGAATCGTATCCCCTTCTTAAACCTATTACAGTCTCACTTGCAACATAGTGTCTCATGTCTCATAGGAGACCTTTCCGACGAGGGAGAGGCGTGCTGCACTGAGCATGGCACCGTGAAAGACGCCTCGAATTCAATTTCGCTTATCCAATGGCCATGCTCTTTTGCCTTGTCCCCAGATGTAGAGCACTGCTTCTTGTGACTTCAGTTCTTTACGGTGTCAGCACCTCCAGGTCATCCAGAAACCCCTCCGCATACTCCAGCCATGTTCGGAGGTAGAGCCGTCGTGTCAAAACCTGTGCCAGGTCGCTTCAGCGATGCCTTGTCGTCATGAAAAGTGCGGCGGTGTACTGCCGATTGCCGAGTTGTTGATTTCGAGTGTGACAACAAGGAAGATTATCCTTTGGAGTCAAAAGACACGAGGCAAGCCGTTACAAAGTCAAGGGCCAGATCGTTGCGGCACGTGCTGAGACCCTGCATAGGGGTTCGAAGTGGAGCTTGAGGATGCGGCAGTCCTCGGCACATCTCGTACCCACGTACTCCAACCTCCAAGTAGGCGAGAATGGTCATTTAGTTCACAATAAATGGATCCTAAAAGCAGATGCGAACAAGCCAATAGTTGCTGCCGGATCGACGGCTGAGTTGCAACGGGTGGATATTCAATTTGCTGACGTATTCCGTACGCGAAGCATCCCCGAACTCAAATTAGGGCAAGGACTGTGCTTGGCGCTGTCGTTTGTACTACAGTACCTTAACCATCAGGTCTCCTTCAACTTGTGTTTCCATCACTTTTCCCCAATTTACCATGTCTAGCTTCCGCACCTTCACGCCGAGGGAAGTCGAAGCCCGCATCGCTGCTGGCGATACGCTCGTGATTTTCCGAGGCCATGTCCTTCGACTCAATAAATGGCAAGATGTCCATCCAGGCGGTCGCCTTGTCATTCAGCATATGGTGGGTAGAGACGCCAGCGACGAGCTCAGCATGTAAATCAACATCATTTCGTTACCATCATCTCATTGGGAGACCCTCCAATGCACTGATCTCGTACCTATGCGAAATCGCCTGGTAGAATCATGCATCTACCATCAAGCTAACAGGATGTCAAACAGATCTCATTCGCTCGAAACCCTTGAATCTATGAAGAAGTACGTGCTTCTGAGTATCCCATCTTCAGAATTTGCTAACGGGTGATCGCAGATTCCGAATTGGGCTTATCGATGGCGAGTGGACAAACTTTGTCCCACCTATTCAAGGCGGAGTTTTCAGGAGAGCGATCGAAGATGGTCAGGAGACCAAGGCATTGCTTGCAAGCGACAACACACCATCCGCGACCGGCGTATCAAAACGTCCACAGGCCGCGAGTTGTACTTCTGAAGAGCTCCAGCCTGGGCCTGTCGCCACCGATCAAACGGCGGTGTGTTCCGAGAAAGTCGAAGGAAATGATACTCCTGAGCCCCAAGCAATGAAGGGGTGGAAACTGGAATACGAGCCGGATTCCTACACTGCAATCGCAGTTCAGCAAGCCATTGATGCCGACATCGCCAAATACCCATCTCTCGATGCCGACACTCAGCGCAACATTACCATAAAATTCCGTACACTTCATCAGCGTGTACACGATGAAGGCTACTACGAATGCAGCTACAGCAACTACGCGACAGAAATATGTCGCTACCTGGCCCTCTTCGGTCTCTTCTTGACACTCCTGCACTACGAGTGGTACATCTCTTCGGCGGTCGCGCTAGGCATCTTTTGGCAGCAGATCATGTTCACAGCACACGACGCTGGGCATTGCGGAATCACACACAACTACGTTATTGATTCTTTGATCGGCATCTTCATTGGCAACTTTGTTTGTGGTCTGTCTATTGGGTGGTGGAAGAGCAGCCACAATGTACATCATTTCGTCACCAACGATCCCGTAAGTTCTCATCCCACACGGTACATCTTCCGGTATGACTGACACCTTGTTGCAGGTACATGACCCGGACACACAGAATATTCCTATGTTCACCACATCACCGGCTTTCTTCAGCTCGATCAAATCCAGCTACTACAACGGCTTCCAATTCATCTGGAACTCCGTCGCCGACTTCACCGTTCAGTACCAAAAATACACCTACTACCCAATTATGATGATAGCACGCTTCAACCTATACTACCTGTCTTGGCTACACCTGGCATCAGCAAGATCCATCAAACGCGGCACAGCTGCCTGGATTCGACCTACCGAGGTCCTCGCCTGTCTCTGCTACATTTACCTCTTCTTCTACCTCCTCTTGTGGAAGAGCATTCCCAACGGCAAGGATGCCTGGCTTTTCTTACTGGTGAGCCACATGGCTACTTTGCCTCTGCAAATCCAGATCACGCTGTCTCACTGGGGCGCAAGCACATCTGATCTCGGCCCAGGAGAAGTCTTCGCTCAACGCCAGCTGCGCACTACTGTCGACGTAGCTTGTCCCGAATGGTTGGACTTCTTCCACGGTGGTCTCCACTTCCAGACAGTGCACCACTTATTCCCCCGTGTGCCTAGGCACAATTTGCGAAAGCTGTCTGTTCTTGTACAGAAGTTTTGCGAAGAGACAGGAATCGAGTATCAAAGCCTTGGGTTTGTCGAGGGAAACCACAGTGTCCTCGGAAAGCTCCAGCATATTACGGACCAGGCAAAGATTCTTGCCGCTTGCCAAAAACACATGGCGGCTACAGGAAGCATGAACCTCCCGAACCTGTCCGAGATCTGAGCTCGTCCTCGTCCACGAGCACTCGATCCTTTAGAAACACGAGGCTTTGAAGATCTCTATTCGTTGGAAACATGTTGCTATAGTTCCGTCACAACGTGTGTAGCACACGGCTTAACTGCGTGTTACCTTCAAAATCATAATCAGCATCTCAACACCTTCTCTCACGACAATCAGATCACAGTGTCGGCTAATTTGGGCATAGTCATTACTGCTTGTGCCCTCACCACGGTAAGCAACGTGCAGCCTGGAGCTACGAGCCCTAGGCGACGAATCGTAGGGCAGAACTGCGAGATTGTATCATGACTAGGACGGTGCTGATGCGAGTAGGCTTGATGATCTGACCAGGCAGTCAAATACTTTAACGGTACTACCCTTACTAGCATGCGCCACATACGCACACAGCTCCCGCGAGATGCATTCTCTGCCAATAATATGTACAGCTGGGACATGGGGCGTCGCGTACCGACAGCGCGTTCGCGTTTCAGCTTCGTCGGGATCTAGGCGCTCCTTCACACGATAACAACTTTGACATGCATCATACTGCTTGGTCTTATTGATTTGGTATACTATGAGATGAAGCAGTGATGGATGTTGTGGTCCCGCTTCCAGGTATGCGCCAATCTGTGTCGCGCATCTTATCTGGAGCGACTCTCGCTAAAAGATGCTGCACGTTAGCCCCACCGCGGCAGGTGGTTTCGCAAGGCTGCGTCTGTACACGCGCTACATGTTGCCTCATCTTCCAGCGCTTACGAATGCATCTGGATAATTCCACAAACCGGTCACTGCGGTCAGCTTCGAATGAATTACTGCACTAGTCACAGATGTTCTCTCGCGGCCACAGTCTTGCCACAAATCAGCTCTACATGATCCGCAAATGGCAGATCCATTTTCGATAATCGCAGGCACGGTCGGCGTCGTGGACGTCGCCGTAAGAGTGGTGAGGTTCATCGACAAGACCAAAAAGGGAGCCGACAGTGTCGATGGAGATCTCCAAAATCTCGTCGCAGAGATTCAGAGCCTGAAACACACCAGCGAAGTCATTCATAATGCTTTTGAGAAAGATATGGAAGAGGGCAAAACTACACAGGATAGCCCTGCTGCTGGAACATGGTTAGCAGCATCCAACGCACTCACGGATTGCAACTCGGCACTCACTGGAATGGATCGCGCCCTTATAAGGATGATGGGTGAGAGCGGCTCGTCAAAATTCGATCGAGTGAAAAGACATTTCCGAAGACTTGCACAGGATCCAGAATTTGGACACCTCCGCCAAAGACTTGATAAAGGTCATCACAGACTTCAGACATTGCTTCTTACCCTTAACATGTTAGTGTTCGTTTCTTCTTATACAGAGTAATGCTAATACATACAAGCCTTGTAGCACGGGAGTCAAGCGACGGTCTCTCTGCACAAATGGCGGGTCAAGAGCGGCTAATCAGATCACTCGGTGGCAGCACCACTCAGGCAGAAAGTACGCCTCAAAAGGTGAACGTGTATTTCATGACTCCACAGTCAGTCAGTAATCTGTTTGTGGGCCGCAAGCTTGAGTTGCTCCAGTTGAAGCAAGACTTGGATGGACGGGGCTTGACACAGAGCACAATGAGGGTCGTGGTCTACGGGCTAAATGGCTCGGGAAAGACTCAATTCTGCTGCAAGTTTGCGCAAGACAACAGATCCAGGTGAGGTAATCGGACTCCAGATTCCGCATCCCGCTGACCCTTTAATCTTAGCTTTTGGGGCGTCTTCTTCGTTAACGCAACAAACGCCGAGACCGTACGGTCGTCATATGCGGACATTGCCGATAGAGTAGGAATAGCACCGAAGGAGGATAACGTCAAGCACTGGTTGTCAGAACGAACAAAGCCGTGGCTCTTGCTTGTTGATAATGCAGATGGCAATCTGGAAGGTCCGGCACCCGACAAATTCATTCCCGAATCGCAATACGGTACTGTCTTCTTCACAACGACAAGCCATTCGCTGAAGCGGCTATGCCATGTTGCGATCAAACTTGGAGGCATCGAAGAGGAAGTGTCAGACGTCCTACTCTTCACCTCCTCCGAACGGCCACAACCTGTCACACTGACCACATCGCAAATCGCCAAGGACATATGTCAAAAGTTCGGGTCGCTTCCACTTGCGATTACGCAAGCTGGCGCAGCCATTTCATATGGAGCGTGCACCCTCAAAAACTGTCTCGAAATGTTCGAAAGATCTCTGGCAAAGGTCAAGAACAAAGTCCGGAACAAAGCTAAGCCCACTGATACAGTCGCATCTGAGCTCGTATGTGCCACCTTCGAGATACTAATCCCGGTGGCAAGCGAAGAGGCTCGACAGATCCTTAATCTGCTGTCCTTCATGCAATCTCAGCGTTTTCATCTCCAGATACTGGTGAAAGCGGTTCTCAACCCACAGCGACAAACCAATGCAGACAGGAGCGCAAATAGATCCGGGCCGACCCTGGGCCACAAGTCCCTAACATGGACCTCTATGTCAGGAGAGATTGTCCGTGCTCTGTACGGATTCTTGCAACGACATGCAGAAGTCCCGGCTTTCCCTCGCATACTTCGCACTCTCCGTAATGCCGACCCCGAGGACGTAGAATACAGACTGCGCGAATTGTTTGGAAAATTGAGAGATCTTTCCCTGATCGACCACAACGAAGAGGATGAAACATGGAGCATGCACTCATCTGTGTCTTGGTGGATTCAAGCTTCGATGACTCCTGGAGAGAAGCGGGTCTGGTGTCAAGCGGCTTGCAATGTGTTAGCCTCTGCTATTCTGTTACCTCCCGTAGGCCTTGACGATGAGGATGTACAACTGCGAAGGCAGTGTTTGCCGCACATCCAGCATGTCAGAGAACAGGAAGAGGAGCTCCGGAAAGAACTTGAGGAGAGGCAAAAGAGCCGTGGAAGCTCATGGCTAACGATAACGCCATCCCTTGACAAAGCTCGACTACAACGAGACGCCAAATTCAGCTTGGCGTATGCAGAGTCAGGCATGTTCCAGCAGTCACAGGATCTCATGTTGGTCGTCGACAGATACCTGGTCAAAGCCCTGGGACTGGAAAATCCAATCTCAGTAAGAGCTCGTCTATTTCTCGCGGAAACATACTGGTGGCTTGGAAATGCTACCGAGGCTGCACGACTACAAAAGGAGCTGCTCAACGCATGTGGGACTGGACTTGGCGAGGAACACTTGGACACTCTCAGGGCTAGTGAAAAGCTGGGAGCCAGCTACTGGCAGCTAGGTAAGTACCATGAGGCTCGTAAATTCGCCGAGAACGCTGTGACAGGCTACCGGAAGTTGTACCTTTCCGGTCATGTCGAGAAGTCTCAGGCTCTGACAAATCTCGGTCGCTGCTTTGGAAAATTGGCCGACTTTGATGGAGCAGTAGAGCTACACAAGGAAGCTCTCCGTGGACTGGAATTAGCTGAACAGGAAGCCAAAACTCTGTACAGCGGACAAATTCTGGACGTGAAGGAGAATCTTGCAATGGCTTTGTACGATCGCCAACGCTACGGGTTTGCTGAAAAAGACGATCTCAGCGAGGCGGAAAGGCTGCAAGACGAAGTACTTGTAAATCACCAGGAGAAACTTGGAAAGGAGCATGCGAAGTCCCTCTGGGCTACTTGCAACCTGGCTCGAATCAAGGCATCAGCCGGGATGCTCGAAGTGGCAGAGCAGATGATGAAGGCCGGTTTACCTGTTGCGAAACGTACCATAGGCGACAAGCACGTCGGGACTTTGATGGGCGAGACCTACATGGGGCAGATTCTTATACTTGCCGACAAGCTTGAAGAAGCCGAGTTGTTCTTGTCTGCTGTCGTAGACATGCACCGCGCTCGGGACGGTGAGGAAATGCATGGGGATCATCTGGTCACTGCCTCATTTCTACTTGACTGCTACCGTCGGCTCAACAAGTACCAAGAGGCAGAGCGTATGGAGAAAATTGTTCTAGGGGGAATCAGACGCATATTCGGGGAAGAGTCGCCGTGGGAGCATTATTTTGTGGGACGTTACATGGTCAGCACTGGAGCGGAACGATCAGAAGAAAGTGTGTAGATCATCGTGTCGAGGATAATTTGTATGAATACGTTCCAAATGCTCAGCACTTGGGGACGAACCGTAGCCAGACCCCAGCGTCAGGCATCATTGTCAATCCAACATGATAACGAACATTTTGAATCCACCCTCCATCAGAGGCAAGGGCGATTGTTCTACCTGCTGCATCAGTGGGGATGATGGCCTTATAATGCTGAAGGATCCGGCAAGTGAAGTACTTGGCCTGAGTTATGGCGTATCGTTCTGAAGACAACATGACAAAGTCAGCACGCCCGGATTCTCAATACTTGGTGTGTTTTGTTCAACTTACCGCCCAGGCACTTGCGAGGGCCTCCGAAAAATGGATGGTACGACCAATCGACCATCCGTCTTTGTTTGATCACATCGTCGTCCCACCTGTCTGGGCGAAATTTGCCTGCATCCGGACCGTACAAGTCACGATTCCGGTGCACAGCAAACGTGGAGAAGGCCACGAGGGTACCTTTGGGGACCAGAATGGGATGTTCGCCGCCCTCGCCGCCACCTCGCGGCAGAAATGTGTCCTCTGTGGAAAAGCGACCGTTCAAAGGAACAGGTGGGAACAGCCGCAGGGCTACAAGGAAGACATAGTCAGTTGTCAGTCACTAAAAAGTGCACAGACAAGTCTCTGGAACTCACTCTCGCAGACAAAGCGATCCAGCCTGAGCATGGCGTTCAGTTCAGTTTTGTTAGGCTTCCTCGACTCATCCGAACCTAACATGGACTCAATCTCTTCAACCAGTTCGGCCACCAGTTCGGGTTCCCTGGCAAGAGCGTAGAAGACCCATGCGAGTAAAGCACCACTTGAGTCTTTTCCTGCAAGAATGAGATTCATGTACTGGTCTCGAATTGGCTTCGGGTCTTGCTCGTGGCCAAGTAGGGGCTCGAGGGCGACATAAGTTTCTGAGCCTGCGCTGCTCAGCTTCTTCGTCTTCCGCATCTCCGTTGTGCGGCTTATCAGCTCGTCGACGAGTTGCTTAGCAGCGCTGCACGACTTTCGAAATTCAAGCCCATCGACCATCCAGAAGAAAATCTTGAACCGCTCACGCTTCGAAATCCATTTGAACGCGGTATTGAATTCTGCTGCGAATCTCACCGTCCATTCTGCAGAATTTGAAGTACTGGTTACAGGATCCATGCTCATTCCGAGGAGGAAATCTGTTATCATCTTCAAGCTGATATCCAGCAAGCACTCCTTTATGTCGATGTTGAAGCCTGCAGCATCGCCTCCGGGATTCACTTCCAGATTCATCGATTCTTGTAGTTCCTGGAAGCCTCGCTCGAAGAGATCCAAGTCTGGCAACGTCGGACGCTGAATCATGGGCGCCAAAAGCTTTCGTGATGCTTCCCAGGCATCTCCGTCTTGTGTGAATATTCCATCGCCAAGCAAGGGCTTCACACACCCGTGCCGGCCACCGCCAACTTCAAAGGCTGTAGAATCATTAGCGCATTCATGGCTAAACAGGCTCTTAAGAAATCACATTTAAACTGTCCCGATAGTACGGCGCGGATGTTCATGGTATCCCGAGTGATGATAGTGTACATAGACCCGCCCCATTGAGCATATGTGTCGCCGAACTTCTCATGATCTCTGAGCATGAGCAGCGGATAAGTCTTCGTCGCTTCGGCTTGGATGACATTCCGTAGCTTGTCGAGGCCGAAGGGAAGGAACCACTTGTTTGGCAAGCATCTCAGCGGCTGACACCCCTCGCGCTCGATGATGCGACGGTGGTCGGCCTATGATAAAGTCAGCTGAGTATCGTGGAGTCCAGTCTTGTCGTCGTGTCAAACATACCTTTGTTCGCGAGCGCTCTGTGAGGTAGCAGGCCAGAACGCCAATCGCAATGACAAGACCGTAGACGAACATTCCGTCGCAAAGCCGGATCCTCAAGTGGTGTTTTGCTCCTTTTGCGAGCTTTCATGTACAGCTCCAACACAAGGCTGAGCAGCTAAATAGTTCGTTAGCCGCCAGACCTTCTCCACATTGCTGTGACTACTAAGCGAGTTGCGCTGGAGCTACTGTACAAATCCCTGTTCGCAACTGCAGGAGCTGAAGTGCATGGAGATAAGGCGATTGGCGGGCTGACTATTTTTCTTTATGTCTGATTCTACAGACCACGGTCGCTGCCACTAATCATGATGGTGATTGGTGCATATAGGTAATCATGAATTTGATTAACAGTCTTTGGGTATAGATGCAATGCATTTTGACCTTTCCAACAAGGGAAAAAAAATACCATCTCCCACCAAGAGTGCACTCAGACAGTCGATTGCCGTTACCTGCCATACTACGAGTGGAACACCCTCAACAATGCAAGAAGTATCTCAGCCCTACCCGCGAGCCTCTCACCTTACTCCCGTTTGACGTCGCGACCTCCTCTTTGACCCCGGGTCTTACCACCGCGGCCACCACGTCCGCCACGTCCACCACCGCCTCCTCCACCTCCAGGCTGCTTGCCACCACCTCCTCGTCGGTTGACCGAGAAGTTGATCTTGATCAGAGGTTGCTCTACCCACTCCACGCCCTTCAAGCCCAGTCTCTCCTTCTCTTCGTCTGGGATGCGCCAAGGCTGGAACACACCCATCAGACTCTCAAGACTGTTCTCGGGCTTGTGATCAGAGTTGCCCTGGTTGAGTGAGACGCCGCCGCCTTCTTTCTTGCCGACTCCGCGTAGCTCCGGCAACCACATACGAACATAGTCACCATTGTGGTCGTAGTCGACAGCCTGCTTCACCGGATTGAACACACGTGCCGCACCGCGGGGATCGTTTCCCACGCCGGCCACATACTGCCAGTTGCCCCAGTTGCTGTGAACATCGTAATCGATGAGGCAGGACTCGTACCATTCGGCACCCAGACGCCAGTCAATGCCAAGGTGCTTGCTCAGGTATGACGCCACATTCTGGCGAGTTCTGTTGGATGTGTAACCAGTGAGGAAAAGCTCGCGCTGTGAAGCATCGATGAGGCCTGTGCCGGTGCGGCCAGCGACAAATCGCTCGATGGCATTGCGCGTGTCATTGTCGTTGGTGCCGTGTGAGTTCTTCTTCGCGGTCGAGTTTGAGAATGGGCTGCTGATGAATTTGAAGTTGGCGTCCTTGTCACGTCGGTAACCGTCGACAAAGAAGAGGCGGGTGCCGAACTTCTGAGTGCAGAGACGCATGTAATCTCGCCATAAGAGCTCGAAACGTACGGCGGCAGTACCCTTGTTCTCTCCCTTACCGTAGCCCTGGGTTGACTTGCCCAATGGCGTTTTGCCATCTTCAAAGTCGACCACGAGCCAGTGCACTTGGCGAGCAGTAATGCTGCCAAGAGCTAACCAAGCAGAGAGTTTTGTGCTGAAGTCCTCGCCAATAAGACCATTGCGAGTATCCTTGTAGGCGGTCATCGATCCGGACTCAATCAAGTGGCGAACTCGTTGGATGCCAGTATTCGACCCACCCTTGAACGGGTGAGCACTCTTGGCGCCTTCAGGCAATGTTTGCGGCATGTTGGGCATTTCTGCATCCACGGGAAGAGGCTTGAGTAGTGCATCAACAACACCATTGAGTGTATCAGGAATCTTGAATGGTGAGGCTGGGGCTGGTATGTGATCTGGAAGAGGTGGCAGCTGATCAGGCTTAGGAAGTTCCTTCCTTGGTGCTTCCCGGAGTGGTTCGACCTGGTTTCTGAATGCTGTGAAGACATCCTTCAGGTCACGCGGATCTTTGAACGGTAGGTCGCGACTGCATCAACACATTAGCATCCCCTCAAAAAAAATGATGTGCAATATCGTTACTCACTCGTCAACAAAATACTTCTCATCAGTCCAGAGCTTGAACTCTTTCCCTTCGCGGTCCATCAGAGCCTTCGCATCTCTCTCCTCGTACTGCTCTTCCCATCCATCTTCTTTAGTCATCCAGAGCCCATGCACTTCTGCGCCCTCCTGGCCTCGGTAACCTTCGAGAATCGAGCTAACCGCATCCTTCACCGTTCCAGCCCTGATAGTCAACCCACTGCCGATATCTTCAAGATCCTGCTTAACGTCCCACACGCTCTCTGCCAAGAACTTAGAGCGTAACCTGCCACATCTCCAGAAACCACCAACCTTGCTGCGGGCTTCTGGGTAAGGTGACTTCTCTCCTTCGATGACAAATCCGGAAACTTCGAGTTGCTGAGCTGGGAAAACAAAAACCGGTAACAAATGAGTAAATGGCTTTTTGGACTGGCTGTTGATACGAGCGAGTTCGTTGAAGATTGGGTTGTCGGCAAGGCGAAGGTCGCGTCGAAGCAAGTAGATTAGGATGCGATTAGGTTGTGACATTATTAATGTGTGTTGTGTGTATTGATGCTTGGTGCTTGATCCAGGTGTACGCTCGATCGTGCGAGCAAACAGGTTACTGAAAGGAAGATTGCTGCGTGTTTGGTTTCTGGAACGAAAGAAGGGCAAAACAGAGTTCAGCGAGGCGTCATATGTTCAAAAGCTTTGGCGTGTGCGAGGGGAGGGTCTACAGGTGGATGGGTAGTGCGTGGCGTGGTTGGCCACTGGAAAACCGATCGGATCTGAGGGTTCAGGGTATCCAAGATGTGCAACTAGGAGATGATGGGTCAAGGATGGCGGTCATAGATCCCAGCTACCAAGATGCAGGAACAAGATGGGAGGGTTGAATAGTTCTCCCCCAGGGTCGCTGGCGGCAGACCTATTCTCTATGTAGGTTTGGCTACGTCCCACACAGTCGGAGATTTTGCTGCGCCCAACGCAAGCACTGATGCATTGGCTGTTTGGCACAGGCTGGTGGACAGCAACATCGAGGGCACGGTGGATCCGCCATCGGTATCGTTGGCCTGGTGGACGCGAAGAAGATGAGATCCGAAGGTCGACTATGTCATAACTGTCACGCTAGCGGCTTTGGAACGCTTGGAGACTTGATCGCGCCGGCCATCGCGTGCCGGCGATCTGGTATAAAGTGGTTCGCATCCGCTGTTTCGTTGGTTCGATATGTGCGGATCGTGGTATGTCTGCGGACAGCTGCATGGATCGGGCTGCGCGATACGCAAGATCTCACGGGATTACCCTTAGATCGAGAGGTCTTGGGTGAGGAAGCGCAGCGTTGGCCGCATGGGGAAAACGGACGACTGAGAGCCGATCCTGAATTTAATATATGCCATACTATATATACATGAGGCATTCAAGGGTTACTATATGTATGCCATTGCATTCGCCCCATCGCCAGAGCTGCAGACGAGCTCGGAGGTTCGAGCGATAGTACAGCACACCACGAGCTCCAGGACAAACGCAAGCAGCGAACACCCAAACGAATCAGAAGCACAGTCCAAGTATAGACAGACTACCAAGTCTCAACTTCACAAGAGGCAAGACCACATCAGATGAAAGCGTCACTGAGGCGCTACGAGGCAGAAGCTTGTAGCAACCCAGCTGCATGGGAATCAAACCCCGCAAGGCACCCATCTCTATCGAGATCTCGATCAATTATTTTAGTCACATCTACAACAAGCTGACCCATGACGACTAGTATGCAGGGTCCGAATAAAGTCCACGATGCCCTGTAAGCGCGTAGCCACTACTTTCCTTTCTTGGCTCAGCAAGTCAGGTGAAGATCTCTCGATACCATGGAGGTAATTACTGGCACGCACGCAAGCAGGTGGGAAGAAATGATGATATAAAGTGTGGCGTTGTGGGTCGATGAGGCTTGTTTCTTCACACGAGTCAGGCTTAGAGGATCTTTGCCGGACTTCCGCTCATATCGATATTGACTATGTGAACCGACGCTTCGAGACTTGCTGAGTTGATGATGGGCATGGAATATTTTTCTTATCACCCTGCAAAGTGCCAGCGGTGCTGGCAGGTCGAGCTTTCTTCTTCACATCGACACACAGTCGAGCCAGTCCTTAGAAGTCAGTTGCAGACACAACGATAGCACATGTGGTTATGTCATATTCCGAGCCGCACGCGCTTACACATGCTTGTTTTGAACGAACACACTGTACACCATCTATAGGAAATAAGATAACAATATCATCCACACATGCCCACGAACCCTCCAAGCAGACAGGCCTACTCCAGAGGAATGCCCTCGTACTCGCTGTAGCCAAGCGCCAGGTTCATGTTCTGCAGGCATTGTGTGGCAGCACCCTTGAGCAGGTTGTCGATGGTAACGTTGATGACGACACGCATGCCTGAGCTGTGGACAGCGAAGCCACCAATCTCGACGCCGTGCTTGCCGCTGATGTTCTTGACAAGCGGGCTCTCGCCGGAGACCTTGACAAGCTTCTCCTTGTCGAAGCGGTTCTGGTAAAGCTGTCTAATGTCACGCGATGCCATCTTGTTGGCGAGGGGGATAGAGATGGTGTGATGAATGCCGGCGAACCAGACGGCGACGTGGGGGATGAACGCCACGGGTGTGGCGAGCTGTGCGGAGATTTCGCGCTCGTGGATGTGGTCAGTCAGACTGTAGGGAATGAGGTTGTTGGTAAGGTTGTTGACGTCGTTCTTCGGGCTAGGCTTGGTGCCAGCGCCAGAGTATCCTGAGACACCGAAGACCGTAGGGTGTGCGGGCGCAGGAGCGAGGTGCTCGAGAAGGGGCGCAATACCGAGCTGAGCGGCGGTAGCGTAGCAACCAGGGTTGGAGATACGGGTGGCAGAGGCGATCTTGTTACGGGGAACGAGCTCGGGCAGACCGTAGGTCCATGAAGAGTCGAAACGGTAGTCAGCGCTAAGGTCGACGATGAGGGCTTCCTTATTACCGGCTTCCTCGATTGCGTCGACGTAAGGCTTGCAGACGCCGTTGGGAAGAGCCATGATCCAGCAGTCAATCTCTTTCCTCTCGGCCATCTTGCGGACCTCATCGGGGGAAAGGTTCTCGTAGATGATCTTCTTCTTCTCGTAACCCTTGAGCTCCTTACCGGCCAGTTCGCGCGAGCTGACGTGGCAGAGGTCCATGTTGGGGTGACGGTTGAGGAGATCAATCAAAGCCTGACCAGTGTAACCACGGGCACCAATCAGAGCAACCTTGGAAGGGTAGTCCTTCTCCTTGTTCTTGATACCGAGAGGCGGGTTGGGGTTGGTGGTAGCGTATGTCCTGCGGTGACTGGCAGTCCAAACACGCTGCATATCAACTTGAGGCCTGCGGGCGCTGGTGTGGTAGCTGCTGGTCTGCTGTCTCAAGCCAGCCAGGCGAGCGGCACCGGCACGAATGCGGTCAGCTGCAGAAGCAGCACGGTGGAGCTGAGACTCAAGGTTGACATCACCGAACATCTGGCGACCGTGCTGGACGAACTCGGACATGAGCTCCCTGACCTCGTCAGGAGAGTCAACGCCGTACCAGAAGAGAACCTCGCCCTGGCGGGCAATGCTACCGTCGGCCTTCTCAGAGAACCAAGTCAGGTTCTCGTCGTCCTGCTTGACGGTCCATGCAAGCTTAGGGAAGTCGCGCTTCAAGCTCTGGAAGACGTTGTCGGCGATGTTTGAAAGCCATGCGGAGCGAGTCATAGTCAGTGTGGAAAGGTGTGCCATGGACGAGCCGCCCTCAACAGGAGGAAGCACAACGGCCAGAGCCTCCATGTTGTCGTCGTAGTAGGCGCGGAAGTTACGGGTCTTGAGAGACTCAAGGTAGCGGTCGACAACAGCCATTGAGTCGAGGCCATCACGCTCACGAACCAATGTCTGCTTGAGCTGCGCCAAGTCGAACTCGCCAAGAGAGCCGGCTTGTTGAAGCTTGGTGCCACGCCTGATGAGGGTACCTGCACCCGAGTGTGTGAAGAGCTCCCTCTCGAGACTCTCGGGGTGGATGATAGCAACACTCGAGCTTCTGGGCAGGTCGTCCAGCAGAGTCTTGATATCACGGATCTTGCTGCGAGTACCGTGGATGACCCAAGGCTTCTTCATGTACACGCCGTACTCCTCGTCCAAGTTAATGGCCTGGATTAGCTGGCCAGTCTCCTTGTCGTGAATGCCACCCTTCTCAGAGAGGTAGACGATCTTGAGCGGAACAAGCGCACGAGCAAGCTCAGCAGCGGCCTTGTCGGCGTTGACGTTGAGGACCTGGCCCTCAGAGCTCTCTGCCATACAGGTGAGAACGGGGATGTAGCCGTCGGCAATGGCAGCCTTGACAGACTTGGTCTGCACCTCGTTGACCTCGCCCACGAACTTGTAGGTATCCTTGTCCTTGTACTCGGCCTTGAGTACGCCGCTGGTAATAGGCCTAGCACGGACTCCCCAGGACTCCAATGCCTCGACCAACTTCAAGTTCTCCTCGAGGAAGAGCTTGCGGGCGATTCCAAGAGTCTTGCCATCGGTGATACGGATGCCCTCGTTGTACTGCGGCTCAATGCCGGCTTCCTCCAGCATCTTGTTAAGCTGCGGGCCAGCACCGTGGATAATGACGGGGAACAGACCCATCTGGTTGAGGTTACGGAGCGAGGCGCAGAACTCATCGAGGTAGTCGGTCAGGATGGCACCGCCAACCTTGATCACGGCGAATTGCTGAGACTCCACAGAGGTGAACTGGGCGAGGTACTGCTGGACCTCGCGCTTCGAGGCGATGTTGTTGAGGACATTGATCACGGCGGAGCGCGCAGAGCCGTCGTCGTAGCGCGAAGACTTGTGGGCGGTGGCATACTGCTGTCTCCTAGCAGGGCGTGCGACAGCGCTGGTGACTGCGGCAGCACCGAGCTGCCTCTGAGAGTGACGAAGCTGGCGCGCCAATTGGCGGCAAGCCGGACGGGCGAGAGATTGCATGGTGTTATTAGTGACGAGGGAAACAGCCCATGCGGCAGGTGCGATCTATACTCGCGGTGGTATGTCCTCCCGCACGCGCAAACGAAATGTTTCAAAGGGAAGTGACTGGATTGAGGTGGTAGCAAAGTACCTCACATCTGCGATGAAGATCTCCAGCCAGTCAGTCTGTGGAAGTAAAGCCGAGCCAGCGACTTCGGGGGAGAGGGCCTTGGCGGCACGGACAGAAGGTAAATGGCTGCATTCCCACGGTCCAAGGGTAGCATGCGTGTTAAAACGCGCGGACAGTAGTCAGGTTAGAGTTGGGTTTTCACCGTTCTCTGTCTAGGGGAGGAGGGAGATAGAATACGAGAATCTTACGTCGTTCTAGATCTGTTTCGTTAGCACTTATTTGGAGCATGAGAAGCTGCACAACGTGGTAGACACGATCAATGCGACACCAGACGAGCAGACGAGACCCATTGAGGGTGACGTATTTTCCTCTTCCGAGTGTGAAAAGGATCAGATAAAAATTGTTCTTGTCGATAGAGGGCCCCAACTTCGGCGGAATCCACTTGCCGGCCATTGGGACTTGCGCTTGTGATACGGTTACTGTACATTATGACAATCAAATAGATTGTAGTGAGGAACGAGCCGTCAGGCGATATTCGATCGGATACAACTTCCCAAATGCGATTGACGACCAGAATCATTCTTTCAAAGACGTCGTTCATCGATTGCTTCAGCAAAAACGATCATTGTTGAGTCACCCTAGTAGGCTTGAGTGCAGGGTATCTGTTGTTACCTAACGCGATGTTTCCGTCCGAGATATTTCAAAGGACTTAGGGTACGTATCTCACTGGCAAATATGTTTGCTCAGTGTCATGTATTTGACAGCACCAAGATAAAATGTCTGGATAGAACTTTACGTTTCTTCGGAAGATTTGGAAGCGAGTGCTTGCTGCTTTTTTTCCTCCATAAGCTTCGAACATCCATCTTCTTGGGGCCCGTACAGTATCCAGGCAGGCACGGCACAAGTTCCAACTCATACATGTACTGACTTATGTTCCAGATGGCATAATATGGTTTATATACAATCCATGCACGATCCCAACATCCAACACCAAACCCTAACTACCAACAACCCTAACAATCAAACTCTCCACTGCCGGCAGCCGAGGTTGCCAATCCCCCACTAACGTCATGCATGCAGCTTAGAGCCTCAAGGGTGGTCAAGCGAGTGTTTCGTTGTCCACAAGAAGAGGAGCAAGGAGGCAGAGAGAGCATCTTGCGGCCTTTGGACGAGACCAATAATGGCGACAGCAAGATGTCCGCCCTATCCCCAGCTTCCAAACGAGCATTGTCGAACTTGAGGGCATTCGTACCTCCAAAAACCAATTACTATCAATGTCCGCTTAAGAGGAGGGCAGCGGTGTTGATATTGTTGTTTGCGGACAAGGTTGGCGATTTGAGGGTCATTCTTACGATTAGGAGTGCTGGGTTGAAGAACTGTAAGTCTAATCCTGTGGTCCTCTCTGACAATGGCCCGGAGAGATGATCTGCTATATTGGCTTCAATGATACCTTAAGGTCGTTGCGTGTTCCGAGCTACACGGCGTTCCCAAAGGAATTGTGTTCTCAGCCATAGGGCTTTGTCTGTATAGTTAGTACGCTTATCTGACAGAACCATTTGCAGATGCCGGTCAAGCAGCCCTACCTGGCGGAAAGGCAGATACACTCCAGGTACGTGTGGCCAACGTAAATAAGACTACGTACGAAACCTTCTAACACGCACAAGGAATCGCCCTGGGAGACTGCACGTCGCGAGGCCTTCGAGGAGATCGGCCTACCCATGAGTGAAGACAAGCTCCCAGCCGGCTACACAGTCGAACACCTGGCTGAGCTCCCAACAAACCTCGCCATGACCGAGCTCGGCGTAAGACCATGCGTCGCATTCCTAAAGACTCCAGCACCGTCACCACGAAACCAAACGCCCGACGCCGCCCGCGACTTCCTACCCAAGCTAGACGCCAAAGAAGTCGCAGCAGTCTTCACAGCGCCCTTCCACAACTTCCTCAGCGAGAAAGATGAAGACCCCGCGCAGCGTGAGGTCGAAGGCGAATGGTACAAAGGGTCATGGCACACGTGGAACGACAGCGCGTGGCGCATGCACAACTTCAGCGTGCCCGTCAGCGCCTCGACATCCTTCATCGCCAAACGCCCAGAGTCGTACGCCGACCCTCGACCCTCGGGCGCAGGCGGTGCAACGGATGCGAACAAGAAGCCAACGGCAGGCAAGGGCTCTGGCATGCAGCCTGCGCTTCCGCGAGCATTCTATCGCGTCTCCGGGGATGCGTTGGCGCAACCACGATACAGGGTGTTTGGCATGACGGCGAGGATTCTGGTTGATGCTGCGAGGGTGGCGTACGGCGAGGAGCCGCAGTTTGAGCACAACAGCCATTTTGGAGACGAGGAGATGATTGAGCGGTTGATCAGGATTGGACGATTGAGCGAGGAGAAGAGGGAAGGGGAGATGCTGACTAAGGAGGTGATGAAGCGAGCTAAGGAGGCGAAGATTTGATTCTGATTGAATTGGTTGTAGTATACCTTACCTGTGTACATACGCGATGTGTATACTACTGCCAGTGCGAGCAGAGAAGACGGTATCGTATCCTGAGTGTTGCACATTTGCATTGACACAGACCATGGACATGACAGACCTTCCATCGCACGCGCATGGCAATGGCCGAGATTGCGCGCTGCACAGGGCGACATGGCTACTTGTACGCTGTCGCCGTAGCTTGACAGTCATAGCAAGAGTCTTATAAGTGGTAGGAGCATGAAGGACGAGCTGCAGCACTGACGACGCTAGGGAGGTGTCATTTCGAGTGGTATTGGGATGACGCCTGTTCGCCTGAGAGCGGCAATAAGCACAGACGTGTTTTGTGGTATGCAGAAACAAGAGCGAGTCTAGCGCATAATCATTGTGTAGAAACTACCGGGATGTGGCGAGAATAGGCGTGCGTGCAATGATGAATGTATTTGCTTGAGGGAGGGATTGCTTGTCTCTGGCTGGTGGTTGCGGTTGCCGGGTGATCAGCGCGCGACAACACACAGCCCAAACGCCCAAACAACATCTCGCCCGCGCCCCCACCAAGAAGTAAGTTAGTGTACGTCAGGGCGGTCAAGTTCAAGTTCAAGTTGACTGGACGGCCCAAACAGACGGGCTGCGAGCTGACTACTACGACAACTCTCGCTTGTTGATCCTTCGACCAAAGTTGTTGTTGATTTTCTCAAGATCTCCCATCTGCTCTGCTCTGCTCTTACTGCAGACACCTCCTCTTCAATCCTGCTGGCAGACAACTTGCACTCAACCCTTCACATCAACACCGCCTCCACTCCCTTGCAATGGCCTCTGCATCTCCCTTCACAAGTGCCCACAGGCAGGATTTCGCCTTGCCTGTCCCTCCACCACTCACACACACCCGCTCCTCACACAACATGGACGACGCAAGTCTTGGTACGCCTGCTCGTGACGATCCCGCCTTCATCTCGCCCATGCAGACGCCCCAGGGCAGCCCGAGCAAGAATCGCATGCCACCCGGCGCCTTTGACCTTCCCGATGTCTTCTCCAATGCCATGAAGCTGGTTCCCACACAAGGCCATCCCAACAACGGTGCCTTCCAGACCAAGCAACCGGGCTCCTCATCTCCAACCAGACAGACAGACTACGACCCTTTCGTCGCTCACGACACCAAGGCAGGAGCGCCTGGCAGCCCGACACGCAAGAATGGCGCAGAAAACACACCGCCGTCTCACAGATTGCCCTTATCGCCGCCTGGTAACTACCTTAACGAGGCAGCCCAGAACAGGCAGAACGTCTACAGACCCCGCGAGGACCACTCCCCAAGTCGACCAAAGCAAACACCGTTCAACGCTCAGCCTTCAGCCGAGGAACTCGAGAAGCTGCAACGGCCGACTGTCAAGAGACTGGCAAACGTGACACAGCTCTATTTCCTGGACTACTACTTCGAGTTGCTCAAGTACACCGCCAACCGCCAGACGCGCCTGCAGGCATTCAAAGAACACAGGCCTGTTCCCTCGGCATCTGCTTCGGAGACAGAGAAAGAGCAGTACAATCAAGACTGGAAATTCTACACAAACTCAGAGCGGACGAACTTGCGCGAGCGTAGGACCAAGCTGCAGCATGGCGACTTCCAGATCCTCACGCAAGTTGGACAAGGTGGCTACGGTCAAGTGTACCTGGCACAAAAGAAGGACACCCGTGAGGTGTGCGCGCTCAAGGTCATGAGCAAGAAATTGCTGTACAAGTTGGATGAGATCAGACACGTCCTGACTGAGCGCGACATCTTGACAACGGCTAAGAGCGACTGGCTTGTACGCTTGCTTTACGCCTTCCAGGACGACAACAGCATCTATCTTGCCATGGAATACGTCCCCGGAGGAGACTTCCGTACACTACTCAACAACACTGGCGTACTCCACAATCGTCATGCTCGTTTCTACATCAGCGAGATGTTCCTTTGTGTTGATGCACTACACACTCTTGGATACATTCACCGCGATTTGAAGCCAGAAAATTTCCTCATTGATGGCACAGGCCACGTCAAGCTGACCGACTTCGGTCTTGCTGCTGGTTTCCTGGCACCAGCCAAGATTGAGAGTATGCGCATCCGCTTGGAAGAAGTTGGAAATCTCCCTGCGCACGCGAATCCCTTCGGCGTTCGTCCCACAGAAGATCGTTCCTTGAAGGAGCGCAGAGATGGTTACCGCTCTCTGCGTGAGCGCGACAGAAACTATGCCAAGTCTATCGTTGGCTCGCCGGATTACATGGCACCTGAAGTGCTCAAGGGCGAAGAGTACGACTTTACTGTCGACTACTGGTCCTTGGGCTGCATGCTGTTCGAGGCTCTGGCAGGATACCCACCATTCGCTGGTGCCTCTGTGGATGAGACCTGGCAGAACCTCAAGCGCTGGCAATCAGTTCTGCGCAAACCAGAGTACGAGGACCCGAACTACTTCCTGTCACGTCGTACTTGGGATCTCATCACTCGTCTCATCAACGTCAAGTCGGGCCGTCTGCAAAGCATCAAGCAGGTACAGAGCCACGACTACTTCCGCGAGGTGTCATGGGATCGTCTGCGCTCCGAGCGTGCGCCGTTCGTGCCAGAGCTCGACAGCGAAACTGATGCTGGCTACTTCGATGACTTCGGCAGTGAGAAGGATATGGCGAAGTACAAGGAGGTGCTTGACAAGCAGGAGGCTCTCGAGCGTATGGCAGACCGTGAAGGCAAGATGGACAAGCAATTGTTTGTCGGATTCACGTTCAGGTATGTCAAGTTTCCTCTCAAATCAAATTGCGACCTATACTAACAACACAACTCACAGACACCGCAAGCCACAAGTCGACGAAGACGGCAGACCTACCAGCCCACGCAAGCCGCTAAGCAACGTTGACGAGAGCTTCGGCACCATCTTCTAAGCGCATCGATGCCTCGACCAACAGGGCAGATTTGCCTTTCGCTTCTCTCGTGCACTGGCTGCATCCCTTACCAAGTTTTCTTTCCATCGAAGTTTCTCTTTTCCAGCATACAGGCAGGCACAGGCAGCATTGGGGACGGCGGATTCTCTTCCACTGGAGGAGACCAGGAGCGCGCGTGCCGAAGAAGTGCATAATGATTTTGCAAAGGCCTGAAACGGGGGGTTTCGAGCGCTACGGGAGTAATGGGAGTCTTATGGGCGTATACGTTTTGTGCGGAAGGACGGTTGGTCCTTTGCGTCTTCCAACTCTTTTTTGAGATTATGAGTTTCAGCAAATTTTTGATACCTGATCAATGCTTGTGACTACCTTCCTGCCAACAGATGTACGTGACAGTACTGGACTCGTAGAGTTTTCGTTGTCGTTTGAGTTGACCTGATACTGTCGTCGACACGGAGAGCCTCGACTCGCAGGGAAATTGCTCACTTCTGTGTCTTGCTTGATCTTTGCCTGGCAGAATCGGACACTGTGTTGGATTGTGTGTTATTTGACATGAAGTCCTTGTGCGCAAGTGACTCTATTGGTATTGCTGTTGCTGTTAATCTTGACATCCGGAACATGGTGACAGCAGTGTATCCATTGTGATCCTGTGAAGGCCGGCTAGGTGTATTAGTACGGATCTATGCTGTTACTATCGTCTATCTGCAAATCATTTCCCATGCTCACCATCGAGATATCACCTTAGGCAAGCTGTTGTCGAGGCGTTTTCGGGATTGCTTGGTCGAACACTATCATACTTCACATCCTCTTACAAACTCGCAATGATCTTAGCAACAGACTGCACAACCGGGTAATCCGAGAATGCAGGCTCGTACACATTTTTGCAAATGGCGTTGAACTCGCCCCTCTTCGCCGGAATCCTCTCGAGCTCATCGCCAGGCACGCCGAGCTTGACGAGTGCTCCTGACTCCGAGACCTTCTCCCATCCTGGACCAGCCGCGGGGTTCTTGATCCAACTGACAAACCAGGTGTGTACAGAGTCAGCAAGAGCCTGCTGCTCCTCCGTCACGCCCTGCAAGCCAGAGAAGCACTCATTACCGCCGTGGAAGAACGGCACTTCGGTACCATGCGTAGGGGCGGTGTTGGTAGGACCCACGACATTGTCGTACGCGCCGAAGAAGCGGTAAACCCAAGTGTCTTGCTCGGCGCTGCGTAGGTCCAGGAGAAAATCGCTGGGGCAAACAAATCTGGCATCGCCGTATTGGGCGCCGCTGCGGAGGGCGTCGCTGGAGTAGTTGAGAAGAGAGTAGGCGTTGATGAGGGTGTGGTCGGGGATGTGGGCGACGTCAGCGTCGAAGGTGTTGATCCATGAGCTCTGCAAAAGTGGAAGTTAATCATACTGTTGTGATTTGGGAACGTGACTTGGCTGTTTTGGCAATGCCTCAATTTCGGCTTGCTGACATAGCAAAAGCAAAACTCCTATCGGTGTTCTTTTCGAAGAGAAGGAGGGTTAAAACATACTACGAGGTGGTTAGCAAATGTTTAATATGACCAACGATGTATCTGCCATATAACTTACCGAAGTTGCTGTTCTCGGCGCCGTAGACGAGGCTGAAGATGGTACCTTCGCCGTTGGATGTGCCGGTCAGTAGAGGAACGTGAGAGGCGTATTTGCCGGCGGCGAGACGGGCAGAGTAATTTGAGTGGCGGGTGATGTCGTCGATGACTGGTGTGAACCAAGTGTTCTGTGCCAAACCTTGCGTCAGTTACACCATTGTCGTTTCTGAGAGTTACACAGCTGTATTGACAAGACCAGAAACAAACCTCACGGCATTTATATCCTCGCGAAAGGAGAGGGGAAACGTACTGCGCGATTGTTAGCAAAGATCTCATATGACCACCGGTGCATCTGTCCGTAAACTTACCGAAGGTGGAGTTGAAGTTGGCAGTCAGGAACTCGGACATATCGACCTTGCGCAAGCAATCGATCTGTCCCTTACCGCCGGCAGGACAGCCGACTTCAGCAGCTACTGCATCCAAGGCTTCGTTCTGAAGCGCGTAGCCCGGTCCGGACATGACGTTTGCACTCATCTGTACTGCTCCTGCGAGGAAACTTTCGGGGTTGTTGAAAAGGTAGTGGTCGACCTGGACCGAGCCAGAAGAATGTCCGCCAAACACAATATGATCGGGGTTGCCACCGAAGGCTTGAATGTTCTCGCGAACCCAGTCGAGAGCCTTCTCGACATCCAAGATGTTGAAGTTCTGCGAGACTTCTGGATCTTCAGCCTCTAGTTCTGCCGAGTTGGGAGCAGCGAAGAGGCTGTTACGCGTGTTGAAGTTGACGTAGACGACGCCGTTGCGGGCGAAGTTGGTTCCTTGCAGCTGGGGGTTGCTGTTCGATCCGGTGACCATGGCTCCGCCGTACATGTACACGAAGACTGGCAAGTCTTTGCCTGAAGACGGTGTCCAGATGTTGAGGTTCAGACAGTCTTCTGAGAGCTCAGTGAACGCTGCGGGTCCAGGTGCTTGAGGGCAGGTTTTGCCGTAAGTTGTTGCATTGAAGATTGCCAGCGATTTTTGCAAAGCCTGCGGTGCACGCCATCTGACAACATTTTGTCAGTTTAGATAGCTCTGGTATCAGGCAATCCACGCTTACCGGTTCTCGCCACCAGTAGTAGCAGCATATGGGACTCCCAAGAATACAGAGTTCGTGTGGTTGTCACGGAATCCCTGGATGCTACCCTGCTCCAAACTCACGCGAGGCGAAGAAGTGTTGCTGCTTGAATAGCCATGTGGGACGTCAGCGGCAACGAGACCGAAGCCCGCGAGTGTCAACAGAGTTCCTTTCAGACCCATGATGGAAGTTTACTAGTAGCAATGAGATCAGAAGAGCAGCGAAGTGAAATTATTCATGGTAGGTGAAGAAGGCTCAGAATAGAGAGGTCTTGGTGTACTGTAAAGCCGGAGTTTCGCCATCTCCAACTTCAGCCCTCCCCTTGAATTTATCATACGAAGGCTAGAGCAGTTCGCTATATCGCTCCCGCACGACGGGATGCCAGGATGTTTTTCGCAGTGTTGACGACCGAGCGCGAGGTGTCTGGGCATAGGCCAAGGACCTTGAAGTTCAAGCTCGACTTATGCACCCGAATTTCGATTGTATCCGATAAGCTGCTCTTTTCATTAGAGCCAAGTATGTCCCCTAAATGCGTTATTAATATTTGGGCAATGAGGGGCACAATCTAAAATACAGTGCACGTAGTCGCGAATCATGAAGATATCCCTGCAAGTCAAACCGGCTAGTACCATCTAGAAGCACCCCCCTGCATGTATCGGACCCTGCATTCTTCAGCCTCACTCAAGACCGCATATCTGTTTTGAGGACATGGCACTTTACTATGATACGTGATCGTACATGGAATTGGGCCATTGCCGTATATGTATAGCGATGCTGACAGAACGGAATTCGTTCGAGAACGCTATGCTTTTGCAAGTTCCATTGACGGCATGCATAACGCTAGACGCGCAAACGGACAGGCGTTCGTTTGTCCTTCCGCAAGATGCCTGACGTACTCACAGCGTATAATTGAAGTCCGGATGTTCATCGCCCAGGACATTGTATTGCTCTTCCGGAGAGAGACCCTGCAAATCTCGAAGCATATCCTCCCTGTACTCATCGCGCTGCTTCCGCTGGTTCTTCCCCCTCAGCAACAAAATCTCTGTCGCAGCGAGACCGATCGTGACAAAAGCGAAAGCAAGATTGAGCTTTGCTGCAAACTTATACCCTGGAGCTGCAGACTCTGGGTAGATCCAAGTGCTAAGCACGCCACCAGAATTGGAGGAAATAAACCCCATAGCCACGGCAGTGGCTCGTCTGGTACTGGCAGCGGCGTTGTTCGGCAGCCAGCTTATCAGACCCGGAGAGGTAGAGTAGATGCCTGTGATCATAAGGCATAACGCGGTGTAGTGCGCCGCGACGGAACTGCTCCAAAGGAACAGTGCGAAGCCTGCTGCTGCCAGAAGAGAAGTACAAATAGCTGTGATGCCGCGAGCTCGGTATCTGTCTGCTGCGTATGCGGAGATCATCGTCGCGAAGAAGGCTATCGCGAACGGCGGGACCGTGAACAGTTGCAGCTTCGTTCCTTGATAGCCCATGGATTTGACGATACTAGGCGCGAAATTGGCCAGACCGAATAGAGAGGTGCCGTTGCAGAAGAGCGCTAGACAAACGATCCAGATATGAGGACTGCGGAAAGTCGATCGGAGGGCTTTAGCATCGAAGCTGTTGCTCTCCTTTGCAGGGCCATCTTCTTCTAGCCTCTTGATGCACGTGTCGGCTTCGGTAGGAGACAAAATTCTGACGTCGCGTACCGTGTTTGGCAGTATGACGGCCAACAAGACTCCATAGCAGATTGTGGCGAGACCTTCCAGCAGAAATATCCATTGCCAGCCGGACATTCCTCGAATGCCGTCCATTTGTACAATTGCTGCGGCAAGCAGTCCCGAGAACGCTCCGCTCATGGCAGCCGCGGAGAAGAAGAGCCCTACACGCATTTGGAGTTCATGGCGTATGTAGAAGCCTGTGGATGAATGTCAGCAGAATGTTACAATTTTGCTGATAGGTGCACCTAATGGCATACCGGATAGATAGAGAACGATTCCTGGGAACAATCCACCCTCGACGAGCCCAAGGAAGAAACGGCACGCGAGTAGACCGGCGTAGCTGCTAACCTGAGATTGCAGCGACGATACAAGGCCCCACAAGATACATATTGTGGGGAGCAGAATGCGAGGCCCGATCCGGTTCAGTATCAAGTTCGAAGGAAGCTCTGCTAGAATGTACGGTACATATGTCACCGTAAGTGCTGCCCCAAGTCAGCTCCTTTGTTTTAACAAGCTTTTGATCAAAAGCTGACCGGTTTGGTATTCAATGTCGCTGATGTTTAGGTCCTTTTGCAAGCCGGCTACACGGGCATTGCCGACATTAGTCCTGTCCAAGAACGCTGCGAGGTAGAGTATGCTCATAGATGGGATTAAGAGAAGATCCAGTTTGGTGACGGTCTTCCGCTCGAGCCTGGTCTTATTTGCTGCATCTTCCGCTGTGGCAGACTTGCTTGCACGATTAGATCCGCTTTGGCTTGCAGAGTCATTGTGGTAATCGTTCATTCTGGGCTCGCGAGCGATGCCTTGAGCCTTGTCCGTGGCCTTGAGGCTATTGATGATGTTTGTACCAGAGTGCGTTAAGTAGATGGTCTGAACTTCGAGAGCAGCAATGAGGTCGACATGGCCTCAACGGAGACAGGATGATATAGGACTATGAAGGCGTTTTCACAGTCACACACGGCAATGACGATTTCCTTGGACATCCTTTTCCCTGCCCACAGACATGGGAAGCGACCATACCTTTGCGCTGCCTGTTACGGGTTAGACATGATGCCATAGTGCACTGGTGAGTGGGTCCAAATCAGGTCGTTGAAAATAAGCGTGTCGATACATGTCCTAGTAGCCACTTTACCTACACGGATCGGCGCTTATGTGAAAGCTTAGCGGCGAGACAGACAAAGGAGATGCTAACGAGCCCTTGGAGGTACTCGAGGGACAATACTATATGCCTGGTAGATATTTGCCGGGTCGCCTTGTTATAGATGCCTCAAAGCGCCCTCCAGGGATGGCAATTCCGCATCCTGTTGTGGACCTTGATGGACATCCTGCGGCGAGCGGGAATGGTGTAACGGTTGATTCTTAGTGAGCCGCGGTGTGGGCGGTGGCGGCACAAGGCCGGGTGGGAGAAACGTCCAGACTGTCAGGAGAATATGTATATTTGGGGCCTTATATCATTGGCGACAGTGAGGTGGTATGTGAGAGAAGGATGATTACCTACATTCAGTCTTGGGAGTTGGATTGGAGTTGGTAATGGGGAAAGCTTAATACTGTAAGATTGATGAATGTCGTCTAGTCCCCCTTGCACCTGGCCCGGCTTTAGCGCATACAAAGTAGGAGGCAGTAGGTAGTACCAGACAAACTACATCACATGCAACACACATACACCAACAAATACCACACACATACGACCCCACTCACAACCCTCATGCAGCCCTCACAACACCCTCCGATGACATGGACCGCCTGAACAAGCGCATCAAACACAACATCTCCGCGCGTCACGCCGGACTTCGAGAAAGAGCCCACCATACACTCCGCTCTTGCCAGACCAAGCTGCAGAGATAGCGCTCTCGCTTGAACATGGCCACGGCTACCGCCCAAGAGCCCGCTACCGAACGCGTCGAGACTCCTTTAGAGTCCTCCACCTTTGACACACCCTCGGGCTTCTTCGACCGAGTCCACCGATCCGAAAGCCCGCACATCCACTCCAACGAACAGTCGCCAAATGGAACCGTAAGGAGACGTCCACAACCTCTGAGCTCAGGCTCAGTCACCCCTGTTGGCAGAAGGAGCGTGCAATTCGCACGAGGCTTGTCAGAGAATGAAGCCGCACCATCGCCCCTGAAGCGAACTCCAACCTGGGAAACTGAAGATGAGGGCGGAGAAAGAGATGAGGCAACGGAGCGTACCCGAGAACGCCGTGAACGCCAGGCCTCCTTCATGGGCCGTCTTAAGGCGATGGCCTCTCCGGCTTCGTCGACCTTCCACACACGGACAGCGAGTAACAACACCACCGGCATGCTTACGCCCACGGCAGCCCTATCGCCTCAGTCAGAGCGCAGCGAACCGCTCTATCCCGTGTTGAATGAGGAAGAGAACGAATCTGGTGATGCGGACGCGGACGCAGAGGAAGAATCGAATGATGAGCGCAAGGGTAGCAGGGTGAAGCACAAGCGTAAGACTAAGCGACCACAGCTCGACGGAGCAGCGTCTACACCCATGGCGACCCGCTTCGCCTCGTTCATCAAGGAGCATCAGCTCAGCAGCTCTAACAACCGTCCTGAAAGCTCGTCCCGACGCGCCATGTCTGACATAGGAGAAGACACAAGAAGGGCAGGCGTGTCTGAGGATGAAGGGAGGGACAAGATTCGCAACGCATGGAAGCGAGGAATCGACGGGGCCAGAGCTATCAGCTACACCACTCGACGTCAGAACGACGGCGAAGAAACTCCCGGCGAGAAGCGTCCGAGCCACCTGCGCCGATTTACAGGCATGGATGCCATGAGTTCGTCTATGGGACGGATGCGCACAGATCGCCATGGTAGTGGTACTGGCAGCACACAGCGATGGCGTCAGGTCAAAGCAGGATTGAAGATGCTGGGACAAAAGAAACGCGACGAGCGCGCAACCGTGGACTACCAGAAGTCAGCCCAACTCATGGCCGAGCTACTTGCTGGTGCACCCGCTGCGCTCGTGTTTGCCAGCATGTTCCAGCGCGACGAGCACAATCATCGCAAAATTCCCGTTCTCTTAGAACAGTTGAAGATCAGAATACCTTCGAGCCAGACCAAGCAAGACAAGACAGGCGATCGCCACATGATCTTCCGCATCGAACTTGAGTATGGAAATGGTCCCGCAAGAATGAACTGGGTAATCTACCGAAACCTGCGCGACTTTGTAAACCTTCACCTCAAGTACAAGGTGCAAGGGAAGACAGAGAAACTCACATTGCGGAGCGACGACAAGACCAAGCCAAAGATTCCCCACTTCCCGAAGACTGCGTTCCCCTACGCGCGTGGAGCCCGAGGCTTGTTTGCTGGACTTGACGATGAACCGGATGAGGATGATATCGCAGAGAATGGCCCGGAGACGCCTGGACTGGAACGACCTGGCAAGCACCGCAGGAGGCGATCCTCGTTTGTGTTAGCTCGTAGGCAGTCGAGCATTAACGGTGACGACCTGGGCGGTACTGCTGCCGAAAGAGAAGCGCGAGAGCGTAACATCTACAATGAACGCCAGCGTAAGAAGCTGGAGAAGTACTTACAGCAAATGATACGCTGGCTCATCTTCAGGCCGGACAGCACACGGCTCTGCAAGTTCTTGGAACTATCCGCCTTGTCAATGCGATTGTCTTCTGAGGGAGGCTACGTTGGAAAGCAAGGACTTTTGACCATCACATCTCGGCAGAATCGAGATATCAGGAGAACCTTCAAGAATCCTTCAGAGTTCACAGAGAGACACAAGCCACGATGGGCGCTTGTGAGACACAGCTATATCGTTATGGTTGATGGGCCAGAGTCGTTGGTCCCATACGAAGTCTTCCTGGTGGACTCTGACTTTTCAACTGAGAGAGACAAGAAGCGACTGCGCGACCAGACACCCCAGGAGATGGCAAAGAAGGCTGCCGAGCCGAGCTCAAGCAAGCACATTCTCAGATTGTACAACTCTGAACGTAAGCTCAAACTTGTCGCGCGCAACGAGCGCCAGTACCACCAGTTCAAGGAGTCAATTGATTACATGGCAATGAACACGATCTGGTCCAAGAAGCAGCGCTTTGGAAGTTTCGCGCCGGTCCGCGAAAATGTCTGGTGCAGGTGGTTGGTCGATGCAAGAGACCACATGTGGCAGGTCTCTCGTGCTATTGACAACGCGAGGGATTGCATTTACATTCACGATTGGTGGCTCAGTCCAGAGCTATACCTGAGAAGACCTGCTGCCATCAGTCAAAAATGGCGCCTTGACCGACTACTGCAACGCAAGGCAGATGAGGGTGTCAAGATCTTCGTGGTCGTGTACAGAAACGTGGAGTCCGCAATTCCGATAGATTCGGAACACACCAAGTGGAGCTTACTGGATTTGCACGAGAACATCTGTGTGCAGCGATCACCGAACCAGTTCAGGCAGAACCAGTTCTTCTGGGCGCATCACGAGAAGGTTGTCGTTGTCGACAACATGATGGCGTTTGTTGGAGGTGTTGACCTTTGCTTCGGTCGATGGGATGACCCCTGTCACGCCCTTACAGACGACAAGCTCACCGGGTTTGAACTTGACCACCAAGGCCCTCGAGATGCTGAGCACTGCCAAGTCTGGCCAGGCAAAGACTACAGCAACCCTCGAGTTCAAGACTTTTACGCTCTCGACAAGCCTTACGAGGAAATGTACGATCGAACAAAGGTTCCACGTATGCCATGGCACGATATTGCCATGCAGATTATTGGTCAGCCTGCTCGCGATGTTGGTCGTCATTTCGTGCAACGCTGGAACTATGTTCTCCGTCAGCGCGTACCAACAAGACCCACGCCTGTCCTTATACCACCGCCAGAATACGAACACGGTGAGCTTGAGCGACTTGGTATGACCGGCACGTGTCAAGTTCAAGTCCTTCGGTCATGTTCGCCTTGGTCTATTGGCACACCCAACAAGGTCGAGCACAGCATCATGAACGCATACTGCTCTTTGATCGAGGCCTCAGATCACTACGTCTACATTGAGAACCAATTTTACATCTCCAGTACCACGGTCGATGGCACAATCATCCACAACGGCATTGGCGACGCGCTTGTCGAGCGCGCCATTCGTGCCGCTGAGAACGGAGAGGATTGGCAGGCGTGCCTCATAATCCCGCTCATGCCTGGCTTCCAGAACAGTGTCGACTCTCAGGATGGCACAAGCGTGCGCTTGATCATGCAGTGCCAGTACCGAAGCATCTGCCGTGGTGAAGGCTCTTTGTTCGGAAGATTGAGGGCTGCAGGCCTCAATCCCGAGAAGTACATCAAGTTCTTCTCCTTACGACAGTGGGGCAAGATTGGACCGAAGAAATGCTTGACCACAGAGCAGCTGTACATTCACGCCAAGTGTATGGTCGTCGACGACCGTCACGTCATCATTGGTTCCGCCAATATCAATGAACGTTCGATGTTGGGCTCGAGAGACTCCGAAGTTGCTTCAGTGGTGACTGACAGAATGATGATCCCAAGTTACATGGCCGGCAGACCTTACATGGTGGGAGAGTTTGCTCACAGTTTGCGCAAGCGCCTGATGAGAGAGCATCTCGGCCTCGACGTCGATGCCATCTACAGGCGCGACCAGATGGCCAAGGAGCGCAAGGAACAAGACCTGGAGATGAACCGTATTTATCGGGAAGATTTTGCTACGCCTGCTTCTCCAAGAACCGATTACTTCGAGACACCACCTCAAACCCCATTGCCACACGCCCTCACCAACCATAACCTCGAAGCTAGCGCCTATGGTTTCGCTGGCGAAACGACAGACCTTCGAGGCTGGGTCAAAAAGACCGAGACTGCGCCGACTGATAGTGACGAGTCTTTGGACCACAACGGCAGGTTTGGTGACAAACCCAAGAAGGCGTCTACAGAACTCAGAAAACATGATTTGGACGTCGATGGCTACGGTATCGACAACGAGAAACAACTAGAAATGGCTGGCGACATCGGTTTAAGAGACACTTACATCAACACGCATGGTCATGAAGTGTTTAGGTCAAAAGATGCGCCTGACGTCGAACGAATCAGGCAGGTCGAAGACGCGCATGTCAAGAAGCAGAAGGAAGAAGACATTGGTGCACGCCATGTGCCACGTCCACCATGGCCCTTGCAGCGCAATGATACTTTCGAGCTGGGCCTCTCACCCCGCTACCAGCTACCTGAGCTGCCTGCGCAAGATGACACCGACATTGGAGGGCCACCTTTGACGCATCAACTTTCCCGAGTCACCACTAGGAAGACTGTCGCTCCTCTGTTGCACACTTTGCAAAGAGCGGAGATCACTGAAGACTGCATGAGTGATCCCCTGGCACCCAGCTTCATGCACGATATCTGGGATCGCGTTGCGGAGAACAACACCAAGATCTATCGCCAAGTCTTCCGTACTATGCCAGATTCCGAGGTCTTGGATTGGGACGACTACAAGCGGTTCAACGACTACAACGAGCGCTTCATGCAGTCTCAAGGCTTGGGACATAGCAAGCCCAGGGCTCCTAAGGACGCACCTCCACGCTCTGGCCCTCCTGGCTCTGCTGGCACAGACTCCATGTTGACTCAAATCATCGATGAGAAGACCGCCAAGCCGCGAGGCCTCTTCGCAAACCTGACTGGCAAAGGGCGCCCGAGTAGCAAGAAGTCCAACGAGAGCCAACCGCAGTCGCAGGAGCTCAACGAAAAAGTCGAAGAGTCGCCTGCTTCTGGGATCTCGCGCGCACCTACAGCTGTCCCGACTCCGGACGACCGACCGCTCGATGAGAAGGACTTCGCCAAGGAGGCAGATGCAAGCCAGCAGAAGGATGCTTCCTCTGAGGGTCCTTTGTCACTCGCGCAGCCAACCACCAGGTCTGACCTTGGGCAGCCTGAAGACTCGGCTTTCGACCGTCGCCGCACCATTACTATTGCTGCCGATCTCAACGACGCTCCCGAGACCACTGCTACCCAGTCGAACACCACAAATGGCGCAGGTCTGCAACATGCGACAAGCCGCAAAGGCAGACGCCGCGCTACAACAAAGAGCAGCGCTCGTCCTCCCACAATGGTCGAAGAAGTCATGAGCAAGGAAGACGCAGAGGAGTTGTTGAACATGATCCAGGGTCACCTGGTTCTGTTCCCTTACGACTGGTAAGTCACCCTGAATTACAATTCGCAATCTGCAAAACGTCCACTAACACCTACTCCCAGGCTCGCGAAAGAAGAGAAAGGCAGTAATTGGCTGTACGCTGTTGACCAGCTTGCGCCGCTGGAAATTTACAACTAAAACCAGAGAGCAATCGCAGCTCTTACAACATTCCGTTCTTTACACCTAAGCCTATGACTGTACACAAACCTTGCTTTTGAAAAGATTGCGAATTCTACTGGGAAAGCGACGGTGTTTTTCTTGTCTTCGGATTTGGGGTTTTCCTCTTTTTTTTTTTTTCTTAATGGTAAAAAGAACGCATATTGGGTCCGGTCGTTTCAGCGTGTACTCGGGAATTTTGAAGGTCTCTTTTGCATATTTGCACAATGGTGGTGAGGGGGTTCTTGCTTGCTCTTTTGTGTACATTACAGGAAATCAAAATCACAGACTTGTAATTGGGAATACCCGAGAGATCCCGCCGTGCCATTTTCTCTAAAGCGAAGGTAACCAGGTGCTGGAGGTGCCTTTCCTTAGCTTTCATTTCACGATCTCCATCTTGGACTATTGAGGGTCTTCAAAGTGGTGAAGATCTCGCATCGCCCCCAACTCCGGTCGGGGTTCCGGGCTTGGGTTGATGCATGTGAAACGAACCTGTGACCATGGCGCCAGCATCGCGTGATGGATAGCTGTTTTACAATGCGTTCAATCTCGAGAAAGCCGAAGGGGCTTGCATTATACTGTAGTAGTCTACAAGGGCTATTCTGCGCTTTCGGACATGCAAGTTTGAAGTTTCGCTAGACTATCCGTTTAATCCACTCGTTTCAAGCAGCTCAGCCGTGTTTGGACTGGCAGAAAACGGCACAGCGTCAGATGCTGAGGAAACCCGAAACTGCATTGTCCGGATGCCGTGCCGAATAGGACATTGGCTTCTATCGCTGCGCGGCCGATGCTTTTGTGTTGGCTTCGTTGTTATCGGACAATTGAGAATATGCCGATGATGATCTCTATATCAAGACCTTGGCCCTTGGCTTGTTGGACATTGTTGATCACATTGTTACAACTCTCAGTTCTATATATTATAACAGATCATCGGCAGATACCTATTGGGTTTCTCACTGGCACTAACGCTTCTTCCATCCACGGAATCATCTTAAACCAGCCAAACATAATCCCAGAACCATGGCGACCACAAGCGTGCATACGAAGATTCCGTCAGGTGTCAACGAGGCGACTCTCATCCAGATTCTACACTCTCACCAGAACATCATCGATGCGCTCGCACCCGGAAACAGCGCCGCCACAATCGTCTCTGGGGATCCTTCAACAATCGGGGCTCCGACGCAGTACTCAATAACCGCCCCAACTCCTGTGGGTACGACTCAGACCTATCCACTCACAATTACCAATGTGGCGGACGGTATCGACACGTTTGTACAGCCGAAGCCGCCGGTCGGAAAGCTGGAGATCAAGTCGAAGTGGCGGGTTGCGAACGGGCAGTTGACTGAGGACGTCGAGATCGATGGCAACTTCATGACGAAGAGGTAAGTGTTGTGGCTACGGATTGGGTGTAGACCGGCATGCTGATACTGTACCCAGAATGGCGCGCGGAACTGTTGAAAAAAATCACCCAAAGCAGCATGTTGCTTTGTTTGAGAAGGCCGCGACCGCATAGTGATCAGACAAGGCCAGGACTGAACAAGTCTTGCGCGAGAATTTGCCTACGGCTTCGGTCGCTTCACCACCTCTCAGTGGCAAGCGTGGTCGTTTCGAAGTCGACTCTAATAATGCCAACACATCAAATGATGAGATACAAACTCGGATCGGACGGAATCTCAATGGTTGTCCAAGACAAGTCAGCAACTGCACCTCTAGACAACACCCTTGTGGACATCGAAATGGCTGTACGTAACCTCATGCACACTGACTGATTTGTTGTGATGCAAGCCTTTTTGAGAAGCGCTTATCGATTCTTCGCGTTTATACTGTCATTTGAAGCCCGTTTGCGATGTGCCACTTTGTTGTGTTCATCTCGTCGTCCTGTCCCAACGTCTCATTCGTGCATCGCCGATTCTTCCATGGCATAGCAAATCGTGGACTCGGTGGTTTCCATGCTCATCATAAGACTTCCTATATCTTGCTGTTCCTCCTCTTTCCATTCGTCTTTTTAGTCATCACCTCGCAGAGCCAGCTCTCAGTCTCGCCCCTCATCAGAGTAGAAAACTCATGCCTCGCGTCTGGGTCCACAATATCTATCAACTCCGTGCCGCAATCGTTGAACCACCCTCCATTCTTGTCAAGAGCATGTTTTAACCATTCCAACAAAGGAGAGCTCATGGAGTAAGGCACAAGCCTGTCTTTCCCGCCGCTCAACACCAACAGCTTCTTCCCTGCAAGTTTTTCTCTCAAAATAGGTCGCAAGCGTGCTTTCTCGCCTTCTGAAGGCTCGCGCGTGTGGGCACTGGAATCGTCTAGCTCGCCGAGAAGTAGTCCTGCTGGGTCGCGCTGACGGACAGCCTCAAGGAGGGAGTGCGGGAAATCTTTCGAGCCGAGGAAATCTCGACCAGGCGGATCGGTGGATGTACAAGAAGCTAGTTTGCCGCGAATAGCACGGTCAGTCATTACGCGGGCGTAATCACAACAACCTATAATCACAAATCCAGAGCTGATTCGTGAGTCGTGGAAGACACAATGCCAAGTCGCATGTCCTCCCAGGCTGACACCACCACAGATGTGATCAGATGGGCAGAACGGTAGGTACGCAGGCAGATGTGAGATGAGCTGTGAAACGTCCTGTGCCGTGCCAGTAAAGAGTGTATACATGTCGGGGCCGTGGGTTGGGTTACCCCCGTTCCAAGATTCGTTTGCGCGATTATCAATCATCCGTGAGCCATGGTTGCGTTGGTCGAACGACACACATATCAAGCTCTTTTCTCCATCCTGCTTTTTCTTATTCCAGGCCCCGATCATTGCTGCTGCGATAAAAGACATGGAGTCCTGGGTATCTCCTCTGCCGTGCAACAACCACAAGCATGTCACATTATCCTTATTGCTCGGTAGCTCTTCCAGACCGTATACAGTCACGAGTATTCCGGCAATGTTGTAGCGTTTCCATGATACAGGCTGCACATCTTTCTTGAAGCCGGAATGCGTCGACGGTAGTGGGGAATCGAAAGGTGATTTCTCAGAGGTGAGCGTGAGGTTAGGACCCCAGGTGAATGTACTGCTTCCGGCAGCCATTGTTACTGTATGTAGGCGGGAATAATGGGGGTGGTAACGAAAGCAAAGAGCAAAAAGGTGCGGGCACCGAGGATGTCGAGCAACAATTCAAATGTCGGCAACCCATTGCCGTGTCTCGGCAGGAGTTTTGTCCGTCTCCTTCGCGATTTCCTTTCCTGACGACCAGCAGTCGACCACACACTCATATTTCACGTACATGATTACGGTAAAGATACAGTAAAGGGAGTTTATCGAAACTAGTCTTGCACCAACAGTATTGCACTGCAAACACATAACGTTCAATGACTTCAGAACAAAAACTTCCAGCTGTTGTGGTCTAGCTTCAAAGTCCCTACTACTTATTGTGCCGCTAAGAGGCCAGTACGGAGTTTGAACCTAGACCTCGAACCCATTCCAAGTCAACTTATAGGCAGACTTAAAAACGTCGATGATCGGAAGTGAGAATCAATCACTGTGGAACAAATTGACATTGCAGCCTCAAGCATTTAACGTCCCACTGTCTTCCTGATTTGAGGCTCAAGAGTAAAGACCTGTTCCTCTGCACTCAAGTTCCCGTATACTGCATCCCATCGACCATGCAGCGGCGCAGGAGTTTCCCACGCATACTCAGAATCCCGAAACCAGAGTCGCAGCAAGTGTCTCTCCTTTCCAGGCTCATCTGTGAACCCATTACGGGAATGGAAGACGCTCAAGTTATTGATGTACTGGACATCACCCTTCTGGAAGTCCAGGGCGGCACTATGCTTATCGGCGGTAAAGTGCAGGGCATCTAATGCTTCTGCTTGAGCTTCTGTGATAGGAGTGATGTCCTTGGATCTCGGTTGGGCCAAGAACCCTGTGAAATACCGGCGCGCGTATTGTATGACTACGCGTTCCGGAGTTGATGAAGTTGCCTCCTGGTGGTACAGGAGCGGTCGCTTGGTATAAGGATGAGCCGGGTCGTTGAATCTACAATCGTCAATGGTTTGCTACTGTATGTGCTAGCTAGAAGACATACCCGTCGACGACCCAGTCTTCCGAAAGAGTGTGGATGAGATCTGGGCGTTCTTTGGCCAGGATATTGTAGACATTCCAGCTCGATGATATCTTACTCTCGCCGCCATGAGCCGCTGGGGAAAGGCAGAAAAGCGAAACTATGTCACCTGAATCTGTGTGGAAGACTTGCTTATCGTTTGTGTTGGAAGGCGCTCCGATCGAAGCTTTCTCGGCTGTGTTGCTAAGATCCTTGATGTGCGAAAGTACTAGGGAGGTGCCGTTCGTGTGGCGCTGATCTTGTTGTCGACCTCTAACATCTCCTACGTACGCGCTGACTCCCGCGTAAATGATGATGTTTTCTTCGCGAGAGTGGGCATCTACACGCAGACCACGCAGAACAAAGAAGCCTCTTCCGAAGTGAAGCTCCTTCGACTGCTGTCGCAGTAGAGGACCGGTGCTGGGTAATGGGAAGGTGTCTCTATTGATGTTTCCAAGCGGCAAGTTGAGCGCTATAGGTTCCTGATTAGCTTTCTGCTTTCAAAATAAGGCACTTTTACATACATTTGAAATGGTCCAGTGCCTGGTCGATTTCGTCAAGTTGGGCTTCAGTCAACGCGACGATCCAGTCACTGCTCTTCTCCACTTCCTTTCCTTCCCATACCAGCGGAGATGACAACTGTTTAGGAAAACCACTAGGAAGTGTCTTTGGAAGCTCCTCAGTCTTCTGACGGTGCTGAGAGCGAACTTGGTAACTGTCGAAGTTCGGGTGGTACGCAATGTCCGGCTGCCTCAAGACTTGAGCCGCTGCCATTACGGAGTTCAGCAAGAGGAAATTTATTGGTAGTAATCACGATAAGACGAAAGACTTGGGTGTATAGGCTCCGGAGCAAGACATGTTGATTATGTATACACTTTGCCCGACACCGGGCCTCATCGGCCTTGGTGATGTGCGACGCCAGGGGAGTGACAAGCTGACAACCAAGCACGTATGCTGAACATACATCCTTGGTATCGTTCGATCAGCGAATGAGATGTCTCGGAATCAGACGAAAAGAGAATATGCCGTTGCGCCATATCAGGATGTAAGATGCAATGGCGCTTGCGTGCAGAAGTGGGCCTCGCCCCGCTGCGGAGCAACGACTTTGTCCCCCTGCCACATGCATGCTCTCGTCTCGTCTGTACCTGTACATATGGACCGATTGACATTGTGAGCAGCCATGAAAACAGCCATGAGAGTGCTTACCAGAGACCAAGGAGTTGGTCTCGATGTAAATTCGCGATTCGGCAAGAAGAAAAAGAGTTGTCCTGATACAGAATCCCATCTGGCATCACACTCAACCAAAGCAACAACAACACCCTCCACGCTTCGGGACTAATTTTCGTCGCGCAGATGCCATCTACCGCTTCGAGCTTTCTTGACTCGCTCATTGGTGGTTCATCCTGCTATAGCGCAAGTCGCCGCCACGAACGGACCCGTGTACCCTGTACCCGTTTGGCTTATGAACCAAACCCAGTGGCTTACTGAATAAGCATTAAATCAACAGAATCTTGGCTGGCTTGAATACTGGAGAATAATTTCGTTTTTCATGCCCAGGACGGGCAGCATCTTGCCTGGTCAAGGTATTTAAAGTCGCACGTCGTCCTAATTACAGCTTGCAGGCCTCCCAACGTTTTGGAGAGGCCAGTCGCAGCGGTTAGTGATTTGGTCAAGCCAGCGAAGATCGCCGAACTCGGTGTCACGCAATACATTCCCAGATGGAGACGTAGGTTTCTTTCTGATTATCATCTACTATTCTCGACATCTGCCGTGTGCTTTACCTAACGAGATGGAAATTTGCAAGCAAGGTCCCATCCTTAATGCGATCCATTCGGTCCGGATTTTATGATAAGTAGTTTCGATTATCAGGTATCGTTGTTTGGGATATTGTTCATTCACTCCACTACTCAGAACGCTACGTCACGATGTCAGGGCAGGATAGCAAGACATTTCCCCGTGAGCTACCTGGATAACTTACTTCTGATCTTCAGATACTGATTCGATGCATCAAAGGCGTTCAGACAGGAGCCAGCGGATCCGAATCTGGCAGCGAGGATGAGACATTGAAAGTCGTTGAAGCAAATGTCCTCCAAGGCAGAGAGATCGGGCTGCTGGGAGCCATCTCGCTGATCGTAAAAAAAAACTATCGGCACTGGGTATCACTTGGCCAATAGTGTCAAATACCAATTTCTTGTACTGACGATCATCCAGTATATTCTCTACTCCCGCCACTTTCTTCAAGCTCAGCGGCTCGGTCGGCATGTCTCTCATGATCTGGGTTATTGGAGGTATAATCTCCACCTGGGGTGCAATGGTTATGCTTGAGTTTGGTTCAGGCATGCCACGAGCCGGAGGAATCAAGATCTACTTGGAAAGGTCTTTCTCAACCCAAGTTCATGCAGACCTGCATCTACCTGTTCTTTTGTTCTTGCGTAGGTACCGACCATTGAGAAGCCCTACCGAAGGTTGCTAATATCGTTGACAGAGGTCTCGGCTAGCAATGCTATCACAGCGTCTTCGTGTCTTCTCTTGGCCGCTGGTGTAGAGTCAACCACATGGAAGCTGCGCGGCGTGGCCATAGCTGCAGCTGCTTTCGCCCTTGGCATCCACTCTGTCGCTCTACGGATCGGTAGAGGCTTGCAAGACATTCTTAGTGCAGTCAAGCTATTCACGCTGCTGTTCATTGTCTGCACTGGCTTTGCCGCTCTCTCTGGACATCTCAAGGTCGAGCAACCACACAACTTCGACATTCACAAATCGTTTAAAGGCACATCGAACAACGGATACAACATCGGCACCGCACTTCTGAGTGCCATATTCTCCTTCCAAGGCTACGACAATGTGAACGCGGTGCTGTCGGAAGTAGAGAACCCACAAAAGACTTTGCGCATCGCTCTACCAACAGCAATGGGGGTCATCACCGTTCTCTACCTTCTAGCTAACGTGGCGTACTTTGCTGCAGTCTCGAAGGAAGACTTCCTTCACTCCGACATCACGATCGCTGCCACTCTTTTCCGCAACGTCTTTGGCGAGTCTGCTGCTACTAGAGTATTGCCCGCCTCGGTGGCGATCTCCGCGATTGGACATCTATTAGGCATCGTGTACACTGTCCGTAAGTACAGATCAAAGCATATCCACTAGGAGACAGGCATTGACGATTCTCCAGCTCGCGTCATCCAGGAACTCGCCAAAGACGGCGTAGCACCATTCCCAAATGTCATTATGGAAAATCGCCCATTTAGGACACCCATATTCGCTCTTGCGGTGCACCTTGGCGTGACTGTGCTGTTCATCTGCGCTCCTCCCGCCGGCGACGCTTTCAACTTCATCGTCAGCCTGTCTTCATACCCGATGACATTCCTCTTGACCCTCATATCGATTGGACTGGTGAAGATGCGTCTGACGGAGAAAGGAGCATGGCAGTCTCCTTTCACAAACTCACGGGTCGTCATTGGTGTATATCTCGCTGGCAACTTTGTGAGTGGAATACCGCCCGATCATAATCTGCCTCGATCGCTCACGCTGACATGCCTTACAGTTCCTACTCATTATGCCTTTCGTACGGCCGCCAGGTGGAAAGGGCAGCACAAACTTGCCATACTGGTTGAGCCCCATTGTGGCACTAGCGATTCTATCTTTGGGTATGGTATACTACACCATCCGGCCCATTGCACTTCCGTGGACATTTGGTTACACTTTGGAAGCGGTAGCGGTTGAGTTGTCCGACGGATCCGCCGTCACGCGGTACAAGGCGAAGAAGGCGAACTCGCAATACAGCAAATAGTCTACGAACTGTGCTAGCACAATGATACTTGGGGTTGTACACATGTCATTACGGGAGCTGGATGGTGAGCAGTATTTCGATCTGGTTGAGGAAATCCCGTCGCAACTTTCCTTACTCAGATATAATCTGCATGTAGGTCGATCGTCTTGAGCAAACTGAATTCATCCATTACGTATGGCCTCTTCTTGGCCGTCGACACATTGTAAAACTCTTCATTACTTTGGGACGCCCCAGCCGCTTTGAGATAGCCACTCGAAAGCCTCTTTATCACCAGCTTCTCTATTTGCAACTGTCGCCCCAGGCCCTTCTGGCCCAGGATCCATCCTCCACTCCACGTTGCGCGTCTTGTCTTTCAGAACTTCCATCATGTAGCCTCCGCTAACATCCTTATCGACTACGCACCTCAGCATAGCAGACGCGACGTACTCTGGAGTAACCCACTCATCCTGAGACTCGTCGACCAACTTCAATTTCTCAGCGTGATCTGTCCAGAGGGGTGTCTTGATCACGCCCGGAGCGACACCGTTCACACGAATGCCCATAGTTGACTCGAGCGGCGCGAGAGATCGGACGAAGCCACTGATCGCTATTTGAAACGAGAATTAGTGAGAATGATCTCGTAGATAGGAGGATCGACTTACCGTGCTTCGAAGCGATGTACAACGGTACCGCGAACGAGGGACATTGCCCTGCGATACTGGAGATGTGGACGACACGCTTAGGATTGCTAGTGCTGACTTTGCCTGTCTTGGACGTGGGAGATGGGTTCAGCCAGCGGCTTATAGCGAGCTGCGTAGTACGGATCGGATGGGTGAGGTTGATGTCAAGGCAGGCGTAGTGGCCTAATCCGTCGGTGCCATGAGGGTCGTCTTTAGATTTGGTAGAACCAGGAGGGTGCCAGAAGTTGCTCCAGTGCGGTTCGAAGACGCCGGCACCGGGGCATACCTGGTGCTGTCAGTCATAGATACGAGAGAAATGGTGGATCTAGTGGTTGACATACAATGTCCGCGCCTCCGAATACCTTCTCAGCGACATCGAACATGTTGGTGAGCTCATCCCACATGACAACATTAGTCTTGACGAAGACTGCACGGGGCTGCAAAGTGTATTCGTCGATGAGCTTCTGTGCTTCCGGACGTAAAGCAAGATCAGCGATTACGACGTTGCAGTTCTTTTCCAGCAGCAACTTGGCGAAGCAGTAGTTGATACCTGTATCGTAATTAAGCGATGTTGTCCGGGCTGACTGTCAACCAGTAGACCTACCAGATCCAGCACCCGTAACAATCGCAGTCTTGCCATCCACAGAAAAAGCAGAGTTGTTGGTGGTGTTCGACATGGCTTGTGGAGGATTGTTGCCAAGGACGTGTGTTTTGTTCGCTGTAAGGCTATGATGCTCTGAAACCAGGTCACGAATCTCACATCCTCTCTTATACAGCACCCAGCTCACAACCAAGACTCGGTATACTTGTCGCCGCCATCACGGTGGACCAAACGAGGACAACGGGCGGGGTCATAGTCAGAGGCCGAGCTATCGGCAAACTTACTTGTGTACAGCTTCTAACTCCGTACTTGCATGATCGAAGTCGGTGCCTAAAGGAGTTGCTGAAGAGAATTGATTGCAGCAGCAGACGAAGTATTGATGAGGTCGCTACATGTATATGAGCGGTCTGCTCGACTCCCTTTATTGCACGTCACCAGTCGGCGCCAGGATGAACAAGGAATAGTAGGAGGTAGCCATCTCGTCAGCGGCAAGTGGATTCCGGGATCCCCGGCCCACCAGGCTATTCTTCCTTTTTCGAAAGCCACCTCCCAGGAGATCGGCACTCGCGAGTTTAGGCGAATGCACGCGACGCGGCGAGGAAAGCTGTCCAAGGTTCACCAACGCAAAAAAAGCTGCAACGTGCAAACAACCTGTCGCACACGCGCGGCACGCTGCCAACGCAGGGAGTTTCATTCGCCTCGCCTCGAGTCGCACGTGCCCCGTCGGATTGCCCAAACGGGGAGAGAGTCGTGAGATTCGTGGAGGATGATTGTGGAGGTGGAGATCGAGTGGAACAAACCCTTCAACGGGCTCTGGGGAGTGGTGCATTGGCCCCACAGGAGTTGAGAGGGTGACGTACAAAGCTCGTGAGAATGATCCTCTCTGGAGGCACTTGATGCTTCATTTATTCCCAACATTCTGTTTCTTCAAGTCTTGCACAGCTACATTCGTCTACCTGAACTCTTCTTCCCCCCACTAATCCCTACAACAACACCTGGGAGCCCAACCCCAGCAATCTCACAACCAACGGTCTCGAACCGTCCACTTACGCAGCCCGAAGCTTGGTACGTGGAAGACCCTTCCAGCCAGCTCCTTTTGAATCACCACGCGTTCGAAGCGTCCAAGCACCAGTCACGAGGCATTGGTCCTTGCTGCTTGCTGCAACGCTTTGATGATCTCTGTTGTTCTTCGAATTCTTCCTCTCATCTGCAGTCGACATCCAAACCACTCCATTCCCTCCATCTAACACAGTGCTCGTTCAGATCGCACATCCAAAAATCACACACCACACACACAATGTTCCGCACCAACATTGTCCGCCAGGCCACTCGCGCCATCCGCACCACCACCTTCACCGCCGCTCCCATCGCCAGTCCCGCCACTCGCGCTTTTAGCAAAGTCGCACCCAAGTTCGACAAAGTCTCCCAAGACGACCCCCAAGACGAGGACCGCCACGACAAATTCACCACAGCTTCCACGGAAGACACTGGACACGAAGGTAGTGCCTCGCGTACCGATGACTCCTTCCGTTTCCAGCACCCAGATGATGAGAGCGAGCTTCCTTCGTCCAAGCCCGTGCAGGGCCGCGGACGCAACTTGCGTACGCTGGCTAGCTTCTCGCTCGAGGACAAGGTCGGAGTTGTGACTGGTGGTGCCAGAGGTCTGGGACTGGTTATGTCTCAGGCCATGGTGGTTTCTGGTGCAGATGTCGCTATTGTAGACATGAACAGTGAGTATAAACCCTGAGTAATCTTTTGGTAGTGATGAGCAAGACCTGACAGCGCTCCGCAGAGGACGAGGGTGAGAAGCAGGCCAAGGCGCTCGTCGAAGAGTTCAAGAGGGAGAACCCTGGCGCAAGAGACGTCCCGAAGGTCACCGCACACTACGCCGACGTATCAAAGCCAGAGTCCGTGACCGCCGCTCTGAACGAGATCATCGCACAGCACGGCAAGATCGACAACCTCGTCACATCCGCCGGTTTCACCGAAAACTTCCCAGCCGTCGACTACCCACACGACCGCATGCAGAAGCTATGGGGTGTTAACGTTGACGGCACCTGGCTCTTCGCTGTCGGCGTTGCCAAGCACTTGATGGAGCGCAACGCACCCGGCAGCATTGTCATGATCGGCTCCATGAGCGGTGCCATCGTCAACGTCCCTCAGCCGCAAGCTCCCTACAACGCCGCAAAGGCTGCGGTGAGACACATGGCGTCTTCGCTCGCAGTCGAGTGGGCGCACGCCGGTGTCCGCGTCAACTGCATTTCTCCCGGATACATGCTCACCGCACTGTAAGTCTTGTCAGCCCAACACTATACTCTCACAAGTCGCTGATCATTTTGTCTTTCAATAGTACCAAGAAGATCCTCGACGAGAACCCCGAGCTCGCCGAGAAGTGGATCTCGCTCATCCCTCAGGGCAAGATGGGCAAGCCTGAGGACCTCATGGGCGCCGTCACCTTCCTCCTCTCCGACGCCTCCAGCTACATGACCGGCGCCGAGCTGCGTGTTGACGGTGGCTACACGACCACGTAAGAGTATGCAAGATCGACGAACGACCGAAACGGCAATTACCTCGTTGGCATGCGGCCTGTGAGTGATATAAGATCAACAGGCTCGGTGCGAAGGGGCGTGTATGATAGGTGGAAATATGTTTACTCAACGAACGGGAAAAGAACAGCATGTTCGCTATAAAGTATAATTTTAGACAGGTTGGAGAAACCATAGAGGCTGCGGGTGGTGAGATGAGGGTGTTGCAAGCATAAGGTACCTGGAGGGTCAGCATGGAGTAAGCTTAGACGAGAGCGATACAAATAAAACGATTGTTGGTGATTCCAGCATACCACTAGCAGGAGGGAGGTGATTGTGATGCTGTTTCGTGGAAGTACATGTAGAGATAGCGGTAAATTATTGTGAGCTGTATCGCAGACATAGTATACCTGGGTGGGCGTTTTTACCTGGAGGTATGTGCGTCTTACTCTTTCCGCGATAGTGCATGTGATCGTCAACGAGCCCGTGTGCAACAGCTGCATATGTGCCTGTTTCCAGCGAGCGATCTGTGTCAAGGTGATAGTCCTGGTAAATTCAAAGGGATACTGAATCTGAATCGATACATCCTTGGAAAAGTAATCGCAGAACACGCAAGTGTCGTATGTGTCGTACCTCCTGGGTGGTCGTAGAGACTAGATGCCAGGACAAGAATCTGTACACGTAGTACAGCAACGTTTTGCACAGAGACAGGTATATTGTCGTGATGACAAGGGTCCCGCCGCGGTGAATAAAGAACAAACCAAGAAAAAGGAGCAAAACCACGGATCAAGGGAAACACAAAATACCGCGTTGGGCTCTCCGGTAGTGGAAGTGAAAATGAATCATAATTGTAGAACGAGCGCCACTAACTCAAACACTGATGTTTTTGCGAACCAGATGAGATGAGAGCTCTTTGGGAAGGCGCATGCGGCAAACCTCGGCTTAGTGGTTTTTGGATCGGGCTTCTCCCTATAACGATTTCAAGAATGGAACCTGAGTTATTTCGATGCCCGCTAGTTCTGGGAGATCCACTTCGCTTGCGATTCCTGATCTGAGGTGGGCCAAGGGCACGTAATGCGTGAGACATGTGCTGCAAGAGTCGACTGACCGCAAGAACAAAATACCGCAGCGCAACCTAGAAAAACAAATACCTCAGAATAGTAGAAGCACGCGTGGGAGGCCTTCCAGAAAAACCCAATCCCGACGGCCAGCCTCCGACTTCCCTCTTGCCGGCAACCGACAGAAGAGTGGAAGGGCCATGGCTGGGCGGTCCGCGAAGTGATAGTAACTAAGGTTGTCCTGCTACGCAACGCCCTGTGGCTGGTGAGCGATTGCACGGCGGGCAAACGTAAACGCTCAAGCGCCGGCCACAGGCGATTGGCCGACAGTACAAGGCCTTATCTTTATCGCGGCCGGGGTTCGGGGCAGGGTATGCTGTCTCGAAGCGGCGGGCGGTGTAGACCGATGTGTGAAGTGTGAAGATACCCGTTGGTATAACCCTCGCTTGAGCTGAGTAGATACGAAAGGACGCAGGGCAGGGCACACCCGTCTGTCCTCCTGAGCTTTCCCCAGGATGCGACGCACAGGCGATGTGCTGCTGCTATTCCTGATATGTATCACACGCACGTCGAACATATATATCTCACAATACGATTGAGGGATATTCGCTGCCAAGGGGTTTATCGGGTCTCAGAAAAGGCGTGCTGGTTATTTGAGGCAGATTTAGGAGAAGGTTTGCGAGGTTACGTGCCGCGGTCGTCATATGTGTCAAAGGCCCGGCTGCGTGAGTGCGCAGAATCTCAGATCCCGCAAAACTCCAGGCCAGACTGCGGAGGATGGCACGCTTGCCTTTGTCTGGACCCTGGAGACGAGCGGCATGCCTCTCACTACTGCCACCGTAACGAGGCCCAACCAGTAACTCACCACTACTATTACATGCCAAAACGCAAGACGTGTCGTGCGCCCAGGACTGCCATGTGTTTTCTCTTGCGGCCCTACCGGCCAAGCGGGTTGTTCGTCAAAGTTTGATTTGAGACATCGTAGGTTCGCGGGGCGATCGTTTTGTGATGACGGGCTACTGTATGTGCAGGTTTCTGAGGCGCGATGGCTGCAGTACACAAAAAAAGCATGGCAGGCACCGAGGAAGTCAGGTAATAATCGCTGATATGCTATTGGCGAGAAGGGCAGTTGAGCTCGCGTGAGGCTAGGCGATCAGCGTGATTGGATTGGGCAGGTTGGGGACAAAGAGAGATAGGGAAATGGCTCGCCTGAGGCGGCGGAGGAGGCTAGCATTCATTGTTCGTGGGGTGAGGCAGATAGCTAGACACGGGTAAGATGACTATTATTGCGCGGAAGAAAGGAAGAGGGAGGAAACGATGTGTCAAAGTAGGCCCATCAAAGCGCGTGTTTCGCCAACAAAACGAAAATAGAGTGGCCAACGAGCGAACGAGCGTTCCCAAGGTTGGCGCACGACAAACAGAAGGCAGCACAAACGCACGACACGAAGCGTTGGAGGGCTCGAGGCCGCCGCTGAGCCACAGGTACCACTCACCCAGCTCTCACCCACTCTGGCCCGAGCTCGGCAGGGCGCGCGGATGAATACTGCCGCCGACACAATCATCTTTAGTACTTAGCACTCGCAGACCCGCCGCCCCAGCAGCAACATTTCCCTTTCCTTATACCCACACCCTCGTCTCCCCTTCCACTCCGCTCCCTGGCAATTGTCAGCACTCGTCTCGTCCGATCGCATCCATTGCATCCTGTTATACCCAAGAAACCCTCCCTCAAACACCCCGCGATCAACCGTCACCATGGTGAGTAGATCTGCAGTAAACATACAGCTGCCAAAGAAACACTCGCTAACAACATTTTTTTAGGCCACCGATAGCGTCTATGTCTCCAACGCTGCCAACGTAAGCCATTGCGATCCTTGTATTACTTGTGATCCTTCGTACTGACAACAGCACAGCTCCAGAAATACCTCAACTTGTCTCAGCGCGGCCAGGTCATTGCAGAGTACGTCTGGATTGACGCAACCGGCGGCACTCGCTCAAAATGCAAGGTGAGCAGATCCCCCAATTCCCTCCATCCCTTCATGCGACACCACTGCCAGGCACATGCGACATTTCCAAATGTTGCGCGTTGTACCTGAGTACCCACCCTGGTCCATTGCTATTATGACGATGCCGGCTTCGGCGCTTCTCGGCACTTTCTCTGAGCCTCCCTCGGGCCATCGCAAACCGCCCCGACGGAGCTGCCTGCTGCAAGCGCATTATGACGCACGTCTGGTACACTACTGTATTGGCATTTGCTAACATCTGAGACCTACAGACCCTGAAGAAAAAGGTCGAGTCCATCAAGGATCTGCCTGAGTGGAACTTCGATGGCTCGTCAACAGGCCAGGCCCCCGGCGACAACTCCGACGTCTACCTCCGCCCCGTCGCCTACTACCCCGATCCCTGGAGGCTCGGCGACAACATCCTCGTCATGTGCGAGACCTGGATGTCCGACGGCACCTCGAACAAGTTCAACTTCCGCCACGATGCCGCCGTCCTGATGGAGGCCAACGCCGACAAAGAGTTCTGGTTCGGCCTTGAGCAAGAATACACCCTCCTCGACGCATACGGATGGCCCTACGGCTGGCCCAGGAACGGTTTCCCTGCTCCTCAGGGTCCCTACTACTGTGGCAACGGTACCGGCAAGGTCTTCTGCAGAGACATCGTCGAGGCTCACTACAAGGCCTGCTTGTACGCCGGTATTGAGATCTCTGGCACCAACGCCGAGGTCATGCCTGCCCAGTGGGAATACCAAGTCGGACCTTGCACTGGCATTGACCGTGAGTCACCTCAAACAATTTTTTCTAAGATGAATCATAACTGACAATACATACAGTTGGCGACCAGCTTTGGATGTCCCGCTTCCTTCTCCACCGTGTCGCCGAAGAGTTCGGTGCCGTCGTGACCTTCCACCCCAAGCCCGTCCCCGGTGACTGGAACGGTGCTGGTCTTCACAGCAACGTCTCCACCAAGGCTATGCGTGAGGAGGGTGGCATGAAGTACATCGAGGAGGCCATGGAGGCTCTCAGCAAGCGTCACGTCGAGCACATGAAGGTTTACGGTGAGGGCAACGAGGCCCGCATGACTGGCCGCCACGAGACCGCCTCATATGACAAGTTCTCCTGGGGTATCGCCAACCGTGGTGCCTCTGTCCGTGTCAACCGTGCCTGCGCCGAGGAAGGCAAGGGTTACTTCGAGGACCGCAGGCCCGCGTCCAACGCCGACCCTTACCAGATCACCGGCATGATCGTTGAGACTGTAAGTTCTTTTGCCAAATGTTTGCCTGTCCAAGCCAACAATCACTAACACACGATACAGCTCTGTGGTTTCACCAAGGGTGCCGACATGAGCGCTAAGGCTGCTGAGGCCGCCGACGCCGTCGCCGAGATCCCTGCTGCCGAGAAGCACTAAATCATTCACCCCGACAACACCTCAACCTCTCAACAACCACCCCGACCAACATTGTACCTATTCCACAAAGAAAGACGAGAGATGGAGCCTCTGCCATGAGAGCAAGGCCTGATGCGAGACGATACCTTGGAGCAACACTGCCAGAGTGTTGCGTTGTTCTTTTCCTTTTTTGCTTTACGACAACTTGCCACTGTTATGTTTGCGGCATTGGGGAATGGTGTTTTTTTTCCTTTTTACCTTTTGAGACACTGCTCTGACCCGCCCCAAGAGCTGCTGGGCGCGTCATAATTCGAGCGAGATCACCTGCGCAGAGAAGATGCGATAGAGAGAGATAGTTCAGATGAACGAGTGAGATTTGATTCAAGTTGCTTGTTGTCGTGGGCTGATCCCTGTGAATGATCATCGTCTCCACGTGATGTTTTGTTCCTTGTTCATTCACGTCACTTCGCACTCGTATCGTTCTTATCCCCAAGTCTGAGCGCGCCAAACCAGCTGTTGCGCTCAGTTCACGTACAGATTTTCTATGGTAAGCAATGTCGCTCAGTTCCCGACGTCAAGGGTGTGAGTATACTAGCTTCTGGATGAATGTTGTCGACAGTGCTTACGACCGATATTGCCAATGACCTACCTACATCCAGCCTATGGTGCAAGCGCATGTGAATGGCAAGCGAAAAAGGCTGTAGCTAGTGCTTAGGTTGTAGCATACTGATATTGTCAGGGCTACAACGTAACCGTCACTAGACGAGATGTCGAAGCAGTCTGTTCATATGATTAGTAACTAAAAGCCAGTATACATGTACTAACTAGGTGGTCAATAATGAAGCCACTTTTCTTACCTTCGTGAGAGCCTTCAGATTCTATGTGTAGCCTCAGGCAACAACGACCAAGCTTCCGTCACATGTCGATCATGAAGTGAGCTTCCTTCCCGTCTTGCATAAAACCTACCTACTTGTTGACCTTGCGAAACTAACGCGGTTTCGACGATCAGGGTCTATCACTGACCCACGATACTGGGCCAGGATCTGATATACTGGATGCCATCGTGTTTTCAATACTAGAGCGCTTCACTGAAGCTCGAGCTTCCCGCTGCCTGCCAAACCGCGCGACCCAGCAGAAGAAGAACCGCGCGACCATTCATACCTACAACGCGCAATTGGAACACGACAATAGTACCACCGACCTCTTCGCCCATCATGGCTACTCCAACCCCATCCCAGCCTCAAAACCCATCGTCCGCGTCCAAGCGACCAAACGCACCTTACGCAACCTCCACACCACTCGCACCCGGCGCATCGCCTGCACCGCGCAGCCATCCCTCGCCTACTGCGACGCGCACCTCTGCGAAGACGCCTAACAATCATCTCACGCCAATGACCAACACCGCCAGCAGCACCAAGACCTTCGGCGGCACGCCGATGGTGCAGTCTCTCAGCCAGCAGGGCTTCGGAACTGTCAGCCCCAGTGGCATGATAGGCATTAATGGCACGCCTTCAGGATTGGCGGGTCTGGGAGTGGATTTACTGGGGACTCCTGGTGCGATGACCAATACTCCGTCGGGTTTGAACATGGGCATGGGCATGGGGATGAACATGGTTTCGTCGATGAGCGAGCTGGGCTTGAGTCTTACGGTTAGTGGCGGACACAAGCGCAACGAGGACGAAGAGCGGAGAGGTAAGATGCGGAAAATTCTTAAGAAGATTGGGCGACCGCGTGGGAGGATTAGTGAGGAGGGGATTTGCAGGGTGGGCCGTCGGGTTGGGTTTGCGAATGATATTGATGGAGAGGATTTGAAGGAGATGGAGAGGTTGGGGAAGGTGGGCAATCGTGCTGTGACGATTGCGGGAGAGACGGTGTTCGTGGAGGTTGACATGAAGAACCACGTGCCGCGAGAGGTGACTACAGGACTTCAGTTGAAAGGCGACAACCTGAGCGAGATGGCGGCAAAAGCTGGAGAAGTTTTGTTCGACTCGCTAAAAGACACTGACAACTTGGCTGCTTTTGCAAAAGGCGTGGACTGGATCGCCAAAATCGATCGCTTGGGTGCCGGGAAAGTGAACGGATTCGAGGCGCTGGGAGGCATCTACGGGAGTCTAAGGAGGCTATTCGACGAAGAGGTCAGACTTGTTGAAGAAAGCGGGACTACTGGACACGGCAATGCGGAGATGCTGGTAACGTGTAAGAGGAGTGGCAAACCCGTCCAGCATGAGAGAGGCGCACTCGGCATCTCGCTCGATTATTGGCAAGAGAGTCGCGCGGCTTTGTCGCGAAATGCCAATGGTACCGAAATGGACATCGACTCAAACGGCCCGAATGCTGCAACGACGACTTCTCCAAGTCTGCATTCGCTTCACATCGATCTCGAACGCTGCCCGCCGGAGATGTACGCTCCCATTCGCATAGCCTTCGACTGGCTACCCGAGAAGCTCACTCTCGACCCAACCGCACCCATACCTTGGCAAGATCCAGACGCAACATTCCTCTCCTCTGAAGGCCCTGATAATAGCATGGCGGGCAATGATCTACCCAACGACCAACAGAAACTGTTGCCTTCCCTCCGTTTCCTCGCCAAGCTCGATCCCCCTGTTGTCCTGCCGTGGCAGACCGCGACAGCTCTTTTGACCGCATTCGGTGCCGTCATGCCGCAGTCCTTCCCACCGCCGCCTCTGCTGCAGCAACATCTTATCCCAGCCTCCGTACTAGGAAGTGTGGGAAAAGAGACGCATAAGAAAGTGTTTGTGCAGCGCGGACCCGAAGCAGAAACCGAGGCCGAGCACGTGTATAGGTTACACGTCGCAAAAGCAGACTACGGCTACAAATTGGATGACCTGCCCTTCGCGCATCCAAGACAGTTAGTGGAGAACCTGCCTCTGCTGAGACAGTGGGGCTGTTTCGGCGCGCTTGTGCAGGACGTCTTTGCCAGTCCCGCGAATTCATCCACTCCTCTTGTGCAGAATGACAGTAACAGCTCGAGATTCGCTTTCCAAAGCAATGTTAAACCAACCAGTGCTGCCCAGGGCACCGAAGCGCTGTCCGTTGACGTTACGCTGGCTTCAACGCCGTCACCCAAGTTGAGCCTCGCATTCCCTGCCCTTGACGGTGAGAAAAGCATTGCGGTCAAGCTGGCTGTGGGTTTGAATGGAGAGATCAGTGTCAACGGTACGATCACGGACGGTACTGGCAATATCGCTCGTGATATCGATAGAAAGAAGGCGCGGAAGTGGGCTAAGGGGTTGGAAATTTGTGGCACGGTGGGAGTGTGGATTGAATGGATCCGTGGCGAGGAGAGTGCTTGAGAAGGTCGTATCACATTACTCTCGTACGTACAGCTAACAATGATCAAGCTGTGACGACGGAACCAAACTACCTATCTTTAGCGAACATCGAACGACATGTCCCACAGTTCCACTATACTCCTCCTGATGTCCCATTTGCCTACCATCCTTCTTTGTTCTGGCCACCAGACATGCGACAGTCCGAGATCAGAACAAAGACTTGCTTGCCTGAGATACAACGAGAAACTACGAGTACAATGCCCATTGTTTGTCCGCCATGCAGGATGATATATCCCAGTCGCAGTAGCTATGGCAAATGGTATTTGCTCGTCTGCTCAACGTGCATACGACGAAGCTTGCGTCTTGTCTACTGTCGCTTGCTCTTCCTGCCTGCCTCTTTGCCTATAGACCACTGGCGGGTTTTGCAGAAGGTACAAGAAGGCAAGGAAAGGTAAGTCGGTAGGGCAGAACGGTAAGTTGAACGCTTCATTGCATCTATCGAAAGGGTTTGGGGAAATAAGCAAGGCAGGTCTCTTGTTTCTCCATCCCATACCCTCATCTCGCTCCAACCCCAAGTCTCACAGACGAGCAAAAAGATTACAGCGCCGATGTGTCTCCTCAGCACGCCCCTGCACGCCTGCTCGCACGCAGGCCGACGCAGCGTCCACGGCGAGCCTTGTGCTCGCTCCGCTGCTTCGCGAGTCGAATTCGAGTCAGGAACTGCGTCGTCGTCGTCGTCGGCGGCGGCGAGTGTCTCCTCTCTCGGCTCCAGCAGCTCGATCCCCGAGTCCTGCAACTTCACCGTTGACTACGGCGTCCACAACGTTTCATCGTTATGTCCACGTTGTGTGGGAGGTGAAGCGATGACGCTGCGGGATATGCTGAGCGCTGTCAGGGCTTCTGTGCAAGCTGCTAGAGCTGAGAGTCGGGCGGTTAGTGAGGCTGGTGAGACGGCGAGTCTTTCCAGTGAGACTGCGGACAGCGAGGTCAGTACGGATGTGCCTGATCTCGGGCCTCTGACGTTTCTCGGGACTGATAGGCGTGGCAGAGAAGTTGCGGAGACGGTGAACTTGCATTGGAGGGCGTATGCGAAGCAATTTTGAACTGGGGTGAAAAGCACTTCGTGGATTTTTGAGCTGCTGCATCGGTAAGTAATCGCAACTTGGAAGTGGAAAGCACACTTGTTGCTCTCCTAGAGGAGACTCGTAGTGGTTTCTGGTAATGATATTGATATTGAAACATGAAGCTAAACAAATCTGGCAAACAAGAAGTGAAACCCGTCAATGGGCATAACCTTACCCTCGACACGACGAGAAAAGAAATAGATACAAGCTCTGTGGGTATCGTTAAAAGGGAAATCAACATAGGGAAAAGTAGGATCCTGTCAAGCATAGACCGAGTGCTCACGAGCCAACGACCAAGGGCAGGGCTCCATTGCCAGCGTCTTTGCTTGCTGTTCTCCTCCTGCTCAAGACGCTCTTGAATGCTCCGAGCCATCGATTGAGGCAGTCTTCGTCCAACGCGCAGAACCTGTAATTTCGCTCTTCGCTGAGAACTTGCAGGCAATACTTTTTGCTCCTGCTAATGGGGTCGATTTCAACGGCATCAATGATGCTCTCGAAAGGCAAGATGAGAAGAGGACGGTACTCCTCTTCATTCTTGTATAACGCAAGTGCTCTGGGGCGCACCACCATCCACACTTTCTTCCATTGACGCACGCCATGTTTTGGCCGTAAGAGTAGAATCCAGTTGTGATAGAGAACACGCTCCTGATCTTCAGGCACGGCTTGCTTTGGTGCGGCAACATCCGGTGATATCATGTGAGTTGAGAGCTGAGAGGGGTTCCGTTGACCGCCAACTGGGCGCTGTGGTACTGGGCCATAAACAGAGTGTATGTTTGTGGAAGTCGGGGACGTGTGCTGCTGCAAGGTACCAGTTGTAGGTCGGCTGTCGCTGTGGGAGAGTGACAGGGCACTCAGCGCATTCAGTGGCGCGCTGGCACCAAGAGAGTCGCTGAAGTCGCTGTATGAGCCATAGCCTTCGGCTCCAGAGTAATCGATTTGCGAGGGACGTCTGTTGCCGGGAGTTGAAGAATTCCTGTCACGTCGTTTGGGTATAGTGTACGAGTTTGGACCGAGTGCCTCAGCGTCGGAGCTACTGTATCCACCGCTTCTGTCGTCGCTTGCAAGTCCTGGCAGTGGGCTGATATCCCTACTTCTCTCGAAGCCCTGATACGTGCTCTTAGCTCCACTCGGGCTTGCGAGTGTTAGCTCTTCCTCGTGCTCATCCATACGTGCTGCGTTCCGTATGAGCTCCACCCAGTCCTGTGCATCCATGTCGGTCTGTGCTTCTAGATGGAAATTGCGGGAGGGTGAAAACAAGCCAAAGGCATGCTTCCCTTTTCTTTTGGGGTCCTTCTGTCGCGCGACAGCCGTCAAATCGGACAGAATAATTTGGTGCCTGAGCTTAGATTCGGAAGAGTCGCGATAAATTGATAGTAGGTGCGGACGTAGCACGAGATATATAGGTTTCCACGACTAACAGAAGCACGTCTCAGCAATCTGGGTTTGTTTGTATATGAACGGCGCATTGCCCGGTATGCACCCACCTTAGTCTTCCGTGTGCGCTTCTGCACCTCGCCAGCTTTGATGATGCGGTCGAATTCGTAGCTTCCATTTTGGGTAACAGGAGAAGACGTGTCTAGTGAGAGTCCTTGGGTGGACCGCAGGCTTTGGACAGACTTGGGAATGGCGAGAGTAGAGGGTGGCGGAGGCATTGATCCTGCACTGCCTGGGATGGCCCTAGGTTGGGTCGAAGCTGCCATACTGGAGGCGTGGCACTATGAAGAAGCTGTTGTTGTGAAGCTGATGTCGGAGTGGCGAGAAGATGCAGGCATGAAGAGTCGCAGACAGGCGCGGACGGCGCACAGGGGAGTCTTAGAGTGTTGACGGGAATTATTGAGTTCAGCAACTGCAGCCGGGTAATTAAGGTATGGCCAGATTCGAGGATCGTCCTGGCGCTTGGGGCAACGTCATGTGACGACGACAGCGATTAGAGCGGCAATGGTATGAAGAGAGCGTGTGGTGAAGGTGAAGGTGAAGTGTAGGCGTTGGTTGCTACGGGAAGAAGGTTAATAACAAGGGCAGAAAGTGTAATGGAATGAGTGTTGGCGCGGGCAGGAGTCGCAAGCATCAATGCACCCGAGAGAGTGTTTCGCAAGCGTCAACAACATTCAACTCGCACTGACTCGAGCATTGACCCACCAGTGACCTTGATGCCTCAGGCTTGGCGGGTAGCAGACGATGATGACGCAAGCGGGGGACTTGACGACTTTCATGCGATTTGTGAAGCATGAAGAGTCAGTTTGACGCGAGCTGCACGTGTCGCCCGCCTCACCGCAGGTCGCATCATTGAACATATTACACTCCTTTCCATTGTTTCGAAACAAACCATAACACAGCTTTTTCGACGTACCCACCATGCCCGTCGTTCCACCCGAGAAGCTGGTCAAACTCCAGCAACAAGGCGATGGCATTCGCAACGTGAGTCAGATAATCAATATATCTCAGTCTTTACTGATCTTTCATAGCTAACAATTTTCAGATATGCATCTTGGCTCATGTGGTATGTATATCAGGCATGACCACACCACCCAGCTTGCTTACCAAAAATTTCTAGGACCATGGCAAAACATCTCTCAGTGACGCTTTGATCGCCACCAATGGAGTCATCTCTGCAAAGCAGGCGGGCAAGATCCGCTACCTGGACTCACGACCCGATGAACAACTCAGAGGCATTACAATGGAGAGCTCAGCCATCTCTCTATACTTCTCCTTGCTGAGACGCACCTCGCCAGAAGCAGCACCAGAGTCCAAGGAGTACCTGATCAACCTCATCGATTCACCTGGACACATCGATTTCAGTTCCGAGGTTTCGACTGCATCTCGATTGTGTGATGGCGCTATAGTTCTGGTGGACGCTGTGGAAGGTGTCTGCTCGCAGACGGTAACAGTCTTGCGTCAGACCTACACAGAAAAGCTGAAGCCACTTCTGGTCATCAACAAGATGGACCGCTTGATCACCGAGCTGAAGCTTTCTCCCGCAGAAGCTCACACCCATCTGACCAAGCTTCTAGAGCAAGTAAATGCAGTCATGGGCAGCTTTGCGCTAGGTGAACGTATGGAAGACGACCTCCGGTGGCGAGAGCGTATCGAAGAGAAAGTCAATTCGAAAGGCGACGGTCAATCCAAGGGGATTGAAGAAGACGAAAACGGTGTCGTCACAAGCGACACTCCTGCAGAGTACGAAGAAAAGGACGACGACGACATCTACTTCGAACCTGAGAGGAACAACGTCATCTTCAGCTCTGCCATCGATGGCTGGGCGTTCACACCTAGACAATTTGCTGCTCTGTACGAGAAGAAACTTGGAATCAAGCGTCAAATTTTGGAGAAGGTCCTATGGGGTGACTACTACTTAGACCCGAAAACAAAGCGTGTTCTGGGCCCCAAACATCTCAAGGGCCGCAACCTCAAGCCCATGTTCGTGCAACTGGTCCTGGAAAACATTTGGGCAGTGTACGAGGCGACTTCGGGGGGACCCAACAACAAAGGCGATCCAGCTCTCCTTGAGAAGATTACCAAAGGTCTTAGCCTCAACATTCCTGGCCACATCCTGCGTTCAAGAGATCCGAAAGCACTTCTCAGCGCCGTTTTTTCAGCATGGCTACCACTCAGTACAGCAGTCTTGGTTTCCGTAACGCAAACATTGCCGTCGCCCAAGACAGCCCAGGCGACACGTGCACCCGAATTATTGGATGTCTCACCCGGCCACGAACACATCGATCCTCAAATTCGAACTGCTATGATGGACTCGAATGCGTCCATAGACGAGCCGACAGTGGCGTATGTGAGCAAGATGGTCTCAATTCCTGGAAGTGAACTGCCCTCGAACAAGCGAAAGGGCGGTACGCTAACAGCAGAGGAAGCTCAAGAGCTCGGCCGCAAAAAGCGCGCAGAACTCGCAAAAGCCCAAGCTCTTGCGGCTGGTGACAATGGCGTACAGTCTGTGACAGACGCTCTCAGTGCTGTAGCAATCGGTGATAACGGTGCCGACAACGCCAACGACACTGAGCCAGAGGAGAAGGCGGACCCAGAACACTTGATTGGCTTTGCCAGGTTGTTCTCCGGTACACTGACTGTTGGGGACGAAGTATACGTCCTGCCTCCCAAGTTCACACCATCTAAGCCTCACGCCGCGCCACAGCCGAAGAAGGTCACAATCACGGCGTTATACCTTCTCATGGGGAGAGGCCTTGAGTCTCTTAATTCGGTGCCAGCTGGTAACATTGTTGGTATTGCAGGATTGGACGGTGCTATCCTGAAGTCTGGAACAATCTGCTCGAAGATTGAGGGTGCGCCTAATCTTTCTTCCACTTCCGCCATCTCGACCAACGCACCTATTGTGCGTGTGGCTCTTGAACCCACATTCCCAGGAGACCTCGACAAAATGATCAGCGGATTGCAGCTTCTGGAACAATCTGACCCAGCCATGATGTACGAGCAACTCGAGAGCGGAGAGCATGTGATCCTGACTGCAGGCGAGTTGCACCTCGAGCGCTGTCTAAAGGATCTTCGAGAGCGATTCGCACGTTGCGACATTCAAGCTGGTGAAGCCATTGTCCCGTATAGAGAAAGCATCGTTCGTGCAGAAGAGATGAACCCGCCCAGAGACCCTGCACTTGGTAGAGGTAGAGTGGATGGCGTTACCACCAGCAAACAAGTCACCATTCGAACTCGCGCAGTACCTCTACCTGCGCCAGTTACTGAATTCCTGGTCAAGCACACTGGCGCCGTCAAGCGACTGTACTCGGAGCGCGTAGCACAGGAACAAGAGCGAACTACGGCTGGTGATAACGAGCCTGGTGCCGACCAGGAAGAAGTTGGAGAGCAGGACATCGAAGCCGAGGACACATCTGCTGAAGCTGGCCAGGTGCTCAGCACCGAAGAGTTCAAGGCGGGTCTCGCTAAGGCGTTCGAAGAAGAGAAGCACGAGAAAGAGATCTGGAAAGACGTCGTTGAGAAGATCGCTGCGTTTGGTCCACGACGAGTCGGCCCCAACCTCCTCATCGACGCTACCACCGACGGAATCTGCCACAAATTGTAAGTTGAAACACTTCACACCTGCATACAAAGCAAAATACTAACAAACTCCCAGCCTCCTCGAAAACCAAGATCTATCGTCCTCCACCCCAGCCCTCCAAACCGACAAGCACATCACCACCTTCGCCGACAAAATCGCCTACGCCTTCCAGCTCTCCACCTACCAAGGCCCGATGTGCAACGAACCCATGCAAGGCGTCGCCATCTTCCTCGAAGAAGTCACCTGCGCCGTCTCCGACGAAGAAGCCAGCCAAAGCATTGGCCGCCTCACCGGCGAAATCATCCGCACGGTCCGCGATTCCATCCGCGAGGGCTTCCTCGACTGGAGCCCGCGCATCATGCTCGCCATGTACTCGTGCGAGATCCAGGCCAGTGCCGAGGTGCTGGGCCGCGTGTACTCGGTCATCACGCGCAGGCGCGGCCACATCGTGTCGGAGTTCTTGCTCGAGCCGTCGCCGAATTTCACGATTCTGGCGCTGCTGCCTGTCGCGGAGTCTTTCGGTTTCAGCGATGAGATTCGCAAGCGTACTTCGGGTGCTGCGGCTCCGCAGTTGGTTTTCGAGGGTTTCGAGATGCTGGATGAGGATCCGTACTGGGTGCCTTTCACTGAGGAGGAGCTTGAGGATCTGGGCGAGAAGGCTGACAAGGAGAATGTTGCGAAACGTTATGTAGACAAGGTTCGCGAGAGAAAGGGTCTGTTGGTTAAGAGGAAGATTGTTGAGAGTGCGGAGAAGCAGAAGACGCTGAAGAGGTAGTTTTCTAGTTACCTTGTGACCAACAATCAACTCTCCGTCGAAAGTCTTCCGATTATCACAGTGCGTCATGAAGTGTGCGGTGAAGAAACGTGCAGAATAGATCATTAGGATTGACGAGTTATAGTTTCATAAGTTCGTCTCATAGGTCGACCAAAAAGTGACCCCATGCTTCCCGACTCAGAGACAGACAGGCATTAGGTCAAAGATACACTCCCTTCCCTCCAAACCACCACATCAGGTAACAAACCACCCAACCACTCAACCACCTCAAATGACAATACAAGAACAACTACTCTTCCCCGTCCAAGTCCTCGCCACAATCGCCAGCACCACAATCGCCAACATATCCACCTCGCCCGCCACCCTGAGTAAACCACCCTTCTCCGCTCTCGCCACCACAGGCCCCTTCTTCGGTTTATCGAGATACACGCTCCCGTCCGGACACCAGAAGATCTTGTTTGCAGATTTGGAGAAGACGTTGGTGAACGAGCATCCGAAGATGTTGCCGAGGCGGCGCTTGATGTGGAAGTACACGGGGGAGGGTTCCTTTTTCGTTTTGTTGTTGGATTTTTCGGCGGAGGTGGAAGGGAGGAGGGGTGGGTGGCCGGACCAGGAGGAGCGGAGACATTTGCGGCGGAGGGTGAGGATGGAGACATCGGTTGCACCGTCTGCGATGTCGTTGCCATGGATCTGGGGGAGTTGGTTAGTACTTGTAGGATGGTGTTGGGGGGATGCAGGAGAGCGGTGTCTTACTTTGAAGAGGGTTTTGCCGACGGAGTTGGTGACGATATCTTTGTTGAGAAGGAGTTTGGTGGAGGAGGGCGTTTTGTACTGGCTGAAGATGCCGATGGGTTTGGACATGACGAAGGTGTCGACAATTGTGGTCGTCGTTGTTGTGATGGTCGTTTTCGTGCTGGAGGCCGTGTCATCGGAGAGAGGTTTCTCTTCGACGGTGGTGGTTGTGGTTGGTTTGGAAGTCGTTTCCTTGTCTCCGGAAGTTGTCGTGACGGGTTTCTTTTCCTCGACGGCGGTGGTCACGGTCGCTTTGGTGTCGTCTGCGGCTTTCTTGACTTCGGTGGCCGGGACCACGACTGGTACGACAGGCGCCGGCTTGATCTCTTCCACAATGACGGCCTTCTTCTCTTCAATTTTGTTTTCTTCGGGCTTCTTCTCGACGACAACGATTTCCTTCTTCTCTTCAGGTTTCTTGTCGACAGCAATAATCTCTTCTTTCTTCTCAGGTTTCTTCTCCTCAACCACAACCACGTCCTTCTTCTCTTCGGGTTTCTTCTCCTCAACAATCACGACTTTCTCATCCACCTTCTTCTCTTCAACAACAACGTCCTTCTTGACTTCGACGACCTTCGGCTCAACCGGCGGCGACGGCGGCGCTGAAGCTGCTTGAACGACAGTCACGTCCTGGCCAGAGTGATCGGTGAAAGTCTTTTGACGAACAGGCGCCGGAGCAACAGGGTCTGTGATGGAAGACATGGCGACGACGGCTGGGATTGCGATTGCGGCAGGTGCGGTTTTCGATGCAGCTGCTTGGTCTTGGATGTGTTAGTGGCACTATGTGTTTTGCGCGAATGGATGCCGTTGTCGCGCGGGTGAGAATGCGATTTGGATGTGGTAATGATGGTGGGTGGTCAGGTGATGCAGAAGGCTGGTGCATAGATGAGGTGAGATGCTGGAGTGAACGTACCAGCAGCGCTGGCAGGCTTGTTTCGGTCGTGTTTCTTGTGAGGGTGCTTTCCTGCTGGAGAGGGTCAGTTGCGTCTGCTCTTGCCTTCGAACAGTTTGAATGCGAGCAAACGAACCAGCATCTTTCTTCCGCTTGGGGCCTTTGCCAGAACCATTCTTTGCCTTCTCGGCCTTCTTTGCTGCCTTCTTCTGTGCTTTCTTTTCGGGATCTTTCTCGTCATCGGAGTCGTCCGAGCTGTCTGAATCGTCGGTGTCCGAGGCAGCCTTTTTCTTGGGCTTGTGCTCCGACTCAGCCTTCGGATGAGCAGCAGCGGGAGCCTCTTTCTCTTTCGATTCGGTCTTAGGAGCGGCGGCGGTAGGAGCAGTGTTAGACATGGTGGTATGCTTCGGAAGTGGCAGGCGGTTCGGCGGTCAGGTGGTGTGACGGTTCCGATCGCGATGCCGAAGGGTGGAAGGCTCGGACTCGAGGTTGTGAGGGTGCAACGAGTGGTCAGATGCTGTACGGTCTTTATATGCTGAGATGAAGATGTTTCCAAATGAGATGAGGAAAAGGGGAGGTTGATGTGTTTGATGTGACGATGAGAGTGATGATGAAGAAAGGCTGACGCAGGCGAAGAACAAGATCTCGCAGAGCAGTAGGCGGGTTGTCTGCCAATGGCCTCTTTCCAAGTGCTTGTCTGCAGCCCATGTCCCTCTCACGTGCGGTGCTGGGCAGGAAGTATTGCGATACTCGCCGCAAGTGGCAGGCTCGTCCTCATTGAGAACCGCGTGTCATCATTGAAAATATTATTACTCTGTAAATCATTAGGGATGGGTTTTCATCTCAAGTGCATATTACTGTTACATGTAGTGTTACAATCCTAGGTAAATCATTGTTACCAGACTTCGAGCAATGTTACAATAAGAAGTAATCATAAATGCCGGTTTAAGCCAGTGCGAGCATCAACGCCGATTGAATGACCACCACGTACCAGACCCGTCATTCCCAGGTAGCCCAATGGCCTCGCGCGCCACGGCTTGACATCTGTGCCACACTCTAGCGAGGAATTGTAGGAAGAGATGCCAGTAGTGGATCACTTGGTGCCGAAGGTGGGCGTACTCATGCTTGAGACGCATGACTTCGCGCCAAGCCCGAAGGATGGCATCCAAGAGTGACCAGAAAGCTTCCACCTGTCTGATTTCGTCAAGCACGTGTGCACCAAACGCTCTCAGAGTCTTCATTTCCTAGGTGACGACGTGCATGTTGCCGAATCGCTGCACCCCATGACCATCAGTCGTCTCCGCACCAGCATTAACGCCTGAAGTAGAACTTGCACCAGGAGCCGCGCTAGGTCCAGTGTCTGGTTTGGCAGAAGTAGTGTCGCTGTTGCTCGAGCGTCTTTTCCTGACGTCTGGCTGTTTGTATCCGACTCCTTCCATGGCAGACGATACAAGGCCTCTGATCTCTTCTTCAACGTCGATTGGGCCGTTCGCTTCCCTTTTCTCGATCCAATTTTGCTGCAGCTTCGTTGCAGGTGCGAGAAGGAAAGCGCCGAGCAAGCACATCAGTGTCGATGAGTACTGCCACAGGTGGACGAACAGCTCCGCAACGCCGAAAGGCGCCATGAAGCGGAGGAGCTGATCGTTTTGGTACAGGTCATTTTGCGCCGTAATGTAGTATTTGCCGCTATTTGGTGGGCGTGTGAGGTGGAGCTCGGTGGTGAGAGTGACGTTCGCGTGGTGGAACGGGACGAACCAAAGACTGAAGAGTTGGGTGATGTTGAGGTAGAGGATCAGGTTGGTGGCGTCGTATGCTGTTGGAGATGTGATGATTAGCGGCTTTTACGAGCCTGAGGGTATTGCCGCATACACATACCGACACTGTTGACCTTGAGCTCAATCTTAGGGCTCAAGAGCTTGTACCATTTGTAAATGGCATGGATCAAATTGCGACTGCCTTCGAAAGAGCCGGTGCGGCAGAATGGATGTGTGAAAGAGGCATTGGGTGTGAAGTAGGCATTGATCGCTTCAGTCTGTAAAGAGAGTGTAAGTCAGTGATATATGTCGAGTATCAACTTCGTTCATCTCGTACCTGTTCAGCAGGTGAGCCCTGGCAGAGCTTGTGTACAACGCCGATGATGTCTTCGGTAGGATTGTCCATGGCTAGCGAATGTCGAGATGTGCAGTATGTAGGTCCAGTAAGATGCAGGATACAATGCAATGATACAAGGGTATTGAAAGGTCTCTCGCATGCAGTTCGGAGGAGAGGAGCAGTCGCAAGAGGAAGAAGAGGCTGAGTGACATGTGACAGTGGAGACGGGACGATCATGACGCGCATTCCACTTTTCCCAGAATCCTGTGCCACCAGGCACCGCGACTAGCACGACGCATTACATCCGTATGAGTTCATACATCAAACTAATTGTTTCAACGGAACTCAACGGCTGCCAGTCGAGTCGCGTAGTCCTCTGTTTCTCAAGGCTCAAGTATCTGTCGCCCTCGTTTCGTATCATCTCGACCCCCTGGCTGCCACACAACTGTGCATGCACCTGTTCAATACCCAAAAAGGCTTACTCGTTCGCAATTCAGATATATTTATACCTGATTATATTGAACAACAGCAGTATGGGATCAACTCATCAAGGAACGCTGAGGGCGTACCTGCAGATGCTATGCAACAGCCCATTCCAGCTCATGTACATTTTGATCCAGTATGTACTCGACCTTGTGCTCTCGCCCACACCGCCACCACCGGGCACCACTCTCGACAGGCCCAAAATTGCCATCATCGGAGCTGGACTCACAGGCGTCTCGTCTGCCTCGCATTGCGTCGGCCATGGGTTTGACGTCCGGATCTTTGAGGCTGGAAGCCGCGACAGTGTGGGTGGCATCTGGGCTAAAGTGAACAACACTTCTGGTCTCCAGATCCACAGTCTCATGTACCGCTTCCATCCTAGCGTGAGGTGGAACAATGGCTATCCAGACCGCAAAGCAATTGTCACCGAGATCGAGAAGCTCTGGAAGCGCTACGGCCTGCAAGAAAAGACCAAGTTCGACACGCCGGTTGAGAGAGTCTACAAAGATGAGCACGGCCGCTGGATCATCAACGATCCGTCGATGGGCCGCTTCGATGGTGTGATTGCTGCAATCGGTACTTGCGGCGACCCGAAGATGCCTCATGTCCCAGGCCAAGAGAAATTCCAAGGCCCGATATATCATTCCTCCGATCTCGATGGTAGGGAAGAAGATGCGAACGGCAAGAAAGTCCTGGTAGTCGGCGGTGGCGCCTCTGCCATTGAAGCTATGGAGTTCGTGGAGCATGCGAAAGCCAAAAAGACCTACATTCTGGCAAGGAGCGAAAAGTAAGCGAATTCATTTTCTCATGCGAAGAACTCGCCTACAACCAAGACGGTAGACGAGCGCTTAGATTTCTGCAAGACGCGTGACTGACAACATACACAGATGGATCATTCCCCGCAACCCAATCATCGACATCCTACTTAGCCTGAACATATTCGGTTCAGAGACAATCTTCAGCTGGATCCCGGAGAGCCTGCTACGACTCTTCTTCTATCGCGATCTCTCCGACCTCGCACCTCCACTAACCAAAGACGGAGGCCCAGGCCTCTTCACTGAAACACCCATGGTCAACTCCGCCATCCTCGACCAAGTCCGCGACGGCCGAGCCGCTTGGCTCCGCGGCGACATCCTCCATTTTACGAAGACCGGCATCATGTTCAAACACCGCGCTCAAGGCGTGCCGAAAGGTGGCCCAGGCCGACAAGAACACATCGAAGGCGACATGGCCATCATGGCAACAGGCTACGAGCGCCCAAGCCTCAGCTTCTTGCCCGACGACTGCTTCGAGGAGAACTACCAACCGCCGAACTGGTACCTGCAAGTCTTCCCGCCCGCGCACATGGACGTCTGCGCCAACAACTGCACCTACGTCAACGCCATCGGCACAGTGGGGAACTACCACATTGGCATTTACACGCGTTTCCTGCTGATGTTCCTTGTCGACCCACTCAGTCGGCCCAATGAGCACTTCATGAGGCTGTGGATCGATGCTACGCGATTCGTGAAGAGCCGCGCGCCTACGGGGGCTTTCGAGTTCTTTACTTATGCGGAGTTGATGTTTTGGTTTGTGTTTGTGATTGTTGTTAATCCTTTTAGGTGGAAGTGGGCGCCCTTCGTCATGATGGGTATTGGTGCCGCGCTACCTAAGCGGGTTGTGCAAGAGGAGAATCGGTTGAGAGATCGGGTGAAGAATGGAATGGCGGCTTGAAAAAGTTGATGGAACGGTTTTCGATTAACTTCAAGCCACCCATCGCTGGTTTATCTTTGGCCATGTTTAAGAGACTGCGTCCGCCATGACATAGTTGGCAGCAATAATACGGACTGCCAAACTTACGCATAGCAACCTCGTGTAACGATTACTGCTGAAACCTCCTGTGATCAGTCATCGAATTTGTGAGATATAACCCTGTACGGAAGCTCCATAGTAGCCAAGCTACATGTTACAGTGAGATGTAGGATATACATTACATCTCGGACTGTAGTTGCCGTATACAGACGCTCGTAAGGAATCTCTCCACGACTATACTGGGTCACTCTACGTCATAGCGACGAGGCCGAAAACGATCTTATGACATTGTAAAGACCGCCTTCGCTAGTTTCACGTCCAGTGATAAAAGCCTTCGGTCAAACATATGTGCGCTCAGTGGGACCTGAAGTCACCTGATGTATGTACCAAGTACACGGGACAACCTTCCTATTCCACCTTCCCCGTAAAGCGCGAATACTTTCCAGATTCAATCCAAACGTAGTCAAACATCCCGTCTCTTGCATCCAGTCACCAATCACAACTCCCACATACGCGTGCCCTAACACGATCTCCTCCCCGCAAAGCACCGGCAGTGATTCCGTGCACTAAGACTGCTAGTCTGGCCTCCCCCATGGGGCGTGATCCTCGTGGCTTCACTCGGGGGAAACTGTTTCTTCGAACAACGCGAGGCCGTCGTGGCCGGAAGGTTACGATTCTTAGGTGCTAGCGTTGGGATGGCATTGATAGCCGCTGTGCCGCCATGGTCGAGATCAAAATACTTAAGTAAGTGGTTGTTCCTCGTTCGTTGGAAGGGCTTTTGTTGGGCAGAGGATCACAGTCTCCTTCATAAGTTACACTATTCTACGAACTCAACGCATCTGTTCTTTTTACCACTTCAGCATCACTCGCGCTTTCCACATTATGGCGATCCAAGACGAAAAGAAGAAATTCGATATCGAGACCGAGCACACAGAATCCATTGAACCTGAGCTGGGAGCAATAAGCAGGATCGACGACGACGTTCTCAGCATTGAAGAAGTAGCTGCTTCAAAAGCGGCTTGGTTGATTTCGATTACTGTGTCACTTGGAGGGTGCGTGTGCAAAGGACAATGGCCCAGATATAGTTAGCTGACGACTCCAGGTTCCTCTTCGGTTACGATACAGGCTACATCTCTTCGGTGCTTGTCACGATCGGCACTAGCTTGGGACATGTCCTCTCGACGAGCGAGCAGGAGTTGGTCACTTCGTTGACAAGTGGTGGTGCTCTTGTTGGAGCGGTCAGTTAACATGGGAATGGACGTGCTAGTTCTCGGCTGATGTCATATAGGTCGGAGCTGGACTCACAGCCGATCGCTTTGGACGAAAGATGCCCATCTGGGCCGCTTGTATTGTCTTCGTTGTCGGAACGGTCCTCCAGACTGCCGCATACTCAGTAGCTCAATTCGCTGTGGGTCGATTTATCGTTGGCCTTGGTGTGGGAAGTGCCGCAATGGTGGTTCCTCTTTACATCGGAGAGCTTGCGCCGGCTAAGTATCGTAAGTCCATATGTAAAGCCACGATGGCGAAACTATACTGACAATTCTTATAGGCGGACGAATGGTCGCTTTCAACAACATGTCTGTTACCTTTGGTCAACTGGTGGCCAGCTCACTCGGCGCTGCTTTCGCGACAGTTCCAGGTGAGAGCTGGCGAGCCACTGTTGGCATCGGCGCAGCACCTGCAATCCTTCTGGCCGGTATGCTTCTCTGGTGCCCTGAATCACCGCGCCAGCTCGTTGCCCATGGCAAGATGGCGGAGGCCGACAAAGTTCTAATTCGTCTGTACCCGACTTCATCAGAGACCCAGCGCCAACAGAAGATGGCCACGATCATGTCATCCTGCGAAGAAGCCACCGAGAACTCACTCGCGAATGAGAGCTTGTTCACCGGACTTGCTCGTATCTTTACCAACCCAGCGACTGGTCGTGCTGTGCTCACAGCTTGTGTTGTCATGGCCATATCTCAGTTGGGCGGATTCAACACATTAATGTACTATTCCGCTACCCTCTTCTCCATCGTCGGCTTCAACAACGCAACGGCAGTAGCGATCACAGTCAGCGCGACCAATTTCGTCTTTTCGATTCTTAACCTGGTTCTCGTCGACAAATTTGGACGCAGACGCCTTCTTACTGTTACCATCCTTGGGATGTCAATCTGCATGCTGATTGCTGCTGTGTCTTTCAGCTACATCCCGATTAATCTGTCGACTTTGGAAGTCGAGAGCGATCAAGTTGGCTGGCCAGGTACTCTAGTCTTAGTCACTATCATCTGCTACGTTGGATTCTACTCCACTGGTGTAGCGACCATCGCTTGGATCGGAACCGAATTGATTCCCAACGAAGCTAGAGCACTAGGAACTATGCTCAATACGGTAACGTAAGTCAACACCATCGAAAGAAGCCTCTAAACACACCCTTACTAACAAAACTCACAGTTGCTGGAGCACCAACATCATCATCAGCTGCACTTTCCTCTCCATGATGAAGGGCATCACACCGTCCGGAGCATTCGGCTTTTACTGCGGTATCTGCTTCCTCGGCTGGCTTTTCGTCGTCTTCTTCTACCCTGACGTTAAGGGCATGCCTCTGGAAACGATCCGCGAAGTTTTCGAGCACGGTTTCGGGCTCAAGTTCTCGAAGCAATGGCAGCGAGAGCACAAGCATGAGAAGAAGAAGGTTGAGGCGGCGTTTGGACACTAGAGATCACCATCTAGAAATTTAGAAGTGTTCATCGCTAAGTTTCTAGAATAGAGCTAGTCATAAACACCAATGATGAATTGTACGAATCGATATTGAAGACAACAAGCTTAGTGTAAATGCTATCAAAGCGTATGTACTTGGTGTGTATGTTAGTGGTAATCCGCGCAAACATGAGTAGCATGCCATCTAGACGTCGTGCTCACGTTCAGGAAGATCACCAGTATCTCTAATCGGTCATCGTCACAGACGATGAAAGGTGCGGACCAGCGCGTCTATCAAGAATATTGCTTAATTCTTCTTGCCCCAGCCGCTCCAGCCGCCCCAACCGCCGTTGTTGTTGCCGCCCTGGTTCTGGCTCCACTGGTTGTTGTTGGTACCCTGGGCTTGGCCCCATTGGCTGCCACCGGTCTGCGCACCGGTTTGACCACCAGTCTGAGCACCAGTCTGTGCTCCGGTTTGCGCGCCGGCAGCAGGAGCGCTAGCAGTGTTCTCAGAGCCAGCGGTCGCGCCAGTGGCGGGAACCCTGGCGGTGTTGCCAGAGTCTGCGGCGCCAGTGGCAGTGGTACCGTTCTGGGCAGTGGTCTCCTCGGAGGTGGCGGCACCCGAAGAGGCAGTGCTGGCGCTGTCGAGCTTACCCTTGATGAAGGTGAGGGCGTCTTGGCCGTACTCTTTGCCGTAGCCTTGGTGGACGTTCCCATCGCTGCCGTCACAGCAGTATGGATCAGCGCTGTCGCAGTAAGACTGCATTTTGGCGCCGGACTATTGGAAATCGTCAGCATGAATAAATTGGCACGTGTCTTGTGAGAGCTGCCAAGGCAATGGCGACCGCATAATAGCAGACTGCAACGACATGGGAGACATAAACTTACAGAGCAGGTGTAGCCTGAAGGGCGTTTGGAGAAGCCACCGGTAGTGCAAGTACCAACGCCGTAGTCGAGACCGCCAACGAAACGAGGGCTTCCCATCTCGATCACGGCACTGATAGCCTCCAGAGCTTTGGAGTCAATAGCAGGCGCGGAGGTAGAGTAGCCGTTCGTCTCATCTGGGCCTCCGCAGAAAGCGTTGTCGATAATCTGGCCACCCTGGGAGTATCCAACCAAGACCAGCTTGGTGTCGGGGCACTGGGTGTGGAAGGCGTTCACGGCTGAAGCGACGGCACTGATGCCCTTGACCATGGACGCGCCGTAAGCATCGCCGCCACAGCTAGCCTGTCCTCCGCTGTGAATGAGTTAGCAGCTGCATCGATACGAATGTCACTCCGTCGTAGCATCATACCAAGCCGGGTAATCAATGGCCTCGCTAGTGGCGCCTGAGTAGGCACCGAGAACGAGATCGACGACAACTGAGGCAGTACCGTAACCAGCCGGTGCAGTCGTTTCACGAGCACCGAAGACGTGAACCTCGGGGCAACTCTGGCGCGCCTTCAAGGCGGCAATCGGTGAGGCACCGCAGTGGGCCAGCAGCAGGGCGGACGCGGCAACAAGAACGTTAAGCATGATGAATGATTGGGTTTAAAAGAATGGAACTGGTATGTAGTGAGTGTCGGAATATGGGAGGCCTGAAGTAGGGCAGCAGAGCCCTAAAGTCTTTATAATCCATTTGAATCGCCCATGCATTGTTTGACGTCTCGTATCGTCTGAGGGAGAGATCTGGATTGTAGGTAACGAGCATGGGTTGGGGGTGACGTCTGAAACGACCAGTTCTTCCCTCCTTGAAGTAAAGCGGGTCTGTGGGAGCGGTATCAAGGATCCCGTCGTTCATTGGAAGCGTGAGGGGCTTGTCGCAGCCTTATCACCATGTTGAGGCCGCAAGTCTGCAAGTGAAGCCTTACGGATAGGCCGGCTGGTCGACGTATGCCTTGAATGCACATGCTCTTCAACACCACCCATTACGTACGCAGCTGGGAGCTGTACAGCCACTTTTGTGCATGCTTTCAACCCCTGGGCTCATCTTCAAGATTCTTGCTCAGATCCGATGGCCAAGTTGCATCAAATTGACAAGTCGTGCCAGGATCAGGCTCCTTGCGAATCTATCAGAGACAGTCGGTGGATGCGGCTGTGTGACCATGAAGACCGTGCTCTGGCCCGAACCGTTCGCCGAATGTGGTGCGAGATGTGAAACGTGGAAGTGGAGTCTCTTGGCCACGTTTTCGGCCGCAAGGCTGAGGTGACTTGGCTCGCTTCGTCCATGCCCTTCATCTAACCGCACCCCCGTCATGGCAGGAACCTTGCGGTTCTTTCTTGCTGTACAGACTGTGCAGCATGTCTGATCAGCACATCTGCACACTCGCCACATTCAGCCTGATACTGTCGATGCCAGAAGGAGCGCGCGACATGAGTCCTTCCAATAAACACAGCTAGATCATCCAACTTCCTAGGATCTGGCATCTGTTTTCATCAGCTATCCTTCTGCCGGGAGATGTAAGCCTTGGCAATGGATCCTGTCATTTCGTACTGTCCTTGCTAGAGTATCGCCGTACCAACACCGTGAGTTAATTTACGATTAGCCTGAATATTCAGCATGGTCAGACCGGACTTGTGTGCATGCTGTACCAACATTTATTGCCTCTGTTGGGTGGTAAGATGAATACGATGTCATCGATATAGGCAAGGCTCTCGCGCCCATCTCCGAGTGAGCGGGGGACATTGCCTATGATATGCAGGAACACGGTCCTCCGACCAGTTGGAGATTTATAGCCAATCGCATGACACGGAGCTGTATAAACCTGGCCCTAAGTTACACTAACTCACATTTAGCCGCAAACTGTGGCGCTGAACGACAAGCTACTACCGGGCTTGGCTACCCGATGCTTGTCAATTCGCAACTTGTGACTTACACAGCAATCAGGAAGCACGGAGTGCGTTCGCCCGTGTCATCTCCTTCACTATTCCCAGGCTTGTGTGGCTTCAAGCCTTGCGCTTTGGCTGCTCGTCGACCAAATTGGCACGTAGATCACTGTGTTCGAGACTCTTGAAGTTGTGAGTATATAGACCGTCCCTTGTCTCTCCCCTAGTTTCCCAACCCCAGCACCCGTTCCTCTGTCCCAAACACATCCCCAGCACTTCAGTTTCAGAGATGTTCTTCTCCAAGGCCCTTCTCGTCGCTTGCTCCGCCATTGCGGCGATCGCAGCACCCACCGACATCGTCAAGCGCGAATCAGATGCCTTGGCCAAGCGTGCCACCGGCTCAAGTACCGGCACTTCGGGCGGTTTCTACTACAGCTACTGGACTGACGGGTTAGTACACGGTCCAGACTCCAGGATCAACTACAGGGGTCATTTGCTGACGTACACTCTTCTCTCCGTATAGCCAGAGCGATGCTACCTATACCAACGGCAACGGCGGCAACTTCAACGTGAGATGGAGCAACAACAAGGGCAACTTTGTTGGAGGCAAGGGATGGTCGACAGGCTCCGCTAGGTCCATCACCTACACTGGCACTTACCAGCCCAATGGCAACAGCTACTTGGCCATCTACGGCTGGACCAGAAATCCTCTCATTGAGTACTACGTCGTTGAGAACTTCGGTACTTTCAACCCAAGCAGTGGTGCTACTAAGAAAGGTACGGTCACCACCGATGGCGACACCTACGATGTCTACACCAACCAGCGCAACAACGCCCCCTCCATCGAGGGCACCAGCACCTTCCAGCAATTCTGGTCTGTCCGCCGCAACAAGCGCTCTTCCGGAACCGTCACCCTCGCAAACCACTTCAACGCCTGGTCCGGCTTCGGCATGAAGCTCGGCTCCCACGATTACCAGATCGTTGCCGTCGAGGGCTACTTCAGCGCTGGCTCTGCCGATCTTACCGTCAGCGAGGGCAGCGGTTCTGGCTCTGGCTCCACTACCACTCGTCCTGCTGGCACTACTACCACCCCTCCTCCCACCAACACTGGTGGCTCTGGCTCCGGCAACGTAAGTCTATCCGCTTCGTAGCTCGAACAAGGATTTACATGCTAACCTGCAATTAGTGCGTTGCCATCTGGGGACAGTGCGGTGGCGTGGGTTACCAGGGCCCTACCTGCTGCCAGAGCGGCTCTACCTGCGTTCTTCAAAGCCAGTACTACTCTCAGTGCAAGTAAACGCATGGGTGAAGTTCGTGCTGCGGGACTTTTCTATTCATTTCTTTCTCATGATTTAAGGCTTGGTAGTTGGGTTTTTGGTTCGATCCTTATGCGTCTGTTGTTCTTCAGCTCGCCAAAATTTTGGACATCTAGTCATTCCATTGTCTCCTCGATAACATCTTTCAAATCCGGCCACGAGTATGCGGCCTTTATCTTTACCATCAAAGTGCTCGTATCTGCTTGTCCCCTGAAAGATCAAGTGACGATTCATCAGAGCTTTGAATGACTGCTCAAGACTCATGAATAACGGCCAATGCGCCGCTACAAAAAGACACATGTACGAAAAAGGCTGTCCCCACCACTGAAATACTACTTGAAGTCATTCGGTATTCCGGAGGTGTGCATGCTCGTACCAGCTAGCGTACGTGGCGAATCAATGCTGGCTGCCGCTGAGATACATTCACTCACAGGTCAGCGATGGGCTCCACGATGCTTAGCCATAAAACCATCGAGTATGAACATGAGTGCTTACCATTGAGATCTTGACGCTAGCTAGGTATGATTATCTCAGCAGTACTTGTGCCGCTACAAACAGGTACAGATGCAGAGAAGATATTGATACCATTGAGGTGTCATATTGTATACTGAACATATCATTCGTAAAGCCTGCTTCGTAACCGTAATCTCTACCCTCAGCTGTCTGCCGGGAGATAGCCGATGTTTCCCCATTGATCTGCCTATGCCTGCAGAACGTGACCAGACTCAGTTACAGCGACCTTGATCTTCCTGGTCGAGGCTTTCCTGGGGTTGGGAGCCTCGAACACCTCAGACAGCTCCTCAAGCGTCTTACCCTTAGTTTCCACGAAGAAGAAGTAGACAGTGACGAGCTCGACGCAGATCCAGACGATGTAGACAAGGTACAGTTTCCATCCGATCTTGGCAATGCCGACGCTGATGCCGTAGGTGTTGACGATCATGGCGACGTTGAGGAACAGGAAGTTCAGTCCGGAACCCTTGGCTCTGGTACGGTTCTCCAAGCACTCGACGGCGTAGAGTGTCTGAAGCGGAGTCCAGCCCCATGCGAAGAAGATACCGAAGAGGTAGATGGAGACGATGGTGCCGTATGCCATGTTAGGGCTGGCGGCGGAGGATGCGGTGAAGGCGGTGAGAAGGACGTAGGAGCCCAGGGCACCGACCAGACCGGCCATCAGCATGACACGTCGGCCGAGCTTGTCGAGAAGGGTGGCACCGTAGACGGCAGCGATCTGTGAAGGGTTTGTCAGCACGTGTCTCAGACATTATATGGGCTCGCGGTCTAGCTTCAGCGTCCGAACTGCCTGCCCTGCCACTGAGAGGCTGGCCAGTATGGGGTTTGAGCACCGACCGCGAAACTGGGTTACATTTTTTGCTCACGTACCAGACTGAAAATAGGGTTTATGGCGTTGATAAGAAGCTGAGTGCTGCTGCTGGTAATTCCGGCTGCCTCAATCATCTTAGGCATGAAGTAAGAGATGACGTTGTTTCCAGACCTGCAGATCGAAAGTTAGCACAGTGTCGAAGACAGCAGCTCATTTACGCAATTGAGAGAGAGGTTTGTACCATTGGCCAAAGAAGGACATTAGAATGACCATGTAGAGACGGTAGCGGGCAGCGCTGGTGTGGAAGAGCTCCTTGAAGTCCCACCAAGGGTTGTCGTTGCGAGCAGCCGACATGTCGCCAACGATTTCGCGGATCTGGAGCTCGACGATGGGTGCTTGTGGGTTACCCTCGCCATGGTACTTGGCCAGGACGGCGATGGCCTCCTCTCTTCTGTCCTTCATGATGAGCCAGCGGGGAGATTCTGTCTCAGGTTAGTCTCAAGGTCATAAGATCACCGCTGCGAGCTACGGTGGCTAGACTTACCAGGGAAGAACAAGACGAGAGCCATCACGATACCAGGCATGACACACTGGATGACTGTGGGCAGGCGCCATGCCCAGGAAGAACCAGGGAAGTTCTTGTCGGTACCGTAGGTAGTCCAACCGGCGATGATGTTTCCGACCCACCAGACTATCCTGATATTAGCATTCATGTCCATGATCGTGACTTTTCAAGCGGAAGCTTACAGTTGTTGTACATTCCAGCCATTGTGCCACGGTAGCTGGGGTGAGCGAGTTCGACAGTGTATGCAGGTCCAGCTGCGGAGGCAATTGATGCTGTGGCATGTCAGAGAAAGTACATATTGTACGCATAGAACGTCAACTCACCTCCGAAACCAAGAACAAATCTGCCGCCAATGAACTGTCCAGTGGTGTGAGCAGTAGTCTGAACAGCGGTTCCTAGAGATCCTGTAAGTACATGTACAATGACCCATGCATAGTCGACAAATCTTACCAACTAAGACGAGTGCGCAACCAACGAAGATGCAAATGCGACGACCGTAACCGTCTGCAAGAAAACCACAGAAGGGGAAAGCAGCGATTTGACCACCTAGTATGCCATTGTCAGTCGTGGTCCATTGAGAGACACATTCTTGCGTAGATGTAGTAGCACTCACAGTTGTAGATGATGAAGATGATTCCAGTGCTGCTGCCCTCACCAGAGAGGCCAAAGGTATCCTGGTAGCTCTTCATGGCATTGATCGCGCCCATCAAAGAAGAGTCGTATCCGTTCAAGGTGGAGACCAGGTAGCCAACAGCCATGATGGCGTATAGCTGCAGCATGCTTTTTGACCATATGGAAGGTTTAGGGCCCGCTGCTAAGGCTTCCGTAAGGGCGACGGAGTGGACCGCCTCTTCCTGCACAATGGCTCCAGTGGGCTTCTCATCGTGGATGTCCGGCGTGTCGTTGACATACGCCGGTGGCACTTCTTCTTTCTTTGCCTCCATTGCAGATGTGATCGAGGGATATGAGGGTGTACGGAGTAGTGGTGGTCACCACGTGGAAGTCTAGTGGCAGTTGCCTTGCTCCCTGTAGGGTGATGTCGATACCGATCTTCAAACGTGGAGGTTGATGACGGGTGGGTACTGAGGCCTTATGAATGCCTCTGATGTCCACGCAGCCGATCTCCGGCAGGGCACTGTGTTGGAGTTTCTTGACCATGAGACCTCGGGTCCTCCACACCCCGCATCACTATACTACCCTCTCGATGGTAGCGAGCGCGGAGACGATGGGCGGTGGCGTAAAACATAAGCCTTCACGACTCACGCGGCGTTGCTACCAGTCCGGGCAATCTACGCCGTCGACATGGGCTTTAACACGGATTGTCCAATGAGCCACGCCATCAACACCTCAGCGCCTTGAGCTTATAGCTTACTGAACTCAAGCGTGAATTCATCCGGCAACGTGGAATATCGAGAGAGTTCAGGTCCTCCACATGTTTTGGCGAGCACCGTTTGTGCCATCTCGAATGCACAGCAGGGTCCTTGCTTGGCTGGCGAGACTCGCAAGGATCGAACCCTATACACGCACTAGTCCGCCACGTTTAGATCAAATCTTCATTTTCTTTCGAGGACAAGCGAGGACATCCAGTGCGTTACTTAACGACCTCTCGAGCACGGTAAGTGCGCAGGGTAGCAAGAGCCAGACAGAGGCAGAGGTCCGAGGCGTAGGATTGTGATGATCAAGCGCGCAAATGGGATATCGCGATCATTGGTCCAGACCGTGCAGTGCTGCTGGTAGACGATCGCTAAAATGCAACCCGAGTCAGGATTCATGCAGAGTTTCTGGCCGTGCTGTCAATGGCGCGCCACGTGAGGTTCGATTTGCTCAAGTCTGCGGGGTGAACAGGTTGGAGAACCTTGCTTTACGCCCATGTCTTACATTCGGCTTAGGGGTCGGCATTCTTTCGGCTCTGTTTGAGGGAAGACACCGAGGTTCAGGATGACCTGCGTGTATTCTTCTCATGGTCGAGTGGAGGAGATGCAGTAGCTTTGGTGGATGGCCTGTAGAGAGAGGTAGTCAACGCCACAGGAAATACTTCACGACAACCGTCGTTGTTCCTGGACATTGCGATATCGGATATCCGATGGCTTGTGTGGAAGAACTTCCGAAGAAACCCGGCATTAATCCGGCGAGCTCCAAGGACGTCTTCAGATGGAGGTGAAGGCCGAGGATAGACTTCAGCTCCAAGACACCGGACACGAACGCATGCATCTTAGGCGGCTGGGCAATTTGGAGGAGTTCTGCGATGCAGGTCTTGCAGGGTGCGGTGCCCCATGGCACCAGAATGGGGGAAAGACCCACAGGTCGGTTGACACCCCGATCTTCCCAACCACGTGTTAGATCGTGAGCGGCATGTGGAGGACGTTTCGTGCTGCACTCACGACGATATGCCATTCAAAAACAGGTAGGCGACCGAGTGCGCTCTGCTGTACATCAAGCCACAACCACGCTACCACTGAAGCGTGACCATCCTATCCGTTTGCAACAATCACAATGGGTGCTTTCCCAGACACTCCGGACTGGAGCAACCTCTCGGTGCTCCATCGCAACACTCTTCCACCTCGCGCCAACTTCAAGATTTATACCTCTGAGAGCGATGCTCTTTCCAGAGATGAGAGCAAGGCTCGTGTCCAAAGTCTTGCCGGAACATGGAAGTTCCACTTAGCCAACAGTCCTTTCGAAGCTCCCGAAGGATTCGAGGCTGCTGACTTCGATAAGTCACAATGGAGTGACATCCCAGTCCCTGGCATGTGGCAACTACTGGGCTTTGGCAAAGGACCCGTTTACACAAACGTCGCCTTTCCTATCTTTGTAGACCCGCCTCATGCTCCTTTCGATGACAACGAGTGTGGCAGCTATGTCACATCATTCTCGGTTCCAAAGCACCTCGAAGATGACCAGCTCCGACTTCGCTTTGAAGGTGTGGATTCAGCATACCACGTCTGGGTCAACGGCTCTCTCGTTGGCTATCACCAGGGTTCTCGAAACCCTGCAGAGTTCGACATAACCGAACACGTGAAGCGTGGCGAGGAGAACGTCCTTGCCGTTCGGGTCTACCAGTACTGCGATGCCACCTACATCGAAGACCAAGACCAATGGCGTATGAGCGGTATCTTCAGAGATGTCTTCCTCTTGGGCTTCCCCAAAGCCACGCATTTCCAAGACTTCAGCGTGCAGACCATTTTTGACGAGGCGTACGAGAACGCAAAGCTCGAAGTTCAGGTCGATGTTGAGGGTGAGGGAACAGTAGCTCTCAAGCTTTACGACGCAGACCTTAAGCAAGTAGTCGAGGATTCTCGCACTGCTGGTAAAGGAGGTGCCGTGAAGTTCTCGGTGCCCGTCTCATCTCCTCACAAATGGACCGCTGAGACACCATACCTCTACCACCTCACACTGTCTCTAGGCGACGATCAAGTGGTCTCTCACCGTGTCGGCTTCCGACAGGTGGAACTCAAGGACGGTCTCATTAAGGTCAATGGAAAACGCATTGTCATCAAAGGTGCAAACAGACATGAGCATCACCCGGTCCATGGCAGATCTGTCCCATACGATTTCATGAAGCAAGATCTCGTGCTTATGAAGACTCACAATATCAACGCCATTCGATCGTGCCATCAGCCGAGCGATGCTCGTCTGTACGATCTCGCTGATGAAATGGGATTCTGGGTCATGGTTCGTGCCTTCCCTGACTAACGCTAATTTTGCCCGTCATTGCCCATTGCTAACAACCACACAGGATGAAGCTGATCTTGAATGTCACGGGTTTGAAACCATTGCCGATGCAGCACTTGATCCTACCGAGAGAGCCATGCCGTTCTTCGAGCGTCAACAGCTGACCAAGAAAGCCGCCGCTCAGTGGACCTCAGACAATCCAGATTGGCATGAGGCATATGTCGACCGCGCTGTTCAACTTGTATATCGCGACAAACTCCACCCTTCTGTCATAATGTGGAGTCTGGGTAATGAAGCTTTCTACGGTCGGAACCACGTAGCGATGGCTGAGTGGATCCGCTCTTACGACCCAACCAGACTGATCCACTACGAGCCTGATCTGGACGCTGAGGTGATGGATATGCACAGCAGGATGTACCCATATCTTTCCTTGCTCAGTTCATTCGCAGAAGATACTTCCAAGACCAAGCCACTTGTTCTCTGTGAATTTATTCACGCGATGGGAACTGGTCCTGGAAACATCAAGGAGCACATGGACCTGTTCTACAAGTACCCTACTCTACAAGGCGGATGGGTTTGGGAATGGGCAAACCATGGTCTCCTTACAAAGACTAATGATGGCAAAGAGTACTACGGCTACGGTGGCGACTTTGGCGATGCACCAAACGACGGCAACTTTGTCATGGACGGCGTCCTGGACTCGAACCACAAGCCAAACAGCGGTCTGATTGAGTACAAGAAGGCACTGGAGCCGGTGCAATTGGTGTCATCGTCGGACAAGACGTTCACCATCATCAACAGATACGACTTCACCACCTTGGACGGTCTTGCCTGCCACTGGTCTACGGTCTCCGAAACTGGCAAAGGCTCAAGCGGCTCACTCGATATTCCCCATGATGTTCAGCCTGGCACTACTGCTGAGGTGACTATTCCTGGGGCGGCCGTGGCCAAAGACAGCGAAACTTTGCTTGAGCTGTCGTTCACTTTGAAAGAAGACACCACCTGGTCAGAAGCTGGCTACGAGGTTGCACGCATACAGGTCCCTCTCAGCGGCGTGTCTGCTCTCAAGAAGCCAGAGGCGCAGAACGATGCACGTGTCTCCATCGAGAAGAGCGCATCTTCGATCCAGGTCTCGGGAGGTTCCAGCGTTTGGACGCTTGGCCTCGCCTCTGGGGCCATCACATCTTGGAAGAAATCCAGCGTTGAACTGATCGCACAGCCTATCCTGCCGTCCTTCTTTCGCGCTCCAACTGACAACGATTTCCCTCAAGACGGCAGTGACTGGCTCGATCGCAACCTTCAGTTTGCGAGTGTGCACACTCGTGCTGTCGACTTCAAGGAGAATGAGGATGGCACCGCAACCATTACGCTCTCCCAGAAGTTCGGCCCTAAGGTGCTTTCGTGGTCTCTAGATTTGAGCACAACGCTCACATTCTCTCCTTCGGGATCTCTCGATTTCCACGTTACTGGAAACCCCACTAGCCAGAACCTTCCCAAGACATTGCCACGTATCGGTGTCACTTTTGGTCTTCCTTCGTCATTCCAGACCACTGAGTGGTTCGGCCGCGGCCCGAGCGAGTGCTACAGAGACATGAAGCTCTCACAGCCAGTGGGCCTTCACACCACCTCCCAAATCTCCGAACTTTGGGCTGGGCCTGAATTCCCCCAAGAGTGCTCCAACCGCACCGATACTCGCTGGTTCAAGATCTCGAATGGAGAAGGCGCAGATCTCACAGCCCAATTCTACGAGTCTTCGGACAAGAACCAAAGGCACTTGTTCGATTTCATGGCTAGCCATTACGATGTGAAGGACATCTTCGAGTCGAAGCATCCTTACGAGTTGGAGGAGAAGAAGAAGGAACACGTCATCTTGAGACTTGATGCTGAGCACCATGGTCTGGGCACGGGAAGCTGTGGGCCGAAGACGCTGGACGAGTATGCGCTCAAGACTGAGCCGTTTGAGTTTGGATTGGTGCTGTATTGATTTATTGACCAGAAGGGGCAGAATTAGCAGATTGATGACCATAACATCGCACATAGGGACGCGTCCATGCTATCATAGAATATAGATCACGATTTTTGTCCATTTCAAGGAAAATCCTTCATTCCAGTTCAAAGGCCTTTGAAGGTAGAATGCTTTGTGGGTTCAACTGACATCTTAGATTTCTATTTGGCAGTGTTTGGAACGGCAACAATCTTTTCGAAACTCGAGCCGCTCTTGACGCACTCCCCTGTAGTTGCTTATCAAGTGCACACGAACACTGGCGGACATGTGGTTACAGGGCGTGGACCAGATTGTAGATCTTCCCCACTTTTAACCCCCTCAATATCGGACATCAGACTGCTTCTTGCTCCTTTTACGTCTACGTCTTGGTGCGTTCTTACTCTGATTTTGCCCCAGTCATTAGTTCACTGGTCTGCACACATTACACAGTAATTAGCCATTTATATACTTTCAAATCACCCCGCTCTGATGGAGGCCTCATGCCAGTGCGGCACCATCAAGGTGTGCTCCATGACTTCACATAATTGACCAGCAATCAGAACTTACATCATAAACAGTTCGTTTGTCCCCTACCCAAACCCACAGTAGTCTACATCTGCCACTGCACAATCTGCCGCCGGCAATCAGGCTCAGTGTTCGGGATTTCAGCGATGTTTCCGGCTTTCACAATCGAAACATCGAATCCGGAGTGCTTGCGCGAGTACACTCGCCCCACAGCAACGGGGAAGACAATGCGATGTTACTTCTGCAGTAATTGCGGGTCGAGGCTCATACATGCTCGCGATGGCGTCAAGAGCGTCAGTGTCAGAGGCGGGAGTCTGCAGGGTTTGACTAAGGAGATGGTGGCGGGTGCGGTTCATATTTGGACGAAAGAGGCTGTGGTTGAGATACCGGAAGGGGTGGAGCAGTTGGAGGGTGAACCGTCTGATGATTAATGAATCTTGTATTTTCCTCGATGCTCACTGTTCAAGATATGATTTGGATGCATGTGTCTTGTGGTTGGCGTTGAGATGCTACGCTGTAATGGCTTCGATTTGATAATACGCTCGCCAGATCTATGTGATTACTCCTCTCTTCTGGGACCACTTTCAAGTGATACCGATCATCTCATGCCATCTGATGCTTCAGGCTCAAAGATCACGGAGAAAGAACAGCAAGAACTGTTGTACCCCAACCCTATTAACCCTAGGTATTTTCACTGCACGTCTCGCAAGATGCGGTAGAAATGATTATTGGAGGTGTGACATTGTTTGCAGAACAAACGCATGGATAGGGTTGATGGTTACGCATCCTCTAATGCCCGTGGAGAGAGTGATATAGACAGTTACAATCCATGGGAGTATTATTCGCAAGAATGCAGTTGTGACAATCCGGGGTTCAACAACACTTGATTCTTTAATTCTAACGTGCTTGATGACTTTGAGAACCTTGATTTCTTTTCCGAACTATCTGTATGGCAATGCATCCAGGCGTGTGAAATTGTTCTCAATACGGTGGTTCACACAGGCTGAGATAAAGAATAACGCAGTGAGACCATGTTGCTGCCCAAGATCACAGGGAATAGAGTTTCTCCAATGTCTCTCGCTGAAACATGAATGTCTTAGCGAGGTTGCACATAATGTCACGGCGTAGTTGAAGGACCGCTGCCTCTTGAGAGCCTGGTAAAATAGTTCTAGAGGACCAACAGTGAGTGCTGTATGGTTATTGCGGCAGCATTCCTGGAGGCTTGTGTTTTCCAGCGGAGCCAGCCACATGCGAAGAAGTGACATGACATTGCTTCAACGTGAGTCTGTGACGTGTTTGAAGCATACATCACGAACCTTCGACATGAGTCGAACCTGTCGTGATAGTTCCCGTTGCATGAGTCCACTATGTAGAACATCAAGCAAACACATTTAAATGTTGAAGCACGCGAAATGGATCAGTGGAGATTGCAACAGATTGATATATTGCTTTGAGTGTCCACTGTTTCGACATCTGCGCTATGCTTATGTATATGTATTTACAAACCCCGCTCAAACGTGGCATCGCGTGAAGGCGAGCGATTGACCTTCAAGCGGTGATATATCGGGAGTGGCTGAATGGTGGTATTTGGTGTCTGTGTTCCCCATGAATGTTTCCCACCTCAGCTGGGCGAAACTCGGCGAACGTAAGCTCTCGAATGTCCACATGTTTAGTGAGGTCCGATAGATCTTTGTGGTCGTGTATGTTGTGTCCAGCGGGTCAAGAGTTGTGTGTATGTGTGTGTGCCAGATGGGACCTCCAGTGGTCGGCTGAGCTTGGCTTCACACAAGATTGCCAGTGTACACGCAGTATTAGCTTGCATGTGAGTACACAGCGGGATCCCTTCAACCTCCATTCTGAATGCTTGGCCTGGTCTCTGGGGACCCAGAATGGATCTGGTGATGGCCACTCGTGACCGTGTAGGGCGGCATGAGCCCATGCTGTTCTTGATCTTGATGCAGGTAGGGTGTAGTCTGGCTACGCCTACGCAGCATCGCGCCCTGCCAGCGAGGATCATATCAAGGCATGACCCTTGGTACTCTTCTTCTTGTACGTCCAATCTTTATGTTCATCCCAACCGTTTAGAGAGAAGCGGCTGCCTCAATCGCGCCCACACCCTTGAAGGCTCCCGGACTGGTGATCTCAACGGATACCGGGTATTTCCACATCATAAAGCGGCCCCAGCCTACGAAAGGTCAGCGTTATGTTCAAAGCTATCCATCAGTTGTCCGTCATACCCCAATATGCACACTTCCTGCCGAAGTATTTACCGAGGTATGGTACCAGGACCATGGTCAGGAGCAGCTCGAGTTGCTGCAAGCTCTCTCTCCATTCGCGCTCAGCATCTGAGAGCTCTTCCTCCTCGCTGGGTGACATTGATGTGTCTGAGCCGGCGGATGAGGAAGGCAGCGAGTCGACTTCATCTAATGTGCTGGCTGGTGGGATATTGGCGTATGATGAGGATGGTTCGGACATGATGGCGGTGTTGTTGGTGACTGTGTCTGTAAGGTTGCAAATAGTAGGCTCTAACGAGGATCATGTATTCAATTCATTTGTAAACATGTGAACGCCTACATCACCACCATCGATGTTCCTCGGTAGATCTTCGGAAGAACTTCCATGGTTTGCCTCAGGCTCAGCGCGCGTCACGCCTGAGTCAGGTAAGAGTCACGACGGATTTCCGTTCAGCACAAGCATCACAGCGGGGCGACGACCACATTTCTCCTGACACCACCACACACACAATCATGGCCGACATCGACTCACGACCGCGCAAATCGGTCGCATTCGCCGAGGGCGAGACCATCGTCGACTCCAACGGCGAGGTCACCGAGCAGCCCTCTGCCGAGACCGAGAACACCAGCGCCGAATCACACTCAAAGCCTGACGCCGACGTTGAAGAGGCCACCGACGACTTTGCCGCCCTTGCGCTCGCCTCGAAGAAGAAGAAGAAGTCAAAGACCGAGGATGGCGAGGTCGACTTGAGCGCGCTCAAGAAGAAGAAGAAAAAGCCCAAGGCTCCTACTGTCGATGACTTCGAGGCCAAGCTCGCGGCCGCTGGCGGCGACGAGGAGAAGGTCCGCGCCGACGATGAGGCTGAGAAGCAAGCTTCCAAGGCCGAGACTGGCCTCCAGGAGGGCGATCTCATCCAGGGCACTGGTATCTGGGCACACGATGAGACAAAGCCCATCAACTACGAGAGCCTTCTCAGCCGCTTCTTCCTCATGCTGTCGGACAGCCACCCCGATCTTGGTGGCAGCGGCATGAAGAGCTACAAGATCCCACCTCCGCAGTGTCTGCGTGAAGGTAACAAGAAGACCATCTTCGCCAACATCGCCGAAATTTGCAAGCGCATGAAGCGTACCGACGAGCACGTTACCCAGTTCTTGTTCGCCGAATTGGGTACCTCCGGTTCCGTCGACGGCAGCAGACGTCTTGTTATCAAGGGTCGTTTCCAGCAGAAGCAGATCGAGAACGTTCTGCGTAGATACATTGGTGAGTTCTCAATCGGGAGACATTGCGCAAGTATTTCTTTGTACTAACAATACCAACAGTCGAATACGTCACCTGCAAGACCTGCCGCAGCCCCGATACCGAGCTCAACAAGGGTGAGAACAGACTGTACTTCGTCACCTGCAACAGCTGCGGTTCCAGACGTTCCGTCACTGCCATCAAGACCGGTTTCTCCGCACAGGTCGGCAAGAGAAAGAGAATGGTCAAATAGACCACTCGTCACGAAAACCACAACTCGCAGCATCCCACCGTCCTTACTCAAGGAACGCAAAAGCCACTGGGCCAAGTGCTTATATGCCGCCACAGCAAGCTTTACTTGCGTATCCTCTGGACTATCGCTACGGTCGGGATCGCTGCAGCACATCCAGCCACTTTGACTGTCGGCATCGATTACGCTCTACGAAAAGTCCTAAGGTGCTATTACTCCGTCCACGATTCTCAGCTGCGATCACCAAAACTGCATTCTTGGAACATGGCGTTATCGGGGTAATGGGGACGGCAGCAATGCCTTCCGTTGTGTTGATAGCTTACATTAGCCGTGCATATGCCGTACTGCGAAACGAAAATCATCATCTTTCATGCCATATCACGCTCTGTCGAGTTTCACTTGTTGACCAGCTGTCCATGGAAGAATTTGATATCGGCGTCTCTGTCTTGAATCTCCCAGACTCTGTTCATTTCGAACTATGGCGAAGTCAGCCCGCCCAGCGCATTCATTGCTTTCCGTATCACGAGATGGTCAAATTCTGGTAAGCGTTCCTCTGATCTACCGACGGACAAGTAAGCAATATACAGTCTTTGGCAGGAACTTTGTGTACTCACCTCCCGCATCATAGATTTCACTGCACTGAAGCAAATGATCGATCTGATCGCCATCCAGATTCACCTCAAGCATGTAGAAGTATTGATCCTCCACGTAAGGATGTGCCAGATCATCCAGGGCACTTCTGTGCATGGAGCGTTTGGGGATGAGAGTTTTACCCTCGTGAGTACCGATTACTCCAAAGTGGATGATGGAGCTGTCGCGATCGTCGCGGTACTCAGGCAGCTGGATTGACGAAGTTCCTCTACTGCCGTTTTGTTGTACGTCCTCCAGAAGAGACGTCCGCCGCTCACTTTCAAAGGCGAGGATCTCATGGTCGGTATCGCGGTGGTTGCGGTGGGTTTCAAGGCGAATTTGCTGCTGATGTCTTGTTACAGCATTCTGAACAGTCGAAGACGTTACGGCCGTCTTGCAGTTGTCGTCAAGTTCTGCTATCTGAACTGCATCATGAGAATCGGTTGCATGGATGTCCTCCGTGCGATCATGTTCGGTAAGGTCGTTTCTTGGATTGCATTCGTATTCCGGTGCATGGCTCATGGTCACTGCACCTTGTGCAAGAGACTGAGGCCCTTGTGCGATTAAATGAGACGAGAAAACTTCTGGCAATGTGAAGACGGAAGAGTCGAGGATACACCACAAGTGGCCGTGGACAGTATATCTTGTTGACTTGTGTGTAGTGGACATCGGCAGTCGTTAATGTACTATCCGTTTCTTCGGCCAAGAAACGTGAACACTGCTTACTTGCCTTCAGCCTTGTGGTCAGCCTGACATTCCTCCAATGTGTTGGATTATCAGCCCCAGAATTCTGTTGATGGGATACTCGCCCCTGGACCCCATGTACGATTGTACCTCGCGCTGAAGCTGATGGGCATTCAGCAAGTTCATATGATACTACTGCAAAGGAGAGTCGCAATGAAGATCGTTGAAATGCGTGGCTCATAGCTTTAGTACCTTAGCTACCCCCTGCGGCGCGCTTCCCAGATGCCGTCGGAGCTGGTAGGGGCAAGCCCATTTTTGCAATAGACAACGAAGGGAAACCCATCTAAGCTTTTGCCGTTCTTAGACAAGAGTTTCTCGATCTCCCTTGCCGTGTCGGCCGCGATGTCAAAGCATGTCATACAGACTCTACGTAAGCCCTTGTAGTCATCTATGGCAACGCTTATAGCGATCCGTACCCTTTCGTATCCTCTTAGGTGGTGCTCGAGGGCTTGATGTACGTTCCTGATCACAAGCTGCTCCCTTTGCCTCTGGCTACGTCGGCGGCTCGCTAGCTCGTGGTCGAGATCATTGCGTTCTTGCTCAGCCATGCTTGAATGTGCAATGGTGGGATTGGATTTTTCGGGTCCGTGGGTTGGGCCTCTGACCACCCGCGACTGGTCAGGACCGGATTGTTCGGGGGTCGAGGTCGATCGTTGTGGTGCTGATGCAGAAACCGGGAAATGATTGTAGCCTTGCCTCGCATAGCCTGGTGAAGCGGTGTCAAAGGCACTGCGCTCGTGGCGGGGCAACGAGGCTGTGGTGGCAGCAGGATCAAGATAAGCATATATTCGGTCCTGAGGGTAGTCCTGGCCATGGCTGGAGTCTCTTGGATCTTGAGGGTCTCGCGGGTCTCTCAGATCATTTTGAGGATCCAGAGGATGACGAGAATCGTGCGCAGTTTCCGTCATCTCCATGTTCTGCTCGTCAGGAGATATTGGGACGTAGTAGTTGCCTTGCCTCACATGGAGGCCAGTGCTAGTATCCTCACGGTGATCGTGTACTCTCTTCATGTGATCAAACAGGTTGTATCTCCTCGGGAAACCATTGCCAGGGAGTCCGCGCTCGCAGCCAGTGTAGAAGCAAAGGTGCGGTCGGTCACCGTGGCCGTGCATGCCGTGAGCCTCGCGCTCGTGGCGGAGGAGGCAAGCAGTGGAGGAAAACTCCTGCTTAGCGCAAGCTTCTTGCCTGCAGCGGGATGGCTTAAGGTGTGAATCAACGAACTTGCTATAAGGGGAGAATTGTTAGGGATGAATCTTCGGGTCGTGGGGGAAAGGCAAAGGCTGTGTCCTTACTATCCTGGTGGCGCACCATCATTGACTGGTAGAGAATCCGCATCATTTCGAGTAGACATAGAGTCCTGTGCACCACTATAGAGGGTCTGTGTGGGAGCTTCTAACACCGGCATTTTTCGCAATGGAAGCAGCAGGTCTCGTGCTCGGAGGATTCTCCCTCGTGATCAGTGCAATGGAGCACTACGCCACGATGGAGAAGATGAGCCGGACATGGTGGAAGATCAGGAGAGAGAGAGCACAGCAGAGATCTTGGTCGGCTTCGGGATTGCGAGTTGATGCATCGAGCCAACATGAGAACACTGCTCGCGCCTCTCGAACTCGACGGCACCATCGACTCCTCACAGCTCGAGCTTCTCTTAGCGAACCTAGAAAGCACAGGCTGGCAGCAACACGAAGTTGATCTGGTCATATCTAAACGTTTAGGAGAGTGTAAGGAGCGTTACTTTGAAAACCTGCCCGAGATGAGCGAGATCACGGTGAAGCTTGGCAAAGTCAGCAGAGCTTTGGACAAAGACTTCCAAGCTAGCTTGGAGCACGATACTCAGGTAGGAAATGCATGTGTGTATGGCCACACTATGGAGTATTGGTGCAGAAACACTGACGTCTTTTCATTGACCAGAAGCGTGACCCTGTCGCACATGCCGCCCGTGGAGCAATGTTGAGAGCGAATGATCACATTAAGTTCGAAGCGAAGAGAATGGCCTACACATTGACCATATACAAGCGAGAGGCCCTCCTCGAAGACATCCAGAAGTGCGACAATACTCTGAAAGACTTTCTATCTGTACACGACGGCGTCCATGACGACGATGTCCCGGTATGCCGCACCGCTCCCCGGATCATCATTCGATACTACAAAACGCTGCTCACGTTCTGGAAACACGCCGACTGCATTCATCGGCTGATGCGAACATCATGGCGATGCAGCTGCTCGTCAGTACACTGCGTGAACATCCAGGTCAATCCGCGAAGCCTCAAGAAGGATGTCTGTATGGACATGGTTGTCAAATTCTGCGAGAGTAAACTGGTCAAGCAGACGCGACTGTGGGAGAAGTTGTCGGTCTCTGTATCGCATCGCGAACCTCAGACTGTAGCTCTTCATTGCAGACGACCGCTGGCAGTGAGCTTCAACCTACCCAACACCTCAACGACGCAGCCTACCAATGCGTCAAGCTCGAAACCAGCAACTCCTGGTGCGAATGCTGTGTCTCGAAGTGCTTCGACAGTTCCATTGAGTAACCTATGTCTCCTCGCACAGAAGGGTCAGACTCTGAGTCCTGGGGCCTGTGTTTGTACGCTTGCGGACGATACGACAGATTCCAGTTATAACCTGTTCCGAACGGACTCAAAAACTGACAATGACGAAGCACATAGTCTGGCCGATATACTATCACGCCAGCATACATTTGAACTTCTGCACATGCACCGACTCATGCTAGCCTACAATACCACCCATGCTTTCCTACGATTTGGCGCCACTCCCTGAATCGATGACACGGCGATGTCGAAGGCCTTGCGTCTACCTGTGGCACCAGACGGACAGACACTGCTTCACAAACAAGCATTTGTCTTGTCACACTTTCATCAGAACCCAACGTCTCAGCCGAACGACCAAACGTTCCCTCAAATCGGCATCCTCCCTCTGGAGCTATGTTTTAATAGAACATTGGGACAGCACCCTCAATGGCAAGCCTGGCAACAGTTGCCGAAATCCATTGCTGACCCGGTCCTACGGCTTGCTGTGGCGACTATGTGGGCGAAGACAGTCGAAGACGTGTGGTCCATCGATGGCGCTCAAGCGATTAATTGGTGCTTGCATTCTGCGAGGCCACAGAACGACAAGTGGCGGGAAGAGTTCGCAAGCAATGTAGTTGAACCTTTGAGGAACCTCTGCAAGAACGCTGGTCTGGATATCGATAAGCAGCCGGATTAATGACCTTGTGCGTTTTGTTATCTGCTCTAAATGGCTTCGTTTTTGACACCTTCCTCGATCCTCCTCGTATTTTGTCTACATGTATGATTCAGCTATCAGCAATAACACATACGACCATAGGTCAGTGAAAACTGGGCATCCCGTCCGCTCTGCCATACATAAGCACTGAACCGGGCGACTAGTACTAGAGTGGGTGACCATCTGGGAATCCCGCCTGTTGTATGTTTTGGCTCTTTTCACCTGATATCAATCAGCTCTTTTTGCAGTAGCTTGCGTGTGATCGCTCCCTAAAGTAACTCTATATGTCCTACCCAAGTATGACGACACTGAAAGTGCAGTAACGGGCACTGAACCAACAGTCATGTATAACGCTTGATTTTGGAGGATCAGAACAAGTAGAGATTGCTTTGATCGTATAGGTGGATAAACTACTATCAGCACAGAAGCGAAAGTCTTCACGGAGGGATGTACCTAATTGTTTCCGAGTGGCCGCGGATGACATCGGGATACGGCCAGAGGACGGAAGGCTTCGGAAGGACGTCACCAAGACATTTCGGTGGCGGTCTGTAAGTTTGCTTCCTCTTTGCCAGTACGTCTCGATGCCGGTAGATACAAACTTTACAACAATACCAAGACGACAGTGGCTCGCAGAGTGGCACTTGCATGCGGGGAGTTTGGAGAAGTGGAGGCGGCGGTGCTGGAGGTGGCCGGGGCCCAGATCAAGTACATAAACGATCGCATCGCCAGGTTGCAATGTAAGAGTGACGTGTCGCGTGCGTGAATCTTGTCAAATAATATCGTTGATTGCTGAATCCCGCCGCAATCCTTTAACATCTTCTCAGATCGTTCAGCAATCCAGCAACAATCACAACTACAACAACCCACCAAAAACACCTCCAACACCGCCACCATGAGCTCCGAATCATTCGCCATGACCCGCAAGACTATGGGTCCCGAACTGGCAAAGCTAGCAGAAGAACACATGAAGCACGACCTGCAGCAATCAGACCGCGACGCTCTGCGCAAAGCCGCCAGCACAGTCTCGACCTACGCATCCGTCGGTTCGCTATTGGGTCTCGGCCTGGGCACGCTGCTCGCCTTCCGCATTCGCAGCAACCGCAGCGCAATGTTCAAAGCCTTCCGCACAACTGAGCAGCCCGCCGCGCTGAAATTCGTTTCTGGCAAGGAGACGCCTCTCCCGGACATGACGGCAGCCATGAAGCCCAGCACCGTCGGCGACGTCGCGACATACTTGCTGCTTGGTAGTGGCGGTATCTTCTTTGGCGGCGAGACTGGTCTTTTGGCTGGTAGCTTTAGGGCGCGACAGCAGATTGGAAGCGACCGCGACGGAAGAGACAGGATACAGACGGCGTTCAGACGCTTCCAGGCGGACGCGCTTAGGCAGCAAGCGGAGCTGCTGGAAAACGAGAACAGAGGATCTATCTTGGGACTTTGAGGCGTTTGGTCCCACAATGGTCGCAGCTGGAGGATCTAAGGCTTGGATCGGCGCAACTGATACCGTCACGCGAAATTGCATCTTCTGGTTTTGGTTTTTGTTCAGCAACGGAGCGAGCGAATGTATATTTGTAGCCAGACAGAAAATGTTCGAGATCGTTCTTGTGTGCTTCATTTCCTCGCTGGATCATTCTGGGTCACTTTATTGAAATCTGGCTGTGTCGATGCATCTGGGCGCGAAGGTCATTCGTCTCGTTGGAGCAGGGCCAGATACTAGCTTTGCTTTTACAGGACAACTCCATGCGTAGGACTAATTCAGGATGTGTCACCACGATGAGTTGTGTTTCCTCCATCAGCCTGGCCAGCGTATAGTTCGACCCTTGTTCGAGGCCAGCCAGATCATGTTGGCGTCAACAACATCATCGCTGCAGTCGCCTCCGTCGCCAATTGCTGCACGATCTCCCAAAGGCAACGGTAGTGCCTCCGTGTCCAAAGCAGTCGTACCAGCAAGCAACGACCCAATCACCATCAGATCTGCCATAAGAACCGGTCCAAATCGAGCTTAGAGTTGCCAGGTACAGATGTCCAGCCAGCCACACATACCATGCCATGCGATCTTCAGCACTTCCGCCAAGTCAATACACGCCGTAGGCCATTCTTGAGCAAAAGCCTGGATGTGCTCGTTGCAGCCGAAGCACCCTCAAGACTTATGCCTTGTGTTTGCCAAGTAACAGTCAAGCTCGAGGGCGTTCTCGTACACGGACAAGCCGGCGCAGTCCAGGCCAGAGAGTAAATACATTAGTCTTTGCTAAGCAGCGTGACCGGCCAGACCAGCCCGTTTGAAGCATTGCCAGGAGCAGGATTGCATGCTTGTGAAGACAAGTCCCCGAAGGACAGCTGGTGACATCCTATGTTCTAGACGACAAGAGAGTGGTTGTTCTGAAAGAGGCAGGTGAGCATGTATGCTACGAGCCTTAGCCAGAACTGATAGTCAAGGTGATTACTCGCGAGCTAACGATCAAAGCGGTTCGCAAGTCGAGGCTCGAGACGCACAGTCCGCCAGTCTGGCCCTTCGTAGTAGGAATCTGGCCACCTTGACAGCATGTTCATTAGAATGCTATGTGATCAGCTTGAATCCAGCGTGCACAGTGCTTCTCGTGCATGATTTCGTCTACGAAGGCGTGATCGTTCGATAGCCAAGCAGCCGATGCTACAGTACAAGGCAAGGCTATCGAACACTGGCATCGTGATCTTGCTCAGACCTCGTAGCATGTCAGCAAGCCGCGGCGCGATAGCATGACCACCTATAACACGTTATCGCAATCCTGCATTCTGCCGAGACAAGAGTCTCACACGGAACCCGTGAATACGAGTTTGTAAAGAACGGCAGTAATAGTAAACAAGAGTAAACTCTTTCTATACTTTACCTTACATGTACCTGTGCGGCTGTGCCACGCGACAGCCTCAACGACAACGGCAAAAGGTATATACCGTAACTTACCGGCTGGCTGAGCCAGCCCAGCCTCCGCGCTCGCCATGATAGCAGGGCCGCGCTATCAGAAGTAAAAAGTATTGACGATATCAGCGCAGTGACTATTATTATTGTTATTATTACCCGTCAGGGCCGTCACCAAAGGAGTCGCCAGCCAGCCAGCCCAGCCCAGTCCAGCCAGCCCACGTGCGTGCAGCTGCACTCCCGCTGCACGCCCACCTGCCTGCTGCTGCTGCGGCCGATATATCACCCACATATACACACAGTACATCGGCGCCTCATCCCCATCAGCCCTATCCACATACCATGCGGCGGGCTTGCAGGCTGAGCAGGAAAGCCTCCCGAAGCGCACAAGCGATCGGTGGCTGGGCTCGGTGGGAGCTAGAGGATCCATCACCATCGGCACGTGGTGCGGTGGGAAGCCTCGAAAGCCAAAAAGGAATCAAGCTCTGTGCGGTACTCTGCTTTTACTGCGGGCGCTGCTTCTCTGCGGGCACGCGTTAGCTTGTCCGCCGGAGCTCTCTTGCTTCGGCTTACAGAACGCGTGGCGGAAATATGTCAAGTAAGGCATTTTTGCTTTTTCAAAGTTCCGTGAGCAAAGCGTCTTTTCAAGAGTCCGCGCGCTTGTAAGGGAGAGAGTGTTTGTGCGCTGGAGCGCGGTGCGTTGTCGGACGCGCTACGTCGGCGGAGGATGCCGTGGCGCGATGACATCCGTTTCTATACTATTAGGTTTTCCTGGTGTTGATAAGGCTACGGTGAGGGTGTTATTTCGGCGGGCTAGAACGAATTTGGTTATTGCTTTCCGAGCGTAGGCCAGAATGAGGAGCCTCCCTAGGGTGGCCGTTAGTGTGTGTCCGGTGTCGCTGGCGGCGTTGCGCTGGTGAAGCGAGCGTGAAACAGTAGACAGCAGAGCACGTCACCGCGATGAGAGACAAGTATACCCGCCAACGTAGAAGTCGAGATGGAAGAGCGCGATGGGCCTGGTCTAGGCCCTTCATCTACCCCGGACTCATGCCAATGGTCCAGACGCAGAGTGCCGTTGGTGAAATCACAGCAAGAGTCTAGTGACGCTGGCAGCGAGTCAAATTTGGCACGCACAGGCTGGTTCCGTATTTCTGCCACTCACGCGCGAGGAAAAGAACGGGTCGAAATCGCGGAGCCGGTGGAGAGCGTGGAAGATTTGCATTTTTGCCCATGGAGAAGCGATCAGGGGGATGGGATCACGATGGGATGTGCCTGATGTTCCTTTGCGGGCGGACGCGCTCTCTGTCTGACAGGCCCAATCCCGTAGGATGTCTGTCCGTCCCGAGCAGGGATTGTTTCGACGAAGGGTCTTAGCCTGGCGAGCACCTGGCAAGTATCGTATTGCGACGTATACGAACAAGAAAGGATTAGCGGGTGCTTTGGCGACATGTCGGACGCGCTGCAAAAAAAGCCTGCGATTCAGCAAGCATCCTGCCGACAGGGCGAGCAGTGCCTGAGCGGATCTTGGGGTCCATGTCAAAAAAAGAGTTGCACGGTTGCTGTGACAGGATCTGTTCCCGGCAGCGATCTCGCGTGGCAGAGCAGGTTAAGGGTGCATGTTGGCTGCGCTTGCGGCGTCAAGCACACACGAGGCTGGACGGAGCAGACGATGTCAACGTGCGCTTCTTCGCAAGCGTCATGTGTCGACACGTACCGTACCGCACTACTATAGCCCATACACACACCTACATGACCGGAGAGCTATCACGGGAAACATCATGCTGCTCGGCTCCAACCGCGACGCTGCACTGTTGCACAGCACTCCGCTTGCGAAGCTTGTTCGCCTTTTTGCTCTCGGCCACGCCGGTCCGAATCGCAGCATAGTGCCCACCCAGCGTCTGGGGCTCGCTTATCTGGCGCTGTGATTGGGTAGATGCTGCAGTTCCCAGCGATCCTCCAATATTCGTCGCAAGCGAAATATGTAGCGGGAACTGGGAGGATGAGGAGGAGGGCCAGCAGGCTGCGCGATATTCGATGCTGAGTTCGAATCCGTGGGTTTGAAAGAAGCAATTACGGCCGCCTGCAGCATCTGCATTCGCTTGTTCGGAATTGATCGCGCGTCCCAAAGTACAGGTCAGGACAGGACAGTACAGCAACGGGAGTGCAGAGCGCAGTGCGAGCGATCACGGCATGCTTTTGACAGAGGGCGATGTCGCCGCCCCTGCGAGCAGCCGCAGTGAACAAAGAAGCCACGCTATCAGCCCATACCGTGTCGCTGGGCTCGCGGGGACCAGCAGCAGGGCAACGCAAGCCATGTCCATCACCCGGGAGATGCCACGCTTCCTGCTGGGAGTCTATCTGGTAGTCTATCTGTGCTTTGGCGTCTGGTGAACGCCATGCCGCCGCAGTAAAAATGTCAAGCAGAGCCGATCTCCAGACGCCCGGCGCCGCAAATCATGATTGATGTGCGGGCGGGTGCAGCTTGCAGGTACTGTAGGAGATCTTAGTAGCAGCAGCAGGAAGAGGGTGTGAGCGCTGGTATACACGCGCTAGCTTGCTTTTCGCTGGCGACATGGAGGCCTGCCTGCTTTGAGACTGGCCGATGTTGTCCGGTACGCTTGTGCGGCCTCGTGGCGTGCTACGAACGCTGCGTGCACAAAGGCCAGAGATGCAAGAGTTACGCAGAGCGTGGTGGCACAAATGATCGATCATCACACACAGTAGTAGTCACACACGGCAGGCAACGGGGCGATGGATGCTATTCTCGCGACACCTCCACCAGCACGTGGATGTGAGGAGAGGTGCAGAGATCCGGTGCAGCCCAACCGCCTCCCTGGCGCCAGCGCGCCCCAGAAAAACGCCGCACGAAGATCCGGCAGGCTTCCGAACCCGTCCGACAACAACGACTGACACACCCTACCCTGTATGCAGCAGACGCTCGCTCATGCACCTGGTGTATGCACCTCCGTGACGCATCAGCGATTCGCTTCATGGGTAATGAGTCGTTCGCCTGCAGGAGAGGGGCCCATTCTCGACCCAGCAGAGCGAGATGACAGCCGCCATGTCGGCACACCACGCTGCTGATTTGAAAGACCCTGTCACGCAGGCGAAATGAGTTGCGCGGCTAACTTTCGCGGCGGAACTCCTGTGCTTCGCAGCAGATCATGCTTTGTTGTTTCGCTGATTACGGTTATGAGTGACGACTTTGATGGGTGTTTCCATTTCCCGCTGCTGCATTTAATTTCCAGGCACGGCTCAGCTGCTCAGCTGGGATGAGGAGCGGACGAGGCGCAGGGTCGCCTTATTTGGGCGTGCGATCGCCCCGGCGTGCCGCTCCCTGGACCTGGTTTAGACGAGGCAAACGAAAAAGGCAGTCGCAGAATAGCACTGTCCGATCGCAGTAAGGACAGCTTTTGCTTTTTTGTCTCATCGAACCAGGCTCGCCAGGCTCAGCGAGCGCGAATGGGCGACGTGCATTGAGCAATGAGACCCCGGACCTGGGGCAGCGACGCTAGGCGGCGCGACGAAACACGCACTGATGGCCAATGGTGAGGGACGGGCAGGCAGATCGTGGGCAGGCAGATGGAGGGGTGGGAGAGGTGGACTGCAGCACTACTACATACTCTGCGTGGGTGTGTGGAAGCAGCGTGAAGAAGGATGTACATACAGCGGTCGCTTGGAGCTCTGGGCCGTAACGTCGTCCGTGTGAGATGCCGCAGGTCGCTCTAACGGGTGGGCTCACAGAGAGAGATGCTTTCTGATCGAGATGGGCTCGAGTGGACCGACAGAGAAACAGACAGACATCACGAGACCACGAGACCGGGCCTACGGACGGACAGACTCGCTCGCTGTCTGGCCAAAGGCAGGCAAACGATAGCGCGACACAGACACAGACACCAACACAGACGCAAGCCAGGCCAGGCAGGGGACACAACATGGGTTAAATTATTTAGACTCAGACATGCGGAGAATTCCTGGGGAGCAGAATTGAGTTTGGCAGCATTATTGTTGCTGCCAGTGCGTGGAGCATCGCCAAAGCATCGCCAAAGCATCGCCAAAGCATCGCCAGACGGGCGGGATATGGACAGCAGACTGACAGACAAAGCAGAGATAGCGCGGCGGGCGATGCCGTGGGAGGTGCAGCGCGTGTATCAGCATGCTCGCCTGTCGCCTGCGCGCACCTCACAGGCTGTGGTGGTGAACAGGCTCGACTGCTGGACTACACCAAGGGCACTGGCTCGATGGCTCGAACTGGCTCCCGCGATGGTTCGAGCGTGCAGCAGCTCCCGCCGGCAGTCCAGATCAAGGCGCTCAGACTGCGTGGTGGCCGTAAGCCGCGCTAGCCATGCTGGCCTCCTCACAGGCCTAGCCTGCCGCGCCGAACATGCTCAAGGAGCCCAAGGAGCCCTCTCACGTATATACATGCACGCCCGCAGGCGGCGCCTGGACCGTGTGTCCAGCCCTCGACCGCCATCCGCGCGCCAGGCACCTAAGCTTAACAAAGGATCGCCACTCCCACGTCAAAGGACCTCAAGTCTGCTCTCGCGCCACAAACGACCTCACTTGCTCTGTGTTCTTGGACGACGACGACGATCAAGAGGAACGACGACGACTTCAACGATAGGACCAACGACGACATCATCATCAACAGCAACGACGACGACCATCTTCTCACTTCGTCCCGATCTCACCCCACCCTGACTCACTACGCTACCCATCTCGTGTCCGCATCTCACCCTCGTTGCATTGCCCGTCTCGTCAACACAAAGAAACCCTCCCTCTTCCCGTTGCACCGTCTCGCACGCCTCCGTGTAACGCGACGCCTGCACCACCCTCCTTCAGGCACTTCAGATCGAGCCCGCGCTGTTGGTCCCCTTCGCGCTGCTCCGATTGCTCGGCTACCACCTGTAAGCCTCATTTCCCAGGTCTTGGACCTGGTAGCGCCTCGCGCCTTACGCAACCTGTTCGGCGTCGTCCAACACCTTTTGGACCGTCCTGCATATCTTTGCGTCACCTCGACCTAATCGGATCTCTCGTTTCCCTTGCCCAACTCGACCTCATCGACATCAAAGGCGCTTCTTCCCGTCCCATCGGTGTCTGCTCGAGTACAAAGCTTGATTGTATCCAGGACATTGGGATACTCACGTTCACAGCATTGCCACCGTGGTCCCAACCCTACGGCCTCACATCAGATCGTGCTCTTCGTTACGACCGCACCGCGTCTGCACCCCTGACAACCGCCCTTCGTGGCTTCACTCATCTCTCCTCCGGGGCATTGCCTTCCTGGTGGTAAGCCGTTTTCTGCGAATCACAACTCCTACGTACAACCCCTGCCGACTCCGCCGGCAGATCAGACTCAGCCTCTTAACCCATTCGATCGTCTCAACGCCAACGTGGCTACCTCAGTGGCGTTTCCTCCTTCGATGAATACCTTTCCAGATGCAAGCAGCTTTACCTCAAGAAGGCCAAATGCTTCTACCTTGCCGACCTTCGAGCTTCCGCCTCCACCACTAGCCAACCTGCAGACAAAGTTCCACACTCCTGCCTACCCCAATCACTCCACACAGTCAGTACCCACAACACTTACCAGTGTCGGTAACCTTCTGACGCCGCCTAGCCACGGTTCTCTGGACGGTATAAGCCCAGGATCAGGAGCGACTACTGCCAGCTCTCTGCCTTACACACCCGGTCAATACACGCCTAACAGCAGTGCGTGGTCAGCACCTCCCAGCACGCAATACGGTTTCCAGTCGTCTGCGCAGCATTTCGGCAGAGGCCACATCTTCTCGCCTTCGCTAAACTCGATCGTGCGTGGAAACCATTCACCGACTGCATCTGAGAGCCTACCACCTCCACCCTACGAGCTGCCTCAATACTCCGCATCAATGTCGATGTCAATGTCTGCACCCAGTCTACCTTCGCACCACCACCATCAACAGCAGCAGCAAATGATCGGAAATGCGATGATGGGAGGTTCAGCACCTGCAGCTGCGGTGACCCAGCCATCTCCAGTGCACTCACAAGATGCCTTCGCCAGACCTCCACCAACACCCTCGTACTACGGTGGTTCACAGCCCTCGAGTACACCGCAGCAGTCATCCTTCCCTTACTCCACAGGCCCATCACCAGTACTGCAGAGTCCCGGCAGCGCTGGCGGTCACATGGCGCGCGCGTCACCAGTCAACGGCCACGGTCCCATTCCACCTCTACACTCTCAAGCACCTACGTACCATCAACAACATCGCTCTTCTTTCACCTACCCTCCTCTTGGACCCGTGCTTTCCAACATCGGCAACCCCAACGGCCAGCTTGCGCTAGTCAACGGCATGTCACACAGTATGCCAATGCACTACAACAGCGGACATGCTGCCATGCAGTCGATGTACAGCCACCACATGCCACAGCAAAACGCGCAGACAGATCGTCCTTTCCGTTGCGACCAATGTCCGCAAAGTTTCAACCGAAATCACGATCTCAAACGCCACAAGCGCATCCACTTGGCTGTCAAGCCCTTCCCTTGCGGACACTGTGACAAGAGCTTCTCAAGGAAAGACGCCCTCAAGGTATGTTAACCCCAGTTTTGCCATCCACCACGATCATCAGAAACTAACACCCTATCCAGCGTCATGTTCTTGTCAAGGGCTGCGGCAAAGCACACGCAACCACTGAAGTCAAGGAAATCGACGGCTCGAGCTCGCCCGACATGAAGAGCGAGCACGAGATGAGCCCCGTCGTCACCGCTTCGGCCTAGGAAGTCGATTCACTTCGCTACTTCTTCCTTTCTTCTGTTGAACTCCAAAGAAGAGGGCCTAAGACCGGGATCTGTCCGGCTGTCACTTTTTCTCATCACGCTCACGCAATTTCACGAGGTTACACGGATCGATACCCTTTGCTCTTTTTCTTTTTTTTTCTCTCTCGATATCTTAGCTGTTCTTGCGCGGCGCCGCTCGTTGTTTTCCTGCTCCGCTGGTTGTTTCCTTATCTTTTTTCATCTTTAAGTTGCACATGGCCTCCAGGGTGGGAGAGCTTCCGGGTGTTTTTCGACTTCTCTCTGGTCTATATGTATCCACCTGTACTATTCTTCGTGTGGTTATCCATTATCATTTTATCCACAATCTGCGCCGGGGCTGGGCAGACTTTTTTCTCATCGAGTGGCATTTCGAGGATGGTTGCATGCATCGTTGTAGGGATGTTGGGGCTTTGCTACTGGGGTTGGGAGCGAGCTATGAGCACACGGGATATGTTATCTGCTCGCACCGGCAAGGGTTTTTGGTGGAGAAGAGAAAGGAGGACAAATAGCAAGAGACACAGATGTATTCATTGTGCTCTCCAAAACCTTCCAAATTCGTTTTTCCTTTTTGCAATCGTTCGTCTTTGCTTGCAATTGTAGAACATGTCTGCACTCGCCTCATGCTGGTGATGGTGTTTGGCCTGATGTTGCTGGAAGGCTTGGCTGCGCTCCACATGCGCGTCAAGCTTCAGGTTTGTGTGGAAGTCCACTTTTCCTAGACTTCACTCTTCTTGTGGTGCATCCGTCGGCCAGTTGTGCCCTCTCTTTTGTACGGATATCTGGTGATTTTTGGCTGGTGCTGAGTTGATGTTTTGCCGATGCTGCGCTTGAACAAGGTGGAAGATGGCGGTGGCTTCTGTGCTCGGGCTGTCTCGAGGCATGGCCAGCAATATGGCCAGCGATCTGGCATCCCGTGGTCATGATGGGCGAATGCACGACTTGGTGAAGGTTGATACTGAGTATCAGTGGCAAGCTCCGGAGTGAGAGGTGAAGAAGGACGCCTCGGTCTTCACGTGTTTTCGTGTTCGGCGGCCGCGTGATTACGCGTAGCAAGAGGACGAAAGACACCACCCTGCATGCTGGCTAGTTTCCTCGCATCGCACATGTGTAGGTGTAGTGATTGATGGGATTCCGAAGGGTTTGTACTGTGTATGGTATATCCTTTTCTTCCACCCAAAGGCTTGGCGGGCACATTCCTCAGGACCTCGAAGCCCAAAACAAGAGCAAGACACAAACAACCCAATCACTAACACCCTCCATTCCATCCCTGTCGAGTTCGTCCCACCAAAAGTATTCCAGACAGCCCGGCTTTCTCAACATCGACTCTGCTTGGTCGCGTGCTTGCATCCCATCCCATCCTCCGCGCTCGCCCATCGTACGCACCTTCCTCGCCACCTCACACTACTTGTCGGGAGAAGCGTGGCACACTTTCCACCTCGCTCGACAATTCACCGTACATCGGCTACTTCCACGCAGAGCATTGTTTAGCCCAGCCCGTGGCCTTAGGTTGTTCGCTCGCCCTCTCTGCTCCCTCGCGAGCAGCACATCAACAACACCATTGGCCTTGCGTTGCTGCATAAGCCGTCCGCTCGTTTTCTCCATCCCGAGGCGCGCCACGCCAACTCCATCAAACCCCATCCCATACCCTCCTTTGGACAGCTTCTGGACCGCTGAACCAGCTACGTGGGCAGTGATCTTTGGATACGTGCAAATCTCGAACATCGTTTACTCAGCATCTCGTGCGGAGCAGTCGTAACGCGGGTGTAAACTCACCTATACCCTACTCGGCACCTCATAACCGCCGTCAGCTACTGGCACTCGCATGAGAGATCATCCTTCCATCTTCAACCCAAGCTCCAATGGCCGAGCGATACCGCAGCAACCGAGCAGCACAAAAACGGCAGCCTCTCAGCGTACTCGCTAACGGAGCAAACTCTTCTCCTCTGACCCGTCTGCCCTTCAAGCATACCAAACAACCGGCCACCTCACCCATTGCCTTGCCACACAACGAGTCCCTCATCGCCAATGGCTCACTCACTGTGCGTGATGGGCACACCAACTCACCCGAGCACAAGCGCATCTCCCAGATTGCTGGCGATAAAGAGCGCGACTCGAAGCGCAACTCGGCCATTTCCACTGCTTCAACAACTGCTTCCGGACGGAAGCGAAAAACCTACATCGGACACTGGCAGCTCGGCAAGACAATTGGCAAGGGCGGCTGCTCCAGAGTAAGAGCTGTACGACACAGACACACTCGCCAATATGGCGCTGTCAAAATCATCGCGCGGTCGACTGCAGAGAGCACTCGTGCTCAGAGCCTGGCAAACCTCATCGAAAGCAGCAAAGTTAACGCCTCTCCAACCGCGACTGGTTTCAAGCCTATTCCGTACGGCTTGGAGCGAGAGATCGCTGTCATGAAGCTGTTGGAGCATGACAACATTGTCAAGTTGTTCGACGTTTGGGAGAACAGCAACGAGCTCTATCTCATCATGGAGTATGTTGAAGGTGGCGAACTTTTCCACTTCGTGGAACAGAGAAAGGGACTCCACGAGGACGAGACAGTCATCATCTTCCGGCAGATCATTGCAGCATTGCTTTACTGTCATCGCATGCACATCTGCCATCGAGACCTGAAACCGGAGAACATCTTGCTGGATCCTACCAGAATGACTGTCAAGCTGATCGACTTTGGGATGGCCGCCTTGCAGACGGACGGGAGCCTGCTCAGCACGCCGTGCGGAAGTCCTCATTACGCTGCTCCGGAGGTGGTCAGCTCCAAGCCTTACGACGGAAAGCAGGCTGATGTTTGGAGCTGCGGTGTCATCCTGTATGTCATGCTTACCGGAACTACACCTTACAATTATGGACAAGAGGGCGACATTCGCATACTGTTTCGCGATATCGCCAAAGCCAGGTACTACATGCCGGATGATCTCAGCTACGAGGCAAAAGATCTCATCCATCGCATCTTCGTTCCAGACCCGAAGCGCCGGATCACCATGGATGAGGTATGGGACCACCCACTGCTGCACAAGTTTGACCAACAGTTTGGCTTCGATGGACCGATTGGTTCGAAAGAGGCTGCAATTGGACCGGCGCCCAAACTCGAAGACTGGACGATCAAGCGTTCGTCGGACGTCGATCGTGACATCCTGCGCAACATGCGGACGCTATGGCACAGCGAGCCCGAGTCCAGCCTCTTGCACAAGCTTACCAATAGGGACATCAACCAAGAGAAAGTCTTCTACGCTGCACTCGTCAAACACCGCGAGGAGAACCTGGAGAACTACGAAGGTGACACCGAAAGCATGGGCTATTCTGCCAGCGATTACCATCACAGCCAACCGCCCAAGCCTTCCGACATCCCACCGCTTCCCCTTGACTTGCAACATCGTTCACAATCACAATACTCCATCTTGAACGACGAGCATCTTCGCCCAAGCCACAGTTTCATTGAGCCTCCGCCTTCCATCAGCAGCTATGATCCGTACAGAGCCTCAAGGGACCCGCTCGTCCACCGAGGCGATCGTGAAGAGTTTGTTAGTGTCATCGTTCACCGCAACAACAGCAGCAGCACCAGGAAAGCCAGCGTTACGCGCAGTCTCCGCCACCCAAACTCTCTCAGGGTGGAAATGCTCAAGCAAGGCAATCGCGGCAGCTCGAACTACTCGAACTCTAGCTTGACTCGCTCTGGTCGTAGCAGAGGTTCAATTCGCCGGTCATCTTTGTCTAAACACTCTCTTACAAGCTCGGCCTGGCCTAGCAGTCCTCCCATCATCGCCACCATGCGGCCATCAAATGTCCACAGGCGTGGTGTAAGCTTTGGCCATGTCAGAAGAACATCTACCGCAAGTGCTTTGACTTCTCAGGACTCTACACAGCTTGCCACTCCTGCCACTCCTCAGCTCCCCGACTCGATCAAAGAGCGCCGAGGCGTGAAGGTGTCAAGCTCTCTGAACGTGGCAACTCCCAGCCCGACAGCTCATCTACAGCAAATGGTGCGCTCTCGCAAAGACAAAGCACTTGCTCTCGAGACGCCTCGCATCAAGGTACGCAAACCGATTGACACGCCAACACTGAACATGCGCAGCGATATCAGGAAGCACAGTGTCGAGCTTGAAAAGGCGTGCCAGGAAGCCTTCTTCCGCGACTCTGTAGGCTCTAGCCTGACAGCCAAGACGTCCATCAGTGAAAAGGCAAGCCCTTACGACACGCCGCCATCGTCCGTCTCGAGGAAGTCCGCCATGTTCGATAAGCTTCCGTCTTTACCAGCAACCCGTCCTCTCCCTGATTTGCCGAAAGATACACCTAACACATATCTACAACGTACACTTGGGGAGGCGAGAGAGAAGCTCGCCGCTTATAGAGCAGGTGGAGAGGACAACACTGCAAGGTTCGACGAGGTCATGAAGATGCTGGAGACCATCCTACCCGATGCTGGAACTCCAGAGAAACGCTTGGTGTCTGCAACAGAAGCTCGCACACCTGATCATCTCGGAGGCTACATGCCTATCATCTCGGAAGAAAGTGATCAGCGTAGCAGCAGAGATGGCACGGGCAACTGGCGGTCGGTCACTGATCCAACACCACTCGATCGCCGCAACGGAAGGCGTCAAGAGAGGCTACCGGAGGACAAGACCATCCGCATGGTCCCTGCAACGTCGCCTGCAACCATTGCGCCATTGAATGTACGCAAACGTAGCACCAGCAATGACGATGACCTTCACACTCTGGTACAGCGATTGAATGCGCGTACTTCGAACGAGCGCTTGGACAAAAAGCGCAGCATTGAACCCATCGCCATCCTGGAGCCGATCGAAGAGGACTCCATCCTCCAGAACCCCACTGCCGTCCGCAAAAAGAAGAGCTGGTTCGGTCTGGCGAGAAGGACGCCAGAGCCTGACTTTGCATCAGCCAGACCTGAGGCGACTTCAGCAGCCTTGGAACTTGGTGATCCGTCTGCAAAACATTCGTCATATGTCTTAAGCAAGTTACAAAAGCCGCCGCCGCAAGACCCGCCTATCTCTGCTTTGAGCAGCGAGTTCCCAATCCGGAAGAAGAGGTTTGGTGGAGGCAAGAAGGGCTTCTCGAAGTGGTTAAGCATGAAGGGCGTGGACAAGCATGATGAAGACGACACTACAGGTAAGTCTGAACTGACATCGACTCGAACTTTGGAAGACAACGCTAACGTGCGCACGACAGTTGTGACCCATGTGGGAAATACATCTTTAAACTCATTATTCTCTTCAGCATCTCCTTCGCCGTCCCTTGACAGTGCAGCCAATGCTACGTCGAGCTCCGGACCAGAGCGCTCGTGGTTCGCTCGCTTCCTCAACATCAAGCCAGCCTCCAAGCTCCTTTGCCTCTCCATTCCGCGTGGTCGCGCACGACAGGAGCTCGTCTTGCTCCTCAAGGCATGGCAACGCCACGGTGTCCGCGATCTTGAATACTCGCGCGAGCACAACAGCATCTATGCGCGTGTCGACAAGAACAACATCTTGAACCTCAAGCCGGTCGCCTTCCGTGTCGAGCTCTTCGTCGTGCTTGAGCATGGCTGCAAAGTGGGCTTGTCGATTGCTCGCTTTGTGCAAGTCAAAGGCGCCGCCAGCGGATTCAGAGGTGTCGTTGAGGTCATTGATGAAGTCATGAGGAAGAGAAAATGGCTTGTCGAGGACGAAGAGAAGGTCAAGGCTTTGTGTGAGGTCGTCGGCGGCTAGGTTGCTCTGCCGAGGACGTTTTATCACCGACCTGGACGCCGCATTGTACAACGCGGCCAGAACCACCACTCTGGATTGAGCGTGCCGCATCAGGCACATGTATCCCTCCTCAAACATCTTGCATTTGCATTCCGACAGCAGCCCTCGCAATCAGTTCTACATTGCATCAACGCCAGCATTCTGCATTCTGCATTCGCACATGCTTTGAGAATTCTACACCTTGTCCCGTTGTGGATTGGAAAAGTGCAACACTCGGCGGCTGGAAAAAAAAGAGTTGTTGGTTGTGCATTGGAGGAGCAGCTTTTGTATGGCTGCTTTTACTTAGACTCTTGTTCTCTCTGTTTGGTGTTTTTGATCACGCGCTTTTGCTGCACTGTGAGAGGTCGATTCAAGTAATGCTAATAGTAGTTTTTGTAACGTAAAGCAAAATGAACAATGTATTGATGTTCGAGTTTGACGCTTTGGGTGCGTATTTGCTTCTGGACATTGTGATTAAGGGTGCCGTGGGAGTCGTGGTTTGTGCAGTGAGAGCCAAGGTTGAGATGCCTCTCGGCGTTGGCGATGCATGTTGTCGAAGCGGCAACTGTTCACGTCTTCAAGAAATGTATCAGATATTCAGCCTTAATATGCCTCAATGCCTTTTGCTAAGAGACGGAACCGTTCTTTTGGCGTAGTGGCCGAGCATCCAACAAAATGGGAGACGTCCTACAATTCTTCCCACATCCGGGTTGGAAATGTTTTCTCTATTTTACGGAGGCAGCTGTGTTTACGCCAGGCTCGTGCAGGCTCATGGGCAATCTGCATCTGCGACTCCCTATTGCACATGTGGTTTCAAGCCACGACACATCATTCAGGCTGCGATGGATCTGGCGTGCATACGCAGCGCGAGACAGATCCGATCCTTCATGCACACTGCATCTTGGAATTTCGGTGGCCCGTGAGGTTTCACACCGGATCATTATTTAGGCTGCGTTGAGGCTTAGAGATGGCGTTTTGCGCAGACGAATCCTTCAATAATTGCATGCACCTGCGTCTCGGGTCTTGGGTTGGGCACAAATCAGTGATGATTCCAAATGATGCCCTGGCGTTTAGGCTGTGACAGGAATCTTTCATATTGCGCGATAAGGACCGGGGATGTGTTTATTGTGGATCTGCATGGTCGTCGTCGACTTCGAGGTGCATACGTGTGCTCCTGTTAATCTCAAGGTCGATCTTGGGCGGTCTGGCCGTGAACAGTAGCAGTGGATCTTTGAGGGCTATTTGTGTCGAAGAGTCGTTGTGGCGGCCATGTACCTTGGCACTGCCGGGGTTCAGTACTATACGAAGTTACGAACACGCACAGAAGGCACTCCATTCTGGTTATGCATCGAGAGGTATGAAACTACCTGACAAGCATGACATAAGCCTAATCTCACTAAGATGTCACTCGGTCGACTAACCTGATACAGTCGTATAGCAGAATGCCGCGCGATCCTTCCGCCGGACCGTGAATGCAGGGGGCTTGAAGCTACTATCGCCTCGAGATGTGCCCGAGTCCCCGATATGTACGCTTTGATTATTTTGCACTTCCTACTACTGCACCTTCATCGTGAGGATAAATCATCACAATTCAGATCTCGCAATGATAGCCGGTAGAGTCTTATGCCGCAAGGCGTTCGAGTCAGGCTTCTTCCCAAGGAGCCAGGGTTCTAGGGCTCCACTATCAGAACACTCGCTTGATCTCGGACCGCGCTCATCCAGGTCCCATATGCTCGGTCATTGGACGCGTCGCAAATGAGTGGACGCTGGAAGATCGCTCGGATCGGCCCAGCACACCTTCGAACGTTGACACGGTGGAGACATGACGGCACGCGGAGATCGGAAGGGCCTTTCGCTGTTCGACAGTGACATACCCTGGAGCCAGGGAACGAACATTTCTGCGCAACGGTTGCCGAATTAGGCAGGTCGACCTTGCAGTCCACAGTTTCTCGAGCCCGGATGCCCAGCAGAGCTGGGAAATAACGCCCCCGACGTCGCTTTCGTCGTGACGCGTTGCGCTGCGCGGAGGGCAGTCCAACAGTTCTCTCTCGCATGGAGATATGTAGATTTGTCAAACGAAGTAGTGGATGGGGCCCGGTTGTTCGAACTCTCACAAGTCATGACGCCCCTGACCAGGTCTTGAGAAGGTGCACGCGAACAGGCACGTTGTGGCTGGTGTGGTCGTCGGGGTGGATCCTGCGGTGAATGATGTACCGCGATGGAGGCCCGGCGTAACTTTGCTCCAGCCTCCGGTAGTGCTCTTTGTTGCTGGTCAGCGTCAGCGGTATCGTCACGAATGGAACTTGCCGCCTTTTTCTGCATTATGGACATTGTGAAGGGGCGCACTTTGTGTTTCAGTGGAAGTAGTGGGAACCAGGGCTTCTGGGTAGCCGTGGAGAAACCGGTTGTCTATGTGGATTAAAAGTAGTCGGGACGAAATTTTCTGAAGAGACCAATGATGCTGGCGAGAATTGGTGAAGGCACAGGATCGCCCGTTGATCAAAATTTACTGTCAGCCAGAGGCGTTTGACATTGAGTACTGGCAAGATGTGCCACTTCGCATTGATTTAATGAGATTCTGGAATTGTGTTCTGGCCCTTCGCGATGTTCATACAAAATATCCCAGCATTGAACAAAAATAAAATGAATTCCGTCATATCGTACCAGGATTCTTCGTGTATAATGGTCCTGTGATTCCCATAGCTGTGACTGAGTCCGTGTTTGCCCAGTTGCTACTGCTATGCCAGAAAACAACGCCTGTAAAATGCAGACCCCTGTGCTCTCCCTCCAGCTAGCTTCCTAGCCCCAAATGCTTCATAATTTGACCCAGGTACCACTCTTTCCACAACAACGATACCTTCCCATACTTCGTGTAGCAAGCTGCAATTCCCCCTTCTTTACGATTATCGCGTATCTGGTTTCTGCGATAGACCTCGCAGCTTTCCAGTCAAATGCCGCATTGTGAAGTCAAATCCAAATATGGTGCCCGCCATTGTTCTCGAATCGAATCAAATCAAATCAAATCTCTCTTCCTCAGGCTGCGACGATTTTGCAATCGTCGCGCCTTTCAATTGTCGTATCTCATGGGTTATTGGCCAGGCTTGCCGCTGAAGGACCGGTGACCGGCTGAAGATCGCATGCTCTGCTCTGATGCTCCATAGGGCGAGGGCTCGCCATACCACTGATTACCGTATGGATGCTGGCTGGAAACAGGCGATACCGAGACCGAGCCTGGCGCCTGGAACATGTAAGGATGCTGCTGGCCATACTGCATCATCGGGTTTCCCATGGTCGCTGGATGAGGTGCAAGGGTGGGCGCTTGAATTGCGTTCGAAGAGCCGTATGATGTTGTACCAGGCGGTTGCCCTTCGTGTGAAGATTGTGGTGGGTATCCCACAGCTGTGGGCATATATCCTTGACCTCCGACTTCTTGTAAGTGCGCGTACGACATCGAACGCGCCATTTGCGACTGGTTCCACGCTTGCGCTTGCGCCTGGTTAATAGGATATTGGAAAGTCCCCTCCGGATGTTGCATTTGCGGTGCGGCTCCTGACGATGCGTTGCTAGGGAACGGAGCAAAGTCCGCGGTTGGTGGTACGGTAGGACTTGATCGATAGTATTGTGATTGCATGCTGTCCCTCGCTCTGTTCATGGAAGCGCTGGGGGAACTGAGGTCGCCAACCTGCTCCCACTGTCGTTGGCCGTCCGATGATGTGTGCTGATATCCGTACTCCGCTGGAGGCATTCCGACGGGGTCATGATTGGAGAGGGGGTGAGATGGATGGCCTGGTATCAATTCACCCTGGCTAGGAAATGTGCTTCCGTGGCCAAGGGGTATGCCGAAGCCTGGTCCGGGAGGAGCATTTGAGGGAAGCGATGGAAGTGAGGGAAAGCTCCCATATTGGCGACTACGTTCGAAAGGTCTTCCTGAGGCCAGCTCTGGAGGTGAAGGTGAGACTGCTGACGATGGAATAGATTCGGGTCCAGATTTGGCTCCAGACTGAGACCGAGTGTCTAGCATCTGTTGTTGATCAACCGGATAGAAAACACATTCCTTCTTGAGCCGGATGCAATTCTGGCATCGGTCTTGGGAGTCTCCTTCTGCGAGCAGGCATCGAATTTTTCTTCGACGACAATGGGCTGGACCACAGGTTAGCATCGCACATGCAAGTCACTCGGCGCGTGTTGACACGGCACAAAGGACGGGTGGCTACATCGGGGCGGCAAGGGAGAGGCATACCACATGCAATAGAGATCCTTTGGTAGCCCAGCTTGTTGCGCTTTTTGTCTTCTGAGTCGGACATGCTGTCGATTGCCGAGTGTGGTGGGGTTGGTTCAGTTTTCGAAAGCTGTTCACTCGTGGTCAATATTGTGGTTGGCCAGCGCTTTTGAACACGGAACACCGATGTTTGTGTGGCGCCTTCGACAGCAGCACCAGTCAGGGCTCCCGGTTCGCTCAGAATGGGCGACGCTGCTGTGTCGACTCCCACGAATACGGTAACGGGTAGGTGGTACCCATGCTGCGGCATGTGGTAGGACATACTTTTTGATTTGCGTCTGGGGTCCCGCACACGGGAGGTTGCCCAGAGGATTAATAATAAAGAACTTCAGGTCCTGGGATAAGCTGCAGACGCGAAGTGGCCTTGCCAGAAAGGAACGATGCTTGGAAAAGGTCGGCTCAGTCCGAAAATTGAGTGATGACGAAAGGAGTATGCAGCAGCATGAACACCCAAAGACGGCACGTTAAGGCAGACGCCACGTGCGGCGAGCGGCTCCAGATATGAGATCGACTGTAGTGGCAGAAGAAAGGTGCAGGACCCAACGGGGAGATCCCAATAAGACGTCTTGAGCGAACCATAAATGTGGCGCCAGCGAAAGGTTCGGCAGGGCACGAAGCGAGACACAGGGACGAGGCCTGTGCCGATATCTTTAGGGTACTCTAACATGACCTCCTCCGAAATGCATAGGAGTGCTATCCTGCATTCATGGCGGTCATCCCAGTGGGCCTAGGGCTGTGATGGCGGACGGGCACGCCGAAAGGCATTGCTCGCCGCCTGATGTAGTAATGATGTGCACAACGCGTCAAAGACCGCTGGCGGGACTGCTGTGGCGAAGACCGGTGGTAGGTGTCGTGCGTACATCTCCAGTACCCACTCTGAGATCCCAGGTCCACATTGGCTGCTGCTCGGGGCTCGACAGGGATTGCAGCATGGATCCCTCAATGCACTAGACGGGTCCAAGAGGATCCTTCTTGGCTATTGGGTGTGTGTGATTGATGAACTCGAGGGCTCTTACTCACTCCTTCTTGGTGCTTTTCGCATCTCCATCCGGTGGCCCAACATCGCTAGCGCATACGATGGCATCGCCATTAGCTCATGACTGCCGGAGTGTGTGTCGCAATAGTGCGTGGTGCATCACGTGAAGCTGTGCGTGGCTCCGTGGTCACTGGGCTGCTGCGTAGGAAACGAGCCCTGGCTGGTACTCTAGCAGCAGTACACGGTCTGGACCAGTGAGGACCAAGATGCGGGTTCCAGATCCTGTCCAGCAGGCTAGCAGAGGATCCTGGACATGTGGCGCAGGCGACCAAACGCCCCACGCCGCCCTACCGGGTAAGCAGGTGAGATGACCCGGCAGTGATGTGGCCTCTCGGCTCGCAACCGGCGCTTCTGGGAGCATGGGAGCACGTCGTCTCGCTGTGACAGCCGCCTGATTGCCGTGGCACATCTAGATGGCATCTGACATGCCGGCAAAAAGAGACCGGGAGCAGGCATTGTGTGAAGCGTGAAGCTGGACCTGTTTTCGGCCATTCTCGAACATGCATGCATGCCAATTATGGTGACTCCCTCACATCGTGCGATCTGCCTCTCTAGCCACACCGAGGGCACTACTCCGCCAGGGTCAATCGGACATGCCGCCGCGTGCTGTACAATCCATCTTCTTCCTTGCTGGGATGGGAAGCCCGGCATTTACATGAACTCGCATACAGTACCTGCTAGCTCACGGCGCGTGTGTTTTGGGGCAGATTCAATATGCACATCCGAGTGGAGAATCTCCACGGCCGAGAGCAAAGCCCCACGAGCCCCTACGTGCGCCCGCGCAATAGCAAGTAGTGCAACTCCTATTACGCAAATCATGCTCTCGCACGATCTGGGGACGGAGTTAACCTATCTCCTGCTGCCGAGTTGCAGACATTTGTGTGAGAAACCTTGGACAGATCGCTGCAGCTCCGGCTCAACGTGGGTCGCAGGATTCCACATCATCGCCTGTTTCACGACAAATACCAAGACGCGTGTGAAGTCCTTTTAGCCAGCCACTCGCAGGCTTCAGGAGTCCTCTCCATACATGGCAAACCACAGGCGAAGCTGACTCATCGTTTTTCTTGTCAAAGACAAAGATGCCTCGGCTTCGGCGAGCATTGAAACTAGGGAGCGTGCTAGTATATAACAGTGGCAGAGTAGGAGATGGTGCTTTGGGCCAGTTGAGGTACCGACGCTTGGCCAGTAGTGCCGGCGCTGTATCATTTCAAGATGCCCCGAGTCCTACTTTCCATGGGCCTCGCTCTCGCTCTCCGCAATATAACCGCTACTAACGTGTGAGACTCGCCAAGGTAGCAATGAGCGCGACGCTGGAAGGTTGAAGCGATTTGTGGCTAGTGGTCGCGTATACCAGCGTTTTCCTCATACGTCCGTATACGCAGAGAGCTATAATGGCACCATTCGATCTCTCTCCGTCAGCGCGATCGATTTGTTTGCAGCACGCCATCTTTTGAGTCAGTGCATCATGCACTAGAGTCTGCTATTAGCAGCAACTGTCCACGCTGGTGGTTCTCAACAGCGCCTCTGAAGGTTGCTGTGTTATTTGTGTTTGTTGATCCAATGCAGGCGATGCTTCTCGTAGGGTTGGCTGTACAATTTTAGAGTTGCGCGCTGCTGTTGTGGCTGAATGTGGCTCAGTCCACAAGGTCGGTTCCGACGATCTTCTAGTCAGCGGCATCGGGATGTTCCCCGCAGGCCAAGAGGAACGTCATTGACGTTGAGACATGGACGCCTCTCCTAACGTGTGGACCTTTGGATTTGACGGATCACACGACTCTGTATAATGACCATTCGTGATGAGGATTCAACGAGGTACATTCGGAGCAATCTCCATCGTGTGAGACACCATGATGTTTCGACGTATTTTCAGCATATGTGTTGGGACATCCTAGCGCGAACCACGCTACAATTACATGAACCGACACGCTAGATCTTCCTGGTAATATAACTCCTTTCTACTGCACAAGTGCCTGCAAAAGATGTATTGACAAGCTGTTTTTTCTAACATAAGATCTACAGAACGGCGCCAGCTCCTTGTAAATCCTCCGGCAGCATCTCGGACACTCCACATCACACACTCACCTTTCCGCTTTAGGGCAGTCGATGAAGGTTATGTCGCGAACACATGCGAGCTCACTAGTACTTGCTACCTCCTAGCGTGGTAAGCTTACACACTTGTGGTAGTAGCTGAGGGCACTCGTTGCTGTCGTTTATATCTCGTATATAAGCTCGGCCTATGTTTCTCCGGGATCATATTTACGTGCAGCTTCACAATTTGGCTTGGTGCCAGCCTCGCCAGCGTCGATTCTTGTTTTCACTTGGATGAGCGTCGCATCGCTGAATGCCCCGCTGTATCTTACGCTTGAGTCGTGTTGCTTTGGATCGCCTGAGGGCATTGCTACTGTATCGTCCGGCAAGACTTGCTTGAATATATCTCAACCTAGGTAACGAATAAATCGTCGCTATAGGCGGAGTTTATCCAATTTCAAAATCCAGCCAACGTACAGCGTGTGTTTGGCTGCGCTTATTTGCAGGTTGCAGCTTATCAGAGGATACTAAAGGCTTTACTTGCGAGCGTGACCAGCACACACAGTAACACAGATTACAGCGCACGAGCATGTTATATTTCGTTAGCATTAAGATTGGATCCGTGTGTTTCCTTCGAGTCAAATGTCTATAAAAGCTCTAGATCTGTGTTTCACCTAAGCTCTATCTAAAGACTAGGAGGTATCTCTTGATCGTATCGACCACATGTCTCGATAACTATCATCTTAACCGGCAGCGTCCTTCGGGTAGATACGTAGATACAAACGATCGGCTCACCACGCCGCCAAATCGCTACGATTCGCGTTCGAGACTCTCGGAAGCTAAGCCGTAGAACGTAAAGGACATTTAGTACTCCGCACGTTTAAACGAAATGTTTTCCAATGCGTGAACGATGAATGAGCTGTTAAATTCGAGAAGGTTAGATCAGAGGGATGCTGCTGATTGAGGTGATAGGTCTCACTGATCTGACACCAGTCGGGGTGAGGTGTACGATCAATTCGGCCCTAAAATCTATTGCAGAGTACTATACACAGCTGTTACTTCGAGACACCTCCACATCTTGTACCTTGGCACAGCTTTGTCAGATGGTGTGAAAGGAATGTTGTTGATGTGCTCGAACTTGAGACTTTCGGTTTCGGAATGCTGGGCCAAAATTTGGAAAATGTAGGCGTCAAAAGGGTCCTGATAGACTTACGTGCTTGGGGTATCAGTTGCCATTAGGTCCAGGTGTGACTATAGAGTCTTTTGCAGAAACGGTGTTCAATCACCTTCGTTAAGTTTAGACATACTGGTAAGAGTGACACGTTTGATCACATGAAGTATTGCAGGGTGCTCGGGTGAACAGCTAGTCGACTGGGCGTTTCATAATTGTCGACCTCAAGAGATATTTGTTGAAGTCACGGTGCACACAAATGTGCGGCTAGTTTTCTCTGTGCGCGCCTGATTCTTCCTCATTCTTCCAGTCCACTATGCGGTGGCAACGGTCTAGAAGGATCAGGATAAAACGTTCTTGAGTCGAGCAGACCCTGGTGTTCAGAAGCTTGGGACTGCATTGTATTAAAAAGGCAGGGCAAGTCCACGGGTGCAGTCCACGACAAGAGATGATGTTTGGAACCAGGAGATCGATATCGTGGGAGTCGCTGCGTCTTTGGTCGTTAGAAGCACGAACAGGACCGTGAGGCTAGCCACTTATTTTCATTGCCTCTGCGACAGGAGTGTAGGAAACCATCGACGGCCACCTCGTGCTGCTTGCCCAACAACACCACTACCCTGGAGGCCATGGTGTTGAGCTGATTCGGCGAATTGTCTCTGGTAGGGATCTTTCATTGGGATCAATCGCATCATTCTGCTGACATGCAGCAGCACATGATGCATGTTGTTGGCATAGTGCGTCTCGTGGTCCTGGCGTGCCTGGCATGCCAACGCAGCAGATATATCAAGGTTGGCACAGCATCTGGCGTAACTGTGCGCAAAGTCGTGACCATATCCAAGTGTAGACCCATCAGTTATCTCGCTACTGTATCTACGACGCAACGCTTTCGAAGCGATGATGGTCAATGACATAGCACAGAATGATATCAAGGACCCGGTTTTGTCCGAATTGTGAAACGTTGCAAGAAGCAAATAGGTTGTGAACGCCGAGCATCATTGTTTATGCTACACAACGCAATCACGTGGAGACATAATCGTCGATGGTCCACATCGGAAGTAGGCCATGCCAATGAGCAGATACTATGGCTGGTCTGGCCGCCTCCCTTGGAGGGCAAACCACAAGATCAGCCTGTTCTAGCCATGCTGAGCCAGGTGTCTAGGCGCCAGCTTTCTGCCCATGAACATCATCATGACGAACTTTTCAGGCGACGTCGAAGGATAGCTCAGGCCAAGATGCGCGTGGACGTGCAAGCGGGCGCAGGTGACCTTCCAGGGGGCTTGAGAGACTTCGTGGCAGCTCGACTTCCCCCACTATTATGAAGGTGCCATCAGTGTTCATCTGACGTCACTCTTGTACCGTTCGTTCACTTGCACATGTAGCCCCGCCTAGAAGATCCATGTTCGTTTAGAGACGATGGATATATAAGGTGACTCTGTCTGCTCTTCTCCTCCCATCTTACCAAAACCACATCTTCAATCAACAACAACAAACTCAAACCACCAAACCACCAACTACCTTCAACATGTCTGACGCTCTGTAAGTACCCCTCAACTTCTTCCCCGAGACCTGGTCTTCACCATGACATCTTGCTAACAATTCCTCAGCCGCCAATCCACCACCGACAAGGCTGCCTCCAGCCTGAAGCCCGACTCCCAGAAGTCTGGCCTCGAGCAGGCTGGCGACAAGGTCAAGGGCGCCGCCGACAACATTGCCGGCTCTGCCCAGCCCTCCGGCGAGAAGTCCGCCACCCAGAAGGCCTCCGATACCGTCTCTGGCAGCAACGAGAACGCCTCCAAGCAGGGCCAGTCTGTTCTTGACTCCGCCTCCGAGACTGTCGGCAACGCCGCTCAGTCCGCCCAGGACGCTCTCGGCCTCGGTAAGAAGTAAACACTTCTTACCATGAGGACTTGACGCCACTCTCCCTCCAGACGACCTGATACCTTTTGCTTCAGAATGGATACCCGGAATAATCTTCCACCAGTTTTGGTCGGACATGGGGGTCGATGAGGGCGGATTCATGATACGATTGCATGATTTTACATAAGTTAATCACTTCACGATACGAATTAACTATCCACACCAGTATGATTTTCATGTGCTTCGTCTCAGATTGTGCACCTTAGCTTGCTCTAGATCTTGCTGATCCCTAGACTACGAGAAGTCAATCTGGCCAGAAACCGGTTTTCCAAATTCTGGGTAAGCGCACCATCAAACTCTTTTGCGTTCGCCTCTTTCGGTTAGGTCCAACGAGCATACCACCTTCTGGATAGTGTCAGGTGCTCGTACAAGGGTTATGCATGTTCTGTTTCGCTTCTAATGAACCTACACGAAAGCTTCGCTGTCCATACAGGACACTGAACCAAAGTCTGGACAGCTAGGCTGCCGCCGCCTGTCTAATGTAACCGATGATCTTCGCGTCATCAGCAACAGGTATACCAAGCAACTTGTTGTCAACCTCCGCAAACTCTGGCGTATGCTTGCTGGAGAAGATCGCGCTTTCCAACATCTTGAGAGCCCACCCCATAATATTCCCAGGTTCTTGCTCGAAGATCTCAAATCCCTCTTTCATGCCGTCTTCCGTGCTGCTCTCGGTTACGGTCCAGCCGTCTTCACCCAGAGCTCTCTTGCCCAGCTCCAGCAGACGCTTCTGCGTCAATACGGCGCCGTGAATTCGTACGGCGCGGTTGGCGGTCTCGTCCGGGTTCTGCAGCACACCGACAACGCCTTTCGCTATTGCATGAAGAGGCGTGGTGCTGTACGATGTCTCGCCGCCATCGTACAGCACGAGCTTCTTGTTCTTCGCGTCGATCAGGAAGCCGTAGTCAATGGCCCAGTCGAGGAAGATGCTGTTCAGCACAAAGGTATACGTCACCTCCCCGTTCGTGTCTTTGATACCCTCCTCGAGCAGTTTTTGGATGGCGATCTTCTGGAAATAAACGGGCAGTTTCTTGTTTGCTTCCAAGAACGTGTCGGAGCCGAATTCGGAGGGAATGATGCGGTAGACACGCGCTGCTATGGCCGCTTTGATGAGGATGTCCTGCGATGATATGACTTCGGTTGCTAGAGTCGAGATGAGCGCGTCCTGGCCCTGGAGTGCAGCAGTGAGACTCTCCTCAGAGGCGTAGTCTACTTTGAGGACTTTGACACCGGTCGGGAAGGTGCTGGTGCTGTCTTCGCGTGTGAGCACGGTAACAGTAAAGTTGCAACTGATGAGATGCTCGAGGACTGGTTTGCCGAGACTGCCACTGGCACCGGCCAGGGCGACTTTGGTGATGGTAGGCATAGTGAGTTCGTACTTGGTGCGTGTGATGATGGGTTACTTGGTGTAGACAGGGGTTCTCATAAGGCTTGTATGCTCACAGCCCTTAGCTACGTTTCCAGTCTACTTTATATACCGAGACAGGCAATAGAAGTACGGTATAGGCTACCTATCAGCGACCGGATCCCTTGAGCTTTCAGCTGTCCGGTGTTCTTGTGCAAGCTGACAACGCATGCATATCCGACACGATTAGGAAAGCGAGAGGTGTTCGACACCACCGTACACCGTCTGACATACAATGACACCACGAAGTACCACGCGCACCTTCGGGTATTGCTCATAACACCGACCGGTATATGCACATATCCCAATAACAGCTTTGTCAGGAGGGGAAACGGAATCGGCATCAATATCGAACACAATTGCTCCGTCCGGAGAGACACGCAAGGGTTCGGGTTTGTGTTCGATTTGGATCGGATGTGCATTTTTTGTGCATGACTACGTTAGCGGTGGTCCAGCTAAGAGGCCTCATTCGAGATCCATGGCTATAATTCAGTATCGCTGAATTATTTGTAGTCTTTGGAATGGTCGTTTCGGTACTTGCAACCATGTTGGCCTCGATGTCGTGGTCTGAAGTAATGGTGGGCACATTTACATGATAGATTTCGACTTTCTTACGTGACGTGATGAGTCCAAACATTGGTATTAACCATACATTTTCACATACTGACAGAGGCTTTCTCTCTCTTCTGATTATCTAGCAATCTTTAGTATTAGCCAGCCTTGATGTGATACGCGGGCAGCCTCAAGCGTGCTGTCATCGCTAGAGAACTTTTGAATGTAACTTTATACAGATGAGGCGTTGCCCACAGTCCGTCAATCCGCATTGAATCAACAAGGCGCTTTGGCGGAGTGGTTAACGCGTAGCCCTGCTAAGGCTATCTCCTCGGAGGCGTGTGTTCGAATCACACAGGCGTCGATTCTTCTTTTGTCTTTTTGGTCGTCACCCGGATCAGGTAATGAAGTGAAAATTTTGGTCAGGTTTTCAGTGAAAGAGATGCGTACATCGGACCGTGATTCAGCTCACCTGAGCCTTGTACGAGCATCGAAAGGACATTAATGAAACTTTCTACGGTCCAAGTTATTGGCCCAGATAGTGGATTGTCCATCAATCCATCCATATCGTCCAGAAATCCGACTATACCAAACCCAAAGCTCAGAGTCTTACACTACAATACAGGCCCTCAAGAAACCATTCAAATCCTATACAAACTACTCTATCTCATCGGCAATCCGTAAAACATCGTTCTCCCAAACTTGCCCGCAAATCCGAGCAACAGTATGCACGGCCGCGGAGAGTGCTGTCCGCCTTGAGTTTTAGACTTCTCGCGCTCCCGAACCAATGACAACGCTCGAAATGACCTCGCTCCAGCGCTGACACCCACAGGTTTCCAGGCGCATGACTATACACCCTTCTGTGTACAAGTAAACCTCATGATAAATCCAGTGCCATGCACAAAAAAATAGCGGAATCGTCTCGCGGAAAAATCATGACAATTTCTCCGCCTCCAAAAAAGCTGGTAATCACCTACGGAGATCCCTCCAACAGATCTCCGCCCGCAAGCTTACCATCATCTCGCCCGCCCGGCTCCAACGCCGCTCCGGAGCTCGCGAAGTGTCAGCTGCGTCAGCTCTTACCACGCATCTCTCCATCTCGCCCTCCCACTGGCTAATTGCCACATCACGCTAATGGGATGGCCATCCGGGTCGGTGCCGCGTCCGTCCTTTGTCCGCTCGCCTAACACTAATCGAATCGTGAAGCTCGAGATGGACAGCGCCCACTGGCTTAGATGTGAGAGGCGCTAGTGGGTTGGACGTACCCGTCGGAGCAGTGTCCTGGTTACACTTTGGCCGGAGCGGAGAGTTGGCGGACTGGGTGGAGAAGAGTCCACTGCGTGGGTGAACCTCCGCTGTTACTAAGCTGAGGGTAATTGGTCTGCGGCGGAGGTTTGGGCTGGTATGCGTATGCGTATGCGGATTCGTATAAAGTTAGTTGGCGGGATGACCGAGTAAGCGTACATCACTGTGGACTTGTGGGAGTGCTGAGTTTCACGCATGATGTTTGCCTCGACGACCATGACAACGACGATGGCGGGTGACCGCAGCCGCACGTTGATGAGGTTTGAACAGTGTATTGCAGTCGCATAACATGGGAGGATGTTCCGCAAGGGACCTAGGACTCCACGAACGATTAACATAAGGCCCTTGACTATGTTACACCAGCATACTACACTGTACATATTGATTTCCTTATCATTCGCTACATTGTAGTGATTTCGGTGGTACGATACCTCAGTGTCTCAATGGAAAGCAAGGCTGGAGTGTATCTACGGTCGGTGGCATCAGCATTTCAACTCCCGAGATACTTCTTATTTCTTCAACAGCATCTCAGTGGTCGGCGTACTTTCGCTATACACCATACTAACTCGGACCTCAAAGCTTCCATCTCTCTCCTCAACATCCAATCAAACCTCCCACCTCCCCAACCTCGCCATGCCCACCCCAGCACTCCTAACAACACACAACCTCTCCTCCTCACCCTTGGCCTCCAAATCAACCTTCCCCAAAACCACACACCCAACGCCCATCCCCTTCCCAGCGCCCAAATCGTAGTTCCCACTCGTCACAAATCCAATAAGATCCTCTTCGCCGGGGCAAGCAGGATAGTTATCCGCACCCGCGGTCGGAGGAGCCAGCAGAGAAGCCGCGAGACGCTGTTGGCGGACGTGGGCTTCGAGGGATTTGCCGTTCTTTGCTGAGGGTGGAGGGGCGGCTTTTTTGCGCTGGGAGTGGGTTGTTGATTGGTTGGAGGGGTGGAGGGCGAGCCAGGCTGCGCGGAGTTTTGGATTTGTTGTCGGGAGGCGGTAGATGCGGGCGCAGGGGGTGGGGAGGCCGCGGGTTATGAGGTTGATGCGGACAGGGAGGAGGGTTCTTGCGGCAGTGGAGGTTGCGCGGGAGGTCGAGGGAGGGAGCTGGGTTAGGTTTGCTGGGATTGCGGTTGTAGGAGGCTCGGTCTGTGTGTCGGACGCCGCCTTTTCAGGCTTGTCCTCGTGCAGTATGCGCCAGTCACAGGCCCAACCTTCGCCTACTTCACCTTTTTTGCCGTTTCCAAGATCGACGGCTTCCCAGCTTGCCCTCTTGGCTTTCGGTCGTTTCTCCCAGTCCGCCTTCCTTTTCCTGCTTTCTTCGACCTCCCAATTCCAGCCTGCTTTCGTGCCAGGATAGTCCGCCGGGAACCAATGCTCGCCTCTTTCGAGAGCGATTTGGCGCTGTTCGTCCAAGCCACCGAACTTCGGCTGTTGGCCTGTTGATAGCGGTGTGTACATGAGTGAGTACCAGACCGGCTGAACACACTTCCAGGGTAGCAGTAATCGATATGTGAGCTGCTGGTTCCTGGATTGTGGCTTCGATGGCAAAATGTAAAGCATGACTGGGATTCGAGGATCTTTCGCCACGGGTTCTGGATATTCGCCTGGTGTGGCGAGAGTGCGTCGTCTGTTGATAGCTTTTTGGCTGGGTAGACTGGCAGAAGCTGCGACTCTAGCCTTGCGGTCGAAAATCTTGGCTGGGGGTTCGCAATTGTCTGATGGCCATCTGGCGATGAGCTCTAGAAGTTTCATCTGAGCATCTGGTGCAGTTAGGGGTTTGACAAGGCGTGGAGGGTGGTGTAGTCTCGGGTCTTGAATGTCGAACGCAAGCACTGCACCACTTGGTAATAGTGCAGGGTTGGTCAGACCGTGCAGATGTGTGAATGTGTGTTCTGGGCTTCCTGGTAAGTGCTCCGATTGCCCAGGCGGTAGTGTTGGCCACAGAGCGCTGAGCAGTGCCTCTGTCGATGCAGGCCCCGTCACATCAATGCTGCCCATCTCGAATCGCAAATCTTCCACCATAACAGCAGGCTTTGCGATATTTGCCACCCGTAGTACCTCCGCCCATAGTTGCAAGAAGGCCGACGGGTGGACACGAAGCATGACCTGACGCTTGCACTTCTCCTCAGACTCGGCTGAATCAGATGCACACCAGATGACTGTGACAGGTGCGATAGGAGAGTGAGGACTTTCACGCTCATGCAAGAAGAACTCCATCACTCGTTTGCCGTCTCGCCATTTCTTTCCCTTCATCATCCATACCGAGTTGTCGTCTTCGCCAACACCAAGCTGTTTGAGCATACTGATTATACTGCTTTCCCGACCCGTCAACGATATAGTGCTCATATAGCTGACATCCCAGCACAAAGCTCCACGCTCGCTCGCTGTCCGGTGTGTCGGTCTGTAGCTCTTTGCAGTGGGTGTCATTGGAATGGCGAACTTCCACAGAGGCTCTTTCGGCGATGTCATGCGAGCACGTTTCGTGTGGAACATGTGTGTTGGTAGCCATGACTTGTGTAATTGACGTTTCCGGAACTTGGCCTTTGCGATAGGCGGTTCAGTGAGTGTTGCTTTCTTGACCCTGGGCGCACGAGTCCTAACCACACCGGGTTGTTCTGTCTTCGAGGCATTGTCGGAGGTAGTTCCTGATGTAACAGTGACCTTTCCATCTTCTGATTCTCCCTTCTTCGACTTTTTCTTTGCGCCCATAGCCCTGATCTTTTTCACGGTCTCCAGTCGCAATCGCATGTGTCGGCTAGCCTTCCTTCGTCGTGCGGTAACAGTCGGTGTGTTGTCTTCAACCATCTCCCTCTTGCCTCTTTCCCTCAACCTCTTGGGAATCCTCTTAACATTGTGACTCGCCGTCCTCCGCCTCAACTCTTTGGGGACTTGCTGAAAAGCCCTCTTCGTGAGAGCCTTCTTGCTGCGCGCAAGACCCTGCTCGAGCGCGCGAATCTCATACTCGCGCGATTTGACGAACTTGTCGACGTCTAGCTCGCCGTTCTTGAAAGCTTTGGAAGTGGTCTGGGTGGCGAGGAAGCGGGCGTCGCGCATCTTGGAGCCATTGTCGAAGCGAGGGCGTTTGGCAGCGTGTTGCTTGGTTGCACCTGTAGTTTGCTTGGGCGGGTCTTTGCGCTTTTTGCCCTGTTGGCCTCCGGGTGGAGGGCCCTTGGGTGGCATGTTGGCTGGTAGGTGGTTATGTACGAGAAAAGTGCACGTTGGCTATGACATGCTTGCTTCAGGTGAGCAGCGCTACGTTTGGAGACAGCTTCAAATCCTCTCCCCGGATTTATTTTGGGTGACGAAGGATTTAAAGGAAGGAAGATGTGGCTGATATAGGGCTGCATTTGATGTGCGATGAGATATACTGCAAGTGTTACAGTCATACTTTACATGCATATGTGCTTAATACTAAAATGCTGGTAGTAACGTTACCTCTCTTAGGCGTATCAGACAGCTCCAACATAAACCAACTATGATGGACAAGAAGAAGACTGCGCCACATTCGCGGCAGCTCATTAAATCATCAACTCAAGCATGATATTAGCGCATGACGATCCCTGTAGTTGTGGCGGTGCTCATCCAGGCACGGCGCTGGTTGGCTGCGTGTTGCGACAAGAAGGCGGCTGATCTGAAGATTGCGCGCTTGCGACCAGCCAGCCTGGCCAGCATCATCTGTCATGCCACCACCACCACAACCTCTTCTTTCTCCTACGCACCACTAACTTCTCACCCACTCCGTTCACTACCTCACGCTCACTACACACATGCACTGGCCTCGACCAACTACGAGTACTCTAACTACTTCTCGAACCACCCTCCCGGCCTACCCAATGCACGCCTGAAACAACGACACCTACCCCCCTCCCACCTCTCAAACCAGAGCCGAAACCTGGACCGCTGGAAGTAAACCCATGCTGTTTAGCAACACTAGATCTATCTCTTCCAGTACGCAGTAAAAAGCGTGCAATCTGGAGCGTGCCTCTCGGCCGTACATCCCTCATTGCTGCCATTGAATGCAGCTCTCCTCCTAGTGCCCTTCTGTAGCATACCCACGATTTCGCCACACACCGCCATTGCTCTGGCAGCATGGCTTACGACCAGTCCAACTCCTACCAAGCTCCTCGTCGAGCATACTACGACCAGCACCAGCAGGCTCCGGTGCAAAGACAGAATGGCGGCTATCCTCCGTAACAGCAATATGACAACTACGATCAGCATTATGATCAAGGCTACGGCCACTCCGCTCAGCAACACGGCATATACGACGATTGTGGATACGACATGAACCAACAGCCTGGCCAGAACCACAGAGGCAATGGCGCGGGCAACGGCTACGGACACGAACAGTACGGCCAAGGCTATGCTCAACAAGATTATGAACAGCAAGAATATAGGCAAGCTGGTCGTCAACAGCAGCCGAATGGATATGGACGGCCGAATGAGGCTTATGCGGCTGGACACCACGAAGCCTACAGTTCGCAGGATCGACAATATGACCAACGAGGCCAACAGCGACCCGGCAGAGGAGGGCATGCGCAGCAACCCGATGGGCATGGATATGCAGGAGATGGGTATGCCGGTGGACAGCATCACGATACTGGCGGGAATGACCGGCAATATGATCCTCGCTACCAGCAACGACCAGACAGAGGTGGACCCCCAGCACCGAATCGTTCAGGATCGCAAGGGCGGCCGCCACCGACTTCAAATCCGGACCACAGAGGTGGACCGAGATCGCAACCACAGCAGCCACCGCCAAATCAAGACTACCGAGGTCAACCACCCCAGCCTCGAGGCCCTGACCCACGAAATGGTCCTCCTCAGCCACGGCCGGGCCACCAAGGACATCCCGCAGAAAGGAATCAACAGGATCCAAGGAACGGTCACAGGGAGCAAAGAGATGCCAGAGATCGGCCAGACCAACGGCCGCCTCCACCGCAATCGAATGGTGGATCTTACCAGGAGCCGCCACCCCCACAGGACCCCAAGAAGAGCGCAATGGAAGAATGGAAGGCGAAGGAGAAGGCCAGATTGCACGAGGCTGCCAACAAACCAAAGATGATTCCGCAAGATAATGCCTTCCCAACATTCGGTAACAAGAAAGAAGGCAAGGAAGCGGGAGGCCGTGAAGGTCGTAGCACGCGAAGCAGTGAGGAACAAACACGCCCTTCGACGTCCGGTGGCCGCAGTAAATCTCGACCTCCGACTTCGAACGGTAACAACCAGCAGCACCCGGCGCCTCCACCTGCTGTAAACGGACAGCCGCACTACGAGTCTCGCGGACCACAGAACTTCGCCCCCATGCATGAGCAACCCGGACAGGGACACCCGAATCAGTATGCACAGCAACGAGGTGACCATGGACCAGACCAACAGACCAATGGTGTAGCTCGTCGTCCGCTACCGCCGCGCACTGACTCTGTACCTCGACCCCGTGGTGAGTCCAGCACGTCTTCGAGCAACAGAATGCCACCGCAAACACAGCCAAACGGCGGCCAGCAGTCTTACGATCAAGGACAAGCGAATGAGCGCCAGCGAGTTGTCTCGCCTCCCCAGGCTCAGGTGCCATACGCACAGCCACGCCCGCCTCCACAACCGAATAATGTACCAGTGGTTGAACCTGTACGTGCCAATGTGCCAGAGCCGCAACCTGAGCCGGAGTCTACGGCGGACTCTGATGATTACTATCCGCAAGAGTCATGGCGTACAGGACCACCAAGAAAGCGTCCGCTGGCCGACCGAGCACCAAAGGCTGCTCCAGCTCCAAAGCCTGAACCCCAGCCTGCACCCCAACCTGCCCCCCATCCAGTATCACAACCTGTACCCCAGCAAGAAGCACAGCGCACAAGTCCTCCAGCTGCATATCCTCCAAACCAAGCCAATGTGCGGCAACCCCAAGCCATCCCAGCGCCGGCTGTGTACCCGCCGCAATCACAGCCTGCTGTTGCATACCAAGCGCCATCCCGAGTTCTCAGCCCTGCCTCGCAGCATAAGAACTTCGCCAGACCGAACCCTGCCCCTGTTGCTTCAGCGCATGAGAACAATCCACATGATCATTACGACGACCTTTATGATGACTATTACGGCTCAGAACAGCCGCAAAATGCGTCCGGCCCAATGCCACCAAAGAACCGCGATGAGGAAATCGAGGCAGAAATGCCGGACTTTGATAGCGCAGCGCCGGGACAGACTTCCGGCGTTCATAAGCGGCAGCAAACGGTCGACAAGCATTTGAATAGCAAGCCGGCAGAGGCACCTCCCCAGATGCCGGTAATGCCTTCCCAGCATGTCAATGCCAGTGTTCAATCATTGCCGGTGCAAAGGCATCAGCCTTACGAGCATCACCATGAAGCAGCAGTTGCTTCGCAGCCAGATTTCAGGGACATGAGGCATGATCAGGGTGGCGCGGTGGACGGTTTTGTGTTCGGCGTACCTGGAGAACAAGTCCGTCCTCAACAGCAGTACGACGATCCTCGACAGATGCAGCCCCGTCAGCAGCCCATGGCGAACAGACCGGTGCAGTCTGTTCCTCCTGAGAACATGCGGCGATTCCAGTCTCCTGTCGATCAACGACAGATGAATATGCCCATGCACGGTGGTCCACCAGGCGAGCACCCTCAAGGACAACGATTCCACCCAGGTGGACGAGGTCCGCTTCCACCACAACAGCGTTCTGCGTCAACCCGTCCGCCGATAAATCAGGCTGGCTGGTCAGATCCTGGTATGCAGCGTGCACCCACTGCACCCCCGATGGGACAGGATCAGTATGGTGCGCCACATCATGCTATGCCTCGAAATGGGAGTCTCATGAATCAACAGCATCGAGCACCCAGTGCCCCACCTGGTCAGCAACCCATGCGTGGTATGCCTCCACCTGGCGTACCACGCAACGGTCCACCTCTTGATCAACAGCACGCCATGCGTCCACCAATGCAAGGACAAAGGGCCAGCGACCCAGACTCTCTCCCACACCATCCGGCTCCGTACAGACCTGGCTTGATGGAGCAAGGAGCGCCTCAGCCTCCCAAACCGGCACCAGTCAGAAACTATGACAACCGCTCATCGACCTCGTCTCACCAGAGGCAAGTGTCCATCTCCGAGGGCCCTGTCACCAAAGCAGATCTTGAGTCGGCTCGTCTTGACATGGAAGTCAATAAGGCCAGCCCACGACTTGCGCTACGCTATGCAAAGAAGCTTGTCGAAGCTTCCCACGTGCTTGCCTCCGAAGGTGGACGTCTTGACGCAAAAACCACGCAGCGTAATCGTGAGAAATATCTCAACGAGGCGTACAAGAGAGTCAAAGAACTCGTGAGAAACACCTACCCTGATGCACAATTCTACATGGCCGAATGCTACGGTTCCGGCGAGATGGGGCTCCCAACAGACCCCAAAGAGGCATTCTCGCTCTACCAAGCAGCCGCCAAAGGAGGCCACGCAGCCGCAGCCTTCCGCACCGCCGTCTCCTGCGAGATAGGCCCCGAAGAAGGCGGCGGCACCCGCAAAGACCTCGCCAAAGCCGTCCAATGGTACCGCCGCGCCGCCGCCCTAGGCGACGTAGCCGCCATGTACAAAATCGGCATCGTCCTGCTGCGAGGTCTACTAGGCGTCCCACGCAACGTCGGCGAAGCCCTTAGCTGGCTCAAACGCGCCGCCGAGCGCGCCGACAAAGACAACCCGCACGCCCTGCACGAGCTCGCCACTCTACACGAACCCACCAACCCAGACCCGCAAGTCCGCGAGAAGCTCATCCCAGACGAAGCCTACGCGCTGTCCCTCTACAAGCAAGCCGCAGAGTACGGCTTCAAGCGCTCGCAGTTCCGCCTCGGCCAGGCGTACGAGTACGGCAGCCTGGGTCTTGACATCGACAACCGCGCCAGCATCGCGTGGTACACTAAAGCTGCCGCGCAGGGCGAGCACAATGCCGAGCTGGCGCTGAGCGGCTGGTACCTTACGGGTGCTGAGGGCATGCTCGAGCAGAGCGACATGGAAGCTTACCTCTGGGCGCGTAAAGCCGCGCAGTCGGAACCGCCGCTTGCGAAGGCGATGTTTGCTATGGGCTACTTCACTGAGCAGGGGATTGGGTGTCCAAAGAGTCTGGAGGAGGCGAAGAGGTGGTATGGACGGGCTGCTTGTAAGTCTTTTCGCTTGAACAACCTTGAGACTTTGTCTTGTGTGCTTTTGGAAGAATTTGTACTGACTTGTGATGTTTTTTCTGTAGCTTTCCAATTCCCCCAGGCTGTTGCCCGATTGGAGGAGCTGCGTAAAGGTGGCAAGAGCAGGAATGTGCAGCAGGGCAAGCTGACGCGAGATAAGAAGAAGGACGATGAGAATTGTGTTGTCATGTAGGAGGAGGTTGATTGCTGTGCTGGGTGAGGTTGTCAATAATGTTTATTGTAACCTTCAAGCAAGAGGTTGCGACCAATATCGGATGAATGCACAGTATCTCGAGAACAATTTGGTCTACCGAGGGAAGTCCACTCGGAGATATTGATGATACCGGATCCAATGGAAAAACGCCGAATCCTGACTACAGATCCTATTGGAAAATTGATGTTTTGGCCGTGAGGCTCTCGGTCTTCTTGTTCGTTCTCCCTTTCCGTGCCCCCGTATTTCGCCCGTACGCCAATGTTGCAATGATAGATGAAAACCATGGCTTCCGTCGCTTGGGCCCAGCAGAGGCAGGTGCCTATCTGACTATCGTCAACGCAGTTCGGGTACTGCGATTGACTGTCTCCTTCGAATCCGCAAACTGACACTTTCCCATTGTGACAACATCCCAAAAGCCGCCGACCCTTCCCTCCTCGGAACAATAATCAAAAGATCACGTGAACCAAACTCCCCGATCGATCATCTCCCAATCCTCCGATCCATCGCCTCAACCCTCGCCCTAAAACCCCTCACAATATCCCTAATCCGCTGAATCTTCTCAAACTCATTCTCCAACTCGTCAATCTGCCGCAGCAATGCTCTGAACCGCGCGATCTCCGCGTCCGCAACCGCCAGAGCGTCCTCGCCTCGTCGTTGCTGTGCTTGTGTCGCCAGTTCTGTCGCGCGGTTGAGTTGCTCTAGCCGCGTGCTGATGGCGCCCATCACACGCTCGAGGTGTCGGCCGAGCAATGTTAGGCTGCCGGGGTCGAGGAGCAGGCGGCCTTGCGAGGAGGCTTGGCTGCCGGCGCTGGAGCGCGCGGTGGTGTGGGCGAGTTGTTGGTGTTGGCGTAAGGCGGCGACATCTTGGGCGGAGAGACCGAGGTTGGTGTCGGGGATTGAGGTTGGCGGGGATGATGAGGGTTGTTGTTGTCCTTGCTGTTGCTGAGGATGCTGGCGGGCTTGAGCTGGGTATTGGGAGGGTTGTTGCTGGCGGTATTGCTGCTGCTGTTGTGGTGGAGGAGGACGGGTGCGGGCTGGTGGGTGGTGAGGCATGCGTTCGTGGCGCGCATGGGGGTTTGGATGTTGCTGCTACTGCTAACTTTTGCTAGGCTCTCTCTGGTCGCTTCGCTCTCTCGCTTGTCTGCTTTCTCGCTAGGCTACCAGGCTTGCGCGGGATGAGGATTGCTGACTGGGGGCGAGGCGGCGATTGTGGCGGTGGTGGTGGTACTGGTACTGGTACATGTGCGGTGCTCGAGGCTGCGCATCATCATCGTGCATGCGACAGGGAGAGGGGGAGGAGAGGAGGAGGTGGAGATGGGAGTTGAGACAGCAAGGTAATGAAACAAGAGAAAATACTTAGGCTGGCGGATAAGGTGTTGTTCAGTGCTGGGTGTGATCAGGTCTAGTAGTAGGGTATGTGCTCCTCCATGTTGCACAGGCTGTGGGTGTGATAGGAATCGGGATGTCCATGCTATGCTAGTCTAGTGAATACCGTAACCAGCTACTGCCGCGCGCTTAGCCTCGGTCAAGTCTCCTTCGAGTTAAACACTTGGAAGCCATGTTACACTCGCCAGTGTGTGTCGTGTGGACGGCAATCTAGTCTCTGTTCCTACTCGAAACAAAAGCAACCCTTCTGTTACCGTACTGTCCCGATTCCGACCTACCGGGTCATGCATGCCTGCGAAACGTGGCGTACATGCGGGACCATCGGCTTTGGTAACGGCAACAACGGTCACAGTGCGTGCATGAGGTGCTAACGCCACTATCTCATGCAATATCATCTACTTTAAGTCTACTGCCGTCGATCCATCAAGCACGGCACTGTGCTTCGAAAAGTCCCGGCAGGCGGCCTTACACCTCGTCCGATCCAACGAGCACACACTGTCCACCATATACGGGTTGGACCGCTGCCACCATCTGGTACTCTTGGAAGACGCATCCTCCAGACGCAGAAGAGAGCAGCTTTTCGTGGTCCATCTTCAGCCAGGCGCGTGGATGAGGACTACTACGAAAGCATGCCTCCAGTGCCGACAAGGAAAACGCAGATGTGATGGCTCTCTTGGGGCCACTTGCGTACAATGCAACAAGAGGGGTTTGAGCTGCTCATCGGCCAACCGTATTAAAGCCGGCACTGCTTTGAAGCCCGCAGGGCCTTCTTCCAGACCATCATCAGATATTGGGGGGGTCCAGTGCACGCCTATTTCAAGCGCAGGCTGTCACGAAGATACACTTGCTTTGACCGATCAGGAGACCGTTGTCGAGCTTGTCGAGCTCTACATCGAGTGTATACACGACAAACCACATTCGCTATTCCATGTTCCGACCCTGAGAGCAGATGTCGCCTCGGGGAGCATCGACAAAGCGCTCCTTTGCAGTATACTAGCTTTGTCTGCGAGGTTTGCAGCAACAGAAAAGACACGCAATCTAGGGCCAAGGTTCTTCATACAAGCAAAGCGACTTCTGCAGCAAGATCTGGAAATTTTGTCACTCTCGCGAATCCAGGCATGGGTCATCGCCGGCAATGTGGCTGGAGCTGATTCGAATTCTACGTCGGAAAGCCTCTTCTTTGGCATCGCTATCAGAAGCGCACATCTCCTTGGACTGGGTAAATACGACCCTGAAGATGGCGCGGTCCTCCGAGAGACGAAATCTCGGACCTGGTGGACTTTGTACATGATAGATCGCTGGTCGTCTGCTGGGCTGGGCACGCCACGCCAGTTGGAAAGACAGGAATCGCAGCAGTTGCCACTGGACGAGTTCGGCTTTCATAGAATGGATGTTGGCCAGCAAAATTGGGATAGTCCAAGCAAATTGGGCATGTGGGCTTATATGATCTTTCTAGCGGAGCTGTTCGGCCCCATCACCGATCTGAACCATTCGATCGCTTCCGGCAAAGCGAGCCAAGAGCATGTCTCTTCACAAGTGGCGCATCTGTTCTCAAGCTTGCAAAAGTGGCAAGAAGAGCTCCCACAGATACTGGTGCTGAACATCGAGAATCTGAACTTCCACAGAGGTCGAGGGCACGGCAGGACTTTCGTTGCGCTACACTTGGGCTATTTCCACTACGCTACGTTGCTTTCTTTCCACTTCTTGGATCAGTCGTCAGCGTCAATCCCTCTTGCCGCAATTTATGCCGAGAGATGCCGCCAGCACGCATCCGCCTACAGCGATCTCCTCAAAACATCCTACGAGCTCGGAGAATGCGAAGGCATGCACAACATCGTCGGACACATGACAGTGGTGTCTTCCTCAGTCCTCCTCCACACTCTCCTGTTCGGCGCCGAAGAAGAACTGGACTCGGCGAAACGCCAGCTCGAATCAAACTTCAACATTCTAGTACGATTGAAGGCCTGGTGGCCCAGTGTTGCGCAGATGACGGACCGGCTTTTCCTCTTCCAGCGGATCTGCTTGCGCACTGTGGACAGCCACACCCACAAGATTGACCATTGGATGGTCAAATTCCTGCTTGAGCATGCGATACTGCTGGAGGACAAATCCGATTTGAGTCGCTTGGAGAGTACTTCTCCGCAGGACTTTGCATCTTCAGATGTACCTGAACTGCATCGCTTGTCGGAGCGGGGACGGTTCACTAAAAACGCTCTCTCCGGCTTGCGAGCATGAGGGACATCCAAAGCGGAGTAAACGACATCCTTATGGTTCCTATTTTACCGTCTCGACCACTCGACATGCGAGGTCCCTTCCTCGGAGTCGGCTTTCTCCTGCAGTACTGATTTTATCTTTGGCTCATCCGCCACCGCAGCATTGGGCCCATCGAAAAGAATAGCAATCTCCTCTAAAGTTGGACCCTTGGTCTCTACGAACAAGAAGTAGACGCACAGTACTTCGATAATAAGGATGGCGATGTAAACGAAGTAGAAGCGCCATTCTAGCTTTTGGAGACCGATGGGATTGACGTACTGAAGCGATTATTAGCCCCGGGCACCTAGTCTTCGTGTGTTTGCAACAAGCCTCACCTGGTTCAGCACGGAAGCGGCAGAAGTGCACGCGAAACCAATCGCCATGCCCTTGGCACGAATATTGAATGGCAAGATCTCTGCAACGTATGCGACGGTCAGACCAGGCCACGCGAATCCGGCGGCGAAGTAAAACAAGAAGACCATGGCGATGACGGCCGAGCCGGCTCCTTCATTGCCGCTTTCGGCGTACACGGCCGAACAGCCCGTCCACACGCTAAAAGATAGCAGCATACCGACAGCTGCAATGAGGAAGAGCTTCCGCCGTCCGACTCTGTCCACGAGCTGTGAGAAGCCGACTGCGACAAGAAACGACCAGATCTGGAGGCCGCCATTTACAAGAGACTGATCGTAGGATCTGGTGACTCCGACGCTCTGCAGGATGTCGTGAAGGTAATAGGACGCGATACCGTTGCCGGAACATTGGGAAAAGAAGGACGTGAGCACGATGAGCAAGAGGCGCTTTCGGTTGCCCGGTGTCTTGACGAAAACACTCCAGCCGTTCTGTTTGTTCAGCTTTTCCAATTGGATTGTTTGACGGATCTCAGCGAATTCGGCTTTCACGAAGTCGTCTTTGGCATTGCCGCTGGCGTGGAACTGCGAGTGTTTGGTCAGAACAACTCTCTGGGGATCGATCACGGCGTTTTCCATACCTTGATCAGCACCCTCAGTGCATCCTCCTCCCTGTCCTTGGAGCACAGCCATCTTGGGCTCTCAGGCAACAACCATATACCGACGAATTGTATCAACGGCATGAGAGCCTGCAGTGCAACAGGCACTTTCCAAGCTGCATCGCCTTTGTATCCAATCGTGCCAAACACTGTCCAGGCCGCTACAATGGAGCCGACGTACCACAGTGTGTTGTACATCGTTGTGATCTTGCCACGGTGCTGAGGATGTGCGAGCTAAAACAGTAGTCAGCAAATCAGTCCATATGCGACAGTGAGACCAACGCAGCTGTACTCGCCTCCATAATAAGCAATGGTGCCGAGCCTTGCGAGAGGTTCGACCCAAACCCAACCAAGAATCGACCACCAATGAACATGCCGTCATTAACGCTGGGAACACACTGCACAATCACGCCAATGAAGACCATAATAATCCCGACCTCAACACCGATGCGTCTACCGAAAAGATCCGCGAGGTAGGAGGAGAAAGGCAGAGCGCACACAGCGCCGACGTTCTGAATGGCTGTGAAGAGCCCGAGCTGAGCACCAGATGGATGCCCGAAGTAGCTTCTCCATTGCTCCATCGTCTGCAGCCCGTTGAGCAGAGAGCCGTCGTAGCCGTTAATTGTGGACCCGAGGAAGAGAATCGGCATTAGCATGTAGAGGTGTCGAAGGCCAGGGTCTTTCCACCATGTTACGGGTGGTATGTCGAGTTTTGCCGAGTGAGGGTCGGTGCTGGTGTCGACTACTGTCTCGATGTCGACTTCTTTTTCGTCCGTCGTATTGCGCTGCATGTTGAAGGGTTTGCGGCGAGTGAAGAACTGATTTGGATTGACAGTGTTGGAGATACCCCAGATGTCGGGCGAGCAGAGGAGAGATATATACCTCAACGCCGTGTGCCTTTCGTTTCGGCAATGCTGCGTTGCATTCACTTCGATGTGGACCCTACTACCCCGTGGGAAACCCCGGACGGCGTTTCAACCAATAGTCATGGTGCTTTACCGATCCTGTGTGTGAGTCGTCCGGTCCACGTGAGTTCTTCTCTATCAGGCACGAAACGTGAGCAAAAATTAGATCAGCGCCATCGGACCCATGCGGACGACTGACAATCCGGCATTTGAGCGAATCAAAACACTGCTATTCCGTCGTCTCCACCTTCTCCAACTCCTCCACTGCGGGGATCGATTACCTTGTTCGCCATGACACCGCTGAGACGACGAACTACACGAGCATGCCGGGTGAATCGGCTGATACTATGGCAAATTATCCATCTGTTGGGCGCCAATCTTACGCCAATTGCGGGACCTTATGTCTCATGGTTGCACGGTGACATTGGCGTCAGAAACCCCTCTTAACGACCACTTGAACACACATTTTCACCATCATCATCGAACCTCTCTCAATCTCCAAGACCGTACTGTCAAGGCCTTTACCCTCCTTTACTAAACACAAAGATGCAACCCCAAATCCCTCACCTCCGCCCAACGTCAACCTCCAAACAACTCGTCGTCAATGGCGAACCTTTTCTCATGCGTGCCGGCGAGCTGCAGAATTCGTCCTTCTCGTCGTCTAGGTACATGGCTGAAGCATGGCCCAAGCTGGCCGAAGCAAACATAAACACGGTTCTGGGAAGCGTTTCGTGGGAGCAGATTGAGCCTGAAGAGGGCAAGTTCGATTTCACGGAGTTGGATGAGTGTTTGCATGGAGCGAGAGAGCATGATATTAAGCTTGTGCTGCTGTGGTTTGGGAGTTTCAAGAATGGTAAGTCAGGTGTTTGAAGGTTGGCGGCATGATTAGATGGAAATTACTAATGGTTTCATCAAACAGGAATCTCCACTTATGCGCCTCACTGGGTGAAGACCGACACGAAGCGATTCCCACGCGCACGACTGCGCAAAGCAGGCGGCGAGTTGGCCATTGGAGATGTGGTATCTATCTTCCACGGCGAAGCGCAAAAGGCTGATGCCAAAGCGTTTGGTCGGCTCATGGCCCATCTTAAAGAAGTCGACGAGAAGCACTCGACCGTCATCATGGTGCAAGTCGAGAATGAGACGGGCTTGCTTGGCGACTCCCGTGATGGAGGCGCAGCCGCTGAGAAGCGCTTCAACACTCCGGTGCCCTCCGATTTGGTCAAAGCGTTGACCAAAGATAGAGATGTTCTGAGCGAGGAATTGAAGTGGGCCCTGGAGAGCGTAAGCAAGGACTCAACCGGGACATGGCCTGAAGTCTTCGGAAGCAGTCGACGGACAGACGAACTGTTCATGGCGTACCACTACGCCTTGTACCTCGAACAAGTCGCCAGCGCCGGCAAGCAGGCGTACCCGATCCCATTGTACACCAACGTATGGCAGAACTACAACGACGACGACGCAGACAATAACTTCCCCGTGGTGGTGGGAGGTGGAGACAACCCAGGAGACTACCCGTCCGGCGGAGGTGTGATCAACGTCCTCGACGTCTGGAAGACTTTTGCGCCTTCTTTGGATATGATATCGCCAGACGTGTACCTCAACGATTACAGCAGCTCGTGCGCCAAGTACCGCCACCGACAGCAGCCGCTGTTCATTCCAGAGCAGCGTCGCGACGAGTACGGCGCAAGACGCGTGTGGGTCGCTATCGGAAGCTACCAATGTCTTGGCTGCTCTCCATTCGGCATCGAGACCCTCGAGCCGTACGAGAATCCCTTCAAAAAGCACTATGGACTCATGAAGCAAGTCTCCAAGCAGATCCTGCAAGCACAGCGCGATCTCAGCAGTGTGGGATTCTACTTCGACGAGCTGCCCGCATGCTCAGATGCTAAAGACCCATCACCCGCGCAGAGAGTCAAATTCGGGCCGTGGAACCTCACCGTCGAACGCTCTTTCGTCTTCGGCCATCCCAGTCCCGGCTTCGGCATGGTCGTCCATCAAGGCGATGCGAAGTTCATGCTCATCGGTGCCGGTTTCCAGGTCACGTTCAAGCATGAATCGGCGCCTTTCACGGGGATTTTGCGCTTCGATGAGAAGGAAGCGCAGGACGATGGGTCTTTGAAGACGCTGAGAATGTTGAATGGTGACGAGACCAGGAGTGGTGCGTTTTGCATCATGCCCAGCGAGGATCCGGATTATGGAGGCTTCCCTATTAGTGTGACGATCCCGGCAAGGACGATGATTGCTGAGGCGGAGGTGTATGCTTTGGAAGATGACGAGGTGTGAGGATGTTTGTTTGGATGTTTTGAAGTATTGAAATTCGTAGATCGGAGGAAGTGAAGCAGGTGGTTCCGCAAACATTCTTTTCTGAGCGACACTCCGGATGAACTAGTCAAGTCTGTGTACATATCGATTTCGGCGGTGTATGGTCTGTGCTACCAGTCTGATTTCACGGCCCTCCCGCAAAGCCATGAGCGGCCGATGTAATCATCAAGATGCAAAATTCCCTCCGCGAAAAGCAACAGGTTCCGTTCGCCCCCACGGACGAGTTACCACGGACGTGTTAGCTCCTGGGACTCTAGCCTATTCTTCGAGGAAGAATGTCTTCATGCTCCTTGGCTCCACTGTGGCCTTGAAAGCATTTCCGCGAACCTCGAATCGATCCACCAGACTGACGTTGTGAGTGTTGTCGGTGAGGTAAGCACTTCCCTTCGCCAAGCTCCCCAACCCTCTCAGATCTACCTTCACACTCTGAGCAAAGTGCGCTGCGTTGACCACGGGCACGGCAACTGTTCCGTTACTGTTGACAAACGATGAAACGTAGAGATCTTCAGCATCGCTGCTGGCGTCCACTCTCACGGACCCGGGACGTGCGAAGCGGAAGTAGCCTGCGAAGGCCCAGAGGCGGGCGGAGATGCTGTAAGAATCGCCGTTGAGGCGGATCAGGGCGTTGTCGCCGGTTGTGTTTTGGGCGCACCACCACTTAGGGGAGACATTGTTAGTGACAACGATACTGCGCAGACTGGGAGAGGGACTTACGTGAGTGTAGCCTGAGGTTGAGGAGCGGGTGAAGGCGTTGTGCATGTAGATTGCCCATTGGAAGCCTTCGCTGGATTGGGTGTTAGTTGTGGCTAGGCTGGTTCCTATCGAAGACGAAGAATAGGACGAAGTGTCGACTTACGCGAGTTGGCCTGTCACGTCCCAGTTAGCGTTCCAAGCTCCGGTGCCCTGTCATGTGTCAGTAGAGTCTTTTGTAGAAGCCAACTCATAGTGATCTTACGTCTGCCCATTCCGTCTCAAGGTTTGGCTGGCCAAGCGTGTTGAACTCCTGCTTAGGTTCCGATTGGTAGTTGTGCCATGTCTGTCGAGCGCGTCAGTGTTGCAACCTACAACCACAAGAAGCTCTCCAATCTTACCGCCACATCATAAAGATGTCCGCCTCCAATCCTGTTAAGTTGATACAGAATATCCCGCAACTGCCTCGCACCCGTAGCATCACAACAAGCAACCTTCAACTCGGGAAAAGCCTTCTTTACCGTCGGATACAGCACCTCAAGAAAATCCTTCGCCTGATACCCGTCCGAAAGCATACTAGAATAATATCCCGGGTTGAAATCAGGCTCATTGTAAGCGCCCAGCATCGAAATCGTCACATTCTCTTTCTCCTTGTAAAACCTCACAAGCTGCACAAGGTAATCCGCATACGCCTGTCTCCAATCGGCAGAACAATTGCTTCCGCGGACACCGCAAATCAGACCGCCGTCGCTTTCGTTGTTGTTGCTTTTCATGCAGCCTGGTGCGCTCCAGGCGTCGGCGTAGACGAAGAGGTCTGGGTTGTACTTCAGAGCTGTCTTGGTGAGGTTGACTTGACATGCATCGTTGCCGTCCCAGGTGTAGTTGAATGGCCCGGCCGGAGTTGATGGGCAAGAACGAAGGATGGAGCCTTGCTTTGTTGACTGGATGAGATTGCGGACGATGGACAGGGCGCCGATGTGCTCGTCGAAGAGCGTTTTAGTGACTTCTTGTTGGTTGTTGGGGGAGAGACCGGCGGCGCCGAACTGATCACCTGGTTGAAAGGAGGATATGGGTTAGTTTTTCGTTTCGAACTTGTAAGTGTTTAGATGTGTGATCAACTCACAAGCAATACCAAAGGCTCCTGAGCAGCCCCCTCCGATCATAGTCTGATGCTTGTTGTGGCCATTGACTTTGATCGACACATGGGCATCAATGCCAGCTGGATCATAGATGTACGACTGCGCGCAGGCACACGAGATGCCGGCGAGAAGAGTGTAGGCCTTCATATTTGACAAACGATTTGATGATGTCGTAAACCATTGCAGTCGGCAGACCTGTTTGATCTTATATTATTCCTGTCCCCGGAGAATCGGGTCCGAAGTCGCCAATGCGGATGTCGTACAGAATGGCTAATGACGACCGGTGCCGTGTTCCGTGGATACCCACGTTTTTGCACGTCTAAGGGCGGGATACATCGCGATTCCCCTCATATCTTCACGTGTGGAGTGACGACCTGGCCGGCTAAATGCACTTACGATGGCCATCGAGGCATCGTTCATTGGGTCTTCTTCTCGCGATAGCCTGTCGAAGATACATGCTTAGGCACTACTTCAATGCTTGATGATGCCTCGCAGAAGCTTAGCCGCAGCCTCATTCTGTCTCTGTTCGTCTCCTTCCATTTCGATTGTAGATACTCTGTTGCGATAGCTGTAATACATACGACAACTTCCCCATTGAAAAAGGAAACATGCCTTCTGCACGCGGTCTGTGAAGATCAATACTAGTATCTAAATCCCTATCCTATGGTCTCATTAAGTCGTAAGCGCTTGTATCGTCTCTGGTATATCCTTAAGGCGCTTTGAACCCAGGGAAATTTTCCACCTCTTCCTCCTTGTACTGAAACCTTCGCGCTGCATTGAACGCAATAAACTAAGCATAAAGTAAAATATCTCCATCCTCATCGTAGGATCCATACTGCGAGCGACATATACGCTGTTCTGTTGCTCGAAAGAGTCCGAGAAGTAAGGCCGCGAAAAGTCGAAAGCTCACGTATTTGCCAGCCTTGCACCGTTCGATATCAGTACAATCCTCCACTTGTCGATGTGGCCATCTCGTGCAGCGCTACTGCCAAAACCCTTGAATTGTGATGCACGAATGTCTTGATCGCTGTCTTGTGCATTTTTTGTGGTTAGTCGCCACATACGCGAGAAAAGTTGTTTGATAATTTCTCCCAGAAAGGCGAATCTGAGCTCAATCGTCCAGCTCAAGCACCTTCCTAATCACGCTCACCTCAGCGTGGTTGCGGTAATTCCGCATACGATGGCACCATACCACCTCGCCCTCCTCGAACAAGAACTCGCCTCCAATCTGGAAGATGTTGCCACCCTTGATAACATCCCTTTTGCGAATCGCCAGCTTATCATCACCGAACGAGCTCGCAACAATCGAAGGCGCCGACTGCTGTTCCTCCATCGCTTCCAGCTGCGCGACGTCGCTGTCCAGTTCCGCCTGCCTTCTCCGCCGCTCAGAGGCTTCGAGCTTCGCCTTGTTGAGCTCCGCTTGTCTTGCCTTGATGCCCTTGCGAATAGTGGTCATCTGGCCTGCCGCCCAGGCCACGGGGGAGATATCCTTCATATAGTCTGGTCGCTTCATGCCAATATTCACTGACAGGACCATGCCGAGGCGCTTGAAGAGCGCGCGGCTGGGTTCAGCGTAGATGGGGAATGGACAGCCCGTCTTGAGCTTGTAGAACGGGATCAGCTCGGGGTGGCCGCAGCCTATGACGACGATGCTGGTGGGCGTTGGGATAGAGAAATATTCCTGCATGGTGATGTTGTCGCTGATCGCTTTGAGGTATGCTTGGCAGGCGCCGCAGTAGAAGTGACGGATGAATATTATCAGCTGGCGAGTGTGCGTCGCGGTCGCTGGGTGGTAGAGTTGGCCGAAGGGCATGGGTGTTCCGTCGGCGGCGTAGATGGGGATGTTGTAGGCGGCGGCCAGGGTTGCACGGTCGGGGCAGTCGTCGGTTATGGGGTCGTAGTCGTCGCCAGAACGGAAGCGCGCAAACCATTCCTCCGTGTCTACCACGTTCACTTCGCGTTCTGTGTCGTGGCTGTGGTGGTGTGTGTGTTCGTGTTTTGGCTCGTGCTTTGGCTCGGTCTTCTTGCGCTGTAGCTTGTTCGAGCGCTTAGTTACAGTTGGGCTGAGGGTATGTTGACTAAGTGACGCTGAAGAAACAAGAGTCGGTAGTCTGGGAAGTGCTTGAATATCTTCTCCTCCGATCGGAGAGTTGTTAAGGCTCGTGGGCGCGGTAGAGTAGGCATGATTGTCTGCGGAGCGCATTGAGTTGATCGTTGACGCTTTCGAAGCGTTGCTGATATGGATGGCATGTCGGCGAGGATCGTACGTGGGCGAACTTGGTGTTGGAGAAGTTTGAGTCTCTCTTGTGGTGTGATGTGATTGAGGCGCATACTCCTTTTCGAACCTGGAAGTCCCGACAGGACTAATCGAGCGCTGGCGCTGCATTGTGCGATCGGTATGTCCGAGAAGGATTTCGAGAAGCCAAGCTGATCGTGCAGCACACTTGGTGCTTTACCGAAGGGTCCACAGGAGTTGTAGGATCTGGGGTCGTCCCAAGGACGGCGAGGGCGTATGTAGGACCTTGCTTTTGCGTGTACGAAAGAGAGAGAAGAGAAGAAGACGAGTGACTCGTTCGCTCGGTCGCTCTCGTTAGGTCTAAGAGACCAGGCGTGCCAGGCTAAGAGGATAGGCGGCACAAAACTGCGGTGCAACGACAGCCATCTGCCTTTTGCTCTGGGGCGTTTGGTCGTCCCGTTCTAGAGGGTGATCGGGAGTTCCATTTTAGCACGCGTGGCGGGCCAATGGATCGAGGCCCACCTTTTCCGTGGCAGACCCCCATGTCATTTGATACGTGCGATACGTCACCGACAGGAGATCCCGAATGTCGATCATCATGGTTTGTTCCAGATGACTGAACCCTGCTGAAATCCCTGGTTGGCCCGTCAATCGGACGCTCACCTTCTGTTTCTTCAGACAGCGACACAACATGAACAGACGCAAGCCGTTGTGTTATTGCAAGGCGTCCAGTGTGCAGCGAGACTATTGGTATCGATTCCAACGCTCGATCCGAATCAAGCAAAGCCCGTGGCGCCGGCACTATCGGCCAGGCCGTGAAGACCCCCCTTGGCTGCATACGAGTATTTCTCACAAATGGCGAGATAGCGTGCTTCCTTAGGCCCAGACCCTGTCGTCCGACTGTCAGAAGAAAGGCTAAAACACAAATCTAGGTCAGCAGGTTCTCCGGGCTTTCGCTTGATAGATGAGTGGCTCATCTCGCTGTTCTGCAAATCGTTTGTATCTCCTAAGCTAGAAACACACGTGCTCCTGCTAAACTTTTCTTGACATGTCGAGACGTGGATAACTCCTGGTCCGGCTCGGGGGGACCCGGTGGGAGCCGCGATAACGGCTGTCGAGCCACGAGGCACGCACACCCGTGCCGTGTTCTCTGTATAGCAGCGGTATACATGGTGTTACGCACATATCGGAGCAACAATTGCTCCTCCTTGGTCGGTTATTGCCCTCAACACAGCATGTGTCCGTCAGCAGCCGCGTGTCAAGAAAACAGCTTGAGATAACGAAGTACCTGTACATGGGTTCACGCCCTGCATACGGGCAGGGTCTCGAGTGAAACCTCACAATCTGTACCCCCATATCGTTTGCCACGGAGTCAAGCCAGACAGAGAGTTCGAATATATAGGTACGTGCTGCGGGGTGCATTACCTCCGAGGTATGGCCAAAGTTATGCCCGGCATTCTACCTGTATGGAGGATGCAGAGTTGGCAATAGCGTAAAGCCCACTGTACATGGCGTATAGCGATATGTCTCGACTCCTGAACCCTCAGATATATACATTCGTCTCCGCGCCCTTAGGCTCGGAGCTGTGTATGTTGTGCTCTCGTGTTTGAGTCTGACACACGCGCTCTCGGAGTCGATACGTTTTCTGGTCATACTCCAGAGTAGAAGGAAGACACCCCAGCCAGCAGCAGCAAGCGAACAATGCACAAGGCAGCGACATTGCTCAAGCGTACCGAGATAACTGACAGATCCTTTCCTCAGACCATGCCGATTTCACTTCAGCATTGACGTACCAACCCTCGTCTATCAACTTCCTCTCAACCTCCTTCCACCGACCAAGTTTCTCCGGCTGCTTGAAGTCAAGGTCTCCCAATCGCGCCTCAATGCCAGTCGCACCGCCTCTGACAAACAATGTGCAATCTCGAAGCGTCATCGCGCGGCAAAGGTCGTAGATACCATCTGCACCCGCGACCTTCATCACGCCTCGCGGGTCAAGAAATCGCTGCTGGTTCCTCAGTATAGCGAACAAAGGCTGCGCGCCCTCGACGAGGAAATCTGCGAGCGCCGTGTCGCTTGTGATCTGACCAGCTGCTCGCCGTCTGTCTTCCATCCTCTCGCTGACAAGATCAAATGGACAGCTTTCCTGCTTGTCTGTGGCTGTGCGCTTGCCCTGCGATGCTCGCTGCGCACGCAAAGCACAAGTCCGGCAGCGCTTCGCGTTCAAGGGTGCGCTGGGCGATTGGAGCAGCCATTTGGGCTTCATTTCCAGCATGGCCTTGCCCTCAGCGGGCATCATGTCGGTCACGAGCAGACCGTACCGTTCATCCTCGGGCAGACAGTCCGCGCTGCGTCGAGCTGGTCGATTCAAAGCATCGAGCGCGCGATTCAGCGCGGTTGTGATACCGCTGTTCAAGCAGACGAGCTCTGGCTGCACGAGACAGTCTGGCGGAAAGAGAGGCCTGAAGTTGTTGTTGAAAGATTCTACTTGCTGGTTGGTACTCTGCACATGCGAGAGGTCTTTTCGTAGGCGTAAGAGCTTGCCTCGTAGAGGTTTGGGCAGCTCGGATCCGGCTTTTAGGATGCTGAAAACGAAGTTCGCGCCGCCTTCGTTGAGGTATTTGATCTTGCAGGCGACTACTTCATCCGTTCGAGTCGCTGAGAGCTGCGGTATATTGCCCTCGGCGTAGTAAGCTGTGACCGGCATACCGTCCACGTCCATGAATCGAGCTAGGTTCCTTAGCTGATATCGAGATGGCCCTTGTGTTGATCCGAGAGCACACCAAGTGTTCGTTGGTCGCGCGCCTCTCGAAGACTTGGTTTCCTCCTAGCCAAAGTTTAATTCTCTCCACCGCCACACAAGAATGAGTCCTCACGTAATAACAGCAAAAGCTTTATGAATAATAATGCCCACCAGCCCAAGCAGCCCAAAGCACGTGGAATAGATTAACGCGCAACCACGTAAGTTAGTGGCGCAATCGAAGCCTGACAAGCGCCCTTACCCACAAGGCTGCATGGTAGCTTGGAGGCTCGGTTGCTTCGCGAGCGAAGTCGCTCGCCCAAGCCAAAACTCGCCCCCCACCATCTTGTAAGAGTGATGAGAGCTGTCTTCCATCGGGCCGTGTACCGAACATACGCCTAATCTAACCTGACCACTGTTGAATCCTCTCAAACGCCACAATACCTCACGCCCGTACTTAATCGCATTATATGGACTCTTCGCCGCAACTGCAGCACGTGCTGAAGAGAATGGCCGAAACAGACCCTACTAAGCTGCCTACGCCTTCGGCGTGTTTGGCTGGTGAGTGTATTCATGTCTCTCTTTCATGAGTCGCGGTTTTTAACGTACCGATACGAGATGGAAATGCCGACACCTCGAAAAGACAAGATGGACCGGAAAGATCATTAGAGTCATCACCCGAATAAACGTATCATTGAATTGAACACTCCCTTGACAATATCCAAAAAACAACAGATTTCTGCCTCATCCCAATCGGCACCCCCTCAGCCTCCGTCTCCAGCGAAGTTGCCGCCGTGCAACGCCTGCTTAAGAAGAGCAAAGTCTCGTACACAATGCACAGCGCGGGCACAACACTAGGTAAGTAAAAGTCCCACTGACTCCAGCTTGGATTTCTAACAACATCTACAGAAGGATCCTGGGACGAAGTCATGCGCGTAATCGGCCAAGCTCACTGTCTGCTACACGCCAACGGCGTCGTGCGGATCCAGAGCGATATTCGCGTGGGCAGTCGGACGGACAAGCAGCAGAGTCCGGCGGACAAGGTGGCGAAAGTGGAGCAGTTGTTGGCTCAGGATGAGGAAGAAGATGAGAAGGAGGAGAAGAGCAAGAAGGAGGAGGAGTCTGCGGCGTAAGGAAGCAAGCCTCTGATGTTCCTCGACGACGACATGTTGGAGGGAGGTGGTGGTAGGTGAGGGGGAGATGATGAGACTTTTTCCTCAAATAGACAATTCATGGTTGCTTTTTGGTTCGTGTGCTATGGGATATATGGGGAAAAAAAAGCACATGCATGCTGGACGCATTTGATTCGATGCTTCATGTTTCCTTCTCTTCTATGGTGGCTGTGACGTGTGAGATGGAGAGTTCGCGTATGAACGAAAGAAACCAGTTCATCCCCTGGCCATTACAACTGGTATACGCCGATACCGTGTGCCTTTCCCAAAAGAACGCCTTGCTGTAACGGAATTAAAAACGAATGGGTATCGCGATACAAAGAGACTCACGAGTCTCGTCAACTTTTTAAAACACAAACTCATTACTATCCTGTTTCGCAAGCAGGAACACATTTCTTTCTTCAACTTCAAGAAACATACGCAGGCGGTGCTTCGACCCTGTCCGCATCGTCGGAGCTCGAGCTGTGCCACATGCCGCCTCTGGCCTTCTCTTCGGCAACGCGGTTGGCGATTTCGTGCGCCATCTTCATCATCCACGCTTGCTCGAGGATGCCGCCTGTGGAGCCTTCGCCAAAGGAGGCGCCGAGTTTGGAGAGGTTGGCTTCTGATTGAGAGCGAGAGATGTCTAGGGACTTGGATTTGGCAGGCAGGGTTCGCATACGAGGTAGGTCGCGGCGGTGGGGCCTCTTCTCGTCACGAGCTGGCAGAACGATGGATGCACGCGGCGTTGGGTCGTCGTCTTCGAGGATGTGTGTGGGCTGCTGGAGTGGTGTGACTGGGCGATGGCTTGAGCTGGGCTGCGTGATGTCTGCTAAGGGCTGTGCGATTTTGCTGTCGGACCGAACACCGACTTTCTTTGTCGGGCTTCGAGGTGGTGTTACGATCTCGCCCTCTCGCTCTGCAGAGTTCTTTCCAGATGCACTGGGAATGTTTGAATGACTTGCGCTCACACTTGAGCCGTCTTCGTAACTGCTGGCCACGCTCGCAAGCTCGCCGCTGTCGTTCGCCACAGCTTTCTTGCGGAGATCGACGACTCTGTTCTTCCTCTTGCGTTGACGGGGTCTGGATCTAGAAGTTCCGAGGCTCTGTAATGAAGTTGTGGAGGAGATGCTCTGTAAGGTTGGCCTGGTCCCATGTGACTCGATATCTCCAGAGTTCTCTGACGCAATCGAGGATCCTGCGCTGTGTCTGCCCAGGGAAGATTGTATCCTTGATAATGTTGTAGTTCTGTGAGTTGGTGTGATTGCACCCGATGCCGCATCTTTGCGCTCGCCGGCATTCGACCATGCACGATAGACAGTATCCCTAACACTTGGTGTGAATAGCGACAGTGTCCTCTGACTCTCAGATAGTGCGGCCAGACGAAGGAGATTCTTCTGCGAGAAGGTTGCGTAGGTTTCCGCAGGAGGATCAAGGGTGAAAGAGTCGTCCTCGTCGCAGCCCAAGGAAGCTGCACTGCCGAAAGGATCCGAGTGTGCCCTTAACTCCATATGATTCTTCTTAGGCTGTACGATATCGGCGACCTGGTACTCGGAGTTGAACATGCGCAGCGAAAGCTTGTGAATGATTGCAGGCAGATCCTCCATGAACAGCACTCTAAGCTGGTTCTCGATAGTCTTCTGCAGATAATCGCGCACGAACGGGATCGCATCGAAAGTTGATGAGACCTTGAGCGACTCGAGCGGATCATTCCTGAACACCAGTGTGATTCCCTTTTGCTTGGAGAAGACCAAGATCACAAAGCCAGATAATCGGATGTCCGATAACGTGATTTGCAAGGGTATCGTAAGCGAGCTGCTCGCCGCCAGGGGCTGTGGACTCGCAAAGGACGGCTTTGTCGATAGGTATGTATTCAGAGGGTTCGCTTGCACTCTTGTTTTCAGCGTCAAATATGCGTCTCCCGTGTAGCTCATCTTGAAAATTCCTCTGAACCGATCTTCTGCAAGGTCGCCAATCTCCAGGATTTCCAGCTCGGGTGGTGTTGAGCCCAGGTTCAGCTCGTTCACCAGAATATCGTCAACGATGATTGGTGGTTTGGGCGATTTGTTCAGGGCGGTGGTAAGCATGTCGCGCACGCGATCGGTGTCGGCGATCAACGGCGACCAATTGAAGTTGAAAGCCATGTTGGCTATCGTAGAGGCTGGTCGACGGCTGTGAAGGAAGGTTGGAGGCTGAGGAGAGTCAGGCACCTCAAGAGTGGGCGGGTATTTGATGTGTCGCGTGCTTCATGGATAAGCTCTGATGCGCACCCGGCCTGAGTAAGGGCAGTTGATGGCGCAAGCGACGTGCTACTATTTGCGTGCAGCGTGAGGAGCGTCGGAGTCGGCCGGGATGATGGATGTAGGAGGATGGAGTTGGTAGTGTGTTTGTGTTGTGATTGCAAGGAGGAGCAAATGCAGGGATGCAGTAATATCAAATCACGGGACGAGCATTCTCTCTCCAAATCTTGCAGCTGCTGCTCTCCAAACATCAGCACAGCCAATTCTCTCCGCAAAGCCCCGACGTCACCCTGTCACCCTCGGATGACGACAACAACAACACCAGCTGAAGCGATCGCCCTGTAGTTCATGCACCGCAGCCGTTGTCTCCACCATGCGAACATCCACCTTCCACGACCCTTCTATTCCTTCACTGACATACTGGGAGGCGGGTCACCTCTGGACATCGCCTCCTCCGTCGCTTGGTGCGCCTTTGCCATTATGCGGTGTGAAACTCAGACGACCGGCTTCCGTGCACTGTTTGCCTGGAAAGACTAAGCATCCAGGCACTGTACCACATGTCGGCCACATGGCAGTGCCTGGCAACTCAGGACACAGACACCATGACAGGATCGCCTCACCTTTATCTATGCCTTGACTGGCCACACCTGAGGCCGCCCTAATCTGTCAACTGGGACGTCACAGATCCCACTGCTGCGCCAGGATTGCAGGCTGCCTTCTCTGCCTTTCTCCGAAACATCCATCCTAGCCTCTGGGCTGCCATTTGCTCCCAAGGATCTCACAATGCCGGCACATGGTTGATGCGCACATGGATGATCGCTCGCATGAATCTCTCCGACCTCAGTTCCACACGCGCTCATGCAAGCTCAGAGAAAGAGGAGTATCAAGAACACTGCACTGCATGTTATGCGGACTTCCGTGAACTGCGCTGGACCATGTCAACCACTGTGTACATCTCCACTGCCTGGCCAAGTTGCGGGACAGTCGAAACGTGCCTTGTGGCTTCCTTACATCGCCTTGATGTTGCACAGCCATACTCTAAGTCGCTCGGATAATGCCCAGTGGCTCACCGCTTCGACATGTCTGCTTCTGAGCCACGGCGGCCTACAACGGGTACTGTCCGCGCATGATGGCGATTTGTTCTGAGGTGCATCCCTCACACTCTCGGTGGTATCGTTGATCCCGCCCTCTAATATAGATGATGATGTCTGAGCTCAAGCTCAAGATTCAAAGCTTATGTACTACGCCGTTAACAGGCAGGCCTCAACAACATAGCTTCTGGTCTACAGCTCACATGAGATCCGGATCAAATACCAGCCCTACTTTGCTATCACTCCTCGGTGCTGCCGTCTGGACGTTGTCGTCATGAGTCAGTCTGCGCCCTGTGCGGAAGTCTGGTATGCAATGAAGAGGCTCTTTCGTTGCCTTGATGATCATGTAATACCATCGGGAGGCCGACCTTGCTAGTGCACCGCCACACTTTCTAGAGGACTTTACTCCGTCCCAAGGCATGCTGTCACGCTCGATTGAGAAGGGCGTTTCACGTCATTTGGCAGAAGCTTTATGGCTTTCACGTCTCAGCCACGAAATCATACTTCGATGCCTCCTCATTATTGGACTCACGGGCGCCTGGCACGAGTGATGCATACCCTTCTCGAATTCGATTGCGGCTTGCGCGATTTGAAGGCCGGCTACATTGCCTCTCGTACCAGTTTCCGACATCACTTCCCGCCCTTCCATTCGATCCCGTTGAACCGTCGACACCGTATCACAGGGCGTGGCTTCCCTTGATCTCTCAACGGCCGTCACTTACTCCCTGTTATACGCTATTCACCCGAAGTCTAAGTAGAGTGGCGCCTTATACTTGTATTTTCCTTTCTCCTTGCCTTATTCCCTTACCCAATACTAGTCGCTGCCCTTGACATCGTCTATGGCCGTTCGCTGCTCCACGTCAGACTGACTCCAGACCGCTTGATTATATCGACTGCGCCCTCAGACCCACTTCGACGTCGTGGCTCCGTTGATGCTCTGGTGTCCTTGATATGAGCTCGCAAATGGCTCAGGGACGTTGAGGCGTGGCGATGAGGCCTCTTCGCCCTCTTTCTCGAGATTATTGTGCCCTGTATATTGAACGGTATAAGTATAACAGCACTTTACGTATCAGCATCTCAACTCACAGAGACACTCACAACCTCCTACTCCTCACAACAACACCTACAAACCCTTCAGCAACACCAAGCGCAACAATGTCTCAACCCAACCAGACTTACACCAGCCCTCCTTCCGCATCACGCGGACGTTGCACTGGCCAAGTGCAAAACTACCCCGTCGTGACAAGAGGGCCACCGAGAGGCGCATGGTACGACTTCCGAAGACCTGTTCCCAATTTAATCCTGCCTCCGCATGCTGACGCTGGTGTTATCGACACAGGGTTTGCTGCCAGTGCCGTCAAACAAACATGCCTGCACATTCTCCAGACCGTTGCCCTATCGACTCACACTACAGGTGCATCTACTGTACGAAGTACTAGGCATGCACTGCTCCTGAAAGTAGCCGGCTTGGGCTGCGTATGTCATGAGCTTCATGGTTTTCGCTCATGTGCTACGAGCCACGGTATTGGACAACACTTGACGCGTAGACCATGGCGTATGCCCTCACGACAGAATCGCCGACAACGACTACTGGCTTCTGGACTCATGCTCGAACCCCTGGCTTTTTGGTGTCATCGCACTGCTGTGGTTGTGCCCAATTCTTTCTTCGCGGTGGATGACAACGCTGTTCTTTTATCTTTCCTTCTTCTTAGGTAGTCTTGACTACTCTTTGAGATGCAGCTGGACTGCTTTCTTTCTTATTATGCTTCGCAGTATGTATTGAGTATATACTTTCACTCCGAATTTTGCGCAACTCATCCTAATTCAAGCAAGCATTGTGATTTTGAGCCTTGAGGAAGGCGCGGAAGCGTTCAAGGAGTACGTGAACGGAGTTGGTGGTGAAGACTTGACGCAGCTTGAGTTAGGCTTGTGCTCCAACTAAAGATCCTTTGCACCACATCATCCTTTGCGAGCGCAGCGAAGAGCTTGGGCCGAGAACCGACCAGGGTAGAGAGAGATTGGGTCAAAGGCTTCCGGGACGATGGCGATGCAGTTCTACAATGGCAAAAGTAGCCTTTCGAATTATTCTCTGTTCACCTAATTTACATGTTCTTTTCCGCTTGAACGCTTTGCATTATTATTCCAGTTCGCTTAAAGCATCCCTCTCCTCCAAGCCCTGTTGGCCAACATCTCGATCTCTTGTACCTCCACGGGACCCTTGATGCCTTCGTCTGACAGACCCTCAACCACGGATTCCGCAACAAGATCCGCCTTGAGTGGCTTGCTGCCACCCGCACCCATCAACCATGTCAAATTGCCACCAGTCAGACTGTTCGCAATGAAGCCACCATACGTAACAGCAGCCATCGGGATCGTAAACCCTCTACTGCTATCGTAGAGGAAACCAGGCCTCACGAAGAACGAGCGCATCGTAGGGAATTTCGACGCAATCGTGCTCTCCGCTTCGCGCTTCGTCCTGATATACCTCTTCGGCAGTATAGGCGCGCCCGCCGCCGCAGAAATGTACGCAAACGATCCCACTTTCGCCGCGGCCGCTGTGTTCGCCAAGATAATCGCCGAATCTCTGTTCATGAGCTCATACGTGATCTGGCCGTCCTTCTCGCCCGGCTCGATGCTATCCGCTTCCATGGGGTTCTTGCTCGAGCCGATTTTCGTGGTGGAGAAGGCGCGCTGCAGGCCTGAAATTGGGGAGACTTGGCCGGAGACGACGCCTTTGTAGTCTGCTTCGAGCAGGATGCCCATGGAGTGTACCACCGCGTCGGCGTTCTCGAGCGAGTCTTTGTAGGTTTCGGGGTTGAGGATGTTGGCGCTTTTCCAGGTGACGTTTTTGGACCAGGCGGGGGCGGTGGGGGAGGAGGTTACTGAGGACCAGTTGGGTTCGCCGGAGCGGCTGTGTAGAGGTCTTGTTAGCGTTGATGTCTGTTTGTGGCTTGGTCTTTGGACAAGCTTACCTGATAGAAGTGACATCCCAGTTCCTCGCGACAGCCGCCTTGCAGATTCTGCTTCCTAGGAAGCCATTTCCACCGCATACAACAATCTTTCGTTTGGCGGACGCGGATGCTGCGGTTGAAGCCATTGTTGCGGATGTGGTGTGTTTTCGTTTAAGGGAATTCGTATGTAGTGAGGCCGGCGCGCTGAAAGTAGTACACGCTTTTTGCTCGGTATAGGTGAATGTGTGAGGTTGTGGAATGGTTGAAAAGTGCGCAATGGTTCTGTCAGTGTTTGGTTTCAATGTTCAGAAGCACAGGCGATCATCAACGCCGAAAGACGTCATGGACATCGGAATTGAGATCGCGACTTGAAACACATGCGAATTGACCATCAACATGACAAGCACCTCAATAGCATTCACCAGAGATATTTGCAGGGTTCTACAGCTTGGTTGGTGTTAACAACGAGTACGGTACTAACAGGTTGCGTTCGGGCTTCCAAGTGCTACAAACTCGCGCTTGCTTGCGTGTAAAGTAACAACTAACGACAGAGACACGAGAACTATTCGATATGTATCCTTCAACCTTTCGACGGAGACTGGACTATGTACATGCTACCAGTATCAGCAAATTCCGACAAAATTGGCGAACTGCGGTAACTGCACGTACACATGTCTTCCCATCGTGTGTACATGATCTGTGTGCAACTCAAGACATTGCAACACCAATTCGAGAGCTTGCTGGCAATATATATATACCTGGTAGAAGGTCATTCATCAGGTGAACAAATCGGACCTCTGGCGCTGGACGATTGAAGAGGTATATGTACATTGGTGCACAGTGTAAGCAGCTTGTCGGAATGCAGGATGGCTTCCTATTGTCTTTTGTCTCATCCCTTTTCTCGGTGGACGACGTGGCGCAGCCGGATAAAAACAGCAGGCACTATGTGCTATCTGCGACCGTCAGCAATCCATCCTACGACCGTACCTGCTGACAATTTGAGCAACAAAAAGTGCGCATTTAGCGGCTTCCACTCACGGGCAACCAAAAATAAGAATGCTCAAGCATACTCCACGATCTCTCCCGATTTGCCTACAACCTAAGCGATGAAAATATTAATGCTCCATGGCTATTCCCAGAACAGCCGCACATTCCAGAGGAAGCTTCGCAGATTAGCGGAGCGACTGTATCAAACCTTTCCCGACACAGAGCTCGTGTGGCCCGAAGGTCCACTCCGCCTACATGCAAGCGATATTCCTGGTTACCAACCTGCGAACAACGAACGACAAGTACACGATGGCCCCGAGCTGAGAGCATGGTTTCACCTCCGATATGTTCAAGACCCTCCACACGGGCTGTTCCAGAGTCTCGACATGCTTGCGGAAGTCCTCGAGCGCGATGGTCCATTCGACGGAGTGATAGCTTTCTCTCAAGGCACGATCCTTGCTGCCATAATGGCCTCTCTGCTGGAGGGCCAGACCCGTGTCGATGCTTTCCAACGCGCGGTGCAGATCTCGCCAGACATCATGCCATATCCCGGCGCATTCATCAACCTGAGACACCCGCCTTTCAAGTTTGGAATCCTCTATGCTGGCCGGGTGGGAACAACTCGATACTCTGACTGGCTGTACCAAGACCCGCCAATTGATACGCCATTCTGCCATTTTGTTGGGAAGTGGGATCCTATGGTCGATCACGAGGAGCGAGATGCCGTGCTCGCGAAGTTGTCTGGCAGCAAGGAGTCAAGAACAATCGTCCACGCTGGTGGACATTTCGTGCCGGTGGATGACGAGATGATCTGGCGGGTGGTCGATTTCGTTGCCAAAAGCAGCAACTGCAAGCATAGCGACGCCACCGACAGCGCAGAAGACAGCGCGTGCGAAACGATCAAATGAGGATAATGGCGCGAAGGCGTTGGGGTCCAATGATCAGCTTCGATGCAATGCAGGAGGAGGCTTGCAGTACATGTGTGGCACGAAGCTTCTCAAGAGATTAGCGGCGCCGAAGACACTCCTAAGACACTTTCCTTCTCCATGAATCAATACAGTTTCCCAAGTCCTGCACGAAACCTCGCCGTGAGCAAGAATGTCATCCGTAGCCTTGCGATCCTTCGTGCCGCCGCGACGTCGGATTTCGTTAGGGCTGTGATCGCGCCGGAGACAATGCCGGGCCAGTCTCGAGGATATCGGCCCTCGGAGCGAAGACAAGCGTGGCAGATTGGCCGGGAGAGGCGTGGAAGGCTGACACGAGCCAAGCGCGAAGGTCCAGCCGGATTCGTTGTCGATGATGGCAGTTAGGAGTTCCACTTCCTCACGGGACGCGCATCACCCGTTTCTTCTAGACGGTGATATCCTAGTGTGAGAGTGTCAGAAACGGCTGGCTTGAGAATGATTTGAGTCTCTAGAATTTGTAGAGCGAACTTCGAGCGGCGACAAGGCGGAATGTCTTTCGGCAACAAGTAGCACACACACATCATTATTACATGGGCATTGCAAAGGGGGCAAAGCACAGTGTTACGAATTGTCGAGATTGGATACAATGTCTAGCACTGTTCCCCATAAGCTAGCACAGCACGTACCCTACGCTCTACAATACCCATAGGTTTGTATATGCTCCAAGCACCAACTCCATTCTTTCCTATTCACACATGGTAATCTCGGAGCTATAGGCACAAAAAAGTGTGTGTCGACCATTGAGGTACTTTTCACAGCGTCCATCGACCTCAAAAGCTCACATACTTGTACTTTTTGCCCACAGTGACTAATTGGTCTCACTTACCATGAAGAGTCGTACACAAACTTCAGCGCAGCAACAGTACGCCACCTCAAATTGTCCCGCGAACGGTACCAGCCACTGATCTACCTTTGACAGATCTGACACTCTCACAAGGCAGTGCGGTGATGCAACTTCACAGCCTTCACAAGCATGAAGAGCAGAGGCTTTCACATAATGCTGCACACAAACGTATGTTTTCTCACGGTCAGCGTCCGCTGCCACGTTGCCCAGCGGGCTTTGCCCTGCTCGGCAGGGATCTCGTTACGAATGGCTGACGACGCCTTGTAACTTCGCGTCTCAGCGCAAACTGCGCCTCTTTGAGATGCGAAAATAGGATGGCGAGTGTTGTAAGACTCTCAGCCTGTACCTACAGTGTTGTCTCGATGTTGTTGGGTCTTTCCAGTATTCTCTCGCCTACTTTGTTTGCTTGAACAGATTGATTGCTACTGCCAAATTATCTCTCTATCTATCTCCTTGGTCAAGATCGTCGCTTTTCTCCTAGTTTCGATTGCCGCCGCCAACGATTGCACGAGATACCCTCATTTCCTTTCTTTCAAATAAAGAGAAATTGGCTTGGAATACACTACTTTACGATCTGCAAAATTGTGCTTGCTTCACAAACCAACACATACACAATGTTCACGTCAACACTACGATCACTACTGCTGCTGCCCTTCGCGCTTCGAGCAGCGGTGGCACAATCGACACAAGCATGCAACAACAGTCCAGAACTCTGCAGCCGGCAATACAACAACATCACACATCTGGGCGCTCACGACAGCCCATTCCTCCGAGATGAAACAACAAGCTTTAGCACGTCCGGCAATCAGTTCTACAACACCACCATGCAGCTCGAAGCCGGCGTGCGCCTTCTTTCCGCACAAGTCCACTCGCAAAACGACTCATTACGCCTATGCCATAGCAGCTGCGACCTGCTAGATGCTGGAACGCTTCGCAATTGGCTGGGCGAGGTGAAGGGCTTCATGGACGCCAACCCGAACGAGGTGGTGACGATCTTACTCGTCAATTCCGACGACGCGAGCGCGAGCGACTTGGCGGCGGAGTATGAGGCGGCAGGCGTGGACTCGTATTCATATGTGCCCTCGTCAGCATCTGCGTCGAGTACGTGGCCGACGCTGCAGAGTCTGATCAGCAGCAACACCCGCCTGGTGAATTTCGTCGCCTCTCTCGATGGCAACACTGCGGCGCCGTACCTGCTGGATGAGTTTACGCACGTGTTTGAGAATGACTACGAGAACTCGGAGTTCTCTGATTTCTCCTGCACACCTAACAGGCCGAGTGGGTTGACGTCGGGTTCGACCGGAGGCAGGATGGCGTTGATGAACCACTTCCTCTATCTCAACCAGGCGTTTGGCATTCAAAGCCCCAACGTTGGTAACATAACCACGACGAATGCTCCCGGAAATTCCACCGGCATGCTTGGTATGCAGCTCGGGCAGTGTAGCCGAGAGTACGGCACGCAGCCGACATTTGTCCTGGTCGACTTCTTCAACGTGGGCCCGGCGATCGAGGCTGTCGATTCCATCAACGGCGTGACGAGCCCTGCCGGCAGAGCCAGCGTTTCGAAGGACGTCCTCACCGAGCCTGAGGAATCCGCTGCGGGTGTGAATGCAGCGATCGGGTACTGGAGTGTGGGTTTGATCGCGGCGACGCTCGGGTACGCGATCTGCTGAGGGTAGCTGCGTGCGTGAGGAGACAGCGGTGAGGAGCCACGCTGCCGGGCCTCACACAGCTAAAATATAGACGCATTTGCTAGTTTGGTAATTAGACCTCCGAGGTATCATCACATGAGCATGTCCAGAGGGCCTTGCGGACCTGCTGTTGAGCTGCGCAAGATTGCCTGGCGGGATACACAGTATCACATATATCTTCTTTGCCCGTCCTATCGGGGCGCCCTCTCGCCTCTCTCCCACATGCGCGTCGTCAGATCCAGAAGGAAATGCAGATGTAAGGCTCACACTGTGCAACCGCGCACCGAATCTCCGTGTACCAACCATGAGGACTGCGATTCGGCTGCCCGGTCCCGAGCACTTCGATCCAGATCCCAGTGCGACGGCACGTCGCAACAAACACAGCATGTGAGAGAGGGAGGCGGAGCATGCATTCGAGCACATGCGCCTGGTCGTTGGGTCCGGGCCTTTTTCATTCGCTCTTTGCGCTGTCGGGTCGTGTCAAGATGACGGAACGCCACCCGTAACGCGAACCAAGATGTCATTCGATACAGCCCAGTGCCGTGTTCAGCAGGAGTCTGCGCATGACGTCTCGGTGGTGAGGGCAAGCTTCTACGTTCCTGCGAGACGATAGTACTGCGATTATCTTCGGGATTCTCGAATGGATCCTGGTATTTCTCGGTGTGCATACAACATTTATCGAGGGCTACAACCGCCAGCATCAACATGTGGATTGGACAAGATTAGCGCAATCCTGTGAGCAGACACTCGACTCGAAGCCTTTGTGAAACCAAGCTAATGCATGACATTGACATGTCACGTGGATCGTGGTAGCAGTGGCGGCGTCACACACGGAGGGTCAACGAAGGCGCTCGCTACACGCTGCAGGCAGTTTTCGTCGCAATTGGCAGGATGGGCGATGGAAGCAGAGCGTGCAAATGCAAGGTGAGATGGAGATGGAGGAGGAGTGCGTAACGCAACGAGGCAATCTGCAACCTGCTCGCCACGGCCCTCCCGGTCGGCACGCACGCTGCGGTTCGCGATGGAAAGGCGGTAACCCAAGCTGTCGGGGTGTGTGATGTCGAGCTGTCAAACCACGTCTGGCGCTGTCCGCCACGGGCACACGGCATGGGCGTGTGTTGCTGTATCGCCGGTAGGCACGCCCGCAGCGCCGGGTCGAGCACGAGACCGCAGATGCTCGGTCGGGGCAATGGACGGACGGCGAGTGGGGGTTGTTGTGTGCAGCAGGTTGCGGAGCCAGGGCGGTGGGTGACACTGTTCACACGTCCAGCCAGACATGCTGTGGTATGCAGCAACGCAGCGTGCAGCAGCAGCAGCATATGCCAGCATCGCGTCACCGCAGCGTGTGGTGTGTGGAAGTGGAAGGGTGAGGGAATAATGGGCGTGCATGGGCATGGGACTAGAGGAGACGAGACTGGACTCTCGAGAGCACATGCAGAAAACACACCTTGCCAGGAGGTACAGTGCCACTGTACCGTCTAACCACTACAGTACCGTACAGCCAACTACTGTATGTACGGAAGAAGCGCCATCCAGACATCCGTGACACTGCTACTCCTGCGGCATCGCATACTTGACGCAGCCGGGAGCAGGCAGCACGGCATGCGTGCAATCCGCACGGGCGCATCTGACACTCTAGCAGACTCTATTTACGAATAGGAGGAGGCCATGGCGGAGGAGTCGAGATTGATGGCAGCAGTGGGAGCAGCAGTAGTGTGGGAGGAGCCGTGTCCAGATGGCTTGAGGGCGGTGCCCTACCCATGCCCTCGATGCCCTTAGATGTGCTGAGCCCTAGCCATCGCATGCGTAATATGGCATGCAATAACACCCATAATGCCTGTCAAAAGCCCAAAGCGGGAAAAGCATGAAGCATGGCCACAGCAATCCACTACAGTACTGGCGGATGGCGCGCAAATCTGGGTAGATTCCGGGTCGACGGCTCGAGCGACCCATTGATCCCTGCGTCTGTCCGACACTTTTTGTTCCATCTGTGACCGGGCTATACGCTTACGCGCCCAAGTGCCGACGACACTCCACCACCACCACCGCCAGTGACCAGCCGCTGCGGCGTGAATCTGTACCATTGATTCGGCCGCCGTTGACATCGCCAGCGCCGGCCTGTGGTCTTGCTCGCCTTGCGCGTCCTTGCACGCTGCGCCTAACATGCGCCATCTCCACGAACTCGCCTGTCAAGCACATTGGCGCCGTTTCAGGCGTGCACCATGCCCGAGCACCGCGGTACTGCCTGGTAGTGCCTCCTACTGTACGGTAGCAAGCAGCAACATGACTTGCACAGCGTGACCTGCTGCCACCTGCTGTTTTCGACAAGTACAGACACACTACTTCTGCCAGGAACTGCGGTCCTGTGGTGCTCTAGCCTACGTTTCAAACACGGCCTGTCAGTGCTAGAAGGCAGAGGACGCCTAGGCTAACGCACAGCTAAAGCACAGCTAAAGCCCTTCCTGCAGTCTTGTCGACTGGCCGTCCTGCAGACCAAGAGACGACCGTGAGCATGCTGCCTCCGTGGGAAACGTCCGCGCGCCAGCCGCGCCTTGGCAGACGCCGGCAGCCCGGTTCTCTTCTTTACGGCACCGCACGGAGCTAATCGTGCTGACAGGGAGGCGTAGTAAATGCATCCCTTAGCGGTGTTTTGGTCAACAACGCGCCGACCCTCACCGCACGGATCTCTACGAGATGTACGATCTGATCTGCGAGTCCCACGTTGGAAAGGGTTCAGCCGGTGTTCACTGCCATGCAACGCTGTCTGTCTGCAACCGTGGCGCATTGCACACGCCTGGATGCCATGACGCTTGTCAACCAGTGAGTGCTTATTCCCGCCCAAAACACGGGCTCTCACTGTGAACCTGCAACTGGATACAACCTTTGCTCATTGGGGTCAACACTCTGGCTACTAGACGGCCAGTGTCGATGGCTTTACAGGAATAGCAGTCTTGCGGCAGACGAATCAATGTTATCGGCACAATGGCGGACGTGCCTGATCCTTTGAGCCGCTAAAAGTTTCATTCGCTTTGCGCAAGAAGGTAATTACGAGTCATCTAGTAGCAGAGCAAAAGTACTGCACCACGGAGTTGTGCATTCGCGGTTGGAACAAGCGTGCCTGTTTCCCATATGACGGCTGAAAGCCGCCTACGCAAGTCTTCGCTCGTAAGATAAACGACAAGCACTATACCATGGTAGCTGCGAGTGTGCCGTGCGTTAGGGCTCTGCTTCTGGCTGAAGCTCGTGCGATTTTGCAGTACCTCGAACGGGACTGGGGAAGCCCGCGGAGCCGGTGACCGTTGTTGCGGCACCGGCGTGCATCAGGCAAAGAGAGTTAGCTAGACCCGGCATGCTTGCGTATGACGCCGGGGTCTGCATAGGCACCAAGTGCGGCAGCAGACATCTCGAGCCACGAACTGCGATGCGGGCCGTTGGATCTGGCTTGACTGACGACTTGTACTAGGGACGCTCGAACACACCCCTGTGGCGCCACGAGCTGTCATCGGTCCTCAATCCTCGGGATCCGCACTACCCTTGTCCTCCCGGCCGCCCTGCTCTCTTGCTACTTGCCGCAACACTGCATAAGCGCGAGGGACTCCTTTCTTGCCCAGGATGAAATGGGTTCGGCCGCATAAGCTCAGGCTGCGGGTCATTCACTGATCGTCCCAGCGTTTGGAATGCCACTTGACCTGACGATACCCTGCTCCACTACTTTACAATACTTTCCCACTAGTCCCGGGATCGATCGTTAAACACAACCCAACAAAAACACTGCCCTCTGCCACCGTTGACCGACGTCGATTCCTAGACCTCTACTTCGGTATCGAAGCATTCTTCACAACGCAGCCTTACCATCACCAGATCGAAGCAATCGGACTGTTGAGCTGCACGCTTGCAGCTTCTTCCCTGAAGACTTGTCAGCCTAGCTCGTCGCCATCCTCCACAGGAAACTTCCGGCTCAGACGGACGCGATACGCACGGGATCGACGTGGCCTTGCGTACTTCTTTGAACTTGACCATCGCCAGGCCCAGCCTCTCGACCCATTCGACTAGTCGACTTGCTACTTGAGCCTACGACACACATCTACACGACCATGGGATATACAGAACCAATGGATTACCATCGCCAACCTGTCGCTTATGCACCACGAGCACGAGAGCATCGACGACGTTCCCCTCGCCTGCCCACACCCGAGGCCTCACGAAGCAGCAACGGTTCACTCGACGAGCAGATCCCACGAACCTACGCAAGGGACGGCATGCGTATCTGTTCATTGCTTTCGAGTGACCAAGCTGATCACAGCAACGACTACTCTGATCGCGGGTACGGCAGTGCGACGGCCTACTCGGAGAGACGGCATCACGCTGCACCTCGATCCCCTCCCTACCAGGGGCTAGACAGCCAAAAGCCATCATTGCCTCCATTGAAGACAGTATGTTAAGCTATGTAATTCTATCGAGTCATGTACTAATCAACATATTGCAGGTGCTGAATGGTGCCATCTCATCGCCGCCTGACACCCCACCAACGCAGCAAGACCTGTTTCAGTCCGGTCCCCGTGAGCCAGCCTTCTCTGCGTCGACGTACAAGCCTCCTGCTCTGTACCCGAACAAGAAGCCTCGCACAGAGTTTGGTCTAGAGCCCTCACCCACTTTCAACACCAGGAGCAGCTTGAGTTCTCCGGGTTTGTCTAGCTCGACCATCGAGACACGACCTGGATGCATCGCTCAAAGATCGAGCGCTCCGCAGAGTTACTCGAGGCCGCATTCAGAGCATGATAGCCTCCGTCGCCCTTCGCTGTATCAGGTTCCTACACTCCGACAGGAGCAGACCTCTCCTGGAGCAGTGAACTACCAGTATACTCGAAGTTACGTGGACGACTCACGCTCGCGACCGAACGGAGTCACTGTCGCGGCTCCACATCGATCACCGACAAGCTCGTCGTATTCTTCGTCTCGATCAGAGGTACCCTATGGTCAAGCACCAACTGCACAATCGCGTGCAGCCGGCGACTACTTCCCATCATCTGCCGATCGATACGCAATTCCAACTTCGCGACGATCATCTGCCGCGAGTCAACGAGACTACGCTCCTCCACACCCAGTAGAGCCATCTCGTAGCGCATACCCATCGACGCGCCCAGCTCACTACTCGCTTCCGATGCGCGATGAAACACACGAACACCAACATTACATCGAGCGGAGCAGACTGCAGCAGCAGGAAGGGTATGCCAAGATGGCAGGCTACCAAGAAGCTCAGCCAACATTCTTCATGCCCAGTCACTACGATTACCAGCAGGGCAAGACTAGGAAGCGAAGCAACTTGCCAAAGCAGTCTACTGAGATCATGAAGACTTGGTTCGATCAGGTGAGATATTACATAAGGCTCTCACGTCTGCGACAGTGTGCTAACAACCGGCAGAACATCACCAATCCCTATCCCTCAGAAGAGCAGAAAGCAGTCTTCTCGAACGTAAGTTGCAAGCCTGACATGGATAATCAATCTTCACTGCTAATGCGTGAATTTACAGGCAACCGGCATCAGCATGACACAAGTCAGCAACTGGTTCATCAACCACCGACGCCGGTGCCCCGAACTACGGGACAAGCGCGACAGAACGCGCGTCGGTGGCCTCGATGGCAGCGATTGAGAATCCTCTGTATCACCCAGACGAACATATACAAAAATTTAACGACAGTCACGACACCAAAAGGCAACGATACGAGCACACCATTCTCCCGTCAAGTCAACAAACCGACTTTACATGCCGGTACCAGCAGTGACTTAGCATTCTCTGGTTCACACATCTGCAATGCATACGGCTAGCTGCGTACCCGGCACAGCCTGTTACCCTGGTTGCATAACGAAACCCTTCCCATACCGTTGGGTTTTCAGGCCTCCAGGATGGAGCTGCACGGTCAGAGCCGTCACACTCTTATTATCCAAAGAATTTTTTCACAGGACGGTTCCACCTCACATGCAACCGAGATGGATTTACAGGCTGCAGCTTAGCTTCACATCATCAGAGACACGAGAAACGAACGGACCGAATTCAAAATACTCGAGACGGCCACCCCGACTACACCAGTGACCACAGAGATCTTAGGGCCTCGGTCTGCTGCCGCGGCGGGCTTCCCAGCGAACAGAGCACTGCAGCGTACCTTATTTTTACTTGTGCATAGCGGAGTTTCATGTATATAATAATGTCTAATCGACGACGGGTGCTTTGCCCTTCTTGGAGAAATTGGGATCTACCTTCGTTCAATCTAACTACTGTACTCATGTACAGTGCTGTCGGGAGCCTGTCAAGCCTGTCATGCCAAAGCGCTCGTACATCAAAGAAACACTTCGTTTCCATTTGAGGACCCGAAAGTCTGGATCACCAGCCATCATTGGACGGCTTGCTAAAGCTGTTTTTGTTCTCCCGTCCAAGGGTCGTCGGCGGAAGCCTATATCAAATTGCGTGCGGCGCTAGAGGCCGCGGAGAACGCTTCGAGATCTTCATGTCGCACAGTCAGGGAGATCGTCGCGGGCGCCCATGTGCGTGATTGAGTGATAGACAGATGGTGTTAGCAGTTTTTAACGCCGCCGAAGATTGATGCTGCATTCGCATGGTTATACGGCGTGCTGCCAAGCTGATATACAGTACAATTGCACGCAGTGAGCGTTTTTGATCGTCACCTAGCATGTTCAGAGCTACCATCATGTGCTGTGTTCACGCGCGTTATTTGGACTAGAGCTAAGGCCTGAGCAGCTAGGTGGGAAACAGTGACCACATCAGATTAACCTCCTAGCACCGAGAGACAAGCAAGCAAGCCATGTGGCTGTGACCAAGGGCACATGTCAACTGGAGGCACGGCCTACGACAGCCGAGTCTTTGACAAGCAACGGACACCAGCAAGAAAAATACGCCCGTTGCGAACCATCCTTTCTACTTCTGGGAATGTGATGACCGGTTCCGGTAGACTTTCACAAAACCCAAAGTCTGATGAATGGAGAAGAGCCCAACACTAGGTTTACGATTTAGATTAGGCTTGCGGTAGGGCTTTTTGTGCTGCGCCATCGCCGCCGCCAGGGAAACCTTCGAGCTCGCGTTGAGTAATATTTGTGTACCTGCGTTGGTCGCCTCACTACTGCCTATACGCGCTCTCTCTCGCTTCGTCCTAGTTAACGAGGGAAAAAGACTTCTCGACGTTCGCTAACTAGTGGCCACACCGTGCAGATCACTGCGTACCTTATTTCTCCCATCCTCGCTTAAAGCTGTCACCTCGCCCGGGAAATCCTGCCGCTGCAAATCCCTCTCAGGCCGGTGGTAAGCTACCCATCACGCTGCATCCTCGCATCAGACTTTCACAGTCCCTTCTCAACCCTAGCAAACTCACAGCCACGGACCCAGGTCCTCGCGCGTGGCGCAACTTTCCTTTCCCAGTTCACTGTCACTTCTCGGCACGATGCTGCCGAGCGTCCTTGGTGCGGTTCTTTCTTCACGGAGGCGCGGCTGAGGTCACGTCGAGACGTGGCGCTGGGTCGGCCATTTGCGTGCGTACAGTAGAGTTCCGCCTTCTTCCCAGCGACGTGGTATGGGCCCAGCCTCCCAGCCTGCCCGCCGGCCGGCTTTTGGGAGGGCCCAGATCGGAAGTTCAGAGTGTGGCGCATAGCTGCGGAGGGCTGGTCTGTGGCGGTTGATACTTCCCATGGCAGTGGTGCCGCGTCACCTGCCTGGCACACGCGAAATGACCTGCTGGTGCTCGAGCCTACAGGCAGGCAAAGAGCTGTGCAAGCGAAGGCAACCCAACACACGCGAAAGGGAGGACGCTCGACCGCGTTGAAGCGAGGAGTGAGTTTCACGGGTCAGAAGCTGGATTCGTCTTGCGTACGGGCGCTTTTGGGCCCCAGTTAGTAGTTACGGCGTCCCGCAACGGGCAGGATGATCTGATCGGGATCTTGACCCCGAGTGTTCGGCTACAGCACCGGCACCAACGGTGACAGACGAGCCGAACTCTATATAAACAAGCATTATGCGGGGCCGCACGGGACGACGTGTGATTTTCAAGATGGGCTTGAAAGAGAAAGGTTTAGCGCTGGAAGGGGCGGCGCAGGTTTGCTTCGACCCAAGGTTCTGATGACCGTGTTGCTGCTGGGCTAGGTTTGCTCTCGTTGTGTAGGAACCGTCCAGCTGAGCGGGTGGGACCACGCGAATCTTGGGTTATAAGGGCTGGGCGTTTTGTTCAGTAATCATTTGTTTTTTGCTCTTCTCATAGTTGTTTCCTGATCAGGACTTTGCACGACAGGCTGTGTGATAGGCGTCCTCTTGTCCGCGTGAGTTTCGCTAGCAAATCGAACCCGAGCTAAACGAGAGTGATTGATGCAAGTGTCAATTATCAAAGACAGCTGTCACTATTAGCTCTGAGGGTACGGTATTTGAGATCATTATGACACTCTGTTACGTAGATTTGCTCTCTAATGAACACCAGATGCTTTGGAGGTGTGTGTGTAGTCTAAGCTCTTTGTGGATGTTCGACGTTGGACGTTTTGAAGTGTGGTCGAACAACCTCTTCGGGGATAGCATAATAACTCTGTGCTAAGATGAATTGACTGTGTGATCGCTATGCATGAGTCAGTACAGATTACATGTAAATATACATACATGTATATACATGTATGCACGTATTCATGTTTCGAGGTGAGGTGCACATCGAGCACACCTTTAAGGGTTAGGGGATGGGGTTCATTAGATGCGCTTACACACATGTACACATTGCATGTACAATTGCGTGAATGTGTACGGTACATACATGTATATGGTACATGTATGCGTGTGCAGTTTACGTATCAAGAAAGCATCACTTGCACCTGCAAGTCATAGCCTCAAGTCGCTTGGTTTGGAGCTCTATGGGAAGATAAGGATGTACGTGTTTGATGGAAATCCCGCAGACTAAACGAAATGCAGTGATCACATTTTCTTCATCGATCGAGGCTCAGACAATGCTCGCCTGTGGCCAAGTACAAGAGCAAGAAGAGAGTACGTGTATGACCTTCATCATGAAATATAGCTAAGGTACCTGTCAGCTTCTTGAATGATCATATAATGCCTGCGGATCCAAACGCACAGAACTCACAAAGGCAGAGGCCCTGCCGACACATTGACGTATAAACATCTTACGTAGAAGCCAGGACACCATCCTTTGAACGTCTATCACCCTGGAAGAATTTTGCAGTGATGTTGCCGCCGAACCAATCACAAGTGGTCGAGGATGCTCGTAGATCAGATTAGCACGGCGGGTGGCTGGTATGCCTCTTTGTGCTGGTGTGTCTCAGACAGAGTGTGTTGGAGATCAAGGGCAGCAATCGGAAGAACGAAGAGCTCACGAAAAGAATTGGACGGTGTACTTGTATGAACTGTATCGTTCTGGTACGTTGTGCAATTCATGTATGCAAGGCATGTTGATGATATAGGGCAGAAGTAAAGGTGAAGAAGTGGACTACAATTGCGGAGTGCAGGCCGCAGATCCTCCTCCCCGCCGCAACAGCCGCAAACATTACGCCATCGTTGCTTGCCGGACCAGCCACTTGAACTTGAATGGTACTAGCAAGCAAGCAAGCACCCATGCCACATTTACGCGGCGCGACAACTCTCTCTCCCTCAGAGAATGCGCCTGCAAGCCCCTAAACGGCATCGTCGGCGCTGATATGGACGCGAAGGAGCTGCGCCGGCGGCAGAAGAGCAACCAAGCCGTCGCCAGATGCATCCCGGTTTTCCTGATATGCGCCGTCATTTACGCGAGTTGGGTGTTCGTCGGACCTCTGTGTGGTGAGTGGGCATGCGCAGGACTGCAAATCATAGTATGCTTGCTAACAAGAATGCGCAGTGGAATACCTCCTCAACCCGCCCGAGAAGGCTAAAGGCCCTCCAATCCCTCAGCGCATAGGACTAGGAATAGCCCTCCCAATTGTTTACTTCTGCCTTCTCCTACCCGTGGCAGTATCATACTTTCGCCTCTTGTACATCGTCACATTCAACCCAGGTCTTACGGATCAGCGCCATCCACCTCGAGATCCTTCGCAGAAGGCGCCGGACGCTCAGAACCAGACAGTCACAACGCGGTCATGCGCGCGAACTACAATAGCGGATCATCAGGAGCCGATCGAGTTGGACCGCGAGGGTATATTGAAAGGTCGCGTGCCAGCACCGCCAGGGATTGAAGAATACTACACCAAGGACGTCTTCCAGTGCGACGCTAACGGCCTTCCGAGGTGGTGTCAATCGTGTTCAAACTGGAAGCCGGACCGAAGTCACCACTGCAGCGACATTGGCAGATGTTGTCTCAAAATGGATCATTTCTGTCCATGGGTAGGAGGCGTTGTCGGCGAAAACGGGCATAAATTCTTCGTTCAATTCACGACATACACGACGATATTTACAGCCTATTTGGTAGCCGTCATGGCATTTTTCGTCGCCGAGTCCAAGCAGAACCACGGCACTATTGAGAACGTCAACTGGGCCGTCGTGCTAGGCCTATCCGCCTTCTTCTGTCTCTTTACGTTTGGTCTGGCTCTGATGTCTACGCATCTTGCTCTACGGAATGTTACAACGATTGAAAACATCGACGTCAATACAGCCACATACTTCCTTGCTGTCCTCTTGCCCCCAGAGCTCCAACACGAGCAGGATATGCAGTTTCCTCCACCTGCATCCTTGTCTCGCCACACCACGCCACCCTCACGCTCTGCCGACAGCTCTGCACCACTGGCATCTGAAATCGACGACCCAGCCCACGCCAGCTACTTCTCTAATACCAACCCACTCGCCTCAGAACGCTCTTCCAGACCTCGAAAGCGCAGCCGCGACGATCCGGCAGCGAAGTACTGGCACGGCACCATTACTTACCCTCTGTATGTATCACCCGACCGCCCGCCTTTACCGGCGCCAGAAAGCCGAACGTTCGCCATTATACGCACACCCGAAGGCATGAACCCCTGGAATCTCGGCGCGTATTACAACTTTACTTCTGTCTTTGGCATGTATCTGCACCACTGGCTCTTACCCGTCGCCCACTCGCCTTGCACCAAACACGAAAGCGCCATCTCCTTCTATGCCATGGGATGGGAGTTCGAGCAATTGCTTGAAGACGCAAGGTTGGTGCAACCGCCTGATTTCATCAAGCGCGCTCGGCGGAGAGGCAGTTCTGTGGGCGGCAAAAGCGCGAAGAAGAAAAGGGTCAAGAAGCTAGATGATGGGTGGCAAAATGGAGAGAGGCCACCGGGGTGGGAGCTTGAGAAGGAGGCGCGGAGGATTAGGCGTATGGAGCGCGAGCGAGAGAGGGAGAGGGAACGATGGGAGGATAATCAACGACGGGACAGTTGATATCATTATTTGGACTGGGACTGGATTGGCGTTGCGGTTAAAGTGCTTTTGGTGTGGTCTGGAAGCGTTGGCGTTGGGGTGGACATATATGTTGTGTACACACACATACACTATGAGTACAAAATGTGAACATTGCAGTTCCTACTCTGATCCTACGAATTTTCACCTCGAATGCGACGCTCAAGCGGATATCCATTACGGTTGTTGTAAACAGATAATGTGGTAAGATGATCGGATGCGTTCTGTGACTTTACTTCTGAAAACCGCGCAATCATCTCGACAGAACAGGTGTGTGTACACTCAATATAGTAACGATATGTGAGTGGATAAAGAACTACATTTCATCATAAATGCGTCGCCGTTGGGGTATCTTCGCTCATCATGCGGTGCATGTATCTCCAAGTTCGTCACAGCGAACGCCTTAGAATATGCCAGCTTCGCTCCCACGCTTGTCACTTGTTGCGGTTGCATTCAGGAGATCCTGCGTATCATCCTTTTTGGCTCCGGTGGTATTGTCTGACTTTGGTGTGGAGGTTCCGAGAGGTGCTCCTCCATCTGACACGTGCTCGACAGCTGTGAGTCCGGATACTGATGGGCGGTTGTCAGCGTCATGTGCGCTACCGTCATGCGGTTTGGCGTGAGCGGCCGAGGTGCTCCTGTTGGCTTGTTCATCATTGGAAGTAGGTGCAGAGTCGATCTTGAGCGCACTGGTGGCTTTGCTGATGTCCTCTTCTTCGTGGTTGCTTGTAGATTGCTCACGTGCGCCTTCTCCTGAGCTGTTTGCGTTTTGTGCACCTTCGTCCTGCTCTTTTGCCTGCAGCGAGTCGTGCGGCGAGCTTTCCTTCTCGACAGATTCAACCTTGTTCCCTAAAACTGCCTGTAACGCAGCATCGCCCTCTTTGTCCGCCTCAACAGCTTTCCTCAGATCTTCGTCCCACAGTAGCGCGATATTGACATTCAAGTACACATCGCCAGTCTCCCGGTTCTTGAACACATACCGCAAACAATGACTCTTCTGATCCACATACTTGATCACATTCAAGCTGAAACCAGGCAATTTGAGCGCACAATTGCCAAAATCCAAGTACGGGTTGAAGAAATCCGCTTCGTAGCACCGCCCCTTCTGGAAGACGAAACCCTCCCTGTGCTTCGCGTCGAGGAAGTACTTCCGGCGCTTTTCGTTGTTCTCTGGCAGGCCAAGCCGCTGGCGTTCCTCTTGGCCAGAGCCATCGGCGCCTTCGCGTGTGACATTCTCTTCGCCGGGTGCAGGGAAGTCCTGTCCTTCTTCTACCTTTTCGCCGAGTCGGAATGCGAACCAGCAGCTCAGACTCGGTCCGTAGAGCCAGGGCTCGTCTGCGTATGCGTCGCATTGTAGACCGGGGTCGATGAACTCTTTTACGATCTTGAAGGCGGTGTTGAAGCCTGGTGGGAGGCGATCGCGGACTGGGTGGTCTAGAGTTCGGAATGTCAGCACGAGCGAACGCAGGAGGTAATAGTTGCAGGAAATGGTCATACCAAAATCATTCCCCCAAACAGTATCCAAACTAGGCAGATCCTGTTTCGGAACGAAGCTGAACGCAACACTATACTGGTCTTTCGCATGCCATGGATCGTCAAAGTAAGGGCTTGTGGGCGGGCATCGTCCTGGTAGGCCTCTGTACCCTCTTATGCGGACCTGGACTTTGGCTCTGACGAACTCGTTTTCAAACGATACTGCTTCTCCGGTGTTGACGCCGACGACCTTGTGTGTTGATTTGTCGTAGGAAGGCCCTGCGGTTACTATCAAGCGGTACTTCTCAGCTTCTTGGGCGGCAGCTTCGTCATCGCTGCTTCGGCGAGTGGTTGCTGCTTTGAGGGCACGGACGGCGGAGGACATTATGGTGGTGGTTAGAAATATTGTAGGTTAAGAGCATAGTGATTAAAGTGTGTAGCTATGTTTACGAGCAAGACAGTCCATGCTTGATGCACACGCGTCGATGTGGGAACTCTTTAGGAAGGTCATAGGTGTGTTTAGACGATATATGGTGACGTAATGCCACATGCCACATGCCGAAAACGCCTCATTACTATGTCCTCGTACAGCAGCCTCAAGTTCTTTGTTCCTGGTAATCGCACTTATACGTCATGAACGTGTGGTTCGCGGTCACTCCATCTCTGGCTGTTGACCAATTCCCAAGATGGGATTGCATACATGTACCATATCAATACTACTGACTTTGGCCCGGTCAACCCTAAGACATCCTGAAAGAAACTCCGACTCCTCCACGCATCTCGCATCTGGTTGTGTGCAGTGCTTAGATGCCTGCTCTGGCATTGTTGCTCGTTGGTCAGGGTTTGTGGCTGACGACAGTCTTTGCTCCTCGGTGAGCCGAAAGAGATCGGTCAAAGATGTCCGTCGTTGCCCGACACGTCTTTCGTTCATGAGCAATGACGGCGTGGAGTGACGAGACGTCGAGACCGAACGATCGTATCCGGTAAGCCTAACGAGATGAGTCTCGCTTGTAGACTCCGATCCATCGAAGCCTCTCTGGGTTGATGTACCCTGGCCGTGAAGAACACAGAGCCGGGCGAGTTGTTCTCGATTTGGACCATCTCCGTGGCGGTTGTGAACAAGGCGGGTAAGTGTCGATTCGGAAGACTCAGGACAGCTCGGGTTGAAGGGCTGCGAGTTTGTGAAGACCGATCGGTTTTTCGAGTATGCGTAATGATAACCAAGAGCGGTTTGGTCTCGTTTTTGTCGATGGATTACCATCGAGATATCGCGAGAATTAAGAATGAAGATGAGAATAGCTCGCCGCGACAGCCTGGACTTGGGCTTAGGTATCAAAAGATTCTGCGCCATCGGTCGACATTTTTTGGTGTTGCTCTGAATGCGCTCCTTGATTGCTCACGTCTTCCTGATCTCGAAGTACCGCGACGTGGAACCTCTTCGGAGTTCGAGCTGGAGAGAAAAGTCAGTGTACTGCTCAGAATGGGACGCGTCGCGAGGTCTGTCTTACCGAACAACATGTTCTCTACGAACACCACGATCTTGCTCTTTCTTTTCGGCCCGGTATATACACCATGCTGAGATGCTGACTCCCTACGTGAGATGATTGATTTGATCTTCGATGTGGCAGAGGGCTCGTTGAATGTGAGATTCATCGCTTCCTCTTCTATGATGTGCCAGGGCGTCTGGTGAATCTTCATGGCTTCTTCATAGGAGGGAAGGACGTCTTCGGAAGACATTGTGTGATATGTGGAGACGAGAGTAAACAAGTGGAATGCAAATCGATACCTGCCGGTATTGCGATATATGTATCAGTCGGTCGAACGCTCCTATGACTCCAGGTGTCGCAAGCCGCTAGCACATGCCGTGTGTCGCATGCCAAAGGGTGTACGGATCCATTGGTAAGCTCTCACGCCCTGTGTGATACTTTCAACGCCGTACTATGAGCGGAGCGCTAGGGCTGGATATCCGGGTATTAAACATTGATGCGCGCCCTTCCACGCACATGAGATCGGACATGAGGGTTACGACACTCCCCACCCATGACCATTGTATAAGCTGACCTGAGCTGAGATGAAGGAGGTCGGCCAGAACGACATCGTTTCGTGATCCATTGCTTGACTGTGTGACAATCTAGTCATCATTGACCTGTGAACAATGTCTCAAAATCTCATTGGCTGTGGCAGCTCGTTGGTTCTACACACCGACTAAGCACATATAAGCTTCACGCCCTGTGATCACCGCAAAGATGATTCATCTCAGAAGGACATCGGTGGGTCTCGAGACGTGTCTGGTGAAGTATCGCAATAGTTTTATGAGGTTTCTCCGGCTTGATATGCCGCACGTGCGAGGGTGAACGGAGGTTTGCACCCTTTGTGCGATGTCCGCTCGTCCCCGCGAACGCCGTTACTACAGAAGCTGGTGCGACGAGGATTGTGGTATATATCGATGGTCGCCCTGTGAGAGTTTAGTCAATTCTAAATTACTTCTGACGCTCCTTCTTTGCTTAGACAAAACGTTCTGGCCGAACGACAAACGGACGTCTTCGAACCCGAAATTGCATCTCGATCACATTGTCAAAACACATTCCTATGACGCGAAGGGTTGCCGAAGCACTTTCGAATGCTTTAAGCGACATATCGAACGATAATGCGAATCACAGAAGGCGGCTGGAAGGAGCCGGCGCCTCAGGCTTCCTTCGGCAAGCTCACCTACTCTGAAGTGCCGACCTCGCTGTCTTATCTTTGCACGACAGGTGACCAATGAGATTCGCTTATGGCTTTACCGATCACGAACGCCGTAGTTCGGATTCCGATATCCGACACATGGGTTCTCCGCTCGCTGAGCTCCGTACCTTACACAGGTCCAACTAACCTCCTACGACACCGTAAGCTGAACGAGCAGAAGTTGCCTATGTTGCTCTACGCTCCAAGCATCAATCAATCTTGTTCTCACCGGTAGAACAAGGATATTACAATAAATTCTGTGCATACCGCAGGTTGCCTTATCGTTTTGATACCCACTTTCATTGACCCAGCAGCTTCCATCCTATGCACAGACGATGCCCTGACTCCAATATTGGTGGCGACACAGGACAACGCCCACGCAACTTGCTCACACAAAAGCAGGCTCAAAGCGGAGAACAGGACCAGCAAGTGTGAATTTATCCACCATTCGACTATCTCCGTGAGCGCATTATCGATAGTCAATCACGTCAAGCCAGGAACCCTGCATATTGCTGCGATGGCTGAATCCCATCGTGGAGTAAGGAACGCCAGTTTGGTGTCATACAGACGGAACGGGAAGCTTTTTAGCTGTGAGCCGGTGAGTCAACTGTTATTATGTATCTTCGTTCGTGGATGACTTCCAAACCGCCAAGAGGAGATCATCTACAGTTTCGTGACAACAGATCAGACGCTGAAGAATATTGCTGACAAATTCCAGTGTCGCAAGGGGAAGCTGCGTTGTGACCACAACAGCCCTGTATGTGGTAGATGCGCTCGGCGTAACAAACACAGGTAAGATACTTTGAAGTCCTTCCGTTGTATTTACGCTGGCCATGATTTACCATCATACACAAGACAATGCTCTCGTTGCGAGAGCACAGCGTATTGATATTCTGATGCCTTTGCAATGTACTGACTCATCACAGTCAATGTGTCTATCACCCTGCTCCATTGACCAAGGCCAGAGCCTCCCCAGACATACCCGTTGCTACATCCTCTTTGTCGAACAGCTCGAATAGAGAATCGCCGGTACAGCAGCAAACAACACCAATCAGCCCACCCAGTATGATGCCAAATGCTGTCATACCAGACCAACCTTCCCATCGGAGCAGTGCTTCGGCGCACTCTTTTCGAGGCTCTCCAGCGTTACCCAGGACATTAGGTGCTGCACGCGGTACTCAAATGTTGTCGACAGCCTCGCACCGATCCCCCGAGACTTACACGTCTCGGGACGCTCGGACTGGTTTTCTTGGTTCCACATCGTACTCGGCTGTGTACACAGAAAACATAGGTAAGCAAATCGAGTTTCTCTAATTTCAGTCACCATATTTCCCGAGTCCTTCTGGGCTCTATCATCAACGTTTCCATTTTCTCAATGTAAATTAGCTCGCATTCGCGCCCTGAATTTTGAAGCAGCTGTGTTTGCCATTGAAGTATACAGGAGTAGGCCATCTTGCACCTGTAGCTAACGCGCAAAATTACAGCAAGTTTGAGCGCCCTCGAGCCAGATGTGTTCGAGCAAAGTAGGAATCTTCCGCCGATACATCCCGAGTATATACAGCGTGGAGCGGACGTACTTGCGTTATTCCAGGACATGTCGCGCTTTCGCCGCTTCACCCAGCGCTGGTACGACCTGAGTGAGAGTTCCATTGTTCTGCAGCCAGTCTTTCGCATCTGGCAAGACGAGATGTGGAATGTACATAAGGATGTTCTGACGGAAGCTAAGCCAGACGAGCTGTATGCACTCTCAGAGATGGTATGGAGGAATACACGGCGGCCTGTCGAGCTCAATGGGCAGATGACGTACAGCGATTGGGCTGCATCGTCGACTGGCAACAATTTGAGGTGGGAAGTCATTGGAATGATCCTCGCTTGTGTTGGGCTCATCGCTGGCAATTTGAGCGACTGGGATTCTATCTTTGACGACATTCGGGATGATATCGTTGACCGCGTCACTTTCTCCGAGAGAATGAGGAATGCCTCGGAGCTCGTGCTGTGTTTCTGCTACGAATGTGAAACCCTCAACGACCTATACATATGCTTCATATACGAAGGCTTATGTCTGATCGAATTGTTGAAAGGCGACTCTCGTAAGTTCTTCCCATAGTCTAATTTTCAGAACTCGAGGGCAATAGATACTGACTTCTGCTAGACTACACTGCCTGGCAGCGCAACGGAGAGCTGTGCGACGCGATGGTCGCAATGGGCTTACACCAAGGAAACTATGAGAGCCCAGACACACCCTTCTTCCTTCAACAACAGCGCAGACGGATGTTCGCATCGGCCTACTACCACGACAAGTCGATATCCTTGTTTGTCGGCCGACCTCCTCGATTATCCTACCGCTATTGCAAGCTGGAGATGCCACTAGATCTTACAAGTGATCAGCTTATGATGCAAGGTGCCGAGCTACAAAGCGTGATTGCAAGCCTCGATTTCAATGGATGGAACACCTCTGGTAGCTTACACAGGATCACCTGGTCTCGAGTCTGGTTCTTGTACGCCCGTATCCGCGAAGAGATCCTGGAACTGTCGCTCGGAACCGCCGACGAAGATGTAGAACATCGCATCAACGAGATTTGGCAAAAGCTGCAGCGCCTAGACGTTTCCTTGCCGCAATTCGTCAGACAAGGCATTCCTCAGATTGACAAGTATCCTGCGAACAGCGATGTCCAGAGCGAACAGCGGATATTCGATCTTGCGAAGCCATCGAACTCTACCCTGTCTGCGGTAGTCGTGCATCTGGGTATCATGCAGACCGAGTTCTATCTGCGCAGAGCTCAGATCAACAGGATGAAGACGCCCACCGAAACTTTGATACCAATCGCGCGGCGCATGCTCAAAGTGGTCCTCATGGCGCAGACGCGGAGAGACTTCTTCCGCGATTTCCAAATGGATATAGCGTGTCTGATGGCTGAAGTAGGAGTGTCGAGCGCCGGTGTGTTGGCGGTTGAGCTATTGAAGCAGGAGCAGTCGCGGCAGATCACTCAAGATATTCTGCCACGCTCTGATACAATCCAGGACATAAGCGTCTTTATTCGCCATCTCGCGGACGTCCGGACAGGAGACGCGAACCATCATATCTGCAAGCAGGGGCAAAGAGCATTGAAGGGTGCTCTGGACAAGATCCTGAGTCCAAGTGCACCACCTCCGTTCAATGCCGATGGCACTGTCGAGGCAGATGGCACTTTCGAAGACATGAGTGTCCTTATGCCGACAGCTAATGACGCGGAGTTTCTTCAATGGCTAGACAAGGTGGAGTGGGACAAGGGATTTTTCATGCCACCTTCTGATACTGTCGAGGGATTTTAAGTTCTGTATATTTCTCGAGGGGCGATGAAGTAATTTGAGCAACGGCAACGGCGATCAAGAGGTCCCCAAATTCAGCAAAGATGGAGAGAGATGTGCATAAAGCATCGGTCGTTAGTTGCCATACAGTCTGTTCGCTAGATATTTTCCATTCAGTGGAAGTAGAACCTCAGCCTTTCACAATCCCTTCTTCCACAGAACCAAGTCCGACCTCTCGCCAACCTTAGCATATAGCCCTTGCGCACGGTAGTTGAAGTACTGTAGTGAAGTCAGTGAAAATAACCCAATGCCAAATATCTATTGCAACCTACCTGAGTGTGCCAGTAAAGCTGGTAAGCACCAGCTTCACGTGCCTTGTCCGCGGTGTAGTCAATGAGCTTCTCGCCCGTGCCCGCAGCCCGCGATGACGGGTCAACAAATAAGTCATGAAGGTAGAAATTGGGGTCGATGCTCGCAGTCGAAGGATGAGGGTAAAACGTTGCAAAGCCAATAGGCTGGCTGTCTACTCCATTGGTTGCTACCGCGCAGTTGATAGGATACTGCGGGTCGAGGAAACGATCAAATGTGGCTTCTGTGACATTTTCAGGAATGGTGCGCTTGTAGAAGGTGTTGTATTGGCTCCAGAGGTTCTTCCATGTCTCTTTGTCGGAGGTCTGGATGGGGCGGATGTGGACGGTTGATGGCGAAGACATATTGCTTGAGAATTTGGTACTGGTCGTGAGTTGGGAGGTGCTGGCGAGTTGAGATGTGGGAAAGCGTAAGAAACATCAATAGAGGGGAAGAGTGAAGACACAGTGTATATATAGCTACTATATGATCCTTCAATGACTCCAGAATCCCCGGAGCGATATTGAAGGCAGCATAGGAGCTCGGAGTTGGGTCATGCGTTGGTGCTGTGCTGTGGGAGCCGCAATAACCGACTGCATCTCGGCTGCGCTTGCCGAATTGGGTGTGTGCAGTCCGCTGACGACTTCGCCGTGTCTCTGGCGTGGATATGCTCAGTCTCCTTTCACTATAGCCACATCTACGCAACTTCCATGGGTCATGGAACTGGTTGTGCAATCTTTTGAGATGACTCGCTCGGATGTTGCTATTCGTGCTGGCACAACTATACTGACAGGTATGGTCTGAAACTGGAAGATGGTGTCGTTGCGAGAAACCAGTGTCTTTCACAAACTTACTCAAAGCGCAACAGACTGCCAGAGATACGTTGCTGACATTGAAGTAGAATTCCGATTTCGAAAGCCGACCCTGAAGAGTTTTCAAATCAAGTAAATTGCAACCACTACATGTATGCAAGGACACAGCCTTTGCCAACAATCGTAAGCATTGCCATCTCAACTGAACAACCCTGCAGCCACAGCGCGATGCTTCACACCAATACACTAGCCATCCCATTTATAAGGAATTCACTCCAAAGGCTGCGTATCCAGAGCTCGCACAAGGTGATGAACATCCCGCCCGGTGCAGCGCGAAGGTGTAAGTGGCTGTGATTCAGCCAAGTGTCCTCGACCATCAACCTGCGTTTCGGATCTCCGACAAAGCATCCGGCAAAGCCGAAGCTCCGACCTTCACCAACTCTCTGTTGATCGTAGCCTGCATGCTTCTGAACAAGCGGCCATTGCTCTTACGCAATGCGTCTTCAAGACCTATCATGTAGGTTTGCAGTCTCTCGTTCGAACAGATGACTGGTAGCCCATCACTACCCTTCTGACTGTTCACGTGCGCCTCCATGTTGTCGAAGGCTTCATGGAGGGCGTGCAACTCTGACTGCTGGACATCTGGACTTGCCCGCAGAGGCTCTGATGCTGTTGCTGGGACGGGGGTGGCGGTCGATCTGTCATTGCCGATCAAAGCTGCGGCAGCCTTACGCCTGGCTTCGCTCAGCTGCAACACTTTCAAGTCCTCCTCATGGTAGCTGACGGGTGTAACCGTTTTGGTCTTCAAATTGCGTTCGATGCCCTTCAAAGCAGACCCCTTGTCGCCAGGAGCCCTGTTCAGAGTTCGATGACGCTTGGTCGAGTTCAATGTAGTCGATACATTCTCGGGTTTGTCGTCGGGCTCTGGCGAAAATTCGCTATCGTCGCTACCATCAACGTCCCATCGCCTAGAGCGTTTGCGTGGCTTTGCAGGAGAAACTTCCTCCAGCAGGATCTCGTCGTGGTAGGATGTCTGCTTCGTGGTGGGATCGATCTTACCCCACATGCTGTACTCCTTCGGGTTGTCTCTGGTACCGAGAACTACGGCCCAAATTTGGTGTTCCCAAGGGAACTGGTGGATGAGAATCTTGAAGAAATCAGCAAGACATCATAATCAGAGGACAAAGACGCTTACCATGTGGTTATTTCCAAAGTCGAAGGTTCTGCACTGGAACTCCACGGCCTCGCCGCGGCGACATGAGCCACACATGCACCTCAATTTACATCTCGAGAAAGAATTAGGCGCATTTCTCCCTCGAACTTCTGGAAACATGCCGTCACTCTTGCCACTCTTCCCGGAATCTCTCTCTCACTGTTCTCGTAGCTGCTTGATTGACGGTCGGCCGACGTCTCTAGCATTGTGATCTCCGGGCATGAAGGAAAACAATTCTCTTGCCAGATCCTCTGAATCCAGTTTGAGGAATTGATTGACGCAGCGTACTCGCATCGTCGTGTCGCCATTAGGTGGAGTTGGTTTGTCTCTCGGTGGATTCTGCGCATGGATCTTCCCGTCGGAGCGTAGCAACTCTGTGATGTACTCAACGAGGCTGATGAGTAAATTAGTATTTGAAAGGTATTGTGAGTGTTACGATTCCCGTTACGCACACTTGTTTGTCTGGAAGCGAGATTCTATCCATCTGTGCTGGTCCAGGAGCCATGGTTGCTTGATCTGAAGGTTTGAAAGGTAAATCATGGTAGAGGAGCCTGGGGAGGTGGGGTATTTCAATCATGTTTTGGAGATCAGCTGACAGGAAGCAGAGGGCGAGTACCTATATATGCATATGCATATTCATTTACCGTTCACTGTTTACTGTCAATCCAGCAAACGATGCACTGCCATCTGCTTGCAATGATCGGATGACGGAGGCCCAGCGCGCTTGCCTGAGTCCCATGCAGGTCTCACCGAACAAATAAAAACCAACTACGTTGAAACACCTTGAGTTTTGATTCTCAAAAGGCCACAACAGACTCATCACTCCGCTTCTCCTTGAACCTGCGACGGCTACAGCACTCAATACGCGTACATCGAAACCGGTCCCGACACTCTAGCTTGCTTTTTTGCTCAAGATGAGTGACTTACGCAAGAACGAAGCGACGAAACATTTTGCGCCATTATGGGGCGGCGACTCAAATGAATGGAGCCACGACCAGCACATGGTGGCAGCGGAAGTCTACGAGCTGCTTCTAAAGACCACTACCATTACCGAGAGCGACTTGCGGACGCGCATCCACGAACTCCTTACCGCCAGACCCAAAGCTTACAGCACAGACGGGAGTGGCAAGACGCCGAGTGGTTCTAGGTCTGCATTCAATCTCAACATCTGACGTAGCCGTGAAAAGACTGATTACTGACAATTTGCAGGACCGTCAAACCACCGCTCGACCGCATGTCGAAAGACAAGGCAACCGCACCGCCGAGGTTCTCCAAGCCCCAGGATCAAGCAGATGATAAATTACGCATGCGCAACACACGGCTGCGCAATCGAATTGCGTGGGGTACTCACCACCTTGCACGTGGCGAAGGATTCGATGCCTATAAAGTGAAGCCCGAGTTCTTGGGAATGGAAGAGCCCTTTGGGTCGGTGCGTTGTTCAGACAGATCATGCTTGACTGTGCAGAGTGCGGTCAACTAAAGAAAATATTCGGAGGTGAGAGCGTGGCTACTACCATAACACACTGTATAAATCATCTTCGCGGGTGAAACACGAACGGTAAACGCATCGGCCGCGTCAGTTTAGCCCAGCACAACCTCACATTTATGCCCCTTGGGCGCCCCGGCGAAGAAGTATTCCATCTCCATACACTGCGATGTTACCGAAGGCGCCAGACGAGCACCTTTGAACACGCGGAAGAACTCTGCGGTCGCCAGACGCAACTCCATATGCGCAAGATGCATTCCGATACAGGCGCGGGAGCCGGTGCCTAATGGATGGAAAGCCTTCTTTGCTTCGCTGGAGACTTCGTCGTTGACCCACCGAGAGGGCAGATATCTGGGGGAACGTGTTAGACAATGCGAAGGGTTCGATGTCGACTTCCGACTTACTCGAGGGGTTTGGGGAAAAGATCAGGGTCTCTATGAATGGTGTATGACTGTGTCCCAATGAGTGTGCCACCGGCGATCGAAATGCCACCCAAGACGACGCCTTCAGGAGGTGCAACTCGGGGAAGAGCTCCAGCAATGGGTCCGTAGAGTCTGAGTGTCTCAGAGATGATTCCGTTGAGCCAGGGAAGTTCCAGAAGATCGACGTCAGAGTAGTCTTCTGATAATGCGGTGACTTCTTCCTCAATCTTCTCACGTAATTCGGGTCGTGAGAAAACACTCCATACAATGTAAGTCATCGTGACGGCTGTAGTATCAGTTCCCGCGACTGTGAATACGCCGGCCTCGGTTGAGACATCTTCTTCGTCAAGTTTCTCCCCTTTCTCGGCCTCTGCGGCAGCACCCGCAAATATGGTGTTGGAGTCGTCGCTTGCTTTAGCACTGGCAGCGGAATTCTTGGTCTCCTTGATGCCGGTGTTGTTCGAGTGAAGGACCGTTGGAAGCATCGCTTTCGGGATGAATCGAAGGACTTGCGACATTGGACTTAGGATCGGCAGTTCAGTAGTCATGGTCCCGATCTTGATTCTGTACATGATGTCGAGCATGTATTCCGAAGTCTGTCAAAACGTAGATTAGTAAACTATTCTTGTACACATCAAGTGGCGGCTGCGCAAACTCACGCCACCTCGTTCGAGGTTACCAAAGCTTCGCCCATACATCAAGCGTCCAACGACATCCATAGCCATGAAAGTCCACCAATCGAACATGTTCACCTTCCCTTCTCGGGCTGCGACATCGTGCATCTTGTGGACAGTGAGGCTCGTCATCTCCTTGACAGTATCATGCCAATTCTCCAGCAACGACTTCCGGCTCATCGGCCTTGAGAACATGCGGCGACGGACAGAGTGATCCTTTGCATTCGTGAAGGTAAACATGGACCGCCTCGGTCTCCCACCAGTCATCTTGTGGTACCAGTCACTTTTCATAAAGTCTGTGCCGATACGATGGATGTGGTGGAAACTCTCGATGTCGCTGACAGAGAGCTCGTTTGGAGCAATGCGGACATGCGAACCATATTTTTGGTGCAGCGAATCGACATATTCGGGGCGTCGGCCTGTCACGATTGCGATCGAAAGTGGTAATCTTGTGAAGCGGGAATGCCATGGTCCTGGTGCGGCTTTCAAGGGGCCTGTGAATGCGCGAAACACGATCTAAGAAGAGTCAGATACAGTTCTTTCGATAGTTTCTTTAGCACGTCCTTGTCCAATGGTCTCGCAGTAGACCGAGCGTTGAATGGGAATACTTACCACGAGCAATCCAAAGGCGACGAGGAGGGTGGCGATGGCCACAGGGTTTTGAGTGGTGAAAAGCATGATTGCTGTAGACAGATTACGATTTGTGAGGACGGGCACTGGTATTTGAATTACCTCTATAAGAGTAGGCCAGTTGGACTACGTCAGAAACTACTGCAGATAATTGTGTACCCTCCGAAGTGATCTTCATCTCATTAGCTCGATTTGGCCCATAGATCGCAAAGACGGGCACACAGAGTATGAAGCTACGGCTGTATGTAGCATGATTAGGATCTAGCACGCAGATCTAATAATCTAACCCGGAGCCGGAGGGTTTAGGCAGCGCGGAGATAAAGCTTTGGAGGATTGTTCGGAGGCTTTGAAGGACTGATGAAGTTCGAAGGCTCCAGCGATGACGCTCTCTTGAGACACAACGGGTGGCTGAGCACAAGCAGTAGAGGGAGGCATTCAAAATCCAAGAGGCCTTTAAGAGAATCACTCTTTAGGCAGAACAGCTTGTTGAGAAAGGTAGTTCGAGGGTTGGTTCAATGAATGACACGTGGCCGGTTGCATCATGGTGAACATAAAGAGCTCCAGCGAATGCTAAGTCCAATGCGAGACAGCCCGTCCATTTCTTGAAGCGACCCGATGCGGTCCAGGTGAGTATTGCCAGTAATGCGAGAACAAATCACAGGTCGAGAACTTGCGCCCAAGGCATGAAGATATCGGAGAGTGCCAGCTCTGCCCTGTTTTTGGTATGGTTAGTGAAGAAGGAGTTGTTGCATCCATCGCCAAGAGAAAACATCAATTCTCCGATCCTCCGACAGCCACAACATGGTGCCGCCTTCTCCTCTTCGACCTGTCTCTCTACAAACTTCATCCATTGGCGCAAAAATTCCATCATCATGTCCAATGGGTCGTACATATCCTCATTTCCATTACGCCGGATGCCCTCTTGATCCCGTATAGCATTTTGCCACAATTAACCCGAGGCCGACGTGCACGTTCGCTGTATCTATCCCCGATCAGGCACATCTTTGCCAGTATCGGCAGCGCTACCGCGTCCTATCTTCTTGGCTCTTCAAGCGAGCATGTCGCTTTCTTGATTGGCCTTGTACCTGCTGCGCATTCATGTAGGATCCAAGCTATGGTAACATAGCGCCATAATTGCGTCTTGTCACGCATGAGAGGAGTCGCACATGCATGAGGGGAGTCGCATCGCGCCGGATGAATTGCTGCAAGGTACTAACGAACGCAATTTCCCCCACTGACAGCGAACAGTATAACTAAAGGCAGTGCCTGGTCCATGATGTTGCAGTTGATACTGAGCTTTTGCTGTTCACCAGCATGTTTGGGAAAACCCTTACCTTTGCTGCGACTGCCGCCCTGATTCAGAGCGGCAGTGCACAACAGTACTCGAACAACAGCGCAGAAAGTGTCAATGTACGTTGGATCAGCGGCGCAGCACCAGCCTACAGCTCCGGAACGACTTTTGGACTTCCTTGGGCGCGTGGCAAGTTCTTTCCCAACAGCACGGCCTTTGGCCTGTCTGAAGGTGACTTGCAATCCTGGATCACCGCCTACTGGAATGATGGGTCGATCAAGTGGACTGGACATGCAATTCCAGCATCAGAGACGAGCTTAGACCGGTACACTGTCACTGCTTCCTCTGGTAGTGGCAATTCGTCCCAGGCTGCGGGACTCACGACTTCAAGTTCTGCAGAAGAATACACCGTCAACACTGGAAAAATCTCGGTGACATTCCCAAGGTCTGGCAGCAATGTCATCGGCAAGATTGAGACATCAGGTGGAAAGGTTGTTGGACAAAACGGCAAGCTTGTCTTGAACTCTCAGTCTGGTGTCAGTGGCGATATTGAGAGCAGAGGCAACTCTTCGGTCGAATACTTTAACTTCCAGAGCAACATTGACAACGTCACCATCTCCGAGAACAGCCCAGTCCGCGCTCTCGTAACAGTTCGCGGAAGCCATCAGGTCGCCGATGGCAATGCTCACGACAACTGGCTACCATTCGTCCTGCGCTTCTATCTGTACGCAAACTCCGACGCTATTCGCCTCATTCATACCTTCGTCTTCAATGGCAAGGCCGACGAAGACTTTGTTACTGGCGCTGGTGTGCGATTCGAAGTGCCATTGGCGGACGAAGAACTGTACAACCGCCATGTGCGCATCGCAGGCGTTGATGGAGGCCTTTTGAGCGAAGCGGTGAAGGGCATCACTGGGCTACGTAGAGACCCCGGCGCAGCTGTCAGATCTGCTCAGTTCAAGGGAGAGGCAACCCCAAGCACCGACACATGGGATGTGCGCGTGTCAAGCAGGCTTCACTGGATTCCTGACTGGAACGACTACACCTTGTCCCAATTGTCTCCCGATGGTTTCACCCTCAAGAAACGCACCAAGGCTGGCCAAAGCTGGGTGAACATTCAAGGGTCAACTCGCTCTGGTGGTCTGGCTTACCTTGGAGGTGCAACACAGGGTGGCCTTGCTGTCGGTCTGCGCAACTTCTGGAAACACTACCCAGTCGGGCTTGATATCAGAAATGCAGCGCAAGACGTCGGCGAGGTCACTGCATGGCTCTACAGTCCTGAGGCTCAGCCACTCGACCTGCGTCCGTATCACGACGGACTAGGTCAGGAGACCTACAAGGATCAACTCGATGCACTTGAGATTACCTACGAGGATTGGGAGGATGGATTCGACACACCTTACGGCATTGCGCGCACCAATGAGCTGTACATCTACGCTTTCGAGCAGACTCCGCCTCAAGATCATCTTGCCAGTATTGTTGATCACACTAACGACCCGCCTGTCCTGTACGCCGAACCTGAGTATGTCCACGAAACCAAAGCTGCCGGTACTTGGTGGGCTCCGCCATCATCCAACACCTCTAGCAGTGTCGCTGCAAAGATCGAGAGCAACCTGGCGTTCCTCGCCAAATTCTACCAAGACCAAGTAGAGCAGCGCCGATGGTACGGATTCTTCGACTTTGGAGACTTCATGCACACATACGATGTTGACAGACACCAATGGCGCTACGATATCGGCGGCTACGCCTGGGACAACTCTGAGCTTTCTCCTGACCTCTTCTTCTGGCCACAATTCTTGCGCACGGGAGGCGAAGCCATCTACCGCTTCTCTGAAGCATTGACCCGCCACACTGGAGAGGTGGATGTATACCATGCTGGCGACTGGAAGGGACTTGGCACCAGACACGGCATTCAGCACTGGGGTGACTCTGCGAAGCAGGCCCGTATCTCGACTGCGCAGTACCGGAAGATCTTCTACTTCATCTCTGGCGGCGATGAGCGTGTTGGAGAGCTCGTGGAGGAGACACTCGACACTGACTTGACTTATGAGCGCCTTGATCCCAACCGTAAGGTCCGCACTGACGGCTGGAAACCGGCGCCCGGCGAGCCTGCCACTATCGGCTTGGGAACTGACTGGTCTGGACTTGCTGCTTCTTGGCTCCTCGAATGGGAGCGCCGCGGCTCAAGATGGGAAGAGGCGAAGACGAAGCTCACCAACACCATGCTCGGCGTGGTGGACCTCAAGAACGGCTTCGTCACTGGCTCCGCTCTTTACAACCGCGAAGACGGTACCCTTCTTCCACCCCCCACCGATCCTGACAACAAGGGCGTGGTGGCCGTGTCCCATCTCGCAGGCGCATTCGGTCTGATGGAAGTAGTCGCCGAGATCCTTGAGCAATTCGGTGACGACGTCCCCGAAGGCTTCGAACAAGCATGGCTAGACTACTGCTACTACTACCGCGCTCCCGCCGCCGAGCAGACAGCGCGTTATGGCACTAACTGGACCAGAACCGCCACTCTGCGCCAGGACCACTCCAGACTCTTGGCCCACGCGTACTACCTCACGCAAAACGGGACTTATGCGACGCGCGCTTGGAGTGAGTTCGAGGCTGATGGCTTGAACACTTCGGCGAACTGGCAAGTGCAGCGCTTCAATGGAAGTGAGGTGTTGGCGCCGATTGATGAGGTCGCTTGGATTTCCACTAATGAGGCGGCGAACTATGGTCTTGCGGCGATTGTGAACTTGGCTTATATTCCGGAGTCGCTGCCTGACGAGCTTTAGCACGGAATAGTTACTGCTACGCTACGCAGTGAATTTAACACGACCGTTCGGACTTTGTAAATTATAGTTGTTCAAAGCATCGCATCAACCATCATATACTTCTGTCTGTGAGCATTCCTGAAATCTTTTCGTGTACTGAGATCCACCCTGCAGGTTGCCCTTTACTAGGTGAGTTCTCCATGCTGCCATGCATACCAGTATGGAGCAAAGCTGCCAACGAATATCGATGCCCAAGGTCTTGACGGAGGTGTATCTTGATCAGGTTTCGCGAAGGACGTTTACTCCTCGATCAGGTGTTTGTCGAGTTGTACGCCCGGCATGTCTGGATCCGGGTCGTAGAAGCCGATGCACACCGCGTAAGCGAGGTCTTCTTGAAACCCTATCCGAGTATGCAACCTGCTTTTGGCTACCTTGTCCTTGTCGAGCGTGTGTCTGGCGCGACCGATTGCCCTGTACGCAATCTGAACAACAAAGACTTGGCGTAGCAGTTTGAGCAGCTCTCTGGACTGAATGGACTGAGGTGGGAGATAAGACATGTCGCAGTATGCCTCGCGCACAGCAGTTGGGTCGACGGGGTTCGAATGTATGATGTCGACGAGACGGCGCATCTCGTCGTTCTGGTAGGCCGGAATGCTGTATCTTGCACCGAATTTCCAGTCTCTGACCAAGCAAAGCTGCGTTTCGCCTTCGACCCTGCGACTAAGAAGCCAGCCGAGGAAAGTCTTCAAGTCACTGTAGCTTACATGATCGATGCAGGTGCAGCCGTCTTCCATGCGCAAGTTTTGTACGAGCTTCTCGGAGACACTCGCTAGCAAAGTTCTTTGAACAAAGAACGGCTTTCCGTGCCCTGCATCTATCTTTAGAAGAGTATCGTCGTTCTGTAGCTGTCTGCTACTGAGTTAGTAATGATCCTGTGGACATACGAGTGATAGATCAGAATCTTACGCCACGAGTGATGCAGTGTTGTTTGGACTGTGGGCAGCCATCTTTAGGCGGAGCAGTGCAAGGATAATCGTTTGTTGGAAGCAAAAAGCCTAGGAGGGCAATGGTGTCTTATGACCACGAGGTTGCCTCAAGATTGGGCGTATCACGTGCCAGCCTGTACCTCTGGGGCTTTCACGTGAGAACCTTCATAGCCTCTCGAAGTAGCAAATGAATCTCGGTTCACCTGGAGTCATTGTGACTTCTCACTCGAACATGTGATTGCACAACGTGTTTACTCGTACGCTGCAGCACAACGTCTTCCACGTGTCAACCATCAGATTTACTTCAACTGAATCCCGAAGGAGCCAAATCGTTCTTGACAGCTGGATTGAACGATTGAGTTGTGAATGTTTCGTCTCGAGCGCACACAAGCACCCAACAACTCTATTTCGATATGTTCCTGTCAGACTTACGTCCATCGCTTCTTCACTTCATCCACCAGAATCTCTTCAATCCGTCCTCCAGTCCCATTTGAACCATCCTTGGAAGATTTCAAACACACTCACTCGATCGTTTCGTCCACCAGTAGATCTGCAATCCGCGCGCCGTCTGCTTAGGGTCGTAGTCATCGTCGTAGTCGTAGGCGAGACACGTGATGTGGTGTAGTCCTTGTGGAAGTCGACATACTTATCCAGCCCGCTTTCAATCAAGTCCTCTTCAAACCAGGTCTTGTCTCGACTCTCGAAGGCGAACTCGGTGATGAACGCTCTCCGGAGGAGCTTGTCGCCTTCGACTTCTTTAGACGACTTGGCCCCGTATGCTTGACGCATCGCCCGCAGATCGATGTGGTTGTGTTCGAACTCGGCGACGAGGCAATGCATCACCTCATTTTGGAAAGCCGGAATCTCCCACTCGCGGCCAAATTGCCACGCCTGCACCATGGTTTCTTGTCCGTCGAAGTGGATAGGGCGGCGGAGCATCCGTTCGAAAAAGATTGTCAGGACGTCTGAGTTGATGGGTAGGATACACTCGCGGTATCTGCAGCTGTTGGCAAGCTTGGTGGAGACGCTTGCTAGCATTGTCTTTTGAATTGGGAACGAAACTCCTGCGGCTCCCAGGAGGCCTTCGGCCGGGTAGATTCTCACTGTGTGGTTGTCATCTCGCAATTGGCTACTTTATCGGTTAGCGTGTTCGTTCTGTATTCGTAATGCTTAGTTCTGAAGCTCTTACTCAACGAGAGGCTTGCGAGAGCTGATTCTTTGTTCTGGTGGCATCTTACTGTACGGGTCTCGACAGCGTGCACGGCGCCCTTGCAGGTTTCGGCTGATAGTAGAAGAGTTATTAATAGAGGGATGGGGTCGTCCTTGTTATCGTATTTTTTCAACTGTGCCACGGGCACGCAGGTCCTCAGCTTACTTGTGAAAGACTTATCTCGTCACTCGAAGTGGCATGTGAGAGTCCTGACACTGACTTGGTGCCTTGATACGTTGTTCCAGCACTCGTGCCAATAACCCAAATGATCACGTGTGTATTCATTGGCGCTCAAGAGTCGCCTCCTTAGTCCATTGACTCCAAATGAACAGAATGATCACATGCGAGCTTGCTTGTATTAGGACTGAGAAGCGGTTTACGTATTTTTGCACTATGTCTGTACGTCCATATGCTGGTTTAGTCTGACTCGGCAATCCATCAACGCCTCAATTGTCTTCACTTCCTCGACTCCTCGACCAACAGCTCTTCGATCCGTGCTCCAGCTCCCTTTGAGCCAACCTTGGAAGAGCCAAAGCACACAGCGTGAAAGAAGTCCTTATGGAAGTCATGGTTCATCTCCAGCCCGCTTCTGACATAGTCTTCCTCTTCACCTTCCCACGGATGCTCAAGCCGACTGTTGCTTGCAAGCTGAGTGACAAAAGCCTTCCGCAGCAACTGATCTCGTTTGACGATGATGTCTGCGATCCGAGGCTCAAAGTCGCACGTGTAAACATAAGCATCCCGGACAGCAAACACATCCACCGTTTCGGCGTGAAGTACATCCACTAGTTGCCTCATCACCTCATTCTGATACGCCGGGATGTGGTACCTCGCACCGAAGCGCCACGATTGTGCCAGGAGCTCTTGTGACTTACTCTGGATTGGATATCGGAGGAGCCAGCCGATGAAGATGCGTAGAGCTTCGTAGGTAGTTGTGTTAAAGCGACAGATGCCTTCGCGGTCGGGTCGGAGGTCGTCTGCGAGTTCCTTTGAGACGCTTGCAAGTATCGTCTTTTGGATATAGAAGGGTGGGCCATTTACTGCGCTGACTGCTAGGATACGATCGTCGGTTTGTAGTTGGCTGTGGTGGGAAGTCAGCATTAATGGTTCGTCAAAAGAGATCCGCTGATCCGCTGTTGCAAGTCTTACTTGACAAGATCTTGCGATGTATCCTTTGCTCGAGTCTTCGCCATGGTGTAATTTGTGATGTATTGGTCGTTTGTGGAGTGTAAGTCTGCAATAACGTTGGTAGTGGTAGCACAGTGGCAGTCCAGCGGAGTTGACGAAAGGCTTGGTATGTAGTTGTGTTGACTGCGAGCACGTGCTAGTGATGTCTAATGTTGGACGCGAAGTGAAGGGGTGAGGTGAGGATTGCGGGACCAGCAACGAATGCTTCGCTGAGTGGAGAGCATTATGATACATCACCTACCACATCTGCTTATTGTAATTAATGTTGGTGGTCATTCGGGAATATTAAGCCTCTTCAATCTCATCTATTCTGCTTGGGTCACCGCTCGAGGTTGTGTGATCTTGGGGAATAAGGTGCATCTGCGTTCGTGTGACAGGTGTTGGTTGAACACAACATCCTCAGTTGTCGACAGAAGCCGAGCTCAGGAAATCCTCAACATCGCCCATTTCACCAGCAAACTGTAGATCCAACAGGAACTGCGAGTCGGCACCCAGAGCACACCCGGTGAAGTCCTCCCTGGTCCAAACAATACCCTCGACATTCTGCTCCATATCCGAAGCCAACTGCTGAACGAAAGCCTTTTGAAGAAGACTTCCGCACTCTCGCGAGCGATAAGCCTCGACCACAGCGTCTGGATGAACGCGCTGCGTACCGAGGAGCTTCAGTAGCTTGCACGTCACCTTGTCTTGGAACGCCGGCATCTCGTACTCAGCGCCAAAGTTCCAGGCCTGCGCAAGCTGTATTTGCACGATGCCCTCGTCATCCTCGGCGACGTCCAGTTTCCGGTACAGGAGCCAAGTGACGAACATGCGGATCACTTTTGTGCTGACATAAGTGAGGTGGAGGCCGCGTGAGCATGTGTCGACAAGCTTTGGCGAGATACTTGCCAGAAGAGACCTCGGGACATAGCAGGTGGAGCCTAAGCTTTTGGAGTCTTCGAGCTCTTTTGAGTCCTTTGAGTCGCTGAGAGTGGTCGAGGTACATAGCTTAAGAGGTGCTGCGCCGTCGTGTAGGAGTTGGCTGTGTCGCATAGTCAGTCAATATGTTTCGTATCTCCTTGGAATCCTGGGTGGGCATACTCTACAATGCCTCTCTCATGACCTGTGCAAAGCGTGGTGGTAGTGCGAGATCCCATAGCTATGTTGCAGCGGTTGGTGAATGAGACAACTATTGTTACAGTCCTGCACGCGAAGGAAGTGGAAAGAGGGGAAGTTATTGGATGTGTCACTTGTGTACTAATGACCCGTCGGTCGAAAGATAAACTTTGTGCTCTTACATGTGCAAGATGCAGTATAAGCCACACGTGGAAGACAATCGTATCTAAGTGAGCCAAGACGATCAATGATCCGCTCCAAGATCACACATGGATCGTTCTGACCTTTGATCCAGTGAGAACAACCGGTCCAACCCTCGGTTCATTCGTGCCATTGCGACTCATATACCCCCTCGACGATTCGGATCATTTGGTGTCATCCTGAATCTTGAAAAGGTAGTTGCTGGCCACGAGCTTGGCTTTGTCATAGGCCATAACGTCAGTGAGGTCCAGATAAAAACCAGGCACGTCTTCCAGGCAGTTCTCCGTGAAGATTGTCCTGTCCCAGGCGTATTCGTCCCGTCGACGCATGTCCATGGCAAGCTGCGCAAGGAAAGCACGCTGAAGCTTAGTGCCACGCTCATCGGCCGCGTACGCCTCGATCACGGCACCTGGATCGACAGTATCCCTGCGTAGGCAAAGCACCAGTTGGCGCATGACTGCATCCTGGAAATCCGGTATGTCGTACTGGGCGCCAAAAGTCCATGCTTGGGCAAGCGACTTTTGAGAGCTCAGAACTCCGTTCAGACCTCTGGAGATCAGCCAAGCGAGGAAGATGCGTAACGTACTTTCGCTGGCATCGAGCTTTTTTGATTGTTGACAACAGCGTTCGGCCAGTTTGGGCGACACACCAGTTAGGAAGGACTTCTGTACGAGGTAAACTTGAGCGTCGGGTACATTGGTCCTGATCACCAGAGGGCTTGCGTCGAATGCAAGGCGACTGGATGCGTGTCAATCTATGTGTGCGCTGGCGGAGGTTGTAGGGGTAACATACGTGATAATTCCATCAATGTCGGTCGGGGAGGACGCCATAGAGCAGGATCCACGGGATGCTGAGGTGTTGTTCAGGCAGGGTTGGTGACCGAAGAGAGAAGTGCAGCTTAGATATCGACCTGGTTCTTCCGCATATGATGTAAGTGAGCGTTGATCTCTTGGATCGGTAGGTCCATTCATCTGCGTCCCTCACGCACTCTTTCACATGCCATTGAGATCACAACTGAGCGCTCAACTGAGCCTTACACACAAACTCCTCAGTGAGCCAGATCCTCCAACCCTCACTTCAAAACGCCAAATACCCCATCCCCTCCCCCCTCGGTGAAGTAGGATACCTCCCCGTCCGCCAAAACTCCTCATCAACAACAGGCGAAAGCGGTGGCAAAACAACCTCAATTTCACACACCGCCGCAGCAGCTCGTGCCCTCGCCTCTCTTCTCTCCTTAAAATTAGAGATGCCGATGATCTCTCGACGGGACCACTTGCTCTTCGATCTCTGAAGTCCTGGCTCTTGCCTTTCGTCTGGGATGGTGAGCTCGATGATGGAGATAGCTGGTTTCTCTTTCATCATTGGGATGGGCGGCGGGGCGTAAGTTGGCGGTGGCGGAGCGGAGATGCTGTGTTGTGGGACTGTTGGCGGGGCACGGGTGGGCATTCGTGGTAGTGGTGCTCTGCTTGTTTCTTGTGCCGTCTTGCGTGTGTTTGCTGTGGTCTGCTGCAGTCTTGGCCGCGTCGAAGGGCTGTTAATGTCTTCTGGGAAAAGGAATGAATGCATTTTGGCCGGTTCTATAAAGCAGTATGGTATGTGTACTACGTGAAGACTCGGCTGGAGTAACAAGGAAGAGCAAGATATACCTACTGGAGATATGTACACTCTCAATGCGGCGCTCAGGGACTCACGTCAGAATCCTTAGTGTCTCACCTTTGCAGCTTGGCTGCAGCCACTCTTGGTATGCAAGAGTCCATTCTCGTATTAGCTTAGTGTACATGGAAGACGGTTTTTGATACGGGCTGATGGAGAATGCTTGGTTGGTTATTTTTGGGATGCTTGTGGGTGGGCCTGTGGGCCTGATGTGTCAGGTGTGAGACGGCTGTGTCAGCTTTTGTGGCTTGTTGATGCGCTTCCAAGCCCGCGATCCTGGTTGGTGGGTAGAACTTAGAATACGCAGCAGGTCTTAATTGGGACATGGAGCTTCAACGCCATGTTTTATTCAATGCTGTGAGGAAGTACTTGCAAGAAGACAACTTAAAACTCAAAAGACACCTTCGCGCAAAGGCGGATGTCAATGGACGACATCCTGCTCGTGGGTATCTTAGCACTCAAAACAACTCCCCTTGCAACTTCTGGACCATGGTGGTTCGCGCCGTGTCTGGTCAAGATATCGTCAAGCTCAGGACTTTCCAACATCCTGCTCGTGGGTATTTACGCACTCAGAACAACTCCCCTCGCAACTCCTGAACCATGGTGGTGCTCAAGGCATCTGATCAAGACATTGTCAAGCTCAGAACTTTCCAGTGTTGGTAGCCCTAGCGGGAGTGGAGTCCTTAATGCCATGCATCTCCCTCGGGAACCGACACTTCTCGCTCATGACGCACCCGAGCCCACGCATGCTGCCCTCAGACACAGCCGGGTACGGGCAGCGATGGCCGTAGACGCAGACGAGTTCGTCGCAAGTAACGCCATTCTTACAAGCCGTCTCGCGGGAGACAGATCTGAGGATCTCGATCTCGTCATCGGTGGCATCGTAATTGTGGCGGTGATTGCACTTCTCCTCAGGCCATTTGCAGCCGTTCGGGTGGAGGTAGTGCATGTTGCACATCTTGATCTGCTTGACGCGCTTCAGGGCCTCCCAGTCGAGGTTGAAAGGCGCATCGATGCGCTGACCCTTCTTGTTGTGACGCTTATTTGGCTGCTGGACTGCGCGTGGGACTGAGCTGGTCTGCGGGAGAGGAGCGACATCTTGTGCAAGCTTGGCCCAGGTTTTCGGAGCCGGCGCAGTGGCGGATGTGACGGAGGAAGCGAGAGAGTCGTTGCGACTGTGAGAGACCGGAGGTTGACCGTTGCCGTTCTCCACGGTGGATGCAGGTGTCCCGGTGCGTGGAGTCATGACTGGAACGCTCGTCATGATCTTGTTTGTACGGAAGACCTCGGTGAAAGAGACCGTCTTGAAGGGCATGTTCACGTTCGTGGAAACGCTTTGGAGCAGCGCCACACGTCTCGTGAACATGTCTTCGTGCTGCGCGTCCGCGTTCAGAAGCTGCGGAGCGCCGCCGAAGATGACCTGGCGGCAGTGGTAATCGTAAAGGAACAGCTTGAGGTGATCTGGGAGAAGTTAGCACGCAAGTATAGATGGTGGATTCAAAAAAAGAGATATGAGACCACGACATACCGACAATCTTGCTGTTCGCATCGCCACCTCCGATGTCAACGAAGTCGAAAAGCGTGTTGAAGCCTCGGGCGAATTCGTGAAAGGTTGACATGCTCTCGATGACACGGGCTCTCATCAAATCTACAGCGAGACCTTTGAGGTCGGCGTACATCTTGATCAAGATTTTGAAGTCGCTCGGCGCGTCCTCGACGTTCTTGGGCACCCACTCCGTGAGCTCATTCTTGAAGATGACCGCGGCTCTGCGACCGCCTTGCTCTCCATCGCGAATGAAAGCCTCGTTGAACAAGAAGTTGTTACCGTCCACGACCGCAACTATGAAAGGGTTGCCATTCATGAGTTTCTGGAGGTAGTCGATGTACTCAGCTTGTTGATGCTTGATTGCCGACTCATTGCTGTTGCTCGCGTTCTGCTCGTCAATCAGGCCCTTGAGCTGACGGACGACTGCGTCGTAGCGGCTGAGAACGTCTTCGACGAGCACGTTCTTGGCATCATCGACGCCTTTGAGCTGGCGATAACGGACCCAGTGGTCTTGCGCGAACGATTGAGGAGCGCCGTTCGTCGGCGCGGCGGGAGCCATGTTGGTGTTGTTCTGCGACGAGCCGATGACGCCAGGAGCTGGAGCAGGAGTGACGATGATTGGGATGACGGCACTGCGATGGTTAGACATCTTGCATGTTGGGGATGTGATGCACGACGGAGGGGTGGTGGCAGAGGCAGTTTGGCAGACCGCAATGCTTTTGTGGTTTTGGAGTGAACTTGAGAGGCAGTGAGCGACGTGTTTGGCGGGCGTTTGTAGAGCTCGCGGCGTCTCGCGTTCTGTTTCCACGGTGACGACGTGCGGTCTCGTGAAGTGGAGTTTCAATTCTAGAGTGAGGAGTGAGGTTGCGACAACTTTAGCCTGGTCGCGCCTTCCTTTTCTTCACGCCACCAACCTCCTGAGACTCCAATTTCACTTACGACTAGAGGGTCTCGCATTGTCGCTTATTGTCGCAGATGGTCAACAATAGCATAACCAGCAAGGATATTGCGGTGCGCTCGCCAATGAGCACGACCTGGCAGTGATCCGTTTGTCTTGTGGCCAAAACCTGCAACTAGCCTCCTCACTTCTCGCGCTATTGGCTAGCAAAGAGCCTGTATGGTTTTAACATCCGGATGGTGGAGTTCGGTTGGCAGCCTGCATCTGTGGATATGCGCGTATCCGACTGCCCAGTCTTGACATGTCACAAATTTCCCCTGAGACGCACCCACGGAAGCAGACACGGCAATACCAAATCTTCCAAAAATGGGGTGGTGCAGAATCAGATGCTGGAGAATGGTTTGTCTATTAGCTGTATCACGGTGCCATGACATGTCTTTCACACCTATGGCCATATTGGCTCCGAGACTTACTTGAGTCCAGTTCTGTCACTCTATCTTGTAGATGATCAAGCGAACGCTCTCCTTTCTTGATCTTCATGGTTCTTCTTCCACCTGCTCATTCCCTGATCCAACTTTCCTTCTCCATCTCCAAATGCTCTTTCAGCTTCGACATCTTATTCCCGAAGTTCTGGCCACACCTCCAACACAGCATGTCCTCCGGGAAATGTTTGTACGCCCGCCTGTAATCATCCTTTGCTAAAGGAAAGTGCTCAAGCCCAACCAAGAAGTCCGTGGTGAAAGATAGGTAGTGATTCCGCTTTTTCATCGGCTCGCTCACCATGTCCTTGCTCAACACGTGGATGTGAAGGTGGCTCATGGACGGGTTCGCATGGATGCCAGACATGACTCCCTCCGTCCAATCTCGCCCAGCCGGGAGCGTTTCAGGTGGATCGTCAGCCTCCAGCGCTTCTATCCGCGGCCGGTCAGAAGCGCTGTGCTTTCCAAAACGTCTTCTTAACTCGCTGGCAACTATTTCGCGGACTTTCTTCTCTTCTGCCTGGCAATCTGCAAGGAACTGTGGGTCGTCGAAAGCATCTTGCGGTCTTTGCACGTTCTTGACGGGGTCGCGTGGTAGGATGAGGAGGTGGACGCTGGCTTTGGGGTAGAGGTCGTTGATCACGACGAACTTCTCGTTGTAGTAGACGACGCGAGTAGGGGGAAAGGATTCGGGGTCGATCGTGTATGCGGCGAGGCCATCGCGGCCCTGGAAGATTGTTTTCTGGGTTGGCTTGTCGGCTGATTCGCCAGCTGGCTTGTGTCTCATGAGTTCTGTGACTACATCAATGATCAGATTGTGGAAGGATAGCAAGACGAGATGTCCTTACAGGCATTTGGTTTAGCTGAGCTGGGGAAGCGCTTAGTTGATTGCTTGCCAGGTACTGATGTGCTTTGGACATGTTCCTCGAAGTCATCTGCTGAGGCGAGATTTTGTTTCGACATGCTCGCGGATCTTGATAGACGACTGAGGGTTTTTGTATTCAATAAACCCGGGCAGCTCGAGAAGCTTGGTCCCGCTCGTCTCGTGCAAGGATGAAAGCACTAGGCTATGGTAAATTACTGATCTTCAAGAGTGAAGACTTAACCGTGCTGGTGAAGTCCTCCGTGAACGCGTGGGAAAGAAAGGGTTACGTCACCAGTAGATATTGGGGCCATCAAAGATCGACATGGAGTTCGCGACTTGACGCGCCTCAAATTCAAAAGTAAAAGACTGTCACATGCCACTAAGTCATATGCTTACGATTGAGCTCACGCCACGAGCTTTCTGAGCATTTCCTCAAACTCGTCTCACTTTCACATCCAGTCGCACACATGCCACCGGCCTGATCCTCTAACCGACAACCTAACACCCACCACCAAAATGGCACGCACGCGCAAAAATAAAAGCCAGTCGCGCATCGTCTTCACACCTCTCGCCAGCTCCGACCCCGCGGCGCAAGGCTACAACAAACAGATCCAAGACCGCGCCGCAGCAGTCGGCTACGGCGACTCATCCTCACAACAGCCAGCAAACAAGCGGCGCAAACTGCACCCAACCGCACCCAGCCAAACTGCCCTAGCAAGCACAATGCTACCAACACCAACGGAAGATCCTGCGATCGCAGATGCGCCAGTAGCATCTTCAACATCTCAGAGAAAGTCAAAAAGGAAAGCGACACAGCAACGGCTGGATTTTGGACCTTCGAGCGGCACGGTCAATTTGGATCCTCCCACCGGGCCGAACATGTTTACAACGACGCAGAGGGGTCTGAAGAGAGCGGCGGAGTTCTCGGACGACGATAGCGACGAGCTGCCTTCGTCTGCGAAGCTGGGGAAGAGCAAGAGCAAGGGTGGGGGCAAGAAGCAGAAGACTGGCGAGGTCGGATTTATGGATCTCGGCGGCAAGAAGGTGAAGAAGAGGTCACGCAAGCAGAAGGAAGCGACACCGGTGGAGTCTGGGGAAGATGATGACGAGATTGTGGTTGTGAGCGCGCGGAAGACACAGCCGGAATCTACACCACAGGAGGAATCTGAAGATGACGAGGATGAGATAGTACTTCCAAGCGCTCGCAAGGCGCGAAGGCCGCCGCAGCAAGTGGTGGAAGACGATAGTGAAGACGAGCTGCCAGTTTTGGGTACACAGAAGCGCCGCAGAGTCGAGCGGCAATCGTCGGTTCTCAGCTCGTCGCCACCAGCGGCTACTGCTGGTAGTGAGGACGATTTACAGATCATCGAAAATCCAAAACGAAATACGAGGTCGAGCAAGAAGCAACGGCCGATTGTGGAGGTCGAGGAAGAAGATGACGAGAGCGAGGAAGAGGATGTGGCACCCAGGACACCAGGGAGACGTCTGCAACGTCGTGGCCGCCAGATGACACAGCAGGAAAAGGAAGATCTTGATGAGGACATGGATTTCATTGGTCCCAGCAGCGACGTCGATGACGACCGCGGTCCACGAGACTCCCAGACTCTCAAGAAGAACGCGAGATTGCAAGCGCTGGAGCGTCTAAAGCAAGTCAGATCAAGTCAAAAATCAGGCCTTCCAGACATCCAAGAAGACGAAGAAGACGATGCAGTCGACGATCAGCAAGAGCTCGACGAGCTATACGACAACTCAGAGGAGTCCCCAGAACCTCCACCTACAAGCAGCCGCGCCATGTTCGCCGCCGACGAAGACGACGAGGACTTCATCGAAGAAGGCGAGGACGACACCCTCGGCGTCCCAGACGGCATCCCACTAGCATTCACGCGCTACGCCTCCATGAAAGCCAAAGACCTGTGGAAATTCGCCATCGAATGGTTCGTGCAGAAGAAAATCAACCCGGCTTTCGCGATGGATGACGAAATCTACAGCCTCACTTTCCAGAAACTCGACGACGAAGTCGCCGGGCTCGTAGGCTCGAAATTTGCCTCTTCAGCGTGGACACCGGATTTCACCATCGCTCTGCGGTCGAGGCCTGAGATTGCTTATAACACCATCGACCGCAACAGCGCCGAGCACGCATATCGAGACAAGTGCGACGCTTGCAATCGCAGCGGCCACCCCGCCACTCGCGAAGTGCAGTTCCAAGGAACGCCGTACAACCGCCTGACTCTCGACGAAGTCACTAGGAATGACTCCGACTCCGATGACGACGATGATGACAGCGGCAGCGACAGTGCCGGCGAGACCGCCGACGATCGTCCAGCGTACGACGCCCAGGGCCGCGAAGTCCCACCAGCGAACAGAACATGGTATGTAGGCAAGTTCTGCATGAGCAATGCCCGCACGGCGCACGCGCTGCACCACTGGCGCTATCACTTGTACGAGTGGGTGAAGATCTGGATCGATGGCAACGGCTACAGTAGTGCGAAGGAGCTGAAGAAGCGCGATAAGATGAGCACGAAGAAGAGGCGCAAGTACGCGAACAAAATTGTGGATCGTATGGTTGATGAGGGTGTGGTGAAGAAGTTGTGGAAGGAGTTTAGGGGGACGATTGATGATGCTGCGAATGCGAAGCAGGGGCGGTATGAGGCTGGGAGTCCTTGATTGCGAGGGCGGTGAAGTCGAATTGACATGACATGAGTGGTGAGTCTGGGACAGGGAGTATTGAATTCTCGTAACGACCATTCTACAGTTCTTGCGCATGAATTTGCGTACAGCTCCGTCCAATTCCTCGACCGTATCTCAGTGGTGTGTGCGAGCATATTGGAATCTAGATCTGATGATACCGGCATGAAATTATGCTGAGACATAGATTAGCTGTTAGCGCCATCTCGACAGTTGTCCTAGCTGAGGTCTGGAACCAGGCCTGTCGATACAACTCCAGCCGTTTAGAATCGCTGTACGTACGTGAACTCATGCGCAGCGACTGGTACTCTCAATCTTTAACCTGTGATTTGGGCGACTGTTCCTTTGGGCTGTTCCCGATCGTTTCATTGTACGCTCGCTTGTACTTGCATCAAAGCAGAAGAAAGCAGCACTCCATCACTACCTCACCACCAAAGAATCCTCCACCAACCCATCCATCAACGCCCCCATCGTCCTCGCACCCTTCACAATTCCCGAGTACGTCTCTCTACCCAGACCTGTGGACACCTGGACCCGCCAACTAACAAAACAACTCGGCTGAGCTATAAACATCCGTTCCCAAGATCCCTTCCCCAAAATGCTCATCGAACTCTCCTCCTCCCCTTCTCGAGATGGACCAGGCGGCCCCTCCTCAGAAAACTCCAAATAAACCCACACCGTCGTCGCCTTCACCTCCCGACACCACAATCTCGTAAACCCATCCCGATAGCAACACGCCAATCGCTTCTCTTTGTGATCGAAGAACAACGGGATCGCCATCATAACCTCCTTACGCGTTATGAGAGGATTCAGCTTTGCTTTGAACGCTTGTCCAAAAGCCAGATGTGAAGTGAAAAATAGTTTCTCTCGGAGGCGTGGCGAAGTATTGATAACGGCGTGGAAACGTCGGCTGACGCGTTGTGCGAGTAGGAGATCTTGGATGGGAAGTTCGAGGAGGCATAGTTCTAGGAGTTCGTAGATTTCGGAGATGCGCTGTGCCGCGTGGGTATTTGAGCCAGCTTCCATCGTGATAGTTATTCGCTCGACGGAAGATATGTGTGGTCTTGGGTCCAGATATCCAATTGGATCCTAGCTGAGCGGCGATCGATTGAGCAATTTTCTCCAAAGCGGCGAGAACTCCGTGCTGTGTATTTGCAAATACTCCAAGAGAGGACCAATGAACCTGCGAATGTTTGATTGGAAGGATTCTGAAGTGATTGATTGCCCTGAGGAAATAGCGTGACGGTTGTTCTGCGACTCATTTTCGTGGCGGTAGCACTTCGGCTCTGCGTTGTTTCATCATGCAGTGCTTTCGATAATGAGTCAGGACCACTACTTGGTCAATCTGCTGTGTCTGCTTAACATTATCATTTGAAAATGAGATTCATCAATGCTATTCATTTCTTAACGCTATTAATTCATCGCCAATCATTGAGTCAACTCGTTTTTAGTTCCCCCGTTCGCCTGTCGGTGCTTGCCTTCGTTGAATTCCAGGCGACCAGGCGATTCCGTATGTTAATTGGCCATGTTCAACAACACGTCAGCTCTTCCATCGTGCAGCTTGACTGTAGAAAGTCCTTTCTCTGCGCGTAAACTTTCAATCGAGACCCTTCATTATTGACCATACCCCTAGTATCTCGGCGGCGCGGGAGGAGCGCCACCGTAAGTCTGTTGGCCAGGGTAACCAGGAGGACCACCAGGAGGCGGCGCGTATCCACCAGGACCGCCCTGAGGCCTGGGAGGGCCACCAGGAGGAGGCTGGTATTGCTGGTTTGGGCCACCTGGTGGAGGCTGGTATTGCTGCTGGCCACCGTAGCCACCCTGCTGCTGGAATTGGCCAGGGCCGGGAACCTGAGCGGAACCCTGCTCGTCCTGGGTGTCGTAGCTGGGGTCGATAGCACCAAGGATGAGCTTGAGAACCCAAAGATCCGGAGTAAGGTCGACAGGTGGGTTGGCACGAGCCATCTCGGCAGACTCGTTCTCGTAGTTGGAAGTGCAGTCCACCATGCTGCCGATGACCGGGTCGTTATCGAGCTTGCCCAAGAACTCGGTAGCTAATAATTGTTAGATCAGAAGTTCTTTCGTGCAGTTTTACTATGTTTCACTCACCCTTTTGGTCGTTTCCGACCTGTGCGAACTGGAAGGCAATAGCACCAGGACCCAAGTTCTGGGTGGAGTTGACGGCGTAGCGAATGGTCTCCTCGAGTGCACCAGCGTTCTCGCCTGCAGGCTGACCGTCGGTGATGCCGATGACCAGGACCGGCTTGCGTGGCTGGCGAAGCTTGGGCAGGACAATGCCATCGATGACCTTCTGACGCAGCTTGGTACCGAATGGAGTGAGGCCCTTGTATCTCCTGTTGGACATGACCTGAGCAATCTGCTGCTCGGTGCGAATGTTTCCAAGCATGTTAGGCGGGGTGCTGTCGTCGTTCATGAAACGGATCTCGATGCTGCGTTCGATGTCAGTGACAGAAATTTCTACAGTAGAATTTGGTATCGCCATACCCATCCTCGTCAAAGAGAGTTGCGGCGAACGCGACTCTCTGCATGATAAGCTCCAAGTCCTTGATGCGCTCGCCCTGCTCTTCGAAAGCCATGGAGCCACTGTCATCGATGTAAATGACAACATCGTAGAGAGCAAGTCTAGAATTTGTTAGATGTGTCTCAATGGAAACTATTATAATCTGCTTTCTCACCTGACGATATCAACCGCAATCTCTCTGGGGATGTGCCATGCGGCAACAAGCTTGTCGACCTGCTGCGCAGCACGCTGAGCAGTCTGTTGGATGCGAGGGTCACCAGGAGGATAGAAGCTCTGGAGACGCTTCTGCTGAATAGCCTCCTCTAGCTGACGAACGTATTGGCCGACGTCCTGAGGACCGGATGATGGTGGCGGCGGGCCTCCAGCGAATTGACCCTGGCCAGGTGGACCACCAAATTGTTGTCCACCCTGCTGGCCTTGAGGAGGGTACTGCTGTTGCTGCTGCTGGCCTGGCGGAGGCGGGCCTCCGGGGTAGGACTGGGGAGCTCCCTGGAAACGCAATCTAGTCAGTACTCGATTTCAAGCATATTCAAGCCAAACATTTCGCGCATGTGAAACGAACATATCCGCCAAATCCCTGAGGGAGGTGTCCAGGACTCTGTTGATAGGGCGCAGGGCTGTAAGGAGCTGGACTGTATGGTGCGGGGCTGTAAGGTGCCTGCTGCTGCTGTTGTCCGTATGAGGGTGGTGCGGCCGGAGGAGGTCTCGAGTAGCCGCCTTGTTGCTGTTGTCCGTATTGTGGCTGTTGTCCATATTGTTGCTGCTGCTGTCCGTACTGTTGTGGTGGAGCAGGCGACTGGTAGCCACCGCCGGGAGGATACGGCGATTGCGTGCTCTGCGGCCTTCCGGGTTGGAGCGGTGCTGGGTATGGAGAGTTCTGTTGCTGCTGGGCTGGCGCAGCAGATGCGCCGCCGGCAGCCAGACGTGCGGCGAGAGGCATGTCGAGGTCGGTTGTGGTCGCAAAGTTGATCGCAGAAGGTGTTGAGTGTGCTCCCAGTAGTCAAAGTCCCGAGTTGGTGTGTGGGTGTAGTAGGGGTGTGCTTAGGCAAAGCGCAACCAAGATCAAGAAGCAAAGTGGGAGAAGTAAGTATTTACCTGAGAAGGGTTGTACGCTTGGTACTAGAACAGCAGCAGGTTAGTCGGCGCGTCATGAGGTAAAAAGCTTGGGAGGGCTGGGTATTGCGGAAGCAGTCACTCACCTGTTGCTGCGGAGCTCCGCCACCTCCACCGCCCTGCGCAGCCTGGGCAGCCTGTGCCGCGGCCATCTTCTGTGCGAGCTAATCATTCTGTCAGTCATTTGTTTGTTTGCTGTACAGTGCCGTCTGTCTCTGCTTTGCTGTCGCCTTGTTGCTCTGTTGGGTGTACGTGTTGCGTATTCCAGTCTTGGTTGAGATGACGTGGTAGAGGGGCTGAAGGTGGGGTAGGAGAAGGGCATATCGGAGCGAGAGTAGGAGGAGATGGTATGCTGGAGAATAGACTTACACCCATGTTAGATAGTGCTGTTGTTATTCCTTGTGGTTGACTGCCTTGCTGGTTGTGTGTGGGTATGTAGTTCTGAGAAGCAAAAGGTGGAAGTGGATGTGATGTTTGGAGCTGAAGAGCAAGGGCAGGCGCAGCCAATGCGCTTGCTCTCTTTAGCTTGTTCTGCACAGCCTCAGGCGCGGTGGATCGGCATACGACATCAGCCTGCCATACCTTCATGCGCCTGACTTGACTTCATCCTTCGTGAATAGCGTACCGAGAATTACGCGAGGCAATGCAAGAACACATGCCAACCACTGAAACCTTCCGTTTGCTGCTCCTCAATGCAAGATCATGTACGACAACCAGACCCGAGTCATGACCATCACGACCCTCGACCAGCCCTACCATAAGGCATAAGGCGTAGTGGCCACTACAATTTCCCGGGGTGCAGAACCATGACGAAATGAAATAGCGGTGAATCGCTTTTCCACACTCGGGAGACTACGAATGAATATCCAGAAAGACTGCGAAAACGAGACATCTCAGTGGCGATCAAACACAATGTCCTGATGCACACCGACAGCAGTAGCATATTCTTCTTCACAGAGTAGCAGCAGCTTTCACATGTATACATATACACTGGGAACACCACCTTCTTCTCTGGGCAATACAGATAACAAACGTATAGCAACGATGTCGAGCTCAAATCATGGACCTGGCATAATGTTATTACCAAAACCCGCTGTAAAAGTTCAAGTACACAGATAGAGGACCTTTACTTGGCTCGCTTGACTCTGAACTGCATTCGATTGTGACAAGCTCGTCAAGGACACGATTGCAAGGCCCTGGCTAGTGAATATTTTCTTCTAAAACCTGATATCAATCAATCTGGTTCCTTCTACCATCCCTACCACGCTAGAGTTCCACCAGACACAGGTGCATATCCTTTCCTCTCCACCTCAGAAAACTACACCTGATACTCTCATCACAACGGTCTGACACACAGGGCGTCGGCCATCACACCTCAACACCAAAACCAAGTCCTACGATCTAGAAGCAAAAGATGAACTCATCCGATCGATGAGAATCATGGAGAAACTGGGAATCGAACCCAGAACCTTCTCCACTTAACAAGAGCTGTAAAGCTCGATGCTAAGAAGATGTCATACCACTAGACCATATCCCCTGTCCAATTAATGCTAATTGATGGAAAAGATCATCAACGTTCTGATTATATACACAAATCACGCGCATCAGCAGCAACGATATCTGACGATCGGCCTCTGAGCCTGGAGGAGTAGTGTATAAATCGCTCGATGACTTTGAATCCATTTCACATCCCAACGGAGGCGATAGCAACGATATCCCGTGACAACACAGAGAAACCACAGATATCGATTCCAACAAAGGAGCATCGACCTAGGAAAAAGAAGTCGTTTGAGGAAACCGACAGTCTTCAAACAAGGGGTTGAAGAAGCAAATACAACGAACATCGAGCACGGATCTGATTTATGCGGTATCGTCGTGGTCGACACACTACTTTGAACTTCTACTGCTTCGGATTCCCAAGTCCTCTATGGCTTTCAGATTTTTCACAACGTCAAGATTGAGATGTTGTAAGATAGGCGAAGTATCGGGTTCCCAGATCTTACTATTTGCATTTTTGTACGATCTGTATATGGGATATATAGATTAGATATGGTAGAACTACATATACCTTATGCATTTTCATCACTACATGTACATATGTAGATGTATCGCTTCTGCGGCTCCAGTCATATACATGTACACACATTTAATGTGCATATGGTCAATGTTCTAGTATACACAGGGTTAGTGTTAGGGCACCCTCCTTCCCAAAAAAATCCTCTCTATACACATGTAGGCTCGTGAAATCGACTTGATCATTATACGAAGTAGATTGCATGGACTACACTCATTATTCCATATAGGCAGTGTTCTTATGTTGGGTAGATTCGTAGAAGTGATCAGAAAACTGCTCCACAAATGTTGAAGCTCGGAGAGTGCTAGGGATTGTGCAGACAGTAGTACCACAGGTCTTCAATGTGTTGGGGTTTCTTTTCTAACTTACTCGACTGGGTTATCGTTGGCCACGCGTCTCGCTGGATGGAAGTATGGTTTTGCTTATCAGTGCAGTAGATGACTGTAGGTTGGCCGTAGGAGATAGAATTACTTCTTCACTGGTGGTTGAAGAGCAATCACGGTCTGAATTGCGATCACGTTAATCGCAAGGAAAACCAACACCACCGAGAGATGCAATGCAAGACAAGAGCATCAAGAACACACATTCCGAAAATGGAAAACTCAAACATACACGCTATCAATATTTACAGTATCAGACAAATATATGAGAAACAGAAAAAAGAAAAGAGACACCCAATAAGGGCAGTCAGATCAGACAAGCAGCATCACAACCCATCTCTACTCCTCATCGTCCTCATCCCCGCCCTTGGCCTGCGCCCTCTCAACCCACTCCTTCGCAATGCCCTGCACGCGCTCCACATCCTTCTTGTCACCCTCCTTCTCCTCAAACTCCATCCAGCGCTTGAAGACAAACTTTGCGCGCCTCTTCTTCATCTTAGCCTTGCACATACGGTCGAAGAGCTTGCGAGTCTTCTCGACAGCCTCGCTCTTCGCCTCCGCGGTCTCGGCCGTCGCGATTTGCGCGCGCTCGAGGTCCGCCCACATGTCCCAGCCCTGGGTCCACTTGGGCCACTCGCCGACGATGGTCTCGAAGATGGTGCGGCCGCGCTCGGCGTCGCCGCCGGTAGAGCGGAACTCAAGACCGGCGAATTTGGCAGTGAGGAGGCGGTGTTCGCTTGTAGGCACGCTCTTCAGCGATCTGGGCAGGAGGGCTCTGGCGCGGTCGGGTTCTTGCCTGGAGGTCATGAGGAAGGTGGCGTAGTTGAGCCAGACGTCGGGCGAGGCGCGGAAGTTCTTGTTGGCGACGATGCGCTCGAAGACGGCGTCGGCCTTGTCGTGCTTGCCGGAGTCGATGTAGATGGAAGCGAGCTTCTCGTGCATGCCCAGCGGCTCTTGCACTTGGCAGGCGCGCTTGAAGACTTCCTCGACGCGCTCCTCCTCGCCGTATTCGACTTCGAGGTTGATCCATGCGATCCACACGTTGGCCTTTTCGTCGAGCTCGCGGATGTGGATGGTACGGAGAGCACGTTCAGCGACATCACGAGCCTTTTGGACTTCACCGAGTTGGAGTTGGAAAGCCATGTACTGAATCCAAAGACCTGAGTCGTTGGGCTGTCCGAGGAGGAGACGCTCGAAGTCGGACGTGTTGCGAGGGCCGTCCTTGTCAAGGTCGGCAGTCATGTCAACCTTGATCTCCTTCTTGCTACGCTTGCGCTTCTTGCTGGAAGTCTCGCCTTCAGAGTCGGAGGCAATGTCCTTTGCGTTAGCGTTCAAAGAGTTTCCTGTCCAGTCGAAGCCAGTGGTGGCAAGTCCGGTAGAGGGCTTAGCGACCTCATCATCGTCAGAATCCTCGCTGCTGTCAGCCTGCTCGATGCGGACACCTTCATCCTCACTGTCCATGTCCTCGACATCATCGAGGTTGATGTCATCCTCCATCTCGACATCCTCATCATCGAGGTCCACACCGCCAGATTCGGCGTCTGAAACCTCCTCATCCTCGTCGTCTTCCATGTCAACGTCCTCGTTGTCCTTGAAGTAGCTAGCCTTGAGACCCAAGCTAATCTTCTTCTCCTCTGCGTTGACCTTCAAGACGATCGCCTTGACGTTGTCGCCAGACTCGTAAATCTTGCGAACGTCCGCTACCCGCTTATCAGCGATCTCACTCCTGTGGCAGAGACCGCTCAACCTGGGAACAGTGTTGTCGATGTCAATGAAGGCACCAAAGTCTTCGACCTTGCGCACCTTGCCAGTGACGATCATGCCAGTCTTGATGTCGTCCATCTTGAGGGGAGCAGTGAAGTTGGGATCGGCGTGAGATGCCTTGAGAGACAGCTGAATGTGCTTGGCGGCAGCGTCGACTGCCATGATGCGACCACGAACGAGCTGATCGATTTGGAGCAGTGACTTCCAGTCCTTGATGTACTGGTCGCTGAGATCGGCGATACGTACGAACGCATCGACTGTGCCACTGAGCGAGACGATGACACCCTTGTCGCTGACGTGCTTGACGAATCCGCGCACGAGGTCGTCAGACTTGAGGCTGGCCAAGTTCGGGATTTGAGCGTCCTTGACGGGCAGGCTAGAGCTGAGGACCTTGGAAGGACGGAGAGAAAGAGAAATCTTCTTGTTGGGAATGTCAACATCCAGCACGCAAACGCGGACGATGTCGTTCTTGTTGTATTGTGTTGGGTCGGCCTGATCGAAGTCGTCGCTGAGCTCGGGCAATGTAACAGGTGCAGCGAGGCTGTCTGAGAGCTGAACTGTGACGAGACGTTCGGTGGTCTTGGTCACTCTACCAGCAATGACGCTGCCAGGTGTGATGTTCTCCAAGGTGACCTGACCAGAGGCCTCGCCAACCTTTGCGCTCAGGTCAAGACGATTGGAAAGCGGCATAACGTTCTTGACCTTGACCTTGAGAGCAGAGCCAATGGGGAAATTCTTTGCGACATCACCAAGCAAGCCGGCATCGTCGGACAAGTCCATGAGCGCGACGCGGCCTCTGACACTTGGTGACAGGTTGACCCACACGCAGTCATCACTGTGGTTGTTGACAAAAGCAACATACTCTCCACCAGTAGTGACGCCCTCGAGACCACCTAGAAGAGCCTGGTTGTCACCTTCTACTCTGCTCTTCTTGGCGGAGAGTTCGAAGACGGGGTTCTTGGTGTGGCGGTGGCTGATAGGAAGGAAGCGGTGGTTTCTTGAATCATGGATACCAAGAATCTTCACGTCAAGCAAATCGTTCTGCTTGAATTGCTGGAGTGGAGCCTTCTTGTTCTTGAAGTCGTCCCAAGAGTCATAGGCCTCGCTAGCATCGATGCGGCCGTGAGTGTTGTCGGCCAGACGGACGTTGATCTGTGTACCCTTAATGCTTGCAATGCGAGCCTTGACCACACGGTTGAGGGTCAGGTCTGCGCTTGTCGAGATGGTTGGGTCAACAGGGTTGACGAGCTCTTGTGCGGGCACTTCGGACTTCTTCTCAGCGGATGTTTGGGTGTCCTTAGGCTCTCTCATGGTGAGCAGGAAGCGCTCCCTGTCCGCATCAACATTCAAGACGGTGGGAGCAATGCTTTGATCCTTTCTTAAGCCAAAGGCAGCTTGAGTGAGCATCTCGGGTGAGAGCTGAGACTTGAGTGCCAGACCGACAACGCCGTTGGCGAACTCGATGTAGACACCCTCAGGCGTAACGTTGCGCACGAAACCGTTGACCTTGGCACCCTTCTTCACGTCTGCGAAGGACTTAACGAGCGTGCCACTCTTTGCAGCTTCAACGAGACCAGGCTTGTTGGTCAAGAGCACCTGCCTAGTGCGCGGGAGTTTATCCAAAATCAGGAGATCAGTGAGCTTGCCGCCAACTCTGATACGCTTCAAAGCGTTTTCAGCCTTCGCAGCGGATGCATCGACCAAGTGTGAGACGCGAATGACGCCCTTGAGTCCGTTCTCCAGGTCAACCGAAACGCTGTCAGCTGTCTTCTCGGTCACAGTGGCAGTCACGATCTCGCCACCCTGCACCTTGTTCCAAACATCGACCTGGTCCTCGTCCATAGGCTCGCCGCTCTTGCAGCTGACCTTCATCTCCTGTGCGCTTGCATCCAGAGATAGAATGCGGGTGGTGATCGTTTGACCAATTCGGAAGTGCCTCTCAGGCTGTTGGACATAGCCTTCGCTCATCTCCGCCACAGGCAACCATGCGCGTACACTGCCAAAGTATTGAACGACGGCACCGTTCGGCTTGATGTTAACGACAGTGCCCTTCGACTCCATGTCGGGCTCCAGTTTGCTGTAATCCGACCAGATGGGGAGTGCTTTGTCACTCAACAAGCTCTTCTTGAGGGTCAAGCGGACGTGCCTCTTTTCGAAATCAACGGAAAGAATACGGACGGTAATAGGGAAACCTTCACGGTACTTGCGCTCTGGGTGTTGAAGCTGAACATCGGACATGTGCATCTCAGGGACGAGACCGGAAATGCTGTCGCTAAGCTTGACCAGAATGCCAGTAACACCCTTGGAACCGCCCAGAATTAGACGCTCGACGGTACCCTTCACGACATCGCCGAGTACCAGGTCCTCTAGCCTCAAGAATGTTTGGTCCAATACGCTCTGCTTCAAGCTGACGTAGTAAACGTTATCGACTGGGTTGTAACCAAGAATGCGGACTTTGTGTGTGGAGTCGACCTTGTATGCACCAGTGGATGATGAGATAGAATCGATGCGAGCATCTGAGACTTGTGAAATGTGAGCGAATGCGAGAGATTTGACGCCAGTAGTCGATGATAGCGTCAAGTAGATGCCGCGGTCGGCAAGCACATGGGAGACAGTAGCCTCCTCAATTATGCTGGAGTTCGGCAGAGCTTGCGCCATAGAGACAGAGAGCGCCTTCAATTTAGCACTGGTAGCCTCTGCGAGCTTGTCTGCTGCTGGAGGCAAGGTGAGAACGGAGTCCAGAAGAGAGATACCGACCTTGCGGCCCTCCTCATCTCCAGGCAAGGCCCAAATGATGCGGGCCTTGGTCTTGGTGTTGACCTTGTACTTTTCGGTGGGATCAACACCCAAAGAAGCGCCAGAATGAGCAAAGTCGGCTGTTGCGTTGAGCATGCCAATGATTTTGCCAGCGACACCTCCAGTCGTTGTTTCCGTGATCAGCATATCGACTGCGGTACCCGGAAGGAAGGCATCCACGACAGGCGCAGTTCCAACAACCGGGTTTTTCTGGCCAGCATTCAGGATAGAAAACTTCGCTGCATCTGGAGAAAGCTTGAGAACCTTGCCGTTGCTACCCTTTCCAGTGACCAAGCAGAGCATGACTTGTCCTTCTTGGACATCCTCAAGTGTGTAGGCAGCTCCAAGCTCTTTCTTGCTGACGAAACCCTTGACATCGGCTTCAGCGAGACCAAGATCCATGATAATACCGTGGTCTTCTACACTTCTCACGCTGGCCTGAATAGTGCTGTTCACGACAACATTTTCTGATTCGAGTCCGCCGTTGGTGTGTGCAGGGTCGACTGAAAGTTCGATGTGGCGTTTGGCCTTCTTGTCGGCTGACTCAGATCCAGTACCAGTGACAGTAGCGCGGATCCATTGACCTTGGTAGAATAGTTTCTTGAGATCGATGTCCTCGTCGTTCTCTTCATCGTCCTCCTTCTTGGTGTCTTCTTCGCGGAGAACCTTCTCAATGCGGTCGTTCAGGCGTGCAGAGACTGCGGTGATGGGCACGTATCCAGTGAGGTTGTTCGGCAGGGCGACTGCAACATCTTTTCCTGTGATCGCCGTCACCCGTCCGAGAACTGTGCTGCCAACGACCAGGTTCTTGTAGCTCAAGCTCTGGATCTTGATGCCGGAGCCTGCGATCTTCAAGCCAGAGCCCTTCTTGCCCTTCTTGTTCTTGCCCGCCTTGGGTGCGGCAGCCTCGTCCTCTTCGCTGAAGAAGTCGTCATCGCCTTCACGGCGCGCAGGCTTCTGACCAGTCTGTTGTTCGAATAGCACATCACGCTCGGCGCGAGCTTCGATCTGCTTCTGTTCAATGGGCGTCAGGACGCTTGCACCGCCACGAGGGAAGCTGCGTTCCTCTTGCGACAGGACGGTTTTGGCGACAGGCTTGCGCTCGCCGGCTGTGTCTTCTTGCGCCTTTACGGGCTTGCCTGCTTTGGCGAGGCCCTTTGCGATGAGCTTCTTCTCGTCCTCCACCTTGCCCGACCTGGCCTTCTTGAGCGGTCGCTCGTCGGCGCCGGCTTTTCTTTTGATTGCGGGAGCCATGCTTGCTGTGTGAAGAGAAGCCGCCTCTGCCAGAACAGAAACCAAAACCCGAACTAGACGACTTCGAACTTTCAAAAAGTTCAATAGAGTTTGACGGGTGGCGGTCCGCTCCCGGAAGAGAGCCGAGGATGAAGCAAGAAGCAAGAAGTGAGGGTCTCAAGCTGGCAGGTCGATGAGAAAATCGTCAACGGCCCAAGCGGCGGCAAAGACCCACTTTTCTAAAGAGCTGATGCGCGACACACGCGACTTCGACGCGCAGAAAGCACTCTAACGCCAGCCGAGTCTACCACGCCACGCTGCTCTCTCCCAAGCAACCACCCAAGCATTCGAGAACGCCATCACCACTCGACACCTCCTCCTCGCCGCATGTCGTTGTCTCCTTGACCAACCTACTCGCCTCTATCATTCCCGCCATGGCTGAGCTGCCATTTCCCTCCTCTCAGGAAAGCCAGTCGGAATGCCTCTCCACCATCCTCGTCGACCATGACATTCTACCTTCATCGCCACTAAAGTCTCGGGGCGACGCGGCAGCCTCACTACGCTCCAGCACACTAAAACCGAAGAAGCCTCCGACTGTCACGCCAAAACGATTCACCAAATTCTTTACGCCTCGCAGTAGCTCACTGTCCAGCCTGGGTGGTCGACAGAGCAAGGCCGGACGACAACTCAGAGACATCACTCAGGATGGAAACAACCGGAGGAGAGGCTCGAGATTGAGTGCTGGATTGGGCGAAGATGGCGGTGACTTGTTCTCGTCACGGCCATTGAAGAGGCGGAAACATTCCTTCGACATTCCGAGTTCGCCTCCGCAATCATCGCCATTGCGTAAGGTGGAGCCAGTGAATGATCGGATCGATGTTGTCGAAGACGATGCCATTTCTGTGGACTACGACAACCTACCGGATCTCATCGAGTGCTTGGAACCCTTCCCCAAACCAATTCAACGCCTTCGTCACACTGGTCGGACGCACCGTCTCATGCAACGCGGCTTTGGTGGATACGAAAGCACATCTCGTGGCTTCCGTGGCCCGGAACACTGTGTCGACTGGCGTTCAGCTACCGCCGACTTCGTTACGCTTCCTGCAGACCGCTACTCATTCAGAGGTACTGCACTGCCTTTTTGCACTGCGAGCTGCAACACCAACCCTCTCGTTGCCTTTGCCGACGAAGAGGGCGGCGTGCGTGTGATTGACAGCTCTGCCGAAGCCAAGTTCAGCGAGTCGTACCTCCAATTCAAAGTCCATCGGAATGCTATCATGGACATCGCTTTCAGCTCGGACGACTACATGCTGGCCACTGCTTCGGGCGATCAAACGGCATGCGTTGTGGATATGCAGACTCAGAAGAAGATGTACACCTTGAGTGGACACCAGGGTAGTCTGAAGCAAATTCGCTTCCACCCCGATGACGACAAAATGCTCACGACAAGTTCCCGAGATGGCAGCGTGCAAATTTGGGACCTTCGATGCTCGACAAAGACTGCGTCTCAGATCTTGTATCCTGCACATGGAACCAAGCCGCACACGCAGACGCTCTACTCAAAAGTCAGTATGGACATTGGCCGGGCTCACCGTGTCAACCAAAGCAAGGCCTACGCTCCGGGCGACCTCGCCGGCACCTCAATCACAGCGTTCCAGCATCTCGCAAACGACAGGAGCCATCTACTTGCAACTGCTAGCGAAGCCAACTCGAGCATCAAACTATGGGATCTTCGCAACGCTGGACGAAGAGGGCTAGCCATTCCTGTCTCGAGCACCCCAGTACCTGAACATCACAACCGAAACTTCGCCATCAGCGCCCTTGCCCTTTCTGGCGATGGCTCCCGACTTTACTCTGTTTGTCGCGACTCTGTTGTCTACGCTTATTCATCAAAACATCTCGCGCTTGGCTGCGCACCCGAAATGGCACCATCATACCCTGGACGCCGCGCTGCAAAAGAAGGACGCATGGGTGTCGGTCCTCTCTATGGTTTCAAGCATCCCTCAATGCGTGCTGGCAGCTTCTACGTCCGTGCTGCGATCCGCAAAGCAAAGGACGACAAGTCAGAAATGCTCGCCATTGGAAGCACTGACAACTCTCCCGTCCTGATTCCGACAGACGAACGCCACCTTCCCTTCCGCAACAATCGTCCTCTGCCTGAGCGTTCCGACGCACACGACGATTCTGACGACGATGACGATATCGAATTACCTTCGTTCTCCTCCCAGCGTCCGCAAAGCCGTCCGCAAAGCCGCAGCACATCAATGGCTCCTCCATCTGAGAAGCGTGGCCCGCCCATCTACGAGTCCTTCGGCACTGCCCTCGTCCGCGGCCACACTAAAGAAGTCACATCCCTCTCCTTCACATCCGAAGGCAACCTCGTCACTATCGGCGACGACTTCACCGGCCGCTGCTGGCGCGAAGACCGCGAAAACGCAAAGCATCTGCGCACTACCGGCGAAGGAGGCGGCAAACGCTGGCATTGTGGCTGGGCCGATGTGCCTGCAAGCTGGGATGAGAGTGACGATGAGTAATTAATGCCGGCGTTCCTGGATTTCGGCTATTTATGGATGGGGATTTGGGTAACGAGCGAAGACAACGCGTTGTCTTTGTGGCATTCTTAGGATTACGATTCGGGTTGGATAGAGCAGAGGACCTACACACACCTTTTAGACGCTTCACAGCATTACGAGCGAGAACCTTGTTTTTTTTCTTAGCACTAGATAGCATGCATCAATGATACCCCTTCCTTTCGAGCAGCACCTTGGTCGTTGTTTCTTCCTTCACAGCGGATGCTTGGTGGCTTGTTCGACCTCTGCCCAATGAACGTTATGTGAAGAACTCACTGGATCGAACGTTGAACGTACACCGTCTTGTGCTTTCTGATGCTTCTAGCCAGCTGTATTTGTCGCCAGTCGGCCTGTTGGATGTGTCGCAGTGCTGGTAGTAATGACGATTGTGGAAGACGATCATTTACATTCATGTTATCCGCGGAGAAAGGGACCAAGAGACTGAGACAATACTGGTCAAAGCACCGCCCTCAAACTCTAAGCGTAGAGTTACTCTTTTGAAGTGTTGGCTTCTCCGGCGTACGATTGATCATGAAGAAATATCCCTGAGTACAATGGAATACCTTAGCACCCGACGCTCCACGAGTCGACTTCACCTCCAGCTGTAGACTTGTCACCGTAAAGCACAACTGTACTGCGTCCTATGCCCAGATCACGCTCCCGATCTGACATTCTGATGTTCTGATGCATCCGAGGAAGAGTAGCTGTGGTTCAGTGGCCCAGTCTCTTTAACAGACCTCTGATATCAGATTCGCGTACCACGGAACTCGAATCTTCGTATTGTTCCTAACTGTCAGCAGCCATTGCCCGACTATTCGACATCCGACATCTCGTTTGACTTGCGAGGCTTGAATCGAACAATGGTACATACGGGAAAGGCATGATGTCGCGGCTCTTTGGAGATCGGCGTTTGCAGGTTCCTGGACCTTGAGGGGTCGACTTGTTTAGTCATCGACCCGCCTAGGTGGATCTATGTCTTTGGTTCCTGGAGGCCTGTCCCTGTACCTGGATTTCACTTTTCCGGGAGTTGTGCCTGTTGGTATGGAAAAGACTAGGAAACCATTCAGATGATGCTAACGAGACCACGATGTGGAATTCCTCGGACGCCCCAATGGTAAGGCACTCTCGTGGAACGGGAATCGCACACCGAGCGTACTTTGGTAGGGTACAGTATCTGCCGCCATTTTGGTGCTGGGGTGCCTGAAGCGCCACTGCCCATCATGCAAACCTGTCGAACTGTCATCACGCTGTGCTAGCGGAGGACATGTTCTACTCTAATCTTTGGTCGAAGGCCTTTTGAGAACCGACTACTGTTCCATAATGGAAGCTTCACCACACATCTTGATGTTTCAATTTTACACAGACCGTTGCCCTGGCGGGGTCATCGTAGCGCGTATACCAGAGCCTTGGTAAGGTCTTTGTGATCGTCGTAGACTGCAAGAATCTCACTCTGAAGCTACCAGCAAGTGGCCTCCCAACACATCTCGCGCGGGTGAGTGTACGGGTAATTGCAATCGCACCCGCCAATCCATCTCGAGGATCACGCCATGGCATGCTGTATACGGTCCAACGCTGTCCATGGTACTCTTCAGCCGGCCGTTGTGAAGAAGGGTTGGACATCTCCAAGACTTTGTCAGCGCCTGGCTAGCTCTCTGTAACGACATGGAGAGGTGTGCTATCGGAGGAGGACAAGGCCATGAGCGTTTAGTATCATCATCACCATCTAGACCAATCGATCATCGATTGGTCCCTCAATAGCAGTACCAAACATTTCGACTTCATCGAGCCCATGGTCGGGAATCCATGAGAAATACAATCATACCAACCCCGACCATGGTGCAACATCGCTGGTTTACGACAACACACCACGGTCTCGGATTGTCTCAGGCTCTGAAGAGATACTGCCACATCTCGCGTCTATAAAGGAAGAAAACTTTGCCGGCAATCGAACATCATCATCATCATCCAACACAACAACTCCCCTTCCACAATCATTACTTCCTAGCAGGCTAGTCAACACACTCACTTCCACCACATTCACTACTCATCAATCTTTTCTTCTTCAACATGAGGTACGCTCTCATCGCCCTCGCCCTCACGGCCTCCACTCTGGCTTTGCCCACCAAGCAGCAGGCTGCCTCCACTGCCGACGTACTTAACTTGGACAACGACAGTACAGAGCTTGTCCATGGTCTCGAGAACCATTTTGGAAGCCTCACTGCTGGCATTGCGAAGCGCGACGAAGGCTTGAGTGATGCTCTCAAGAGCACCGATGCTGAGACTGTAGGCCCGATGCTTCATGAGGTCAAGTCTCTGCTCAGCAGCCTTACCGGTGGCATTGCCAAGCACGAGGCGGATTCTGGCGACCTCTTGGACATCAATTCGATGCTTAGTGAGATCGATTTGATGCTCGGCGGTCTCACTGGCGGCATTGCCAAGCGCGAGGCAGAGTCTGGTGGCCTTCTCGAAGTCGGTTCCTTGCTTCACGAAGTCAAGTCTCTGCTCGGTGGTCTCACTGGTGGCATCATCAAACGCCAGGAGTCGTCCAGTGACGTTGTCGCTATCAGTTCAATGATTCACGAGGTCGAGTCTCTACTCGATGGTTTCACCGGTGGCATCGCCAAACGCCAGGACTCCAGCGACCTTTCGAAAGACGCCGAACTCGCAGCCTCTATGCTCGCCGAAGTCAAGACTCTTATCGGATCTCTCAACCACGGCATTGCGAAGCGTCAAGCGACCACCACCAGCGATGCTCTCGATATCTCCCCTGAGAACATCGACGCCCTCATCGACAGCCTCCACAAGCTTCTGAGCACTTCGAAGGGCGGTGTTGCCAAGCGACAGGACAACACCGACATTACCGCCCTAGTCGAGCCCCTCGAAGCACTCCTGGAACCTCTCAAGGCTGCTAGCAGCGCTCTTTAGATTCGAATCTCTGTCGATACTTCCCGTTATGACGAGCGATTACTCTAGTGGACGTTCTCACGGATGCTGGACATCCTGAGATCCTCTGTGCTGCCTACATTTACGGAGAGATGCTGGACGTCCCCACAACCGTCCATCAGATCCACTTCGTCCTTTCCTGCAGTCACTTGGTCTTTCTCTTCCGGAATGCTAGTCATCCTTGAGATATCTATGACCGACATTCTCGCGATCGCTGACTCTACATCTTCGTCCCCTTCTTCTGCGACTCTTTATGTGTTTTTCTTGCTGCTTCTGCGTTACTGAAACAACGAATAACTACCGTTTTTACAAGGAGCGAGAAAGCGGTAGCGATTTTGTCTTAGCTTTTGCTTTTGTAGTTTATACAAATAGCTTTCTTTTATCGAACAAACCGCGCATTTAGAGCACGATTCCCGTAAGTCACCGCCAAGCGAGTTTCCTAGTACACACGTCATAAATCTTCGAGCGAGACAAACGGTCCACGGCAACGCTCAGGAAAAAAAAATATACCCTGTTGCGAATGACAGAAGTGTACCCATTGACGCGAAGCAATAAAAAAGAAGTGAAGAAGACATGGGCCTGATGGCAATGAGAAGATCACTAAAGCCCTCGTAGCACATATGAAAAATACCAAAATCACTTTCACGGTGCTGTATTTACAAGCTATCCGTGCGGAGCTCGTTCGCTTCCTTACAACGGACATTACGTTCATGCATGCAGCTCAACAACTTCACTGGTATCGACAAGGAACAGACAGCGTGGCTTTGAGGGGTGAAGTATGTTTGTTTGTAATCTGTGGTATCAGGCTCGCACGCGCGGGGGGTACTAGTAGTAGTCAACATCGAAAAGGGTCAAAAATGAGAAACGGAGAGAGACTCGAAACTCCAAGATAGAAACCCAAACCAATTGCAGCATCTAAGGTGTGAGAGAAAGAGTCAGGGACCTTTGCCTTTCCCAAGAAACCAAAAACGCCTGTCCCTTCCTATCCTTCCGTTACCCATCCCTCCGTCCGATTCATTCATTCATCCATCCGTGGGTCCGTTTGCCGCCGTCCAAAAACTCCCTGACCGTAGCTGGTATTGAGTCTGCTGGTCTCAAATAGGGCGGTTGACAGTGCGTGTCAATCCTTCCAACGCCAGTGCTGCCATGTGTTGCTGCCTCTATTGCACAACCTTGGCCTGGCACTTCACGGTCGTACCCAGGATGTTCTTCTTCGTGCCGTCGCAGGTCCCGCAGGTCGTCGTTTTGACCACCTTACCGTTCTTGTTCACTGTCGTCCTGACAGTCCAGTCGGCAAGCTTCTTGCCCTTGCACTTTGGCTTGGCGGCGAAGAGCGCAGCACCGTTATCCTTTGTAGGAACATTTCGCTTGCAGACCTTCTCGCGCGCTGCCTCGCTGCCAAAATACTTGGCACGAATTCTACCCGCGCGGTCATGGGCCACGGCGAGCGGCTCCATCACGGAGCGCTTAACTCTTCCTGCAACCTCGGCGACAAAGTCATCGACCTGAGTCTCAGCGCGTGCGAAGCTCTCCTGGACAGCCATTATGTCCTTGCGCATGGCAGCTGCAGTCGCATCACCCACTGAGTATAGCTTTCCAGCCAACGAGGCGGTGTTGTTAGCAAGAACCTGAGCCTCATGCCCGACTTGCTGTGCCAGCTGTGTGCTCACGTTATGAGTAGCACCCCAGATCGCAGTGAAACAATCAGTGATACCGCGGGCACTGTCACGAACGACAGCAATGTCCTTGGTGACGGAGTTGCTGATCTCGGTGCGAGCCTTCTCAAAATTCGGGAGTTGGAGGTAACGGTGGCCGAAGTTGTGGGAGACGGTGATGTTCAGTTCGGGCTTCTTGCAAGGCATCGAAACGGTGACGATGCCGTAAGCTTCATGAGGGTCGAGGGTGATAGCGTAGACACCATCGATGAGCTTGGTCTGGTTGAAAGCAATGGACTTGTCTCCTCTGTAGACGGCAGTGGAAGCGACCTGAGGGCTGCTACCGTCTTTCCTGGGCAGAGAAACAACGATGTAGTTTGGCTGTACACCTTGAAAGTGAACTTCAGATGTACCTACCATGAACCGACCGAAGATGTCGGTAGAAGGTAGGGTAGTGGGAGTAGGCAGCAGGTGCTCGATGTTGAAGCTCTTGGTTGCATTGGTGGAATTTGTGAATTGCCCAAGTGCACCTGACAAAGCATCGCGACGAGCGTGAAGCTGGATAGGGCTGTCCTTTGGAGCGAAGAAGGTGAGCATGCTAACGCTGAGCAATACCGAAAACATCCCAAAGAGCACAAGCAATTTTGGGCTGATGATTTGCTGATCGAAGATATTGGCAAAACGAAGAACAGTATCCCAGGTAGACTCAACAGGGACGGTCTGCGGGCTTGATAGGGAAAGCTTGTCGGTTGGGTTCGCTGGGGATGACTTTGTATTGAGGGCGCTGGTCGACGATGACGGGTTGAATGCGTTCATGGTAGACTGGCGGGGTGTCTCAAGGTCCTCCGAGAGGAAGCTGTTCATCTGCCTCTCTTTCTCACTCTCTTGCTCTTTCTGGAGAGCGAGGTCGCGCTCGCGGGCCCGACGAAGCACCTGCTGGTGCTGCTGGATATCCAGCATGTGGAGCTGCTGGTACAGCGGGCCTGCAGACGGACCTGCGGCGGAGGGGTGGTTGCTTGCGTAGAGTGCCTGATCATCGTCATCCTCGTCTTCGTCGTAGTCGGGAGTCATGAGCTCGTCGTCGGAAGTGAGGTTGTCGGAGGCAATGCTGACGGTTTCGTTGGTGTCGGAGGCATCGCTCATCATGTCGTACTCGCCGTCGTTCAAGTCGGTGACGCCGCCGGGGCTGCTGTCTGCGGCCATCTTGAGGCCGAGAGAGCTCAGGGCTGCTGGTGGGGTACGCTGGCCGGGTGGCGGATGGGTCTCGATGAGGTCGGACACGGAACCGTCGTTGTTCAGGGTAGGGAAGTCGAAGTTGGCGGAGGAGTGGGTGGAGTCAGTGGGTGACGGCGGGTTCGCAGTCTTTCCGCCTTTGGTCAGCGTAGGGGTTTGGGTAGTGCCACGAGCCATGTTGGAGGTGTGGGGTGGAGCAGAAGGAGAGACGGCGTGAGTGTGAGGTGGGTAAGGTGGTCGGCCGGCCAGTCAGTGCGTGCTGATCTGGGGAGCCGAGCGGGTGTGAGTGAGTGCGAAGGGTAATGTAGGTGGAATAACAGAGGAGGAGGTGGTAGTAGTGGGTAAGGTGGCGGTGGAGAGTTGTTAGAAGTAATGTGGTAGTAGCGCGAGAGAGGGAGAGAGGCGATGAGCAAGAGGCAAGGCCAGCGACGAAGCTTTGTTGCCTGAAAGGTGAAGGTGTGTGATGAGGTGCAAGGCGACGGCGGGGTCGAGTCGGGTCGCAGTGAGAGCGAGTGCTTTTGCTTGCTTGCTTACCTTTCAACCACACAGCAGCAGAGGTCGAGCGAAGACGTCAGCGACAAAGTGAAGGCGAGGAGTGGAAGATGACTACAGTGAAAGATGTTGTTGGTGTGAGTGTACAGATAGATAGATAGATAGGCTGCAGTAGCTTATGTGGATAACAGTAGCGCGCTATTAAGGTCACGTTGGAAGCTATCCATATCATCACATCACATGTCCCCGCTCAAGGCTGCCTTATCGGCGGGCTCGGGTGGGACCGTATTCCATTCACTCCCATTCTGCCCAAGAGAGTTGATGGTAGCCGAGCTGCCATAGTGGTCAGAGGATACTCAGGCCATCGAGGTGCCCATCACTCGTTCATTACTACCTTACCTTATATACGAGTAGCTTTTAACCATAAGGTCCAGAGCCATCGGAATAAGGGACAAACCAAGTGGAGCTTTCCCTTCCTTCCTTCCCCAGATATGCTCGGGCCACCTCGTGCACTAGTCCGCATGTAGCCTTAAGCAGCCACCTCACTCCTGTCGCTGATGCCTATACCAATGAGAGCTTATCCATAGCATCACATTAAGAACTGCAAGCTATCAGGCATATCCGTCGCGGCATCAAACAAACACCGACTTGCAACTGTGAGTGCCCTATCACTGCTGGTAGCATATCTACCCGTGAATGGCCGACCGGCGGGGAGCACTATTCCCGCTGCTCATCTTGACCTGGATCATACTCTCGCCTACTCCACAGCCTGTCGACCACGATCTTGGTAATCGCATAACACTAAAAGATGTCATCGCAACCGAGAAGAACTCTCTGGAAGTCCTCAACAACTCCTCCTATATAGACACACGTTTCGATGGCCCAACCACCTACGCCGACCTCAATCTTACCGGATTCGAGCCAGAGAGAGGCTACGCGTGGAGCTCGTGGCCGCATCTGAAGAAACGCGTGACTGAGCACTCAGATTGGACCCAAAGCGCCTTGCGTGGCGATATCAAGGAATCCAGACCGTATCCACTGTACAACAATGTTACAGGATATGTGCACGGGCGATGGGCTCGGTCCGATCTGGAGAAGGCAGTTGAGCCGCCACATCTCAATCTCACCGAGTATGCTAGGGATGATCCATTTGGTGGTCCGAGGAGAGAGCGGCACTTTGGACGCAACTTCACTGGCACGGAGGGCGATGTCAGGATTGAGTTCCATCAGAAGGCACAGCCAAGTGAGACCCTCAACCTGCATGGTGTGGCGAACGTGACCGAGATGAACATCGAGTTGAAGCTCGGTGACGACCTCACCGACAATGAGCACGACATGCTGCTGAGAGGATTGTACTTTCAAGACGTCGGCCATGCCGTTTTAACAACAACCAGCGCTAAGTTCGCTGGCATCTTTGCACTTCCTCACTTCACACCGACCGACTATACTTTCAACCTATCACGAACAATCTTGAACGAGTCCATATCGAGAACCATTCAGCGCCAGGAGAACCGTGATACTATCTCACATAACCCCTGGTCCACCCACCTTGAAGGTGTACCTGACGACTCCATGGGTTCTCCTCAGTGCGAGCTCATTGTATGGCTACAGCAACTGCCACCGTCATCGTCAGGCACACCCTACACCTCTAGCTTCCTGGCGTTCCTCGAGCGTGAATTGCGATTCCCCACCGGCGCTTTCATCCCTCCAGTACCCGAGATGCGCTTCGAGATGACCGTCTTTTCTCCCGATTGCGGCTATATACTCACCTCACAAGGCCCCCCCGGCTTCTCTCCTAAGACTGCCAATCATCTTTCGGGCCCCAAGTCGCAAGTCTTGACTGGACAAGGTCGTCACCATCTCTTGTTGTTCATGGTTTCTCTCGGGTTGCAATTGGCATTGATCAAGAAGCAGATGGGTGAATCAAGTACGCCATCAACACGGAGTCGCATTAGCTTCAACACGATCCTTGGTATGGCCATGGGCGACGGCTTTGCTACTCTGGCATGCGCTACGCTTGGTGCCGTCACCGATGGTCTCGCCATGGATCTGATGGCAGTTGCATTCATGGGCTTCACCGGCATGCTCTTCTTCGGCATGCAATTCCTCCTGCAGATCTGGAACGTTCAGGCGCCAGAATTAAGGCAGAGAGAGCGTGTCGAAGTTGAAGAGCAGCTTAGACGTCGAGAGACGGTGCTTGCTGAGATCAGAGAGGCAAGGGAGAGACGACAGGCTGCTGCCGTGGAGGCGGCGGCGGCAACAGCGGCGGCGGCTGCTGCTGCGAATGCTTCCTCTGATGTTGACACTGAGAGGACTGCTGCTACTGAAGTTTCGACACCTGCTCAGCCGGAAACCCAATCGGTGCCCGAAGAAGTTCAGCACCCTGCTCAGCCGCCCACAAACCAGGATGGGTTGTTACCTCTCCCTGCAACAGCACCAAGAACTGCCGCCGAGCCACTCTTCTACATGCCATCCGACCAAGCCGGTCTTCAAACTGTACAGCCACTCCAACCATTGACTGAAGAGCAACATTCTGCTCTCGTCGAGGCCATTACCAACTCGCGTGTGCCCACTTTTGGATACCACTATGCTCGATTTTTCCTCATGCTCTTTGGCGTGGTGTTCATCTCAATTAATGCCACCAGCTGGCCCTCAATACTCCAACGTGGCTTCTTTACACTCATTGCCTTCATCTACTTGTCATTCTGGATACCACAAATCACTCGCAATGTTCAGCGGAATTGCCGACGTGCTCTCGAATGGGACTTCGTCCTTGGCCAGTCAGCTTTGCGTCTGTTACCATTCGCATACTTTTACGGCTATCCTCACAACATCTTGTTTGCCACCGTGGATTACTACAGTCTTGCTGTTCTTGTAATCTGGCAGTGGTTGCAGGTTGTTGCTCTTGGCTCGCAAGACCTGCTTGGTCCACGCTGGTTTGTCCGCGACACTTGGGTACCACCCGCTTATGACTACCATCCTATCCTGCGCTACGATGAAGAAGGCGCAACTCTACCACTTGGCGCCACCAACACTGCATCATCTCCACCCACTTCCCGTCGTGCATCAGTTTCTGGTACTGACACCACCGGTCGTCGTAACTCCCTTCAGCATAAAGAGGGCAAAGATAAGGGCAAAGGCAAGCGCACATTCGACTGTGCCATCTGCATGCAGGACCTGGAAGTTCCAGTCGTTGAGGCGGGCGACAACAGCGATGCCGCTAGCACCAGTGGTTCGTTCATGTTAGCCCGAAGACTGTACATGGTCACTCCTTGTCGACACATCTTCCATACACCTTGTCTGGAAGGCTGGATGAAGTATCGTCTGCAATGCCCCAATTGTCGCGAGGGCTTGCCACCTTTGTAAGATATGTATAATATTGTTCTTCCCACTGTACATTATTCCACGGATCGCGCGTGGAACTCTGCAAGTTTGCAGAAAAGCTTGCTTACTGTATGTCTCGTTTCGACAAGTTGAACCTACGACATGCGTACAAGTATAGAAGAAGTTTCTCTGTACTAAATGAATGCCGGCGTAATGCATGTTCTCAATTCTCGAATGGAGTCTCCCGTCGTCTGGCGGCCTGGCTCTACGGAGACTCTCGAGCCCGGTATGTGTGTTGCCACTCATCGAGCACATAAGTATGGAGAGCTCAAGAACTGTTGAATAGATGAGGGGAAATTCCTGAATCATGCTGTAATGGAAGTAGTTGGCGAGTCTTTCTTCCAGTTCTTTTGTGTTTCTTGGTACTGTCATCGATCACCTTGAGGAGAAGCTCTCGCTGTCGAAAAGAAAACTTGTTCACAAGCTTCATCGATAGAGCATGACCGTGGCTCTCTCGCGAAGAGATTGGATGGTAGTATATCCATGATGTGATATTTCAACTGAAAGATAATTGTCCAAAGCACCAGACGTCCCTTGCGTTGAATGCACATGTGCATCCTCCAAGAAATGGTCGCTGACGTAGCCCGAGAAATATCCGGCTTGCGGCGACGGAGTCGAGCACTTTTGGCTTCTCACGTCTGGCGCTGCTGCACGGGAAACATCAAACATCACCACCATCGACAACCAATCTACAAATCAATCTCACACCACTTCTTCAACACCCCAAATACCCACACACAACCGCCAAAATGGTCAAGCTCGAGGAGGTTCCCGATGAGGATTTCATCGCCCAGCAGCAGGGCCCTAAGATCGAGGAGGAGGACGACTGGGACACTGACTCTGGTACGCATTCTCTCATCATCCGCGCCATTCTCATCGCACAACTAACAACTCCACCATAGAGTCCGACGCCAGCGACATCAGCGACGACTACGAAGAGACCCTCGCCGACCGCATCGCCGCCCTCGCCGACATCGTGCCCCCGACCTACAGGAAAAAGCTGTCCTCCGCCGCCAACACAACCTACGACTGGACCACCAGCGGCCTCAGCTTCAGCGGCAAAGCCCTCTGGGTCATCAGCACCAGCGCGCTCTTGCTTGGCATCCCGTGGGCGCTGGCGTTCAGCGAGGAGCAGCAGATGCAGGAGATGGAGCGCGAGATGCGCATGCAGCAGGGCGCCAACGAGGTGCTGACTGGTGGCGCTCAGGCTGGTGAGCAGTCTGCTAGGCCTGCACTTTAAGTTAAGCGAGCGGTCTGATGGACTGGAGTGGGAGTTGTGTGACTATACGATCGATGTGATGCTGTTTTAAAGGGAGAAGCGGAAAAGATACCCTGCGCAAAAGGGGGGACTTTCTATGTGTATAACCTCTTTTTTATCTCTCCAGCAGCGAGACGGAGGCTTTTCGATGCGTGCTTGGGGTCGCTGTGGCTTTCTACCATAGCGCTTGTACTATATTTCTCGTCTCAACATCTTTTACGAGGAGTTCTCACGAGACGTCACCATGCGCGGGAGTAAAGTAGCACGGCGGTATGTTATATGTGTGACGGTACAGAGGAACACCGAATGCTGACTAGATCACAGTGCCCGTCGCAAGTTCGAAATAATCCCGCTTGATCGCGTGTGAGATGGATGCGTAGGTGCCGGGCCACGCTGCCAGGATTACATCGTCAGTGTCAGACGCACCAATTCCCGAATAGTACGACGATGATACACTTAAGCCAGCGTTCCAGGTCGAGGGCTTTGTCACTTCCCAACCACACAAGGACTTCGAGCTCAAGGTTATGTCACGGTTCTGAACTTCTTCGCAGAGCTACTAATTCCTCTGGGCGAATTGAGAAATGTAAAACGACACGTTCTCACTTGGAGGCTCTCGGCTGAGCCCTTCACCTCGCAATCCGTGCTCATATGGCTAGCTTATCTGGAAACTTGGGACTTGTCAAGTATTGATGTCTCTGCACAGGGTTTGAAAATGGTACGATGCCCGACCGGTCCATTGTTGTAGTTTACGAAATGAGTGTGGATCTATAGCAAGGTATCGCATTTCCCGTCCACGGCAAGCTATGGTCAGACATGCGGACAGCCGAGAGCACCAGTCCAACATCGTCCTCTAAAGGTACCTACGCGCTCTTCGCTTGCTTCGCCTCCTTTGCTTCCACAAGGTTCACCAAATAGCCGCAGAAATGCACAACTACACACCACCCCGTCAGCACACGTTCTTTCGTCCAACAACGCACAAACCCGCCGATGATGACGACGATAATGGTGAACAAAACAACTCACATCGACTCCTCAGCAGCTCTCTCGCAGCACCTTCCGGGAATTTAATCCCCAACTCCTCTTCCTCATGCGTGATCAGCTCCTGCATTTCTTCCACGGCCATTCCGATGTTGTCGTTGAAGCTCGTGTCGTCGTTGATCTACTTCGCTGTCAGCGCGGTTTTCCTTCCACGTTTCGGGGAGGCAGCTCTCGGGTGGTGGTTCACTTCGTCTTCCTCGAGGGAGAACCTGTTTGCCAGGTACTTCTTGAAGTTTGCGACGGCCTTCTGAGCTCCTGCGGAGCGATCGTCGAACGACATTGGAGCGGTGCTGCCGGAGGGTGGGGGACTATTTGGTGGTGAGGGCGGGTGTGGAGGTTGGGACTGGAGTGGCGGAGGGGTGATGGGGCTGCGAGTTTGTCTCGACGATTTCTTCTGTTCCCAAGCAGCAACTTATATGACTGCCGAGTAGCAGATGGGGCAGCCAGTCATCAAGAGGGGCCGCAGATGATCGCCGCGATTGACTCCGGTCTTTATTGTCATGGGTCAACGACGAGACTTGATATCGAACTCACGTTTTGGTCTCGAATGCTGTCGTGGGCAATACGTGGTGTGCTTGCTGGAGCAGAAAACAGGGTTGTCGTACTCGATGGGGCCAGTCGGTGCAATATAAGCTGGTATTGTACATGCATTTGGCGGTGTGATCGAGAGACCCACTACTACAGCGAATGGAAATATGGGCGAGTATCCTTTTTAGGCAGTCGCACTCGCGGTTGACTGCGTTTCCTACAGTAGATCGGTAGCGCCCATACCGATGACGAAGTGTTGAACATGAGTCCCAAGATTCTTAATAGTTTATACTATCCTGTCGCCGTAATTCTTATGCATGATCTCGCTGCATCACCTCGCCCCTGTTAGAATGCTGACTGTCATTTACTGTTGATCAACGGATTAATAGTTTCATACGACTCCTTAGTTCCTCTCATGCCCTCTCACTACATCGTACTCACAAACAGCAACATTGAAGCGCCGTTGTGTGGATGCAGTACATGGATGGGAACTGCCGATAGTATACCAACTCGCCTCTTCAGTAGACTAGACTACCTAAGCACCTATCGCATCCACAAGAGCTACCAAATGTTCGATAAACTCCTCAACTACACATCACCTGCATTATCAAATATTTCTGAAACCCCACAGGCGCCAACGGAATTCATTCGCTTGTTTTGAGCTTCCTCGCAGCATCGTCCGCGAACTTGACACCATACGATTACTCTTCAAACGATACCAGTTCTTTCAGATCCTCCGGGTCGAATCCAATCTCGTTGAAGCTCAAGCTCTCACCGTACTAATTTCAACGTCAGCGGATAATAATCAAAGTAACGGAGTCAGGTAGTAGCCTCGTGATGTACTTCGCTTTGCGTGATGTTGCCTTTGTTCATCACGATCCTCTCGACTTCCGAGCGGATTTGACCTGAGGTTTCGGACATGGTGACTACGTTGGTACCGGAGCAGTGTCAATGAGAAAGAGGGAGGGTTTTGAGGTGACACAGGGCTGGAGGTTGGACTGTAAATTGGTCTGTAGAAAGAAAGGGAACATTGAGTTGTCAGTTCGTCTTATACAATTACCCTATGATAGAAAGACCAGCATGAAGAAGAGGGGCAACAGGCAGCATGCAATGGAATGTCGTACCCGAATGGGGTCGCCGATGGTAGATGCAACAAAAGCTGGAGCTATGCATGCATATACATGCAGTGGTATGACCGGGAAACCAGCCACTAGGGCCTACAGAATGATGAGCAATGCCCTTGTCAGGCAAACACATCCACGATTCATCGACGGAACCCCATCTCGGTGGGGTCCATACCTTGATGATGTGATGGCGATTGTGCGCACTTCGATGTAACGTTCTGGACGCGATCTGTATACATGTACATGTGCAGGAGCATGAATCTACATGTAGTCTCACCATTTATGGCATGCACGCTGTCGCTAAATTACGCACATCCGTATTAGTGTGCCCGATGCTTTTTACTGTTCGTCGGTGGACGAGGCATGTCCTGGAACGACTTCATGTGAGGGTCTCGGGATGACGTGCCCTCTCATTGGAATATTGTACAGTCAATTGACGAGATTCGGTGCTTTCATAGAAACATCGGAACAAATACATTTCTCCATCATAATGGCATTTGGCTCATACATGTATCCACCCAAGCAAGCCGCCAGGCATTTATACCTGAAACCCCATTGGCCACCCGCTCCAACGCTTTCCCAGACCACAGTAAACATTGAACCCCGTTCAAACGCCCTCGTTAGCCAAGCGATGCACAACCGGCACAGAGCTAGGAGGCAAGCTGCCGTACTCGCAGATGACCATGCGAATGTACTCAGCTGGCGTGACATCATACATCAGATTGAGGATCTGCAAGTTCTTAATGTCTTTCCAGTCACCAAGCTGCTTGGTCTTCGAAGCGCCACCCTCGTCGTCTTTGTCGTCTGGTGAAGTGTCTCCGCCAAAGGACTGGGGTAATAACAGTTCCTCAGATGGGGCGACTTCGTTCAAGACAATGGAGTCGAGGGCGACTTTGCCTGTGAATTTGACGGACTCGCAGAGCACGATGACGGGGACGTCGGCTTGGTGGGCGTGCATGGCGACACTGGCTGTGCCGACGCGGGATTGAAGGCGGCCGTTCGAGAGCATGCTGTGGGCGCCGAGGAGGACGAGGTTTGCGTCTTTGACCGCGTGGGCGATACCGGAGAGAGGAGTGTACTCGACTTCTAGACCAGCGCGCATGAGAGTCCTGGCGAGGTTCTTGCCCTCGAATAAGGGGCGTGCGTCTGCCACGATGACGCGGAATGGGATGCCATCTGCGTGAGCCTGGAGAAGGGTCTTGGAAACGAGCGATGAGTTGGCGTATGTGAGGACAACGGAGTTGGGCTTGATCTGTGTGCGAGCTGAAGCTGCGATAGCCTGGTCGGTTACGGTGATGCGATCGCGGATAAAGATGTCAATTTGCTCGCAGAGGAATGACTTGGCCTGTGACTCCTCGACACTAGGATCGATCTCGACGATAAGCTTCTTCAAGAAGCGAATGGCGTTGCCTTGACTCTCGGAGATCGGGCGACATGTCTTGAGGAAGTCGATTTGTGGCGAGAGGAAGTGGCTGGTCATGTGTCGTGCCAGCGACGTGCCGACGGGTGTGGTGTATGCCTGAATGGCCTCCTTGAAAGCAAGGAGCATGGCGACACAGCGCGCGCTGCTGCCACAAATCTCATAGCTGCTCATCTGGAATCCAAGAGCGAGAACAGCAGGATGCACATCCTTTGATACGCCCTCCACTGTGTGTCTCCGCGGCTGTGAGTAGAGGTGGCTAAACAGCTCGACCTGCTTGTTCTCCTTCTTTGGCTCCTTGGGTTTTGCGACAGAGGCCAGGGCCGCTGCCAGCGCAGGCCCACCTTGCGAAGGTCGCCGTCTGATGGGAATAGCTTGTTGTGCCTGCGAGCCGGTGCGCTTGTGTCCAGACTTGTCCTGTCCGCCCTGCTTTTGCTGTTGGCCCTTTTGCTTCTGCTCGCCTTGCTGATTTGAGCTTCCTTCGCCTGTGGGTGCGCCATTTGCTGCTGGTGGGCCGCCTGTGGGTGCGCCTTCTGTTCCCTTTTGTGCGGCACGTCTCGCCTGCTTCTCTGCCTTTGCTCTTTTCTTAAGTTCGGCCGGAGAGACCTTCTCCTCTTCCACGGGCTTAGGTGCCTGCTTCGCTGGCTCAGCCATTGTGTCGGAAAGTGTGCGAGGTATGTGTGTGTGGATTTCGTTCGTTTCGCGTCCAGGTGTTCGCAGTGTTGTAGTAGATTCCCGGAGCGGTAGCGCTTATTTGGTCGCGCAAGTAGTCGTGTCACAGTATCCTAGGTCCGTATGTCGTTGCGCATAGGAAAATGATTTGATATTATTGTCTCGTGAAGTTCGACTTTCTGGCGGGGTATCAGATCGAGTCCGGGTGATAAGGGCACGAGCAGTGTTCGCAAATTGACGATACTGTCTCTGGTGAGTATTACAGTATGTAATGGAGGGAATATGTAATTATTTCGTCCGATCAAAAGGTTCACGGGGAGGTGGTGTCTGCGGTAGAGTTCATTTTGGTGACGCGCATCGCGAAGAAGGAGCAGAATTTCCCAAGGCATGACTCAATCTCAATCGAGCGGGGGCGAATCGATCATATCAGAAATCCTACGAGCGATATCATCATCACCTATAGTCCTGGAACAGGATAATCTTTCCGCGCAAGAAAGAGCAGAGACGGTGTTGTCAATGATGAACTCTCTCAAGGGATCCAAATCAAGAGACTAGCATCAGTACAGTATGGGCACCTACGTGAAGTGACTCCGCCTCGTCGAGATAAACACCGTTCAATTAATGGGTATGTACTAATAAACACGATGGGATGAATACTACGTTCCTTTCTGAACATGGTTGGGTCTTCGAACAAACGCTTTGCAACGACGCCTAGTCCTCCCGACTCTGATTGCCTAAGCCCAGCTTCACTCTCCAAAATGCAGCAATTCATGTCTCATAAACACCCAAAACTCCTTTCAAACAAGAAAGCATCAAGCATCAAGCGCCAACCTTGGCAGTCGTCGCTCCAGCTCCAGCAGGAATCTCGCCCTTTTCGATCCTCTCTCGCTCCTTGGTCGCTTCCGGGTTGAGTGGCTTGTTGTAATCGTAGCCAACCTCCTTGACAATACCGAGACCTTTAGTCCTGCCCTCACGGAACAAAATCCTGTCTCCGACAGCTAAAAATTCGGGCCTCTGTACGAAGCGGAAAGCGACCGTCGCTCGATCGCCTGTTCGAATATACGCGCGGTCGATGTCGACAATGGAGCATGTCTGCGAAATCGGGCCGACGTGCAACATGGCCTGATACTTCGTGCGGATAGTCGTGGCGTGGGAGAGGATCAGGACTTCAGCCACGAATTCTCTGTGGACCTTTGGCTGAGGCACAGGAACGTTCGGATTCGCCTCAGACTTGCCCAGCAGGACGACCATTCCCTTGCGGACATCCTTCCGACGCACACGACGCAGAGCAAACGAAGCGGATTGGCCGGCAGAACAGCCTGGCACAGAGATGCGCTTGCGCTCGATCGAGCGAATGGTCGTCGTGGTGAACTGACCGAGGGAATCAGGTCCTACCAGTACAGTGTCGCCTGTATGGATGACGCCGGACTTTACAACACCAGAGACCACAGTTCCGACGAATGGTACCGAGAATGTGTCGTTGACGTGGAATTCGAACGGCGCATCGATCTCGTACTTGCCATGGTGTGGTAGGATGTTCAAGAACTCGCGCACGAGATCCAGTGACTCGCCGGTGACGTTCGAGACCTGGAAGATGGGGCAGACGCGCTGGCTGACGAACTCAGCGGCAGTGTTGACGCAGTCTTCGCGATTCTTGATGAAGATCGGAATCTTGCGCGCGCCTGGAGACTTGAGGATTTTGGTGAGCTGGGTCAGCGTCTGCTGCAGAATCTGAGGCGGACAGATGTCGATTTTGGTGACCACGACCATAACAGGAACGTTCAGAGCGAGCGCAATTCCCAAGTGCTCCTTTGACATTCCAATCAGGCCGTTGTTCGCTGCTACCATGAGTAGACAGTAGTTCGGCTCCGATGAGAGCATACCAAAGACCGTAGTCCGTAGATAGCGCTCGTGGCCAGCGAGATCTGTAAAGGAAATGACCTTCGCGCTGCGCTTGCCAATCTCCTCCCAGCCGAGTTTGCGGCCTGGCACCGCTGAGACGACTACCTCACCCTTGGTATCGAAGCCCATGATCTCCATACCGACAGACGAGGTTCGTCCAGATTCAATCTCGTGCTTGTGGCGGAAGAGGTTGACACGCGCTTTGCCTCTACCATCGTCAAGGCCGCCCTTAACCAGTACTCCAAGCATAGTGCTCTTGCCAGCGTCCACGTTTCCCACTACTGCTATCCGTGTCTCAATAGTGTCGTCGATGCTCTTCGGCTGCCGTCGGATCATCATCTTGCCGACACACCCTGGTTCGCGCTTGTTCTCGTTGCCAACGTCCACGGCGCTGTCTGGCACGTTCTTCGTCATCAGCAATCTCCAGTCCGCCTGCATGGTCTTCAGGACGCCTTGTAATCGCGCCTGCGCAGCTTCCCACTCCTTCTCCGACAGCGCCTGGGAGTCGCCATTATCCTCCAAACCAACATCGAACAAGCACTCTCCATGGCCTTCCAGTATTCGTCCTTCGATGATGGTCTGTAATTGCTTCGACTTGTCCTCCACGTCTGTGTCGCCGAGCAAGAGCTCCTTTAACCGTATCTTTGGCTTGTCGTCGTTCAGGTCAAGGGTATCGAGAATGTCGAGCTCCGCATGCTCGGTTTGCGCGGGGCCATCGGTGGATTGGGCTTGGTGTGGTAATCTGCGGTGTGCCTGCTGCTGTTCTACGTAATCGGCGAAGTCGCTCAGCGCCTGTAGGGTTGATTGTCAGAATCACGTTTGCGCGGTGCTATTGGATGCGACGATTGAAGCATACCGACTCGCCCGCCCGCCTTTCCTGGACAGAATGTGGGGCGTTGGCGTGCTTATACCGCTCGGTTCTGTTTGCCATGTTTGAGTGCCGGTGAGAGGTTCGGATGTCTTGGGATCAGTGCGATATTCGTAGGATCATGTCTGCATATTCAACAGGTAAGGTATGTGATGGGAGGCGATAGAGGAAAAGATAGGAGCTGTCAGGTGGCGATTGCTAGAGCTTAAGAATAAGGTTGGTGTATAGTGGTAATCGGTGGAGTCATTCTACCCCACGTCTACCAACAACCACGCCAGTCATCGCCACTTCTAGTCGCTTCCCATTCTCCTTCACCGGACAACAGTCTTGCTAATCAGACTATCGCGGTGTCTCAGATGTCATTTAGATATACGAGCGAGTCATAACACACGAGGCGCGGTGTCTGATACGGGTAGTGCACAGCCGTAACGAGGCTGTAAATGCGTCACAATCAAGTCAATGGATTGGGTCACATGGTGCGAATGCCCTTCGTCGATGTCAAACGCTTAGTGTACTATTGAAGACACGGTCATAATACTTTCGCGTCCACCGCACATCATACTCATATACTACATTACATAGAGTTCTTTGCCTCACGCAGCGCCGACATAACATCGATACGATCGGTCTTGCCGGTGAACTTCTGGATCTTTGGGTCCTGGAAACGGTACAGTCAGCTCTGCAAACAACGAACACATAGCGAGGGACGCGATCAAGATACTCACATCAAGTCTCATGAACACATTGTGCTTCTATAGAATTGGGTCAGCATGGCGTTGTCGATCATTCGAATCTAGTCGGTGCAAATCACATACCTTCTCGTCACCAATAGTGAACTTGCCCTGCGTCTGCTTGTTCTCGTTGGCGAAAGCTTCGAGCTTCTTGACGGGCTCCGACTGCAGGACCTTGATGCCGAACTTGACGTTGCCCTTGGTGTACTCGTGACCAGGCTAGAGACCTTGTTAGTAATCCCTGGAGTAAATTACGAGCTGAATGCAACTTACATAGACGTTGGTGTCATCCGGCAAGGATGCGAGAGTCTCGTTCAGCGCCTTGTCCATCTCCTTGGCATTGCCCTCGAAGAAGCGTCCGCAGCCTGAACATCCGTCAGTACAGCGATAGGTAATGTTGACTAGGCAAATGATGCTTACCGCCGATGAAGAGAGTGTCTCCAGTAAACACAGCACGGTCATTGCCATCTTCAAACAAGAAGCAGATGCTATCCTGAGTGTGGCACGGTGTGTGCAGGGCTTTTACTTTGATGTTCTCGCCGATGGTAAAGGTTTCGCCATGGCCTGGGGTGGTAGTGACCTTGTCACAGTCCTTACCACCGATGATTGGAAGAGGGTAGCTCTTGAGGAGTTCGACGTTACCGCCGGCATGGTCGTGGTGGCTGGTTACTAGTTAGCTTGGGTAAGTATGAGAGCGGCCCGGTGAGATTTACTGGTGAGTGTTGATGATGTTGGTCAGTTTGATGCCGCTATCTGTTGCTTTCTTCAGGTGCGGTAGGACTCTATGTGCGTGTTAGTCGGCTTGTGCTTGAGCTGGAGAGGCGACACTAACTCTGAGGGGTTGGCAGGGTCAATGATGACCGCCTGCTTCGTCTTGTCATCAGTCACAAGGTATGCGTAGTTGTTGCCACTCCCCTCCCCTGATAAATCCAGTCAGTCTCCGGAATGAATGTTTTGCAAGCCATCTCAAGCAATAGCAGCAGTACGATCCGCTCCCATATCAGCAGTAGCTTGCTACAGCCTTTCACTTGCGACAATAGTAGTAGAACGTATGCTGTGAACTCACACATGGGGATCGACTGGATATGCATCTTCTTGGTGGTAATAGGCTGCTGAACCGAACGATCAGGACGTGTCTTGTATATAAGTAATAAGAAGGCGATTCCTACAGCAATAAAGGCAGTTGAGCTGATGGGTCGTGTGAGGGCACGCTTGGTCAGGTTCAGCAGACTCATGAATAGACAGAAGATCGACGGTGTGTTTTCACTTTGATATTATGAGGATTGGTGTATTCGAGTATTGTTGTTGTGGTGGTGAGCGAGCTTCAATGTTGTACACATTGCATCTGATGTAAGCACCAATTGCAAGTTGCTCTGATGTCACGACATGGAAGGTGCGAGCCTCGGAAGTGCGGAGCTTGGAGCACGCATTCACACATCATGTTGCTACTTGTTCAAAACTTACCCACGAAGATCCATATGGTGAAGCAATATACAGGCACACCCTAAGACTGAAACATAGATACAGTAATCAGAGTCAGTTTGCCAATATCCTGTAAGAACTCACCAAAAACCGACACCACTCGACGAAACACGGCCACCAGCATTGGGGTTGCAAGGGTTACCTTGGGGTTGACCTGACATCACGTGCGCACCAATCCACGGAGGCGACCGAGGCAGCGAGGGTTCTGTCAGCCGTTTAGACCGTTTTACGAGATCTCCTTCCACGCGCTGGCCTGAGCTCGACGAGAAGGGGCCAGGGTTGAGCGACCGATGGCTTTTCTGCTTGACTGCATGCAGGTAGCTTGACAGCCACGCAGTAGATCGCCTGGTAGTAGTTGTGCATAGACTCGGTCGAGGCATCGGTGCATATCCCAGCACTTCCAAGATTTGTGTTTTTGTGTTTGATCAGGCACGAAGGAATGACAGGGAGAATTGCTCGAGAATGGGATGCACGTCACTATTTGAGTTCAACTCTCTTTTTGAGTGCAGCAGTTCGATCATCGTCTCGAAGTTTGACTGGGCGCTCTGGGCGAAATTTATTTTATGCTGAGGCTGCACAGCGAGCAAGCAAGCTGTGCCGAAGGTGAAGTGAAGCTTAAGGCTGACAGCTTCGTGACCTCCGGATGGTACATACATCCTCGCACAGTTGTCGTATGCGATTGTTTGATCGTCATTCTCTCAGTGGCAAATGTAGATTGACTACACCCCAGATGAACGCCAATGCACCAGTCGATCGATTGGCGTTGAAACTCGCCAGCCTTGCATCGTCATAGACTTTGGGCACAAGCCAAGCGAATCGACAAGGTGTATCTTCTCATTACAGTACTAGTCGAGTCGCGATCAAAGCGACACGCGCATGACGAGATGAAACGTGTGACCGTATTCACGGATGTGACAGGCGCCTGGCATCCTGACAGGCGACAGGGATGAACAGCCGTTTGACAGTTCAGCCTCGCCAGCCAATGCGAACCAAGCAAATGCCGTGAGACGAAGCATGGATAAGGGCTGGACTCGAGGGATTCCTTAATAATGAATCACTTGTCGAATGGGCGCGGATGCCCCGAGGTGCCGAGAGACAGTGATAGCCCTAGCGGGCGGTAAAGAATCCCGGTTAGACTCAGGGGTATAATCTCCGGTAGCAACCATTGAAATTGAATTTGGGCGCGCCGGACACGAGCCGAGTCGAGGTGTGAGGGATTGGATCGCGATTTTCTTTTGGCGCCGTGCTCAACCGCGATTGTCCCCCGATACTGTTGCTCTTGTACAGTGCTTGCGTCGTGTTGGTCTACTGCTTGCTGTTCGACTGCAACTCTCGTCGCCAAACCGAACCGCCAAACGAATCCTTCGACCACTGAGCGAGTCAGCACCGAGAGCTCCCGACGCCCAGACCTAAGGAGAAGCGAGAGACGAGCAGGAGTTCAAGATTGGATTGAGTGGGAGCGATTTGAAGAAGCAGACAACAACTCTTTGGACAGATCACCCAGAGCTCAGCGGTGTTTGCGAGCGAGGCTGGAATGAACTGAACGCATAGGTAAGCACAGCCTGGACACCACAAACCTTTCACACCCTCCCATCCCATTCGCCTGCATTGGACTCAGCCTCGGTGGTGAGGTGGTGCAGACGCACTCCCACTGCGGCGCACGCGGGCACGAGACTTGAGATGCCGGCCACCTCACCACTCGCTCTGCACCAGCAAGCAGCACTATCTGCAGCCGCAAAGTAAATTGGCATGGCATAGACAGGTCATCGTCAGCATCGTCATCGCTTTCGCGTGGACTCTAGCAGTGCAAGCTTCGCGCGGCTGGGCGTCAGATCGATCGCCTCGCTGTGGTTCAGCTTCAAAGTCCGTACTGCTCGCCTTGACACTCACCGGCCAGCACGGAGTTTGAAGCTACGCCGACATGCGGAAGCTGCGGATGATGGCCTGCCGAGTTGTGCCGCGTTGTGCCTGACGATTACTTGTGCTGTGCTACCTGCACGCGCGAAAACAACTCCCTCTCGCTCACCCTCGTCGCCTCCACCTGCAATCTCCTCCTCCCTCCCTCCCTCCCTCCACCCCCTCTGATCCTCTACACACGCCGCCGCCGCCACCACCTCTTCCACCCTCCATCTTCGATCAATCATCACATAACATTACACCGCGGTCTCGTCGCCCGCGCGACACCGCCCAAACCAACCAACCCGCCCGTCAGTGGCTAATCGTAATTGCAACACCAGAAACATGCCGATCCGCACTCTCAATCCATTTGCCTCATCACCCTCCCCTTCTCTCGACCTACTCAACGAGAAGGAGCCAATTCGCCCCGAAACACGCGAACCCAGACTCAAGTACAGACCGCGCTTCAATTTGCCTTTTACCAACAGCACGCCCAAGCCCGCAAACGCGAGACTCGAAGCTCCTCAACAACACCCGTCTTTCCGCCCACCTTCGCCTCAGACGCCTTCCCTGAGCCTCCCCACCATCAACTTGACCACTGCCACCGGCGAGAAGAGCAAGATGGAGGACGTCGCCAGACCCTTGACCCTCTTCTCGCCGCCTACACCCTCAGAGGCCAGGAAGCTCGCCAGACAGCATGCAGCATTTGGCCCTCTTGGGTCAAAACAGCACCTCTACTCGTCACGATTTGTTGGCGAGGAGTTCCCAGAGCCAGTAGAGGATGAGCCGCCCTACTACTACCTGATCACAACCTACATTTCATACCTGATTTTGATCATTTTTGGACACGTGCGGGACTTCTTCGGCAAGCGTTTCAAGCAAGATCGATACAAGCAACTTCAAGAACGAGACGGATACGCACCCCTGAACAGCGATTTCGACAACTTCTACATTCGTCGTTTGCAATTGCGTATCAATGACTGCTTCAGGCGCCCGGTGACTGGCGTGCCAGGCCGTTTCATTACGCTTTTGGACAGGAAGAGCGACGACTTCAACCTGTCTTTCAAGCTCACAGGCACCACTACGGAGACTTTGAACATGAGCTCCTACAACTATCTCGGTTTCGCTCAATCCGAGGGAGAGTGCGCAGACGCAGCTGAGGCTACCCTCCGAAAGTATGGCATCTCATACTGCTCGCCTCGCGGAGATTCTGGCACCAGCGACTTGCATGTCGACGTTGAGAAGCAGGTTGCTGAATTTGTGGGCAAGCCAGCTGCCACCATCTACAGCATGGGTTTCGTCACAAATGCCACTGTTTTCCCGGCTTTGGTCGGAAAGGGCTGCCTCATGATCAGCGATCAACTCAACCACTCCTCCATCCGTTTCGGTGCTCGTGTCTCGGGCGCTGTCATTGATATGTTCAAGCACAACGACATGACCGATCTTGAGCGTCTTCTTCGCGAACGCATTAGCCAGGGTCAGCCGCGTACACATCGTCCTTGGAGGAAGATTCTGGTCGCCGTGGAAGGTCTGTACAGCATGGAGGGCACTCTTTGCAACCTTCCCGGTCTCATCGCACTAAAGAAGAGGTACAAGTTCAACCTCTACGTCGACGAAGCTCACAGCATTGGCGCTCTTGGACCCAAGGGACGCGGTGTTTGCGACTACTTCGGTATTGATACCAAGGACATCGATATTCTTATGGGCACTTTCACCAAGTCTTTCGGCGCGAACGGTGGCTACATTGCCAGCAGCAAGGCTATCATCGACAAGATTCGTGTGCTCAATGCCGGCACTATTTACGGCGAGTCTCCCGCACCAGCCGTGATGGCCCAGATCTCAAGCTCGCTGCGTATCATTTCCGGCGACCTTGTACCCGGCCAGGGAGAGGAGCGCCTGCAAAGACTTGCCTTCAACAGCAGATACCTCAGACTCGGATTGAAGCGCCTTGGTTTCATTATTTACGGCCACGACGACTCGCCTATTATCCCGCTTCTTCTCTACCACCCCGCCAAGATTCCTGCATTCTCACACGAGATGCTCAAGCGCAAGATCGCCGTCGTCGTTGTCGGATACCCTGCCACACCACTCATCTCTTCTCGCGCCCGCTTCTGTGTTTCGGCTGCACACACCAAGGATGATCTTGACCGTCTGCTCGCCGCTGTCGACCAGGCCGGCGAGACGCTCCAGCTTAAGTTCAGCTCTGGTATCGCCGGTGGTCAGGAGCCTTTGCATGACGGTCTCAGTAACGAGAAAGAGATGCAAATCCGCCACAGCCTCGAGGTGGGCGAGAAGCCCAATGTCGTGGCGCCCAGGTGGAAGCTCGAGGATGTCATCAGGCGCGGCGTCCAGGACGTCAAGCAGCCGCTCTTCTAAGAGTCCTCGCTTAGAAAGCGAGCGAAAGAGCTCAGCATTGAAACTTACAACTTACGTTATGGCATGGCGTTTGAGAGAATTGTGATTATATGGAGAGGGCGGTGTTTCAGAGGCGCGATGCGATGTACAAGCTTCGGACGAAAAATCTGCTACTGGGTTACGATGAACCACCAACCACGAACCCAGAGCGGGAAAGAAACGTCTGTATGTTGTTCAAGAGGGCGGCGAGTCCAAGACATCGCCAGGGAGTTATTATTGGTTTTTTTTTTGATTGCCCGTAAAGCGCCGCAGCATGGCGCGGAGGCGGGTTTCTGATTCTTTTTGTTCAACGCTCGATGTCGGATACCTACGCTTTTGTAGGCGACGGAGCGGGACTGCTTGTTTTTAAGCTTCTTTTTCTTATGTGCAATTGGCGGTACTGCTTTTGCATATTCTATTCATCTTTTTCGCTCTTCGCTTCTTGCACTTGTAGCTTCGACTGCAAGTGCACGCATCTTGCTAATGTCTTGCCATTCCATGGACATTGACCTTTATCGCGCTCGGGGAGTTTCGTCTCTCTTTGTGCACAGGAGAGCACGGATCGTGCTCTTCTTTTTTCTAGAACGATGATAAGATAGATGGGGTGGATTCACTTTTTGTATGCCGCTGAGGTGGACGGGATGGGACGAAATAAGTGTAATGCATGAAATATCTTCAATTTTCGATTTCGATTTCTTTGGCTGTTGCTTTCTCGCCTATCTATGAGCTCAAGTGTGTTTGTTGCGATGTAGCATTTTCGAAGATGCATGTGTTATATATTTATATGTGCTCGCCGAAGGGTATTTGGCAGGGATTCAAGCTCGCTGCCTCCGAGGTGGCAAGGAAGGAGCGCGGCTGCGTTCGTCAGGAAGGAGCGATGCGTGTTGGACTTCACTTGTTCTCTGGGCCGCGTTGATGTGGGTTTCAGGTTGCAATATATTCTGTGGCTGAGTTAGATGACGAGATGCCGTGTGTACATGTAATTGTTCTTCTCCTTTACGCAATATTCTCAATGGACTCGATACTCAGACGTGGGCGGACTGCTGTAGGGCTGTGCTTACCATTAAGTTTATCGCGACGAAGTAAAACGCTGCCCGAGTGACTAGAATACACCGCGGGAATTACTGGAACAGTTTACTGCCAGGTATAATTCGCAAACAACCTTTGAAGTAAAATTGAAAGCTGCATTGTGACTACGGTATTCCATGAGAAGTGATGTATTATTCTTTGCTCTGTCGTCAGGGACTCAGGGTTATCCGGCTCCTGTCCCCTTCTATCTATATCCTACCCTGTGATATACCGCTGCATGATCATATAGTTTCAATCGCACAGGCAGCGTTGCCACGCCTACATATATGCACGAGATCATAAGCGGCAGATTGACGGGTTTCGCTGGGTAGGGAGGTGTATGCGTAAAGGAGAACTTGGTCTCTGTATAGAAGATTGACACCCGGGATCTGGTTTCGAGAAAAGAAGATTGTAGTCCGCGCTCTGATGAGCTTCCCTTACAAGTACTCCTCTTGGAATCAAAGTACCGGAAAGTGTTTGGCATCAAGTCATGTCCAGCTTGGTTGCACTACCTCATACTGTCTGTGCATTGCTTTAGCCCGAAAACATAGGACCCACTGCCGACGAGCCAAAAGCGTGGAATCGAGGTTGATTGGATCAGAGTGAACGCCCACCCCTCCACGTCTCGAACCGCAGGCCGTGTCGCGCCAGGAAGGAGGAGCGTGGTCGTGTGTGTGTTGATTCCCAGCAGTTCCCCATTCACTTCACTTCACTCCTTGTCACCTGACTCTCCCAGCCTGTCGCCGCCCGAAATTAGCAGGAAGAAGCAAAAGACGTCGTGCAGTCGCTCAGCAGCCAGTGCTCACCCCGCCTAAAGCACCTAAAGCACGACGCTCAAGCTGGCTTCAGTTGTAACCAAAACACACCAGCACCGTTTCCCAGATCAGCTGGCGCGGCCCAGCACCACCACCTGCAGCGCGCGCCCGCCCTCCTACTGAGACGAGACACCCGCGCAGAAAGTACCCCCGAGAGGTCTCGCACTACCACCCCTCGATCATTAACTCACGTCCACACCCACACCCTTGCCCATTATGGACCCGCCGCCGCCCTCGGAGCAACCACCACAGGCCACGCCGGGCAGCAGCAGCAACATCGACGACGCCAGCATGCACACAATAACCGCCTCCTCACTACAAGCCCAAAACAACAACCCCACCTACGACGCCCGCCCCCAAACCTCCTACTCAGACACCGGTTTCAGCCGCGCCTACTCACAGTCAGCGGATAACACCCCAGACCGAGAACACAGCGGGAACGGCATAAACAGGCCACCGAGTGCAGGCGCGCAGGGCAGCCAGTATGGCGACAACCGGTCAAAGGCAGAGAAGAACTCGAGCGTGGTGATCAAGGTCGGCATGGTTGGAGACGCACAAATCGGCAAGACCAGCTTGATGGTCAAGTACGTCGAGGGCAGCTGGGACGAGGATTACATCCAGACACTTGGTAAGGAAATTTGTGAGCGAATCGAGCTTGCATCCAGACAGCTAACATGATTACAGGCGTCAACTTCATGGAAAAGACAATCTCCATCCGCAATACCGAAATCACCTTCTCCATCTGGGATTTGGGTGGACAGCGCGAGTTCGTCAACATGCTTCCTTTAGTATGCAACGACGCAGTCGCCATCCTCTTCATGTTCGACCTGACCCGCAAATCCACACTCAATTCAATAAAGGAGTGGTATCGGCAAGGCCGCGGCTTCAACAAAACCGCCATCCCTTTCTTGGTAGGAACAAAATACGACCACTTCGTCAACTTCCCCAAGGAGGAGCAAGAAGAAATCTCCCTGCAAGCGAAGCGATTCGCCAAAGCCATGAAGGCAAGCTTGATCTTCAGTTCGACCAGCCACAGTATCAATGTGCAAAAGGTGAGATTCCAGCCATATTAACATAATGCGCCACAACCCACTAACACAGCATTCCAGATCTTCAAGATCGTCCTCTCAAAAGCCTTCGACCTGCGCTGCACGATTCCGGAAATCGAAAACGTGGGCGAACCACTCCTGCTCTACCAATCCGTTGGCTGAACAAGACACTACTCTTGAGCGACACAAGAGCGCCTCAATTGGAACAAGAACAACGAGGGAAACGCGAAACATGTCCGCTACGAAAGAAAGAAAAAACCAAACACAACTTGATTTGATACAAAAGAGGACTCGCAAGGACGAGTCTGGCGCATCGATCGCAGACCCTTGAACGGCAAAGGCGAAAGGGAAAGGAGAGAAATCACAAGGACTTAAGCTGTATTCTACGCATGCAAATGGCGTCTCTTGGCCAGCTGGCTCTTGGCGCAAGGCGATTTTTTATTCTCCTTTTCGGGATTCTTTCTTTTTTCTGGGTTTCCGGAGCATCATACGGCCCTGGATCAGGCTGTTCAATCAACTACTTTGTGCGCTCGCACGGCGGAACTGCTTTGAATTGGAGGCTCGTTTCGCGTGCCTACCCACTAATTACTGTCTAGAGATCGGTGGGAGAAGCACGGCTGTCTTTCTTTTTCTGACCTAGCCCTTTTTATTAGTAGTATTTTCTTATGTTTTGAAATGCAGAATGACAAAGAAGCAGCCTTTTTAATTCTGTGATCTTGTGCTCCATCTTTGCAATCGCTTTTCCTCTTCCAACTGGGTCACTAACGTCTACAACATGATTGGCGCACGACAATGTGCAAGGGACCTAACCAACTACCCTTCGGGTTTCTCTCAGCCAGCTATGTCAAAACAACTACTCTAGGATGGTCTCGTACCCGTTTTGTCAATGGTCAGCCACGCCATCATCGTACATGTTGTAGCTGCGCGCCTACGAGTCAAGCCGCGACTAGATGGCGCCGTTATCACCGGTAGCGTAGCGTAGGAAATGTTGTCACCGCCATCTCGTAAAATCACCGCATTATCAGCAGCGATGTGTTCTTGGTCCTGGTCCGCACAATGTTGCCACGCATTATTAGTCTCGAGCGATCTCGGTAGACACTTGGGTAATATATTCCAACCCCGCTAAAATAACCATTGAGATACTACTACAACTGACTTTGTATCTTAGTACTTACTATTGTGGTAGTACCCCCAAAGATGGTTGTGAAACAACTATGCTTACCACTGAGAGTCGACGAATAAACTTGACCCAAAAGTGCTATGGCTTGCCCCGACCAGTTGCCTTTCATCATATCTACGGATATCATCTGGCGCGCTGTAGTCGAGACTCGAGAGACTAGAAAGGGATTACGGCTTCGGTAAACCTCATACTACTTGACATGGTTAACTTGACCTCACTGTTCCGATTTGACACGACCCGTTGCGTTCCATATCTACGGGTAGCGACTGGCGCGCTATAAGAAGCGGAAACGCAAGGAATGAGAAAACATCCAGGCTTTGTACAGCCTTCAGATCGTTCTGACTGATTTCTTGCAGAGCTTAGATTAAGCATCATAGTTTTTATGAGCAATTGCTTTCTATCCCTACGGATAGCAGTTGGATCTTCGTACGCAGCTCGGTGAAATTACATGATTGCATCAAGGGTTCAAGACTTGGATTCCATCTACAACGTTAGCCCGACTGGGTCTGGTCACTCTGGACCACTTGCTTTCAAGTGTGCAGGCTTGACTCACTTGAGTTGGCGGGTTCACTTGTTCTAGAATTCGAACTTCTTGAGTCAGCAGCGCCAGCTGCGGCTCAAAATCTGCCGACGACAACTGGTGGCAGCTGGAGGCCTCAAAGGATGCGTTGTGTCCGGGTAACTAGGGGCTTCGACTCCAATTGTTACATGGGCTAGGATTGGGATATTCACTTGTGCTGGACTTTTAACTCTTCTGAGCTGCTGGCGCCAGTTGTGTATCAAAACCTACCGACGACAACTGGTGACAGTCAGAGGCCTCAAAGGATGCGTTGAGTCCGGGTAAAGAAGGGCACCGGCTCTAGCTCAACCCACGTCGACTCTAGCTCGACTAACCTTTCTACCCATTCATAGAGAAGTAACAAGTTGACGCCGGTAGTCGTAATAGCAACTGGCGCTGGTAAATGAAACCTTGTACTGATAACTAATCCTAAGCACATGTCGCTCAGTCACCAAAGCTACTTGAGGCAACGCCAATTGCTGTCGAGCCTACGGGCGACAACTGGTTGATGAGCTTCCGGCAGACGCATCGCAAGTTGAGGCAAGCTTGTGAAGCACATACTGTCGCATTAGCTCACTCTTTCTCATCACCTTTCGTACGATCACGAGGGAAAAAATATCCTTCTCAGGTCGCGCGGCTGCACAACTTCTTCAAAGCTCCCTTTCTTCCCTCGCCACCTCTCCCACGTCACCACCTCACAACTTCGCCATCTCATCACGTCACCACGTCACCACCTCACTATTATCACCTCCTGGATCGTACGCCTTCACTTAGCTGCGAGCCTCGGTATGCGAAATGTCGCAATTCCCCATCCACGCAAACGAGCATGAGAACTTCATGCAAGTTGAGGGTCACAAAGGCTGGTGGCCGAGGGACGAGAACAAGCGAAAGGATTCCCACCCAGAGTATAACCCACCATACGATGTCTCTCTCGAGACTCTCAGGTCGCAAGGAGATAGCGACGAAACCGTCGTTCGACGCATTCTGGCTGCCCGAACTTGCAAGATCGACGACTTCCAGGAATGCATGCGCACAAGTTCGAATGACCGCATCTGGCTAGTGAGCCTCGCGCTGGACGGGCTATAGGCTCTTCTGAAGCCGAACGAAAAAGACGTTGATCGGACTCGGGGCGAGCTTGAGGAGCTCGCATGAATCTTCTGCAACATACGCGGGAATGGGCTCAGATACGATGCCAGATCTATGGAGAGCCTTGTGATGAATGACGATGAAACCGGTATGCGCAATAACAAGTTCTTCGGCGAGCTGTATTTCGCCATCAACACTGCTGTCCTGGAGTCTGGGAAGGTTAGAGCAGCTGTGAAAGTCAGAGATCTCTACAAGCCGCTGGCAACTGCAGAATAGAAGGTGGTTTTGCGCCAAAAGCACCTGTTTCGAGCTTCATTTTCAGGTAACATTGAATACCATTGAGATATCTTCTGAGCCGTACGAATCTTCTAGTGTCCAGTGAGCTAGTATCACCAGGATTAGAGAATCTTCCAGTAACTTTTGCCGCTGAGACGCTCATGGAGCTGGATTGTTGTTCAGCGTTCAACGTACTGGTGCCTTTGAGCGCAGACGATCATGTGCTCAGCTTTGCCACTGAGATAACATTAGGGCTTAGTCTGACTGTCAGTGTGCAGTATGCTCGTACCATCAGATTCAGGCTTTGAGATGACTATCCTTGCCCATGAGATACTAGTAGTGGAGTGGTTAAAGCCCATACGCCACAACCGTGTGTTATTAGTTCTTGTAAGCTATGACGACGATGATGGTGATCATGCGTGATTCATTACACAGATAGGACAATCCCAGGCCTAGCTACCAGTGACGAAAATAATCGTCGTTCCGTTCCATTCTCAACTATCAATCTCAGTTCTTGCAGTCAATCGCTTGTCCATCAAAGCGATATCAACACACCAACCATCAACCTAGCATAAAAGGTACAAAAACACCAAACGTGATCTTTTTACATCAATCACCACAATCCACACAGCCCCTCCTCCCCATCCCCCAAAACAGGATCCCTCTCCGGCTTCGCCACTTCCCAAACCCTCTGATATACCCCTTCGGATTCCCCTCCAACCGCAAAGTCCCACTCGCTGCCCACGGGATACGCCCCCATCATCGTGAAACCCTCCAACTCCAATTCCGCTTTCTTCAATCCCTCGAGATCAACAGCATGTCCATCCCCAGGCGTCAGTAGCTTCAGTGAAGCTTCAGGTGTCGTATCGAACGTTTTGTGCGCTGTGCCGGCGGGGAGGATGAAAACATCCCCGGCGTTGGCATCGACTTCGACGCCGCCTTGTTCGGAGATTGTGCTGTTACTACTATCGGGAGAGGAAGCGTCGTCGTTGTCAGAATGATGTACGTCGGCTACGCCGAAACGGATTCTAGCGGAGCCAGTTAGGACGACCATGCATTCATGTGCGGCGGAGTGGTAATGGGCTATTTGGTCTTTGCCGTAGCGCCAGATCCATTGTGTTGACCATTTATTGCGGGCGAATGTTTCGTGAAGGGTTGTGGGAGAGCGATCTGCTTCGGATGGGAAGAGGTTCCGGTAGTGGATTAGAGGGCGTGGCGAATTGGGGATCAGAGGTGTTGGAGGGAAGTGATAGGTTTTTGTTTCGGGCATTATTACTATGGAAGATTAAATTGCGATGATGGATTAGGAGTCTACAGGTTTCGATTGATGGTTGTTAGCGCGAGCAAGAAGGGCAATTGCTTGCTTGCTTGTTAATGTGATGTATGAATGATATAAACCTTGCCCCGCTCGTTAGTCGGAAGGCCATCCGTATCGCTGAAATAGGTTAACAAATCCGGAATGAATCGCACACTTTGTGAGAACGTGAGAAGAGTAACGGCATGATAAAAGCGTTAAAGTACTATACATGATATGTTACTCTGTTGTACAAACAAGACTTTGTGACGTCCACAGTCGTCTAGAACCACGCCGCCCAGCCAGCGAACAAAGTCGCCAGGTTCTTCTCATCAGTCGCCTGTTGGATGAGCTCGTTCACCGTAGCCGCCGTGCTTAATGTCTTCGATAGCTTCTTCTCTACAATCGCCAAAGCACGATCTGCCTCTCCACCTTCGGCCTCCAACTTCGCCTTCGTGCCTTCCACGGCTTCCACGTTCTTGGCATTGTGGATGCTATCTTGTGCATCTTGCATCCGCTTTGCTCGTAGAGGAGACAGCGTCCAATTGTACAGTGGGTCGTAACGAAGCACGTTCAGCAGCGTCATGATGCTATCCTTGTCCTCACGGAGGGCGTCCATTGTGAACTCGCAACAGCGGCGGAAGATTCCTTCGGTCTTGTTCACGCCCATGCCGTCTATGATATCACGCGTGAGGCGGAACGGAACTAGTTCAGGCACAGGCAGTACTCGCCCGGCTTCGAAGGCAACTCCAAGGTCGATGTGCACAACCTCGCCATTTACCTCATCAAGCATGATGTTGTGGCCGTGTCTGTCACCTAGACCAAGGACGTGACCGAGCATGGAAACAGATGCAGTGGTACGCGTGTATGCCGTACGCTTCTCGAACCAATCGTCTGGATCGTCGAAGCGCTCGAGGAAGAAGTGGCGCATGACTGGCTGGAAATTGTCGCAGACTTTGCGGAACTCCTTCACACGTGTTTCTGTCGAGTGATTTTGTGCGTTTCTCACCTTCTCCCGCGCGGTGCTGTTCTTCATATCCTGAGGGTTGTACATTGGATGAGCTGGAGTGAGGAACTCGTTGATCGGGATCGAGTTCGGCACAAACTCAATGATTCCTGCGGTAGGCGACAGTGGAATGACCTTGTATGTGCGAATGTGCAAATTCCTCTGTCGCGTGGCCTTATGATTCTGCAGCATCTTGCTGACCTCTTCAAATACCTGCTCCATAATTGCGTCCTGTCGAAGGTCATCGTTACCACTCTTGAAGAGCTGCCTGTAGTGCTGACCGGTGGTTGAGACTGCAGTGAGCACTTTGGGGGAGCTGAGACCCGACATGATCGAAACCGAGGGTTCGAACTTGTGCACAGTAGGTATGTCGTCGTAATTGCCATCCGGCCTCAATGGCAAGCTGATGGTCACGGGTGGTAGATGGAGGGTTGGGATGTGCTTCGAGACCGACATGGCCGCTCTGATGTCCTTCATCGCCCGTTTGCCGGTCTTTCTGTCAGCGAGTGCCTCGTCTGCAAGCTGTCTATACTGGCTATCGGCTGTGAAAAGTCTCTTAAACAAATGCCCTTTGGCCAAGTCGCTTGAAACATATTTGCGGACGATGACAGCAGCCTCGTAGCGAGTGATTGTGGCGGCGTCTCCAGAGCTGGCCCCCTTTGTTGACGCGTACACATGGTGAACGCTGTGGTACGGATGCTCGAGACACAGACGCTTCGTCAGAGCCATCAAAGCCACTTGAAAGGTGGAATTCTCATTTTGAAGACGAGACATCAGTTGGTTCAGAAGTACGACGAACTTCCAGCTCGGGACATTTGGGAGGTGAGTCTTGACCACCGCATTCCCAAGATCCGATTCCGAACTTTCGAGCCAAAGGGCGAAGAAGCGAAGTACAGAAAGATCGTGCTCATCTGAAGCGTGCAGTGCCAGCAGATAGTTCTGAAGACTCTGCTGAACAAATGTCTCGCGGCTTGCTTTTTGGTGCTCGAATTCCTGATCATCAAGCTTGAGCCATTGCCTGGCCTTGTAGAGCGAACGTTCGTGCTCTTTGACTTCCGTGGCTCGTCGCGTGGCTTTTACCAATGTCTGCAGTTGCTGTACTTCATCACGCTTTCTCTGTCGCAGCGTAGCGATACGGTTGAAATCCTCAACGTTCGCAGGGTGCTGGAGTTGCTGGTCACAAAACACAGCAAAGGCATTGTAGACTTTCCCAGCTTCTTTGCCCACAGCGTTCTTGGGCAGACAAGCTATTGCAGGTCTCAAATATTGCTCGAGAATGTCGCTTGGCTTCTCCAGCCTAGCATCCGCGAGCTGTGTGCCCAGTTGAGCCAGCAGACCGGAACGCCCAACTTTGATCTCCTGCGCCTCAAATTCAGATTTGTCGAGTGTGTCATGAAGCATCTTCACCGAAGCAGTCCTTTCCTGTGAATCCCACAGTACTGATGCGACCTCTTGCTTCGCCGCAACATTGACGTGTATTCCTGACTCTTTGAGATACTTAGCTAGGTCGTTGACTTGAGTCGCTGCACACAAGGCAGTCTGAAGCTGACCATGCTGCCTTGCCAGAGTAGAGTAAGAGAGCAGAGCCTGTACCTCCGACGTCCGCATGGTGTTCCGTGTAACGCGGAGATCTTTGAGAAGAGTCTCATTACGGCCAAGCACACTGAATGTGGTGATCCGGCCCTGCTGAAGAAGGTCGAAATCTTCAAAGCGGGCACTGTTCATCCAAGATTCGCGGGTCTGCAGTCTGGCCCATGATGTCGTGAGCTCAGTCTGACTGGTACTAGAAGCCAGTTCTAGGGACTCCGCGATCAGGCCAAGGCAGTTGAACCACGCTCGAGACGGCCTCGCAGATGCAGCAAAGTTTTGAGCGGCGTTGACATGATCCAGAGTCAGGTTGTTGAGTGCATCGACCGCAGCCGTCATGTTGGTTGCCTGGCGCAATTCTTGATATATAGTCAGCAGGCGCGATGATCCATCAGCATTAGACTCCGGCAATGGTATGTCCCATTGTTGAAGCTTTCGCGCACTGTCGAGCATTTCTTCTGTCGCCGCAGTTGTTGTGCTTCCCATTTGGCCAGATGTGAGTGCGAAAGTCAAGCTGCTGAGGTTGAGCGAAGATAGAGAGCGAACTACTCCCAAAGCGTCATTGGAGCTGAGCTGACCCGACTGTCGCATATGGCTGTCGACCTGAGCCGAACGGAACATGAGGCTCTTGAATCCAGCCTTTTCGTAATCTAGTCGGCCAAGTACTGACTCGAGTGAAGCGGGCTGTTCGACTCCATAGAAGGAATCTGGCTCGTCGACTTGCTGGAAAATGGTTAGAAGCATGCTATCCGGTATGTCGACCGGAAGCTGCTGAACCGAAGACACCCTGCTAGACGCCCGTCGGCTGGCCTGTACTGGTGGTGGTGCGCTCGATTCCGCCAACATCAGAGCCAATGTGGGTTTGCCACGTTCGGTGGCTGTGGCTGCTGCGCGCATGTAGTCAATATCCAGCCAGCGGAGCCTATCAACCTTTGTGTGCTCCTTGGGATAAGGTTGACGTCGCAAGTATAGCACAAGGTCGAGCAGATAGTCTTGCCTGGGATCAAGTTCCGCTGAATTCTCGTCAAGATACTTGTTGATCGCGAGAGACAGCTCAGGACGCAATTCTTGCTTGGTTTCTATTTCAATCTCCAGTATCAGGTGGACCATTGCAGGGAATAGGTCCATGGCAAGGCGCGGAAAGTTGAGCAACACTGCAGGCAGCGCCCTCAGAAGCGAGAGCGCTGTCGGCCAGCGACACAATACCAACGCTACCCCTGTCACCCACTCATCCAGCGAGGCCTCGCTGAAAGCTAGTGAAGTTTTCAGTTTCTGGCGGGTGCCGGCCTCAACGATAGATGTAGGGACCGATGGCGGCATGTAGCCGTAGGTACCTCTCAATATCGAAGGAGCCAGAGTGTCGGGAATCGTTGCCTTGAAGGTCTGCTCATCCGCGGAATCCTCCTCCAGTTCCATGGCTACAATCCGCAGCACGTATTCTGCTAAGCCGGATTCTGCACGGTTCGGTGAAAGCACCATGTTGCACAATCGCCGTACGATGTTAGCATACGGTTGCTCGGCACCAATGAGATCTTCGTCGGGCACACGTAGTGTTGCTGCGTCGCGTTTGATTGAGTAAGCCGCATAGTCGCCGCTTGCAGCATATGCTCTGCCGATGGCCTTACCCGCCCAAAGAACGAACTGCCCGTCGAAAGAGGCTGATTGGATAGTGCGCCAAAGGTGAGGCGCTATCTGAGCACATACATCATCTTCAACCAGAGCGTCTTCGCTTGTTAATCGAGGGGCGTGGAAGTTCCGTGCTAGGATGGCCAGGGCAGCCGTGACGTCGGCGATCTCAAACAACCCTCCACCAGCACTGCCATGTCGCACAAGAAGAAGCAGAAGCGTGCTTTCTGGACTGTCTTTGCGCGCATTTCCAGGAAGCTCTAAGTGTGTGAGAGAGTTGACCAGAGCATCATAATCCGTGAGACACTTTGGGTCAATGGTCTGTCGCAAATCTTGCATGTATTGAACTGCGAAGGTACAAAATTCTTGCATCCTCTGGACTGTCTCACGATGCTGAGTTTCCTGAGTAGTACTGTCTTGTCTCGTGCCCATGTGAGCGCGGGTCTCCAGTAGCAGGGTTGTTAGCATGCCACATATGAATTTAGTGTTGATGCCCAGTTGCCGTCTGCCACGACGCATGAGGTATTTCAAGATTCCGAGCGCATCATCGGCGCACTGGCTGTCCGTGATATATGGTCGAACGCCACGAAGCAACATCTCGAGTGGGTAGCCGTCTACTGCAGTCGCTCCAGCAGTGGCTATGAGAATCCTCAGCTTTCTCAACACAGTGCAGTTGTGCATAGATCCCAACGCGGAGTCCAGAGTATCAAACAGCATGCGAGCAGCGACTGCGAACGTTGAGGACTCCCAAGGAGCCGAGGGGTCTTGGCTTGTCCGCCGGCAGAATCGCTCCATCTGGTCAGGCAGGTATCGACTGCGGAAGGATGGCTGCTGAGGAGCAGGCAGAGGGCGTGCAGAATAACTGAAGTCTTTGATCTCGGAGAGCGCAGTTTTTGTGGAGAAAAAAGACTCCCGCTCCTTTTCAAGCCAGGAATCTTCGACATCATCCTGATTCTGGCAGACGAAGAAGTAGCCCATGATAGTAGCAAAATGCTCCACCGAAAGCTGACGGTATTCTTCTTTACTGCCGATCATGTCGCGCAATCTTGCTTCGCAGGTCAGGCTCTGATCTGAGGAAGGTCGCACAATGTCCCGGCTGATAGCATATGCAACACTCTTGCCGAATGCGTGTTTGAGTAGTTCCTTGGTCTCGATGCCCAACGTTGAGGCCATGAGCTGCATATCGTCGTCCAACCCTCGCATAAGCAGTTGCGCTACAAGTTCTGTCTGGACGTTGACGAGTAGGTCCCGAAGGTTTTCGAATCCAAACGTGTCATACGGCAGATCTTCGATTGGTTGGTCTTCGAGCCAGGTGTGTAGAAGTTGTGGTGCGAAAAGCTGAAAGAGCTTGCGAGGCGATTCGAAAGCTAAAGAGGCAGCGACATCTCTAACGCAGGTTACAGCGTATGGTTTCGAGGTATCTACACGTCCAGCCGTTTCAAAAATGTAGTACACGGACTGGCGGAGAAGCGATTGCCAGGATGAAGCAAGCTTTGCGAGGAACAGGAGACGCATAGCAAGACCCTCGACCCACTCTGACTCGACCGGCAAACTGCTTTGTAGGTCGTCGAACATAGCTCCGTGAGCTGAAAGAACAAACTTGCCAAAGACCGTCGAGATGCGTTCGGCGAGGTGAAACTGTACTGAAATAGCACCTCGGCGCAAGAGATCGAATAGACTTGTGCGCACAGAAGGAGCGCCCTCGTCATGTCCGTACTCAGTGTTGACATGGCAGAGCTGTAATAGAAGAGTCGACACCTTTTTCTGCACACTGGGAGACAGAATGCCCGCTTTCATCGCCGTGGATACGCACCACTCATATGTGTCCAGCCCAAGGCTAGCCAGATTTCGGTTCGATGTCTCAATCCAGAAAGACTTCAAAGAAGTCATAGCGTCCAGAACTGTGCCAATCGCCACCTCCGAGCGTTCAAATGTGTAGCCCTCCAAGAATGTTTCAATGAGATGAACGAGCAGGTGTTCAATGTCATCTGTCGTTAGTCCTGGCACTAGTGATGGCAGCTTGGTAAGAACGACGCGACCGGCAAGAATGGAGGACTCGGGTAGTGCTAAAATGTTTTCCACTATCGTATTTGTGATCGAATCTGCTTCGTCGAAAGAGGAGGAGCCGCGCGTAACTGTAGTGACAATCGAAGCATACAGAGGGATCACAGCACGCAGAACGAGTACACTGTGCGTTACACTGGCATCGTCCGCAAGTTCGACTGCTCCAGATTGAGTGCGTCCTCGTCTGCTGTCTTGAGACTCGTACGAATTGTCCATGTCCATCAAGTCTTCATCGTCAGCTTCTTCGTCGACGAACTGTGATGCAGTCCTCGATGCGATTGCCTCAGTGATCGCAAGACAGTGTCCCTGCCGGCAGCTCCGAGGTTCGGGCTCATCACTTGTCTCAGTTTGGAGTGGTGGCCACAGGTTCTGCGAAAAGCAAGCTAACATGCTGTCAACTTTATCTTGTCCACATGCGCTAGTCTTCACATAGTCTTTGGTGAGCTTAAAGAGCGTGTTGCAATGTTCTTGCACTTTTGATTGATCTCGTGCGCTGGAGAATTGTGTGCAATGTGCCAAACACGCCGAGGCCGAGAGAAAGTGGCAAAATGCAGAGAAGATATCCAGACTGATACTCTGCGGGCGATCGCGAACCAGTTGCGTCCAAGACTCAACTGATTGCGCTAGTTCACTTGCTAGATGGTTCATTACCAATGCTTCCGAGGATGACTTTGGGGTCAGGGTTGCAACTGTATTGGCGGGGACTAGAGCAGCAGTGGGATGGACGCATTCTTGGTTTCTCGTCAAAGACAAGAGGTAGAAGATGAGCCGTTCGTGCTCCTGTGTGAGTAGCCAGGTCCTGCCCAGGGTATCCCACACAGGGTAGCCGGACAGAGTGGTCAGATGCGAAGATTGCCCTAAGTACTGCGTAACGAGACCGACCACATCCGCATTGTTATACATGTTGCAAGTTGTGGCGTAGGAGCGTTCATCATATTTGCTGGGCGTCCATCTGCGTAGAAGCCAGCCGATGATGCTGTTACCTATCATGGAGGCTGAACCGGGTGAAACCAAGATTGACTGAGCCATGGCGAGCCGCCCAAACTCCAGTGCAGTGTCGCAAAGTATGTTGGGCCCGCTCAATTCGAACGCGATGGCAAGCGACTGGAACAGCTCGGACACAGGACCAGAAGGCACCAGTTTGACGCGGATCATCATGCACAATACAGCACACGCTGCACGGCAGGTGTTTGCGTTGGTCATTGAACGACAAGCGAGCTGCCACATAGACGACCATTGAGCAGAAAGGGTGTCGTCGGTAGATGAAATTTGATATGCACAGCTAGTGACGACAAGCAGGGACCAAGACACCATCGTGGGATTTTCGTCGCTGCACATGATGAGAATCTTCGCCAGAATGTTGGCGAGCTGCGAGGCTGACATCGCGCTTTGCTGCAACACAAAGCTGAGGGTCTGGAGCGCAGTGATTCGTGAACCAATACTGCCGTTCGAACATAGCGATAGCAGGTCTTCTAGCTCATCGCTGGTGCGTTGGCGTTTTCGAGCTCGTCGGTGGTCGTCTGCGTCTTCGTCATCCAGAGTGTTATCTGACCGGCTTGAACGTAACAGCCTCACGATGAACGCCATCGTTTGAACGACGGTCCAAGATTGTTCAGCGCGGCTGCCAACGCATTGGAGGCTTATGATTCCCTGCTTGATAAGTCCCGAGAATTCGTGAGCAGATATCTCACCTCCGAATCGAATGTCATCGAGACGCAACTGATCTCGTTCTTGGCGCTTGGCATATTCAGATCGTAGCGTCTCGAGAAAGCCCTGTAAGTCCAAACGTAATGCTTCATTACTGATCGCGTTGCACTGATCTTGGACGTACAGCTGCAGATGAATGAACACGACCATCATTTCCTTCAGGCCAGTGGTTCTGGCACCCCAATATGTTCGAATCAGGCGAATAAGCTGTCCGGTAAATTCCCGTGTTAGACGTATGTCTTCGGTTTTGGTCCAGGCGAGCACATTGCCAATTGTGCCGAAGGCATGCTGGTGTGCAGGGTTGGTTGAACTGTTGAACTGCAGGAATGCAGTCATTGCAAACAGGACGTCAGAAGCCATGGCGGTAACGGGTGCATTTGGCGCGCTGGTCAGTAAGCGTATGCAGGCCACCATCTCTTCCACCACTTGTTTGGCGGGTCCACGCACAGGCTGGGATCCCACAGAGTTGTTGATACGCGATCTGGACGAGCGAGAGCTCATGAAAGTAGTATTTACGCCCAATGAGGCTACCTCGGCTTGAGACTCGGATTGTGCGGTTGGAATATGTTCGAGACAGAATCTCGCGGTCCGTTCCCACTCCGCCTTCGGAAGATGAGCGACATGTGGTGGATAAGCAAGAACCGTATGCATTGCTTTCGGATACTCGGACGCCAGTGGTTCGCAGATGGCACCGCCGGGTAAGTATGTGGTCTCGATGAAGTGGTCAAGAAGGGCCTTAACTGTCTTGAGTCTTACCGAGGCGACACCCACCTCGACTGCCAGACGCAGAACGCCAGCGCATGATGACAGACGGTTCGACGCTGCGGATTTGAGAGTGGGAGTTTTCGCAGTGGCATGCGCTTTTTGTTCAGCGACTACAACCCCAAAAAGGGTTTCATAGATGCGGTGGAACGAAGCATCACTCAAAGAGTCGATAGACGAGCTGCGCTGGTTATGACGAAGGACATGTTTGAGATCAGCCAGACCATCAGAACGCTCTCTGACGCCCTTTTTGACGCGTTCTGCTTTCTGTCAGTGCGAGTTCATGCGCGTACGAAATGTGGTCATCATACCTAACGCATCCGCAAGCGTAATCTCGCCGTTCATATTAGCGCAATGCGGAAGAAGAGTTGCTTCTTCTCAAAAGCAGGCAGGGAAAAAAAGGTTCGCAGGTGAAAAGTCGATGTGCGAGGCGGAAAGGCGACACGGTAATGGTACTCAAGACCTGTGGCGTCGCTGTCTGACGTCGGAGAGTGTTCCTGATGCGTGCAGTGTCATTTTGGCACAGCCTTCGCACTTGGCCAAACTCTTCTACGCTGCACCAATGAGACTGATTTGTTCTAAGTCACTTCTGCTTGATGGAGAGCGTAGTAGCTCATCTCAATGGATGTGGTAACTGCAGTGAAATGGAACGCGGAGTGAACACGCGCAGAGCCCGCTTGAAGCACGGGCCACCAGGACTTCCGCTTCGCTCGCGTTTCGAATTGCTTGAGCTTCAAAAGTGACAATAGACAGAACAATACAATACAGCAAAAGGCCCTTTGCGCGTCACCCAACTCGAGGGTCCCGTCAACTCCACCTCTTCATCGCAAATTCGACACACCACATCCACGACTTTAATCCACCAAAATGGAGTTCGACGAACCTTTCGAGCGGCTGCAAAACCTCCAGCGGGACCTTGTCTCTTTCACGGAATCGCGTTGGGCCAACCTTGATCGCCTGAGCGATGAGCTGGAAACCAGCATCGAAGATTTCCGGAAGCTGTTGGAGCGTAAGAGGAAGAACCAAAAGAGCAGAGATGCATTGAGTGCGACCCCATCTGGCAGCCCGCCCACAATCAAAGTACAAATTGGAGACCAGGAATACGGGATCAGCAACGAGTTCCGCGACAGCGCAATCGAAGTCTCTGACGAGCTTGATCTGGACGAACTAGAAGCCGCGAAGCTGTGTCTGATCATTGTCAAAGACGCCGAGAATGAACCCGACACCCTCTCACTCCGAGCTATCCTCCACTACCACCGGCAAAGAGAAGTCATGCTGGATTGCGTCCGCATGATCTTCCGTAAGGCTGCCGACCAGGATGCAGACGACGAGAATGCACTGTACCTGCAAGACATCGTTGCGCGTGTCATGATGGGCGAGGAGCGACGACCGAGCGAGCGGTCGGCTTATTGGCGGAGGTGCATCGAGGGTCTGACAGACGTGGAGGCGTCTATTCGCAAGGCTCAGGATCATGTTCAGCTCATGGCCATGACCGGACAATCTCTTGCAACACCCAATGGCGAGGCGCTGCAGGCTCAGCGCATGTTTCTGGCGCACCAGCACGAGACACTGGCCGCGATCATGACATACATCATTCGCGGCAATCATGTTCTTCCTGAGGACTTCCGTCAACTACTGAGCAAAGCTGCCAGCACAGAGACTCCTCTGGATATCATGGCACATTATACTCCAATCCTGATCTGTGGCTCGGCATACTTTGGATCTGACCCTGCGACCACTGAACAAGCAGCGCAAGATCTACACAAGCTATTTGCTTCTGGCCCGGGACAATTGCAGTGGAAGATGAAGAACTTCCAACATGCCACAACAATCTGGTGGCTTGCCGAGTACAGTGCGCGGTTTGCCGACTACCCAGCAGATGCCAGCGTTAATGGTAGCTCGATTGCCAAATTGGAGCAGGAGCGAAGCAAGCTCTTCAAAGAGTGCTGTCGTGAGAAGGCATTCCATCTCATGCTGTCAATTGCAGACTTTTTGAAACCTGAAGTGTGGTATGACCCTGCGAAAGCTGGACTTGTTGGATTCCTGCTCGACAATTCCGCTTTGTTCCCACACGACGCTACTGCACCGTCAAGACACTTTGCTATACTCACGATGGAGGAATTCCAGACTTTCGTCAACGCCTTTGTAACGAACATGCCAGACCTGCTTCGTCAGCTAAAATCTCAAGAAGATGACGAGAGGCGCAACTATCTTTCAAGCAGTATCGAGCAAGGCCACCCAGACACGATGGACCTGGAGCGATTCATACTGGTAGTTGCACGTGCCTACCAGGAAGACCAAGAAGGTGCAGAAGACTTCTGGGTTGACAAGGATGGCAATCTCTATGGTTTCCTACGATGGGCATCTCAGAGACTCCCGACTCCCCGCGTTGCTGCGTTTTGCGAGTTGCTCAGGTCGATTGCAACAGACGAGAAGTCCGCAAACCACGCCCACAGATTCTTGCTTGAAGACACCGCAATGGTCTCGGGCAAGCTGCGAAAGGCTTACGCTGTGAGTTGGGCACAAATTTTCAACGAACTTGAACTTTATGCCGTCACGACAAAGAACAAACCGGCAATCTCACAACCGATCACCAATCCCGAGGATATGATGGGCGACCCAGATATCGAGGAGAAAGAGACTCCCATCATGCTGGAGGCTTATCTTCGTCTCGCTACTCATATATGTATCAACAGTTCTGAAGCACGCAACTGGATTTTGAGGGAGCAGCCATTCCGTCTGCATGATCACCTGCTCCAGTTAGTACAGAGTGCATCACCCTCCAACGTGCAAGCATGTTGCTTCGACTTGCTAGCGGCGCTCCTGACCGACAAGACACCGGACATCAATGATGGTCTCTGGAGCGCTCTGGACACCTGGATTGGTGGCAACGGACAGTCGAACACGAACACGAATGCGCCCAAGCCTCAAGCATCTGCTCCCAGAGGCCACTCAGAGAAGCAATACCTGCAATCTATCGCCGCCGACCCCGAGGTGGCTACCTCATTTGTGCACCTTCTCAATGCACTGGTGATACCTGCAAGCATCGACTCTGACACTACACTCGACTCTCTCCCCTTCCCTGAATCGCTTGGTTCTGTTCACCGCCACGTTGGGATGGAGCCGTATGTCGATTTCGTGCTGGGCCAGGTGCTAACTCAGCCCCTGGCACAGCAAGGCCTCTATGAGAACCGTGTACTCAGCAATGTACTCCGACACGCATGCCTTACGTTTGCTTGGCTTTGTCTGTCGACCTTCAACGAGAACCTTGTTGTGCTTGCAAACTCAACGAACGTTGCTGTGGAAAGCTCGATGAAAACATCGTCACTTGCTACATATACTCGTCTTCATCCTTTTGCACGCACCATGGAGCACTTGTTCAACGACAACACCATAGCTGCACTCTTTGATAGCGTTCATCAGCTGCCGGAAGAGCTCGAAACTCTCGACGCCATGTCACCACTCGTACAGGCTACCGCCAAGGCAATTGAGGTCATGAACCTGGCAATGAAACTACAGCCAACCTACTTTGACATTGTCAGGCCGGTGATCAAGACGCAGTCCCCCTCGAGGGCGATGACTGTGGCTAACGCCGCCATTGCATCTTTCGACGAAGTCATGCTGAGTCAGTTGGATGTGGTAGTCTACCTGGTGAACTACGCTGCATGCAGTCACACTGACTTGGCCCTGCACGCTCTCGAGCTGCTGAAGAGATTGTCCGCGTCGAAAAAGTTGACAGGCGTTGTCGACAGCAGATCAGGTCAGAGAGTTGGCAACAGACTCATCGGAAAGATACAGGAGGCTACAGACGTCATTGCAACCGAATTGGGCCGCAATTTCGATATCGACAGAATTGACCTTGAATCCGAGACTCAGCCTTTGAAGTGTATCAAGGCACAAAAACTCTTGGATCTCCTCAACGGCGCTGTCAGTGCATCGCCAAACAAGCCTAACCTTGCACACAGTCTGCTCGGATTCCTCATTGGACAGGGATCTGTTCGCCCTGCAGAGAAAGTCGATGATAGTCTCTTCAGTGCCGGTCGATCACTGTTCCACACCATCGTGGGATGTGCCGTGCAGCTTCCTACAATCACCGGCGCTGGCAATAATTCATGGCTTCTTGCGATCAAATCTGGATGCCTGGAACTGATATCAAAGCTTGCCACGGCCGGCTTGACAGCTGCTTTAGTACAGCACGAGCTCAGAAGCATTGATTTCCTCCCTGCTCTGGCTATGCAGCTCCTCGAAACTGACGCCAATGTTCCGTGGGATTCTCTTCCTGTGCACGAGAGAGACGTTTTACTGAAGCCGGCAGGCTGTGGTGTGCGTGACTTCATGCGCATCCGGGAAGCCTGGTTTGAGTACGCCGTTCTCGAAGTGCAATCCGTGGCCGCCGCTCGCATGGACTCTGTCCGCGAAAAGTTGGTTGGCGCGCTGTTGGGCACCGTAGAAACTGACGGCCAGCAGCTTGCATCTGCCTCAGTACTCAGCCTCGTCGACTTTTTCGAGATTGAAGTTACGCAGCCACTCGAAGCCGCCACTCAGCTTCTTACTGGTCTCAACTTGTCGGTTTGCGTAGTTGAGGATGAAGAGGCCGTCATCAAGTTTGATCTGGACATGGCTGAGCAGTTGTTGACACTTCGCAAGCGTGAGCTTCGCTTAGATGGAACGATCAAGGAATCGAACGACGACATACAGGCTGACGACGAGATTTCCGCGTTACTTGCATCGTTGAAGAGCAGGAATCAGTACAGCGAGATTCAACGTGCGCGCCTGGACGCGGTCGAGGCATGGACAGATCTGATGTCCACTATCGTGACCGATGGAGGCTTACGTGAACCCGACCAAACCCTTGTCGCATTACAAGCGTTGCAGATTGTCTTGCCCAAGTTCGAGAAGTCACTTGGAGAGAACATGGACTTGGCAGGATTGTTCGCACGACTGACACTTACGCTCGTCAGCGCCGCGGCAAGCGCGACCTTTGACGAAAACAACCAGCAAATCGCAAACAACAGGGATGAGCGCGTGCTGGCCGCATTCAGGGTGTGCCTGAAGGCAATCGCCGACACCGACACAACTCCTGCTCTCAGAGATGTATGCTATCGCACGTGCTGCTTGATCCAGAGTACATCAGCCTCACTAGCATCACCGGCATCCATCGAGCCCGGAAGAACCTCAACAGCAAGGTTCAACTCCAGCGCCAAGCAGCTCCTCCAACAGGTCCAAACCTCCGGCGAGCGCATCATCGCAGTCCTCACAGAAGACGCCTTCTCCGGCCGTGGCAGCACGCGCGTCTCAGCCCTACTCTTCCTCGACGCGCTCGTCGCTCTCTTCCAAACCTCGCGACTCACACCATCTCTGCTCCGAGCACTCACAAAGCTCAACTTTGTCCCCGTGCTGCTCGACGGCAGCCTCGGCGGCATCAGCGCTGCTTTCCGCGCCGACGACCACAAAGACCTGCCGACCACGCTGTCCTACTTCCACACCGCCCTGGCTCTCCTGCTCAACCTGTGCAGAACCACAGACGGCTCCCAGCTCGTGCTGAACTCGGGCTTCTTCGCCTCGGTGAGCGAATCGCAGCTTTTCTCCACGGACCCGGATATCGGTCTCGATATCGATAACCCTACCGCGCTGCACCACTTCTACCGCCTCCTTAGCGCGGTGTTGCGGGTGGTTGTGGCTGTCGTTGCTGCTAGGGGCCCGAGCAACGCTAGTACTGTACAGCAGGCCAAGGCGTTCTTGACACAGAATAGATTCTCCATGCAAGCTATCTTCAAGCGGGCGAGCAAAGTTTCGGCCATGAAAGGCGCGAGGGAGCAACAAGAGGATGCGCAGAGCGTTGCGGAGGAGTTCGGGAGGTTGATTGTTCTTACTGGGTTCTTGGAGGTGAGCAATTCTTGAAGTGTTTCAAAGGTCATGCATGGGTCAAGCGCTAACTCTTTCCACAGGACGATGAACCTGCACAATCGAAGGGTATCAGGCGAGGTGGATTCACGTGATTGGCCATCACAAAAATGACGAATGATTGGCATGTGATCAGGCCGGAAGACGTTCGAATAACATCCATGGAATCGACAATTTCAGTACGTAGATCATATGATATTGTATGATGGCTTTGCTCTCAGCTTGGTTGTTACTCTCGACGACCTCTTATCACAGTAGATGCAATCCACCATCCTAAAATGTGTCCAATTTTGATCTATAGAGAAAGATCCGCGTGTCTACACTTGCACGTGAAGCTTGCATGGCTCGTGGGACTCACTTGTTTGACCTACCTCACTTCACTCGTGCACGCGGCCTCGTGATGCATGACCCCGCCGACTCCGACTCACTCCAAACAAACACTTACTTACTCACCAATCTCACGCTCATCGAGTTTGGCACATCCAACTATTCACCACTACCATACCATCGCCGAACATGTCGTCCGACGAGATGCAGACTAATGGGCTTGGCACGAACGGGTAAGAGGAGAGCATTCTAGGCGTATAATACGATTCACATCACTGACCAAGAGCAGAGCTCACCACGCCGTCGGATCTCCCAACGTAACGATCAAGTTCACCGGAAGCGATCTGACCATCCAAGGCCACAAGAGCGCTCTCGTCGCTGGGTCTAGTTTATTCAGCGACCATTTCCAGAGAGTAAGCACTCTTCGAGGAGCAGAGGACAGTGAGCTTCAGCTAACCACCCGCTCACAGCACCCGTCCTCGACCAAAGTCCAAGCACCGAAAAGCATCCGCCCTGGGGTGAACATCGAACCCAAGACCGTGCAGACTGCTCTCGACTACCTGCACGGCAACGACATCTCCGACGAGAATATCGCGAAAAGAAGCATTCCACTGCTCCTAGCCGCCAGAGCATTCGGCATCTTCAGCCTGGAGGACAGAATCAGGAAGCACCTTACGCAGAAGCTGGACCGCCAGGTCGAGCGTATCGCCACGGAGATTCAGATTATTGAACTTGTTTCCGCTCTGCGCGAACTCTACGGGCGTCTCGGCGGAGAGAGAGATGCCGAGGTTGGGAGAGAGGTGGCTGGGGTTGTTACGGGCGCTGCGGCTCATGCTTGTTGCCGCAAGTTTCCTATGCTGAAGAAGTCGCCGGAGTTCATGGGATTTTTGAAGGAGGTTCCGGTGCTGGCGTATGACATGCTGGCGTCGGATGAGGAGGTGATGCCTGTGGTGGGGAATGGGGAGGCTTCTGTGGAGGGTGAGCAGGACGTGAAGATGGGCGGAGGGGCGGAGGGTTTTGTTACGGAGGTGGTGGAGGAAGTCGTTGTCGGAGAAGTTATCACGGAGATCGTCGAAGAGGTCACCGAGGAGGTCATTGAGGAGACTATCGAGGAGGTCGTCGAGGAGATCGTCGAGGAGGTCGTCAAGCCGGTTGAGGAATAAGTGCTTGGAAGTCGCATACTGGCTGCTTCGATGCCATACGCATGGCAGACATGTGGTGGCCACGCGGTGCAGCTTAGTCTTGGGTTTGATGTCAGCAGGGACTAGCTGAAGTCTACTCGGTTAGACAGGGTTGGAAAAGGGCGAAGCGCGCCCACCACGCAGCTTCACGTCAAGCTTTAATCAAGACAGAAAAAGAATAACACTTGCCAGAAGATCGAGTCACGTAGACTAGGAATACTGTCCACTGCGGCATAATTCTACGCGCAACAATCGCGGAAGCTCCTAGGATTCTCTCGACGATTACATTCTGGTCTTTGGCCCGATCGAGGCTACCACTGACATACTCTCCGAGCTTGCTTCGTGTTCAGTATCGAGTAGGCTAATGCGGCCAGATTTGAGTTCAAAGAAAGCGATGCTTACCACGGAGATCCGGCACGAAGCGAAGGTAGCTGTATGCACATCCACGCGTAAGCACGTAATAAAGCCTGCTCCGATCTCAGGTGTCGATGGCTAGGACCAACGGTGCGGTATCCGAACAAGCCTCGACCTTGTCTGCTTGTGTTCTCCCGCATGAAAGCACGGGCACATGATGACATCGCGGAGCCAACAATTCGAGATGCACATGCATGCGCCACGAGGGCTGATGGGCTGACGAGAGCAACATGAGAACTCAAGAACTCTGGTTGAATGCTGTGCGAGTGGACAGTGTACTTCGTACCAATGAATACCGTCGTACCCGCGTAACTTCAGCATAATTATTCCTGCAAAAATCGGGTGGGCAGCCGTGGCCTTCCGCGCGTGCTCATCGCGATAACACTGCACGCTTGACGCAAACTCCGGAGGCTAGAACGCGAGCTCTACCGGTAAATCCACACTTCGTGCTTCCTTGCGCCGCCCACTACATCCTGCCAGCCAGCCAGCCAGCTCTCCGTCAAAAGCAGCCGTCAGCCCTGCAATGCCGCTGTCGCTCGCTCGTACGCGCACACAGGTGCAATGGTGCTACCCATACTCACCCTGACTGATCCGCAGAACATTCCCAGCGAGATGTCTTTGGCGATGAGCCCACTGGTGGGAACAGACAGCAACACAAGCTTTGAGTTCGATAGAAGCTCCGGCCGGCCCGGGACGGCCTCAAGTACTGGATATGACGATGGTAAGTGATTTCATGTCGTTGCGGTTCTCTGGTCACGAGGAGGAAGGGAAGCTGGGGATCAAAATCAGGCGTACTCTTGTCTTTGTCCTCGCGCAACTCCCACGTGCCACCCGAACGTACCATGCAAGGGACACCCCGAACTGACCGTTATGCCGACAGCTAGACCAAACACACCACACTCGAGCCGACCTTCATCGAGTTCACAGCGCAACAAGGCCCACTCCACTACAAACTATTCGCCCTCCAGAGGGCCAAGCCCAGCCCGTGATGCAACTCTGAGACAGGATGTCCGCTCCCCGATCGATCCTTTGTCGCAGGTACGTACTTTTATTCCTACTGCCACCACATAAGTGCAAGGATACACCCACTAACCCTTCTTTGTCACACAGCAAATCCTCCAACGCACAACAGGTTCCCAGCAATTACCCAATGCCCTGCGACCGAGAAGTTCGGGCAGCGCATACACCCTGCAAGACGATGCGAAGAGCCAGCATGCCGCCATGCCCGTACAAGCGCCTCCACCACGGACTGACACCAACGACAATGCGCGCAAGGAGCTGAAGAAGGGCGTGAAAGCAGTGACTTTCCTTGGTCGCTTGATGGGAGGGAAGAAGAAATCGACAGAGCAGGCCATTGCCGATGAGGAGGAACTTGAGAACAACGAACCCCGACCCGAAGGAACTGATGCACACGTGTTTACACAATCCCTTGACAATGTGGAATACAGCCCACGACACCCACAACCACCAGCCTACATCAAGGTTCGCTCGAAATTCAAGACGCGCCGCGATTTCGATCGATTGTTTCTGGCACAGGAGTTATATTGCGGAGCGCGACGGAAGCTGGTGAGGACGGACAGTAATAAACTTCGGAGAAAGAGCTCGGCAGCAACAGACCAGGACACAGTATGGGCTATGGAGTTCAGCAAGGACGGAAAATACCTTGCTGCGGCTGGAGCAGATATGGTTGTGCGTGTTTGGCAGGTACTCTCAAGCGCTGAGGACCGCCGGAGGAACGAATCTGCTACTTCAGACACAAGCAGCATTGATGGGTACCAAGGAGAGCGCTTAAGCGCACCAGTATTCGCATCGCAACCAGTTCGCGAATGGAACGGACACGGATCCACGATTCTGGATCTCAGCTGGAGCAAGAACAACTTTCTACTATCTTCGTCCATGGATAAAACAGTACGGCTGTGGCATATTTCTCGGAAGGAGTGCCTCTGTACGTTCAAACACAACGACTTTGTACCATCAATAGCATTTCACCCGAAGGACGATCGTTTCTTCTTGGCTGGGTCGCTGGACTCGAAATTACGACTATGGAGTATTCCGGACAAAAGCGTTGCTTTCACCGCGCAAACACCGGAGATGATCACAGCTGTGGCATTCACGCCAGATGGCAGATATGCGATGGCAGGGTGTCTCGATGGTCAATGCCTGTTCTATGAGACGGAGGGATTGAAATATCAGACACAACTGCATGTTCGCTCGGCGAAAGGCCCCAATGCGCGTGGGAGCAAAATCACAGGGATTCAAGCATACCATGGCTCGAGCGGCGACATCAAGCTCCTAATCACAAGTAACGATTCGCGCGTACGACTTTACAACTTCAGAGACAAGAGCCTTGAACTCAAGTTCAGAGGCATACAAAACAATTCCTCGCAAATCCGAGCAACGCTGAGTGATGATGGCCGATACGTGATCTGCGGAAGCGAAGATCGCAAGGCGCATATCTGGTCGCTCAACGGCGTTCAAAGCGATACTAGGGACAAGCAGCCGGTAGAGATATTCGAAGCACACGATTCGCCTACTACAGTGGCATGCTTTGCGCCCGCGAAGACACGGCATCACCTAGGCAAGAGCGAAGATCCCGTGTACGATCTCTGCAATCCTCCGCCTGTCACACTTATGAGCCAAAGAGAACGCACAGAAAGCCACGCGTCTTCACGGCCAGCGACTGAAAATGGTAGCTTTATACGCACATCTTTTGAGGGACGGGGCAGTCTGGACAGGCCTAGGGAATCGTTCGCTCATGCGGCAAGAGCGATGCACAAGAGTGGGAATATCATTGTTACTGCTGATTACACGGGCTCCATAAAAGTCTTCCGACAGGACTGTGCATATGCCAGGAGGAGAGGCGAAGAATGGGATCGATCATCGCTATTCAGCAAGAGACCCGGGACCTCGAGTCGCGCTGGCTCGATCGCGGGTGTTTCCATCGCCACAAAAGCCAGCCAGCGTAGTCTACGCGACGGCAGGACCTCCGCAGCCTCACAAGTCCAGCCCTCCGACCGCATCCTATCCTGGCGCCAAGGCATCGCCAGCACGCCCAACATCAACGCCATCAACACCTCGCCCCAAAGCAAAACCACCAGCCGCAGCATATCGCCCCACAAATCCCTCGAGCAAAGCTCCTCTTCCCACCAAACCCCAACCTCCAAAGCAGACGAAACAAGCCCAACCTCCACAGCCCCAACCTCCCTCGAAGTCACCGACCCGCAAGGCCACGCCCACCCCGTTAAAGACGCAGCCGAAACCTCCTCTTTCACCGAAGAAGACCTCGCCCACCGCCGCTCCGACGGCGACGGCATGGTCCTCGACGCCGCCGGCCGCTCGGACTTCTTCTGGGACTCCGCGCGGCTGCGCGCTCCCCTAGAGCGCCAGAAAAAAGTGAAAGCTGAAGCCGAAGCTCATCATGCTATGCAGCGCAGCCATTCGAATGTTAGCGCTATTAGCCAGTTGACGGCGGAGCAGAGCGATTTGTCGGATCAGAACGAGGAGTTTGATGATGTGGAGGAGGAGGGGCCGGAGAAGAGGATGACTTGTAGACGGTGTGGGGGTAAGGGGTTTGAGGCTAGGAGGGGGGTGGATGGGGTTGCGCTGTTTTGTGGGGGGTGTGGGTTGAGGTTGCCGGTTGGGAGGGCTGGTGGTTGAAGAGGGATGGGTTGCATTGCTGGTCTGGAAGGAAGACAGGAAGTGAAGGGGTTTGGTCGCATTTGTCCTGGGTTTTTAGGCGACTGGCCGGAGGGTTTGGGTTGTTTTACGCATCGCATTGGGTTTTGGACGAGATACCAAAGGGTTAGGCATGTCATCTAAGGGCAAGGATATTCCACGTTTTTCGAGATGGCTTCGAACTGTGAAAATGAATACTCAATTACTATGTTCACACTCGCAACCCATCGAATTATCAACTTAATGCCACAGTTGTACACCACACACACCGGTCGAATACAAAAACCTTCGTAGCATTAACGAGTGCGTAAGTGCTCATACCCAATGACTGCTGCCCATTACGACAAACCACTCACCAACGACAGTCCCAATCACCACATCCGCAACCCCCACCCCACCCACCACGCAACCCCCCTCAAGCCTTCTCCCCCTCCCCCTCCCCCTCCTTCCCCCCAACAAACTCATCCCTCACCCCCGCCCCATCAAAGTGATAGAGCTCCGGCTCTATCTCCCCCTTCCGCTGCAGAATATACCTCCGGAACCACCACGGGAACTGCTTCGTGCCTTGGAATTTGGCGTGCGTGCGCGTCGGCACGCCGAAGACGTAGTCCAGCTCTTCCAGCGTGCGCTGCTTGGTCTCGTAGAGGAAGAAGAAGATCAGGAAGAAGGCGATGACGTTGAGGCCGGCGTAGAAGCCGAAGACGCCGGTGGGTGTGAAGGCGGCGAGCATGCGGGGGAGGGAGATGGAGAGGATGGCGCCCCAGAAGTCTATTTTGACAGGGTTGTCAGTGGGTGGGATTGGGAGGGAGGGGGGATGGGTGCTTACTGTTTGTGGCAACAGCCCAGGACATGCCGACTTCGCGGTGGCTGAGGGGGAAGACTTCTGCGCTGTAAGTGAACGGGACGGGTCCTTCTCCTGGGGAGTAGAATGCAGCGAAGATGAAGACGAATAAGGCCACGAGAGCGACGTGTGCTCTGCTGGATTCGTCGATGAGCAAGCAACAGCCTGCTACTAGCAAGCTCCATGCCATGTTTGGGAATGTGAACAGCAAGAGGCCTCTTCGACCCCACTTGTCAATGGACCAAACAGCAGGCCACGCGAAGACAAAGTTGGTAAGGCCAAAGCCCCAGGAGAGCAGGAGAGAGTCAGTCTCGTTGAAGCCGGCTTGCGAAAAGATGGTTGCGCTGTAGAAGCTGTTCCGATGCCAGAGTCAGTAGTCTGTCGTTCATTGCAAGATGCAACCGACTTACGCGATACTATCTCGATGGTCAGCAAGCTTCTCTGCAGTTCGGTACCTGACTAACTTACATATTAATACCACACATCTGCTGTCCGATCATGACGATACCGGAAGCCTGCGTAGCACGGCGGATTCGAGGAATGGTGAACAATTCGATGAAGCGCGAGAAGAAATTGTCAGTCTTTGCGAGACCCGAGTCTTCGACCATGCGCTGCTCTTGGTCAAGTTGTGCCTGGATGTAGTAGACGTCTCTTGCTGCTTGCAAAGGCGTATTGCGGAGTCTCAACAGCGACTTGTAAGCGTTGTACGGCTTCTTCTTCTTTAGGTACCAACGTGGCGACTCTGGGCAGAAGTAGATGCCAATAACTGCACCGGAGAGATATATTGATCAGTAACACGTTCCAAATGTGTTTCTAGCTTGTGTCTCAGACATCACTTACCCAGAGGAATCGCCGGAATAAACGCAGAGCCAAGCTGCAGCCTCCAAGCAATCTCGCCAACCTGGTAAACAGCCAAGTTGGCCGAGGTTCCAAGCAATATACCAAATGCCTGTAGAGCAAAGGGTTAAAGTCAGCAAAGTATCTCAGTTATGGCATGAGCTCTCGCGGTCTAGCTTCGACATCCGTACTGCTCGCCACGCTACTGAGAGGCCAGTACGCAGTCTGAACTAGACTGCGAGATTGGATTGTATCCCTTGGTGCACGTACCGTCCACATCTGCCAAGACATGACCAGTCCTCCACGAATCATCGTAGGAGCGTTCTCAGCTGAGAACACAGGCACAGTGACTTCTTTCAGGCCCATGCCAATACCAAGCAAGACACGACAAGCAACCAGCTGGCCCCAGTGCTGAGTAAGCCCAGAGCCGATGGGCGCTAAGAGAGAGAAGATCGCCGCAATGAAGATGGTGCCACGACGGCCTACCAAGTCGTTGATAGGGTCACTAATCCAGCCGGCGAAGAAGGCGATTGTGATATATGGGGTCGCGTTGATGAAGCCGACGATCCACGCGTTGTCCTGGCATAGTTGGGCATTTGGGTCAGAATCGTCGCAGTATGGGACTGTGTCGGCGATGCCGAACTCGCGTGGGAAGGATAAGTTGGCGCCGTTGCTCCCGGTCTGGTCCCAGCCTTGGATGGCGGCGGCGATCGAGTTCAGGACGATGGTCATGTAAAGTGGCCAGGGCTGCCTCCATCTGGGGGAAGGCTGGTTTAGTATATTTCCTAAGGTACATGATGAAGCAATAAGATTTGGACTTACCGGTGCGTGATCTCTCTGCGTAGCGCGTCGCGGTCACCGTCGTCAAGATCTGGTATGTTCTCGAAGTCCGCTGGGCTCTGGGCCACCAAAGCGCCCTTGCGCAGAAGCGGCACTTCAGTCTCCGGATCAAAGCCGTACTTTCGAGCGAATTCGTCCACGTCGGCCATAAGCTGCTCTCTCGGGATGCCGACGAGAGGATTCTTGATCTCGCCTGTGACGTTCTCGGTCATTGCGACAACACTCTGCTTGCGCCTGTGCTCTTGGTCGGCATCGCCATAGGTGCCGCTGCCTGTGCGCAGCGCGTCATTCTCGAGTTGAGACTCTTTGGGGACGCCCACACCATCGTCGCTGATCGCTTGTCAGTTTGTGCACTGTACGGGAGCTCGTAGATAGTAAGCAGATACTTTACACCGTTGGTCGCCATGATTCAACAGAGCACCACCAATCTCAAACGCGTGGCTATGTTAGTGAGGTCTTTCTACAAACAACAGCGCATAGCGCGACAAGAAGACAATATGATTTCTCTGACAAATGCAAGGAAGAGATGGCGTCTTCTTCAAGGACACGGCTGGATCATCGAATTGTCAGCTGCAGGATGGCGTACAGCTCATAAGACCAGTCGCGTAGTAGGCTATGCGTGAGGGCAGTGTGATACAGCATCAGCGCGAGGCATTGGCACGTCCGTGGCGCCGCCCGAATGGGTCAAGTTTCGAGAAGCATGCATCGGCAGGCACAAGCATTGGTCGAGCGATATGCATGGATTGCGGGGCGCGGTACCACCGGTGAGGTTCTTGGGGTACAAGCGTCGTGTAACACTGGAATATTGTTGCTTCGGCGACGTTTCTCTGGGCTTGATGTATTGGGGGCCTTGGGCGATGTTGAAGATGCGGGTGCTATTTCTCCACGTTTTTGTCCTGGTTTGCAAAAGCCTGTACCTGCTGGTCCCGCCCAGCTGTGGCCATAGTTGTAGTATAGCAATCAGTGCGCGAGTGTCAATATTACTGAGGGAATGTGTGTCACGCGATACTGTACCGGTGTATGGGTGTGGCAGTATTACTCAGCCTCCTCAACTAGCAGCGCGCAGCAGCAACATGGCGTTGCCAGCAGCTTCGGACCCTTGATGCCAGCACCAGCATCCTAAAGCATCGGTACGTCTCATGCAATAGCTGTTCTGAGCTCGATGCTGCGCATTCGCTTCTTTTCTGACATGCTTTGACGGACGGATGCTGGTGTCTTGGTCTTGGAGGCTTGACTGTATAGCAGCCGCGGTTCTTGACTCCATGGTTGTTGACTATACATTTGCGATGCTCTGTGTTACTTTTTGCGAACGGGAGTTCTTCTAGCGGTATGGCGAATCATCCCAAGCATGCAATATACTGGAGCGCATTGATTCGTCGCACAGGTGTGTGTCGTCTCGCTGGCAACTCTAGTCAACAAAGCTCCTCCCAAACATCCTGAAAATGTAGATCAGCTGCCACACCACTAAGAACCGTCATATTTCTCCATGTCACTTTGCAGTCGCGCGACCATCCAGCGGAAATCATAGCTTATCATTTTCACTTCTTCTCGAAGCTTGCCTCTCAGCATAAGACTAAACCACATCAGCAGGTCCAAACGCCAACATATATACAAGTTGAATTGCATCTCCAAGCCTAATGCTCCGGGGGAATCTAGTGGTCAGCATCCTCTGTGAATGCCTTGTACGCCTCTGCGTCCATAAGGCTGTCAACCTCCGCAGGGTCGGCAACCTCGATCTTCGCAAGCCAACCGTCGGCCTCAGGGCTCTGGTTGATGGTGCCAGGCTTGTCCTCCAGCACGCTGTTCGCTTCCACGATCTTTCCTCCAACGGGTGTCATGATGTCTGATGCGCTCTTGACGGACTCGACGGCGCCAATAGACTCGCCGGCGTTGACTTCGAGGTCGATGGAGGGGAGCTCGACGTAGACGACGTCGCCGAGGGCTTTGGCGGCGTATGCGGACACGCCGATGGTGCCTGTAGGGTTGTTAGAAGCTTGCGCGTAGGGTCTGGGTTGGTTCAATGGGCGATACCAGTCTTCCTGTCGCTAGAGAGCTCGATCCATTCGTGGTCCTCGGTGTACTTCTTCTCGAATGCTGTGAAAAACGATTAGTCTTTGCAGTCGAGCGTCGCATTCTTACTGATCAGTCCATACCTCTCGCGCTGACAGCGAATGTCCTGCTGGTGGGTGTGCTCATGCGCATGACCTGAGGCCTAGCGCATCTGAAGCTCTGGGTGGTTAAAGAACGGGCGAAAGCGCGCCCTGCGACTGCTACGGAGGCCATTGTGTGTGTATGTGTAGAGGGGAGATTTGTGTGATAGTGAGTAAGAAGGAAGAAAAGCTCAGTTGTAATCGCAAAATGTCAATGGGAAATGAGTCCAATCGATAGCATATCGGAGAGCAACCTGGAAGAGCCTCGGGTGCTATTGCCTGTTACGTAGTGCTAATGCGTAGGGCGCGATCTGATAATGTCATGTACCCTGATATATTGCGAAAGCTTAGGGTTAGATAAGATCTCTAGCATTGCGGCCAATCTTTCGACATCACCGGAAGAGCGGCGGTTGGCGCGCAAACAACCACAAGCACATATCAGCCATGTTGTACGAATTAATAGGAGTGGTATGTCGCGGCGCGTTCATTCACAGACACATAACACTAACACGTCTTCCCAGGTCCGTCCCGGCCGCGGCGTCAACGAGATCAAAGAGTACGCTCCCATCCCAAGCTCCACCACAACCAACACCTCCGTACACCCCTAATACAATTCTTCCAGAATCGCCCGCACAGCAGGCAACCAAGTCCTCACCGCTGGCGGCGTCGTCCGCGGCATCACAAACTGGGGCACTTTCCTCCTTCCCAAACCCGCCCGCAAGCAGGGCGCAACCTACCACAACGGCCACTACTTCATCATGCGCTTCGACTCGAGCGCAAAGACACAGCACGCCGTCAAGAGGACTCTCGGTCTGGACCCGCGCATGATTCGCTACTCGATGGTGAAGGTTGGAACGAAGTTCGATGAGGTTAGGGATGTGGGTGGAAAGGTTGATTGGGGAAATGGCACGCGTACCGATTAGGGGCAAAGAGGGTGAGATTCGGCCATTGGAAGGGATATGGACAGCATGAGACGGCGTTATTCTGGGATTTTCAAGAAAAGGAGTCGTGAGGCGAGCATTGCCGGACTGATGGGCGTGCTTTGTATTGATATCTGAGCCTGTACGATATGCACAAGCAATTGCGGATACCCATGCAGCGAAAGTCTGAAGTTTGGTCGACTTGAGAAGAGTAGGCTGCTGCTGCGTTCTAAACCCGTCCACTCGCAGCGTGCTGAGCTTTGTAGGTCGAAATGTGGAAGTACATGACGAGCACCATGCTCCATGTGCCGACAAACGTGCTGATAAGCAGGACGAAGCCGAGTAATTCGACAAAGAACCGAAATTGAGTGACAGCCCTGATGGAGCGCAAGTCGAAGTACATCTTCAGGTAGTGGATGAAGAGCAAGGCCGCGAGAGCATAGAAGAGCCCGAGCTGACACATCTCTTGGAAGGTCAAGTTTGCGTACAAGGGCGTGATCCAGGAGCTGGTGAAATTGCCGAGGAGCAGAGTGACGAGGAAGCTCTCGGAGTAGAACTTGAAGGTTGCTCTGAGCCCAGCAGCATTGACGCACGCCATAGCCAGACCTGCGAGGAACAAGACCGGCAGAGCCCACAAAAAGTGGCAGAGCCCGAATGAGAGCGCATCTCCGAGACCGAAGCTCATTTTCAGGCTTTTAGGTAGTGTTAGCGGCTGATGCTAGGGGTGTATCAGATGTCGTGCGACTTACAGTGAGATTGGATGGCAAGTGTTTTATGGAATGGTCTTGCTTGAGTCTGTTTCTAACTGATCGTGATTGTTGGCCCTCATGAAGCTGACAGCTTAAGAAGCGCTCTTGTTGGTTGTGCAATTGAGAAAAAGCACTCGAGCACTGACTGTATTGTGGTGCACGACGCTGTTGCGGGCGCCGTTCACTTCACTCATCTTCAGTGATTTCACCGGCTGTACTTCGGCATGAGAAGTAGAGGCCAGTGGTAAAATAAAGTCGATGTCAAGCATGGGAAAGATCAATCCTCCCAATCTAGAATGCAAATATCCAATCGCTCGATCGCTTCACTTCAAGTTCAGATATCAACACCGTCCCAATTCCCTTACAGCCCTTCCCAAGATGCTCACTGAGCCTGATCCCCAGCCACGATCTTGCAAAATCACAAAAGGTATCCCGCAACCCTAGCAAAGAACCCAAAAACGGAAGCATTATAGCAAGCATGAAAGGCCTTGTTACACGCAACACGCAACCAGGGTCACTGGGTTCCGTAAAGTGAAGTTGTCCATCCACAAAGCACCGCCGGCAGCGTAGCAGCTCATAGCATTTCTCGCGCAAACAGGTTGCGCAGAGATGAAAGCCTCGATGGCATTGAACAGGTCTGGAAGTACGATGTTGACGGCAACGGCGAGTGCGTAGATAGCGGCAAACGTAGCGCAAAGCCGTAGACGACCCGTGGTCCTGCTGGGGCACAGGCGGGCCAGGGATTGGAGGAGGCCGATGATGGCAAAGGCGATGACACAATTAGATGTGAAGAGCTGCCACTTGAGGTCTGTGGAAAGGGTCATGTTTGTGCTTCAAAGATTTGAGTTAGTGGTGCTCGAGAAGAGGGCTGCAGTTGTATGACTTACCGCTGGTGCTGGTCAGACTCGGTCGGAGGATTGGATGGGTTCAGATGATGCACGATATATTCGTGTGCGATTGCGGATGTGTGTATTGCAGGAGTACACTACATTTTTTGTAAGCCTTGCAATCGACCCGTCTGCGTGACGGTCATCTATGAACATCAAAGACATAACCACAAAGACAAAGCTTTCCTAGTTCGGCCATGGCCAGATCCACTTCTTTGTCAAGCTCTTTACGTACCCGCAGTGACTTTGTTAAGTCGACGTAGAGCGGGCCGATGGAAGCGCTGCACACAGTGTCTCAATGGTATACAGTAGTAAGACATAAGTCTGCCAACTCAGGACGTAGCTCTTCATGCAAACACCCGGAAGCGAGCGCATTGCGATGTACGATCACTTCGCAAGGTTGTGACCATGAAATAGTACATCAAGTGATGTCAGTAATGAGGCATCATATCAAAGCTCGACCCTGCATGTGGTCAAAGAGATCCCGACATGCATTGGGTCATCGGTCATCGCTGACAGCAGATGAGCAGCATAAAAGATGATATGTAGATACTTGCTTGTCATAATTGGGGGTCTATCGTCCAATCACTAATCACTCCACTCAGAGTTGGGGCGGTATCATCCCCAAACACCGATGTATTACCTTCAGGACTTCTTTCACGACCTTACATCTAGTCACCATCTGTGCTCTTGCAGATCCACACGAAGTAGCCCTTGTCTCTAGCATTTATTCGAGTGAAGCCCGAGACTATAACAATGAAACCGAGTGTAGAAGCGTAGAAGTGTAAATGTGTCGAAGCAAACACGCGAGGCTCTGTTGCACGCACCGAGGGTGTGCTGATATTCCTAATTGAAGTTGTTCATCCGAGCTACACCACCGGCAGCATAGCAGCCCATGGTGATTGGGGTGTGATGGCATCTGCCGAATCGAAGAAAGGAAATACGATCGCTGATGCGTGAAGGTAGGCGACTGTGGCCATGAAGAAGAAGCTCGGCCCTCCTCTAGGAGGATAGGACCAAGGCGGACTCTGCCGAAGTGGATTCTCATGTATCTCCGCGTGGAGCGCATGATCGCCAGACCCCCGAGCGCACTAGATATGCGGAACACAAGTGACTGTCAGAGTAGATAGAATTTTGCGGAGGTCATATCTGAGCTCAGTCCGGCGAGGTACCAGTCGAAGGGAAGGCTTGTCATGATGGAGATGATGAGAAAGCGTCCAGTGATCTCCGCGAAGAATTGACGCCGAGTGACGGGGTCTCGGTAGCGAGATCGCATGAACATGTCGAGGCGATGTAGCTCACTTGTGACACAGACTGTACATGCGACCAGACATCCGAATATAGCCGTCTCAAGAAGGTTCATGTTTGTGGTGTCGGCTGCTTCGAATATGGCCGGTGTTTGTTGCGTCGGTTGGTGTTGAAGGTATTGGTGCGACCTGTGTCCGCTGTCGGCTTGGACTCTTTGATTTGTCTGGTCGTCGTACTGGTTCTAAAGAAGTTTTGCATGTAGTTGTGATCGGTGATGATTTCTGGTCTGTCACTGGGAGTGGCAGACCTTTTATCAGTTTTGCAGCAGCACGGACTTAAAAAGGGCTGATGGGTGATTCGCAGACTTCACTTTCTTGAAATACTCTGCAGGCGCTCGCAGTGACTTTACCGATCGTGCCTGCAACTTTTCACCAGAAACACGCTGTGCCAACTTGGGTCTGACAAATGGCTTGAGAGGTTCCTCCTCATGGCCAGCACGCTACCAGAGAAGATTGTCAAACGTATTCGCGCCTCCATGTGGGAACAAGTACCGACCATCTAAGACCCGAGGTGATCTGCCACAAGTTTCGCAAGCACATTCGCTACACCCAGCACCTTCTCGTCTTCAAACCTCCGTCCGATGATCTGCAAACCAATAGGAAGACCGTGCATTAGCTGAGGATCGTACAGGCCCTTGTTCCATTCGTCCAAGGCATTTCGTGGGACATAGTTTTCCGTGTAGTCCTGTCGAGCAGCGCCCGCATGTATCCCAGGCAAACTGCTACCAGGACAGGGATCCTGGCTGAAAGTTCCGAATGGAACGGCCAGCGCGGTGTAATCGAGAAAGTTCCATATTTTGGTGTATCCTGTCCAGCGAGCTGATCGATGCGGTACTGCAGTGTGTGGTGTCACAGGGCTGAGGATCACGTCTACCGAATACGTCGGTGGCCTTTGCTGTTGAGATGGAGATTTGGTGCGGCCAGGCTCAGTAGTAGTCTCGTTCCACTTGTTGTTGTATGCTTCCTGGGCTTGTATCTTCCGGCGGCTGAGTTGCCAGTACTCGTATACCGATATAGGCTTTGATGAATCGACAAGCGCAGCGACATGCGGTATCATCGGCTCACCGGCTGCTTCCACATCGCGTCTGATATCTTCTCCACCATCAGCTCTGTAGAATTGGTCCATGATCTCGATGCATTCCATGTGGTCTGTCGTGTCCCAAGCAACGATCTCATGTCCGGCAGCTTCCATCATACCGGCAGCCAAGCGGACAGCGGCTTCGATTTCAGGGTGAGGTTTCACCACACCATCGTCGAAGATGACTCCAATCCTCAGCGGCCGCTTCTGAATGAATTGGAAAGTATCCTCACGCCATGGCATCGGTGTGACATTGGGGTCCAGAATCCACGGCTCGGCAAGGAGGCACTCTCTCATCACCATGATGAGCGTGGGAAGATCTCTGGTCAGAGGACCGATAGAGGAAGGCACGTGAGACTGACCTTCGTGGGAGACTGGTACGCCGGCATATGGCAAGCGCGTGCTCGACGGTTTCATGCCGTATAAGCCACATAGGGCTGCTGGCTGGCGTATGGAGCCGCCGATGTCGGTGGCCCAGCCCGCGAGAGATCCTGAGATGTTTAATAACGCAGCTTCGCCGCCAGAAGAACCTCCTGGTGTGAGATGGCTTCTGCCAGGATATGCTGTCACGCCCCATAGTGGGCTTTCGGTCTCGTTCCACTGGCAGATCTGTCAGTTGCTGGCTTTGGAGGCTGCCTGTTCAGACTTACAAGAATGCTCTGCGGTATCGCTGTTTTCGTGATGATGACTGCGCCGAGCTTTCGAAGCATGACCACCAGGACAGCATCGTACTCTGCGGGCTTGAAAGATCGGCCGACATAGCCAAGCGTGGTGTCGATGCCTTGGACGTTGAATTGATCTTTCACTGACATGGGCAGCCCGTGCAACGGCCCAATTGTCTTGCCCGTTATCCGTAGGTGTTTATCGAGCTCTCGGGCTCTGTTCAGTGCACTGTCAAAAAGTGGCTCACTGATACAGTTTGTCTACGCGGCGTTTAGTAGTTGCTCAGTTCGGGCATGGCAGCGGGACCCGAGCCTGCACTTACGTCTCGTTGAGCATGTATAGCACTGCAGCGGCAAGGCCCGCATCAGATGTGAACCTTGAGAAATCATACAATGGACTCACTTGCGTATGGCCCTGGCTGTCAAGAACTCAGCAGTGATCTCGCCTGCTGCCAATTTGGAGATGAGTGTTTGCCCATCGAGCCCTTCAAAATCGAGTGCTTGTGCAACATCTGGAGGCAGAGAATGAAATGCGAGGTTAAGAGCTTCCTCTCTGGCGGCTCGCTTGGTCTGTACTGTCTGTTCCCAGGCCATGGCTCGATGGTGTTTTGCAGTACAGAATGTGTTAGTTATGCGGCTTGCTTGCGATACTTATGGCATGAAACATAACTACGCAATTTAGCGCGTGAGTCTTCTTTCCGGCGTGCCATCTAGAGCAAATAGCCGGAGAAGAACGTCCTCCGGCCTACTGTTATCTTTTGGCCGCTGTACGGATGGTTTATGATACGAGATCAGTGAAAATGAAGTAGCAGGGAGCGGCGTAGCCTCAATCGTAACGGCGAAAAATCGCCGGCCGGTCACGAATCCCCGGCGTTGACCGATGAACGGCGACTGAGGTTCCGGTGCAAACACGCTGCCACACTTTCGTCTTTTTCACCTAGCCATCACAACTATGGTCGAAAATACAATACGGGCGTGTGTCCGATGCCACAAACGAAAAATCAAGGTAGTCTGTTAGCTAGTCATGCAAGTTGGTACTGACATTGACCGGCCGATGTAGTGTTCCGGCTTTCCCAGGTGTCGTGCGTGCAACGATGCCGATGCATCGTGCGAACCGCATACTCGACGGCGTAAAGAACATCTGGCACAGTGAATCTTATCAGGATTTTGCGACGCGTAAAGCCTTTGTCGCATATCTTCGCTGACAGACTGACGACCGGTGGTAGATCCCTCAAGGACGCCGAGCAGAGAGTCCAATGGCTCGAGAAGATTGTGGATCGAGAGCTCGGAATCGATTGTCACCGCTTGCTAACTGGAACACCAGTCTCATTTCATGTTCATGGCGAAGCGCCACCGCAGTCAACAGCCGCCGCCCAGAATGCTCCGCCCTTGGCCGCGTCAGCGGATGCAGGAACCCCCGATCATGGTCAAGGTGGACTTGATGAGTCTCCTCATGCCGAAGCTTCCAATATGAGCATCCTTGCCTTGAGTGCAACCGGCGAACAAAGGTATCTTGGACCATCAAGTGGTTCATTCTTTGCTAGCTATGCAGCTGCAATTCTACGGTCTTGCGCTCCTGGTCAAGACCACATTTACTCCGAGCAGGCTGGCAGATGGAATTCCAATGGAATCTCGCGAGGCGCGATTGAAGAGGAGCTTCCACTCCAGCCCAGCACCGTAAAGCTATTACAGAGGTCTTACGAGATGTGGATCAACCCTTTGTATCCGCTCATGAGCTTGCATAAGCTGAGCGACCTGATCGCGAGGTGTGCGAAATCGCAAGCAACCCACCCTATTGTTCCTCCTGGGACTGCCGAAAGTATAAGCGAGATGACCATTTTCTACTTGACTATGGCTTTGGGCGCAATGAACCGCGCCCGTACTTTGTCGCAGCTCTCGCCAGACGACTTAGCGGAATTTCACTCGACTACAGCTGCACCACCATCTCCGGCCATGCTGTACTCGTTAGCTATGCAGTTATTCGAGATGCTATCAGTGGATTTGCAGCCAAGCGTCTCGGTGATAAAAATTCTCTTGTTGGTGTGCATTTACAGCTCGCAAAGCCCTCTTGGACCAAGTCAGTGGCAATTAGCAGGATTCGCAATGCGGGTAAGTTGCCATGCCTCATTTTTGATGCACCAAGGTGTGATTGCTAATGCAAAACAGTGTGCAGTAGAGGTCGGACTACACCAGTCAACGACGAATTGCTGCATATCGGAAGACGAGGCTGAGAGCCGCAACCGGGTCTTTTGGACAGCTTATGCAATCGAGATCACCATCTCCTACAACCTCGGCCGGCCTCCTTCCATTGGTGATGAGCATATCACTGCGGATTATCCTAAATATTCAGCAGAAACTGCTCTCGCGATCCAACACGTCAAGCACCGACACATCCAAGGACGCATCATCTTAAAGGTCTACTGTGGAGCACTTGCGGCCGAGCAAAAGACCATCGAAGAAAAACAAGAGCTCATCGCAAAACTGCAGACCGAGCTAGATGACTGGAACGTTGGTGTCAACGAATTGTGTTCGCAAAGCGATAATTCCCCATATCCGCAAAGGTGCGTATGACTTACCTGATTCATTGAAGTGAAATTGCTGAAGAATACCCATTTGTGGTTCCATAGCTATTGGAATCGACTCTACCACGGCACATCGTTTGTACTTCACCGGAAAAGCCCTCTATGCCCGATGCCTTCGATCACATCCCTGGAACGTTGCATTCGTGCGGCTGGGGCGTACGTTGACGATGTATACGACTTACTCAAGAACAGCGACGTACCTACGTCCTGGATGCTGGCACAAGGTGTGCTATTTGCAGGCTTAACGATGATCGTCACCTCACGGACAAACTTCATGAAGATCCCTCGTCAGGTGTCGTTGCCACTACTGTTGGTCGACTACCCAGCCTGGACCCGCAGATGTGCCGTCTGCCTTGCGATCATGAACGAACGCTGGTCTCACACTCTTCTATCAAAGCTTACTGGTCAGTTTGAAATACTCGCTGACAGCACCCATCGAATGATCTCCACCGCACTTCTGTCTGCACCTATAGAGCAGTCCCTCCACCAGACCCAGCGACCCAGCCATACGGAGACTCAAGCTAGTACCATCAGCGGTGTCGAACCCTCATCTTCGGGTGACCCTTTTTGTGTCTTTCAACAGCATGTGCCCGATTTCGTGGAGAATTACGATTCTTTCGCGGAACTTTTCGGCGCAAGTGGGACTTCGTCGTTCTGGGATCTTCCTTCACAAGACATGGACATGGCTCTACATACTGAAGCCGGTTTCTTCAACGATGAGACAACATTGCACAGCCCCTCCGCCGATCAAGGGAATGGCTGGTTGATGTAGGACGAAGACGCTATGCTGTAAAGACGCCAATCCCTCACACGATGCGTTTTGCTTCATAATAATTCACCTGCCGCTTGCACCTTCTTCACAGCAGCTTTGATCGCGTCGACGGCTTTGTCCAACATTGGAAGTTGGCCAGGTGTTGCTGCGTTTTCAAGCATAGCGTTTCCAATCAGCTTGTAGCCTTTCGTGTATCTCGCGTCCTCGTTCTCGAAGAAGAGATAGCTCGTTGCCATTCGCAATCGGTAGCAGCCACCCCGCAGCCCTTTGTCGTCCTCACCGAACGCCGAGCCGGGTAGAGCTGCGATACCGCACTCCTCCACCAGCCAGTGGGAAAGTTGCTGGCTCGTCTGAATGCCCATCTTCTCCAGCTGCTCGGCATACGGATGGAAAGACGGATAGAGATAGAAGGCTCCCTTCGGCGGTGCAACGGCAAGACCGCACTCCACCAGTGCGTTGTACAATGCAGCTGTGCAGAAACTGTGCAGTCGTGTGACTTGGGCACGGTAAAGATCCATCTCTGGGGTTGTGTCGAACGCGACAGTGGCCGCTTCTTGCGCCGGAGCGGATGCGGCGGACCAGCACTCAGACGCATACGCCAGCGTGGTTTTCTTGACTGTTGCACCGAAGGCAGTATCCGGGAAGATCGCGTAGCCGATGCGCCACCCTCCTGCGGAGTAAGTCTGGAAATATGTGAGCAATGGCGTCTGTCATATACTGTTGTGTATCAAGGCTGAAATATTACCTTTGAGAGTCCACCAGTCATGATCATACGTCCAGCATCGAAGTTCTCCTTCGAGCAGGGTGTTGTCCGGTCTTTCTCGTCGAAGGTCAGATCCGCGTAGATCTCGTCACTGATCAATGTGATGTTGTTGTCTTTGCAGAAGCTCGTGATCTCATGCAGGGTAGTGGGCGAGAACGTCTGGCCGGTCGGATTCGATGGAGAGTTGATGAGCATTATCCTTGGTCTTGCGCCTTCTGCAACAGCGCGATTGAACGATGCCTGTAACGAAGATCCTTTGATCCCGTCAGTATGGTGCTTTAACGTAGCAACACAACCAGGACCTCCAGGACTTACTTGTAATGGTATGTCTGTCATGTTTATCTGTCTCCACCCAGAACAGGCGCTTGCCAGCATGCTTGACCTGCGGCTCATAGCTGACCCACGAGGGTCGGGGTAGCAGGGCTTCGCCCTCCAAGATGTCGAAAAAGGCGAACAGCAGCGGTTTTGATCCTGGCGCGACGACAACCTGATCGGGGTTGATGGTGAAACCTAAGCGGCGTGATTGAAACCTAGCGATTGACTAAGCTTGTCAGCACACGATCGACTTGCGACTACAGACTATCGTTGATGGCGTCTTGGTTTTGTCCGAGGATGTGTGCGTAGTGACATACCTCTCTGAGCTTCATCAGTCCAGCGACGGGCATGTAGCTTGTGTTGCTGGACGCTCTTGAGTGTGCTTCCAGTACGCTCTCGTGGATCGGAAATGTCGCTTCGCCGAACCCTAGATGAACAACATCTTTTCCGCTAGCCAGTCGAGATTGCACAAGCTCATTGATCTCGAGAGTGGCGGAGAGACGAAGCTCTTGGGCTTGGGAAGTGATAATATCCATCGCGGTTGGGTCTCTGTGAAGTGTAGGCTGTATGGTTTTGTTGAGAAGCATTCGTTCCCAGCATCAGAACCGACATTTGGAATCCTTATATATCTATCATCTTGACTATCTTTGACCCGAACATTTCGTCCAATCGCCGTCAACAAATCTGGTTGCCGATCTTTCGGAAACTTAGGCCGTCCGTCAGATTGTTGTTCTAGCCTGGCGGCGAGAACGCCGGCGAAGAATCGCCGTGTGACCCGTGCCCACGCCCTACTGAGCAACAGTCACGACCATTCTGCACTTCAACTGTCTCCGTGTAGTAAGAACAATACAGTAGTCCATTAACTTTGAATTGCAAAGATTGTCCGTTGACCTTTGCACGTATGTAGCCAGTCAGTGTGGATAAAACCTGACACGTTCGGGTGTAAACCTTGGTCGTTTCTACGCAAAGTGCTTGTTGTCTAGTATAGACTCCCTATGACTGAATATGGTGATTGACTCATGTTGAGGCGTTAGAATTTGTTGGTCTACAATGTGCTCTATCCTAGCACTCAGAAATCGTTGTGTGAGTGCGATAATATATTTCATTGGCTCTTCGGACCATCAAAGTAATCTCAATCGAAAAGTATTACTCCATACAAACCTACATTCTCTTTTCCAAAAGATAGTATGTTTCTCGGGAGAGAGCATTGCGTTTCTTCCGAAAGATTGTAGCCAATCTTGCAAATACATGTGATACACGGCTGGGCCGAGTCTCCGAGGCTCACACTCCATGAGCCCTACCTGCCTACCCCACCACAATGATTTTAGAAGATCAATCCCATGACCCATGATCTGACTGAACGATCATCGCATCGCTTCTGCTCTCGTTGAAGCACATACTACCAGAATCGCGCTGTCGCAATGGCTCCAGGAAAATTCCAATACCCTATCGTTGATGTTTGGTGCAATCCTCCGGGTGTATGGTAGACCTACAATCGTCCTGCCGTGACTTAACTAACCACGAAGTTCCAGTTGGTTGCCGCCATCCCGGAGGTCGCCCGTTTGTTCGCCCAGAGCCATTCTGACCCCAAGCTTGCCAACAAGAAACGATCCCCCGAGGAGCTCATCGCCATCATGGACGAAGCCGGGGTCTCTCACATCTGTCTTTCGGCTTGGAGTCGGCCCGGACAAGTGATTTTCTCGAATGAAGAGGTTGCTGAGTATACGCAAGCGTACCCGGATCGCATCTTTGGACTCGCAGCCGTCGATCTCCACCACCCCGTCAAGGCAGTCAAGGAGCTTGAGCATTACGTGAAGGTGGAAGGGTTTGTAGGCTTGAGAGTCGTTCCCTGGCTCTGGAACCTTCCACCCACAGATCCTCACTATTGGCCACTCTTTGTCAAGTGCATTGAACTCGATATTCCCTTCCTGACACAAGTTGGCCACACAGGGCCTCTGTGTCCAAGCGAGGTCGGGAGGCCGATTCCGTATATCGATACTATCGCTTTGAAGTTCCCGGATCTGAAAATCATCATGGGCCACATGGGTTATCCCTGGGCTGCTGAAACCGTTGCTGTTGCATGGAAGCATGAGAATGTCTACATTGACACCAGTGCATGGTCACCAAAATATTATGCGCCAGAGTTCATCCGATTTGCGAATACTACCGGCCGGAAAAAAGTTATGTTTGGCACGAACTTCCCTCAACTAGGGCTCAAGGACTGCGTTGATCAGGTAAATACTCACCTTCTCGCTGTTCGAGGTGGTCTTAGGGACACGTCTCTGAAGGACTTTATGGGAGGGAATGCCATTCGAGTTCTGAAGCTACCACCCATGGAATTGGAGAAGCATGGATCCAAGCTGTGAAAAATGAGGATTTTGTGGATTCAGGAGTGAAAATACTCTGTCCACGTTGATCGGGGTGTTCTGCGATGCTGAATCGACGGTTCTGGGTGGAAAGACGTGAGCGAGAAACAAAGGCACGAGTTTCAAGTTTGATGTAATCAAATGCCCGATTACACGGGATGCGGAGGGGAACTTCTGAAAGCCATTTTGGAGCAGAGTCAGGAAACCGCGGCTGATTGAGATCCCTTGGTAAGAGTGACTTCCAACAGATAGGCGAGCGATACTGAGCCCATTACCATTCCAGTGTGTTTTTCGTGCATCTGGCAGCGTTCTTCTCATATGGTGATTGGGTCGTTGGCAATCGCTGTGACAGGCCGCCAGACGCCAGACAGTGCGCACTTGTCACTTGCAAACGGCGTTTGAGAGTGGGTCTCATTCCCCTGATCGTGCGGAGGTGGCTTGACAGACTCTCTATCGAGTTTCAACAAGAAAACAACAATAAAGTAGGGCGGATTCCAATCTAGCGGGATTGCTACTGAACGAGTGGGGCGCCTGCCTGCCTTCAGCAGGGCGACCCTTGAACTAGTTTGCTCACTAGTCAAATAGGCTGCGGATGTGGCTTGATGGCACAATATTTCTGGCATTCAGTGTGGCTGCGTTGGCTGGCCGGATAACACCTCCTACAACCGTAATTTCCTATCGGCCACACCATTTTCTCGAAGGATTGCGACGGGGCACTAAGGAATGCGGACTCTTGAGTCACTGAGTTAGTCACCCATTGTACTGTCTACCTTATATCTTCTTGCCCTTCAAGCATTCTGCCTTCTCAATCATCTTTCCGCTCTCAAACAAATTCCGTACTTTCTTATCGGTCGTGGGTATGGCAACAACAACAGTGGTCGAGTTGCAAACACTGGAACCCAAGTCCGGCGCTGTCAACACATTTCTTCCCATTCCCTCTCTATCTGATAAAAGCCCGGCATCGCCAGCGGATACATTGCCCGATGTATCACCAGCGAACGACAAAACAACAGTCCTTTCCAGGGGTCAGACAATCATTGTCATCACACAATTGATTTTCTTACAGCTCTTTTCTAGCTTTTGCAATGGCATTATTGTGGTTGGTTTGCCAGCTATCACCAGTACTCTGAAGCTGGAGGGAGCCCTTCTCCTCTGGCCAACATCCGTCTTCTACCTTACCGCTGGTTCGACTTTGATGCTGGCTGGATCTATTGCAGATGTCGTGGGTACGAGGCCTATGATCCTAGCGGCCAACATCTTACTCGTTGCGAGTGCCCTTGCCTGTGGTCTGGCACGAACTGGAAGCGAACTCATCGCCTTCCGTGGCCTCCAAGGTATGGCCAGCGCTATGGCGGTCCCAGCGTCTGTCTCTATCATTTCAACGAATATTGCCCACGGACGATCACGGAACCTAGGATTTTCGTGTCTGGGATTCTCAAGCCCACTCGGATTTCTGCTTGGTCTAGTTCTTGGAGGTGTGTTCGTGGACACCGTTGGATGGCGACCAGCATTCTATCTTGCCGGAGCTACCACTGCTGTATCATTCGGCTTCTGCTTTTGGGTGCTGCCACAGGATCTTCGACCAAGACCCGGACGCATGGTCTTGAAGCAGCTGGCTTTGGATATTGATTGGGTGGGCACCATAGTTCTGAGCACTGGGATAGCGACACTGTCTTATGTATTGGCGTAAGTCCTCGCGCCTTCTGGCTCGTGTGGTGCAAGAGTTGACAACCACAGAATGCTTTCATCCGATATCCACAGCATCCGGCACGCGGCCAACATTGCACTCCTGATCATTAGCGCAGCCTCGGTCGCAGTATTTGTCTGGTGGATGGACTACCAAGTAAAGCACAACCGTACAGCACTGATGCCAAACTCGCTCTGGCGCAACTCCAGCTTTATGAGCATTTGTATAATGATACTCTTTTCCAGCGCGGTTAGCAATGGTATGGAGCTATTCTGCAGTTTGTTGTAAGTCTTCAGCCTATATCTCGTGCCATATGATCGATCGCTATTGACATCCAACAGCTTCCAGGAAGTCCAAGGCCATACAGCAATTGAAACATCACTGCGCATTCTCCCGGCCCTTATCACAGCCGTCCTAAGTAACCTTACGACCGGTTACTTCATCAATCGAATCTCGGTCACGTGGGTGGTATTGATCTCCACCGCGTTGACCGCTATATCGCCACTTCTCATGGCTATCGTCGATCCTCAGTATCCATACTGGTACATGGCATTCACTGCACAGGTAAGTGAAGACACAACTTACTAAAACCATCGCCTTTTGTGTTAGCAATGGCCCTCCATCTCTGCACGAGTGTTCGGTAACGCTTCGCTAACCCATCTCTCTTCAGATCTTCCAGCTTGTGTGCACCAACGTCCTCTTCACCGTCGGTCTACTTATTATCTCTGCTGTGTTCCCCGCACGCACTCAGGCTCTGGGTGGTGCAGTATTTAATACTTGCGCCCAGCTGGGCACCTCGATCGGACTGACAGTAACTTCTGTTATCTCTGAGTCTATCACAGCCGCCTCGGATGAGGTTGACAAGTCCTCTCCGATTGCTCTGATGGCCGGGTATCGCGCCGCCTTCTGGGCCTTGTTCGCATGTATGGCTATCGTCTTTGTAACAGGCGCGTTGGGACTGCGTCGAGTGGGAAAGATTGGTGTGAAGCAAGACTGATCTAGGTGATTAGGTGTTGTAGAAGAGAACTGATAGCCGACAAGAGCAGATACAATATAGACGATAGAAGTGAGTATATTGATGTATCTTATTCTATCATCCCGCCGAAACTAGTTGATAGCCTCCTCCATATCTTGGAACGTTCCGCGTCCTAGAAAATAATAGACATGCAGCGCTTTCGAAAATGTTCATCGGTCAATATGATTTACCGATGTGGGATGCGTCGGACTTGGAAGGCGACGTGCCCAACTGGGGGTGCGGGTTCCCGTCTATGCTATGGAAAATATGTTTTTCAGGTCATGGATGAAAGTGTCCGTTCCAGAGAACTGTAGCCCATGGAAGCCAGCTTGCCGTGCAGCCTCGACATTGATCACCTTGTCATCGACAAATATGGCACGCTGCGGCGCCAAAGGACTGTCCGCAATCATTTTCTCGAAAAATTGTTGGTCTGGCTTTCGGACACCAGAGTGGCCGGACGTGAAGACCTTATCGAAGACTGCCATGGTCACGGGATGTTTGGCGTATAAATAGGCGATCTCCTTCTGAGAAATGTTCGACATGACGCAGACAACGATGCCTGTACCTCGCTTCAAGATCTGAATGAAGTCCATGAGATCTTGATTAACTCTAAGAGAAGAGCGTGCAGCTTCGAACATCGATCGGATTGTTGTTGCTTCGATGCCAAGTTGCTGGCCAACAGTGTCGTAGAACTCGACGTCGGTCTCGATCGCACCGGTCTCGTATCGGCCGTATGTGTCTGTTGCCATGACGCTACTCATTTGGGCTAACACTCCAGGAAGAGGCTTGTTCGACCATTCGAATACCACGTTTCCGAGATCTAGCACTATTGCATCCCATCTTTGTGCATCTGGCGAGGCAAATGCCATGATGTGGTAATGTCAGCAAGATAATTTGGTGTGGTATCGAGGCCAGGGAGGAAAAGAACAATTCTAGTGCGAAAGGCGAGGAGAAAGCGAGCAATTCTGCTCAAGTGAAAGAATTGTGAACCTTTTGGGTTGTTTCACAACGTTTTGTGAGTGCGTCAAGGGCTCAAGGCGTCATAAGGTGGAGAAAGGGTATTATACTGTTTCTATTTCGATCGCTCCAACCTTTCTTGTCCGGCGCTTATGTATGCAGTAATTCTTAGCCCAGCTCAGAAGATTCCGTGCCTTCTTGACCGACATCTCGGGTTTTTCTGCAAAGGCCCAAAGGTCCGGAAATGTTCCACTTTTCGGTTGTCGACTGAGCGTCCTTAGGAGGTACCTCCTAGCTCAGCAACTCCATGGGCTTGATCTCCACGATCAACAAAGCTAGTATGAATTTGTGCAAAGCTACGACAACAATCTGGCCTGCCTCTGGCTATACTACCGTAGCGATATCATCTGAGTGTTTGAAGCGAACCTTCAGCTCGGCTGTATGTCCATCTTCCCAGGGATCGAATAGCCTACAAATACTGATTACTTGATCTCGAAAATATTCAAGTGCACGAAGCAAAGTAGTGTGCGTCCGGGCGCCCCAATGCAGCGAGGTAGAAGATCTGCAAGATTCAAATTGAAGTTAAGATGGGTCCATCTCAACTGCACGATGATCCACGTATGAACGTGGAATCCCACGCCAGCATGGAAGGCGACGTTGCCAAGATCGTAAGGAGGTTTTTCGTGGATCGACTTTCTTTGCGACAAGAGCATCAACTTCGGTGACAGACGATCAAAATTCTTATCCGTCCAAACTGTACAGCGTGAGCCAGATTGATGGAAATGCAATGGCGACAAATACGAAGTCCTCTGTCTGGACAGGCCGAGATCAGAGCAGAAGGCACGATGCTGGACTAAGCCGGCTGACCAGCCCCGTTGACTGGTTGAGATGCAATATCATGCGCTAATAAACGAGTAACATGGACCCAGATGACCAAAGCTGAAGCAGTCCGAGCGAACGAGTGTCTTCGATATGCGCAATGACGAGCCATACGTATGTGACCCAATTTGCGTCCATTTATCAAAGACGCCGTACGCGCAAACTTCGAAAAGCCTGCCATCTCGAACGGTTGCTCTGTCATTGCGAGAATCTCAAGAAGAAATGACCACCTTCGAAAACACCGCGCCCTACGGGCAGCAAAGCTTGAGAGCCAATTATTGTCCGAGCTACATCGCCGTCCTGGTCGAATTGAAGGACACAATTGTCCTGACATCTCTCGAACATGCCCAGCTTCCGAAGTACACTATGAAGTCGATTGCGTACTGTACAGCAACAAAAGAGTACCGGTGCGGCCGGATCACGCAAGAGCAGTACTTCGACAGGTTGGCCTGTGACTTCAAGCTCCCACGACAGGAGGTTGAGTCGTCTATGTTAGCTGTGCGAAGATCCATGAAGATCAACAGCTCCCTGGTAGAGGAAATGGCAGCCATAAAATCCGAAAGTCAGGATCGAATTCGCTTCTTCGCCGTTGCAAACTTGTCTCGCGAGGACTACGAACACGCTGTCGGTCTAGGTCTGGACCAGACCTTGTTCGACCAAACACTAGGTTCTAACAACCTGGGCATGCAAAAGCCCGAACTGCGGTTTTATCGTAGAGTCCTGTCTACGATTGGTGTTTCGGCAGAGCAAGCCGTTCTCATCGACAGCGATCCGGACAACGTTCTCGCAGCCTTATCACTTGGTATTCAGCATGCCGGCAGTCTTCAAGATCTCGTCTCTCTTCGCTTGGAAAGAATCACTCGATCCGATGTCTCTCACGACGACACAAGCTGTAAGCAACGGTCTCGGAGAGATTCTGCTTTCCGCAATGAGGATGGCACCGAGAGATGCATGTACTCTGCGACAGAAGCGGTTCTGCAAGGCACGAAATTCTTAAAGGAAAACGCCAAAACGTTTCGCTCATACACTACCACTGGCGTCGCAATCGACGATAACTTCGCGGAGTTGATAATTCTTGAGATTACGGGTGACCGGTAAGTACAATTGCAGCTCCAGCTTTCCTATGTGGTGTAACTGACTACGCATTGCAGCACTCTTGTCGATCTTGAGATGCCACCGGATACTTGGAACTATTTCAAAGGTTAGACTTGACGGTCTCCGTGTGGGCGCAAAACAATGTTGACATAGACTCTAGGCAACCCAGTTCTCACGCAGGCGAATTTCCCAGACGACGTAGATACATCGTCGCTTGGTATCACAATCTTTGGTCAATCCACAGACGTTGCAAACCTTGTCATGGACAAGATGTTGCAAAATCTGTCCCCTGACGGTATAATGCAGGTGAGGAGATGTACCCGTTGTGATCACAAGCAGTCATCAGTTTAACATCATTAGCTCAGACGTACTTCACAGACTACAAGAACCGAGTCGATCCTACTGTGTGCTGCAATGCCCTGAGCCTTTTCCACCAGTATGGTCGGGGGAACCAGCTCGCGACCACTCTGGATTGGGTTCGGCAGGTCTTGAAGCGACGTGCCTATATCCGCGGCTCGGCATTCTACCCCATCCCAGAATCGTTCCTCTTCTTTCTCTCTCGCTTGCTGCCACGTCTCGAGAGTTCCAGGCCTGATGTATATGGCCAAATGAAGGGCATGCTGAAGGAGCGGATCAAAGAACGCATCGGACTCGAGGCAGACGGTCCGGGCCTGGCGATGAGATTGCTGGTCTGCGAACAGTTCAACATCCGTGATATAAAAGGCCTCAAGAAGTTGATGGCACTGCAAGAGATCGATGGTGGTTGGGAAGCTGGTCAGCTCTTTGCGTACGCGTCCAAGAATCTGTTCATTGGGAACCGAGGGGTCTCCAGTGCGCTGGCAGTTGACGCAATTGGTCGCTGCCGCTCTTGGCTGAGTCCAGTCGTGTTTGAACACGCATAACATGAGCATCGAGCTCAGTGACAGTCTTAATCATAGAAAGTTTCAGAGGCGTGAAGTCCGTGAGAGATGCTCCACCGCGGTGGAGGGTGAACTTCACCAGAAGATCAGAGAACATTGTCATCAGATAAGCCACCGATCACTGGTGTCGACGAGAGCCGTGAGAGGAGATTCTATACAGGTCTTCGTTGCTATGGATTTCGCAGCGTCACAAAATGCATCTACCGACAAATCTGCGATGACGCTTGACCGCATACCCGGGTATGATACAGCATACTCACATTCAGTAGGTCGTATTGTACTCATAACGTAAAGCATCGAGAGCTTGAAAGGAAAATTGACAACCAGAGAGTATTGCATATCGTGACTCATCAACACTAAATAATTAACTAGGAACATTGAGACAGTAAGAGACGGTAGATACTTGACGTATGCAGAAAGCGACAGACGTTCCAAGAAGCAAGAATCAAGAATGGTATGATCAAAGCAGCCGTAATGGTGAAGAATGACACGCACAAGAGGTAAAGACCGGAAGAAATTTGGGAACAGATGCATGTTTAGTGCGAGGCGAACGTCAAGGCTCTCATGAAGGCCCAGTAGTCTTTTGCTGTTTTGTTTGTCCAGGGTCGGCTGCCATGCACTAAACAAGATCGTGGAACACAGGGTGAGTGGCAACCTCCGGGTAGAGTCTCAGAACCTGAAAGCTAACAGGGTACAGTTCTGCAACAACGTCCTCTTGGGGTCGCAGCAGGGTCAAATGATGATTCCTGGCGGAGCTACCCGAGTAGGCATTCGGTGAGAAAGGACATCTGGGGCATTTGAACTGCCTTGTGTCTTTGTAGTGCAAGTCGGCTGTCAGTGCGGTCCAGGGGTATAATTCAGCAACAGTCGTGCGGCTTGTTTGGCGCACAAGACGTTTCAATGCATCTCGCCACTCTAAGAAGTGATCGGGACCAGCTGACGCATCAACGAACAGATGGCGCGCCCACAAGTGGCGGACAAACTGCTCGAAATTGGAACTCGCAGCCTTGCACACTGGACAGACGATCTGGATCACTGGGACTTGGTGGTGTTGAGCGATGGCAGCATCCATCGGTACGAGAGCGTCGGCAAGCGCAGGTCCCTCGAAATGGATGCTGTCTTGGGCTGCGATGACCTCGTCCGGCAGATGGTTGCTTAAGTGAGCCAAAAACTTGACCGATGATATTTGTTTAGCACATCGCCACCAGGGGCATTTGCGCTTCTTCCCCAGAGCAACGCTGACAATTGCGCGAGCCTCACCAGGCAGTGCGGGATGCGCTGAACGAATATGTACGGCAAGCGCCTCCAGTGTACGAGGACCGATGTTACACGATTCTGCCGGACAGTCGGAGAATAGCACTTCTCGATGATGTTTCGCGCGGATATGATCGGCCAGCTTGTCCGCCCGAGCGAACCTCCATTGCAAAGTTTTGTCATAGCAATTGATGGCGCCACAGTGGAAGGGTTTGTAATCGCTGTGTTTCGTCGAGACATGGCGATCTAATTCGTATTGCCGAGCGAAAAGCCCCTCATGTTCGCAATCCGGAACATGACATTTCAGTGCTCTGGCGGTCTTTGGTTTGGTGCGACGTGGCGTGGTGTGTACCGATGTTCCCGAAGTGAAAGCAGAAGTGGTCGCTGTTGGTGATCGGCAGGGTGATCCGGACGGAGGTAACGCAGAGACCATGGCGCTCGGAGGCATGCAGGAATCCGCAACATTGTCGCATTCAGGCTCACTACTCCAGCGCCTACTCAGCGCCTAAAAGGCCTATAGGTTCTGTCGCCCTGATGTTAGCGTGTGGCTTTTTTTTCACTCACCCTGATTGGCCTGCATCACTGGGGTGCAGGTCAAGCAGCGCTGGGTCAATGTACTGGTCGATGTCGAAATCGAAGCGGAAGTCATCCGGCACCAAGAAGGCATCCTGGTACTCGTTGGCCACGTAGTCGGACATGACTGGCGGTGGAAATGGCTCGAGAAAAAGGGCGACCTGCAAGGCGACTGCTTCGCTGTGGTTGGGTGGCTTGGTGCGGCTGTTGGGCTTCTTGATCGGCGATTGCTGAGCTGGCTGGCTGAGTGCGCGGTTTGAGTAGGCAAAATTGCGAGAAAGCGTGAGCGAAAAGAGTCAGGGAGGAAGCTATACTTTATCTTGGAGTTCTCTATTCGGTGGCCCATGCCCGCAGTGACCTTAGCAGCGCCTCAGCGTCTGTGGAAGGGCGACTTGACTCACGCAAGCAAGCTTCCATACCTTTTACGTTTCCATCCTGATTCGATGTTGCATCATTTAGTGTGAACGATTACTCCACAACCCACTCATCAAGCCAAAACTCCACAAGTTCCGCGTACCTCTCCTCCCCAACCAGTCCTCGTAGCTGTCTCAAGCTCTCCTCAGCACCACGTCCTTGGGAAGCAGTTCCCATGTAGCCACCATGACCTCCCACGCTGGACTGCAAGAAAATATTCTCATTCGTGCCAAACGAAGGCGAACTTGATGTGGGCTCTGCTACTGGCTCCGTGCACGCCACAGCCAGCTCTCGCAGATTAGCGAAGCAGTCCGTCGCGAAGTACGCGGTCTCCCTGTCCATGGGTGGCTCCGTAGTGGAGAGCTGAAGCATTTCGAAGGGAGTCGTCGATGCTGGCGTATGCTGAGGCTTGCGCGAGAGCGCGGCGATGGTCTTCGTCAGCAGCCCGGGCAATCCTTCGACCAACGCGAGCGGGAAGATGGGGATTTGAGGAATGTCGCTGCGGGAGAGCAAAGACGCTTGAAGTTTGGTGTATGCGAGGATACCCTTTGTGCCAACATCGGGGTCGCTGCCGGTTGAGGTGAGGTCTCTAACTGATATGAAGCTGGAAGTCTTGGGTGGATTGAGCAAGAAGACGATGGCGAGGTCTTGTCCACCGGTCAGAGAAGCAAAGTGGTGGACGCGGTCGAGCGTGTTTGGCAGAGCGGCTTCCATTGTCCAGGAAGGCGCCAGAAGGAGCACTCGGAGCTCGCGTGCAGCAGCATCGGTGCTTGGGTTGGTGTTCAGCGTCGTGGGCAGTGGGATGGCAAGATCGTGGGTTTCCAGTCTATTCTCTGCGTGCAAAGAATCAGTTTGTGCCGGAGAAGCAGCCTGCCCGACTCACCTCGAAGCTTCAGGCCATCGGCTGCGATCAGTGAAGACAGCGCAGAGGCGTAAGAAGGACGCCTTCTGAGCGTCGTGCAAAACATCTTGGACAGGCCTGGTGTTGTAGTCGTTGATGTGAGGTCCGGAGTCCGAGAAGTCTGGCCAAGAAGTGAGGTTGAGATAGGCTTTCGCAATGGCTGCCTGGTAGCTGGCAGCACAGTGGTTGTTGATACAGCTTGCAGCCGGAATATGTACATTTGTTGTTACAGAAGTGGGGTATCTTGAATATATACATACATACAGCGCATCCAGATCTCGAGCTGAATCACCGTGATTTGTTCGCGGCGACCATTGAGTCTATGCGCTCGGGTGGTGTGTTGAGCACCTGCTTCTTGACCAACTCCTCTTTGGTCGGCTTGTGCTGGTCATCGCTTGACTTAGCGGTATCCTCACCCTTCTTAGGGGCGTCGTTGGCTTTTGCCGCTACCACCGCCACTGTGCCCGTCTGATCTTTTACAACATCGATCGCTGGCATCTGCTGGGGTTCTGTGCGCGTCCACCATCCGGCTGGATTATACCAAGAGTACTTCTCGGGCTCCGGTTCCTTGTCCGCGAGTGCTTCCCAGTTTGGTTCGTACTTGTTGCGCAGCCTGTCCACTTCAGCCTCTACAATATCCAGTCGATCTTCCAGCAGTTCGCGTTGGTCCTTGGCCTTGCTCCTGCTTCGCCAGCTGTCCCAGACCAGTAGACCCACGGCGACGGCGAAGATGAAGGATTCTGAGAAGAAGTTGGCTCCCAGTCTATTGTCTTGAGTCAGCATGAATCCCTGCCCCCGGTACGTGTATGCCTTACTCAATAGCTTTCGCTTCACTGAGCGGCCGAATCCTCGGCATGTGTGGTTTCTCCTCCTTCTTTGTCCCGCCCTCTGCCTTCTCTCGCGCTGCTTCATCGTCCGCCTTCTTTTGCTCTAGCTCGCTCAGCACTGTGGGTGTCTCTGCCTTCCTCTTCCTTTCTTCTGCTAACTTCCGCTCTCGCTCGACCATGCGATCTTGTGCGGCGCTGTCATGCAGCATCCCCAGGCGCATGCGCATGTCAATCCTGTGCACGCGCTGCGCCTGGTTGACAGCAAATCGTCTAAAGCCATCGTGCTCCTTGGCTTGTCTCTTGATATAATTCTACAGTATCGCATGTCAACAACGAGGTCCAGAGATACTGGAATGGACGCTTGGCCTACGTACGCCAATCGGTTTCGCTGCTGTGCGGATGACCAGCGAGAGGATCTTGAAAGTGAGCGACATGGTTGGGAGAGAGAGATTAGTGGTTATCACGGGCGCGGCAACCCGTTGTAATCTGCGTTCAGAACATTGCTCTTGTTCACAGTAATATAACAGTACGGTAATTTACGCGCAATGACTGCAAGGGCTGAGATATATGTCATCTTCATCCGTGCAGCTTGAGCTCTGAATCGAGGTGTGGAGCAAGGCGGATGCGACCCGAGCTTTCGCAGGCGAAGCGGTCGCCCATGGCAACGCCGACCGAGTGTGTGCAGCGGTAAACTCTCAACACCACCAGCCGTCCTTCGAGATGGTCCAGCGCAGACAAGCCCGACAAGCACAGCATTTGTGCATCCCCGGCCAGCGACCACCACCATGTCTTCCATCCACGCTGAGCCTCCGCCTCCAATTGTCACCGAGCCGACGGGCATCAACTATGCGACTGGCCCGTCGCTCGGAAAAGGCGGTTTCGCCATCTGCCACCGCGCAGAGCGATACGACGGCAGCAGGCCCACTGGACATATTGTCGCTCTGAAAATCGTCAAGACGAAGATGGAGCCTGCAAAGCTCGCGCAAAAGGTATGCGATGAATGACACGATTTTCTGGTATTAAGCTTGCTGACATAGCCGCCGTCAGTTCGTTTCCGAGCTCCAGATCCACTCGAAACTCTCGCATCCAAACATCGTCACATTCTACCGCGCCTTCTCTTTCAACACGAGTACATACGTTGTCCTGGACATGTGCCCGAATGGATCCCTGGCCGATATGCTGAAGAAGCGGAAATGCTTGACCCTCCCCGAGATCAGACGGTTCATGATCCAAATATGTGGCGCTGTGAAATATCTGCACACACGACATGTCGTGCACCGCGATTTGAAGACTGGCAATCTCTTTCTGGATGCGAACATGAACGTGCAAGTCGGCGACTTCGGTCTGGCAGCTCTCCTGGTCACTGAGAAGGAAATGGAGGTCAAGCGACGAACGACCATGTGTGGCACACCAAACTACCTCGCGCCAGAAATCCTCGAGAAGGGCAAGGGACACAACGAGAAGGTGGACCTTTGGTCGATCGGCGTCATCACATATACGCTCGCTGTCGGAAAGGCTCCCTTCCATGCTAGCAGCAAAGAAGAGATCTACAAGAAGCTCAAGCAGGGCGAATATAAGTGGCCAGAACTTAGCGCGACTCACAACGACATCTCCACGGACTTGAGAAACACAGTTGCTTCATTATTAGTGCCAGAAGAGGAACGTCCGGAGCCCGACGACATCATCGGCCAGCCATTCTTCAGAATGGGTTACGTCCCTCATCAAATTCCCGTGGGATCGCGCGAGAAGATTCCTCAATGGTCTGAAGTATCACTACCAAGCAAAGCTGCGCGCGACCAAGGCTTTACGGATTCCTGGTACAGTCTCTGCAAGGAAGCTGGTGTCGGCAAATTGCCCGATGGAACGGCCTTCAAACTCAACCGTGGGAGGAAGATTAAGAGTATTGTTCACGATTTCCAGAAGGAGGCACAATTGGGTACTGCACCTGTTATGCCGATTCCCAAGGACACAGTCTATGTTTCGACTGTGAGCGAATGGGACATCTCAGGCACCCCAGAACCAGAAGAGATTCCAACGTCACAATCGTCTTCTCGGGGAATGCGCGAGATTTCTAACAACGAGGTGGCGAAGCCACGAACAACGGTCTCCAGCGAGAGGCGGATCGCGCGCGATGCGGAAATGATGCCACCTCCATCAAGACCTGCATCAAGAGTAGCAGCACGTTCTGGTACAGTGCGCCGCGCAGCGAGGACGATTAGCGAAGAGGCTGCGAAGGCTGGCGAGTCGCTGAAGGTAGCAGCCGATCCTGAACTTGTACTCCCCTACCGTGCATCCAGGCCCCGGATAGCAACGAGCACGAGCGCGAGCACTACCACGACATTGCGGGAATCAAACACAATATCGAGCGCTGGATACCAGGCATCTCAATCGCAAAACACAGAGTCGGCAGAGGCGAAACCACAAAGGAACCCTTCAATCAAGAGGAGCGCAGACGCAAGTCTCGCACGACGACCACGGGCGACTGTTAAGAAGGCAGAGCGACCAGTTTCACCTCCAGTGACAGGTCCCTACGCAACTTTGGACGAGCTGAAGCAGACTTCTCCTGTGAGAAGGCCGCGCCGAAAGGTGCCTCAAGCAGAGGTAGTCGAGATTCTGTCGGACCCAGAGCCTGAAGAGAGGCAGGCTGCACCAGCGCTATCTCTCCCACCTCCACCTCGCATGAGCAAGACTCTTCCTCGACCACGCAAAGTCACGACTCCTTCAGACGCCCACCCGGATACCGACCCTACAACAGTCCTCGAGCGCCTGACCGCTTTCCGTGACAACCTAGCCAACGCGATCAGCAACTCGCCCTCTCTTGCCAAACAAACAAGCCGTCCGGACCCAGCCGACGCCGAGAACCTTCCCTTCGTCTGCAAATGGGTAGACTACAGTGTCAAGCACGGTGTGGGCTACGTGCTCAAAGACGGCACAGTCGGCTGCGTCTTCAACGCTTCCGCAAAACACAACACCCCAGTTACCCACGTCTACAACCACGACGGCCGCCGCTGGCTCGCCAAACTCCGCAAGGACCTCGAGAACAGCGAGATCGTCCCACTGGAAATCCTCGAAGACCGCGGAACCGACGGCATCATCCACAAAGTCTACAAAGGCCTCGGCAGCGTCAAAGAAGGGCCCCTGGCCGCCGAAGCAGCCCGTAGGAAGACTCTCAGCGTGCTCTGGGCCAAGTTCGGACGCTACATGTGCCAGAGTCTGGAAGGCGACGTTGGAATGGGCGACGCGAAGAGCGAGAGCTTCGTGCGCTTCTACCAGCGCATCGGCAACGTTGGACTTTGGGTGTTCGCAGACGGCGCAATGCAGGTGCACTTCCCAGACCACACCAAGCTGGTCATATCTGCTGCCGGTACGCTCGTGAGCGCGACTTGCATCTCAGCCGAAGCCGCAGAGTACTTGCGTGTCAACGGCGATTTGCTTCCTCACCACATCACCGGCCGCGAGATCCTCGCGGACACTGTGCAAGGCCTACTGCACGAGAGCGGACGTGTGCGCTCAAAAGTCGTGCGCGCCAACGACGTCGAGGTAAAGCTGAGGTTTGTCGGCAATGTGGTGAGCCAGTGGATCGCCAATGGCGGCCTGGGCAGACTCGATGCCGACAAGGATATCAATGTGGGCGAGAAGCTGTACTGGGAGGGCATGATGGTGAAGGACCAGGCGCGCAAGGTCGAGCGTGTGACTGTTGGAAGGTTGGGTGGCGATACTAGGGAGACGGAGAGAGTGGTTGCTGCTGTTGCTCGATCATGATGATGAGAGGAGAAAAGGAGCCTTGGGCGATTGATGCCGACCGACCTTTTCCGCGCAACTTTTAACGACGAATCTGACGGCGCTTATTGGGGTGGGTTTCTTGGGTAGTAGCGAGGAGTTTGATTTTCTTTTTCTTCTCTTAACTTTCTTACTTTCCTTACGTCTGACTGTAAGTCCTTTGCGGACTGTTTGATAGTCTAAAACTCATCATAGCATTTTTGCCTGTGCATATATAAAGATCTGGGGTTTGAGACTTGTAAAGAACAAAAAATATCATGCATATCCGCCCTGTGACGAAAAGCGAAAACTCCCAATAAATAATATCCTGGTATCCCTGTATCATGAAAATGTTTTCCTTGTCCGAACATGAAAAGCATTGTTGAAAATAACTCCTTCCAGAGCAGAAGACGCTCCGAATTCAAGTACCATGAGGAGATTGCAAAAGTAGACAATCACCACCATTCATCACCACCCATCGACTTCCATCTCAGGCCTCAAGCCCCCGACCCCAAACCCAGTCATCATCATCTCCTGATCCATCCCCTCCGAATCATCCGTAACACTAACAGGCTTACTCGGCAAGCGCGTCAGCATCGTCGCCGTCGCATCCAGGAGCTCCAGCGCGCCGGAAATCCAAGGCGCTTTGCGCGCGCTCACGCTGAGCGTCCATTTGAACTCGTTCAAGCGCGCGGCGTAGAAAGCTGCTTCTTCGCTGCCGGGGCTGGTCGCTTGCAGCAACGCGCCGAAAGTGCCGATCAGAGCGAAATTGGAGGCTGAGGCGAAGTACCAGAAAGCGCTGAGGTGTTCTGGGCGCAAGCGGTTGACGAAGTCCATGGCGCTGATCAGGCGGGTTTTGGCGGCGGAGCGGCAGATGTAGAGCATGTAGGGGTCTGAAGTGGCGGGGTCGAGGGACTGGACGATGCGGCGGTGGATGCTGATTTCGGTAGCGAAGTAGGCGAGGTGTAAATATCCCGTCGCGCAGTTCTGGTCGGCGTTGTATGAGTCCATTTTGCACTCGGCGGGCAGCTTGGCGAACCAGTCTTTCAGGCGGATTTGCACGGGTTTGGCGCGGTTGAGGACGAGTTGGGTGGCGTAGCGGCCGGCGCGGTCGATGTCTGCTTTGGCGGTTTGCGAGTAGAAGGTGTCGCAGACTTCGGCCATGATGGAGGTTAGGGTGATCATTTGGTTGAAGAGGGAGCGGCCGCGGAGGGCTTGCTCGTCTTCTTCGTCGGTGGAGCCGTTGAGGGGTGGGACGGTCTCGTCGAAGTCGTCTGGTTCGGGCGCTGGCACGTTCCAGTCTGCGGCTGAGATGTGAGATGGTCGGCCGTGGCCGACGGCGCTCCACTTGTCCTGCATATAGAGGGCCCAGGCCAGGCGCTTGCGCAGGCGGCGCTCCCACAGCGGTATTGACCAGTTTGAGCAGTCGAGGTGTAGGCCAATATCTTGGCCAAGAGCAACCAGTTGCACTGTCAGTGTCCACGTACTTGACTTGGCCCGTTGTAATAAGAGCAAGCCGGCTTGCACGGCGGAGATCTTTGGTCTTTGCATTGCCATGGTCAAGCTTGTGATGGCGATATATTCCAGCCTGCTGATATCAGGCTTGGGATGTGAGGAGAGGCTGGGTTCTTGATGCCACCAGCCAAGAGCAAGAAGATACATGGCGGCAAGCAAAGGCGGGTTGAATTGTCGATCTCCATGTCGATGTCTGTCCAGGAAAGCCTGCTTTTGAATAATGGGGAAGCTTGGGTGAACATTGCGGAAGTAGATCTCGATCAATTTGCTTCCATGCGGGCCAACTATTCGCTCGATATCGGCCAAGGCTCTGGATTCGTCGTCCGGTATAGGAACTTCGGCGTCGTCGTGTGTGCTGAAATATTCTGATCCGGTCACTTGTCGGAGGAGGCCGACTTGTGATTCTGTTTCGTTGGTCTCGTTGAAGTCGCCCAAGCCGATCAGACGGGCATCGAGGGCAGTAGTCTGGCCGACATATCTGCAGTGGCGGTGGCGTTGTAGACTTAGAGACTCGTCCACCACAGAAAGCACTTTCGTGCCAGCAGGCTGGACAGGTGGCGCAGGAGCAGGGATGTTGGAGAGGTCGAAGATAGGTTGGTGGGTTTGTTGTTGTTGTTGTTGAAGAGTATGTTGTTGTGGTTGTGATGGTGGTGGCGTCGACGTTGATGAAGAGGTAGCAGCCTTCTTGTTAGGTGAGGCGTCTGTCTTGCTTGAGTCGTCGACCTTGCGTTTGCGTGGCTGGGCGTTTTCTACAAACGTGCAATCTTGCTTGTGGAACTCGCACAGGACGCAACGACGGTCCTCTTGCAAGACACACTTGCTCTTACGACGTCGGCAGCCGTCACACGGGCGCTCTCTGCGTGGTCGTTGAGGAGCACTCTGTTGTATTTGCTTGAGGGCAGGTCGGGAGTCGTTGTTCTCCATCAAGCGTTGCTTGGGTGGCGACCAAGCTGCTATATCGCGCGAACAGGGTCTAGGTGCCAACGGCTGGACAGCCATCACAGTCGCCATGGCTGCGGTATGCGGCACGTATATGGGCTGCGGGCGTGAGGTGAAGGGTTGATAACAGGGAGGTTGACACGGTCCAGGCCCCGCCTACTCCGGAGTGTAGGAGCGATGAGAGTGGCTAGACAGGCCGAGGGGATGGTTGTAATCGGATCCAGAGAGGGAAACTAGGCGCAGGGTGGCAGATAGGGCTAGGCTGGGAATGAGATATGTGGATTGTATGGGTAATACGTTATCTCAGCCACGAGTAGCAGCAGCGGTAAGCACTATCTGGTATCGGCGGTGGAGGATTGGATGCTTTCAGTTGCGGTCGGCAGAGTCGCAGAGGGCGGAGATGAGGATGAGGTGGTCGGTGGTCTTGGGTGTCATTGAATGATGAGCCGGCCGGCAATAACGACGACAATGGCAGGAAGGCACACGACAAGACGAGATAGCAGCAACAAGGCAGGACAAGAGACAAACACGGGAGATGAAGACGCTCTCACGAGATAGGGAGGGCGGTGCTGACCATTCAAGTAAGTAGCAGGGCTGGCAGGCGATAAGTGACTCGCGATGGTTATGTACGACGGCCGTGTTGCTTTGCGTGGGAGGCTGCGGCAGACACCACACAACACCCTTCGCAGCAGCAGCCAAGGGTCTCTCAAACGCAGTTCCTGGGTCAATACCACTCGCAGTACGTAAGATGCGCAAAGGAGTACGTGAGAGAAACACTCCAACATGCTGAACCCGCGACACAACCTTTGGCGCAGAGATAAGGACTGACCACGTCCAATCAGCGCGCGCCAGTTGTAGTCAATCATATCCAATGCGGTTTAGTCTCCAAGATTGCCAGACACAATGCACAGACTCTATCATCTCGTCGGACCGTGGAGCCCTCGATCACGTTTCCGGGGAAGAGGAGAACACGTGACTGAGAATGATATCACTCACGCCTTTTGCTTCTCTCGCAAGACCCTTAGCACACGCGAAACGCGTCGTCCGCGCTCGTCTGGCTAAATTTCATTCCCGCCTGCTCGGTCGATAGGATGACATAACGCCGAACCTCAACCCTAAAGTAGAAGGTACATGCTGATTGGTATGGGGATCACTGTGAGGGTGAGGCAACTGTCTTGCTTTTGATGAGTTCTGACACATCTTTACGCTGCCTACTCTCAACCACGGGAATGCCCTCATGATGGCCATGTCCACCTTCAATCTCTTCATCCTCTTCAAGGGTGTCTCGATCATCTTCGCAACCGCCTCAGTCTTCACGGGAGCACAAGCACTCCTAGACCCAATCGCGTTCAGCAAGACATTTGGAATCTCAATTCCAAAACAACATGACACTCCGCTGTTGAGATCCTACATCACGCTCATGGCGACTCGACAGTTCGCGACGGGAATTTCTATCCTACTTCTGGCGAAACAAGGACAATTCCTCGCAATCGCATATATTCTCATAGTTGCCGGCATTATCGTGGCGGGAACAGACGGCGTGTTCATTGCGAAGATGGGAAGTCGGAAGATGGGCATCGTGCATGCGGGACCCGGCTTTGTCATCGCTTCTATTGCGGCTTTGACAGTTTGGCAGGAAGGATGATTATAGGAGAAAAGTGGAGTTCTGCTCACGTACTTTTTGTTCCGCTGCTAGTTCGACACACTGAATACTGCACTAGACAATCGCTGCAGCAGTCTTTTCGCCTCCCGTCCTTTCTTGACGGCAGCAACGTTCGCCGCTGTCATGCTTCCCTGTACGTAACAGAGTGTCTTGAATCGTCCTTATCGTCGTCACTCTTCAGGCCGCTCAGCCGTTGCAAACTTGCTTGGTGCAACTCATCTTGACGTCAAAATTGGCAAATTCCCAAGAAACAATTGTGGATCTGACGTTTGGAGTGTTTGAATCCTCTCATCCTCCGCTTTTTCTCCTTCTTTGTGTGTTCCGCACTACTGCAGGCAGTTCGGCCTTGGACTCCGAATGAGATGACAGTCTGGGGATTTGCATCCTCAAACCACTTTGGCTCCAGCTTCACGCGAGCAATCTTGATGCATTCTTTGCGCACAGCTCTGCGCATTTCTCTGTCACTCAACATTTGGCATAGGATGTACCTCCACATGATTGTGCGAATCGACCAAATTGTCCACTAATGCATCCCGTGCGTGTGCTTTGCCAGCTGTACAGCAAGGTCAAGCAGTTGGCGGTCAACAACGCAGATCAGGAAACAGATCATGGCGGCTTATGCTTCTCACTACAGTGCCCACGCCGAGGAGCTCTCTTTTGCATATATGTACGCCTATGGAACCTCTCTCTTGACCATTGGATTCTCATGTCAACAACTCAACTACTCATTCTACATCACCACTGCAAAGCACAATGAAGTCCGTCCAAATCTTTACCTTGTTCGCTAGCGCTGCAGCCGCTGCTCAAGGTAGGTTCTGACATCCACCTGGAACATAAATAGCACATTAATCATGCCGCAACCGGTTCCCTCACCCGCCGAGCCCCACCCACCGACTGCGATACCTGCTACCACATCGCGGACACCGCTATACACAATCTTCCAGCCGGGCCAACAGACGGTCAGATCGCTACCGCTCTGGATGATGCGTGCACCGAGTACAAGCAGATCGAGCCCAACAGTTGCGATTCCATCCTCAAAACTTGGAGGACATCGATGGTCGATCTCATCAGGGACGGCGAAGACGCAGGCGGGGTTTGCGACATCATCAGACTGTGTACCTAGAAGCTTACGGGTGTGGTCGGTGTTGTATGTAGAGATTACAAATTCGTAGTGCGCACGCATACATTTAGTCTAGGTGCGACTCAGCCGATACCAATCCTGACATGCTACTCAGTTGTTGTTCTACAACTTGTACGTGATCGGCTTGCCGTCGTGATTGCTCTGAGGCTGTTGATATGTGATATGCCGGTGACTGAGTTTGTCCGCATCACTCGGAGACTCAGTGTTTCGTGCGTCCCAAGCTCGGCAGCCATTATATCGAGATATGAAGGCTAACACAAACGAACGCTCAACACACCACCTGTTTGTCGCTGTTGCATTGCGAGCAACTCATGTGCAACAATGGTTGGTGAGTGGTGAAACGGGCACGAAATCCATCAGTTCGATGGGACAACGCCTTAATCCTCCCAAAGCGCAACAGTAAGATACTGCGAAGATACAGTTTCATCGTTCTACTATCATTCCGACATTTCAATCATGCCCAATGGCAGTTATCGACCTTTTGCTCTTCATTTTCAAAGAAAGAGACATCCCCAACTCTAACCCTAAATCTCACAATTGGTGCTGAAATGAATGTATCAAAGTGGTGAAGAACTACCGGTCGGCTTGAGAACGACAGTACAGTTTGAGTGGTATGTCAGATATACACGCGCATCTTCAACATTCAGCAAGCAATATACATATGACACGCGTTGATTTGCTATCGCAATCATACGGTAACAAATACCAAACCACCCTCCCGTCTCCTCCAGCACCTCACGTGACCTACCAAACCGGGGTGTCGTCGAACTCGCGGGTACACCCACTAGCGCCGTTTCCCCTCCAGCCGACCAGTGGCTTTCGCAAAACTGCCCGTGAACCAGCACAGCAATCTCAATATCAAATGAGAAACTGCCCACATGAGGAAGGAGCGACTGTTGTTGTTCGAATTTCGGAGTTGAGGAAGGAGCGATCGAGAAATGCGGAGGGGAAGTGAATTTGGACTTTTGCATTGAAGCAGATTTCTGTGTAAGGTTTCTGGACATTTGATTAGATGGAGATGTTACATGGGTTGCTTGCTGTGGGGAATTTATGTACATGTACGCTTCGATGGTATTGATATTTGGATTGTTTGATGTAGTGAATGGGAACTGTATTGCTTATGGACGGCTGTTCTGCCTCTCTCTGCAATAACATAAAAAACACCATGCGCTTCCTTTCCCTCAAAACGCCATGCTAACACCAAAAAAAGGGATATCAAGCGAACCATTGCGCCCACCCAGCAGCTATGCTATGCACATGCTCGAACGCTTCCTGCAGTCTTTCGCTATGCCCGCCATTTCAAATGAAACCCAAGAAGAACCATCCCACACCATCTCCCAAGCTCGCCAACTATCTCCTCCACCACTCTCCCATCACGAACTATCCTTCACCATCCCACACGCACTACAACTCCACCACTTATGCTCCATGTACGCCCCACACCTCGAACACCCCCACCCAATCGACTCCCTTTGCCTCGACCTCGGCGCATAGCCAGAAGCCGAAGTCGAAGACGATGATAAGGACGACACATCGCTCCTCCTCGAACTCACCGGCAACCCATTACTCCCATACCTCGTTGACGGAGGCATACTGCTGCGCACAGAAGGCACTTCCGAGCGAGGCGCTGGCCTCACCGAGCGGCTCCGGGTGACTTGCTGGGGTTTCTCGATCCCGCACGCGTCGCAGGCGAGGTATCGCACTGGGTTGATGCAGGTGCAGATTGAGCAGGTCCATTGGTCTGGGTTGAAGGGTTCGGAGATGTCGATTGGAGCGATGGGGGAGCTGAGAGAGGGTTCTGAGCGGCGGGAGGAGGGCGGGGGCATGTGCGGTGCGGCTGCTACTGTGGAGGCTTTGCGTTTTGGGGGTGCGGTGTCGGAGTCGTGGAAGAGGGGGGAGACGGGGCTTGGGGCGGTTGTTGAGGGGGCGCGGGGGTTGGTTCCGCTGCTGCCGCTGCCTGTTGCTGAGTAGGTGGAGCGGGAGGAGGTGTAGAGCGGGCTGACGGGGGAGATGATGCTGGAGGGTGGGATGGAGGAGATGACGGAGGACCTGGAGTTGCTGACGGTCGAGCGTGGTGATTTTGAAGGTGCTTTCAGAGGCTTGACGGGTGAGATCAGAGACTCTGGTGGCAAGGCTCCAGATGCCATTGCACGTGGTGAGTTCTTGCTTGCGCGAGCGCTTTCTTCCATTGCCCACTTCATCTGCTCCTCTTCGGTAGGAGCGCGCCGTTGTTCAGTGCTGGGGTCATACAGACCCTGATCACGACTCCACGCAAGACCGCCAGTTGCCGGTGCTGCCTTGAGAGTCCCATGAAGCTTCGCAGTCTCTTCCTCCTCCATCAGCTCGTAAAGTGCCTGCGTGATAGCCCTGTCATTCGCATCGTCCTCCTCAGCCTTAGTCTTGAACGTAGAAGTCGTAGAAGACATAGCAAGCGAGCCAGCATCGCTCCTCGTCGAACCACAACCCTTGTTAATAGTGTTCCGCAAGAGCGCTTGCCCAGCAATCACCTCCCTCGCATCCTGACCCAGCATGATATCAGACCCGCCCAAACGACGCCCAGAACCCGCACTCAGCGTGCTCATCGTCCGACGCTTCTCAGCGCCAGCCCGAGCAAGTTCTCTCAAAGCACGCTCAGTCGGAGGCTGCCCGCCACCAAGCCGCTGTCCCGCACCCATGAAGCCTTCGCCCGTGTAGCCCTTGCGGACCAACGTCTCGTGCTCATCCCTGAGCTCATCCCACAGCGCGTGGAACTTATGATCATGCTCGCCCCACTTGTTGTGCGAGAGCTCATGCAGCATCGTATCAACAATCTGCTCCAGCGGCAAGAACAAATCAGTATTATTATGATACCGCAAGCGAATGCAAATCTTGTAGCCGCGATTGATATTCAGCCCGAGCAAGTTTCCTTCCGGTGGCAAGAATTCGGCCAGGATCTGGACGCGCCAGCCGCGTTTGCGCATGATGGGTTTCACGGTCGAGGCGACTCTGCGGAGGAGTGTGAGGGCTGCATCGCCGCGGGTGAGGCCGGCGAGGTGCTCGTAGTGGTTGAAGAGCGGTTCGTGTTCTTTGAGTTGCGTGGCGTTCTGGCGCTGGACGTGCGAGGGTCCGCCTTCTTTGGGGGTTCTGTTGCGGCCGGAGAAAGAGGGTCCGCCGTATGGGGCCATGTTGTGCACGCTGTGAGGCCAGATGTTTTGTTACGCAAGGAGAGCCTGTGGCGAGTTCCGAGCTATGTGTGAGAGGTCCGATGATGAACGTCAAATTCAGTCCGTATCACAGAAGGAAAGAGCGATGCAAGTACGCGAGCGAGCGAGCAATCAGCCCAAGCCAGAAAGTCGATGTCGTTCCTTTGTCCGCAAAGGCAAACTCGCAGTGGTGTCGCACGCCAGAAATCGAAGAATGAGGATTATTGTATTTTTGCGCAGCTCAGTTCCAGTGACTTCCGCACGATGGTACGAACCGCAAAGTCGCGACCACCTGCGGGTTGACGTCGCGCTGTCTCAGGACGACATTCAAGGATCGGTGAGTTGGGCTGGGCTGGCAAGGCAGACAAGGTGAAGTGCAGTGCAGTTGTAAGACACGTCACGTGGCGATTTGGCTTTGGGTTTTTTCTTTCTCAGAGCTTACGAATCGCTGCTTCGTACAAGCCAAGCAGACGCGCAAGTGAAGTCAGGGTGTGTAAGATGGCACATGAGATGGCGAAACACGTGTGCACCCATTCCGCGGTGCTGGGCAAACGTTCGCACAGCTGAACCGTTTGGTGGACGGTGGGTGGCTGTGCATCGTAGGATTCGAGAGCCTCATTTCCTACGCGAGTTTCGATATGTATAAATAGTCAAGAGATGTGTAACGATACGAGTTGGTTCACGATTCCCATCTATAGGGGATGGGCGCGCGGTATGTCTATGTGTGGATAGTCTAGAAGAAATATTAGATGATTGATCGCCGACAAGCGCTGTTTCGTATATATTGGCTGCTTCGATGGTTATAGATCGTAGATGTGTTGGTAAAGTGTGACTACATAGGTAGTTTGCGACTGCTTTCACGGCTCAATTTGAACGAGCCCCATGCCATACGATGTTGAGTTGATGGGGGAGTTGGCATGATTAATTGATTCGTCAGCAACGCTTGTTTCATCTATTTAATCCATTCCATAAGATACCCAGGCCAAGTAGGCGAATGCTCACGTTCACCAACCCAGTCAAGCAACCAAAAGACACCGCGCAATGCAAATGCAGTACATGCCCTCACGTTAAACCCCAGCGACCCTCAAAACCCCATCAAAATCTAACCCCTCATATCCCCCCTCCGATCTCCATCCCCATCCCTATACCTCTCCTTCCCCTCCTCCTCCTCATCACTCTCATCCCCACTATCCAACCCAAAAGGCGTATCCTCATCGCTCCCCTCCGCAAAAGCATCATACAACTCTCCCGCCCTCTTATTCCGCCTAGCACCACCCGCAGCAGCACCACCATTAACATCCTCGTCCGCGTCATGCCCCTCGACCATTTCAAACCCGTACTCGTCGCGGCTCATCCAGCGCGCGCGCTTGCGCCGCATGTAGTACCACCAGCCGCCGATGCCGGCTAGGAAAGCGACGATCAGGACGGCGGAGCCGTAGATCCAGTATTGGGTGGTTTTGCTGGCGCCGAAGGTTGGGAAGGGGCGGGGGAGGAAAGTGCTGTCTGTTGGGGTTGGGGAGGGGGTGGTTGTTGCTTTGTCGCCTTCCGCTTCGGGGGCGGAGGTGGGGGTTGCGGTGGTGGAGGAAGGGGTGGCGGAAGAGGCTTTGCTGATGTTGGGGCGGTCGATGTGGCCGGTGGGGTTGCCTTCTGGCTGGCCGGTGACTGTGGGGACTGCGACGGAGGTTGTGCCCACGCTGGCGTCTTCGCGGTCGTGGTCATCGTCGTCGTACTCGTTGGGGAGAGGGAGGAGCTCTTGCGACTCGCCGTCGATGGATTCGCCCCAGAGTTTGAGACGCCAGTCTGTGAACGTGCCCTTTTTGTCGTCGACATTGGTGTCTTTGACCACGACTGTCCAGTCTCCGACGCCGTCTTCACCCCAGTGTGCTACGCTCATGAACTCCCAGTCGACATAGCCGGTATGCGCGTTGTCCTTGCGGCGGTGGGTAGCGATGTGCGAGACCATGCCAGTAGGGCTGCGAAGCTCGACGCTCAGATCACCACGGCGCTGGTGTTCGACGTTCATGATGACCGTGACGTGCTCGAGACGCTCGAGATTGTTCTCCTTCATCATTTCCTTGGTGACTGTGTACTTACTTGCGAGTCCCTTGTCACCTTGCGGAATCGGGTGTCGGACGTGCTGCCAGGGAGAGAACAACCAGGCTTGCGGCTTGACATTCTTCCACGTCTTTGCCATCTCGACCATGGCGTATGCGTCTGCTTTTCCGTAGCCGAATTGGTGGGAGAATTCCTTGCCGAGAGCCTTGTTCAACTCCCAATCGCTCGGTTGATCGACCTTGATGGCTGTCAGAGCAGTGATGTACTGGAAATCGCGCCAGTTCAGATTGGGGTTCGCTTCCAGCATGAGAGCATAGATTCCTGCCACCAGAGGGCCGGCTGCTGAAGTGCCACCGTGGTTGGTGTAGCAACTGTCCTTGCCAACATCAGTCGTGTGAATGGCATCGCCAGATCCAGAAGAGTAAGTGACAACAAGCTGTGCGCTGCACTTCTCCGAGTAGTAAGGGTGCAGGCCCTTGCGATCGATACCTCCAACACTGACAGAGTAGATGCTATTGGTGTAGCCGTCGAAGTTGCAATCGTCATCGTTTGCGGCGCCGTTTCCAATGGCAAAGACATAGATAGATCCAAGGCCGCTGCGGCCCTTTTGTACACCGTTCACCATAGCTCTGCGGATCAAGATCCCAGGTCGTTCCATAGCTTCTCCGCCATCCGAAGGTCCCCAAGAGCAGGAGTAGATGTGGTTGTCCTCGAAAGCGTAGTTCATAGCAATAGCCTCATCCGCGTCACTAATGACTTTGGAGAGGATGCGCTCTCCGGCAACCTTGGAGTCGTATGCGACGCCCACTCCACATACTCCGTTCCTCACTGCAGAAACCTCTCCTGCGCATCGCGTGCCGTGGTGATCGTCGCTCAACCTCGGCTTGGGATCCTCCACCTCGTCGTTGAAATCGTAGCTGCCCTTTGCGAAATAGTTGTCCTTTAGATCGTCGCTGTCCATATCAAGCCCATCGTCCACAATGCTGATGGTAGAGTTTTTGCCCGTGATGCCCTGTTGCCAAACGCCAGTCACATTGATATCGTGTCCGATTTGAATATGGTTAAACAAATGCCATTGATCCTGGAAGATTGGATCCTCAATCCCAAGCGTCTTCGCAATGTCCAGCCCCTTTTGCACGAACGAGTCCACGGGGCGATCGCTCTGTCTTTGCGCGAGTGTGATGTCGTCCTCCAAAGGCGGCAATGCTCTGCGCTTGAACAAAGGGAAGCGCTTATCGAGGTCTTGCTTTTGCGACAGCAGCACGTTGTCCAGCACGTGCGGCTGATCCCAGCCCAGTTCTCTTTTCCGCCGCCTCCATTTCAGGTCCTTGAGGGCTGTTTGTATGTGATCGTAGCCTTGTGAGCGGTCGGTGCGGAAGATGTGGTGGTCGTCGAGCTTGCCTAATGGGCCGTCGTAATGTAAGCCGAGATGTGAAGAGACGTCCTCCGGGTGGATGTCTGGTGACAAGTGGACGGCGTAGTAATCGTGTGCATCGTAGTCGCGTGCTGCGCTGGCTGGTTGCAAGAGCGCAGGCAGCAGTAATATGGCATCTGTCCACTTCATGGCTGAATGCTGACCTTGAGATGCGAACAAGTGGTGGTGGTAAAAGAACGGGAGTCGTGGATGTATCAATTAGTATGCGCCAGGCATGGTATAGTACAGGTAGCAAGTCGGTCCGATCCCAAGGATGTATGAGGGAGGAATCCAGTATAGTGAGGTTGACAGTAGTGGCACAATGTCTTTCTTGAAAGGGAGGCCAGGCAAGCAGGCACGCGCATCAATAGACGGCGCCAACCAGTAGCGGACACCTAAGGAGACACTTTGAACCCTGGAAACGCCTTAGGCCGCATATTCCGCAAGCGGAGCGGGATCAGCCGTTCCGAGTCGGCAAGAGGTGCCGAAGCGACGGAAAGCATGTGTATAGCAAGCAAACAATAATCATCTCCATCTGTGCCTATATTCTTATTATACATGTATTGCTGCCTGCTTCGATGGATGGCCTGCTAATGAAATGCGAGGGCTAACACTCAGATATCCCAATGAAAACTAGAAGCCTGTCCGTAGCCTTGCTGTTCCGAATGCTATTCTTCCCAACACCCGGAGCTTGCTTGTTGCGATACGGTCAATGTGACGATAAGAGCATCATCAATCATGTTTTGCCCTTTCCTAATGGCCATATAGCTGACCTTAGGCATTTCATACCCTCACCGTATGCAAGATGGCTGCGACACATATACCACATATGCCTGTCACACAATGTATGCATCTGCAGAACAATCGGGTGGACAGCTGCAGGCGTGAGGTGGTGTCCGCGATTAGCGTGCAGCAGCAGAGCGAAGCGACATGGGTGATAGAGTCGAGGTCTGGTGGCTGGGATCTCGCCTTGACGACATGACCTGCCTGCATACTGGAGTCGGTCAACCCAGCCAACCTCTCTTCCAACTTTTTCATATCTCCAACTCCTACCAACTACCGTCGCATTCCCGTTCGTACATAAGCCTTATCCTCCTCCCGCGAAACATTGTCTCACTGTGACTTTTGCGCCGACACCTTCAACATAAGCAAGCTACATCCAACTCGAGTCGCAATACTGCACCAGCGCGCATCGTACTCGATCACATGCTCACCATGCGCCACAACTATTAGAGCTACGCAGAGCGCATGCCTGCTGACAGAGTGCTGCGAGTACCGTCTCTCTCCATGGGAACGCAGCTGTAGACGTTGAACAGACAATCCCTCACAGACTATATCACGCACCCTTCTATATACCCACCCAAGGGTCCACCTCCACCTCACACCCAGACATGGGAGAGAACCGCCGTCAATCCGGCCTCTGGGTCGAGTCTCCCACCAAAGCGAGCGCTAGCGAAGAACCACACTACATCCGCCAGAAACCCGGTCCCTACGAATACTACCAACCACCCGCACCCAATGCTGCTGCCAAAGGACGCTCATTCTCCGAGCGCGCCGGCGGTTCGCGTCTGGCGCACGTGCAGACTCCCGATGACTATGGTCTCACTACCCAGCAAATGGTCTCACCGCCGTTGAAGTACGCCGACCTACACCGTGGAGCTGAACGACACCCCGAACTCGTCCCTCGACACCTGGCCGGGCCTCGATACGAAGACTCAGCCGACATGCCGCTCCCACGCCCTATCAAGCAGCGTGCTGTTCGCGCGGAGCCTGTGGACGATAATGTTCCCGAGAACATGCGATCTAAGCCTTGGTCGCCGGAGCCTTTGCCTTTGGACATCCAGCAGAAGCCCGCGCGAGCAAGCAGCACGTCCAAGCCTGTGCGCCGAGGATCAGTGCCAGACCGGAGTCCGCTGCAGAAGCTGGAGTACGATATCAGCAAGGAAGAGAAGCGTGCGCGGATGAAAGAGGCGGAAGAGCGTACACGGCGGAAAGAGCAGCGGAAGCAAAGTGTGCCTGCTGAAGGAGACATGCTGAGGACGGGGACCATGAGAGCCGACAAAGGCCGGGTTGTTTCTGATGGCTCGCGTAGGCCAGACCAGAGAGAAGCGAAAGACTCGATGGGCAGGCATGCTTCTACTGGAGGCTCCCATGCTGCTGGAGCACAGAATGGTGCGGCAAAAATGAAGCAAGCGCAGCGTGCATTGAGGAGCGACTCACCGGAGCAAGACGACCAACCTGGTGACGACCTCGAACACCAGTCCAGGGTTCCGGACACACGAGCTTATGGTGGTGAGCAACGTAGAGCGGCGCGACAGAATCATGAGGCAGGCTACATACCAAACGAGCCAGTCGCCAATCGTTCACGAAGCGAGCAGAGTAGGCATCATGTGCGCGATGCTGGAGTTGCTGGTGCTGGAGCAGCGGCGGCTATTACTGCTGCTGAACGTGGCAAGGCTGCTCATGATCGCAGGAAGGGCAGTCGTGCAGTAGACTCAGCAGGACCCTCACCCAACCGCAGATCTTCGCAGGACAACAATGCAAATGTTGGGAGGCGTAACAGCAAGAAGTTACAGAAGCGTCATCCGGATCAACCCAAGTCTGAGTGGCGCGGCAGTGGCGACAATTACTTCAACGGGCCTCATGATCAACCTCGAGGTGCTGCTGCTCAGCATGGGGGCAAGCCTGTATTGCAGGATGCCCATGTTGGTTCTGGGACTGCAAAGCAAGAAAGAGAAGCTGCTGCACGACATGAGGGTCCCGATCCACTGCCACGCGACAGAGTGAGCACCGGACCGAAGAACCTAGTGCCATACACAGTGCCTCCACAAACAGCTGCTGGACAACAGGCGAGACAGCAGGTCGGTTTTGATCAGGCGGGCGACGAGAAGCAACACAAATTCCGAGACTTCCTACACCGCAGCCACTCAGACAAACGCGGCTACACCGCAAGCTCGAAGCCGCTCGAAGATTGGCGCAAGGCCAGTATTGGGAAGCTTACTCTCGCTGATCTTGATCTCGACAATCTGCCACCACCGAAACCAAAACCACAACCACAGGATGAGACTGATGCTGCATGGTGGGAAAGAGAAAAGAAAGATCGACGCGCCAGCGCTACTGCTACAAGACAAAGCTCTGGGCAATATGAGGGCCCGTACGAGGAAGCCGCTCAAAGCTTCCGCCCTGCATTGTTCTTGAAGTGTGGACCGCTGTTGAGATACACCGGTCTGCGTCAGGAAAGTAGCACGACCAGCGGCAAGTCGAGAGAAATCTGGCGCGGTAGCATCATGATCGTGACCGAGGATGATGCTTCGGAGACCCCAACGCCGCCCGTATTGCGCATGTTCGCGCAACCCATGGAGCTTCACACTCCTCCTGATCGTAACGCCCACGAAATCCCGCCCGAGGAAGAGGACCCAGTCTCTGGCCAAGTCAAGGTTTCACGTACTGGAAGGCCGCTATACGTCCGTCCTGCTGTCGACCTGGAGCCGAATGCCGACCTGAGCCGCGAAGAGAACAACTACGGCCTGTTTTCCGCTACTCGCACGCCTTTGCTCGGTCCGCAGTCTACTTCTGGATCGGAAGATCAACCGAGCCACAACCCGCGAATCACTTTCCAGGACAAATCACGCATCAAGGCTCGTGATGGCGAGAAGCTGGGCAAGTATCGCGAAGTCAAAGCTCATCGTCTGCATGGTGAGCGCGGTGTTACCTTCTGGCGCTTTAATCTAGAGATCGAGTTGGGTCCGCGGCAGGCTCGTGTTGCGTATCGTATCAATCGCGGTCCTGCCATCGGATTTTGGGTGCCTCCCTGTGGAGAGACCATGAATATCATGTTCCACTCTTGCAACGGCTTCTCGCTGTCTGTGGAGCCTGACAACTTCTCAGGACCAGACCCTCTGTGGCGCGATGTCTTGAATCGCCATCAGCGCCGTCCATTCCATGTCATGCTTGGAGGTGGAGATCAGATTTACAATGACGCAGCGATGCGCGATACTGAGTTGTTCCGCGATTGGCTGCAAATCAAGAACCCAGAACGTAAGCACGGAACTGACTTCAGTGAAGAGATGCAGGAAGAGCTGGAAGAATTCTACCTTAACCGCTACGCTATGTGGTTCTCGCAGGGCCTGTTCGGTATGGCCAACAGCCAGATCCCAATGGTCAACATCTGGGACGACCACGATATTATCGACGGCTTCGGATCATACCCCCATCACTTCATGAGCAATCGTGTGTTCACTGGTCTTGGTGCTGTTGCATTCAAATACTACATGCTATTCCAGCATCAGTCCCTCGTAGCTGAGACCACGCAGGAGGAGCCTAGCTGGCTGCTTGGTGCAAGTCCAGGTCCCTACATCAACGAGCTCAGCAGGAGTGTCTTCATGTTTCTAGGACGCAAGCTGGCATTCTTGGGTCTGGATTGTAGGACCGAACGAATGCGAGACGAAGTTCTGAGTCAGGAGAGCTACGATGTCATTTTCGATCGATGCAGAGCGGAGATTGTCGACGGCGAGACAAAGCATCTTGTTGTGATGTTGGGTGTACCTATCGCTTACCCGCGTCTCAACTTCTTGGAGAACCTCTTGACCAGCAGGGTCATGGATCCCGTCAAAGCACTAGGCCGCACTGGCGCTCTTGGTGGATTTGTCAACAAGTTCGATGGCGGTGTGGAAATCTTGGACGACCTTGACGACCACTGGACTGCAAAGCATCACAAAGCTGAACGCAACTGGTTCATTCAGGAGTTGCAGGAGCTGGCCGCTGAGAAGAGCGTGCGTGTCACGATCTTGGGTGGCGACGTTCATCTCGGTGCTGTCGGTCAGTTCTACAGCAACAAGAAGCTGGGCATTTCAAAAGACCACGATCATCGCTACATGCCTAACGTGGTCAGCTCGGCGATCGTTAACACGCCGCCTCCTGTTATGATGGCCGACGTTCTTAACAAGCGAAACAAGATCCATCATCTTGATCCCGATACTGACGAGGATATGATACCGATGTTCGAGCGCGATGTCGACGGCAGCAAGAGAAACAATACGCACCTGCTACCCCGCCGCAACTTCTGTGTCATTAGAGAATACCAGCCCGGCCATACTCCAACCCCGTCGCCACAGGCTTCGCAGGAGTTCGGCGAGAGATTTGAAGAGGGCCGTGGCAGAGACACGCAGTATCCGCCCAGCAGTATGAAGCGGACTATGTCTCTCAGCGGGGCGCCAGGACGACTTGTTCGCCGCCTTTCAGGATCGCGGAGTAAGAATCCGCCTTTGTCCCTTGGTCAAGGCCAGGGCGGAGTGCGTCGTTCGAGTTCTCAAGGCTCTGCCACTGGATGGGGCAAACTGCAGAGGAGCAGTAGCATGGGCGCTGACCAGAACCCTAATCACCCGAGCTTCGACCCTCGCAGCCAGTTCCGTCGCCGTCCTACTAATCTCAGCGTCAAAGAAGCCAGGAAGGCTGCTGCGAAGGGCGGTGCAGATGGTAATCTTGAAGGCGTAGACCCAGTTGCCATCGATCTGGAGGGAGGACTTGATGTCAGTCTGTGCATGGAAATTGATCAGAAGGATCCTGCGGGCAAGACGGAACCGTATCGTCTCCTCATCCCTGCGCTCTGGTATCAAGGCCCCGGCGATCCAAACACCGCTGTTTTCCACAAGCCGACTATCATGGAGCGTTTGCGCGGTCGTCGTCCCTCGCAGAGTCATAACCAATACGCTGCAGAACAGAGTCGCAAGTTTGATCGCTCCTGGTCGCGCTCACCCGACAGGGACAGCTTGTCGCCCAGCCTGCGAGGAGCTTCTATGGACGTCCCGCGCAAGAACAACAACCAACATGGTGAGCTCGCTGATCTCCAAGCCACAGCTGCTGGTGTGGGAAGAGCAGGCTCGCAGCGTCGCACCGGCATGTCTGCTGATGGTATACGAGACCCGCGTGTCCAACCGCAGAACACGTACAAGCAGGGCTACGAAGGCGCGCCTCCCCCCATGGGTGCCACCAACGGCACCCACAACCCTCCCCTACAGCCCGCCGACCTCTACAGACAAGGCTACGAAGGCGCTCCACCCCCAATCGGCGACATGGCGCGTGGCCCTGCTCCTCCTTCCCTCGGCGAGATGTCCCGTGCCCCTGCTCCTCCTCCACAACAAGGACCCAGCAAACTCCAACGCAACAACTCCCTGCCAACCTCCGGCTACCGCCGTCCAAGTTTCACAGGCGGCAGACTCAGCTCCCTCTTCGGCCGCAACAAGCGTAAAGACGGCGCCACCAACGAGAATTACCGCGACGAGTACTTCAACCACCACACCCCGCCCGCCGACGGCAATGGCAATGGCGACGACGTCCGCCCGTACGCCGCTCGCGGCCCGTCGACGGACTACTACTCTGACGCGGACTCCCTGCCTTACTCTGATGAAGAGGAAGGCTACGACGACCGTCCTCTGCCCCCTGCTGGGCAACCTAAAGCCGCTGTTGCTGGTAATTCTGGCAACTCTGCGATTCCGGCGCGCCGCCCTAGTAAGGCGGAGCGCTTTTTGGGATTAGAAGCTGGAGAGGGAGAGAATCGGAGGATGAGTATGCAGGGCGGCAGGAGCACGCTTGAGGAGGGACGGTGGGAGGGGCCGGGGTATGATGAGAGGGAGGATTATTTTGGGGATGCTGGCAATGGGGGAGCGAAGAAGAAGGGGTGGAAGGGGATTTTGGGGAGGGGTTGAGGGTGGTGGCTTGATGAGGTTATGAGAGGGGATGTTATTTGGGACTATTCTAATGGGGGAAATGGAAATCGGGAAATTGGTTACATGAAGACGAAGATGAAGATGACGACTGGATATGATGGATGGGAGGTTTGGGTAGGTATAATATTGTATGTAGACACATCAAGGTAACATTAACGCAAGCAAGCTTTACTAACAGATGTGGTCTTCCACACCCGATCTTTGACAGAGCTTTTCTTGGGGGGTAATTATTACCTCTGCATGTCTACTGGTCTACAGAGCAATCAGTGGGCTGTATTTGACCGTAGATATGGGAATCGGGAGTATTGAATTTATTAAGGATGATGGTGGATCGTTTGGAGAAGAAGCTTTTCCACAGACCCCGAACCCCACTCGATGGATCGACAGGGCGGTTCTCAATCCTTGCATTCTGCCTGTATACAATCTACTTATTCTTCCGCAAGTCGGAATCAAGCAAAGCGCAGTGTGGGTTGCCTCTTCATGCACCCTGACGCGAGATGTCCTTATTCTACCAGACTTTGCGATGTTTCTAGGGCAATAGGGCAATTGCGTCAGTATTTCCATTAAGGTGCGGACGAAACGCCTCCGTAGTGCTCAATTCGAGACAAGCTACGCTTTTGCAACCCGGACCTTGGACTAATCAAGGACCGGACGGAACCTTCGATTCATTTACCCGTTAGGGGAGGTAGGGATGCTTAAATGTATTAAGATGTAGGAATTTCGCATTTGCATTTTGGGATGATCCTTCACTGCGTTTTGAAAACTGTTGCCTCACGATGCGATACTCTGCTGCTTTTGCGCTTCTGCTGACGGGCTCTGCGCTGGCGCTTCCACGGACTACTTCTTCTGGTCTGGCAAAGCGTGTTGACAATTCGACTTCGACTTGCAGTCCTGCCAATGGTACTTCTGGAGATTCTTTCCGCTATCTCGGCCGCGTGGATCCCGCTTCTAAGAAGCTGACATGGCCAGCTACGGGCATTACATTCAAGTTTACTGGCACTTCTGCCAGCCTACCGATCGCAGCCATTTCTGGTACTAATGCCGTCGCTGTCATTGTGGATGGCGTTGCGACTGCCATTGATAACGTCGACGGAACCGAGATCTCGACTGGCACGCTAGCTCAGGGTGTACACACCGTAGAGATTCGCAAGAAGTCAGAAGCCCTATTCGGCAGCATCACCATCGGCGACCCAACAACATCAGGCACTTTCTGCTCCGTAGCAGAGCCGAAGAAACGCATCGAAATCATCGGCGACTCCATCAGCGTCGGCTACGGCGTCAGCGGAACATACCCATGCGTAAACACAGCCGCCCTGGAAGACGCGACTGTCACATACGGCGCTCTTACGGCCGCCAACATCTCCGCAGACTACAGCATCGTCGCCTGGAGCGGCAAGGGCATCACCCGCAACTACGTCACCGCCGAAGGCGACGATGGCCAGCCCGTAGTCCCCGAACTCTGGACTCGCTACGAAGCCGAAGGCCCCGACGACTCCTACGACTTCAGAACCCCCGTCGACATCGTCGTCGTAAACCTCGGCACCAACGACTTCGGCTTCACATCCTACTACGCCAACGGCACGGCTTTCCAAGCCCGTCCCCTCCTCGATATGGCAGAGTACACGGACGCGCTCGTCAAGTTCGGCAAGCAGATCCAGGCGAAGTACGCCGACGCTGAGGTTTTCATTACCACTTCGCCGCTGATTGGCGATTACTATCCGCCTGAGGACCCGAGGCAGAAGACGAACCAGTTGGCTGCCGTGAAGGCTGCGGTTGCGGAGCTGGGGAGCAAAGCGCATGTTGTGGATTTCCCGTCGCAGGATACGACGGATAATAATATTGGGTGTGATTATCATCCTTCGAGGTTGACGCAGGAGCGGGATGCGGTGATTTTGACGGAGGCTATTAGGGCTGTTACTGGGTAGATGGAGTGGATGGGAGGGCTAGTACAGGCTGAGAAGCGAATTGCAAACAATGTCAATCGATCAACCTATCTCACCTGATCGGCTATCTATCCTGTCACTCTCTTCACGCAAGAACGGGATCTGGCCCCACAGCCAGCCCAATATAAGTCTCCATCTGCATCCTCCACCACTCAACCTCAGTGCGATTGCTCATGAACCGAATATACCCCAAAGGCTCCGTATTCCCAGCTGTAAAAACATCATTCTCCGTCGACAAGCTACTCCGCACCGTAGGCGCCCCACGAGCAGCAATAGATTCTTGCCACTCATCACTAAGAAGAAACGCAGAAAGCAGCTTCGCACTCTCAGGCATCTTCGTCGACGCGAAGATCGCGCCCTGCTGCGCCCAGGTCATGAACCGATCAGGCAGTCGCGGCTCTGCGACTTTCAAGAACGACGTGGTCGGGGTGAAACCTCCGAGGCCAGAGAATGAGAGGACGATGGTCCCGTCAGCAGCGTGGGAATCGATGATGGCTTTGGTGGCTGCTGTCGCCCCGCGAACCCATTTGATGTTTTGGAGTAAGAGTTCGTCGAGCCAGCGGAAGCCGTGCTGCTCGATGATGAGCTTGAATTGGTATAATACGCCGTCGTCGTCGTTGGGGTAGGTCAGTGCGATTTTGTCTTTCCAGAATGGATTCAGGACGTCGGCGTAAGATGAGGGGATTTTGTCGGGTGAGACGTTCTCTGAATCGTAGTAGAAGGGACCGAATTGATCTGGGAACCAGCATTAGCGAAGCGTTCATTGCGATAAGAGGGAGACTCAAGCTTACTGAATCCAACAGGCACGTACGCTCCATCTTCGTCTTTGATGGCGGGATTAACGTCTTCGAAGTTCGGCGGCTTGTACTCGAGGAGTCTCCCTTCGGCTTTCCATCTGGGAAAATCGTGCACAGTCTGAAGCATGGCGTAGTCGATGAAGGGTTTGCCCTCGATGTAGCTGCGGTCGATTTTCGAATCTGCGTATTTGGATAGCTCGGCGGTGATGTTGACTTTTACTTTGGGGAAGGATTGCTTGAAGGCTGTTAGGAGAGGAGTGGCGGCTGCTTGGGCTTCTCTGGATGTTAGCACTTGACCTATGAAGATAGTATCGGATTGCTCGACTTACAACTTCCACCAAAGTAGACGTTGAGAACGCCATTCTCGTGCTGGGCTGCTTGGTATATCTCATCTAGCGTGCGGGTGTCGACGGAGACTGCGGATGCTAGTTGGGACGATGCAAGAAGTGCCCAGGTTAGTATTGTTTGCTTCAACATGGTCAATTTGTAAACCTAGGAGTTCCGAAGTGATGTTGTTAGGAAACGAGGGATAGTTGATCGCATTCGACCATTGAGAACCGTTGAAGCCAACGGCGAGACATTTTGATCTTCGATCTGTGATTACGAATGGTTCGCGACTTTACGCGGAAGATTTCCAACGGATTTTTGTTATCCCGCATATTGTCAGCGATTTCTGTGTCCTAAGGCGGTGACAGCGGACCTTACACCGCTAAACGAAGTCGATATCAGATCAACATAAGGCTGTTCGAGACGGTGTGGCTACGCAATCGCACACTCCGCAAAGCCTACTTTGAGTGGGGCGAAGATCTTGCACTCTCAATTGGACAATGTGTATCGCATAACGATCAAACCGAGACCGTGAATATACGGAGGACGCAAGTGTCCGTAGCATTGCAGGGAGCAACACTATATGAGAGACACGTGCGTTGTCACTTCGAAGTAAGCTTCCGGACTGCGCGAAGGCGCTCTCTCACTTTGGTTGTTAGCCTCGGGATTTTAAAATACCGCTCACATGGCTGAAGGTGAAGGAAATCTACGAGTCGATGTTTGCAGAGATTCACTTCGACTGTTTCGAGGATAGGCCTTTGTATTCGGGTTCCAAGGCATCACGTGTGACCTGGTCACTGCGCAGCCTCCAACTTCAAATGTCCTTACACATTTGCTTCGTAGCCGTATGGGAGGCAAGCGTGATAGCCGACATTCAGCGCATGTCTTTATCGAACATGAGCATCAGGGCCAGCTCAAGTGCGCTGACATGCAGAAATCGTTCCGTAAGCCAGCACCAATCTTCTTCCCAATAGACCAAATTGAAAAGAGCCGATGCGCAGAATGCTTGCTTCCCAGAAGTCCAGGAGCCATCCTGCCTTCTCCCAATCTATGACAATAACGTCGAAAGGCCTTTCTCCCATCGAATCGGCGTCGCTCGGCCTCTGAACCACCATGATGTTTTTCCGTTGCAAGTCCCCGTGGGTGAGTGTGGCACGACGATTTTGCAATACGTTGGGAAGATGTTTTTCGTAGAAACGGACTTTGTAATCCGGCCGACCATTATTCTCGACCAGAGCTTGGAAGTTTCCAACCAAACCTGTAACGAAGGAAGCTTCGTCAGGGAAAGGTGCAAGGTGAGTGCCGCTACCTTTCTGGTCATAGAACAGATAATGATGAACACTTCCGCCATCCAAGCCTCCCAAAAAATCGGGCCAAGGGCATTCGACGGCTCGTAGAGTCTGGAAGATAAGGCGAAGCTGTTCGGCGATGAACTCCTTTTCACTGTCGCTCAATGAAGTCCAGGTTGTGTCAAGGGTGACTCCTGGGAGGCGCTGCATTACGAAGAACGTTTCCTCAGCGTCTTGGTACATTGCGTATAATCGAGGCGCTGGAACGTTGGGAATCTCTCGTGCGAGGTAGAGCAGAGCCTGGTCTTCCCAAGGCTCAATGCCGCCTCCATACTTCACGATTATCTTGTCATTCACGGCTACAACTTTGGAGTTACTGCGCTCCTTGAGGGCCGCAGTACATCGGCGGATCTCGTCCACATCTGGTAGTGCGAGGGTATTGTCGTTCTGAAAGGGCAAGGCAACTGGTTGCCACATTTTGTGAGTATGGACGAGAGCAGCGAGTGTCGAATGTGTCTGCAGAGACGAGAGAGAGAGCGATCGGGGTAGGCTGTGTCTGGAGGCAAGGAGATCTCGAAACACGCTCCCTCCAGAAGTCGGGGATGCGGTCCGGAATGAAGGGAGGTCCCTAGTTGCCAAGGACAGCCTGTCGCCAGCAGAAGCACCGCTCAAAGTAAGCCAAGAATGAGAGTATGAAGCGGATGATGGCATAATTGCCCATAGTGGTAAAACGCTACGAGCTAATCTTGGAGGACAGGCCTGGCGCAAGTCACCTCGATTCAATGCTAATAGAAAGATGTCACCTTCCAAGTGCCGTGTTCTTTTCGCATTCTGTGTCTACCTGAGACATGTATGATATCTTCTCCTCCGCAAGCTGGCTGTGCCAGCTCTCCCAATGGCGCTGCATCGATGCATCGCATCTTCTCATCAGCGCAGAACCGAAGTCGTGAGAAAAGCGATGCTGCCGATGTAGGCTTCCAACACTCAAACGCCAAAGTCCTCCCTGCCCTGACGGTGAGCAGGGTGGAAGACCATCTCCAAATCATCTCTACTCATCCGGCCGTCCCAAACGTCGTTCATCGATCGGTAACTCAGCTTCTCCGTCACACCGCGCTGTTGAGCGTGCTTTGCGAGTTCCACTTGCTCGATTGCTTCGCTGCCGAGCCTCTTTGCGTCCTTACCATGTGAGTGGTTGGCAAATGTGTGGTCGGAGTCAGCGTTGGATTTCGAGCGAGAGCTGAGTCTGGATCCCACGGTGGAGGTGAAGAAGCGAGCGATCGGCCCCAATATGGTCGGCATACAAGCGCAAACAATGCCTAGGTAGGCTTCTAAACCGGTCCATAGCCCAATTTTGTTGTAGTAGTATGTTACGTTGGTGAAGTTGTCCACTCTCGTGATGTACTGGAGACGAATGGCGCTGCAAATTGTAACGAAGAGCCCGGTGAGAAAGGTTAGGACGATGCCCACTCGGCGAGTCCTATCGACTTGAAGCTTTACAAGCTTAGGAATAGGCAGGAAAAACACGACGAGGTCAAGGAAGCTGGCAAATGTCAGTATAATAAATACAGAGAAATTTATGCTTGACTTGCATGTTAATCTGCGTTCTAGTCAGTATAGTGTCTCAAAATCGTCTTGGGCTGCACTTTTGGGTAACTCACTCCACCATCAATAAAGACCACTAATCGACCATCGGCACAATGGCCTTCGTGTTCACCATCCCATTGAGTCCAGAAAAAGCTGATAGGCTTGCACCCCGCGATGAACTCGGTCATGAAGGCCAGGGCGTATGCAACCAATATGACATTGATTGTCCAGCAGATGCGGTGGAATGTTGGAGCGATTTCCTTTGGGAAGATGCGAATGTACAGCAGGACAATCGAGATCTTAGTCATAGAGATGGTGGCTTGATACATGAACGCGGTGTAGAAGAAATGCTATGATTTTGCGGGTCAGCTCCATTGGCCACTTGGAAACGGTTGCTGAATGGCAATTGCCTTACCTCCAACATCAAAGTTATGCTGTCGGGTGGGACAGTCCAGATATCTCTGCCCATGCCATTCTTAGCCACTAGCGGTGCAAAGTCAGCATAGTAAGTACAGGAAATTCATCTGTGGCGACTCACTGAGGATGATGAGGATTGTAGCTGGTATAATGAAGAGGAATGAGATCAGCACCGACCAATCATCTATACCAATGGTGGTGTTCGGAAGACGCCAACGTGCGAGGAAGCGACCTCCGACACAGAGCGTACTAAATATGAGGAAAAAAATGGCAAGTCCGACAGTGACTTTCCCTGCGTCGTGCTCTTTTACCGGGCACGCTTTATACGACCATGTTTCGGCCTCTGAGAGACAGTCAGTGGGATACTCAGACATGGGATCATTGGATGTTGAACATACGCAGAGCCTCCCTGATTGTGCAATTGGCCAGCAGGCATTGTTGGTTGCTCAGAGCATATTCCTTGTCGTTACACAGACAAGCAAGATCACCCGGAGTGCATTTCGTGTTCAGGGCGAGTGACCGCGTTACGCAGCTGGTCTCATCTGGGTGTCAGCTAAGCGTAATGATCAAGACTCGCATTCTCCATACGTACAACACATGATGGCAGTTTCGAATATTCTGCCAGTAAGTCTTCGCTTGTAGAAGCGCTTGTTTTGGGTGTCTGAGCAGATACGAGCAGCGCCAAAAATGACAGGCTGGCAAGAGTAAAGAACCGCATGACGATGGATGTAATTTGTGATGTTTGGGCCGAGTTGGAAACCAGATGGCTGCCCTGATAGATATCAAAGGCCGGGGGGCTCAGAGCTTGTGTATAAGAGCGGGCGGCCTTGCCGTACCCTTCAGAGCTGAACATCCTCGAAATCTGAGTTCAAGGTCAATACCTGCCTCTCAGTAGCACGGCAGGCAGTAAGTACGAACTTTGAAGTTAGACAGCGAGACGGCATGAAGGACCGATGCGATTGCAGATCAACGTTTCAGCGCGAGCTCTGTGGGAAACCTGACCGTTGTCGCTATACGCACGTTGAGGCTCCCTATGACCGATAGATGATCGCACACAGGCTTGTAGTGTTTGATCCCGTGAAGTCCAGACCAATTGTTGGCTGAGGGATTGAGCTGGCAGATTCTGTTGGGCTCTTGCAAAGTTTCTCTCGAAACGATAGGCACAACGTAAACTCACATGCTGACGCTATAGGCCGGATAGGCACCACGATCCACCTCCAGGTAAACCTTTAGTCATGGACCGTAGTGCAGATCGAAGTGCCAGTCAGAGTACCCGCAGGTCGGAACAAGTTGCAGACCCCTGCCGGATATGCGCAGTGCCAAAGCTTCGTCGCAAAGAATGAGATGTCATACAGAGCACGTGGGCTGAACTCGTGAACCCCTTATAGTCGAAACCCCTTGGATGTGTAGCTAAAATTCGTCCAAGAACGACGGAGGGTTCGTCGTTGAAGTCGGACAACATTGGCATTGAGGCTACTCAACTGACGTTCAGCCGTTTGATGTACGGAGATCGGCTGTGTAGCACAACTGTAGCGTACGTTTCCCAGCGATGTGTATCCACCGCGAGACCCAGCGCTCCCAGATCCAGGGTTTTGGAAAGTGAGTTTCCAGCCATGTTTCACGGACAGCGTCACGTGGTCTCTAATGCCGAGCTCGAAGACTAATATCCTGGGTATACTGCAAGGTCGGTCCACGCTCCCTCCAGGGCCGTCACGAACTGTCATCATGGCGATCGTCACTGGTATGAAACGAGATACAGTACCTCAAGTGTTGCATCTCCGACATTGGCATCTCCTTCACCGGCTCACTCTTTGGGCAGGTTCTGCATTTGTGCGAGCATTGTCGAGTACTGATTAGCGGCTTATGCTGCTGTACGGCTGATTGATCTTGACGAAGGACTACACAACATTCGGCTGGTTGCTCGGAATGCATAGAACCCCTCCTGAAGGACATAGCGAAGGATGTCGTTGACGACAAAGAAGACGGAGAATCAGAGATGTGTCAACAGGGCACGGCCGGCGCCATGACTCGTCAGACCCGTTATCCGGGAAACCTAAGTCTGATACGGAGGAACTAAGGGAGTGGAGACGAATGATCGTTGGCGGGGTAGAGTCTCAGGTATGTAGGTTTACCAACATCAAGGTCAACAGAAAAGGAGAAGACAAGCTCGCAAACCTTGGAGTATACTTTCATTGCGACATGTTGCTATTATTGAAAGGTGTGGACAAACACATGATGCCAGGGTCGAGGGAAAACAACGTGTGGATCGCTCCTTGCACGCTCAATTGGCTCCCTGACCCCCTGGATGCGACATCCCGCTCTCGCACGTGTCGATGAGTTGACTGACGACCATGTAGTTGACGCAGTTGAAACCTGCAGGTGCGAGGCTTGATGCGAGACATGGGTATTGCACAGGGAGCAAGAATCCAAAAGTTGATCCGGGTAAAGGGAGCTGGAGTCGGTATCGTACGTGTATAGTCTAGAACAATAGTGCGGTGTAACGTCTTCCAGGGGCAAGGAGCGCATGATGCTCAGATCACCAACTGCGGCTCCGCATTGCGCCAACCACACAGTATCAGTGAACACTGCGGTATGCGCCTACGGTTTTACGGCGGCCAAAGTCCGTAGGCGCGGCAGACACGAATTGTCTCTTCATACGATCGACTCCTCCGATCCAAGACAGCCGCCGTCTAATCTGTGAATATCTGCCAGCTCCGATTGTCGAAGGCAGTGCATGCTTCGCTGTCGCCTTCCTCGTTGTGATCTCGTTTGCTACTCGCATAGATGGATGGCAGCAAGGCTACTAGATATGAAGGGCTTGATCCGCAACCGGCAGGTCTCCACGAGGGATTTTCCCACAATTTGGATAGAGACGACTTCAACTTCCACAGGGATCAAGTGGAATCAATATTTCCAGAGTCATCGGGTCTGATAAAAGTGAAGTCTGGCGAGTAGATGGAATCTCTCAAGACAAAGCTTCTTCGTCGTCGTACTTGCGGGTTGATTACCATCGACATTTGCGATCATGTTCGTTCGCCACAGCGTTGCGCGTGCCAAAAGCTCCCTTAGGTTCATTCAAACGCCTTTGCGGCGATTTGCAACCCTCTTCGAAGGCCAGCCTGAGCGACCAAGCGTGAGAACGACTTTGCCAGGGCCACTGTCCATCAGTGGACGGGAAAAGTTAGGAAATGTCTTCGACACTGCAGCCATGCGCATGCTGGTAGACTATGAGCAAAGTCGGGGTAACTTGTATGCTTGCAACTGCATAGTAATTTGATGGATCTTGAGCTGATACAAGGTATCCCAGTATTGTCGATGCTGATGGCAACCATTTTCTGGATTCGTATGGACACCAACCTGATTGGAACTTCGCAAGAAGCTATAGCTAATGCACTCACAGTTTCTCACAAATCGCATCAATCGCCGTTGGCTACAACAATCCCAATGTCGCCAAAGCTGCTTCATCGCCTGAGATGATCAGATTTCTGGTCAACAGACCTGCACTTGGCAACTTCCCCTCGCTCGACATGCATGAAATACTCTCGACTGGATTGTTGCGGGCAGCGCCGCCAGGATTGAATCAAGTGTTCACCGCATCGACCGGTTCTGATGCGAATGAGACAGCATACAAGGCTGCGTTCATGTGGCGGCGTGCAAATGAGCGCGGAGATGCTGATTTTACTTCGGAAGAGATTGATTCTGCTATGCGAAATCAAGCACCTGGCGCCCCGGAGTATTCCATCTTGTCGTTCAATGGTGGATTCCATGGACGAACCTTTGGCAGTCTTGCAACGACTCGCAGCAAACCCATCCACAAGCTAGACATTCCCAGTTTCGACTGGCCGAGTGCGCCGTTTCCCAAACTGCAATACCCTCTCGATCAATTCTCGGCTGAGAATGCCGCGGAAGAGCAGCGCTGTGTAGATGGAGTGGAACGGATACTCGACACCTCTTCCAAGCCTGTGGCAGCAGTTGTTGTCGAACCCATTCAATCGGAAGGAGGTGACAACCATGCGTCTGCATCTTTCTTCCGCAAACTTCGCGCATTGACTGAACAAAAGGGCGTCTTACTCATCGTCGATGAGGTTCAGACTGGTGTTGGCGCCAGTGGTAAGTTCTGGGCCCACGAGCATTGGGATCTTCCGTCACCGCCAGACATGGTAACTTTTTCTAAAAAGGCCCAAGCTGCTGGATTCTATTATGGGAAGTCAGACCTACGTCCAAAACAAGCATACCGCCAGTTTAACACATGGATGGGCGACCCCGCGAGGGCGATCATTTTCAGGTCTATCTTGGAAGAGATCGAGCGTCTGGACCTTGTTAAGAATGTCGCACAGGTTGGAGAACGGCTCTTCAGTTCGCTGGCGCAACTGTCACAGAGGTATCCCCATGAAATCCAGAACTTGCGTGGAAAAGATCGTGGCACCTTCATTGCTTGGGACAGTCCGAGGCGCGACGAGGTCATCGCAAAAGCTTTGCAGAAAGGTCTCCTCATTGGTGGCAGTGGAGCACGCGCTATTCGTCTTCGGCCCATGCTCGTGTTCCAGAATCAACATGGTACGTTCATAACTTACGCTGGTATTGTAACATGCTTTTTGCTAACTTGACTGCACAGCCGACATTCTTCTTGAGACTCTCGAATCCGTTTTCATAGAGGGTTGATCAGGCGCTGTGTTATGAACTGCGTGGATAGGCGTTAGCCTTCAGTTCAAAAGGCGCAATTCTGATGACCCGGGAGGGGGGGGGTTGACTGGGGGCACATCTGCATAGAAATTTAGCCACTGCAACTATGAATAGGGCATATACAAGATTTGTAGACGTGACTTGAGCCATGCGACGGGTCGGGCTTCTCGTTCGTTCAAACAATGCATTTACCCTCTTTTGATCAATGAGGGACCAATTCGTTGATCAGAGTCAAGCATGACTACCTAGCCGACCGATAACTTAACGCCATACCTCGATCAACAAATGATTTCATCGGAGTCCATTTCCAACAGTGAGCTCTGGTACAGTGAAATTCGTGGTGACCTTCCGTGTCCGTGAGCGGTCACCAGGCCAAGGCAGCCTCACGCCCTGTCCACCCGATGCTCTGCCATCATTGATCATCAGAGTCACGTTGCACGACTAGTTGTTTATGATACTCGATAGTGGGTACCCGGCCAAGAAGACAACGGCGGCATGCCTGTTCACTGTATTGTTGATGTACCGTTGATGTACCGTTGATGTACCAATGGTCATCTCAGTAATGCGAAAAGTCCGCGTGTTACACATTTAAACTTGTAAAGCCCACTAGGGAGTCTGCCAATTCGTTGCGCGAACGTTCTCTGCGTCAGTCGATTTATGTAAGATAACGTTTTATCGCTGCGTCGGCATGTTCGTCGAAGACTCTGCGCCAGTAGAATCGTCCGACCTCCACGCACTTGTGACTGTCTTCGTTTGTGTGTAAAAGTTCAACCCAGACTTTCCGTAGAAGGTGCTCACGCCTCCGCCTGCAATACTGGCCTTGTTTCCAGTGAAGCTGAACATAGGTAGAGGTACAGGAATAGGAACATTGATTCCGATTTGTCCTGCCTCGACATTCTTTTGAAACCAGGCTGCTGAGCTGCTGGAGTTGGTGAAAATCGCAGCACCATTGCCGTACTTATTCTTGTTGATAATTTCTGTTGCGTCTGCGAGCGAGTCTGCTTCCATGCACAGCAAGACAGGACCGAAGATCTCCTCTTTGTAGCACCTCATGTGAGGCTTCACGCCAGTGATGATAGTTGGGCCGACAAAGTTGCCATCAGGATATTTGCTCGGCTGGTAGCCTCGACCGTCGAGTAGAATCTTAGCGCCTTCCTCTTCCACAGACGCGATTAGACCCTCGACACGTTTCCTGGCTCTCGGGGCTGATCAAAGGACCAATATCGGCACCTTCTTCAAATCCGCCATTAGTCTCAAGTTGTTTCGCCCTCTCCACAAGCTGTGGCAGCCAGCTTTGAGTTTCGCTTCCTGTGAGAACAACTGTGCTAAGCGCCATGCAGCGTTGACCAGCCGCTCCGAAAGAAGCTCCAGTAATTGCGTCGAGAGTTGCATTCTTGTGGCAGTCTGGCAGAACGATCGCATGGTTCTTAGCACCGAGATTCGCCTGGACTCTCTTGCCGTTGGCGGAAGCGCGGGAATAGATGTACTCTCCGGCTGAGTTTCCACCAACAAAACTGATTGCCTTGATAGAAGGCTCATCAAGAATGAAGTTTACGTCGTTCACGCTCACTGACCAGTTGGTAAGACTTTCCTGCGATGATTCCGTTGTGGTCGATACCGATTGCGACAATCACCGGTAACACGATCATTCTGAAGCCCTCAGAGAGGGATCCAGGCGCAGTGATGATCCTCGTGGAGCTCGCCGAGAAGGCTGGCTTTCCTCCTGGAGTCATCAACGTTGTCCACGGCGCCAAGAGAGCGGTAAAGTGTAAGAAAGGACTCACTGAAGGGACAGATGGCTGCGACTACACCTAGCGGTTCCCGGTACTCGCGGGTTTCCATGCCCTTTGAGACCTCAAGAACCTGCCCAGCTGCTTGCGTAGTGATGCCACACGCAGTTTCTGCGACTTGCAGACCACGCAACATATCGCCACGTGCATCAGCAAAAGTCTTCCCCTGTTCCAGAGTGATAGAGGCAGCCAATTGATCCCAGTTCTCGCGGATTAGAGCAACGAACTTGAACATGATTTGCTGACGGTGGAGCCAGCTCGTATTCCGCCACGCAGGAAAAGCACGCTTTGCGCTCCGGACTGCTTCCTTCAACTCCTCATCGGTACTCTCTGGCACCCTCGTGATGAGATTGTTCGTTGCCGGGTCGTGCAGATCGATCCATTGAGTGGTGGAAGATTCCTTTGCAGTATTGTCGATGTAGTTCTGTGTGGCTATCGGTTTGTGAATCTTCTCATGGTTGGTTGGCCACTTTACTGTGACTATGGTGCAATGCCTGCACTTGAGCCATGATTGAGTAGGACGGGCAAGTTGACGGCCTAGTGAATGTGCGATTCTTGCCGTGTAGACCATGATGGGCGACCGGAGATGATTGTGCAGAGGCAAGATGCAAGGGAGAAGGCCTGACGACTGAAGTATTAACATCAATCAAAAATGCACAAATACGCTTCTTTAATATTACCATCTCCATTGTTCTTATGAATTCGCACCTTGACGATGTTCTGTGGCTAGAGGTTGGTCGTGGAAGCTTGCCTATTGTGGGATCCCAGAACAATGGAGAACAGCGATGTGGCTTGTCTATCTTCGAGAAAGATGCATTATCGCTGCTCCACTTCGAGACCCCACGCGAACTCGTGCCCCGTGGAGATAAGAATGTGTAATTGAAGGCTAGATCACGCTGCTGCGAGTCTTGTGCCACGCGGACGGTAGCCCAGTAGAGATAAACTTGAGACTTAGCCTGTGTTGACACATAAAAGGTGGTTTCCAGGCCCGATCGTTTCCTGCTGTCTCTTCAATCGTGTCATCGTGGCAGTCGCAATCTATTGAATATCAATCAGAATATCAGTTCTTTGCTAGTTCAACGACTGTCTCAGCAGCAACCGCATCATCTCTTTGCATAATGTTCGATCATAAAGACGAAAAGCCGCTCGATAATCTCGCTCCGACCGTCACGCAACAGACTGGTGGGATGGAAGAATGTGGCGAGCGACGAGCGTCGATGGAAGACGCCGTCTTTGGCCGCATCCTCGAAGATGGGCCGAACTATCGTGATGTTCGTTAAACCAGATGGACCCATCTTGCTCATTTTCTCTATCAAGCAGTGCTGACATGGTACCCAGGTTGGATGGGTAGGAACCTCGGTTCTCATGATGAAGACGCAGATCGGTCTCGGCGTACTCTCAATCCCCTTGGTGTTCGACACGCTCGGGATGATACCTGGTATCATCGTGCTGATCGCTATCGCCGTCATCACGACTTGGAGTGATTATGTCGTTGGCATCTTCAAGATCAACCATCCTGAGGTCTACGGTATTGATGACGTCGGCAAAATGATATTCGGAAAACCCGGACAGATAGTCATGGGAACGGCTTTTGTGCTCTACTGGATCTTTGTCGCGGGAGCTGGCATGCTTGGAGTCTCGATCGCCCTGAACTCGCTCTCAACGCACGGTACATGTACCGCAGTGTTTGTGGCTGTTGCAGCAATTGTTGGCTTCTGTCTTGCTAGTATCCAGACTCTGGGCAAGATCAGCTGGATTGCTTGGGTGGGCCTTACTGGAATCCTTGCTGCGATCTTCACTCTTACTATCGCCGTCGGGATTCAAGACCGTCCATCTGCTGCGCCTGACAACGGTCTACCGTTCGTGTCTGACTTCAAGATCACTGCCGACAGCGGTTGGTCAGCAGCCATCTCAGCATGCTCGTCACTGGTGTTCGCATACGCAGGCACTCCCGCTTTCTTCTCGATCGTCTCCGAGATGCGTGACCCAAAGAAGTATACGAGATCGTTGATCGTATGCCAGACCATCGTTACAGTCACATACATCGTTATCGGTGTCATTGTCTACTACTTTTGTGGCTCGTTTGTCGCTTCTCCGGCTCTGGGCTCTGCTGGCGTAACCATGAAGAAGGTCTGCTACGGCCTTGCATTGCCTGGTTTGCTTGCCACAGTGACACTCGTCTCACATGTATGTCTTGAAATTACGCTTTTTGCTTCGTCCATTATGGCTGACTCTTCCTTATAGCTTCCTGCCAAGTATATTTTTGTAAGACTTCTGCGTGGCTCGCAGCATCTAACGAACAACTCTTTCACCCACTGGGCTATCTGGTTCGGCTGCACGGGCGGCTGTGTGATCTCCTCCTACATCATCGCGAGTGCGATTCCGGCGTTCGGCGGTCTTGTCTCGCTTGTTGGTGCGCTATTAGGGACGCTCATGTCCTTCCAGCCAATGGGTTTCATGTGGCTGTACGACAACTGGCGTGTCGGCAAGGAACAGAAGACGCTGGCATGGAATTTGATGGTGGCGTGGAGCGTGTTTGTTATCGTCAGTGGTACTTTCCTGATGATCGGCGGCACGTACGGCTCTATTGTCGAGATCAAGTCTGCTTACGAAAAGTCGGGTGGTGCCGCAGCATGGACATGCGCGGACAATTCGAATTCGGTCAGGTCAGCCTGATCATCAGGTGTCAAACCATGTCTTCCTGGTAGACTTCTGAGGTCACCCTATGCAGTGGAAAATCCAGACAACAGTGTACTCTCCATGAAATTATTCAATTAGGCTGCGTGTTCCCAACATCAGTGATTTTGAATGTGCTCATCATTGCGCTTACGTTCGAACCCGAGGTCCCTTGTATTGTCGACGAGCTGCCATTACCATCTCCGCATCTCTAACATAGTAAAGGCCAACAATCCAGATCTCTACAAACCTTAACCCAAGTGTGAAGTTCGTGGCTGCCAATGAGAGCATCCCTTCGCTTCCACAATTCGTTGAGAATTTGTTGCGAAGTTGTGTAGCCCTTCCATCCAGATTTCAGGTGCGCTTTGTCCAGCCAGGCGGCCACTGCCTGTCTCTGCGGTTGATACATTGCTTCCGCCCCAGCCATGAATGCCGGCCAAGCTGTACCTGGTCCAGGCATACTATGTTGCTGGAGTGCAGAGTCGAAAGAGTGGAGAGAGTTGATGACTTGTGTGACGCTCTGTTGCAACATAAGCGGACGAATGCGTTTGACGCGCCGGTAAAAAAAGATGACGAGGGCCGCACTCAATGCACGAACCATGTACTCATGAGGTGAGGCGTCGTGTGCTGGCAGATGGAAGCGTTCTTGAAAAGCGCACACCGCACTCTCGAGAGTGACCGACGTAGCTTGCAATCTGGTGAATGCCTCGAAGTCCGCCCCGGGCGCTCCAGGGTTCAGCTTGTCCAGCAGATTCGCCAGTCGCGTGGTTTGCGAAACAAGTCTAAGCCATGTTTCTGGGACGCCGTAGATCTGCATGCACATGCCGTCGCGGTCGACGAGTGGGCTGGTGAGATGAAGGTCAAGTTGACCTTCCGCCGATTTTTGATGGGTGTCAGTGTCATGGACCGCATGTGACTTGTATTCCACAAGATAGAGAAAATTGTCCAGTCCTTTGGCCGGCGCGTCTTGATAGCTATGAAGAGGCAAGCCATCGGCAGACGGTTCAATGAAGCAGTTTTCGGCAGTTGGAATTCCAGCAAGCTCTAAGATTGGAGATTCATCATGCAAGACATTGGTGCTCTCAGATACAATTCTCATCCAAGCGTAGACGTTGTGAAGGAGTCGGGCTCGGCGAGAGATTACTCGTTTGGTAAGTCCTCTGTACCTGATCAACCGCTCCATTTCGCTGAGGTACTTTCTTGCATCTTTGTGGTTACCAGACACTAACTACCATACTGATCAGCTCAAGAAAGGTAGACGTTGAAGGACAACTTACAGCAGTTGCCAACACAGCACCCACTGCCATCAATTGGTCTTTGTACTTTGCCTTGCTTTGCGACGTACACTCAGTCGATAAACTCGACCTTAAAAAGTTCTTGGCCGCCTCGTATGCGCTTTCCGACAGTGACTTCCAGTGGTATGACTTCTCACCTAAACCGAAAGTATCTGTCCGAACGCTAGGGCTCAACGACAAGTGAAGCGCCGACACGGCGATGAGGGCAAAGAAGTTGGCTAAACTGGCGCGCTTGATCGTGCTTCGATCAAGCCCAAGTATTGTAAGTTGACTCAGAGTCATGACAGCCGAAGGAAAATTGAGTGTCCGCCAGGCTGACTTCTCATTAATAGGTAGCGAGCCCATCTGCGTGATCACTTCTTCGTTGAAGTGTTTGAGCAAGAGTGGTGCCTCGCTGGAGAGATCGATCTCGGGCCACAGACACTCATCCCGACCCGTCTCGACTGCAACCGTGGCTTCGCTGTCTGTCGCTCCAAGGGTAGTTGTACATTTTGCACTGAGATCTGATACCATGGTAGGTGCTTCGGAGACTAAAGAATAGTCTAAATCCCACTGGAACAGGTCGCTCCATTGCATTGTATCAAGAGAGCTCGTAAGGAACTCGTCAAGACTTCCATGGAACTCAGTTGCGCCGCCGGGAGTCCAAGACGACTGATTGCTTGTTCTTAGATCAGGGGATGAAGTAATCGGACCTGGGAACCTGGATGCGACTTGAGGCGGAGAAGGCTGAGGCGATGTGTCGAGAGTCCTGACTTCAGGATCACTCAAAAGAGGCGCACGTGATCCAAACACACCGAACGGACCAACATGGCGATCGTGGAAGGAGTGTTGACCTGCGGGATGGGAAGCTGTTTCGACGTTATCCAGGTGGTCGAGGACAGCGGAAACAGTGAACGGAAGATCATTCGTCAATGATGCGCTCATGGCTTGTCTATCGTTCTCTGAGAACTGTAATCAGCAACTCTTCCATCTGGCTTCCATTGACACCTACCGGTGTACAGTTGTTGCTTAGTGCGTGAAGCCAATGCGCCATCGTCCGCAACACGATCCTCGTCGCTGATCTCTAAGCCAGTAGAGACAAGCCATCGGAAAGTAGGGGCAAAGCTGCAATCCAGACCTGATCGCTGACACCTGGTGCACGTTGGAGTTCGCTGGTCACATTTCAAGTGGCGTCTGCGACAGGTGGCGCATCCACCAAAAGAGTGTGAACGTTTTCGCTTTATTCCAGACATCTACAAGATGTGACATCGGGATCATGTTGGAAGCTATACAGTATCTGGGGCCATCCGGCAGTGGTTCCAGGCTCTATGTCGTCCAGATCCGAATGCAGGTGTCGATCGTTATCCCCGTGGACGCCTTCCTCTTCTAGAATCCATGCCTCAGGCATCAGCTCGACCCCGATGTCCTCGCAATGATTCATCCTGGGAAGTCGTACATGATTGTAAAGGGATGATGTTTATCACGTGGACTGCTGTAAAGAGGTGCCGCAAAGATAAGGTATCTCCTGCTCGGACTCACCTGCTCTCTCTCTACAGGCGCTCGGCCGCGATCAGCCTCCGGGAGGCAAGTGAGTCCGCAGGCTCGCGGATCGGACTACACCACTATGCGGAAGACAAGGCATCGCGATACTCGGCTTCACCTACACTTGGTTCCATATTTCTTATCAATTGATCCATGACTCGCTATACATCGTGTGCCACTTCTCCGTCATGGGTTGTCTTGAGGTAGGTGAATCCGGCCTCGATCTAGTATATCAATTCGCTTTTCCTTCACATCAAGTACAACATCAGCCACACCATTGCACGAGAAATCTATACTGCACATACATCTCTCAAAAAAAAGCTCCAGCCAGACTCTTGACAATCGACATCCACCACCATGGCTTCTCAGGGCTCTACACTCGACATGTCTCTGTTCTTCGGAACAGCGGAGCAGAAACACGACTTCTGCCACGAGCTTTTGCGTCTCTTGAAGCGTTATGGCTGCGTGAAGATCACAAATCACAGCATCCCTGATGAGGATGTTCATAAGCTGTTCGAGATGGTATGTACCACCAGCCCAACACGTATTGATCCCCGACTTGCCGCTGACAACACAGCAGACCAAGAAATTCTTTGAGCTTCCTCTCGAGAACAAGATGGAAGCGAAGCGTCCCGCACAAGCAAACCCTAACCGTGGGTACAGCTACGTCGGTCAGGAGAATGTTGCAAACATCAGTGGATACGAGAAGGGCAAAGGACCCAACAAGACCCGAGACATCAAGGTGAGCAAGCACCCAAGGGCTGCTCATTCACTCAACAGCCGACTAACAGCTTACAGGAAACTGTCGACCTTGGTTCTGCCACAGACGATCTCGTCGATAACATTTGGCCATCCGAGGACACACTGCCCGGCTTCAGGCATTTCATGGAGAGTTTCTACGAGAAGGCGTTTAAGACCGAGCTGGAGCTCCTCTCAGCTTTGTCTACTGCTCTTGGTGTCTCCGAGGAGCACATGAGGTCCCTTCACAGCCGTGTGGAGAACGAGTTCCGCTTGTTGCACTACCCTTCCATTCCAGCCTCAGATCTTGCCGACGGAAGCGCCACTCGCATTGCCGAGCACACGGATTTTGGCACAATCACCATGCTCTTCCAAGACTCCGTCGGTGGCCTGCAAGTCGAAGATCAGGCGAACCTGGGCACGTTTCGCAGCGTCGAATCCTCAAGGCCGACAGACATCATCCTCAACATCGGCGACTCACTACAACGCCTCACGAACGACACCTTCAAGGCCGCTTGTCATCGGGTCACATACCCACCCGCCATCAAGGCAGGCGATAGTGTCGCAATCCCAGAGCGTTACTCAGTCGCTTACTTCGCGAAACCAAATCGTTCGGCGTCTTTGCTACCTTTACAAGAGTTCATCACACCGGCTACACCTTGTCACTACGAGGACGTCACTGCTTGGGAATGGAACAACCGCAGGATCGCTAAGCTTTTTGGGTGAAGACTGATCGTTTACCCCTTAAGAACGGGAAGACAAAAGAGCTTTGAGAACAGTTTATGTGAATATGGCAATGAGTGTATGAGAGTTAGTCTAACCATCCAAGTGATCCTGAAGTTCATCATGCACCGCGTTTTCATGTCGGATAGTGGAGGGCTCTGTAGCAATCAAGTTCGTTAGCAGGTACGTTCTGGCTGTAGGATTCGTAACCAAAGATCTCGCCTTCTATGCGACATCTTCACCTCCACCAGCCCCTTGCATGCTATCCCAATCGATAATGCCGTGCCTTAACAGGTCAGAGTAGCACCACGAGCTACCACAGATAGTCCAGTGTTCGGATCAACTGGGCCAATGCAGGTCGACGGGGATTGCTAGCACACGTCAGCGTTTGGCTTCGGAAGAAATCTCCAGCTATCAACGTACTGGAAAACCACCCTCTTGTTGGATTGGTCCGATAGTTCCGGCGGACTTTTGGCAGGCATCGTCGTAGAACAGATGCAGAACGCAATTGCTGTTTGGGAAACCATCGCCGCCGGTGATTCGCACGCTGTTTGCCGGGGCACTGTCTACGCCAATGCTGTAGCAGTTGTGGCTTGCTGGGGGTTAGCACACATCTATTGAGGTGACTGGCGGCTTGTTACTCACGCAGAGCCAAACAAAACTGTGCTGTCGAAGACACTTGTTGTGTGGGGATTGCTGCCCTGGCATTGGTCGCCCACGTAAGTGCTGACTGCCGCACGAGCCTTTGTGTCCGCAGAAACCACTGCTGCGGCCAGGAAGCTGACGAACAGTGTGTTGAGCTTCATCTCGTCTGTAGATCAGTCGGGGGTAGTTTGAAGTTCGGATAAGTAGTAGGCAAGGTCTGGGAGAATGTTGACGAAGATATACAACGCAAAACTCATAGGAGGTGGAGGGTATGATCTATAGCACAGGTCGAACGGAGTTTTGCCAGCCTTTGCTACCACTAGAATACCACCTCGATGGCACGACAACGGGGATTTGAAGACCCGTGTGTGCTCACAACAAGAGATATTTCGGAACTCCATAGCGCTACCACAACTTAGTTTGAAGCGGTGAAACTTTTCGGGACGATATTACTACACTTGAAGAAAAGCAAAGCATATCTGCAAGTCATTGAGAAGCTAGGCTGGATTGAGCCAGGATATGACATAGCGTTGCAAGTCATGGCCAAGCACACATGAGTGAACGCATTGACAAATCGAGGTTGGGAATGCGCTCAATGTGTTAATCCACGTCAAAGCCAGTGCACGACGATAGTGTGCTTGGACCATGCGTGTGGACTTCAATACTGGTTGCACCAACATGGCGAGTAACACAGCAGTGTGAAGTGAATGAATCCCGATGACGATAAGTCTCATTCGAGCCGTGTGTAAAATATCACAATTTGTATTGCGTGACACTTTTCAGTATGTACTGTACTGCTTTGTGTGTTTATGTAAATCCTCATTGTACCCAGACAACAGAACTCAAACCGTCCCATCCACCATCAGTCCCTGCCTGCCCTACTTGCAATCTAGCCACGAGGTCACCTAGCCTTCCAGTCGACGGGTCCCTAGAGATGATTGAGACAGTGGACGATGCTTGACCACCGACAGCCAATAGGTCTCCAGCACTGTTGACGGAAAAAGTGCGGGCGTACCATCCGTGGCTATTGGTCGCTTCCAAAACAGAGAGAGAACCATTCTGGTTGATCGTGTATGTTATCAGAGAATCTTGACCCGTCCCAAAAGCTTGGTCATTGCGATTGGATGCATAGACGAAATTGCCTGCGACGTGTACCTCCGCTGCTGAATCAGAACCAGGATCGCCCTTGCCGGGGGCAGACGTAAATATTGTCGCAATTTTGTCGAGTGACATACATCCAGACGCGGAGTAGTTTGCTTTCCATGATGTCAAAGAATTGCTCAGCTCGTTGATGGTGTACAGCACCGTTAGCTTCCCAGCTCCAGTTCCCTTCGTCCACCAGGCGCCATGCCGGGGTCCATCTCCAGGAGTGGTCCTGATGGAAGGACAAGCAGTGAGCATTCCGTTCGAGGCATTGATCTGGAAGATACGAATGAGATCTGCTCCGAGGTCTGGCACGACGAGAAATTTTCCAGTGGGATCTGTCAAGACCGAGTGTGGGTGGGCTTTGTCCTGTCGTTTCGCGACAGGGCCAGGCGTTGACAAGACGAATTTCTGTCGCTGGAGAACCTTGGAGCTGGATGTCAAGGGAAGTTTATAAGTTGACAGTGTCGAGAGGTCGCTGTCGTGGGTTGTCAGCAGAAGTCGTCAGATACCCAAAACGTGCATTGCTTACTACTCGGCCGTCGCGAAGAAATCTTTGCCTTCTGAGCCACCGTACAAAGCACCATGGACACTTCCACCAGCCGTGCTAGTCGTAGCGCGTAGATTGACAGCACCATTTCCTGTGCTGGAGAACGATGCAATGACGTTGTGTCCGCTGGAATCCTCGTCCATGCAGTATATGGCTTTCGATGCTGAGTCGACGGTCAACCATGAGGGCTTCTTACCACAGCTTGCTGTAGATGACTGGACTGTCAAGTTGCCATGTTGCCGAGTTCCCGAGCCGGGCGGTGTGTACAAGAGATTGTAAACAAAGCCGGAGTAATGGGTAGCCATAAGCGTGCTGGCTTCTGCTACTGGTGATTGCAGGAACATGGCAGTGAGGCAAAGCAGAAAAGGTTGCATCTTTGCGGTGCGAGACCTTAAGATGTTGAGGCCAAAGGCGATTCCGATGCGTTGATAGATGGGATGGAAGCGAGAGTGTTATCCTGAGGACGGAGATTGCGTGGAAAGCGGACGAACATAAACCTGCAGATCCAAGATAAATTTGAGAATTGTTGTTGAGCAGACTTCGATCGGTCAAAACAATAGGAGCAGAAGTCGGGCTAGACGGGTGGATGTTGTAGACTAACATGAGCTTTGTCTACGGGAATTCAAAAGCCCGCAAGCTTCACCAGCAGCAGCTCGATATACCAACGACGCTATCGCGCGCTTGGAAGCCTGCCGCGTACGAGGATCTGTCATTTCGCGCCCGTTGAGGCGCTATTCTGACGGAAGAGTAGACGATGGATGTGCATACCATAAATCGTGATTGATCTTCTCCTGTTGTGATGCAGAGCTGAGCTCATCCGTAGATTCTGTCATTACTGTGAATCACAACTTGGAGGGGAATGACCTCGCTGACATCGATCTTCAAGTACTGGAAACGGCCGAAAAGAATTATGGTGCGCAAGAGGACGCATCAAGAGTAGGTTGGCATTACACATAGCTCATGCTACTATAAGGGGTGCAGCTGGTTTTCATTTTCAGCCGCCATCTGACGTGGTATCATTTTCCAGCGTTTCCTCGCCGCGCCATCCTCCTCATTTCGTGTAAAACCATGGTTATACATTCAAGGCCGCTCAGACTGAGCCCCAACGGCAATCTTCTTCGTCGAGACCAGATCAGTGGCATTCCTACCAAGGCTGAAGTCGTAGTCTCCAGCCTCAATAACCCACTTGTGGTTTTCCTCGCTCCATGAAGCAAAGTCTCGAGCCTTAACAGTGAGGTCGACGACCCGTGACTCGCTCACATCAAGCGTTGTCTTGCAGAAGGCAACAAGAACCTTGATCGGGTTCTCGGGCACGGGCTTGCTGCTGCCCACGTAAATCTGCAAAGCGACTGCACCAGTCAGACTGCCAGCGTTCTCGACATTGACGGATACCGTCCACTCGCTCTCGGATTTTGCGGCGACTTTGAAGTCGGAGAAGTCGAACTGAGTGTATGAAAGGCCATATCCGAACGGGAAGTTGAGCTTCTCAGCTGGCAGTGTATCGTAATGCCTGTAGCCAATGAAGACGCCCTCGGCGTATTTGACCGTGAGTTGGCGACCGGTGTACTCGCCAGGGAAGTTCCCATACGCTGGAGCGGAAGTCAACTCCTTGGGGAAGCTGCATGTGAGGGCACCTTCTGCATTCAATTCACTGGTGAGGACGTCCACGATCGAGTTGCCGGCTTCTTGACCAGGGAACCAGGTTTGCAGAAGGCCGGAGATCTCATCCAGCCAAGGCATGGCAATCGCCACACCGGTTGAGTTGATGACGACAGTTTGCTTGTTCGCAGCTGCAACGCCTGCGATCAATCGATCCTGGCTACCATCCTTGGGCAGGTTGAAGCTCAGCTGATCCTGACCTTCGGTTTCCCAAGATGTCGTGTGGCCCGTGAAGACGAGTGCATAGTCGGCTTCCTTGGCAAGGGCGACAGCTTCGCCTAGAAGATCCCTGTCGTGTTCTTCCTTTGACATGTAGTCGAGGCGAACTCCGACCTTACCCTCAAGGATACCAAGGTCTTCTCCTTCTTTAGCAATAGGCGGCGAGCTTGTGACCAAGACCTCGTATTCTTGGGCAGCATTCATGGAGAACTCCACCAGTGGTGCCGCAACACCACCGAGCAGGAAGCCCATCGGGTCGGAAGTGCTTTCTTTCTGTTCGTAGACGACTTCGCCGTCTATGTAGACCTTCGAAGGGCCCAGGCCGGTCAGAGTCATGTAGTAAGTGTCGGTCTTAGCAGGTGTCAAGACACCTTGTAGCTCAACGTTCGTGTTCACGACGGCCATGTTCTCAAGAAGAGAAAATTCAGAGTTTGGGTGCCCATTAGTCGTCTCGTACGCTTTTGCTTCCCCGACATTGTATTTGCGCACTGTGAATCCGGGCTTGCCTTTGTTGTCGACGACGTTTTCGGTGATGAGTGGAAGTTGGCGCATTGTGCGAGCGCCTACAATCTGTTAGTGTTGTTTGCCGCCATTGGAAATAGACCGACATACCTTCAGCGAAGACCAGCTCGACATTGTCGTCCTTCCAAGCGTTGTTCAGCGCATCCCAAGGCGAAACCTTGTAATGCGCACTCACAGAGGCACTACCGCCGCCACTAGACAAACACTCCTTGGCAAGACCAAAGACAGCAACCTTCTTGCCTCGAATCTTCTCTTTGGTCAAAGGCAGAACATCATCCTTGTTCTTTAACAAGACAATACCCTTTGCTCCGGCTTCACGGATGAGAGACTGGTGCTCGGGCTTGTTGATAGCTTGCTCTGGAGGAATGGTAGGATCGTCAAAACACTTCTGGCGCTCTAAAAAGTTCAAAACATGGAGCGTTCTCTCGTTGATAGTCTGTTCCGTGACTTCGCCGGATTTAATGGCTTCCATGACGTCTTCGAGTTTCCTCCAGCGCGTAGGTCCGGGCATCTCTAGATCAAGACCAGCATTGAGTGCCGCAGCAGTGGAGTTGGTCCCGCCCCAGTCGCTCATGATCAAGCCGTCCCACCCCCACTCACCTCGGAGGACTTGTTGCAGAAGGAAGGGCTGCGAATCTGCGTGGTGGCCGTTTACCTTGTTGTAAGCTGTCATGACTGCTCCAGGCTTGGCTTCCTTTACGGCGATTTCGAAGGGCTTCAGGTAGATCTCTCGAAGTGCCCGTTCGCTGACAATCTCCTCGACGCTGAGGCGTTGGGTTTCTTGCTCGTTGGCCGCGAAATGCTTGATGGTAGCTGACACCCCGGTAGACTGCACACCAAGTACATTCTGAGCGGCAAGCTTGCCGGCGAGGTAGGGGTCTTCGGAGAAGCTCTCGAAGTTACGCCCACCGAGAGGGTGGCGGTGCGCGCACATCGTTGGTCCAAGGAGACATCTGGCACCCTTGGTAAGGGTTTCTTCTCCAAGAGCTACTCCAATCCTGTATGCAAGGTCGGGGTCAAAGGTGGACGCAACACTGCAGGCAGCTGGAAAGCAGGCAGCGGTGATGCCGCCTCTGAAAGTCGCGCCTCGAGCACCGTTTGGTCCATCGGAGGTCTGTTGTAATCAGCACTGCAAGAAATTGTGTGGTATGCTTTTTACCGGAACTTGAGACTTACTTTGAGCGCCGGGACGCCCTTATCAGGAATAGACACAGTCTCCCAGAAGTTGGAGCCAGCAAGCAAGCTGATCTGAAAATGGTGTTAGCAGTCGCCGAATCAAATGAAGAAGAGAGATCCCACCTTTTCTTCCAATGTCAGTTTCGCAAGAACGCTCTCGGCCTTGGAGTACGTCATCCTGTGAGGTGAGTATACCAACACCATTGGGTGTGAGTTGTCAAAGAGAGAGGCGACGACTTTGGTGCATTGAACACGAGATTACGAGGTTTTAGCATTTAAGTACTTGTCCCTGGAATGGCGTAACATTAACAGCTTTGTCATAGCCAGTGTGTCGACCCTGAGCACCACGTGAGAAGTGGAGGCAATGGCATCTTGCACAAGTGTTCCGTCGGAGGGTTTGCGATGCGGAAGCTTTACTAGTACGGTTAAACCGGCCCACTGCGGCTAAAAGCGTAACCGGAGGTATTTCTCCGCTGGAAGCCACTCGATGATGAGGCCAGCTGGAGCCGTGTTTTGTATTGAGTCATGCGCTGCCAGGACTCTGGGCGACCAAGTTTTTGCCAACACGGTCGCATACCGGTCACACTCGGATACGAACAGCAAAATCACCCGCAAGTTGCGGTCTGACGGACCGACTTTCCACGATGGACTCCACCTGAGCAATTCCACGCCTGCGGGGCTGTCATGGGGCTCCATCTGGAGACTGGAGACTGGAGACTGGAGACTGGAGACTAAAGATGTTACTCCACCCTCCTGAGGAGAGATGCACCTGGGTGGATATTCGGGTTCCTCAGTTGGTGGTCCCGAAGCCCCTCGGGACCAAGGACCTTCTGTCCTCCAAAGCCAATGATTCCTCCTCTTTACTGTTGTATCTACATGTTCTGTCCTACTACCTCTGATGCCACAATTTCGTCTCTAGGTCACAAGTCTTGCTGAAGACTCTCGACACTAATCTCTAATGTCCGCAACACACGTTGAACCTAGACACAGCGGGCTCTCTAGTCAGCCTGCGGCATTTCGGAAAGTGCCAAGTCGACGCATTACTCGGAACGGACTCTTGGAGACCTTGATCAGGGCACTAGGCAGTTGAGCCTCAACATGAATCCACAACTTCACGGCAACATGGCATTGCAATCAATACTTGGCTACGCATCTTGTCGGCACCAAAGCACGAAATCGGGATATGATATCTACCTCGTCTCGAGTGATCTCTACATGGCTATACCGACCCGCGTCGTGCACGAATCTATAAGATACGGGGCGACGTCCATTTGTAGTGGTAGGTTGGAACATTGCATTCTTCTCCGGTCTCGTTGCTACTCCAAGACCTTTTCCAAGCTTGTTCTTCACTGAAGACGGGGTCTGTCTCCTCTTTCATTACGACACACTCTTGCAGCTCATTAACGAAGCACCACCGACCATGGGCGCTGTTGACGTCGCCGAGGTGGCTGAGACTCCTCGCTCTACCAATGATGAGCTTGAGGCTGTCCTTCCGAAAGATGGTGTACCGTGGTACAAGAAAAGCTATATGATAAAGACGAACATCTGCGTGATCTCTTTGATGCTATTCTCTGGCTCCAATGGTTTCGACGGATCTTTAATGAACGGATTGCTCGCACTCCCTCAATGGCGGGACTTCATGGACAATCCTTCTGGAGCCTGGCTTGGCTTCATCAATGGTATCTACTCCTTGGGTTGTGCAGTTGGCTATCCCGTGGCCGCATGGGTGTCCAACCGCTATGGACGCAAATTTCCGGTCTGGATCAGTCTTGCCATGTGCGCCATTGGTATTGCCGTCCAGACATCGGCCAAGGACGATGCCTCGTTCGTGGTAGCTCGTTTGTTCCAAGGATTCTCGCAAGGCTTCACCCTCTCTGTGCCTTTGCTGATTGCCGAGAACGCCTACCCGACACACCGTGGTATTTGCTCTGCTATGGTATGACTTGATGCTTGTCTACACTATCATTTCATCCCGAGCTTACATTATGTCTGACAGTACAATTGCGGCTGGTACTTCGGAGCTGTGATTGCAGCCTGGGCCACCTTCGGCACCCGCAACTACGCCGGCAGCTGGGCATGGAGACTGCCATCGCTGCTTCAAGTGCTCCTCCCACTCGCCGGCATTCCCGGTCTGATTATGATCCCGGAATCGCCCCGCTGGCTTGTCTCAGTCGACCGTGTCGACGAGGCACGCAAGAACCTGGCCGACCTTCACGCCGGCGGTGACATCAGAAGCCCTTTGATCGAATTTGAAATGGCAGAGATCCAGCAGACCATCCAGGCCGAAAAAGAAGCTGAGCAGTACTCCGCTTGGACTGATCTGTGGGCTACCCCAGGAAACCGCCATCGCTTGTTCATCAGCATCAGCCTGGGCACTTTCGCGCAGTGGTCTGGCAACGGCGTGGTGTCGTACTACCTGTCCATCATCCTCAACTCTGTCGGCATCACTTCCGTTGATGATCAGACCCTCATCTCAGCATGCTTGCAAATTTGGAACTTGATCTGGGCAGTGACTGCAGCTATGCTCGTGGATCGTCTTGGTCGAAGAATGCTCTTCATGACTTCTGTAAGTCAACTCGATCTGTGCTCCAGTTCAGCAACTAATTCTCTCAGGCCATTGTCATGCTGGTTTCGTACATCGTCATCACAGGATTGTCCGGCAGCTTTGCATCTACCGGCAATGCAACAACTGGGCTCGCTGTCATACCTTTCCTCTTCATGTAAGCCAATGCGCACCATCCTTTGCATGTATAGTAGCGCCTTCTAACTAAGACGACCTCACAGCTACTTCTTCGGCTACGACATCGCCCTAACCCCCCTCGTCGTCTCCTACCCCATCGAGATCTGGCCCTACAAGCTGCGCGCTAAGGGCCTCGCCCTCGTCCAGATGACCTCGCTGACCTTTACCTTCTTCAACACCTTCGTCAACCCCATCGCTCTCGATGCGATTCAGTGGAAATACTATTTTTTGTTCCTCGCTGTCTTGGTCGCTATGGTCTTTAGCGTCTGGTTCAAGTACCCCGAGACTCGCGGTCTGACTTTGGAGAATGTCGCTTGGCTGTTCGATGGCGAGCAAGCTAACGTTGGACTTGTTTCTGCGAAGGAGGTTTTGGAGGACGAGAAGCGAACTGATCATGTTGAGGTTCGAAGTGCTTGAAGGTATATTGTAGAGTCAGGTCTAACCTTATTCGTGTTTCTTCACTACGTGTATCTCACCAAAACAATGTTTCCGAAATGCCAAAGGACACTCATCATCGTATTACCTCCGACTCATGTCTCAGATGGAAAGGACGATAGAAGGACCGATAACTCCCGAAATCATGGACGAGGAAGAAGAGGGTATAGTGAAAAGTATCAACGAGAGTGAGAGTGATTGTATCATCGTAGCTAGTAGTAGATCGAACGAAAGGTAGAAAAGCGAATTTCGTGATCCACTTTTAGGACGATAACTCTACTATGACTGCCTTCTCTTGTTCTCCTTGAGCTTACATCGGCGGGTAGGTGCCCTGCTTGTCGTTATATTTGGTGTAGCCGGGGAAGATGCTAAGCTGGCTGTCCTCGTACTTGGCCAACTGTGGGCACGAGAGCCCGGACAACGCATTGAGGAAGGCTGACGACATCTTCTTGGCTAGCGCACCAGTCAAGTCGTTTAGGATGCCCCCGTTGGTGATGATGTCAGGTGATTCGAAGGCTGCCACTTGGAACATGAAGCACACGAGATTGTTGCCCTGCAAGAGGTTCTGCGTGTCGTACACACCGCCCTAATGATGTTAGTCCACAGATCTGTAATTTTGGTCGGTCGCGTGACAGCTAGGTAGTACGTACCGTGAGTTCGGCAACGTCAACCCCAGTCATTGAATTGACTTCGCCAGTGTTGCCACCGACAACCAGATTCTCCTGTAGAAAGGTCAGTCATCACCCGATTGACAAACCTGACGAGCCGTTCAATATATGTCTGGTAGACTCTTCGGTTAGTGTTATCTGTTCGTTCCCAGGAGAATCATGTGCATATCGCATCTGGTTCATGTCTGAGATTGCAAGCATAAAAGAAGGATCAAGTCGTCGCGGCCAGCACCAGATCGACCTTAAACATTGCGGCTAGCAACAAGCGATTATATAGCGACCGCTCTAGTAGTAAACAAGGCAGAGCATGGCCGCGAGGCGCACTCGCTAATTTACAAGCACTCGCGGAGATCAGATCGAAGGACCCGCGAAAGCCAACGCACAGAAGACAACGGCTCAAGTGTCAGCCAACAGATGGGGTCACTTCAGCTTCACCTTGCCTGAGTATAGTATTGCTGTGTTGGAAGTGAACGCCGCTACTACTGGATGTGACAAGCCAGGTGACCGTGAAGGCTGGCTAACATGGGCGGACTGGATTCCAGGTAAAGGCTACAGCGCCAACTGGAATCAGTGGGGTGCAGGTTGGCCCTCCTACTGAGCGCGGGAATGCATGGCAGACACGCAGTGCTTGACACCGGTACGGTTTTATTTGTGTTGATTCATGACGGTGATGGGCTTCATGTAAATGCTGATGAGTGTGATGAAGGGGCCGTAGCGACGATAATGAGGTAGTAGCACTTGTCGTGCTTGCTGTCCTCGACTGTGAGGGAGAAACTGCAATCGCGCTCAGAGTATCCCGGGCCAAAGTAGAATGCCATCTTGGGCTGGATTCTATCATTCAAATGTGGATGCACCTCCCTTGGAGCAATGAAAGTCAGTCAATAATTGCCACTACCAATAATCGTTGTCCGTAATCAGAGACTTCTCCTTCCTCACCTTTCCAAATGATCCGTTCCTCCCCAGGTCTAATATAATTAGGCAAAGGAGCCACTCTACGCCTTGCGCTCACTCAAATCATGTCGAATCAACTAGATTGACTAAGTAAATAGCCTTGTATTAGTTGACTGACCCCGCTTGTGGTCGCCTCTCTATCGCGCCGGCGGCCGGCCTTTAGACTATAGCCAAGCTCCGGCTCAGAAACGTGAAGGATTGAGGCTTTGCTGACGGGCAAGGCATGCTGATGCTCACATTTGACCAACACGCCTCTTCGCAGACACAGAGCCTGACAGAGCGTCTGCAGTCCTTCAAGACAATATTTCGGGAAAGCCACTGTCCCTTGTAATCGATAAGCAAGAGCGGGACAAAAGAGACAGTCCGACCACGCTTTGCGATATTCCGCACCAAACGTAATGGACAAGATTGTACAACAGGCCATCGAGCTTGTCGAGGCGAAACAAAAGACAGCAGAACACCAGCCCTGGCCACTCGACGAACCTTTCTCTCAACCTTACCATAGGTATCATGGGACCTACTGGCACCCTATTGACACCGGGTCTGACGACTCCGACTCAGGATTACACCGGCTCGATATCTGGAGTTGGAACATCGACTTCATGCTACCATTCCCCTCCCAGAGGATGGAAGCCGCGCTGATACACTTGCAACGACTGATCGGGACAAATGAGGAAGCTCACGATTCCAACGGTCTCGCGCACGTCATCTTCCTAGCGGAATGCTTGGAAAGCGATATCAGCCTCCTCAGCCAAGACGCCTGGGTTCAGTCCAAATTCTATCTGACAGACCTGGACATGTCCAACATGGCGTCTGGATACTATGGTACTGTGGCACTCATTGATCGAAGACTGGCGGTCCAAAGTTGCTTCAGAGTCCATTACTCAAAGACGCGCATGGAACGTGATGGCTTGTTCGTCGACGTGGTGCTCAATTCCAAACGCATCCGTTTGTGCACAACTCACGCTGAGAGTCTTGCATTGCAGCCCGCATTTCGACCGCTTCAGCTCAAGATCTGTGCCCGACACATGCACGATCCGCTTGTTTACGCCTCCATTCTAGCTGGCGATCTGAATGCAATCGAACCTGCTGATGAAAACATCCATGTTGAGAACGATTTGAAAGACGTGAGCAGACGAACAAACTTCCATCTCTGATCTGGATGAGATACTAACAGGACTTTTGCCTATACAGGCGTATCTCGAATCGGGAGGAGATCCAGCATCTGGCCATACTTGTGAGTTTTCTTGCGGGCGAATTGCGTTTCCCTTCAAACCCAGGCTGACTGATCAGGGGGCCAACAAGCGTCAATAGCACAGCGCGAGCGCTTCGGAACAAGTCGCATGGACAAAGTTTTCTACTGTGGTGGCGTTCGGCTGCTTGACTTTCAGATCCGCGGTGCCGATGTTGAGCTGAAAGACGAGGAGCAACGGCAGACAATCTTGGACTTGGGATTTGAGAGAGCATGGATCACCGACCATTTGGCTTTGCGAGCGATTTTCGATCTGGTGGAGGCAGAAGTCGACGTCGATCAGAGATCAGAGTCATGCAACGCTAGACCTAACCTATGAGAAGTACGTATAACGCCAGGATCCAGACTTAGCACGCGTTCTTTGTGGAGGATCATCCATTCCTGCTATATGTTCTGTATAGCACTGGTGGTTTTATACCAAGGCACAGGAAATACTCAGAAGCGAAAGTCCAATGAAGCGGATCGGAAGAACGTACATGGCATCACGATGAAATTGTAGGTTCAGGTAGATCCCAAAACACAAGCAACAAGTAAGAGATTAGACTAGTAAACCTGATGTATCTAGGCCCTTCGCACAAGATGTCCCAGATTGCAAGGAACAATGAAGGATCCCATCGTCGACAACTGAGCACTAGATGGACCTTGGCATTGCGGCTCAGCTCGTTGTTAGCCCTGTGTGGCGTCTGCCTTATCCACATTGCTAATTTCAGATACCAAGAATAGCAAAGCCGGTATAAAACCGATCCACTTACATGCCGCAACCGTCTGTGCGCTCTGCCTATACTGCACAGCCCTAGCTAAACCTGCCGCCGAGTTGTTGGTTATTCTGGAATTTGAATCTCTGCCCTACAGCTAAGGCGTATCTTGGTCAAAGCGAACCTACACCGATATCCTTTTTGAGCCCTATTGCTACACTACAACGACAACGCGATCCTTCGTCTCCTTCAGCCTCGTTGGAAATTCTACAATCATACTCTGTATGTACAAAGCAGTCCGTGCGATGCTGTTTTCGATCCACTTAATGTCCACTTCACGTGAATAGCCATGCTTCAGATCTTGTTGGTCGCCAAGAATAGCGACCGCGACATGGTAGACAACAACGCCTCGTTGATCGAGCGACACCAGCGACAATGGAATGGTCTGCGCACGGTACTGCATTGAGTTGTTCGTTGACGGTAGGCAGAGATACAAAGACCATTCATGGGCCGTTTCTACATCTTCTATCATCCTCATCATCATCCTCATCATCATCATCATCATCATCATCATCATCATCATCATCATCATCATCATCAAACAAGCCATCAAGTCAACAGCTTCTACACCAACACTTCTCATAAAACCATCAACAGCAAATCACAATTCACATTCCACGATGCCTTCCATCTCATCCATCATCCCAGCCATTCTCGGCGCCTTCGCCCTCTCTGAGCTTGCCTACGCCGGCCCCGTGCCAGCGAACAGCGGCCTCTTCAAGAGACTCGGCTGCTACGGCTCCCTCGATGAGAGCGACATAAGCTTCTACTCCCTCCACGGCCTCAGCTACTCTGGCGACATCACCCAAGAAGTCAAGAACGACATCCACTCAACCTGCACCAAAGCCGCAGGCAAGACCATCAAGCCTTCCGAACCTTTCTGGCAGTGCACAAACTGGGAGAAGACCGGCCAGGGCAAGACCGAGGCCCTCAAGTGCTACGAGAGCTGCAAGCCTGGCATTGATATCAGCGGAAGCAACCCAGCTGTCATCGATGCGGGCGTTGAAGCGTGCAAATCAATCTGCCAGCTCGAGCACGGAGCGCCGGATCTCAGCGACGACGGATGGAACCACCTTGACTGGGCGATTGAGGTCAGGGACGGTCAGGAGAAGACGATTGATTATGAGACCTGCAAGAAGGCGTTCGAGACCGAGCTGGGGGGATGCAGCAACGGCAGCGAGCAGAATCATGATGGGTTCTGGTTCAGGATTGACCCCAATGCGAGAAAGTGTGCAGCATAGAGGAAGTAGCTGCAGAGGAATCGTAGGCAATAGTTTAGTAGCACAAGTCATCGATTGATTATGCTCATTCTGGCTCACTTGTTTGAGAAAGCTTTGCCGTTCCAATCGTGACACCCGGTTCAACCCACCGTGCTCCCATTGGATGCGGCGCATCTCATGCGATGGTTAGAACATATCACGTTGGTTGAATTTGGGGCCAGTGTTGTTGGCCGATGTTTCATGACCGGTCCCGTTGCCTCTTTTGCAATGCGCGATCGTGTTCATCAGACACGATCTGTTTGCGCTTGGTCGTCTGTAACAGCTGGGCAGATGCGAGCACGTGACGAATTCGATGTATATGACTTCTCCTGGGGGTGAACTTAAGGGACTCCAAGTTATACAGGCACATGGTCAGGACTAAGCTCTTTTTTGTAGTACATGATTTTCCATCAGCACAGCAGGCGTCGGCATGTCTTCGAGCTGTCAGCCCGCGTGAACCATAGCGAACGGCCTTTCGGAACGAGCTGTCTCTGTTCATTACTATGTACAACTCGTTGGTATTACTCTTGACATTCGCACATTGACGGACATGTGACAGAGATATGGTGTTGCAATCCAGGTGCTGCACTACAGTTTGTGTACAATGTCTGGATCGTGAACCAGCCGCCTTTCCGGTTGATTCTTGTCTTGATCTGTGATTGTAATCAAGAAGGATTGCTTAGGGGACATGTGAAGAGCAAGAACGCAGCATGTTGGCCCCCAAAGAGGCGTCAAGATTTTCCGACACAGCCCCCTAAGCCTCTTTGAGGCAGCGCTGCTTCATGGCCCAATGGCTGCGCATTCCTGCAATACTGTATCATATCTTTCAATGCACTCGACATAATACAGTTGCGGCTGAAATGCAAGCTCAGATGGAGCTCAAAGAAACTCAGATCTATGGCGTGAGACTGAAGGGCATTTACCCATACAAAGGGCTCGTGTCATGCTCTTGTCTTAGTTGTCGCACACAGTTGCGTTGCCAAATAGATGTATGTTCTTTTTGCGGCCATCATCATGCTAGAATTCATGATAGGTATCGTTATCTTTTGCCTGGTGTACACTGCCTATGACCGGCTCTTTGCAAGCCCTCTGGCGAAGTTCCCAGGACCTCGGCTCGCCGCTTTGACGACCTGGTACCAGTTCTCCTTCGACATCGTCAAAGGTGGACGCTTGCCATGGCACCTAGCTCAATTGCACGAAGCTTACGGTAAGTATCCAAGTCATCTTCTGCTACCTTCAGTGCGCCAACGTCAATATCTCTCCAGGGCCAGTGGTACGAATCTCACCCACCGAGATCCACGCATCGGACCCGGATTTTTACAATGTTCTTTACGCCGGGGGCTCTCAGCGCCGCCACAAAGATCTCTTTGTGATTCGAGGCTTCTATTGCCCAGAATCAGAGTTCGGCACCCGAGACCATGACATCCACCGGATGCGCCGCATGGTTTTGAACCCGTTCTTCTCCAAGCAAGCGGTACAGCGCTTGAAGCCTATGATCCAGAGCCAGATCGACGTCCTGTGCAAAATATTGCGTGAGTTCACTCAGCAAGGACAAGCACTCACCACAGACATTATCTCGAAATACTCTTTCGGCTACTCCTACAATGCGCTTGAGCAGGAATATCTTGCAGCATCGTGGAATGAATCTTTCAGAGAAGCTATGGCTAGTTCAGTACTGTTCCGGTACCGTTCTTTTCTCCTGTTGGGCAAGTTCATGACGAGTCTGCCTCTCCGGGTCGTCAAGATTGTGAGCCCAAGTTTAGTGCCAGTAGTCACTATCATGAGTGTACGCCGTCAGAGCACAGTACTAGTTTGATCACGCTGACTCTTGCGATCATCAGAGTTTCGAGCCTCACATTCTTGGGATCATGCAAAGAGCCTCGAATAACGAGACAGCAAAACCTCAACGAACAATCTTCAACGAGCTACTCAACGCCGACGTTCCCTCCGAAGAAAAATCAGTAAAGCGCCTGGCCGAAGAAGCACGAGTCATCATCTCAGCAGGCTCAACAACTACAGCACACTATCTCACGCATACCATCTACCACATCTTGGCCAACGAAGACATACACCGTAGATTGCAAGCCGAACTCAATGAAGCAAGGGCAGCTTCATTGAGGACTCTGTCAACGCAGGACTTTGAGCAACTGCCTTACCTCAACGCAGTGATCAAGGAAGGCTACAGATTGAGCTACGGCATCACAACCCGCCTCGCTCGAATCGCGCCAGACACGGTCCTACACTGCCAGGGCCATACAATCCCCGCCGGCACAACCGTAAGCATGACTTCTGTGGTTCAGCACATGAACGCCTCTCTCTTCCCGAGCCCAGAGCTTTTCAATCTACAGCGCTGGCTAGACTCAGACGATGCCTACCTCGACAGATACCTCGTCAATTTCTCCAAAGGCTCTCGCGCGTGCGCTGGTATCAATCTCGCCAAAGCGGAGATTCTACTCACCTTGAGTGCGATGTTCACGAACTTCGACATGAGGCTGTGCAAAGACGTCACATGAGCCGACGTTGAGATCACACGGGACTATTTCGCAGCTTATACCAGCGCACATGGTGAAGATTTGCGGGTTTTGTTACAAACCAGGTCATGATTCTTCCAAATTTGGCGAAGGCATGATTTAGTGTTTCCGCCGTCACAGTATAACTGTGTCAACACCCGATGCAAAACATATCGCGTCACAGTGAGGGTGGTGGCTCAAACGTCCGTTGTCAAGAACACAAAGATCCATTCCGCCACAGACCAGTTAGGTGTGACCTGGCACCTCTTGAGAATGGACTGAATGGTGTAGAATGCAATCAATAGATTCTTTACTCATCATCAGCACGCACACGAGCACGTAACAAACGCCAGATCAAACCATTGCAGCGGACTACACAGAAATGCTCCTAAGCTTGTTGACGACCATGTGCAAGAACTCTAATTGAAGAATCATGTTGACCGCCGGATCTGTCTCATTGGCCTTGGCGTCGAGCCCGAAAGCATCTAGCCCGACGATGCATGACTTCGTGGCCCTTGCGTAATCTTCGCCCATGTTCAGCCGGACTTGTTCCAAGATTGAGCCATCACTTGATGCATTCAAGAGGATGTCGCGAACGCGTCTTGTTTTGATGGGAGACGCGCCTGTTGAGGGCGTCAACAAGTCGTTGGAACGCAAATGATCAGCAATCACAACATCTGCGGGTTTCCAGAGAGCGATTTCTATCAGGATGATGCCCAGGCTGTAGTAGTCAAAGGTCTTCCGATAATGCTTCGGCGTCAATCCTTGGTGGTCGGGGTGACGATATACCGCCGTGCTTGGGGCGATGGACTTGCCTTGCGTTGTGAGATCCGGCTCGTCAGGCCTAGCATACCCGAAGCCAGTGAGTCGCAGATCGGGCAGATCGTGGAGAATCTCTTGTCCGACAAAAACGACGTTTTCACTGCGCAGATCCTTGTGGAGCCATCCGACAGCGTGCAAGAACAACAAAGAGGTGGCCAGATCCTTAGCGGTCTTGACACGGCTGCTCAGCGATACAAGCGTACGAGACAGCAGTTGACGGAGTGTCTGCGGAGCAGCACTCTCAAGATTGTTCTCGTAGACGAAGCCAAATCTAGTATGCTTCTCATCCAAGCAATAGCCAACACATTTTGGGATGCGAAACTCAGACGGTGGAGTTTCGCTTTTGAGGAGCATAACAAGTCGTTCGACCTGCTGTCTGGTTTCGTCCGCCGGGCCCCTTGTGGATTTGAGGTCAGTCGCCGAAGTGATGATCTCATCGTACTGTTTCCATTCCACCCAGACTTGCATGCCTGTGCTAGCGTCACTATCAGGCGAGACCAGACAGCCGAACACACGCGTAGATAGAAATTCATCTGCGACAGGTAGCTCGCGTGTTGAGTCTGATATACCTTGTTCACCGGTGACAGTGAAAGTGTTCGATTCGGCGCTAAGTTCAAGTCTCTCAAAGCTCAGCTCCGTCGATGGACCAGTTCTAGATTGCGATTGGACGACTGAGTATTGCAGCCTGAACTTTGCGAGTTGTTCAAATGTCGTGTCAGATCCATGGAGGGGCGCAGGGATCGATGTAGCATGCCGTTCGTTGACCAATGTGGTGGCTTGCGAGATGACACTGCTGGTGTCATCTTTATCCAAGCGCGGCACGAGCGTAGCTGCCATCAGCAACTCTTTGAGTTCCCTCTGTCCTGTGTTAAGTTGCATGATGCCCAGACCAGTCTCTCGAGACTGCTCCAAAAGTTTGTCCATCTTAGAGTCACCCAGCGTCTCGTGCAGGAAATCGGTGAGCTCCTTGATCTTCTGGAGATTCTTTTCGAATCGCTCTTTGTCAACCATGGCCCATTTCAAGCGCTTTGGATGCGTTGCGACTTCCTTGGTCGACTGATAGGCTCGAATCATCAAGCTGATACCCTTTGACCTTTGCTTTCCAGGTAGTATCAAATCCTGAGAAGCGAAAACAGGCTTGAATGACTCCAAGTCCGCTCCAGTTACTGGTTCTCTATCCTGGAGATCAATGGTACCTTTACCACCTGTCAGAGCATCATCGACTGTTCGCAGCTCCTTGAATGAACCTCGGATCTTTGTCAGACGTTCCAGGCGTACCCTCAGCTCGGATAGTGCTGCAAAGACCATGGGGCGGCTGGCCTTTACGGTGATGTCGAAACGATTGTGTTCAGCAGCATCTGACAATCCAGCTGCGTCTCCCCAGTCAAGGAAGCGGGTGTACTCGAAGAGCAACCTGAGCCGCAGCGAAGCACAATCTTCGGGCATGCGAGCGGCATCCTCGAAGTACCCATATGCTACAAGGCTGTCAATACAAGATTTTTGCCGGATGTTGCACTCTTTCTTACCCAGCTTGACACCTTCGAAAACTTGGAAAGCAAAGGATGCCGCTCCTAGAGCCAAGGACACTCCATCGTAAACCATGGCCGTCAAGGATTTCTGGAATATTCTTGAGAGTCACTGCACGACCAACGACTTCAAAGTGGTTCGAGGGCTTTTTAAACCAGCCGGCAAAGCATAGCTTTTTGTAGCCTCAGTGAGCCCGACTGGCTTTGTATCTACACGTTAGCAACTGCATACATGTAGGCAACACAGTAGCAGCACAGCCGTGAAGGCAATCGCGGCCACGGCACACTTCATGCATGTCAGCAATGCGCCTCCACGACAGCCTTGTACGTGCAAGCTGCGAGGGCATATGCTACATTCGGGCTCAACGACAAACATGATCCGGTCCTCGCCAATAGTCTGGTGTAAGTGGCGATCTGCATCCATTTCGAGGATGCCTGGATCTTCAGCCCATCTGGCCCGTGCCCGCGAACCGCGTTTTGCGACCCGCACTCGCAGCTCTATCCCGTGTCCTCTTGGTCTACTCCTGCAGGTCTGCAGATACCTTTGCTTTTCCCATTATAACCTGCAGTAACGATGGCGCATGGAGGCGGCCACCACCAAACTGATCGTCTGACTGATCTTCTGAAGGGAGTGTCAATGGCGCCCGCCTCGCCTCTGTGGATCAAACCCCGTGGACTTCCTAGCCAGCCTGATTGATTGGAGAGAGCTTTTGCACACCTTGTTGCACCACTCTGAAGGCTTCTTGCAATGGATGGGAGTGTGAATTCGCTGTCGACATCCTCGTCTCTGAGGTCTGATACTTCCTCGCGAAACGGACATTCCAGTCTCCCACAGAACGGTGGTGGCCGCTTCAGTGACCCTTCAAATGGGGCGGTAAATTCATCCACGACGCAGGAGTCCGTTTCCTCGGACGAGACACCTCAGTGGAGCGAAAGTCCGACTACTACGAGTAGCCCTGACTTTCCATATCACGCAGCGCACCTCGATTATGATACTTTCGCCGTACGTTCGCCTCTGCCTGGAGGCATCATTGAAGAACGAGTTGTACTACGCCGGTCAGATCCGTCACCCTCACGTTCACCACGTCGGCAAAGGTACCCGTCACATGTGAACGGCTCAGATGGATCGAACAACTATCGGACAAGCGATGTAGTCAAAGAAGCCTCGAACATGACTATGAGGGAATTTCATGCACTGCCGCCAAATCGTCGGTTCCGCTGGCCTGATCTATCCTCAACACATCTCGTATCTCCTGGAAATCTCTTCCCGTTGAAATTCTCACGCTCATTGTTCAACAAGGCAGACAAACTCCTCTACCATTTCTGCGAAACTGATTCCCGTGCACACGGATTCAGTGATTCGGTGGCTGTTAAGCTTTTGAAAGCAAACACCAAAGACAGCGCGCAGGACGGCAAAGTCGCAGAGAGCAAAGCCCTAGAGGGTTTGACTCATCTGCACGTAGTGGCCTTCCTCGGCAGTTTCAACTGGCTCGACAATCTCTGTCTGGTCATGTACCCGGTCGCTGAATGTGACCTTGCCAAGTACATGCTTCTGATATACGGCGCGTGCGTAGACCGGGACTACGAAAAGTGTGACAGGATGCTCTCCAGGCTCCGCGGATTTATGCCATGCTTGTGCGACGCTCTCAGATATCTTCATGAGGTCCACCGCCAGAAACACAGCGACATAAAACCTGCAAACATACTCGTCGACAAATATGGCAATGTGCTACTCACTGACTTTGGCATATCCAAGAAATTCGCACCGAACGAAGAAGTCACGACCGAGGGTCCATTACGAGGCTACACCGCCAAGTATGCCGCGCCAGAAGTTCATGACTACGAGAATAGCAAAAGGAATCTGGCGATAGATGTCTTCTCCCTTGGTTGTGTGTTTGTGGAAATGGCTACGGTTCTGGCTGGCTTTGAAATACGTGAATTCTATCAAACGATTGAAGAGCCCAACGAGAGGACTGTCATCTACAGTCACGCACTTCCGCAGATATCCACATGGATCCAGAACCTGTCTTCTAGACATGAAGAACTGCAGTCAGACATCGACATTGGAAGCCTGGGCCGCTTTGTCAGAAAGTGCAATATCACTCACAGTCTACCTCCCGAAAAACTGACTGATATTCGGAGAATGTTAGCCACCGAACCAGGAAATCGACCATCTTTGCAGGATCTGAAACTTAACCTGGCATGGGGAACGTGTTCGTGTCAGACTCAATTGCCAGGGTTACCAGTGTTACCAGAAGAACAAGAGCTATCAAGTGGAAACAACAGTGACAGAGTTTCTGTTCCGAACGGTAGGCTCGATACCGACTCTCAAGTGGTGGAGACTTCTGCAACCGCCAGCCAGACGACCATAAGACCTGCACCGATTATCGACGACTCTCAAGACTATCCACCCACGATATCAATCGCGGATGCCACTGTTGTTTCCCATTTAACACAATCATCTTCAGGATCATCTCACCAGCCTCACCCGAATGCAGATCAACCCGATCACGGGCGTCCTCTCTCGGACAATGGGAATGGCTTTTCCCCTGCGCTCCCCGCTGTCACAATCTCATCAAACGGCTTTGCACGAGAAGCCCGAGTGTACCGCCCTCACAAGCGTGCGAATACCTCTCACCAACAAGGCCCAATCAGGATACAGGATGGGGTCAAAGGAAAAACCGTCCTGGTGTACGACCCCATGATTGAGTCTCTTAGCGAACAATCGCTAAGCGAGTTTGACTGTATGTACATTCCGCGCCGTCCTACTCGTGATACACTACTAACACGCTACAGGGCAGCAGCTTGGCATCTGGATGGAGCTTCCGCGGAGTGACGGCTGGAAATACCGATTACTTTCCGGCGACATCAACCTATGGAAACGCCTTTCGTTCCGCTCTAACCTCAGCCGCGTTTTTGGAAACACGAGGATGCTATTCATCAAGGGTGAGTTTCCTGACCGATACTTAAATCCTTTCCGCGGACCGAGCCAGTAGAGGCCGCCGCAAGGCTGGATGCAAACTTTGGGCGGTCAGGAGTGCAACGTGGATCGTGGGTGCAATTTCTTGTGGCGATGTACATAGGGGTGACTTGATGTCTTTCAAGCTCTGAGATCGAATGAGGTGTCAAAAAGAATCTTTTGCCACGATCTCCCGTGTTCGCGGATTGTGTAGGTTGCCTACTTTGAGAAGCGAGCGCGAACGAGACTTCCAGTGAGATTCCCCCTCTCAGCCGCATGTGACGGTACACCGTGGGATGATGTGGACGTCTGACAGCATTCTGGCGTGCATGACGGCACGGGTGGCTATGATTACGCGCCGAACAGGCTGAGGATCATCAGCGCACCCGAGCGAGGCCTCCTCACGCGACGCCCCATCTAAGCCACCTGCATGTAGGTCTTTCGGGTGCGCAGCACTGTTTGTAGGGCCGCGTGCTTTGGGCATACGCACTGCTGGGGCTGATCGATCAGGCTGAGTTCCAGCTCCCGCTGCGTGTTGAAATGATCTGCATTCCTCTCGAGGCCGCCCCTAGCATTTGTATACACATGTATGACCACACAGCAAACACAATCACAGACACACCAGTATGATATCACGCTCCGAGTCGCCTGGAAGTGCTGTTATTACAGACCAAGAAAGTCAGCCGGAGCGCAACAACCGCAATGTGAAATTCGCAAGCCTGCGGAAGGACGATGCGAAGACGACAGACCTTAAGCCTAGCGCTGGCCATGCTGTCGACAAGCCTTGGGCTCAGCGCGTAGCTTTGAGTTTAGGTCAGTATAGATCACATCTAGTTGGGGAATGTTTGCTAACGCCACCTAGACGGTGGAGGAGTCCGTGGTCTATGTCAACTGCTCATCATCCAGAAACTGATGGACAAAGTCGAAGCAATCGAAAGGAGCTCAGACGTCAAATCGAGTGCCTCGAGTGACTTTCTGCAAGAACACCCGAAGCTGTACACAAAAGCGTCCGACTTGCCAAACTTGTACGACGAGGGCATATTTCTACCAGCACATTACTTTGACTTCTTCGCAGGGACAGGCGCAGGCGGGTGAGTGCCGCGCACACCTTTTTCCTTACAAATATGCTCACATTGTTATAGTATCGTTGCTATCTTGCTGGGTCGCCTTCGCTGTGATGTCAATGTGGCGATTGAGCACTACAAAGGCATCTGGAAGGGACTCGGCGCGGGCATGACAGCAATAGATCGAATGTCCCCAGTACGCCATTCGAGAAAATCAAACACCAAGAGGGTCCAAGATGGACTGGCAAGCATCTTGCGCACGCGTGACCAGTGGCTCAGCAACGTCGCGAAAGACAATGGCTCGTCTATTTTCGTCACAGATAGCTCGATCGCCAAGACGTATGTCTCCCTCTTTTCTACTATGCACTATCGTTACTGATATTTCTAAGGTTGGTTCTTACAGTCGAGATTGACAAGACAAAAGGCTCACAGAAGCCTTACCTCTTTCGGTCATACAACTCGGGCTCAGCAAAAGGTCGAACTGGCCTCCATCGCCCTTCACGACAAGACCTTGATCATGTCGGCATTGCACAGGTGGCCAGCGCTTCTTGCGCTGCCTCTCGCGACTTTTCGAGTGTACAACTCGAAACGTCTAACTCTTCGACTTCGAAATTCCGCGACGGGTCCCTTTGGAACTCGAATCCAGCCATGGAGCTCTACACGGAGATGTCGTCAATGTACGAGGATCCGCAACCAGTAGGCATGATTTTGAGCATAGGAACCGGGGAAGCCAAATCATCAGGTCTCATTGGAGCATTCCGCAGAAGACGAAGTTCTGCCAGTCGCATGCAACGCGGGCAGCTCCTAAACGTGGACGAACAGCTGGATGCTCTTTCACAGCGGGACGGTTTCCGGTATACACGCCTCCCTGGCCCGATCTATCTCAGCGACCTCAGTCTGAACGAATGGCAAGACGACCCAAGCAGCGAGCATACTTTCACTCGCCTGCAAAAGTCCGTTGATGCTTATTGCGGCACTGCAGAGATCAACGGACAGCTCGAATCATGCGCGGAGTATCTCGTCGACGTGCGTCAGAAAAGAGCCACGACCCAGCAGTGGGCACGTTTCGCCCTGGGAATCTTCTACACGTGCGATCTTTGCGATGGTAGCAAACGGTACACAAGCCTTTCCAACCGAGCATCCGCGCCGCCTTACACTGCAAATTTGAATGACAGAGTCTCCAAGCTTGGCTTCATGTTCAATAAAGACTCACTTTCGGCGCCCGTGTCCTTTACAATGGGTAGTACCGCGAGCATCAAGCAATCACTGAGTGGTCCTCCCTCGATTCGCCTGCAAGATGGTTTCGAGGACCTCATTGCAATCGACTACTCATCGCAGCTCGAGAAGAACTTTGACCACAACACCGATTTCGTCAAACATCTGTTGAACGAGCATGCGGCACCACCTCCTGATGCTCAGTGGAAAGATCGCTTTGACAGATGGGTGGCAGACCGAGCTCACACAGTAGTTCGGTAGTGCCGTTGCAGTCTCACAAAACGTTGGCAGATAAGCCAGCACAAAGCCCACTGTGCGTTAAACTTCCATGGGGTGAAACCGAGGATTTCTGCAGTAGTTTCTCTACAACATTTCTTGAGATCGTTCTCGCGATATCTTAGCGGCGTTCTGGCGTTTTAGCGTTCTAGTTGTTTGGACATGCCTGATATCTAACGACCTAGCGATGAGCGTATCATACATCATGACTTGATCCACATTACTTGGGTCTAAGGCAGTATCATGCAGATGTACATGTTACCTCAGTCATTGAGAGTTTTTGCGTTGTGGCGAACAGAGCGTCTATATGCATCTCCCGATCTCTCGTTGAGGGCGATATTCGTTTAGCACGTGTGAAGCCCGACTGGTTGGTGTTGACTTGTATACCACACACGTTCCACGAATACACCAGTGAGTAACAAAGTACTGCTTTATAAGCGGCTAACAAGAAGAGAAAAATCATTAATGTAAAGGACATACCCTGCGACACAATTGAATGTACATATAACGTACCCTGCAATCTAGTGACTCATAAATCTATACTATCTATCTTCAAAAATCGATTATTTAATAACTACTAAATTTTTAAGGAAATACTAGAGTAGGTTATTTAAAAGAGGTATCTCGAAATATAGTAAATACTAAAGTAAGTACTACTTAAGTATAAAGACTAATCGTTACTTCCTTACTACTATTAAGCATACGAGTTATATATATCGCGCTAGCTACTACTAAGCGTAGTATAGGCTATACTCTATATATAATCTTAGACTTTATCTTAAGATCTTCCGTAATACTAGTTTACTATTCTAAGCTTATATAATTACGCTTACGAAATCTTAGAAAGTTTAGACTCTAGTAGATAGCTCTTAGGAATCTAGTTGTCACGAGCGTGAGGCGGATCGTGCGGAGCGTAGGTACGAGAGCGTAACGAGTCGGATACAGAGCTAACTACGGACTGAAGGCCAACCTTGACGTTGGTCCTATCGACAGGACGTAGCTCGAAGGGCTACGTATAGGATACAGAGTGCGAAACTAGGAGTAAGCCGACCGCGGCTTACCTTCTATCAATTCTGACCTGAGGGTCGGGAAACAATTCCGGGTGCCTGAGGCAGGGTCTCCCTAGCAGTAACACTGTCACGTGATCTCAGCTGAACTTCTGTATGTGCCACGGCTTGCCCGTGACACTAGTTTAAGGATCTTCTAAACTAGTACTTTCTCTTTATCTAGAGTAAGCTATTATATTAGTAAGAGCTAGTCGCTTGTTAACTAAGTTCTATTTATTCTCTATCTTAGTATTAAATTTAGTACTTTATATTATTTTACAGCTTCCTAGATACTAGAGATTTAATCTAGTTCGATAGCCTAGATAGTAGGAAGTATATCGCCTTCGTTAGTAACTAATTATACGTTATTTAGTAGTACTATCGAGTCGTATGTCTAATTAAGGTAGTAGTGGTTTTGGAAAATCGTGATATACTAGATTGTATGATTCACTAGATTGCGGAGTACGTTACATATACACATGCATTTGCAGCCCCAAACCCTGGATGTGCAGGTACATCGATGCAACCCTAAAATAAAGTCCGCTCCGAAACTCCCGAAAGTTCGCAGGCGGCATCGCTGTCATCTCGAAAGTGGAAAGCATAACGTTCGATCCGACATTCACAACCCCATCAAACCACACAATGTTACGCACGCCAACCATGAGCAAAGCGCTCACCCTCCCATCGCGCATCTCGCGCAACGCCACATCCTCTGCCCGCGCAGCATCGCGGCTACGAAACTACGCGACCGCATCCAGACAACCCTCAGAAAAGGAACCTACCGACCTCGACCAAATCACAACACTCCCCAACGGCATTCGCGTGGCAACGGAAGCGCTTCCAGGCCACTTCAGCGGAATCGGCGTCTACATCGATGCAGGCTCAAGATACGAGAATGAGGGTTTGCGGGGAGTTTCACATATTATCGACAGGCTTGCCTTCAAGTCGACGACCAAGAGGAGCGCGGACGAGATGCTGGAGTCGATCGACAAGCTTGGTGGAAACATCCAGTGTGCGTCTTCGCGCGAGAGCTTGATGTACCAGTCTGCGACTTTCAATTCTGCGGTGCCGGATGCGGTCGGTATGCTAGCGGAGACGATTCGGGATCCTAAGATTACGGACGAGGAAGTGGACAGGCAGCTTGAGACGGCTGATTATGAGATTGGAGAGATTTGGAGCAAGCCGGAGCTGATTCTGCCGGAGCTGGTGCACATGGCTGCTTACAAGGACAACACTCTTGGTCACCCGCTTCTGTGCCCCAAGGAGAGGCTGGGTGAGATCAACAGCAAGACGGTGGAGGCATACCGCAGCGCATTCTTCAGGCCTGAGAGGACAGTCGTTGCTTTCGCTGGTGTTGCGCACAAGGAGGCCGTGCGACTGGCAGAGCAGTACTTCGGAGACATGAAAGCACCCTCCATCACAACCTCAGCGACGCCCGAGGAACAACAGATCCAGCCTCCCTACCCGACATCACAGACAGCACCGCAGCAGGACTCGCGGCTGATGTCGAAGATTCCCTTCTTCAAGAACCTCTCCACATCAGCCTCCCAAAACGCCTCAGTATCACCTGACCAGTCACAAATAATCACAGACCCTCTCGCCCTCCCAATCGACTACAACCAAGCCAGCCAATACACCGGCGGCTTCCTCTCGCTCCCACCCCTCGCAATTCCTCCCAACCCGATGCTCCCCCGCGTCTCCCACATCCACCTAGCCTTCGAATCCCTCCCCATCGACTCCCCCGACATCTACTCCCTCGCAACCCTGCAAACCCTCCTCGGCGGCGGCGGCTCTTTCTCCGCCGGCGGCCCCGGCAAAGGCATGTACTCGCGCCTCTACACCAACGTGCTCAACCAATACGGCTGGGTGGAGAACTGCATGGCCTTCAACCACGCCTACACCGACTCCGGCCTCTTCGGTATCAGCGCCGCCTGCGCCACGCAGTACGTCCCGCGCATGCTCGACACCATGGCCCGCGAGCTCTCGCTCCTCAGCACGGAAACCGGGCACGGCCGCCTCAGCGACATCGAAGTCAAGCGCGCCAAGAACCAACTCCGCTCCTCGCTGCTGATGAACCTCGAATCGCGCATGGTCGAGCTGGAAGACCTGGGCAGGCAAGTGCAGGTGCACGGCCGCAGGGTGCCGGTCAAGGAGATGGTGGCGAACATCGAGAAGGTCACGATTGCGGATTTGAGGCGCGTGGCGAAGATGGTGTTTGGCGGCGAGGTGAGGAACAAGGGCGAGGGCAGTGGAGCGCCAACGGTGGTGCTGCAGCAGGGTGAGGAGGAGGGCGTGAAGATGAAAGAGATTCCGTGGACGGAGATCCAGGATCGTATTTCGAGGTGGGGATTGGGCAGGAAGTGATTGCGAAGGAAGAACGAATGTGGATGTGTATGTGTATTGATATGTGTGGCATTAGATGGTGTTCGGTGGTTGGCACACGAGTGTGCTGTATGTCTAAAGAAGTGCAACGATGGCGCAAAACTTGAAAAGGATACTAAGCTACGCTCACATCTTCGCTTTTTCATGTACGAGCGATGTAAATAGTAAAAATTATCTGTATTAGTATATTCAAGGGAATAGATCTCCTTCACTGGCTCAAAACTTACCCCTCCTTTCAACAAGTATGTCACGAAACAACTTAGTCTCGTATTCACCCAAGTCGCCGAGTTTTGATATGAATATTTGGAAAAGCTTGGTACACAAGGAAGCTCCTTCAATCTAAATGAGATTAAACTGGAAGGATGTCACTGGCAAGGGAGGTTAGATCTCCTTAGATCTATTTAGCTCGCGTACAAGAAGATTGCATATATGTATGTCTCGGGGTGTCGGACAGTGGCCGATCGACTCCGACTTCCGTACAGAGTGTCTTGCCTTGCGAGAACAAAGATAATAGTAATACAAACAGCCAAGCGTCCCACTCCGCGGAGTGATTCACTTCGGGCTTATGGTGAACAATGGTGGCTTGTCTCTCTCTCTCGGAAGGTGTCTTGCAATTTGGTGAGAGGAAGGATATCTATGCGGTGGTACTGTATACTACAGCCATGAACTCGTGCTGTTACCTGCCAATTTCAGGAGGTAGTAGGCAAATATTCTCGACGGAAAGAACGACTTTTCTTTCCAGCGAGGGGTCGTGCACAAACTTGTCGCGATAAGGTGAGTTGTTCGTGAGATAACACGAATTCTCGAAGGAATGTCCAGAATTAGGTGACTGTACCGTAAGCTGGGTAATGCTACTCCTTTGTGATACTGCGCGTAAATCACCCAGGAGTCGGGAAGCGATTTTTCGGATTTCCAGCGCGTGCGAAGGATCGGCGTATGGTTGGTGACTTGCGTGCATGTTGTGCTGATCCTTTTGCGGACTGATAGCAGATCTATGTGGCGTGTATCAGTGTTTGCTTATTTGATAAGGGAGGTTATATTGAGAGTAAGAGAATGAACTATTGTCTCGAAAACTGCTTTGCCAATGTAGGGCAACAACATCGCTCCTATGTTCACCGACAGACTGTGTGCTATACAGCCAGCCACGCACGCGATTATCTTGACTCGCAAACAGTGGTCCTAAAAAGATATAAATACCATAAAGTCTCAAGGCCATCCGCGCAGGATCTTGGTTCGTAAATCTATTTCAGCTCAAACAACGATGCTGATGCTGATAGCCGACCCATGGTAACATAGAGTTCTAGACTTCAGGCCAGGGTGGCTTTCAACGGCGGATCAGCACGATAGCGCGTGTGGTCTCGCCCTACCCAGCAGGTACATGTATGTATGTCTCAGTGCTATGATGAAGATGGACATGCGGATCGCGTGAGCGAGTGAGACAGAATCAGTGCGACATCATCTTGGTTCAGAAGGCTGAATGACCGTTGCTGCTGAAGGATTTTTCTTTTCGTGGGAGATTAACATGGCGGGAATAATATCGAAGCCAGAGACTCCCCTAACATCTGCGCTCACCCGATTTAGCAGATTGGAGTGCCGATGCACCAGTAGACTAATGTATTATGGCGCCCACCCAGGTCCCGTGCGCATCGGCATGGTCGGTCCCTGGGGTGTTGGGTGCGGGCTAGCAGGACAGTAGTTGACTAAGTCTGGCCATAATTTGACTTAGACGAACGCCCTGCAGCACCTTGCGAGAGGAGGAGAGGCATTAATCAATGATAATACTCTCGCCTGTTGTTCTTCTTCGCTTGCGTTGTTATTGTTTGCCAGTCTCGTGATATCCACACTTTCGGCCAACTCGTGCTCACAACCACCCACCCAGGAGATCCAAATCAACAAGGCGATCTTTAAGGCGCACACGGGCTCGGCGGTTTCCAGTGGCTTGTCTTGTCTTGTCTTGTCTTGTAATCCGATCACTGACGTAGGAGGAGGGAGACTTGAGGGAGAGTGCAGCAACGGCGCATCTCTCAGGGACTCGACTGTTGCAAGCGGCTTCCGCAGCAGCAGCAATTGCGCATCATCTTGGCTCCAGTCGTCCACCACTGCCTGCCTCTGCTTTTATAATCACCACCAAACCCACTCGCAAGACCCGCTCCGCGTGACTGCCACACGTGTGATAGAATGCTAGGCTCTTCCTCGCCAGCCGCTGCGACCATACATACCAGCCGAAGCAGCGCCACGCCCTCCTCTCCCACCCGTCCCAGCAGACTGCGCGGTCTCAGTTACTTGCGGAACTACACCCACAACCACCTGCACGGCTCCTCGTCGCAGCGCGCCGAACAGCAGCAGCAGCAAACCCGCCAGCAACAGCAGACAACCCAGATCCAGCAGCGCCGCGAGAGACCAACCGTCCACCGCAGGAGCATCAGCTATCCCGCCGGATCGAGCAGTTCAAACGCGGAAACACCGAGATCAGGCTCGCAGTCGGGAATACAGAGCCGTGAAGGAGGCTGGGTGCCTACAGTCCAAGGACGCAGCGGACTCAGCAGACAGGCCATCGACCTTACCAGCACGGATACGCAAGCGGCACAGCGAGAGACTAGCCAGAGTCCCATAAGCATGACGAGAGCCAGAGCTGCCACGGCGGTCACGCCTTTGGCTTCTGGTATGTCAGCGGATGCCGGTGCGCCCTCGTCGAGTGCACCGCCGGCGAAAGAAGCACAGCCTACAATTCGTTTCATTCCACATGTGGAGACACGCTCTTCCAGACCTTCTCTGCATTTCCAGGCTGTGTCGAGAACGCTTAAGAATCCTAGCACCATCGTACGTGTAGGCCGATACAGTGAGCGTGATACACCTACAGCCGAGGAGAACTCATTACCCGTTGGCTTCAAGTCAAAGGTCGTCTCTCGCCGCCACTGCGAGTTCTGGTGTGCAAGCGGACAGTGGTACGTCAAAGATGTCAAGTCCAGCTCTGGAACTTTCCTCAACCACGTGCGCCTCTCAAGTCCTGGTGTCGAGAGCCGACCATACCCCGTCAACGATGGCGACGTCGTGCAACTTGGAATAGATTTCAAAGGTGGCGAAGAGGTTATTTTCAGATGCGTCAAGATTCGCATAGAGTGCAACCGCGGATGGCAAAAGAGTCTCAACAACTTCAACACCACAACACACAAGCGTTTGCTCAAGAGCGCAGGCATCAACAAGAATCGCGATTCGGACACAGCGAGTGTGAACAGCTCTGAGTGCAGCATCTGTCTCAACCCTGTGGCACCTTGCCAGGCTTTGTTCGTCGCTCCTTGCAGTCACGTGTGGCACTACAAGTGCGTTCGGAATCTTATTCACGGGCCTAACTGGCCAAATTTCTTGTGCCCAAATTGTCGCTTCGTGGCAGATTTAGAAGCAGACGTGGAGCCTCTCGAGGAAGAAGAGGAGGAAGAATTCGAGGAGATTCCAACACCATTTGCAGATACGGCGGAAGAAAGCGCAGATGTAGACCAAAGTGGCGAAACAGGAGTGTCGTCAGACGATGCCGTCGACAGTTCGAACGGAGGCGGAGGCAACACCACAGACGACAGTACCAACGCACAAATACCCAGCCGCGACCGACCTCGAGACACGCTGTTCATGCCCTTGCAAGTCGATAACCTCGACCGCACAGCAAACATCACAGACGAAGAGCTCGCCGGTCTAGTCGGCACCGTCACCCTCGAACCTCCCACGCCTATCGAACAAACCGAACCCAATCCTCTAGCCGGAGCTTCCTCATCCGTCAGCTCACCAGTCCCAATCTCCATGTCCGCATCCAAAAACCGCGCGCCTCCACCGCCAGATCTCATGAGCGCTCGCTCCGCGACACCGACTTCTACCACACCTTTCGCACTAGCTGCTAGCGTTCTTGAGGAAGGCCCGCTGACGCCTAGAAACAACGCTGGTCCTTATGTCCTCGATGGTGACGCTGGCCGGGAAATGGGTGCTATGAACTCCCTTACCGCGACAGTCATGAGGGAGCACGACGACGAGCAGGCGAATCGGACATGAGGAGTTCAATGATGGCTATCCGCTTATATCCTTGCTGTATTGATCACGCGTTGTTGCGCGTACAAGTGTATAATGTGATTTTAGGGATGGAGGGAGTGCGGACGAGAGCTGGCCTTGGGGTTGATACCATTTCTATTATTTTCCGTTTTCCTTAGGCGGCTCCTTCGACAATGATCATCTTTTCTCCTTCCTCCGCCTCATACTTCAACATCTTCATCCTGGCTAAGGCTATGAGAGCGCGGAGCATGCGCTGCAGCGGTTTTTGGAACTCGCCTTTGCTTGGTCTTTCGTGTGGTCGCTTTCCCCTTTGCCTCGGGGTGAGGTTGCATTATCTTTCGCTATCGCTTTCTGTCAGTATCTCCCAAAGGACGAAATTCTCAAGGTTTCGCCTGGCTCTGCTCGAGAACGGGTATCTCAAAAATCTACTACTAGAAAACCCATGACTAAGTACAATTGATCCATGGTTGTGAAGCTTGTCTCTTGGGTTTATACATGTAACAACAGTTTCAAGTTCTTCTACGCACTTCTACCAAAAACTACCTTCAAGCCATCAACGACAACAATAGCCTTCGTTACTTCATGGCTGCCGACTAGGCGTCGCAGACCTGCTAGCATCCCCGCCACCCGCCTTCTTCGCCAAACTCGCAAAGTACTTCTCCAGATCCTCGCTCGGGAAATCACTCTTGTTGCTCGTCGGCGTGGCAGCCTGCCTCTCGCTATCGTCCCTCCTTGGCTGTCTCGGTGTGCTGGCCCTGGGCGAGCTCGACGCCGCAGCGCCATCCGTAGCCTGCTGCGAAGTGCCAGGACGCTTGAGCCTCTCGATGGCCGCTTCAGCAGAGACAGTGTTATAGCTGACTCCGCCAACGTTGAAACTCACGTCGCCGAGATCGTTGAGCGCGCCGGTCGATTCGCCCGCAGGCATGCCGGCGCCGCCTCGAATGACGGAAGTCCCGCTGCGGCCTTGCATGGGTTCGCCGCGCTCGCGATCGCGGGCGACGAGGTTGTCGAGTTCTCGGCGCATTTCTTTCAGGAAGTCTTGGTCGCTGCGGGTTGTGACTGTGATGGTGGGTGGTTTGGGGCGTTTGTGCGCGTTTGGGTCTTGGATCTGGGCTTCGAAGGTGCGGGTTGCTGAGAGCGAGTCGGAGGAGTCGGTGGATGGGATGTCGTTTTCGCCCTCGATGGGTGAGACGGCGGAGGCGTAGACTTCTGTTTCTTCGGTTACTCTGGCGCCGCTGGCTGCTTGGGTGGGGTCTGATGGTGCTTCTTCAGTGGTTTTTTGTGTGGTTGCTGTTTGGTGGAATATGATCACGGGGTGAGAAAGATCTTGTTGCCATGCTGCGAGTACTTCTTCCGGGGAGAAGTTTTCTGAGAGTAGTCTGATCTTGCCGGCGCTGTCCCATCCTTGTGGGACAACAATGTTCATTCGGTCGACGACATTGTGCTTGGGGAGCAAGTCTTCGGCTTTTGCTGGTGCGCCACCGACGGTAGCCTTCGGACCAATGCTTGCAAGGTCGAGATCAAGTGATTGGTACACAGTCTTTTGAGCCTCTGTGAGAGTAGAGCCGGGTTGTTGTGGAGGAGCCGCACTCGAAGTGAACAAGAGGGCCGTGAGTGGGTGCAAAGGCAGTATTGAAGTTCTGAGGACTTGAGCGACAAAGTCAAATGTCTCCTCTTGCCAGCCATCTCGCTCTAGATCCTGCTGTGCCTCGACGTGCTGAACCACGACGTTGATACTGAGCTTCGACTCCTTCAGAATCTCCATGATGTCTTCCTCTGGCCTAGCATCGGGCTCCACAGCCTTTGCCAGCAATTGTAACCATGCCCTCAGCTTGGCGAGGAAAGTCCAGGGTTCCTTCCAGGAAAGCAGGATTGCAACGGCCGGTCGACGTCCTTCTGGTGCAGTCTCCTCCTCGCCGATCATATCGTCGTCCTCGTCGACCTGCTCCTCAAGCGTCTCCTCCGTCTTAGGTGCCAGCAATCGCCTCAGCACAAGCTCATATGCTGCCTCTGGCTCCGCAACAGTATGCGCCTCAAGCTTTGCCGCCTCCTCTGCTTCCTGCCCGAAGCTTGCACCACCAGTGCCGACCTGAGGCGACGAGTACAAGGACATGTGGCCATATCCATAGGCATATTGATTTGAGAGATTGAGTTGACCCTTTGGCTTTTGATCGCGTTGATCACGGTTCCTGCTTGGAGGCGGAGGCGGAGGAGGCCGTGAGATAGAAGAGAGAAATTGTCTTTGATCGTCTGCTGAACCGCCGCATACTACGATCTGGCGATGTGCGATTGCATTGTTGCGATTGCGGGCTTGTGCTTGTCTTGTTTGGCGGAGTAGGGAGGTCCAGATGTCCGTTCGCTTTTCCTTGCGTTTCGCTGGTCGGTCGTGGTTTCGTTTACTGGGCGTACCAAATTGGCCAGACGTAGGCCGTGGGAGTGTTGTTGCCATTATTGTGGTGTATATGTCGTTGTTTTTGTATACAGTTTCAATGCGTATCTTCAAGTTCCAGCGGTGTTTCCAAAGCTCCAGTCCCCAGTCGCGTAACTTCACGCAGTCGCAGCTTCCAGACCCTAACCCTGAATATCTCTCGACAAACCTCCGACGCCGCAAATTGTAGGAGTCGGCCAGCGACTTGGAGGTAGCCATTGCCTGTCGCATACCATACAAATACCATACTTTAACTACACCCACATACCCACCACCATGGTCCTCAAACTCCGTCTCGCCCGCCCCGCCACGCCCGGTGGCAGTCACAAGCACCGCCCTCGCTACAACATCGTCCTCGCACATGCCCGGTATGCGACGACAACCAGAGCATCTCCTCGACCTTAGGAACAATCGCTAACGCGACTCTAGCACCGCGCGTGACTCTAAACCCCTCGAAGTCCTCGGCACATACAACCCCATCCCACAAACGCCCGTCGGCGCAGAGCCCGGCCAGAGACAGCAGAAAGACATCAAGCTCGATGTGAGCAGGGCGAAGTACTGGCTAGGCGTGGGCGCACAACCGAGCGATACTGTTTGGAGGTTATTGTCTATGGTAGGATGAAAAGTGTCACAATATGGCGGAAGGGAGATCAAGAATGCTGACGGGACGATACTTAGATCGGACTTCTGGAACCCAAATACCTCCCCTCAGGCGAGCAGACCGAGAACGCGCTCAAGGCTGTCCGCTTTCCTACACAAGCGCCTAGGACCGGCAAGGGTGTGACAGATGCCGTACGAAAGCAAAGAGAACAGGGACAATTGCCCCCAGCAGATACCGCGGTAGCTGGAACTACCAGCCCTCAGGACCCCAATGCTGCGTAGGGTAAGAGTCGAGGAGCAGAGAAGAGAAGGAACACGAAATGCCGCGCCGCGCCACTGTGTTGTTTGGAACGGCGGCTGTGGCGCGGCCTGTATACCCAAGAATTACAGAAGATCCGGTGAGCTTGGGGAAAACCCTCCTGGCCACACATGGACGAAAACATGTCACGCAAGCTAGCGACGAGAGGTTTCAAAAAGGAGACTACGTCCAGAGGGCTAGGCCAGTGATCAGGATGCCTTCGATGTAACATTAGATCCAGCGGACGGGGAATCGCATGGACATGCATGGGTGTCAGGATATCAACAGCGAATGTACAAATATTTGTCAAAAGACCTCGATGCCGACAACCCTTCTGTCCGACCAACATTCGGATAACCCTTTTTTGGCGGGATCCCGCGCGTTCGTGTTTTGTATTCGTTCGATTTACGTATTTCGTCACTCGCATCAGACTCTTGATCCAGCTTAGTACTTCGAAGCATTATCAGTGACGAGTGGCGAATAATAGCAACTCAGCCTTCGGCAACTGGCAAGTTTCACTTTGCAGCACCGACTGCTTCACCTCCCCATTTCCAACCCCAGGCTAGAAACGTGACATATTGGTCATTGGTGAAGCCTTTGGCCGCGTAGTCTGCAGGGGTTGCAGTCAGCTTCAGAGCAGACGTTGGCTCCAGTGAAGACCGAGAGCCCAGTGGAAGAGCCTGTTCATGTATCGTTAGGTTTCAATACGCTGTACAGAATTGTAGGAATGAAAACTTACCTGGCATCCACAATCTTGTCGGACTCTTTGGACATCGCTAAACGTAGACGGTTACCACCTCTTGCCACACTAACCGACTGTCAGGAGAGAAAGGGATTCACACTTACCTTGCAATTTCTCGTACAGCTCGCTGATAGGAACCACGACGCGCTCGATGTGCTCGCCGTCGTCGAGGTGCTGCTCGGGCTCTTCGTCGCCTTCCTTCAGCTCAACCTCCACAGTGACCATCTGCAAGATGTCGGAATTAGCTGAACCTGTTCTAGTCATGTGAACACCACAAGTCGATGCCATACCTGCATATTGGCGTTGGTCAACCCGGGATCGCTGACGATAGTTGGGCTGCAATCGACGACCTATAGAAAACAAACGTACCACCATGTTAGCGCTGGTCATACCAGGCTGGCTGCTCAGAGTAGGGCTGATGCCGCTCACCTATTGATCTTCACGTTAGCTGACCATTCCTCATCACAATAAACAAGCAAAACAAGACAACAAAGTAGAACAGGAAAGATGGACTCAACACACCTTGCCAGAATACCCCGTCTCCTCTCTCAACTCCCTCACAGCCGCCTGCTCCGGCGACTCGCCCTCGTCGATCAGGCCGGCGGGGAACTCGACGCAGAAGGCCTCGACGGGCGGGCGGTACTGCACGATGATCATGGTGCTGACGGGTTTGCTCGGGTGCTTGAGAATCGGCACGATGGCGACGGCGTCGACGCCCGTGGACTTGCGGGTCTTGCGCGCGGCGGCTTCCCAGATGCGTTGCTTGCCATCCTACAATGAGGTCGTAGATGTAAGTAGGATGTCCGTTTGACTCTCAGGTTCTTTTTGCTGCTGTTTGTTATTACCTGGTCGGACCACTGTTTTCAACGTCTTATTAGTAATAGTCCGGACCATGAGAGACGAGCCACTATTTATATACCTCAATCTTCCTCAACTCGGTCCATTTGGCCTCGTCCGCACTGAGCGGGCTAACGCGATTGATCTTGGGTGCTTGTGGCATTGTGAGGGTGCTGGCGGAGCGGCTTGCTCTGACCAATGTGCTGTTCAGATGATTAAGACGACGAAGAAGGCTCATTAATAGCCTGTGTTGGATGCAATGTGATGTTATTTGTTTTTCGTGTCAAGGTGTAAAGTGCTTGATGTGTGCGTCGTGACTTTGATCTTCATGACGTTGACGTTGCGGTGGAGCACCATTGGAGCGCCAAGGCTTCAGATCAACAACCTCCAATTCACGGTATAGCGACACTACTCTGAACATCAAACTGCGCTTTTAGAGAACTACATTTCAAAGTGAACCTCTACAGTCCGGCGCTCCGAGCGGTGTTGTTGTGGAGGGTTCTTTGGATGGGAGGCTCAAAGGAAATGCCGAGCATGAGCATCTGACTGCGTACCACAACCTTTCAAGGGCGGATAACTCTGGCACCTTCGATGTTCCACCAAAACGAGCACCAGGATAAGTGCATTTGGCCGTGTAACAGCGAGGCGCAGCAACACTGCCAATCAAGCCGGAGTATCAACCTCGTACATCCTCTCGCTGGTCGCTTTCCCTTGGACTCACACGACCGTCGAAGTAAATTGTATGTTACACATAGCCATCAGTCAGGTGCGCGATCCTACGCCGTGACCAGATGTCACGGGTCACGGCTACCGACCTCATTAAAGTGTCGCCGATCTGTGTCTCGATGGCCGAAACCGACATGCGTCGTTGACAGGCAGGTGCCACGGCAGCATGTACATATCTGATGACAGTCGGAACAGTTCCCCGACGTCGATACAGCATGAATAAACTTCACACTTTACATCACGATCCAGAGTTAGGTTTCGAGTCGCTCGGAGACCACAAAGACCTTGGCAATGTCGCTTCGTCAAGGATGCCAACGTCCATGCTGGTCACTGTGCATAATGAAAGTCGCAACACTGCCAAGATCGCACTCTGCGGACATCTAATGTCAAGTTATGACAGAGGAACACCAGGTATATACGTTACACCACTTCAAGGGCTTTGCGAGTTCAGAGCTTCTGTACCAGATCACAGATCCACGAGCTTGTTAGGGCAAGTATGTACTTAAGAGACCGACAATCACTCCGAGAGAAGCAGCCAGCCAGCCAGGTGTCCAGGTGTGATCCTGTGACGACGATCACATGCGAGAGTAGAAGCGAGGGCAAGTTGGTTTGTTGAGCCCTGCTTTCCTTTGTAGCACTTCGCCCGTCTTAGGTGGTAGCAGTTCTCTGCGTCAATTGTACCTCATTTCGGAAAAACGACAGAAGCATTGCAGACAAACGATAGGACAGGTAATGGTAACACTTAACTTCGGACATCCTCCCAAAATGCCATCTACGCAAACAGCCGAGCAATCATAGAATCAACCTTACTCGCGGTTCATCAAGAAAGGACACTCGCCCGCGCTGCCCAGTCTCGACATCTCCTCGTGCGTCATCCTCGTCTCGGTCGAGTCTGCAGGCGCCGCCACGGCCTCGCCAGCCACGGGCTTGACGGTCTCTTCCATGTCGTGAGGGTGAGGGTGCACCTTCTCTGACGAGCTTTCGAGGTGCTCGTCTACCGCATCGAAAGTACCAGCGGCGCGGGACTCGTCGGTACCGTTGCTCTGGTCTCCTGTGGTACGGGTCTCGACGATCTGGTTGATGGTTTGTTCGTGGTCCTTTGTAGTTGAGTCGCCGTTGGATGTTGATTCGGTGAAGTTAGATGCAGGCTTCGAGAGCTCGGCGTCAGCACCATTGTCGGCTGCGCTAGCGACAATCTCCTGAGCAGGTACTGAAGGCTCGCTTGTCACCTTCTCGGCTGCTTTCTCGGTGTCGGCACCCTGGTGTGGCACGAAGGCGTCTGCGGGCTCGCCAGTACCGTTTGAAATTTGCTTGGGTAGGACGTCTTCTGGTGCCGGCTCATTTGTATGCTCCGAAGAGGGGTCGTTGTGCTCTTGGGCGATCTTGACGCCGTCGTTTTGTGGGACGACGGTGTCAAGGGCATCGGTGGGGTCGACCTTGCGGTTCATGATTTCTTTGTTGACAATGCCACCTGGGGCAATCTGACGGAACATCTCCAGGGGGTCGAACCAGGTGTCTACGGCTTGTAGACGGACTTTGTCGTCGACGGTGGCGACCGTGACACCTTGGATGTCGATGACACCGCCGTGGGCTTTGGCTGTGACTTTCTCTCCCTTGCTGCGAGGGGTCAGTAAGGGCAATGTGACCATGAGATAAATTGTGCAACTCACTCGTTGAATCCAACATAGTCGTTCTTCATGGTGCCCCAGTGCCTCCACTTGAACGCAACAGTTGGCGGGCCACTGTAGACCTCGAGAACCTCCCAAGCAAACGTCGGCATCATGCGCTTGAAAGTCTTGTGACTCGAAGCAAAGTCCGAGTTTTCCGGGCTGTAGAACTCATTGGGGGCAATGATGGCATTGTAGGTACCGACTTTGAGCATGTGCTCAGCAGTCTGCGGTGGGCCTCCGTTGATAGCGAAGGTGTAGTTCGCATGGTCGATGGTGCGCCAATCCTCCAGGCGAGGCTTGAACGAGGCCTCGACCTCCCAGTTCTTGACGAGGTTCTCCACGAGCTGCGGCAGGCTACCGGCAGCGTGATTCATCTTCTTGCCTGCAGTATGGAGTCAGCTTACTGGATCTTTGTTGTTACACCAACGACTATCCCTTGCTGATCTTGTGATCGTTTTGCCACATGGTTTCCGGAACACGTGGCACGTCACACCGAAACCATGTGCTTTCCACACGATACCTCTCCCATGGGTAAGCAGCGTCATGGATGAGGGATGCTTACTTTCTTCCCAGACCTTACGGGTCTTAGAGTAGTCAGGCGCGCGGCCATAGCGCCATTTCACGCCTTCGTCGTCAAACACAGCGTTCGGCGAGGCGAGATAGTCGGGCACAGCAGGAGCAGGCGCAGGCTCAGTTGGCTTCTCGACGTCTGCAGAGGCCATGTTGTGTGGTAGATGTGTGGTGGTAATCCTGTGGTGGAAGGTCTGTGGCTGGATGTGGATCGATCGTGTGGCGTGAGGGTGCAGTTTGACGGAGCGGGTCAACAAGATATATCTTCGAACGATTGAGAATGTGAGGAGGAGGAGGAGGTGACGGAGGGCTGTTAGGTAGGTAGTCTTAGCCAGGCACCAGTGAAGATGGCGAGATATAAGATTGATGCTGCTGTCGGTGCACGGTGGCTGCCGGGTAGGGTCCAGGCATGTTGTCTGCGACTACTGCAGCTTTAAATGCGGCAGGCACGACGTGGCGGGCGAGCCATGGACTGGAGCAGCGATGAATACGCGAGCGAGCGAGCCATGTGCTTGTGCGAGGGTATGAATGCTGAGCGATTAGCATCTCTGCGCCTCTTCTGCCAGCTGCCTCGCTCAACACCACCAAGACGCTGCTGTCACTACTACTAGCCTGTTCCTGCTCTTAACATACTTCCACAGTACCTCGAGTACCCACCCTGGTCAAACGACGATAAAACCCTGCAGAACGGCTGGCAGCGACCGACGCCGCGGACGATGCATCCAAGCCCTTGTTGAAGACCTCAAGCCCCGTCCAAGCCTGTGTCACTCAGCAGCAGCACCACAGGCACTGCAGTCTCGCCCATCTCTCCAACACTTTTGTCTACATCAGACGACTGCGCCGCTCGGCCCTACCGCTCCTTCGCGTCCGCGCCGGCTGTCCCTGATGGCGCAAGCGATGCTCGCCTACCCGGATTGCACCCTCCATGTCCACTTTGTATATTGCAAAGCGTGCATCTCCCCCAGCCCGCCACGGACAGTAGCCTTCTTCGGTTCTCGGAGCGCGTCTACCAGTAGTAGTCTCGCCAGTGCAGTACCTCTTATTAGTAGTAGCCATTACCTGCCGTGGCCCTCCTACCCTAGCGCCCTTCACGGATCGTGCCCGGAGTGACCCGCTGAACGGAGCAATCGCTTGCTCCAGGCCCCATCGTGGAGAATTGCGAGGCGTAGCCAGGATGCGCTTGTGTTGAAGATGCGCGCCAGCGCAGCACATGCAAGGAGGTTCGTGTGTGTTTGAGCATCTCCACGCGGGATGGAGTGGAGCTCTTCACGGCGAGGCACGGCCAATGGCGACATCGCCGTTTGGCTGAGCGAGCACTATACTATATAGTGAGAACTTTAATGGACGAGACCTCGAGACGTCTCGGTTGGTGATACATTAAGCTGCACTTTATCTATCTATGTAGCTCGTTCTAGAGCTGAGAGATCATATCAGGCTATGGACTTCCCGTTTCTCTTTCTTTTCCCCATTTCTGTCTTTTCTCACACGCCACAGTCTGACTTAAACGGATACACGCTCTTGCATGAAAAGAACACTCGGCACTGTCGCACAAAGGCCGTCAAGCATCCCTGCAATGCCTTGCCGTGCCTGCGTCTGACCACCCGCCCTGAACCCTTGCTCACTCCACATGCCATGGCTCGCATGGCTTGGGAAACAACGCCGCCGCAGATAGGATAAGCATACCACGGGCGTGGGAATCGCCGAGACAACACAGACAAAGTACCATGCAGCCCAATGAAATGCAAGAGCAGGAGTGTAACCACGCCTCACACACGATCGAGCACTGCCCCGGGTGTCTCGGCATCTGACCATGTAATGCAACCTGTCAAATGCAGCAACCCTCCGGGAGGGTACCTCTGAAGCCCTTTGCCGGGAACGTCTTGTTTTTTTTTTCTTCGGAGGCCACTCTACCAGCCCTGAGTGAAGCGGCACGGTAGTATACAACTGTATTTACCAGACCCGTGCAAGTCCTTTTGCGCGCGGTACATCCTCCCAGCTGTAGCAAGCCACTCGTTTCAACGCTGCAGCTGCACCGTTATTTATTCTCGAGCCAGATCCCTCGATCGCGCTATCGGTCCTCCTTTCCAGAGACAGTAAGCAAGCAAGCATGACAGCCGAGCTCCACCGAGCACTGCATATCGAGCACTGCATCCTCTCCTCCACGTGGCAGTGATGCGCATTAGCATGAATCTCTACCACGGTACTGTGCCACCAGCGACGCTGCACGGCGTGAGCGGTTCCTGCGCGCCTTTCGTCTCGACGGCGCCAACCACGTTGCACCGTTCGGACGGTGGCAGATTGGGCAAGGCCGGGTGCATAATCGCGGCGTCATCGTATCGAGCTGGTATCTCTGGGTTGCAGCTGCTCGATACCGATACAGCAACTGCACTCGCCCGAAGTCGGATGCGCAGTGCAAGTGAGATACGAGGCTGCATGGTGTTTCCCTGGCCGCCTCGTTTCAGCTGTGCTTGACGTGTCCCATGGATCTGGACGATGTTTGCCTGCCAGTGCGGTGCAGATATCAAAGGTGTATGCTGCCGCATGTGACCTCGTATCAGGCCTACTGCATCTGGTCGTCTTCTAAATAGGAGGCGATCAGCTTTCGAACCTCAGCCCTAGTTCAGGTTCCAAAGACGTTGGCATTGCCGGTTGGGTTGCAGATGTCACTTCTGCGTCGAGAAAATTGCTGCCCAGCATAGCGTGTGCGAAATTGACGTCCTGCCCTGCCTGTTGCTCGCAAGCATCCGCAGCCGCGGCGAAGAGTCCCGGATTGAGCGCCTCGCGAGGACTGTGATTGGTATTCATGCGCTTGTACATGAGCCGACCGGTGCTCCCGTCGCCACTGGCTGCAAACTTGGAGAAGTCGAACCAGGCTTCAGAGATTCGGTCTTCGGCGCTGATGTCGCCAGCCACGAGCGGCGGACTGCTGCTTCGCTCTTCTTCGAGGTTCATGAGGTATTTGCCGACTTTCCACGCTGACCATGAGCTCCACATGCAGTCTTGCCTGGGATGGCGCGCAAGCAGATCGAGGGCGCGGCGGCGGAGGATTGGATCTCGACAGCGAGCGCACACTTCGTAGAGAGGGTCGACGATGCCCAGGCTGAAGCAGAGTTGAGTCTTCGGTATGGATGGAATTTCGGCTGCGTGTTGAGTTTTCGGTTGTGAACCGTCCTCGAGCACTGCTTCGGCGAGATCAAGGATGGCTATGAAAGAGGAGTGGAATTTGTCCCATCCAAGCTCGCCTTCTGACAGGTCGACGTCGCTCAGTATCTCACAGACGAGGTGGTGTGCTGACGGAACATTTTCAGTACATGTCGCCGAGCGTATGAAAATACTAGGAAGTCTCACCTTTAAGCACCATAGCACCCTTCCTCTCAGTCGGCGTCAACGCATCCTGACTTCTCACAAGCAGTTTCGTGAAAGCCTCCTCCCACGCCTTCAGCCACGGCGCAAACATGATGAACTTATCCCCATTCGCACAAACAAGATCATAGAAATTATCACTCAAATCAAGATCCAGAAAGTATATCGATATATGGTTGATTGCCTTCTCCAACGCGATACGAGCTTCTCCTAAAGTCTCGAAATGCATCGGCTTTGGGACATCACAGAGGCCATCTTCTCCGAGAGTGGTGTAATTCTTGGCCATGAGGCCTTTGGATTGCGTCTGCAAGCGCTGCATGATCAGGCATAGCTGACTGAGCTCGACGGCGAACGCGCCTGTTTCGCGCTTGTCGCTCTCGGGGTCTGTTGCGTACTGTCTTAATAGGACATATCCTTGCCTGGCGTGTGCTATGGCTTGTTCACAATGCCCCTGCATCGCTTCGAAGCACGTAAACAGCACGCACGTAGTGAGCATGAGTCTCAGATCCGGCGATGCCGTCCCGTCCACGGGTCTAGTCAGGTGCTGAATGCTTTGGTTGCATTGCTCGAGGGCGAATCTGGTCTTTCGTCGGCTCGTGGCGTCTTGGTCGTCTGCTCCTATCAGTAGTTTCTCGTGCAAGGTGCCGATTGCCGCAATTGCATGCTTGACAGCTGGTGAGTGCCGGCCGCTTTGGAGCAGCATGCGCTGCCAAAACGGCGAGTCGAAGTATCCTGCGAGTTGAGGCGCGCTGTGCCGGACGAAGAACTGGAGGGCATGTTGCACTTCTCTGTCCTCGCTCCAAGGGACCGATACAGGTGTCAGATGCAGCCCCAGCGCGGTATCGATTATTGCATCTGTGTGTCGACGGATTCGGCCTACGTTGGCTGGTTGTGGTGTCGTGCGTTTCCGCGGCCTGTGCAGAAGTCGCATGCAATCTTCGCAGAGCTGTATGCTGGCATTGTTCTCTCCTTGGCTAGCACGCTGTATGCAGTCATCGCAGGGGATCTTAAAGGCGTTTTTGCGAACGCTGCTTCCGCGTCTGGGATGTGGTGAGGATGTCGAGGCTGGCTTCGATATGGGCGTTGACGGAGGAGGCATAGTTGTGTTCTCCCTGGAGGAGGTCAGAACGAGATCTGCCAAAGACACTGTCGCAGTATGGCTAGAAGGCAATAGCGGTAGTATGGTGCTCTCTATAATTCTCACAGCGTCGTCTCCAGTACCATCAACCTCTGCTACGAGCGAAGCATACGGGCTAGGCAAGCACATAAATGCCTCCCGCACACTGCCACCTAGAGTCATACTGCGCAAACTACATCAGCGACAGACTCCGGTAGCAGTACAAGGCCGCGCAGACCTTCTACATGCGACGACCGAAGAAGTGCAATGCTCGCAGCTGGCTTTTGTAAGCAGGCAACGCAGGGCGTAGGCCCTGCCAGAACGAGCCACTCAGATCTCAGAAGCAGAGACAAGCGACAACCAGCTCGAGACGAGGTGACGATCTGATTCGCAGCTGAAAGTGTTTCTTTGGCCGCGAGTGCAGATCCCCTGGCCAGGCCGAAAGTTAGAGCGTCGATTAGGCTGCTTTCAAGGCCAAATCCGGGGGGCCAGATTGTACAAGCCACTCTGAAGGTTGTTCGCTGACTGATACAGATGCCTGTTTCACATCGGATACACCGTAAGTGATCTACATGTAGCTTCGGATATTGGTGGACATTGGCGGAAAGTGTTGGGTGGATTAGAGCATGTACATGAAAGATAAGGTAAGCTCCTGCAATCGGCACGCTTTGTAAAGGTTTATTTTATTTTATTGGAGGCTTTTACCACGGCTTTAGCGGCAGGGCTACATACAGTAGGGCTGCAGTCATGCCGAACCGACAATCCTTCGCAGATCTCTCACACGTGTGACAATTATGGTTCCGGTGAACCGTCGACTGCATGTTTAGATCAGACAGGCCATGTTCATGCTGCCCTGCCGAGCCCAGTCAGATTTGACATTGCACCGCAGCGGCGGTGTATACGCCTCCAATGTCGCTTTGCGCTCCATCCGTTGTAACCGCAGACGAGATGATATGATCATAGACCCATTGTGCTGATGATTTTGAGACCGTGGCATTGGACTCTGCTGCAATGTCACGGAGCGGACGGTGGCCGTAACTCCAGCTCCGTCCATGCCATCTCGATTGGCCGATTTTCACCAACGGCGTGTCCGATGTTAGTACCGAAGTATAGCGAAAGCACTGCCACTGCGCAACTGACGAAGGCTTGTGATTCGTGTCGAAGTGAGCGACAGCCGCAGACTAAGCCTCTTGTCACAGAATCTCGAACGTCGTCTCGACCGGGCGCCCTCTTCGGTGCGGTGTTACTGATGTACCATTGATATCAATCTTTGGGGCCCATCTGGGTAAGCTCGTAAAATTCTCAAACGCTGCCATTGAGGCTTTGCAGGCTTTTCCATGCCTTGGTAGCCACGGACACGCACTCTGCCACTGCTTCTTTGCCCACACGGGCACCTCCATGCTTCTCAATCCTCAAAAGTTTTCCATTGTCAATGACGACGGTAAGAGTCTCATTGCACACATCCTCTTCGAAGCTGTCAGGATCCGCAAGAACCCAGCTCTCAGCCTCTGACTGTTGCTTCAATGGCGACGCAGTAGAGAAGACTGCGAAAGTTGTAGCACTAGGCAGGCCGTTGATGGTAAGTTTACGGGCCTCGTTGGCAAGCGGTGAGCATACGATAGCTTCACGATCCGCATCCCACCAAGCTTTGGGAAGAGTCGTGTTCTTGAGAGCGGCCATCACCGCCATCCAAGCGGCATCGTAGCAGTTGCCGTCGAGTGAAATGCAGAGAATGTCGATGTACAGAGTCCAGTACGCCTTAACGACAACGGTTGGCTCGTCGTCAGAACCAACCTCGACAGATTGAGGCTCGGCGTATGAGATTGTGAGGTCGTCCGGGTTGACCAGATTCGAAGCTTGCAGTGCTGAGGTGAGCCTCCAGCTAAGCGACTGCGCCAAGTTGGAAGGCGGGTTTCCGGGCAAGAAAGCTGGTGAACATCCGGTGCTGAGCTCCACATTGGGTACGAGCAAGTTCAAATGCTCAATGATGTCTTCGTCTCGGGTTTCGTCGTTGGGAGGGTGTGGCACCTCGGAGGCAAGCAGAACCTCGCCTCTGACGCCACACACGACAGATGTGTCGCCCAGTCGTACAACGGCACTACCGTTGCTGTGTGAAAGAGATCCAGTGTTAACCACAGGTTCACGAAGTTCGTCAGGTCTCCTTCCACTGGGCCTGATAGGCTGAGGTTGCTTGAGGTGAGCTTGCAAGAAAGGCGCCGGGGTGAGTTTTGCAAACGTGGCGCGTGGGAATGAGAGCCCGGGAGGAGCGCTCGCAGTTTCGGCCATGTTGAGAACTTTGTTGTATTCGTCCAGTCAATAATGCGATTTGGTATGGTTAGCCAATGGTGTTTACTGTACATCACTTTTCAACTGTATTCCTCGCCCGAAAAGTCGAGCTTCACGCCAAGCACAGACCAACAGAATGTCACATGCTTGCTAAGGTACTTACAACTTTAGAGCTACACTTCTATCTTCAAATACCAAACCACAACAAACACCCCCAACCATGCCGAAAGAACGCTCCCTCAACCCCGTCGCCGCCCAACACAAAGCCGACAAGCAAAAAGCCTTAGCCAAAAACAAAAAACAAGTCCAATCGCAACGCAACGAGAAGCTCGCCAAGCGCAACCCCGAACGCCTGCAACGACAAATCGACGAGCTCAAAGAACTCGAAGCCCGCGGCGCGCTTCGTCCGAAAGACAAGGAAGCTCTTACACAGCTCGAGAAGGATGTCCGCGGCGTGCGACGGGCGCGCGAAGCTCTAGGCGATGCGGCGCCCAAGTTCGCGGAGCGCAGAGACTATGGCGGCGATGTGAGGCAGGAGCAGCGCGAGAGGAGGCAGAACTTGGGCAAAAGGAGGCGAGGCGAGGAGGAAGCGCATGACAGTGGCTCTGAGACGGATCCAGAAGTGAGGAGTATTCCCATGCCTCGAGACACGCCGCCGCCGATTCCTGGCCAACCACGGAAAGCGCACGCTCTGCCTGCGAAACCTGTTCCTGCGGCGCCCGCGCAGACAGTGTATTCTTCTGCACCACAGTTACGAGATCTTAAGAAAGAAGCGACACGGTTCATGCCGTCTGCGGTGGCAGCGCAGAAAGCGAGGACAAAAGGGCAAGGAAAACTGTTGGAACCCGAGGAGGCAGATCGCTTGGAGAAAGCTGGCTACATGGCTGCACAGAAGGCTGCTGAAGCTGGAGAGAAAGAAGAGAGGCTCAAGCAAATGGAACAACAGGTCAGAGCTCCATCTGCAAATCAAGACATAGACATGGTAGAGGAGACACGAAGGTTCGAGAGGGAGATGGCAGACTTGATTGGCGAGCCGCTTTCGCAGCAGGAAAAGAGTAGAACTGTACAGATGGAGGATGTTCAGGATGATGGAGACTAGTGGACAACCCAGGAACCCTTCTCGAAATGCTCGCTCTGACCTGGCTGAGCCCTTGCGACCCAATGCGGTCTACTTGTTAATGTAATGATACCCCGGAACCGAACACCATGACATTCATAGAGAAGAGAAAAGAAAAATTGACTTCTCTTCCATGCTTACACTCCCTGCTGAGTGGGCTTCTTCTTCTGAATTTGTGTCTGCGGCTGCTGCTGAAGTGGAGGCTGCTGAACCTGTGGTTGCTGGTTGGGCGGTAGGTAAACCATGCCTTGTGTCTGAGGCAGGTATCCGATCGGCTTGCCCAGATTCACCTTTGCTGCGCGGTCCTTCAGCTCGGTGTTCATCTGAGCCACAGTGCACGGCATGCAGAACATTGAAGACTGCGCGTCTCTGTCAGCACTCCGATTCGAACAACGCACACAGCAGCTTTGAAGCTTGTCAGAACTGACCGCGAAATCCTGACACAGATTGCCCTCGATGTTGAAGCGCTCCCTCACTTGCTCACGCTTGAGCCCCACTGGGAGCCATGCACTGAAACAGCAGAGGCAAGCGCAATAGAACATGCAGCAATGACCGTTGAATGGGTGCAGTAGCAACGGGTCGTTTCTTGGGTACATGTCGAGACGCTGCGCGGCGCGGCCGTAGAGGAAGGTCGTGAAGAACCACGATCCCAGCTGGTCAGAAGTCAGCAAGGAAGAGTGTGTTGAAGTGACTTTTGGGTACGCACGCAGGTGTTACAGTCGCCGCCACAGACGTCGCCGAAGAGGTCGTGCTGCCATGGTTCGGGAATGGCTGGAGCAGACACGATTGGAGCAGTCACGATTGGTGCAGACGCGTTCGGTGCAGATGCGGCCGGTGCAGATGTGGTTGGTGTAGACGCGGGCGGTGCAGAGGTGATTGGTGTAGATGCGGGTGGTGCAGACATATCTGGTAGCACGGGTAGGCCGCTGTGCGCGTTGTTGAATGTGAGGTGTTGATGTGGCAATGCTGTGGCGTTCGGTACAATGGATGGCGATGCAAGAATGGTCAATTCAGATGTGGATGTGATGGTGGATGAGCACTTGAAGGATAAGTCAAACACAGCTCTACGACGGTACATTGTTGATACAAGGACATACGACAGGAGCAGTCGAACCGGTACCTCTTGCCTTCGCTGGAGCACTTCACCTGTGCTTGCTCTTTGCAAGCACATGATGCTCGCACCTACTTGACGAGATTGTATTGTGATGAGCACCTGCTTGATGCGCAAAGAAAAAAGATATCCAGATATTCGACCTACACACATGCAACGCAATGCAATTGAGCGCGTGACATCGATGGTTGTGTCCATTGTGCATTACGCGCCATCAAAGGCACATTGAACCGGGAATGTATATCTGAAGTCAAGGGATCCTTAGCCCGGATGATACAAAACGCTTGTCTAGCACTGGAAATTGTAAGAACTGTACATGAAAGAAAACCCCCATACCTCATCTACAACCTAGCCTTCCCATCACCAATCGAAACAAGATCCTCCGGCGAGAACGGCACATATGTGTCACCCTTCACCCAAAGCAGCTGATCCTCACGCCCTGCATCACCAGTAGCAATCTTATCGAAATCAATGCCCTCCTTCCGTAGAGGCACCTTGTTCTGCTTATTATTGTGCATCGTCGTCGGCGACTTGATCAACCTGATGAACACCGGCACCGCGTACTTCGGCAGACCCTTCCTGGCGTGCTCTAGCAGACCGGCCCAGTCAAACTTGGCGCGCTCTTCGGGGCGGATGAACACAGCGGCACAGCCTGCCTTGCCATCGTGGTTGGGAACTGCAACACCGTAGACGTTGGCTTCCAGCAGGCCAGGGAAGCGACCGAGCACTTCGGCGACCTCGGCTGTGCTGACGTTCTCGGACTTCCAGCGGAATGTGTCGCCTAGGCGGTCGAGGAAGAACCATCTGCCATCTGCGTCGCGTCTAAGAGCATCGCCGGTGCGGTAGTACAGATCGCCCTTCTGGAAGACGTCACGTTCGAAGCGCTTGGCAGTAGCTTCTGGGTTGTTCCAGTAGCCGACAAAGTCCTTTTCTGAAGCGCACTTGATGATGATTTCGCCGCCTTCGTCGTAAGTCTTACGGCGAGCGAAGTTGGTCTTGGGGTCCCGCCAGATTCTCTCGCCGTTCTCGTGGTCGATCTCGACTGGTACGTAGACGTTGCGCATCTGCCAGCGCGTGATCGCGCCTTGGTGGCCGACGTGCGCTTCGTGGAATTCGTTGTGGCACACGTTGAGGAGCTGGAACATGCCCTCGGTTGAGTTGAAGAACTCGTTGACACAGGGCACGTTGAAGCGCTGCTGGAACTTGCGCCAGATATCTGGTCGCATGCCGTTGCCGTACATGGCCTTGAGTTTGTGGTCCTTGTCCAAAGGTGAAGGCGGTGCGGCGAGCAGATAGCGAGCTGTCTCGCCCACGTAGACGAACGCGTTCGACTGTGAATCATGGATGTCGCGCCAGAAGTTGCGTACACTGAACTTGCGGCCAATGCAGAGTGTTACACCAGTCATCATGCAGCCGACGGCGGTAGTGCAACCTGTGCCGTGGTAGAGCGGCATGCAGTCGTACCATCTGTCGCCGGGGTTGAGACCAGTAGTCTGAAGGCGTGGCTTGCCCAAGAAGCCAGCCTTTCCAGTTGGGAACGCGCAAGCCTTGGGGTGTCCAGTGGTGCCGGATGTGTAGAACAGGAAGATCGGGAAGTCGCCGTTGACGTGTTCGCGGAACTCGTCGCCCGGTCGTGTCGCTGGGTATGCGTCGATTGTGGCCTTTGTTGCTTCGTCCAGAATGATGATCCGCATGCCCAGCTCGTTCTCAATGCGGTGCCTCTGTGCCTCGATCCGCTCCACGCAGTCGGCTGCCGAGTCTACAATGAGCACCTTGCTGCCAGCGACCTTAAGACAGTGCACCAAGCCGTCTCCACCAAGGTTGTAGTTGATCATAGCAGGAGCAGTGCCAATCGCCCAGCTCCCAAGCAAGTTGAACATGAACTCCGGCGAGTTGATCAAGTAGGTGCCCACCAGATCGCCCGACTGCACGCCATTGTCCTGCAGGAATTGTCCCCATTTGCAACTCTGCTCATACGCCTGCCTCCATGTGTACTCTACTGCAGGCTCTGAGGGCTGTGGGCGATACCAAATTCCAATCTTGTTCTCGTGTTGTTCTACTGTCTCCTCGAAGGCGTACCATAGCGAGATCTTCTTGGCCTTTGCCCGGTTCTGAGTCTCCTGTATAGTCCTTTTGGTGGTCCGGATGGTTGTGAGGTCTTTGCCAATGTGGTATTTTGCGTCGATGTAGGCTGCGGCGGCGGTCGCGCCTGCTGCGATTGCTGCGCCAGCTATAAGACAATCGGGGTCAGCACGTTGGAACAGAAGCAGGAGTCGGGGACTTGCTTACCGAAAGCCATTGTGTATGCTGTGTGTTTAATTTATCAGTGTTGTTTATATTGACAGTAATAAAGAACAGTGTATTGCTGTGCAAGGAGATACAATGCAATATTCAAAGAATGCTGCGATACTTACACCTCTACATAGACGATCGGGATAGCGTTATACCAAGGCCGCCCCGAATGCTCGCTCGGCATTGCTAGGAGTGATCCTCGGCGAGCAAAGTTACCCGAGCGCGCGCCAGCAGCGCGGCAAATCGTTAAGGGTTTTCTTACTCTCCACGCGGGGGGCTCTTAGTTGTTCCATGGGGGCCTGAGAGGCTTTTGCTAACGGCAGTAGGAATCGGCAGAAGAAAATCATTGGCTACATAGTGTTCAAACATCCGGTTATCAGCAAAGGCAATCATATATGTACATTGAATCGTTCTTAAGCTTTGCACCGCTCGTTTCTTTGCTTCGTACCCGACCGTCGCATGTGTCCATCGATCAAAGCTTGAGGGCAGGAGTTGGGGAGGCGGGAGTCTGATTAAGATAAAAAAGAAAAGTCAGCCTGCGTTGTAGAGTAAGGCAAAAAGCTGAATACAAGTGCAAGCATAGAACAATTCTCTTGATTTCGCGAAATTACATTTTTTTCCTGGGTCATTAACTCGTACAGTCTGTCCGTTTTTCCAATCCCAGCCTTCGTCCAAAGTATTCCCTTACAACTTCGATGCAGACACCTTGGTACTTACGTTGGTGATTTCGTTGTAAAGCAGCCTGTGAGATTGTTAGTGTGGTTCATTTTACTATCAAAGTAGGTTTCAACTTACGATGTCAAAAACTCAGCATAGTCCTCGCCAGTGACTTGGGTAGCAAAATACTTCGCCGCAAGCTGGAACTTGTTGCCCTTGGGCGCGCTCTTCTCAAGCTCGGCAGCTTGCTCCTGCAGAAGGCGAAGGGCGTAGTTCTTGTCGACCTTCTTGCCCTCAGCAGTCGAGGCACCGTGCTTGCTCCACTGCCACAGCTGAGAACGAGACACCTCTGCGGTGGCAGCATCCTCCATGAGGTAGTTGATGGGCACGCAACCAACACCGCGTAGCCAGCCCTCCATGTAGCCCAGGCCGATGTTGAGGTTCTTGCGGATACCTTCCTCAGTGATCTTGCCAGGCACGTTCATGTTTAGAAGGTCGTTGGCAGATACTTCGACCTCTTCACGGCGGATGTGGAACTGGTTGGGGGTCGGCATGTGCTCGTTGAAGACCTCGGCGGCAATGACTGCGAGGGCAGGGTGAGCGACCCAGGTGCCGTCGTGACCGGCGCGAACTTCGCGCAGCTTGTCGGCGCGGACAGAGTCCATGGCCTTCTTGTTGGCTTCCTCGTCGTTCTTGATGGGAATCTGGGCTGCCATGCCGCCCATAGCGTGCACACCGCGACGGTGGCAAGTCTTGATGAGGAGCTTGACATAGGCGTCCATGAAGGGGACGGTCATGGTGACAGCGCTGCGGTCGGGAAGGACGAAGTCGGGGTTGTTGCGGAAGCGCTTGATGACGGAGAAGATGTAGTCCCAACGACCGCAGTTGAGGCCAGAAGAGTGGTCGCGGAGCTCGTAGATAATCTGCACATTCTTTAGTCTGTAGATCGACGAATTCCATCATTGATCAACTTACCTCATCCATCTCGAACGCAGCAGGAATCGTCTCAATGAGACAGGTACCTCTGATCGTTCCGCGCTTCATCCCAATGTAGTCCTGGGCAAGGTTGAAGACATCGTTCCACAGCCTAGCCTCAAGGTGGCTCTCCATTTTGGGCAGGTAGAAGTATGGGCCAGTGCCACGCTTCACAAGCTCCTCTGCGTTGTTGTAGAAGTAAATACCAAAGTCGAACAGACTGCCGGAGATGGGCTCGCCATCGACGGTGAAGTGCTTCTCTTCCAAGTGCCAGCCACGGGCACGCGCAATGAGTGTGGGAAGTGTGCGGTCGGTGCGTAGCTTGTACTCCTTCTCACCCTGCTTGAAGTCGACTTGCTTGCGGATGGCGTCGTAGAGGTTGACTTGGCCGTTGACCATGTTCTCCCATGTCGGTGCGCTTGAGTCTGGTATTATTGTTAGTGCTAAAGCCTTGGTGCATATTGAAAGTCTACCGACCTTCAAAGTCCGCCATGTATGTCCAAACATCAGAGTTGAGCGCGTTCACAACCATCTTCCTATCAGTGGGACCAGTGATCTCGATCCTGCGGTCGACAAGACCTGGAGCTGGGGGTGCTCCTCTCCATGTGTCGTTCTCGCGAATGTGCTTTGTCTCTGGGAGGAAGTCCAAAAGGTTGCCCTTGTCGAGCTCTGCTTGTCTGATCACACGGCGGTGGAGTAGTTCCTTGCGCTTAGCATTGAAGGCACGATGAAGGACCGCGAGGAAGACGCTGGTTTCTTTTGAGAGGACCTTCTTCTGGTCGTTGTTCAGCTCGCCAAGGATGTTCACATCCTTGAGCGTCTGCTCCGGCTGGTATGGTGTAGGCATTGTGGTCGTGTACCTTATGTTAGAAGTTCTGATAATGTCGTTCCTTCAAGAGTAAGATGCAGTTCGTCGAAGCAAAGTTGATACAGATGAATAGGCTTCTACAGATGGTGACAACCACGACAATACGGGCATCGCCATTACTTATATGTCGTCACGGATCTGCGCGATGTAGAGCTTGACAGCACTGTACCGAGGAAAGGCTGGTTCATGGCAGCCCCGCTGTGTTGGCCATTGCCTTCCGCACCGCCCACGACCGTATCGGAGTTGCACCCTTAGGTTCGGCTCAGAGGAGCTCAGCTTTTCGGCGGCTTGTGATTGCGGTGACGTACAGCGCCGAGGTTTGTTTTGCGCTGGGCCGGACAGCTGATTGATTGTGATGATGCTTTGCTGGGGAAAACCGGGGAGAGCTTTGCGTATTCCATTCTGTATCTGACCATCATTGTGTCAACAGTATTGATATTCGTCCATTGACTTGTCTGCAAGCCTTGGGAATTCGCCGCCTGTAGCCAGAGCATCGCAAAGCGTGGCTGGCCTGGAATCGATTTGACGAGACGTGTATGACACGATTGAGCGACAATCAGCGCAGCTCGGCGATTTCAATGTGATATCTCTCTCAATTAGTACGCCGCAGTAACCGCAATACCCTTCCCACCACTGAAAAGCCTCAGAACGCCCGCAGTATCCGATACTGTGCGCAGGGACCCTCCTTTATCGCCCGACTTTAGACTATGTGGCAATCGACATGACACGCCTTTTGACAAGATGCTTTGGTTGTAAATTAATGTTGAGCTATGGATCTACGTAACGCGTACTCACAGATGCGTTGTCTTCCATGTCTATTATCTGTAATCTCTTTCAATCTTTGCGGCACATCTCGACAACAAGACTTGAATGGCAAGTAAACACACGATTCTCTCACTAAATGGTGTTTAATCATGATATCAGCAAAGTAACAAAATTTTGAAATGGTTACAGGCAATCCTAGCGCGACAATGGCGTGATACTAGGTATGAGACGCCACTCGTCGAATGATGCAATTACTCGACTCATATCGAGCAACACTCTCATCAAGGTTGCGCGCTCAAATTATCAGCTATCAATGCTGAGGAAACAAATCATCCACCGAAACACTTGCAGTACAGTGTGTACCGTCCTATGGACACTTATCACCCGACGCACAAACCAGCTCATCTGACCTCTATCATCTCTTCGCACATCTTCAGGAAGCGCTCCCTATATTCATCGCTGGTAGTGGTGACACTCATCGGCCCATGCCCGCCAACAAGGTTGTAAGTGCTGATCAGGCCAGTCATGGCCATAGCATGCACCTTGTGCTTTGCCCAGAAGAAGTCCAACACGCATGCACGGTAGATGTATTTTCCATCCGCGGATTTGACGCCGGTTCTCCATGTCGGTGGCCCAGGAGGCACGATCGGAGGCTCAAGGGGCACTTCTGGCGAGCCGTCTGCTTTGGTTTGAGGATCTTCTGGGTTCAATGGAATGCGGACCAGGAAGAACGAGTAGTCCACCGCATTACATTTAGCGAGGAAAGCAGTGTCTTTCTGGAGATTTCCTTTGAGATCCTCAGCATCGTCGAGACTAAGGACCAGCTTGCCTGAGAAGTCATCGGCCAGTTTATCTTTGGTTTCCTCGGATGTGAGTGCGCCGCCTGCCACATCGCGCTCGGGGTAGAAGTACGACATTGGTTTGAGGTCCCACGTCTCCCACTCGACGTCTTTTCTTTTGTCGTCCCGTTCGCCGAACTTAGTGTTCTCCATAACGATATGGTGGGCGGGCGCCGTTCCCAGTGTCGAGCTTATGTTGCTTTTGGCTTCTAAGAAGTCTGTAATCCGCACAAGCAAGGAAGCCAGGTTTTGACGCATGTGTTCTGCGTAAGGTACAAGCATCTCATCCTTGAAGAAGGAATGCTCGAAGTGCCTTGGAACACTCTTGACAAGGTACTTGCCATCAGCAGTGTTGAAGAAGGTAGAGCCAGAGAAGCCCATATCGCCTTTGGATTCGAGAGCACTGCCTTTCGCATCGTCGTTGCTGCCACCTTGAAAGCTCTTGTAGTACTCGTCCTCTCCGATATTCCAATGCTCACGGAGAGATTTGAACTGGTCTTCATGGGGACAGGTGAAGGCCAGTTTACTCTTGTCGAAGTAGGTTGAGACGCCTTTGGCTAGAGAAGTGTTGTCATCGTTGTGTTGGCCTGCGATGGAGTCGCAGATCGAGACTGCTAACTCTTCGTTTTGTGGCATTCTGTGCTACTTGGTTTGTTTTGAGTGATGATTCCCAGTTGTCTGATTAATTGAGTGTATGGCACGAATGTGTACTGGCCACGAACTTGTGCTTCTCGTTGGTGTTTTCTTACATGCGTTGTCACTGCGTCAGGTGCCATGTGCCCGATTGCGTCACTGGTGCTTCAAGCTTCTGCCCTCGGCGCCACGACTCCATTTACCTGTTTATGAATGGAAAGCATTTTACATTCGAATTATTATGAGCGAGATGCACGGATCTGCACGAAATCGAAACAACGGGCGCTCTCTGTGGCTGACGGGCTTTTGCCTGCTGCATCGGCGAAAGAGATAACCGGCTTGGAGATGAGATATACGCATCTCGGGTTTGTATTGCTCTCATCGGCCAGTAGTACAACCATGTGTGCTTTCGTGGAAAGGGTGGTAGTAACTCATCAAGAGCATCGTTCATTGTTTATCAGTTTTTAGATTCTTCCCGACATCTCTCGCACATACATTCGAACCCCCATACGCCTTTCAGCCTTTCCCTCCTCTCTAACACAGTCAGGTCTTTCTCGTCTCCTCCAAGGTAGGTGATGCACAGCTGTTCGCCATCTGCAACTTCTCTCGCGGTCTCAAACTTCCATTCTCGTCCCACACGCTTCTTGCTTATGCTAGGAATGCAGGAATGGTTGAAATAACTGGCCGCTGGATATAGCGAGTAGCCCATATACTCTTCTCCATCTTCTCCTCCAGCTCGTATGCCGAAGGAGTTGTGACTTGTGGCATTCATGAGTACCTGGCACACCTCTCCTGTGCAGCTCGGCAGGAGATCGCGTGGGACGGTAGCCACCAGCTGCAAGAATGCATTGCAGTGCGCCTCAAGGTCCGCGTTGTCCTTGTACGGCTCCAGGTCCATCGCAAGAGTTGCAACCTCATGCTCCCACTGCTCTGGAAATTGGTGACGAAACACAATTCCTGAGAGCAGGTAAGCAAGAATGTCTGGATCTACTGGCTGAGTCCAGACATGATGTAGCGCCTTGCGGTATTCTCTGTCCGCCTTTATTCCCGGTCCTGAGTTCGAAGCGTTCGAGCTTCTGGCCTGGCGATGCAAGGCCGCGAGTTGTTCCGCCTCTTCCCACGTCGACAACACAGCCTGCTCGCCAGGTTTCGAACCAACTGCTTCCTGGCTGAGTGTGCTTACGATCGACTTGCTCTTCGATCTGACGAATGTTTCAAGCCCCTGCCATGATTCTACTCCTAATGGTCCTTCATCTTCAATCCATTGCTCGTTGCATTTTGCTGAGCAAAAGACCTTGCCAGAGTCGCTGTCGCGTACAGGTAGTGTCCGTCCGCGATCGTATCCAAAGCATTGGGCGCAGACTTCTTTCCGGTATTGTCGAAAGATTACGTGCGCCGCAGGTCGAGGAGAGGTCAGAACATGAGTGTTGGCTGGGATTCGATCGAGAGCAAGGACTCCACGACCGGCGCCTGGAATGTCCTGCACCGTTATCAAGTCCGAGGAAGGTGGCATACCGATTTTAGAAATCCTTGAGAACTTGGGGACGCGGGCACAGAAAGCCAATGCTGATCTTCCGGGGATCAACGGCAATTTTGCCAAAGAGACTGGACGAGAGTGTATCGGTATTCCGTTCGACAGCTTACCGGTTCTGGTCCTCATCAATACGGTAACGAGATTATGGATATCCCCATTGTGCCGTGCCTACTTGGCAGCTAATGTTTTGGAGGTCACTGGGTGGTTTCAACATGTCGTGTAAGGCCTCGAAGATGCGGGAAAGTAACAGTGCTTGAGGGGGCTGCCCTGATTCCGCGTGTAAATTTGGACGGTGCAACCGACCAATGTTTCATTCCATTTATGAGCATATATGATGTCTAATCTTTTACGTTGAGCGACGTATATATTCCATATTCATGTTTTGATAAAGTCCACACAATCAAAGTAAAAAGGTACTGTAGACCACAGGTGTCATTTAGCAAACGCCATTTGGTTACACACATAAATTTGAATACAGACTGCATTGATTGAATGCTACCTCGGCTAGCTTCATCAACGACACGGTTGGAAAGACTCAAAGGATCTTAGAAACTATGATTCAGGTGATATGTCGAGACCTGTATGTCTGAACGATGGTAACTATCTGATTCTGTTGCCACCATGTATCATATTGTTTTGACGGAGTCAGTCTCAAGTGTGTATTTTGAATGCAAACTTATGCCAGCTGCAGCCGCTGCTCCAGATGTCCACCTGGGCGCTATGAATTGCATCATCGCCTCTCCTCTCGCTTGAAGACTCCATGTCCAATTGCCGTCCTTCGGTATCTGGACAACTACCAACAAATATATCGATAAATCAAACGCATTCCACGATGCACATACTAGTACAAGACCCTATGATCACATTCTTGGATCCCAAAACTAATACCAGTGTCAGGTCACGAACGACGATGGCCCACCATCTGCCCAAGCATCGCCATACATTCTAGCATTCGTGCAAGCTTTGGAGAAAGCAGGACACATTGTTTCAGTCATCGTGCCCAATACTCAGCGCTCATGGATCGGCAAAGCGCACATCGTTGGCCAGGACATCCAGACGTCCTTCTACTTCCCTCCGGTCACGAATCCGGAGACTCACATTGAAGGCTACACCGAAAAGGACAATGGCAGTCACCCCTGGGTGCTCGTTGATTCGACTCCTGCTAGCTGCTCCCAGCTGGGCCTAAACTGCTTTTTCCAGGAACGAGGACCGGTCGACCTTGTGATCTCGGGTCCCAACTACGGCCGCAATACAAGTTCGCTCTTTGCATTGTCGTCTGGCACATTAGGCGCAGCTCTGGAGGCCACGCAGTGCAATTACCGAGCGATCGCACTGTCTTTTGCCTTCACCGACCGCAGCAACCTGCCTGAGGTCGTGGCAGAGAGCTGTCAACAGGGTGTGCGAGTTTGCGAATGGCTAGCTGCCAACGGCACCTGGGGCAACTCTAGATTGTACAGTGTGAACGTCCCTGTGAAGAAGGATGTTCTGCAGAGCAAGGTCAACTGGACGAAGATGCTCCAAAACACTTGGGGAGAGGGTGCATGCTTCCAAGAGTTGCCCCAAGAAGGTGCTGTGGATGATGCTGCGACTGAGGAAGCGAAGCTGAGGAAGCAGGAGGGCGAGAAAGGCAGCCCGACTGCGACAGCTGAAGGCGGAAAGTGGGCAAACAGGCATTTCAAATGGGCGCCTCGCTTCACCGATGTAATGGAGAGCTCCAGGAAGGCTGGTCCTGGGTGGGATGGATGGACAGTCATGGAGGGAGAGACATCCGTCACATCTTTGAGAGCGAACTTTGAATCTGCAGGAGGCTTCGAGGGAGAGTTGAAGCTGTGAGATGGTATGTATGGTTGATAAGACCTGACCAATGACAACTACCTAAGTTTGTGTGCCAGAACTATGTAGCGAGGTGTCTAGAAACATACAGTACTTCCTTCAGCACCACTATGCATGTGGCGTTTACCAGATTGCTTCAATCTCCAGACCAATACCGGAACCGAAGCCACACTGCTCACCTATGCGAAGTGGCGATTTATTACGCCAAGGTGAAGGCTGCTAGATCTAGATCTGAGCTCCCGTAGATCATGACAGAAGACGGGTGCCTGGTGTTCTATAGATTGCAACAAGCTTGGCATAACGTTAGCCGAGCCGTATAATTAATATGTTTGCAAGCGACCAAGTCCAGCCTTGCACGCGGCCAGCAAGCGAGCTTGAACAACGTCGGCATTGCAGCCCAGTCTGGCGAGAAACCTGTGTTTATCTGGTACACAATGTAGTGTTGCTGTCAAGTCATTTTTAGGACCAGATCAGGCTCATTTCGCCGGCTAAAGACCCTGGTTGTCTGTCGAGAACCTGGAAGGGATACAGGCTACAGCTATGCGAGATACGAGAAGGACGATGAGTGCGATCAGTTGGTGGTGAAGCTGCTCCTTTCCGGCGAATGCCAACAGGAGGTACAATCCGTATGCAGACGTGCACGGGAGGTGATGATCGAAGAACTTGACTTTACCAAGTATAAGCTAGGGCACAGTAGGTGAAGGCATGAGAAAACATCATGCCTAACGATGATAGGTAGGGTTGGGCCCTAATCATGTATAGTGTAACGGTCGCTGTAAAACCACGTGGATACAAAATCGGCACTTGTGTGGTTACTCTCGAGGACATGAGTCGTAGGGCCTTTGTTGAGTTCACGAGAAGAGCGACACTGTTATAACTTGTTGTACTGCATCATGGATGCTATTCTAGCCCGCTGTGATGCCTGTAGTTTCAGCTTACCAGCAGCACAACTGACCTCATATTTGCCAAAGGCGCAAATCGTAGTTGGGAGCCGACAGTATGTCCGGTAGCCTGCTGCCTGACACAGCAAGCCATTGTGGATGTTGCAGCTGGTCTGCGCCGTCTGCTTCTGTCACACCAGGTTGCCATTACGTTGAAATGGTCACTTTCTATTCATTACATAAGTTTATGCCATGAAAATTGAAGATGTTCCGTTTGAATTATCAGAACCTGCTCCCGCTCTCTCGTAGTCGCCCGGGATTCCTCCACGCCATATCTTGCAGAGCAATTGGGTCCTCTTCATGGGAGTATCGAGTAAGACGCTCTTTACTCGGCGTCGGCGACCAGCCTCTGTCCTCGCTCGCAGACTCTCCCACCGTATCCAGCGATTCTTCAAAAGGCTTCCGATTCGCAGAGAAGGCGCCCGGTTCAGCCACAGTGACCGACGTTGATCGAACCACAGTGATAGATTTGTCGGCTCCAACGGAGTCCAGAGTGTTACCAATCCCGGGTGTTGCGCGTCCTCCAGACTTTCCTCCAGATCTGAATGCGCGGGACGCAGAGCTGTTTCCGAGATAGCGCCTGAAGAAGACTCGTAGCGAGGGTGCGGCGGCGCACATGATACCGAGTTGCAGTTCGAGTTGCGCCCAGAGAAAGAGATCGAAGATGTTCCAGCTAACGTCGGAGTCGTGGCCAGTGACTAGGGCAGTACGTCAGTACGGGAAGAGTTGTATGCAGGCAGTAACAACTTACTCATAAGGTAGTATGTCCGCACACCACTAGCAGCAACTACAAGCAATCCCAGGCAGAAGATGATGTTGAGCGCAATCTTCTGAGCTCTCGGAACAGAGAAGTGCCATGTGATGATACACGGCAGAGCAACAGAGTATAGATCACTGGCTGCTGCAAAGACACCAGCCAGAGTGTTAATGATCTTGGTATCCAGGCAGGTGTACTTCTGCGTTGTAGCATAGACCGGATCAAACGCCTTCCAATACGCTTCGGTTGGCGTGCAGTTGATAAGAAGCATAACGCAGAAAGCGATCGTGTACGCAACCGTGAAGCCAATGGCGAACAACACCAACCATCTCCACAGCTTGTTGTACGTTCCTTCGACCAGGCGACGGTAAAAAAGCAGCACCGACACCTTAGTGAAGCCTCCGCAGACAAGGAAGGCAAACTCGGCGAGCCATAGACACAGTGCTAACGGCTCACGCTTGCCTGGCGCGATGTCCCAGATATGTCTGTCACCTTGAGCCCACTCGACGTACACTATCGTGACGGCTGTGAACATGACTGAAGCCAGCCATCCCGGAAGTAGAATTGCCTTGCGACTGTCAGCTATAGGCTGCCTCCATCGGATATGCAGCGCTTACATCGTCTAAGCCAAGCTTCCCTGCATGGCCTCGTATACGCAACCAAAATCGCATGGCAACCATCAATGTAGCGGCACCGAACGTGATGCCGGCGAATATCGGCATCCATGTCCTTCGAACGGGGTCGACATAGTTGGGTTTTGGCCAGGAAAGCACGTCGGCTGGGGTCAAGTTGATGATATTGCCAGGCATATCGAGCAAAAGAGTGACATAGGTGAGAGCTGCGCGTGTGCAGACTGGCAGGGGCCTAACTCCAGCAATATATCGCGAAGCACGTGGGGCGAATGCTTGTACTGCAACAGCTCACAGACGCTGCAACCAACGGGGGTACATACCTCATGAGCCTCATGTCTCACTGGCTACTTGGCAAGACCATCATTGTTGAGCACGAGGACTAGTTCGCATCAGCTAACACACTCGGAATAACCGGGCCTGGTGATCCGACCCCAAAGTACAAGACCAAGTGTGCTAGGTCCGCTTGTCATAGCTTTCTGTTTGGCATGCGAATGCTGCAGGACGCTAAACGATGTTTAAGTCCAGCAATGATTAAGCTTTGATACGTGCCTACACGGCAAAGCTAGTCTGGCTAGCTTGGATATCTGTGCAGACCCTGAAGAATTGCCGGAATGCTGTTCGCCAACTCGCTCCATCTCTCGGGCTGGGCTCGAAGTGAACTAGGATCGCTGTTCAGCTGTAGGGATTAGGAGGTGGATCAAATTAATGCAATTGTTGGGGTAGTTTTGTCTTTAAACCTCATGTCAGGGCACCCGTCGTCAGGTGCGTAGCGAATGTAACCAGCTGCAAACGAGGCGGGTGTCGCCGCAAGGATCTCTACTCGGGGTAACACTCTCGTTCTGGCATCGTCTCAGTCATCGTCGGCAAAGCGAGAAATCCTTCAAAACCTTGTTATGAACATGGCGTTTCTCGTAGCTCGTACGTTTCAGAAGCAGTATCCACTCACAGCTGTTGCCTCGCGAGTCACTCTCTAATTAGTGAGTGCATGTCGAGAGATCGTTCGTACAATTTTTCGAGCTAACAAGGCTCCCCTGAGGTGAGTGGACCATGTATATCAATCCAAGTTTGGTCTGATCCATCGTGAGGACCAAGCAGTGATGTATCTTGTGCAGCCGATGCCACCTCCCATCAGGTCGGGTTGCCAATCCGAGCATTAAAGTCACCTTGTTGCTATGTTGTGGTCTCAAAATGTCGATCGAGCTACATTATGGACGTGGGCTGACACCGTTTCACGGCAGATACAGTTCAGTCCAGTTGCTTTCTCACCTTCATTCAGTAGTAGTAACCTAGATGTCGCAGTTCACGCCGGTATACAGACCATTTCAAGCCACCATCGAAACGGTTCTCAAGCCCGTGGAGCCCGTGCGGCTATTGGCCGGACCTCCTGCCGGATTTGGTTAATCTCCGTAGTCGCTAAAAGCTTCGGCATATGGAGCGGCAGCACACAACCAGTGAGTTATCATTATCAATGAAGCCTTGTAGCCGTGGTACCTTGTAAGCAAACAGTCTAGTTTTATCTGCGTCTTGGCCTAACAGTTTAGTACTGCTTGACAGTAACAGAAGCTGATCAAAGCATTCTATCGTTCGCATGAGGCGATCTGCGAGTTCCATGATTGTAGCGTCCGGAATGTCTAGCCGGTGAACATGTCCGAGCCCCTTCTCCACTCGGCGATCAGTACGCTCGTCTCCACCTGTTGGTTGGTAAGTCAGTTCGGCATCCGATTTGAGAACTGGGCTCGCGGGTTCGCAAAAGCAATTGTAGGGATATTTGGGCTAGGCAGGGTCGAACGTACCCTGAGATCCTCAACAATTGCATCCACTTTGATGTCCGCTCGGTCGTAGCCAAATGGGTCCTCAAGCTGCAGAATGACGACGTTAGTATTGAGGCCATAGCTCCATGAGCACAGAGGGAGATTCTTCAAACGTAAGAACCGAGTTCGTTGACGTACCTGTCCACCGATGGCGTCGATTCCTGGCATATGTCAGTTACAAGAGAACTACTCATTATTGTCAAGACTGACGAGCTTACCGTATAGCGTGAACATGACAAGGCTGACCAAGACCACTGCGTACCAGCCCATTTCTTCCACGAGCGCGAAGGGTAAGACACCACCAAATAGTGCCAGTACCTGGCGCATGTGAATAAGGTAGGCCACAGGTATAGGTGTCAGATGTATCGTTTCCATACTGCCGTAAGCGGCCACCAGCTGGTTCAATTGAACAGTCATTTGACTCGCTTGCGGCGAGTGAAACCAGCCTCGGTCATGGGCACGTTTGATGTAGCCCTCGATCTTGATGCTCAACTGTAAGAGGAGGCCTAGGCCCTGGTCCTCATATCCTCGAATCTTGGAAGGCAGAAGGTCCTCATACTCAGGCCGGTGAACAGATGTGCTCTCCCTCCTATGGCGGTCGCGATCTGTGTGTGACTTGTCAAGCAAGAATGGGACGGTCCCGGTTCCCCATTCTGCGCGCAAATGGTTCTTGGCTGCGTAGATCGTGGCCAGAAGCGTCCTGACTGCCTGTTCGGTATCGGCACGTTCCTCTGCCGAGGGTTGTTTGCCGTTCACATGCGAGCAGGTAAGAAACGATCGCGTAAGGTTGCGAATGCAAGTCTCTATCATTGTCATGTGCTGATTTCCCTGCAACTGACATTAGCCTTTGTTTAAAGGCTCACGTGCATGCGAACAGTAACCTACCTGCCAGAACCGGTCATAGCTTGTCTGATTGCGGAAAACAAGCATAAGACCAACGACGATCGAGAGTGAAGGAATTATGCTGTTTGGTAGGCCGATGTGGTCATCGCGTACTTGGTCAATGTACACAACGAACGCTGCCCATGCTGCATGAAGAACCACCGGAAGCGCGATATCGACATGAATGGCTCCTTTGATGAAGCGAAGTACGAGTGGCCACCTCCGAGGCTTTTTCCGTGTCGAATGATACAAGGGGAATGTAGGCGAGCGGACGTGCATTCGGGGACGAACCGTGTTCATGTTCTAGGATACGGCCAGTCCGCACTTCAGTTGCCAGGTGAGGTACTCAATGTCGAAGGTTGGTCGAAAGCTCTCACATGGGAAGGCTTTGGCGGTGTACGCTCGGGCTGCACTCCAGCGGCTCAGTGCAGCACCCGGTGTCGTTTCTTGATATGAAGCCTTCCTGTAGAGATCAATGATTCCTCTGTTGTGACGACGTGATATAAGTTATTCCGAGGAAGCGAAGGAAGGGACAATAATGTGGGTAGATAAGGGGAGGCAGCTATCCGATTTCGTCTTAGCGCGGGGCATGTGCATGTTTCGGCTTCCAGGTTTCAGCACGCCAACTGCGCAGCGGTGTGTTGGCGCTTAACTTGTGCAGTGGTAGTGATTCGTCGAAGTGGCCGAGTGATATCAAGCGCTTAAGGTTTCGCGAATTGTCCTTCACAAAGGCGACTCAAAACTTGCGAGCACATCATCGATCACACCCTCGACCGTGATTCCATCGAGGATTCTTCCGACGGCGCTGGGATCACTGCCCCACTGCAGACTCTTTTCTGTGCTCGAAGTTGCCAAAACCAATCTGTGAGGATAGATTTTATGCGCGGCTAGAACCACAAGAGAAGGAGGCACGTAGTCCAAACCATGGAGTGGAGCCAATGCACTGGAGAGCGTTCTCAACTGCTTCGTCGCTGTAGCCGTGACACCACTTGTGACATAACGGCTTGTACGCATGAAAAGCACAATGTTGTGAAGGTATGAAGCCACTTCGCCAGTCATCCGGACCTTGTGTGCTTGCTCGCGGAGTGTTACCACGTCTGCGATGGGCAGCGAGGGGTCCAGATCCCTTTCGATTTCACCATCTGTGTAAGGCAATCCATCTTCTGAGGCGTGGAAATGCGACATGCAGAATATATTGTTGAGGTGATGAGTGAGCCTCGCACCTGTGCGTGTCATGATGCCAATGAACAAGAAATCCTTTGGTGCTGTGTGCATAGCCGTGCGTGTGAACACTCGCCTGGTCCTGAGAAGCTCTAGTACCTGCACTTGAACACCAGTATCTGCCATGTCCAGGTCTGCAGCTATCACCACATTCGCGATCCGGCGGCTCTCCAAACCTTGCGATGGAGAAGGACTGGACGATTTCCTCAGGCTGGAGAATCCCACACCCAGTGCAGCCGTGAATCGCTGATCATGGAGACCTTCAACTTCATCAGGATCCTCGTGACTCTCGACAAGTAGTGCCTCATTCAGATCGTCCACTGTGGTCCTTGCATCGCAAGTTACTGAGACCGCTTCCAGGCCAAAAGTGTGAATACAGATTGCACGCAGCTCGTCGCGGAGGTCCAGTGTCGACGGCGTGTCTGTTGTAAAAAGGCAGTGCTCTTCGGCGACCAGCGATGCGAGTACTGCCAGCTCCAGGTCGTTCAATTGCTGGATGGTCGCGTCCATCGTGGCGGCCGATCGCTCTTGGTGATGGTTTCCTAGGGCTGTTCTGTAGAGCGTGGGAACGCGTCCACGTATGCTTGAAAGGATCGAGTCATGCAGATAATGTTTACTGTAGATTGCGCTTCTGAAGGTGCTTCAAGGAACGACGAAAAGGGTGTGATGTATGTGAAGAGTGATACTGGAATCGGACGAAACGGCACAGACCAGCCTTGGTCACAACGCCCGCTCTGGGCTGGCTGCATCTCCATCTCCATGTTGCCGACTTGAGCTTCAACACAGCACTTCCTCTCACAACAATACCACACTCGTGACATGCGCATGTATACTTGAGTAGCGGCCATGTCCAAGCCAACCGCCGATTGGGAGCGCATCGGCGACCGCTTCTACCGCAAGACCCAGCTCTACACATCCGTCTTCGACCCGGACCTCGAGATCGAGAACTATGTCGTCACTGGAGCTCCTTACAGTGGTGCTGTAGGTAGGCACGACCACTGCGCCGTCTCGAGCAAAGCTGACTGGCACAGCGATCTACCGAGATGCAAGCAAGATCTATTCCTTCCGCGGCGCGCAGGCTACCAAATCCACTATCGACATCTATAGTTGCGCCGGCAAGCTGATTCGCGAGATTCACTGGGACAAAGGCCCTATAAGAGGACTGGGGTGGTCTGAACATGAGCGGCTGCTGGTCATCACAGAAGATGGGACAGTGAGAAGCTATGCAGACCTCCAGGGCGATTTCACGCCATTCAGCCTGGGTCATGGCGCGGAAGAGCATGGGGTGCAGTCTTGCAAGTTCTGGTCAACTGGATTTGCGGCGCTGCTAGGGGACAATACTGTGGTCACGGTGACTAGATACGATGAGCCTCGGCCGCAGGTTCTCTCAGCTCCTCCGTCTGGTGAGGTTGTCTCGTGGGCTGTCATCGCACCCGAACACACTTCCTCTCGCTCGGTCGAAGTCATACTGGCGATCGGCAGGACCATATACGTGACCGATGCCGCCGAGTGCGAAGATCGCCAGCTGGAGGCCGGACCTTTCCGACACATTGGCGTTTCGCCAAATGGAAAGTTCATCGCATTGTACACAGACGACAGTAAAGTCTGGGTGATCAGCAGCGATTTCCAGGACCGCTTCAGCGAATACAACTCGAAAGTGAGGACTCCACCAAGGGACTTGCAATGGTGTGGCAGCAATGCTGTTGCCCTGGCCTGGGAAGACGAGGTCCACCTCGTTGGGCCGAACGGCGCCGCCACGGAATATTTCTACAACTCGTTTGTCCATCTTCTTCCAGATGTGGATGGCCTCCGGATACTCACAAACGATGTTTGCGAGTTTGTACAGAAGGTGCCCGAGGCATCCGAAGAAGTCTTCAGGTTAGGCTCCACATCGCCTGGCTCGGTTCTGCTGGACGCCGTCGAGCAACTGGAGAAGAAATCACCCAAAGCCGACGACAACATTCAACTCATACGACCGAACCTCGACGAGGCCGTAGATGTGTGTATCCGAGCTGCAGGCCAGGAATACAGTGTCCACTGGCAAAAGCAGCTATTGAAAGCAGCATCCTTTGGCAAGTCGGTACTGGACTTCTACAACAGCGATGACTTCGTCGACATGACCGAGTCCTTGCGCGTGTTGAATGCAGTGCGCTTCTTCGAAGTCGGATTGCCTCTCTCATACGACCAGTATGTCAGATTGACTCCCGAGCGACTGGTCCAGCGACTGGTGAACCGCCAGGACTACTTGCTTGCACTTCGGGTTTCCGAATTTCTACACCTACCCGTCGACAGCATATATGTGCATTGGGCGCGCCAGAAAGTGCGGACATCGACGACAAACGAGGACATAATTTGTGAGGAGATTGTCCAGAAGCTCAAAGGCAAAAGAGGCATCTCTTTTGAAGAAGTTGCTCGCGCGGCCTACGACGAAGGAAGAGGCAAACTTGCGACTGATCTTCTCGAGCACGAGCCGAGGGCAGGCAAACAGGTGCCCTTGCTCTTGAGCATCGGCGAAGACTCCGTCGCTCTTGACAAGGCCATCGAGAGCGGTGATACCGACCTCGTTTTCCACGTGCTATTGAATATCAAACGCAAGGTCCCTCTGGCTACATTCTTCAGGACAATCAACAGTCGGCCAGTTGCTACCGCGATTGTCGAATCGTCAGCAATCGACCAAGATCGAGAGCTACTCAAGGATTTGTACTACCAAGATGATCGCAGAGCGGACGGTTCCAACCTGCTACTCTCTGAGTCTCTTGCGGCCAGCGATGTCAACTCTGCCGCTGGTAAGCTCAAAATGGCCGCGAAGCTCTTGCGCGACAGCAAAGAACATGTGACGCAAGTTGCAGCACTCGAGGACACTCAGAAGCTACTACGCTTTCAAGAGGCATTTGAGAAGGATCTGAGTGAGCGCTTCGTCGGCTTGTCCGTCAACGAGACCATCAGCAAGTTGATCAAAATGGGCAACATGAAACGTTCGCAGAAGGTGCAGACAGAGTTCAAGGTCTCCGACAAGACCTACTGCTGGATACGGTTGCGAGCTCTGGTTGTCAGAAGAGATTGGAGAGAGTTGGAGGAAATCAGCAAGACACGAAAGAGCCCGATCGGTTGGGAGGTGAGTGGAACACGCGATGTTTTCCGTACTTTCAAGAATATCCTGCTGACTGAAACTAGCCGTACTTCAACGAGAGCCTGGGTGCCGGCAACCCCAAGGTTGCTTCTTTGTACATCCCGAAGTGCACGACTCTCACCATGCCAGAGCGCGCCGAAATGTGGATCAAATGTGGGATGATTTCCAAGGCTGGAGAGGAAGCACTGAAGGCCAAGGATCGCAATATGCTTGAAGACCTACGAACCAAAGCGACGGGCAATTCTGCATTGGACATTGACCGCATGATCGCACAGCTTCAGAGAGGTCGATGATCTGCCGCTCTTCTGAATCGTGTGCAGCCGTGGCAGAATGCCGGCTGTTTTCACCCCGCAGCCCAATTGCACGTCGGTTGTTGATCAACATCACTTGCCGGGGCTGTTAAAGTATATACCCGGGCAATATTATACTAAACATGTGGAGACAACAACGGTTACATTCGTTTGTCTCGTGATCGCCGGCTTTTATACAAAAACCGTGTCGTCCTCGTGCTAGCTCTCGAGCTTTATTCAACTATCCTTATCCAATACCAATTGACTCTTGAACAAACCCCAGCATTTCAACTCAGTACCACCATTGATCATGCATCTCCAAAAACTGTTGTACTACGCATCGCTTGCCCTCTTCAGCAGCGCCCAGAACACTTCCATCCCAACAGTTCCCGAGCCCGAAGCCCCAGGCCTCACTTTCCTCTACACAGCCTACGCCGAATGCGAAAACAGCCTCTACGAATCCCAAGGCCCGCGCGGAATCCGCAAGGCCATCCCAATTATCGGCGGCAACTTCACAGGTCCCAGACTCAGAGGTTCGATGTCCCTCTGTCCTCTTCGTGGGCCTCACTAGCCAGCGAGAGGAGTGTAGGATAAGACGAAATAGAACTGACACTTCTTCACAGGAGAGATCCTCAATCTTGGGGCCGACTGGGGTCTAACAGACCCTCAAACAGGCATCTTCAGCGCCGACACGCGGTACAACTTCCGCACGCACGATGGCGCGAACATCCTGCTGCAGACGTCCGGGCCTGCGCAGCCTGAAGGCGGACTGCAGCTGCGAGTATTGTTTGAGACGGGCGACAAGGACTACTACTGGTTGAACAATGTGGTCGCGGTGGGAAAGCTGAGTAGCGTGGAAGACAAGAGTGCGCGGAAAGAAGGGGAGAGCTTCTTTTTGAGAATTGATGTTTGGCATGTGAGTATTTTCTTCCTTTCTGTTTTGTGTTTAGGTCTTGGGATGAGGGGATCATTTTTTGGCTAACGAACTTTGTGTGTTTTTTAGTTGACGACAGAGAACGACCAGACGAAGTTCATTAATGGGTCAATGGGAGATATGTGATTTGATATGGGAAAAGACTTCGATCCAAAATTGTCATACAATACTCTAGCAATACACAACTATAACGAACAATCAGTCAATCAAGTCAACCTCCTCACCAAGAGTCCCCTTGCACCTGCTCCCGCCACCTCCTCGGATCCGTAAAACTCCACTTCCTCCTCACCGTCAGCGGGGACGCAGGCTTCGGCGTAGCAGCCCTCTCCTCACTAACGTCCCAAACCGTCTCCTCAAACGCAACCATCGCACAAGCACACCCACACCCACTCGGACACTCCATCTCCTTCTCCCCATCACTTCCCCAACCGTCCACAAAGCCCTTCAGACATGAGAGATGCGTCGTGTGCGAACATATCGAGCACACCTGCTGCACGCCTTCGATCTTGCAGTAGCAGATGCTGCAGGTCGCTTTGGCGGTTGCGGTCTTTGGGGTGATGCCGGTGTTTTTGTTGCGCTGGGTCTGGGTTGAGTTTTCGGTGGGGCTGGAGGAGGAGCTGGCGGCGGCGACGTTGTCGAGCTCAGCGGCGCGGACTAGCAGGCCCATGCGACGGAGCTTTTCAGCGTAGTGGGTGGTCCAAATGCGGGCTTTGGCTGCGAGGAGGGGTGAGAGCAGTGGGTGTTGTTGCTGCTGCGGTTGGTTTTGCAGCGGAAGCTCTTTCGAAGGCAGGAAAGCGCTGGTATTCTTCAGAGTCAACATCACCGGCCCGCCGTATCGCTTGGGCGTGTGGGGAAGGCTGGTGTCTTCGATGGTGCGGTCACTATCGTAGCCATCGTCATCCGGGGCGAGATGTGCGCTGGAGCGGTTGCCGAAGTCGACTCCGGATGCGAAGGAGACGGATTTACTCCAGCTACCGACTACAGGGAGACTGGACGATAACTCGTTGTTCGGGCTCGTGCCGAACCTTCTTGCTGGCGGCGATGTACCGTACGAGGAGATCTTGTCGGTGATGCTTTGTGCGTAGAACTTCGCTGCCGCGCCGAAGCTGCTGCGGTGGTGTTCTGGGCTAGCAGAACCGGAGGCTGAGAGGCGAGAGCCTTGACGAGAAAGTTTCGGGAAGGGGAAAGGTGGTGTGCTCGAGAGCGAATCGACGTATGGTGTTGTTGGCTGTGACGGATCACGAGATGAGACGTGTGAGCTTCGAGGCGGTTTGGCCGGAGAGTGAGTTAGGAAGCTACCTTCCCTTGACGAATCAACGACATGCTGCAGTATGGGCGTGCGGAGAATAGAAGGGTGCGAGTTGTGGCTGGCACCGTCGGCGAAGTAGTCCGAGACGGGTAGCGAAGACCTCGAGTCAGACAGCACGACGTGTGTCTTGGTCGGGCGAGGTTTTGACTGCGCTGACGACAGTAGTACCGCGGACAGACATGCTAGCATCTGGACATCTGCCCGTAGTTCTGTCCATGTGAAGATCTGGCTTACTAGCCATGATGCTCCTGCTTTCGGTTGAGACATATACGATACACTCATAGCACTTGACTGCCTCCTCGTACTTGGTCTTAAGCCGCTATTGCTGCGTACTAAGCGGCTCGCGCGCCTAGCTGCTGTGGTAATGTCCACATCAGCGGCAGTTAACAGATCCTCGGGCAATCTATCTTGCAACAATAGGCCCAGGAGGCACCATACGTTGGCCAAATCGTCCAACCCAGCGGCTCGAGCAATGTCCGCATTCTCTAGCGAGACTTTTCCAGCAGCTTCTTCCGAGTCACATGACAGCTTGTAGCTGCGTGCGAGTTCCGGTCGGAAATGGATTATTTCGTTCACATCTCGTATACTAACAATGACCGGCTGTTCGCCTGCTGCAAGACGTGGTAAGGGTTGCATGTTTTCAAGTCTTTCTTCCCAGGACTGCTCGCCATGAGATGAAAAGGAGAAAGGCTCGATCTTAGTAGAATCGTCCGATGCAGTGTCACTTTTTGTGCTCATGCTTTCCGTGTCAGAGTCTTCGTAGTCCCGGGCCTCGATGGACAGATTCCCGAACAGGGGGAACAGCCGTGACGCTTTGGTAGAGCGCTCTTCTGGCTGACTAGAGGAGAATCCATCGATCTCCATTGATCTGACTCGCGCTTTGGGTGGGAAGTACGTTATGAGCTGCCCATTGGGCGAGAAGAATGCTCCGCATGACTTAGGTAGAGGGACATTGGCTGCTCCTGGCATCATCAAAGTCCCGCTACCCTTCAAGGCGTCGCCGTCGAATGTCTCGTCATCTGAATCGCTGTCGTTCATTGCAGTTGAAGGTAAAGATCCGAAAGACTCGCTCTCGGGAGGAGGCAATGTTATGTCATCGGCCAGCGCAGGAATCGTCGACGGAGACGGCCTCTGTGAAGGTATTGTTGGAGACAAGAAAGGCATAGGCGACTCTTCGTCGTCGAGTTTCGGGAGCTCAAGACTGGAAGCCATGGCCTGGCGCGGTGAGACTGCAGAATGCGTCTTCATATTCTTCTGTTCTGAGTGCGCTGTTCCTGGACGAGCAGGAGGCATCAATCGCATGATTGTGTGGTTTGGTTGCGAACTTCTGTCACCCTTGTGCACCCTTGGAGTTGCCGAGACTTGTATCGGGCGCATCTTTGATGGAGATTTCGTCGCTTTTGTTGCTTTTGTTGCTTGCCCGGTCTCCGGCTGATCGACATTCTTTCCGGCAGTGAAACAGGACGCCATATCACCAAGCTGTTCACGGGCCGCTGATGGTATGGGCATCCTCTCCATACCTTGGAATCCAGCAGCAATAATCAAGACGGTATCTTCCTCTATCACAATGGCCATGTGCTCGATACGACTCATTAGCTGCTTGTCCCAAATGGGTTCATCGTTCTCGGCTGATCGCAAGTCACTGTACAAGCGTATGTGCCGCCCATGGCGGGCCAACATCAAGATAGCGGTACTTCCGATAGCATGTACTTGAGATGCAGGTACAAAGTCGCCTCGGCTCAGTGGAGCTATATCGTACGACTCCAGGTCCTCCAAGTCTCCGAATAGATCATGGTCTTGGCATTCATCTGACTCTCGTGATGCGGACTTGATATTGTTGGTGCTCCATTCTTCGTAGGTCCCATCTAGGGTCAAAGTAATAAGGTCGTTGCCGAGATGTGGTCGCCAGAGTATGCGGTCCGCCTGATGCTCGAGGTCACATCTTCGAGTTGACTGGTCACAGGGGTTTTCATTGTTCCAGACGCTCATGGTCTGAGCACAACAAGCTGCCAATCTAGATGGTTCTGCTAGGCTCCATGCTAGGAAATGGCATTGCGCAGTTCCTGCTAGCCACACATGTTTTGGTTTGGTAAGGTGACCCAAGTCCCACACACTGATGTGGCCGTCTATGTGACCAAGAGCCAGTAAGTCGGCATCGTTATTTGACCATGCGAGCGAGGTCACAGACCTCTCGCTGGCATGGACAGTGTATTTCAGTTCATCGTCCTGTACATCCCATATGGAAGTCCTGCTCCCTACGGAAATGGCAAGCAAGTGCGTCCTCAGTGGTGACAAGGCCAAGATTGGAGGCAGTCCGAAAGGGTGCGGCCGTGAGGAACCGCATCGCTTCTCATAGTTGCCAGCATCGAGCCTGCCTACATATATCGTGCCTGACTTAGCGAAGGCGACGTAGTCCCGGTTTGACGTGAACGACGCGCCACCCGTGGAAGAGGACGCGTCCATGCGCCAGTCCTGCGTTCTACCCATCTACCATCTCATCAACAGAGAAGTATTGCTAGATGGTGTCGCATAACAGCTGGCAATGGATTCTTGAGATGAACTAGGCCGAGAGGGTGATGGGTTCCAAATGCTTCGGCTGTGACAAGATGGGATTCCACGGGCTCAAGATTCAGCTGGGAATAGCCACAACGAATTGTTGACAAGTCTAGCGCTCCGAGAATTGTTGTAGGGCTAAATTGAGGAGCGTTTTTGACATGACAACAGCATATTGTTAAAGGAGTAATGGTTCGTGTAAGATGATACATGTAACATTGGAGTGAGAGGAGAAAGCTCGACTTAATTTAAGGGTTCAGCATTCGCAAATTAGGGTTTGGGGTACGCTCCGGCGTCCACTGTACATGCATGTGTACATGTACTTCGAGCTAAGACAAGGAATAAACAATCTTGCCGCCTATATACGATATCCGCATGGTTTATTCCGTGCTACCTATTTCTTTTGCAACTTGGCTGGGTCTATTAAGTGCTCCATGGCTTGATTTGTCTGATGTTCTATGATACAGTCTCGACTTCATCACAAAATGACACAGCATTAATGGTACAAGGTTATTGTGCTCATTCTTTCTTCAGGAAGAGCAGTCTTCTTCCCAGCCTACTGTTCAATAAATCTCCCGCCTGAATCAGAGACTTTGTACCTATGTACACCGCGAGATAATGCATGCGACCGTGTTACCTGCATCGACTTAGCGCCACTGAGCTCATTCTAGGCAGTAGCATTGCCACCTTATCTACAAAACAATATTGCCAGGAGCTTCAACGTGAATACACTTTGCATTCCGAAAACCATATCTACTCCATACCCTCCAATCAAAAACAATCATGTCATCACCAGAGTGGGACACCAAACAACAGATCCGCGACCATCAGCTCGCCACCTCCATCATCAACCGCCGCGACGCAAATGGCACCAACTACGTCTTCGACGCCGAAAACCTCGAAACACTGCGACGCTTCTGCTTAGACCCCACGCCGTCGAATCGCAAGCAGATTATGCAGGAGGAAGGGTGGGTTGAGGCCGATGAGGACGACAAGGGAGCCGGCGCGGCGGCGAAAGGTAGCCTGGTCGGCTATGCGATTGTGAAGCATGGGACGGATGAGCCGGTGTTCGATGAGAGGGATCTGGAATTGCTGAAGCAGTGGTATGTGGATGGCATGCCTGATGGAGGGAATGTGGCACGTTAGGTAGATGACTCCTGGGAGACTTGGAAGCGTATCTACTTTGAGCTCTGTGGCTTTTGCTGTTGGGAAATGTTGATGAGGGGAGTGCTGCTCGGCGTGGCGTTGTTAGTTTTTAGTGATATGGATGATCTCCGTCTTGGTCTGGTGCGGAACATGATAAGCACTTTGCTGAAGCACAGAATGTCATTATGCGGGCTCTAGCATACTGCCTAGGTGTTTACGGTAGCCACCCCGAATCGAGTCTCTAGCACTGCTATAAAATTCTTCTGTACTTGCAGCTGCTCTCCTTGAATACGAATGATCTCGTTCAAAGCAGAAAGTGTAGCATCGGGCTTGGGAAAGACGCCTCTCTGTTGCGCGGCACTGATCGTTTTCTCCAAGTCAGTGACCATTTCTTCCAGATGACCTCTCTTCCCATCGCGCATAGTAGCGACCAACTTGAAGAGCATGGGCAAGTAGAAAAGAAAGAGGCCGGAAGCTGCACTGACGATGTATACTGTCAGCACGGCAAGTGCCGAGTGGTGATCCTCGATCGCAGGTAACCTTGCTGTATAGACCAAGCCGAAGTAGATACCGAATCCGGTGAGCAGAGATCCGAGAGCGACGTTGAGAAGCTGCGAGGGCGCCGTAATGATCAGAGCTGCGCTTAAAGATGGACGGTAGTGGAGCTTGCTGAGCCGCTCTCGGACAGCGAAGAGCTGTTTTTGCATAAGAAGGAAATCCGCTTGCTCGTCTGTGGTGTCTTTCGGAGGACTAGAGTCTTCCGGATCTGGCGTTCCACTCTTTGATCGGCTCGTCGTACGCTGGTAATTGTAAAGGTCTGCAAATGTCTCATGCGGTCGAGTCAACCACCTGCGCACAGCATACGGGCTGTGGAGGCCTGACATCTTGCTCTGCAGGACGCAGGAACAAAATACTGCCAGGGAGCCCGCAACGAGCCCTACAACAAACGCCGCGCGCGCCGTCCAGTGGGTGTCGTCCTGATTAGGTAGGCTCAAGGCTGTAAGTGCAATCTGAGCGATGATAGCTCCCGCCACGCCTACCATGTTAAATGTAGGCGTGTAGGAATCCTTGAAGGCCATCGCCTGATCGAGTCCGCCATCGCTTTCGATAAAGTGCTCTCTGACTTGATCGACGACGTCTTTGGCCTCGAACAAGCCGAGTCGCAGCACTATAGCAGGAATGACTCCAAAGTCATCTATATCGCGGTATAAATGATGGTAGCTTGAGATCAGTAGTGGCACTGCGCCAAGGACCAATTCCAGCGATCTCGATGGCAGCAAGAGAGGTTTCCATATCGTGCTGAATGGCCAGTGCAAGAGTTGAGAAGTTTATGTGCGTTCCTGAGTGTTGCGGGCACCCAGAAGGTATAGAGCACTTGTGAAATCTATGAGCTCATGAGCTGGTCTCAGCCTTGCTCTGTCAGCGCCACCATGGCTCATGTGCAAGCCATACATATGCACTTCGGCGATTCCGGCAGAAGCTTGCGCAAATTGACACAGAACTTGCGCATCACTATTGATTTCTCATTGAGAGTATCCGAGAGGTGGACTCTCGATAGTGTCAATGGAATTAGGTGTAGAGTATAAATGATATGAATATCCTCAAAAATCGACTCTCGGCCACATCATCTGCGCTGAGCCATTCAAGCCGCCATCCAGCAAGCAGTGCTGAGGCGTCGCGTATGTTCTTTTGTTCATCCATGTACAGTCCCAATCTAATAATTGGTCGTTATATCTCCCTGATGAGCCAGCACCAGAACAGGTTCTCCGATAGCTCGTCAGATATTCCTCGCCGATAGATCACATGCACAGATACCAAGTCTTGAAGTTGCGGTCGTTCGTTTTGTCGTCATTATCTCTGTCGCTCTTTCAGCTCGATGTCGGTGGCTGCCTGTCCGCTTTCCAAGTCACCAGTCTTCAGTCCAAGGTTGCCTGTCGACTTTGACATATTCGAGGAACTGTTGAAGCCGCCCATTGACGATGGTAGGTTGCTCGTTGATTTGGTAGATTTGAAGAATGCGCCCAGGGTGCCGAGACTGGATGTAGCCTTTTGGTGGCCTTTCGCTGTGCCTTTGGACTTTTGCGATTTCTTCCCAGAGAGATTTGGCGGGACGGAGTCTTTGAACGCTCGTTTGTTCGCGGGCACAGCCTGCAGGATCGGCGTCGATGACGGTTTTGGCTCCTGTGCTGGAAGCAGAGGAGGTGCCTCTTCGTCTATCCGTATCCGTTCTCCTTGCCCTCGTGCCCAAGAAACTACAGATCGGAAGCGTGGTGCGCTGGATTTTGATGCGTAGCTGTATCGTCGGGATGTCGGTCGTACGCGAGGCGTGCTTGGTGCTTGGCTGTTAGTCCAGCTCCATCGATTGTCGACGTCGTCCACAAGCGGCGGTGAGTCCAGCGGTGACATTGCACGCGATGCGTGGTCCGTAGATATGGATGCTTCGGCGACCGAAGGCAGCTTCGTTATCGATGAGCTATGGCTGAGCTGACTCAGAGGGCGAACTGACACATGAGCTTTCTCTGGGACTCTTGGCTTCGCCACTGGCGATGCGTCGAAGAAGAAAGTTGATCTGTTCGCGCGATCTACGTCTTTTGTGGGAGTTGCTGGTAGCACATCGGGGTCTTTCCAACCACTTTCGATGCGCTTGTGCTTAGGTCTGCCAGTAGGTGCACTTGTGTTCATTGGTACTCGTGGGGGCCAGCTCAACGTTGATGCGTGCCGTGAAGATCGAATGGAGTATTGAAGGTCGCGGTATATCGGGTGCTTCGAGAACGTTTGTCTCATTGGTGTTGGTGTGAGTTGAGGTGTGCCTGGGGCTTTCGGGGGCACATGTAAGATCTGGGCGTATGTAGCGCCTCTGCGACGTCTGTAAACAACATAGATAAGGAGCGCGAAGACGAATGTGCTGCCTAAGGGTATGTTAGCTAACGTATCCCCTGTATCTACGTACACAGAGGTATGCTGTGCGAGCTCTCAAAACATCGCGTCGATGGCGGCGACAGACTCGTGCGGTCTGGCAGACACGAAGCTACAAGATTGAACTGACTTACCGACGGCGGCGGTGGCGATCAGAGTATTCCTGGAGCTCTCTGAGAAAGTGTGAACCTCATCAGCGTCCATGAGACTCCTTGCAACGACGGCATGTGGCACATGAGTGAAAGACATTAGTGGTGATGTCGACGCGGTAGAAGAAAAAGATAGAGTTGACACCGCAGTTCCAGGTGGCAAGCGAACTTCGCACAAGCGATCGCAACTCGATGGTGTCCTAGATCAATACTGAGGACGAGATCGGTATCCCAAGGTAAGGACCGTGGTCGAAAGTCCGGCTTTCGAGCGTAGGGGATCAGGATCAGAACCGAACTGGGCGGATATACGCCACGGGGAATGGTGAGGCCAGTAGCTAGAGTTCGTGTACTCCACAGATCGCCAGACGAACTATGAGCAATAGTGTGTTGGCCTTGTGGAGTCAATCCGAGCAATGGTAGCTGATCTATCACGCAACAGGTTGCTGGAGGAGCTCGAGAGGAGCTATGCAGAGGTCGAGGCGTCCGGCAAATGCACACGGCGAAAGATTTGCCGTGAATGAGAGACCAGACCAGGATGTATTAGTGATGTGGAGTAGGATGTCGTCGCAGCCAGCTGCAGATGTGGATTCGAGCAAGAACAGTAACGGGGTAGGCGTAAGATGTTTGAAGGAGGGCAAGCTGAAAGGAGTGACAAGATTGAGGCCAGCTCACGTGAGGATTTCTAGGTTGAAGCTACGAAGGAATCCTCAAACGCAGTGCGTAAGAAAGGAAACCGTCCACGACAACTAGCATAGGAACATCGAGTAGTACGCGACGAAGCTATTTCGTCGGCCTAGTGCCTGAGTGAGCCATGCCGCAAGGCGGTCCTTGTCGACAAGGATACAGCTGGGGGATTTTCAGATTGAAGCCACAGAGTGCGTCCGGTGTCTGTACCAAAATCCTTCCGTGGTTGGAAGTTGATATTCTCAGTAGCATCAAGCAACGTTAGAGGTAGACCATGACCAGGGTTTGATGAGCAGAACGGGCCGTGAGCCAATGCTAGCGTCTAGTTTGCGAATTTGTTTCGCGCCATGAACGCCACGAAGACATCTGAAACGCGCTGCGAGCATAAGCCGATCGGAGGAGGTGTGTATCCGATATAGTCTGGTATAGTCTGTAGACCGTGGCCAGACGTTGTGGTATCTGCTCTCTGCACGTAGCGAAATGGACGCCGTTGTGGTGCTATTCTGTTCGCAAATCTGTGTACAAGTGAAAGTGTATCTCGTTTTTAGGAAGTGCTCCGAATCGTGATTCATAACCTGGCGAAGGAGGGTTCACGGCTTCCGGATGACCGCAGTGTTTGACTTTATCCGACAAAGATGGTGGACATTGCGAACGACAGCACATCCGCTGTGTCCTCGTGCGCTTACCGACTTCAGACCGGGTAACGTTTTGTATGTACGCATTTGCGACGGGGATTCGGTGAAGGCAAGCAGCTAGACTACACGGACCACAGATCCAGATCTTCGAGCACTATATACGCGGAGGCGGTAAGTGTCTGGCGTTGTAGGCTTGCAAATTAGAGCTGTAAGCGATTACATGCCTCCGAAAGAAATGGGTCTTCCTGTAAGTGTATACAAGTGTGTCATGATCTGCTCTCAGAGCAGCGTCTCCTCCTTTCAGTGTTACAAAAGACAAACTGCGTGGCCCTCTCACCCGAGATCTTAGGGGCAGTCCAAGTCCCGAATACAGAAATAGTATATCGAGAGTTCAACGGCAGTGGATTTTGCACTTCTTGACCACGACAAGCACAAAGAAGCGGTGGCTTCTTCCGTGATGGCTGTAGCAGCGACGCAACGGCTTCGCACGTGAGGATGCGGTCAAGGTAATGGAAGAGATAGCGAATTCCATCTCAATAGCTGGACACGAAAGCGTTCCGTTCGTTTCAAAGCTGGCATCTCTCCGAACTTGTGCGATTGTGCCCCGGTAAACCGCGTTTTGGTAGCCTGTAATGAAACGGAGTACTGCACCGCGTAGACGCTGCGGCACGACTCGTGTTTATTCTGTAGCCGCGGCGTTGTTTTCGAATTTCCGACAGGGGCAAGTGTTTCCGCGCGCCTACAGATAAGGTAGCTCGCGGTCTGGCTTTAAAGTCCACACTGCTTGCTCTACCAGTGAGACGATGTTTAAGCTCATATTTTCTATAGTGTCGAGTATGCTATTATCATCGACCCTCAGGCTATGACGTACTCGCTACTGCCTTTGAAATGACACCTAAACTGTACTTGTATTCAGTATCTAGTGTACGACTATCAACATACGTAGGAGGATGAAACGCTTACTATTGCGGCTGAGATACGGCGCAAGTACGGTGTGTAGATTCTGGTATCTAGTCACGTGGACTGATATCACGTGCGATAGCGAGTCACGCACATCTTGCCCAGCCCCCTAAAGTGGCGCAATAATGATCGAGTGACGAGGTTCGAGTTATGCAAAGCTGGTGGCGCAGCCCTACACAGCCTTACGGTGACGACCGGCTCGTCGGTTCTCGACCCACTCGTTCTGCGGATGCGGGCAATGCGGGAATATGCGTCGTGCTATTTGCAGCTTGACGATGGAAGCTGTAGAAGTAGTACTGACTACGGGTGACTACACCGACACTTGAGAAACCTTGTGGAAATGACAGCGATGACACGTCAGGTGACTTGATGACCTCAGTGAAGGCAGGCACGCGCCATACGAAGTGAAAGACATGCATAAGCAGAGACAACTCCAAGACACAAGCCTCGGAACGCGCGATATCTCTTGGGCTGCTCCGCCATAGCCGGCCTACGTCAAGTGGCACTGACTTCGCCATGCCGAGCTCAGCCTCTGAGAGGCTTTCGTCAGCTGCTCTTTCTTAGTGGGGTAGGTATAATAAGGTCGGGTCTCACTTGCCCGCCTTTCTCACCGACAGCTTTTCTCTGCAACTCCATCTATCTACAATCAGCTTCACCTACCTCACAAGCAAACTCGCTTCCTCAGATCACTCACCACTCAAACAACACAATTACACCTACTACCGCAAACATGTCAGGATACGGTTACAATCAGGGTGGATACCCTCCCCAGGGCCAGTCTTATGGCCAAGGCTCCAACTACGACCAAGGCGGATACGGTGGCCAGCAGCAAGGTTATGGACAACAACAAGGACACCAGCAGCAGCCCCAACAAGGCTACGGAGGCGGCCAATACGACCAGCAGGGCCAGCAAGGATACGGCCAGCAGCAAGGCTACGGTCAACAGCCCCAGTACGGACAGCAATCTCAGTACGGCCAGCAGCCTCAGTACGGACAGCAAGGTCCTCCTCAAGCTGGTGGATTCCAACAGTAAGTCTTCATTCTCATGAACAACATACCACGATCAAGCTAACATTCACTCCCAGCGGCCAAACACAGGGCCAGAACTCTTACGCCAACGAGCAGGAGCAGTGGGCTTCATCAACCGGAGGCGCCCAAGGCCACCAGCACGGCCAAACCAACCCCAATGACCCCAACAGCCAAGAGGGTGACCGCGGCCTCATGGGCGCCATCGCAGGTGGTATCGGTGGCGGCATTCTTGGCGGCAAGGCAAACCACGGTTTCCTCGGAACCCTCGCTGGCGCTTTCGCCGGCCACAAGGCCGAGGACGCATGGAAGGACAGGCGCAAGTCCGGCGAGAACCAGCACCAACAGGGTTATGGTGGGCACTCCGGCTACGGTGGCGGAAAGTACTAGATGTTGAGATGATCTTATGATTTTTCTTGCTCTGGACTGGACCGTTGGTGTGCGGCATGGTCTCTTTACCGGTTGGCGAGCCGGATGCTCTGAGATGGTTTCTATGATTAATGACTTTTGGTGCGTGTATGTTAGCTTCGATAGACTTGCTTTTTGAAAGGAAAAGTCTTTGCTGAAACTCAATGAGCCTCACTTAATTCATGTTCGAAGTAGTGTTGTGAAATGCTACACTAGACAAGACGTGAAAGAAGAAATTATAGCGTAGTGAGCTGGTTCGTGTTAGACTAGGCAACCAGTGATATCGATTGAACATCAGAGTCCTGTGCTACATCTCTGCAAATGTCGTGCTTATTTGATAGCTTCACGGAAGTGCAAAGGGCCGGGGAACTAATCTCGATTGATTATTGATCTTCGCGACATTGGTCCATATCAGATATGCTGGCTCGACCGGCATCCCGGCATCCCATCCAGATGAATAAATCGTCGAGCAATCTTTTGTCATCAGGCGAGGCAGAGCAATCGAGAGCAAATCTTCACGGCACATGACACATGGCACACGGCACAGCTCTCTGCGGCCGTATGTTACTGTAGGCGGGTATGATAAATGCTTCTCCTGCTCCTCCATGTCTATGTCCAAGTAGGCGTACATTAAGGCTAAATCGCTTGCTTGTATGTCTGACGCCTCTTGACAAGTTGGTGATGTGGTTGTGATGAGGGGCAACCTGAAAGCCCCACTTTGCCTCCGGAGAAAGTCGAAGGTCCAGACGAAACTCAATCTACTTCGCATCCAAGAAATCAAATATAAACAAAACGTGATCGAGATTCTCAAGATTCCGTACAGTGGCAGAAAAACGTTGAAATAAGCCCGTAACCATCAAAATCCAAAGACAGGAATAATCATGAGTCAGCCCATCGGCGTGGCCATTATTGGCAGCGGTAGGTCACAACAGAATACTTCTAATAGATATACGTGATCTCAAAGCAAACACAACAAGCTAATGCCTACATCGCAGGTATCTTCGTCAAAGAGCAGCACCTTCCCGCCGTCCAAGCCAGCTCCGACCTCGAGCTCAAAGCAATCTACTCTCGCTCCCTCACCAGCGCGCAAAGCGTTTCTTCCTCCCTCTCAGGCATCGACCTCTACTCGGACGACAGCAAGCCGCTCTCAGAGCTTCTTTCTCGCTCCGATATCCATGCCGTCATTATTGCTCTGCCCATCCCGGCCCAGCCAGCATACATCAAGCAGGCCTTGACTGCAGGCAAGCATGTTCTGGCCGAGAAGCCGATCGCCAAAGACGTCGCGACCGCTCGCGAGCTGATCCAGTGGTACGGCAGCAACATTGACAAGAGCAAGGTGTTCTTTGGTATTGCTGAGCAGTTCCGCTACTTTAATTCCTTCAAGTAAGAATGTCCACCACTGCCTCGTCGTACGATAAGTAATCACTGAAATTCATCGTAGGCGCGGAGCCCAACTCGTCAAAGAGCTAGGCAAAGTCCTCAACTTCCGCATCCGCATGCAGACCTGCATCCAAGAAGGCTCAAAGTACATCGAAACGCCCTGGCGCAAGACGCCAGAGTACCAAGGCGGATTTCTGCTCGACGGCGGCGTACACTTTATCGCCGGCATGCGATGCCTGCTGGGCAGCGAAGCGAAAGCCACGAGCCTTAGTGCCTTCACCGCGCAGCACCAGAGCTATCTGCCGCCTGTGGACACCGCGGATGCGACTATCAGGCTGAAGAATGGCGGCCAGGGGACGTTCTCGCTTAGCTTTGGTACGACGGCTACGGGGAATGAGTGGGTGGTTGCGTGCGAGGGCGGCGAGGTGATTGTTCAGCCGTTCGAGGGGCTTGTCACTGTCAAGGCCAAGGGAGAAACGGACGGCAAGACTGAGGAGGCCAAGGATGAATTTGGCGGCGTCAAGCAGGAAGTGTTTGCTTGGGCGCAGAGCATCATGGATGGCAAAGCTGATCCTCAACAGAGTCCTGAGGAGGCTTTGGGGGATCTTGAACTCCTTGAGGCGCTGATCAAGTCGGGGCAGAGAGACGGTATTCCCGTGAACCTTTACCACCAGACGTAAGGAGTGAGAATTGACGTATGTTGACCTGCGTATATATGATGGCAGTTTCTATAAGATATTGTACAGGCGTACGGACGGCGATTATTGTAAGCCATCTACACTGATATGCACTTCCTCGGCGGTCCCTTGTCCTGAAGTGCTTGTCGCCCTGGGATATAGAGCGCGATGCCAGGAGTATCGGGGTGTGGACCTCGAATCCGAAGCAGGAGTGCGGTCTCAATGTGTTATAGACGGTGCCGTGGTGTGTATCGCACGCCAGACTTCAGATCTGGCGCGAACTGCCCTTCAATCCTTCAACACTAGGCGAAGTTTACGGCGGGCGATTCGCTCCAAGGGTTGTGCAAAATCCTCAGCTGCATCGCCCTGTACCAGGCATGTTGCCCCGTGAGCAGCCCACGAGATTGCTGTGGCGATTAGGACAGAGCATCGAGCGCGAGACACGATCCTTATTTCCAAGAGCCATGTCTTGATCTCGCTCAGACTCGAACTCAACCAACCTCCTCAATCCCCGCCGTCTGGTTCTCCTTCTTCCCCATAAGCTTTCCCATAACATCCTTCTCTTTTCCCTTGCCCTTGCCCTTGCTCTCCTCCCCGTTTTCCTCATCCTCATCGCTCTCACTCTCCCCATCCCCATTCCTCTCCTCCAGCACCCCCAACCCCAGATCCATCTCAATATGCGGCTCGTCCTCCCCCACAACCTCCATACTGTATTCATTCGCACCGTCCTGCTCAAGCTTACTATTCGCCTCCGCTAACTGCGGCAAGAAAGCCTTAAGTCTGTCTGCCAGTGAAGGTGCGCCCGAAGCGATAGTGCGCGCGGACGAGAAATCGGGCTTGGTGCCGGGTTTGAGCGTTGCGATTTCTTCTTCTTCCTCTTCTGATTCTTCTTCGGAGCCTGAGGTAGAGGCATCCTCGCTGTCTGAGTCGGCGCTGGAAGATGTTGTCTCTGCTTGTGCGGTTGTGTTGGTGGGTTTCTTATCGCCGGGCGCATTCGCGGTGCTGCTTCGTAGGGCTAAGTTTACGGTTGAAGAGCCCGCGTTCTCCATGTCGTGGTCTTCGGTGTGTTGTGCCATGGTTGTTGTTGATTTGTGAAGTGATTAAGGAATAGAGTACGAATTGATAGATCATATAATGCGTTCTTAGGATTTGTGGTTTTTTCGAATGAGAAAATAAGATCGAAATGTTCAAAGCCCGAAAAAGATAGTACAAACAATGATGCTTTTGCTTCGCCGAGGGTCCAACCTTTAGGATTAAGGTTCGCTGGCGCACCAGTGTCTCCACTCTGAGGAGGTATCGAAAAGAGGTTACTCTGCATATTCAGGACAAATCATGTCTTCAAAGCATATCAAGTATCAGTTAACAGATAATATTTGCTTTCGTGTTCCAATGATGATGATGAATATTTGTATCCCCAAGTGCGTAAGCTCACTTGCCAGCGCGAGCCGCACACTATCTAAGAGCACAAGACCAGAGTCTCGAAACAACATCAACAAAAAAGAAAAGAAGGAGAGATAAGAAACCTCTTTCTCAAAATAGAACAAAACAAAACTGACCTCCTCCGGTCTCCCAAGATATGGTATCAAGCCCTCCCCAACTCATGCCATCGTAAATAACAGCAGGGACCTCCGTTTCGCGCAGAGTAGAAATGCGAAAGCAACCCCCCACCGCAAGAAAACCAACAAGAAAACTAGACTACTAATCCGCCGCCTCGGCCAACTGGATGATCAGCCTGCTTGCGACATCCAAGAACGGGAACGGCGACGAGATGTCCTTCTCGTCCGCATACCTCCCTTCGCCAACGAGATCCTCATCATCGTCCTCACCTTCTTCGCCGCCGTTGGAGCTCTTGCGCAACATCTCCGGCTCCTCGCCATCATTGACTTCACTCGCGAAGCGGCGCACGAGGCGCTCGTAGCCCGCGCATTTGAAGTCGACGAGGAAGAAGTCCTTCTCGATGGCGTACAATTGGATCGTCACGTACACCCACACCTTCTCTTCTGGGCGCGGCCAATAGCGGCCTTGCAGGGAGTTCGTAGCGCTCAGGGGCGGGCCTGTGGCGGCGACGTTTTCTGTGCTGCCGGTAGCGGAGGCGGCTACGCTGGAGACTGTGGAGCTGCGACGGCGAATGTTTTCTGCGCTGAGGTCGACGCGGGAGGAGTGTGTTGAGGAAGGGTGTGCGACGCCTGGTGGGTACATGCCGTCTTTCATGAAGCGCGCATTCAGACACCAGGGGTCTTCGGGGATTGTGTAGCCGTAGTCGTTCCAGCGGCCGAAGCGCTCACGACCGCGGTTCTCCGAGTCTTGGGTTCGTTTCTCTTTGCGATGCTGGCGGCGACGCTCTTGCTCTTCATGCGTGGCATACTCAGGATCAGTGCCGGCGTCTGGGTCGGAGTCGCTGTATTCGGGGCTCTCGTCGCCAGCACGACTACGTTCAGGACTGCATTCGCCACTTTCCGCGCCAGACTCCTTGGGTCTGGGGACTTCCCACTCGGCACCCATCCTGCGTAGAGCCTTGTAAATAGCAAGCATGGCTTCAGCAGGCGAGTTACGACTGCGAATACCAAATTGCCATTTAGTGGGACGCTGCTTCTTGGCTTGCTTATCAGGTATGCTGGTCATGGGCTCGGGCTTCTCCATGTTGCGGTGCATATTTGCTGAGCTTTTGCTGTGGGGTTTGAGACGCTTTGCCGTTGCCTCTTGCTCTTCTTTGGTTCGAGGATGGTCAAAGTCGGTTTCCTTTTCGTCTGGTTGCTGGGAAGGGACATGTTTGTTGACTTGTCCTTTCATGTACGCCAAGTGATATTCTGGGAGGGATGACGGGAGAATACCGATGGAGGATGCTGGCGATCTGGCTTCCGCAATGGACACTGATCCAGTGGAATTGTGGCGTGGATGTTCTATGCCCTGCATCGGCGAGGGTGGTGGCGGCCGTCCAGCAGGTACACGTGGAGACATCTTCATCTGCGGTTGGAAGGCAGGCGGAGATTGTGCCATGAAAGCCGGCTGATCCTGAGCCAGGTTTGGATTTGTCCGCATAAGCTGATTCTCGCGTACAATCAGGTATGCATCCTTGATGGCACTGGGTTCGTTCTTCGAGAGAGCCTCCTGCACATCATCAGGCGCATATCCCATGGTCTTTCCAAGCTTGCTGACAACTGTCGTGTGCAGCTTCTCTTGCAGAGCTACAGGCTGAGTCTTGTCCATTGCTTGAGGATCAATCGCCTTATTAGGGTCGACGCCTGTATCAATGAATTCTTCAACGGGAGGCTGTAGGTACTCGGCTAAATCCTTCGTGAACCAAGGATCCTGGCGAATTTCCTGGATTGATATTCTGTTCACTGGGTTCACTTGCAGCATTTGCTTGATAAGTCTCACAGCGCCCTGAGACAGATAACTCGGCACCGAGTAATTGCCCTGAGCGATCTTCTTGAAAAGGGCAGGGATGTACTCATCGTCGAATGGAAGGCGGCCACACAGCAGCACGTAAAGGATGACACCACAGCTCCAGACATCAACCTCAGGTCCAGCATACAATTTTCCGCTGATGACTTCGGGAGCAGCATAGTTTGGACTTCCACAGCTTGTCTTCAAAAAATTGCCATCTGTCATGATATTGCTCAAACCGAAGTCTGCAATTTTGACGTTGAGCTTTTCATCCAGAAGCAGATTTTCCGGCTTCAAATCGCGGTGAACAATTTTGTGCCTGTGACAGTACTCCACAGCACACACGATTTGCTGGAAGAACTTCCTGCCTTGGTTCTCGGCCAGCTTGCCGTGGGTGACGATGTAGTCGAACAATTCCTTTCCAGCATACTCCAGAACCATGATGATCTCGCTCGGCGTCGTGATGACGGTGTACAGTTTGATGATGTGTGGGTGCCGCAAGAGCTGCAGGTACTGAATCTCTCGCTCGATGCGGCCTGCCATGTCTCGCGTGACCAGCTTGCGCCGTGATATAATCTTCAGAGCAACCTGCTGTTGGCTGATCTCATGCACTGCCAGCTTCACCTTGCCAAACGATCCTTCACCCAGCGTCTTCACAATCTTATATTGGCCGAGTCGCTGCGATGCCCTTGACACCGGCGGCCGCTCTTGTGTACGAGCCTGTGGCTGGGTTGGGATTGGGTTGACAGGCCCGCCATTCTGAGGCCGATTGTCTCTTGAATTGCGGCGTGCATTGGAGCTGGAAGAAATGGAGAGGGAAAGATCCTCGTCATCCAGGGCGGACGTCATGTTGCAACCTCAAAGGGGCCGGGACGCCCGGCCAAGAGCAGTCCAACGGTTGAATGCGCTCTGGCAACGCAGAGCACAATGTCGAGGGTGGGTAGTTCCGAGGTCAGAGGTACGCGGCGGGGTATGGCGGTCGCGAAAGTGCAATGGTGGTGATGAGGGTAGCGGTCCTTGGTGGTCTTGTGCTCCGGGATTGCAGGTGTTGATGTTTTACGAGATGTGCGGAGCAGTCGGTAGTCGGTAGTGAGGTTGTCGGTCAGCAGGTCCAACAGATGGTGTAGTGGGCGTGAGGCGAGTTTATGGAGTCGTGGACAATGTTTCGCGGAGAGAGCAGTTCATGGATGGCACGCGGCGTTGCGTGGTGGGTGCGTGGGTGGAAGACACTCCACTTTAGCGAAAGGTCAGCGTTGACGGCGGGGTTGAGCCGTCTTTCGGTGACTGGCAGTGGAATGACGTACACTGACTCTGCTCGATGTTATGGAAGCAAATAAAGTATCTGGTAGACTGGCATCGGTCACAGTAGTAACCGGGCGTGTCTGCTTGGACAGAGGTTGACATGCGACGTTGTATGATGAACGCGAGTCTGCAAATGGGCGTCTACAGAACGCAGTTGGGACCGCGAAAAGGCCACCTCCACAGACATAAGTGGGGCTATCTCTACCATTCTAGCCATTTCAAGAACTGCTTGCATGGACCCCAGGCGATCACATTGTTACATGGGTGCATGCATCACTGGCACATCCAAGCCTTGAGTTCGTGAGGGGCACCCACATGGAGGTGAGACGCTTGTGGAAGTGAGCACTGGTCCAGCTGGAACATAAAGGTGGTGGAAGAACCCTAAATTGTCATCATTTGTGATCTCACTGAGGCGTCATGATATGTATGTACCTGCAAGGTCAATGATAGCAGGTCATATGCTCAACATGGAAGCATTGAAGATGGCGGTACTTTAACTAGGTGTAGAAGTTGCGAAGATAGCTGGGACTGTTCGATACACGTGCTTCCTCTTTTGACACTCATGTTGTATGCTGGTCCTCCTAGCGCATATGCACATTGTCTAGTGCCAACCAGTTGCCTGTTATCTGTCTCTTTTGTGGAGTTTCGAATTGCCACTCGTAACCACTGAGTAGACGTTCGAATCGACTCAATAAACGTTCACATTGCTATATTTCTGTTCTAGATGTATTGTGCTGTTACATGAAATGTCAAAACGTGCAAGCCAGGACGCAACTTCATTCATCTGCGTGCCTCGACAGCGTTGACGTCTCGTGACGACCTAACAAGCATCTCGAGCACACAGAGAGTGATACAGAGCTCCAGCTATAGAGATCAGTCCAATCAACATCAACATTCAAAAGATTTGGGCATATGAGACGCAAAAACAGATGCTCATCGAGAAGCACAAGTACCCTAACCTGTACCCTTAAGTCGGAGTGAGCAGCTGTCACAAGTTTGCATACACACTTCTCAGGTGGTTCAACATCCGTGTCTGATAAAATCAGCGGAACAGCAAGAGGGTTGCTAGCAGAAAAACAGATCGATCCCGAAAGAAAGCAAATGCATCTTGCGTTCCATGTGAAGAGCTGTGGCCGAGTCGGCGGTTTGATGGGCGTTGTGTCTTCGCGTATAGACTTCTGTGACGCCTGCATGAATATGTGCCTAGCAATGCACGTAGTCTTTGATGCTACACATTGCATCCCGACATCGCTAATGCAAAGCAACATTGACGCATCGGCAATCTAGCAAAATATTGTTGAGCCTTGAAGCTTTATAGGTATCCTGGTAATAACGACAGCTCTGGTGTCAAGCACGCAGGCATGGATGCCCAAAGGCACTGAGAAGTCTTTCGCGAACGCAGACTTTCGATGACTACCATGTGGTGACATCAAATACTGTACCAGCAAGAAGTCAAGGATACCTATCCTAGTGCGACCAGATTAGCATGCTATCGACAGCCAACAAACTCAGATGCAGCGCCACCATCACTTCCGGCGCGCAAAGTCAGCTCCGACGAGGCTTTGATACTCCTCGCCATTGAGACTTTGTCGCCAGTTTAGACTTTGCCCATGAACGGTAGTCATCGGCAGCGCTGCAACGGCCATCATAAATCACTACAGTGCAGATCCGGGCGCGTGTAAGGAGGTCTACCGCCATGCAACGTGCAGCAACGAGCGGTTCTTCCGTTGGGATTGACTGTTGTGCAACGCGCTCCCAGCCTCAGCTCCGGACTTGAGCGTGCGTGTGTAGCAGTGCTCCGGGTGCGCCCAGCCATTCGTGCACGACATACGCGCGTGAAGACAGGGGTGCGCTCGGCGCTGTGCAAGGATGAGAGCGAGGGATTTGAGGCAGGGCAAAGGCCTGAAATTGTGAAGCTGCACGCTGCAGGCAATCATTTTGTGTTAGACAGATGTGTTGTCGCGGTGATAGATGGACGATGATGTCGCAGCAGAGATCGTGACGTGGTCGCGCGCCTGGAGCAATGCGCGCCCTGCCACTCTGTGAAATCTTCCAGCTAATTTTGGCGGATGGCAGTTTGAGGAGGGTTATCCCAACGGCGTAGACGAGGGGGCAATGTGTTTAGCAATCAGCTCCACTCGTTTTGCCGGAGGGTTCCACGGAGAGGCAGAAAGCGCGTCTATTGCGAGGGAAGCAGCGTATGGCAGCAGCCAGCGTCGAGCAACGCCATCATCAGTAATACACTTCCGATACCCTCACAACCAGAGTTTCTTCTTCTGGTGTACATCCTTCTCCATTGGACCCAGTTTCGGCAGCTTCGCAGCTCGCAGGCGTTTTTAGCTTGAACGGTATTGGATCGTGCACGGGACGCCGGGTGCTGTTGATTGGGCCGCCTAAACTGAGTAATCTCCCGTTTCGAGCACGAGTCGTTACTAGGAGAACGAACTCATTCCTCCATCCTCACCACATCCGCAGCGCTGCTGAGCGAGCGAGCGACCGCACCTGAGGCCGACGCGATACCACGCCCATAATCAACTCACTCCAGTCATTCTTTTGCCACCGCGGCGCCAGCTACGACCTCGACGACGACCTCTCCGACTACTACTCAAATCACCGGACCCCTCTCGATCTCCGCCTCAGCACGCGAATCGAGACCTCCAGCCGTCTGTGTCAGTTCAAGGCCAGACCGAGCATCACCACCTCCACTGTCTCTGTTGTGCCATCACGACACAATTGCGACTACGACACCCGTCTCGGCAGCGCCTCATTCTTTCTTTTGCAACACATCCACCGACCGACACATGTTCGTACTGCACCTATAATTCGACTGGAAACACCAGCGTCACCCGCGCGCAATGCGCAACCAACTATCGCAGCTCCTGGCCCTCGGGCCCGAGCTGGCCGCTTTCCTTCTCACATCACCACTGCTGCTCGCACAAACAGCAAGCGCATTACCATACACAACAGTACCCTCGCCTAATCTGGACCTATCACAGCTGGGACGTGTCGCACTAGCCGGAGACTACGACAGCATATCATTATACGAATATGTGGGCCAAAACGAGAACACATTCAACGCAAATGGCAGCCAAGGCCTCATTACCCGCTATCCCAATGGCGCATTCCAAACACTGAGCATGACCGATGCATACATACAAACTATGTGTCCGTTTGTCAAGGACGGAGAACTACAAGGAGTTGTAGTGGGTGGAAACTTCACAAGTCTCGGAGGAGTGCAAGCGCAAGGTATTGCGTTGTGGAGTCCAGACACACAGGAAGTGACAGCTTTGTCCGGGCTTAGTGGGCAAGTCAAAGCTCTTTACTGCGACGACCAGTCAGGAACTGTCTATGTGGGCGGATCATTCATGGGTGGCAATTCGACAAATGCTATGGCCTGGACTACTGGATGGACGAACTTACCCTTCGCTGGCTTCAACGGACCTGTATCTTCAATCGCGAAAAACTCTGCTGGAAACATCGTCTTTGGTGGCTCCTTCAGCGGTCTCGGTAACACCACCACTCTGACAGAGCCCGACATTCAGGTTATCAACCTCTCTTCTGGCAATATCTCATCCGAAGGCTCCACATCTCGGAGCGAGTTCAGTGATCCCTATCAAATCATTTGCAGCGCGAGCAAATCCGAGGACAGCAGCGACGGTACCTGGCTGCTCCGGGATGACACTCGCGGCTTCTGGCAGGGCGACTATGCATTCGGCTTCAACCCCACCAAGCTGCGATTGTTCAACACTGTGCAAGAAGGTCGTGGTACCAAGACTTTCTTTTTCGAGAACATGAACAGTGGCGGCATTCTCAACATGCAATACTTCGACGCTGATGGCAACAACAAATCTTGCTCCTCCCGCTGCCCTCTGGCGCACAACACTACTGGTCAGGACTTCCACTTTGACCCAGCAGTCGGTATGGACTCTTTCCGCATTAACATTGTGGAGTGGTACGGCAGCGGAGGTGGCTTGGGAGGAATTGAACTGTACCAGGATCAGATCTTCTCTTACGCCATCAACGACTTCAACGAGCCGACCTGCAAGGGCGTTGAGCAGGTTTCCACCTCCCAAGTAAAGCCCAGTCAGAATGTTTGGGACACGCACTTCAATGATGGTCAAACAAGCTCGAACTACCTCAGTGCTTTCCTGCTTAACTCCGAGCAAGTCGGCCACGACACCTCAGTGACTTTCACACCGAACATTCGCCAGTCCGGCAATTACTCCATCACAGTTTACACGCCTGGCTGCTTGCAAGACGGCTCTTGCCCAACCCGTGGACAAGTCAACTTGACTGGCTCCACAACCTCCGAAAACAGCCCTTTCAGCACGACGTTCTTCCAGACTAACTACTACGACAAGTTTGATCAAATTTACTATGGTTACGTCGATGCAGACTCTGAGGATTTCCGTGCTTCAGTCACACTCTCTCCCGTCGCAAACCAGTCCACACCTCTTACTGTCGTCGCGCAAAGAGTTCGCTTTGAGTTGGTGAATTCCACCAACGGACTCAATGGTCTCTTTGAGTACGATCCAAACCAGGCTGAGGTTGACACCGACTTCACCAAGTCTCCTATCAACGCTGCCGGTAGCAAGCTCCGTAGTCAGGCTGCGGTGCATGCTGTTGCTACAGTCGATGGCGAAACTTTTGTCGCGGGCAACTTCAGCGGCAGTGGTATCTCGAACGTCATGAAGGTTGGCGACAACGCAACAGCCTTGCCTGATGGTGGTCTGAACGCTGAGGTACAATGCATGTACCAGAACGGCTCGTCTCTGTACATGGGTGGTAACTTCAGCAACACCGCCGAGAACACTGTAGAAGGTCTCAACAGTGTTGCGCTCTTCAACGCCGCCGACAACACTTGGGCTGCGCTGGGCGCTGGTGTTGATGGACCTGTCTTCAGTATCATCCCTGTCGCCCTGAACATCTCCAGTGGTGTCAACGAAACCTGCCTTGCCGTCTCTGGTGCATTTACGTCTGTGAACGCGTTTGGCGACAACAAAGCCTTCAGCACCTCTGGGCTTGCCATCTGGGTATTGAGTGCAGGAAACTGGCTGGATAACATTCCGGATGCCGCCATCTCGGTGGATGGCAGACTAACATCTTACACCTATGTCAACGACTTCGGCCCGCTGTTCGGCGGATCGTTCGCCTCTCAATTGGCAGGCCTCAGCGGTGCTTGTGAGCTTGAAGGTTCAGGATCACCCTCACTGCAAAGCATGGGGCTCAAAATCCAGCCGGCCTCATCCTCCTCTTCGGACATGAAGAAGCGAGCACTGAATGCGGACACCAGTTCGAACTCCACTGGCGTTTACGGCGGTCTGTTCTATGGCAAGAACGGGTTGAACATCACGATCCTTGGTGGCAGCTTCTCAGCAGAGGCCTCCAATGGGTCCACGGTCGAGAACCTCATATTCCTCAACAACACCGCTTCCGAACAAACTACTACCGGTGTCAGTGGGTTGGACTCCAGCTCAATCTTCGTCGCCATGGACACCGTCGAAACCCTTTTGTGGGCTGGCGGTGCTGTTACTGGCACAATTGGTGACGCAGCTGTCAATGGTCTCACAGTGATTGACCTAAAGACTGGTGACTTCGCCTCGTCTCAGCCACCTGCGCTTTCTGGTGACGCTGTAGTTGTGAACGCAGTGGCCACTCAGCCTGAATCTTCCAGTGTCTATGTCGGTGGTAGTTTCGATAGAGCTGGTGGGCTCAGCTGCCGCACCATGTGCTACTATGATACTCAGGCTCAGCAATGGAACACGCCCGGGTCCGGCCTCAGCGGTACCATCAACAACATGATCTGGATTTCGAACAACGACCTTGTGATCGCCGGTAACCTGTCTGTTGGTGGCAACACAACTACAATGGCCATCTATCACGCGAAGGATGGCGACTACGAGACATTTGAAGGCGCCTCAGGCCTCCCTGGACCCATCATGGCGCTCGGCACTGCTGATGGCTCTTACAACTCCTGGTGGGCTGCCGGCAACAACCCGGACGGCAACGTTGGTTATCTTTCGAAGTACGAGGGTGGCAGCTGGACGTCGATCCCTGACATTGGTGAAGGCACTACCGTTCGCGGTCTTCAAGTGCTCTCCGTCACAAAGAACCACGACGGTACTGACCTCGTGCCCGCGAATCAAATTCTCATGCTGAGCGGCAATATCAACACTGCCTCTGCTGGCAATGCGAGTGTGGCTCTTTTCAACGGCACGACAATTGTTCCCTATGTCCTCGCTACCAAGTCAGACGGATCACCAGGCACCATGTCCCAGATGTTCGTCTCCAACCCCTCAGGTCTCCTGCGTGGTTCCAGCAACAAGCACCTAGCTCTTGGCCTCGTCGTCCTCATCGGTCTTGCGATCGCACTCGCCCTCATCTTCCTGCTCGTCGTCATGGGTATTATCCTTGAGAGATTCCGCAGGCGTCGCGAAGGCTACGTGCCCATGAGCAAGGACCGCGGCAACGGCAATCTGAGCCGCATCCCTCCCAGCGAGCTGCTAGGCGGCCTCGAAGAGAAGAAGGGCTCGCCGCCCAGACTGTAACGCGAGCGAGTCGAGAGCTTGAAGCTCTCCTAATGCCGACCCTTTAACGACTTCCAACCACGAGAACCCCCTTTTGTCTATCTTTCACCGCGCTGGAGCTGAGCCCCAAAAATTGGCTGGCCTCCATTTGCCTATATCTGTTCCTATCTACGTACAACCTTTTGCGCTTTTTTCTTTACTGTTACTTCTCCTTTTACGTCAAACCCCGGCAAAACTCGCCATTTTCCGTTTGCTCTATCGACTCTGCCTTTTCTTTCCTTGTTTGGCGAGGCGTTTAGGCGCTTCCCTCCACACGACACTTAATTGTCGTTGTGAGAGAGTACACTTTGTTTCCTCTTGGTTCTTCTCTCCTTTCTCTTTACCGTTTGTGTGTCTAGGTGGCAAGTGGCCGGAGGAGGAAAGCAGTCGAACTGTTGTGGAGGAGGAGGAGGAGGAGGAGGAGGAGGAGGAAATTGCGAATGTGACATGCGAGTCCGTGTTTGTCTTTTTTCCTTTCTTTATGTTGATTCGTACGGACTCGATCTAGATTTGGCCCTTTGGGCTCTCCTCCCTCTCCCTCTCTAGCCGCCATCAAGGAACTTCTTTTTCTTTGGATGGCGGCTTGGGAGGCAAAGTAATGTATGAAACTTTTACTTGAAGATGTGTGCAGTTCTACCTTTTCGTGCCACTTTTTATCTTTTATGCGTATTGCGAGTATCGTCGGCGGATCTGGAGGGTGTTTGAAATGTTGTACCTCCTGTCACGTTGATGCCATGAGGTGCACGGAGCATGAAGCCACGTCATGCTGTGTTCGTTGCGTTTGTGGTTTGTGTTCTGTGCTCTGCGTTTTGTGTTTTGTGATGTGTTTGTTGTGTTTTTCGGCGACGACCCGTTAGCTTGTGCATCGTCTGCGTCCAGTGGGACAATAGGTCGCTGATTCTCCAAAGCCCTGATCAATGTATGTTTAAGCAAAAGTCGCAGAAGATTTATCGACGACACTTATGGGCTGCATACATTTATCACTCTGATAATCGTGACCTGATTCATTGCTCCTAGGCGAGCTGTACAGATCAAGGATAGGCGTGAAGACTACAAGATAAGTGAGAGTAGATCGAATATTGAAAAGTACAGTCCAGAAAAGCAAAGCCAGAATCTCGACAGTGTTTATTTGATGATTTCACTAAACCGAAAAAACATATATACAATTCTTTGCTTGCGCAAACAGTCTTCTGCACATCTTGCTCCTTGCAATAAAAACAAAAAACACGAACGCCGCTTCAACCCAACATACTACAATAAACATCAAATCAACACGCTATGTATTATGCAAGAATAAAAACGCCTCGAGACTCAAGAAGAGAAAACTCGAGGATGATGTGTGGCGATAAATCATCACCAACCGCAAGAACAGCGCGAATCCTCCGAGGATGTCGTGACAAGGAGGGGGTCCGACGAAGTCGAAAGCAGAGCGGAAGGGCAAAAAGATTTTGCAAAGTCGTGGGCTTTGCACGCGGGAAGCAAATTGGTGTCGTGTTGCAATGCTGGCGTACTGGGTGGTCGTTAAAAGGTATTAGGCGGGTGGAATAGCAAAGGAGGGTGGTGGCGTCAGGAGGTTTTGGTGTATATGGTTTTCGATGTTTTGTTGTGATTGGCGGCGGCTTTCGAGATGAATAAGAATGTTGTTGGCAAAGGAAGAGTGCGAGGCTAGTGCTCCATGATCTTCCAGCCCTCTTTGGCCCATGAGCGCAGGAAGAACAATGCACCGAGCACGACGCCAAAGCCAGACAGGCCGAGCGCGACGTACCAGGCGCATCGAATACCGTATACTGTATCCGCTTCGGTGCCGTTGTGGGTGATGACGTTTGCTTCGACGGTGCCGGCGATGCCTAGGCCGATGGAAATGGAGTAGTTGACCATGGTGTTGACAAGCGAAGCCGCAAGACCTTGGTGTTCCTTGGGCATGGCGTTGGACAGGATGACTGTGGCGGCTGGGAAGGACATGTCCATACCGAATGCTGAGAATGAAAGTTAGTACATCGCGATAATCTCATGGGGTAGGGAACGTACGCATGATCAGAATGGACACGAACATCTGCGCCCAGTATGTTTGATGGGCTGGCTGGAAAGCTGCTACGAGTTCTCCGATGAAGAACGCCAACATGGAGACCATGATCGTGAAAGAGACAGGAGTATGGGTAAGCATAAATCCTGTGACTCCAGCAGCAAGTAGACCACAGATCATCGCAGGCACGAATTCAGCAGAGATGAGCAGCGGTGTCTGTCCACGGACTTCGAGCAAGAAGCGCCAGCAGAAGTGAATCCAAATGCCAAAAGAACCCCATCCGATGCCGACCAGCGCCATGGTATACACCACTGGCTTTGTCAATACCGAGACTGGGATGAGTGGGGATACTGCACGTGCCTCTACCCATACGAAGGCGATGAGGCATAACAAGCCAATGATCAGTAGGAAGTACACATGAGGTGTGTCCCAGCCGAAGAGTGGCGCGTTGTTCCATGCGACGTTGACGAGGACAAGTCCAGAAACGCCGAGGACAGAACCGGTCCAGTCCATGCCAGGTCTATCCGTGCGGCCTGCAAACTGGGCATCGTGCGCAAGTGACTTGGGTACGGCGATGACAGCGAAGATTGAAAGACCCCAGCAGGTGAACGCGTATGACCAGAAAAGCCATGGCCACCACGTCAATGTCGCGAATAGACTGGCGAAGATCGCACCGATAACAAATCCCCATGGTGCCATGGCGCCGAACAGCGAGAAAACAATGTTCTTTTTGATGCCGGGAGGATATGCTCGTCCTAGAAGAGCCAGAGCGTTCGGTACGATGAGAGCAGCGCCAACACCTTGGAAACCACGACAGATGTCGAAAAAGACATGGTCGGCAACATAGGCGCTGAAACCAGCAAAGCCTGACCAGACACCGAGGAAGAAGTATCCAAAGATGAGCATGCGCTTGTGACCTAGGATATCGCCCATACGGCCAGAGATCAATATGAACGTTCCGACTGTGAGCGAAAATGATGCAGCGAACCAAGCTTCCTCGCCTGGGTTGTCTACACCAAGACCGGCTGCGATGATTTTCATGGGCGCAATGGCCTGTCCAAGACCAGCGAGAGCCATGAGCTGTGCTACGACGACAACACCGACGAACATGATTTCGTGGAACGTGCTGATATTGAGACTGAAGTGAGGCGGTGGGGTTGGGTCGCGAGGTGGTCCCACAACAGAGTTTCTGTCGCTCATCCACTCAGGTCCTGAATTCTGCATGGTACTTTGATCCATCAGAAAGCTGGTTGATCGCATGCCGCTGTGGTTGTAGATAGCTGGAATATCGGGACCAGTGTCACGTTTGGACCGTCCATCCCACATACTGTCTCCAGATAAAGAGTCAACTCGCGATTGCATAGAGACGTGTCGAGATTTGTTTGCTGAGTTCCTCGCCGAGTCTAAGTCTTCCAAGTCCCGACTAGGTGGTGGCCACACTGGATAGTCATGTGAGATGTGGCGTGGCTTATATGTTGAGTTTCGAGCTGAGTTGAGGTCATCGTAATCGCGACTAGGAGGTGGATAGTCATTCGAGATGTGTCGTGATTTGTATATTGAGTTTCTGGCGGAGTTGAGGTCGTCGAAAGCGCGAACTGGTGGTGGATATTCTTGAGAAACTAGGCGCGGCGGTTTTTGTGTTGTATGTCTGACTGGTATGGCGTCGTCCCGACTCGGAGGTAGATATTCTTGCTTTGACCTGTACACAGAGTTTCTGGCTGAGTTGGGTTCGTCTCGACTTGGTGGTACATAGTCTTGTCGTAACTTGTATGTTGAGTTTCTTGCTGAATGGGGTTCATCTCGACTTGGCGGTGCATAATCTTGCCGACCCATTGCGAACTGCCTGCGTGAGGACGAAAGTCTGTAACAGAGGTAGTGATGCTCGTAGTAAGATACAGATTAGGACTCCGAGAGCTGGACAGCGAGTGTGGTGTGTTGGAATGGTAGCACTGGGTAGCCTGTAGTGTTAGTAGTCGTCGCCTGGGAAGAGTTGAAAATGTAAGACCCTCAGCCTTCCGTGGCTAGAAGTGAAACAAAACTGCTGGAAAGAGGCAGGACGTTGTCAAGCGAAGCCCTGGTAGTGGACTGCGTCCCTATGCCAGAGTGATAGGGTGAGACAAAAGCTGAGACTCCATGCCCATGCCAACGGTTGTCGAACATTACAACGCATGACGGCATGGTCGATTTCTTTGAATAGCAGAGCCTGTAGGCACTGTTACAAGTTATGACAACCTTGCAGGGTATGAAAATGTGGTGTTCTTGTTACGCGTGACACAAGAGGAAGAGTCGTCGGCAACAGTATGGAGTGAGCTGTCTGCCATACCATACCAACCACTTGAAAAAACCCAAGTCTGATCATGACCGAGAGACGAGTCCTGAGTAGTCTGGGCAGGTAGAAGTGCTGGTAGCGTGACGCTATGCTCGTCTACTGGTGGCTTGCATGTGAATCAGGCCGAGAAGCAGTCAGGACGCGCACCTCTTATTACATGTCCGGCCACATTGAAGTGCCACTTGGATCCTCGAGGCCTTTGAGCTTCATATTGGAAGTATTAGCTGCATTTCAAATATATTGTCGTATCATGAAAGATGTTAGGCGTTAGTCTTATGTTACGATGCGGCGAGGTCGGGTTTGAGAGATGCGAGATGCCACGCGGGAGATCGGCCGGGTCTGGAAGCTTCGCCTGGCAACGGTTGTGCAAGCAACATGGGCAAAGACACCAGCAGTGCTCAAAAACTGCTGTTCAACCTCAGCCTGAGGTAACTATTTGTACTGTGGCATCTGGTTGGTCGAACCATCTACATTCTCACTCCAAGCCTCCGCGCACCAAAAGCCTTTACGTCTGCATTTGATGTGGCTCTCAAGTCAGAGATGTTCGTCATTGATTCTTTCTCTATTTACATGTAACTCATCATGATATGACCATCTTCGTCGTGTTCGTCGACAGAGCTGCCATTTAACCACCGACCTTGAACGTCCTGCCACTTGCAGTCTTCCTCTCCTTGGCACCCTCTTCTGCTTCAGGCCTTGCGCGACGCAGCACTTGCAGGAAGTCAGCCGTACGCCGACGCATACGGCTGTGGATGTAAGCTTTGCTCGCTTTGATGTGGTAGTGGAAGTAATCGCGGAAAGTCTGGATGTGAGAGATGACTTCCTCGCGGCGTGCGGGTGTGAGGTGGCGGGGGAACAGAACTGTGGGTTGTCATGTCAGCTGTGAAAAGTAAGAATGAAGGTTATGGTGAAAGACATACCGAAAGTAACGTAGCCGACGTCGCCTCTGCCGGCCTTGACGCCAGGTTGTCCCTCAAGCTCAAGAGGCGGGTCATTGCGGAAGAGCACTTGAGGTGCGTTCTGGATTGCTCTGCGGCGGGCGTCGACGAATTCTTGCAGGAACACTTTGCCGTACACGCGGTCCGTCTCTTCCCTGAAGACTGTGCTGAAGATGACTGTCACGCGATCGTGCGATGCCTTGATGTAAATAGCCTCCTCGTCGCGGTAGTGGATGGCTCGCACGCCTCCGCCCTCGCGCACACCCTGTGGCGCCGACTCAGAGGTGTACTTGCTAGCTTCCTCGTGGAGCGCGGCATATTCGTCAAAGGCCTGCTCGAAGGGTGCAGCCATGGCGTTGCGCTTGAGCAAGCTGATGCGTCGCACCAAGTCATCCTTTTCCTCCTGGCTCTCGGGGAGGTTCTCCAGGTCGACCTGAACACTGAAGTCGTAGCCCTGCTCGGGAGCGACGATGTAGGAGCCGTATTCACGCTGCAAGACCTCCTCGGCGCCGTACTGGACCAGTTCGCGGTAGCATTTTATGCTGGTGGAGATGAGAATGCGTGTCTTGGACTCGGGTGTGCTGATGTGGAAGGTGACATTGTCGAAGTCGGAGACAATCTGGTCAATGGCGGTCGGGGTAGCGCTGTGCAGGAATACTGGTCAGTCGTTTGGTATTATTAGAGGGCAGTGGTTATAGTGAAGCCTACTCCGGCGCGAAGCGGTCCTTGAGGAGGGACTCAATGAGGACGTTCTGGTAGTCGAGGAGCAGCATTCTGGAGGTTAGAGGCTGTTGCCACTAGTGTGTTGCGGTTTTTGGGTATATGTTGTTGCGAAAAGAGGTAGTGATATTGTTACCAGCAAGTCGTCTGTTTGCCTTATGCACTCACCCAATGCCATTACGCAGTCGCCAGCCGAGCTGCTGGCCAGTTCAAGAAGAGTGGGGCAATGATTAGGCTCGCGGATCGCGCCTTCCCGCCTGTACCCCAGATTGCATCGGCTTTCTCAGCTCGAACTTATCAAAAAGTTGCGACGCTGGGGCTTTCGTCCAATCTGTAGGTTTGCGACTAAACATGGTGCGCAGTTACAGGTGTGTTCTATCTGTTGTTACTGCAAAGGGTCTACTACTAACGACTACAGAAAATACGAGCCGTCCGTGAGCTTCGGCACGGTCTGCACAGCGAGCTCCAACTGCGTCTGGGCACCCGAATCTTCATCGAAAACCGCGAGCGCGCGCTCAACTGGTGCTGGCAAGGCTTATGTCGGCGCGAACGAGGAGGTCATTTGCTGGGATGTGAAGAAGGGTGAGGAGCTTTCACGATGGAACGACAAGGACAACCGCAGCGCCGTCACTTGCATCTCGCAATGCGCCGTTCAGCCGGATCTTATGGCTGTTGGCCACGCCGATGGTGCGATCCGAATCTGGGACGCCCTCTCTGGACAGGTTGTTGTGAGCTTCAACGGACACCGCTCGGCAGTTATGCACCTCCAATTCGACACTGAGGGAGCCCGCCTGGCAAGTGGATCGAGAGACACAGACATCATCGTATGGAACCTGCTTTCCGAGTCTGCCGAGTACAGGCTGCGAGGACACAAGGATCAGATCACTGGATTGGCTTTCATTCGCACACCTGTGTTGCGACCACAGAGCCCTCACACCGACGAGGCGGTCGATGTCAGTGCAGGCGACGAAGAATTCGAAGAGAAATACCTGCTTTCCACCTCCAAGGATGCTCTCGTCAAGCTGTGGGATCTGTCAAGCCCGCATTGTATCGAAACACATGTCGCACAGACGAACGGAGAGTGCTGGGCTCTTGGTATGAATCCGGACGGAGACGGATGTATCACAGCAGGCAATGACGGCGAGCTCAAGGTCTGGAGTTTGGATTTGGCTGGACTTGCAGAATTTGGCACCAGCATCGCTGCGCAAAGCAAGAAGCAAGATATTCTCAAGAACCAGGGTATTCTGCACAGGCAAGGAAAGGATCGCACAACTGGAATCACTTTCCACCCCAAGCAGGACTACATTGCGGTTCACGGATCGGAAAAGGCAGTAGAACTCTGGCGCATCCGCTCGAACGAGGAGGTACACAGGCACATGCAACGTAAGAAGAGGAGAAGAAGGGAGAAGGCAGCTGCTGCTGGAGAGACTCTGGCTCCTGAAGCGGAAGATGCTATCGGAACTCCCGAGGTTGGCGACGTCTTTGTGTCCTACGTGATGGTGCGTACTGGCGGCAAGGTTCGCTCAGTCGACTGGTCTCTTGCCGGAAGCCGTTCCAACAAGAATTTGCAATTGGTCACCGCAACGACAAACAACCAAGTAGAGGTCTACACGATCACACCGCACCAAAAATTGGCATCTGGCCGTGAAGCTCCAGAATACAACCGCTCCCTGGCTGTGGAACTCCCAGGACACAGGACAGATGTCCGCACACTCTCCCTCTCATCAGACGACCGCATGTTGGCCTCAGCCTCGGCCGGCCAGCTGAAGGTCTGGAACCTGAAATCACAAACATGCTTGAGAACACTAGAATGTGGGCAGGCACTTTGCTCTGCTTTCCTTCCTGGTGACCGGATCGTACTCGTTGGTACCAAGACAGGCGAGCTTGAGCTGTACGATATCAGCACCAGCACTCTGATCGAGACCATCCAGGCTCACGATGGCGCCATCTGGACACTTGCTGTGAACCCTGACGGACGCAGCGTGGTGACAGGTAGTGCGGACAAGAGCGCCAAATTCTGGCGTTTCGACATTGTAGAAGAGAACATCCCTGGTACACGACGCACAACACAACGCCTGAAGCTCAACCAAACACGAGAGCTCAAGGTGTCGGATGACGTCCTTTCGCTATGCTTCTCGCCTGATGGCAAGCTACTCGCACTCAGTACCCTTGACAACACGGTCAAGGTCTACTTCAACGACTCCCTCAAGCTCTTCCTCACACTATACGGCCACAAGCTTCCTGTTCTTAACATCTCGATATCTGCGGACAGCAAGCTCATCGCCACATGTAGTGCAGACAAGAATGTGCGCGTATGGGGTTTGGACTTCGGTGACTGCCACAAAGCATTCTTTGCACACCAGGACAGTGTGATGCAAGTCGCATTTATTCCTCATCCTGTCGAGCAAGAAGAGAAACACACCCTCTTCTCTGCTTCCAAGGACGGCGTGCTCAAGTCATGGGACGGTGACAAATTCGAGCAGATTCAGAAGTTCGACGGACACCACGGCGAGATCTGGGCAATGACACCCTCAAGAACTGGCGAGTCCGTGATTACCGCATCTCATGACAAGTCGATCCGTGTCTGGGCCGTTGGTGATGACCTCATCTTCCTCGAAGAAGAGCGCGAGCGCGAACTCGAGGAGATGCACGAAGCCACACTTGCACAGAACCTCGACCGCGATGCCCGTGACGAGGAGGACCAAGACGCCGAAGTCGCCGCGGCCTCCAAGCAGACCATCGCCACCCTCACACACGGCGAAAAGCTCATGGAAGCCCTCGAAGTCTGCACCGAGGACCGCGAGCTCATGCAGCGCTACGAAGCCGACAAAGCCCGCAACCCCAACATCGCCTTCCCACAACGCAACCCCATCTTCCTCGCGCTGGGAAACATCTCCGCAGAACAGCACCTGCTCAAGACCCTCCAGCGCATTCCCTCCCCGGCGCTCAACGACGCCCTCCTCGTCCTGCCTTTCACCATCCTCCCCAACCTCTTCACATTCCTCGCCCTCTTCTTCCGCCAGCGCTTGTACCCCGAGCTGGCGTGGCGCGTCACATACTTCCTGCTGCAAGCGCACATGCACCAGGTCGTATCATCTGGTGCTTTGCGCCAGCCGCTCGCGGAGATCCTCGAGGCATACGAGGAGTGGCAGACGCAACAGAGGAGAGTGCTCGGTTTCAACCTGGCGGGTCTGGGCATCATGGGCGTCGAGGCGCGCGAGAACGAGAAGAGCGAGTACATTGACGAGACGGCGCTGGAAGAGGAGGATCTCAGCAAGGGCAAGAAGAAGAGAGCGTTTGGAAATATGGCTTAAGTGCGTGTATTGAGAAGTGCGAAAGTTGTTAAGATAGAAAAGCCTCATTTCCACATTTTAATGTACAAGCTGGTTTTGATCTGTTAAAAGTGTTGCAATATTACAACTAGTACTAGACATTTGAGGTATGTAAGATGTAAGGTATTTGACATAGTAGAAAGAAAGAAAAGGAAAGGGGCGCCGCTGCCCATGCGTGTGAACGCTCTGTCGTGTATGAGTTCCCCCTAAACGCCGATGCTGACAGAGAAGAAAATGAGAGACATCCTAGGAATAAGAAATTGCCCAGGTAGATCTGGTGTGGTAGCAATATAGCAAGTCGCTGAGGTCGGAGTAATCGCAAATATCCGGGTCCGTAAGCTCGTCGGCGTCATTAAGCCTGGCTCGTGTCGGTACCTTTCGATCTGCCTGCTCCCGTTTTGCGAAAATTGACGGAAAAAAAGAGATTAGTAGGACGTTAAGGAAAACTTGAAAATGTAGCCATCCAACGCCCCCCTCGTGAAGAAGAAGAAAGCACGCTTCTACGCAGCAATCGATCGTATTCTCAGCAAACGTAGTGAGCGAACCTCAGCTCACGCCGTGCCACACAGTAGGCGGCACCAAGCCGCCGAATATTATTAGAGCGCCTGCGTACCCGAGAACGTACGCCACAGCCCTCTTCGTCTCGAGTTCGCTCGCAGCAGCCACAAGAGCGAACACCACAATCATAACGCTCGTCGTCGCCATTCTGCTCGCGAACGTCGGCACGAGCATCATGACCAGGAACGGCAGCAGGAGCGCGATGGTGGCGGAGGTGACGGCGAGCCAGCGGCGGAGAGCTGCGCGCCAGGGAGATACGAGTTCGGGAGCGTAGGGCAGGCGTGTAATGTGCTTTTCGAAAGCGGCGGAGGGGTCTGAGACGGTGCCTGTGCTGGAGGGGGAGGCTGCGCTTTTGCGGGCGATCAGGCCGCCTTCTTCGAGGAGTTGGGCTTCGAGGGTGTCGGTTGTGGCGATGAGGAAGGGGTTGTTTGTTGTTGAGGTGCGGAGGTGGGTTGTGGAGTTGATGTAGTCCATGTCGCGTGTGAGTTGGCCTGGGGGTTGGAATGTTAGCTGGGTGTTCGTCTTGATCGACAATGGTAAAGGTAGACTTACAGTATTCCTTCATGGTCTCGCCGACACCGATCTCCATCCACGCTCCTTTCTGGCCCAACGCATTGACTTGCGCCACGAGCTTCTGTTGCAGAACGTGTTGTTGCATGCGAAGAAGAGTGGTCAAGTCCAATACACCATGCTTGACATCCTCGAAGTTCCAAGGCCAGCGAGTGCTCTCGTCGACTTCGTAGAGTAGATCTGCCTTGCCGGCATCGAACACCCTCTGGGCGAAGTTCGGTTCTGTTGAGATCCTGTCGAAGGGACCTGCGCGCTTGCCTGGCATGATAGTCGATGTATAGCTTGGAGCCATCGATTCCGCACGGCGGCCAGTGGTGGCGTTCGAGCGGCGCTTTTCGCTAAGAGGAGGCTTCTCCTGAGTTCGCCATGTCATGTTTGAGGCACGACCTGACGAGAATCGCTCTGGGTTCTTTTGAGGGACAGGGGCGGTATTGTGAACGGCATTCGGAGGGTGACTGGGCAGTGGTTTCATGCTTGTCGGGCTGCCTGGGATTAGAGGCATGGGAGGCGTAGAGATCGAACGAGCCGACACTGGCGAATCCCTGACGACTTCTTGCTGCTCAGGCCTCCCCATTCTGGGCGGGGAGATGCTTTGTCGCTCGTGGACCATGATAGTAGACCTGGTCGATTTCGGCAGACTCAGAGATCGATGTGTGCGAACAGAAGCTGGCGAAGGAGCGGTAGCGACTGGCGGTAATGATGGCGACTTGAAACGAATGGCAGGATATCCCTCAGTGGTGGTGATGTCTGTTCTCTGGGAGGCCATTGGGAAAGAAAGGAAGGACTGGGCAAAAAGAATGCAATGTGTCTGTGCAGCAACAACAGTTTCGAAAGTCAGAATGGGTAGAGGCCGTTCTAATCTCACCTAGAGATGGGTGCAGTTTCGCTCGTTTGTTGTTTATGTCTTGCACATGTCGTCCAAGGTAACTGGGGCTAGATACATGGGCAAATTAGCCTGACTTGGATGTTGAGACATAGCAAGGAAACGGTCGACCTGCAAGCATTCGAGCGCAGCGGGAGGAACGTGAGCAACGCTGAACGGGTGCTTCCCACACTAGGTTTAGAGCGCTGTCCATGATGGCAGTCTATCCTGTGCCTGTTCATGTGAGTGCGCCGCAGTCTCCTTGCCCCATCATTCAAGCTGTCGCCGTTGACGTTGTCAAAAGCCGTTGGCAAATCGCCTTAGCAATCAAGAGTGACGTCTGGAGCCAGCAGACGAGTGAATCAAGACACTTTCAAGTTGTAAAAGAACGTAAACACCCTGGCGACAAGCCGCTGGTTCACCATGAACAATCTTCTTCTGATTTACGCGCGGCTTCGCCATTAGAAGTCTGCCACAATCTGGTATGTTGAACACAATCGACACCGCTTTTTCCAGTTGCTGCGCTCCTATGCAATGGAATGCAGGGATCGGAGTATGCGTTCTCCTAGCATGCGGATGCACAATATATGTGAAGACGTTTGACAGCGCACCTCATCATGCGGACCGTGTCGAGAGAAATGGAATGCAGGCTTGGAGATCATGTAACGGCGAGACGAGAGATGAGATGAGGTGGAGAGTCGGAAAGACGGGAAAGTCAGCGGCCGCAATCACACATGCATGTCTCGGATGCAACCGCCAACGCAGATGTCTAACGTTCTCGAGGACTTTACATCTTTACCACGAGCAAGTCTGGCACACATGGACATCTAAAGAGTGACAATAGGCGGCCTGCGTTCTCATCTGATGATAGTGGTCGCCGTTGCAAGCCATGGAATACACAATTTTTGGCGATATCGACAGCCAACGGAGGCCAATATTTATTTTGAACTGCAAATGTTTATTGAACAGTAAATAAAAGATATCATCGTTATAAAAGAAGCATGTTACATGAAAACCTCTGTACGCTTACAAAGGCTTGCCTCCAATGAAGTCAGACCACCTCCTGACCTCAGCAGGAACGCCCTCAACCTTGGGAAGCTTGACGCTCATGCACTGAGCAAAGAGCACGGCAGTCTTGGGCTCCATGAAGAGCGGCACGCCGAAGTCGACGGCGTTGCGACGCATGACGTAGTCCTCGTCGACCATGCTGCTGGCACGACGCTTGGCCAAGTTGAAGGCACCACGGATGTCGTACTTCTCGAAGACCTCACGGAGAGCACGCTTGTCCTGCTTGGGGAACTCGATGACCTCGACGCTGACGGTGTTGTCCTTACTGGACTCCTCGAGGTGACGCTTGACCTCAGGGTTGGCGGCGTAGAGCTTGTAGCCAAGAGGGTTGAGGAAGTCGACGATCTTGGCGAGGTCGCCAGTAGTGGTGTCACCACCGAAGAGGAGACCCTCACCAGGCTGGGGGAGACGGAAGTTCATCTGAGACTGGACACCGACCCAGTAGGCCTCGATGAGGTCCTTACCGAAAGTGGCCATCTCACCGGTGGAAGACATCTCAACGCCGAGGTAGGGGTCGGCACCAGCGAGACGGGTCCAGGCGAACTGGGGAACCTTGACGGCCAGGTAGTCGCGGTCGACCTTCATGAGGTCAACGGGCTCGGGAACGTTGGTGTCAGTGATGGCACGAGTGGCAACATCAATAAAGTTGGTGCCGAGAACCTTGGAAGAGAAGGGGAAAGAGCGAGAGGCACGGAGGTTGCACTCGATGACCTTGAGGAGGCTCTCGCCACCCTCGGGGTTGTCGGCGTTGATGATTTGCATGTTGAAGGGACCAGTGATCTTCCAGGCCTCGGCGACCTTCTCAGCGATGACCTTGACACGCTCAACAGTGGCAGTGGGCAGGTTGGCAGGAGGGAGAACAAGCGAGGCATCACCAGAGTGAACACCAGCATTCTCAATGTGCTCGCTGACGGCGTGGAGAAGGAGCTTGCCGTTATGTGCAACAGCATCGACATCGATTTCGCGGGCACCCTCAATGAACTTGGTGATGACGACGGGGTGGTCGGGGGACACGCTGGAGGCAGCAAGAAGCTTGTCCTTGAGCTCAGCCTCAGACCAGATGACAGTCATGGCAGCACCAGAGAGAACGTAAGACGGGCGGACGAGGACGGGGTACTCAACGGAGTCAGCGAATTTCTTCGCATCCTCGTAAGAGGTAAGCTCCTTCCAGGCAGGCTGGTCAACACCAATGGAGTCGAGGATGGAGGAGAACTTGTGCCTGTCCTCAGCCTTGTCAATGTCGAGAGGGTCAGTACCGAGGACCTTGGCCTTGCCAGTCTCCTGGAGCTTGAGGGCGATGTTCTGGGGCAGCTGGCCGCCGACAGAGACAACGACACCAGAGGAGTTCTCAAGCTCGTAGATGTCCATCACACGCTCGTAGCTGAGCTCTTCGAAGTAGAGGCGGTCGGGGAAATCGTGGTCAGTGGAGGTGGTTTCCTAAAGTTTCTAGTCAGCAACATGTCACAAAAATAATGGTCCAGTGTAAGTCACATACCGGGTTGTAGTTGATGACGACAGTCTTCTTGCCAAGCTCCTTCAAGCTGAGGGTGGCGTTGACAGCACACCAATCGAACTCGACGGAAGAGCCAATACGGTAGACACCAGATCCAAGAACGATAATTCCGTGGTCATCGAACTCAACATCATGGCTAGAGGCGTTGTAGGTAGTGTACAGGTAGTTGGTGTCGGCAGGGAACTCAGCGGCAAGGGTGTCGATTCTCTTGACCCAGGGCTTGATCCCAAAGTTCTTGCGGCGGGCGCGGACCTCATCTTCAGTGCTGTTGACAGCGTTGGAGATTTGCTTGTCGGAGAAACCGAGCTTCTTGGCCTTGAGCATGAGCTCCTTCTTGACACCGTAGAGGGATCCGATCTTCTCGAGTTCGTGGGTGCAGTCAACGATGTTCTGGATCTTGTAGAGGAACCACTTGTCAATCTTGCTCAAGTCGTGGACCTTGTCAACAGAGTAGCCTTCGTGGAGCATAGCCTGGCCAACAGCGAGCCAGCGACGGTCGGTAGGGTTCTGGAGTACGTCGTCGATGTCCTCAAAGTGGTCGCCCTGGAGACCGGCGAACTTGGGGTCAACCATGCGGATAGCCTTCTGGAAAGATTCTTCGAAAGTACGGCCGATGGCCATGACTTCACCGATAGACTTCATGGCAGAGCCGATGTGACGGTCGACGTTCTGGAACTTGCTCAGATCCCAACGGGGCATCTTGGTAACGATGTAGTCAAGAGAGGGCTCGAAGTTGGCAGTAGTCGTGCGAGTGACAGCGTTGGGAAGCTCGGGAAGAGTGTGTCCCAGACCGATCTTTGCAGCGGTGTAAGCGAGAGGGTAGCCAGTGGCCTTGGAAGCGAGAGCGGAAGAACGAGAGAGACGAGCGTTGACCTCAATGACACGGTAGTCGAGACCATCGGGAGCAAGAGCGTACTGAACGTTGCACTCTCCAACGACACCCAAGTGACGAATGATCTTGATAGCGGCAGTGCGGAGCATATGGTACTCCTCATCGCTGAAGGTCTGAGAAGGCGAGACGACGATGCTGTCACCAGTGTGGACGCCGAGGGGATCGAAGTTCTCCATGTTGCAGACGGTAATGCAGTTATCAGCGGCATCACGGACGACCTCGTATTCGGCCTCCTTCCAGCCCTTCAGAGACTTTTCGACGAGAATCTGCGGTGACAGAGTGAGGGAACGGGCAGACAGGTTGCGGAGCTCTTCGGCGTTGTCGGCGAAACCACTGCCGAGACCACCAAGAGCATAAGCCGCGCGGACAATGATAGGGTATCCGACAGACTCGGCAGCAGCGAGCGCTTCGTCGACGGTGTTGACAGCGATGGACTCTGCGATCGGAATATCGATCTCCTTGAGAGCCTGAGCGAAAAGGTCACGGTCCTCGCTGACCTCGAGTGTCCTGATGCTAGTTCCCAAAACCTTGACGTTGTAGCGGTCGAAGATGCCCATCTTGTTCATTTGCACACCCAAGTTCAATGCGGTCTGGCCACCGAATGACAGGAAAATGCCGTCGGGGCGCTCTTTCTCGATAACATAGGTGACGTATTCAGGGGTGACCGGGAGGTAGTAGACTTCATCGGCGAGGACGTGAGCAGTCTGGATGGTAGCGATGTTGGGGTTGATAAGGACGGACTGGACGCCAGCTTCTTTCAAAGCCTTCAGCGCCTGAGAACCAGAGTAATCGAACTCTCCGGCCTGTCCGATGGAGAGACCACCAGAGCCAATGACGAGAACCTTCTTGACATCGACGAGGTTCTGCGCACCAGCAATGGCACCGCTCTCAAGGTATGCTTTCGCATTGGGAGCGGTCTCGGTCTGGTTGGCAGACAGCCTAGCAGACCTGGTGAAGCTTCTGATGTTGTTGGGAGTAGCCTTGGTCTGCCTCTGCGGCCTGGTGCATCGCGGGGCCTGAGAGCCAAAGGTGCGGCGGGCAATGCGAGGAGCTGTCTGGCGAGCCTGGTTGAACAGCTCCTGCTGCAGCTGGCGGGCCAGCTTGCCGCTAAGAGCCATGGTTGTGTGTTGCTAAGTGTAGTATTGATCGGATTGCGGTGTGGGTAGAGCGGTAGTTAGTTGACCTGGGCCTTCCACAGGTGGTCCGAGATGTAGTCTACACGGCGCGTACATGGTCAGCCCAATGCTCGACTCGGGGCTCGCAAGCTCCTTCCTCTCACACACACCTTGGGAGCAGACTATTCCATACCTTGAGAAGTGGTTTTTGTGGGCGCAAAAGTCATGAAGCCCAATGTGTGCCCTGTTGAGCCAGTACTGTACGATGTGTGATGGTCAGGTCAGGATGGATGGGAGCGAGTGACTGGGAAGTTATCAAGTTTTACGCCCGTGCTTGGCGGTGTCGGTCACGTCTCTACAGTACCTGTGCTTTGGTTACTCTTATCAATGCATGGACCGAATAAACGCCATTGACTTCCGCGCGCCGACGGGCTACTATGACTGTGACTAACTACTGTGCCCCATACGCCAGCGACGTGGCTTGCAGCGTCTTTAGTGCAGATCACCTTTTGCGGTGTGATTTCTGTGATTTGGAGCAGACTCATTCCTCACCCGGTATCGGCGCCAGCCATTGAGGTTTGGCGTCGATCGACCACACATTTTTTTATTGCACGCATGATACCGTAGCTTCCTCACAGTGGTGGGTCGTCAATGGCTCATCAAGCTGCTGATTCGCAGTGTCAACCACGCTCAGGTAAAGGATTGTAATGCGTATAAATACTTAACATTCTCGTTATACCTGCAAACCGTTGATTTTACGGAGTGACAGCAAAGCAATCGACGCACAAGAGTGGAACTCCCATCTACACGGGGGAGAACAAGCTCCACGGAACAAAGGTGCGCTGCATATGTGGAGACAATCATATTGCATGCGTATATACCACAACTCATGCGCAGGCTTGTGATATCAGGCTGCTGTATTTTACAACCATCCGACAGTTGCATCTGATACGCTTTACTTTCGTCTTCACGTGCATTCATCAACCGCGTACAGTGCATGTATGTGCGTAGGGTTTGGGGTTAGGGTTGATTGTAAAGTTGTCCATCGATCTGAGTGTCTCTTCCATGAAGACATGTATGCATGCACAATGCTCATGTTGATGAGGACGCAAGGGTTTGGAAATGTACATCCACTGCTTGTACCAGCCCTTCATGTGCTGATCGTGCGCCTCCAACACCTTTTTATAGGTGCACAAGTTTGCAGCATTCCATTCATAGTACCATCACTCAAGGCATAGTATGCCCGAGCCTCAGCACATAGGGATCAACGAGGCGAAACAGCCTCTCCCATTCCCACAACCGCTCCGGAGCTCCCCTAAAGACCCGCTCCATCTTTGGCAGAATGATAACATTGACCAGATCCATTTATTGCAGGTCTTCAGGACTTCGTTTGGGATGCCGCAAGCGTTCCACCAGGGTCCCGAAATGCGATGATGAGCCCTCCATATCGACAGCCACATCACTCCCGCCAGGAGACTGCTTCCAGTTGTGAGAAAACGCCATTTTTCTCCCCGAAAACGGCGCGTAAGCATCCATGAAATCATCCGTCGAAACATCAGGATCTTCATCTATCACGCACTGTGGCCCCAGGTCCAGCGGCCGCGCGATGTTGAGCAGTCCCGCCAGTGCCTCAAGATCAAGCTCATCGGAAAGAGCATCATCGCTCGAATCGTCGAACCACATCATATTCCAGATCACGTCCCTAGTGACGCTAGAGCGGAGCATATCACCGCCGTACCATTTCGCCAGTAAATCTGGCCACATGCGTTCCCAGGTCCAGCTGTAGTGGATGTAATGTCTGCTGCCGGTCTCCACGTCGTAGCGTATGTGCGCGGCTGTAGCCTCTCTGTCGTCGAAGTCGATGCTCGTGACCTTGCCTTCTGCCTCCTGGTGCTCGAATACGACGAGCATACGCGCACCACGATGCAAACATGGCCTCACGCAGCGTCTGGCGAACGCACATTGCAGGTCGACGCCGCTGTAGATTGCGAAACCCTTGTCTAACAAGTCGCGTTCGGTTTCCCTCCCTTCTTTCCCATACCAGTCACGTGGCCGTTCCACCACGACTTCGTGGATATTGCCGGCGTGAACAGTCAACCTCCTTATCTGTCTCACCATTTTGACACCAAAGAATTGGACAAATCGCTCCCACTCATCCTCAAGCTTGAATTGCTCGTCAGCCTGAAGAACGTACCGCAACGGAAGCACAAAATCGCTGGTGCTGGAGAAGTGGCCCAAAGCTTCGTATCTCAGCTGGCGACAGACTCGCGGTAGATGGCTGCCAGTGTAGGTCCAGAGCTCGCCAGCTTTTGGGTTGCTAAGATGTGAGCGCAGAGGATGGTGGCGGCCACAGAGGCAGATTACGGCTTCTGTATGGTCCGGCCAGAGGTAGCTGTAGATCATATTGCGAAGCTCGCCTGATAGGCGAGATAGAGGAGAGTTTTCCATGGTTGAAGATGGACCTGAGAGAGGGACAGGAGTTGAGACATATCTTTCCGAGAAATACTTGGACATATACCTTGTTCATTGATTTGTGACAGCTCGCGTTCTTGGTCGTACAGAAGGGCAAGGGATGCGGGGCCAGGCGCGTCGAGAACCAATAGTGGGTCAATATGCAGATCAAAGACGGCTCGAATCTGCACGCATTGTGCAAAGGAGGTGAGAGGAAAAGAACAGAAAATTATCAAGTCAGAAGATAGAAGGCTTTTTGTGAATGAAGTACGCCATACCTATATCCAGACCCTAAAGTGGACGGCACGCATACCTTCGCACCTAACACGATGCTACACAACTCCCATACTCATACAGCCTCGTAACAATAAGCAAAATTCAAACCCCATAAACCCATAACCCTCTCATCTAGTTGACCTTAGAGATCTTGCAGCTCCAGCCACTCTCTTGGCTGAGCAGAGGCAAGCTGGCACCCAAGCACCATCCAAGCTCGTTACCCTTGATCTTCTTCGCGATCTTGACCTCCCGGTCGATAGGCATTTCGTAGCCGGTGTGCAGAAGAGCAAGCATGAAGTTCAAGTCAAGGCAGGTATCAGGGCGGTCGTTCAGCTCCTCCAAGGCGCCGGGCACGCTTTCAAAGACCTTCCACGCGTCACCACCGGCGCACACACGCGAGGTGAGATCGTGGAGCTCACGCAGGGTGAAGGACTCGGGCATGCCGAGAGGCTGGGTGCGGTCGTAGAAGTAAGAGAAGAGGTAGACGTCCTCGCGGGCGAAAGTCTTCTCGAGGCTGGGCTGGTGGACACCGTTGAAGGCACAAGGTGCGAGCTTGCAAGTGGATTCCTTCTTGAGAGTCTTCTCCGCGAGAGCACGGCAGTTGGCAGGAGCGGCGACAGAGGTGGTGGCTAGACCGGTCATGTTTACGGTCACTGACTTGCCAAGAGGGTGGTTCTCCTCGAGTTGGACGTCGATTTGCTTGCTGGAGCCGGGAGCCAGGCAGGGGTTGGAAATCGGCTTGCCCAACCATGCCTTGCTCTCAGGACTGTTCTCGTACATGCCTTCGACAACAACACGGTGGAGGTTGTTGCGGGCCTCCATCAAACCGTATCCAAGGTAGGAGTGCTGGTAGAGGGTGAAGTCGCGGCCACCGAAGGAGAGCGCGTACTTGTGGTCGCCCTCTGCCATCTGTTCCGGAAGACCACCATTCTTAGCATCGGGGAAAGTAGGCTGGAAGACGATCTGCGTGCTGCCACCTCCAAGATCAAAGACAGCAGCGGTAGGAGTCTTGTCAGGGCCACCAATCTTGCCGAGCAGGTAGTTGGTCGTGATCCAAGCGTAGACACCCTCATCCTTGCCGTCCATGACCTGCACGCCGCCCTTTGCGTCGCTGACAAGAGGAAAGGGGTACTGTGTCTCGAGCCTCTCCCTGACAGCCTTGAGAATCGCATCGCTCTTCTCAGTGCCCAACTTTCTCAATCCAGCCGTAGCCTTGACAGCAATCGGTGTGCATCCCTTGAGTTTGTCCGGAACCTTCTCCATGGCAACATCCAAGAGGACGTCCAAGCTCTTCGCAGCACCCTCAGCGTCGTCGCCGTAGCTGCTCAGTCCACTGCCGCCCTCCTTCTTCGCAGTCATCTTGAAGTCCTCATTTTCCAGCTCAGGCGTAGGACCGCAGTTGTTGAAACGGTAGACGTGGATTCTGCTTCCGGTGCTGCCAGCATCAACCATGAGCGCATATTGAATTAGAGGCTTGTTCTTGTCGTAGCTGCGAGTGCAGCGCGCTGTGCCAGTGCTCGAGTCGCTCGCGACATCGCCGCCAGGAAACTTGCCCACGACCGGAGGCGTGTAGCCACTCTCGGCGCCGCTAGGGACGATGTAGTAGAGGACCAGAAGAACGAAGGCGACAATGCCAGCGGTCTTCAAGTACCGCGAGCGCTGACCCTGATTCATCCAGGCGTTCTTGACTTTCTCGCTCATGGATTCGTTGTGAATGCGCTTGTCCTTGAGCGTGGTGTTACGCGCGTCGGTGATCTCGCGCTTGGGCAGAACAGTAGAGCTGCTCCGGCGGCGTGGCGATGAGAAGGAGACGTACTGCCAGGCGGATGGACGCTGCTGGACGTCGGGAGAGCCGTTGGACATAAACCGGACACCCTGGCTTTGCTGGAATTGAGGCGTGTGCACGTTGTATGCACGCTGCGAGGGGTTGTGTTGGTCGCACAGATGTACCTGATTGACCAGAAATGAAGGGAATGACAGGTGATAAAACGGAAGTCAAAGGTGTTCGTGGAAGGGTGAGATCAACAACGCATCTATTTTATTCTTGGTAGCAGTACGTACCCCTTCGCTTTCCCCAGCAGAACCCTGAGCCAGCGACTCGACTAGTGCCTGCGCCTCTCAGCCCTACGCCACTGCGTACAACAGTTCACCTCCGAGTTCCTCTCCTTCCCTCTCCTTCATGAGCATTCAACCAAACACGTGTTACGTCTATACACCCGACGGAAATACTCGTGTATATGGAAAGAATGTTGTGAATTTGAATACGGGTAAAGTACATCAAAATTACTTGGCCAGATTCCCCCCCAGACACCCCTGCCAGGCACCAGAATCATTGCTCATATGTTGCCAGAGTTGATCGATGTTTTCGCTGCCGCTGTCTCTCAAGACTGTGGTCGATCGTTCTTGGTTAGGGCCGAGCTAAGCTGATTTTCTATTGCATTCCCGGGATCTTTATCACCAGCCACGATGACGATCATGAAAACGCAGAATATGCCGTTGAAAAATGCCATAAAGCATGCAAAGGGAATAAACCCTTTGTCAATCAGATGCTTGGCACCGGCGATGTCAACGCTTATCGTGATAGTTTCGAAGCAGAGTGCGATGGCGAGTACGACGACTGTAAAAATAGCGTGTTTGCTGACATTGATCATCATGTGCACTTAATCGGAGCAGCACTCACACACACCATAAGTGTACCAGAATTCTTTGCTCCTCTCTCTGTAAAACGCTAGATGCACTTCGCGGTACACGATCCATCCGTCCTCCGTACCGAAGATCTCAAAGTACATGGCTGGCGGGAAGCTGCGGAGCTCTTGTCCGGTGCCTTTGGTCCAGAGTGCTGATACGCGGCGCGCGCCACCGGTCGACATGTCTCGCGAGTTTGTCAAGAGGTGGACCGAGAAGTCCGAGACCTCCATGGGCGACGCTTTTGCATGTGGAAGCATATCATTCTGGCATTCGGTGTACTGCAATTCTGCATAGTGAGGGAGTCCTTCCTCGAGCTCCGAAAGCGGATTCTTGTGCGAAGAGGCGCCTTGTTGTCCGGTGGCAGTCATTTCTGTGTTGTTATTCGGGAGTACTGTGAGTTGAGGAGACAGGTGGAAAGGAAGGCTCGATTATTTATGAGACGCACATGTATGTTGGCTGCGCATGGCTGTGCAATATTTGGCTTCGTCCCAAGACCTTCTAGCGCGATTCTTGTGAATTGCGTCCGGTAGATCAAATTCTTTGGTCAGCATGTCAGCATAGGTCATCCGAGTTCTATCTTTTACATCTACTCTCGATGGTACTCTCGATGGTACTCTCAACAGTAATTTGGTCACACGACAGGCACCAGACCTGTTCGTTCTAGTCGATTGGCTGCTGAAGCACTGCCACCCTCTCTAGCTACACAAGGAATACACTGAAACATTACATCCAAGACCCATGTTCTGGCCAACATCTGCCAGGATTCCTAGCAATAAATGAGGCTACACGTGAGATCAACGAGCAATCTCAATTCTCTGCATCGATGGCTCGATGATTTACTTACGCGCCAGTGTGAACTGCGAAATATTCAGGAGTCGGTCAACCCCTTCTCTTCATCTCAAGATACCGCAGCGAGGTCCAGTTGCGGCATACCAGCTGCGATCGATCCGAACTTATAAATGCTGTTCCGCTCGGCATGCCAATTGGCGGAAGTACCAGTGTGCCTAGTCATCCTCGTAGAATACTCTATCTGCTTCTTAATGTCCTCGCCCCATCGTTCAATGGTGTTGTTGTCCCACTGATCGCCACTAATCCGTGTGTACTCTGACCTCTGCTCTGTCTCAAAGTACACTGCTGCGAGGTTCTCCTGGAGGTTCTTCAGATGTATACGTTGTATCAGAGTACCCTCACAAGCTAGTAATGAGAAAAGTGGTGAGAACGTATCGTTGACAGCCTGCACGTTGTCTAAGGCGATTTTCCGGAGACTTGGCTGATGCTTTTGAACAAAGGTGACTAGATCCCTGATATGAAGGCTCAGACCGCCGAGATGGAAGATGCGCAAGTACACGAAAGGCGCAGCGAGAGCAAGCTGATGCATGTATTGCTGTCGTGCCCGCCACAGAATTTCTCCAGGTATGCGCGACCATGGCTTGCCACTGCGTGAGCGGCCCCGAGCCTGCAGCCCTCCTGGGGGTTTTCTTGCGAGACGCATCAAGTCTTCGTCTGGCAAAATTCTATACAAGAAAAGTCGCAAATCCTGAAGTTGCGGACACAGACTTTGCATTTGTACCGGATGGCTGATGTGACGGGCGTCAATGTCGAGGGCTTGCTCAAGCATGTCTTCCCAGCGCGTTATGTCAATCACAGAGTTCGATTCGAAGGCCATCACATGCAGCGATGCGGCACAGCATCTGGAACGGGCAACGTCCATTGTTGGTCTTGGCTGTGACAATAGCCATGCTCTAGGTCTTCAACATTGCCTTAAATATACACTGTCTTTAATATAGATAACTATGATACAATTCTGGATACAATAGAGGGAAAGAGAAAGCGTCGGCCGTCAGGGCGTTATTCTTACACAAACATTACACCCAACCATGCTGTACAAGAAGAAACCCACAATGGCAAACGGTAATATATCAGAAAATCAATGCCCAGAAATCCAGTTCGCACGAGCGTCCACTCCATTCGGCAGTTTGCCCTTCATCAAACCGATGTTGATCGCCGTGTTGCCAGTGATCGGACGTCCGGATGGCATGTCGTCGTATCCGGCAAAGGGGTTCTTCAAGAAGAGGTTTTCTTGGGCGTCCCAGTCCATAGGGAGCTCTGTGGGTAGCGAGCGAGCGTTGGTGTAGTGTCGCTGGGTCTGCCTCTGCACCGGAACTGCAGAAGACTTAACAGTCCGCTTCCGAGGAGCACGAGGCTGCTGGGATTTGTTGGCTGAGTGTGCCTTTGGTGTCGAGGTCGAAGGCTTTCCGGGCTGTTTGAGCATCTTGATGATCTTGTTGTACTCTGCTGTCTCGGATGAGATTTGGGCTCGCAGGTAGTCTGGCGAGCGAGGTGTTGTCAAAGTCTCCATGACAGGTGTGCGGGGTGTATACGTCCAGAGATCCGGCTGTGGAGGGTCAACGGGCACAATCGCTGGGTCTAGGTAGGCATCTTGACCTCTCGCAAGAAGTTGGACAATGTCAATGCTCTCTCCCGGTGGAATTGCGTTGGGGTTTGAGGGCGTGATGCAGTCCATGTCGACTTCCTTGCGGAGGACGTGGTCGATGTCAACAGCTGAGAAGTAGGCACACGACTGTGGTAAGTCATCAATACCCATCTGCTGACTGAACATGGCTCGGGTCCAGACGTTAGCGACCTGGAGAGCCATCGCAGTACGGTACTTGTCTTCGTTCTTCGACAAGTACCGGATTTCATCATGAACAGTCAAGGCCAGACGAGCCTGGATGTTGTAACGACGACAAAGATACTCCATGCTGACGATAAGCAGGTGCAGGTAATCCACACCGCTGGACTGAATAGCCCAGTTGATGCGGCTGGTCATGAAGCCGCCAGCACTGATATAGCGACGCATCAATGCCTCAGTGATTCCAGCACCAAGCACAGGTGTTCGGGGCTTCTCTTCTTCCGCAAAGTCTTCGAGCTTGTTGAAGACAAGAGACTCGGTGCCACCGGTCCAGAACTTGCGATCCCGGAGAATCTTCGCACCACGCTTCTTACCCTTTGTGTTGAGGTAAAGATTTTCGGCGATACGTTTGGCATCTTCGTCCCTCAGCGTTGGATTAAACCTGCGCAGCAAGCTTTGAGCGAAATTCAGACCTGCACCGTAAATGCGACCGTAGTTGAAGACCTTGGCATCGTTTCTGCTAATGCCCAAGATCGAAGCAGTACGAGAGTGCAAATCTGTGCCAGCTGCTTTGGTACCTTCAAGTGTCATGAAACCGATCGCATTGCCGCCATGAATCTTGAAGCTCGCATCGCCAACAAGAGACGCAATCCATAGTTCTTGGCTGTCCACATCTGCGCCGACGAAGGAGTAGCCCGGTGGTGCAGTGACCATACTCTTCAGCTCGGAGCCGACACGATTCGACTTCGCGTTGGCAGCCGTTAGCCATGTGTTCTCCACTGCACGTCGGGTGATAGTGCCCATGGGAATGACTTGTGGTAGAATAAAGCCTTGCTCGTCTTCGAGATCAGTCGCACTCGGACGTTCAGCATTGTAGACAACCATCTGGTGCATGATCCTGTCTCGTGCACTGATCCAGTAGCTGCAACTTGCGTTCATCTTCAGTGCCTCTTTTGCGTAAGCGAATTCAGACGACAACGTGCCCTGCTCGAAGAACGAGAGGTATCCTTTTGCCAATGGACTAGTACATCGTGCGCTTGGTCCATCCTTGTGTGGAAGCTTGAAGTAGGCGTGCGCCATATCGTACTTGAGTCGTGAGCTGTCTTCTTCTTCGTCCATGTCACATCTTGTCATTGCTTGGTCTTCATACTTCTTAGCGTCCGAAATAGAGACTTTAAAAGTCCAGCCGAACTTATCGCTCCACACAAGAGGATGGTCATCCCAGGCGAGGCGCAAAAGGAGAGGAGCAACGCGTGTACGAACAGAAAGGTTGATGTCGCCATCTGCTTGTGGAAACAGGTCTTTGTACCACTTTGGCATACCCGGCATCTTCTGCCTTGCAGCCGGTCTAGGCGGTACTTTCTTGGTGCCTTTGGTCATACGGATCTCCTGACCAGACCAGTCGAGCTGACCGAGCCAAGGATCATTCTCGAACTCCTCCGGCTTTGCACGGAGCTCGAGAGCTCTCTCTGCCAAGTCGACCAGGCGTTCCTGGACGCCAGACGCCAGTCTCTCATAAGTCGCCTCCGCGTTGGCAATATACGCTTTCCAGCCCTGGTTGACAGGTAGAATCTCGGCCGACATGTGGCGCAGCGCTGCGAATGACACAGGGTGCGGACAGGTCTCGAGGAAATGCGGTAGTACTTTCTTATAAACGCGATGCGTAATGTCGACGTCGGCAGCGCAGTAGTCCAACAGCTCGTCTAGCCTTCCAACGACTCCTTCGCGGTCTAACTCTCCGAACCACTCCCTCTTCGCCTTGTCAATAGTGATACCGCAGTGGAACTTTGCGACATCACGAAGACTGTTGACAGAGCTGCGTCCAACCCACAAATCCTCCTCCTGGTCCATAGATTCGCCTGAGTCGAGTAGAGAAGACAGCTCAGCTGCATTATCGTCTTTGGCGATTTGATCTCGCACCTCGCGCGCCTTGCGGTGCTTGACCCAAGTAGGACGTTGCCGACTGCACATGCCGTTTGCTGCGACATGGAGACTCATAGTGTCCATGAAATAATTCCTCGATTGTTCCATGCTGTACTCTTCGTAGATCCTAGCCCTGTCGTATCCGATATTGTGCCCAACGATAACTCTTGGCTTGGTAATGTCTCCAAGCGGGATCAAATGCCTGTCGTTCTCACTCTCTCCCAGGAGCCAAGGCGACAGCCATGCATACCAATGTGTTCCAGATACCGCGCAAGCCATGGCCGGGAAGTTGGTCTCATGCCACATGACCTCCGTATCGAATGTCAAGACCTCCTCGTCCGGCGCCTCAACAGCCTCCCAGCTTCCATCCTCGCTGTACTTCGTCCAACCACTGCGCTGTTGCCATGATCTCGGTCTCGGCGGAGGAGAAGCTCGCGCGTATTTCTTCGCAAGCGACAAGTAGGGTTCAGCGCTGTCCATGCCCAGACGATAGAAATGCTCGTCCAGCGAAGTGCCTTGAAGATCCGGTAGATCGAACCCAATTGGCTCACTGTTATCGCTCGTCTTGCCCAGTAGATCATGTCGCTTCAAGTGGTCTTTGGACAAAGCGACGAGTTCCGGGTCGGCTACGAATGGCTGCCGGTCGGGCGATGGTGGAAATAGCTGGGGATACACATGAGACGAGACCTGCTGCACGCCGATCTCATTGTGTCTTGCTTTCGATGGAATTTGCAGTGAATGCGATGGCGGTTCCGATTGTTCGGCCTCAGCTGCCGCAGCAGTGGCATAGCATCTTTGCGCATGAATCCATTTAGGGGCGTGCGGCGACAGGCGTAGGAGAGAGGTTTGCTGCGTGCGCTCGAGCGCATTTACCACCTGTCGATGGCATCTTGATCGCATTGTCGAGTATATCACAGTATGGTCATCATCTTCTCAGTCGGCGTTTTGCAGATTATGCCATCTCTAGTCGAGAAGCATTTGTTCGCGTCATCGTTTGGAGGAGGAGACCCGCGGCGTTGGAAGTTTGGTGGACCCCTGTTTGCTTACTGTACATAAAGCTTACTGCAAGATGAGACATCTTGTCTTATTGGTTGGCTGGCGATATAACCGTTGCCGTTGGACAATTAAAGTGTTCGATTCGTACATTAATTTGGTGATTGAAAGTATCGCTCGCAGCACTTGGTCTGGTCATGTCAAGGTCAAGGGTCACCTAATTTGATCTTGACATGAATTTTCATTTACACTACCTACACTTGCTCAGGCGATGTGATGAATTGAACACAAGTAAGTATATCATTGTTTTTGATCGCGATCTGGTATCGCGGGGTATCCAATTTACATTCATCTAAGCATCTCATTCCTTCGCATCCGCCTTCTCCGCCACCTGAGGAGGCGTGACGTCCCCGTCAGCAGTCTCGCCCTCCACGACTTCCGGCTTGCCTCTCCTACCTCCCTTACCCGTCATATCCGCAATCACACTCTTGACAGTGTGAGAGATAGTCCTCCTGCTCTGCCAGAGTGGCAGGAAGACGACCACACCCGTGGAGAAGAACAGCCAGATGATGCCCACAACGATCCAGCCTGTGAAGAAGCCCTTGCCAAAGATGTACCCGGTGCCGAAAAGTGGCATGGGCCACAGAATGATGAAACATAGGGACAAGGTGACGCAGAGAATGCGTGCCGTCTTGGCGGCACGGTCGAGCTGACTGCGCTCCTCTACTTGTGATACAGTAGGCTGCAGAGCTGCTCCGTTGGCAGACATCTGTTCCGGGTCCAGCATGGCCGAGCTAGCGACGATGTCGGAATCATCGCCTTTGCTGATCGTGGCCATTGAAACCCAGTCGTACTTTTGTGGCTTGAAAGGCGGCACGTATGTGAGTAGCGGAATGAAGATCAGTGGCGAACAGAGAGCAACGACGTTGCCAACAAGCATGGGTGTGTTTGCTCCAGTGGATTCGATTGAGATCTCGCCGGCGGTGGCATAGGTAGTACCTAGCCAAGCAGCCATAGAACAGCAGAATCCGAGGATTGGGGAGAAGGTCGCGGCAGCCCAGGACTGCAAAAGATTAGTACTGCGATTGAATGACATAAGGCGATGTCGAATTGCATACCTGATCCTTCCATATCATGGTCATTGCCGCTGGAGCGACTGCAGAAGAAATGATAACACCCATGAGCAGATACAAGTATCCCATGCCGACGCCAATGTAGTAAAGCATGGTAGAGAATCCTCCCATGAAGAGTGCGAATGCGGTCATAGAGATGTAGTTGACACGCATGAGCTGCTTTCCGGTCGCTTTGGGATTTATGTAGGTCTTGTAGATGTCGTAAGCCGAAATGGAAGACACCGAGATGAGCTCCGAAGAGTATGTGCTCATAATGGCCATGTACTGAAGGAATGTCAGTCCCAAGATCTGCATGCATGTATTTTGCTGAAGACACTTACCGCCAGCATAATGGTGGCCACAGCGCCACCTTTACCCATCATCGCAACAGCCACATTAGGCAGCACCAAGCCAGCGGTCACATCTGCATCAGCCATCCGCTCTGGGTATGTGGGCCAGACATCGTAACCTTCGAGCGCCAATCCGGCAAGTCCCATGCAAGTTGCCGTCACCCAAGGAACTGCGAACCAGCTCAAACCACCCATTACATAGCCAGGCAGAGCGTGGACTGGCGAAGTAGCGATAGCCTTGTTGTAATAGGAATTATCTAGAAAGACCGTGCCAAAATTGCCAATCAAATTGATAACGAAGAACTCGCCACCACCCTGAGAGCGCATGGTCAGGTAACTTCCTCCGGCGTTGCCCTCCAGAGGACGCTCAGTTGCGAGGTTGGTGAGGATTTCCCAGAGCTGACCAGGTGAGCCGATAATGTCATTCGAGGCGTAGGTGGTGAACGCGAAGGCGAAGATGATGATCAAAAAGACAAGTGTGTTGATATAGTCCGTGATAAATGTCGCCTTGATGCCTCCATGAAGCGTGTAGATAACCACTCCAATGGGGAAAAGAAACACTGTGGCTGCCGTCGGAGCACCTGTGAGGAACTCGATCACTCCAGCGCCGCCAGTGAGCAGCATTGCGGTGACGAGGATGTTGGTGAAACAACAGAAGACGATGAACACGCCATGTGTGATGGGGCCGTATCTAGCTTTCACGACTTCAAGAAAAGTGTGAGCATTAGGAGCTCGTCTCTTCAGCTCGATTGCAAGTGTGGCGAAGAGGATGATTTGGACGCAAGCACCTCCAGCGTACCATAGTGCGCCTGAAATTCCGTACCTGATTGTAGTTCTCGTTAGCTACAGCTCAAGTCTTCTTGGCGTACAGGAAGAACAATTACCTATATGTTACAGTGGTACTCTGCAGCAGTGTCGCAGCCCATGTCCATGTCGATACGACAGACGATGCGACCAGTCCTGACTTAAGAGACCGACCAGCGGTAGTAAACTCTTCTGAAGTCTGCAACTCATAGTTGTAACGCTTTAGACTCCATGTGATTCCCAGCATAAGCAAGGCGAACAGGAAGCCAATGCCAATGGTGAGGCCATATCTAGCATTGTTCCATTAGCTAGAGCTCCAATTGTCTTCAAAGCATTTGTAATAGCTCACCCAACGCCAACAGGCAGGATCGCTTCGCTGGAACTCATGGTAGACTTGGCACAAAATTTAGCTAGATGGTAGTGGAATCCACATGGCCATGACGATGAGGCCAGAGCACATATATATGATCATTCGCATCAGACACAAGACTCTACCCAAGCTTCTTGGAGCACAATAACCGATTGTCGCCGACTACGTTTCGCCGAATTGCAGCATCCGCGGATGAAAGAAGATGAATGCTGTAACACTTTCTTGCTGAAGAACATTCGTCATTGGTTGAGTACAACATGCTGGATAACGAAGTCGGAGATGCCAAGTTGATAAGGTGCAATGCAAAGGATCAACACGCGACAAAACTGGGATTAAAGGCCACTAGCATGCTTGGTATCCAGTGCGGTAACGGCGAAAAGAAAGTATGCGGCTTGGTGGATGTATGATGTATTCGTTTAGAGTGCAGAAGCCAAGTGATAAGGTTCTTGGTCGATAGCAAACGTAAGTGCGTTTGCGCGATCCACTCGCTGCCGATCATCCGGTGCCATTACTCCACGGTTCGACAAATTTATTGTGATATATCATACTGGAAGAGCGGCCTTGCGCCGTTTGTCGTTCTGCTCCCCGCGTATTGCAGAATTCGTGTATCATGTTATGACCTTGAGAAAGAAGATGGTTATTGATCGAGAGGAAAAATTCGCGCGCCGGAAGCGTTGCGGAAAAGTGGAGAGGTTGTGAAGCGCAGCAACAACATTTGGTTGAAGGACATCGAATTTGATGACCACCTTCATGACCTACTCTCTCACTGAGAATATTCACACGAGCGAGCACACGTACAGACGGTGTCAATCGGAAGTGCCTTTTGAGTTTCGCCCTGCTTCACGAATAGCGAAGAGTGTGAGTGTACTCTTACCATAGACTGACCTTCACAATCCCAGTCGCCATGCCTCAACTTCATCGTACCATGGGAGAAGACTACCCATCAAGCAAGGTGGATAAATGAGGGAAACTCAGACTCTTTTGGCAATGCCAGCTACCACTCCCAAATCGATTCTCTGGACATCAGCAGATTCACACTTCACTGATTGGTGGTATAGACTAAGCCACTCGCACAATGAAACATCGAAAGGTTACAAATGCCTTCTCAAGCCGCAAATCTCAACTCTCACAGTAGCAGCGACTCTTTCACCTCTTATTGTACCATGTCAAGCCGCTCCATTCACGCAGAGAGATTCACGTCACAAACATGCCCTGAACCTCAACGCTGACGACACCCCGTTGCTATGCGCATGACCACTGGTGACTCTGAGAAGCAAACACATGAGCAACAGCAACAGGCAGCCACCGCAGTCACCATAGCACGCATTGTCGCCAACTCTGCAAAGCGAAGAACTCGATTCTCCTGACACCCGCAACTTAGCACCGAGAAACCTCGCCAGCAATGTCGAACCCGAACGATCAACCGAACGACCTCAGGGGCATGGTCAGGACCAGGAGGAGAAGCAACAACAGGCACACCACCTTCTCAGCAAGGGAGAGGCCTTCAACTCGTCACCAAGACTTGCCGCAGCCATGGACTTCCATCCCACCCACAGGACAGCCTGTCCCTCAAACCAAAACTGCCCAGCCTCACTACCCTGAAGCCGCCAACCACAACCCAGCAGGAGCACCTCCCACACGCTCCTCCCAACAACCCGTCAACCAAACCACCACCCAGACCTCCACCACACCACCCACCTCCATCAACAACAACATAATCATCCCCATCTTCACCCAACCCCACCCAACCAACAATCCCGCCACACCCACACCCGCACCCACCACCTCTGAGTCCGAACAACAACAACAACAACCTCCCCCAAAACCCCACCTCCACCCCTCAAGCCCCGCCCGCAGCATCACCTCAGCAAACCTCGAAGACATCGACCTCCGCTCGCCGGCCGACGACCCAGACTACGACTTCATCGACGCCGCGGAAGCAACGCACTCGGCTCGCAACGCGCAGCCTGATCGCGCGGACAAGTACCCTGAGCAGAAGAAGGGGGCGAAAGTCGGAGGCGTGACTGGTGGTGGGAAGGAGGAGGTGAAGGAGGTGAAGACGGGAGAGGGGAAGAAGAAGAAGGAGAAGGGGAGGGGGTGGTTTTCTTTCTTGAAGTGAGGGTTGATGAGTGTGGTTTGAATTGAGGGTGGTTTGAATTGAGGGTGGTTTGAATTGAGGGTGGTTTGAATTGAGGGTGGTTTGAATTGAGGGTGGTTTGAATTGAGGGTGGTTTGAATTGAGGGTGGTTTGAATTGAGGGTGGTTTGAATTGAGGGTGGTTTGAATTGAGGGTGGTTTGAATTGAGGGTGGTTTGAATTGAGGGTGGTTTGAATTGAGGGTGGTTTGAATTGAGGGTGTGTGGATGCCTGGAGAGGGGATGATGTGGGTGGGATTGACCACTATTCAGCTGGCGCTTGAAGGAGAAATAGGTGCAATTTCGATCTGATCGTGAGACTTCTGGCACTATCACGTTAGCCAGAACGAGGCATGATGTGCTTGCGAGTTCTGGAGTCAGCTCAGAAGCACACAAACCTTGGAAGGCTCTGAGCGATATAACGGTTGCAAATGATAAAAACCGTTTCCAAATTTACGGGTCGATCTTGTGCAGCCGTACAGTACGAGTACGCACGGTGACTTTTCCGGACTTCAATAACGACATTCTTGTCCTGTTACGTCTTCAACTGATTTTGAACTCTTATGTGCTGCCAGGAAGCCTGAATGATCAGAGTAGTATCTCAGTGTCACATACTATCACTTTAGAAACCTACGCCCAACGATATCAGCGTTCTGAGTCAAGGAGATATCTAGAGCGAGGATCTCTTTGAGCAATGTTAAATGATGAGCAAAACAAAATGTCCGGCGCTCTCAAATGCATTCATCTAGATGCAGGGTATGTGCTTCATCTCAACAGCCCGAAAAAAGCAGAATGCTGGCATTCGATTTCCATCTTTGTCCCAAAACAAATCCTTGTACAACCCAGCCAAGAAAGCACGCCTGGTGCTACCGTGTATCTATCCGTTGTATGCCTTCACAAATCTTGCAATGATTCTCACTCGCTCAAACCGAGAGCTTTCCAACTTCGGCCGCAACGAGGTCAGGGTCTGTGGCCGCCTTTTCCTCGTTCGCAACACCGCCGGCCTCCTCGAGAACCTGGCTCAAGCTCTTTGCATCGCCGCCCTTGAGGTAATCCTCGTATTCACCGATGCGCTTGCCAGCCTTCTCCCATCGCTGCCTGTAAAGCTCCCTCCTCTTGTCTGTCTGCTCCTGCAGGCCCTTCCAGTATACAGGGTGATCGTAGACAAAGTTCAAGTCGCCATTGAACTCGTTCCAGAGCTGTTGCGGGGGAATCCACAGGCGGAGATCCTCGTTGAACTTCATCTTGTCCTTGGTGACAGGGTCGATGAAGGAGCTGATCAGCTTGAAGAAGATGCTGACGTACCACGGCATCTGGGTGATGAGAGCGCGGCCGAGACGCTCGGGGTTGTGGTTTTGCAGGATGTTGAGGACGGCGCGGGCTTGTTCGACGGAGGGCACGGCGCCCTTGGCAGCGCCCTTGAAATCGATCAAGAGAGCGGTGGTCTCTTGGCCGGGAGGGGTCATGTCGATGACGCGGTCGAGCATGAAGCACAAGTGGTGGATTTGGCGGTCAGACATCTTGGTGTTCTGCTTGCCGGGGCTGAGGAACAGACATGGTCTGGCCTCGTTGTCGTAACCGAGAATGACCTGCTTGCCGCTCTCGTTCTCGGGTGAGATGTAGTCGTATGTGAAGGTGTCGGCGCCGTACTCTCTGCGCCAGCTGAGGGTAGATTGCAGACGACGCAGAGCGTTGGCGGTGACCCACTTGGTGGCACGCAGGTAGCGCAACAGGCATTCGCGGGTCAACCACATGCGCTCGTGGTCGGTGATGGGTGCTTGCGGGGCGTTCTTGGCTGTGGTCGCTGGAATAGTCTCCCAGTTGGAGACCTGTGCGAGGACGGTGGCATACTTGACCTCTTGCTCAGGAGTCAAAGGAGCGGGCTTTTGGGGCTTCGAGATAGAGGGAGGTCCGGGAACAGGCGTCTTCAAGGGCCCGTCGGTGGGCGCTGTCCATTCTTGCGGCTCATCGCGCTCGACACCTGCGACGGTGCTTTGTGTTGAGGTTGCCGGTGTCTCTGCGACGGCAGGCTGTGAAGAGACAGAGCGGAACGACTCTGCGCGCGAGGAAGTTTTTGTGTCGGCCATTGGTGCTGGTCTCTGATGCACTGATATACTTTTTGGGCGAAGGCTACCTGGATGTTAGATCCAACGGCGGTGGAGTGACAGGGATTGTAGCTGCTGTGCGGCTCTGAGGCACAGATGCAAATGCAGGTCAGACGGGGGAGAGTGACGGGAGGTGTTCTCCTAGTAGATTTATTATGGGTGAAGGAGTATGGTGAGCATTGATATGTGGCATCAATTGTGCATTTCAGGATCGGAAGACACAATTGTCCGCCATCCGCTCGCGCACGACTAAACCCCCCGCCAAGGGTTCAATGAGCCTCTCGAACTCTCTGACGATGCGTGATGCGATGGCGAACGGTGTGCGAGCTCGCTCTCGCGTGCGTGGGCCCCTTCGGATGTGCTGCTCTAGAGCCTCGCTCTAACCCGAGCGCCTTACGAGATCTCCAACGCCTGGTTGTCGGATACTCTATCCGCGAAACACCGACCACACTATACCTCTTCAGGCGACGTGCCAAATTCGCGTTTGATCGCGACGCGTCCCCTCAATATCTCAATATTTGGCGATCCTACGTGCGACGACTACAGCAGTATATAGCAACGACAAAACAACCACATACCCACAATGGCCGACGCAGAAGCACAAATCAGAGAGCTGTTCGCCTCCTCATCGCCAAACATTCCTCAAGATGTCTTGCACGAATTACTCTCCATCACCCGCCTGCTTTCATTGGATCCGCAGGAACTCTTCTACAAATGGGAATCCTACGTGCTGAAGATGGGCACTGAGAACACGAGACTGGAATACAAGACAGCAAAAGACTTCAAGAAAGATCTGCAAGATGCATTGGAGCGCGAGTCGCGAGCAAAAGGTCAACATGCTGCACCAAGAAAGGCCATGGCCGCAACACCAAGAGCAGGTGCAAGTGGGGGAGACATGTTCGACATGCTTGGAGGAGCCATGTCTACCACTCCAAGGAATTTGGGCAGTGCGAAGCGGAAGGCAGGAGAATTCCAGACACCGACGTCAAAAGCGGCGAAGAACGAATCATATGGCTCGCCTACAACCACACAATCTCGAGACAGCAATGCCAATGGCAACTTTGCGGATCGCCAAAATGCTGGACATGTCATGGAGACCCTCAACGCACATATCCCAACGGCGACGGCGCCCGAAAACCCGGCCACCGAGAGTCGAGTGAAGCTCAAAGCCAATACCGAACTGGCAAAGTTCGCATACAAGCCAATGGCGATGCAGCTATCGTCTGCATCTGAAATTCTGGACGATCGTATCGACTCCTTCACGGAACTTGTCCAAGAACACCACAGTCTTCCAGATTCTGCCTTTGGCAATCCTGCGGCGCAGTCGAGTTCGGAGGTTGTGGCGGTGGGCAGGATAGCCTGTGATCAGCCTGACGGCAAACTTAATGCGGCTTCTCTCGTGTTAGAAACTAGCCGACGGATGGGAGCTGGTATGCGAGTACCACTAAAATTCCAAAACGGGGTCGGCTATGATCTTTTCCCGGGCAAGATTGTTGCATTGCGTGGGACCAACGTGAGCGGCGAGTACTTCTCTGTGACTGAGCTTCTCACACTACCGCTCCTCCCGCCTGCCGCCTCGACACCGACAGAGCTCGATATTCACAACGAACGACTCACAGACGCCACTGGCGAAGCGCGTCCTCTTAGCTATTTGATAGCCAGCGGACCGTACACTCCCGAAACCGACCTCTCCTTCGAAGCACTCCACAGCCTCCTGGCAACGGCGACTACACAGCGACCCGATGTTCTCATTCTCACAGGACCGTTCCTCGACCTAGAACACCCTCTTCTCGCTTCGGGTGATCTTGAAGCCCACCTCCCTCCAGACACAAAGATTAACCCCGACACAGCAACACTCACAGACGTCTTCCGTGTGTTGATCGCCGTTCCACTGCAACGCCTTGCTCAAGCGCACCCAACAATAACAATCATTCTTGTCCCTTCACTCCGCGACGTTATCAGCAAGCATGTATCTTTCCCACAAGATCGCCTCCCACGTGCACCTCTAGGCCTACCAAAACAATGCCAGATTGTCACAAACCCAATCACCCTCTCAATCAACGAAGTCGTCTTCGGCATCAGCAGCCACGACATCCTCTCAGAGCTACGACGTGAAAACGTCTACGCTCCAGGGAAATCCGGCGGCGGTTTCAACGACGACATGCTCGCACGCCTGAGCGCTCACATCATCGACCAACGCCACTACTTCCCCGTCTTCCCCGCCCAAGGCCGCGAGAACCTCTCCAAAGTCGCGCCCATACCAGGCGAGGTCCCGGCCCCGGGACAAGACGAACGCCAGCCCATCGGCGCCAGCCTTGACATTTCTTACATGAAACTCGCCGAGTGGCTGAATGTACGCCCGGACGTGCTCGTGCTGCCGTCGACGCTCACACCGTTCGCAAAGGTAACAATTCTGTTCAATATTAACATCAAATCGAAATACTAACTCTTCCACTCACAGGTCGTCGACTCAGTCCTCTGCATCAACCCAGGCACGCTCTCCAAGCGCCGCGGCGCAGGCACCTACGCTTCCGTCAACCTTGCTCCACGCGCCGTGGCGTCCGACGAAGAGCGCGAAGCAGATGTGCTAAGCCACAACGTCTTCGAGCGCGCGAGAGTGGACGTCACGAGGATCTGAATGTACGAAGTGAAAGAAAGGGTAGTAGCATAATAGGTATATTGATGAGTTGAAGTAGGTGGTCTATAGTCTTCTACGAAGTGTATATGAAAGAATACACTGTGACGCACATACAGGAACAAGACACGTTCCACATGAAGGGTTACTCTTCTCATTTTTGTGCACACTGCTTAGATTGCCTCATCTTTCTATACACAAAGGATGATAACATGGATGATAATAGTAACGATAACATACGGACGATCGCGATCATCGATCGGTAGTAATAGTAGTAATAGTAGTAATAATAATAATAATGCAAGAAGATTGGGGTATGAGTCCAGAGAGAAAAGCAAAACACCCGGAGCTGAAGAGCAGAAACCAAAACAAAAAAAAACAAGAAGCAGGAGACTGAAAACTGAGAACAGAAACAGAAAAGCAATAGTCCAAAATGCCCCCCGTAACCACCCATCCAACATGATCCTGCCTGTGCCGAGTAAAACAAATGAGCCCAGATAAGTTGTATGGTGTTGGTGGTGTAGTAGTGTTCTCCAGTTTCGTTTTTCCGCCGTTCCCCGTTATGTACAAAAGGGATGGAATGTTTTAGACAGCGTCGTAGCCAAAAAGGTCTGGTATCTTTTTGCCTGATAGCAAAAAGAACCCAAATCCCCAAGATGAAAAGAGAATATTCCGTCAGGTCGAATTGGTGGGTCAAACCTCACCCACTCACGCTCACACAACCCAACTCTTCCAATAACCCCCTAACAATCTCAGCACTTGCCTCTGGCCCATCGCATCTTCACAAGCTAGCTGCAGCACACCGCCCTCATCGCCATCGGGTAGTTGCGCACCGGGAGTGAATTCGAGACAGATGCTGTGCGGCAGTTCCTGGCGCTCGAGGTCCGGGGCGTAGGGCGCTTTGAAGTCGGAGAGGTGGAATTTCTTGCCGGGGCGGGAATTGTTTTGGGTTTGTTGGGAGGTGGGTGGGGAGAGGTGCAGGTGGCCGGAGTCGTCGAGGGAGAGCCAGCGGCGTTTCCAGAGCTGGTTTGGGAGTTAGTTTTGTGGGATGGTAGGGAGGGTGGGTAGTGGGACTTACTAGGGTGTCGGGGAACTGGACATTCAGATCGCCTACTTGGACTGCTGGAGGAGTGTCGCGGTCTACCGCGGGCGTCATCGCTGCCGTCGCTACAGTCGCAGTCGCTACGCTGGGTCGCCTGGAAACGGATGGCTCGGCGGGGGCTGGAGCTGTAGGTGGGCTTGCTACGCCGGGCAAGACGACTGAGCGGCGCTTGGAAGAATTATTTCCAAAGTTGCTCATACGCTTGAAGAATCGGCTTGTGCGACTACTGCTAGGCTCATCAGTGGAGATGATCGATGCGGATCCAGGGCGAACGTCTTCGTTTGCAGGCACGGGGCCAGGTGTCGCGGCTTTGGAGCGGCCGAAGGACTTGCGACGGAGTGAATGCAGAGAGCGGTGGTCTGGCGATGGTGGGTTGGTCGGGGCGACTGGCATAGGAGGTAGGAAAGCTTGAGAGACTGATGTTGGCGTGGGCGTGCCACGCGAATGATTAATTTCGATTTGAGATTCGTGAAGGTCGTTGGTGGTGTCGTTTGGTTTCTCAGTACTGCCAGAAGTTGGAGGTCGGACAATGCGTGCTTTCACAGAGACGGAGTCCCTGTTGCTGGTAGTGTCCTGACTGGTACTCCAGACGTGTGGTATTTCGGCCTGTTGAGTACCGTTGGTGAAGGAGCCGGTACGTTCAGTGTTTGGGCGTAGTCGGTAAGACGACCCAGAACGGGAATGAGGTGACCGCATATTCGTTCTGCGGTCGTTGGCTAGGAACACTGGCGCCGGGTCTGGAGACATAGCACGCGAGGGAATGTGCACTGGAACAGCGCTGGGTTCTCTGTTTGACAATTCATTGAGTGCCTGGATGCGCTTTGTGATGCCAGAGCTGACGTTTCTCTTGAGGGATGCCACCGGGCTATGGCGGTCGACAGGCGAGACGCTACTTGATGATTTACCAGAATGCGGCTGTGCGATCAATTCAGAAGAGGCATTTGTAGAACGAGTGTCGATCTGAGGCAAGCCATTTGCAATGCTGACTTCCTTGACTGGGCTTCGAATTTGAGAATCCGCCGAATCGCGTGATATGCTTCGCGCGAGAAGGTGAGGTGGAAAAAACGGCGTGTTCGGTCCAGGAGACTTGGACACGACCATTTCCTTTGCATCGTGGAAAGTGGCACTTTGCAGTTCCTCCAGGAGTTCGTTGTCCGTCAAGCTTTCCGCGTCACTGTTGCGACGGGTCTCGACTTCAATGTGCAACGGCTCTACAAGGCCTCTTCGACGCTTGGCCAGGTCGCTCATTTCTGGATCGACTGCCAAGATACCACTGCTTTCCATGCTGCTCGGAGCTCCACTTTCGAAGGGTGACGGCGATCTTTCTAGCGGCGCTCTTGTCTCATCCTCAGCAGTCTGAGGTCTTGAAGAAGCAGTCGTCACAATTTCTGGTACATCCGTGATCAGGTTTTCGAGCAAGGTCGAGAAAGCGTTTTGGTCGATGGACTGATGGACGGCATCTACATGACCAGACCTAACTTCGGTAGGCAGCGCCGTGATGTCCTCAGCTTTCACTTGATCTGCAGCCTCCTTGGGTTCAGTTACGCTTACAGGCGTTGGCAAAACGACGCGCATAGCGTCAGACACGGGCACACTCTGGCTATGTTCGTCAGGTAATGTCTCCGCTCCACCGACTTGTGGTTCGTCTGTTGTTACTTCTGTTGGGTCAACGTGAGCGTCTGTGTCTGCTGCAACATCAAGGTCTTGTGTCGTTGTATCTGAGTCGACAACAGGTGCCGATAGCAATCCTGCTGGCTGTGGCAGGACTTCTGCCTCGCTCTCCACACAGTGATTGGGCGAGTCCAAGTGATTCTGCATTTCGCGCTCATTGCTGTGAGCATTTTCCAGATCAATACCAGAGTCCGGCTTAGGAGGTTCAAGCGCTACGCTATTAGGTAGTGGAGAGACACCCCTTTCGACCTCTTCGGGATTCTTATCTTGAGGTAAGTCCGGTACTGCTGGGGTTTGCTCTACAGGAGGCTGAGTCTTGATCTGAGGGTTGCTTTTCCTCATCTGTCTCTTCCTCAATTCTACAGCCTTCATCAATCGGAGCTTTTCAGGTGTCATTGTAGTGCTCTTCTGGGATGGCATGCTCTTGACGCTACCTCGCGAAACGGGCCTAGGGTTGTATTCAGGCACGCTTGGAATTGGCGGTGGTGTAGGGAATATGGCCAGACCTGCCAACATCTGAGCTTGAATGGGGTTTACCGGGCCAGTAGACCGTGGTCGCTGCTGTTCTTGCTTCTTTGCGAGGTAGCCAGCAGGCAGTAAACTTGTCCCCATGGTACCAGATTTCCTGGGCCTTTCGGGTGTGACTACGGGCCTGGGTCCAAGTTTGACTTTGGGCTTCGGCTCAAGATAGCTAAAGTCGAACGGCTCTTCAAACTGAGACTGAGGCATGTCGGGTATAGATTTTTGCTCAGTGAGTTGCGGCATAGGAGGCGATCTGTCTGAGCTGCCAATAGAAAGTGGCCGTTCGGATAATTGAGGCGACCTTGCAGGTGACGGCTCCCGGATGCTAGGAGTTCTGATAGAAGCAACGGGATCTGGGGATGTCGGTTCGATTTGGTTCTCCGTAATTGGCACTTCCGCCTTTTCCAAGTCGACCGTGCTTGGTGTGCTCTCCGTCTCTTTTGTCATTGTGATCTCGGACTCCGCGATTGACCCTGCGTACTCCGAGACTGACGTTACAGAAGGCGAGAGCGAGGTAATTGATCGCGTGCCAGAGTCCTCGCGAACCAAGAATTGTGAGATTGAAGGCTTCAATCCAGGAGAAGGTGAAGTAGAACGGTGCAGCGCTGAATCACCTCTGAGCGGGCTGGAAGGACGACCCTGCTGCGCTCGCATAAGCTGATCCACCCTTCGCTCTGTCTTGTACCGGGCGGTTCCAAATTTGGCACTGTTTGCGCGTACTGGCATTTGTGGTAAGGCTGAGCCGCCGCTATCTTCCGCATCTTCGCTAATTTCGTCAAGACGTGTTGTTGATAGTGCTGGAGAGGCGGTATGTAGTGGGAAGGAAGAGGCCAAAGAAGTATCGCTCAGTTCGTCGCCATGTGAGATCTCGAGGATTGTTTCGTAAGGCGCATATCGTTCGGCGACAGCTTGGAAGTGAACGGCGGTTCTGGCTGTCGCAATTGTCAGTCACAAGTCAGCAGCGCTGGAAATCGCATATACTGGTACGTACCCTGCAATAGTCGAGATGTGCCATCTGGAATGAATTTGATTAGGACCTTGCGGCGTCGATATATGATCAGGCCGTAAAGTGGTGATTTTTCCTCGTATTTGAGCAGTTCATTGCGGGCTTCGTGCACACCTCCCTTTCCCTTCGCAAGCAATTCGACCGAGTCCCGGTTGGTGTACTTTAGCAAGAACCAGCCTCCAACTTCGACAATGGCGGCGTAGTAGGCGTCGCTCACCGGGCCAGCATCGAGGCCGTTCAGCGACATGGCCGGACAGCTGCAGCGGATATGGCTGGCGGTTGTTGGGTGGTGCCGCTGCGGCGGGAGTGCAGATGTTGGGGCTGCTTTCTCTCAGGTGCTCCGGGGGGTGTTAGTGAGGGTGGCGCATTACAATGACGAGGCTGGTGGAAGCATATGGCAGCGGTGGTGAAGGCTCCCAGTGACAGATAGAGAGTCAGACAACACGTGCGCGGTAGTGAAGTGGTGGGATGTGAGACAATGACAACGAGCAGGCAAGGCTCGAGACACAGCGATACCACGCAACAGGGTTTCCGGAGCGAAGAAGCGGGAGGACACAGGCACAGAGGCACGCACGCACTGCGCACGGAGACGATAGAGACGCCTCCTCCAGGTGCTTCTGCTCAGTGGTTCAGGGTGCACGAGCGCTAACGAGCAAGGATGGCGGGTGAGGGATCTTCGCCGCTAAGCTAAGAGCAGGCATGCAGATGTGAAGCTTGCGTCGTTCGGATGTTTGGATATGCTGCAGTTTGTGGCGTGACGAGAGGCTGGCTGAAAGTAAGATGGAGATGCCTGAAAGTATCACATCGACAATCTTACGGCAGTGGAAATAGATGCCGGTGATACGGCAGTAGTGAGTCTTGACTGTATATAGATACCTGGATGCACTACCGCAAGACATGTGCAGATGGGGATACACAAACACACATGTACGCTAGCCATCTCCCTCAGCTCACGGCTCCTCTACCAACTCCGGCAAGGCAAGGGAAGAGGCCTAGTCATGGCAAGGCACGCATGCCTTCTGATTCGCCATACGATCTTTGCCCATGCGCCTGGAACACGCTTGTATCCTTGCTAGAACACGGCAACTGTGCATCGTTCGCCCGCGGACAAGCACCATCTCACATGCAAGATCGAACAAAGCCCTGAGCTGCCCAGGAGGCCGGAGAGGCCTCCACCAGAGCAGCTTGTCGATTCATGATATATCCCCGTCACAATTCATCTAAATCCTTTCTCACGTGCGTCACGATCTTCTTGTTCATCTTCATGTTGACCACGCGACGGACTGCCCATAACGAGTCAGGCCCCGTCAATCTCCCATTTCCCCCACCGATCATCCTTCGCCGAACAGAAAGGGAACCTTGTCCGCTGCCTCCCCTGGCGCTACTTTTCGCCTGGTGAACTTGTGAAGAAACCTTGCGAATGCAGTGCAATTACCACATTTGGAATTTCAGATAGATTGACTAGGCCGTCTTGGTATCACTATACTTGAGTGTGTTGTCCATATTACTACTTTCTGCCCGACGGTTGCACACGCCTTGCACGACACGAGAAGAAACGTCTCTGGTACCTGTGGTACCGCTCCCTTTCCTCCCTCGGCACGTTTTCGTCCCGCGATTAGATCTCCGAATTGTTAAAGTGCCTGCATTTACTCCACGCAAGACGCGCCTCGGGCATTTCGAGCTTTCGAGCTCTCCATCGGCGAGATCCGCTATCAGATGTCTCTGGTATATCAACTACATCTCCTCCAAACAATTGCTGTCATTGCGACTACGAGAGATAAGTAAAATATAAGAGTACCATTCGTTCTTCTACTACCAAAAATTCCCCTCAGTCTTTCTCACTGCTCTCCCGCTCTCTGCCCTACGATCATCACCACCACCATCGCCTACCAAAAACCTTCTTCGGCATCTGGACTCGACGACCATACCCATTACATCACACGTCACGCCACTCGAGATCTCGAGATCTCTAGATCTGATACGAAGATCTACCACCACCGTCGTCACTCAAACATCAAGCGCAATCATCAACGAACCAATCACCACCACCACCACCACCACCCAAACAATGCTCCTCCCAACAACCTCTCTCCCACCAGCCTCCACCCTCCCAACCCTCCCCTCCGAAACCCAATCCGCCATCCTCTCCCTCCTCTTCGAACCCTCCCCCTCCCTGCACACAGCCCTAGCCCCCCTCCTTACAACCCCCCACCCCACCTACCCTTCCCTCATAACCACCATAAAATCCCACCTCCTCTCCCTCCGCACCACAGACCCCGATCTCCTCCTCAGCATCCTCGCCTCGCACCCACGTCTCGGCGCGAAGAAAGTCGAGTCTGCGCAGAGTGCGGCTGAGCAAGCGAAACTGCAGGAAGGTGCGGAGGAGGAGGGGAGGGTTTTGGAGGAGTTGAATGCGGAGTATGAGAGGAAATTTCCGGGGTTGAGGTTTGTGGTTTGGGTTAATGGACGGGGGAGGGGGGAGATTATGGGAATTATGAGGGAGAGGATTGCAGGGGGGGATTGGGAGGGGGAGAGGGATGGGGCTGTTGAGGTTAGTTTTATCTAGTTTTATTTTCTTGTTCTTGGGTTGGGTTGGGATTGGATTTTTGGTTCTTGATGCTTGTTGGGCTTCCTTGGGCGTATCTTGGGGTGGTGGTATCAATTTGCTAACGTGCAACGACTAATAGGCAATGTGCGACATCGCCATCGACAGAGCGGCGAAGCTGGGCGGCACTTGAAATGTGCCAACACCGACATACATGTTCATGAACATGCATGGCATCACATGAACCACCTTAGCTTACGCATTGCTCATTAGCAAAAGACAGCTGAAAACATACTAGCGCTGGGCAGGCCATATCCAATCCGCAGCGCATCATTCCAAAAGTTCTTGCAACAAAGCTCATGTACGAGGAATGCCTGCAGAAAGACACGGACAGAGCGCTCTTACATATACATTCTACAACAAGAAAAAGTGCACTTCAGCTTCTCATGTTTTGGTTTTCGCTGCCGCACCCAGCCCAACCTCTTCTAAAACCTGAGTGTAAGATAATCAAAGAGAAAAATAAACACCACACGCCTAGCCACGGACAAGCAAGCAAGCAAGCAAAGACGCTGGATAATGTCAAGCCCAGCTTTCATACCCCAGCTAGCGCAATTCACTTCCCCCCTTTCGTCAGCCTCCTCCCCTCACCATCACTATCACTATCATCCTCAATCTCACTGCCAATGTCAAACATCATCTCACCTTCCAAACTCTCGCGCGGCAGCGCCGAAGGTTTCTGCGGAATGGGAGCGGGAAGCGGTGAGGCGTCGCGGTTGTTGGCGCGCGAGGCGCCTGTGCCTGAGAGGGAGTCGTAAGCGGGTGGTTTGGGCGTGGCGGCGCCGTCGCCGGCCTCGAGGTCTTCGCCGAGGTCGAGCGAGTCGCGGGACGCGAGGTCGAAGCCGTCGTCGTCTTGGGCGATCTGTGTGAGGAGTCAAGTTAGCGTGGAGTTCTCTGAGAGGTGTGTAAGTAATGGTTGGCTTACCTCATCACTCATGGCGAAGCGGCGGTTGTTAGCCGTGGGCCGCCAGATGTAAGCGACGAACGCGACGTCGGCAAAGTAGATCAAGTTTAGCCAGCCGTCGAGGATGAACCAGCGGGTAGACCAGTGGTTGGGGACAAAGTCTTCATCACTCTGACCGGCAAAGGTCCAGCTGTTCACGAAGAAGAAGGCGAAGATGACGATGATGGAGGTGAGGATGCACCACCATAGTTTCTTGTACATTGAAGCCTTGACTGTCTGCTTCCTCTGGACGAGATCCCTCAGCGTGAAGTTTAGGCTGTTAAGCGTCCAGACGTAGAAGGCGGTGAGTGTGGCTGCGAGGGGAAGTACGACGAGCAGGACTAGAGGGCCGGCGTTTTCGGGTGTTACTGAGAGCGAGGCGATGGAGTAGATGACGCCAAAGACAAAGTGCGTGATTGCGAGCCAGCGGACGTAGATCATGGTCTTGCCTAGCGAGAGCTTGACAACGCCGTAACCCATGCAGACGATGAGCAGCAAGAAGAAGGAGAAGCTGTTGCGGAAGGCAGAGAGAATCGATACGACCACGAGCAGGACCTTCGCGCCTGTGTTGAGGCCGTGGCGGTTCTGGTAGTCGTAGAACAGCCAGGTCATGAACATCTCTACCACCAGGAACACTACAATCGCGGTGATGTAGTTCTGCACGGGCAAGATATCGTCGCGGTTGAGGTAGTAGAGGATTCCCCAGCCAATGCCGAGTAGAGCGTAGACCAGGGTGAAGGCAGCGTAGAAGGGCAGCTTCACAATCTGCGCGGCGGGAAGCTCTCCAAATGCATTGCGGAATTCGACAACTGCACTGTATTCTTCGATGTCGTTGCCCCATGTTCCAACGCAGTAATAGCCAGTCCGCTTGATCGGGTAGTTGATCGCGGGCGGATCTTTCAGGTGGATCGCCATTGAGATGACTTGTGACCGTGACTTTTCGGTAGTGTTGTCTGCTGTGATGAACGCTCCAATGTCTTTCTCCTTGCAATACCCAGCGTCGACGTTGCCTTGGTCGCAAATGTATACGCGCTGTTCATGATTCGTTAGTCTTGGTCGAACTTCCACTACTTTGAACATTCCCAATGTACTCACATCGTTATTCTCCACCGGTTTCCCTATTAAGTGCTTGTCCTGCCACTCAAACACCACCAAGCTCACCACAGGGTCCTCGCCTTCTGGTATGTCTTCAGGCTTCATAAACTTGGTCAAGATGAAGGGGTCGACATTCCCACCCCAAGCTTTCCGCGAGTACATGCCGGAGCATACTTGTCGTTTTGAATCTTTCTGGTTCTAGCACGTTGTTGTTCAGCTTCTGCGACGAGCCGTGTGTGTATTGCGGTGGCTTACCACTGCTTCCTCTGCTGCATGCGCTCCAGCTAATAGCTGCATTAGCAGCAAGCCTGCTGCACTCCTCCATCTTCCCATCTTCAAATATGTGTTTCCGCCTCTGTTTCCCTTGGAGGGTGGTGTGTGCAGTTGTCCTCGTAGTACTCGAAGGTATTGCCGAAGCTCTGTAGCCTTAGAGTAGCGGCAAGCTGTCGTATGCGCTTGCGGATGTGCGCCTGGATGGCACGAGTGCTGCTAGTTTGCGACCAATATATTCCTCGGGTCCAAGGTTGAATGTTTTGTGGCGTGATATGAAGAGAGGATTATTGCAATTGAACAGCGATCAGCGCATTGGCTCAATGCTCGTGTGTAAGAGGCGCTGTCGTGAAGCTCGGTGGACGCGACCAGACACCTTGAGCTCCGGCTGTGCCGCGCGCGCCTCTAACGTCTGCTCTCCTTGAACCGCCCAGAGCAAACATTCACTCCAGATTGATGTGCTTTGCTCTAATTAAAGAACAGACAAGAGAGAAGACCCGACTGTAGGTGCAATGCCTAATCTCAATCTCTCCGGCAGCCTCAACATTCTGAGGCTCTTTGCCAACCCAGCACTATGCCTTCCTCATCACACCGTCTCCTCCTTCGACAAAATCCCATTGCCACTGTCGGAAGCCTTCAACACGACCAAAGGCGACAAGAAACCTGACATCCGCGCCGTCGTCCTAGACAAAGATAATTGCTTTGCTATTCCTCACGAGAACGAGATTTTTCCCGCCAACAAGGCCAAATTCGACGAGCTACGACAGGCCTACCCGGGTTCCAAACTTTTGATCGTTTCCAACTCATCTGGTACTGGAGCAGATCCTGGCTTTAAGGATGCTGAATTGCTGGAGAGAAATACTGGTGTCACAGTCTTGAGACATTCGACTAAGAAACCTGGATGCTGTGGCGAGATCATGGACTACTTCCGCAGCAAACCTGACTCCCAAGTCACCAAGCCAGAGCAAGTGGCGATAGTTGGCGATCGTCTGTTCACAGACATGATGATGGCGAACATGATGGGTGCCCATAGTGTATGGGTCAGAGACGGTGTAGTAGAAGACCGCAACATCGTAAGTGCTTCCTAATACAAGACACATCTGAAGATCCACCAAAACACCAAATTAACGAGCACACCCCCAGCTCGCTCGCTTCGAGAAGCACCTCTACAACTACCTCACTGCCCGCGGCTACACGGCACCAAACCCTCACAGCGACTTCGAATAGAAAGCAGCACTCCCAGGGTGCCGGACCATATATCGACCAACTCGACCAGAAAGCAATACCACCGAGATCACGCCTTTGTTGGGAAACACCAACACCTCCTCCCATGGGGATAGAAAGGTACCGCCGAGATTGACCGACAATAGTTCCAACTTCCACGCCCGCCCCCTCCCTCTCCTCCACCACGGGGTCGTTCGAGACCTCGCCTGCCCGCCCCCCTCCCTCCCGGCGAGCCCACCCACTACTCCAATCTGCACTCCGCCCTCCGCTCCCCCATCCCAAAACTGCGTTTCAATCGGGCCGACCACCGCGTGCGCGACATGCATGCCATGCAAGTCATCGCCCTCCCCTCCCCCGTGGGTGCAGCGTTTTTTCGCCCCGATGTTCTCCGCTGGGGGGCGTCGATGGGTACTTTGGGTTTCTTTCCCCTCGTTGGAGCTGAGGGGGTGGTGTGGTGATCGTCGTGAAAGCTTGGGGGTGTCACGTGATGGGTGTGAGAGAGGCGTGGTGTGGTGTATGCAAAGTATGATATGCCATTGATGTGCTTGGCCCGTGGCTGTCTTGTAGCAAAAAATGTAAAATACGTGTATGGCATTGTATTGTAGAACACCTGTTAATCTCATTTCCTTGATGGTCATACGTTCGCTCTGTCAGCGTAAAGTCGATGTTCCTATGTTGTGTAGCAGCAAACGATGTCATGATGAAGCACCCAAGTCACACTGTCAGGCGAGAAAGAGGTAACTTGATGATGTTGTAGTTTGCTTCATTAAAAAGATAATCTTATGACTTTGTAAACTCCTGCACACGGAAACTCCCTATCCGAAAGCACCGTGGCGACGTGGTGGCCGATTGAACCACCCCCTTTTTTTCATTCCCCTCTCATACGTGAACATGTACACCATCGCAATGCATCAAAAAGTTACGAAAAAACAACAACGCTTTTTTGGTCAGGACCCGCCCATTTACTCCTCCTGGAGAGTCTTGGTGGGGACACGCTCCATGGGAGCGGCAGCGTTGTCGTTGACAGAGTGCTCGCGGCTGCTCTCCTCGTCCATGGGGGCCTTGGAGCCGTCCCACTTGTGCGAGGTGATGGGGTTGACGCCGAGCACGTACATGGTGTCGATCTCCTCGAGCGAGCGGTCCTTGGACTCGATGACGAAGAAGAAGACGAAGCCCGCGAGGAACAGGCAGGAGCCGCCGAAGACGAGGCCGTACCAGTAGCCGATGTCGTTGGTGATGAAGGTGGTGAAGAAGGAGATCAGGAAGTTCCACAGCCAGTTGGAAGCGGTGGCGAGAGCCATGCAAGGAGCACGGTAGCGGGCGGGGTACAGCTCGGCGACGACGGCCCAGACGAGGGGTCCCCAGGTGGTGGCGAAGGAGACGATGAACAGACAGGTGAAGACAATGAGGACGTTGCCGGCGGCGGAGCTGCCGGTCTTCTCCAGGACGAGCTCACCGACGAGGGCGTAGATCAGGAAGCAGACGACGGCCCAGAGAGCACCGACGATGAGAGCGGTACGGCGGGCGCACTTCTGGACGACCCAGAGACCACCGAAGGTACAGAAGACGTTGACGGAACCGAGGATGATCTGGGTGACGTAAGAGTCGCTGAGTCCGACACCCTTGAAGACGTCTGTGCCGTAGTAGAAGAAGAAGTTGGCACCGGTGAGCTGCTGGCCGGCCTGGAGAACGACACCGATCATGACACGACGGAGCATGGTAGGGGCGGTGAACATCTCCCACCACTTGGTGTCAGCGCCAGCACGCTCCTCATCGAGCTTGAAGCGGATCTCGTTGATCTGGTCGTTGACAGACTTGTGGTTGCCGTCGACACCACCAAGACGGGCAATAGTAGCGCGGGCCTCCTCCTCGCGGCCTTGACGGAAAGCAAAACGGGGAGACTCAGGAAGGAAGAGCATGCCACCGCCGAGGATACCGGTGAAGAGGAAACCAAGACCGACGGTGATTCTCCACGAGGCGCTGGAGTCCATGTCGTGGGTGCCGAAGTTGACCATGTTGGCGGTCCAGATACCAAGGGTGACGAAGAGCTGGTAGCAGGCAACGACGACACCACGGATGACGGCGGGAGTGCTCTCAGACTGGTACATGGGGACAGTGACACTGAGGGCACCAACACCCATACCGGTGACAAGACGGCCAACGGCGAACTGAGCCCAGTGAGTGGTGGAGGAGATCTCGATGATCAGACCAATGGCGATCCAGAAAGCCGAAGCGGAGACAGCCATTCTGCGGCCGAGAGTGTCTGCGAGCTTGCCAACAACGAGGGATCCGATAAGAGCACCAGCGCAAAGCATGGAAACGATGGTACCCTGGCGAGTGGCGTTGAAGATGTAGTTGGTAGGGTTGCCGACGGGAGGGTTGTCGGTGAATTCACCGAAGCGACGCTGGTAGTCGGCCATCTGGAAGTAACCTGAAATCTGACCAGAGGTGTAACCGAACATGAAACCACCAATGGAGGCGACGAGGCCGAGGAAGACGGCGATGAAGGTGACCTTCTGCTCAGAGGCAGAGAGCTCATTGTTGCCGGCGTGAGCTCCGTTGGTCAGAGGAGAAGAGGTCTTCTCGAGCTGGGCAGCATTGTCTGCATCCCGCTCCGTACGCTTGAGGAACGGCATATTGAAAGAGAGTAAAGGTCGAAGAGGGGTATCTAGAGAAGGGACATATAATGAGAGGGTTGTCCTTGAGCGAAGGGAGGAGAGGTGAGAGTAATGAAACGAGAAGAGAGCAGAGACTGACGGTTTATAAAGAACAAAGGTCAGAGCTCTCAGAAGATTACTGGGTGACACTCGGGGTCCGGGGCCCTACAACGGGGCTCCCTCAAGATGTGAAGTGGAGGTTGCAAAAAGCGGCATAGCGACGCCCAGACCACCGCGTTGTCATGAAAGACGCTTGTTCGTAGTCGCGTGCCAGTAATCACGGACGTTGCGGGTGTAGTCGGTGGCCGATGGCCTGTCTGGCCTGGTCGTTCCGATGCCATATGGAGCTATGCTATTTCCACGCTGAAGAATGGGTCTTCCTGTCGAGTGGGCCCCCCGATATGACGGTGGCTTCATCAACGGCAGAGGAGAAAAGACCTGTTGCCGTTCAGACATGCCGGAGCGAACCTTCTGTGCAGGAACGTCTTTGATCGTCGGCCGCCGTTGAAGACATGCACGAGACCGATGATGCTTTGCTGTCTTGTTGACAGTGCTTGAGCTCGCGATTGGCTTGAGCTGTTCGTCTCGACCACCAGATCTTCATGTTGCCATACTTACTCAAAGGGCAAACAGCTGAGCTCCCTATCACAGCTATGACGGAGTCTCACGCAAAGCCTGTAAAGCTCTCATCGACGGGCGTGTGATGTCGTTGAGACCAAACTTCGGATCACTGCTAGCGCACTCGGCAAACGCGGAAGGCGTCGCGGGATCCACAGGCGCCCGGTCCGCAAAACCTTTCCAAGCCTTTTTCTTCTGACTAGAGGTAGTGGCGTACGATCATATCTCGACGTCTTGTCTTCGCTGAACCATGGGCTGAGTTTATCGTGACGTCCTACGATGTTGTCAATCGGCCTGCTTGCTTTTGCGAGCAGTATACGATCAATCGTCCGCTTTTTTTCATTCTCTCAAACAACTAACCAGGCCAGGGGCGGCCGATTTCCCAACACTCCGTCAAAGGACCGATAACTTGGCGGGCGTATTGCGGCGCTTTCATCAGCGTCGTGAACTATTAGCATCCGAGCGTACCGACTTTTTACCTTTCGCCCTGCACATCTCGATCGGATCCTCTCCCTCTTAGCGCCTTGCCTAGAAGCCATGACGGAAGACGCGTAGAACATTCTTTCGAAACCGCCTGCCGTTTGCTAGCTGTGCTAGTATTTTCTTGCCGTGCACGGACGATACCGAGGTTTCTTTGCAGAGTCGCCTGCCGACCACGACGACATCATGGCGATCTGGCGTGTCGGGAGTTACCCAGATGGGCAAAACCGCACAGGCTCGTCACCGTCTTTTGATTAGATAATCTAAATCGCCGTCACCACGTGTTTCGCGGTTTCTCCGTTTTGCCTTGTGATCGAGACTCTTGTATTGCGGTATACTGCAAATGTACTAGGCGCTCGGATATCGGCGCACGGCGAATGCTGCAGGTACTATGCTCAAGGGTGGCGTCCGCGGGATGTTACGATGGAGTACTGTGTGATTGCGAATATGCGTCGGGAGTTCTGTGCAAGGATATCGGTATCCACGTGCATGAAGGCATCTTCTGAGGACTGCGGGTCTTGTATGTTACTACAGGTAAATCCCGGGTGTGCTCGATATCCAATCTCCAACATAGTGATGGAAATCGATGTACAGCTTTGGGATAGAGTCCAAGCTTCTGCCTTGACGTTCTCACGACGTACGAGACTCCCTCTGTAGCTGTACAGTAACTCGATCTCTTGCCCAAATGTGGCAGGATTCGGCTTATTGTAATTTGCTACCAGTCGATATCACGATCCCGAGCTACCACGCTGCTAACTTGATTTGCAGTACTGAGATAGCCTAGTACTTCCATCCAACCTCGCTACATGGCACGTTCGTTCCGACATGGTAAATGTCACTTTTGGACAGGACTTGCCAAACACTGTATTGTTCAAGACTTGTTTCATTAGATGCTATAAGTACACATAAGGCTCTGGTACACAGTGGTGCCACATACGCCCGCCCAGGAGGCGCTGCAGTGGTGTCCACAGACACCACTCAAACGGTGTCATCAACCTCATCCTGCGCCGCTTGCGCATAGCCCTTATCGCTCACATACGGCGGCCTGAGTCGAAACGTCAGCCCAAAAGGCCATAGTTGTGGTGGTAATCTCACAAGTTAGTCAAACCTACTTCAGGTAGTTCCTAGCGCCCACAATACCAGCAGCGCCAACAGCATACGCGCCCAGAAGGTTGCTCCATCCAACATTGCCATGCTGCCTCTGTCCGACACACAGCGCGACAAGATCGTAAACCATGCATCCACCAAAGATCCAATCGCTGGAAGCGCTCAGGCCAGCGAACCCTAGCCCGGTAGCAACCTTCGCCCACACCGGCGGCTCAGCACCGACGAAGTACGCGACGCCCGTGTTGTGCAGGAAGTCCAGGCAGCCAATGCCCGCGAAGGTCTTCGCGACGACGTGCGTCAGGATGCTGCCCCAGCTCTTGGTGTTCATGGGCTCGAGCTGCGTCGAGATGTACCACAGCTGCATGATGCTGTTGATCCAGACGAAGATGTTGGAGGTCTTGAGGGCTTCGCTGTTCCAGAAGAACATCCAGGTGCCGATGCAGACGTTGCCGATGGCGTAGTAAGGGACGAATTTGACGATCTCGTCGAGCTCTTTCTTTTGGGCGGGGTTGGAGGCGCTGTTTTTCCAGAGCTTGTAGAGCCAGGCGAGTTGGAAGCTTTGGTGGTTGTTAGCCCGTGTGTTGTGGTACAGATGGATGGAAACTTACAGCTGTTGTGGGAAGAAGAAGGCGCCGATGAAGTATGGGTTGGGAGACCAGAACGAGATGTTACGCTCGTGGATGTCCATCATGTTGGGCTTGGAGTTGAGGCCATACTGCTGAGCAGCGAAGTCGTAGGCGAACGACAATGGTGCGATGTAACGCGCAGTGCTGAGAGAGACGCCCATGTTGGCTGTAGATGGGCTGTGGCCGTGGGATTATTTGGACCGATATCTGGTTGTAGTATGGATGTCAGAGACGTGCGAGGGAATGTGAAGCCTACCTTGCTGTGCCTATGCCTTTCTTATGTTTACATGTGCTCGTGGAACTCGGGAGCAGAGTGGTGATGTAATAAAGCTGGCGGGATTCGATGGGTACCTCAAACCCGTGCCGTGGCCGTTGTCAATCTGGTCGCTTTTATAGTGACGCCGAATATGCAGAGTGGTCGTTCTTTCCGCGGCGGGTACATCTGCCATAGGGAAGTCGTGCGGTGCCATCTGGGAACCAAGAAAGAAATCATCATTCTATCAATCTCCAGTTCTTGTATTTGATGCGCGTTGCCAATTGACTTATCTCCATGTCAAAGACGATTCACGCTTAGAATTGACGTTCCGCTGGCATCAAACAGCCTCCAAGATCACCACGACGTCATTCGCGGAGACAACTCCATGAGAATGACACTTTAAACGAGCGCCCCCAGATCCCTGGCTGCACTAACACCTCGCTTGCCTATGACCGTGTACTGACGACGAGGTCAAGTCCGAATCCGACAATGCGACAAGACAACCGCGATGAGTTCCGTTGTGTACCAAAATATGCCCTTGCGTTTGTATTGCGAAAGCGGCAACCAGCGTGATGTTTTGCATGTCCCATCAGGTTGCGCAACTACTCGCGCCAGGGGGAAGCTAATCGCCGTCGTTCGTTTGATGGGCTTCTGTCGGAGGAGTTAAACTGCTTGTTGTGTCAAGACATAGATTTTTGATGCCTGCAATGATACGTATATGTACTAATTTAAAATTGGACATGCTAGTGGTAGTTTCCATGTTTCTACACGTACATCCCCAATCCTCTCAAAAAATGGCACGGAAACAGAACACACAGCGCTATCGACATCGCTTCTAAGGGTTAAGGTTAGGGTGTCAGCAGCCCTGCCATCAACCAACCATTTTTTTGGTGGTTGATAGTGTGGTTGAAGCAAAAGCTCT